>JAQPPZ010001808.1:4933237-9866474 GCA_028583015.1 Wollemia nobilis
AGAATAGGTTTGTTTGTCGTGATTGGAAAATAATCGAGAAGTCAAAAGTACTTGACCCTAGTAAAATTTACCCCTAGAAGGGTGCCATGACATCTTTTTATTTTTCTAAGGCCCTAAGTCTTCGGGTCATAAAACATCTTCCAAGGTACAAATTGTTTCCAAGGTACAAATTGTTTCCAAGGTGTAAGTTTTATATTTATAATTGGATATGTGCATTTCCCCCTTCCAATAAGTTGTACCCCAATGAGAAATAAAATTCCTTCTTAAGGCATGATTAAATAAAAAACTTCTCATTAGTCCACCATTAAGTGGAGTCAAATGGTGATTGGTCTATGAACATATGGCTAAGAAGATTCCACCATGTTAGTGATGGACAACCCAAATTTATCCATTGGAGCTAGTGTGCTCGATGGCAATTGGTCAAAGGAATATAACAAAACTAATGTACCCCGAAGAGATGTTGAGCAGAGACATACTCTATGATAATAAAATAAAAAAACTTTAAAGGTATTTGTCACAAATAAACAAAAACTTCCCATTGGTCCACCATGAAGTGGAGCCTCCTAGTGATTGGCTGACAGAAAAATATAAGAAAGAGCACCCCATGAGAGATAAAGTGGTTAAGTTGTACCACAGGTGGAGAAATAATAAGATATTATATCACGGTGAGGAAAGTATAAGATGATATAATGAATTATATTTTACCTAAGTCTAAGCCTTTTAATACTCCCCGTGGTCAAGAGTTTTTCCTAAGGTTCGTGCTCCTCCTTCATCTTATGTCTAATGCACCCCCTTCACATAAGTATCATGCACCTTTATAAAAATGAACAACACGCATGTATCACAAATCCAGTCCAAGGACGTGCATGCATAGTGAGGAGGTAAGCTTATCCAAACTTTAAGGGTCAAAGCAATAATATGTTATAAGGTGTTTACATCTAAATCATGAGGCCACAAAGGTTTTATTAAAGTTTTCTCTAAAATAAAGCAATTATCGTGCACCTTTACAAAGATAAGTGGTACGCACACACTGTCGATTCAATCTATCAACATGCGCATAATAAAAAGTGGGTAACTTGCTCAAGGTTTAAAAGAGCTTATATTTTATAAAGAGGGGTACATCTAAGCTGAAAATATTTTATTAAAATTTCCCTAAGGTTTACGCTCCCCCTTAAATTTATAAGAGTTGTGCATCTTTAAAGAAATGAATGGCACACATGCTTCATTATTTGGATCTAATAGCCCGCACCCGATAAAAGAAGCCAAGATGCCCGAGGTTTAAAAGGAAAATTCAATTGTATTTCATTAACATACCTATCTCTAGGTCTTTAAAAATTTATTATTATTAAATTTCCTTAAGGTTTGTACCCCCCTTTGTTTTCTATCTAATGTGCCCCTCACGTAAAAATCGAACAAATTCTATCAAATGGGTGACATGCATAGATGGAAAATAAATACAATGGTGTGCACAAATCAAAAATTACCAAGCTTTAAAGTGGAAGTTGACTTTTAATGGTCATGTATGCCTTTTAGAAATAATTCATGGACCTAGGCCATTAAAAGGAGCAATATAAAAATTGACCCGACACCCAAGATTTATAAAATAGGTCACGAAAGATTAATATAAAGTTTGGTTTTTCATTGTGGTCATGTATAAGTTTAAACATTCACTAGGTCATAAATCAGGGCCACTGAAAATCCAATGAATTAAAATTTGCACTATAGTTTCGAACTAAAGTCCTTAATAAAAGGGTCGATCTTTCCTAAAAATTATAAAGCTTTTTTGCATAATGTTCCCTATTTCCCCCTTTTTTCCTTCTTTCAACAAAACATGTGCAAGTTTTAAATATCGGATGGCATGCATGCATCATCGAATTGATCCAACAGTGTGCATGAATCACAAAATAACCAAATGTTTTGACTTTTCCACAAGGTCTTGTATCATTTGTCTTATCTAGCAAGAAATCCTATGGTATGCAAGCACCTCGGCCAAATCCAATGGTACGCACCATTCAACGGATGAAGACAAAGAACATGTACCCTGGAGAAGCCTTGTAAGTTCAAATTATTTTGAATTTATTTTGGTTAACATAAATTTAGCTCTTGCTCAAAGTGCAGATAAACAGGAAAATTGTACCATAGTGCCATAAAGGTTTTGAACCTAACAACAACAGCTAGTGGAAAATTTAAGAAGAGCCTCACCTTAACACAAAGTAGAGAAGAAGCCATACATTTTGATCCTGAAGAGGAAAAGAAAATATAGGCCATAGAAGAAGGGAAGAGTCCAAAAGAGGCTCAATACATAGATAGAGCAACCCAACTACAAGCTGAGAATTAAATAAATTAAAAGTAAAAATGGATAGTCTCAAGCAACAAACATTGCAGTCATAAATAGCAACCCTTACAGCTAAACCTTAGATCATAGTTGAGAGTTTTGATTGCTCAAATTTTATTTCCAAACTCAAAAAGGAATTATTGAATAAAATTCAAGGCAGACTAGGAGATCTGAGGGAAATATTCTACAACATTGGTGTGATTAAACTCATTGCAGATGACTTGAAGATTCAACTAGAAAAGACAGACCAAAGAATGAACAAAATATTCCCCACCTTCCAAATGTTCGAAGAACATTATGAAGTAATGAGTGAAGGCTACCTAGCAAATGATGATAGTTTTGCCAAAGAATTTGCACAAAAAATCTCAGTGTTTTGACAGATTGACCAAAATAGCAAGTTTGGGAGAGAAAAGTAGAAGAATGGGAGATCAGATTAAACGAAGAGTTTTTTAAGATAAAATTTACTTTGGAAGAATGCTTGCAAGTGGTTAATATCAAATATCTGATCAAAAATAGAATACAAGGTTTCAACTATGATCGGGTGATGAAGAAGAATTGGCCAGAGAAATGAAAGAACTCCAAAATGAGATGAACAAAGGAAAATACATTAGGAAAAGTAGCCTCAAAGTTTCTATGGCCACAGAAGACCCAAAAACAAGAAAGGAGACAAAGTTCAAAAAAATACAATGATGAAGAAGTCACTGTTGGCCCCTCCACAGAAGGGAGTGTTGATGTGCAATTCTGTCCGATCACAGAATCCTCACACAACCAAAGCAACAATGACTTCTTCCTTGTATATATAACACGAAAATATCAGTATGTCGATGAGTTCCAAATAATTATGCTTTGTAACATCAGGGTATGCACATGCTGTTAACAAGGAGCCTGGTTTATCATAAATGATTTCATGTTCATGATCCAATTTGAAAGCAAATTCTTGTAATATGAATATTCCTATCTTGAAGGATAGGTAATGTTTCTTGATCTCCCCTTTTTATTATGTTATTTTTTTTATTTTTCTTTTCATTTTTTTTTTTTTTTATGAATTAAACTAATTTAAAAAACAACTTTTACTTCTTTCTTGATCTCTAATACAACTTAATTATTTTTAACTATAATAATAACATTAACCAAAGCAATCATTTAATAAATATTATATGTGTGCTTATACTTTGGCTATTGCATACGGTTTGGTTTTTTTTTGCGTCAAATATATATAAAACAAAGTTTTTTTTTTTCTCACTGTTTCCTACTGCTGTCAGAAGGTGCAATTGTTTAATGCTTCCGGCTTATTAGATATAACAAGTCATGCAACCACAATACAAATCTGAAAATTTTAAACTAAGGTGACATCAACCATTGATCGCTTATTCTGAATACAGTTTGTTACACGTGTTTTACAACGAACTTTTTCCGTTTGATGTCGTTTTAAACTTTTCATACGCCCAAAAGATATTCTGTCTTTCGAAACCTTATAATAATATTCACCTCATTACGACATACTTTGCATTCTTATAAAATGAACTAACGACATCAACATCTAATATACCTTACATATTTGTCGAAAATTTTGACTGTGCTGCGAGAGCGCGTGGACATAGCAACCATTCCCTCCATGATCGAGTGAGGTGTTGAATCCATGCATTTCCAACATCAAGCAATGTTAATTTTCTCCTCCTACCAACGGCGGTAATGCTTCCTGCGAGGGACGATATCTACTAACATGCAAAACAAAGAAACAGGAACTTTTTGTATTTGGCCGAAATCCTGTTTCATTCCCAACGAATATGCCTATTAACGATGAAAAACGCATTCCACTACTTTGGAAAGCATCCATAATATTTGTTTCTCTCACATTTGCAAAACAGCAATACCTTCTTTCTGACATTTTGCTATGAATTCGTGAAACGTGAAATTCGAATTTTGCAGATGATGATGACGTCTTTTACCGGATGTAGCCATAACACATACTGTGTCTGCGACATCGTCACCTCGAACCTATCATGCGAAGGCCTCCTCCTCGTCTTCTCATCATATCTGTTATAACTAAAATGTCGGCAATTCATACTTGAAATCTAGTAAAGAGACCCATCAGATGAACGACCTCGTGTATGAAATTCTCATTAAATCCAAACCATAAGACTCCCTTTTGAAATCTTAGCCACATGTTATTTGCTGAGATAGCAACATTTCTCACATATCTTTAACCTGCATCACAAAATAAAATCAAAATTTAGTGCATTAAACTTTATTGGAAGTAAAACATGAAACTTCTTTTAAAAGACAAAGCCCTCGTCATGTTATAACAAACAATAACTAAACTAGCTCGCGCATCACCAACAAAACAACATATTACGTCAACACGTGATCCAAAATACCCACAATGTGAAATATCATAAAATAATAGAAAGCAAGTACTCATATAAAATAACATTTAATCTAACACAACGAGACAAAACACTTCAAAATATTACAAACAAGAAACCTGGAATGAGCAACATTATCCTAAACCAAAAACAAAACACGAAACAATTTAAACTTACAGACATCCTAACCACATAACAACATAAAGTAATAATAAAAAACATTATAACAAAACAAAAACAAACTAAATTAAAAAAAAATATAATCTAAACACATAACAACATAAAGTAATAAAATAACATTATAATAACCTAACGTTTAAAGAATATTTATAATAACATAACAACCACAACAAGAACACCACACACGCAAACAATATGGGATCAAAATTTAACCATGAAAACACAACACACCACAAGGACAAAACATAGCACAAACCCATGACACTTTGATACAATAGTACACTACAACAACAATATGATTCTTAAAACATTTTAAAACAACCAAATCCAGTATGATGACAACATATAAGTGAACTAGACTTGGTCATTTGATTACATCATGACTTTTGTGAATTCCATTCAAGGTGAACCTTGCATCATTAAGGTGGACTTTGATGATGAACCTTGCTATAAAACCACTATGAGGAAGATAAATAACTTTGATATTTATATGTATACAACTACGAATAATGAGCTCAAGTGATAATTTGAAGACAAACTCCCAAATTTCAAGTGGGTCCCCAATTTTTGGGGTCGTTGTGAAGGACGTCACAACAGGGAGTACAGAGTCAATAGACGAGGTCAGCAAATTTCAGGGGTAGACACCATAAGCATAAATAAGCACAAACAAGGGAAAAATTTAATAGTAGTTGCGCTATTAATAAGTACAAGGAAGAACTAATTTCAAAACTAAAAACTAGGATAAAAGCATTGGATAAAATACTTAAAGATCTTGCTGATGTCACAAATACAACTCAAAACTTGAAAGCATTATTGCAATATATTGACCAAAGGGGATTAACTTTGAAACCCATCTACAAAAAGTATAAGGAAGAATACAATCTAATCAATAAAAAAAAATTGATTGTCTCACATGGTAGAAATTGATTGCCAATCAGAATTTCTTAAATTGAATATTTATCTCCATGAAAATCCATTCTCGAAGAACTCACTTTAAGATATGGAGGATTGGGCCAATGAAGTAGATGAGAAAAGGAAACAAAAAGGTGTTTGAATTAAAGAGCTCTTGGCAACAGATAAAATTGAAGATAAAATAGCCAAAAAGATACAAGAGTAAAAATTTGATGAAAAAGATGAGTAGATGTTAGCCTTCCAACTTATCGACCTGTCAAAAATAATCCAACCCATAGTTAAATTCTTCAAAGAAAATTAATTCACAACCAAAAACTATGTCAATAGGTTATTAAACATGAAATATTAAATCACATTTGTAGTCTCCTTCTACAATGAAGCATGGGAACAAATTGCAAATATACCAGGGATGAGTCAACCAAGATAAGATAAAACTGAAGCGAGACCTAGTATAGAAAGAGATAAAAACATAGGGACAATTCAGCCATGAAATCCGAGCACTATACAATTGTACCTCATTTTGAAGATTTAAGATCTAAAGGCATCCAATTACTAATTTTCTTATTAAACTTATAAAGACAACTATTTTTGATCAAATATATAAAGATAACTATTTTTGAGCTGTAACACACTTGGCCAATCAAAGGTAAATGATGATGACATATGGAGGGCTTAGAAGACAATTATAACAAATCCAGGACAAGGCTATAAAAGGAGGTGCCAGAACTAGAATCTCCATCAAGCTTTTGCATAGCATAATTTTGCTAAGAAGTATACTTGAGTGCTATGTTCTTTGCTATTGTATTTTCATATTGTATCTATCTTTCTTATCCATCTCTTTTTCCACTTTTTACTGTGCAGGTTCTGATATATCAATGCTCAAGAAACTGAGATCATTTCCAGATATTGAGCTAGAGGTCTAGAGACTCAACTGTTACTAGATTGGAACGAAATAGTGAAAAATCCTTATTACATCATTTGAACAAGGATTTTTATTGTATTAATCATTAAAAAAGCCCAATGGAAATTCCAACTAGCTCTTCATTTAATAATATTTTATATTAATACAATTTTGGGTTTCTTCTCTGTCATATCTCTGTGTTCAATCTTGTGTGTGTCTCCTTCGCATATTACATTATTTGAATGTGTGAATGGACACTTCTTTCATTTATAATAAACTATATCTATTATGATATTTGAATGAACTTAATTAACTCAATTATTTCTTTATTTTTTCTTTCTATTACACTAAATTGTTATAAAATTTTGCTATAATAGCCCAAAGTATTAAGGCACCGGTCATACACATAAGGCATAATCGAACTATTATAAGCAATATTGATCAAGAAAACATAATTTTTATATCTTTTTATCTGGATGAGCATGAACTTAATGATATACATTTAGTATCACCTCAAGGGTTTCCTTACCATACCTGGTCTATTTAGAATCATATAAAACTCTATTCCTAGGTTAAAGATGCAGGTCCACCGGAGCCTGCAATTGTTGCTTGGTAGCAGGTTTTCTTGTAGCGTGGCAAACAAAACCCAAGGATGCAAGAAGAATCTCCAATATTTTAATAGCACCATTTTCAAGGACTCAATATTTATAAGTCTAAATTTTGTAAATTTGACCCCAAAGTTTAATTTTGATTATATTTTCCCACCAACAACAACCATCATTTAAATGGCACCATTGTCGTGGATTAAAATCTTGAATCTATAGATTCTTCCCAACGATATTTTTTATCATTAATTGGTAATAGTTGGCCTATAGGGAACAAGGACCATCTATTTCTTAATCTCAAATATTCTCGAGTCTATTCCCATATACGTCCATATTTTCCATATTTTCAAGAAACCAACGGTCATAAGATTTTCTTGATTTTCAAATTTGTCCCAGATTCTTGAAAAATTCATATTCTAAGAATTTTACCCTGTGATACTGAGAGTGACATAGGTCGAGCAATATTTGTAATGACCCAAAATTTAACTACAAGAAAACACACAGAAATAAATATTTTTTTATTTTTTACTAAGGCGAGGGATCCATAAATCCCTAACCAACTTTTAGTTGATCTATTGTTTACATCCCCTAAGTTTCCCAAAGAGCTACATCTCACTAGATACCCTAACACAAGTCCATTTGTGTAGGCATATTATGTTTTACCACAAATAAGTTTATCCTTACATCCTACCCCCTGGGACTAAACACTATCTCGGGTGTTTCCATTTTTACAAAATAAAAATGATTACATTACATATTTTCAAAATATCATCCACTTTCTCCCAAGTGGCATTTATTTCCAAAAATTGATCTCGATGGACCTTACATTGCTCAAGAGTTTGATTCTACATAGACTTAGAACATAACTCAAGAATATTTATTGATATCACTTCAATTACCTCTATATTTTCCATCTGTAATTTACAAACATCCCACACATGTTCAGGGTTGGCAACATATTTTTTAATCAAGGATATATGGAAGATATCATGGATTTTTGATAGGTTAGGTGGTAAGGCAAGTCGATATGCAACCAAATTGATCTTTTCAGTGATCTCAAAGGGTCCCACAAACCGAGGATCCAACTTCATGGATTTTATAGCACTCTTTATTGGTTTAACCCTTAAAAACACCTTATCTCCTACTAAGTACTCTCTTGGAGTCCTCTTTACATCAACATAACTTTTTTGCCTATCAGTAGCTTATTTAAGTCTTTGCCTGATTACCTTCAATTGATCCTCCATTTCCTTGACCACTTTTGGCCCAATCACAACTCGATCTTCTAGGTTGTCCCAAGACAATGGTATTCTACACTTTCACCCATATAAGGCATCAAAAGGAGCCATTCCTAGAGAGGAGTGATGCCCATTATTGTAGGTAAACTCTACAAGATGTAGGTAGTCTTCCCAATGAGACTTATGATCCATGTTGTACATGCGAAGCATGTCCTCTAGTACTTGGTTTACCCATTTAGTTTGACTAGCTATTTTAGGATGGTATTCTAAGATCATATTTGATTTCGTGCCTACTACACGATGTAGAGATTTTTAAAATTCAAATCCATGTAATCAGAATACCACTTTGGAAAATATGTTAACCACTACCTGAGCATCATCCTTGATGTTCCTTGGTATGAAATGTGCAACCTTAGTCAATCTATTGACTACTACAAGGATTGCATCATGTTGATACCTAGTCTTGGGTAAACCTACTATAAAATCCATAGATATGACCTACCATTTCTACGTAGGTACATCATGTGGATACAATTATCCTACAAGATGCTTGTATTCTACCTTAACTTTTTGATATTCGAGATATTGAGCGATAAAATTGTTAATATCCTTCTTCATTCCTATCTAGAAGAAGGTTCTTTTCATGTTTTCCTACATTTTGGCCCCTCCAATATGGGTAGAATAAGGAGATATATGGGCTTTTTGCATTATTAATTTTCTTAAATTGCCCAATTTTGGTATGATGACCCTACCTTTATAGCATAGAAGGTATGTTTCATGTCAAATTCCTTATTACCCTCAGGGTCTCTACCCATTCAACTCAGATTTCTTGGAAATACTCATCCCGAGATTGCTCTTATCTCACTTGACCCATCAGATCTATGTGATTTGTAGTTATGGTTGCTATGCATTTCCTTCTACTCAAGGCATCAACAATCTTATTCTCTTTCCCCTTTATGCACTCAATCTCAAAGTTGTATTCAATGATAAGTTTAACCCATCTCCTCTATCTCACATTGAGTATAGGTTGGGTGAATATGTACCTCAGAGTTTGATGGTCAGTCTTTAATTCAAAGGGTCTTCCCACCAAGTAGTGGTGCCAAGCCTTTAGAGCATGCACCATTGTAGCTAGCTCTAAATCATGTGTAATTAACTTCATGCTTCTTGAGCTTCCTTGAAGTATATGCTACTACTAACTCTTCTCAAGAGAATACTCCTCATAACCCTTCCAATGATGTGTCCATGCATACTAAAAATTCCCATTGAGGGTCAGGAATCTTCAGTATTGGTGAGGTAGTGAGTTTAAGTTTTAGAAATGCAAAGGTAGCTTCGTACTTTTTGACCACTTGAATTCCTTTCCCTTCTTTTGAAGGTTAGTTATTATTGTAATAATCTTGGATTAGTCCTTAATGTAACGTCTATAGTATCCAGTTAACCCCATGAAGCTCCGCACTTCAATCACATTAGTAGGGGGTGGTCAATTCATGATGGCCTCAATCTTCTCTGGACCTACCACAATTTCTTCTATTGATATGATATGTCCAATATATCGTACCTCTAAAACATAGAAATCACTCTTGGCTAGATTTCCATAGAGTTGATTTTCCCTTAACAATTCTAACACGATCTTGAGATGTTTATCGTGCTCCTCTTTGTTTTGAGAGTATATTAAGATATCATCTAAAAACACAAGGACAAACTGATCCAAGTGCCTTCTAAACACACTGTTCATTAGATTTATGAATGCATTTGGGGCTTTAGTCAGTCCAAGGGGTAGAACTGTAAACTCATAATGCCCGTATCTAGTCTTAAATATCATTTTGTGAGTATCTCCTCTTGTATCCTTAATTGGCGATACCCTGATCTTAGGTTGATCTTAGTGAATAATGTCTCATCTCTTAGTTGATAAAACAAATATTTTATCCTAGGTAGGGGGTATCAATTCTTGATGGTAGCCTTATTTAGCATTCTACTCAATACACAATCTTAAAGAATCATATTTATTTTTCATGAATAAAATCGGTGCACCCCAAGGTGACACACTTGGTTTTATTAACCCCTTCTATAAAAGCCCTTGCATTTGAACCTTCAGTTCTTGCATCTCGATAGGATTCATCCCATATGTAGATCTATGAATAGGTTATGATCCTATAATAAGATCAATAATGAAATCAAAATACTATATAGGAGGGAGTCCAGGTAAATCCTCTAGAATACATTCTTAAAATATAGTAAAATTGGGTGCTTCCCTAGCACCTCTCTCTTCATATCATCTTCCACTTTATTGAGTTTTACAACATACACTATCCCTTATTTCTTGAGGGATTTCTTCAATTACACAGTTGATAGCATTTGGGATTTGAATGCCCCTTGATCGCTATAAATTCTCAGTATTTCCTTACCTTTCTTCGAATACTCAATCCATCTATCTTGGAAATTGATCAAGGCCTTAAGGGCCTATAATCAATCCATCCCTAAGATCACATTGAAGGCATGAAGTGGATCTACATACAAACAACCTTCCATGGTACCACTAGCTAAAGTAATTTCTGCCATTGAATAACATTGGTTTACCGAGTAGGTTTACCCAAAACCATACTCTCCCTTCCATCCATGGGTTAAATATCTTGGCCTTTTTGGTATATTCCTTGCTAAACTAGAAGAAATAAAACGATGAGTGGTCCCACTATCTATAATAATATTCACTTGCTTATTAAAAAACTTACCTTTTACAATCAATGGGGTAGCTTGCCCTTCTAACTTTTGTTTCTCGATTACGGTGTAGATCCAATACTCAGGTTCCTTTCCTTCAAAATTGGATGAAGTCGATCGTGGTTGGTGTGGAAATGGATTAGCGTAATGTGTGACTCTAAAGTGGTAACACCAATCCTTGGGCCATTGCTTATTTTTTTATTTCTATTCCTCTGTCTTACTTATTGGGACTAAGGTTTGCAATTTTTGAGGATGAGGCTTTGCATTGTTGGGATTATTGTTGTTTTTCTTTTGGAAGTTCTTCTTGAACCTTCCATATTTTCTATTATTTCTCTTCTTAAACTTTTGAGGATTTTTGGTCTTTTGATCTTGTTCCTCTTCCCATTTCAAGAGTCCTTGACTATTTCTCTTCCTTAGTGCTTGTTGATATTGCTCAGATAGGGAAGCATAGTTAAATTGTAGGTGGGACTCCGCTTTATTTGCCAAGTCATACACTTTCTATAGTGATTTAGGATCATGCATATTTACATCATGCTTCACTCTAGATTCCAACCCATGAATAAACTTGTGAACCCTCATCTTCTCATCATAAGCAGGTACATACTTAAGTAACCGAACCAAATTCTTATAGTATGTCTCCACTATTTTAGTTCCTTGTTGAAGGCTAGAAAATTCTTCAAACTTTAAGGCATAGAAGTGTTCTGTGAGGAACCTCTTTTTGAATATTTCAACAAAATATTTTCATTTAATATCAACAAGATCAACCTTATTCTTCTCATAGTAGGTTCCCCACAAATCTAAAGCAGACCCTTCTAATTTGATCATGGTCCAAATTATTCAAGTTCCTAGGGAATAGCCTTTTACTGTAAAAAAAACTATAATTCTCTCAACCAAGCTTCAACTACATCCCCTTCACCTTCTCCATCAAACTTGGAGATACAAATGTTTTTTAGTTCCCTAACCCTTTCCTTTTTTAGAAGGTCTCTATCTTGCAACTATTTTGTAGTTATCCCATCGGCTTGGTCGACCTTGAGCCTCTAGCTTACAAGTTATGATTCACAATTTTTTCCAACACTTGTCTCATATGATCTTGCATGCAAACAACCATAGTAGTGAGGTCTTCTACCTCTATGTTGGAATTTTTTCTATCCTCACCCTGGATCCCTTCTTCGATATTTTTTTGTTGAGTTTGTCTAAGTGTAGGCCTCTCTTTTCTGGACTTAGGTGGCATTTTAACCTGGTTACAACCAAGAAGAATATTAGGCTACAACTTCACCTTTAACTGTATCACTTAATCCAAGCCACAATATAGAGTTCTTTTGCTAAAAGCATTAATAATCTAATTAGGATGATATTCCAAGGTTATTATGTACATTAATACCAAAGCCCATACTAAGGTATCATAACATTCATTCACCCTTGAGGTTAGTTCCCTTTATATTCTAATAAGTAGGGCATTCTAGTTCATCTCATCTTTAGTTTATACTTTAAGAAAGCCTTCATTGGAGACATCCAAATCCCTTTAGCACTCTAGAAGATCTATACCCTCGTACCTAGAGCTCTGATACCAAATGTAATGACCCAAAATTTAACTACAAGAAAACACATAGAAAGAAAAAAAAAAATTTACTAAGGCGAGGGATCCATAAATCCCTAACCAAATTTTAGTTGATCTATTGTTTGCATCCCTTAATTTTTTTGAAGAGCTACATCTCACTAGATACCCTAACACAAGTCCATCTATGTAGGCATATTATGTGTTACCATAAATAATTTTATCCTTCCCATCACTCTTGATGAGCTAAACTTATCATCTTCAGGTAATTAAAGGTATACGCCCATCACCATACCTTACACAAGTCCATCTATGTAGGTATGCTACGCGTATTGCGAGTTAAGCTATCCATCTCATCTCCACAATGAGCTATCTTAACTCCGATGTAGTCTTTCCCTAAACTTAGTTACTTTCTCCCTAAGGGATTTTAATCCCTTAGGTCATCTATGTTCACCCTAAGGGAGTCTCAATTCCCTTAGGTCATCCTCTAAGTTCACCCTAGAACTCATTACTTAAGTTTTTGTTGTTTAGCAAGAAAGCAAGAATACATCTAGATACTAAATCTAACAAAAGCATGATTCATAAAGCATACAAAATATATTAGAGGGAAAGCAACATCTAAAGAAGATAAGCATTCATTAAAAGGAATTTAGATGCAAAACATAGACAATCCAATAGTAAGTAAAAATATATAGTTCCCATCATTCCATATTTATTACATACACCTTAGTATGGTAAAACCTCCATACTTTAAATAATAAGTAATGCATCATAATCAGTTAGGGATATTTCCCCACAATCATAGTTCATTTTGAGCATAAGTAAAAACATTGCAATAGTAGCCAAACCATTGCCTAAGATCATGTTGTCATCTTTGGTCCTCTATCTTCTTCCATCGATCATTTGAGGATTATAGGGGATCAGGGCAACTCATGGTTCCACAATAGGCATGCCTCTAAATGCATTTATCATTTACTTTACCAAATTGTAACTATACAAATTAAATTAAAGTATCTAACCATCTAATGCATAGTTGACATCATAAAAATCTCTATTTTTATTTTCACCTCTCAATAACCCTAGAGAGTCTTTCAACATGTGCAATTAGATCACAAGTCCTACTTTAATCAATTCATACCAACCTCAATTCAACAAATTAAAGTCCCATACCTTTAATCATCAAATAACTAGGTTCCTTTATTCCCATAAATTAAATCTCATTATTTAATTCATAGAAACAACTATTTTTCCTTTATCTCATAAATCAAAGTCCCATACCTTTAATCTATGAAATAAACTATTTTCATTATTTATTAAATCAAAGCTTCATCACTTAGATTCATAATTAATCTATATTTCCTTAATTCCATAAATCAAAGTCTCATACCTTTAATTTATAAAATAAACTACTTCCTTTAATAATTAAATCAAATCCATTATTTAATAAATCAAAGTTTCCTACTTTAATTTAAAAATAAACTTTTCTCTTTGTTTAATAAATCAAAGTCTCCTACTTTAATTTATAAACCATTTACTTTAATTGAATAAATCAAAGCCTCCTACTTTAATTTATAACCCATTTATCTTATTTAAATAAATCAAAGTCTCCTACTTTAATTTATAATCTGCCTAATTCCTTTAAATAAATCAAAGTATCCTACTTTAATTTAAAGTAAACTATGCATTCCTTTTAATAAATCAAAGTCTCCTACTTTAATTTATAATTTGTTTACTTCCTTTAAATAAATCAAAGTCTCCTACTTTAATTTAAAGTAAACTATGCATTCCTTTTAATAAATCAAAGTCTCCTACTTTAATTTATAATTTGTTTACTTCCTTTAAATAAATCAAAGTCTTCTACTTTAATTTAAAGTAAACTATCCATTCCATTTAATAAGAAATATAATTCAATTAATCGTCCAACACAGTGAAGATAACTCCTCTGGTAGCAACAAGGAAACACTTAGCTAGGCTACCCCACAACCACTCACAACACTAAGTGATAGGAGATATTGGCACGGGTGAGGGTTTCGTTCTTCACAACCCGGTGATCCTATTGGTGAAGATGGTAGCCAAGGGTTCGTCCAAGTGGTCAAGTCCAACCAAGACCACTTCATAGGTGGCAAACATAGAGGGGTGTGTTCTCTGAGCGGTAGTCCACATGGATAAACTGACTAATAGAAAAAATAATCAGGTGAGGGTTTAAGCTTGATGCTCACGGGATATCAAGATATACTCACGTTGAGTAGCGCTCGAGGGGACCAACACCCCATCAAGATTGATAAAAATATCCACAAGCTTAACTATGGAAATAGGAGTGATACCAAGCCCACTAGCATTCCAAACAGTCCATAACCCACATGTTTTTCCATTGAGCAACAAGGTTAAGCACATAGGTTTTTGATGAAGCATCAACAAAAAAACACAATGCTTTAAATAGCGCTTACCTCATCCGATGTCAACCAACCTAATAGCTAGCCAAAATATGATGGTCTCAGATGCAAAGCAGATAGGGTTTTGGCCAAATAAAAATATTTGGTCTTAGCTCGAAGGTGGAGTGGTAACCCAATCGGTGAGCATGGTGATGCCCAACAACAAAGCAATACACCCACAACAAAGTAAGACACAACATAGTGGATGTTCCAACTCAATCAAAGCATAACTATTAAATCCTGGAAGAGAACGAGTCTCAATAACCAACCTTTTGGACTTGGAGATTGACTGCAAATCATTTTCCTTCTGTGTTGAATTTTGTGTTGCACCTTTCTTCTTGGGTTTTCCAGTTTGACGTTCCTTGTCTTTTATCTTCTACTATGCAATCCTCCTGCTGGTTTAGTTGTCATCTTCCTCAAAAGGTACGGAGTCCCCTTACTCCCATCCACCGCCATCCTATCTCATTACTTCCAACTTGCCTATCATTACTTCTTTTCCCCTTTTCCCAACGACGGTAGAGCCAGGTCAAAAGCAATCTATTATTTAGATAATTTCCTTCCCTTCATGATAAGCTTCACCATAAATGGCACCCTTCCTTATCCCATGTTGGTAGGCGCCCATCAAATTAGACGTCCAACTTGCAGATATCCACTTTATGGTGGATTTATTTTCTCTTTTAATTAAAGGAGAATTAACTACTTTAAAGGATAGATGCATATTATAATTTAAAATAATACATCTTTTATGGTAAATTAAATCCCTTTATTAGTAACTATTATATATATATATATATATATATATATATATATATATATCAAAGAAACTCCTCTATTAATAAATAATTATTTATTTATATATGAAATTCCTTTATCATTTAAAATAAAGCAACTATTTATTTATAAATTAAATTCCTTTATCATTTAAAATAAAATAACTATTTTTTTTTGCTTGATAAAAAGGGGTTGTACTCGGGTCCCCCACCCTTAACAAATTATATCTCTTTTCTTTAGAGCTTGAGAGTTTACAAATAGATACACTTCTCAT
This sequence comes from Wollemia nobilis, assembly GCA_028583015.1. NCBI lineage: Eukaryota > Viridiplantae > Streptophyta > Pinopsida > Araucariales > Araucariaceae > Wollemia > Wollemia nobilis. The sequence goes on from JAQPPZ010001808.1 coordinate 4,949,516, forward strand.
CTCAATTGAAATGCTATAGTTAGAAACCTACATCATTTTACATAAAATATCTGAATTATTGATTTTCATTTTCTAGATCTTTTCAAATCTTTGTATGAATATAATTACTCTAGAATTTAGCATCTTTCTTGACATTTTCCTATAGCATCCTTCGCAATGCCAAAACTTCACCTCTACTATCTATGCCTTGCATCTTAGTAGAGTAATATTTCTATAACATCGCACTAACATAGTCTGCTTTACCAAATTTGGATTGCTAGTTTCATTCCTGAAACACAAGTGCAACCACAAAAATTATAATAAATGGTCTAAATGAATATACATTATTGTTACAAAATAAAATATATATTACCAATGGAAAACATTAAAGTGAATCTTAATCATTAATTGATTTAGGCAATCAACAATTTTTTTCAACTTCAACTAAACTTTCTACTACCTCTAACCATGGAAAGGAGATATTAAATTCAGGATCCTCAATCAAAACCCCTCTATTGGCTAGCTTATCTGCACATTTTTTTCCTTCCCCTAATATATGTGTAAACCTGATTTCTTCAAACTCCTTAGCAAGATCTTGAATTTCCACAATTATCTCTTGTATGTTCCATGAAGCCTTTGCTTTACTCAAGATTGCATTTATTACTATGAGAGAATCACCTTCCATCCAAACTCTATTCCATTTCATTTGTTTACATATTTTTAACCCTTGTAAAGCTTCCCAAGCTTTAGCTTCATTATTTGTCTTAAATCCACTATTGAATGAACTTAGATAATTCACATTAATCATGAAAATAAAACTTACAACCTTATATAGCTTTAAGAAAAAGCTATTAACAACAAAAACAAAAAAATAGGGGATGAAGAGAGTTTCGAAACTATTTCTCTTCTACTGTCATCAACCTCCTTGCCATCAACCCCTTGCCGACCACACAAAGTTGAAATGGCTCGTAAGGTTTAAATGCTAACATTCTCCCCCTTAAAGTTGAGAGGGCTGACAAGACAGTCTCTCAGCTTTACATATTGAGCTTTAGCAACTCCTTTGGTGAAGATGTCCACCAAATTGTCCAAAGTGCTACAATGTTGAAGCTCAATTACCTATTTATCCACCATGTCACGAATGAAGTGATACTTCATATCAAAGTGTTTTGACCTGCTATGATGGATAGGATTATGTGCCAATTGGATGGCACTCATATTGTCACTATACAATCTTGTAGGACCACTTTGTTGTTCTCCAATCTCTTCAAGGACTTTTCTCAACCATAGAGCTTGAGTACTTGCATGTGTGATTGCTATATACTCAGCCTCAGTAGATGACAATGCTACAATAGTCTATTTTTTGGAACTCCATGTAATTAGTCCTGACCCTAGACTAAAACAGTTCCCTGATGTAGATTTTCTATCATCTATATTGCTGCCCCAATCACTATCACTAAAGCCAACTAATTTTACAGAATTACTCTTGTGGTAATGGATTCCAAAATCCAATGTACCCTTTACATATCTCAGAATTCTCTTAGTTGCTTGAAAATGTAGTTCGGATGGATCAGCCATAAACCTTGAAACAAGAGAAACAACATACTGAATATCGGGCCTTGTGTTGGTGAGAAACATCAGACTCCCAACCATGCTCCTGTAAGTGGTCATGTCAACCTTCGGTGCTCCATCATCTTTGCTTAATTGGATCCCATGACCCGTTGGAGTTGCAACTGATTTGCATTGCTCCATGGCAAATTTCTTAATCATATCTTGAGCATATTTGTGTTGACATATGAAGATCCCTCTATCTGTTTGATGAACTTCCATGCCTAGGAAGTAATGCATTAAGCCTAGATCTTTCATTTCAAATTGTTTCATCATGGAGTGTTTGAACTCCTTATTCATCTTATCATTACTACCCATAAATATGAGATCATCCACATATAAAAAAACAATGAGAATGTTTGTACCTTGCTTTAGGTAGTAGAGAGTAGGTTCACTTTTGCTTCGAGTGAATCCATACTCCTAAAAATAGCCATCAATGCGAGAGTACCATGCCCTTGGTGCTTGCTTGAGGCCATATAGTGCTTTTTTTAGTTTGTAAACAAGGTTCTCCTTACCTTGTTCTTTAAAACCTTGAGGTTGTTGGACATAAACCTCTTCATTCAGGTACCCATTGAGAAAGGCACTCTTTACATCCATGTGCTGAATTTTCCACCCTTTGTGGGCAGCCAAGGAAAGTACTGATCTGATAGTCTCCTGTCTAGCAACAGGAGCAAAGGTCTCCTCATAGTCAATGCCATATTTTTGAGTGAAGCCTTTTGCTACAAGTCTTGCCTTGTGTCTTTCAATGCTTCCATCAACATTGAATTTGGTCTTGTAGACCCATTTGCATCCAACACATTTTTTACCCTTAGGAAGCTTCACAAGTTCCCAAGTATCATTCTTTTTTATAGAGGTGATTTCCTCTTCCATGGCTTGCTGCCATACATCATGAGTGCATGCTTTCTCATAGCTAGATGGCTCTAGCTGTGCACTAGTCATTAAAGCATAATTGACTACATCTCCCTTAGGCTCTTGGGAGTCATCATCACCATACATATGCAGATTTTCAAGTTTTTGTAAAACTGCATTCATTTCACTAGCTTGACTTCTAGTGTATCTTTTCTGGAAATTCTTATCCAACATTTGAAAATATGGATGATGTTGTAGTGTTCTTTTACCTCTTGATGGAGAATCAATATCCATAGGTGAAGAACTTACTGATCATTGTGGAGAAGGACTTGGAGTAGTTGTTGATGTACTCAAAGTAGTACTCATACTTGGGCTTGGAGGAGGAGTTCCTTTGCTCTTTTTGGGCTGCACCTGTTGTACTTGAGAAGAACTTGCATCATGAGATTCATCATCAACAAAGACTTTTTGATGACCCCATTCTCCCCCTTCATCAAAAATCACATCCTTGGAAAGTACAATTTTATGCGTTTTGGGATTGTAGAGTCTATATGCTTTGGTAGACTCACAATATCCTACAAAAATACATGCTTGACTCTTGGGGTCAAGTTTCTTTCTTTTCTCATCAAGAATGTGGGCATATGCAAGAGAACCAAAAACCTTAAAGTGTTTTACATTTGGCTTTTTGCCATACCATCCTTCATAAGGAGTGACCCCATCCAAACTAGAAGTAGGACTCCTATTCAAAATGTAAACACTAGTTCTAACAACATCGGCCCAATACATGTTACTGAGATGCTTAGTTTGAAGCATCGATCTTGCCATTTCTACTATGGTGCGGTTCTTTCTTTCCGCCACACCATTCTGTTGTGGTGTATAGGCAGTGGTGAATTGCCTCTTTATCCCACATTCTTTACAATATTTTAGAAATACCTTTGAAGAGAACTCTCCTCCTCGATCTGTCCTTAGACATTTTACAATGAACTCACTTTGTTTCTCTACATTATTCTTGAAATCTATGAAGCAATCAAAAGCTTCATCTTTGGTTTTCAAGAAATAGATCCAACACATCCTAGAGAAATCATCTATAAAAGTGAGAAAATAGGAATTATTACCTATGCTTTTTGTCTGCATTGGACCACAAATGTCCGAATGCACTAATTGGAGTGGATGACTGGCCCTCCATGCTTGTCCTTTTGGGAACTTGGATCTTGAGTGCTTTCCCAAAGCACATCCTTCACAGACCTCCTTGTGTTCAGCAATTTTGGGAAGTCCACATACCATAGCTTGAGAAGTTAACAATTTCAAGCTTGCAGAATTTAGGTGACCATATCTCAAGTGCCAAAGCACACTTGGATTTGCTATAGCAATACTAGCAAGTTGAGCTCCCCCTGGTTCCCCAAAATTAAGGGGAAACAACCTATTCTTGGTCATAGGTACTTGTGTAATGACTCTATTACAATTGTTCTTATCAAAAATTACACATTTGCCTTCATAAAAAACAAGTCTATAATTTTTCTCCATCATTTGTCCAACACTAAGCAAATTATGTTGGAGTTTGGGGGTGTAATAGATGTCATTTACCTTTTTGATGCCTTCTTTTGTTGGAACCTCCATGGCTCCAATGCCTTCAACTTGCAAAGCTTTATCATCTCCCAACTTGATTCAAGATTTGTAGGTGGAATCCATTGTAGCAAAGAGCTCTTCTTTGCCACTCATGTGATTGGAACAACCAGTATCCAAAATCCAAGTGTCATTCAGATTTTGATCTGATTTTCCATAAGAAAGAAATAGATTTGATGTTCCTTCCTCTTCACCATAGTTGCCATATTGACTGCTGCCTCCTTGAGAAGTCTTGGACCAACAGTCTCGAGAAAAATGACCGGGCTTGCCACAATTGAAACAAGCTTTCTTTGCTTTGTCACCTCCTCTTCCTTGATTGCCATTCCAACCTTGATTTCCACCTCTACCTTGATTGCTACCTCTACTTTGATTGCCACCTCTACTGGGATTTCCTCCTCTTGAGCTGCTTCTTCCTCTACCTCTTCTTTGTCCTCTTGCCTTGGCCTCTTCCTTGTCCTCTTCCTGCACCCTCATTGGATGAGAAAGCTTTATCATCACCTCCATAGCTTGTTGAAGTAGACCCTTGTAATCTCTCTTCATGAGACATTAATGAACCGATTAGTGCATCAAAAGTTAGAGTGGAAAGGTCTTTTGATTCTTCAATGATGATAGCAATGTGGTTCCATTTATGAAGAAGTGTTCTCAACACTTTCTTCACAACCGCTTCAGGTTTGACTTCTTCACCAAGAGTTTCCATCTTGTTGACAACTGCTTTGACTCTTACGTAATAGTCTCCAACTTTCTCATCTTCATTCATTTTGAGATTCTCAAAATCTCGTTTCAGGGTTTGAAGCCTTACTTGTTTCACCTGATCGCTTCCTTGGAAACCTTCTTTCAAGGCTTTCCATGCATCTTGGGCAGTTAAACAAGAGGTAATCCTTGGGAAGATGCTTTTCTCCAATGCTGCTTGGAGATGATAGAGAGCAGAGGAATTGCTCTTTTGGGCATCTTTCTTTGTCTTCTTATCGGCTGCACTCAAAGTGGTCCAATATGAAGGTTCTGTGTAACCTTCTTCGACTATATCCCATAGTCCCTTGCCTATGAGTAAGGTCCTCATCTTGATGGACCAATACTCATAATCGAACCCATTAAATTTTGGAATGGGTAGATTATTATTGGATGCCATAGCTTTTGGAAATAAACTAAAAACACACTTTTTATTTCTCAATTACAATCAAAGCACTATGCTTTTCAAAGAAAGAATTACAGATTTAAATCAAATCTAACTTGATCTACTCTCTCGTAGATATCCTGTTCTTCCTGATGAGGTTCTCCTATCACTGGATTGACAAAGTTGTCAGCAACTGAATCATCATCGTCACTAATAAGAATGATTTTGGGTGAATACGGTTCTGGCTCTAGTATTTCAACTGAGTCACTATTACTTTGATGAGTATTCTCTGGCTCCTGTGGTGCAACTCCTACAGATTCTGACTCCTCAAATCTGCTACCAAAGGAATTGTCTTCTGAATCAACGTCATATCCTGCATCTGGTGCTCTTTGATGGGCTATTACAACATTTTGTAGTTGACTGAATACAATATTCAATCCATACATTCAAACTTTTTCATCAAAGGATTTGGGGTTTTCTCTTACTAAAAGAGAACAAAGGGCATGATAGCATCCGGTTGACCTTATCATGAATGATTACAAAAAATATTCCCCGTAGATGCACAAATATCCCCCCTTAAAGCCTCTTAGGCTATTACAGAAAATTTCCACTCTTAAAGCCTCTTAGGCCATTACAATTATTTCCTCTTAGGAAATGTCCTCCTTTTTTTAAATGTTGCAAAATAAATAAGTTTTTTTTTTTTTAATTTACAAAATTTTTAAAGAAAGTTTAAAAATATTTTTATTTAATAATAAAAAAAAATTGTATAGAAATCAAATTTTAAAAAATGATTTAAAACAAAATTTATCTTTAAATTATTAAATAAAATAAAAAAAAAACTTAAAAAAAAATGTAAATAAAAAAATTACCTCTTTTAAAGCGCCCACGAGGATTTGACCCCACGACCTTGCGGGTGGAGAGGGCCCTTAGCTCCTACCCCCGAACCACCCCGGCTACCACTGCCGGTGGTGGGGAATAAGCACGAGACGTGCTTTATTCTATCCTCCATGGGTAGAGAGGAAAAAAATAAAAGCTTTTAAAAAGCTTTGGGATTTATAATCCCACATGCACGAGGGAGTTGCCAATTTGGTGTTTAAAACATGTATTACGCAGATAGAATATCGATTACCTTCGGGTAATCATCCACCTCCCTTTTGTCGTCCACTCTGACCAATCAGCCTGTGCCACGTCTGCCCCCTCGACACCCGTCGCCACGTCAGCTCTGTCCTGTCACACGTCGCCATGTTAGCTCCACGTGTCTCCTGTCGCCACGTTAGCTCCATCACCACTAGCTCTATCTTGGTATGCGTGCACCCAGTCAACCTATGCCCAGTCAACTTCCTCGATCCGCGTGCTTCAGCCTAGTCAGCTCGCCACTTGTCCTCAACTTCGTCCACCACGTGTCCACCTCTAGTCTAGTGGCTCGTCGCCACGTGTCTTCCAGGTCAGCTCTGTTGTCCACCATGTGTCCTCCTCGGGAATCGTGTCGCCAGCCCACGTGCGTAGGTCCTCTATGGGCCGCTCCTTGGCTCCTCGAGATGCGTGCCTATGGGCCCTCCTCGGGATGCATGCTTGAGGCCACTCCTTCGGGATGCATGCCTATGGGCCCTCCTCGAGATGCATGCTTGAGGCTGCTCCTCGATCTACGAGCCTATCAGATGCTAGAAAAACCCTAACCCTAACCATCCGCTCTGATACCAAATGAACTTAGATAATTTACATTAATCATGAAAATAAAACTTACAACCTTATATAGCTTTAAGAAAAAGCTATTAACAACAAAAACAAAAAAATAGGGGATGAAGAGAGTTTCGAAACTATTTCTCTTCTACTGTCGTCAACCTCCTTGTCGTCAACCCCTTGCCGACCACACAAAGTTGAAATGGCTCATAAGGTTGAAATGCTAACATTGAAAGCATAATGAGACAAAATATCTCCTCTATTATTTCTAATTATTACTCCTCATCATATTGGTCCTAGGTTTCCTTTAGATGTTCCATCAAAATTCAATTTAACCCACTCCACATTTGGTGGTTTCTACTTTATATTTTTACCATATTTTTTCTTCTCTTGTACCCAAAATCATAATTTCATTTAATGACTTGACTCCATCTATCAAGACTCTCTGCTTCTAAATTAGGTATTGGGTGAGTTGATAGGGTTGGTTTAGACTCCTCTATGGCTAAACATATCTTCTTTTTCATTACCTCTAAACTGCTTTCCTTTCCTTTAAATATTCTTCTATTTCTTTCTAGCCATATAGTCCAAAGTAATGTATCTTTTGATATATCTCATATTGTCTGTAAAGCCTCACTTTAATAAGTGCTTTGCCATTACTTTAACCAATCTTTAATTCTGCTATTCATCACCTTGTATTTACCAAACATATTAAGAATCTGTTGCCATAGATTCCATACTATTAAGTAATGTCCCAATATATGGTCAATACTCTCCTCCTCCTTATTACAGAAAACACATATAGAGGGGCCATGAAAATCCCTTTTCATAAGGTTATCCTAGGATAAATTCTTCTATGACCTACTAGCCAAACAAACATTTTGACTTTAGGAATGCTTGGGCTATCCCAAATATCTCTTCAAATTCTAGTGATATTATTATTATGTTGGTGTTGAACATTATATCCCTTTCTTGTTGTGTATTCTCCAGAGCCATTCAACTCCCAAATCAATTTATCCTTGGCACCCCTCGAAATAATTACAGTTATCTTTATACTGAATTGCCTCCTAGAATTAATATCTTGTATACTTGTAAAATATATTCTTTCCATTTGTATATTTCTTCTTGATCTTTGTACAAAATGTTTGAAACCCTATCATCGTATTTGTCTTGAAGCAATCTCATCCACGGTTTCAAAACTGGATCTAAATTGAATGGTTTTTTATCACACCAAGTATCCATCCAAATAGAAATTTGTTCTCCAATTTCCACCACCCATCTTAAACCTTTAATCATAAGATTAATATGTTTTTTTAAACCATTCCAAAGAGCATAACCATTTGGAAGAGAAATACAATAAATATTAAACTTGGGTTATTGGGATCAACATAGAAGAATTCTTACCCATTGTCTTTGACTCTCTTTGTACAATCTCTAGATAACTTTTCCCTTAAGAGCTAAGTTTACATCTATAAGAGCTCTTAAACGAGGACCTCCCCTAGTTTTGTCATCACACAACTTGCTTCATTTCACCAAAGAATTTTTTCTTTTATCATGTAAACCTGACCATAAAAAGGATCGCATAATAAAGATTAAACTTTTTTCAACTGATTTTGGCATAGATTACAAGTACATGTAATATGTTGGAATGGCTTGTAAGACCGACTTAATTAACTGCACTCTTTCTACTAATAATAACCATCTACCTTATCAAGCTAGAAGTTTATTTTAAACTTTACTAATAACTGGATTCCATAAATCTATCCTCATTCTCCCCTCAAATAAAGGCATCCCTAGATAAGTTATTGGTAAATTTGCCTCCTCCATTTGAAGAAACCTATAAATTTTTGCTTTGATATTAGCAGGAGTATTAAGAAAGTAAATTTTGGATTTAGTCCTATTAATTATTTTCCCTGAAGCTCTTTCGTACTCTTTTAAAAAGTTATTCAAAGCTCTGGCCTCATTTATACTTGCCCTTCCACAAAGGCTTGTATCATCTACAAAATACTGATGGATGATGTTATCGATGTTATTACTAACCTTAAGTCCACTTATAAACCCATATTTTTAAGTCTTCTTTAGGTTCCTACTCAAAAAATTTACCATAATAATGAACAAATAAGGAGATGGCGGATCTCCTTGTCTAAGGCCTCTCTTGGCTTTAAAATATTTTATCACTAACCCATTGATCAACATTGAATAAGAAACTGTAGAGACACAAACTTTAATCCATCTGACGTAACCACAGAGCGCACGCCTAGCTAGGCGTACTGATCTATACAATCACAAAAGCACAAAGATCCACACAAATACATAAATTGAACAAAGAAAGCCAACATATGCAAATTTTATTATATTAATCTTCAAAGGACCTCGGGTTACAAAAATGCCCTCTTAGGTTCACTCGAAAGATGATACAGATGTTACAATTGCCAATGCCCTCAACAGGGTAGGCGCACTTATTGTGCTCCGGTGATTGCTCACAACTGCCTTCTTCATGATGTGGAAGGATTATGATATAGGCTCCTTTTTGCACCTGTCTCTCTGTGAACAATAAACAACAGCACATAATTACAAATATTGATAGCCTCTCATGATGAGGCCCTTTAAATAAATATGCACGTAAATACCATTAAACTGGTAAAACAAGAAAGTATAAAGAAAGACTTTAAGCTATTCTAATTACATCAAGAATTATGCTAAAACATACAAGACATGAATAAGAAAATTATGCGTAGATCAAATATCGAATTAGAAGCAATAAAGAACATAAAAGATCCAATGTACTCCTAATTAATGCAAAGAATGAAATGTCTAATTCCTACGGTCAGAGTTTCCCTAAGATGCAATTAAACCTATAAAAAGACTAACATGACTAATCTATGCAATCAAAAGCAAAGTAAGTAAGGTGATCATTAACCTATTGCAAACCACAGCTTTAAGGGGCGGTCTGCACTATGAACCATGGCTGACAGCCACGGTTTGGCCTTTGATGGGTTTGCCCTCAGAATTAGGGGCAGTGGGCTTGACCTCCTTGTCATAATTGATGTTCAAGGGTCGCCTTTGTCATCCTTTGACATATTTGGTGGTCAAATCATTGTTAAGGGCCTTCATTTGCCTGGATTTGTGTTTCTTGATCCTCCTAAGCACCTAGGGCATCCATGGCTAATTGGTCTTTAGATGGATAGCAAAGGGGCTCTCAAATGCACAAAGTTGGTATGCAATTTGATAGGGCTTCGTTGCTCTCTTGATTAGTTGGCTCTCGCTTGATAATTCACCAGCACTTTGCTATACAAATCATCTCTCCTTTTTCATCCTCTTGGAGGGGGGTATTTATAGCATGCCCCTACGACTAGGGGTGGCTTCATGGAGAAGCCAAGACCAAGAAGGTTGGTTAGGACAATTGGGATGGAAGCCTTTGGAATCTTTCGTCCTCCCACTACCTCCTTCTAGATCTCTTGGTTGTTCTAATCGATTTGGCTCGGATGGAAGGCCTAACTGAACTCCAATTTAGACCGCAAGTCATAGCTATGGTCCAGACTATAGACTGCAGGTGTCAACCGTGGTTCAAACTGTAAACCGCAGGTCTGGGCTACGATTCATACTGCTTAGGCTAGAATGCCTAAATTGAGTGGTTAGAACCACTGCTCTATCTTGGAGTCTATCCAAGATCCTTCATATGGTTTTGTAGCATGTCCATATGAGTAGTCACCCTCAGCATGACACATTTTAGGTGTCTACATATGCCCCTTTTGATATGCGTTGTGATATCGTGTAAGAAATCCGAACTAGATTTATTATTCAACAGGGGGTGTTTAAATAATGCAGAGTTTACAACTGCATTCCTGGATTAGCCCGGGTTGGGCGCATCTCAACAGGATGCAGGTATAACAATATACCAGCCGAACTAATTAGACAAAACAGTCTAATTAAAATAGAAGTTAAAGTACGCTAACATCCCCCTTTATTACATTATTTGGGTAATGTAATAACTAATAGCTATACTAACATCCCCCCTGATTACATCACTTTGCAATACAAAGAGAGCTATGAAACAATTCAAATTTGACACGTGCAAGTGCCTTAGTGAAAATGTCTGCAACTTGAGCATCGGTGGGAATGTGCTGAAGCTGAATTCGGTGCTTTGGAACTTCATCTCGAATGAAATGACATTGTGTGTCAATGTGCTTTGTTCTTTCATGATGGACTAGATTCTTGACGAGGTTCAGAACACCCTGATTGTCGCAAAACAAGTGTATTGGAGATTTTGATGGATGGCCCATACTTGTTAGAATGTGACGCAACCATATCACTTCGCACACAGCTTCACGTGCGGCACGATACTCTGCCTCTGTTGATGAAATAGCAACCACCTGTTGCTTCTTGCTGTGCCAAGAGACAGGACCGGATCCCAGATGAAAAATGTATCTAGAAGTTGACTTGTGATCATCAAATGATCCGGCATAGTCGGAGTCCGTGTATCCTTGCAAGAAGAATTTGTTGTTCCTCTTGTATTCTAGGCCATATTCCATAGTACCACGGACATAGTGAAGAACATGTTTTGCTTCTTTCCAATGAGTGGTCTTAGGCTCCTGCATGAACCTCGAAAGATAGTTGACAGCAAATACGAGATCTGGCCTAGTATTGGTCAGATATATGAGACTCCCAATCAACTGTCGATAGAGAGTACCATCTACCTGAGGTGAATCATCATATCACGATAACTGAAGTCCATTCTCCATCGAAGTTGCCATTGGCTTGCAATCAGTCATGCGATATTTTTCCAGCAATGTCTTGGCATATTTTTTCTGAGACACTTTGATGGAGTGCTCCTTCTGGCTGAATTCCAGACCAAGACAATAATGGAGAAGTCCGAGATCTGTCATCTCAAAATATTTACACAAGTTTCTTTTGACGGTAGAGATCATAGTTTCCGAACTCCCTATAATGAGCGAGATCATCAACATAGAGTACAAGCAACACTATCTCAGAACCCTGTTTCTTGAAATAGAGGTTTGCATCTGACGGACATCTCTTAAATCCATGCTGCATAAGGTGATTGTCCATTTTTATATACCAAGCTCGAGGAGCTTGTTTCAGACCATATAATGATTTGACCAATTTGCAAACCTTCTGCTCTTGGCCTTCCACTTCAAATCCTTCTGGCTAAGTCATGTAGACTTCTTCTTGGAGATCACCATTTAGAAAGGCACTTTTGACATCCATCTGGTGAACTTTCCACCCATATTGTGCTGCCATAGCACACATAACTCGAATTGTGGTCATCCGAGCAATAGGTGCAAAATTTTCCTCGTAGTCAATGCCTTCCTTTTGAGCATAGCCCTTTGCAACAAGACGGGCCTTATGATTATCAATTGTTCCATCTGCCTTGTACTTGACTTTATATACCCATTTGCAGCCAATGGGTTTCTTTCCATGCGACAGATGAACAAGCTTCCAAGTTTTATTTTTCATCAAAGACTCATACTCTGTATCCATAGCGGCCTTCCACTGAGGCTCACTAAGAGCATCTTGCACTAATGCAGGTTCAAGATCGCCTATGGTAGACATGAACGCCCTGTCATCATCAATATCCATATCCTCTACTTTTGTATGTGGAGTTACAAAAATTTCCTCAAAATATTGACAAAGATCATCAACCTCACCAGTTTCTTTTGCTTCTTTTTCCTTTTGAGCCATACTGTGTGTACGAGGTCTATCCAAGTTCAAATTGGGAGGAGTGGATAAATTTGCATCTCTGATTGTATTTGTACACCATTTTGGATTCTTCTTCGGTGGTGTTGAAGAAGATGTAGAAGGACCTCCTGTCTGTGTTGACGAAGGAATCTTCTCTTCCTTAGATTCCATAAGATCTAGGTGTACTTTAGATGTGCTCTGTGATGTGAAAGCTTCATCAAAGACAACATCTCTGCTGACATGAATTTTCTTGGTCAAAGGATCTATCAAACGATATCCTTTAGAGTGCTCATCATAACCAAGAAAAATACATCTCAGTGTTTTCTCATCTAGCTTCTTCCTTTTCTCTTTTGGTATGTGCATGAAAGCGTGACATCCGAAAATACGTAGATGAGATATGGAGGGTTTTCGACCACTCCATGCTTCCTGTGGAGTCATTCCTTTTAGGGCCTTTGTGGGTGCCCTATTCAACGAGATATCTTGCAGTGGTGACGACTTCTACCCAATATTTTTGCCCAAGAGTAGCTCCTGCGAGCATACAACGAACCATTTCCATGATAGAACGGTTCCTTCTCTCAGCAACTCCATTTTGCTGAGGAGTAGAGGCAGTTGTTAACTGTCTCTTGATTCCATGATTATCTAAGAATGCAAAAAATTCATTAGAGGTAAACTCCCCCCCTTGATCTGAGCGAAGGGTTTTAATAGAAGCTCCTGACTCCTTCTCAATGGATTTCTTGAACTGCTGGAAGAATGCGAAAGCTTTAGATTTTAGTTGGAGAAAGAAAACCCACATCTTTCGTGAGTAGTCATCTACGAATAACTGAAAGTACCTCTTCCCTCCACAACTGTTGGGTGTGAAAGGACAGCACAGATCGGTGTGAATTAACTCCAGAAGTTTTTGTGCTCTTGTTGAGCTCTTCTCAAATGGTACTCTATGCTTCTTTCCTGCCAAGCAGTCAGAGCACACTGGCAATGTGGTAGAAATGGAAGGAAGACCCTTTACCATATCATACTTACTGAGCTCAAGTAAGTAGCCAGAACTAAGATGCCCATATCTCTTGTGCCATAGGGAAGTTGCCTCCTTGGTAGAGACGGTCATGGCAACATGTGGAGTAGAGATAGCATCTAGGGCAAATAAGTCGTGCTTATATGAAGTTGTTGCAATCTGCTTACCCTTCCTGGTAATAGTACAACACTTCTTTCCATTCTCAACACGAAAGTTGACAACCATATTTCTATCCAGGATTTGTGTGACTGACAACAAATTGTTAGCCAATCCCAAAACATAGAGGAATTTGTCAATCTGACACTTGCCATCAGGAAGAGTGACTGAAACTGTACCCTCTCCCTGAACCCTGTAGGTTTTACAATCAGCAATGGTGACAGGTTTGCCCTCTTTGGCCACGAATGATTCAAACCACGATCCGTCGCCGAGTCATATGTTTGCTAGCTCCAGAATCGACATACCAAATAGGATCCCTCTGTGTGGAATCCGTGGTAGTCATGAGCACCTTGTGTGCCCATTCAGAATCTGAGTCAGATTCTTCAACAACAACATTCACCTAGGGTTGCTTGTTTTTATTTTGTGGTTTGTTTTGGCCTTTCTGCTTGTTCTTATGCCAACACCTGTTGGTGTCATGGTTGTCTTTCTCACAGATCTTGCACCACCTCTTCTTCTGTTGAGGTTTTTTTCCTTTTCCTTTCATGTCCTGTTGAGAATTTCCTCATTTCTGAAAGTTGCCTCCTTTTTGCCCATTACCTTTCTTCCTAGAACCCTGCCTGTTGGTGTATAGGGCTGTATTGGAAGAATCATCCTTGTGAAGTTGGCGTGCCTCCTGCTGTTGAAGCAGATTGACCAACTCGATGTAGGTAATATAGAACTTTACGAAGCAAGCGATACATTCTCATTGATTGCAATATAAAGATTTACAAAATAGTTGAAGCAGTTGATTAACCGATGAGTTGGTTAATCAACGTAACTTGGAGATTGCCTACGAGCAATATTTTACAATAATGAAATACAATATGTCATATGCTCTAACATCCCCCCTTATTAAATTATTGGCAAATTCCAATAGTTGCTCGAAATTTTTCATATTTGATACGGCCAAGTGCTTTGGTAAAGATATCTACAATTTGCTCATCAGTAGGAATGTATTGGAGTTGTATATGGTGCTTTGGAACTTCATCCCGAATAAAATGACATCTGGTATCAACATGTTTGGTACGTTCATGAAAAATTGGATTTTTTACAAGATTCAAAACACCTTGATTGTCGCAAAACAAATGAAGTGGAAGATTCTTCGGAAGGCCCATGTTTGTAAGAATGCGACTTAACCACATTATCTCACAGACTGCTTCACTGGTTGCACGATATTCTGCTTCTGTTGAAGATAGAGCAACCACATCTCTGTTTCTTCTTGTGCCATGAGATTGGTCCGGACCCGAGATGAAAAACATATCCGAAGTGGATTTACGATCATCAAGAGATCCAGCATAATCTGAGTCTGTGTATCCAAGTAAGAAAAATTTATTATTCTTTCTATATTCCAGGCCATAATTTGTACTACCACGAACATAGTGAAGAACTCTTTTTGCTACTTTCCAGTGACTCATCTTAGGCTCTTGCATGAATCTTGAAAGATATCCCATAGCAAAGCGAGATCCGGCCCGGTATTTGTCGGATATAGGAGACTCCCAATCAACTGACGATAGAGAGTTCCATCTACCTGAGGTGACTCATCATTTCGAGATAACTTAAGTCCTTGCTCCATTGGAGTTTCTTTGGACTTACAATTAGTCATCCGATATTTTTCTACTAAAGTCTTGGCATATTTTTTTTGTGTTACTCGTATATGAAATTGTTCTTGAGTAAATTCTAAACCAAGACAATAGTGCGGAAGTCCTAGATCTGTCATTTCAAATGATTGCTTCAAGTCTTTTTTCACTAAGCTAATCATACTTTCTGAGCTTCCTGTAATGATCAAATCATCTACGTAAAGTACAAGAATCACTATATCAGAACCATTTTTCTTGATATAGAGATTTGCATCTGAAGGACTTCTTTCGAATCCATGCTGCACAAGGTGACTGTCTATCTTGATGTACCATGCTCGAGGAGCTTGTTTTAGCCCATACAAGGATTTAATCAATTTGCATACTTTTTGTTCTTTCCCCTTGACCACAAATCCTTCTGGTTGAGTCATGTATACTTCTTCTTGTAAGTCACCATTCAAGAAGGCACTTTTAACATCCATCTGATGTAATTTCCACCCAAACTGAGCTGCCATGGCACAAAGTACACGAATGGTAGTCATTTTTGTAGTAGGGTCAAAAGTCTCTTCATAATCTATGCCTTCTTTCTGAGCATATCTCTTTGCAACAATCTGGGCTTTATGCTTATCAATAGACCCATCTGCCTTATATTTCACTTTGAACACCCATTTGCAGCCTATGGGTTTCTTCCCTTTTGGCAGATCGACTAACTTCCAAGTATTATTTCTAAGGAGAGATTGATGTTCTACATCCATGGCCTCTTTCCACTATGGTTCATCAAGTGCAGATTGAACCGTTGTGGGTTCGTTTGTATTCAATGTAGACATATAAATTTTTTCTCCATCCTTTTCTTCCTCTTTATCATTTTCTGTACCCACTGACAAATCGTTAAAGTGTTGACAAAGCTCGTCAACCTCTGAGGTAGATTCTTTTGCTCTCATATTTTGAGTCATACTGTGAGTACATGGCCTATCAAGAGATAGATCTGGAAGGGATTTCAACTTAGCATCTCTCAAAGTGCTAGTATACCATTTTGGAATTTTTTGTTTTTCTTGTGGAAGTTGAACCTCCTTCTTAGGCTCTTCTTCATCTAGGTATACGATTGTGTATGTGTCTTTTGATGTGAGAGTTTCATCAAATATAACATCTCTACTTACATGTGTCTTCTTGGTCTTAGGATCAATCAATCGATAACCTTTTGAGTACTCATCATAACCAAGAAAGATACACTGCAGGGTTTTCTCATCCAGCTTCCTCCTTTTCTGTTTTGGAATGTGCATGAATGCTTTACATCCAAACACCTTCAGATGAGCAATGGAAGGTTTCTTATCACTCCATGCTCCTTGTGGAGTCTTCCCTTGTAGAGCTCTAGTGGGTGCTCTATTTAGAAGGTATGATGTTGTATTTACTACTTCTGCCCAATATTGATCCTCAAGATGTGCTCCTTTTAGCATACATCAAACCATTTCCATAATGGAACGATTTCTTCTTTTTGCAACTCCATTCTGCTGAGGTGTATAGGCTATAGTCAATTGTCTTTTGATCCCATGTTCCTTAATAAACTCTGAAAACTCTTTAGAGGTATATTCCCCCCCTCGATCTGAGCGGAGGGTCTTGATCAAACATCCCGACTCCTTCTCAACAAGTTTCTTAAACTATTGAAAGTAGAGAAACGCTTCTGATTTCAACTGAAGAAAGAAAACCCACATATTTTGTGAGTAATCATCAACGAATAGTTGAAAATACTTTTTCCCACCATAGCTGGTTGGCATAGGACCACACAGATCGGTATGTATAAGCTCTAAAGGTTTTGCAGCTCGAGAGGAGCTGGCTTTAAAAGGCACTCGATGTTGCTTCCTTGCTAAGCAATCCGAGCAAATTGGTAAGGTAGATGAGAGGGGTGGAAGACCTTTCACTAACCCATATTTGTGTAATTCAAGCAAATATCCAGAACTGAGATGACCATAACGTCGATTCCAAAGAGAGGTGGCCTCCTTTGTAGTTGCAGTCAAAGCAATATGGGGAGTGGAAATAGCATCGAGAATAAACAATCCATGGTTGTAAGAGCCAGTTGCAACATGTTTACCACTGTGTGTGATAAAACATCTATTCTTGCCATTGACAATGCGAAACACGACTTCCATGTTTCTATCCAACATTTGTGGAACTAATAGTAAATTATTTGCTAAGCCAGGAACATAGAGGACCTTTTCAATCTGACACTTACCATCAGGAAGAGACACAGAAATATCTCCTTCTCCTTTTACTTGATATACCTGATTGTCAGCAATTGTGACTGGCTTGCCCTCTTTCGCCACAAAAGTATCAAACCAGGATTTATCTCCAGTCATGTGTTTGCTAGCTCCTGAGTCAATATACCATACAGCATCTATCTGGGAAGACAAAGTATGAGTCATGAGCACCTTGTGTGCTCTTAGAGTCAGAATCTGAATCAGACTCAGGAGAATTGGAGTCTGAGTTGGATTCGACATAAGCAACATGGCCTTTAGATTGCTTATGCTTATTGTATTTTTTCTTGTGCTTGCCCTTCTTCTGTGGACCTTTGTCATTTGGTTGCTTGTTTTTAAACCAACACCTGTTGGTGTCATGGTTATTCATGTTACAAATTTTGCAATATTTTGTATCTTGTTGTTGAGATTGCTTCCCTTTTCCTTTGGAAGAAGCACCTCCTTTTTGAAACTGACCTTGCTTTTTACCACTTTATTGTGTGGATAGAGCATTATCAAGCATATCATCTTGCTGGACCTGAGTTGCCTCTTTAGTTTGAAGCAAGTTTACCAGTTCCACAAAAGAGACTTGTCTACCAGAGACATTGAGAGAAGTGATCAACATCTTGTAGGAACTTGGTAATGCTCTCAAGATAACGGAATTCAAGACATCATCATCCACGGGTTTTCCCATAGCATTCAATTTTGCTTTCAAGTCTGCTACTACTGCAAAGGAATATGTCAAGCTGTTTCTCCGGAACTCATCTCGAGATTATGTAGTTGAGTTTTAAGATGAAGGATAGAGGATTGATTCTTGCCTTCAAAAATTGTGAGCAAGGCATCCCAGGCTATCTTACTAGTTTTTGCATCACAAATATGAGGCTGCACCTCATCTGTAGTAGCAAGTAAGATAAATACAAAACTCTTCTTGTCTTTTTTATCCCAATCATCTTGATCTATTCCTCGGTGATGAAGGACGTGTTTCGATGCCAGTCACTACATCCCATAAATCTTCCAACTGAAGTATGGCTTTCATCTTTGTCTTCCATGGAACAAAGTTAGGACCTTTCAACAATTGTGAGTCTGAGAGATACTTATGAATGGTGGCCATTATGAAGGTTCCTTATATCACCAATTGGTCTCCCTTTCTTTATACCTACCAGATCTTTATACTGTAACCATTCAACATATACTTGCCCTTACGTGAGGGAAACTATAGGTATATATGAACAGTATACTACTCAATATGTACTCGCCCTTACGTGAGGGAGACTATAAGTACATATGAGAAGCACAATATATTGAACATAGGTGATACTGAAAGGGCATCGTGTTGTTAATGACACCTACCATAGAAATTTTTATTTCGCATGCGTGGGGCGTAACTTCCCCTAAACACTTTGGAAAAAAATTTCGTCAGGATTTACGCCTAACAACAATCACGATGTGGGTATGAAGTGGAAAAAACAAAAAAACAAGTTTGTCTTATACTCCCCGACGATTTATAGAGAACAAGCTCAGACGTCGTTGTTGCAGCTATATTAGGCGACGAATACAGTAGTCCAAAGCACGACAGCATTACCTGTAAGTGTGGACCAGAGGTATCTCAAATACCGAACACTGCTGTGCAATAAATTGCACAAATAGGGTATAAATTTGGGGTCTTATATTTAGTTTAATTTATGATTGTGAATGCAAGAAAATAGTGTATTTAAATGCAAAAAAAAAACAATCATAAATTCCCACAAATTATAACTCCTATTACACATTCCCCCCTTTATCTGACAATTTTGCAAGCAAAATCAAGTGAAATCCCCCCTTCAATTTGCAAAATAGATAAGAATGTGAAAAAAAAATACCTGAAAACCCCAAAAAAATAGAAAATGAGAGTCTTCAAGACATCATTGGGTTTGAATGACACCTTGTTGGCGTCAATGGTGCGTCACCGTTGTCAATTCTGTTCACTGTCGTCATTTGCCCCTTTCGAGCGTCAAAAAATAGGAGTCGATCGTCAAATGACCGTGATGGGCATCAACTCTACCATTCGGGCGTCAATTTGACCATTCGGGCGTCAATTCGACCATTCGGGCGTCAACGCGACCATTCGGGCATCAACAAGGCATGAGCGTTACGAAAAAAAAATGCCAAAATTTCCCCGACAGGTTTCGAAACCATAACCTTCCGCCAAGCAAGGACCATACCAACCACAGGAGCCGGAGACCCTGATGAAATAAACCAGGAGCACGCCAGTTTTATACACTGGGAGGGCGGAGAAGTTTTTAAAAAAACTTTATCCCACATGGCCTATGCGGCCACTATGGGAGGGTGTAAAACCCGTGGAGAGCAAACAACCTTTCGGTTGCCTTCGGGCAACCACCCCCTCCCTTTTGCCTCCTCAGCCGCCATCGAAGCACTCCGATCCGTGAACTATCCCGATCTGCCGTCCTCGGTCTGCACGTTTTGTCATCCAATTTTTTGTGTCCGTCTGTGGCTGTCAGTTCATCCGCCAGTTTTTGTCTTTTGTCCAGTCCGTCTACCCGCCAGTCTTGTCGTCTATCCAGTCCATCCGCCAATCTCTGTCATCCGTCCGCCCGCCAGTCTCTGTCGTCCAGTCCGGTTAGATCCTATCTGCGTCGTCCAGTCTTGTCTTCGGTCCGCCAGTCTGCTAGTGCGTCCGTGGCTCTGATGCCATATAGAACTTTACGAAGCAAGCGATACATTCTCATTGATTGCAATATAAGAATTTACAAAATAGTTGAAGCAGTTGATTAACCGATGAGTTGGTTAATCAACGTAACTTGGAGATTGCCTACGAGCAATATTTTACAATAATGAAATACAATATGTCATATGCTCTAACAGGTAATTTGTCGTTGAGACACCTGGATGGAGGTGATCAACATATCAAATGAAGAAGGTAAAGCTCTCATCACAATTGAAACGAGAAACTTTTCGTCCACAGAATCTCCCAAAGAATTCAATTTCTCTTTCAATTCAGACACTCTGCACAGAAAGAGTTCAACTGTTTCACCTTGTCTCAAACTCAGGTTATGAAGTTGTTGTTGAAGATGAAGAATGGTGGAATCATTATTTCCCTCATAGATGGTTCTAAGGGCATCCCATGCCTCTTTACCACTTGCTTTGTCAGCTATATGAGGTTGCACTTCATCTGAAACAACAAACAAAATGAGCACCTTTGCTCGACTGTCTTTCTTGTCAAAAGCTATCTGATCAGCAGAAGGAGTTGTGGATCCTGATGCTGATGAAGGCCTAGATGTTACTCCAGTAACAATATCCCATAAATCTTCCATTTGGAGAATTGCCTTCATCTTATGTTTCCATGGTGTATAATTTGGACCTTTCAATAACTGATGCGGATCAGTCATCAACTTTGCAACAGCGGCCATAGTGAAGGTTCCTTATAACACCAATTGGTCCCCCTTTCGATATACCTTTTTCTAGGCCGTTATACCGTACAAAATACCCGCCCTTATGTGAGGGAAACTATAGGTATTTAGAAAGATCAAAAATCACCTGCCCTTACGTGAGGGAGACTATAGGTGAGTTTTAGAGATCATACGATATGTGGAACATAAGCAGTACTGAAATGGAATCGCCTTGTTGATGGCACCTACCATAGAAGATTCTTCTCATGCGTGGGGCATAACTTCCCCTAAACACTATGAAGAATACTTCGTCAAGATTTACGCCTAAACACAAGAGCGATTAAGGGTAGTGGATGGAGTAAAAAAATGTAAAAAATGGCAAACTTATCTCTCCCCGACGATTTATAGAGAACAAGCTCAGACGTCATTGTAGCAGCTATATTAGGTGGCGGATACAGTAGCGCAATCACGACAACTTTACTCGTAAGTGCTGGCCAGAGGTATCACAAATACCTAATGCTACAGTGCAATAAATTGCACGGATGGGTTTTAATTATTCCGGGGACTTAGGGAGTGAATTTGATTTTAATTTTTAATGTTATAGTGCAAAATACAAATATGCAACATACAACAAAAAAAAATGCCCACAAGAATAACCCACAAGGTGTCGGGCGCAGCCGAAAATGCACCTTTTACAATTCGCCAAATTGCTTTTTCAAAAAATTACTCACATTCCCCCTTTGATTTTTTGAAAAAAAATATCCCCCCTAAAAAGAATTCTTTTTAACAAAGCATTTTAATAATTATTATGTATTTAAAGTTAAAATAAATAATTTTAATTTATATAGTTTTAAAAACTTATGAAAAAATAAATTAAAATTAAATTTTAATTTATAAAGTTTTAAAACTATAAAAAATAAATTAAAATTAAAAATTTTAACTAAAAAATAATAATTAAAAAAAACTTTGGGAAAAAAAAATTATACCTTCGAACCCTCGACCTCCAGGCTCCTAGAGCCTTACCGCACGGCTCACGACCACGTGAGCCAGCGGGCTGATCCGGAAGGATCAAGGGGCCCCCTCGTATTTGAGGAGGGTCCTCAACCTGCTGCTCAGCTTCCTCCTCCGCAGCGAACTCGCTGCTGCTTGGTCGCGGCCACCGTCGCGCGCCTTTTTTTTTTTTATTTTGCAATTCGACATCGCGGATGCATGCACGCTCAGCATCCAGCCGAGGGGGGGTGGGCGGGCGAGTCACGAATGTGTGCGAGCGCGCGACCATGGCGCTGCGTCCATGCCCGTGATGTGCGCTCAGTGGGGGGGGGGGGCGTCGCGGATGCGCGCGACCCTGCGTCCACGCCCACGACGTCCGCTCAGCGGGGGGGGTTGCACTGCGTAGCCTCCGCTTGGACGCGGCTGGACGCAACGTGTCTGTGCGCGTTCCAGTGGACGCGCGGCCTTCGCACGTTCCAGGACGCACCTGTGCGCGTTCCAGCAGGGGGGGCCTCCCCTCCCTCGATCGCGCGTGGATGTGCGACGACTGTCATGCGTCGCGCGTCTGCGCGCGACAAAAAATATATATATTTTTTTTTTAATTCGCTCAGCTGCGCGGTAGGGAGAGGAGATAGCGCATGGGCGGGGAAAAAAATCACGTCCAAAAAATAAAATCACGCTGTGCTCCTCATCTGTATTATCTCGCCCAGAAATTTAGAATGGCTCTGATGCCATGTAAGAAATCCGAACTAGATTTATTATTCAGCAGGGGGTGTTTAAATAATGCAGAGTTTACAACTGCATTCCTGGATTAGCCCGGGTTGGGCGCATCTCAATAGGATGCAGGTATAACAATATACCAGCCGAACTAATTAGACAAAATAGTCTAATTAAAATAGAAGTTAAAGTACGCTAACATATCGAACAACACTGAGCAAAATAGACCTAAAACGATGTCGCAGGTTCTATGATGATCATTAGTCTGATCAACATTAGATGTCCCATGTCTAGAAAAAGGACGCGCATCCTAGAATCATTGCTTCCAATGTGGGAAGGCTTACATTTAAAAAGTATGCACTCGTCATCAGACATTCGGATAGCTTTGGTGCTACAATAGGAGTTAGGCCTATATAATCGAAGGATGAGAGCTACAAACAAAATTTCATATTTGCTATTTACCCCAAGCAGAGGGGGAATCTTATGATAGTTGTTAGCAATGATTCACAAGGACAAACGCAATTTTAACAAGATCAAGGGATCTACGATCTTCGATATCTTCTGTTGATTTTGATTATGACATGAAATTATGACTACCCCCTCAAGCAACGAGTCGATGAGGGTAATGACAATGTCTGAAGTGACAAAATCACTTGACCATAATGAATGATCCTGAACAACTTTAGATTTGAGATGTTTAATGCCTTGGCTATGCCTAGTTCAGCTTATGATTACAATGCTTAGTATTATTTGCACATATCTATCCCATGGAGCAGTCAGGCTATGATAGCCATCTTAGGGAGTCAAAATAATACAAATTCAAGAAGACTTGTGTTGAATCATATTGTCGATGATTTGTTGAAAATATGTCATAAAAGAAATGACAATTTTACCCCAAATTTCCTTATTGTGATTTACTCATATTTCCAGATTGCATGGAGCGCAATTCACTGCAACCACCAATTTTATAGGATAAATCACTGAATACGAGGCGCATTTGGTTTTTCATTGTTTGATTTGGCATTTATTGGATTGATCATGGTGCCTGTAACATCACCAAATTTGCAATTCTGATCATGTATTTTAATTTTTATCCATTGGGAGTCATTAATTTACCTTTTCAGACCTTCCCACGGTGGGTTTTTAGTGCATTTATTGCTAGTTGCGGATCGTAGGTACGGTCTGCGGTTTGCACTTCCAAATTTTGGGGACCACAGGTCAGACCTGCATGTGGAAAACCCTAGTTTTGGAACCACGGGTGTCAGCTACGGTCCGTAGAGATTATGAGGACTTATAAATTGAAATCCCATTTGAATTTTTTCATTATTTTCTTGCAACCCTTAGCAAATTGAGAGCTCTGAGAGAGAAGACATTCCTTGATACGAAACACTGTCAAAACTCGACCACCATTATACTCGTCTTCCCTGATGGTGGATCCTGATCAGCCATCGACTAGCCGGGGGTAGGGTGCGGGCAAGGTAACTCAAAACCGAGACCTCACACTCAATATCAGTAAAATGAACCACACTTAAGAAATGCAGAAATTTAACCTCATTAAACTATCGATAATGAACCCCACTAGTCTAGGTTAGCTTAGGATTTAAATTTTATGCTTCAGTGGTCTAGGAGGGTACCCAAAATGGGTGCCACTCCTAAACCATAGCTGGTAGCTGTGGTTCCTAGTTGGCAAATTGGGAACCACAGGTTTCAGTTGCGGTCTCCAATTTTTGAAATTGGGGACCGCAAGTTGCAGCTGCGGTTCCCAATTTGCAAATTGGGGACCGCAAGTTGCAGTTGCGGTTCCCAATTTGCAAATTGGGGACCGCAAGTTGCAGTTGCAGGTTGTAATTGCTAGTTTTTTTTTGAGATTTTTAGTTTTCTTTAGCTCTACTTAGCTAGATTTAGCTTACATTATGTTTTTTTTGCTTTTTTAAAAGTTAACTTCTAGAGCATGGGAGCCTGACCTGATGAAGACTCTCTACGAGGCCTTATCGGATGATGACCGAGCATGGTTCTGAGTCATCGAGTTTGGTTATGTCATGGATCTACCCACCATTAGGGTAGATCAGGCCTATATCACTATGTTGGCCTAGTGCTGGAATGCATGGACCAACACATTTCACCTTCCTCTCGGTGAGATGACCATCACCCTGGAGGATGTCTACAGGATCTTTAGGATCCCCATTGATGGTGAGGCTATCATTTCCTCTGCCTACACGACAAAGGATGTTATTTTTGCTGCCATATTCGGTGATCAGAGCATCGACGCACAGGATGATGCGGACCATGGAGGGGTGCACATCGGTGACTGGTATCGGGATGATGTCTTCTCTGTTCGAGAGGCCCTATTTATGCATCTCATCATTCATATTGTCCTTCTAGACTCCTCGGGTGTGAGGATTCCCTAGAACATGTTGGCCCCTGCTTGGAGGGTGCTTCAGAGCTCGATGGAGGAGCCACTACTGTTGGCCTGGAGGAGCACCTTACTATGCCAGCTCTACAAGGAGTTGTACCAGATTATAAAGTAGAGCCGTAAGGGCATTAGCTGCAGCCTATTGCTATAGATCTGGGGGTGGCAGCACATCCGGATCGAGCATCCTACTGATCTACCTCTATGCATCACTGCCCTAGATGATGATCATCAGTGTTACACCACCTACTGGCCTCGTGTTGAGGAGGGTATCCATAGTAGGGCTCATGCTGGGGACACGGAGCATTACATCATTAAGTTTGCAGCACTTGGGCTAGGGGACGTCGTCTGGCACCCCTACATGGATTGCCCTGCATGGCCAGAGGCGGACGAGTGGCTATGAGCCTGCCAAGATAGATGGCTTATCTGGCGTAAGCCAGAGGTCCAAGAGTATCAATTTTTCTCTCATGTCCTATGATAGTTTGGCCTGGTGTAGGACCTACCAGATATGCCCTTGAGGTACAGATGCCTGGCTCTAGAGAGGGATCTCCCAATGATAGTTCCTCCACCATTAGGAGATGCACCTAATGACTTCCAAGAGTTAGGGGTTGAGACATCTGGGACCACGCCCAACTATGATGGGTGGTGGTCTCTATTTAGATGGCATGGGATAGGGCCTCTAGGGTCGAGAGCCAGCTGAGGCAAAGGTAGAGGTAGATCCTGACGGGCGTAGGGTGCACCAGTGTACTGAGGGTAGTTAGGGCATAGAGGCCATTTCTGAGGACCTATCGAAGATCGACCCTAAGGAGGATGCTCTAGAGGAGGGTGAGGTCCCTCCTGACAGCGTAGAGGGATGGTTGTTGGCATAGGTTGCTGACTTGTAGAGTCAGATTGGGCGCTTTCATACTCAGTAGCGTGAGAGAGATACTACCATCGCCACTCTAGAGGTGAAGGTATCTGATAGGGAGTGGCACTTGACTTAGGCATAGGGCCAGGTACAGGAGCTCATGACTCGAGCTACCGATGTAGAGGCCCAGGTGTAGAGACTACAGACTGCCCTAGAGTTGGCACAGGCACAGCGAACTATAGTAGAGGTAGAGTGGGATCTCGCATGAGTAGCAAGGGGGCTATGCCACCTCCTTAGGCTATCATGGGGCCTCCTATGGTACCAATAGTAGGTACAATAGCTACACAAGATCCGATTGCTGAGGTGACACGACTGCGTGGTATGGTCATGAGGACCAATGAGATGCACGTAGCTCGACTTGCTCGCATTGATCAGCTAGTTGGCTATATAGAGATGCACGGGCTATAGGTTCCTGAGGATCCTTTTGCATTAGAGTCTCAGTGTACTAGGTCTAGGACCTCAGGGTAGTCGATAGCGAGCTCGAGTCACAGGACTCACAGGACTGAGAGGACGCATAGGTCCTCTAGTACACACACGACGAGGTCGCAGGCCAGGACTAGAGATCTAGGGTAGACATCAGGGGCCTCTAGTCAGAGGACTAGCCTACTACAGTTACCAGTTTCCCATGTGCTGGGTGCGTTAGGCTTTGGAGGTAGGCAGGATCCATAGCAGGATCCACCATAGGTGCCAGGTCAGCCAGGAGAGTAGGCTCCAGAGCACAGTGTAGAGGGAGGCGACGAGAGCTCCAGTACAGGGGGAGCAGCCTAGATCTGGGTTATAGCAGCTACTGGCTATAGTTTGGATGTTATTATTTTATGTTTTGTAGCCTACGGGCATTTTGCACTCCCTATGTACTCATTTGGACACACATATATATGATATGATATTTCATGGCTCATTATGTGTACATGTTTATTTATTATTTTTGATTTTATGTTTATTTGATGCACATGGATGCAATGCTTATTTAAATGCTATGTTTATATGATGCGATGTATGGATGTCATGCACTAGATAGCTATTCTACTTTATGATGATGATATGCGAGTGATCTAGATGAGTAGATGTGCGACATATGATGTATGTAGATGGATGCGATGTTTATTTTTAACGCATATTTATTTTTGCTTTGTGGGCATGCATATATTTTATGCAGTTTATGATATGCTATGCAATGTATGGTAATGCATTATGTACAGAATCATAATCTAATGGAAATGAACCTCGTATGCTTTAATCACTTAAAACATAAGGAATGAATGTAAACTGTGTATATCAATTTTTAAAATATGACACCACAGAATGTATAACAATCATGCAAAATAATTGATAATTCTCATTACAAGAACTTAATCAATTAATCACCCATATATGAAATGCGGTGAAATGGATTGGTATAATGCTAATGAATGAATATGTCATTTTGTATATTTCTTCTTTGTTGCACTATATAGTCAGTGGTCATCTAAACATCATTTTTGATATTCATGCGGTATCTATCCTATATATTTGATTGTGCTTTGTAAAAATGCATTCTGATGAATGAATGACTCATATCTCTGAAGTCTAATGATATTTGGTATCTTGTTGCTATTGGAGCACTTTTTGGGGTTTTCCTTGAGACTCAAACACCCTAGTATACTTCTCCAAAAATCACATACTAACTGTACAAGGCTTATATTGGACAAGGCTTTTGTCGTGATAGACCCAACTATTCATTATCCCTGTGTGTGCATGTGAGTATTTTTAGATAGATCGTAAGCATACCCCGTATGTCAGTCGAGACTCTTTCAACCCATATGTGAGATAAGGTTCCTCATACGATCGTACCATCCTTGTTTTAGCTTTGATTAGACTTATACAGATAGACAATCCTAGGTACCTAGAGCTAGCTCATCTTGCAAATTGATCAGGGCTACCCCTCCAAATGCAGGCGGGACTCTTTCAACCCATTGCTACGTTTGGGGATCACCCAATAGAACTACCCCTCCGATTGCAGGTGGGACTCTTCCAACCCATTGCTGCGATCGGGGATCACTCTATGGCTTTCGAAAGGTGGACAATCCAGGGATTCAAGTTCTCACCCTTCTTACTTGCTCAGATGTAGTGATAAAAATCATTGTTAGTCCACGTGTTACCATTTTCTTTGAGCAAGGGATTTTTATAGTGCTTTTGATTCACTATGTCACTTTACATTTTGAACTTGAAATTTGTACTTTTTGTTGCACTTTGTAACTTGGGATTTAACTTTTGTGACTTTGGGATTTATAGGGGAAATTCTTGTCCTTTTGCCAAAGTACACCTTTCTAGACCGACTATTTGCAAGATAAGCAGGTCGTGAAACCCATCTCTCTAGATACCTAAGACTGTTGTCACAGCTTTCATCCTCTCTCGTCTTAGCAGGATTTTATATTGTTTTGCTTAGTGACGGGATTCTGATATGTTGAAGCACTATCCCAACTAATGACCTTGTCTATAACAACAAAGCAAGCTTTCTACAATATCTGAAGAACTCACTAGGTATGGCTGAGTGACAGGAAAACTTTAACATACATATATGTTTCTCCGCAATAGGTATCGTGTATGAATGCAATGAATTATGATAAATGCAAGGGTGCATGATTGTCATACAAACGTGTGATTGTTTGTAAAATTTTGATAAACGCATTACACTCTACTATGGAATGCAACGGATGACAAATGCCTAAATGCAATATGATGATGTGAATGCATGTGTGAATGCAAATGAAAATGCAAAATGTAAATGCAAATGTTTTTGGATTTTAAGCTTTATCAATTTTTTTTTGGACTTTTACACATTTTTCTTGATTTTTATAGATTTTTGAGCTTTCATATTTGACCAAACGACGAGTACATGTCCTTGGAGCTTTTTAGGGTTGACCAAGCAATTTTTAGAAATCCTTGGAGCCTTTTGAATTGACCAAAGGTTTTACAGCCGCCTTTGGAACCTTTTTAGTTGACCAAACTCTCAGCAAGAGGGCGTGGAGCCTTTTGGGATGACCGAGAAGCTATAGGAACTCTCGGAGCCTTTGGGTTGACCAAGCAATTTTTGGAAATCCTTGGAGCCTTTTGAATTGACCAAAGGTTACAGCCACCTTTGGAACCTTTTAGTTGACCAAACTCTTAAAAGAGGCATGGGGCCTTTTGGGATGACCCGAGAAGCTATAGGAACTCTCGAGCCTTTGGGTTGACCAAAGGCATTTTGGAAATCCTTGGTGCCTTTTCTTGACCAAGCTTCTTAATCAGAGAGCTTGGGGCCTTTTGGGATGACCGAGCGGTTGAGACAAAACCCTCGGGGCTTTTGGGTTGACCAAAGGCTTACAGATGCCTTTGGTGCCTTCACTACACTCTCAAGCATAGAACGCCTTAAGATGGATGATATTGAGAGGCTCAAACTCTTCTACACCCTCTAGCGACGTTAGGCGATAGGTTCCTAGACCAATATTTTTAGATATGATGTAAGGCCCTAGCCAGTTAGCCATGAATTTGTCTCGCATGTCAGGCAGCAAATTCGAGTTCTGTTGGTTCTCTTTCAGCACAAGATCCCCAACTTCAAAGTCTCTCTGGTGGACTTTGATATTGTAAGCTCATTTTAATCGCTCTTGATAAACACAGAGATGCTCGAGGGCATTCACGCGATGTTCATCAAGCAACGTCAATTGATCGAGGTGAGCTTGCCATGTGGTGTCATCATCGATGAACTCTTTCAATGCGACGCGCAGCATTGGAATTTCCAACTCCAAGGGCATAATGGCCTCAGTGCCATATACTAGTGAAAATGGCGTTGCCCCAATAGGCATCCGAATGCTAGTCCTGTAAGCCCATAATGCAAGGGGTAGTTGTATATGCCAATCCTTGTGGTGTTCTTGCACTGTCTTTTTCAAGATGGCTACCACAGTCTTGTTTGAGGCCTCAGCTTGCCCGTTTGCTTGCGGATAATATGGAGTTGCAAAACTATGTTTAATGCGGTATTTAGACGTTAAAGCCCACACAGTTTTGTTCTTAAAAGAAGTTCCATTATCCAAAATTATTTTGGATGGTATCCCAAAATGACATATGATATGCTCGAGAATAAATTCTGCGATGCGAGCTCCAGTGGTCATTGTAAGGGGAATGGCTTCCACCCACTTTGTAAAATACTCAGTAGCCATGATAATGAATGTATGTCGGCCTGACGATGGAGGGGAAATCTTGCCAATCAGATCTAGTCCCCACTGAGCAAATGGCCAAGCCGCCTGAATGGGTTGTAAGGCCTGCGATGGCAAGTGCATAAGATTAGCATGATGCTGACATTTAACGCATTTCTTGACATACACATTGCAATCCTTCTCCATAGTGGGCCAATAATAACCCATGCGAAGGATGCGTTTGACGATAGCCATGCCGCTGAAATGGCCACCGCACGTACCATCGTGAGCCTCTAAAATTGCCCAAGATGACTCTTGGGGCTCAAGACATCGAAGGAGAACTCCTTCGTAGCCGCGTCGGTACAAAATATCTCCTATCAAGACATACTTGGTCGCTCTCTATTTAAATGTGCATCTTGTGGCACGCGACAATCCCTCTGGGATCATACCAAGCTTTAGGAAGTCTTGGATTTGCAACATCCAGCTTTGACAAGCCTCAGCTTCGACTGCTAAGACGACCTGCTCCCCCTACGTATTTAACTTTGCAAATGCAGACTGGGAAACAACCTTGTGGTGAATGGTAGTACCACTCCCCGTAGGACTCTGAGAAGTCAATGACTCCTAGGGTGCCTGCTTAAGAAAGTCTTTCGCTCTACGAAACCAATCAGTTGTTGGTTCCATGACAATCATGTTGACTGACTCTTTGTTATCAAAGGTTGCACGCTCCGTTGTTGGGTGCGAGAGCGTTCTAACATGGATGGTAGTAAAATCGGCAGATGGATTCTGAGGGATCAAGGACCCCAAATATGCCATGGTGTCTGTGAACCTATTTGACGAACGAGGGATTGCCTCGATGTCATACCATTCAAGTTTAGCCAGATAAGTGGCAACAAGATCTTTGTAGGCTTTTAGTATGGGACATCGACACTAAAAGAGCCCCTTAACCTGGTTAACTATGAGCAGAGAATCACCAAAAATGTTCAATATTTTAATACCCATGGCGATGGTTGTGTGGAGGCCCAAAAGTAGGGCTTCGTACTCAGCATTATTGTTGGTGCACAAAAAGTCTAACTTGAATGACAAGGGCATTGGAGCTCCTTGTGGCATGAAAAACACTATTCCTACATCGCCCCCTTGCTCACACTTTGAACCATCAAAAAACAATGTAATATCAGCATTATTCTCTGGTTCCTCGGGTTCGGGAGCTTCAGATATTATGAAGACCGCATCATCTGGAAGCTCAATGGTTAGAGGCCTACTGTTGGACAGTGGTGCCTCAGCCAGTTGATCAGCTATGACTTGTCCCTTGATGGACTTTTGGCTGATGAATTGCAAATCAAATTCTGTCAATAGCATGATCCACTTTGCAGTACGTGTGTTATGATATGTCTTGCTCATCATGTACTGCAAAGGATTCTGTTTTGATATAACATATGTTGTATGACTTAGCATGTAATGCCACAATTTCTTGGTAGCGAACACTACTGCTAAACAAAGTTTTTCAACATATGCATATCCTGACTCATAACTCACCAAGGTGTGACTGATGTAATATACGGCTTGCTCTTTGCCTTGCACATTCTTTTGGGCTAACATGGTCCCTAATGCAAAGTCGGTTGCCGATATATATAGCAGAAAAGGCTCATCTGGCCTTGGTGGAGCTAGTACTGGCGGCGTTGCCAGGTATTGCTTAATCTCAGCAAAGGCTGCTTGGCAGTCCTTGTCCCAATCAAATGGGACCCCCTTGTGTAGCAGTCGATTCATGGGTCGACACTTATCCGATAATTGAGCGATGAATCACTTTATGGATGCTACTTTGCCCTGAAGGCTTCTTAGTTCTTTGATATTAGTGGGAGGACGCATCTCTAAAATAGTCATGACCTTTGTTGGGTCTACTTCGATGCCTCATTTAGAAATGATGAATCCCAAGAGTTTACCTGAAGTTACGCCAAATACGCACTTCTTAGGATTCAACCTGACATTGTGCTCTATCAGGCGATCGAAGACCTTCCTTAAGACCTTCGCATGCTCTGCTCACAGCAACGACTTAGCTAGTAAGTCATCGATATAATCTTCTAATATTTTATGCATGTAGTCATGAAAGATATATGTCATAGCCCACTGATATGTGGCACCAGCATTTTTAAGACCGAATGGCATAACTTTGTAGCAAAATGTCCCCCATGGCATTATGAACGTGGTTTTATGCTGATCTTCGGGTTTAATCCGAATCTGGTTGTATCCAAAAAAACCATCCATAAGGGAGAGCATTTCATGACCTACAGTGGCGTCTACCAGAGCATCGATATTTGGCAATGGAAATGAATCTTTGGGTGTTGCCTTGTTGAGATCTCTAAAATCCATACAAATACAGACCCTTCCATCTGGCTTTCCTACGGGCACCATATTGGACACCCATTCTGGATAGTCGATGGAGATGACGAACTCTACGTCCAACAACTTTTGTAACTCGTCTTTCACCATTAAGGCTACTGTTGGATGCATTTTTCTGAGTTTTTGCTTGACTGGCTTCTTCGATAGATCTAGCGACAGGTTATGAGTAACCAATTTTGGATCTAGACCCGGCATG
Organism: Wollemia nobilis; assembly: GCA_028583015.1. Taxonomy (NCBI): domain Eukaryota; kingdom Viridiplantae; phylum Streptophyta; class Pinopsida; order Araucariales; family Araucariaceae; genus Wollemia; species Wollemia nobilis. The sequence goes on from JAQPPZ010001808.1 coordinate 4,982,205, forward strand.
TCTTTGTAAGTCCAAGCAAAGAGATCAGGTCTCTCTTTTAGTAGAGGGATGATGCTATCACGCTCATCCGGAGTGAGACTCTCTCCAAATCTAACCTTCTTTGGATTGGTGGGATCTTTACTGATATCCACATCGAAGGTTTTCTCTATTGACATATGTGATCCCTCCTCAAGCTGGTGAGGCATAGGAATCAGATGGATGTCATCAGTCGGGTTCACATGTTCCTCTCGGGAAGCATTCTCGGTATGACAAACATCATGAGCATAGCCTGGCACAAAATGAAATGGTTGCAGCATTTCTTCATTAGGGAAGAAATCTTCAGGCCGGACCGGTGAGTCAGCATGATCCCAATCGATAGCATCCATGTTCAGATGCAGCGGTTTGGATGGATCTGCTGGATTGCGGAGTGGCGTGGTCAAATCAATGGAGACCATATTGATGGAATGGAATTGATCTCCGAAACCACATGGACAAAACCCTATCCCTGAAGCGTAGCTTCCATACCCAAGATCTGGTTCGGATGGTACGGGCACAAACGGATCCTCTCTATGGGATGTCCGTATAACTGGATCCTCCTAGTGCACTGGCTACAAAATGGGATCTCTCGACTCAAGGAGCTCCACGTACGTAGGCGGATCGGGAAAGAGTTCCTGATACCTCTCTTCGAGCTCTCTTCTTTCCCTCAGGCTACGATGGAGATTAATCTCCCGATGCAAACCTACAGCTGTAATAGGTGGGGGACCTCTAGGTGGAGGCCTATTACGTAAGTGGTGAGGTCCCAAATAGGCCATCTCCATCGAGTCCTCATCATCGTTGTACAAATACAATCCGTCACTTCCCCCCTCTTCTAAGGAGCGATTTGGCAGATGTGGTCCCATGTATCTGATTCTACGGTCGCTATCATCACTATCTGGATAAATTCGATAGAATGATCGTATATATGATACTACCATGTAAACTGGCACTGCTCTTTCCTTAGAGCACTCAGTGTTGGGAGGGACTTCCTCCATAACATGCTTCGATTCCCTAGGCAATAGATATTGTGGATACACGAGCCTGGAATCGATCCTCTCATCTACATCATCATGGTCACTACCATGGATGGGCCACTCTATTGTGTCTATGCACAGTGGGAGATTAGTTGGGTGAGGCTTTAAGCAAGCCTCCTCTATTTCATCTTCACAATCACTATCGGCTATGAAGCGCTCGTTCGTCTCTTCCACTTGTTCCATAGGTAGCAGATGGCATATAAACATCGGCCCTAAAAAATTCGGCTTGATTTCCTCCTCAGATTGATCATCATTTGAGGATTCATCATCTGCATAATAACTAGGTCCACTCATTTTGGAGGTGGACTCCTCTCCATCATCATCGCAAAGATCTCCTAACTTGAGATCGCCTACAGCAGTGGGGTTATGCCCCTGCATACCAGTGTCATTGGTAGCACCACAGATTTGGTTACCCAGGTTGTCTCTGGGGTTGTCCTCTAAGGGCCCATCATGGTATGAATCAGGTGGCCCTATGGTAACAAACGATACCATCTGGCGAGTCCTCCAACAGCTGGAAGGATTAGGGTGATATGGATTAAAATCCACATCGTCCCCTAGACTCAAGTACATGTGATCTAAGGATGCAGCAAGCAGATCGTCATGACCCCGTACTTGTAACCCTAACCCGAACCTATCAGTAGCTAACTGATAATGAGGTTCGAGCGGGGTTCTACGTCCCTATTCGAAAATACCAAGGTCGTGCCCATGCCAATGATACGACTCAAAAATGTGCATGGCATATTCTGGGTTGGATAGATAGCGCACATTCACAGTGAATGGCTCATCATCATCTTCATCTATGGACATTCTGGTGGGCGCTTGATCTAGCCCTACGTAGACGAAGTTTGTTTGGTTGGGTGGCTCACCCAACGACACTACAGATCCAATCAAAAATCGATGGGCGTGCGGTCGGCCCATCTCTTGTGCAGTTTTCAGGATAGGTCCGAAAGTAACATTTTGCACAAGATACTCACCCAACCCTGTGCTGGCTAGATGAACGGTCACCTGCGGTGCAGATGACCCTGCTGAAGATGCAGGTGAAGCAGGCTGAGGTGCCTCCTCGACTTTGTCTTGAGGTTCTTCCACATCCATGGGAGTGGGAGTCTCATTGGCGACTGGTCCGGGCATATGATTTTCCACTTTCTCACCCAATTTCACCTTTAGCTTCTCGACTTGCCGATGCATTGTCGATGCAGTCGGTTTTAGAGAAGTTGTAGTCGTATGCTCAGATCTGTGTGACACAGATGTCGATGATTGAGCATGGGCTGCTGGTTTACCTCTTGGAATCTTAACCGATGAAATAGGTCGGATATCCAAGTGCATCGATGGGAGTACAAAACCCCCAGGCAAATCTGCTAGGTTCACGAACTTGAATGGTTCTTCATCCGAGGACACTACGTGAACTTGTCCCTCGTGAATGTATTTCATGCATTGATGCAAGATAGAGGGGATGCAACGCATTTCATGAATCCAAGGCCTTTCGAGCAAAATGTTGTACTGCATGGCACCCTCTATCACGTGACACATCACAGAGATGGTCTTGAGTCCCACCTGAATAGGTAGAACAATTGTACCAACCATCGAGCATAGTGCATCGTTAAATGCTCTCAACGTAAAGGTGGTAGGCACAATGTGTGATTTGGGTAGCTTGAGATGGCTCAGTGCCTTGGTCGTAATTATATTGATCGAGGACCCAGTGTCGATCAAGACCCTTTTGAAAGGCATGTGGTTAACACACGCGATAATATGCAATGGTGGGTCAGCCGTAATAGTAGGAACCATCTTCACTTCATGATCGTAAAATTGTATCGTGGGTTCCTGACACTATTGTACATGTCCCACAAAATTTGTAAATGCATGGGCATCTTGGGACTGTACCTCAATGGACCTCAGAATGTCCATAAGAGTCTCCCTATGTCTAGGGGACTACTGAATAAGCTCATATATTGACAACTTCGTAGGAGTTGTCTGCAGGTTCTGAACTAACCTGCTCCTTATGGTCACCACCGGTCTAGCTGGTGGGCCTGGAATGTTTTGAGCTGGTCGTTGATCCGGTGTAGCTTGTATTCTAATGGGAGCACGAGGTTGATTCGGTTGATCGTACCTCCCATGTCTAGTAACAACATTGACCATGCCTACGAACCCCTGGGTAGGTGGTTCGATTCTCACTTGATTGACCTGGTCGACATTGTTACGAGGCACCTCATGATTAGGAAGTGGATTCTTGAAAATCCCCATGTTTCTATTGTCGGGCGCCTATGGGTTTCCTGGTACTACCAGCTCTCCTTTTTCTATCATGTTCTGCATGATGTGTTTGAAGGACCAACATGTCTCGATGTCGTGGCCTTTCGCTCTATGGAATATGCAGAATAGATCGTCTTGATGCCACTTTGACTTTGGCACATTCGGATCTACTAATTTGACCTCAGGCAATCGTATGGCCTTGGCCTCGCATAGTTGATGGAAAATCGAAGTCATCGATTCCGTCAAGGGCGTGAACTGGCGAGGTGGGCGCTCTTCTTTGTTTTTGCCCTTATAGTTGTTTTTGCGTGTCTCATAACACGCAGGAGGAGGTTGGGCCTGATAATTAGGCTTTTGTTGTCCCTTGTCTTCTCCTCCGAGATTTAGTACTACTTGATTCACGTGGGCCTGCTTGCCCTGTTGTTTTGTAGTACTCTTTTTAAACCCCTCTTTCCTGGTCTTGAGCTTCAAGCTGCCTTCTTGCAACTTGATGTCCTCGATCACCCGGCTTGCACCATAACTTCCTCGGGGGCCGGGGGAAGGGAATGGCAGCTTTACCATTATTCTATGCCATCTCCTGGGGTTTGTATTGCTCGATGGGCTCATCGTCGCGCTGAGCTAGTGCCGCCAAATCGGAAAGGTTGGCCTATCTCTTGATGCCAAATGAATAGCGTTCAAGAAATGCATCGGCCAACTACTCAAAACTAGTAATACTATGTTTCTTCAGTTGGTTGAACCACTCTCGGGCTAGGCCAAAAAGTGTCGTAATGAAAGTGCGCAACAACAAGGCATCCTGACTCTCTATCTGGAAACAAGCATCCAAAAAACTCGTAACATGCTCTTGTGCATCCTCATCACCCTTGAATTTTTCCAACCTGGGCATATCAAAATGCTCGGGATATGGAGGCGTAGGCACCGAGGGGTCTAGAGGTTCATTGTGTATCTTCCTCAGTGTCGGCTTTTGCATAGCCGCGCCCTGCCTCTCTATTGCTTTGACCTTATCGGCCAAAACCTTGTACGCCTTAGAAGACAAAAAGTCCTCCTCCCTAAGCTGACGTGGAGGTGGTCTAGGAGGTAATGTCTTCTTCGGGGGAGGTGGAGGACATGGCTCTTCCTCCTCCTCAACTTGGTAACTCTCAGGATACCCCTGATCGTATCTATCTGCATCTATGTGCTCATGTTGCCTCTGTCTAAGATCATTGAGTGACGGCAGTCGCTCCCTCTATTGGGCACTGACATGAGTACGAGCATCTCTTCGCTCCTCATGCATATCGGCTAGGGACACAACCCTCCTATGCACATGCTCTCTATGCTCCTCGGGAGGGTATAGGCCAGCCCTGGCTAGCCGATCCTCCTGCTCTATGTGCTCCTTCTGAGCTAGAATACGCTCCTCGTGCATGCATTGCTCATATAATCTCTATCGTAGGAGCCTTTGCGCTTGAATATTTTCATCTTCAATATGCTGCCTCTCTAGGCGAGCATCATCCAATTGATCTTGGAGGAGTTGACGTCTTTGCTCAGACACCAGTCTATGTGATCTATCGATCTGGTCGGCCGTAGGAGGCCTCCGGTGTGTGTGCTCTATGTGAGCTACCTTATGGGTTCTGTACCCATCAGAAAAATGTGTGGATGGTGGACGTGTGACATGAGGGCGCTTAGAAGCCTCTCCATGCTCTCTAGTGATCTTGATACAACTATCGCTATGCTCACTCGAAGCATGAGTGGGCGGAGTTGTAGGCTTGTAGCCTAGCTGCTCAAGAACACTACCTAGACCATCTAACTATCTAGACCTCCATCGCTCATGCGGTGGTGTTCCATTAGCTCCCACCTTTGATATATCAATGGTGATCTTGCATGGTGAGCCACGCATGGGAGTATGGGTGGACCTATGCTCGAAAGCGAGCCTATCCTCCTACCCCTGAATGGGTGGATCTCTGATCCATCTATACTCTGACGATGGAGGGTTAGAACCTCCTATGGACTTAGTACGTATGGGAACCAACTTGGTCCCCTGCACAACATATTCCTCGGCCGATCCCATGGATGCGCGTGCAGTGCGGTCTCGGTAATGGCTTTGGGGGAGAGCATCCTCGTGCTGAGAAGCTCCATGCTCTATCCTATGCCTAGAAGAGTGTACTGAAGCTCCTCTATCGAGGGTCCGCTCAACGGGATCTCCCCATGTCGAGTTGTCACCTCTAATGCTTGTCGAACGTCGTTCGGTTCGCTCATGTGTATGAGGACTCGACACATGTTGTTGTGAACCAGTTGGGGGTTGATCATGGGCATCGGTCCGAGACCTTTGTCGATCACCCCGTGTGTTCACCATTTGTGTACCTAACATCTAGATGTGTTTTATTATGCAAACAAAGTATACAAATGATGATTATCTCCTTTTAAATTTTTATTGTGAGCCCTAAATTATTTGATGTTGTTTTTAGATGTGTTGTATCAGTGTTAGAAACTCTCACGTGTTTTGAAATATTATTGGATTTTAAACTCAGTTAAATTGGCTTTCACCTATATACTCGCACAAGCCGAATATGGTAATGAAGTCCATACTCAACGAAGTAGCATAGGTACTACCAACCCTCACCCAACACACCGTGCGTAGTGATACACCCTTTCGAAGAAGAGTGCGTGCTATTTTGCATGGATAGGACAGTTCTTGGGTCGGCCTTGGCAACGAGCGGGTCCCGATAATACAATTTCAAATGAGCCAACCAAGTGGTAATGACATCCACTGTTGGTCTCAATCAAGTGGGTTGGATGTGAGAGCCCAATGCCACTGATGTTTAAATGGAACGTGGTGTGTGTGGTTCCTTTTACTTTGTGAAAATGACAAATGCATCGAAGAGCATAATGATCATTCCTACATGATATGCATGAAAAGAAAGGAACATTTCAAATTTAGAAAGAATGCATGCTAATGTCCTATATGATATTTTGACGATGCAATTACAATGACATGGCCATTGATTGGGCCTCAAGCATGCAAATGACACACAATCCTTATCAAGGTCATTGTATTTAGGGGCAGACTGCACTCAGAGGTCCGCTATTCCCAACAACGCCTTTCTACTGAACGGAAAATGAAAACAAACTAGGACTTGTTCATTGACCCCTTATATATATTTTTTTAGTTCCTAGTTTGCAACGGTTCGATGATTTCTGGAAAGATACAGAGCAAAAAATTCAACACAGAAGGTGAAATTGGGACCTACCTCAGCTCCTGCTCTGCTGCCCACTGATTTTCTTGTTGTCTGCCTTTTCCTCTATGAACCGTAGGTCCGATCTGTGGGCTGCAGTGGAGACCGTAGGTTACAGCTACGGGCCAAAAAATAACCGTAGCTGAAAGCTGCGGTTAGCACCTGTGAAAAGAAACAGCCAAGAATAGTCAAAATTTAGGGCTAAAATTGTGGGGTTCCATCGTGATCGCCATCTGACGTAACCATGGAGTGCACGCCTAGCTAGGCGTACTGATCTATACCATCACAAAAGCACAAAGATCCACACAAATACATAAATTGAACAAAGAAAGCCAACGTATGCAAAGTTTCTTATATTAATCTTTAAAGGATCTCGGATTACAAAAATGCCCTCTTAGGGTCACTCGAAAGATGATACAGATGTTACAATTGCCAATGCCCTCAACAGGGTAGGCGCACTTATTGTGCTCCGGTGATTACTCACAAACTGCCTTGGGGTAGAGCTAACCCCCTTCTCCGTGATGTGGAAGGATTATGATATAGGCTCCTTTTTGCACCTGTCTCTCTATGAACAAGAAACAACAGCACATGATTACAAATATTGATAGCCTCTCGTGATGAGGCCCTTTAAAGAAATATGCATGTAAATACCATTAAACTAGTAAAACAAGAAAGCATAAAGAAAGACTTTAAGCTATTCTAATTACATCAAGAATTATGCTAAAACATACAAGACATGAATAAGCAAATGATGCGTAGATCAAATATCGAATTAGAAGCAATAAAGCACATAAAATATCCAATGTACTCCTACTTAATGCAATGCATGAAATGTCTAATTCCTACGGTCAGAGTTTCCCTAAGATGCAATTAAACCTATAAAAAGACTAACATGACTAATCTATGCAATCAAAAGCAAAGTAAGTAAGGTGATCATTAACCTATTGCAAACCGTAGCTGTGAGGGGTGGTCTGCACTGTGAACCATGGTTGACAACCATGGTTTGACCTTTGATGGGTTTACCCTCAGAATTAGGGGCAGTGGGCTTGACCTCCTTGTCCGAATTGATGTTCAAGGGTCGCCTTTGTCGTCCTCTGACATATTTGGTGGTCAAATCACTGTGAAGGGCCTTCGTTTGCCCGGATTTGTATTTCTTGATCCTCCTAAGCACCTAGGGCATCCATGGCTAATTGGTCTTTAGATGGATAGCAAAGGGGCTCTCAAATGCACAAAGTCGGTATGCAATTTGATAGGGCTTCGCTTGCTCTCTTGATCAGTTAGCTCTCGCTCGATAATTCGCCAACACTTCGCTATACAAATCATCTCTCCTTTTCATCCCCTTGGAGGGGGGTATTTATAGCATGCCCCTAGGGCTAGGGGTGGCTTCATGGAGAAGCCAAGACCAAGAAGGTTGGTTAGGACAGTTGGGATGGAAGCCTTTGGAATATTCCATCCTCCAACTGCCTCCTTCTAGATCTCTTGGTCGTTCCAACCGATTTGGCTCGGATGGAAGGCCTAACTGAACTCCAGTTCAGACCGTAGGTCACAGCTGTGGTCCAGACTATAGACCATAGGTGTCAACCATGGTTCAGACTGGAGACCGTAGGTCTAGGCTGCGGTTCGATCTGCTTAGGCCAGAATGCCTAAATTGAGTGGTTAGAACCACTGCTCTATCTTGGAGTCTATCCAAGATCCTTCATATGGTTTTGTAGCATGTCCATATGAGTAGTCACCCTCGGCATGACGTGTTTTAGGTGTCTACACCATCTAACTTATTTCTTCCCAAAACCAAACATATCTAAAACTCCAAAAATAAAATTTCATTTAACCCTATCATAAGCTTTACTCATATCAATTTTTAAGATCATAGCTTTCTCTTTTCTTGAAACTTTTGAATGTATAACTTCATGATCTACTATGATCCCATCCAAAATTTGTCTCCCTTTCACAAAACCTCTTTGCTCTTCTGAAATATTTTTTTCTAACAATGGACTTAATCTATTCTCCATCACTTTGGAAATAATCTTATAAGCCATATTACATAGGCTTATGGGTCTAAAAGAATCAAATATTTCAACATCCTTCTTTTTTAGAATTAGGGTATACTTTAACATCCTTCTTTTTTAAAACAATACATTCCTTATAAAATAAGTTGCATTTATTTTATAAGGAATGTATTGTTTTACCCTAAACTGTTCCATTGCCACCAATAAATAATCCTTCACTATATCCCAATTATGTTGGTAAAAAATTTTAGAGAGCCCATCTAAACCAGGGGATTTATCCTTATTAAAATAAAAAATATATAAATAAACTTCTAGAGTAATAGGCTTCATCAGTTTCCTATTGTCTTCATTTGTTATAACTGAAGGAACATCTTGAAGAGGTTTATCATTAAGAACTTCGGTCTTCTCTGAACCAAGAATATTTTGATAAAATGACTTAGCCTCTTTGCTAATTTCACTCTTATATTCAATCCAAACCCATTCTATAGATTTAATTCTACCAATTCTAGAAGAAGATCTATGTACTATAGCCATCCTATGGAAAAACTTCGTATTTTTATCTCCTTTTAGCCAGGTTTGTCTTGATTTTAATGTCCAAAATTTCTCTTCCTTACTCGATATATTATGATTCACTAAGCAACTCCATTTCCTCTGAGCTTGTATTATTTTCATCACCTTTTTGGAATTTTGAAATTTTATCTTTTAGTTATTTTTTCTCAAAAATATTTCCAAAGGTACTCTTGTTCCATTTTTTTAATCTAGATGTCATAGCTTTAATTTGGTTTGGAAGAGCATACAACCCACCATTACCTAAATAATTCCATGTTTGAGCTATCATATCAACAAATTGAGGATGGTCTTCCCACATCTCCTCATATTTAAAATATGATATTTTTTGAATTCACTAACAACCATTTTAACTCTTATTGGCTAGTGATCTAAACCAATCCTTGTTAAGGTATTAATTTTAGCACAAGTTCCTTCATCTAGCCAATGATCTGAGAGAATGCATCTATCTAATTTTTCTTCTATTAGGTTCTAGCCTCTCCTGTTGTTGGTCCAAGTATAGTTGTCTTCTTCAAACTCAACTTCCCATATATTGTTGTTTTGAATAAAAGCTGAGAAATATTTCATACTTTGGGTAAATTTCCTAATTCCCCCAAATTTTTCATTCAGCTTGGTAATGGCATTAAAATCTACAATGACCATGAAATGGGTTTCTTGGTCTTTACTTCTCATGAAGGCCTCAATCTCACTCTAAAATTTTAATCTACCTGATTGAGTTTTAGGACCATACACATTGATAAGGATGAAGTGAATATCAATAAAGTAGCAAGTGACTAAAGAGGCTATCTAATACCTAGTTCTATGAATGGTTACACAAGAGGTTCTATAAGGATTCTAATAAGTTAGAATTCTCCATGCTACTCCTTTAGATGTCATAGCATCCCATTCACACCTTGCCAAAATTACTTTCATAGTTTTTGAAACTTCTTTTGTCATTTCATTTCTATTTCTGCCTCAAAAATTGATCCATGGAAAATAAAGGTTCAGATTATTCTCTAGGTCCAAAAAATGTTTCCCTTGCAAAAATTAGCACCCCTAGATACAGATAATATCAATATTATTACTTAAACATAGGTCCCTAATACACCTATGCTTTGAGGGGAAATTAGCACCCCTTATATTCCATGATATAATAATAATATCTCATTAGGGTTTTTTGGCCCCTCTTGCATATTACCAATATTATTTTGTTGTTTGGTAAAGAGAAGTTCAACCAAATTAGTTTGTGTTCCTTTCTCTATATAAGCTCTTGCTTCCCTGGATCTTGCTTGATAATTTGAGGGTTTTTATCTTTTTGCCTTGCCTATATCAGGAGTATGTCTTATTATTCTATTACTCAATACTCTTTCACCATTTTGTTTTTCAACATATTTATCCTCTCCTAGCTCTATTATAGAATATTTTGACTTATTCTGCTCATTTTTTGGTATTTCCTTATTAATGGTAGTGGTATTAACTTCTAAAACTGCATTTCCTTTACCAATTATTTTCTCCTGAATGGTGCATGGTACTTCAAGAGAGTATTCAAAATCTAATGCAACACATTCCTTGGGTTCATCGAGAATGTTCTTCTTTAAATTAGGATCATATTGAATAGACGGTTGCTTGCTAATATGTTGAAATTATTGTCTTGTGTCCTAAGTTTTGATCTAATTTTTCTTCATAGGCTAAAGCCTCAAAAGAATTTGAATTTCTTCCAGTATCCTTTCTTATTAGTCTCCACTGTTCATTTTCTTTTATTTTTCTAGATCTATTTTTTGGAAGTTGAAAACCATATTTATCCATAACCATTTGTAAATTTCTCTTACTATTTTCTACAAATGATTTTTTTGGGCTCTTCATAGGGCATGATCTCTCAATATGATCCACCTCATGACATCTTCTACATCTAAAAGATATGTTTTCATAATCTATAGTTTGTTTCCACATCTTATCCCCATACTTAAGAATGATTGATTCTTGTAAAGCTTTACTTATATCAATCATGACCAATATTCGAACATAAATAGCCAAAAATCCATATTTTGGTGTATCTGAAATATCAAAGAATTACCCTAGAGTGTTGCCTATTTTCTTGAAGGTATCTATTTTTCAAAATTCAATGGGTAATCCAAACATCCTAACCCAAACTGGTACTAGGAATAGATTTACATTTTTAGGTAAAAAGCCTTCATACCAACGAATAAGGAAGAGCCCTACTCTTCCCATAAACCAATGACCCCCTTTTAGGATTTTTTCTCTTTCTTAACTAGAACAAAAAATGGCTAGGAAGAAACCTTTGGGAAGAAATTATAGAATCACTCCTAGAGACTTCTAACTCCTATCAATCCATTTTCTCAAGGTTGAAGCCCCTAGCCAGTACCCATTAAATTTACTAGAAACTACCCTATCTTGGAGCAATGAGGATCTCTCTAAGGTGTGCTCACTAACCTCTACCACTAGGGATGATTCTAAGGATTTAACTATAAATCGATCCATGTAAAGGAAACTAAAACTCAAATTCTAATGAAAAATATCTTAAAGTTCTATAACAAATATAATAATTGATAAAAACTTTATAAAATTTTCATGCACAATTTCTAGGATAAAGAAAGGGAAAAAAGAACTTAGCTAAAAAAAAAATTTATTAAAGTTTTCTCTAAAGTAAAGTAAGTATCTTGCACCTTTACAAAGATATGTGGTACGTACACACTATCGATTCAATCTAGCAGCACGCGCATAATAAAAAGTGGGCAACTTGCTCAAGGTTTAAAAGAGCTTATTTTTTAAAGAGGGGTACATCTAAACCGAAATTATTTTTTAAAAATTTCCCTAAGGTTTATGCCCCCCATTTAATTCATAAGGGTAGTGCATCTTTAAATAAATGAATGGCACACATGCTTCACTATTTGGATCTGATAGCTCGCACACGATAAAAGAAGCCAAGTTGCCCAAGGTTTAAAGGGAAAATTCAATTGTATTTCATGAACATACCTATCCCTAGGTCTTTAAATCTTGATTGTTATTAAAATTTCCCTAATGTTTATACTCCTCCTTCGTTTTATGTCTAATGTACCCCTCCCATAAAAATCGAGTAAATTATATCAAATGAGTGACACACATAGATGGAAAATAAACCAAATGGTATGCACAAATAAACAAATACCGAGCTTTAAAGCAAAAATTGACTTTTAATGGTCATGTATGCCTTTTAGAAATAATTCATGGACCCGTACCATTAAAAGGAGCAATATAAAAATTGACTCGGCACCCAAACTTTATAAAATAGGTCATGAAATATTAATATAAAGTTTAGTTTTTCATTGTGGTTGTGTATAAGTTTAAACATTCACTACGTCATAAATTGGGACAATTGAAAAATTCAATGAATTAAACTTTGCACTATAGTTTCGAACTAAATTCCTTAATAAAAGGGTCGATATTTCCTAAAAATTATAAAGTTTTTTTGCATAACGTTCCCTATTTCCCCCTTTTTTTCCTCTTTCACTAAAACATGTGCAGGGTTTAAATATCGGATGGCAATCATGCATCACTGGCATGATCCAACGGTGCACATGAATCACAAAATAACCAAATATTTTGACATTTCCACAAGGTCTTGTATCGTTTGTCTTATCTAGCAGGAAATCCTATGGTATGCAAGCACCTCAACCAAATCCAATGGTACGCACCATTCAACAAATGAAGACAAATAACTTGTACCCTAAAGAAGCCTTTTAAGTTAAAATTCTTTTGAATTTATTTTGGTTGGCATAAATCTAGCTCTTTCTCAAAGTGCGGACTAACAGGAAAATTGTACCACAGTTCCATAAATGTTTTAAACCTAATAGCAATAGCTAGTGGGAAATTTAAGAAGAGCCTCACCTTAACACAAAGCAGAGAAGAAGCCATACATTTTGATCCTGAAGAGATAAAGCAAATACAGGCCATAGAAGAAGGGAAGAGTCCAAAAGAGGCTCAATACAAAAACAGAGCAACCAAACTGCAAGATGAGAATAAAAATTAAAAGTAAAACTGGACAATATTAGGCAACAAACATCGCACTCATAAATAGAAACCCCTACAGTTGAACCTCAAATCAAGTTGAGAGTTTTGATTGCTCAAATTTTATTTCTAAACTCAAAAATAAATTTAAGGAATAAAACTCAAAGCGAATAAGGAGATCTTAGAGAAATATTCTACAACATTGGTGTGATTAAACTCACTGCAGATGACTTGAATATTCAACTGGAAAATGCAGACCAAAGAATGAACAAAATATTCTCCATATTTCAAATGTTCGAAGAACATAATGAAATAATGAGTGAAGGCTACCTAGAAAATGATGATAGTTTTGTCGAATAATTTACACAAAAAAAAATCTTAGTATTTTTTATAGGTAGACCAGTGGCAAGTTTGGGAGAGAAAAGTAGCAAAATGGGAGATCAGATTAAATGAAGAGTTTTCTGAGGCAAATTTTACTTTGGAAGAATACTTGCAAGTGGCTAATGTCAAATATCTAATCAGAAACAGAATACAAGGTTTCAACTGTGATCCGGGTGATGAAGAAGAATTGGCCAGAGAAATGAAAGAACTCCAGAATAATATGAACAAAGGAAAATACGTTAGAAAATGTGGCCTCAAAGTTTCTATGACCACAAAAGGCCTAGAAATAAGAAATGGGATAAATTTCACAAAAATACAAAGATGAAGAAGTTAATGTTGGGCCCCCCACAAAAGGAAGTACAGATTCAATAGAATAGGTCAGCAAATTTTAGGGGTAGACACCACAAGCACAAACAAGGGAATAATTTAATAGCGGTTGCTATGTTAAGAAGTACAAGGAAGAACTGATTTCAAAACTAAAAACTAAGATAAAAGCATTGGATAAAATACTTAATGATCTTGTTGATGTCACAAATACAACTCAGAACTTGAAAGCATTATTGCAATATATTGACCAAAGGAGATTAACTTTGAACCCACCTACAAAAATTATAAGAAAGAATACAGTTTGAGCAACAACAAAAAAGTGATTGTCTTAGATGGCAAAAATTATGATTGCCAATCAAAATTTCTTAAACTGAACATTTATCTCCATGAAAAGCCATTATGGAGAACTCACTTTAAGATATGGAGGATTGGGCCAATGAAATAGATGAGAAAAGGAAACAAGCAAGTGTTCGAATTGAAGAGCTCTTGACAACAGAGAAAGTTGAAGATCAAATAGCCAAAAAGATACAAGAGTTTAAATATGATGAAAAATATGAGCTTAAGTTAGCCTGCCAACTTATCAACCTGTAAAAAATAGTCCAACCCATAGTCAAATTCTCTAAAGAAAATGAATTCCCAACCAAGACTATGTCAACAGGTTATTAAACATGAAATATTCAATCACATTTGCAGCCTCCTACGATGAAGATTGGGAACAAATTGCAAATATACTAGGGATGAGTCAACTAGGATAAGACAAAACTGAAGCAATACCTAGTATAGAAAGAGACAAAAACATAGGGACAAATCAACCGTGAAATCCAAGTGATATACAGTTGTACCTTATTTTGAATATTTAATGTCCGAATGCAACCAGTTACTAATTTTCTTATAAAACTGATAAAGACAACTATTTTTGATATGTAACACACTCGGCCAATCAAATGCAGAGGATGATGATAAATTGAGGGCTCATATTGAGATAATTATAACAAATCCAGGACCACAAGGGTATAAAAGGAGTTGCCATGACTAGAATCTGCATCAAGCTTTTTCATAGCATATTTTTTCTAAAAGGTATACTTGAGTGTGTAACATCCCAATTTTCATCAACATTCACTTAACAAAATTTTTGTTAAGTATAATAGTTTTACTACACTACTTTGATTTTAAATCCCAACTTGATGTTAGTTTAGGCATAATTAATCCACACTTCAATACTATTCACCACTGCAGATGGTGTCTTAAATGCTCGGGACCGGCCAACTTCCCGCAATGCTCGCCCTTTAAGGTTCTAACTCCTCACTCGAGTTCATACAGAACCTGGCATGGGGTTGTCTCTTTCATGGCCCATATCACTTGAAAGGGGAAAACATTGTAATCCCCTATCCAAAACACACGGATTATCCAATCATGTTCTCTTAGGTCCTCCAACCTATTTATTCTGGATCCAACATTTTTATGCCAGTGCTATCCATTGACCCTCTGCTAAGGTTTGACTAGAGTCCATCATCGCATGGCATGTGGACTAAGTATTCAAGATCCATCATCAATTGATGGTAATGTTGCCCATACCATCTACCGTTGGATCTTCCAATAGCATGTTTAGCTCTCTAATCATGCTTTCCATTGGCTATTCCTCAATCGAGTGGATTATTGAATACCCTCACATACTAACTGATTGTCTTCCTAGAGTGTTGTCCCATACCACCACTCTTTACCCTCAACAGCATGGACCACTATCCTTAAGTGCTGGAGAACGGAAGCCACAGTCTCTCTCAATTTACCACTGCGGATTAGAGTAGTTGGGTGGGTTATGTCCTTGCTCGACTTGACCCAGTCTTAAATGTAAAGTTTATTTGAAGTCTTACTTGGTTTTATATTCCCGTACTGTTACTTTAGGTTCCACCAATATATCCACCAATGTAATCATATACATACTAACCATATGTTTTGCAATATTTTATTATCCATATGCTTAATTTAACAAATCTAACTATAATATGTAATCACATATGCTTTGCAATAATGTATTATCCATATACTATAATAAATCTAACGGTAAAAATCATGTTAAATTTATAACTAAAAAGGAATACATTATATATATATATATATATATATATATATATATATATATATATATATATATATATATACATGTAATCCTACTAAGAATAATACATCTATTTGGTCTAACAATAACTCAAGCATCTACGAAATAATTTAGGAAGAAATTCTAAAAAGAGTTCACATAAAACCAAATTTCAACTTCTAAGTAGAGTAAATTAGAAATAGCTTATCCCTTACAACATTTCTTTATTACTTTAATGAAACACTTTATATTAAAACTTAAGTTATGGTCACATCATATACCATTTTCAAATAAAAGAAATCACTATATATATTTAATGTTGAGGACCCAATAACCAATATTTAAGGCTGGGTAAAATAATTAATCATTTGAGAAGTTTATCTCTAATGATGTTTTGTTATATATACACCAATGGAAGGCTGCATTTTTTCCTGCATTTTATAATGAATTAAAATTTGTTTCTAGAAGACTTTTGGAAAACTCCTCTCCAGATTTTCTAAAAAAAAATCATATAAGATTATTTATTTAAAATTTGTCTTCATAGGACTTGGAAAAAATTCCATACATGATAAGCTCTAGAACTCATGAATGACAAGGATTTCATTTTAAACAATTTGTTGTTGCCATCAAATTACATTTGAATGAACAGCCATACATGTATATATAATTTTTATAACAACTAAAAATAAACAGCCTTCTCTTAAAAGGACGCTTTCTCTTAAAGTAACAACAGCCATACAGTTAGACTTTCTTTAATAAAAAAACTAAACATTAAACCTCCATTACCATCTGAAAATGCTTTTATATAAAAATGTGGACCAATCTCTTAAACCAGATGCATTAAGACCATGAAATTACATATAAAAATTAGTAAGTATATCTTTAATAGTTGTACAATCATTCACACTATCCTGAGGGCAAAAATAATACTAGTTGTACAATATTATGTCTTTACCTTATAGCTTGAACTAACCAAACTGCTCTGCTATGGTCACTAATGCTTGTATAATTAAATATTTTTAACTACCCTTAATTACTTTGGATTGCATAGTTGAGGACGTGTTCTCCATATGCCTTCAAATACCCCACCCTCATAGACTTCGGATAAGGAAATGGGAATGAATTTAGGATCATCTTGGCCCTTAAATACCTAAACACGCACAGCCATGCAAGCATACAAATGCAATGCAGGAATATAAAATCATAGATTTCCTCTCTTCACTAGATGCATGACACTTTCACAAAGCAGAGAAACTAGAAACATACCCTTCTTTACTTTCAAGATTTCATTCAGAGCACAATTAAAAACATTACCAGAAAAATGGATAACTAAAAACCCGAATTTAATGAACATAGACTATAATAGAAACAGAGTTCAAAATCTCTATAAATTCGAATGCATTCTTAGTTGAAAAGGGTAATTGGTTTTCTAACAGCATTGTAAATATTTTTTTTTCTTTCCAATTCGTTCCTTAAAACTGTTTCATTATTCTTTATACAAATTTTAAAAAATGTCTCCCTGTTTATTGTTTGATTTCACACAGAGCCCATCCTTATAACTATTTTTTTTATTTAGAAATCAAGGTGCCATTAATTCAAAAATTTGCAGGGTTAATATATAACTTAATACACAATTTATTTTCCACTATTCAATGCTTTACAAATTATGCAGAGAGTAGAGATTTATTTAATCATTAAACAATATTTGAATTCCCAATCCCAACAAATATAACTCAGCCAAACTTGCCTGGTTTTCCCTTAGCCTTCTGTGGTCTGACGTAGAGCAGCGTTCTTTCTTCCTTTTCCCCTCAATCCAGCCTCGCAGTGTTCTCAATTCATAATGCCTAATCCATTTTCCCTTTTTGGTTAATATCACAAGCAAATGAAATAGTGCATCAACACCTCAACACTTTTCCTATCAAGTATATCCTTTGAAACGCATCCACATGGCAAGTCTCATTATTTCCAAGGTTGATAGGTGAGAATTTTAATTTTATATATTATTTTAAAACTCATCCGAGCTGCTTTATAATACTGGAGGATTTTTGCTATTTTGTAGACTTCAAAAAGGCATTTGATACAGTGCCAAGGAAAAAATTATGGAGCAGAATGGAAGAGCTAGAGGTTCCAATTCACTATAGGGCAGCAGTTCACAGACTATATGAGCATGTAAAGGCTAGAATCGGAACACAAGAAGGGTTATCTGAATGTTTTGGTAGTGACATAGGTGTCAAACAAGGTTGCCCTCTATCTCCGACCTTATTTGGGCTGTACATTGACAAGTTAGAAGAATGGATAAACAACTTTGGGGGAGAGGGTGTGCATTTAGCCAAATATGTGGTAAAACTCCTCATGTATGCAGATGATGTAATTCTTGTGGCCAAAATAGCCAAAGATCCAGAAGATCACCTTCAAGCTCTAGAACTCTTTTGTAAAGAATTTGGGATGCAGGTGAACACGAGAAAAACAAAAATTATGATTTTTTCAGCAAAAAAGAAGAAGCAACAACTCAAATTTCAGTTTGCAGGAGAACCACTTGATGTAGTAGTAGAATACAAATATCTGGGCATAGACTTTCATGACAAACTTAATTGGAATACATGTAGGATGAAAATAACTCAAAGTGGCTGGAGATCACTATATGCACTTCAAAACAAGTGTAGGAATGCCGAGTTGTGGGACTGGAAGACCACCAAGGTCTTATTTGGCCTACTTGTTACACCGGTTCTGTTGTATGGTTGTGAGGTGTGGGCTAGTGGCACAACAAATGCAAAATGGAGGCAAATAGAAAGGATTCAAAAATATCTAATCACAAACTTTCTCAAAATTAAGGCCACAACCCCTTATGAAATTATTCTAGTTGAAACTAGAATGTTCCCTTTAGAAGCAATTGCTATGACCAAGTTGTTATGTTACTTGAAAAAATAGAAAACATGACAAATGATAGATGGCCTAGGGCAGCGAGGGACGAAGAGTTGCATAGGCGAAAGAATACGTGGATGAAATAAAATCAAAAATGGATGAAACGTTGGGAAATCAACATAAATGAATGCCCAAATGTCACCAAAGACATAAAAAATTATGTGAATGAAAATTTTAGAAGTGGAATGTGGAAAAATGCAAGCAGGAAAAGACAATATTATATTGCAAATTTTAACCCAACCTATGACCACAAGGAAAAAGCGTATATAGGCGTTGAAATCAAGTGGAAGGAAAAAATACTCATTGCTCAGATAAGGACTAGCTCTCATAGGCTTAGATGTGAAACGGGGAGATGGACAACACCCAAATAACAATGGGAAGAAAGGATATGTACTCTATGCAGCATAGGGGCAGTAGAGACAGAGGAACACTTCATCTATAAATGCCCGAGTTTTTCAGATATCCGTGACAAATACAAAGAAACACTTGGGAACGAGTTTATGACAAATTTATTTGAAGACAGTAAAATAAAAAAAGTTGGAGAATTGCTAACACAAATCAGCAGGAGAAGGAACAACCTTCTCAAAGATATTAAAGATCATATGATATGATTTGAGTAATTGTACTTCCATATTTGAGGTCCCATAGACCATATTTGGGTCTCGCGGATGTAATTAAAATATTTCATTTCATTCATTCATAACATGTTTTTTTTTCTTTTCAAAAATATGCTTAAGTTATTTCATGGCATTTAGGCCATTCCCTATAATTGGATTTAGGGATTCAATTTACTTGTATATATATGTTTTAATAATTGTGGAAATGTAGGACTTAGTTGAATCATAAAGAGGGTGAGTCCTCTTTTAAAGATATTTTAAATATATTTCCTTTATTTTACTTTTTTCATTTTTTTTTATTTAATTTTGTCTTCTATGGAAAGCTTATTATTATACATATATTTATATTTTATTTTGTTTTTATTACTTATTATTATACACATATATAATTTATTATATATATATGTATATATATATATATATTTTTTTTTTTTTCTGGTATATATTTATATATTCTTAATATTATTATTTTACTATTACATTTTTTTAATTTAGTCTTTAAATTAATGACAAGCGACATGTAACAATAGAACAATATTATGCAAACTGACACACATGCAAGCAGATAGGCAAAATGAAATGTATGAACAAAAATCTACAGTGGGCTTCCATGTACCCACAGACCAAGGTGCACTTGGAACGACATCATATCCCATTTTACCTGACATTTTCGACCGTTATCCTAGTCAAGGGGTGGGTTTTTCTCCTCTGCTTCCTGCACGATCCTTGTGCCTGCATCACAAAAACTAAGCGCAAAATCACATTCTTCCAAATAAAATGGATACAAATAACGGGGATGTGACATACTTCCCCTCTTAGGATTAACACAGTCCCTGTGTTAGCTAGTAAAATCAGACATATTTATATGCAAGTTATCACTTTCTTTTATAATTCCAGCAACTAGAAGAAAATTTTATATAGCAAGCATGTTTAGTATGCATAACATATTCCATCATAGCATCATATCTACAAAAGAAATGATTATGTAATAAGCATGTCTGATATAACAAGTTCCATCATAGCACCATATATAAAAAATATGTGACAAACATGTCTGATATGCACAATAAGTCTTATCCAGTTTTACAAAAGAGAAGTTAACATCTTAATAATAAATTATCTTTTGGTTTCAGTTTTCAAACAGGTATGGAAACTGGTTTCTCATGCTAGAAACATCCTCCCAGGTGGCATTCCTCTCGGAATACTGATCCCACTGAACCCTACATTGTTCCACAGTCCTTTTCCTTAGTTGTTTGGTTCTATAACCCAAAATTTTTACTGGTTGAACTTCAATGAGTTGCGGGTCCGACATCTGCAAATGAGTTACATCCAAAATGTGGGATGGATCAGCTACATATTTACGTAGGAGGGATACATGGAAAACACTATGGATTTTTGACAAGTTCGGTGGCAATGCAAGTTTGTAGGCAACAAGACTGATTTTGGCAACTATATCAAAAGGACCGACAAACCTCGGACTTAGTTTGGTGGACTTAATAGAGCTTTTGGTAGGCTTGACTCTAAGGAAAACCTTATCTCCTATAGCAAATTCATGGGGTGTTCTTTTAAGGTTTGCATAAACTTTCTGATGATCAACGGCTTCACGCAATCGCTGATGGATTTCCTTAAGTTGGTTTTCCATTCGCTTAACAGCCTTAGGACCGATCACCTCTCGATCATCCAAATTGTCCCACGTTAACGGTGTCTTACACCTTCGCCCATATAGGGCCTCAAAAGGGGCCATGCCCAACGTGGTATGATAGTTGTTATTATAAGTAAACTCCACCAGAAAGAGATAATCCTCCCATTTGCTTTGGTGGTCCATACAATACATGCGTAGCATGTCTTCAAGCACTTGATTGACCCTCTCGGTCTGTCCATCCATCTCTGTATGATAAGCAGTGCTAATATTGAGCCTTGTTCCCCAAGCTCGGTGCAAAGCTTGCCAAAACTCAGAAGTAAACCGTGAATCCCTATCTGATATAATTATTTCAGGAAAACCATGTAACCTTACAATTTCTCATGCAAATTTCTGTGCTATTGCAGAAGCGTCATCACGCATACTTCCCGGTATGAAATGTGCCACTTTGGTTAACTTATCCACTATAACAAATATTGCATCATGTTGAAATCGGGTTTTAGGAAGTCCCACAATGAAATCCATGGATATTACTTGCCACTTTTGTTCTGGTACTTCGAACAGATGCAATTTTCCACCAGGATGTTGGTGTTCCATCTTGACCTTCTGACACTCAAGACATCTTGTAACAAATTGTACTATATCTTTCTTCATTCCAGGCCAGAAATAGTCTTTCTTCAAGTTTTCCCTCATTTTAACTACCCCTGGGTGAGCAGAGTAGGGAGCATAGTGAGCTTCTTGTAGAATAGTTCTTTTAAGCTCTTCATTATTGGGTACCATGATTCTATCTCAAAAGTATACCAGATTTTTCTTGACACTGTAATCTTCATGTTGATTCGGTCCTTGCTCAATCTTGTTACGACATAATTTGCAAAATTCATCATCCTTTTGCATTTCCATGATATGTTCCTTCAACCCATACTGACATCTTGTGTAGGCTGCTATATGCCTTCTTCTACTGAGAGCATCTTCCAACTTATTTTCTTTTCCTTTGATATACTCGATACCAAAGTCATATTCAGCCAAAAACTCCATCCATCTTCGTTGTCGGGCATTTAGCAATGGTTGTGTAAAAATATATCTCAAACTTTGGTGATCAGTCTTGAGTTCAAAAGGCTTTCCTAACAGATAATGCCTCCAAATATTAAGGGCATGGACTATTGCTGCCAATTCTAGATCATGTGTAGCATAATTAATCACATGCTTCTTGAGCTTTCGAGACTCATATGCCACTACAACTTCATCTTGCATAAATACTCCCACCAGTCCTTCTAATGAGGCATCAGTACACATTGTAAATAATTTATTTAGATCAGGTATTCTCAATATAGGTGCAATTTTTAGTTTCTCTTTAAGTGTTCTGAAGGCTTCCTCACATTGTGTTGTCCATCTAAATGCTTTTCCTTTCTTCTGCAGGTTAGTTATGGGAAAAGCAACCTTTGAGAACCCCTTCACAAATCGTCGATAGTAACCAGCCAATCCCATAAAACTTCTTACCTCTGACACATTGGTTGGAGTTGGCCAATCTATTATGGCCTCAATTTTCTTGGGATCTACAACTATTCCTTCAGCTGATACAATGTGCCCCAAGTACTGCACTTGTGGTGTATAGAATTCACATTTGGACAATTTACCATATAATTGGTTTTTCCTAAGAACTTCCAACACTATTATCATGTGCTCATCGTGTTCTTCTCTGCTTTGGGATTAAATCAATATATCATCTAAAAATATAAGCACAAACCGATCTAATTGCTCCCAAAACACATTGTTCATAAAATTCATGAATGCAACTGGTACATTAGTTAAACCAAATGGTAAAATTACGAACTCATAATGTTTGTATCGAGTTCTAAAGGCAATTTTGTATCTTCCTCCCAGATTCTTAATTGGTGATATCCAGACCTAAGGTCAATCTTAGAGAAGATTGTGGCTCCTTTTAGTTGATCAAACAAGTCATCAATTTGGGGTAAAGGATACTTATTTTTGATAGTCATTTTGTTAAGCATCCTATAATCAATACATAATCTTAAGGAACCATCCTTCTTTTTAACAAATAAAACTGGTGCTCCCCATGGTGACACACTGGGTTTAATATGACCCTTCTCCAATAAATATTGTAGTTGAGTTTTAAGTTCTTGTAACTCTAGTGATGTCATACGATATGGGGTCCTCACAATTGGAGTTGCTCCAAGCACAAGTTCTATCGAAAAGTCAAATTCTCTTTTTGGTGGTAATCCTGGCAAATCTTCAGGAAAGACATCCCTATACTCACCTAGTACTGGATATTGTTGGAACAATGTTGCACTTGAATCAGTTTCCTCTTTTTTGTTCATCTTTACTACATACAACTTACATCCTTTCCTCCACGCTCTCTTGGCTTGCATACTGGTTATCAAATGAGGCTCAAGAGATGTTCTATTGCAATGAATGTGGATTCTTTGATTAGTATCATTTGTAAAATCCACCCATATCTCTTCAAATTTTAGCAATGCTTTATGAGCCTTAAGCCAATCTACTCCTAGAATTATATCAAAAGCATGTAAAGGTGCCACATATAAATGCTAATTGATCTTTCCTTGGGATATTTCTATTTGTGGTTCAAATAAACATTGGTTGACTAAGTAAGTTTATCCCGAGCCATACTCAACTTGCCACCCATTTGCCAAAAACCTAGGTTTAACAGGTATATCCCTCAAAATACTATTTGAAATAAAATTGTCTGTAGCTCCACTATCAATTAGAATGTTTACATCTCTTTTGCCTATTTTTCCCTTAATTAAAAATGGAGTAGTTTGCCCTATAAGGTTAGGGTTACCTGTGGCAGCAAAGATTCTATGCGGTGCTTCTTCAGTGGGGTTCCTACGATCTGCTCTTTTAGGGCATTGTCTAGCAAAATGATCCAGTGCTCCACATGTAAAATAGGCGTTTGGCCCATCATTCCTTTGTTTATCATTTTCCTTATTTTGGTTGCCATTTTTGCCTTGTTCTTTGTTATTATTTTTCTTTTCTTGAAAATTCCTTCGCTCTGACTGCCCTTTGTACCCCTGGTTTTTGCCCTTGTTCCTGTTGTCACTTCTGTTACGACCCCTATCTCTAAATTTCCTATTCTGATCCATACCTCGATTCTGCTCAGGATATCTTCTCTTCATTGAATTATCTCTTTCTTGTTGGTAAAAAGCTTTTACCTCTTTTTGGCTCGATTCCTCATATCAAGCAGCATCATAGGCAACTGATAGTGTTTGGGGTAATTTCCCTCCTACAGGTTGACTATACTTTGGATGCAGTCCCATAACAAATTTGTGTGCCTTAAACTTCTCTTGCCCATCAAACTTTGGGGCATACTTAAGTAATTGCACAAACTTCTGGTAATACTCAATTACCGTCATGTTGCCTTGACGCAAATTTGTAAATTCTTCATGTTTCTCAATATAGAATTGCTCTGTGAGGAAATGACTTTTGAATTCCCTTACAAATTCTTCCCAAGGTATATTTGTTGCTTCTTTCTGAGTAGCTTTCTTGTATGTGGTCCACCAGGTCTTGGCAGGACCTTCTAAATGAGCAACTGCCCATGTAGTTTTTGCCTCAAAACAAAGGGGTTGGATGGAAAAATACCCTTCGACTTCACTTAGCCAATTAACGATGATTTCTCCATCACCACATCCATCAAATTTAGAGATATCCAATTTCTTTAACTCTTTTTGCAATTCTTCACCCACTTTCCTCCTTGAGGATCCTTCTGGAAATTGACTCACATTACTATTTGTCTTTTTCTGAGTTAAGTTTTCAATAAACTTTTGTTGTTGGGTGATCAGTTCCTATTGTTGGGCCATATGTGCCCATTGTTGATCCATATGCTCACTCAACTGAGCCTTTTGGATCTCCATCTTCTCACGTTGTTGGTTCAGTTGGTCTTGCATGAGCTAAATCATACCCATATTCTCATTTCCTTTCTTACGTGGTGTTTCAGCAGCTTGCACCCTTTTTGACTCCTTCATGAGTCATCTTGGTCCCTTCCTTGGAACCTCTGCAATCCCCTCTTGTAGATTTATATTGGTCCTTCGCGAGGTACCTGCCATAACTGGCATCAAAATATTTGGTTAGAACAGTTATGCTAGCCAGGGTTTCACAAACCTAGGCTCTGATACCAACTGTAACATCCCAAATTTCATCAACATTCACTTAACAAAATTTTTGTTAAGTATAATAGTTTTACTACACTACTTTGCTTTTAAATCCCAACTTGATGTTAGTTTAGGCATAATTAATCCACACTTCAAGACTATTCACCACTGTAGTTGGTGTCTTAAGTGCTCGGACAGATCAACTTCCTGTAATGCTCACCCTTTAAGGTTTTAACTCCTCACTCGAGTTCATACGAAACCTGGCGTGGGGTTGTCTCTTTCAGGGCCCATATCACCTGAAAGGGAAAATGTTGTAATCCCCTATCCAGAACACACGGATTCTTTGATCACGTTCTCTTAGGTCCTCCAACGTATTTGTTCTGGATCCAATATTTTTATGTCAGTGCTAGCCATTGACCCTCTGCTAAGGTTTGACTAGAGTCCGCCATCGCATGGCATGTGGACTAGGTATTCAAGATCCATCACCGATTGACGGTAATGCTGCCCATACCATCTACCGTTGGATCTTCCAACAACATGCTTAGCTCTCTAATCATGCCTTCCATTGGCTACTCCTCAACCGAGTGGATTATTGAATACCCTCACATACTAACTAACTATCTTCCTGGAGCATTGTCCCATACCATCGCTCTTTACTCTCAACAACATGGACCACTGTCCTTAAGTGCTAGAGAACGGAAGCCACAGTCTCTCTCAAGTCGCCACTACGGCTTAGAGTAGTTGGGTGGGTTATGTCCTTGCTCGAATTGACCCAGTATTAAATGTAAATTTTGTTTGAAGTATTCCTTGATTTTATATGCCCGTACTGTTACTTTAGGTTCCACCAATGTAATCATATACATACTAACCATATGCTTTGCAATATTTTATTATCCATATGCTTAATTTAACAAATCTAACCATAAGATGTAATCACATATGCTTTGCAATCATGTATTATCCATATACTATAATAAATCTAACCGTAAGAATCATATTAAATTTATAACTAAAAAGGAATAAATTTATATATATATATTAATAAATGTAATCCTACTAAGAATAATACATCTATTTGGTCTAACAATAACTCAAGCATCTACGAAATAATTTAGGAAGAAATTCTGAAAAGAGTTCACATAAAACCAAATTTCAACTTCTAAGCAGAGCAAATTAGAAATAGCTTATCCCTTACAACATTTCTTTATTACTTTAATGAAACACTTTATATTAAAACTTAAGTTATGGTCACATCATATACCGTTTTCAAATAAAATAAATCACTATATATATTTAATGTTGAGGACTCGATAACCAAGCTTTAAGTCTGGGTAAAATAATTAATCATTTGAGAAGTTTATCCCTAATGATGGTTTGTTATATATACACCAATGGAAGGCTGCGTTTTTTTTCCTACATTTTATAATGCATTAAAATTTATTTCTAGAAGACTTTTGGAAAACTCCTCTCCAGATTTTCTAAAAAAAATCATATAAGATTATTTATTTAAAATTTGTCTTCAGAAGACTTGAGAAGATTCCATACATGATAAGCTCTAGAACTCATGAATGACAAGGATTTCGTTTTAAACAATTTGTTGTTGCCATCAAATTACATTTGAATGAACAACCATACATGTATATATAATTTTTACAACAACTAAAAATAAACAACCTTCTTTTAAAAGGATGCTTCCTCTTAAAGTAACAACAGCCATACAGTCAGACTTTCTTTAATACAACACTAAACATTAAACCTCCATTAATTACCATCTGAAAATGCTTTTATATAAAAATGTGGACCAATCTCTTAAACCAGATGCATTAAGACCATGAAATTACATATAAAAATTAGTAAGTATATCTTTAATAGTTGTACAATCATTCACACTATCCTGAGGGCAAAAATAATACTAGTTGTACAATATTATGTCTTTACCTTATAGCTTGAACTAACCAAACTGCACTGCTATGGTCACTAATGCTTGTATAATTAAATATTTTTAACTACCCTTAATGACTTTGGATTGCACAGCTGAGGACGTGTTCTCCATACGCCTTACAAGACCCCACCCTCACAGACTTCGAATAGGGAAATGGGAACGAATTTAGGATCAGCTTGGCCCTTAAATGCCTAAACATGCACAACCATGCAAGCAGACAAATGCAATGTAGGAATATAAAATCATAGATTTCCTCTCTTCACCAGATGCATGACGCTTTCACAAAGCAGAGAAACTAGAAACATACCCTTCTTTACTTTCAAGCTTTCATTCAGAGCACAATTAAAAACATTACCAAAAAAATGGACAACTAAAAACCCGAATTCAGTGAACACAGACTGTAATAGAAACAGAGCTCAAAATCTCTATAAATTCGAATGCATTCTTAGTTGAAAAGGGTAATTGGTTTTCTAACAACATTGTAAATATTTTTTTCTTTCCAATTCGTTCCTTAAAACTGTTTCATTATTCTTTATACATATTTTTAAAAATGTCTCCCTGTTTATTGTTTGATTTCACACAGAGCCCATCCTTATAACTATTTTTTTTATTTAGAAATCAAGGTGCCATTAATTCAAAAATTCGTAGGGTTACTATATAACCTAATACACAATTTATTTTCCACTGTTCAATGCCTTACAAATTATGCAGAGAGTAGAGATTTATTTAATCATTAAACAATATTTGAATTCCCAATCCCAACAAATATAGCTCAGCCAAACTTGCCTGGTTTTCCCTTAGTCTTTTATCGTCTGACGTAGAGCGGCGTCCTTTCTTCCTTTTCCCCCCAATCCAGCCTCGTTGTGTTCTCAATTCGTAATGCCTAATCCCTTTTCCCCTTTTGGTTAATATAGCAAGCAAATGAAATAGTGTGTTGACACCTCAACGCTTTTCTTGCCAAGTATATCCTTTGAAACGCATCCACATGGCAAGTCTCATTCTTTCCAAGGTTGATAGGTGAGAATTTTAATTTTATATATTATTTTAAAACTCATCCGAGTTGCTTTATAAGACTTATAACATGTTTTTTCTTTTCAACGATATGCATAAGTTATTTCGTGGCATTTAGGCCATTCCCTATAATTGGATTTAGGGATTCAATTTACTTGTATATATATGTTTTAATAATTGTGGAAATGTAGGACTTAGTTGAATCGTAAAGAGGGTGAGTCCTCTTTTAAAGATATTTTAAATATATTTTCTTTATTTAACTTTTTCCCCCTTTTTTTTAATTAAATTTTATCTTTTATGAAAAGCTTATTATTATACATATATTTATATTTTATTTTGTTTTTATTACTTATTATTATACACATATATAATTTATTATATATATTTTTATATATTCTTAATATTATTATTTTACTATTATATTTTTTTAATTTAGAGTCTTTAAATTAATGACAAGCGACATGTAACAATAGAACAATATTATGCAAACTGACACACATGCAAGCAGACAGGCAAAATGCAATGTATGAACAAAAATCTACAGTGGGCTTCCATGTACCCACGGACCAAGGTGCACTTGGCACGACATCATATCCCACCTTACCTGACGTTTTCGATCGCTGTCCTAGTTAGGGGGTGGGTTTTTCTCCTCTGCTTCCTACATGATCCCTATGCCTGCATCACAAAAACTAAGCGCAGAATCACATTCTTCCAAGTAAAATGGATACAAATAATGGGGATGTGACAGAGTACCCAGTTATTTGCTATTGTATTTTTCCATGTTGTCTTTCTTTCTTGTCCATATCTTATTCCTTCCATTACTGTGCAGGTCCTGATAGAGCAGTGCTCAAGAAACTAATATCATTTCTAGATATTGAGCCAGAGGTCTAGAGACTCAACTGTTACCAGATTGGAATGGAAGAGTGAAAAGTCTTTGTTACATCATCGAACAAGGATTTGTATTGTATTAATCATTAAAAGAACCCAATGGTAATTCCAGTAGCTCTTCATGTAACAATCTATGATATTAATATAATTTTGGGTTTCTTCTCTGTCATAACTCTATGTTCAATCTTGTGTGTGTCTCCTTTACATATTACATTATTTGAATGTGTGAATGGACGCTTATTTTGTTGATAATCAATTATTTTTATTACGATATTCGAATGAACTTAATTGACTCAATTCTTTCTTTCCTTTTTATTTCTGTTAGATTGAACTATTATAAAATCTTGCTATAATAACCCAAAGGATTAAGGCACCGATCATACACATAAGGCATAATCGAACTGTTATAAGTAATCTTGATCAAGAAAATATAATTTATATATTTTTTGTCTAGATGAGCATGAACTTAATGATATACATTTAGTATCACCTCAAGGGTTTCCTTACCATACCTGGTCTATCTAGAATCATATAAAACTCTATTCCTAGGTTAAAGAGGTAGGTCCACTAGAGCTTGTAATTGTTGCTTGGTAGCAGGTTTTTCTTGTAGTGTGACAAACAAATCCCAAGGATGCAAGAAAAATCTCCAACACGTCCTTATGGGATCCAAGGAATAATCGATGCTTTATCATTTTAATATTTATCCAAATAATAGGAGTTTTATATACACCCACCAAACACTGAGAGGATAAAGCTTCACTTCTTATAGATTCCATCTACGTGATGAGGTTACCATCATCATCATTATCAAATTATTCTCCTACTTGTACTATTATTCCTCGGGATGGATCATTGAGATACTGGGATGATTTTAGATAAATTAGATTATGTTGTACACTGCATGCATTTTAAGACTCTAAGTTATGTGGTACCCCTCAATAAGCCCATTGGCACTTATCTACCCTCATGTCCTTAGAGAAGTAGGGGAATGTAGGTAAATTTCCAATTTGTCCTTAATAAATATATGGTATCTCCTAGAATGGGTACTAAATTCAACTTCATTCCTCCTTATCTATAATGGTACCAAGAAAAGTATACTTATTCTTCCCCTTGGGGTTTGACATTGTGGTCATAAATTACATACTAAATGAGAAGGCTATGTCCCTCATATCTTGTACAAACACATATTTTGCAACAAAATGGCATCCTCCTCCTCTAGGTGTGCTCTATGACCACCATGATAGGCCTCTTATTCCCCCAAATGTGAGTCACCTACCATCTCTTCTTGACCTTGCAAGGCAACATGATATAATCAAACCCTCATATATCTTCTAAGCAACATGGAGTATATAGGTGACCATATCATTTTGCACTTCCAAAGGAACCAACAGGAACTTTCCATACTTCAAATCACTTGCATTGCATGTATGATTTTTATCATCTCTACATATGATTTCTTTTGTTTGATGCATATTACTATTGAAATATTTTCTTGGATGTAAGAATGATCCTAGCTAAGGCTAGCTTTTTCTTTTACATTCTACTAGACGACTAAGCTAGCAGATCTTCCTACTACCTTGCTTGATTTTGCATATGCATTTTACAATTATTCTATAATACTCATGACTTCTATCCACTTGAATCATCCATCCTCTTTCCTTAACCTTGTAAAGTCATCAATGTGTATCTCGTTTGGCTTTTGGTGCATACCAATGATTCTCTCTTTTGTCATATAAATGTATATAATAGAATTTGAATATATTCATCGTGTAAATGGGAGGATCATTGGCTTGCCGTCATTACATAAATAATAAGGTATGATAACCATAATGCCTAGTTCAATTCATATTGACTTGGGTTCCAGTGAATCCAATCGTGTAACACTTTATCCTACGTTGTTAGCTTTTGATGGTCTATATTTAAGAAAATGTAACCACAAGATGTAAAATGAGAAAGTAATGTTAACTATATGATAATGGCAATATAATATGCAGGAAAAATATATGAGAAACTTCTGCAATAACTCAAAAAATAGTCGTTAATGAAATCTCATGAAAATAGTACAATGTAATATGATGGAGAACATGAACACTCCAAAATTTGTGAATGATCTACATTGTACTCACTATACTTACTAACTATCTAGCATCTAGCATCTTACCCATTGCATATAACACATACTTCACCCTCTCAAAATCCTATATATGGGGAGATATGTCCCATGGCATTTCATCTACCCATGACTCTTCATCTACCTAACCTATGACTCATGTACATGTGGACTACATGCACATTTATATCATTGCATATTTTAATACTTGTGCATTTATTACATTGCATGAAGTAACTACTCAAACCTTAATCTAAGACAAAATCCAAATCTAAAGATTTACCCAAGTTGGTACATTGGTATGTACCAAATAATGTAATATATTCTAACATGCGTCTCTTCACGCACTTCCTTCCCACTATCCTGTAGGCCTATGAATCAAGTAGGAATCTCTCACCTTTATTTTATGTGTTGTTATAGATATGTGTGGTATAGGAGAGAGCTACTCTCTTGTTCCCATTGGTCCCTAAAGTATCTCGGGTATCATAATCCCACATCGTCTAGTGGACATAAGTTCATTATCATAGCCATAGAATATTTCACCAAATGGGTAGAACTTATACCTCTATCCACAGTCATTGGTGTTCAAGTCTTTAGGTTCATCCTCAACCAAATCCTTTATCATTATCATTCCTTATGGCATCATCTATGACAATGGTTCACCTTGTAAGAAGAAAGATGTTAAAAACAATTATGCCAAATACAAAATCTAGCATAAGTGGTGAAACCTATATTATCCTCAAGGTAATGGACAAGTCGAAGCTTCCAACAAAACCTTGATCAAGATCCTTAAAAAACTAGTTAATAAAACTAGTTGTGATTTGTGCCTACAACTTTATCCTGCACTATGGGCTTATTGCACTAGTGTTTAGACACCAACTGGCACAACCCTATATGTTTTGGTTTATGTGGTTACTTTTATATTCCCTTTTGAACTCAAAATCATGTCCTTGTGAATCTTGTTGCAAGATTCCTCCATAGGTGATGAGTACCACGTTGCTCACCTTAATAAGTTAGAGTTGCTCGATGAGAAGTGTATCAATACCTTAGAGCAACTTCATGCCTACGAAAATTAGCTTAAATATGCTTATACTAAGAAGGTGCATCCTCTTTATTTTGAAGTAGGAGATCTTTTTGTAAATAAAAATAGAATAAAAACAATGTTTGAACGGAGCTTAAGGATAAATTTGAGCCTAATTGGTTAGTTTGGTTTGTCATAACTACCAAATTTTGCTCTAGAGCCTATCGCCTTGCCACTCTTGATGAAAAATCTTAAATAGCCTATGAATATCATGCATCTCAAAAGGTATTAAGCATTAATTTTGCATCACTTGCCTATCCATATTGCTTGACTTGTAGGGTTTCTTATTTCATATACATGTCTTTCTTATTCTCATCATTGCATGATTTTTTGTCATCATATTTTCATAATTGTGTGGTTTGACTACTACATATAGAGTTAGATGATCCACTAGGATGATATTATAACACTAGTTAGATTAGCTCACATGCATGGCACTTGCATTATGTCATTTATGCTAGCAGATCTCCCCCATTACTCTATCAGGATGCACCGATAAACCAATATCAACATGACTTATACATTGGGTATTGAAGGCTAGCAAATTTGTATATTTATGGTAGTATGACATATTATTACATGCATTGCATTTACATATTTTAGCCCATATTCCCCTTCCTAATGATTTTTGTGCTATCATTCTTGCATCCTTATGGGATCCAAGGAAGAACCAATGCTTTATCATTTCAATATTTAGCCAAATAATAGGAGTTTCATATACACCCACCAAACACTGAGAGGATTAAACTTCACTTCTCATTGTAAATTTCATCTACATGATGAGGTTACCATCATCACCATTATCAAATTCTTCTCCTACTTTATCTATTATTCCTCAGGATGGATCATTGAGATGTTGAGATGATTCTAGATAAATTAGATTATTTTGTACAATGCATGCATGTTAAGACTCTAATTTATGTGGTTCCTCTCAACAAGCCCATTGTCACTTATCTACCATCATGTCCTTAGAGAAGTGAGGGAATGTAGGTAAATTTTCCAAGGGAATTTTCATTAGCTTAATATGATATTTTTGATGGGTACTTTCATTTGCTTGATATAATACAAAATATTGCCTAGGGGGACTTTTGTTAGCTTGATATAATATAAGATATGTACAACTATATACAAATAAGTACAAATTTATGCCTTTTGATCAATCCATTTAAGGACTCATAATTTGATTCATCATTTTTTGTCAAAGTGCATTTAATTTGATTGGTCCATTTAAAAATTCAAAATTTGATTGGTCCACTTGAGGACATACTTGATTGGTCCATTTAAGGACACATTTGATTGGCCTATTAAATACACCTTTGATCAGTCCATTTAAGGACACATTAAAGGTGTATTTTATTTGCTTTCTCCATTGATTAGGATATTTTGATTGATTAGCCCATTAACTTTAGGGTATTTGATTAGGGCGCTATGATTTATATTTCCCCCTTAGTCTTAGAGAATTTTGATTAAAAAGTGCCCCCTAGATTGTGATTTAGATTTTCCCTTTAGCCTTGGAGCATTTTGATTAAAAGGCACCCTTTTACCTTGGATATTTTTTATTGATTTTAATATGATTTGCATCATAGAGGAGTGTCATAGAGGACTTATGCTCGATTGTTATAGCAATGAATGATTTCCCAATTAACAAGATTAAAATATTTAGTGGAGGGCATATGATGAGATTGATGAGGCTTTGTGGATTATCTTGGCGTCAATCGTGTAGTCATTCATGAGAAAAAGGATATAATTTGACAATATTTTGCCATGAGCACCTACGAACTTCATAGTATTCTTCATAAGATAAGGAAAGTATTATGAATTGGAAGAATTAATACAATTTGAGCAAAGTCAGAATTGAGCTAGAGATAAAGTTGTTTGAAAAGTGATAACTTATATCAATAGAGCTAGATGATTGAGATGATAGACACAAATGATGATATTTAATACCATGGAAAATAGATTAGATAATTTAAATCAACGAAGATAGGTATATTTAGCTGATAGATGTAAATAATCGATAGATGATCAGATTGATAGAGATAGATAATTGAATTGCTAGAGAGAGGATTAAATTGATAGGGGTTTATTCACATTGATAAATATAGGGTGATAAAGATAGATATATAAGGATGATTAAAATTCTTAAGGATATATTGATTGCACGAACCTTGGTTTGTTTCACAAAGGTAGAGACTAGGAGAATCCACTCGCATCAATCGCATAGTGAAAATGTAATGCAATATCACCAATCCTTGCTAGGATCATCATTTGTGTATCCCATATCTCTTGACTTGATATGTGATAGGTAATCCAAGTAGCAACAAGCATATGCATACAAACAGTATAAAGGCAAGAAAAATACAAGTAGGCAAAATGAATACAATAAATTGAATGAAGCAAGCAACCAATGCAAATTCAGATGTAGCTTGTGCAAGTTTAAATATAATGCATTTTTTTGGTTTATTCCCAAACTTAGCAGTCATGGTGGATGGACTTAGCCAAGCTAGGCCAAAGTTAAGTAATTCATGCTAGTAAAGTGTGTGAATTGAAAAAATCTAAGGCCTAGCAGTGATGGTTCCTTACCCTTCTCATCCCAATCCAACCCGTTTATGGAAATGTTGTCTTCATGGGATTCTTAAAAGAAAAAGTTAGCTTTGTCATCGTTGTTGGATGAAAATGAAGCAGGAATAGGCCTACTATGACTGGAATATATCCTATCCCACAACATCCCATACAATATTTGGCTTCTAAATGTTCTTTGATATATAGTTCATGAAATCCTAGTCATTTGGCTTAATATCCCATGTTTGAGAGCATTTGATTTGAGATGGAATACAATTTCAAAAAGCAACATGAAACATATTATTGTTTTACTGGGTAAGGGTCACTACTATGGATTTAACCATCATTAGCAATATCGGTACAAACAAAGTAGCAAATTCCTATTAATAATGTTTGATCCTTCCTAGAAGGTAAGCCTAAAAATTTGAGATGGAGGTGACTTGACTAGGTCCAAGAAACTTTGATTATTTTTTAAATGGGGTTGATAATATTGATGATTATTTAGTTGATTTATTTGAGATTAAGGACCTTAATGCATGATTGATTTAATAATAAGAAGAAGTTGAAGATAGATTGAGGAACAAAGGATTTTAGTGTTGGTTTATGAAAATGACTCTTCAAAAGAGTAGAGCATTCCTACCATACCTTGATTTGGAGATGGGAAGCTCCCATTGTCAACCTGTTTTACTGCTTTTGGCTATGGTTCGAGAAAAAATCTTGATTCGAGGAAGTTTAGGAATAAAAATTATTGAAAACAAGTTGACCACTATCTATTAAGACTTTAATTAGGTTCCTAAGCTTGTTGCATCTAATGGTTGCATGACCATTTGCATGATGGAAGTCACAATGCTCATTGGAGTAAAACCAATAAACTTTTTTCCTTTTCAATATCTAGAGGTATGATGAGTGGTAGCTCTATCATTTTGGCTTCTAAGAGTTGTTTTAGTATATCCAAATGGGGTTGGTCTAATTGAGATAAGTTTCGCGTAGGGTTTTATTAGATAGGACAAGTTTTTAAAGAGTTGCTATAGAATTTACATTGTTGTTCTAACTAGAGTCTGTGACTAGGTCATCCATAACATGCTTATTTTTGTATTATCTCTTTTAGTGAGAGGAATTTTCCTCTTTCTAATGGGCCTTGGCCTTTAGTTATTCTCTTTTTTGGGGAGCGATTTCTATCCTTTTGGCCATTTCTACAATGTATTCAAAGGAAGACATATTGGTCGTCTCTATGTAGAAGTTCAATTGATCATTAAGGTTACCTATGAAGATATCTAAAAGATCTATTGGTGGGGAAGCTTATTGAAGTCTCCCTACCAAGGCTCACCACCTTGCTAATAAGTCAAAAAAATTCTTGTTTATTTTCTTTAAGTTTGTATAGGTTATTAATAATGACCTTCTCTTGAATATATAGAGAGAATTGTTGTACAATCATCAAAAACAAGATCCAAGTTTTTAAGAGAATACCTTGGTATTTGATAATACCACTCCAAGGTAAGACCACTAACTTTTGGGGAATATTTTAAGTAACAACATCTCATCATTAGTGATGCCACTACAACTTGTACTAGAGAGTCTAATATGATTAATCGGGTCTTATTTTCCCTTATACATTTGAAACTTAGGTGTTTCAAAGTTAGGGGGGAAGGACAGCTAGCTATGAAAATATCTAGGGGTTGATTACACTTATTACACCCATAAGAGTACTTGTAACTATATGAAGACCCTTGAATAGAGGTCATTTTTTCTTTCAATTTCTCGTTTGTGAGGTTAATGTTTGGAGTTCAAAATAAATAGGATTAGATTGCACATGAAGTGTGTATTGTGAGATGGGAGAACCTTGATAATTGATGTAAGAATAAAGTTGAGATATTGAGGTATATAATGTTGATGAAGGCATCATATGACATGAGAGGATAAAACTTTGCCTCTCATTGTAAATTTCATCTACATGATGAGGTTAACATCATCACCATTATCAAATTATTCTCCTACTTGCTCTATTATACCTTGAGATGGATCGTTGAGATGCTAGGATGATTCTAGATAAATTAGATTATTTTGTACAATGCATGCATGTTAAGAATCTAAGTTATGTGGTTCCTCTCAAAAATTCCATTGTCACTTATCTACTATCATGTCCTTAGAGAAGTGAGGGAACGTAGGCAAATTTTCCATTTATCCTTAATAAATCTATGGTATCTAATAGAATGGTTTATAAATTCACCTTCATTCCTCCTCGTCTATAATGGCACTAATATAAGTATACTTATTCTCCCCTTAGGGTTTGACATTATGGTCATAAAGTACATACTAAAGGAGAAGGCTATGTCCCCTCATCTCTTGCACAAACACTTATTTTACAACAAAATGACATCCTCCTCCTCTATGTGTGCTCTATGACCACCATGCTAGGTATCTTATTCCCACCAAATGTGATTCACCTACCACCTCTTCTTGACCTCGCAAGGTGACATGATATAGTCAAACCCTCATCTATCTCTCAAGAAACTTCTAAGCAACATGGAATATATAGGTGACCATATCATTTTGCACTTCCAAAGGCACCAAGAGGCAATTTTCATACTTCAAATCACTTGCATTGCATGTATGATTGTTATCATTTCTACATATGATTTATTTTGTTTGATGCATGTTACTTTGAAATATTTTCTTGGATGTACGGATGATCCTAGCTAGGGCTAGCTTTTTCTTTTGCATTCTACTAGGTGACTGAGCCAGTAGATTTTCCTACTATCTTGCTTTATTTTACATATGCATTTCACGATGGTGTTATAATACTCATGACTTCTAGTCACTTGAATCATCCATCCTATTTTCCTAACCTTGTAAAGTCATCAATATACACCTTGTTTGGCTCTTGATGCATGCCAATGATTCTCTCTGTTGTCGTATGAATGTATATAATGGAATTTTTATATATTCATCATATAAATTGGAGGATCACTGGCTTACCCTCGTTACATGAATAATAAGGTATGATAACCATAATGTCTACTTCATTTCACATTGACTTGGATGCCAATGAATCCAACCATGCAACTCTTTATCCTACGTCTCTTCACCCACTTCCTCCCTACTACCTGTAGTTCTATGAAGCAAGTGGGAATCTATCACATTTTTTTTATGTGTTGTTATAGATTTGTGTGGTATAGGAGAGAGCTACTCTATTGAAGCTCAAATCCACTACCTCTGAAGCCTAGATCCAAAGTTGTTGAAGCCCACCACCATTAAAACCAGATTATATATTAACTAGGTTTAATTCAAAATAATTAATTTGATTTGATTGCTTGGATTTTAAGGGGGATTTTTGGTACTATGAAGGCTATTGTAGAAAAATTTCAAGGATGTTGAATTCTGGAATATTTAGAAAATAAAAATAAATAATTCAGGCATTTTATGAAAAATTATGTAGGTATCTAGCTATAGCATCTCAATTGAGATGAGAATTGAATTTTTTTGTAAACTCTCAAGCTCTAAAGGTGTTGTGGCTTGTCAAGGGTGTGGAACCCCATTATAGCCCCTTGTTCTCGAGGAAAAATAATGTGTGGGAATCAATTAAGTTAATGGTTAATTAATTTGACTCAAAAGCATTTCATGTATGAGCAATTAATTAAGAAGATCAATAAAATTGATCAATTTCATATTAATTTATTGATTTAATGATTCCAAATTAATGAATTGCTTAATGGATTTCCAAATTTTTTAAATCGGATTTAATGATTCACACTTAATTAGTGAATTGGAAATTATTTAATTTGATTTAATGGTTCCAAATTAATTCATGAATTGATGAAGTGATTTAAAAATTTCAAATCAATAAATTAATTTGATTTAATGATTATTTGATTAATATGATTGAATGATCCCCAAGGGCTAGGTGGATTGGTAGTTGTGTATCTAACCAAGGACTTACCAAGAAGAAACCTGGGTTCAAACCTTGGGGGCATGCATGTTGCAAAGGTAGTAGTCTGATCTGAATCTTATGAGTGCGCTTCAGAGCAACAACGATGGTACGAATCCCGAACGATCGATGGTCCTCCTCACACCAAGTCAACAATAAGGAGGTGGTATATGCTTGTTGGGAGCATCCCCTGTGGTTTGAACCCTACACTTGATAGTTATTAAAAATAGTGTGGATGTAACCAACTCCCTTATGTACCAAAAAATACGACTGAATGATTGCAATTTAATTAATGAATTGATTTAAAAATTTTAGATTAATAAATTAATTTGATTTTATGATTAATATGATTTTATTAATAAATTAATTTGATTTAATGATTTCAAATTAAATTCAGTGTGAAGGGACGAGGACCCCTCATAAAAACCCGTGTAAAGTCATTGAAAATTAATTTCAATTTAATTAATTACTTAATGATTAAGTTGGGCAAGAAATATTTTAGCCATTAGTAGTGTCGAATTTCATCTTGGCAGAATTTAAATTTCAGAGGGCATCTGATATAAAAGGAGTTGATTGTGGAAACTTAGCAGTTTGAGGAAGATGGAGATTGATAGAAAGGCAAATGAAGAATATCTTTGATCAAAAGGTAAATTTGGATATGCTTTAATTAATTTGTTACAAATGTAATGAGAGCAACGTAATGTTTTGTTTTTGTAATGGGAGTGGCCCCAATAGAAGCCACATAGATTTTTTTTAATTGGTGTCAAATTGAATCATAATTAATTAATTAATTGATTGGTTTAATTAATCAATGTTTGTGATTTTTTTTGCTACCAAATGATGAATGGCATTCACTTAAATCAATAATAAAATGGCAAGACTTTAACAAGTTAAATTCCTCAACTTTCATGGAGGATATTGTGTATACATACATATTTGTTAAGTTGTATGTACATTAATGTAAATATTTTTTTAAGCAATTGAATGTATTGAACTTCATAAGACCTTGGAATGAGAGACATAATGTTGGCAACCCAAGGTTGTCTTAAGTAAGTTCGAATAAGGGACCTTAAAAGGAATTATATACAATTCTTCAACTATATCCCACTCCTTAGTTTTACTTGACACTACTTTAAGCAACAATTCCCTAGGTTGGGTGATGTCCTAACACTTCTCTATCATAGGTACAAGGATCGTTTATTTTAATGGTGCAAGTGGGGGGAATGTGTACTATGTATCCTTACTTAGGTATGGCAATCAGAGGTGATATGTTATTAACTATTTAATGATCTTGCTATATAAGTGTAATTAAGGGATTAATTGATTACTAATTGTGATTTGTACTAATTTATGGGAGGAGGATTTGAGTGAAATGATGTCCTAAGAGTATAATGATCGATTAAAGATCAAAATAATTAGATAATGATGGATGATTAAAGGATTAAAATTAGATGACCAAAATAAAATGATGAAAATCAAATGCTTAAAATTAGATGATGAAAATTAAAAGGGGAAAAATTATATGCTTAAAATTATATAATGAAAAGTACATGATTAAAAAATTAAAAATTTGAAAACTCAATGATTTAAAGGTAAATAAATTAGATGATTAGACTCAAATGATTAAGATAATATGGTTAAAAGTGGAATTAGATTATTATATTAGACCTCGAACCAAAATTAATGGATCATTCTTAGGTGAAATTTGCTTAAGCAAGGTGCATAACAATAAATTTTTATTTGATTAACAATAAGTGAAGAGTTGTTAGTTGTAGACACCTAAAACACGTCATGTTGAGGGTGACTACTCATATGGACATGCTACAAGACCATATGGAGGATCTTGGATAGACTCCAAGATAGAGTAGTGGTTCTAACCACTCAATTTAGGCATTTTGGCCTAAGCAGTTTGAATCGCAGCCCAGACCTATGGTCTCCAGTCTAAACCGTGGTTGACACCTGCGGTCTGTAGTCTGGACCGCAACTGTGACCTGCAGTCTTAACTGAAGTTCAGTTAGGCCTTCCATCCGAGCCAAATCGGTTAGAATGACCAAGAGATCTAGAAGGAGGTAGTTGAAGGATGAAATATTAGAGGCTTCCATCCCAACTATCCTAACCAACCTTCTTGGTCTTGGCTTCTCCATGAAGCCACCCCTAGCCCTAGGGGCATGCTATAAATACCCCCTCCAAATGGGGAGAAAAAGAGAGCAAGCATTGGAGATTTGAGCAGCGAAGCCCTAGTGAATTGTACACTCAAACTTAGTATACTAAGAGATAGAGCTATTGCACTTAATCCTCGACCCTTTTGCCACCATTCATGATGAAGTGCATTATGGATGCCCTAGGTGCTTAGGAGGATCAAGAAATGCAAATCCGGGTAAACGAAGGCCCTTCACATCAAATTGACCGCCAAATCAGTCTGAGGACAATGAAGGCGACCCTTGAACATCAATTTGGACAAGGAGATTGAGCCCACTGCCCCTGATTTTGAGGGTAAACTCATCAGAGGTCAAACCGTGGCTGTCAACCACGGTTCATAGTGCAGACCGCTCACCAGAGCTACGATTTGCAATAGGTGACAGATCACCTTACTCTTTTCTTTTATGTCCAGCTAGTTAGGTTAGATTAGCCATTTTGTTGATTTAATAGCATTTTAGAAGACTTCTGACCATAGAACTAGGCTAGATTCACATTTTATGCTTATGTTTCAATTAGGACTAGAATGCTTTCTTTATGCATGTTTATGTTTCATTTTCTATATTTGATCCATGCATAGTGTAGATGCTATTTTACTTTATGCTATTACATGAATCTTGATTCGCTTTGCATAGTTTAGCAACTTTCTTTATGCTTTCTTGATTATGCATGTTGATGGTGTCATTATACATTTTACCTAAAAGGGCCTCATCACGAGAGGCTGCCTATATTTTTGACATTCTTGTTGTTTCTTGACCGTAAGAAATAGTTCTAAAGGAGAGATAAAGCATCCAACCCCTTCCCCATTGCAAAGAAGAGGGTCATCGACACCCTAGAGCAGTTCGTGTCACCCTGAGGGGCATTTTGATCACACCTACCCTTGATAGGGATTAAACACTATTGTAATTAATGTATCAAATGGGTATCCCTAAGAGGGATGAATCTGTAATTTGATTTCATCAAAAATAATAAAGAATTCCTTGTATTCATTTTATTTCTTGTTATCAAATTATGCATGCCTATTTGTGTGTTTCCTTTCGATTGCGATAGTTAGATCGGGTGTGAGCTTCCTTGGTGGTCATAGATGGCGATCATGGTGGGACTTCGCATTTCTAGCCCCTGAGTACTGACATTTTTGGTTTTTCATCTCAGGTGCTAACCGTAGCTAACAACTGCGGTTATTTTTTGGCCCGTGGCTGTCACCTACGGTTTACACTGTAGCCCGTAGACCAGAGCTACGGTTTACAGCAAAAGCAGCAGACAACAGAGAAACCACTTGGCAGCAGAGCATGAGTTGAGGTAGGTTCTATTTCCATCCTTTGTTCTGCATTTTCTCCTCTGTATTTTTATAGTAAGCAGAAAATCAATGGTAAATTAGGAACATTAAAGGAAAAGGATCAATGAATAAGTCCTAATTTGCTTTCGTATTCTTTCCATTAGAAAGGCGTTGCTAGGAATAACGGACCTCTGATTGCAGTCCGCCCTAGAATACAGTGACCTTGATAAAAATTGTGTGGTCGTTTGCATGCGTGAGGCCCAATTAGAGGTCATGTCATCGTAATTACATTATCATAATGTCATGTAGGACATAGCATGCATACCTTTGTGAATTTGAAACATTCCTTCTTATGCATATCATGTAGGAATGATCATATGAATTCTCTTTTATGCATTTGTCTTTATGCAAAGTAAAATGAACCACACACACCATGTTTCATTGTAAACATCAGTGGCGTTGGGCTCTCACATCCAACCCATTTTATTGAGACCAACAGTGGATGTCATTACCACTTGGTTGGCTCATTTGAAATTGTATTATCGGGACCCGCTTGTTGCCAAGGCCAACCCAAGAATTGTCCTATCCATGCAAAATAGCATGCACTCATCTTTGGAAGGGTGTATCGCTGCGCACGGTGTGTTGGGTGAGGGTTGGTAGTACCTATGCTACTTCATTGAGTATGGACTTCATTACCATATTTAGCTTGTGTGAGTATATAGGTGAAAGCCAATTAAACTGAGAATAAAATCCAATAATTTTGCAAAACATGCGAGAGTTTCTCATACTGATACAACACATCTTGTAACAACATCAAACAGTTTAGGGCACATTGTAAAATTTAAAAATAAGATAAACATCATTGTATACCTTATTTGATAATAAAAGATACATCTAGATGTTAGGTACACTATGGTGGATACACGGGGTGGTCAACAAAGGCGCAAGCCTAAGGCCGATGACCAAGCCCCAATCGATTCACAATTACACGTGTCTAGTCCTCAACCACATGAGCAAACCGAATGACGTTCGGTGAGCATTAGAGGAGACAACTCGACATGAGGGGATCCCATTGAGCATACCCCTGATAGACTAGCATCAGTGCATACTGTTAGACGTAGATTAGAGCATGGGGCTTCTCAGCCTGAGGGTGCTCCACTCAAAATCCATTATCGAGACCGTAGTGCACACGCATCCATGGGATCGGCCGAAGAGTATGTCATGCAGGGGACCAGATTGGTACCCATCCGCACTAAGTCTACAAGGTGTACTATACCCCCACCTTCTGAGTATAGAAGGAATAGAGGTCCACCCATTTAGGGGTAAGTAGACGGGCTCCCTGCTAAGCACAATTCTACCCATACTCCCATCCGTACTATAGCATGCAAGATCACCATCGATATGTCGAAGGTGGGAGCTAATGGAACACCACCCCATGAGAGGTGGAGGTCTAGACAGCTAGACGGTCTAGGTAGTGTGCTAGAGTAGCTAGGCTACAAGCCTTTGGCTCCTCCCACTCGTGCTCTAAGTGAGCATAGCGGGAGCACCATTAGAACTACTAGAGAGCATGGAGAGGCTTCTAAGCGCCCTCATATCTCGCATCCACCATCCACACATGGTGGCACGCAGCACAGGACACAACATGATTCTGATGTCGTCTTCATAGATAGAGGTAAAAGCACAGCGTATCAGTCCAATGGGTACAGAACCCACAAGGTTGCTCATACAGAGCAAGCATATCAAAGGCCTCTAATGGCTGACCAGGTTGAAAGATCATATCGACTGGCCTCTGAGCAAAAATGCCAACTCCTCCAAGATCAATTGGAGGATGCTCACCTAGAGAGGCAGTGCATCGAAGATGAATATCTTTAGGCGCAGAGGCTTACTAGACAAAGGTTGTATGAGCAACGCTTGTACGAGGAGCGCATCCTCATCTAGAAGGAGCGTGTAGAGTAGGAA
Source organism: Wollemia nobilis (assembly GCA_028583015.1). Classification (NCBI taxonomy): domain Eukaryota; kingdom Viridiplantae; phylum Streptophyta; class Pinopsida; order Araucariales; family Araucariaceae; genus Wollemia; species Wollemia nobilis. The sequence goes on from JAQPPZ010001808.1 coordinate 5,026,313, forward strand.
GATAGGTTGGCTAGGGCCGGCCTATACTCTCAAGATGAGCATAGAGAGCAGGTGCACAGGAAGGCTTTTTCGCAAGTCGACATGCACCATGAGCGTGCAAGCGTTCATACTCATATCACTGCCCATCACAAAGAGAGACCACCCTCGATCGACAATCATAAGTAGAAACATTATGAGGAGCAAGAGGGGAACAGATACAACCAAGAATATCCTAAGAGTTCTTGAGCTGAGGAGGAGGAAGAGCAATGCCCTCCACCTTGACAGAAGAGGAATGTACCTCCTAGACCGCCTCCGCATTGACTTAGGGAGGAGGACTTTCTATCTTCTGAGGCTTACAAAGCTTTGGCTGAGAAGGTCAAGGCAATTGAGAGACAGGGCACGGCTATCCAAAATTTGACACTGAGGAAAATTCACAATGAACCTTTAGATCCCTTGGTACCTACGTCCCCATACCTGGAGCATTTTGATATGCCTAGGTTGGAAAAATTTAAGGGTGATGAAGAGGCACAAGAACATGTCACGGGCTTTCTGGATGCTTGCTTCCAGATAGAGAACAACGATGCACTATTGTTGTGTACGTTTATCATGACACTCTCTGGGTCGACCCGAGAGTGGTTTAATCAGCTAAAGAAGCACAACATAACAAATTTTGAGTAATTAGCTGATGCCTTTCTTGAACGCTATTCCTTCGATGTGAAGAAATAGGCCAACCTTTTCGATTTGGTTGTGCTAGCTCAGCGTGACGATGAGCCAATAGAACAGTACGAGAAGAGGTGGAGGAGATTAATGGCAAAGTTGCCATTCTCGATCCCTACCATAGAATTAACCCGAATGTTTACAAAGAGTTGTGCCAAGCACATCTCACTATTGTTGCAGCTACAGTAGTACACCACATTCAAAGAATCTTGGGTGCAAGCCAAGGTAATTGAGGATATCAAGTTGTAGGAAGGCAAATTGAAGCTAAAAATCAAGAAAGAGGGATATAAGAAGAGTACCTCAAAACAATAGGGCAAGTAGGCCCATGTGAATCAGGTGGTACTGAATCTCCAAAATGAGGATAAGGGGCAAAATAAATAGAATTATCAAGCCCATCCCCCTCCTACGCAATACGACCAGCGCAAAAATAACTACAAGGGCAAGAACAAAGAGCAACGCCCACCTCGCATATTTACGCCATTGATGAAATCAATGACATCGATATTTTTCAGCTCTACGAGGCCAAGGCAATAAGATTTCCCGAATTCAAAATGGTTGATCCAAATCAGCCCAAGCCCAAAGACTATCAGGAAGAGTTGTTTTGCATATTTCATAGAGTGAAAGGCCATGACATCAAGGTGTGTTGGTCTTTCAAACACATTGTGCAAAATATGATAGACAAGGGAGAGCTTGTAGTACCAGGCAATCCCCAGGCGCCAGACAACCAAAACATGGGGATTTTTAAAAATCCATTACCAAACCATGAGGTGCCCCATAACCATGCTGGCCATGTCAATCAAGTACGAGTCGAACCACCTACCCAGGGGTTCATCGAAATGGTCAATGTTGTTACTAGACATGGGAGGTACGAACGACCGAATCAACCTCGTGCTCCCATTCAAATACAAGCCACACCCCAGCAGTGATAGGCACAAAATATTCCAGGCCCACCAACGAGACCGATGGTGACCATTAGGAGCAGGTTGGTTCAAAACCTGCAGACGACTCCTACAAAGTTGTCGATATATGAGCTTATACAAAGCAGTCCCCTAGGCACAGAGAGACTCTTATGGACATTTTTAGGTCCATTGAGGTACAGTCCTAGGACGCACAAGTATTCATGAACTTCGTGGGGCACGTACAATAGTGCCAGGAACCAATGATCCAATTCTACGATCACAAAGTGAAAATAGTTTTTGCAAGTGTGGCTGACCCGCCACTACATATCATTGCTTGTGTTAACCATGTGCCATTCAAAAGGGTCTTGATTGACACTGGTTCATCGATCAATATAATCATGACTAAGGCACTGCACCACTTGAAATTGCCTAAATCACTCATCGTACCAACCACATTTACATTGTGAGCATTTAACGATGCACTATGCTCTATGGTTGGCACGATTGTCCTACCTATTCAAGTGGGACTAAATACCATTCCCGTAATGTGTCACATGATAGAGGGTGCCTTGTAGTATAACATCTTATTGGTAAGGCCTTGGATTCACAAAATGCGTTGTGTTCCCTCGATATTACATCAGTGTGTCAAGTACATACACGAGGGACAAGTTCACATGGTTGCATCAGATGAAGAACCATTCAAGTTTGTGAACTTAGCAGATTTTCTAGGGGGTTTTGTGATCCCGTCAATGCACTTGGACATATAGCCCACATCGTCGATGAGGGTTCCAAGAGGTAAAAATGTGGTGCATGTTCAACCATTGGTATCTATATTAAATAGATCTAAAAATACCACTACCACTTCTTTGATACTGAGTGCATTAGCAATGCGTCGGAACGACAAGAAATTAAAGGTGAAATTAGGCAAGAAAGAAGCAAAGAATGCGCCCGAACTAGTCGCCACTAAGGTTGCCACTCCCATGGAGGTGGAGGAAGCCCAGGATCAAGTCAAGGAGGCACCTCAGCCTGCTTCACCTGCTTTGTCAGTAGGGTCATCCACACCCCAGGTGACTATTCACCTATCCAGCATAGGTCTGGGTGAATATCTTGTGCAAAATGTGACCTTCGGTCCTATTTTAGATACTACACAAGACATGGGCCGACCGATAGCCCATCGATACCTAGTTGAATCCATAGTACTGTTGGGTGAGCCACCCAACCAAACAAACTTTATTTATGCCGAGTTGGATCAAGTTCCAACGTGAGCACCCATGGAGGTGGATGACGATGAATAGTTCATGATGAATGTTCGATATTTTTCCAATCCAGAGTATGCCATGCATATTTTTTAGCTTTATCATTAGCATGGATATGGCCTTGGTATTTTTTAACAAGGACGAATAACCCCTCTTGAACCACGTTATCAGTTGGAAACTGATAGGTTTAGATTGGGATTGCAGATTCAGGGACATGATGATTTACTCGTTGCATCATTGGATCATTTGTACCTGGGTCTGGGGGACGACATGGATTTTAATCCGTATCATCCTAACATGTCTCACTTTTGGTGCAACAACCCAATGGTGTCAGTCATCACCATTGAAATACCAGAGATTGAACATGAAGAGTTCTTAGAGAAGAACCCCAGAGGCAGCCTGGGGCATCAAAATCGTATCACAATCGATGATACCAGTATGTAGGGGCAAAACCCCATTATTCTAGGTGATCTCGATCCAAAAGATATTTGTGGTGAATATGTAGAGGATTCCACCTCTTAAATGAGTAGTCAAGTTATAATGCAGATAGTGAGTCCTCAAATGATGATTAATCCAAAGAGGGAATCGACCGAGCCTTCGTGGTTTCGGCATTTCTATGTCATTTCCTACCTAGAGAGCAATTAGATGAGATACAAGAGCATTTCATGGTTGATAGTGATTATGAAGATGAGACAGAGCAGGCCTACTTAAGGCCTCATCCATCTAATATCCCAATATTCATGGACACGATAGAGTGCCCTGCTCATAGTAGTAATCATAGCAATGAGGTTGAGATGACCGATCCGAGGCTAGTATATCCGCTACATCTATTGCCTACGAAGTCAGAGTATGTTACAGAAGAGGGTCCTCTTAACACAGATCACTCTGAAGAGGAAGCAGAGCCAATTTTTGTGCCGATGTTGTATATACGATCATTTTATCCGGTCTATCCAAATAGTGATGATAGCGACCGTAGAATCAGATACATGGGGCCACATATGGCAGATCGCCCCTTGCATATGGGGGGAAGTGAAAGATTATATCTTTACATTGATGATGAGGATTCATTAGAGATGGCCTATTTGGGGCCTCATCACCTACGTAATCGGAATCCACCTCGGGGTCCACCACCTATTACAGCTACGGGTTTACGTCGAGAGATAAATATCCAGTGTCGCCTTAGGGAAAGAATAAATGGAAGAGGAATATCAAAGGCTCTTTCCCCAGCCACCTACTTATGATGAGTTGCTTGAGCTGAGAGATCCCATTTTATATTTAGTGCACAGAGAGGATCCAGTTGTCAGGGTGTCCCACAGGGAGGACCCTTTCGTCCCCGTGCCATCCGAGCCAGATCTTGGGTACGAAAGCTACACATATGATGTAGATTTTAGTTCATGTGGTCCTAGAGATCAATTTCATTCCATCAACATGGTCTCCATTTATTTGACCACTTCACTCTTCAATCTAGCAGATCCATCTAAGCCATTGCATCTAAACATGGATGCTATCGATTGGGATCACACTGATTCGCCAGTAGAGCCTGAAGATTTCTTCTCGAATGAAGAGATGATGTAACCATTTCATTTTGGACCAGGTTGTGCCTATGATGTCTATCATGCTAAAAATTTGTCCATTAGAGAACATATAAATCCAGTTGATGACATCCATTTGATCCCCATGCCTCATCATCTTGAGGATGGATCCCATATGTTAGTAGAGGAAACCTTCAAAATGGATATCGGTAACAACTCCACCAATCCAAATAAGGTCAAATTTGGAATGAGTCTCACTCCAGATGAGCATGCTAGCACCATCCCTCTGTTGAAAGAGAAACCTGACCTTTTTGCTTGGACATACAAAGATATGCCCGATCTAGACCCGAATTTGGTTACTCATAACCTTTCGCTAGACCTATCCAAGAATCTCGTCAAGCACAAGCTCAGAAAGATTCATCCAACAGTATCCTTAATGGTGAAATATGAATTGCAAAAATTATTGGATGTAGAATTTATCATTTCCATCGACTATCCAAAATGGGTATCCAATATGGTGCCTGTAGGAAAACTAGATGGAAGGATCCATATTTGTATGGATTTTAGAGATATCAACAAGGCAACACCCAAAGATTCATTTCTATTGCCCAATATCGATGCTCTAGTAGATTCTACTACTAGTCACGAAATGCTCTCCTAAATGGATGATTTTTCTAGTTACAATCAAATTCGGATTAAGCCTGAAGACTAGCACAAAACCGCATTTATAATGCCATGGGGAACATTTTGCTACAAAGTTATGTCATTTGGTCTAAAAAACGTTGATGCTACATACCAGCGGGCCATGACATAAATTTTTCATGACTATATGCACAAAATTCTGGAAGATTATATCGATGATTTACTAGCCAAGTCATTGCTACGAGAGGAGAACGTGGAGGTCTTGAGAAAAGTCTTCGATCGCCTAATAGAGGACAACGTCACGCTGAATCCTAAGAAGTGTGTATTTGGCGTAACTTTGGAAAAAATTTAGGGTTCATTTTCTCCAAGAGAGGCATCAAAGTAGACCTAGCGAAGGTCAAGGCCATTTTGGAAATGCGTCCTCCCACAAATATTAAGGTATTAAGGAGCCTCCAAGGCAATGTAGCTTTGATAAAGCGATTTATCACCCAAATATCGGATAAATGTCGACCCATGAATCAACTGCTACATAAGGGTGTCCCATTCAACTGGGACGAGGATTGTAAGGCAGCTTTCACTGAGATAAAGCAATACCTGGCAACGTCGCCAGTGTTAGCTCCACCAAGGCTAGAAGAGCCTTTTTTGCTATATATATCGATAACAGACTTTGCGTTAGGGACCATGTTGACCCAAAAGAACATACAAGGCAAATAACAAGCCATATATTACATTAGCCGAACCTTGGTGAGTTACAAGCTAGGATATGCATATGTGGAAAACCTATGTTTAGCAGTAGCGTTCGCTACCAAGAAATTGTAGTACTACATGTTAAGTCACATGACATATGTGATATCAAAACAAAATACTTTGCAGTATATGATGAGCAAGACATATCATAATACACGTACTACAAAGTGGATCATGCTATTGATAGAATTCAATCTGGAATTCGTAAGCCAAAATTCCATTAAGGGACAGGTCATAGCAAATCAGTTAGTTGAGGTGCCACTATCCAATAGTAGACCTCTTAAAATTGAACTTTCAAATGATGCAATTTTTGTAATATTCGAAGCTCCCGAACCCGAAGAACCAGAGAACAATGCTGATACGACTCTGTTCTTTTATGGTTTGAAGTGCAAGCAAGGATTGAATGCAGGGATAGTGTTTTTCACGTCACAAGGATCTCCAATGCCCTTGTCATTCAAACTAGACTTCTCATGCACCAAAAATAATGCTGAATATGAATCCCTACTTTTGGGCCTTCATACAATCGTCATCATGAATATCAAGAGACTAAACATCTTCTATGATTCCCTACTCATAATTAACCAAGTGAAGGGACTATTTTAGTGTCGATGTTTGATACTGAAAACCTATAAATATCTTATTACCACATATCTGGCTAAACTAGAATGGTATGACATCAAGGCAATCCCTTGTTCGTCAAATAGATTCACGGACACTTTCTTTGGGATCCTTAATCCCTTAGAATCCATCTGATGACTTCACTATCATCCATGTCAAGATGCTCTCGCATCCTGCCATAGAGCGTGTAGCCTTTGATAACAAAGAATCATTCAACATGATTAGTGTGGAACCAAAAGCTGATTGGTTCTGCAATGCTGGAGACTTTCTCAAGAAAGCACCCTGGGGTCTTTAACCTCCCAGAGTCCTGCGGGGAGTGGCACCACCATCACCACAAGGTTTTTTCCCAGTCTACATTTACAAAGATAAATATGTAGGGGGTACAGGTTGTCTTAGCGATCAAAGCTAAGGCTCATCAAAATTGGATGTCACAGATTCAAGACTTCCTAAGGCTTAGTTTTGTCTCAGAGGGACTGTCGCGTACTGCAAGGCACATATTTAAGCAAAAAGTGACTAAATTTCTCTTGATAGGAGATATTTTGTATCACCAAAGTTGTGATGGAGTTCTCCTTCATTGTCTTGAGCCCCAAGAGTCATCTTGGACAATTTTAGAAGCTCATGACGGTACGTGCGGTGGCCATTTCAACGACATGGCCATCGTCAAGCACATCCTTCGAATGGGTTATTATTGGCCCACTATGGAGAAGGATTGTAATGTGTATGTCAAGAAATGCATAAAATATCAACATCATTCTAATATTATGCACCTGCCATCACAGGCCTTACAGCCCATCCAAGCGGCTTGGCCATTTGCTCAATGGAGGTTTGATCTAATTGGCAAGATCTCTCCTCCGTAATCAGGCCGACATACATTCATCATTACGGCTACTGAGTATTTTAAAAGGTGGGTGGAAGCCATTCCCTTAACAATGACCATGAGAGCTCGCATAGCAGAGTTCATAATGGAGCATATCATAAGTCATTTTGGGGTACCATCCAAAATAGTTTCGGATAATGGAACTTCTTTTAAGAACAAAATTGTGTGAGCCTTAACTTCTAAGTACCGCATCAAACACAGTTTTGCATCTCCATATTATCCATAGGAAAATGGGCAATCTTAGGCCTCAAACAAGACTGTGGTAGCCATATTGAAAAATACAGTGCAAGAACACCACAAGGATTGGCATACATAGTTACCCTTTGAATTATGGGCTTATAGAACTAGCATTCGAACTCCTCCTGGGGCAACTCCATTTTCACTAGTATATGGCACTGAGGCCATTATGCCCTTGGAGTTGGAAATTCCAAAATTGTGCATCGCATTGAAAGAGTTCATCGATGATGACACTGCGTGGCAAGCTCACTTAGATCAATTAACATTGCTTGATGAACGTCGCATGAACACCCTTGAGAATCTCCATGTTTATCTGGAATGACTCAAATGAGCTTACAATATCAAATTCCACCAGAGATACTTTGAATTTGGGGATCTTGTGCTAAAAGAAAACCAACAGAACTCGAATTTACCTCTTGATATGCAAGACAAATTTGTGACTAATTGGTTAGGACCCTATATCATATCTGAAAATATTAGTCCAGGTACCTATCACTTGAAGTGCTAGGGGGTGTTGAAGATCCTGAGCCTCTCAACATCATCCATATTAAGGCATTCTATTCTTAGAGAGCGTAGCAGAAAGAGCTCCAAAGGCATCTGTAAGCCCTTTGGTCACCCAAAAGGCTCCAAGATGTCATTCGAGTGATTTTGTCATGTCAAAAAAAGCTCCAAAGGCATTTGTAAGCCCTTTGGTCAATTAAAAGGCTCCAAGGATTTCTAAAAATTGCTTGGTCAACCCTAAAAAGCTCCAAATGCATATATACTCATCGTTTGGTCAAATATGAAAGCTCAAAAATATATAAAAATTTGAAAATATTTAAAATTCCAAAAAAAATGGTAAAGCATAAAATTCAAAAAAAATTGCTTTTGCAATTTGCATTTTCATATATGCATTCACATCATCATATTGCATTTAGGAATTTTTTTATCTGTTGCATTCCACAGTAGAGTGTAGTGTGTCTATCAAAATCTTACAAACGGTCGCACATTTGTGTTTCAATCATGCACCCTTGCATTTATCATAAGTCATTGCATTCATACACGATACCTATTACGGAGAAACATGTATGTATATTAAGTTTTCCAGTCACTCAACCATACCTAGTGGGTTCTTCAAATATTGTAGAAAGCTTACTTTGTTGTTATAGACAAGGTCATTAGTTGGGATAGTGCTTCAACATATCAAAATCCCGTCACTAAGCAAAACAATATAAAATCCTGCTAAGACAAGAGATGATGAAAGCTACGAAAGCAATCTTAAGTATCTAGAGAGATGGGTTTCACAACCTTCTTATCTTGCAAATAGTCGGTTTAGAAAGGTGTACTTTGGCAAAAGGACAAGAATTTCCCCTATAAATCCCAAAGTCACAAAGTTTAAATCCCAAGTTACAAAGTGCAAAAGTACAAATTTCATGTTCAAAATGTAAAGTGACATAGTGAATCAAAAGCACTATAAAAATCCCTTGCTCAAAGAAAATGGTAACACATGGACTAACAGTGATTTTCATCACTACATATGAGCAAGTAAGAAGGGTGAGAACTTGAATCCCTGGATTGTCCACCTTTTGAAAACCATAGAGTGATCCTCTATCATAGCAATGGGTTGGAAGAGTCTCACCTGAAATCAGAGGGGTAGTTCTATTGGGTGATCCCCAAACGTAGAAATGGGTTGAAAGAGTCTCGCCTGCATTTGGAGGGGCAGCCCTGATCAATTTGCAATATGAGCTAGCTCTAGGTACCTAGGATTGTCTAGTTGTATAAGTCTAATAAAATTTGAAAGAAGGATGGTACAATCGTATGAGGAACCCTATCTCACATATGGGTTGAAAGAGTCCCGATTGAAATACTGGGTATGTTTATGATCTATCTGAAAATACTCACATGCACACATAGGGATAATTAATAGTTGGGTCTGTCATGGCAAAATCCTTGTCCAATAAAAGCCTTGTACAGTTAGTATTTTATTTTTGGAGAAGTCCACTAGGGTGTTTGAGTCTCATGGAAAACCTTAAATAAAATTCTCCAATAGCAACAAGATACCAAATATCATTAGACTTCAGAGATATGAGTCATTCATTCATCAGAATGCATTTTACAAAGCACAATCAAACATATAGGATAGATACCACATGAATATCAAAAATTATGTTTAGACGGCCACTGACTATATAGTGCAGCAAAGAAATATACATAATGACATATTAATTCATTAGCATTATACCAATCCATTTCACTACATTTCATATATGGGTGATTAATTGATTAAGTTCTTGTAATGAGAATTATCAATTATCTTGCATGATTTTCATACATTATATGGTGTCGCAGTTTAAAATTGATATACATAGTTATATTCATTCTTTATGTTTTAAGTGATTAAATCATACAGGTTCATTCCCATTAGATTACGATTATGTACATAATGCATTAACATACATTGCATAGCATGCCCTAACTTCATAAAAATAAACGCATGCTCACAAAGCAAAAATAAATATGCGTTCAAAATAAATACCACATCCATTTGCATCCATTATATATAGCACATCTAATCATATAGATCATTTCATAACATCATCATCATAAAACAAATAGCTATCTAGTGCATGTCATCCATACATTGCATCATATCAACATGGCATCATATAAGCATTGCATCCATGTGCATCAAATAAACATAAAATCAAAAATTAAACATCAGATACGCATAATGAGCCAAAATGATCAAGTCATATATATATATATATATATATATATATATATGTGTGTGTGTGTGTGTGTGTGTGTGTGTGTGTGTGTGTGTGTGTGTATGTGTGTGTGTGTGTGTGTGTCCAATAGAGTACATAGGGAGTGCATCAATATGCTCGCAGGCTACAAAGAGTGTAGGTCCTTGACCTTACACTCAAAATGAGTATAGCATAGCAAAAGTATAATATACTTCTAGCAGAGCCCAGGTCTAGTCTGCTCCCCCTATACTGGAGCTCTCGTCACCTCCCTCAGCACTGTGCTCTGGAGCCTGCTCTCCTGTCTGTGCTGGCACCTGTGGTGGATCCTATTTTGGGTCCTGCCTGCCTCCAAATCCTAAGGCACCCAGCATACGAGAAATTGGTAACTGTAGTAGGCTAGTCCCCTGATTGGTAGCCCCTAATGTTTACCCTGCATCCCTAGGCCTGGCACACGATATCACCCCATGTGTGCTAGATGACCTGTGTGTCCTCTCAGTCCTATGAGTCATGTGACCTGAGTTCACCATAGACTTCCCTGAGGTCCTAGACCTGGTATGTTGTGACTCTGAGGAGAAAGGATCCTCAAGAACTTGTAGCCCGTGCATATCTATATAACCGACTAGCTGATCAACATGAGCAAGTCGGTCTATGTGCATCTCATTGGTCTTCATGACCATATCACGCAGTTGCTCTACCTCAGTCATCGGATCTTGTGTAGCTATTGGTGCTACCGTTGGTGCTACTAGAGGTCCCATAGTAGCCTGAGGAGGTGGCATAGCCCCCCTCGATACCTGAAGGAGATCCCTCTCTGCCTCTACTATAGTCCATTGTGCCTGCGCTAACTCTAGAGTAGTCTGTAATCTCTGAGCCTGGGCCTCTACATCGGTGGCCCGCATAGTTAGACCCTGTATTTGATCTTGCACCTCAGTAAGGTGCCTATCCTTGTCAGCCACTCTCACCTCTAGAGTGGTGATAGTAGTGTCTCACTACTATGTGTGGAATCGACCTAGTTGACTCTGCAAGTCAGCCACCTAAGCTAAGATCTAACCCTTTGTATTATTGGGAGGGACCTCACCCTCCTCTGGAGCCTTCTCATCAGGGTTAACCTCAAGAGCCTCCTCGACGGTGGTCATTGCACCCTAGTCGCCCTCTGTACACTGGTGCACCCTGCACCCATAAGGATCTGCCTCTACCTCTACCTGGTCTGGATCCTGGCCTAGAGGCCCTGTGTCATACCATCTGAACATGAACCACCACCCGTCATACTTTGGAGTGGTTCCAATAGTCTCGACTCCAGTTTCTTGGTAGTCATCAGTAGCATCTCCTAGAGGCTCTGAAACGATCCACTATAGATCGTTCTCTACAACTAAGTGTCGGTACCTAAGGGGGCTATTTGGAATATCCTGCACAAGCCCAAACTACCATAGGACCTGAGAGTAGACCTGGTACTCTTGAATCTTGGTCTTATAGTCGATCAACCATCTATCATGGCATGCCTGTCTCAGCCACTAGCCCTCCTCTGGCCACACTAGGCAATCCATATAAGGTCATCACTGAACATCATTCGGGCCAAGTGCCATGAACTGAGTACTATAGTGTTGGACATCACCAGCATGGATCATACTGTGGGTACCCTCCTCCTCACGAGGCCAGTAGGCGGTATAGCACTGACGATCATCCGTAATAGCAGTAATCTATAAGGGCATATCTGAAGGACATTCAATTCGAATGTGTTATCACCCCCAGATCTATAACAGAAGACTGTAGTTGAGGTCCTTATAGTTACACTTTGTAATATGGTATAGCTCCCTATATAGCTAACATAGTAGGGTGATCCCCCAAGCCAGAAGTAGAGGTGCCTCTGTAGAACTCTGTAGCACCCTCCAAGCAGTGGATAGGAGGTTCCAGGGAATCCTCGCACTCGAGGAGTCTAGAAGCACAATCTAAACTATGATGTGCATAAAGAGGGATTCCCATGCAGAGAAGACATCCTCATGGTACCACTCACCAATGTGTACACCACCATGGTCTATCGTTTCCTAAGAATCCTTGATCTGGTCATCGAAGATAGTGTCAAAAATAGCCTCCTTTACCCTGGAGGTAGAGGATACGATGGCCTCACCATCAATAGGGATCCTAAAGATCCTGTAAACATCCTCTAGAGTAACAATAATTTCACCTGTAGGCAGGTGAAATGTTTTGGTCCGCATATTCTAGCATTGGGCCAACACAGTCAGGTAGGCTTGATCTACCTTTATAGTGGGTAGATCCATGATGTATCCGAACCCGACAGCTCGAAACCAATACGGATCGTCATCGGATAAAGCCTCACAAAGAGTCTTCAAAATATTCGGCTCCCGGGCTCTAGAAGTCAATCTCTGGAATAACAAGTACAATTTAAGACAAAATCTAGCTAACTAGAGCTTAAAAAAAAAACCACAACAGCAAACCGCAACTGAAACCTGTGGTTCCCAATTTGTCAACTAGGAACCGTAGCTACTAGCTGCGGTTTAGGAGCAGCACCCATTTTGGATACCCTCCTAGACCACTAAGGCATAAAATTAAATCCTAAAGCTAGCCTAAACTAGTGGGGTTCATTACCAGCAGTTTAGTGAGGTTCATTTTTGCATTACTTAATGTAGTTCATTTTACTAGTATTGAGTGCGTGGTCTCAGTTTCGAGTTACCTTGCTCGCACCCTGGCCCCGGCTAGTAGATGGCTGATCAGGATCCACCATCGAGGTCAAGGAGTGTAATCAAGGTAGATTGTGGTAGATTTTTCAATTAGTAAGGGTCTTCTCACTCTTAGAGCTCTCAGATTTCTAGTGTTTTCCAAGAAATAATGAAAAATTTCAAATGGGAATTTAATTTATAGGTTTTCCTAGTCTCAACGAACCGTAGCTGACACCTACGGTTATTAAACTAGGGTTTTTTTCTCGCAGGTCTAACCCGCAGCTCCCAAATTTTGGAAATGTAAATCATAGATCGTACCTGCGGTCTGCAACTAGCATTAAATGCACTCAAAACCCATTGTGGGAAGGTTTAAAAGAGCAAATTATTGACTTCCACCGAACAAAAATTCAAAATAAATGATTAAAATTGTAATTTTGTTGATGTTAAAAGCACCACAATCAATCAAATAAATGCAAAATTAAAACAAAAAAAAATCAAATAATTAAAAACCCAATGTGCCTCGTATTCAGTGATTTATCCTAAACACTTGGCGGCTGCAGCAAGTTGCGATCCATGCAATCCGAAAAGATGAGTAAATCACCATAAGGACATTTGGGGTAAAATTATCATTTCTTTCATAATATCTTTCAACAAATCATCGACGAATATGATTCAACACAAGTCTAATTGCATTTGTATCATTTTGATTCCTTAAGACGGCTATTGTGGCCTAACTGCTCCAAGGGATAGAAATGTGCCAATACCACTAAGAGTTGCAATCATAAGCTGAACTAGGCCTAGCCAAGGCATTAAAAGGCTTGAATCTTAATTTGTTCAGGATCATTCATTATGGTCAAGCAATTTCGTCGCTTCATACATTGTCATTACCCTCATCGACTCATCGCTTGAGGGGGTAGTCATAATTTCATAATCATAATTAAAGTCAGCAGAAGATACCTGAGATTGTAGATCCCCTGATCTTGTCAAAATTGCATTCGTTCTTGTGAATCATTGTCAACAGCTATCATAATATTCCCCCTTTGCTTGGGGTAAATAACAAATATGATAATTGGTTTACAACTCTCATCCTTCGGATTTATGGGTCAGAAGATACCCATACTTGGCATTGGTGCTATCTGAACGTCTGATGACGAGGGCAAACTTGTCAAAATGTAAGCCTTTCACAAGATGGAAGCAATGATTCCAAGATGCGCATCCTTTTGCTGGACCTAGGACATCTAATATTGATCTGACTAATGATCATCATAGAACCTTAGACATCATTTTAGGATGCATCTTTTTGCTCAATGTTGTTCAAACTTACAATGCATCTCAATAGGGCATTTGTAGACACCTAAACGCATCATGTCGAGGGCGACTACTCATATGGACATGCTACAAGACCATATGGAGGATCTTGGACATACTCCAAGATAGAGAAGTGGTTCTAACCACTCAATTTAGGTATTTTGGCCTAAGCAGTCTGAACCGTAGCCTAGACCTGCTGTCTCTAGTCTAAACCGTGGTTGACACCTGCGGTCTGCAGTATGGACCGTAACTATGACCTGCGGTCTTAACTGAAGTTCAGTTAGGCCTTCCATTCGATCCAAATCGGTTAGAATGGCTAGGAGATCTAGAAGAAGGCAGTTAAAGGATGGAATATTCCAGAGGCTTCCATCCTAACTGTCCTAACCAACCTTCTTGGTCTTGGCTTCTCCATGAAGCCACCCCTAGCCCTAGGGGCATGCTATAAATACCCTCTCCAAATGGGAAGAAAAAGAGAGCAAGCATTGGAGATTTGAGCTGTAAAGCCCTAGTGAATTGTACACTCAAACTGAGTATACTAAGAGATAGAGCTATTGCACTTAATCCCCGACCCTTTTGCCACCATTCATGATGAAGTGCATTATGGATGCCCTAGGTGCTTAGGAGGATCAAGAAATATAAATTTGGGCAAACGAAGGCCCTTCACATTGAATTGACCGCCAAATCAGTCTGAGGACAAAGAAGGTGACCCTTGAACATCAATTTGGACAAGGAGATTGAGCCCACTGCCCCTGATTTTAAGGGTAAACTCGTCAGAGGTTAAACTGTGGCTATCAACCGTGGTTCACAGTGTAGACCACTCACCAGAGCTACGGTTTGCAACAGGTGACAGATCACCTTACTCTTTTCTTTTTTGTCTAGCTATTTAGGTTAGATTAGCCATGTTTTTGATTTAATAGCATTTTAGAAGACTTCTGACCATAGAACTAGGCTAGATTCACATTCCATGCTTATGTTTCAATTAGGACTAGAATGCTTTCTTTATGCATGTTTATGTTTCATTTTCTATATTTGATCCATGCATAGTGTAGATGCTATTTTACTTTATTCTATTACATGAATCTTGATTCACTTTGCATAGTTTAGCAACTTTCTTTATGCTTTCTTGATTATGCATGTTGATGGTGTCATTATACATTTTACCTAAAAGGGCCTCATCACGAGAGGCTACCTATATTTTTGACATTCTTGTTGTTTCTTAACCATGGGAAATAGTTCTAAAGGAGAGATGAAGCATCCAACCCCTTCCCCGTTGCGAAGAAGAGGGTCATCGACACCCTAGAGCAGTTCGTGTCACCCTGAGGGGTATTTTGATCACACCTACCCTTGATAGAGATTAAACACTATTGTAATTAATGTATCAAATGGGTATCCCTAAGAGGGACGAATATTTAATTTTATTTCATCAAAAATAATAAAGAATTCCTTGTATTTATTTTATTTCTTGTTATCAAATTATGCATGCCTATTTGTGTGTTTCCCTTCGATTGCAACAGTTAGATCGGGTGTGAGCTTCCTTGGTGGTCATACTAGCTTACCGCAATGCTAAAGTACTTAGGTTTTCATTTAGGAGATCCAAATTCAAACCCCACTTGGTATGAGAGGACTAAGACCCCTCATAAAAACCTGTGTAACCAATTGAAAAAAAACATGTAGGCAAAGGCCTAGAGGGCTTTTCTTTGCTCTTCTGAATGGTCTATTTAAATACACATAATTAATTGATCTATTTAAAGGCACACAATAGGTTGGCCTATTTAAAGATAATTGGTTGGCCTAGTTTTTTTATAATACATAGGGGAATAGGTAACACCATTTGGTTTGTCACTATAAACCCTAGCACGTTGGGTTAGACGAAGTCAACGGGACCCCCAACCCTCTAAGGAATCGAACTGGGGCAGCTAACTCAGTCGCTACCATCCAGCCTATCCTATTTGGGTACATCATTATTTGAACCTTGAATGTCCCAAAGAGAGGCCAAATCCCTAATCATTGTTGTCCTTGTTGGACAAAATTTGAGTTTACTCAGGGTTTATGAGAAGTCTCGGTCCCCTCGTACTAGGGTTTGAACTTGGGTCTCTTGGATGAAAACCCAAGGACTTACCACTACGATATCCCTCACTCGTCTAATTGCTTGACCTAGTTAAAGTAACATAAATTACTGGTTTGATTGATGTGTCCTTAAGCAATGACCTCTTAGTCGGATTATTGGACAAGTGCTTAGGAAACTTGAAGATGTGTCCAAAGGGACAAGATATCTACAATTTGATTCACTCTTGAGCAGTTGCCTATGAGCCTAATTATTGGGCAAGTGCTTAGACAGCTTGACGATGATTATCTTTAGATATGATTATTTGTCAAGTACTAAGGCAGCTTGAATATTATTATCCTTAGACATGATTATTTGCTTTTGCCTAGAGGAATTAGCTTTGCCTGAAAGACTTTGTTAGTTTTTCCCAAGGGGCTTTCATTAGCTTGCTCAGGGAGACTTTCGTTAGCTTGATATAATACAAAATATTACCCAAGGTGACTTTCGTTAGCTTGATAAATTACAAAATATTACCCAAGGGAACTTTCTTTAGCTTGATATAATGCAAAACATATACAAAAATATACCCGAGGGAACTTTCATTAGCTTGACTATAGGAATTTTTGTTAGCTTGATAGGATACAAAAGATTGCCAAAGGAGACTTTTGTTAGCTTTCCCAAGGGGATTTTCATTAGCTTGATATGATACAAAATATTGTTGAGGGGTACTTTCATTAGCTTGATATAATACAAAATATTACCTAGGGGGACTTTTGTTATATTGATATAATACAAGATATATACAACTATATACAAATAAGTACAAATTTATTCTTTTTTATCAATCCATTTAACGACTCATAACTTGATTCATCCATTTTTGGTCAAAGTGCATTTAATTTGATTGGTCCATTTAAAAATTCAAAATTTTATTGGTCCACTTGAGGACACACTTGATTGGTCCATTTAAGGATACATTTGATTGGCCTATTAAATACGCCTTTGATCAGTCTATTTAAGGACACATTAAAGGTGCATTTTATTTGCTTCCATTGATTAGGATATTTTGATTGATTAGACCATTAACTTTAGGGTGTTTGATTAGGGCGCTATGATTTATATTTTCGCCTTAGCCTTAGAGAATTTTGATTAAAAAAGTGCCCCCTAGATTGTGATTTGGATTTACCCTTTAGCCTTGGAGCATTTTGATTCAAAGGCACCTTTTTAATTTGGATATTTTTGATTGATTTTAATATGATTAGCGTCATAAAGGATTGTCATAGAGGACTTATGCTCAATTTTTATAGCAATGAATTATGTTCTAATTAACAAGATTAAAATATTTAGTAGAGGGCATATGATGAGATTGATGGGGCTTTGTGGATTATCTTGGTGTCAATCGTGTAGTCATTCATGAGAAAAAGAAGATAATTTGATAATATTTTTCCATGAGCACCTACGAACTTCGTAGTATTCTTCCTAAGACCGAAAATGTTGTGAATTGGAAGAATTGATACAATTTGAGCAAATTCAGAATTGAGCTGGAGAGACAAAGTTGTTTGAAAAGTGATAACTTATATCAATAGAGCTAGATGATTGAGATGACAGACACAAATGATGATATTGAATACCATAACAAATAGATTATATAGGTTAAATCAATGAAGATAGGTATATTTAGCTTATAGATGTAAATAATCGATAGATGATCATATTGATAGAGATAGATAATTGACTTGCTAGAGAGGATTAAATTGATAAGGATTTATTCACATTGATAAAGATAGGGTGATAAAGATAGATTGACAAGGATGGATTAAAATTTTTAAGGATGGATTTATTGCACGAACCTTGGTTTGATTCACAAAGGTAGGGACTGGGAGAATCCACTCGCATCAATCGCATAGTGCAAATGTAGTGCAATATCACCTATCCTTGCTAGGATCATCATTTTTGTATCCCAGATCTCCTGACTTGATATGTGATAGGCAATCCAAGCAACGACAAGCATGTGCATACAAACAGTATAAAGGTAAGCAAAATGCAAGTAGGCAAAACTAATACAAGCAATCAAATGAAGCAAGCAACCAATGCAAATTTAGATGTAGCTTGTGTAAATTCAAATATAATGCATTTTCTTGGTTGGTTTCCAAACTTGGCAATTATGGTGGATGGACTTAGCCAAGCTAGGCCAAATTTAAGTAATTCATGCTAGTAAAGTGTGTGAATTGAAAAAATCTAAGGCTTAGGAGTGATGGTTCCTTACCCTCCTCATCCAAATCCAACCTGTTTAAGGAAATGTTGTCTTCATTAGATTATCGAAAGAAAAAGTTAGCTTTGTCATCGTTGTTGGATGAAAATGAAGTGGGAATAGGTCTACTACGACTAGGAATATATCCTATCCCACAACATCCCATCCAGGCTTTGGCTTCTAAATTTTCTTTGATATATGGCTCATGAAAGCCTAGTCCTTTGGCTTAATATCCCATGTTTGAGAGCTTTTGCTTTGATATGGGATACAAGTTCAAAAAGCAACATGAAACATATTGTTGTTTTACTGGGTAAGTATCATTGCCATGGATTTAACCGTCATTAGGAATATCGATACAAACACAGTAGAAACTTCCTATTCATACCGTTTGATACTTCCTAAAATTCAAGCCTAAAAAATCGAGGATATGGAGGTGACTTGGCTAGGTCCAAGAAACTTTGATTATTTTTTTAATAGGGTTGATCATATTGATGATTATTCAATTGATTTATTTGAGATTAAGGACCTTAATGCACCATTGATTTGAGATGAAGAAGTTGAAGATAGATTGAGGAACAAAGGATTTTAGCGTTGGTTTATGAAAAGGACTCTTCAAAAGAGTGGAGCATTCCTACCATACCTTGATTTGTATATGGGAAGCTCCCATAGTCAACCTGGTTTACTGCTTTTGGCTATGGTTCAACAACAAATCTTGGAAAATCCTAAGATCTTGATTCAAGTAAGGTTGGGAATCAAAATTTTTGAAAACAAGTTGATAAAAATCTATTAAGTCTTGAATTAGGTTCGTAAGCTTGTTGCATCTAATGGTTGCATGACCATTTGCGTGATGGAATTCATAATGCTCATTGGAGCAAAACCAAGAAACTTTTTTCCTTTTCAAAATCTAGAGGTATGATGAGTGGGAGCTCTATCATTTTGGCTTCTAAGAGTTGTTTTAGTATATCCAAAGGAAGTTGGTCTAATTTAGAGAAGTTTCACGTAAGCTTTTATTATTTGTATAGGATAAGTTTTTAAAGAGTTGCTACGGAATTTACATTGTTGGTCTAACTAGAGTCTGTGACTAGGTCATCCACAACATGCTTGTTTTTGTATTGTCTCTTTCAGTGGGAGGACTTTTCCTCCTCCTAATGGGCCTTGGCCTTTAGTTATCCTCTTTTTTGGAGAGAAATTTCTATAATTTTGGTCATTTCTATAATATCTTTAAAGGAATACATATTGGTTGTCTCTATGTAGAAGGTCAATTGATCATTAAGGTTACCTATGAAGATATCTAAAAGATCTATTGGTGGGGTAGCTTATTGAAGTCTCCCTACCAAGGCTCGCCACCTTGCTAAGAAGTCAGTAAAATTATTGTTTATTTTGTTTAAGGTTGTATAGGTCATTAATAAAGACCTTCTCTTCAATATAGAGAGAGAATTGTTGTATAAACATCAAAAATAAGATGCAAGATTTTAAGAGAATGCCTTGGTATTTGATAACACCCCTCTAAGGAAATACTGCTAACTTTTGGGGAATATTTTAAGTAACAAGATCTCATCATTAGTGATGCCATTACAACTTTAACTAGAGATTCTAAGATGATTAATTAGGTCTTCTTTCCCCTTATACATTTGAAACTTAGGTGTTTCAAAGTTAGGGGGGAAGGACAGCTAGCTATGAAAATATCTAGGGGTTGATTACAATTATTACACCCATAGGAGTACTTGTAACTGGATGAAGACCCTTGAATAGAGGTTATTTGTTGTTTTAATTTCTTGTTTGTGAGGTTGAGGTTTGGAGTTCAAAAGAAATAGAATTAGATTGTACATGAAGTGTATGTTGTGGGATGGGAGGACCTTGATAATGATGTAAGAATAAAGTTGAGATATTGAGGCATATAATGTTGATGAAGGCATCATATGGAATGAGAGGATAAAAATTCATCTTTCATTGTAAATTTCATCTACATGATGAGGTTACCATCATCACCATTATTAAATTCTTCTCCTATTTGCTCTATTATTCCTTGGGATGGATCGTTGAGATGTTGGGATGATTCTAGATAAATTATATTATTTTGTACAATGCATGCATGTTAAGAATCTAATTTATGTGGTTCCTCTCAACAATCACATTGTCACTTATCTATCATCATGTCCTTAGAGAAGTGAGGGAACATAGGTAAATTTTCCATATGTCCTTAATAAATCTATGGTATCTCCTAGAATGGTTAATAAATTCACCTTCATTCCTCCTCATATATACTGGCACTAAGATAAGTATACTTATTCTCCCCTTAGGGTTTGACATTGTGGTCATAAAGTACATACTAAAGGAGAAGGCTATGTCCCCTCATCTCTTGCACAAACACTTATTTTACAACAAAATGACATCCTCCTCCTATAGGTGTGCTCTATGACCCCCATGCTAGGCCCCTTATTCCCCCAAATGTGAGTCACCTACCACCTCTTCTTGACCTCGTAGGGTGACATCATATAGTCAAACCAACATCTATCTCTCAAGAAACTTATAAGCAACATGGAATATATATGTGACCATATCATTTTGCACTTCCAAAGGCACCAATAGGAACTTACCATACTTCAAATCACTTGCATTGCATGTATGATTGTTATCATCTCTACATATGCTTTCTTTTGTTTGATGCATGTTACTTTGAAATATTTTCTTGGATGTACGGATGATCCTAGCTAGGGCTAGCTTTTTCTTTTACATTCTACTAGGTGGCTGAGCTAGCATATCTTCCTACTATCTTGCTTGATTTTGCATATGCATTTCACAATGGTGCTATAATACTCATGAATTCTAGCCACTTGAATCATCGATCCTCTTTCCTTAAACTTGTAAAGTCATCAATATGCACTTTGTTTGGCTCTTGATGCATGCCAATGATTCTCTATTTTGTCGTATGAATGTATATAATGGAATTTGTATATATTCATCGTGTAAATGGGAGGATCACTGGCTTGCCCTCATTACACGATAATAAGGTATGATAACCATAATGCCTAGTTCATTACACATTGACTTGGGTGCCAGTGAATCCAACCATGCAACTCTTTATCCTACGTCTCTTCACCCACTTCCTCCCTACTACCCTATAGGCTTATGAAGCAAGTGGGAATCTATCACCTTTGCTTTATGTGTTGTTATAGATATGTGTGGTATAGGAGAGAGCTACTCTCTTGTTCCGTTGGTCCCTAAAGTTTCTAGGGTTTCTATTTATCTATCCCAAGCTCAAAGATGTGATACACAATGCATATGATCAATTATCTTATGAATCCCATGCATTACAAAATGTTCATTAGGTCATTATCACATCTTAGATCCATAGACCCAAAATACGAATGCTCAACATGAGAATACACAAAGCATGGATCAACTATTCAATGAATCCCCTACACTCTAAGGCATCCATTGGGTTGTTGATGGAACATCACATTAACTCATCTTAACCACATAGACTAATTTTGGTTCCACATGAAGCTTCCAAGAGGACAAAGCATGCATTATCTATAATCAAGCAAGTTTGCTATGAACTCCTTGTTGGATAGCAATTTTTATGTGCCTCATCCCCTTCCTTCCCTCAACCTTGTTATTTAATCTTATTTACTCTCATGGATGTCACATGTTGTGACAGTGCCCGTAGAATTCGATATCATTCCATGTATTTGTAGGGTGACCATCACTACATGTGTTCTCCCCCATGAGTATATGCAAATACTAACTTCAAACTTCCACACTCCCTTCTTTGACAAGTCCTTAATTTATTTGTATAGTCCCTTAAATTACTTTGCCCATATTACACTTCATACCTATGCAGCCTTTAGTTCCCCGTACTTTCTTTATATACCAGTAATGGTCACATGCTTAATTAAAACTAGTGCTTCATAGTTTCCAGGACCATGGATCAATATAACTTATACTTTACAATGGATTGTAAATACATTCAAATAAACTATTGCCTATCTCTCGATACCTACCTTACTACCTCATTATCTTTCGAATCCTTAATACAATGAGGAACAAGATGAGTAAGGTATATAACAAGTGCAATGCATGCACTTATTAAGCATCAATATATTCTATCACTATATTTCAATGGCCTTTAAGATATTTAGGACCACTCTCCCTCTTTGTTAGCTTTTGGATCCTTGAGATAATGGGGATAGGATATGTCAAGTTTCTAACAAATGTGTCATCATGTATTTGCTAGGCATGAGGCTATCCTATCAACATCTCTCATTGGCCCTTTAGCTAGCCAATATCACTTACCATATTCTTTGTATGTGTCTCTCTATGCACCTAATAAGTAACAGTAAAAAAAATACATCATCCCTCTATCAACACTTGACCAATCTAGTTTGGATTCATATAGAAAATTACTTTATCCTTTGATGTCTTTCCTACATGTTTCATCCTTCTAGATCATCCCATATGGCCTCATGTAGGCTTAATCTCATTCACCCATACATGATGAGTTTATAATATCTTGCATATTTGACCAATACTAATGAATAGGGTTTTCCTGCATAAAACCCTATAATAGTATTTAGTCCTTATCCCTTATGTCTCATCAGTCATTTATCCCTTAATCACACTTCCTCATTGCCCCTCATTGCCCTATGCACCTCTAAGGATATGTGGATGATGTTGAAGGGTGAATGGTAAGTACATAATACACTTATGCACCTCATAGTCAACAACTAATGTCAACCACATCTTCTCATAGCACACTTAGGCCAACTAGAGATTTTTCCCTCATATATACCTCAAATATGTAATGATCTACGTCAACAAAATCCTATTAGTTCATCTGATCATCATCTCTCACTATGATAACAATAATATTCTATTATTTATTCAATCACCTTTCCTCATTGACTCTTAAGCCCACCTAAATGATGAGATTTTTTGACTAGTGTCTAGCAAGCCCATTATCTTTTATGGACCTAGTTGGCAGTAGTAAAGAAATCTCATATTCAGTCGACACATTCATTAGCCAAAATAATGCTCAAATATGGTACTCTAAATTATTTCCTGTTCCCTTTTTAGACCATCATTCATTTTGCTCATATAAGCCTTCACTAGACACTATTCATATTGCTTATATAGGCCTTAACTAACCATTGTTCATATTTGCTCATATAGGTCTTAACTGGTCATTGTTCATATTAGTCATCTAAGCCTTAATTGTTTGTTGTTCATATTTTCTCATATAGACCTTAACTGGCCATTGTTCATATTTGCTCATAAAGGCCTTAATTGGTTGTTGTTCATATTTGCTCATATAGACCTTAATTGGTCGTTGTTCAAACTGCTCATATAGGCATTAACTAGTCGTTGTTTAAAATTCTCATAGAGGCCTTAAGTAGTTGTTTTTCATACTCCTCATATAGGCCTTTAACTGGCCATTGTATATAGTTTTATAAATATTATACATATTTTTATACAAGTGCTTCAATTTGACTCTTTAGGCCTTCACTGGCCACTATTTATTTTGCTCATCTAGGCCTTAACTAGACACTATTCACATTGATCATATAGGCTACTATTGGCCACTATACATAGCTTTGTAAATATTGTACATAGTGTATATAATGTTGCACACTACTCATCTCTTTTAGGCCTCAACTAGCCATCATTCAATAGACCTTCACTGGCCATAGTACACACTAGCTTCAATATTGTAAATATTGTACATGATTTTATCATTATTTTAGTTCTTTCAGCCTTAATTGTTCTTCATCCATACATTTAGGCCTTAACTAGCCATTGGTCACACTTTTTGTACATATTACAAGTTCCATCACTAGAAATTTTCAATCAATTTCCCCTTTCTATTTTCATTCTCCATCATTAATCACTTATCCCTCCTTTCTTATTTTCTAATTTGAGACATGTTCATCGTTAACACCCAAAGCATTATTTACCCCATAAATCCTTTACAAAATACATTTAGCAAAAATATCATCTCATTCTAAAACAAGACCAATCATGATCGTATGTTTTTATTACATCAATTAATCCGTATACAACTTATCTATTTTACATCTTTAATAATTACCTAACTAATCTATCTTTTATCATATTAATATAATTTGTCATACACATCACATATCAATAACACAAAGACAACTAGATCCCTAAAATTGAATCTCTATAAACTCCAAATCATTCAAGACATCAAGATTATGGACCGATGTACCACAATCACAAAATTGGTACACTCAACGATATAGATCTAATTTGGACTAGTGTGCCACACACAAAACTGGTACATCTAACCCTCAAAATATCAAACTAAAACTCTATACATATCAAAGCTTTATCAACTCTAAGAACTACCCTCTCCTAGCTCTCCTCCCCTAAATCCTAGTGGTGATTGTTGTGGTAAATGCTATGGCCTTGGCATCACAACTAACTGAGAGACTTAGACCTCAAACGAGATCTTATGCATGTCTTGGATGGCAAAGGTACCCATTGACTCTCTAGCACTACCTGATAGTACAAGGCCCTATAAAATTTGGCCTACCTAGCACCCTTCGAAGTCAGCTCTACCTAGTCCAACAAGTGGTAAACCATTGCATCTTGGATTTTCCTCACTCTTGCTCTTACCTATGCACGGGCCTCATTCCTCTCTTATCATAGTTGATTCATCTGTCCTCTCAAACGGTCTACCTCTAACATGTTGTACCTCTCTCTGTAGTCATCATGCTAGTTGCCCCATTGTTGTGTCCCTTTTAACCATCATCACCACCAGTTGGCCTCAAGAACTATCCATGTCTGCCACCATCTAGTCATGTAGCATTTGTAGATAAATAGTGTACACCTATTGTGTCTACTGCTCTAAGATAAGGTACTCTATCTCTACCCTTAGCTTGGCTAGTCTACAAACCTAGTCTGCATGGACCTGATCCCTCTCTACTATGACCTCCCCTAGCCATGCTTACACCTCTATCAATTCCCTCTCATGCATATTTTTCTTAGAGTCCATCACCCACTAAAACTAACATCTTTGTCTACTCGTTTTTAGTTTAGTAGGTGTTGTAGAATCACTAGATATTCTTGGAGGTAGCAAAACCATTGAATCGTTGGATAGTAGATTCAGGCAGTGTTTTCACCTCAGTCATCAGACCAAGTACTTTTATTAGTGATTTCTACTACTTTTCCTTTCATCGGTTAGTCATGCTTGTTATTTTCTTTGTTTGTAGCATTATGTTTTGTTTTAAGGCACCTTAATTAATTCATAATCATTAAATCAAATTAATAAATTTCCAATTCATTAATTAACTAGGAATTATCAAAACCAATCAATTAGTTTGGAATTGTTAAATCCATAAATCTGTTAATTAATTTTGAATCATTAAATCAATTAATTAATTTTGAATTGATAAATTTCATTAATCTCCTTAATTGATTGCCCATACATGAAATGCTTTTGAGTCAAAATATTTAAGCATTAACTTAAATGATTTGCACCCAAATTAATCCAAGCAATCAAATCAAATTGATTATTTTGAATTAATTCACAACCAAGTTAATTTACAACCTTAAACAAATAATCATATTCAAACTTAAATTGATTATCTTAATATTACTTAATTAATTCACTAATTAATTGATTGAGCCTATTGGAAGGTAATTATCATTGTTAGTACCTTGATAATTATATCATAATTAATTAATCTATCTATCTTATTTGTTTAACCCCTTAGACCCACCTAATCAAAATTTATCTAATTCTGGCACTCCCCTTTAGTTTTATAAAATTAATAATTTGGTAGAAGCTACATTTTCTCTTTCCCTTCACATTCCTCATAAATATGAGTTCAATCCTTACTTTAATGGATTGTTACTATCCTAACAACCACTATTCCTGATTCATTCTCTAATTTTTTAATCAAATAATTAATCATTAATTAAACTTAATTAACTAATCATCTACAACAAGTTATCATTGTAATACATTAATTAATTGATGAAATAATCATCTAGGTTGCAACAACCGTAATGAACATTAATTAATTGATGAAACAATTATCTAGGTTGTAATAATGGTAATGAACTTGCCAATAGGGCTAAATCAATTAATTGTAAGATAATCAATTTAAGATTATGATTACATGTTTAAGATTTTTATTAAAGTTAGAGAAGGGGTTTTGAAAGGGACCCCGAACCTTTTTAACAAAGGTGAGGGTGTTGGAAGGTCCCACAACCTTGTACATAACCAAACTATAGATAAAACAATAAGCTTACAGAAAGAACAAGGCTTTGAAGCCCAAAATGGAACAAATTTGAAACAAAGTCAACAAACTGACAATACTGAAATAGCTTTTTGAAACAATAATCAGCTTACACTATTGTCTTTTATTTCTAGCTTCTACCTATGCTTAAATCCAAAGTTCTCTGATTCCCATCACAGACCTCCTTCTTGGTCTTCCTCTTCTTGCTACCACTCCTACATCCACTTTTTTCTTGGTACTTCTGGTTATTCTCAGGCATGGAGTAGCAAAGCATTTTTTAACTAGAGAAGAAGAAATCCTTCCCTTCTTATCTTTCTATGTGATCTCATATGCAGCCTCAATAGGAACATCCACTAATAGGGGTTCATTTTCCATTTCACTAGAATTTTAATGGGTTTAGTCGGGCTTCAAGGAACCAACACTAATTGTTGTTCCTTCCCTTCCTCTCCAAAGACCTCCCCTTCTTCTTTACTTGCCAGAGCACTAAAACTATTCATGTTTGCTTTTTATTTTTTTGAGGAATATCCTTCATTTTGTTTCTTGTTGGTGAATTTGTTCAGCATTTCCACCTCTTTGTTTTATTGTTGAGACTCTTTTCTTCGCCAAATTTTACCCTCTTTTTGCTTGGGCAAACAATTTTCAGGGAGATGGTCTTTTCTTTTACTAACCCTGTTTAAGGTTGAGGAGTTTTCATATTTGATTTTTTGCTCCCAAGTCCCGTATTTAGATTTCAACCTGATTGAGGATGGCAAGGTTCTTTCCATGTTTGCATTAATACAAAGCCTAGCAAAAACCAATCTAGTCCTTGCTTTGGTTGTTGGGTCAAAGGCAATCAGTTGTCCTATAGATCTGGTAATTCCCCTCATTATGTCTTCATCCCAATATTCAATTAGGAGGTCCAACAATCTCACCCAAAGAGGAGCTAGGTGAATATTATTTGTCTCAGGATTGAATCCTAGCTTCCATATTTTCAAAGATAGACCTTTTTTGCCCAAGAACCAAGGTCCTTTCAGCAGGACATCAACCATATCCTCCATGATAGTGAAGGTAAAGAGCAGAAAGCTTCTAGGCAGAGCTACTATCTCTAGATGACCCTTAATCTTAGGTCCAACAATCTCACCCAGAGAGGAGCCAGGTGAATATTATTTGTCTCAATATTGACTCCTAGCTTCCATATTTTCAAAGATAGACCTTTTATGCCCAAGAACCAAGGTCCTTTCAACAGGACATCAACCATATCCTCCATGATAGTGAAGGTAAAGAGCAAAAAGCTTCTAGGTAGAGCTACTATCTCTAGATGACCCTTAATCTTCCATTTGCAAGCTGCCCATTTTTTAATAATGTCCATATTCGGTTGAAAACCAATAAATTTTCCAACTAAACTAAAACTTTGTCTATTTGAAACTAATAAATTTTCCAACTAAACTAAAACTTTGTCTATTTTTTTATCTTTCAATTAATCTATTCGGGACATCTAGACATGGCATATCCTCATCCTCAAAAGGATAGATCTTGAAATTTTCAAGAGGGTTCAGAGTAGTACTTTTAACTAAATTATACCATAAGGGTCTAGCTACAACACCTAGGTCGACTAGGCTGATGCTACCACTGATAGCTAATGGATTCCCCTTATCTGCATCTTCTCCGGCACCTTCACCATTTGTCTTTGCTTCCAACGAAACCAACCCCCTCATCTCTAACGCTTCCCTCGCCTTCCTCACCTCCCTCTCTCACAACCAAAGGCCCAAGGGAGGAACTTGAGCCTACAGGGCTTGCAAGAGACCCCATTTGCTAGGGTTTCATTATAAACTGTCAAAGCCAAAGCCCACCACCACCAAAGCCTAGATCCACCATCACTAAAGCCCACTCTTCCCATATCTGTCATCATTGAAGCTCAAATCCACAGTTCCTGAAACCCACCACTAACGAAGCCTATATCTACCACCATTGAAGCCAAAGCCCACCACCATTGAAGCCTAGATCCACTACTACTAAAGTATACTCTCCCCATATCTATCATCGTTGAGGCTCAGATCCACTGCCTCCAAATCCCAAATCCCCCACTATAAATCCCAAATCTATCATCGTCAAAGCCAAATCCCACCACTACCGAAGCCTAGATTCACCATTGCTAAAGCCCACTCTCCCCAGATCTGTCACCATTGAAGCTCAAATCCACCGCCTCCGAAGCCCAGATCCAAATTTGTTGAAGCCCACCACTATTAAAGCTAGATTATATATTAACTAGGTTTAATTCAAAATAATTAATTTGATTTGATTGCTTGGATTTTAAGGTGGAGTTTTGGTATTGTGAAGGCTATTGTAGGAAAATGTCAAGGATGTTGAAGCCCACCACTATTAAAGCCAGATTATATATTAACTAGGTTTAATTCAAAATATTTAATTTGATTTGATTGCTTGGATTTTAAGGTGGAGTTTTAGTATTGTGAAGGCTATTGTTGGAAAATGTCAAGGATGCTGAATTCTGGAATATTTAGAAAATGAAAATAAAGAATTCAGACATTTTATGAAAAATTATGTAGGTATCTAGCTATAGCATTTCAAAATTAAAGCCAGATTATATATTAACTAGGTTTAATTCAAAATAATTAATTTGATTTGATTGCTTGGATTTTAAGGTGGAGTTTTGGTATTGTGAAGGCTATTGTAGGAAAATGTCAAGGATGTTGAAGCCCACCACTATTAAAGCCAGATTATCTATTAACTAGGTTTAATTCAAAATAATTAATTTGATTTGATTGCTTGGATTTTAAGGTGGAGTTTTGGTATTGTGAAGGCTATTGTTGGAAAAGGTCAAGGATGTTGAATTCTGGAATATTTAGAAAATGAAAATAAAGAATTTAGATATTTTATGAAAAATTATGTAGGTATCTAGCTATAGCATTTCAATTGAGATGAGAATTGAATTTGTTTGTAAACTCTCAAGCTCTAAAGGTGTTGTGGCTTGTCAAGGGTGTGGAACCCCATTACATCCTCTTGTTCAAGAGGGAAAATTTGGGTGGGAATTAATTAAGTTAATGATTAATTAATTTGACTCAAAAGCATTTCATGTATGAGCAATTAATTAAGAAGATTAATAAAATTGATGGATTTCAAATTAATTGATTGATTTAATGATTCCAAATTAATGAATTGATTAATGGATTTTCAAAAAAATTAATTAATGAACCACACTTAATGATTCACACTTAATCAATGAAATGAAAATTAATTAATCTGATTTTATGGTTCCAAATTAATTCATGAATTGATGAAGTGATTTAAAATTTTCAAATCAATAAATTAATTTGATTTAATGATTATTTGATTAATATGATTGAATGATCCCCAAGGGCTATATGGATTGGTAGTTGTCTATCTAACCAAGGACTTACCAAGAAGAGACTTGGGTTCAAACCTTGGGGGCATAGGACTTACCAAGAATTACAAATGCAGTAGTTTGATATGAATCTTCTGAGTACGCTTCAGAACAACAACATCAAGTTAACAATAATGAGGTGGTATAGGCTTGTTGGGAGCACCCCCTATGGTTTGAACCCTGCACTTGACAGTTACTAAAAATAGTGTGGATGTAACCAACTCCCTTATGTACCAAAAAAATATAACTAAATGATTACAAGTTAATTAATGAATTGATTTGGTGCAATGAATGTATAAATCCTGCTAAGGATGGAGAGCGGGAAAGCAGGCGAGCGAGTGGCGGATGGAGAGTGACCGAGAGGATACGGTAGAAAGGAGGCAGGATGGTCAGGCGAGGGTCCAGGAGGGACAAGCCATGGCAGTGATGACGGGGCAGGGCCCGATGTAGCAGGGGCCCAAGCAGATGAGTCGGACAGGAGCGAAAAAGACCCTCTTGACAAGGAGGGACCAAGAGGCGGGGTAAACCTAAACCAAAAATAATCCTATGCCCAGGTACTATGTCCAGGATCCCCAACAAAGAAACCCACCCAGGAACTGCTTTCTTGTGGAGCATATTTGGTCATCCCTGAAGACCTAATGGACAGCTACCTGGAGCTTGAGCATTTCAGTCTGATTGGCAAGTTCGTAGGAGGGCGACCAGACATGGAGACCATTCGAAAATGGGCTTTTTTCAAGTGGAATACGAGCGAAAACATGGAAATTATTGCCCTCTCTCGGGGATTTTTCGCCACTAGGCTCAACACTCAGGAGGACTGCTACAACATCTTGGTCGGGGGACCATGGTTCCTAGGGCACAGGAGTCTTTTTCTTCAGAAGTAGGGAGAGGATTTCAACCCTGAAACCCAAAACATAAATGTAGCTCCTCTGTGGGTTAGGTTGCCAAACCTCCCTTTCCAATGCTGGCACGAGAATTTCATCAGAGGGATAGCCTGGTCCATAGGTGGGCTCGTTGTCATTGATTCTTCCACCAAGGTCCGATCCAGGATGGTCCATGCCCACTTCTGTGTCTTCGCTAACCTAGAAACAGAGTTACCCACTTTCATAAACTTGTATAGAGGATCACGCATCATCAAGAATTAGCCCATCGAGTACAAAAATAAGCCAGTATTTTGTACTCACTGTCACACTCAAGGTCACCTCCTGAATTAGTGCCCTGCCTTGAGGGCCCAGAATCAAAAGGCGACAGGTCCGAACAAGGGCATGCAGAGGAACCAGGGTATTCCCCCTCTCAACAAGGAGCCGGTGCTAGGCCCGAAACACATCATGTGTAATCCCGCCCACCAAGCACCTCAGGAGGAAGGTCAGAGTGATGTTCCAGATCAAGGCAAGAAAAACCATGAGCAAGGAGAAGCCTCCTCGTCAGCCCAAAACAAGCAGGAGGTGCTCTCAAAATCCTCGCTTCACACTAGTCCTAGCATAGAGGATCCAGTTACCCAGGTATAGACCCTTTCCGAAATTTTTGTTCCAAATTATTTTATGGATGAGTACCTGGAGGGCAATAGGAAATCCCCAAACCGCTCGAATAGGGGTGGGGTACCCCTTTCTCCTTTCTCTGAAAAAGGTCCATCCGTCTCTGGGAGAATCAGCCCCAGAAACACCAGGAGCAGGAAACAGGCCATTGACTATGACAGTGAAAGGAAAAGAGGGAGACCCTCTAAAAATGAGAAGAGAAACAAGGAAACGACAAAGGACATCGCAAATGGAACCCAGTTGACGCTTTTCTTTGACGATTCTGAAAACCAAAATGACAAGCAAGGAACCAAACCCCCTTTCCAGCTGGTGAAGGGAGGCAGGAAAAACCCTAAACCCTCGAAATGAAGGTCCTCTCATGGAATGTGAGGGGCCTCAACGGGGCAGCCAAGCAGCGGTTGGTGGCCGACCTAAGGAAAAGGATCAATCCTTCCATCTTCATTATGCAAGAAACCAAAATCGATGAGCTCTCTTCTCGGAAGTCTGCCAAGGCCATTTGGGCCAAAGGAGAGTGCCTTATCAATCCCAGCTCAAGGCACGTCGGTTGGGCTCATGTGCCTTTGGGACCCTACCCCGGTTGAAGGAAGGCTTTTGTCATCCTCGAGCGGGATCCTAAACATTTTGTTTCACTCCAAGACCAGCAATCAGTCTTGGATCTTGTCCAACATTTACGCTCCAAATTCCCCCATCGAGCAGGCCGAAATGTGGGAAACTATAACTCAAATGAGGACCACCTTCAACACCTTTCCATGGATCATAGGAGGATACTTCAATAGCCCGCTGCATCCGTCTGAGAAGAAAGGAGGTAACGACTCTTTCAGCATAAGCATGGAGAATTTCAGAGGTTTTTTCAATACCAATAAGCTCATGGATGTTAAGCTCAAGGGGCCCTCTTTCACTTGGAGCAACAGGAGGATTGATAGCGGGCTCATCTAGGTGAATCTGGACAGGTTCCTCATCTCTCAAGAAGTTATCCCTCTGTTTGGTGATGCCACCCTGTTGCCCTTACCTCGGATCGTATCAGACCACAGTCCCACCCTCCTTGAAACTAGCAGGCCCCCCTCCTTCAAAACTCCTTTCCGTTTCGAAGCCATGTGGACTCTCCACAAGGATTTCAAATATCAAGTGTCTTCATGGTGGCATCAAAAGTTTGGAGGATCCACCACTTCTCGGTTGGCTCAGAAACTAAATATGGTCAAAGAAAACTTGAAAATCTGGAATAGGGAGGTTTTTGGCAACCTTTTCGCCAGTAAGGCCATTACTAAGAAACTTTAGGAGATGGAAAGGAGAATCGAAGTTGGGGACCACAGCAGCCCCACTAGGGAGGAGGAAAGGAACCTCCTAGCAGAGTTCCATAACATCATGGCTATAGAGGAAACCTTCTAGAGGCAGAAGTCAAGAGACCTATGGGTCAAGCAAGGCGATGCTAACACCAGGTTCTTTCACGCCTCCACTATGCGACACAAGGCATCCAACAAGATCAGGGAGATTGTGTGCAGCAATGGATTATCCACCAAGGACATAGTTGAGATCAGGGCTGAAGTGGTGTCCTTTTTCAAAAACCTCTTCGGAAGTGCCCTGGAGGGTGACAGCCAAGCTAAGGATACTCTCCTATCAAATATTCCTTGCATCGTTCCTCAGGATGCGAACCTCGGACTGGTGGAACCTTTCTCCCATTATGAGATTAAGGAGGCCTTGTTTTCAATACAACCTGATAAAGCCCCTAGACCGGATGGTTTCTCTCCGAGGTTTTTCCAAACCCTATGGGATGTGGTGGGGAACGATGTCTGTGAGACCATTAGAGAGATCCAGTCAACCAAAGTTGTCCCTCGCAGTTTCAACTCCACCTTCTTGGCCCTCATCCCAAAATCCTCCGATCGCAAATCCATCTCTCGATTATAGGCCTATCGACCGTGCAACGTCATCTACAAAGTGTTGACCAAGGTTATGGCCAACGAGTCGAAGCCCATTCTCCCCCTTATCATTGATCAGTCTCAAGGTAGTTCGGTGAAAGGGAGGAACATCCTGGATGGGGTCATCTCGATCCATGAAACCTTGCATTCTGCCTCAATGACCAAGAAGGTTGTCCTTTTCCTCAAGCTTGATATGAACAAGGCCTTCGATAGGGTTGATAGAGGTTTCCTTCGGGAGATCCTCCTCAAGTTTGGCTTCCATCCTCTGTGGGTTGACCTCATCCAAGGCTGCATTTCCTCCCCCTGGTTCTCTGTCCTAGTCAATGGCTCTCCTATCGTTTTCTTTCAGAGCTCTAGAGGCCTGCGTCAAGGGGATCCTCTGTCCCCCATAGCGTCAGTTGCTCAATCCAAATCCATCAAACTAATCCTTGGACTCTATGAGAGTGTTGCCGATCAAAAATTTAACTACATCAAAAGCAAGATATTTTTTCTCAACACCCATGTCAGGCGTCAAGTTCAGATTGCAAGGATCCTGGGGTGCTCTATTGATTCCCTCCCCACTACCTATCTTGGCCTCCCTCTCTTCTGCAGGCGTGCTAAGGAAGGGATGTGGAACATGGTGCTCGAGAGAATCCACAAAAAGCTGGCGTTGTGGAAAGGCAAGTTCTTATCCCAAGTTGCCAAGGCAACCCTCACTATGGCGTGCCTCCAAGGGATTTCGACCTTTTTCATGTTTGTTTTCAGATTGCCTACCTCGGTTCTTCACAAGATTGAACAGACCCAACGGAACTTTCTTTGGTCAGGCAATGAAGACAAGTCCAGGTTTCCTTTGGTGGCGTGAGACAAAGTTTGCAGAAGCAAGAAGCAAGGACGATTAGGGTTCAGGAGAATGGCCAAGATGAACCTAGCACTCATTGCCAAACACACCTGGAGGATCCTGGCAAATGAACCGGCAGAATGGGTTAGAATTGTCAGGAGGAAATACCTCACTAACACTTCCTTTCTTGAGGATGGGATTCCCACTAGGGGGTCCGCTTTCTGGAAAGCCATTGCCCAATAGAGGCAACTAATCCAAGACGGCATCAGGTGGATCCTTGGGGATGGTCGGAGCATAGATTTTTGGAAGGATAGGTGGGCCCTAGAGGACCCTCTCTCTGAGCAGACCGGGCTGGTTCACCTTAAAACTTTTATTGATAACAACTTTGGGCAGAAGGGTGGCCAATTTCATTGAATGGAGAAATGGCTCCCTACAGTGGAAATTCATTGATGCAGAGGGGCTAGAGACTGAGGCCAACTTCCTCTCCTCCGTCCTTAAGGACATCATCATACCCACCAACAGAGGTCTGAATCGAATGATTTGGAGGGGAGTCGATGATGGTGGATTCTCTATCAAATCTGCCTATGAATTCCAATGCAAAGGGCTGAAATCAGACATTTCTTGCAACATGGTCTGGAGGAAATGCTTGATCCCAAAGGTAAATTTCTTCTCGTGGATTGCCTTTCATAATAAAGCTCTCACAAGTGACAATCTTCACAAGAGGGGGTTTGCTATTCCGAATAGGTGTTATATGTGTGTCTGCTTGTGAGTCCTCTGACCACCTGTTCCTGCACTGCATTTTCACTGGGTCGGTCCTTGGATCCATCCTCTCTACCTTTCAGATCCAATGGATTCCCCCCAAGACCATTGAGGAGGCTTTCTTCCAATGGCCCAATCCTTTTAAAAATCCCAAGCTCCGTTTCCTATGGAATGTTTGCTTCCACCATTTTTTGTGGCAGATATGGTTGGAACGCAATGGTCGGGTCTTCGGTAATCCTCCCAGGTATCTTCCCTCAGTCGCTCACAAGGCCATCGCCTTTGCCATTGAGAACTCCAAGCTTATCCCCAGCCCATGGCCCAAGAATGTGTTTGAAGAGGGTTTGTTCAAATCCTTGAAGTTATCAAGGGAGATCAAGGAGCAGGAAGATCCGCGATCATCCAGGAAGGACGTCAGGTGGGTCAGACCTCCTCAAGGATGGTTGAAGTTAAATTTTGACGGGGCCTCTCGAGGCAACCAAGGGGCGGCCGCTGTGGGTAGATCAATTAGAGACCATAATGGACAACTCGTCCTGGCTTTCTGTGAAAACTTGGGGTTTCAAACCAATCATGTTGCGGAGGCCAAAGGACTTCTGAGAGGACTTGAGCTCATTGCGGAGGATCCTCGACCCTTGGTTTCAAACCAATCTTCACCATATGAAGACATGCCTCTCATAGTTGGTTTTTTCCCACAAGGGTTTTTTCACCAACTATATTATGTAAATGAGTACCTAATCAGGCCAAGTTGCAAGGACTCATCTTTCTTTCTTGCATAAAGAGGACAATCTTCGTCATACGAAGACATGCCTCTCTTCTTCTCATAGTTGGTTTTTTCCCACAGGGGTTTTTTCACCAACTATATATTGTATTAGGAGGACAATATTTGTCATACGAAGACAAGCCTCTAACATCCTTTTGATTGATGGTTTTTTCCCATTGGGTTTTACCATCTCTTCAAAAAGAAGTCTTTGTACATGAGTACCTCAACAAGCCTTGTTGCCAAGACTCATTTATATGATTCACCCCTAGTATCACTTCAGAGGGGGTGTTAGAATAAGAGAATATTCTCTTAAGTTCCACTAGGATAGACACTTGAGTTTCACTCCTCCATGTGTCAAGAGAACTCTCAATGGTGTCTTCATCAGGTATGATGAGTTGTTGCAATCCAACGACTCTCAATGATCAACTCTGCTATTTATACAAAGTTGATCCTTGGAATAAATCAATTAGTTCCACTCATCTCTTCATCTTTTATAATGCTATGCATATTTATTATTATGAAATTCTTACAGATTAAGATATCCAAGAAGAGAAAGAAAATAATAATTCAAAAAGAAAAGGAGAGAATGTCATGAAGAAGAGGGCATAGAAAAGGGTAAGAAGATAAGGAGAAAGTCATTTGGGAACAATGAGTCTAAGAGAGAAAAGGAGTAGCAAAGATCTCCATTTTTATTGCATGGAATTATCATATATTCCAATTGTTTGTTTCTAGCATTGAATAAGAATAAAATATTTCTTTTGTTTCTTCCAATCAATTATGTGTCAAATATTTACTTTCATTAAAATTGGTTTACCATATATTAGTTGTAGTCGATGTGTGCAAGTTCATGTCTTTGGAAGAGAATTAGAGTTTGGTTGAGCCACGTTATTAAGTGAGGGTGCAAAATATTGAGGTATTCTAGTTTTTTTCTCAAAGAAAATACTAAGCAATATTTCCATAAAGGAAGAACAAGATATTGAGGAAAGCTCAAGCATTCAACATCAACCATTAAAGAAAGAAAATATTGATGGCATAGGAAATTATCTTTAGAGGACGTGTGATTACTGTCCTCTTAAATATTAATATCAATCCAAAGGAAGGAGGACCTCAGTGATCACTATGTTCATGAGGAAGATTTTTTGTCCAAGTTGAACACCTTACAAGAGGAAATATTAGTGTTACTTATGCAAATGAGAGAACTATAATTGTCACTCAAACATAAGGAAACTACCATACACTTTAAGTGTTGTATCATTGTTTTTATTGTACAATTGAATGTTGTTAAAGCCAATCATTCAAATTGCTCTCCATTGACTATTGTCATATAAACCATGCAATGAAATCATCATACAAAGGAGTGAGTAGTTGTACTATAAAATGTTATTGTACAATTAAGTTTCTATTTGAAGAATCAACCATACAAGGGTATAACTGTACAAGGAGTTAGATAATACAATTGTATGATAGAAAGAGGTCATACCAATAGGAATTAATCCTACAAAGATTGGGAGACATCCTCATACAATGAGTCAAGATTGAGGACATGTCTCTCATAGTTGATTTTTTCCCACAGGGGTTTTTTCACCAACTATATTATGTAAATGAACATCATTAACTACATGATGAATTACCAAGATCCAACGTGGAAGGTTTTCAATGTCATTTCCGAGGCCAAGAACCTCCTCCGGAGGAACCTGGTCCAAGTCAAGCACACCTACAGGGAAGGCAATGGTTTAGCCGACCACTTGGCAAATAAGGGATTATTGTCCACATGTCTAGTGGTGTGGCAACAGTTGTTTCCGATGGACGTGGAGAAGATCGCCAGCCAAGATATCGCTAATGATTCCACATAAACAAGAAGAGAAATCGGGCTTGGACAGACGGGCACAAGGAGCGCCGCAACACCTGTCCTGTCGGGTACAGCTAGCAATTCCACCGTGTTGGTT
Source organism: Wollemia nobilis (assembly GCA_028583015.1). Taxonomy (NCBI): domain Eukaryota; kingdom Viridiplantae; phylum Streptophyta; class Pinopsida; order Araucariales; family Araucariaceae; genus Wollemia; species Wollemia nobilis. Next base: position 5,064,188 of record JAQPPZ010001808.1, read on the forward strand.
TTCTTGGGACATGATCCTTTTTGTCGTCTGTCAGAGGCAGCGGTTTTCAAAATGGATGCATCTATTTCTTTTTGTTGTTTTTTCAGCATGTTTCACCTCTAGTTTGAGGTTTCTAATGTAGCCCTCCTGGGCATTACTATGTTTTTTTGGTAAGGTTTACTATGGTTTCCAAGGGGCTCCTTTTGTTACTAAGACCTGCAGCCTCTCATGTTATAAGCTTTTGAGATCCTCTTAAAAAACTCATTTTGTATATAAAATATCTACTTACAAAAAAAATTAATGAATTGATTTAACAATTTTAGATTAACAAATTAATTTGATTTTATAAAATCAATTAATATAATTTGATTAATAAATTAATTTGATTTTATAATTAATTGATTAATATAATTTTTAATGTTTTATGCTTATATATTTCACAAACACTGACATCCCCAAGGAGAACAAAAGTCCACCTAAGTTTCCCTACATAAAACCTTGAGCCTAATCAGGTCAATTTTATGCAAGATTTAAAATGCAAGCGAAACATTATTTAATATGACAAAGCCTATGATTTTTTTTCAATTTGAATTATGTAATAAAAAATATATTTTTCCAATGCAACAAACAAAATATCCTAATACACATTACCCTACATAAAACCTTGAGCCTAATCAGGTCTATTTTATGCAAGATTTAAAATGCAAGCAAAACATTATTTAATATGACAAAGCCTATGATTTTTTTCAATTTGAATTATGTAATAAAAAATATATTTTTCCAATGCAACAAACAAAATATCCTAACACACATTACATTCACCTTAGTTTTATACCTAATAAGATTAGGCAAACTTTTAATAAAAACCGAAAGCAAAAACCTAGAGTATAACACACAAGCAACAAAAACTATCATACAAAAACAGAAAATAGGGATTTAAGAACAGGAACACCTGATTTGGTTGCAATAGCAAAACCGTCGCATGTAAGTGAATACACCACCGCAACAAAACCACAGCCTACACGCAAAAACACCATCAACATTTTCGCCTGCTTGTCGACATTTTCACAAGAACCTATAAAAGTAATATGAAAACAGAGAAATTTGACAAAAGGTTAGTGTGAGGACCTTAGGAAAGAAATACAAAGAGACGTGTCTGAGATTCGACACGTGTAGGAGGCAAACTGCCACTTCAAAATTTTGGCTATGGCGTCATTACGATATAACCATTGGTAGTGTAGTCAAAATTGGGCGAAAAAGTCAAATTTTACAAAACCCCGCCCAGGGTATGAAAGCTGATGACTGGTCGAGTGACTAACTCATGAGGGTCAGAAAACTGATTTTATTGGTTGAGAGACTAACCAATGAGGGTCCGGAAGCTGATTAGACTGGTCGAGGAACTGGCCGATGAGGGGGCCATGATGGCTCTGATGATCACCCTAGTGCCGATGAGGGTCATTATGGCTTTGATAATGATCACTCTAGTGCAGAAAATTGGCTGTCTACACCAACAAAGATTGCATTTCTTACCATCAAGACTTAAAACTACAGTCGCACTCTTGGAGGTCAACGCCCAATAAATATAAAATCTACTCTTCTAGCTTTGTTTATTGCTTATACATCAGAAGAGCTATAACCCCTCTAAACACTCTTGTGGAAGGCTCGTACAACGCTTCTGCTTTCTAATACTGCAAAGCAAGAAAGATAATAAGGCTGTTAAACATGGTCATTATATAGGTATTAAAAACAAAGCTGATTATTACATGATGTTTAGAAGTCAGCTCAAAAGTAAGCTCACGCATAAACTTTTTACTTGTTCATTACAATGACAATGACTTTTGTCATAGATGATGCTGCTCAGCATGTTTTTTAACATAACAGAATCAGTAACATCCCTTCATTTTTTACTACCAGACTCAGGTTCAACCGGACTCAGGTTCAACTCCTTGAAACTGCCTATATGAAGCTGATACAGTATATTATTAGAGCATGTATGCTTCTGCTTCCACAAGCAAAGCTATATTGCTCAAAAGAAAAGAAACTACCCACAACTATAAGGTAGTTGACCACTTTAGAAAGTCGTCCTGTGCTAATTGAATATTTCCAAATACAATGTTTGTTCTCAAAAGTTGATTACAAATAAGCATGCATAATGCAAACAATAATAAAACACCGCCACAAAGTCCAAACAAATGATCTGATTTCAAACATATTAGAAGCACATATATTCAGAGGAAAAGGAATTCTCCACATTACAATTCTCCCAGCGTGTCAAGTAGAAATTAGATTACATCAATAGATTTTATCTGAGCATAACTAATGAATCAGTCCACTAGTGTTCTCCTATTTACTTCTCCAACAACTAACTAGTAAACAACTCGCATATAATTCAGCAGAATTGAAGTTAACAGATTTCCCAAAACTTACAATAAACTTCTTTCATTTTAAGAATCAATGACTGCATTGAAAAGCAATAGACTCATAGGTCATTTGGCACATACCATTTCCTGTATTTTGCTACATAGGAAATGCTTAACATACCATTTCCTATATTTTCCCACATGGAATGCATAAAACCAGTTTAGGTGGTCTAACCTCGTTTAAGTGGCTATATCTATAATTTCACATCAATATTTCTCCACCCTATTAATAAAAAATCAAAAGGGGCAATATACTACCAGCAAAGCTTAATATAAACTAAAACTATTTCATTTTCTAGGCCTTTCCTACCTTTTGACCGCAAATTTAAGATACATAAATATAGCCTCAAAAATCATTCCCTGAATTGGTGGCTTTCAATGTTATGAATAACTGCCCATGTAAAATGTTAAATCAATAGAACCTCAGACAAAATTGCAAGTAATACTGGATTTATAACCCCAACATTGCTGGGCATATAACTACACAATACAATCTTCTAAACTGGCACATTTTCCCTGTTGCATCTGACTTATATTACTTGGGCATTCTGGACCCTCCTGCAACACAATCCGCTTGTACTGAGCACTGTATTTTAAGCCGCTGCATCTGCTTTCTGTTTTTTAGGCATCCTGTATCCACCTACCACACAAGCATGATCTCTTTCAAATGGTTCTAGTGTCACCTGCTCAGAGGGCCTAAACTGTTCCTTCTGCAATTTCTTAACTTCCTGGGCAAACACTGCCTCCGCTGGAACAGTTGAATCAATACAGTTTGCCTGCAAGAAGGAATATATATTAATGTTACAATAACAAGGATTATAATACAAATCTTGATATTACTACATATACCATACTAAACATTATTGCTACAATAACAAGGATTATATCCAAATTTTAATATTACTACACACATCAAAGTATTAGAAAGAATATAAATACCTTGATAGATATTACGAAATGTCCACCATTTTTCAGAAAATGATGGCCATTTAATGCTACAATTCGTGCCTGTATTCCCATAAAGATAAATTCAATTAGCTTACTGTCTACTTTTCTTTTGCTAACCATACATTACAATTAGATGTATGGTACAGGATAAATGATAAATTCAATTCGCATACTGTCCGCTTTTCTTTTGCTAACCATACATTCTTTTGCTAACCATACATTATAATTAGGCGTATAGTACAGGAAGTCAATATTATTTGTTCAATGTTACCAGCATTCTTAGAATGCAGTACAAAAATGAAGATTGTTTGTTCAATATAAACCACCAATCTACAGCAAAATCACTGAAAAAATAAAAACGGAAAAAGCTCTAACCTGCCCTACAATGCCAAATCATTCCAATGATATTTAGAAAAAACAAATGTATCACCATCTTTCATAATTGGCCAAAAACTCAATGTTTGGCATTATTCTCAAAACCAAACACTAAATTTATTATGAAGCCAGTCAAATCAGACCACACCACAATTCCATTTCAGAAGAAGGCTCAGGTAAACAACAAAGATAATAAGGAACACAAATGGTATCAATCAAACATATTGGAACAAGCCATTATTCTCTAGAATCCAGACTAATCACAATCATCAAAAGCCCAAATGGCATCATCAGTGTCCTGAAGGAAAACCAAGCATGTATCTCATCCTTTATTTGTATCTAACAAGGATAAAGATTATATTTTGAAGCTGCTGAATCTAGAATTTTGCAGATAAAAGAAAAAATAAATCCAATGCTAACACAAATCTTGTTGACAGAAAAAAGAAAACAACTAGAGTATTGCACAATGTGGAAATGATACCATCCAACACTAGCACAAGCATCAGAAGCCATCCATCGTATTATAATGCAAATCACAAGCATCAAAAGCTCAAATGGCATCATCCAGTGTCCTGAAGGAAAACCAAGTACGTATCTCATCCTTTATTTATATCATACAAGGATAAAGATTATATTTTGAAGCTGCTGAAACCAGAATTTTGCGGATAAAAAAAAAAGATATCCAATGCTAACACAGATCTTGTTGACACAAAAAAGAAAACAGCTAGTATTGCACAATGTGGAAATGATATACCATCCAACACTAGCACAAGCATCAGAAACTCCAATGGCATCATCCATAATGTCCTGAAGGGGAATCCGAGTATATCTCATCCTTTGCTTGAATACCATTAGCATGTAGGTTACATTCCAGTATTCATGAACATGTTCATCATTGATATTAGACATGAAATATAGGTCAAAAAAAATGTACCATGAGAAATGACGCATAATGCTCTTATAGTGGCACATGATGTCTACAGTGATGCAAAAACAGTAGACAGAGAAATAGCAAAACAACTTCAAAGCAAATGAATTAAGAATTGAACACTATCATTATATGTAGCATAAAACGCAGCGTAAATAAAATTTAATCCACATACAATAATCTAATATCTCAAGTGTCAGAAACTCGGTTGGCATCATCCATTAGGTCCTGAAGGGGAATCCGAGTATATCATCATTCACTTGAATACCAAAGACATAAAGTTTAAAATGCAAAACTTATTAAAAATTAAAAATTAAAAATAAAATAAAAACAAAAGATGGTATCACTTTGTAACCAATCTAACATATCTAACATATTCACTACCAAACTAATCTAAAAGACGACCATTCACTACCACACTAATCTAAAAGACGACCATTCTAAATAATGCATAAGCTTTGCCCCCATGTTCTTATTATACAGACAGACAGACGATATCACTATCAACAACTCACTTCAATTTAAACGTTACAATGCATAGAGAGCACAGAATATAAATGTAGAAAGCAGAATAAAGAATTGTACCTGGTCAGGTTGGGCAACATCAGCAAATATAACATCAACCATACCAACAAGCATCCTGTAGCGAGCAGGATGTCGTGCATCTTCAATAATAGGTATGATATTTGTGCGCTTCTTTGCCATGTTAACTAGATCTCGTCCACTTCTGTGTGAAAATTCAACTGCATACACGATGCCAGTCTAGTGGCCGGTAAACCACTAAATATCAAAAATCCATTAACACAAATTCCAAGCCTAACAGAGAATAAAGCATGCCTTTACAAGCCTGACATCTTATAATCTAGCACAATCAAGTATCATGTATTAAGTACCAGCATCAAAAATCTAATACAATCACGTATCATGTATTAAGTACAACAAAAATCTTCTATGCAGAAAATTACATTTTTATTAGTTACACACACAGATAGATAGATAATGACCCTAAATACTTTCAGTAAAATATATAGACATTACATAGTAAAATGACTTACAAAAGTATCACATAATTCTTACCGGGCCTACAATGTCAGAAACATGAGAGACTGTAGTTCCAGAAGCCGCACCTAGATACAATACATGAGCTCCAGGTTTCTGGAACCCAAAAAAACGGAGGGAGATCAAATCCCAAAAATAATCTAATTTTCTATTAAATGTAAAACCATATGTGAATTAATTCCACCTACAATCCAGATGTTATCAACTCCACCAAGAATAGCTGCGGCCAACTTCGAACGGAATGGGTTCCATATTCTGTACTCAGTCTTGCTTCCATCTTCATTCTGTGCAAAGATATGCATAGCATTATATACAATAAATAAAGTAAAAAACTTCTCAAAATGTATCACTTCAAAATTCTTTAAACCATAGTTACATTTTCTTAATTCTACAAAACAATGCATTTGATGTATTCATTGAGAATAAAAATAACAACTAAACAACTATCAGCTATTACACAAACTTAAAACAAAGCAGAACAAGCAAAAATTACCCCATCTCAACCATAGCCAAAAGGACGTACAAAACTGTGAAATAACATATTCACATCGATTCACACGAAGGGAGATAGAAACATTTGACAATGACACTAACATTAATAGTCAATAGAAATGTGTGCTACCAAGATTGATGCAATGCTGCCCAGGAACTTCAATGCACTTAGAGGACAGGCATATTATGCTGCAAACAAAATATAACCATAAAGGAAGTACCATGAAAATCTTCCAGAGATATAAGCAACTGCAAGCACTCTCTGTGTTGTCTGATACAAAAATTACCCCATCTCAACCATAGCCAAAAGGACGTACAAAACTGTGAAATAACATATTCACATCGATTCACACGAAGGGAGATAGAAACATTTGACAATGACACTAACATTAATAGTCAATAGAAATGTGTGCTACCAAGATTGATGCAATGCTGCCCAGGAACTTCAATGCACTTAGAGGACAGGCATATTATGCTGCGAACAAAATATAACCATAAAGGAAGTACCATGAAAATCTTCCAGAGATATAAGCAACTGCAAGCACTCTCTGTGTTGTCTGATACCCCAGAAACTGAAACTGAAATATTTAAAATTATAACTAAAAGCAATGGATTCAAATTCAGATTCCAGGAACCGTTAAGCATAAAACAAGTCACTATACACAAATGCAACGTACACTCCATCCGAAAATAGCACTTAAATTCTGGAGAAATATCAGAAATAGTGAACTAATTATAAATCTGAAAACCGGGTAGACTTGACTTCAATATCCGGAAATTCTATTCTCTAAATCTCAGCACCACCGCTACCAGATAACTTCTGATAGATTAGAAACGAACTCAACAGTACAGATCTAAAAAATCCTAGAAGCTTGACTTCAATATTTGAAAGTTTTATTCCCCAAATCTCGACACCACCGCTACCAGATGATTTCCAATAGACTTTGAAACGAACTCAACATTACAGCCTCCCGTTTTCAAAGAAAGTGTCACTCACACCCTACCGGCGTCAGTGCTTTCAAAATCACTTTAGACAATAAGCAAAAAGAAGACAAAGGCCAAATCTAAAGTAAACGCAGAATTCATAAGCAAATAAAAACAAAATGAAAAACAACGAAAAAATGACTTTACAAAGGAAGGTTAGCCTTAGATCACGAATTGCAAGTTCTGAATAAAGTAAGATGGAATATTAAAATAAAATATCCCTCACGCATTTGTCAACCAAATATGTGCATGAGAGAGAGACAGAAGGTTAATAATAAAAACAAAACCCTTCCTTGCCGTGTAAACTAGCACAACATTCTATAAATTTAGAAAACCAGAAATGACTGATTACTGGCTAAACCCTAGCTCGGTGCAAGAATAATACAACTTACCTGAACGCTTATTCTCTTTTCTCCATAGACACTTTCTCCCTGCACCAGATTCTTGGTGACGAGAGCATCTTCCTTGGCCTTGGCGATGAAAACCCCTTCGTGTCTATGGGGCTCGATCACTACCTTCGCGCCGCCCTTCATGCCGCCTCCCCTACCTCCGCGGCCTCGTCCGCCACCACCACGCCCCCGCCCGCGGTCGCCACCCCTTCCTCCGCTTCCAAAGCGGCCGCCACCCCTTCCTCCGCCGCCAAAGCGGCCACCACCTCTTCCTCCGCCATCCCCGCCACGGCCCCCTCTGAACCCACCCCGACCACCTCCTACAAGCCAGATACAAATAAAAGTGAGCTAAAAGCATTAATTTTGCAGCAAGAAGAAGAAGAACTTGGTAGCCTAGAGATTCGAATGTGGTATGCGCACACCTCTTAGCGGCGGCCTCATCGTAACGAGGTTTGTAAGCTCGTTTCAGAAAACAAGGATTTGCGAACTACTCTTGAGCTCTAGCCACCAGTAATATGCGTCGTTGGGACTTTATCGCACCAATTGGGTCTTATTATACCTCGAAGATTTTAAACAATTAAACCCTAACTAAAACCCTAGCTCCAATTGTCGTGGAGTCACTGCGATAAAACCCTAAAACAAACCCTTTAGTCCCCTTCTTGGAGTGTAATTCCATGGGAATCCCTTCTATTTTGGCGTAGAGGCAAAAAAAAAACATCCTAGTTTGGAAGTATATATATATATATATTTCTTATAATTTATTTTAAATTTTTAAATAAATTATCCATTACGATGTGATTATAGAAGGAGAAATATAAATATAATATACCATAACAATTATTATATGGAATTATGCCCCTAGAGTTGGCAATACATTTATTAAGAAGACACTCTAGTAGTCCAATCTAAATTGTTCGAGTGCAGGCAAATTGATGATGATATAAGTTTGGTGGGAGCCCAACTCTCCTATGTAATCCAAAATATATATATATATATATATATATGATATGAAATTATTTTTATTTTTATTTTAATTATTTATTTATTTTTTATTTGGTTATTGATATGAATTTATTAATATAGATTCTTAATTTTATTTTAAGAAGATATATGTTTAAATTTGTTTTCATAATTAATTAAAAAATATATTTATTATACGGGGAGATGGAGAGGGAAGAAAGTAGAGAGGGGAGGGCTCTGGTCCCTCCCCCGCTCCCCCTCCCATGGCTCCTGGTTCCTGCCCAGTCCCTGGCTCAACCCAGGTCATCCCTCCCGGGGAGTGGTTGTTTGCAGATGATCTCCTGGGGGAGATCCTTCTCCACTATCTGCGCCCCTCCCGGTCGGCTAGGGTTTCCTTGGTTGTTTTTTTGGACTGGTGCTTCCCAGGGATCCTTGTTTGGTTGGGGATCCCTTCCCTTTTTCCCTCAGGCTTCCCCTTGGGGTTTTTTGCAGGTTATTCGCGTGGATTTGGTCCCCTGCGTTTCTCGGTGCGGTGGAGGTGACGATTTAGGGTTTGGCCAGCTTCCCCCTTTTTCTTGTGAATCCTCGGCGGGCTTTGTGCTTGGACGGGATTCTTGGTCCCTGCTGTTGGGATCCTCTTTTGTTTTCCCGAGGCGGGTTCCTTGTGGTGCAACTCTCTGGTCACTTCTTGATGGGCTGGATCCTCTTTGTGCTGGCTGTCGGCTTCCTGCAGGATGGCTCTCGCTGAACTGAATGTTTTACCGATGGGCGGGATGGTTTCTCCACAGGGCGAGATCCGCCAAATCCGTCGGTTTTCTCGCGAGGCGGGATCCTTTCTTTTTTGTTGGTTTCCCGGATGGCGGGATTTCCCTGTTGCTTCCCGCTAGGCGGGATTGTTTGTGGTGGTTTTGACCGCTTCCCGCGAGGCGGGATTTTATTGTAACGGTTTTTCTGTGCTTCCTGTTGGGCGGGATCTTCTCGATGGTGGTTCTTGGCTACTCCCCGTGGGCGGGATCTCCAAAACTACTTTCTTTCTTATTTGTTTGTTTCCCGCTAAGAGGGATTGTTTCATGCTTACTGTTATCGCTGGGCGGGATTTCTGTTTTGGTGTTCAGTTTCAAAGGATTGATGCCCTAGGCCCATTGCTTATGTAATCAGGTTTTGGGATCCTTGTTAAAACCCGCTATAAATACAAACACTTATAACTATCAAAAAATATATATATTTATTATAACAATTAGTAGTGTTTGTATTAAATGGTATCAGTTTAATTAGTTATATTCCTCAACTTTCAAGGTAAGTTCTTATGGGACACCCTAGTGGTTAGGGCTTTGGGCTCTCTTTTGGGAGACCTAGGTTAGGCGTGGTGTCTATGAGTGAGTTTGTGTAAAAAAAAATCACTTTTAAGGTAAAAAAGTAAATATAAAAACATAAAGTAGTTTTTTTTAAAGCGAAAAACCCTTGTAGGGTCACCTTGGTTTGAGAGACCACGATCAAGGGGTTCTACACCATCAAAGTCAGTCGAGAGTCTTGTCCGACCCTGCTTGTACCAACATTATCAATTGGATTTTGGGTACCCAATTTAACTTTTTGGTAGGGTGGAGATTTGAACTAGGGACCTCCCCTGGAGGATTGCCCTCTCCTCTCCAACTCACCTACAACACTTGGGTAACATAAAGTAGTTTTTAACGTTCACAAAACCATACGCCCTATAAAATAATACTTATAAAATATATTATTTATTCAATATAGTTTATTGAATCAAAATTTTGTTACTGAAGTATGGTGTACAACTCTATTCTCCGTTAGATTTCAACCTTAAACATTTTGTATGGAGTTCCAAAGTTTTACACTCAAGTTGTATAAAATGATTATATATCGCCAACTAGTTGTCTCATCCATTACAATGTCATCATAATCAAATTCAAAAAGTGAAGGCCAAGGCTTAAACCCTTACCTCCTATGTAATTGGTAAGATTAGTAGTTATCATATATAGTAATGTCATCAAATATTGATTAAGATTTATTTTAATGTTTTTCATTGGTAATATTTGATTTAATCTATAACAATAATGTGTTTTTATAAACTATTTATTATAATTTTTATAGTTGCACTTGTGTTTCAAGAAGGAAACTAGCAATCAAGATAAAGCGGACTATGATAGTGCAATGTTTTAGAAATATTACTTTACCAAGATGCAATGCATAGATAGTAGAGGTGAAGTTTTGGTATTATGAAGGCTGCTATAGAAAATGTAAAGAAAGATGTTGAATTCTGGAATATTTGTATTCATTCATAAAATTAAAAAGATCTAGAAAATGAAAATCAAGAATTCCAACATTTTATGTAAAATGATGTAGGTTTCTAGCTATAGCATCTCAATCGAGAGATGAGAAGTGTATCTATTTATAAACTCTCAAGATCTAAATAAGATAGTTGTAATTTGTCCAGGGTAGGGGACCCAAGTACAACCCTTTATTATCGAGCAAATATATATATAGTAATGTCAAATCTATTATATGGAATGGTAAATACATACTCATCTCTTGTGAGCTTTTTTTTTTAATAAAGTAGGCTCATCAAAGGAAATAGATAAAATTAGATAAAAATGTTCCCTCAACATAAGATGCACATAGTATTAGTAACTCTAAAATCTAGATAAAGTCGACTTAAGGAGAAAATGTAATGGTTCCAATGTAGCTACATTGGCTATTTTTATTTTTATTACCTTAGACCCTAGGTTAAGGTAGTCATCCATTGAGCATAAGGGTTAGGGTTAATGTTGATTTAGTCTATAAATAGGAAGAGTTACGTTGTAGTTAGAATCATATTTAATATTTGAACCTTCATCGTCTCTAGTGTACATAAGAGACTTTGCCCTCTATAAGTGGCTAAGAATTTGTATTGATTTGAATGTGGAATATGATTACTTGCATATTTGATTTTCTAGCATTGGATCTAAATTTATTATTACCAATGGATGTGATTTATTGTGGATGATTGAATTTTTTCAATGAGTTTACATAGGTTTTTATGAGGGGTCCTAGTCCCCTCATACTAAGTGGGGTTTAAACCTTGGACCTCCCAAAGAGAGGCCAAATCCCTTACCACTATAGTAATCTTGCAGTTATTATTGTGGATGATTGAATTGCTACTGCGACTACTACATTGTTTTAAGTTATTTCATTACAAGCGGTATTAGATTGTCGATCTTGGGTCCTTGTGGTAGTGCAAATTTGAGACAAAAAGGTGTATAAATAATTCCTATCTTCTAGTAAATTTTTGTCATTTTATATTTCAACACGTTTGTCTTATATAATATTATAAGTTTGTTGTTGTTACTTCCTTTTTCTAAACCTGATTAAAAAAGAGTATTGAGTGTGATCGAACCCTTGCAAGAGATCTATTATTTCACAATTGTCTCTCTGAGCTAGTCAAAACAAGGGGTATTTCCAACAACATTTTTTTGGGAATTAACCATGTCAAGACCCTTGCGGAAGACCTATCTCATTGCAATCATCTCTTCAAATCGATTGAAATAAGATGTATTTCTCACAATAATTTTTTAGAAGTACTCCAAAGGATTCTTTTGAATTTTGCAATTGGCTATGGTGTATGAATGAACTTGCTTCTCCTACTATTTGGTTATGAATCAATGATAAATTGTAATGCATTGGTCATTCAAAGGAAGTAAGCATATGCAAAAATAAGCATCAACCCAAAAATCATGGTAAGAATCACAACACTCCTCCAAATATCAATAATTTTAACTAGTGTCTTCTTGCATATTTAAATATCATTCCTTTTATAGACACCTAAAATACGTAATGAGGAGGTTATCCATATGGACACCTTTTCAGGCCATATGACTCATTTTGGGCCTTCCCAAGACCTGACAGTGGTTCTGACCACTCAAATAGAGCAATATGACCCTTTACAACCTAGACCGTCATACCTAGAAGTGACCTCCAGTGGTCACTGGACCCTATGACGACCCCCAAGCCTGGTCGCTCCACCCTAGGACGACCTCGCCTATAACAAACTCAGGCTCCCCGAGCCAAGTCAAAATAGTTACAGAGCAACTTGCGCATAACAATAACTGAGAAGCTTCCAAAAGCGACGCTTGGGATGCTTGCTCTTAACCGAATCTTGATATTGGCTTCCCTTGTAAGCCAAGATGCCAATTGGGAAATCTTATAAGAAGAGCCCAAACTTTCATGAATGAAATCTTGAATTGTATATGACGAAGTGCTACCATTTTGTTGACTAGAGAGATCATTCTCTTATAAGCGTCAAGGTGCTGCCCAAATTTCATCATGAAGCTTGCATTCACATCAATGGAGTCCCTTGGAACTTGAAGATCAATTTCAACCATTGTGCATCATTAATCACCTCAATTTTGAGCCTATTCCTATGATTTAGTTGTGCTTCGAAGAGGAAGACCCTTGAACATCAATTTGACAATCAAATTGGACATTGTCTCACATAGAGCACGAAGAACATACTCTCTATTCAGCGACTGCTTTGCATCGAAGTAGCTCACAGGCGCAACCGTTGGACCCCTTGATAGCTAATAGAGCTAGTTGTTGTACCCTACGATGGCCTCTCGATGATATTTGATTTACTATATTTTCTTAGTTAGATCAGCTTTAGCAACTTTCAATTTGGTTTCTAACACAGTTTAGCACATTTTCATTCAGTTTTACATGCATTTATTTATTGTTTTATGCATTTTCCTTTCATTTGCTTACTATGAAAATGGACCTCATCTTGAGAGGTTCCACATTTTCTACTAATTTCTTGTAAGTGTTTTTGTGTGCAGGTCTTAGGTTGCCATAGAAGTTAATCATTATATATATCCTTCAATTTTTATATCCTCAAGTAGAGGTTGCAAAGAAACCCTCCATAATCAATTTTAAGAGCGCAAAAACTCTACATATTACACCTACCTTTTGGGTCTCATTTTGTAATTTATATCAAATTGGTTAAATACATGAGGGATATTTTGTAACCTCTTGTAAAGACAGTTTTTAAATATCAATGAGAAGGGCACTATATTTTCTCTATTTCTTTGTCATTATGGTTACTTGATATATCTTGTCAATTTGATTTCATATTACATGTTTAGGTGTATGGTTTTTGCTACTCTATAGTGGCAATCACCGTGGAACGTTTTCCATAATCTCCTAATTTATCGCTAATGTTTTATTTTCTTGGCTTTCTTGAATTGAAGGTACCACCGCTCTAGGCTAAAATGACTCATAGTCTCAACCATCATACCTTGTGATGGCCAGTAGACCTAGTCGTCAGACCCTGTGACGACCACTATATCCAACCATTATGCCCCTTGACGGACTCAAAATAGAGCTCAAAAATCAAGCAGACAACATCTTCATCGAATTTTGGCTAAACCTGTGAGTATCACTGTACTTGGTTTTACTGTGTTTTTACAAAACAAGACAAAATAACAATTTCAATTGAAAAATCTAAATAAATTTTTAATTTTTAATTTTTTCTGTTGGTAATCACTCCTGGGTCCAGCAACCTCTATTGTTATCCGCTCCAGGTAACGGCCCCTATTTCTAACCGCTCTAGTGTCATACAACCTCTACTGTAGATCATCTTACATAGAGATAGTCCCTATTTTATTGCTTGTTAGAGTTTGCTTACTTGATGTCTGTCTAAATGCTAACTTCATTTAGGGTTGCATTTTCCAAATTTTTGAAATTGAAACGTACTTATTTAGAATTTATAAATTTTGAAACATTCCTTTATGCATTAGCGAAAAATCACTGATTGCTTTATGTTGCATTTTCTTTTTTGCATGAAATAAAAATAACCCACACACACATTACGTTTTACATTAAACATCAACGAGTTGGAAGTCACGCCCAACCACTGATCAATATTAACAACTATGGCCTTCATCACCATATTGTTAGCTTGTATTATGGTTCTTTGCACCCCATTTTGGCCAAGACCAATTCCAAGAACCATCATAGCCGAGGAATATAGCATGCATCTCTTTTCGAAGAGGTGTATCATTGATCGAGGTGAACTAGGTGAGGACTGGTAGGACTCGTGCTCCCTCATCGGATTTGGACTTCATCACCAAATCTCGATGGGTTTCACAGCCTAGACTTCATCACTAGGCTCATGTGTGAGAGTATACAGGTGAAAACCCTTCAACTTGAGTATTTACATCAACAATATCAAAAAATCGAACAAGAGAAAGGCATTAAAACAACAAATCAAAAACACAAGCCAATTTTAGGAAACACAAAAAATCTTTAAAAGTGATAATCATCCTATTTACTTTGTTTGTTTTCTTACTGAATGCCTAATAAACGTAAAATGGTCACAACACGAAGCCATCCTCAGTCACATACTGAGGCTACTGGTAATGCACCAGAAGGTCTAGAACGCCTTTGATATAGCCCAGTAAATTTACTTTTACTTGAACGATGTTTAGCCATCGTAGAGATAATTCCACACGTGGGGGATCCGAGCATCGAGATACCCCCAATAGGACTCCTATTGGACCTCCCTGCAACCGATAAGAGGATCCTCTAAAACCTCATCCATCACATGTTACTTCTAAATAAGATTTGCCCATTTAGGGGCCAAGTAGAGGGGTCGCACGTATTCGTGTACCCAATCGATCTCCACTCCCATCAGAGCATGGGGTGGGATACATGCCATTACCTAGTATGGATGGGGGAGGTACTCCTCCTGATTGTCCTTACCTGAGTCATAAGCTAAACTATCTAGATAGGTATGGACCTAATGTAGCTCATAGAGCACCTTCTTTTGCTTATTCTCATTCTAAGGGTGGGTGCGATGAATATTTAGTCCATCTTATCCATACGCGTGAAGATTGTTCTACATGAACATGCATTACTCATATGCCATCCTTACATGAGGACAACACCCCTAGGGTCGAGCATAGAGTAAACGTAGCCTCGATTGATCAAGGTAAGAGGATAAATATCCCTACCACGTGAACTGAAATAACCAAAACCCCTTGTATAGAGACGAGAAGTCATAGGCCACATACAACGAATCGAATAGATCAGCTACCTAGGCCCAACACTAGTCAGAGAGAGCAATTGATACAATCCCAATTGGATGATTTTCACCATGAGCAAGAACTTTTGGATCACGAGCACGTAGAACAATAAAAGTTACACCACCAACGATTGTACGAACATAGACTGCATGAGAAAATAATCCTATAATAAAGTTGTGTAAATAGTAATCACATAGGATAGCTCATGATGAGATTCCCACGCCTAGTACTTACCGACAACAACTCAACATGAGGCGCACTACACAACATTAGGAGTCGTCATCTAGGCCAACTAATAACTGTCCTCTTCATGCCTTTATTCATCAGTCTTGGCTAAGACAACGCTAAGCACCAAATCAATCAAAGTATGAGGCCTACGAATAGATAAAAGTAGAGGACCAAGAACAAGCATATCCTAAGTTGCTTTGTGAGGATGTGGTAGATGATTATAATCTTCCACCTCAGTCAAATAGGAACCTTCCACCTCTGCCTCCCAAGAGCTACTTCAGGAGAATAAGATCATCTTATCTCAGGCGTATAAAGTCCTCACAGATCGAATCCAATCATTGGAGAAGCAAGGAGTGGGTTATTATACAATCAATCCCTAGACCCATCAGTGCCTTGTACTACTTACCCTAAGCATTTTGAAATGCCTAAGCTGGACAAATTTAGAGAGGATGACAATGCACAAGAATATGTCACAAGTTTAATGAACTTGTGTTTTCAATTACATAATAATGATGCTTTGTTATTAATAACATTCATGATAACACTCTCCGAATCGACCTTAGAGTGGTATAACCAACTACCTCAACATAGCATCTCTAGGTTTGAACAACTAGCGAATGCCTTCCTTGAATGCTTCTCCTTCGGAGTCAAGAAGAAGGTAAACCTAACTGACTTGTCAAACTTATGTTAATACGATGATGAGCCAGTTGTGGATTATGGAAACAGGTGGCTTAAGATAAAGTCAAAACTACCTCTCACTATCCTTATTTGGGAACTAACCCAAATGTTTACCAAGAGTTTCTCAAAACATATATCGCTTCTATTACAATTGCAACAATATCAAACATTTGAAGAGGCTTTGGCGTAAGCCAAAGTTATTGAGGACATCAAGGTCTAGGAGGGAGAAATTAAGCTCTGTAAAAAGGAATGGAACAAGAATCCCTGTAATAATCATCATTAGGCAAAACCAACGCTTGTGAATCATATTGTTTTAAATGTTCCCAAAGAGGAGAAAGCACAACAACAACCTAATTATCATGCTCATCCCCCTTTGATGCAGTATAAAAATCAGTGCCAATGAAATAAATGGTAAGACAAGCAATGTCATCCACCTCACACATACATACCACTACTTAATTCTTTAGCATCCCTTTTTAATAGAATATGCAAGGCAAAGGCGATTACATTGCCTGAAATTCGCTTACTAGATCCTGCTCGTCGAAAGCCTAAGGGGTACAAAGAGGACTTATTTTGTTCTTATCATAGATAAAATGGGCATCATATTCAAACATGCTATGGTTTCAAAAACCTAGTACAAAACATGCTTGATAAGAATCAATTACATATCGATAACCCTCTCGCTCTAGATAATCAACATATGAGAATCTTTAAAGATCCCTTGCCCACCCACGGGGTCAAGGGTAATCAAACTAGGCAAGTAAATGAATTATATACAGATCCACCCACATATTGGATTTGTAGGTATGATAAACATTGTAATACAAAATAGAAGGTACAATCAAGTCGAGCCACCTGTAGCACCCATTAGAATACCTTCTATACCCTAGTAAGGGCCAATTCAAAAGCCGTTGCTAGGTCCACCATCACAATCAGTGATTACCATTAAAAACAAGCTTACTTAGAGTCTGCAGACAACCTCGACCAAGCTCTTTATTTATGAGCTTATTGTACAATCCCCTAGACATAAGGAAGTGCTCATGGATATTCTGAAATCCGTTGAGCTTCAACCCCAAGATCCTAATGCATTCACTAATTTTGTGGGGCATGTTCAAAAGTGCAAAGAGCCTGTGGTCACCTTTTATGACCATGAAATCAAGCAAGTACCAACCAATGTAGTGGATCCACCATTACACATAATCGCTTGCATAAACTGGATACCTTAAAAGTGAGTGTTGATTGATACAGGCTCATAGATCAACATAATAACGACGACTGCTTTAGAGCATCTCAATATTTCGACATCACACATAGTGGCATCCACTTTTATATTATGAGCAATTAGATGATTGAATCTCCTTCGAACCTGCTTTCCTGCGGTCAAGAAACAACACAAAAGCATTAAAAAAATAGGCAGCCTCTCATGATGAGGCCCTTTGAGGAAAATATGCATAAAGATGCCATAACAACTATGAAATCAAGAAGATGGATAAAACATATTAAACTTGTGCAAGATTCATAAATATTGTTAGAAACATGAAAGTAGGAAGTGCAGCTATCTATCTACTTGATCAATTGCATGAAATTAAGCAAGTTAGCATGAAAATAAGCCATTAATGTCCTACTTGCTATAATGAAAACAAGATTGATTAACCCTAAATATATCGGGTTAGATTGTCTCTAAACATGAATTAAACCACTAAAATGACTAATCTAACCTAATTAGGCATACTAAAATAGAAACAGTAAGGAGATCTGTCACCTGTTGCAAACCGCAGCTCTAATGAGCGGTCTGCATTGTACACCATGGCTATCAGCCGCGATGAGCAATCAAGTGGTTTTGCCCTCCAATTCTAGGGTTGTGGGCTTGATCCTCCTTGTCAAATTGATGATCAAGGGTCGCCTCAGTGTCCTCTGATAGGTTTGGCGGTTGAATTGCTTGATAGGGCCTCTGTTTGCCCGAATTAGCATTTCTTGGCATTCTAGCTCCTTAGGGCATCCATGGCATGAATTGTCATGATGCTCAATTAGTTGGCAATTGAATAACAACACTCCCTCTCAATGCACTCAAGTGAGTCCACAATTCGACAGGGCTTCACTGCTTTGATCTCCAATGCTTGCTCTCCTATCTTTGCCCTAATTCTAAGGGGTACTTATAGGACTACCCAAGGGCTAGGGGTGGCTTCATGGAGAAGCCAAGATCAAGAAGAGGTAGTTGGGATAGTTGGATTGGAAGCCTCTGGAATCTTTCATCCTTCAACTACCTTCTTCTAGATCAAATGGCCATTCCAACCGATTTGGCTCGGATGAAGGCCAACTGAACTTCAGTTTAGACCGTAGGTCACAGCTATGGCCTAGACTATGAACCGCAGGTGTCAGCAGTGGTTCAGACTGTAGACCGTAGGTCTCAGCTGTGGTTCAGACTGATTAGGCCAAGGAGCCCAAATTGAGTGGTTAGAACCACTGCTCTATCTTGGAATCTATCCAAGATCTTCCATATGGTCTTGTAGCATGTCCCATATGAGTAGTCGCCTTCGACATGACGCGTTTTAGGTGTCTACAGATGCCCCTTTTGAGATGCATTGTGAGATCGAACAACACGTGAGCAAAAATAGACCTCCTAAAATGATGTCGAAGGTTCCATGATGATCATTGATCTGATCAACATTAGATGCCCCAGGTCCTGCAAAAGGATGCGCATCCTAGAATCATTGCTTCCAACTGGGTGAAAGGCTTAAATTTGAAAGAGTTTGCACTCATCATCAGACATTTGGGTAGCTTTGGTGCTACAATAGGATTTAGGCCTATATAACCGAAAGGATGAGAGTTACAAACTAACTATCATATTTGCTATTTTCCCCAAGCAAAGGGGTAAGCTTA
Source organism: Wollemia nobilis (assembly GCA_028583015.1). Taxonomy (NCBI): domain Eukaryota; kingdom Viridiplantae; phylum Streptophyta; class Pinopsida; order Araucariales; family Araucariaceae; genus Wollemia; species Wollemia nobilis. The sequence goes on from JAQPPZ010001808.1 coordinate 5,083,578, forward strand.
TGATAGTTGTTGACAATGATTCGTAAGATGAACGCAATTTGACAAGATCAAGGGATCTACGATTTCAGGGATCTTCTATTGATTTTGATTATGATTATGATATTATGACTACCCCCTCAAGCGACGAGTCGATGAGGGTAATGACAATGAATAAAGTGATGAGGTCACTTGACCATAATGAATGATCTGCACAAACTTAGATTTGAGCATTTAATTACTTGGCTAGGCCTTAGTTCAGCTTATGATTGCAACTATTAATAGTAATTGCACATTTCTATCCCATGGAGCAGTCAGGCTGCAATAGCCTTCTTAGGGAATCAAAATGATACAATGCCAATTAGATTTATGTTGAATCAATTTATCGATGATCTGATGAAAATATGTCATAGGAGAAATGACATGAAACGCCTCATTCCCATGGAGCGGTCCAGCCTTGAAGGCCTTCTTCGGGATTGAAAAGAAGCATATCAAATCAACGATGACAATTTTACCCCAAATGTCCTTATGGTTATTTACTCATCTCGTCGGATTGCATGGAGCGTCAGTCATTGCAACCACCGAGTGTATAGGGTAAATGACTGAATACAAGGTGCATTTGGTTTTTTATTATTTGATTTTTTTTGGTTAATTTGAATTTTTAATTGATCGTGGTGCTTGAAAATCACCAAATTTGTTAAATTGATTGCTCTTATTGAGATTTTGATCCATTAGGAATAATTAATTTACCATTTAAGACCTTCCCACGATGGGATTTTAGTGCATTTAATGCTAGTTGCAAACCGTGCGTATGGTCTACGGTTGGTATTTCAAATTTGGGAACCGTAGCTCAAGGCTACGATCACAAAACCCTAATTTTGGGACCACGATTGTCAGTTATGGTCCGACAAAATTAGGAAAAGTATATATAATTTTCTCATTTGAAAATTCTCATTATCTCCTACAAGCAACTGCAACTGAGAGAGCTCTGAGAGGTTAGGAAGCAAATTTGACGTGAAGCGCTACTGAAACCACAACCTGATACCTCACACACATCCCGATGGCAGACCCTAGGTAACCTTCTACTAGTAGAGGCCTCATAGTAGGTAAGGTAACTCGAAACCGAGACCTTGCACTCTCTACCAACTTAAAATGAACCACATTAATTAATGGGTTAAATCAATCTCACTAAACTATTGGCAATGAACCTCACCTTAGACTAGGCTAGATTTAGGATTTAATTTTTGTCTTGCCAGGCTAGGAAGTGACCCCAAAAAGGTCACATTCCTAGACCACAACTGGTAGATGCGGTTCCCAATTGTCAGATTGGGGACCACAGCTATCAATCATGATGGGATTCAAATCCCAACGATCAAAAATTTGACCATTATGCGGACCACAACTTTGACCTGCGGTTCCCAACTTTTGAAAAAAATCAAATTTTAATTTTTTTTTATTTTCTTGGCAATTAATGCCATTTATTGCACTTCTAAGATGCATTTTTAATTTTCTTGAAATTTTTGATCACTTTTTGCATGTTTTTGTATTTTTAGCAATTTTTAGATTTGTTTGACATTTTTAAGGTCATTTTTAGCTATTTTTAGTTATTTTTAGTTATAATTTTCCTTATATACTTTTTTCTTTACAAAAATTGACCTCTAGAGCTAGGGAGCCAGATATCCTCCGCACCCTCCATGATCAGCTCACTGACCAAGAGCGGGAGTGGTTTGGTGTGATTGGCTTTGGCTATGTGCTTGATCTACCCACTATTAGGGTAGATCAGGCCTACATGACTACATTGGCCCGACGTTGGGATGCACAGACCAACACATTTCACCTACCGATAGGTGAAATGACTATTACATTGGAGGACGTCTACCGGATCTTTAGGATCCCTATTGATGGTGAGCCCATCACCTCCTCCTCCTTCGAAGCAAGGAGGATGTTTTTGATGACATCTTTGGTGACCGTAGTGAGGATGCCTAGGGCAGGATTGATCATGGGGGCGTCCACATCGGATATTGGTAGGAGAAGGGCATCTTCTCCATCTGAGAGGCCATCTTCATGCACTTGGTCATGCAGATTGTTCTTCTAGACTCCTCGAGCATGAGGATCCCCTAGAACCTCTTGGCCAGTATTAGGAGAGTTACATAGAGCTCTAGATAGTAGCCACTACTCCTAGCCTAGGGGAGCACTCTACTATGCTAGTTGTATCAAGAGCTCTACCAGATTACCAGTAGGAGCCGAGTAGGGATTAGCTGTAGTCTACTTCTCTAGATCTAGGGCTGGTAGCATATCAAGATCGAGCATCCTAAGGAGTTGCCCCTTACTATTACTACTATTGATGATGCTCATTAGTGCTATGCGATATGTTAGCCTCATGAGGAGGAGGGGTTCTAGAGTAGGTCCCATGTTGGGGATGTAGAGCACTACATTGCTATATTTACATAGCTTCAATTGGATGACATAGAGTGGCACTCTTATATGGATTGCCCTGCATGGGAGGAGGTTGACGAGCGACTACGCCAAGCTTGATGAGATAGGTGGCTACTTGGCCACAAGGATGAGATCCATGAGTATCAATTCTACTCTCATGTCTTACGATAGTTTGGGATAGTTCAAGACATATCAGAGCTGCCTATCATCTATAGGCGCCTAGTACTAGAGAGGCATTTACCTTGGATTCAGCCGACACCACTGGGAGATGAGGCTGATGACTTCCAAGAGTTAGGGATTGCTAGGGCTGGGACCACCCCAACATATGATACTTGGTGGTCCCTACTATAGTGGCAGGGAGAGGGGCCCTCGATCAGATGGATGATGGCATTGAGGCTGATCTAGAGGGGCGTAATGTGCGCCAATGGACCGAGGGTGGATGGGGTGTAGAGGCCCCTATAGAGGATGCTCCATAGGTTGAGGTAGAGGAGGAGGCCCTAGAGGAGGGTGAGGTACCTCCTAACAATGAGGTGGGGTAGCTAATAGCTCAGGTTGCTGACCTTAGAGTTAGGTTGGGAGGCTATAGACCCAACAGTTGTAGAGGGATACTTCTATCACCACTATAGAGGTGAAGCTGGCTCACAAGGAGAGGTAGTTAGCATAGGCCCAAGAGTAGATCATAGCTCTCATAACATAGGCTACAGCAGAGACATAGGTCCATGATCTCACTAGTGCGCATGATCTGGCACAGGCACAATAGAGTGCAGCTATTAGAGAGAGATCTACTCAGAGTACAGAGGGAGATCCTTCATCCTCCTAGGCTATCATGGGACCTCCAACTACACCATCATCATTACTACCAGGTGGTCATGACCCCATGGTAGAGATCCATTGCTTACAAGCCCTCATGGAGGAGGGCAATGATAGGCACATAGGTAGGGTAGCCCGCATAGACCAGCTAGAGGGCCACATCAGGTTGATTGGTGGGTAGGTCCTAGAGGATCCACATGCTTTAGGGTCATAGCGGACTAGGACCAGGACTACAGGGTAGTCCTCTATGAGCTCTAGCCATAGGACCCATAGGACCGAGAGGACACATAGGTCCTCTAGTACGCATGGAGCTAGCTCTCATAGGAGCCATAGGGATGGTGGAGGTGATGGCGGTGACTCTCAGGCTAGGGGTGCAAGCCCTTAGTACATATCTTTAGAGATATTTATTGTACTATTTTTGAGTGTAAGGTCGAGGACCTACATAGTTGTAGCCTATGAGTATTTTTGATATACCCCTGATGTACTCATTTTGGACACACACATATATATGATATTGATCATTTTGGCTCATTATGTGTACTTGTGTATTTTTATATTTTATGTTTATGTTTATGCACATGGATGCAGATGTTTATATTGATGCTATGTTTATATGATGTGATGTATGGATGACATGCACTAGATAGCTATTTTAATTTATGATGATGATGGTATGCAGTGATCTAGATGATTAGATGTGCTATTTATGATGGATGCATATGGATGTGATGTTTACTTTTAAATGCATATTTAATTTTACTTTATTGTATGCATTTAATTTATGATGATGTCACGATATGTTGGTGCAATGTATGTAATGCATTATTTACATGATGGTAATCTAATGTAAATGAACCTGTATGCTTTAATCACTTAAAACATAAGGAATGAATGTGATATGTGTTTAACAATCTAATGGATGACACCACAGAATGTATAAAAATCATGGATTGTAATTGCTTTATCCTCATTGCAGAATTTAATCAATTAATACACCCATATATGAAATGTAATGATGTATGTTTTATGTTCATAAGATTTTGTAAATTAAAATAATATGTATGATATAATCAGTGGCCATCTAAATATCATTTCTGACATCCATCCGGTATCTAATCATATAATACAAATAATTTTAATAGACAAACTCTTATAAAAATAAATTGATGTTTGATGAATGCATTTGAAAATTGGATTGTTGCTATTTGGGAATTTTTGAGGTTTACCATGAGACTCAAACACCCTAGTTGACTGATCAAAAGTTGTATACTGACCAAACTAGACTTCTGAAATGTAAGGCTTTTGCTAGGATAGGCCCTAACTGTTCATTATCCCTATGTGTGCACATGAATATATTTAAGATAAAGCATAAGCATACCCCGATGTCAGGCGGGATTCTTTCAGCCCATTGCTAAGATAGGGGGTCCACAAATGTTTATCCAATCCTAGGTTTAGATTTCAGTTGGACTAGACCACTAGGCGATACAGGACACTAGAAGCTAGCTCTTCCACATTCAAACATTGGTCTGTACATAAGCGAGGTGCTAATGCATCAGACATATCATCATGCGTAAGGTACAATAGTGCTAGCAATTCCATGGATTCAAGTTCACTCCCTTATTTTCTTCAATTTTTTGGGATACTTGCTCATATATAATTGTGCAAGGGATTTGATTCCACTTTGACTTTGAAATTTCTTTGGATCTTCATTTGATCTTCATTTGAACTTGCTTTCTGATCTTCATTTGATCTTCATTTGAACTTTGATTTCTGATCTTCATTTGATCTTCACTTTCTGGAATTTACATTTGATAATTTTCTTCAGAAACTTCCCTTTGGGGATTTTACTTTGGAGAACTATTTTTGGGATATCGATTGAGGATATCGATCTATGATATCAATATGGGATATCAATATGGGATGTCGATCTATGATATCGATCTAGGGTATCAATCTTGAGGATTGATGTGGGATATCACTCTAGGATATTTCTCATTTTATCATAAGCAAGGGATTCTAGGTAGGGAATGAACTTGTCCTTTTGCCAATTACCAACATTTACCATACTATCTGCATAGGGGGATAAGCAAGAATAACTCTTTTCACCTCAAGATACCTGGTCTTACTTTATGGCTTTCATATTCCCCTAGTCCTTATTAGGATTGTTTAATTTGTTGATTAGTGATAGGATTCTGATATGCTAAGGGCTATCACAACTAGTGACCTCAACTACAAAAGCAAAGCAAGCTTTCTATCAACTCTTGAGAAGACCTCTAGGTATGGTTGAATAACCGGAAAACCCTAGTATATTCCTCATAGCAACATTATGGGTTGTGTTGAAAAACACAATTACTCACATGAATGATGAATTATGATAAATGCAGAGATGCATGATTGAAACACAAACGTGGCATCATTTGTAAGACTGACAAACACAATACATCACTACAAAATGCAACGGATGAAGAATGCCTATATGCAATGCAATGATGAAATGAATGCATGTGTAAATGAAAATGCATAATGCAAATGCAAATGTTTTTGGATTTTATGCTTTACCAATTTTTTTGGATTTTATTGATTTTTAAATTTTTATTGATTTTGAGCCTTTATATTTGACCAAACGATGAGTACATGCCTTTGGAGCCTTTAGGAGTGACCAAACGTCGAGGAAATACCATTGGAGCCTTTAAATTGACCAAGCAATTTTTCAAAAAATCCTTGGAGCTTTTTAGGATGACCGAGCGGTTTTAAGCAAACCCTCGGAGCCTTTTGGGGTTGACCAAAGGTTTGAAATACCTTTGGAGCTTTTTGATTGACCAAACTACTCACAAGAGAGCTTGGAGCCTTTTAGGATGATCGAGCGGTTTTAAGCAAACCCTTAGGGCCTTTGACTGACATGACCAAGTGGTTTTAGGAACCCTTGGAGCCTTTTGCTATGCTTTCAAGCATAGAATGCCTTAATATGGATGATGTTGAGAGGTTCAGGCTCTTCAACACCCCCTAGCGATGTTAGGTGATAGGTACCTAGACCAATATTTTTAGATATGATATAAGGTCCTAGCCAATTAGCCATGAATTTGTCTCGCATATCGAGCGATAAATTAGAGTTATATTGGTTCTCTTTCAGCACAAGATCCCCAAATTCAAAGTCTCTCTGATGGACTTTGATATTATAAGCTCATTTTAGTCACTCCTGATAAACGTGAAGATGCTCAAGGGCATTCACGCGATGTTCATCAAGCAACGTCAATTGATCTAGTTGAGCTTGCCATGCATGGTGTCATCATCAATGAACTCTTTCAATGTGATGCGCAACATTGGAATTTCCAACTCTAAGGGCATAATGGCCTCAATGCCATATACTAGTGAAAATGGAGTTGCCCTAGTGGGCATCCGAATGCTAGTCCTGTAAGCCCATAATGCAAGGGGCAGCTGGATATGCCAATCTTTGTGGTTTTCTTGGACCATATTTTTCAAGATAGCCACCACTATCTTGTTTGAGGCCTCAGCTTGCCCATTTTCTTACGGATAATAAGGAGTTACAAAATTGTGTTTGATTCTATACTTAGACGTCAAAGCTCTCACAATTTTGTTCTTAAATGATGTTCCATTATCTAAAATTATCTTGGATGGAATCCCAAAATGACATATGATATGCTCGAGTATAAACTCTGCTATGCGAGCTCCAGTCATCATTGTTAAGGGTATTGCTTCCACCCACTTTGTAAAGTACTCAGTAGCCATGATAATAAAAGTATGTCGACCCGATGATGGAGGAGAGATCTTACCTATAAGATCTAATCCCCACTGAGAAAATGGCCAAGCCGCTTGGATGGGCTGTAAGGCCTACGATGGCAAGTGCGTAAGATTAGCATGATGCTGACATTTGATGCATTTCTTGACATACACATTGCACTCCTTCTCCATAGTGGGCCAATAGTAACCCATTCAAAGGATGCGCTTGATGATGGCCATGCCACTGAAATGACCATCGCACGTACCATCATGAGCTTGTGAAATCACCCAAGATGCCTCTTGGGGCTCTAGACAATGAAGGAGAACTCCATCATAGCCTCATCGGTACAAAATGTCTCCTAGCAAGACATATTTAGTCACTTTCTGCTTGAATGTGCATTTTGTGGCATGTGACAATCCCTCTAGGATCATACCAAGTTTTAAGAAGTCTTGGATTTGTGACATCCAACTCTGGTAAGCCTCAGCTTCGACTGCCAAGATGACTTGCTCCCCCTACGTATCTACATGTGCAAATGCAGACTAGGAAACAACCTTGTGGTGAATGGTGGTACCACTCCCCATCGGACTCTGAGAGGTTAATGACCCCTAGGGTGCCTTCTTTAGAAAGTCTTCAGCTCTGTAGAACCATTCAACTTTTGGTTCCATGCTAATCATGTTGATTGACATTTTATTATCAAAGGCTTCACGCTCTACTGTAGGATGCGAGAGCATTTTAACATGGATGGTAGTGAAATCGGTAGATAGATTTTGAGGGATTAAGGATCCCAAAGATGCCATGGTGTCTACAAACCTATTTGATGAATGAGGGATTGCCTCGATGTCATACCATTCCAATTTAGCCAAATATGTAACAACAAGATCTTTATAAGCTTTTAATATGGGACATCGACATTGAAAGAGCCCCTTAACTTGGTTGACTATGAGCAAGGAGTCACCAAAGATGTTTAATATTTTAATGTTCATGGTGATGGCTGTATGGAGGCCCAGTAGTAGGGCTTCATACTCAGCATTGTTGTTGGTGCACGAAAAGTCTAATTTGAATGACAAGGGCATTGGAGCTCCTTGTGGCATGAAAAACACTATTCCTGCACCACCCCCTTGCTCGCACTTCGAACCATCGAAGAACAAAGTCATATCAACATTATTCTCTGGTTCTTCAGGTTTGGGAGCTTCGGATACGATGAAGACTGCATCATTCGAAAGCTCAATGGTCAGAGGCCTACTATTTGATAGTGGTGCCTCAACCAGCTGATCAGCTATGACTTGTCCCTTAATGGACTTTTGGCTTATGAATTCTAGATCGAATTCTATTAGTAGCATGATCCACTTTGCAGTACATGTGTTATGATATGTCTTACTCATCATGTACTGCAAAGGATTTTGTTTGGATATAACATATGTCGTATGACTTAGCATATAGTGCCACAATTTCTTTGTAGCGAACACTACTGCTAAACATAACTTCTCCACATATGCATATCCGAGCTCATAGCTCACCAAGGTTTGACTAATATAATATATGGCTTGTTCTTTGCCTTGCACATTCTTTTGGGCTAACATGGTCCCTAATGCAAAGTCGGTTGTTGATATATATAGTAGAAATGGCACATCTAGCCTTGGTGGAGCTAGCACTAGCGGCGTCACCAGGTATTGCTTTATTTCAGCAAAGGCTGCTCGACAGTCCTCGTCCCAGTTGAATGGGACCCCCTTGTGTAGCAGTCGATTCATGGGTCGACATTTATCTGATAATTGAGTGATAAATCACTTTATCGATGCTACTTTGCCCTGTAGGCTTCTTAATTCTTTGATGTTTGAGGGAGGACGCATCTCTAAGATAGCCTTGACCTTCGTTGGGTCGACTTCGATGCCTCATTTAGAAATGATGAATCCTAAGAGTTTACTAGAAGTTACGCCAAATACGCACTTCTTAGGATTCAACCTGACATTGTGCTCTATCAGGCGATCGAAGACCTTCCTTAAGACCTCTGCATGCTCTTCCCACAGTAATGACTTGGCCAACAAGTCATCAATATAATCTTCTAATATTTTATGCATATAATCATGAAAGATATATGTCATGGCACGTTGATATGTGGCACCAACATTTTTAAGGCCAAATGGCATAACTTTATAGCAGAATGTCCCCCATGGCATTATAAACATGGTTTTATGTTGGTCTTCGGGTTTAATCCAAATTTGATTGTAACCAAAAAATCCATCCATCAGGGAGAGCATCTCATGACCTGCAGTTGCATCTACAAGAGCATCAATATTCGGCAATGGAAATGAATCCTTGGGTGTTGCCTTATTCAAGTCTCTAAAATCCATACAAATACGGATCCTTCCATCAAGTTTTCCTACGGGCACCATATTGGATACCCATTTTGGATAGTCGATGGAGATTACAAACTCTACGTCCAACAACTTTTGTAGCTCATCTTTCACCATTAAGGCTACTATTGGATGCATCTTTCTAAGCTTCTGCTTGATCGGCTTCTTTGTTAGATCTAGCGAAAGGTTATGGGTAACCAATTTTGGGTCTAGACCTGGCATATCTTTGTAAGTCCAAGTAAAAATATTAGGTCTCTCTTTCAGTAGAGGGATGAGGGTGGCACGCTCATCTAGAGTGAGACTCTCTCCAAATTTAACCTTCCTTGGATTAGTGGGATCATTGCTGATATCCACATCGAAGGTTTCCTCTACTGACATGTGTGATCCCTCCTCAAGCTGATGAGGCATAGGGATCAAATGGATGTCATCAGCTGGGTTGATAGGTTCCACGTCGAAAGCATTCTCAGCATGATAGACATCATAAGCATAGCCTGGTGCAAAATGAAATGGTTGTAACATTTCTTCATTAGGGAAGAAATCTTTAGGCTCAATAGGTGAGTCAACGTGATCCCAATCGATAGCATCTACATTGAGATACAATGGTTTGGATGGATCAGTTGGATTGTGGAGTGGGGTGGTCAAATCAATGGAGACCATATTGATGGAATGGAATTGATCTCCAGGACCACACGGACAAACATCTACATCATCGATGTAGCTCTCATACCCGAGATCTGGCTCTATCGACATGGGCACAAATGGGTCCTCTCTATGTGGGCTATGGATGACTGGGTCCTCTCTATGCACTGATTGCAATATTGGATCATTCGACTCAATGAGCTCCATGTACATAGGTGGTTCGGGAAACACCATGTGATAGATCACATCGAAGTTTGGTGGTCTTCCCCTAAGGTGAGGATTCATATTGATCTCTCTACGCATGTCCTCAATCGTATACGGTGCATTGTGATAGCGTAAGTAGGGAGGTCCTAGGTAGGCTCTCTCTATCTCATCCTCTTCATCACTATCATAATACAATCCTTCATTTACCCCCACTGGAATGGGATGTTCTAGAAAATGTGGCCCCATATAGGCTATCTCCTGATTATTATCATTGATGTCTAGTAAAATTGGGTACAAGTGTCGTAAATACGATACTGCCTCATAAACCAGCTCAACCTCATCCCCCGACTGATTATCGGGTGAAGACTCACTGTCCACCAAGATATTCTCATGATACGTCTCGGGTGGTGCTATGGTGATGTAAGACACCATCCGATTATCCCTCTGGAATGCAGAAGGATTAGGGTGATATGGGTTGAAATCCACATCATCCCCTAGACTAAGGTACAAGTGATCTAAAGATGCTATAAGCAAATCATCTTGTCCTCATATTTGTAACCCTAGCCCGAACCTATCAGTTTCCAACTGATAACGTGGCTCAAGCGGAGTCCTACATCCTTGTTCAAAAATACCAAGGCCATACCCATGCCAATGATATAACTCAAAAATATGCATGGCATATTCAGGGTTGGATAAGTAATGAACATTCACTATGAAAGGTTCATCATCATCTTCATCCATGGGCGTTCACGTTGGAAGTTGATCCAGCCCAGCGTAGATGAAGTTAGTCTGATTGGGTGGCTCTCCCAATGGCACTACTGATCCAACCAAAAAATGATGAGCATGCGGTCAGCCCATCTCTTGTGTAGTCTCTAGAATTGGTCCAAAGGTTACATTCTACACAATATACTCACCTAACCCTATGTTGGCGAGATGAATAGTCACCCATGGTGCGGATGACCCTACTGATGATGTAGGTGAGGTAGGCTGAGGTACCTCCTCAACTTTATCCTGGGCTTCTTCCACTTCCATGGGAGTGGGAGCCTCATTGGCGACTGGTTTGAGCACATGCTTCTTTTCTTTTTGCCCATTTTTACCTTTAACTTCCTTTCATCCTGAAGCATCATTGATGCAGTCAATTTCAACGAAGTAGCTGTAGTGTGCTCAGATCTGATTGATACAGATGTCGATGGTTGAGCACACACTATTTGTTTACCTCCTAGATTCTTAATCGATGATGTTGGCCATACGTCCAAGTGCATTTATGGGAGTATGAAACCCCTAGGCAAATCAGCTAGGTTCACAAATTTGAAGGGTTCTTCATCTGATGACACCACATGAACCTATCCCTCATGAATATATTTTACACATTGATGTAATATGGAGGGAATGCAATACATTTCTTGAATCCAAGGCCTCCCGAGTAGGATGTTATATTGCATGGTACCTTGGATCACATGACACATCATGGAGATGGTCTTTAGGCCCACCTAAATAGGTAGGACAATTGTGCCAACCGTCGAGCATAGGGCATCATTAAACGCTCTCAATGTGAAGGTGGTGGGCACAATATGTGACTTGGGCAACTTTAAATGACTCAATGCCTTGGTCATTATTATATTGATCGATGAACCAGTGTCGATCAAGACCCTCTTGAATGGCATGTGATTAACACATGTGATGATATGTAATGGTGGGTCAACCGTATCTGTAGGAACCGTCCTGATTTCATGATCATAAAATTGGATCATAGGCTCCTAGCACTATTGTACATGTCCCACAAAATTGGTGAATGCTTGAGCATCTTGGGACTGTACCTCGATGGACCTCAGAATGTCCATGAGAGTCTCCCTATGCCTAGGGGACTATTGTATCAGCTCATAAATAGACAACTTCGTAGGAGTTATCTACAGGTTTTGAACCAACCTACTCCGTATGGTCACCATCGGTCTCATTGGTGGGCCTGGAATATTCTGAGTTGGCCATTGATTCGGCGTAGCTTGTATCCTGATGGGAGCGTGAGGTTGATTTGGTTGCTCATATCTCCCATGTCTAGTAACAACATTAACCATACCTACGAACCCCTGGGTAGGTGGTTCGATGCGCACTTGATTGACATGGCCAACGTTGTTGCATGGTGCCTCATGGTTTGGCAATGGATTTTTATAAATCCCCATGTTTTGGTTGTCGGGCACCAATGGGTTATTTGGCACTATAAGCTCACCTTTATCGATCATATTCTGCATAATATGTTTGAAGGACCAACACACTTCGATGTCATGGCCCTTCGCACGATGGAAGATGCAAAATAGATCATCCTGATACCCCTTTGACTTGGGCTGATTAGGATCGACCAGCTTAACCTCGGGCAACCTGATTGCCTTAGCCTCGCATAACTGATGGAATATTGATGTCAATGATTCTGTCAAAGGCGTGAATTGGTGAGGTGGGCGTTGTTCCTTATTTTTGCCCTTATAATTATTCTTGTGCTTTTCGTATTGCGCAGGAGGAGGTTGGGCCTGATAATTCTACTTTTGTTGCCCCTTATCCTCTCCTTGGAGGTTTAACCTCACTTGATTGACATGGGCCTACTTGCCCTGATGTTTCGTGGAGCTCTTCTTGTGCCCCTCCTTCCTGTTCTTGAGCTTCAAGTTGCCTTCTTGCAACTTGATATCCTCAATTACTTTGGCTTGCACCAAAGCTTCCTCGAATGTTGGATACTACTATAGTTGCAATAATAATGAGATGTGCTTGGCACAACTCTTCGTGAACATTCAAGTCAGTTCTATAGCAGGAATAGGGAATGGCAACTTTACCATTAATCTCCTCCACCTCTTTTTATATTCTTCAATTGGCTCATCATCGCGTTGAGCTAGCGCAGCCAGATCGAAAAGGTTAGCTTATTTCTTGATGCCAAAAGAAAAGTGTTCAAGGAAAGCATCAACTAGTTGCTCAAAACTGGTGATACTATGCTTCTTCAGCTGATTGAACCACTCTCGAGCTGGGCCTGAGAGGGTTGTGATGAATGTATGCAAAAGCAAGGCATTGTTGCTTGCAATCTGGAAGCATACATCCAAAAATCTTGTGACATGCTCTTGCGCATCTTCATCACCTTTGAATTTATCTAACCTGGGCATGACAAAATGCTCAGGATATGTTGGAGTAGGCACCGAGGGGTCCAAAGGCTCATTATGAATCTTGCTCAATGTCGACTTTTGAAAAGTCATGCCTTGCCTCTCGATTGCTTTCACCTTCTCAGCTAAGGCCTTATAGGCCTACGAGGAAAGAAAGTCCTCCTCCCTAAGCTGATGTGAGGGTGGTCTTGGAGGTACATTCTTCCTCTATCGAGGTGGAGGACGTTGCTCTTCCTCCTCCTCAACATGGGAGTCTTCAGGATACTCCATCTCCCTCTTCTTCCTCATATTGTTATTGCCTCTCATATTCGAATGGTGGTGGCCATTCTCTCTGTTGGGCACTGACATGAGTGTGAGCATCTCTGCGCTCCTGATGCACATCGGCTTGTGAAAAAGCCTTCCTATGAATGCGTTCTCCTTGCTCAACGTGAGTGTATAGACCAGCCCTAGCTAGCCTATCCTCTTGCTCTACATGCTCCTTTTGGGTAAGGATGCATTCCTCATGCATGCACTGCTCATATAATCTTTGTCTGATGAGCCTCTGTGCCTGAAGATTCTCATCTTCAATGTGTTACCTCTCTAGGTGAGTATCCTCCAATTGATCTTGGAGGAGTTGTCATCGTTGCTCGGATACCAGTCTATGTGATCTATCAAGGTGATCGGCCGTAAGAGGCCTCTGGTATGCATGCTCTGTGCGAGTGACCTTATGGGTTCTGTACCCATCTGACTGATTTGCGATGCTTTTGCCTTTGTCCATGAAGATGACATTGGCATCCTATTGAGCCCTATGCTCTGTGCCACCATGCATGGATGGTGGATGTGTCACATGAGGGTGCTTGGAAGCCTCTCCATGCTCTCTAGAAGTCCTAATAGAACCCCCGCTATGCTCACTCAGAGCACGAGTGGGTGGAGCCGAAGGCTTATAGCCTAGCTGCTCAAGGATGCTACCTAAGCCATCCAACTATCTAGATCTCCATTGCTCATGCGGTGGTGTACCATTGGCTCCCACCTTAGCCATATCGATAGTGATCTTTCGAGGTTCACTACGTGTGGGAGTGTGCATAGGCCTATGCTCAGCGATGGCCCTATCTGCATGCCCCTGAATGGGTGGGTCTCGATCTCGTCTATACTCTGAAGGTGGAGCCATGGATCCTCCTATAGACCTATGATGTAGGGGTACCAACTTGGACCCCTGTATAACATACTCTTCGGTCGATCCCATGGATGCACATGCAATGCGATCTCGATAATGGCTTTCGAGTGGAACACCCTCATGTTGAGAGGCTCCATGCTCTATTCTATGTCTAGAAGAATGTACAGAAGCTCCTCTATCGGGGGTACACTCAATAGGTTCCCCTCATGTCGAATTATCTCCTCTAATGCTCGTCGAACGACATTCGGGAAGCGCATGTGGGCGAGGGTTCGACATATGTTGTTGTGAATCTGTTGGGGCTTGGTCATTGGCATCAGGCTTATGCCTTTGTCGACCACCCCATGTCTCCACCATGGTGCACCTAGTGTCTAGATTTATCTTTTATTATGCAAACAAGGTATACAATGGTGATTATCTCTTTTACAATTTAAAATGAGCCCTAAACTATTTGATGTTGTTTCAATGATTTGTTGTATCAGTATTAGAAACTCTTATCATGTTTGAAAGCTTGTTGGATGATAATCTCAGTTTAATTGGCTTTCACCGATACGCTCATAGCTCGACAACCTGGGTGTGAATCCAGGCCACGTAAATCCCCCATGTGTGGCAATGAAACTCCACACCCGGACAAGGAGCACCGGTCCTACCAGTCCCTCACCCATTTTCCCCCAGTCAACGTTATACCCTCCGAAGAGAATACATGCAAATTTTCTAGGGTACGAAAGGTTCTTGGGCCCGGCCTTGGTCTAGAACAATAGGTACGTGGGAGTTGGGCCAACGGATGGAAATCACCTCCACCATCATTGGACCCTACTAGTGGTTGGATGTCACTCCCAACTCACTAGCATTTAATTGAAACGTGGTGTGTGTGGTTCATTTTAATCTTTGCATATAAAGGAAAATGCATAATACAACATGAATGATTATTTCCTACATGATATGCAAAAAGAAACGTTTCATTTTAGAGAATGCATGCTATATCCTATATGACTTTTTGACAATGCAAATTACGATGATATAGCCTCTGATTGGGCCTCAAGCATGCAAACCAACACATAATTTAAACCTAGCACGTTGGATTCTAGGGCGGACTGCACTCAGAGGTCCATTGTTCCTAGCAACGCCTAGCCAAACTCAGAAAAAAAAGAAACCCTAAGACCTAATTCATTTCCCTATTTTTTAGTGTCTTAATTAGATTTCCCTTTTTTGCTTTCTAGAAAACATAGACAGAATAAAAAAGTACAGAGAGTGAAAAATGGGGCCTACCTCAGGTCCTCATCCGATCAAGCTTTGGCTCCCTGCTATCTGTTGTGTCTGCTGTGAACCATAGGTCTGATGCATGGTTCAGACTGCAGCCCATATTTTGAAGCCATGGGCCAACAATGAGACCACAGCTGTAACCTACGGTTTGCACCTGATATCAAAAAACACAAGGGTCAGAGATCAGATGCAAGAAATGTGGAGTTCCATCATGATCACCTTCTGACCTATCCAAAAAGCAATGCGCCTATCTACTGCATCAATCGAAATCAACATAAAAGCATATAATAATAAACAAGATTGCAAATAACGAGAAAATGGATGTTTCTTTTATTAATATTGAAAGTAATCTCGATTACAATCATGCCCCTCTTAGGGTCACCCAAATGTTGATACAATTGATACAATTCCAAAGCCCCCAACGGGGTAGGCACAATACTAATGCTCTCTAAATAGTCACAAACTGCTCTAGGGTGGAGTTGACCCTCTTCTTCACGTTGAGGAAGGAATTAGATGATTGAATCTCCTTCGAACCTGCTTTCCTATGGTCAAGAAACAACACAAAAGCATTAAAAGAATAGGCAACCTCTCATGATGAGGCCCTTTGAGGAAAATATGCATAAATATGCCATAACAACTATGAAATCAAGAAGATGGATAAAACATATTAAACTTGTGCAAGATTCATAAATATTGTTAGAAACATGAAAGTAGAAAGTGCAACTATCTATCTACTTGATCAATTGCATGGAATGAAACAAGATAGCATGAAAATAAGCCATTAATGTCCTACTTGCTATAATGAAAACAAGATTGATTAAACCCTAAATATATCGGTCAGATTGTCTCTAAACATGAATTAACCCACTAAAATGACTAATCTAACCTAATTAAGCATACTGAAACAGAAATAGTAAGGAGATCTGTCACCTATTGCAAACCATAGCTCTAGTGAGTGGTCTGCACTATACACCATGGCTATCAGCCACGATGAGCAATCAAGTGGTTTTGCCCTCCAAATCTAGGGTTGTGGGCTTGATCCTCCTTGTCAAATTGATGATCAAGGGTCGCCTCAGTGTCCTCTGATAGGTTTGGCGGTTGAATTGCTCGATAGGGCCTTCGTTTGCCCAAATTAGCATTTCTTGGCATTCTAGCTCCTTAGGGCATCCATGGCATGAATTGTCATGATGCTCAATTAGTTGGCAATTGAATAACAACACTCCCTCTCAATGCACTCAAGTGAGTCCACAATTCGATAGGGCTTCACTGCTTCGATCTCCAATGCTTGCTCCATATCTTTGCCCTAATTCTAAGGGGTACTTATAGGACTACCCAAGGGCTAGGGGTGGCTTCATGGAGAAGCCAAGATCAAGAAGAGGTAGTTGGGACAGTTGGATTGGAAGCCTCTGGAATCTTTCATCCTTCAACTACCTTCTTCTAGATCAAATGGTCATTCCAACCGATTTGGCTCGGATGAAGGCCAACTGAACTTTAGTTTAGACCACAGGTCACAGCTGCGGCCTAGACTGTGTTGGAAAATTACCATTGGTAAAAGGTTAAAAAGGTATTTTACCTTGGGTAAGTTTACTTACCTTTTGCCTCACCTGGACGGTAGTTGGATGGCAGCATCTTTGGGTGGCAAGAGAATTTCATTTTAATTTCTTCTCCCTTAATTTCTCCTATTCCCCCCTTTTCTCTAGTATGGTTATTTTAATGTTTATTTAAACTTTGTAACCTTATGTTAATGGTTAATGCAAATCCGTCATTGTATCAATTGCTCACCTCCCACTTTTGGTATCAGAGTCGAGAGCCGAGATTGACCCGAATCCTGAGGCGATGGGGCCCGTAGTTCGAGGCAATGACACGGATATCGAGGCAACCCGTAGGACCCAAAGAGGCCCGTAGGAGCAGATCGACATGATTTCCTAGGCGCTGGTGGAGCTGGATGTTGACGAGGCGACACATTGGAGAAGGCATCATGTGGCCTGAGGTGGTTCGTTGACGTGGCGACTTGCACGCAGCACGAGGTGGTTTGTTGATGTGGTGACTTGCACGTAGCCCGAGGCGGTTCGTTGATGTGGTGACCTGCACGTAGCCTGAGGTGGTTCGTTGATGTGGTGACCTGCATGTGACCCAAGGCAGCATGTGGCCCAAGGCGGTTCGTTGATGGGCGACCTTCGTGCGACATGTGGAAAAAGGTTCTTCATAGCCTGCGACTGCCCGCAGGTAATCAAAGCACAAAGTGTGCTTTGCTCTTTTTAAAGAGCATACACATCGTCGCATAGGCGATGTGGGACTATTAAGTCCCAAATTAAAACTTTGCTTCGCACCGAAGCGCAAAGCCAAAAATTGCTTCACGTTCGATGTGAAAGCAACAAGGAAAGGGAGCCAGCTAATGCTCCCGTATCTACCTGGTAGCATAGCGGCTACCCTTTGCCTTGACTCCCATGAGGTCGCACGATCGAACCTCGGCGGGGTCATTCCTTTTTTTGCTTTGCGCTCGAAGCGCCAGCAACAAGGATAGGGAGCCAGCTAATGCTCCCGGATCTGCCTGGTAGCACAGCGGCTACCCTTTGCCTTGACGCCCGCGAGGTCGCACGATCGAACCTTGGCGGGGTCAATAGTTTATTTTTTTTTAAAAGGAAAATTTTCTTTAAAAAAAAAACTTTAAGGTAAAATTTTTAAATTTTTTTTCGATGATTGAAATTTCCTAAGAGGAAATAGCTGTAAAACTTTTAAATTTTTTTTTGAAAGGTTTTTATTTATCATTTAAAGTTGATGATTGACATTTCCTAAGAGGAAATAGTTGTAAAATTTTTTTACGCTTTAAGAGGTAAAAAGATTTAGTAAAATTTCCTAAGAGGAAATCTTTGTAAAATAAAATTTTTGGAAAATTTTCTTAAATGATAATATTGGAAGGATGTTACCAAGCACTTTGTAGTTTGTTACTAAGAACAAACGCTGAAAGATTTGATGAGCACGTGAGAACACTAGGCATAAATATAGTCTTTTCACAGTTGCAAAACGCAGTTATTGCACAACAGAGAAATCTTGATCTAGGATACGAAGCAGATTCAGAAGATAACTCCTTTGGGAGCAGATTTGAACAATTCGACATAGTGGAGATTGCTCCACAAGGATCCGAATATACTCATTATTGTAATTCAGTTGAAATCCTACAACCTCCTTCTCCTAAAATTATATTGATCAGTGACGACGATTAACAAGTCGCTGACAATTTTGTAATTGCTGGATCACAACAACAAGAGTGAATTGTTTATGATTGTAAATCAAGCAAGGCTTGATAGTTTGTAAAGTCTTTTTGAAATAAGACTATATAAGAAAGGTTTCTTGTTTTAGTAGATAATAATGGGATCAAATAACAATCTACCAATCCTCGAATTCAGTGGGGATAATTATGAGTACCGGTCCATCAAAATGAGGACATTAATCATAGGAAAAGGACTATGGAATAGTATTGAAGACGATTACACTGCTCCAATAGATTGGACTGCTTTGAGTGCAACCGACAAGAAGATCTACAAATATGCACAGAAAAATAACTCTTTTGCCTTATACCATCTTCAAGCGACATTAGATCCAAGTATCTTTCCTAGAATTGCATCTTACTTAACTGCCATAGATGCATGGAATGCCTTGAAAGAAGGATTCCAAGGAAGTGATAAAGTGAAGCAAGTCAGGCTTCAGACCTTAAAAAGAGATTTTGAAAATCTCAGAATGAAGGAAAATGAAAGAGTTGGTGACTACTGTGTATGATTCAAAGCAGTAGTTGATATGATGCAAACTTTAGGTGATGACACAAAAGTTGAAACAATTGTGAAGAAAGTGTTGAGAACACTTCTTCCTAAGTGGAATCACATTGCCATCATAATTGAAGAATCAAAAGACCTTTCTACTCTTACATTTGATAGTTTGATTAGATCATTAACATCACATGAAGAGAGACTTCAAGGAGCACCTTCAACAAGCTATGGAGATGATGACAAAGCCTTCACTTCGAACGAAGTTGCAAGACGTGAACAAGGAATAGGCCGAGGCAGAGGACAACAACAAAGAGGCAAAGGTCAAAGCAACTCCTACAGAGGAGGAAATCAAAATAGAGGTGGAAATCAAAACAGAGGAGCCAATCAGAACCAAAGCGATAATGCAGGCCATGGAAATCAAGGACAAGGAAGTAACAAGACTAAAACAACTTGTTTTAATTGTGGGAAACAAGGACACTTCGCTCGTGACTGCTGGTCAAAGACTTCAAAGGATCAAAGTAGTCAATATGGCTCATTCTATGGAGAAGAAGAAGGTCCATCAAATCTTTTTCTCTCTTATGGACAGTCAGATCAAAATCTTAAAGATACATGGATTTTGGATACTGGTTGCTCCAACCACATGAGTGGAAAAGAAAATCTCTTTGCTACATTAGATTCAAATTACAAATCCCATGTTAAGTTAGGGGATAATAAATCTTTGCAAGTTGAAGGCATTGGAGCTATGGAAGTTCCAACAAAAGAAGGCCTTAAAAAAGTGAATGACATATACTATACTCCACAACTACAACACAATTTGTTAAGTGTTGGCCAGATGATGGAGAAACATTACAAATTAGTTTTTGATGACAAAAAATGTACAATCCTTGATAAAAACAATTGTAACCGAGTCATCACAGAAGTACCTATGACAAAGAATAGGTTATTCCCTCTAAAATTTGGTGAGCCAGGGGGAGCTCAACTTGCAAACATTGCTATTACAAATCCAAGTGAATTGTGGCACTTGAGATATGGTCACCTCAATTTCGCTAGCTTGAAAATGTTAACATCACAAGCTATGGTGACAAGACTACCAAAAATTCAAGAACATAAGAAGGTATGCGAAGCATGTGCTTTGGGAAAGCACTCCATAATGAAGTTTCCAAGAGGCCAAGCATGGAGAGCAAGCTATCCTCTTCAGCTAGTACATTCGGACATCTGTGGTCCAATGCAAACAAAAAGCCTTGGAAACAATTCTTATTTTCTAACATTCATAGATGATTATTCTAGAATGTGCTAGATCTATTTTTTGAAACACAAAGATGAAGCATTTGATTGCTTCATAGACTTCAAAAATAATGTAGAAAAGCAATGTGACTACTATGTCAAATGTCTTCGCACTAATAGAGGAGGAGAGTACTCCTCAAATGAATTTTTAAATTATTGTAAGCAAAATGGGATAAAAAGACAGTTCACCATTGCCTATACCCCACAACAGAACGGTGTGGCCGAGAGAAAGAACCGCACCCTTGTTGAAATGGCACAAACAATGCTTCAGACAAAGCATCTAACATACAGCTATTGGGCGGATGCAGTGAGAACTAGTGCATATATTCTAAATAGAAGTCCGACTTCTAGTTTAGATGGTATCACTCCTTATGAAGCATGGTACGGTAAGAAACCAAATGTCAAACATTTCCGAGTATTTGGTTCTTTAGCTTATGCACACATTCCTGAGGAGAAGAGAAAGAAGCTTGATCCCAAGAGTCAAGCATGTATTTTTGTAGGGTATTGTGAATCAACCAAAGGGTATAGATTGTACAATCCCAAGACACATAAAATAATTATCTCCAGGGATGTAATTTTTGATGAAGGGGGAGAATGGGGTCATAAAAAAATTGTTGATATTGACTCTAATTCAGAAAGTTCCACATTTGTACAACCCAAGAAAAGTAGTGGAAAAAGTTCCCCTCCACAAAGTCCACATCAAGAATCTTCATCAAGTACATCAAGTGGTACACCAAGTCCAAGAAGGACTCCTTTGTTGGCACCCCCAAACTCTTCGAAACAATTTCATAGATCTGTAAGCGCTCCAAGTCCGATGGATATTGATCCAGTTTCTCAAAGGAAATAGATAAATAAAGGAAAGCGCATACTACAGAGTCATCCATCTTCTCAAATGTTGGATAGGAATTTCCAACAAAGATACACTAGGAGTCAAGCTAGTGATTGGACGACATTTTGTCAAGACTTGAAAATCTTCAAATGTCAGGAGATGATGAGTCTCATGAACCAAGGGGTGATGTAGTCAATTATGCTTTGTTGGGCTGCATGCACGCTAGAACCATCTAGCTATGAAAAAGCATGTATCGAAAGTATATGGCAAGATGCCATGGAAGAGGAAATATCCTCAATTAAAAATAATGATACTTGGGAGCTTGTGAAGCTTCCCAAGGGAAAAAAATGTGTTGGATGTAAATGGGTCTATAAGACCAAATTCAATGTTGATGGAAGCATTGAAAGGCACAAGGCAAGATTAGTAGCTAAGGGTTTTACTTAGAAATATGGAATATATTATAAGGAAACCTTTGCTCCAGTTGCTCGACAAGAAACAATCAGAACTGTTCTTTCCTTGGAAGTCCATAAAGGATGGAACATTCAACACATGGATGTGAAAAGTGCATTTTTAAATGGATACCTGATAGAAGAGGTGTATGTACAATGACCTCAAGGTTTCCAAGAACAAGGAAAAGAGAACCTTGTTTATAAATTGAAAAAAGCACTTTATGGCCTCAAGCAAGCACCACGAGCATGGTACTCACGAATTGACGACTATTTCAGCAAGTATGGTTTCACAAAAAGCAAGAGTGAACCAACTCTATACTACCTGAAGAATGGAGTAGATATCCTCATAGTTTGTTTATATGTGGATGATCTAATATTTATGGGTAGTAATAATAAAATGAATATGGAGTTCAAAAACTCCATGATGAATCAGTTTGAGATGAAGGATCTCGGATTAATGAGATACTTCCTAGGGATGGAAGTACATCAATCAAAGAATGGGATCTTCACATGTCAACAGAAATATGCTCGTGACATGATTCAAAATTTTTCTATGCAGCAGTGCAAATCAGTTGCAACACCAACAGGACATGGAATCCAGCTAAGTAAAGATGATGGAGCACCAAAAGTTGACATGACCAATTTCAGAAGCATGGTTGGGAGTTTAATGTTTCTCACCAACACTAGGCTAGATATACAATATGTTGTTTCTCTAGTATCAAGGTTTATGGCATGCCCATCCGAGCTGCATCTTCAAGCAACCAAATGAATTTTACGATATGTAAAAGGTACATTGGATTTTGGAATCCATTACCACAAGTCTAAATCTGCGAAGTTAGTTGGTTATAGTGACAGTGATTGGGGCAGTAATATAGATGACATAAAATCTACATCAGGGAACCTGTTTTAGTCTAGGTTCAGGACTAATAACTTGGAGTTCCAAGAAGCAATCTGTTGTAGCATTATCATCTACAGAAGCTGAGTATATAGCCATTACCCATGCTAGTACTCAAATCCTCTGGTTGAGGAAAATCCTTGGCGAAAAACAAATTGGTCCAACCAAACTGAATTGTGATAATATTAGTGCCATACAGTTGGCATATAATCCAATCCACCACAAAAGGTCAAAATTTTTTGATATGAAGTATCACTTCATAAGAGATATGGTGGAATAGCAGATAGTTGAGCTTCAATACTGTAGCACTTTGGATAATCTAGCAGACATCTTCACCAAAGGCATGGCTAAAGCTCAATTTATAAAGTTGAGAGACTGTATAGTCAGTCCTCTCAACTTTAAGGGGGAGAATGTTGGAAAATTACCATTGGTAAAAGGTTAAAAAGGTATTTTACCTTGGGTAAGTTTACTTACCTTTTACCTCACCTGGACGGTAGTTGGACGACAACATCTTTGGGCGGCAAGAGAATTTCATTTTAATTTCTTCTCCCTTAATTTCTCCTATTTCCCCCTTTTCTCTAGTATGGTTATTTTAATGTTTATTTAAACTTTGTAACCTTATGTTAATGGTTAATGCAAATTCATCGTTGTATCAATTGCTCACCTCCCACAGACTGTGAATCGTAGGTGTCAGCAGCAGTTCAGACTGCAGACCATAGGTCTCAGCTGTGGTTCAGATTGATTAGTCTAAGGATCCCAAATTGAGTGGTTAGAACCACTACTCTATCTTGGAATATGTCCAATATCTTCCATATGGTCTTGTAGCATGTCCCATATGAGTAGTCGCCTTCGACATGACGTGTTTTAGGTGTCTACACTTAACAGGGAGGAAAGAGATAGAATCCTGAAAGGGGGTCCTTGGTATATGAGAATAAATTGACTCTTCCTTACTTGTTGGTATGAAGGCTTTGCACCTGAAAATGTAAATCTATTGCTAGTATTAGTATGGGTTAAGATGTATGGGTTACCCATTGAATTTTAAGAGATAAATACCTTCAAGGCAAAGGCAACACTCTATGAGAATTCTTTGAGATTTTAGAAACGTTAAAAGATACAATCTTGGCTATGTATACCCAAATATTGGTCATGATTGATATTATTAAACCTTTACTAGAATCAATCATTCTTAAGTATGAGGGTAAGTTATGGATCCAAACCATGGATTATGAAAAAATATCTTTCATATATAAAATATCTCATGAGGTGGGCCATATTGAGAGATCATGCCCTAAGAAGAGTCTAGCAAAAACATATGTAGAAAACCACAAGAGAAACTTACAAATGGATATGGATGAGGATGGTTTTCAACTTCCAAAAAATAGGTCTAGACAGATGAAAGTAAATAAACAAGTGGAGACCAGTCATTAGGGATATTATAATAAATACCAATTATTTTAAGGCTTTAGCCTATGAATAAAAAGTAGATCAAAGCTTAGAGGATACGGTGTAATAGGATCATAATATTAACAAGGAATCATCTACTCAATATGATCTTGATTTAGGGATGAACATTTTTGCTAAACCTAAGGAATGTAACTCATGATATTTTGAAGACTCTCTTGAAGTATCATGCACTATTCAGGAGAAGGAAAGTGGTAGAGAAAATGTAGTGTTAGATGTTAATACCTCTACCATTAACAAGGAAATACCAAAAAATAAGCAAGATAAGTCAAAATATTTCTTAGTAGAGCAAGGAGAGAATAAATCTAACGAAAAGGAATTTTACAAAAGGATATTGAGGAATATAATAATAAGAGCTACCTCCAATACTAACAAGGCAAAAAGAGGAAAACCTTCAAATTATCAAGCAAGATCCAAAAAAGTAAGAGCAAAATTAGAAAAAAGGAACACAATATAAGTTGGTTGAACTTCTCTTTAGAAAACAATAAAATGATACTAGTCATATGAGGGTCTACCAACCCCTAATAACACATTATTACCATATCATGAAATATAAGGGGTTCTAATTGTAACAACACCAAAACTACCAACCCAATTTTTTTAAAGAGACCTTACAAAACAAAGGATCTCAAAGGAGACACCCTTACTATATTTATTTTAGCATACAAGGCTTCACCATATTTGAGTTCCAAGTCGCTACAGATGACACTCAGTGGACAAGAGAGGCCAACTCCCATAAATTTTGGGGTTCACCTTACTAAACCTACACATTTAGAAGGATGCCATAAGTGGTCCCCCCATTTTTCCTAAACCCTCCTCAATATAGGACCATGTGACCATGACATAGGGATTATTCTTTAAGGCCCATAACACTTAAATGGGAATGCCAATTCCCTAACTTGTTTTAAGCTTCTCCTAGATAGGTTATTCAACGAAGAGCCTTGGTGCTTAGTTACCATACCTCCACAAGCAAACTATGGTTATTGCCACTTCAATGACAACTAACATGATCTCTAGATCCTACACAATCAAGGAATTACCACCATTGTTTTGTGAATAGGTTTTCTCACACACTCGATCCTACTCGTTCAAGGTGTGACTACTCATAAGTACCCTGGATATTATATACACACAACTCCTTCCAAGTTCATGAGATCCTAGCTATTGCATTCTTGCAACTCCTTCTAGGAATCACATCTACCTAGCTATTGCATTCATGCAACTCCTAGTATTGGATTTCATGGTTTGCAATAGGAAAGTCTACCCACCCCAAGGATAGAACAACATCATTTACCATAAATATAAACCAAAGCATTAAGCATAAAAGTGAATTACAATATTCATATCAAATGAAAAGCATAAAATAAATTCCTCTTAACCATAAACCAAACTATGTACTTATCAAAGCTTAAATCTCAAATGCTTTCCATTAATAATTATGCACTAGCAAGATAGCCAATATCTCTAACATAAGAGTGCATTACAATTAGTTAATGGAACACATTAGCAACTATCTCAAGATATTACTCAAAAAGCATAAAGTGCAACCCCAAGTTGCCATTAGACAACATAATATTACATTATACAATAACCAATATAAATGTTTAACTTAATCATTACAAAATCTTGAGTTACCACAA
Organism: Wollemia nobilis; assembly: GCA_028583015.1. Classification (NCBI taxonomy): domain Eukaryota; kingdom Viridiplantae; phylum Streptophyta; class Pinopsida; order Araucariales; family Araucariaceae; genus Wollemia; species Wollemia nobilis. The sequence continues at coordinate 5,109,602 of JAQPPZ010001808.1, forward strand.
CATCAAAACCTTCAAGCTCTAAGAAGCCATATCCAAAGATCCTTGATCCAATTGTAAGTCAGTTGAAGAGAAATAAAGAGCCCCGATAAACTAAAACATAAAAGCAGTAATAACATAATCAAAAGAAGAAGATCATAGATTCACATATTACACAATATTTATCCTGAAAATCCTCAATCGGGAAAAAACCAATATAGTATTATCTTATTATTGCATTAACTTGAACTTCTCCAATACAATAATATTCTCCTTCTGTCTCTATCCAAACCCTAATACAAGTGCAATATATATAACAAAGTCACATGCACATATTTTACAATATCATGGGCAAACAAACAAGGGTTAAAATATAGTAACCCTAAAAGCCCATATGGGTCTAAATATAACTTAAAAAACGCTAATTTTTTTTTTGTATATCGAGTATATCATACACAACATCCAATACCTTTTAGTGTTAACCCCACCAAAATAACATGGAAAATATTCAACATATTTCCAACATTCTCCTACTTGTTGAATACTTTCCATAGGGGCTAACAACTGCCATTGTCAACTATCAAGGGCAACCATGCCCATAGATCTTCTAAACCAAGATTTTTTTTGAGTAAGTACAACCTTTGTTAAAGAATCAATAGTATTCTTCTCTGTATCAAATTTATCCAATATAACTCGGTTCTCTTCAACCATCTCTCTCACAAAATGGTACTTTATATCAAATATGTTTTGATCGATAATGAAAACCAAGATTATTTTCTAGAAATACTGCACTCTCACTATCACTATTAATTCTCATAACCTTCTATTTAATGCAAACTGTTCAACATAACCTTTCTAGCCACACTGCTTCTTTACTGACATGAGTTGTTGCAATGTACTCTGCTTCTGTAGTGGATAAAGCAACAGTTGATTACTTTTTACTCATCCAACTTACTACCCCTCCAAACAGCCTAAACACATAAGCACTCATAGATATTCTCTTATCAAGATCTCCAGCCCCTTGTAGATTTACAATATCATTGTCTCCAAATTTTCCTTCATAACAAATAGCATAATCTATAGTTCCACGCAAGTATCTGAAGATCCTCTTCACAATAGTCCAATGTTCCTTTCCTAGATTTGACATATATCTACTAACTACTCCCACTGCATGTGCAATATCAGGTCTAGTACATACCATTGCATACATCAAACTGCCCACAACACTAGCATAAGGAACATGATGCATTTCTTTAATTTCCTCATCTGTTTTGGGACATTGTTCAACAGATAACTTTTGACCAACTGGATATGGAGTACATATTGGTTTACAATCATGCATTCTAAACTTATGTAGTATCAAATCAACATATTTCCTTTAATTTAACCATAACTTTCTATTTGCATGATCCCTTATTATTTCCATACCCAAAATAAATTTTGCAACACCCAAATCCTTTATGTCAAATTTAGAAGATAACTGGGATTTGAGTAACTTTATCATCTCCTTACGGTTACCAATTAACAACATGTCATTGACATACAATACAATGATAACAAATTTTTCACCTTCCTTTTTGAAATATACGCATGGATCTACTTTGCTTTTTCCAAGCCCTAGTGTCAAGACAAACCTATCAAATTTTTGGTTCCACATACTTAGAGACTACTTCAACCCATAAAGAGACTTCTTCAGCTTGCATACCAAGTCCTCATTACCTTTTACCTTAAAGCATTCTGGTTGTGACTTATATATATATATATATATATATATATATATATATATATATATATATATATATATATATATATATATATATATATATATATATATTCATCAAGTTCACCATGTAGAAAAGTTGTCTTTACATCCATATGTTATATTTCAAAATCAAAAGCAATAGAAATAGCCAACAAAAATCTGATTGAAGTTAGTTTAGCCACAGGAGAAAAAATCTCACCAAATTCAATTCCCTCAACCTAAGAAAATCCTTTTGCTACCAAGTGAGCCTTGTACTTCTCCAACTTTCCTTCTACATTGTACTTCTTGAATAACCACTTACAACCAACAGGTTTTCTACCAGGAGGTAATTTCACCAAGTCCCATGTCTTATTTTTATCCAAGGACTCCATTTCTTCTTTATAGCCCTTTTCCAAGACTTATTCTCACTTGATTGAAGTGCCTCCTTTATAGTCTTGGGTTCTTCATCGGTAACCGATAAATTAAATGCAGAATAAAAATTTGAAAGACTATACCTGTCTGGAATTCTTCTCTCTCAATATGATCTCCTCAAAATTAGAGTTCTAGGTTCTGCATCTTCAGCTTCCTCCTCACCTTCTTCCTTTGAATATTCATCTTCAGACTCTCTATAATTTAGGTTCTACTACTGGTTCTTCCTCCTGTTCCAATTTTACCTGCACTATTTCTGGTTCTTTGCTTAGTTGCAATTCCTATTTTAAAACCCCTTTTGTTTCTCTAAATATCACATTACGACTATAAACAACCTTATGTGTTTTTGGATTCCACAACTTATATCCTTTAACACTAGTACTATAACCTAAAAATATGTATTTTTCAGATTTATAGTCTAGCTTAGTCCTTTTCTCTTTTGGGACATACATATAAGCATCACAACCAAAAACCCTTATATGTCTGAGAGAGGTTTTCTTACCAATCCATACTTCCTGTGGAGTCTTGTCCATCAAAGCTGAGGTAGGAGATCTATTGATGAGATAACAAGTTGTTAACACAACTTCTACCTAGAACTTCTTTTCTAACCCTGCACCACTTAGCATACTTCTAGCCTTATCCATCAATGTCTTGTTCATCCATTCTGCAACCCCATTCTATTGTGGAGTATACGGAGTTGTTCTCTACCTTTCTATTCCACAGTCCTTGCAAAAATTCTCAAATTCATTAGAGCGTTACTCACCACCATTATCAATTCTCAAATCCTTTATATTTTTCTCTATCTGATTCTCTACAAGAGTCTTAAAATATTTAAATTTATTAAAAACTTCATATTTGTTTCATAGAAAATATACCCATGTCTTTCTTGAGAAGTCATCTATAAATGTAACAAAATAGATAGATTTACCTAATGATGGTACTTTTTTTGGTCCAAACACATCACTGTGAACTAGATGTAGAATTCCTTCAAACCTTGTAGCACTACTTGGAAACTTGACTCTAGTTTGTTTCCCGAAAACACAATGCTCACAAAAATCAAAATTTAATGGGCAATCAAAAAGTCCTTCAGCCATACCTTTCATTTTCAATGTTCGAATTCTTTTCTCACCAATATGCCCCATGCATTGATGCCACAACATTGTCTTCATTGTAGGAATACTCGAAGCCATTTCAACCGTATTATTTTCCTATACAACTAAAGAGTTATTGCAATTAATACTTACAGTGCTAGCCTCAAGTCTAAACAAAGTTCCTGTGTGAACTCCTCTTGCCAACACCAAGGATCCACGGACCATATTGCAACTATCCTTATTGAATACCACATTCACACCTACATCATTCATCTTACTCACAAATATCAAATTCCTTGCCAAACCCAAAATATGCAATACACCAGGAAGGGTTATAATTCTTCCATATTTTAGCATCAACTTGACTCTTCCTCGACCTATTATTTTATATGTTGAATTGTCTCCCAAGAAGACTTTACCTCCATATATCTTTTCATATTCATAGAACCCCTCCCTATGAGGATTCATATGAAAAGAAGCACCTAAGTTAATCAACCACGAGTCATCACATTCACTTGAGCATGCTGCAGCTAAGAATAAGTCCCCTAAATCTTCATTTATGGTCTTCGTTTCTGTAGAAGTTCCTTCATCAAATGATCGATTATTATCAGCATTTTTAGATCTGCAGTCTTTTTTTTAATGCCTTGCTTGACCACAGTTCCAATGTTTTCTCTTTTTCGAGGCAATAGATTTACCCCTAGATTTTGATTTCTTTTCTCCTGATTTCTTTTTTCTTCTTTCATGAGAACGATCTCTCACAATCAAGGCTTCATTTTGATGATAATCCTTAGAATATTTTTTTCTCATCTCCTCAGACAACAAAGTTTCTACTATATCCTCTACTTTCAATGTAGATGTAGTATTGGTGATAGCCATAACAAGGTTATCCCATGAATTAGGTAATGAATAAAGTAAAGTAATACATTTTTCCTCTTCATCCATTTTTACTTCTATAGAGGTTAATTAACTTACCACAGTGTTAAAAGCATTCAGATGTTTAGCCACAAAGTCACCATCATTCATCCGAAGTGAATACAACTTCTTTTGACGAAAGATTTTATTAACCAGTGACTTTATCTGATACAATATTTCTAGCTTCTCCCATAACAACTTTTTCATGGTCTCTATAGATACATTCAACAATACCAAATCATATAAGCACAATCTGATAGAGCTCATTGCCTTCATATTGATTTTTAGCCAATCCTCATCTGTCATCGATGTTGGTTTTGTTCCCGAGATCGTAATCCACTAATCTCTATCAACCAACAGATCCTCCATATTGAGTTTACACAACTCAAAATTATGTCTATTAAATTTTTCAATCTCTATTCGTGTGCTTCCCATATTTCTCCTTTGCTTGGATTCTTTCGCGTACAACTCCCACTTAAGAATTAATTTATCATAGGGTTGAAACCCTTACTCCTCAAACAAAGCTAAAACTTAGCTCTGATACCAAATGAAAAGAAATAAAGATCCCCAATTAACTAAAACAGAAAAGCAGTAATAACATAATCAAAATAAGAAGATCGCAGATTCACACATTACATAATATTTATCCTGGAAATCCTCAATCGGGCAAAAACTAGCAAATTATTATCTTATTATTGTATTAACTTGACCATCTCCAATACAATAATATTCTCCTTTTGTCTCTATCCAAACCCTAATTCAAGTGCGATATATATAACAAAAGCACATGCACAAATTTTATAATATCATGGGAAAAAAAGCAAGGGTTCAAATATAGTAACCCTAAAAGCCCATATGGGTCTAAATATAACTTAAAAAATCCTAAAACATTTGGCCGGGGGCTACCGTCCCTAGACCCCTACATTTTAGAGGGCTACCACCCCCAAACCTCGATGAGTATATCATACACAGTTTCCAATACCTTTTAGTGTTAACCCCACCAAAATAACATGGGAAACATTCAACATATTTCCAACATCAGCAACCTCCTTGCGATGGGAAAAACCACCATAGTATTTTTGAGGTATGCTTAGGTATTAAAACAACTCTCTCATGCAATTCAACTAACAACATGCCATATTCAAAAAATACAAGGAACCATGCATCATAACATAAGAAAGCTAAGGGTCTGAGGGATTGGTTCAATGATCAAAACTCTTCTATAGGAGCACGGAGACCAGGGTTCCAATCCCTCGGGCCTTGTGGTACCGATGGGCATGTCGCATCAGCATAGCCAGCTACGTAAAAAGTTTACCTGATGTAATTGGAGTTTATAATGGTGACAAGGAGTGAGATTCGAACCCACGAAGAGGCACAAAAAATTGTAACATGTTATCGATTCCTCTAGTATAATTAAAAAAAACATAAGCAATGTACAAGAAGAGAACTCTACTTCTTTCTCAATGATTTCTTAAACTATCAACATTCTCAAGGATCAAAGTAGAAGTTTTCCTTTCAAAACATAAATCATTAAATAAAGAGAATCCCATACTTCTCTTAAGATGATTCTTTTACTATCCCAAGTCTCAAGAATCAACATAAAAGTTTTTCTTTCAACACATAAAGCATTAAACAAAGAGAATCCCATACTTCTCTTAAGATGATTCTTTTACTATCCCAAGTCTCAAGAATCAACATAAAATATTTTCTTTCAACACATAAAGTATTAAACAAAGAGAATATCATACTTCTCTAAAAATGATTCTTTTGCTATCCCAAGTCTCAAGAATCAACATAATAATAGTTTTCGTTCATTAAGCACAAACAACTTAAATAACTCTCCTAACAACAAAAAGGATAACAAATAACTTTTCGCACATCAATAATCAAATATTGTATTAACCAAGTTATTCTATGGTTACCATTTAAGTGCTTTATTAAACATAAGGAAACCAAGCATAAAGATTAAATCCAAAACCAAGGCACACAAAAAACTTTTAAAAAGGTCCACATTTCACATAAGCCAAAGGCACTCAAACAACAAATAAGCCAACATTTAAACATTAGCTTAGGACCAAATAAAAATTTGAGCACATAAAAAAATGAACATTAGGCAAGCACCAAATTACATCAACAATCAAACCTAAGGTGGTGTTGGGTTCATCAACGTCAACCAACGCAACAAAGAGCACATAAAAACCATCCACAACACAACGCAAGCCAAAGGTAAGGTATTTTATGAAATCAAACATTAATCAATGTAGCCAAAGGATAAACCATAGCCAACTTCAAAAATCAAATGTGGCATGCTTAAAATGGTAATCTACATCCCTGAAACTTGCTTTGCCAAGGTGACACACAGGAAGGAGGGAATGTCATCTGTGTGACCTATGCTTCATCCAACTCAAGAGAGAAAGGATGTGCACCAGCCATTTAATGCTCGAAGGCTTTTCAACAAGGCACCTTCCACAAGCAAGATAATAAGCAAGACATGTTAGATTGAGCAATAAAAAAAGAAGGTATAACATCAAAGCATTCACCAACATAACTCAACAAACAATGCAGGTCTACACACTCCTTACAACCAATGAAAAAGGGAGAAAGCAAGCACGTAAAAGGATACAAGTAAATCATTAACTAGATCATAACAAAGCTAACATAAGGTGTAAGCAAAGCCACCTGGTAAGAGCTCTCTCTTTGGTTCTATGCAGCGCTTGATTCGATTTCCCACCTCATTGCTCTAACAATCCTTTTGCTCTTTCCTTTGATCTACCAACCAACAACAACCTTACCTCCAATCCACCATCTTAAGGAGTAAATGAGAAACATCGTGCCTTGATGCATGGGCGTTACAAAGAACGCTCAAGAATACGTTCTTCCAAGCACCACCTGATTCTCATCAAGAGCCACTCCCTTATGTAGCAAGGTGGATATTAATTAATTTTATTAAAGCAAGATCTTAGTGGTTATTTTAAAATAATTAAACATTAGAATTAAACCCTTAATATTAATATTCAAGGCCAAGCTTTAATTTATTTACATAACTCCAAGTTTAATAATAATTACTTCCTTAATCTAAAGCAATTCAACCCAAATAATAAATATGCCACAAACAAGCATTAATACACTCTTGCCATGTTCTACACCATTGTTTTATCCTTAAGTAAGTGGTCTATATTAAGATAGACAAAGCTATAACTGTCCTACTTTAAGGAGACTCATTGCAAGCAACTTCTTGACCCAATGGTGCAAAACTATGGAAATAAGCAAACATGATATGCATCTACATAAGGATAATTATCCATGTTACCCCTATTTGCTGATGAACCAGTCATCCTCATCATTTCCCTAAGTATATCTCTCTTGTAGGTGGTTTACCCATATGGTCCCACCAAGGAGAGCACCTAGTCTTGCATCCATAAATACTTCAGAAGTACCACATTCCAAGTTTCCAAAAGAATGCATCATTCCAACTATAAGCAAAGAAATGACACTCAAGAAAATAACAAGTTGACACAAGCAATTTATAATGAATAAAATAATGCTTTTATATTAAGCTTTTGGGAGCCTTGGTCTCCTCTTTTTACAATAGTAATTTACCCCAAATTACAAGGGGTCTTGCTTACAAAATAATGTTTGTTCTTATCAAAGTACAATATGCACAAAGAGGAGGAAGCCCCTTTGATAAGATCCAATGAATGGGAGTGTCTTGAATCTTCTTTGCTCCAATCAGTTTGACGAATGGGCTTGTGTATCCTTCATGAGACACTCTTGCCTCAACAGTTGCTCATACACCTGTCACCTGCACATGTATGAATGCAAACACAAATAGGGGTTAATAGCACCTGTTTGATAAATATAAGGAGGGGGCTAAAAATACCCTAACATAGATGCTTGCAGAATGTGAAATGATATGCAAAAAGAAAAAAAATAATAATAGCTCAATACCTTGCTGATTTAGCTGCTCTGATATGTGACTATCGATGGCTAAAATATGCTCCTAGGCAAACACAAAGCCATGTTTGGGTATGGTTAAATGCAGGGTTGTATTTGGAAAATGTAGTGCTGCATTTGGTACTATGTAAACATAGTGCTATGTTTGGTCCTAATTGGCAAAAGGTTTAGGATGGCTTCTCGACTTCGATGACTCGACCTCCGAGAAAGTTGATGTCCTCCTAATGTGATTTGGGCATCATAACGTTATGATTTTCCAGTCTCTTGTTAATCAAATGGGGAAGCCTTTATATGCCTTTGGGAGATGAGGGGGATGCAGATAGGTGGTAAGCTAGGGATGCCAAGTGGCAAGGATTGGGAAGCCACCTATCATGGGCAGTTAGAGTGAGTCACCCAAGGTGTCTCACTTAACTGGAAAGATGTGGCATATGGGTAGATGAGAGTGGAGTGAGGTGTGTGATATGTGGCAAGGGGAGGGGTAGTGATGGCTAGGACACATGTCAAAGGGATAGACAAGGTATTATAGGGGATATTTTATATATTTTACAAAATCTAGAAAATAGGATAATGTGCAAGAAATTATGCCTAAGTTAGAACTTAGACATATTATTTTATTATGCAGGTTTGGTGGTGTGGGTGGGTTTTATGGAGTGGCTAGGTTTGGGTATCTACACCAACATATATAAAGGGGTTTATGCCATTAGACCTTCACATTAATACATATTTCAAAGCACATAAAGAGTCCTATCCAAATAGGGGTGTTACAATAATGCCCTCTCAAAGCATAGGTGTATTAGGGACCTCTGTTTAAGTAATAAGCCTTATATTTTTTGTATCTAGAAAACTAAATTGACAAAGGAAGAAGATTCCAAAATTATGGGAAAGACGTGAATTGTATGTTAAGGATTCAGAAGGTATAGTAGGATAAATTCTAACATGTTGGAATCCAACAATAACCTCTTGTTAAACCATTCATAAAACTAGGCATTGCATAGCCTTATTAGCCATATGCTATTTTGTAGATATTCATTTCATCCTTAGCAATTTCTATGGACCTACAACTCAATAAGGTATATCATAAATATGGAGTGGTATTGAAGCCTTTATGAGAAGTAAAGACCAAGAAACCCAACTCATGATCATAGGAGATTTTAATACCATAACCAAGCTAGATGAAAAATTTAGGGGAATTGGGAAAGTAACATAAAGTATGAGATATTTCTTGTCTTTTATTCAAAACAATAATCTATGGGAGATTGGGTTTGAAGAGGACAACTATAGATGGATCAACGATAGGATAGGCTAGAACCTGACAGCAAAAAAATAAGACAAATGTATACTCTCAGATTATTGACTAGATGAAGGCACTTGTGTTAAGATTAATACCTTTACAAGGATTGGTTTAGATCACTAGCCAATAAGAGTTAATTGGTGGTAAGTGAATTCAAAATAAATAAATAAATATGAGCATATCTAGGAATATCATCCTCAATTTATTGATATGATAGTGTATATGTGGAATTATTCAAGAAATGGTGGGCTTTATACACTTCCAAAACAAATTAAATCAATGATATTTAGATTAAAAGAATGGAATAAGAACACTTTCAAAAATATATTTGAGAAGAAAGAAGAACTAAAAGAGAAAATTTCAAAATTCTAAAAAGGTGAGCACAACAATTCAAGCTCGTAGGAAAGGGAGTTGCTTAGTGAGTATCATAATATTTTGAGTAAGGAAGAGAAATTTTGGAGATTAAAATTGAGACATACTTGGTTAAAATGAGATAAAACATAAATTTTTTCATAGGATGGCATAGTACAGAGATCAACATCTAGAAAAAATAGAATTAAATCAATATAAGGGGTTTGTATTGGATACTAGAGTGAAATAAAAAAATAGTGAAGGTTTTTTACCAAAATACTCTAGGATCAAAGGAGATTGAAGTTATTAATGATAAACTATTGCAAGCACCTTAAATTATAATGGATGAAGACAATAGCAAATTGATGGAGCTTATTACTTTGGAAGAAGTTCATTCAAATATTTTTTCTTTTTATAAGGATAAATCCCTAGGTCTAGATGGACTCTTTACAATATTATATCAACATAACTAGGAAATAGTGACAGATTCTTTATTGGTGGTGGTGGAACAGTCTAGGGTAAAACAATACATACCTTATAAAATAAATAATGCAACATATCTTACCCTGATTCCAAAAAAGAAGGATACGAAATAATTTGATTCATTTAGACCCATAAGCCTATGTAGGATGGCATATAAGATAATCTCCAAGTTATGGCAAATTAGGTTAAGACCACTATTAAACAAAATTATTTTAGAAGAGAAAAGAGGATTTGTGAAAGGGAGACAGATTGTGAATGAGATCATAGTAGATCATTAAGTAATGTATTCAATAAATTTTAGAAAAGAGAGCAATGATCTTAAAACTTGATATGAATAAATCCTATGATAGGGTTAAATGGGTTTTTTTTTTTGTGATATTATAAAAGTCTGGATTTGGAAAAAAAAAGGTCATATGGATTAAATCTTGTGTCTCTATAGTATCATATTCATTGTTTTTCAATAGGATAGAAATAAAATCATTTAAAGCTAAGGGATCTTAGATAGGGATATCCTCTATCACCATATTTGTTCATTAACAAGGTAGAGGTATTGGAAAGGAACTTGAAGAAGGCATACAAAGATGGGCTAAGAAGAAAAATTAAGCTTAGTAATAACATAAACAACATCACCCATCAACAATTTGTAGATGATACAACCCTTTTGGGGAGGGCAGGGATAAACGAGGCCAGAGCTTTGAATAACTTATTAAAGGAATATAAAAGAGTGCCAGGGTAAAAAGTTAATAAGACAAAATCTAAAATTTACTTTCTAAACAATCCATCTAGAATCAAAGTAGGAAAATATAGGTTACCTCGAATGGAGGCAAATTTACAAGCAACATATATAGAAATGCCCTTATTTAAGGGGAGAATGAGGATAGACTTATGGAATCTAGCTATAAGTAAAGTTTAAAATTAACTACTAGCGTGGAAATGTAGATGGTTATTATTTTTTATTATACTAGAGGAATCGGTAACTCGTTACAATTTTCTACACCTCTTCATGGGTTTGAATCTCGCTCCTTGTCACCACTATAACCTCCAGTTGCATTGGGTAAACCTTTTACGTAGTCGATTACATTGATGCGACATGCCCACCGGTACTATGAGGCTCAAGGGATTGGAACCCTGGTCTCCGTGCTCCTACAAAAGTGTTTGGACCACTGAACCAAGCCCTCGGACCTGATAGATGGTTATTATTTTTTTTGAAAAAATTGAAAAAATTTGTATTAAAACAAAGATCAGTTACAATTGGGAGTAGACACATCCCAGCTGAGCACAAGATTACAAGGCGTGAAAACGTGACACTATTCACCTTAGACCGCAAAAAGTCAACATGTCGCGAAATCGTGACATGTCGCGATATCGCTACAACACTCCTTCCTTGGCCACTCCGGAACAACATGTCACGAAATCGTGACAACTAACCTTCCTTGGCCGCGACGGAGCGACATGTCACGAAATCGCGACATGTTGCGATATCGTGACAACAAACCTTCTTTAGCTGCGACAGAGAAACATGTCGCGATATCGCGACAACAATCCTTCCTTGGCCGCGACGGAGCAACATGTCACGAAATCGTGACACCACTCCTCCCTTGGCCGCAACGGAGCAACATGTCATGAAATCACGACAACTTTCCTCCCTTGGCCGCGACGGCACAACATGTCGCAATATTGCGACAACTTTCCTCCAGTGGCCGCAACGGCGCATCAAGTCACAAAATCGTGACAACTTTCCTCTCGAGGCTGCGACGGCACAACATGTCACGATATCATGACAAGTTTCCTCCTTGGACTGTGACAGCGCAACATGTCACGATATCGCAACATCTTTCCAATGGCAGTCGCGACAGCGCAACATGTTGCGAAATCGTGACAACTTTCCACCAGGGGCCGGGATGACGCAACATGTCACGAAATCGTGACAACTTTCCAACGGTGGCCGCAACGGCGAAACATGTCGCGAAATCACGACAACTTTCCTCTAGGGGCCGTGACGGCGCAACATGTCACGAAATCGTGACAACTTTCCAACAGTGATCGCGACGGTGCAACATGTCGCGATATCGTGACAACTTTCCTTCAGTGGCCGTGACAACTTTCCTCCAACGCCCATGACGTCGCAACATGTTGCGATATCGCGACAATTTTCCTCCAACGCCCGTGACAGTGCAACAAGTTGCGATATCACGACAGCTATCCTCTAGCACCCGTGACGTCGCAACATGTCACGATATCGTGACAACTTTCCTCCAGCAGCCACGACGGTGCAACATGTTGCGATATCACAATAGCTTTCCTCCAGCACCCGCGACGTCACAACATGTCGCGATATCGCGACAAAAACCACCCTTAGCTTTTTCTTTGATCATTGTCTCAGGGATCTTTCAAGACCCTGCCTAATCACCTCATCCTCAATAGGCATGTCACTATGCAACTGTACCCCTACCTATTTCTCAGCACCCATCTTAGCCAAGAAATCTGTCGCTTTGTTGAAATTTCTACTCACATAAACTGGAATCACATCATCTAATTCCCTCCATAATTCCTTGATTTGAGAGACCAGAATCCTCAACCTCCATGCTCTCAAAGCAAAGTTCCTCATGCAGTCAAGAGATCCAACCAGTATTTGAGAGTTAGATTCAAGAATTATCCTCCTGTGGCCCTGAGTAACTTCCAAAATAGACGTAAATTTGATAGCAATGGCTTCAGCTTCATTGTTTTTGGCTCTTCCCAAGCCTTGTAGTTCCCAATAGAGCATTGATCCCTCGTGATTTCGACAGACCACGCCAATGCCGACACTACCCGGATTGCCCTTTGGAGCTCCATCAGTATTGATTTTAATCCAACCTTCTGGGGGAGGTTTCCAACTAGATCTGTCCTGTCCCTCTTGCTTTTCAACTCCCTCTTCCAATGGCCCAGGACCAACCTGAGTTTCCTCTTTAGTGTGGACGGTAACTGTTTCTATGACTTTACTCCAGATGACCTGCCAAACTCCATCAAGCGAGGAAAAAGTCTCTAAAAATTTGAGCATTTCTCTCCAACCACACTTGCCACAAAATGAAGTATAAGCCAAGCTCCCAACCAATTCGAAGAGCTTTAGATTTAAATCTACCCCTCTTCCATCTTTCCCATATATTGGTTCGATTCAAATCATCGTTAATCTGGATTTTATAGTGAGAGAACCATCGTTTCCAAATCTGACGTGTGAAGGGGCATTCAAACATCAGGTGATCGACCGTTTCCTTTTTCTTGTGGCATAAAACACATTGAGATGGACCGATGATTCCTCTACACCTGAGATTGTCAAAAGTGAGAATTCCATTGTGCATAAACTGCTAGGCAAAAAAGTTCACTTTCGACCAGCCCTTGGAGTGCCAAATATTTTTCCAATCCTCAACTAAAAAAGAATGGGGGGAGGCTCAGGGAGGATCGTGTCATATCCGTCCTTCACTGTATATACACCAAGGCTCCCATAGCCCCAAGCTAAATCATCCTCCTTGTCTCTCCCTGTGAGAAACCTTTCGGTCAAGATTTTGGTCAAGATGGGTGCCAACTCCGGAGGGATTGGAATTGGCCACTCCTCCAACCTCTTAAACTTCTTAAACTTATACTCCCCTAGCTGAGTAGTGTTGAAATAACTTTCAATTTGGACCCAACCCTTGGATTCTATGGCAGATTTTATTGGAAGTAACTCGGGGAATTCAACAATGATGGGTGGAAACTGATCCCAAGAATCGGTCCAGAAACGGGCCTTCTCCCCTCTCCCCACTTTCCAGAACAATTGGTATTTAATAACCTTAGATCCTAGCTTGAGGGCCTGCCACACCAAGTATCCCGAACCATCCAAAGGGAAACGGCCCACCTCATTGGGGTGGACATGACCCAAGTATTTACTAGTTAGGACTCTACTGAATAAGGAAGTTGGTTGGGAAATCCACCTCCAGTACAACTTTCTAGCCAAAGCTTTATTATTTAACCTAGATCTTCTTAGTCCCAGCCCACCTTTTACCTTGGGCTGGGTTACTTTATCCCAGCCCACTAAGGCCCACTTTCTCTCTCCCTTTGCTCCTTGCCACAAAAAAATTCTAGTCATCCTGTCCAACTCTTTCCATATTGTAAGCGGGGCAGCCAAGATAGAAAATTTGTAGATAGGCATAGCTTGAATGACTGATTGTAAGAACGTTAATCTGCCACCATAATTTAACCACTTGTGAGACCAATGATTAATTTTGTCCTTGATACACTCAAGCAAATTCCTCCATGTTTCTAATTTTAGCTTCTTAAAGTGCAAGGGGATCCCCAAGTAAACCATAGGGAGAGAAGTCCTAGTGAATCCCAAGATTTCTAAAATTCTGTTATGAAGCCTTTGCTCCAGATTAAAAAAGACCACTTTGGATTTCTTGTCATTAATGACCTGTTGAGTAGCCCTGAGATAGACATTAAGAGTATCCCTAATCGATCTTGCTTCCCTGAAGCTGGCCACTCCCATCAAACCAGTGTCATCCACAAACTGCAGGTGCGTTAAAACTTCATCCCCCACCCTAACACCCAATAATTTGCCTTGTTGTCTTCTCCTCAAGAAGATTCTACCAAGACCTTCAGCCAAAATGAGAAACAGATAAGGGGAACAAGGATCCCCCTGGCGAAGACCCCGAGAGGCTCCAAAATGTTGCGAAGGAAGGCCCTTGATTAGAATAGAGTAAGTCGGGGAAGAGACACAGCTCATGACCCACTCTATCCAGTCCTGTGAGAAACCAAAGGCAGCCATCATTTTGGCCAGGAAACTCCATTCAACCCTGTCATAAGCCTTCAACATGTCCAGTTTTATGATCCCTTTATTCCCAGAAGTGTGCATTGAATGTATTGCTTCCTGGGCCAAAACCACCCCATCCAGAATTTGTCGACCCTAAAACAAAACCCCTTGCTCAAAGGAGATAATGTTGTGAAGCAGAGGTTTTAGGCGCTCAGCCATCACCTTTGTGATTATTTTATACAACACATTACATAAGGCAATAGGCCTATAATCTGAAATATGAACCCCCTCCTCCCCTTTTGGAATTAAGGTAATGAAAGTGTGGTTTATATCTTTAAGCATTCTCTTATTTTATCTGGATTCCTCAACAGAAGCCCTAACATCTTCCTCTAAGTAGTCCCAGAAAGCCTGAAAAAAATCAATTGGGAAACCGTCGGGACCAGGAGTTTTACCAGTACTCATTCCAAAGACCACAACCTTCAATTCATCTCTATCAATGGGTTTGAGGAGGGCCTAATTTTCATCCTCAAAAATTATAGCAGGAATGCCAAAAATAACTTCATTTTGGGCCTCTACATCTTGAACCACACTTTCCTTAAAAAGATTTGAGAAATAGTCCATAGCATGGGAATGTATACCTGGAAGAGTATCAAAGGAATGACCGTTCTCATCTTGAAGGGCCTCCATCTTATTCATCTGCCTTCGAGCACAAGCATTTCGATGAAAGAATTTTGTATTTTTGTCCCCTTCCAATAACCAGGTGGTTCTTGCTCTTTGCCTCCAATAGGTCTCCTCCTGGTTGTCAATGTCCTCCACCGCTGTACGCAAGGCATCATCCTCAGCTTTGAGCTAGTCTGTAATTACTTCTTCTCTAAACTGTTTCTGGACCTCATCCCATCGGGCCACCAATGGAGCTCTTTGGGCCTGGAAGTCAGTTTTATTAGAACGCCTCTAATATTTCAACTGAGTTTTGACATATTGAAGTTGTTTGTGGATTCTGAACATTGCTCTCCCATAAGCTGGGCGGCCTTCTTCCCACCACTGAGGGATTTTCTCTCGAAGTTCTTCTTTCTAAAGCCAAAAATTCTCAAATCTGAAAGGTTTGTGATGGTGTCCCAACCTAGTCCCGCCTTCCAACAGAATAGGACAGTGATCAAAAACGGGACTCGCTAAAATCCGAAAATTGACATTCCATTTTACAAACGCCTCCTCTGAAAGCAGAAAGCGGTCTAGCTTCACCTTCCTACTATGTGGCTCTCGCATTTTATTAGTCTAAGTGAAGTTATTGCCTGGACATTTAATGTCCACTAAGTGCAAAGCCTGGACTTGAGAAATCATGAAACGGTCCCCTGGATCCAAAAGAGGAGATCTCCCTTCCTGGTCTCTAGAAGATAATTTAGCGTTAAAGTCCCCCACTATAATCCAGTCTAGATCTTCCCTTGATGCTCGCATATCATGCACAACCTTCCACTGCTGCCTCTGACCCTCTAGGTTTTGAGATCCATAGAAGTTAGTGATTAGAACAAATTCCACCGAGAGATTATTCCTAAAAAGAGAAGTGAGAACACCCCTCCAGGCAAGGTGATCTATAGCGGACCATTCCGAGAGAGTTCCACGAGTAACAATCCCCCCCGAGGCACCTTGAGCAGCCACATCCATATGACCGACACCCCTCCAAATTTTGTTGACTGTTTTAGACATAAGATCCAAAGACATCTTAGTCTCTTGTAAAAGCAAAAAATCAGTATTGCTATTCTCTAATAGCCTTTGAACAGTAGATTGATGGGTTCTGCTGTTTAAACCCCTTACATTCCAAGATTGTATAATCATGGGTTACCTTGGGAGTAATAAGAGTCAATTGTCCTCATCGATCCTCCCATGATCAATTTGCCCCCTTGGGCTGCTAGCAGCTCCTTATTGGATCTTCTACCTGCTCCCTGAGAATTGCTATTTTTTGGTCTTTTTTCTACCTGGGTTATCCCCAAAGATGGCCTTTCCCTGTTCTTCTCTGGTATCCCCATGTGAACATCCTGAGATACTGTCTACTCCTGGTTATGGACTACTAAGGCACCAGAACACACTGGCTGTGATACCTCACAGAGATCAACTACCTGCTGGATGACAG
The DNA here is from genome assembly GCA_028583015.1 of Wollemia nobilis. Taxonomy (NCBI): domain Eukaryota; kingdom Viridiplantae; phylum Streptophyta; class Pinopsida; order Araucariales; family Araucariaceae; genus Wollemia; species Wollemia nobilis. The sequence continues at coordinate 5,126,714 of JAQPPZ010001808.1, forward strand.
GAGAAGATGAGAGGGGGAGTTGCCTAGGAATGTTAGAAGTTTCCTTGAAACCCTCCAAGCCCTCCATAGAAAGATCCTCTTCATCAACCAGTGACTTAAAAATCTCATACCTATTGGTAGGCCTGAGATGAGATTGCTCCTTTCCCTCCTTTTTCTTTGTCCTTATTTTTCTTCTGGGCTGTTCAAAACCCTCTCGCTGAGCTTCCTGGCCCTGACCGGTACTATTAGGATCTTTATTAGGAGCAACCTTATCCTCTTTAGGCAGGTTTGGCATTCCTGAAGGGGCCTCCATTTTGGCATTCATATTAATAGGACAAAAATGGGCCAAATGTCCATGCTTGTGGCAAACCCTACATTTGAAGGGTAGGGCCTCATAGTCTAGCTGTTGAATCCAGGAGAGACCTGCTAGTTCAATTTCCAACTCTATCAGCAAAGGCTGGCTGAGATCCATCTCCACACATATTCGAGCATACACCGCCATGCTCCCTTTAATAGTGTCTTTGGCAACACCCAGATGTCTACCAATCGAATTTCCAATCATTGCCAATACCTGCTCACCCCAAAATTCCATTGGAAGAGCATATAATCGGATCCAAACTGGGACAGCAGTAGGTTCAACATGAGGATCGAAACCCACCCTCTAGGGTTGAACAAATAGCCCTGTCGGGCCATGGTTTTTCTTCTCCGACTCGAAAGCCTTATTTCTATCGGCCAGAGCCGAGAAGGCGACAATAAAATAACCATTACTAATAAACCACAATGAATACTCACCGTGGGGCTCCCAGTTCGACGAATCCAAGAATGCAAAAAGTTCAGGGAAGGGCGAATACCCATGAACTTGCAGATTAAATCATGGTTAGCTCTATAGAGGACTGATTCTTCAACCATGTTGGGTTCAATGACGATTTTTGGCCTGGAATCAGCCTGCGGAAAACAACCATTCACCCGATGTGTTGATGACCTATTCCCAGTAGCCGTGAAGAGATTTTTATATGCCATATTTTGGGCTTCGACGTTCTTTGAAGGAGAATCGTCTTTAAACAAATCAGCGTAAGAGCTGGTACTTCCTGGAAAAGGAGCCGGAGAAGTCCCCATTGGACCCTCCTAGGGCACCGATCTGACCTTCAGATCCACCGTACCCCAAAGACACTTTAGCAAACCAGCAGAAGCCAAAGATTTTTCGAAGATGCAAAAACCCTAGTTCAGAGAAAAAAATCGCCAGCTGTACTTGCATATTATTGTGTTGCATGCAAATAATACGATAGATGGTTATTGTTAGTAGGAAGAGTGTAGCCAATTAAATCAGTCTTACAAGCCATTCCAACATATTATAATCCTTTTTATATTATGCTAATATTGGTTGAAAAATATATTTTTAATAGGTTGAGAATTTGGGGGTATATCGGGGCCACCCTTCCCAAAAACTTGGGTATCCATTAGGAAAGCCCAATATATTTTGCCATTGTGGTGTCCCTATTGAGATAAATTGGTAGAAAAGTTTTGATCTATATTATGCAGTCATTTTTATGCTTAGGATTACATGAAAAAATAAATTTTCCTTGCTGAAATGGAGAAAGTGTATGATGATAAAACTATGAGAGGTCTCAGTTTAGAAGTTCTTATGAATGCAAACTTAGATATTAGGGAAAAAGAAATTTGGAGATTATAAAAAGAGAGTCAAAAACAATGGGCAAGAATTATTCTAAGTATGTTGAACCCAATGACCCAAGCTTAATATTTACTATATTCTCACTACAATATGCTTCTATACTATGGGATAATTTAAAAAATCAATTGATCTATTGATTAAAGGATAAATATGGGTGGTGGGAATTGGAGAAAATATTTATATTTGAATGGATACTTGGTGTGATAAAAAACCACTCAAACTAGATCCAATTTTAAAATCATGGATTAGATTACTTCAAGACAAATATTGTGATAGGGTTTCAAACATTATATACAAGGATCAAGAAAGAAAATACAAATGGAAAGAATATTTTTTAAAATTATATTAGACATTGTTGCTAGAAGGTAGTTGAGCAAAAATATAACAACAATGATTATTTTGAGGGGAGTTGAGGATAAGCTGATTTGGGAGTTGAATAGCTCAAGAGAACACACAACAAGAAACAAATATAATGTGAAGCACCAACAAAATAGGAATATCACAAGGACATAGAGAGATATTTGGGATAGCCCAAGCATTCCAACATTCAAAATGTTTGTATGGCTAGTAGGTCATAGAAAATTTGTATCTTATGATAACCTAATGAAAAGGGGTTTTCATGGCCCCTCATAATGTGTTTTATGTAAAAAGGAGGAAGAGAGTATATATTATCTCTCGAGGCACTATTCAATAGTCTAGGAACTATGGCAATGGATTTTTAATATGTTTGGTGAATGCATGGTATAACTGAAGAACAGTTAAAGCAATGTCAGAGAATTCTAAAAAGTAAGGTATTATAGACAATTTAGGATATATTGAAAGATACAATGTTTTTGATTATATGTCTGGAAAGAAAAATAAAAATATTTAAGGGAAAGGAAAGCAGTCTAGAGATAATGAAAAGGAAGATTTGTTTAGCTATAGAGGAGTCTAAACCAACCCCAACAAGTCACCCTATCCCTAATCTTGAAGTAGAGAGCTTTGATAGATGAAGTCAAGTCATCGAATGAAATTATAATGTTGGGTACAAGAGAAACAAAAAGAAGGCAGAGATTATAAAGTGGAAACCACCAGAAGTGGAGTTGGTCAAATTAAATTTTGATGGAGCAAATAAAGGAAATCCAGGACCACCAAGAGGAGGAATAATTAGAAATAATAAGGGTGAGATTTTATCACGTTATGCTTTTAATATTGGATTAAAGACAACTAATGAAGCTAAAACTTGGGCAGATTTAGAAGGGTTAAAAATATGTAGACAAATGAAATGGAACGAAGTATGGATGGAAGGCAATTCACTAATAGTAATAAACACAATTTTGAGGAAAGCAAAGGCTCCATAGAACATACAAGAGATCATTGTGGAAATACAAGACCTTGCTACGTAGTTTGAAGAAATTGAGTTTACACATACGTTAAGAGAAAGGAACAAATGTTTAGATAGGCTAGCCAATAGAGGAATTTTAATAGAGGATCATGAAGTTAAATTCTCTTTCCCGTGGTTAGAGGCTTAGTTATCAAGTTCGAGTTCGTATTCGAATTCGATACTTTTAAAGTTCGAAATAAATTTGACATGTTTAAAAATTTGTAATAAAATTCGACATAAAATTCAATATATATAATAAATGTATATATATTTTCATATAATTTTATTTTTTATTTTTATATAAAATTTAAAAATCAAATATACAAAATTATAATATTTGTTTTTAAAAAATATATACTTTAAAATATATTAAAATATTTTTTAAAATATAAACATTTTTATAAATTTATGTAAATATAGTAATTTTTTAACACGAGAAGATTCTTAAAGGTTAAATCAACAATTCTTTTGAAATTTAAATTATAAATATAGTAATCATAAAAAAAATGTTCGCATAAAAGAAAACACTTAAAATATATTATATTATTTAAGTTTAAAAATTAGAAAAGTTTAATTTTAGGTTTCCTTAGAAGCTAGGATTAAAGAGCAATGTTTTTTTTTTCTTTTATTTTAGGGTTAAAGAGCAAAGCTTTTTTTATTTTATTTTAGGTTTAAAAAGCAATATTTTTTTCTTTTATTTTAGGGTTAAACAACAATGTTTTTTTTTCTTTTATTTTGAAGAACTTTCAGATTATTTGAGACAAGGAGCATTTCAAATAGCAAGTACAAAAATAATGAAGCCTCCAAATGGAAGATTTGTTTGTCAACTGCAACTTTCAGAGCTATCCATTCTCTCAAATGATGATAAAGAAATAAAGAAAACAACATCCCCATGAGGTTGAGAATAGATTGAAAATGGTTGCTTCCGATAGTATTTGCAAAAAAATTCAAGCTTCCAAATTGCATGTTGCAGGAGGGAGATTGCAGGAGGGTTTGTTCACAACTGTCGTGTTTATAGCGCTTCCCCTGTATTTTTTTTCAACAACTAAAAATTGATTTTAGGGTTTTTGATGCTTGTTTTTCACCCAATTTTTTTTGGCCGAATTTAAGGTTTGTTCGCCAAATTTATGTGATAGGATTTTAAATTCGAAGAAATTCGAATTTCATATAGAAAACTCGACGAATTTGATAACCAAGGTTAGAGGAAGTATTAAGTTTAGCTAAAGATAACAAGAAAATGTTGACTATCTAAATAAAATAATGATTAAGATTTACTTTAATGTTTTCCATTATTAATATTTATTGTATTTTATAACATTTTTTTGATAATATGGAAGAATCGATTTTGAAAGGATCCTCGAACCTTTTTATAACCAAGATTTTACCAAAACAAAGGAAGCAACAAAATAAAATTCATAGAGGGAAGTCCCATCATGGGCCCTAGGGACAAAACACAACAAAATAAAGACGAACGAAAGGGGGACCAAAGACCACTAGAGAAGAGAAAGAACATCAAACATCCAAAAATTCCTCTTTCTCCTCAGAAAGATCTATCTCCACCTCGATGTCATTTTGGTTGCCTTGGATACTACCCAGCATCAAGGTTACCTCCTTTGTATATGTAGTCGCCTTTTAGAGAGATTTTTGTAGAGAGCTTAACAGATGTTCAATAACCTTCATGGCACTTGTGGGAGTATTAAGAGAGTCCTAAATTATCACATACCTCTTCCTTTTGTTCCTACTATTATCTTAGGAGAGTTGGGTTTGTTTTCCTTTTGGGTAAACTCAGCACAATCCTTAGAGTTCTTAGAATCTAGAATGATGTGCATCGATTTTACTGGTTTCATTGATTTGGATTTCAAGTGCTTAGAACATCTCATTTTTTCCTCCTCACTATTTGGAAGACCCAACTGGTTCTAATGATCCTCCTAGTCCTTGAATAGCTCACCCTCCTATTTGTTGGGAGAAAACTTGTGATAAAAAAGGGAATGATCTAACGGGGTCGAAGAGGGGGTTCTCATCTCATTCCTCTCTAAATTTTTAAGAGGAATATTTAACTTAACTACTTCAGAAGGACTTCCCAACTCTATACCCAGGGTAATACTCCCATAGAATTTTGTTTTTCACCTAATAATCGAATATCATATTTAACAGGCCTTGATCCAGGGGCATCGTCAAGTCCCATGGATCAATAGCCACCTTATCCTATGGCTTCGGGAGAGACTCTCATTGATAACCATTCTGATATTTTTTCAAAGTTTCCCTTCTACCATTGAAAAGCTTGAATTCTTTGGCAAGGGAATGTTTTTTCCTGTTAACACATTATGTTGCAATAGGCATCTCAATTACCTCAAAGATCAAGGGAATTGAAATGTTGATATCAATTCCTTTCTTTGTTACTCTTCCTTCCTTCCAATAATGAGCCATTTGGATGGATAAATCTCAATCAAAACCATTGAATTTCTTGAGGAACCTTAAGAGCCCTCTCTTTTTCAAAATTTCTTTATCGACATTAAGGGAGGAGGGATCCACTCTCTTCAATTCAACCTCCTTTATCAATTTTCTAGATCTTAAATAGGGCTAGGGGATTAGACACATACCACTAAGTAAGGACAAACCTTCAGCAAGGAAGAAAAGGTTAAAACTATAATTGTTGCCTATACCTCCCTCTTTGCTCCTTAAAACTCTGTCAAAATAGTTTCCAGAAATATCTCTACTCAAAAAGAAAATCCAAACTAGTTTTTCATCCCTAGGTAAATATTCCTCAATCCTTGAAAAGGACCTCGATCCAAGCCACAAAAGGTAGTTCTAATGAGAATGCAATTGAGTACTATTAAGGTGCACAAAATCCACACAAAATTTGGGTTCACTATGATCACAATGCCAATTAGAATTGAAGGACTTAGGCATCACAAGAGTTCCCCATGTCCGACTAGAGAACAACATAGGGTGAAATTATGTTTTGCCACCTCATCTTGAAACTTTCACTTTTGGAGATGATGATACCAAAATCTAGATCAAACAAAAAAAAACTGCTATTGATGAGGATTGAGTTGAAAAGGGAATCATGTTGGCACTATTTACTAGGAAAGGAGTCACGAATCAAATGACTCATAGAGCCCTTGAGGGATGTTGTGACCCTACTAATTATGAATTGGAGGAAGGAACGAGAAGTATGATAAATGTTAAAAATCAACCTATCAATCCATAGGGACTATTTCTAAGAGCCAATAAAAAGAGAAGAGATTCTCCTCAAACTTATAAGATTGACAATCTAGATGACACGATGACCCTCCACCTTATACTTATGCAAGCACCAAGTAGCTGAAATCTGACTCAAGTTCTCTACCACCATGGAAGGATTTAAATTTAAAATTGGTCCGATGGTGCCAAGCTTTAATGTTAGGATGTCGAGGGATAAATTTTATCACAATAGAGAGGATCTTCTAAAAATTAAGTTTGATCGAAAGGCCATGGGGCCCAAAGGAGTCTCCCAAACTAAAAAGATCATCAATCAAAGGCCAGATCCAAAAAGGAAGCCATAAACCATTAGACACATAAATAGACTAATTTTGGATGATTTGAGTTAGCACCCAGGGAAAATTTTTCTTTCAAATGAAAAGACCTTTCTGATCAAGGCCAAGATTCACCATTAAGTCAAAAAATTTATTACCTTCCTTGAAGACATGATTAATCTAGACGTTTTTAAGATTATTAATATTTTTTTTCGATTCCTTTAACAAGTTAGCAATATTCCAAATAGGGGAGTGATAGACCAATAAAGAGTTGATTATATTTAAGGATTCACCTTCAATAATTACCTTTCTACAATCGAGGGACTTAAGAAGAGTAGCACCCTAGAAGAGGAATCTAGCTTCCACAAGGTGACAGGATTGGATGCCTAGGTTTTCAGCATAAGCCAAGATAATTTAACCTTGGTCATTCCTGGAAACACCTCCAACACCAGCTCTACCTATATTTTCTTTTGAGACCCTATCAAAGTTGAGTTTGATCCATCTTGAGGGAGGTGGATTCCATCTTAGCTGAGATCTATTAAAATTCCTTGGTTTATCCATTTGTCTTTTAGGGAGGCCTAGTTTAACCGCCAATCTAAACTCTAAATCACTTTCTCTAACTTCAAAAAAGAGTATACTTGTCACATTTTCCACAATGACATTGAAAATTTTGGAACTTACTTCAATAGGATCCCTCATAGCATTCTTGAAGGCTCTATTATTTCTTTCCTTCCACACTCCCCACAAAAAAATGGGAAGCTAAGGTTCCAAAGGGTTTGTAGTATAATGCTAGAGAAAGTGGAGAACCATTGGACACAAATATCTAAAAGGTTATTAGGAGGCACCCAACAAACATCTAGGTTCCTTGCTATGGAAAGGAAAACATCCCTAGAAAAGGACCAGTTAAAAAAAATATGCCTGGAATTTTCTTCATCCTTCTCATAGAGAACACCTATTTAGAATCACCATTTCCCTTATTTGAAGGTTATCAATGGTAAGGATTTTATTTTGAAATGCTAACCAAAAGAAGAAATTGATGTTGAGGATGAGGCTTTTGATCCAAATCTACTTGCTAGGGAACCAAAATTCAGAATCACTCTCTAGAAAGTATGTTGATTTCACATAGAAGCAACCATTCTCCTCCTCTTGCCAAATAATATCATATTCCTTTTTCAGAATTCTTAATAACTTGTGCTCTCAGCTTTTCAAAAATAACTCTTTTGGCATCCATCTCCATTTGATTCAAGTATTGATCTAGAATGGATTTTCATCATTTCTTGCCATTGATCACTTTGATCAAATCAGACACTTTGAAACCAAAGAGTTGTTGGGTTTTGGGTTTCAAAATAGTAAGGTTTGAAGAATTAATCAGGGGATAATTCTGCAACCAAGTGCCTTTCCAAAAATCTATCTTAGTTCCTTTGCCCAGGTTCCGTCTTTACCCTTTTTAGAAGAGAAATTTAAATTTGAGGAGATTGTTCCAAAAGGCTAAACCCGAGGGAGGGTGGGATCTTCCAGGAAATTTCAACCTAATTTTAGATATTTGACAGCAAGAATATGAACCCACCCAACTTTTTCCTACTTTAGAAGCTTCTAGCCTTTCTTAGCCATAAGACCCTTATTCATCTATTTTAATTTTCTAAATCCCAATCCACCAGATTCTTTCTTGGAGTAAACTTATTCCCAAGAGACTAATGGGAATCTTTTTTCTCTTATGATCCTAGCCAAAGAAAGGTATTCTAAATTTGTTCAACTTTTTCAGCAATCTTTGTTAGGATTTTAAAAAGAGACATGAAAAATGTGGAAATGCTTTGGAGAGTGGATTTAACTAATTGGGCTTTGCTTGCTAGGCTTAGGAGGGACCCTTTCTAACCTGTAAGTTTTCTTTCCACTCTTTCCACCACAGGGGACCAAATATCATCCTTAATTTTACCTTTTAAGAGAGGTATTGTAAGGTATATGGAAGGCATATTTGCTATAGAACATCCTAGAATATGGGTGATCTTCCTTTGCCTTTGAAGAGGTGTTTTAAGGGAAAAAATTTGCTTTTCAAGTAGTTAATTTTTTGGTCAATATTTTTCTCAAAGGAGGAAAGGATGGACTTTATAACCTTAGCTTGTGGGATAGAAGAATAAGAGTTCAAAAGGGTATCATCAACAAATTGTTGGTGGGTAATTGCGTCCAGTGACAGGGTTGAATTGATTCCATCAATCAATCTTAGGATAGAAGCAACCTTGATAGATCTTCCTAAGGTTTCAGCAAGGATGATAAATAGATAAGGTGAAAGAGGGTATCTCTGATAGAGGCCTTTGGAGCTCTTGAAGTACCCTAAAGTAGATCTGTTGATGATGACATAAAATATAGTTGAATAGATATAAGCCTTGAAGAGATTGATCTAGTTTTGATGAAATTCAAACTTGGTCATAACTTAAAAATAAATCCTAAGAAAATTTATCATAAGCTTTATTCATGTCAAGCTTAAGGAAAAGTCTTGCTCTTCCACTCTTATCTACAAAATGAATAAGCTCATGAATGTGATGATGTCATTTATGATTTATCTCTCTACCATAAATCCTTCTTGATTGGAGTCAATAATGATAGGTAGAAATCTCTTAATACCATTAGCCAACACTTTAGTTAGGATTTTGTAGATTGTGTTGCAAAGACTAATAGGTTTGAAATCCTTAGATCCTTGGCTCCAACAATTTTAGGGATAAGGACAAGAAAGGTAGAGTTCACGTCTTTGGGGATATGACAAGTCTTCTAAATTTTATAAATGGATTTAGTCACATCTTTGCCTAAGATATGCCCATTTTTTTGAAAAAATTGAACTAGAAATTTGTTCGGGCCAAGGGATTTTTCACTACCCATAGAAAACATGGCATCCTTGATATCTTCCTTATTTAAAGGGATGATTAGGAAAGAATTCATATCATCAAATATTAAGAGGGGGATATTGGATAAAAGATCTCTTTCTCCTTGAATGTCCCCTTCCTCTCTAAAGTATAGAAGAGATTCAAAGAAATTTACTACTTTTGCCCTAATCTCCAAAATATAATTAGTTTTTGACTCATCCACTTTTATCACTTCTTTAATTCTATTGGAGTTCCTATGTCTTAGATTAGTAACATGGAAGAATTTGGTGTTATGATCTCCCTATTTTAACTATAAGGCTCTAGATTTTTATCTCCAAAAGATTTCTTCACAAGCTAAAGAATTACAATATTTTGATAGGATTTCTTTCTCCTTAGCTCTAGAGACAACGAACATGGAACCAAAATTTGAAGCTAAATCAATCTCCTTTAACTGTCTTTTCAATTCCTCATTCTAGTGAATATGACCAAAAATATATGTATTCCAAACCTTCAAATTAGCTTTGATGTATCTAAGTTTTTTGGCAACTTGAGATATAAGGGGATCGAAAAACTTTTTAGAGCACCATTTCGCTATCTTAAATTCCATATCAGGGCGTTGTATCCACATTGCTTCAAACTTGAAGGGTCTAACGAATTTATTGGTGGTAGGGAAGGTCTTGAGCAAAATCAAGTTATGATCCAAACCAATTTTAGGAAAATTACAAAGAGAAGCATCACCCAGGGAGGTCAAATCTTGATTAGAGGTCAAGATTCTATCCAGTCTTATCTGAATTAATTGATTTCCTACCGTTTTGTTACTCCACGTGTATTTATTTCCTCTGAGATCAAGGTCCATTAATACTTTCAAATTCACAAAATGAGCAAATTCATCAACTCCCTTTGACAAAATTGGGTTACCCCCTTTTTTGTTCAACTGATATAGAGAGGAATTGAAGTCACCTACCAACATCCAACATTAATTTTTGAAAGTGCATGTTTTTTATTTTATTTTATTATTTTTGTTGTTTTTTACTTATTTATTTACTTATTTTTAAATTAGTTTTGTGTGTTTGTTTGCTCCGTGAGTATGTCAAAGGTGGTAGGCCAGGTCCGAGTCCTGGGCGTTTTTGGCGGAATGGATACCCCTACCTCCTTGGGTCTTACCCGAAAGTGGCATCCCTTTTGGGATTTTTTCCACAAATAAATAATAAAAAAAAAACATTAATTTTTGAAAGCTTCCCTCAGTTGGTCAAGGGTAGACCATAAGGTAAAATCTCCTCGAAATTGAGTTAGGCATATAAATATTTGAAAGGATCCATCTACGATTTGACTTATTGCAAGAGAAGAGAATATTAGGAAATATATTCAAGGAAGAGATTATAGAGCCTTCCATTTTTTTTGGGTCTTAAAGGCACAAGAGCCCTTCTAAGGCTCCTTGGATATGGCTTACAACATATTGAGCTTCCTTCCAAATAAATTATTTGACCTTATCGACATTAGATTCTTCTACCTTTGTTTCTTGTAAGAGGAGGGTATGCAATGCAATCTCTTTCCTTATTGATGTTAGAAGTTTCTGCTTGGAATGGTCATTCAAGCCTTTAACATTCCAAGAGATGAGCTTCATCTGAGGGGTTTGGAGATTAGTTTCTTTCCTCCACCTGAGTTCAAAGGACCCTAAGATTTATAGGAAGCAAAATTTAATGGTTTTTCTTGCAAAAGTGCTCCTTTTTCAAGTTTCAGGTCCATCTGAGATACAAACACCAAATCCGAGTCTGTTTCCTTTTTATTGATATTTTTATTGGGGATCTACCAACCTTGTGCTCATTGCCAACCTCAACACTCCCTTTTTTTGGTTTCTAGGAATGGGACCTAGGGTTCCAAGTCCTTTCCTCATTTTGGATTTACCTTTAGAAGGGGAACTGTGAGAGTATTTTGAGATTATAGCTTCAAATTCTAACTTCTAGAGTTTGGAATCCTTTGAGTATTATGTGATAGATTCTCTATGTATTTTATAACATTAATGTGTTTTCATATAAACTATTTATTATAATTCTTGTGGTTGCATTTATTATTTAGAAAGGAAACTAACACTCTAGATCTAGTAAAGTGGACTATGATAGCACAAAGTTTGAAAATATTACTCTACTAAAATATGAATAGACAATAGAGGTGAAGTTTTGGTATTGCGAAGGTTGCTCTAAGAAAATACAAAGAAGAAGAATGTTAATTTTGTAATATTTGTATTTATAAAGAAAATTGAAGAAGATCTAGAAAATGAAAATCAAGAATTCAAACTTTTTATGAAAAAGATGTAGGTATCTAGCTATAACATCTCAATTGAGATTAAAATCGAATTTGCTCATAAACTCTCAACATCTAAAGAAGAGAGTTGTGATTTGTCATGGATGGGGAACCTGAGTATAACCCCTTTTTTCTCCAACAAAAATAAAAATTATATGAATTTACGTAAAATTTTGAAGTTTAAATTAAATTTAATGTATAGGAAGAACATGGAGTTATGATCAAATAAACTTGATTGGCATTATTTATAAGTGAAGATGATTTTATTTTCCTTATTAATTATAATTTTAAAATAGGAAGAAATACACTTCTCAAATTAATGATTTTCATATTTTCTCTTTACTTACATGGTCATCTTATAACAACAATATTTAATATATTTTTATGTATTTAAAAATCTAATACTTATGTTCAATTTTTTTATGCAATATAATATTTTATTTATTAATTAAAAATATAAAATAACATTTGTTCAACTAATTGAATTTGTCAACTTTCAAGTTGTTGTAATATCACTATGTGGTTACAACTCAATACACATGAACTTGTTTTAATCTCATAACACACACACATGGCTTCTATTAAGGACCATTTTCATCAAAAGACTAAATACCATGGTTGTTGTTAGGTCAATTAAGCCATATCCAACATACCTTTTTATCACAGATAATTTTCATTTATTTTCTATTAAATATATTTATCAACTTTCCACACACATATATGTATGGCTTCTATTGGGGCCACTTCATCAAAATATTAAAATATTATATTTGTTGTTAAATAAATTAAACTATATCCTACATACCTTTTTATCATAAATATTTTTTATTTCTTTTTCTATCAAATATATTTTTCAATTTTCTCCGAGTGCTATGTTTCCACAAGCAACTCATTTTAATTAAGAGATAAAATCTCACTTGGCCAGTTGCCTTCTAAAATTTGAATTTCACCAAAATGAAGATCAACATTATTATTGGCTAATTATCTATTTTCTGACTTCCTTCTCTATAAATATGCTCACACTTCCAAGAGACTACCTTTAGTAATGGATGATGAACATCAACAATAATATTATTTCTATCTAATCCCCACGTCCATTTGTGTTGATAGCATCAATGGTAATTTGTGAATCTCCCTCAATTAAAATATATTTCCATAATTTTTCTATTGCAATTTTAATCCTTAGAAGAAGTGCCCTAGCCTTTGGATAGTTGTTAGTTGAAGCTCCATATGATGTAGAGTAAGTGAGGAGAATTTTGCCTTCATTATTTTGAAAAGCACCACCTCCACTGGTTTTTCCTAGATTTTCTTTAGAAGCATAGCCAAAATTAATTTGGATAAACCTACTTTTGAATGTTTTCATTTTACCCTAGATTGAAGTAGATCCTTTGTTTTAATGCCATTATCATAAATGAATCTTCCATGTATGTTCAAATATTGTAACCAAGTTGTTACCACCTCTTTTTCTACACTTAAGTCTTACCATGATGAGCTCCATATATGTAAAAATTATGCAAGAGAGGCAATAATATGATTCCAAACTTGGGCATGATTTTTATTATTCCTTTCAAGCCATAAATTTCAACAAACAATGGAAGGGCCAATCCACCATAGGATACATAATAATTTATCTTTAAAATGATTAATCCTACATCAAAATTTTCAATATCAATGGAGTTGCATAGTATATTTTCATATTTTATAAAAGCAACCCTAAATGGTGTGAGCAAAGGCATGATGAAGAAGTAAATGGTCTGATGTTTCTAAATTCTTCTTACACAATGCATATATGAAAGGTCTATGATACCCTCTTCTTTGTAGACTCTCTCTTGTAAGAATCTTACTTTGAAAATTTGACCAATGGAATATTGAGGCCTCATGAAGAGCCTCTAGTGACCAAACATTCTTCCAAGCAAAATATTTAGGAGTAGGAGATTGCTTTAAATCCTCATTTCTCAACTTGACCAAGTATCTACCATATTTTGATAGATTTCAAAACAACTCATCCTTTCATGTAAAAATTGACAAATAAAATTCTTGAAGCATCTTTTGAAGTTTATCTACAATTTGTTTGAGTTCCTCCCTTTCAACTAAGTTACTAATAAAAATATATGATCTAGAGTTGCTGCTCATATTAATATAGTCTTTAATATTTAAACCTTTACAATTTAGGCATGCCCAAGCTAATGGTTGCCATTTTGAGTCATAAATAAGAGGATAAGGTTTCAACCAAGCATTTGATAAAAATTTTGCATAAGTTCCCTCATTAACGAGCCATCTAATATATTTATTTATCAGTTGCAAACTATTTGATTGAAGTTCCATGTTGACGATCCTTTGGGTAGGGTTCTTTTCCTAAATAATTTCATTGCATCAAGAGAACCTTTGTTAGGTACCCAAGATAAGTATTTAATAGTATAATATTATATAAATATTATAATATTATATTAGATATAATTATCCCACATGCATGGATAAGTGGAAGTGGTAGGTAGTTGGGCATTATAAATATGGGCAAAGACTCATAGAGAGGAGGAAGAGAAGAATATTGTATTTATCTTAAGATGAGATATCATAAGGAGCATTGTATGGTGTTGCCCTACCTTACGGGTTTGGATTATAAATTGGAAATAGTTGTTTAATTTATAGATTTTATATTATTTTGATTTATGTAGATTATTCATTATGGTTATTTATGTAATTTGTTAACAATTTATGTGGATGAGCAAAGGAGGTGCATAACAAGTGATATTAGAGCACTTTTCAGGGCTATATTTAACTATAGAATTATCAAAACCAAAGGACATTCTAGGGTCAAGTTCAACTATAGAAGTTTTGATGCTTAATAAGCACCTGCATTAGGCTAATAACCTCTTACAAGATTGGGTGTAAGTCATGACTACTTAATTGGGGGAAGTACTTGGGCTAAAAATTGCCCTAAAACACATTTTGAAGAGTACCCTAGGAACCACAGAGTAATTGGTTTGAATGTGTCACTTGTGAATAGGTCAACAACCTCACATCTTGTTGGTAGTATTTTTACTCTATGATAGTATACAAAGAGTTATCATTTATAAGTAAAATTGTGGTTGGTTTCTCAACAATTATTCCCTAGGGAAATAAAGTTGGTAATCAAATAGTGGCACTCACTTAGGTAACCTTTGTGGCGGGTGAGATTTACCTTAAGTTAGTAGGAAGCCAAAGTTTGGGGTCTAGTTAGTTGCTAGAATTACCACATAAAGTGCCATATAATCGTCAGCAATAAGTTCAACAGAGCAGGCAGTTACCAATATAAAAACAACCAGTTTACAGTTGATAACAATTTGTCAAAAAAAATAGTCTACAATTGGTAATAAACACTTACAATTATTAATAGTTTACAAAAACAAAATCCTAGAGTAGTAGTTTGTAGTTTGGTGATAGTTCGAAGAGTAGCAGTTGTAGTTTGGTAGCAGTGTCAAAATACTAAATCCACAATTTGGTAGCAGTTCAAAAAAAGGGTCTATAGTTTGGTAATAATTTGGTGAAAAAATCTATAGTTTGGAATATTTAAAAAAATAATAAAGTTTTGAATTTTTTGTGGGGGTTTAAGGTCATGGAGTTGCCAATATTCATTGAAAGAAAAATATATTGATGTTTGAGAATTGTGGATGAAGTTTAAATCCCTATATTTTGATTATGATTATTGGAAATCCTACCTTACCAAATTTTTAGACAAATAAGCTCTTTCATGGTGGGTAAGTTTGATTAAGAAAAATAAAAATTACACTTGGGATGAAATGGAGCAAGCATTTTTTAGTCAATCGGACCCATATAACAAGAAAGGCATAAAAGAACACAATGATACATCAAATGAAGGGCATACGAATGAATATTATCCAGAAGGAAGCACAACTTGTATGTTAGAGGAGTCAAACAATATTTAAAAGGATCTATGCCTACAATAATACATAGAATAAATAAACTAAATACATAAATAGACCAACAACTATGTAGAATAAATAAAAAACATATACTTTACGAGAAAATGACAAAAAAAAAGAGAAGGATAATAGTGTACAGAATGAAGGAAGCACCAAAGGCTGCGTATAAAATTTTGAAAATATGAAGTTGCCAAAAGAGGTAAACAGGCTTCAAGAGGAACAAAAAAAAGAATAGAAATGAAATAATAGAAGGAAAAATACAGATGACAACATGCAAGTTGAAAGAACCAGATTGTTGGTATTAGATAAGTCAAAGAGTAGTTAGAGAGATTTGTTCAAGCTTAAAAATTCTATTTTTCAGGTTCATGGTTGCATCTAGAAGGATTAGCAGTAGATACAATGTCATTAATGTCTTTGGCTAAGAGGTTGCAAATTCAGACAAAGAAAATCAAAGACATATGAATTGAGGGTATGAATATTCAAGTTTTTGAATATTTGAAAATCACCATAGACAAATAAATTTTACATTCAAATTTTTATGTTATTGAGATGGATGATGTGAACATTGTTCTTTGTTATCATTGGTTAAATTATTTGGATACTATTAATGCTAACATACAAAATAAGTTCATGAAATTTTGGTATAGGAAAAAGAAAATAACAATACAAAATATTTTCTAGTGTAAAAAGCAAAGAATCCAAGAAAAACAAGTAGTTATAGTAAGGGAACAAGTCGAGAAACCAATAAAATAATCAAAAGGTGAATCTATGAGAACAATAACAACCTAGTAAGGAACAACAACAAAGATCCAAGAAACTATGTCAAAGATCACTCTAAAACAAAATGAAAAAAAACAAAAGAACCTAAAATAGAGGTGAAGAAGGAGGTCGTAGTAGAAATCAAAGAAGAAGCAAAAGCAGAGTCCAAGGATGAACCAAAATATGGAAGTATGACATAGGAGCATAAAAAGAAAAGAAGAAAATACTGAACATTAAATCTAATAGAATTTCAGGTTAAGGTTGCAGCATATCGCCACCCACACCACTAGGAGCGACAACAATCTTGGAGGTATGGCTTAAGGAAACAATATTATGGTTCTACATGGAATCAAAAGGACAAGAACTATGGTAGTGTTTAAAAAAAAAGCATAGTAACTAGTTTTTAGAGTGGTGCAACAACATCAAGGAACAAATGGACCCATCATTTGAGTTACCAGAGTAGAGCAACAAAAGCGTGGAGCCAACAAAGCAGTCCTAGATACTCAAGTGGCAAAAGCAAACAAGTATGGATGAAAAAGAGTGATATTTATTGCTAGTAGAAAGATGCCTCTAACACATGGAACCAAGGGATTACTTCCAAAAATTCAAATGGTAGAAGGGCATATCAACATCAATAAAGACCACCACCAATCAAAGTTTCACTAGGATGGATGGATGATCGAGATCAATACAAATTCATAGCAAGGCTCAAAACATCATATTGTTTAATATTTTCTTATGTTTCAAAGATGAAACATTTTGTAAGGGATATGGAATGTTAGGTACCCAAGATAAGTATTTAATATTATAATATTGTATAAATATTATAATATTATATTCAATTTAATTATCCCACATGTATGGATAAGTGGGAGTGGTAGGTAGTTGGGCATTATAAATATGGGCAAAGACTCATAGAGAGGAGGAAGAGAAGAATATTATATTTATCTCAAGTTGAGATATTGTAAGGAGTGGCTTCCTTCCAATAAGGAGCATTGTACAATGTTGCCCTACCTTAAGGGTTTGAATTATAAATTGAAAACATTTGAATAATTTACATATTTTATCTTGTGTTGATTTATGTAGATTATTCATTGTGATTATTTATTTAATATTTTTGTAATTTGTTAATGATTTATGTGGATGAGCAAAGGAAGTTCATAACAACCTTAATATTTTTGCTTGATTCTTCCCCTGGTCTCTAAATAATCTCCACCCAAGCTTTGCCCTTACAACCAAACTCATAAGTCTACAATTTAGCAAGCCTAGTCCTTCAATATTATTTCGTTTGAAAACCCTATCCCACTAATAAAGAGGAAATCTAAAAATTTTCTTTAATCCTTTTCAAAGAAAGTCTCTTTGAATTTTACCAATTTATGATGTTATACCTGCTAACAATCTTGAAAGTGATATCATACAAATAAGGATGAATGGCAATGTAGTTAAATTCTTTTTTTCATGGTTAGAGAAAGTAGTAAGTTTAGTTGAAGATGATAAGAAAATATTGATTGTCTGAATTAAATAATGATTAAGATATAATTTAATGTTTTCCATTATTAATATTTATTGTATTTTATAACATTAATGTATTTTCATATAAACTATTTATTACAGATCTTATGGTTGCACTTATGCTTCAAGAAGGAAACTAACATTCCAAATCTAGTAAAGTGGATTATGATAGCACAAAGTTTTGAAAATATTATTCTACTAAGATGTTGTGCGTAGACAATAGAGGTGGAGTTTTGGTATTGTGAAGGTTGCTCTAGGAAAATGCCAAGAAAAAGAATGTTAATTTTGGAATATTTGTATTTACAAAGAAAATTGAAGAAGATTTAAAAAATGAAAATCAAGAATTCAAACTTTTTATAAAAAAAATGCAGGTATCTAGCTATAACATCTCAATTGAGATGATAATTGAATCTGCTCATAGACTCTCAAGATCTAAAGAAGAGAGTTGTGATTTGTCAAGGGTGGGGGACTTGAGTATAACCAATTTTTTCTCCAACTAAAAAAATATATTATATTAATTTATGTAAAATTTTGAAGTTTAAATTAATTTAATGTATAGGAAGAACAAGGAGTTATGATTAAATAAACTTGATTGGTGCATTATTTATAAGATATGGTGATTTTCCTTTCCTTATTAACTATTTTTAAAATGGGAAGAAATGCACTTCTCAAAACAATGATTTTCATATTTACTCTTTACTTAAATGGTCCACTTATAACAACAATATTTAATATATTGGTGTATTATTTATAAGAGATGGTGATTTTCCTTTCCTTATTAATTATATTTTAAAATGGGAAGAAATGCACTTCTCAAAACAATGATTTTCATATTTCCTCTTTACTTAAATGGTCCACTTATATCAACAATATTTAACATATTTTTTCATGTATTTAAAAATCTAATATATATATATATATATATATATATACACATGTGTGTGTGGCTTCTATTGGAACAAATTTCATCAAAATATTAAAATATTATAGTTGTTAGGTCAATTCAACATACTTTTTTTATCACAAATATTTTTCATTTTTTTTTTGGAGAACAAGAGGTTGTATTCGGGATCCCACTCTTTACAAATCACAACTTTCATCTTTAGAGCTTGATAGTTTACAAATATATTCACTTCTCATCTCAATCGAGATGCTATAGCTAGAAACCTACATCATTTTACATATAAATGCTTGAATTCTTGATTTTCATTTTCTGATTTTTTTTTCAATTTTTTGTCGAAATACAAATATTCTAGAATTCAACATCTTGACATTATCCTACAATAACCTTCACAGTACCAAAACTTCACCTCTACTATCTATGCATTGCATCTTAGTAGAGTAATATTTCTAAAACATTGCACTATCATAGTCCGCTTTACAAAATCTGGATTGCTAGTTTCCTTCCTGAAACACAAGTGCAACCACAAAAAATATAATAAAAGTTTATATGAAAACACATTAATGTTATAAAATAAATAAAATATTACCAATGAAAAACATTAAAGTAAATGAGGTGAATGCAGGAGACTTCCAGCTCTACACGGGATGTCCCGATACGCTTCCTTGCTTCCCCCTCCCTTGGTTTTATCCTAGTTTCATGGCACTTCCTAGGCCCTTATCTCTAGGTTGGTTGTGGTTGCAGATGATCTCCTTGGGGTGGGAGGTCCCTGATCCACTTGTTTGCTCCTTTCCCAGCCTGATTGAGGGTTTCCTGCTTGTGCCCCTGACTTGGGATGTCCTTGGGCTTTCCCTTGGGTATCTTGTTGAGCTTTCGGGATTCTTTTTCCTTGCTGCTCTTAGGTCTTTCCCAAGTTTGTTGTAGGTTTTATACTTGGTGTTGGATTCCAACATGTCCTTGGTTGCGGTGCATTGTGGCTTTGGGATGGGGATTTGACTTCATCCTTGGGATTCTCAAGGGGTTTTTACTGCTTCCTTCTAGTCTGGGGGGACCACGTGCCTTATTTTTTGTGAATCTTCTCTCTGAGATTATTGTATCTAATTTGCTTGATGGATTCTTAGTGTATATTTCATAGCCTTGGCAGGGACCTTGTGCTTTGCTTTCTATTGAGATCTCGTTGGTTTTCCAGATCCTATCTCTAAAGTCGTTCGTGTGTGAATTTGGAGGTTGCTTGGGGTTATCTACTACATCTTTCAATTTTGGAAGGGGACCTATGCTTATTGCTTATAGCTTGATCATCTCGTGGCTCCTTCATATCGGGTTCCTTGGGACCTCTTCCCTTTTCCTATGACTGGAGGTTTTATTTCTATTGCTTCCTCTGGTTAATTTTGGCATTCTCATAGCTCAACCTTGTGTGCAAAGGGATATCATGGCCTATGGAGATCCTCAGAATTGTTGATCTATTTTCCAAGCTCTGTGCGGGATGCTGCTTCCTCGACTGCCTCTTGAAGCTATCCTTGGGCAAGATCCTAGTTTTCTCATGCAAGGGATCTCATGGTCTGTGGAGATCCTTTGACTTGTTGACCCACTTTTTAGGCTTTGTGCAGGATACTGCTTCTTGGATGACCTTCCCTGGTCGTCCTTGGGTAGGATCCTGGTGGTTTCTGGTTTTCCTGAGCGGGATTCTAGTTTTTCCTATTTGCTCATACTTTTCGGCCCTGCCTGGGTAGGATGGCCCATTCAATTTTGAATGTTGGTTTTCTCTAGTCCAGCTGCCTCTCCCAGGATGAATTTCTTTTGCAGGTGGCTTTGAAGTCTGGTTTCTCTATGGTGGGATTCTAGTTTCTGGTTTCCCCTTGGGTGGGATTTTTCAAATTTTCCTGCCTTTGGTAGGATTTTTAATTTCAAATTTCTTTCTTTCCTACCTTGGGTGAGAATTTCAATGTTTATTAGTAAAATTCCTGCCTTGGGTAGGATTTTCAAAAAGGCCTACCCTTTGGCCTTCTAGTTGGTCTGTTGACCTTTTGTAACAAGGTTTTGGGGCCCCTTTCAAAACCCACTTTTAATGAAATATTTTACCAAGTAAAAGAAAAACATTAAATTAAATTTTAATCATTATTTGGTTTAGGTAAACATTTTATTGTCAACTTTAGCTAAACTTACTACTTCCTCTAACCATGGAAAAGAGAATTTAACTTCACAATCTTCAATTAAAACCCCTCTATTGACTACCCTATTTGCGCATTTGTTTCCTTTGATGTAAACTTGATTTCTTCAAACTCTTTAGCAAAATCTTGAATTTCCATAATCATCTCTTGTATGTTCCATGGAGCCTTTACTTTTTTCAAAATTATATTTATTACTATGAGTGAATCACCTTCCATCCATACTTTATTCCATTTCATTTGTTTGTATATTTTAAACCCTTCTAAAGTTGCCCAAGCTTCAGCTCCATTATTTGTCTTAAATTCACTATTGAAAGCATAATGAAATAAAATATCATCCCTATTATTTCTAATTATTCCTTCTCTTACCGGTGGTCCTAAATTTTATTTAAATGCTCCATCAAAATTTAAATTGACCAACTTCACATATGGTGGATTCCACTTTATATTATGTCTTTTTTTTGTTTCTCCTGTACCCAACATCATAATTCTAATTGATGACTTGACTCCATCTATCAAGGCTCTTTGCTTGCATATTAAGGATTGGGTGAGTTAATAGGGTTGGATTAGATTTCTCTATGGCTAAACAAGCCTTCCTTTTCTTACCTCTAAACTACTTTCCTTTCCTTTAAATATTCTTCTATTCCTTTCTAGCCATACAATCTAAAGTATTGTATCTTTTTTTATATCCCAAATTATCTTTAAAGTCTCACTTTTAAAAGTGCTCTACCATTCCTTTAACCATTCTTCAATTTTGTCATTCATCACCATGCATTTACCAAACATATTAAGAATCCATTGTCATATTTTCCAGACTATTGATCAATGTCCCAAGAGATGGTCTATACTCTCCTCCTCTTTTTTTATAAAGAACACATTGTTTTTTTTTTTTGTATTTACATGGTGGAATCGGTAGCCGCCACGAATCTGGGCAGGTTGTCCAACTTTTATGGCCGCCACAGTATTCTGTGCTGTCCGCCCTGAAAGCCACCACACAGATCTTCGTGCAGTCCACCCCTATAACCACCATGCCACAATTATTTTAAACCTTTTATGCCGCTGAAAGCACCAGGAAAGGGACAAGCGTTCAGTTCGACGAGGCCCAAGATTTGAACCTTGGACCTCCGCCCCCTTATGGGGTTTGGATGAACCAATTGGTCTACACCTCGGACCTATAAAGAACACATTGTGAGGGGCCATGAAAACCCCTTTTTATAAGTTTATCCTAGGATAAAATTCTTCTATAACCTACTAGGCAAACAAACATTTTGAGTTTAGGTATGCTTGGGCTATCCCAAATATCTCTCCATATTCTTGTGATATTCCTATTTTTTTGGTGCTTTATATTATATCCACTTCTTGTTGTGTATTATCCTAAGCTATTCAACTTCCAAATCAATTTATCATTGGCTCCCCTCAAAATAATCATTTTTTTTATCTTTCTCGTGAATTGCCTCCTAGCATCAATATCTTGTATACTTGTAAAAAATCTTCTTTCCATTTGTATCTTCCTTCTTGATCCTTGTACAAAATGTTTGAAACCCTATCACCATATTTATCTTGAAGTAATCTCATCCAAGGTTTCAAAATTAGATCTAGATTGAGTGGTTTTTTATCACACCAAGTATCCATCCAAATAGAAATATTTTCTCCAGTTCCCACTACCCATCTTAAACCTTTAATCACTAGATCAATTAATTTTTTTAAACCGTTTCAAAGTGTAAAACCATTTGGTATAGAAAATGCATTTAATATTTAGCTTGGATCATTAGGCTCAACACACTTCGAAGAATTCTTGCCCATTGTCTTTGACTCTCATTGTACAATATTCAAATTACTTTTAGCCTAAGAGCTAAGTTTGCATCCATAAGAAATCTTAAACCAAGATCTACCCTACTTTTATCATCATATATCTTGCTCCATTTCACAAAAGGAAAATTCCTTTTATCATGTGATCTTGACCACAAAAATGATCGCATAATATAAATTAAATTTTTTTCTATTGATTTTGGCATAGTATACAACGATATATAACATGTTGAAATGGCCTGTAAGATTGATTTAATTAGCTACACTCTTTCTGCTAATGATAACCATCTACCTTTCCATACTAGTCATTTATCTAAACTTTACTTATAATTGGATTCCATATTTATATCCTTGTTATTCCCTCAAATAAGGGCGTCCATAGATAAGTTGTTGGTAAATTTTCCTCCTCCGTTTGAAGTAACTTGCATATCCCTTCTTTGATTTTAATTGGAGTGTTTAGGAAGTAAACTTTTGAATTTGTCCTATTAATTTTTTGCCTTGATACTATTTCGTATTCGTTTAATAAGTTATTCAAATCTTTGGCTTCCATTATCCTTTCCTTCCCAAAAAGGGTTCTATCATCTACAATCTGTCGATGGGTGATGTTATCGATGTTATTACTAGCCTTAAGTCCACTTATAAACCCATATTTGTTAGCCTTATTCAAGTTCCTACCCAAAATATCTACCATAATAATGAATAAATATGGTGATAGAGGATCTCCCTATCTAAGACCTCTCTTGGCTTTAAATGATTTTGTTACTAACCCATTGATCAACACTGAATATGAAATCATATGGACACAAGCTTTAATCCATCTAACCCATTTCGTTCCAAATCTAAAATTTTCTAATAATGCAAAAAGATAATCTCATTTAATCCTATCATAGACTTTACTCATATCAATTTTTAAGATCATTGCTTTCTCTTTTCTTGAAGTTGATTAATGTATAACTTCATGAGCTACTATGATCCTGGCCATAATCTGTCTCCCTTTCACAAATCCTCCTTACTCTTCTGAAATAATTGTCTAACTGTGGTCTTAATCAGTTTGCCATCACTTTGGAGATAATATTATATGTTATATTACATAGGCTTGTGGGTATAAATGAATCAAATAATTTCACATACTTCTTTTTTGGAATCAGGATAAGATATGTTGCATTTATTTTATAAGATATGTGTTGTTTTACCCTAGATTCTTCCACTACCACTAATAAATAATCCTTCACTATATCCCAATTATGTTGATAGAATACTGTAGAGAGCCCATTTGGACTTGGGGATTTATCCTTATTAAAAGAGAGAAGAGCTAAATGAACTTATTCCAGAGTAAAAGGCTCCATCAGTTTCCTGTTGTCTTCATCTGTTTATAACTGAAGGTACTTATTGTAAAATTTTATCATTAAGAGCTTCAGACTCCTTTGATCCTAGAATATTCTAATAAAAAACCTTGCTTCCTTTATAATTTCACTTTGGTCTTCAATACAAACCTTTTCTACTGATTTAATTCTACTAATTCTCAACATTGATCTCTATACTATATTCATACTACGAAAAAACTTTGTATTTTATCTCCTTTTAACAAAATTCATCTCGATTTTAATCTCCAAAACTTCTTTTCCTTACTCAAAATATTATGATACTTACTAAGAAACTCCCTTTCCTCCAAGCTTTGATTATTAGGATCACCTTTTTGAAAATTTGAAATTTTAAGTTATTTATTCTCAAAAATATTTCCAAAAGTGTTATTGTTCCATTCTTTTAATCTAGATTTCATTGATTTAATTTAATTTGGAAGTGTATACAACCCACCATTTCTTGAAGAATTCGATGTTTGTGTTATCATATCAAAAAATTGAGGATGGTCCTCCCACATCTGCTCATATTTAAAATATGATATTTTTTTAATTCACTTACCACCATTTAACTCTTATTGGCCAATGATTTAAACCAATCCTTGTCAAGGTATTAATTTGAGCACAATTCCCTTCAGCTAGCCAATGATCTAAGAGTATGCATCTATCTAATTTTTTTTCTACTAGGTTTTTCCCTCTCCTATTTTTGGTCCATGTATAGTTATATTTTTCAAATTCAACCTTCCATAGATTATTGTTTTGAATAAAAGTTGATAAATCTCTCATACTTTGGGTTAGTTTCTGAATTCCCCTAAAATTTTCATCTAGCTTGGTTATGGCATTTAAATCTCCTATGATCATGAATTAGGTTTCTTGGTCTTTACTTCTCATAAAAGCTTCAATCCCACTGCAAAATTATAATCTACCTGACTAAGTTGTAGATCCATAGACATGAATAAGAATGAAATAAATATTTGCAAAGTAGGATGTGACTAAAGAGGTTATCCAATGCCTAGTTTTATGAATGGTTATTGTTGTCATATTTGATTATCCCTGGTGAGGCAATCGTGCCTTATGGAAGTGACACAATAGGATCATAGCTAAGAGCATGGGGTTTGGCTTAATCGAGGGTCTCCAAGAGTTTTAACAATGCCAACTCCTTGTTAGGATGTGATCTTCAAGGTGCACTTGTAACTCAACTAAGGGAAAAGGGATGCTAGAGATAATAAAAACAACTCAACAAAAGAAAGGGTGGTAATGTACCAAGATATTTGCTAAGGTATTCCTACAAAAATAAGCTTGAACTTTATGTGCTAGCAGCGAACACTTCCTCTCCTTGACAAAGCGAAGCAAAAATAAAATTTACTACTTATAGGTATGCATAAAGAGTTGGGTCCCACAGTAGAGCCAATGATATATGACTTGTGAAAAATAGACGTAGGCCTATACACACATACACTTAATAAAACCTAAAATAGAAAAAAGATCACAAACAAATACATACATACAAAAATGAGTTAGCAGGACATCACATGTGACTATACTAAAAATTTAATATTGGCTCTTGGTAGATAGCCCATATTTTTTTAATAATGGTGCAATGTCTTTCTCTGATTACTTGGGAATTTTTGCACCACCTATCTCCCCCTTGATATTGGTGTGATCATCTACCTTTGGTACTGCCTACCTTTTTGAAACCTTTTCCTGAGTTTTCCATCTGCTCAGGAGTTTTGTTCATGCTATCAAAATTTTTATTGGTATTCTTCCTTTAGGACTTTTATAAGTTTTGACAAGTCATTACATCGAGCCTTTTTATCAAACCTTCTTCTTTTCGCCACAAGTCTTATCAAAACCTTTGATCATTTCCTGCTTTCACTTTAAACTCTTGATACCAAATCTTTGCCTATTGGTTTGGTAATTTTCCTCTCATTCTTCTAAGATAAAATTCTTTTGGAATTTTTTGTGATTTAGGCCATTGACATCTAGTTCATCAGATTCTTATCAACATATTTTTATGCCAATTATTCTTCCTCACGACCCCTTTTTGTAGGTCCTTGTTTTCTTTCCAAATGTTTATATTTGCTCTAGAATTTCTAGAAGTTGGCAACAACCCCAACCTTCACCTCTTTGTTTGTGTTTTAAGGTCTTGCACCATATTTGGGGTGCATTTCAACTAAATCATGATGATTTATCACTATAGTTTTAGCAGTTCTTAGGGGACCTTCTACTTGTAAGAGGAGGTGAAATTATGGATCTAGGCCTTTATTCATTGGGCATAAAGTCATTGAAGTGTCGCTCCAGAGAAGGTGTTGAGCCCTGTTTTTGTTGAAGTGATAATCCATATTAATTATATATGTATATGTATTTTGGTATGGTCTTTGACCACTTTCTATCCCATGTTTGTTTTCTTGTATAACCTTGGGGAATTAGCACCCCACAATTTTGTTATCCATTAGTACATTTGTTTGTCAAATATGCACGATGAATTTTGTTAGTTGAGGATTCAGATTGCTTTTCCTCCATCATCAAAATCTGGTTGAAACTTAATCCTGATACTAGCCTATGTTCTATATGGTGGAGGAAAAGCAGTTATAATTGGAGTTAAGATGTGGTCCCATATTGGGTCCTGAGTATCATGGTGGACAACTAGGCACACATTTTCTTCCATTTTTGTGGTAAAATCTCTTAACAAGCAAAGGCTAAATGAGGTTGGGAGATCAATTATGTAGATGTCTTGTATCATAGTAACACTTAGGCAAGTATTTAGAGCTAACGGTAGCTTTTTTATTTCTTTCGAGACTTGAATTAGGCTATCGTCTAGTTGTGATACTTTTTGTTCATAGACTAATACTCAATACCCAATGCATCTACAATATTTTTGGGTATAACTATTGTATTTTTCTTTGAATGTGCTATACAATTGTAAAATATTTTATCTCCTTATATGAGTGAGAGATATAATAAGGGATTTTTTTGCTTGATTCATGGGCTGAAAATTATAGGACAACATCAATCTGTTGAGGTTTTCACTTTCTTTTATTTCCTTCTTCTCCTAGGGCCTTTCGTAAGTGTTATTTATAGCCTAGAATAGCTAGTATTTCCCATATTGGAACTAGTATAGTGGACTTTATTAGGTGATCTACTATGTTAAAGGATGCTTGAGATATTATTCTTTGCAAAAAATAATGTGATCTCTCTTAAATCAACTGAGTATCCTTGGTTGGTTTTGGTGGTGACAACTACTGCCTTGGGGTCATTAAGGTACTTTTCTTGGTGAATTCCAAAAAAATTGGCAATGTGGTTGTGTATGGTCTTGCATTATCTTTGACTACTTTGGCCTGGTTGCCTGGGGCTTTTAGGTTGCTTGTTGTGTGATAGCAGGAGGCATAGGTGCCCTTTAATTGTTGAGGCATTGTAGCTAGGGGTTGTCATTTTTATTGGATTGACGTGTGTTGACTACTAGGGATTGGTGGATTTCTCATATCTCTTTCTTACTTTACCCACTTTTTAGACCTTGTTAGATAATTTGATTGGACCTGAGGTTTTTTAGTCATTAGATTACTCATTTGATCAGATACCGCTTAAAAAATTTCTTCATCCCATGTTGCTAAGATTTATTCTTGAGATAGGTTATGTTGTGAAGGAATATAGATGTGTTATGGTAACTAACTTTCATATTTTGAGTATAAAATAGATGTTTGTGGTGGCATCCTTTCATGTGTTAAAATGGCTAAAAGTTGTGATGTTTTTCCTATGTTGACTTGGCTAAGGGAGCTCTCGGGAGGTGGTTAATACCATGTGGTAGGCTCCTGTATATAATTATTTTGTATGGGGACTAATTCCCTAGCATGACTAGGAACTTTTTTTTGTAGAGGGATCACTATCAAGACTATTTGTTGATGATGGACTTGGGATTAACCATATTCCCATTTTTTTTGGAACTAAGGCCTGGGATATCCATTGGATGGGTTTCTATAACCTTGGTTTCCTTATGGGAAGGAATATCTATAATTATTTTGATAAGGATATCTTGCGGTACTCTGTTCTATTCTCATAGCTAATATTTTGTTAGCTATTAATATAAGCAACTTATGGGATGAATCATTTTCCAAATCCCTAGGGGTTGATGTGGTCAAAGTCTGTGAGGATATAACAACTAAGGATGAATGATAGGATGATTGAGAGGTCATTGAATAAGAAATTGGAGTTAGGGATTGTACATTGGGGTATAGAGACATATGAAGCCTAGGGGTCAATCTTCTAATCTGAATCAAATCATGCTTATCTTGAATGACCAATTCATAGGCTTTTGACTGAGAGTTTCCTCCTTTGGCTTTAACCAGCTTTAACCATCATTGAAATCTCATAATCCAAATATTTCAAATAGTATATAAGTACCATACCTAGTGGGGGATGCATCTTCATAAGTACTATGTGCTAGCATTTATGAAATCTGAGGTTGAAGTCCTCTACTACCTTCGTGGAAGCTCTTTTGACTATTATTAGTTGTTGTAGGAGAGATATCCCATCTACCTTTTCTCTTAATCGCTCCACAAAAATGTTGTTGAGTTGGTCCCAACATGTGATCAATCCAGGATGGAGTGTAATGTACCAGTATTGGGCCTTTCCTCTGAAGGATGTGGCCAAAAATATTAGAGCCATGTTTTGCTTTGATATGTTGTGGATTGTGTATAGGATCACCACATGGTTAAGGTGCTCGATGGCGGTGGTGAGATATTCCCCAATAAAATAGGTTAGAGAATTTTAAGCATATTGGAGCATCTCCTCCCATACTTCATTTCGTGTTGGTAGTGCCAACATACCTTTATCATTCCAGGAAAGGAATTCTATGGAGAGTGGTGGTGAAGGTGGAGTAGGCATATTATGGACTATGGCTTTTATTCTTCATGGAATAGTTGCAGGTGGTGATAGTAACTTTTATTACAATTTGTAGACGCAAAAACTTAATCATTAGTTCTTTGTTAAAGTACTTCTAGGTTCCTAATTCTAGGTGGAGTCACTAGGTGGATAAAAGTTTGGATTTTAAAAAGCAAGTATACTAAGGTCTTCACCAAACCTCGATCTAGTATCTTCAATAGCAAGTTCTACTATTTATTTTGGAATGGAGTTGCTAGGCAAGCAAAGAGGTGCTTAAACAAGAAAAAATAGACAATGATCCTCACCAAGTCCAAGTCCTACTTGTTGCGATTCTAGGACCAATTATGTGGCATTGGGGTCCCACCAGGCATACCAATAAATTGTTGGCATCTTCAATTGTCCTTGGTAGGGCAATCGTGCTTTTTAAGGAGCGACATAGCAGGGCCACAATTGAGAGCATAGGATTTGGCTCGGTTGGGGGTCTCTAGTAGTTTTTACAAGGTTAGCTCCTTATTAAGATGTGATCATAAAGGTGAACTTGTAACTCAACTAAGAAAAAAAAGATGCAAGAGATAAAAATAAAAATAATTCAACAAAAGAAAAGGGTGGAAATGCGCCAAGATATCCTCTAAAATCTTCCTATAATAATAGACCTAAATGTTATGTGCCAGTGAAGCACATATGAGATTTACCAGTTATAGACATGCATAAAGAGGCAGGTTTTGTAGGATAGCCAATGCCAAATGACTGGTCTGAAAATAGACATAGGCCCCTCACACACACACACTTAAAAAACCCCCCAAAAAAGCAAAAGGTCATAAAAAAATATGTACACAAAGAAATAGGTCAACAAGAGGCCACGATGGCTATATCCAAAAATTGATACAAGCTCATGTGTGTGTGTGTCTATATATATATACGAAATATGTTAACAAGAAGCCACATGGCTATATCAAAAATTTGACACAAGCTCTTGTTCGTGTGTGTGTGTGTATATATACATAAATTGTTCCAAAAGCAGGGGTTTGAGATTGCTCATAAGCCACTCAAGAGTTGAATGTTTTTAAAACAAATGAAAGGAAAGCCTATAAGAGAACACAATTACAACCTTGTGGATCCTTTCTACAACCTAAAATATAGCTATTTATATATTACAATAAAGAAAGTTTCCCTCCAAAACTTGTAGGATGATTTGACTTGTTGTCTATCTTTTCTTGGGGATTCTAAATATTAAATGAGGTTGTATTCAACCATTATTTTTGTTAGTCTACAACTGTTATAGTTGTAGGTCCCCATTCCTTTGTTTTTAATAGCTCACCTACCTTCACCTAATTTGTAGAATAGAGGTGTTTCTGGTAGATAGCCCATATTTTTTTAATAATGACACACTTTATTCATTTACTTTTCCTGGGAATCCATGCACTTACCTGCCTCCCCTTAGTACTAGTGTACTCATTTGCCTTTGGTACTACTTGTCTTTTTGAAACCTTTTCCTAAGTTTTTCATCTACATCATCGAGTTTTTTTTTGTGCTATTGAGCTTCTACTAGCCTTCTTCCTGCTATACTTTTATAAGTTTTTATAAATCATTACATCAAGATTTTTTATTGGACCTTCTTCTTTGTACCATGAGTCTTATCACCTCCGTTCATTTCTTGCTTGCGCTTTAAACTCTTGATACCAACTCTTTGCATGTTGGTTTAGTAATTTCAGGATTTTTTGTGATTTAGAGCATTGGCATCTGGTTCATTAAATTCTTATCAGTATGTTTTTATGCCAACAATTCTTCCTCACGAACTCTTTTTTTAAGTCCTTGCTTTCTTTCCAAATGTTGATATTTTCTCTAGAATTTTTGGAAGTTGGCAATGATCCAAACCTTCACCCCCTTGTTTATGTTTTAAGGTCATACATCATCTTTGGGGAACATTTCAACAAGATTGTAGTGATTTATCACTACGATTACAAAGGAGGTTCTAGTAGGATTCCAACAAGTTAAAATTCCCCTACCACTCCTTCACAATGCATAGCATCCCATTCACATCTCACCCATACTGCTTTCATTGTTTTGGAAACTTCTTTTTTCATCATTTTAGTTTCCTGGATACAAAAAATATTAGGCTTATTACTTAAACAAAGGTCCTTGATACACATTGGCTTTGAGGGGGCATTAGCACCCCTTATATTCTATGAGATAATACTCTTGTCTCATTAGGGGCCATTGGCCCCACCTGTGGATTACCAATATCATTTTGTTGTTTGGCGAAGAGAAGTTCAACCAACTTAATTTGTGTTCCTTTCTCTATGTTTGCTCTTGCTTCCTTGGATCTCACTTGATAATTTGAGAGTTTTATTCTTTTTGCCTTGTATCTATCAAGAGTAGGTCTTATTATTCCATTCCTCAATATTATTTCACAACTTTTTTTTTCATAATATTTATCCTCTCCTGGCTCTACTACATAATATTTTGACTTGTCATGTTCATTTTTTGATATTTTATTATTAATAGTAGAGGTATTAACATCTAACATTGCATTTCCTTTACCTTTTTTCTCTTGAATGGTTCAAGGTACTTCAAGAGAGTCTTGAAAATTTGACGAGACACATTCCTTAGGTTCATTGAGAATGTTCGTCCCTAAGTCAGGATCATACTGAATAAACGATTCCTTGTTAATATGTTGAACATGTTGTACAGTGTCCTTTAAGCTTTGATATACTTTTTCTTCAGAGGTTAGAGCCTCAAAAGAGTTCAAATCAGACTTTCATTTTGGTGTAACAAATAGGAGTTTGCTACAGTTAGTGTGATGGATTAGGTAATAGTGAAAAGGATCTTGTCGTGGGTTTGAAAAAGCATTAGGCTGTTACATAATGGGTTTTTTTTATAAGTGCATGTTTTTCTACTTTGTCCTAAGCCAACGATAAGGGTCTTATCCTATATAGTGGGGGTGAATGGGGGATGAATGACATGTTACTGAATGCACAATAAATCCTTTTAAAATAAAGGGTCCTAGATCCTTTCCCTATTAAAACATGGGCATGGGACCCCTCCCCGACCCCACCCCCCCACACATTTTAAAGGCAAGGCAAGGCAAGGCCCCCCCTCCTTTTTAAAATCCAGACAACCCTTATTAAAGTTAAAACCCCTCTCCTAAGCCCTTTTTTTAAAGCTTGGTCCCGAATATAATAGAGAGCTTTTTAAAGGGAGTCAATTCTCTTATATATGTATTAACAACTTGAAAATAGGCTCTCTATATTCTTTTTAGAGAGGAGAGGAGAACTCTTTATACTTTTAAGAGCTCTCTATCTATAACCGAGCCCCATGTTTAAAAGGGCCTTTAAAAGAGGGGGAGGGGAGAGCGATCCTTTAATAATAGAGGGCTTTTTATTTTGAGTCGTCTGTCCTTGTTAGCAATTGCACTCTGTGAAATAGGAAATATAACTATGAATTACTAGACTAAAAGGAAAACACGTGAACAAAATAGAACTTTTTTCTTAATATTACCGAAACATGTTACAATGAGATATAGGCTTGAGATTCTATAATATAGATTTACAAATGATCTTTGGCCTCCCTATGAATTACAAATAATGTAATATACTCTAACATCCCCCTATATTACATTATTTGTGGTGATCCTCTCTTGATTTGCATAATTGATCTCTGAAAGCTTGAAACTTGTTTCTACCTAGAGCTTTTGTGAAAATATTTGTTATATGTTCGTCAGTAGGAACATGCTTCAAACTGATATGGCAACTCTGAAAATGATCTCTGATAAAATGAAACTGAGCTTCAATATGCTTTATTATTTCATGTACAAAGGGATTTTTGATTAGATTGAGTACTCCTTGATTATCATAATGAATTAGAGTATAAATTATTTTTATTACCATATCAGATAATATATATTGTAACCACAGAGTTTCACAAGTTGTATCTATGGTTGCACAATACTCTGCTTTTGTAGATGATTGTGCTATTGTATGTTATTTATTACTGTGCCATGAAATTGATCCTGACCCTAGATAAAAGATGTAGCCTAAAGTAGATTTTCTATCATCAACAAACCTTGCATAATTTGAATCGAAGTATCCCTGTAAATAGAAATTCTTAATATATTTTCTATAGGTTAGTCCATAATATGTAGTTTACTTGATATATTGTAATATTCTTTTTGTAGCGTTCCAATGACTTTCTCTAGGTTCTTGCATAAACCTTGAAATATAATTCATAGTAAAAACTAAATCAAGTCGAATATTGGTCAGGTATAGAAGACTTCCAATCAATTGTCGATATTTTGTAGCTGATACCAGATGTGTACCATCATTCTTAGATAATTGAAGTCATTTTTCGATAAGAGTATCTTTAGGTCTACAATTATCCATTTTGTATTTCTCTAGTAGAGCCTTTGCATATCTTGTCTATGTAATTGTGATATTATCTGTATTCTGACATATTTCTAGACCAAGACAGTAATTCATGAGTCCTAAATCTATCATTTCAAATGTATTTTCAAGATCTCTATTTATTTCATTTATAAGCCTTTCAAAACTTCCTGTAATTACTATATCATCAACATATACTATGAGAATCAATATATCATTTCCAACTTTTCTTGTATAGAAAATTGGATCTGAAGGACTTTGTATGAAGTTGTGTTGTAACAAGTGATTATGAATCTTTATGTTCCATGCCCTTGGTGCTTGCTTTATACTATATAAGGATTTGTTTAGTTTAAAAACTTTATGTTCTTAACATTTGAAAACAAATCCTTCTAGTTGATACATGAAGACTTCATCTAAATCGCCATTAAGAAATGCAATTTTGACATCCATTTGATAAAGTTTCCAACCATGATGAGCTGCTAAAGCACATATTGTTTTGATGGTAGTCATTCTAGTTATCGATGCAAATGTCTCTTCATAGTCAATTCCATCTATCTGTGTATATCCTTTGGCTACTAATCGAGCTTTGTAATTTTATAGTGTTCCATCTACTCTATACTTAGTCTTATAAACCCATTTCCATCCTATCATTTTCTTTCCTAGAGGTAACTCTACTAGGCTCCAAATTTTGTTCTTTTGTAGAGATGAGTATTTTGATTCCATAGTTGCTTTCCATTGTGAATGTTTTAATGTTTGAAGTGTTGTTGTTGGTTCTTCTGTTACACTTAGTAAATCCCTATTCATTCTGATTTGACTATGAGTTTGGGATCTCGTGGTAGTGAGATTTAGCATATGTTCCAGATTTGATTCTTTGAGAGTATTCCTAAGCCATATTGGTTTTTTTCTCGGAGGAATTGTAGAAGGTTCTATATATTCTAACTCTGATTCTATTTCCTCTAGAAATAACTGTCTATATTTCCTCTTGAGATTTTGAATCTATTTCTTTTGAGAAATCTAGAAGAATTTTTTAATTACTATTTTCTTCTTCATCAATGTTAACTTTGAAGCCTTCATCAAAAACTACATCCCTGATTATATAACATTTCTTTGTACATGGATCAATTATCTTGTACCTTGCTGATTCATCATCATATCCAAAAAATATACCAACCATACTTCTTTCATCTAATTTTGTTTGTTTCTGCTTTGGAATGTGCATGTAGGCTTTGCATCAAAAAATTCTCAACTTTGCAACACTTGGTTTTTGTCCTGACCATGCTTCTTCAGGAGTAATGTTATTGAGTATTCTTGTAGGTAATCAACTCTAAAAATATACTATTATTTGTACTACTTCTGCCTAGTAGTGATTATCCATATGAACTTCTTTTAGCATACATCTTACCATTTTTATTATAGATCTATTCCTTCTTTCTGTGATGTCATTTTTTTGTGGAGAATATGCTATAGTAAGTTGTCTCTTAATTTCATTTTCCTTTAGAAATAGATGAAACTCATTTGAAGTAAATTCTCCTCCTCTATATGACCTAAGAGCTCTAATAGTCTTCCTTGATTCTTTTTCTACTTGAATTTTGAACTGTTTGAAACAACTGAAAGCTTCTAATTTGTATTTCATGAAGTATATTCACATTTTCTAGTATGATCATCAACAAATAGTTGAAAATACTTGTATCATCCAATACTTGTAGTATTCATTGGACCACATAGATATGTATATATCAATTCTAGTGCCTGATGAGATCTTTATTAACGAATTTCAAATGGTATTCTATGTTGTTTTCCTGCTAAGCATTTTGGAAAAATAGTAGATTTCCAAGAGATGTTTGGAATTCCTTCAACCATTTGATATTTGACAATTTAATTTAAGGATGATGCACTAGAATGCCCCATTCGTTTATGCCATAATGCTCCTAAAGCAAGATTTGTAGTAGTTTCTAGAATAAACAAATTTTCCTTGTAAGAACCAGAGGTTGTTATTTTTCCTTGTTTATTAATATGACATTGCTTTCTTCCATCTATAAATTTAAATTCTATTGTCACATCTTGATCCATTAGTTGAGAAATTGAAAGTAACTTAGAGGCTAACCCTGGAACATGTAAAATATTGTTAATTTTTCCTTTTCCATTTGATAGATTGACTGGAATATCTCCTATTCCTTTTACTACATAGGTCTTACCATCAACTACTATAACTGCTCTCTCATGTGTTTCTCGTAAAGACTCAAACATGTTTTTATTTCGTATCATATGTTTACTTGCTCTTGAATCTATTTACCAATAATTCATACTTTCTACCTTATGCCTCCAAACATAGAAAATATTTGCAAATTTAAAAGTTTAATTTGATGTAAAAATCGTTATTACTCCTATCTAAATTGAATTGCAAATATTCCAAAAATTATTTTGTAAATTCAAATAATTAAATTACAAAACCTTAAATTCACTTCTTTAATTCTTTTCAACTCAAATCTCAATCCTTTGTATAAATCTCAAATGTCTTCAATATTATATCTAAGGTTTCAAATATTAAATCTTATTTCTCCAAAAATAGTTTCATTTTCAACCTTAGAAAAATATTAACAACCTTATTTCTCCTAACTTAGGCTTATAAGTAACTTTAAATAGAGTATATTACCTTAAGTCTTGGAATGATAATTCCTTGGTCAATTGAGCTTGACCAATTGATGCCTTCTCTACGTACGTCTCCAAGTCGATGCTCATTTGCATACTGTTTGATTGATCTCTTCTCTCCAAATCAACGCTCATTTGCATACACGAACCTTCATTATTCATTAGCCTTCTCAAAAATATTATTTATATTTTCCTTAGCTCTAACGTCTATGATATCTTACACCTCGATATCACTTTTACTACTATATTTGACTCTTGACTCTGCTCAGATTTCATTTCAACACTGCTAAGTGTTCTATCTACCTCTTTGCATCCAAATAACACCTCTACCAGCACGTTCGTCTATCACCTTGACTTCTCTATCTTTAGGTTACTCTACCTTGCATTCAATGACCAATGCTTTTATGAATTCTCTATCTTTAGCCTATTAGTATGCTCTCTTGAGATGGGCATTTGATATTCCAACCTATTCACCTTCCACTGTGCACTTTCCAAATAGGCTTGAATGCATGTAGCTCTTAAAACATTCATTTCACATAGTTGGGCTAGATGTTATGTTGCAAATATTATACTGTGAGTGTTACCCTACGAATGAACATTACAACTTGCATGAAATTATGTTATAACATCTATTTCTATCTTGTAATTAGATGGTTGACACTTATCAATTGCATGTGACGTTCTCCTTCAATCCTTTAACGCTTGAAATTTGCCCCTAATTTTCAATTGCTTTATCTTTTGTTTGTATGTTCTTTCACCTTATTTTGCAGGGATGACTCCACTTAGGTTTCTCAAACAGGATGAGTAGTCTACCTTCAATCTGGATGGACTTAGTTTACATAGCGCTTGATGGTGGATTCTCTTGCACACCAACAATTCTACTACAAAAAATGGTGGCCAGCTCTCTTCCTTGAGCAACCATGGCACTCCTACTCCACAACGATCAAACACGCACTCCAATAATAGCACTGCATATGCTCTTCCTATGAATACTTAATGTCTTTGGACACTAGAAAACTTACTTTTTTTCTAATTTACTCACATCAAATCGCTTACTATACTTCTTATTGCTTCAGTAGATCTGCATACTTATGATCTAGAAATAGTACTTAATAATATATCTTCCTTATTTATCCTTTTCAATTAAATTAGTGCCTAGATACTCTTGTATTTATCTTGCAGATTTTAAGGTGTAAACACTAATAACTCCTTTTTTTTTGTGGAAAACATCCCAAAAGGGATGCCACTTTTGGGTAAGACCCAAGGAGGCAAGGGTATCCATTCCGCCAAAAACTCCCAGGACTCGGACCTGGCCTACCACCTTTGACATACTCAAGGAGCAAACAAACACACAAAACCAATTTAAAAATAAGTAAATAACAACAAAAATAATAAAATAAAATAAAAAACATGCTCCTTGAGTGTGTCAAAAACAAAAACACAACCAAACACGCACAATAAGATAAAAGAAACCACAACACAAACCACATAGAAAAACACAAGAACCACATAACAAAACACAGACAAGACAAAAACAACAGAACACTACAAAGACATAACCCAAAAAAAAAACATGAAAAATAAACACAACTAAAACCTAAAAAATTAAAAAATAAAAATAAAAAACAACCAACAATAGACAATAAACAAAAACAAAAAACATAGAAAACACTCACACATAAAAACATGAAATAACACAAACAAAGAGAAACCCAAGAACAAGAACGAAAAAAACACAAGAACAATAACAAAAAACATAAAAAAACAAAACAACAAAAACACAAGAACAACAAAAAACAACACAAAGAACACAAAAATAAAACAAAATAAAAAAACCTACCCACCTTAAAAAACTAAACAAAAAGAACAAAAAACAAATAAAAAATGAACAAAACAATGACCTATCTAGACCAGAAGACTATTAAGGCAAGAATCAACAGAGGAAACAAAATAAAGAATAGAATGAGCTAGGGAACTAAAAAAAACTGAATGAACCAAAGAGAAGCAAAAAAAAAAAACAAGAAGAAACTAGGTACCTTCAGAACTAGAGCCATCCAAAGAAATGATAGAAAGAAGAGCTTCCCTAATTTGATAAGCCCACCATATAGGAGGGTGGCCATAACAAGTAAGATCACCTTTGTCCAAAGCCCAATTAGCTAAAGCATCAACACTCTTGTTTTGATCTCTAACCACATGATTGTAATCAACTTTCAAAAATCCCATCTGGATTAACTGAATCTTCTCAATAATTCTTTTTATTCTCTAATCCACCTTATGATTCTTAGAAGGATTCTTCAAGAGATTAATCATAAGTTGAGAGTCAGACTCAACTAACACCTTTTCCCATCCAACCTTAGTAGCCTCCTGAAGGCCTCTGAGGATACCATACCCCTCAGCAAGGTTATTGGAAAGAATACCCAAATTCTCAAGCAAAAGTAAAAACCAGGGAGCCATCCGAAAGTCTACCAATTCCTCCCACATTGGCTTTTCCGGGGTTCCCTCTAGAGGCTCCATCGGTATTGACTTTTCCAAAATCCTTAGGAGGAGGTTGCCAATTTCTATTCCTATCCATCTTACTAATACTCACATTCCCTTTAAGTTGGTTGCCCTTAGAAGGTTTAATCTTCAATCTTTGCATCACTTGATCCCATCTTTTGTTGGAGTTTTGGGGGTGATCAAGGAGATGATGGACTGATTAAACTAATTTGGCTATGGTCTTATGCCAATTATAGTGAATATCCTTCCTATCTTGATTAAAAATTTGACTGTTCCTTTCATTCCAAATATTCCAAAGAAGAATGGTAGAACCCATCCAAACTAATTGCCTAATAAAATGATCAACACCCTCTTGATTAGGCCAATCCCTCCAAAGCTGTTCAAAAGTAAAAAAATTGGACCATTGTAAGCCAAGTAAAGTGGCCATTCTCCTCCACAACTCAGAGGCTAAAGGACACTCAATAAAAATATGGTTGATATTTTCTACATTCTCTTCACACATTTCACATCTAAAAGGGCCATGAAAACCACGCTTCATAAGTTGCTCACCAGTAAGCACCCTACGATGCAATAACAACCAATTAAAGAACCTCACCTTAGGCCAGAGCTTTTGAGCCCACAATCGAGAAAAGATGTTAGAAGAATGGTTGGGATTATTATGGAATAAGGTCAAATAACCTTGAGCAACTGAATACTCACCCTTAGTAGTGTTGTTCCATCCAAAACAATCATTTTCATGGGACCAAGAGAGGGATCTCATATGAAGGATGCCTTGGATATCTTGTCTTTGCCTTTCTGGGATTTGAATAGGCCAGTCCTCAATAGGGATCCAATATCTACCAACATTTGAATTACCAGTATGGTACCGATAGTAATTAGCCACCTTTATCCAATTAGCTTGGTGAAGCTCCTCCATCCAAGGCCTCCAATCGGGAAATTGAGTTATCAAAGGCTTGTGACCATCCCAAGAATCTGTCCAAAAATTTTCATGATGACCATTATGAATGATCCAAAATAATTTTTTCTTTATCAAATCCTCACCAGTCTTAAGAACTGCTAAAATGGGAGAACCTTTGGTAGGAAGTTGATAGCGAA
This sequence comes from Wollemia nobilis, assembly GCA_028583015.1. Taxonomy (NCBI): domain Eukaryota; kingdom Viridiplantae; phylum Streptophyta; class Pinopsida; order Araucariales; family Araucariaceae; genus Wollemia; species Wollemia nobilis. Next base: position 5,166,341 of record JAQPPZ010001808.1, read on the forward strand.
CAAGGTCTTCAGGACTTTTGTTCTCGGCATATTTAGCACGAAGATTATTGGCCCAAAGAGCATTGGGGTTATGCAACATCCTCCAATATAATTTAGCAACTAAAGCTTTGTTGTTATTAATTGAAGACCATAATCCTAACCCCCCTTCACTCTTAGGAAGACATAAAGTATCCCATTTCACCAAGGCCCATTTTCTTTTCTCCTTAGTACCACTCCAAAGGAAATGATGACTAATTTGATCCAATTCTCGAAGAATAGCATTTGGGATATTCAAAATGGAAGAAACATAAATAGGAATAGCTTGAAGGACTGATTTTACCAAGGTGATTCTACCCCCAAAAGAAAGCCACTTGTTGGTCCACTTTCCAATTTTCTTCTTGACTTTGTCCAACAACCAATTCCAATCTTTATTTTTCTACCTTTGAATATTTATGGGAATACCTAAATAAGTGATTGGAAGAGAGGTCTTCTTATATCTTAGATTATCCAAGACCATGGATTCCTGTCTAGCAGAGCGATGAAAGAAAATAACTTTAGATTTGTCTTCATTGATCAAATGCCCAATAGCCTTAGAAAAATAGCTAATGATTTGCTTAATATTAGAAGCTTCCTTAACTGTAGCTTTACCTAAAAGAGTAGAGTCATCCACAAATTTAAGATGAGATATTGGTTTAGCTCCATGAGCAATGATAACTCCCTCAAGGGTTTTGATTTCCCTCTTTTTGGTTATAGTCCTACCCAAGCATTCAACAAGAATGATGAATAAATAAGGGGATAGCGGGTCACCTTGCCTAATACCTTTGGAAGCTAGGAAATACTGAGAAGGCCTGCCATTGATAAGAACTAAGTAGGAAACTGAATAGATACATCCCATAATCCAATCCATCCAATCCTTAGAGAAACCAAATTGCCTCAAAACTTTGATAAGGAAGTGCCAATCCACTCTGTCATAAGCTTTGGATAAGTCTAACCAAATGAACATGGAAGGAGAATTTTGCATATCCATGGAATGGATGGCTTCCTAAGCAAGAACTATCTCATCTATTATTTGATGTCCTTCCACATAACCCCCTTGCTCTGGGGAAATAATCTTATGCAAAAGAGGCTTCAACCTTTCTGCCATGATTTTAGTAATGATTTTGAGAAGAACATTGCATAAAGCAATAGGTCTAAAAGTTGAGATATGATCAACATCTTGAGCTTTTGGAACAAGAGTAATATAAGTTTTATTGATAACCTTCAAAATTTCTTTGGCTTTCCTAGCTTCTTCCACCACCTCTAATAAATCAACATGAAGGATATCCCAAAACTCTTAGTAGAACTCAATAGGAAAACCATCAGGACCTAGGGTTTTCCCTTTTTGCATTTTAAAAACTACTTGTTGAAGCTCATTGATAGTAGCAGGAGCAGTCAAAATAGAGTTCTCCTCAGAAGTGATAAGAGAAGGGATTGATTGAAGAACATTATATTGTGAAGTTGAGTCAAGGGGAGTAGCAGCAAAAAGATTCAAAAAATAATCAACAACAATAGAGTTCATGCCATCCCAAGTATAAACAACATCTCCATAATCTAATTTTAAGGAAGAAATAAAGTTGTGAGATCTTCGAGCTAGAAGAGATTTTTGGAAGAAATTTGTGTTTCGATCTCCTTCTTTGAGCCATTGAATTCTAGATTTTTGCTTCCATAAGATTTCTTCTCTTTTTTCCCATTCCTCTAACTGAGTTGTGAGTTTAATTTCATCCGCACTTCTCTTCTCTGTGAGGCCATCTAAACGGATTTTCTTATTCAAATTTTCAATATGAGCAATAACTTCATGTTTTTTTTTATGAAAAACCCTAGACTCTTTCCAGTTCCAAGTCTTGATTTTGGATTTTATGTATTGCAATATTTTGGCCCACTAATAACTCCTTTAAGCTCTTATTTTTAGATTTCAAATAATAATACGGTGCTCTTAAATTCTTGATGTAAGGCTGATTTTATGTTCAAATAATAAAATTATATTGCACCAATGATGCATACCTTTATAATCTCATTTTTGTTGGTTTCTTTGGTGATTTGATTCACCCTACTTGTAGTCTTGAACTTGTAAGTTTTGCACCTCTATTCTCCTTCACTCTACTACTCCAAAACTTACCAAATTTGTAGATCTACTTGTTGATCAACTTTCAACTTGTTTGTTTTCTCGAAATTCTCCAAATCTATAGCTCTTTATCTTTGTCTAATGTTATCCATAAAATCTGATTATGTGACTCCAAGATTCCTTCAAATTTTTTCCTTTAAACTCTATAACTTACAACTATCAATATTTTCCAAAAATATTTCAACTTCTTCCTCGAAAATCAACAATCTCCTTCTCTTCAAAACCTTTATGGCCTCTTCAATCCTCCTTTTTGGGATTTTTGTCGGATGACAATAGTTATCCCAAATCCTCCTTATCAAGAACTTCTCCTTGCTAGCAATATTCTCCCTTGTGGCTCTGATACCATTATTAGCAATTACACTCTGTGAAATAAGAATATAACTATGAATTACTAGACTAAAAGGAAAACATGTGAAACAAAATAGAACTTCTCTCTTAATATTACCAAAACTTGTTACAATGAGATATAGGCTTGAGAGTCTATAATATAGATTTACAACCTTTGGTCTCTCTACGAGACTTGACCTTTCATATAACAAATAATATAATATACTCTAACAATCCTCTCTATTTCATGTGTCCAATATCTTTCCTTATTGGTCTCCACTATTTATTCACTTTCATTTGTCTAGATCTATTTTTTGGAAGTTGAAAACCATCTTCATCCATATCCATTTGTAAGTTTCTCTTGCAACTTTCTACATATGATTATGTTAGGCTCTTCTTAGGGCATGATATCTCAATATGCCCCACCTTATGACTTCTACATCTAAAAGATATGTTTTCATAATCTATAATTTAGATCCACAACTAATCTTCATACTTAATAATGTTAATTATGGTAAAACTTTACTTATATCAATCATGACCAATATCCGAGCATAAATAGCCAAGAATCATTTTTTTGTAGTTTTTGAAATTTCAAGGATTTCTCCTAGAGTGTTGCCTATTGAATTAAAGGTATCTATTTCCAAAAATTCAATGGGCAACCCATACATCCTAACCCATACTAGGACTAGGTATAGATTTACATTTGTAGGTGAAAAGCCTTCATACTAGTGGGTAAGGAAGAGTCATGCTCTTCCCATAAACCAAGGACCCCCTTTTATGATTCTATCTCTTTATTCCCTAGAAAAAAAAATGGCTAGGAAGAAATGTTTGGAAAGAAAGGATAAACTCACTCTTGAAGACTTCCAAATCCTATCAAACTATTTTCTCAAGGCTAAAGTCCCTAGCCAATACCCATTAAATTTACCAAAAATTACCTTATCTTAGAGAAACAAGGATCGATCCTCTGTGGTGTGCTCACTAACCTATACTACTAGAGATTATCCTAAGAATTTAACTATAAATTGGTCCATGGGAAGGGAACTAAAACTCAAAATCTATTGAAATTTACTAGAATATCCTATAGTGAGTATAATATTTGATAAATAAATTATAATAATTTGCATGTAAATTTTCTAAAATAAAGAAGGAAAAAAATAGTTGGAAACTTCTATGCCCAGATAGAATATCTTACCTCACTGAATCCCTAGCTCTCCATTGCTCTTCCCATCATCCAAACCTTAGCTAACAAATATTTGCAATTTTATTTTTGTGATTTGAAAAATCATCACTGCACTTGTTTCAAATGACTGACTTCACAGGGTCGCATCTCCCTCAATATTACTTAGATTCCTTAATATGACCACTCATTTTAAATCTATTCAAATTCTACATAAATTGGTCCAAGAATCAACTAAATTGGATAGCCCTTTTTGAAGATATGGCTCCTAAAAGATGAGATATTTTTTTGAAAAAAATGTGCTAGTCCTTCACGAAGATGTTCTATTATTTGAAAGGAATAACATAAAAATTATGCTTAAATATTTTTCATTTATTTTTCTATCAAATATATTTTTCAACTTACACACACATATGGATGGCTAATATTTGGGGCCACTTTCATCAAAATATTAAAATATTATAGTTGTTAGGTCAATTAAACCATATCCAACATACGTTTTTATCACAAATATTTTTCATTTCTTTTTCTATCAAATATATTTTTCAACTTCCTCAAAGTGCTATGTTTCTAAAAATAGCTTCTTGACATCATTTTGATTAAGAGATAAAATATCACTTGGTCAATTGCCTTCTAAATTTTGAATTTCACCAAAATGAAGATCAACATCGTTATTGGCTAATTATTTATTGCCCAATTTCCTTCTCTATAAATATGATCACACTTCCAAGAGATTACCTTTTATAATAGATGATGAACATCAACAATAATATTATTTTCTATCCAATCCCCACATACATTTGTGTTGATAGCATATTTGGTAATTTGTGAATCCCTATCAATTTAAATATATTTCCATCATTTCTCTATTGCAATTTTAATCCATGGAAGAAGTGCCCTAGCCTTTTAATAGTTGTTAGTTGAATCTCCATATGATTCAAAGTAAGTGAAGAGAATTTTATCTTCATTATTTTGAAAAACACCACCTCCACCAATTTTTCCTAGATTTTCTTTAGAAGCACCACCAAAAAATATTTTTGATAAACTGAATTTTGGACATTTTTATTTAACCCTAGATCAAAGTAGATCCTTTGTTTTAATACCATTATCATAGATGACTCTTCCATGTATGTTCAAATATTATAACCAAGTTGTTACCACCTCTTTTTTGCACTCGAATCTTCCCATGATGAGCTCCATATTCATAAACATTATGCAAGAGAGGCAATAATGAGGTTCCAAACTTGGGCATGATTTTTATTATTCCTTTAAAGCCATAAATTTCAATAAATAATGGCAAAGCCAATTCTCCATAGAATACATAATAATTTAGCTTTAAAATTATTAATCCAATATTTCATCAACTCTTTCAATGTTGATGGAGTTGCCTAGTATATTTTCATATTTTAATAAAAGTAACCCCAAATGGTGTGAGCAAAGGGACAATGAAGAAATAAATGGTCTGATGTTTCTAAATCCTTCTCACACAATGCACATCTAAAAGGTCTATGATACCCTCTTCTTTGTAGACTCTCTTATAAGAATATTACTTTGAACTACTAACTAAAGGAATGTTAAGGCCTTAGGAAGAGCCTCTAGTGACCAAAAATTCTTCCAAGCAAAATTTTGAGGAGGAGATTGCTCTAAATATTCATATCTCAACTTGACCAAGTATCTTCCATATTTTGATAGATTTCAAACCAACTCATCCTTTCATGTAAAAATTGGCAAATAAATTTTTGGAAGCATCTTTTGAAGTTCATCTACAATTTGTGTGAGTTCCTCCTTTTCAACCAGGTTACTAATAAAAATCTAAGATCTATAGTTGTTCATATTAATATAATCTTTAAACTTTGGACCTTTACAAGTTAGGCATGCCCAATACAATGGTTTCCATTTTGAGTCAGAGATAAGAGGATAAATCTTCAACCAAACATTTGATAAAAAAATTGCATAATTTCTCTCTTTGGCTAACCATCTAATATATTTCTTTATCAGTTGTAAACTATCTGATTTAAATTCCATGTTGACGACCATTTGGGTAGGGTTATTTCCTAAATAATTTCATTGCATCAAGAGAACCCTAATAGTTTTGAAGTAATATTTTTTCTTGATTCTTCCCCAGGTCTCTAAATAATCTCCACCCAAGTTTTTCCCTTACAACCAAACTCATAAGTCTACAATTCAACAAGTCTAGTCCTTCAATATTATTTTCTTTGCAAATCCTATCCCAGTTATAAGGAGTAAACCTAATTTTTTTCTTTCATCCTTTCCAAAGAAAATCTCTTTGAATTTTATCATTTTATGATGTTATACCTATTGACAATCTTGTAAGTAATATCATACAAATAAGGATGAATAATAATGTATTCTTTATAAGTTATAGCCTTCCTACCATGGTTCAAAACTTACCTTTCTAACTTGTCAAACAATATTTTGTTATATCCAAACAAGAGATCCAAACTCCTTTTTATTTCCTTTATGAGAGAAAAGAATACCTAAGTAGGTTGATGAAATAATTTTGATGTAGCATTGAAAAAAAGGTTAGTAAAAATTGTGAGGGACGTTTTTTGCAGGACTGCCCAAACTTCCGAACTTGTTTCGGCCATATTTCACTCATCCGAACTCGGATTGAGCTGAAATTTTGAGGGTAGATGCCTGACAAACCCTAGAACGTCTCCACCAATTTTTAGATCATTTGGAGCAACACAGATCCTAGCGCATCCCTATGTGTGAATACAATTTTTGGCAAGAGACTATGTGAGGGTTTCATCTGGGTTAAGTGCAAGCAGCTCCAGAGGTTGGTTTTCGGGGCCTTCGGGCCCTAGTGACCAATATTTTTGTGGTTTTTGCTCAATATTTTAGCAAGAAATGTTGTAGGGGATCCAAGATGGGTTAGAAATCTATCTTTCAATAGATCTTCATGCTGTGAACTTGAGTGACAATGGCTTCCAATTTGCTGCACAAAATAAAAGTGAAAATCATACCTTTCCACGACATCTAGGGCATGGATTAAAGAGATCACGAAACAAGTTTCAAGCAGCTGATCAAAAAATGGCTCAGATCTCAAGTGAATCTGGTGCTAAGGTGCACCCACAAAATAAATCTACTATGGAAACCCCTGTCAAGGGTAAGAATTTTGAAGAATCAACCCCAAAAATGAATTTTAGGGATGCCCTCCATGGTGGACAACCTCAGCCTAATGCTAATATTAATCTTAGGGCTTCCCGTAAACCTCTAAGAATGCCTAAGATTGATCCTAGGAAAATAGAGTCAGGATGTCTTAAAGTAGCTGATGGAACTCCTATTGTTAAGCTTGATATGGGCAACATTCAGACTGGCATTGAAGATCTGGAAAAAAGAGGACTAATTTGTCGTTTCGTGGGTTTTCGTCCGAGCCTATCTACTTTCAAAGTTTGGGCTGCAAAAAGCTGGAAAACTAAAGGTGAGTTACAAATATCTATTTATCCAAATGGTTATTTTCTTGTTTTATTTGCTAATAATGAAGATAGAGAGAAAATATTTCAAGGGGGTCCCTGGTTCTTTGGAAGGGCAGGGCTTTTCATGAAGCCCTGGCATACTAAATTTAAAGCCGAAGAAGAGATGCCTTCTACAGGTCCCGTGTGGGTTAGACTCTTTGGCCTCCCAATTGAATTCTGGAATCCGACTATTTTTTCTTCAATTGGAAACTCTTTAGGAACATTTATGATGATTGTTGATTGTACTCAAAAATTTGAACATATTATTTATGCTCGAATTTGTGTTTTAATGGATTTTGACAAACCCCTACCTAAAAATATCACTTTACAATTTGGGGAGGACACTTGGGAGCAAGTAGTGGACTATGAGAACATTCCTTTTCATTGTAGAATTTGCCATGAATATGGTCATTTGGCTAGTGTTTGCCCAAATAAAATTCCAGATCAAAAGAAAGAAGATATAAATTCAGCAGGTTTCCAAATGCCTAAGAAGAAGAACACTTAGAAAAAACCAGTTATGAAGGATCAATCAAAGTTATCTGCTAATATGTTTGAAATTATTTCCACAAATGAGGTCCCAAGTGAGGAAGAGGAAATAATGGAAACAAAAATCTTAGAAACACAATTTAAAGATAAAGGGAAGAACTCAGAGACAAACCAACAAATCAAAGGTTTTCAATAGAAAAAAGGGAGAAAATATTCACAAGAAAAACAATCTTTTAAATGTTAAAACTTCAAATAATACAGGTCCCAATATAGACTCTGTTGAACCTTCTAGTAACATTTTGACTGTGTACAAGCATTCTTCAAGGCTAGAAGCCATCTCAGATTCAATTGGAGTAAGTCAAGAAACAGGGAAAAAAAATTGAAGATGGATTCTAATCAAAAGGCAGGTCGCAAGACTAATCAATATCATATGGTAAAAGAAGGTGAAAATCTTGTAGAGGAAGGTAATATTAATGCCCTTCCCAACCTTTTTAGCCCTGGTATTAATGAAGATCATCACTTGGAATATTAGAGGACTCAAAGGGAGTCTTTCAAAACAAAATGAAATTAGAAGAATGATTCGGATAAATCATCCACATCTTGTTTTCCTTCAAGAAATGAAGATGTCAATAGAGGATATGGAATCAATTGCTAGTAAAATTTGGCCAATTGGAAAAGTGGTTTCCCTCAGTTCCCAGGGGACTTCTGGTGGCATTGCTTGCCTTTGGGACCCAAAAGAGGTAGTTATTCACCATATGGTTGGTAGTTGGGGTCTTTTGGCTATAGCTATTCAAAGAAGATTCCAACCAAATTATGCTCTGCATTACTATTTATGCTCTGACTAATTTGGAGGAAAAAAGAAGACTATGGAAGAATATTACTTATATTATCTCTCATTTTCCTGAAGCTTGGATCTTGATCGGAGGAGATTTCAATACCATCCTCTCTCTAGATGAGAAAATGGGGGAAATAGAAATTTGGACAGGAGCACTGACCTCATGAGCGAATATATTACAAACCTCCATCTTGTGGACATCCAACTAGATAATGGCCTTATGACTTGGTCTAACAGAAGGCAAGGCTTAGCTTGTATAATGGAGAGATTGGATAGGTTCTTGCTCTCTGACAATTTCTTAATCCATGGTCACATTCCTAAAGTGAAGACTCTTAACAATGTTGGTTCGGATCACTGGCTGTCATGGTGGAAATGTGGAAAACCAATGTGAGTTTCTCTCCTTTTCAATTTCAGTTAATGTGGCTTAGAGACAGTTCCTTTAAACCTCGAGTGCAACAATGGTGGAAGGAAGGTAAACCTAGGTATGGGACTAAGATGTTCTATTTTGCCAAAATATTGCAATACATTAAATCCAAAATCAAGACTTGGAACTGGAAGGAGTTTGGGGATGTTCATAAAAAAACATGAAGTTATTGCTCAGCTTGAAAATTTGAATAAGAAAATCCATTTAGATGGCCTCACAGAGAGTACAAGTGCAGATGAAATTAAACTCACAGCTCAGTTAGAGGAATGGGAAAAAGAGAAGAACTCTTATGGAAGCAAAAATCTAGAATTCAATGGCTCAAAGAAGGTGATCGAAACACAAATTTCTTCCACAAATCTCTTCTAGCTCGAAGATCTCACAACTTTATTTCTTCCCTGAAATCAGATTCTGGAGATGTTGTCTACACTTGGGATGGCATGAACTCTATTGTTGTCAATTACTTTTCCAATATTTTTACTGCTACTCCTCTTGACTCGGCTTCTCAACAAAATGTTCTTCAAGCAATCCCTTCTCTTATCACTTTTGAGGAGAACTCTATTTTGACTGCTCCTATTACTATCAATGAGCTTCAACAGGTAGTTTTTAAAATGCAAAAAGGGAAAACCCCAAGTCCTGATGGTTTTCCCATTGAGTTCTACCAAGAGTTTTGGGATATCCTTCATGCTGATTTATTAGAGGTGGTGGAAGAAGCCAGGAAAGCCAAAGAAATTTTGAAGGTTATCAATAAAACTTATATTACTCTTGTTCCAAAAGCTCAAGAGGCTGAACATATCTCAGCTTTTAGACCTATTGCTTTATGTAATGTTCTTCTCAAAATCATTACTAAGATCATGGCAGAAAGGTTGAAGCCTCTTTTGCATAAGATTATTTTCCCTGAACAAGGGGGTTATGTGGAAGGGCGTCAAATAGTTGATGAGATAGTTCTTGCTCAAGAAGCCATCCATTCCATGGATATGCAAAAATCTCCTTCCATGTTCATTCGGTTAGACTTATCCAAAGCTTATGATAGAGTGGATTGGCACTTCCTTATCAAAGTTTTGAGGCAATTTGGTTTCTCTCAGGATTGGATGGATTGGATTATGGGATGTATCTCTTCAGTTTCCTACTTAGTTCTTATCAATGGTAGGCCTTCTCAATTGTTTCCAGCTTCCAGAGGTATTAGGCAAGGTGACCCCCTATCCCCTTATTTATTCATCATTATTGTTGAATGCTTAGGTAGGGCTATAACCAAAAAGAGAGAAGACAAAACCCTTGAGGGAGTTACCATTGCTCATGGAGCTAGACCTATCTCTCATCTTCAATTTGTTGATGACTCTACTCTTTTAGGTAAAGCTATAGTTAAGGAAGCTTCTACTATTAAGCAAATCATTAGCTATTTTTCTAAGGCTACCAGGCAATTGATCAATGAAGACAAATCTAAAGTCATTTTATTTCACTGCTCTACCAGATAGGAATCCATGGTCTTGGATAAATTAAGATATAAGAAGACCTCCCTTCCAATCACTTATTTAGGTATTCCCATCAATATTCGAAGATAGAAAAAAAAATATTGGAATTGGTTGTTGGACAAAGTCAAGAAGAAAATTGGAAAGTGGACCAATAGGTGGCTTTCTTCTAGGGGTAGAATCACCTTGGTAAAATCAGTCCTTCAAGCTATTCCTATTTATGTTTCTACCAGTGTTGAATATCCCAAAGGTTGTTCTTCGAGAACTAGATCAAATCAGTCATCGGTTCCTCTGGAGTGGTACTAAGGAGAAAATAAAATGGGCCTTGGTGAAATGGGACACTTTATGTCTTCCTAAGAATGAAAGGGGGTTAGGATTTCGGTCTACTATTAATAACAACAAAGCTTTAGCTACTAAATTATATTGGAGGATTTTGCATAACCCCAATGCTCTTTGGGCCAAGAATCTCCATGCTAAATATGTTGAGAACAAAAGTCCTGAAGACCTTGTTCGCTATCAATTGCCTTCCAAAGGTTCTCCCATTTTAGAAGTTCTTAAGACTGGTGAGGATTTGATAAAGAAAAAATTATTTTGGATCATTCATAATGGTCAATAGGTAAATTTTTGGATAGATTCTTGGGATGGTCACAAGCCTTTGATAACTCAGTTTCCCGATTGGAGGCCTTGGATGGAGGAGCTTCACCGAGCTAACTGGATAAAGGTGGCTAATTATTGTTGATACCATACTGGTAATTCAGAGGTTGGTAGATATTGGATCCCTATTGAGGACTAGCCTATTCAAATCCTAGAAAGGCAAAGACAAGATATCCAGTGCATCCTTCATATGAGATCTCTCTCTTGGTCCCATGATAAAGATTATTTTGGATGGAACAACACTACTAAGGGTGAGTATTCAGTTGCTCAAGGTTATTTGACCTTATGCCATAATAATCCCAACCAATCATCTGACATCTTTTCTCAGTTGTGGGCTCAAAAGCTTTGGCCTAAGGTGAGGTTCTTTACTTGGCTTTTATTGCATTACAGGGTGCTTACTAGGGAGCATCTTATGAAGCATGGTTTTCATGGCCCTTTTAGATGTGAAATGTGTGGAGAGAATGTGGAAACTCTCAACCATATTTTTATTGAGTGTACTTTAGCCTCTGAGCTTTGGAGGAGAATGGCCACTTTACTTGGCTTACAGTGGTCCAATTTTTTTTACTTTTGAACAACTTTGGAGGGATTGGCCTAATCAAGAGGGTGTTGATCATTTTATTAGGCAGTTAGTTTGGATGGGTTCTACCATTCTTCTTTGGAATATCTGGAATGAGAGGAACAACCAAATTTTTAATCAAGAAAGGAAGGATATTCACTATATCTGGAAAAATACCATTGCCAACTTAGTTGAATCAGTCCATCAACTCCTTAATCACCCCCAAAACTCCCACCAAATATGGGATCAAGTGATGCAAATATTGAAGATTAACTCTTCTAAGAGCAACCAACTTAAAGGGAATGTGAGTAATTGCAAGATGGATAGAACAAGGAATTGGCAACCTCCTCCTAAGGATTTTGGAAAAGTCAATACTGATGGAGCCTCTAGAGGGAACCCTAGAAAAGCTAGTGTGGGAGGAATTGGTAGACTTTCAGATGGCTCCCTGGTTTTTACTTTTGCTGAGAATTTGGGTATTCTATCCAATAACCTTGTTGAGGGGTATGGTATCCTTAGAGGCCTTCAAGAGGCTACTAAGGTTGGATGGGAAAAGGTACTAGTTGAGTTTGACTCTCAACTCATGATTAATATTTTGAAGACTCCTTCTAAGAATCATAAGGTTGATTGGAGAATAAAAAGAATTATTGAGAAGATTCAGTTAATCTAGATGGGATTTTTGAAAGTTGATTACAATCATGTGGTCAGAGATCAGAACAAGAGTGTTGATGCTTTAGCTAATTGGGCTTTGGACAAAGGTGATCTTACTTGCTATGGCCACCCTCCTAGATGGTGGGCTTCACAAATAAGGGAAGCTCTTCTTTCTATCATTTCTTTGGATGGCTCCAGTTCTGGAGGTACCTAGTTTCTTCTTGCTTTATTTTTGCTTCTCTTTGGTTCGGTCAGGGTATTTTAGTTCCCTAGCTCAAACTAATATTTCTTTTGTTTCCTCTGTTGATTCTTGCCTTAATAGTCTTTTGGTCTAGAAAGGTCATTGTTGTGTTCTATTTTTTTTCTTTTTCTTTTCTATTTATGTGTGTGTGTTTTTTGTTTTGTGTTGTTCTTATGTTTTTGTTGTTCTTGTGTTTTTTGTTGTTCTTGTGTTTTTGTTGTTCTTGTGCTTGTGTTTCTGTATGTTTGTGTTAATTGGTATTTTTGTGTTTTGGTGTGTGAGTGTTTTCTATGTTTTTATTTTTCTCTGTTGTTTGTTGTTGGTTGTTTTTATTTTATTTTATTATTTTTTAGGTTTTGGTTGTTTTTGTTGGTTGTGTCTTTGTAGCATTCTGTTGTTTTTTGTTATGTTTGTGTTTTGTTATGTTGTTCTTGTGTTTTTTCTGTGTGGTTCATGTTGTGTTTTTTTAATCTTATTGTGTGCGTGTTTGGTTGTGCTTTATCTTTTTGACACACTCAAGGAGCATGTTTTTTTATTTTTTGTTTTTTAATCTTTTTGTGTGTTCTTGTTTTTTGTTGTTTCAGGTTTGCTCCTTGAGTATGTCAAAGGTGGTAGGCCAAGTGCGAGCCCTGGGCGATTTTGGCAGAAGAGATACCCCTGCCTCCTTGGGTCTTACCCAAAAGTGGCATCCCTTCTGGGATGTTTTCCACAAAAAAAAAAAGAAATTTAAAAAATTGTAAACCCTAAAATATCCCCAATAATTCATTGTAAATCTAAGGTATTGTTAATGAAAAATCCTAGATTTTGAAGTAATAAACATTTTTCCAATATCCTTGTCATAGCATGATAATATTTATTTAAACTCCATGGCATCACTGTCTAAGGGATGACCCAAAAGTAAAGTATCATCAAAAAATTGGAGATGAGATCCTAAGGAACCAATTTTTGCAACTTGAATACCTTTGATTTTTCTTCCATATTTGCCTTTGAGACAACTCTCTTTAATTCCTTTGCAAGAATAATGAATAGATAAGGACATAGTGGATCACATTGGAAGAGTATACAAGATGACTTAAAGCAACCACTAGGATAACCATTGATCATAATTGGATATTTTGTTTTGCTATAAAAACATTTAATCCATTTACACCAACTGTAATCAAAACCAAACTTTTTGAGAATATTACGTAAAAAACTCTAGGAAACCCTATCTTTTTTTTTTGTATAAGGTAGAGGTGGTTATAAGGTCCACAAACCTTTTACAAAGTCAAAATGGGCTGGTTCTAACATCAAGCACGTATAATCAAAATACAAAATGGATCTTTCTAAGACTCACATTAAGCCATACTTAGAGTCCACAGTCCTATACTTGTCGCTTGACTATTAGGAAACCCTATCATATTCTTTGTTCATATATAATTTCAAAAGTATACATAGTGTTTTCATGCAATGAAAATAATGTATGGTTTCTTGTGCAATGATTATACCATCACGATTTTTTTACCATGAATAAAATCATCTTGTTCCTCTGAGACAACACAATCTATAATGCTTTTCAACCTATTTTCCATAATTTTTGAAATATTCTTATAAATTATATTACAAAGGCTTATTGGACTAAAATTATTGAGTCATTTTATCTCACATTTCTTGGGTACCAACATAATAAAAGTGACATTGATCTCAATTATTATAGCCTTCTTTTTTTAGGCCTCTTCAAGCGCAAATAATATATCATTTTTTCAATAAATCTCAATTTTTTTGAAAGAAAATTATAGGAAATTTATCGAGGGCAAGTGCCTTGTTAGGATGGAAAGAGAAATTTGCTTCAAGTTGTGAAGACAAAAACGCAACACCAAATAACAAGATATAAATTAAACTCAAAAGATAATATTGCACAATGAATGATTTTATATTAATGGGGGGAGCCTCAAAACTCCATTGTTACAATAAGAATCTTTGAATCCTTTGATACAAATTTTACAATAGCTAGGGTTCTTTGAAACCCTAGCAAACAACGTTGGTGGTGTCTTCAGAATGCATTCTTGCTCCCAACAGAAGTGAGTGGGCTTCTAGTTATCCGATGTCGGATCCGCAACGCTAATGTGACACTTCCAGATCTACACACAATAAAATAGCAAGTAGGTTAGTAGCAACTGTGAGGGCTCCATAGTGTGAGGCCCTCAGAAAGTAGTATAAAAACCCTAGCTATGCAATGTAAATAAATGAACAGAACTTGAAAGTGCATAAAATAAAATAATAAATGAAATATTTACCTTGCTTATCTATCGTTCTATGATCTGATGTAATTTGTTGCAGTAGACTAGTGCGACAATGCCCTAGCATTGATCGAGAGCTAGGAGGACTTTAAAACTTTGGCGTAAAATGCTCGCGGGTGCTTGGCGACTACAAGAAACACCCATGGATGCTCAGGAATGGTGGAAAGCACCCAGAGGCACTTGGCAACGGAGGAGGAGCACTCAGAGGCGCTTAGGAATGATAGGGAGTGCCTGAAGGTGTTTGGTGGCTAAATGGAAAGTCTATAGAAGTAGATATGGTTGGGTGAGGGAGGCAACAACGGATGTGGGGGCTATGGCAAGTGAGTACGAAGGGCGTGAGTGCTTGGATACTCTAGGGAACATGGATGCAAACTTCAACTCAGGATTCAGGGAACAAATTACTCATAAAACTGCTTAGGGGTTGAGCCACCAAAGTGGCTCCTATTAATAATACAACCTAGGGTATGCTAGGGTTTCAACGACACTAATCGTGTGGTTGAGATAAAATCATATCGGAGGGTGGATATTAAATCTGGGATGTGGCATGGATTGATATGGTTGGATGGATAGGATTAAGTGAAATTGGATGGTTGGGATTAATTCACTTATATAAATATATATTTATTAAATATATAAAAAATATAATATATAAAATATTAATATTTAAAAAAAAATGTGGAAATGGTTGGAAGACCTGAATGGACGACAAGTGGCTAGGTTTTGGTGTCTACAAATGCCCTTTTTTGTTTTACGTTACGTAAAACACAATGCAATGCAAAAACACAAGACACATGTTTTGGCTAGGTGTAGAAGCAGCTTTCTCTTGAGATGTGAAACATGAGCTTGAAGACAAAAGAATGAAAGAATTTGAATTTTGTGTAGCTTACCCATCAATTTGTGAATGAGTTTGCAGATGAATCTCACAAGCCAATTGAAAAAACTATGTAAATGAATTGTGAATGATAGTAATGATGTAGATGTGATATTATTTTTGCCCCAACGGTGGGAAGAGGAGTGGTGAAAATGTAAAAATGATGTGTCTATTTTTGCCCCAACAGATGAATGGTTTTGTGAAAAAAAGTGATAAAAAATGTGTCTGTTTTTGCCCCAACATATGGAGGGATTTTACCAAGTGGAGATACCATGATCATGTAAGATGTATCCCATTGTGGAAAATCAAAACCAAATGTGGTTGTCCTAAATTTGGGGTGATTCGATGCGGTTGAAGAATTTACCTTCCGACGTCATTAATATGCAAAGATGAAGATGCAAAAATAAAAATAGTTAACTTCAGAAGGCTAACTAGTGATTGTTAGATAATTTCTATGATCGAAACCAATAACCCTAGTTAATTCCAGTCACCATGATGACTATTAAGGAGATGTGAAATAAAGAGATGTGATTTTGTTCATGTATTAGGCCCCACGAACTAGGCCATCAATGACAACTTTGTGCAAATTGTTCTTGGAAAGGTTTCACTCGAAATGTGAAGTACCAAATATGACTTTGATCTCGAACAAGGAGATATGGTATTTATGAAATTGACTAAGTTTCCTTATGGTAGATTATCCATCTTACCAAATTGCATGGATGCAAATCACTGCAATCGCCAAGTATATAGAATAACCTACTAGATACAAGGTTCACTTGGATATTGTTTTAAACTTGGCAAATATTCAAATGATGATATGGAATGATGTTTATGATGTGAAAATAATGTATTGGTGATGAGAATGATAATTATGGTCATTTTGTGAAGATTTGGACCATTTTGAAGTGCTTTTGTAACTTGTTAAGCAAATTTGTGATTTTGTGGTCGCAAATAAAATTTATGCGTCCAAGTCAATTGAAATCCTCACAAAACCTATTGATATAATGAAACAGATGATTGGATGCAATATGGAGTGATTTGCTGATATTAAGCCACTATTTTTTTAAAAACTGTCTTTTTGTCAAGATTGATGCCAAATGCATGTTGGTGCTTTTGGCATGTAGAGATGGCCGTCGATGTTTGGGTATTCTGCAAATGCCCTGGTGCACTTCAGTGCACCTAGAAATACCCATGGGCATCTCAAGGAACCTGAAGCAGCTATAAATAGCTTACTGGGCAAAAATGAAGCTCAATTATGCGTTTGTGAGTTTGAGAATCTACATTTGGGATAGGTGATGGAAGTGGAGTGGAGTGAAGTAAAGTGAATTAGGCGCAAAAGCTATGGCGATGGAGGGAGCATATGCGAAGGCCAGAGTCAGAGCTGGAGTGCGGGTTGCTGAGGTAATTTTTTTTTCTGTGTATTGTGCAAAATTTTTGGGTTTTTGTGATTTTTTTTAAATGACAAATATCTTGTGTTATGTTGCAGCTTAGGATTTTGGAGGTTCGACACCAATTTTTGTTGTACATTCTTGGGATGAGGAATGCATTATCAAATGAGGAGTAGGAGTTTTTGGAGGTTATGGGGCTAGTGAAGGTAGCCCGGGTTGATGTGGTGAGGGTGGATGAGGAGTACCTCTCTACATTGGTAGAGAGGTGGGATCCGCATAGGGGAACATTTTAGCTCCCAACATGAGAGGTGACCCTGACCTTGGAGGATGTATATTTGCATCCTCACGATGCTAGTGGAGGGGGAGTACGTTGAGGTTAGACACGATCATGGTGCAAATATGAAGATGTTTGGTGATGGTTGGTAGGGTGTGAGGGTGGAGAGTGGAGGTATTCTCTACTTGTCCATGTATACGAATAAGGAGTTGGATGCCCTCTGTATTTTGGTGATGTTCATGTTGGTCAACATCATGGTCCTGAACAACATCGGGTGCAGGTTCCCTTGGAACTTGATAGGGTTAGTGAGCGATATGCTCACTATGCAATAGGTGTATGCATGAGATCCTACCTTATTGATGTAAGTGTACCGGGATCTCTATGCAGTGATGAGGTAGGGAAGAAAGGGGTTAGGATGCAGCTTGGTGCTACAATATTAGGGATGGTATCACTTAAGCATGGCTCGATTGTAGGGCTTACCAGTGGTAAGCTTGGGTAGGGAGCAGCCCTACGCAAGGAGATGGGCAGTGGCTAAGGATGTACAGTTGAGTTGGTCAATGTGGATGAGCCAGTGGTACCAGGATTTATGGGTTGGACTAACATCTATCCAAGTGATATGGAGGCCAAAGTAGGGTAGCAAGTGGACCAAATATGGAGAGTATATGTGATGGATGTGGAAGGCTAGGTGGGTGGTTGGGAAAAATTAAAGTGAAACTGAATATTTTTAGTTCTCACGAGTACTTCGATAGTTTGGCCTGAGGCAAGTTGTCCTGGATGATTTGGTGCGTTATAGGAGGCATCAGGAGGAGACAGGGCTACCATGTGCAGAGCCATGGAGGGAGGTGTATGAGGATGATGAGGAGATAAATCTCCAAGATGTGGATGATGCGGGGACTACCACGAAGTATGAGGTATGGTTCTTTGAATAGCCACCATGGGCACCAATCTAGCAACAACTAGTGGAGATGAGGATGAGGTTGAGGATGAGGGGACCCATGAGATCCCCAAGTGACAGTGGCACCTTTAATCAAATAGTCAAAGGAGGACTAAGGGTGGGATTAGGTAGGCTCCTGAGAGTGGGGGAGATGGAGATGATGTGGAGGAGACTTCAGATGGACCTCTAGATTGGAGTGAGGAGGATTAAGCGAGGTTGGAGCAGTAGGTAGTAGAGAGGGATACGATGATGATGGCCTGATATGAGAGGACCGTGAAGCTCCAAGAAGAGCTACTAGAGATGGAGCATCGACATAATGTCAACATAACACGTCTTTGATCTTGGCATAGGTATATTAAGGCACTAGAGGATAGGTTGATGGAGCATCATATTCCACTTCCTTATCCTTCGACCTTATTTGTATCTAAGACTGCTAGGCATAGCGAGTCTAGGCATAGCTCTAAGTCTAGGGATCCTTCTCGATCATAGGGGTCCTCTTGGAGGACTTAGCTAGTGCTTAGATGCACTTTTTGTATATGAGCCTTGGTGCTCCATTGTATGTAGCCTTTTGGAACTTATTGTACATGCGATATTTATACATATTTATACATGGATTTTACCTTTTGTGTTATATGTGTTTGTGTGAATGCTTTTTGTGGAATGATTTTGTGTAATGCATGTGTATATGTATGATGAATGTATATGATATGTTATGGATGATTAATGCAAGGTGGAATGTATGGATGATTAATGCAAGGTGTAATGCAAATGTTCTAATGATAATTCATAGTTTAGATCTTGCTTGGCCATGTTTCTATCATTGTTGTTTAATTAGGGGCACCAAACTTGGTGGTATGTGGGCTAAGTGACTCATGAACTGACATGGAAGAAGATATGGATGTTGATATGGAAGAATTATTGTTTTGTACAGATTCAGACATACTAGTGGTATAAAAAAAACTCACTAAAATTGCCTAATCCCTCTAGGACTAAATGTGTGTGCAGTGAATTCATTACCAAATCATGAGCATGGTATTGACTCGAGGCAATCAAGAACCAATGTGTGTACAAGTGAGTTCATTAGCTCATCTTGAGTAAATTGGGTATGACCTATTATTAATGAATCCAAGAAGCTAGCTTGTCTGTATGAGCAATCAGAGATCTCTTTATAAGATACGTGTCACCACGCATGAGCGTACTACACTACCAGTCAATCATCTATAGCTTCGGTGGAGGCTAACTCCATAGTCTAAGATTTATTTTTTTTATATCTTAAGTTTTGGGGATGACTACCTAACCGTTTGACTGGAAATATAGTATGATTTTTACAACCCAATGATCAGTGGTGTGTGATGTAAAATATTTAGAGCTTTGGGGAATCGGATTCTCAACCTAAGTGTGATGAGAATTGTACCCTATCCTTACTACTCCATATTTTAGATTTGGAAGCAACTGTGATAGTGGTGAAAATCATTGTTCTTGTGGACTATGTTGCATGATGGGACTAGCAAGGATGACCCTTTTCACTTCGAGGTTCATACCAAGTATGGTGTTATCCCTCTTTGATACAAGATATTTTTAAAGATGTGAAATTGTGTTTGGTTCAAGAATGTTCTGGAGTCAATTTACAAAACTCAATATTTTTTTAGTGTATATGTGCAATGGTCCTAAAAGGAACTCGACATGTATTTGGAGGTTTCTTAAAACACCAGGAGCGGTTGTGTGACCGAAAAAACCTAGGTATTATGGACATGTGTTTTGCAAGTGACAACTTTACTTGGTGGAAAAATGGATGATGAGGTGAAGGTGCCTCTAATTAAGGCAACATGACTTTATTGGACCAATTAGAATCTTTTTTTTTTAAGAGAAAAACCCCTTGCGGGGCTGCCTTGGTCGAAGAGACCATGAACAGGGGGATCTACACTGTCAAAGTCACCCGGGAGTCGCACCCGACCCTGCCTGCACCAACATTATCAATTGGATTTTGGATATCCAATTCAGCTTTTTGGTAGGGTGGATATTTGAACCTGGGACCTCCCTTGGAGGATTACCCTCTCCTCTCCAACTCACCTACAACACCTGGGTGGACCAATTAGAATCTTGAACTTAAGAAATGATGTCTAATATGTAATATGCAATGTGGTGGGGGTGCAAAGTGTTAAAATGAAATTTGTGCCAATGCATCATTTTTTAATGCAATGTGTATGCAATGCAATGTTGTGAATGAAATGTATGCAAATATTTTTGTGTATTAGCCATGTATATACATAAATCAAATCATGCATAGAATATTCTCAAGTGCATAACATTAAGTGGTTCGGGTTCTTCCTCTCCCTCTAGACTGGCAAGCTTATAAGTACCGTTATCCACTTTTTGAGTAACGATGTATGGACCCAACCAATTAGCCATGAATTTATCATGAAGATGTGGCAATGCATTGGTGTTTTGTTGGTTCTCTTTAAGGACAAGATCTTCTACTTGGAATTCACGTAGATGAACTTTGGCATTGTAAGCATGCTTTAGGCGGTCTTGATAAACTCGTAAATACTATAAAGCATTGACTCACTGTTAGTGTATCTCTATTGTTAGTCCATTATTAGGTTAGTTGTTTAGAACTCCTACCTAAGTTGGCTAGTTAGCTCCGTTGGTTACGGGCTAATCTAAGCCACTATTGTTATATTTATTTGGCTATGCTTAATGGAATTATTACTCTGTTTTCCTACATGGTATCAGAGCAGGTGCGAGGAGACCACGCTCCAACTACGAAAAACATCTGACTCCTAGCCTACTTGGATAGAAGGTAGAGCTTTGGAATTTGGACATTGATCCAGGTGAATGGGCCAGATTTGTAGATTGCATGGCCTATGAGGTACTCACTGTACAGTCAGATCATAGGACGTGCTACCGACTCTTGGAGGTGCAGAAGAGCAGCGATGAGTACTCGCCGAAGGGGCGAAAGCGGTGGTCGATTATCAAGCCGGTCGATTACCTGCTCAAAGAGCAGTGACTTTTCTTTATTTTGATTGGAGTGGTCATCACTTCTATGTTTTTCATTCTTCAGCCCGAATTTGGGGGGTCCAACGGCTCCTCTTCTTCGAAGCTTGAGCGCAGCAGCCAGCACCAGGTCGTGTACGAAAATCCTGTTTCTAGGGTTGCGCAATTTCATTATTCGGCCTCTGCACTAATGAATTCTGGAGAAAATTTGCCCCTGGGATTAAAGAGGAAGCCCTTGAGCATGGTTGTGACCGACGGTGCTGGTTTCGTCGGGAGTCACCTGGTCGACAGGCTTATGGAGAGAGGCGACAAGGTTATTGTCGTGGACAATTTCTTTACTGGAAGAAAGGAAAATGTGATGCATCATTTTGGCAATCCAAGATTCGAACTCATCCGGCACGATGTTGTGGAGCCGCTCCTGCTGGAGGTTTTCCTGCACTCGCCTCTCATACAGAAGTGTGAGTTGGTCAAGACGTGCTTGTCTAGCAATGTCATCATTTATGAATTCCTGTAAGAAAATTTATGAGGGTATCTCGAGCTCAAGAGGTATGATTGCTTCGGCTCCATAAACCAATGAAAATTGCGTTGCCTCTATAGGCATGCAGATACTTGTTCGATAAGCCCATAATGCCAAGGGAATTTGTGTATGCCAATATCTATAATTTTCTTTGACTAGTTTCTTGAGAATAGCAATTATTCTCTTGTTGGAAGCTTCAACTTATCCATTTTCTTACGGGTAATAAGGAGTGGAGAAACTATGTTGAATGTTATATTTCTCGCAAAGTACTCGAACATACTTGTTCTTGAAAGACTTGCCATAATCAGAGATGATTTTTGAGAGAATACCAAAATGACAAATGATATGATGAAGTATAAAATCCATAATTCTAGGTCTTGTCGTATTGGTTAGAGGAATTGCCTCAACCCACTTTGTGAAGTATTCATTGGCTGTAATGATGAATGTATGTTGTCCCAAGGAAGGAGGTAAAAATTTTCCAATTAGATCTAGATCCCATTGTGAAAAGGGCCAAAGGCTTTGAATAGGTTGTAAAGCTTACAATGGTATATGAGTTAAATTAGCATGTTCTTGACACTTCTTAAAATTTTTAACATAAGTGCAAAAATCACGTTCCATTGTGGGCCAATAATAATCCATGCATAAAATATGCTTTGCAATGGCCATTCCACTAAAATGACCACCACAAGTACCATCATAGGCTTCAGCTATGGCTCTTTGTGCATCACTAGACTCAAGACAGTGAAAGAAGAGTCCATCATAACCACATTTGTACAACATGTCTCCCAAGAGAACTAAACAAGCTACCTTTTACTTGAAAGTGCTTTTGGCAGTTCAAGACATGTCATATGGGAGTATTACAAACTTGAGAAAGGCTACTATCTGGCTTGACCAAGGCTCGTATAGATCCAACTAGATAAAGCAAACATCCTTTTCGTCTTTAAATTCAGCATGGGCAATTACAAATTTAGAGACCGTTGAAATGATAAGGGGTTGTACCTCTCCAAAGGAGTTTTTTGGAATCAATGATCCAAGGGAGGCCATCGCATATGCAAATCTATTAGTCAAACATGGAAAACTATTAATTTTATACCAATCAAACTTAGAAAGCAATTTCATTGCTACTTCATGATAAATCTTAATTATAGGTTCTTTGCATTGGTATTCTCCCTTAATTTGCTTGATCACAAGTTGAGAATCACCAAATATCCTGATACGCTTAATGCTCATAGCTATAGCTGATTGAATACCTAAGATTAAGGCTTAATATTATGCAGTGTTGTTTGTGCATTGGAAGTCAAGTTTGAATTATAAGGGGATAGGTACCCCTCTGGGGTGTATGAAACACAACTTCAGCACCTTGACCTTTCTTGCACTTAGAGCCATCAAAGAATAGTGTGATATCAATGTCTTCCTCCAAAATGACATCTTCTTTTTTCTCAGTGATAGCAAACATCGAATCATCTGGGAGCTCAATAATCAAAGGATGATCATTAGGTAGTGGAGCTTCTACAAGTTGATCGGTGATTACCTAACCTTTAATGGATTTTGGTTAATGAATTCCAAGTCAAATTTAGTAAGAAGCATTATCCATTTAGCGGTGCGGGTGTTATTGTAAGTGTGAGACATCATATAATGCAAAATATTTTCTCTAGCTATGACATATGTTATGTGACTAAGCATGTAATATCAAAGTTTCTACATAAGCGTATCTAGTTTCATAGCTTACCAATGTTCAACTAATGTAATAGATAGCTTGCTCTCAATTTTCCTCATTTTTTTGTGTAAGCATTATCCCTAATGCAAAGTTCATTGCTGAAATATAAAGATAGAATGGGACCCCTAGACGAGGAGGAGCTAAGACTAGTAGAGAAGCTAGGTATTGCTTAATGTCATAAAAGGCTTTTTGGTACTCATCTAACCAAGAAAATGGCACCCCCTTTTGTAGTAGGTGATTAAATGGCCTACATTTGTCAGAAAGTTGTATAATAAAATGATGGATTGATTGAATCTTTCCTTGTAAACTACGCAATTTCTTTAAGTTAGTTGGAGGAGGCATCTCCATGATGACCTTGACCTTGACATTGTTTGGGTCCACCTCAATACCTCTTTTGGAGACAATGAATCCTAGAAGTTTGCTTGAGGTAACACCAAAGACAAATTTTTTGGGGTTCAACCTTACATTATGTTCTAGAAGTCGATCAAAAACTTTCTCCAATACGCCAATGTGCTTTTGTCGAGTTTTAGATTTAGCCAATAGATCATCCACATAATATTTGATAATATTATCTATGTAGTCATGTAAAATGTATGTCATGGCACGTTGATAAGTAGCACCTGCATTTTTGAGGCCAAAGGGCATCACCTTGTAATAAAAAGTTCCCCAATGTCTAGTGAATGTTGTTTTATGTTGGTCATCAGAATTTATTCGAATTTGGTTGTATCCTGAGAAACCGTCCATGAGAGAAAGCATTTCATGGCCAACATAGGAGTTGACAAGAGTATTGATGTTTGGGAGAGGAAAGTCATCCTTGGGACACGCTTTGTTGAGATCTCAAAATTTAATGCAAACATGTATCACCCCATTAGGTTTTCGAATGGGTACCATATTTGAAAGCCACTCAAGATAGTCGATATGAACTATGAAGTTCACGTCTAAGATTTTTTGAAGCCCTATTTTTACCAAGAGGACCACGGTAGGATGAATTCTACTAAGTTTTTATCTAATCGGCTTAGCATCAGGCTGTAAGGTGAGATTATGGACAACCAAACTAGGATCAAGATCGGGCATGTCCTTATAGGACCATGCAAATATGCCCTTCTTCCTCTTGAGGAGAGCAATTAATTACTCTTGTTCATCGGTTGATAAGCTTTTGCTAAGCTTGACAATTTGGGGGTTGTCCTTGTTTGAACTAAGGTCCACATCGATAGAATCTTCAATGGACATGTGGGAACCTTCCTCTAGTTGATGGGGCGTAAGGATCAGATGAATGTCATTTAGGATGTCATCAAACTCTTCTAACTTATCTTCATCTATGTTTGCATGGAAAACCATACGATTCAGAGGTGAAGGTGAAAGCAAAGGCGAAGGGGATGGAGGAATGTAATTGGCTGAAGCCCTTAACAATTCCTTGGACAAGACAAACTCAAAAAAGGATGGGGGCAAGGAAATCCGATCCATATCGACAAGGCTTATATCAATTAAAATTGGTTTAGTCGAATTGTATGGATTACAAAGCAGGGTGAATAAATCAACAGGATTCATGTTGACTTATGGGCAAAGTGGATAAGGTTGTATGGAATGGATGAAACCTAAGAACCGTTGCTAGGAGCCTGAGTAACTTGGATAGCAACAAGCAACACAAATAAATGCATTTAACTAAATGATATATACATGCAATGTTGAAAAGGAAAAATGTTTTTGTTGATTTTTTTTTGGTAGTGGTAAAAACCACTATTTTTGTGTTATGTACATATGTTACAGGTTTTGGCTTATGAAATGGATTAATGGAATGGAGGTGGTGGTTCACCGGTAGGGGCAACTTGCTCTTATGGAAGAAGCAAGTGAAAGATGGGTTCATGGATGGGGAACATGTTGAGATAAAACTCATCTTGTTCGGTATGGGGAATTATGGGTTCTGATTCTTCTTCATATTCATCCAAAATTATTGATATAAGTTCAAATTCTTCATAGATTTCATAGTCATAATCATCGGGATGGAGGGATTCTTCTCCTGAATTGAGATTAAGTCTTTGGAAGGCTTGTTCAAGAGAAGAGGTGGTGGAAAGTGGATGATAACCTAGGCCTGAACGGTCGTGCACTTCTTGATATGGAACATCAATAGGCTGAGACACTCGCTATTCATGTAATCCTAGGCCATGGCCTCACCAATTTTCTATGTAAAAATAGCGATATGGGAATCTCGACATGTTTTGAATGTTGGAAAGTGCTGGTTCTTTGGGTTCGTCTAGGGGAGCTAAATTAAATGAAGAATCAACCCCCCCATACATAAAATTTATGCTATTAGGAGTTGAACCCATGTTATATCCTACTCCTATGGATAAAGGTGGGTAGCGTGGGTGACCAAAATCCTTAGTATTAGGAATTGTGAGCGGTGTTACGGTGATGTATTGGACCACATATTCACCAATACCGGGATTAGTGAGGTGGACCTCAACTTGGGATGACGTGGAAAGACCATGATTGGATGATGGATCGGGAGATGGTGGCGGTGGAGATGTCTCACAATCTATCAAATCAGCTTGTGAAACATTAGGTTATGGCAATGGATTGGTTTGAGAAGGTTGTTTAATGGATGATGATGATGTGGAAGGCAAGGATGTGGATTGAATTTGACCACATGTACATGTAGTTAATGATGAGGATGATGGAGGATTGGTGACAAGAGAGTCCTAAAAAATGGGATTCTTTTATGAAGAAATTGGCGGAGTGGTAGATGGATTGACTGATGGTGATAGAAAAAGGTGGGTCGAAGGAAGCATAGATTCATAAAGATTTAAAATGAAATTGCAATACTTGAATAGTTTGACATCTACGACGGACGTTTTTCACAGGACTGCCCAAACTGTCGAACTCGTTTCGGTCATATCTCACTCATCCGAACTCGGATTGAGCTAAAATTTTGAGGGTAGATGCCTAAAAAACCCTAGAACATCTCCACAAATTTTCATATCATTTGGAGCAACACATATCCTAGCGCATCCCTATGTGTGAACAACATATTTGGCAAGCGACTATGCGAGGGTTTCATCTGGGTTGAGTGCAAGCAGCTCCAGAGGTTGGTTTTTAGGGCCTTCGGGCCCTAGCGGCCAATATTTTTGTGGTTTATTCTCAATATTTTAGCAAGAAATGTTGCAGGGGATACAAGATGGGTTAGAAATTTGTCTTTCAACAGATCATACTATGAACTTGAGTGACAACGGCTTCCAATTTGCTGCACAAAAGAAAAGTGAAAACCATACCTTTCCACGATGTCTAGGGCAAGGATTAAAGAGATCACGAAACAAGTTTCAAGTAGTTGATCAAAAAATGGCTCATATCTCAAGTGAATCTGGTGCTAAGGTGCACCCACAAAATAATTCTACTGTGAAAACCCCTATCAAGGGTAAGAATTTTGAAGACTCGGTCCCAAAAATGAATTTTAGGGATGCCCTTCATGGTGGACAACCTCAGCCCAATGCTAATATCAATATTAGGGCTTCCCATAAACCTCTAAGAATGCCTAAGATTGATCCCAGGAAAACGGAGTCAGGATGTCTTAAATCAAGTCGATGGAACTCCTATTGTTAAGCTTGATATGGATAACATTCAGACTGGCATTGAAGATTTGGAAAAAAGAGGACTAATTTGTCGGTTCATGGGTTTTCGTCCGAGTCTATCTGCTTTCAAAGTCTGGGCTACAAAAATCTGGAAAACTAAAGGTGAGTTACAAATCTCTATTTATCCAAATGGTTATTTTCTTGTTTTATTTGCTAATAATGAAGATAGAGAGAAAACTTTTCAAGGGGGTCCTTGGTTTTTTGGAAGGGCAAGGCTTTTCATGAAGCCCTGGCATACTAAATTTAAAGTCGAAGAAGAGATGCCTTCTATTGCTCCCGTGTGGGTTAGACTCTTTGGCCTCCCTATTGAATTTTGGAATCCTACTATTTTTTCTTCAATTGGAAACTCTTTAGGAACTTTTATGATGACCGTTGATTGTACTCAAAATTTTGAACATATTATTTATGCTTGGATTTGTGTTTTAATGGATTTTGACAAACCCCTACCTAAAAATATCACATTACAATTTGGGGAAGACACTTGGGAGCAAGTAGTGGACTATGAGAACATTCCTTTTCGTTGTAGAATTTGCCATGAATATGGTCATTTGGCCAGTGCTTGCCCAAATAAAATTCCTGATCAAAAGAAAGAAGATATAAACTTAGCAGGTTTCCAAATACCTAAGAAGAAGAACACTCAGAAAAAACCAGTTATGAAGGATCAATCAAAGTCATCTGCTAATATGTTTGAAATCCTTTCCACAAATGATGTCCCAAGTGAGGAAGAGGAAATAATGGAAACTGAAATCTTAGAAACACAATTTAAATATGAAGGGAAGAACTCGGAGACAAACCAACAAATCAAAGGTTTTCAACAAAAAAAAAAAGGAGAAAATTTACACAAGAAAAACAATATTTCAAATGTCAAAACTTCAAATAATGCAGGTCCCAATATAGACTCTATTGAACCATCTAGTAAAATTTTGGCTGTGTACGAGCATTCTTCAAGGTTAGAAGCCATCTCAGATTCAATTGGAATAAGTCAAGAAATAGGGAAAAAAAAATTGAAGATGGATTCTAATCAAAAAGTAGGTCGCAAGACCAATCAATATCATATGGTAAAAGAAGGTGAAAAGCTTGTAGAGGAAGGTAAGATTAATGCCCTTCCCAACTTTTTTAGCCTTGGTATTAATGAAGATCATCACTTGGAATATTAGAGGACTCAAAGGGAGTCTTTCAAAACAAAATGAAATTAGAAGAATGATTCAAGTAAATCATCCACATCTTGTTTTCCTTCAAGAAACTAAGATGTCAATGGAGGATATGGACTTAATTGCCAGTAAAATTTGGCCAATTGGAAAAGTGGTTTCCCTCGGTCCCAAGGGACTTCGGGTGGCATTGCTTGTCTTTGGGATCCAAAAGAGGTAGTTATTCACCATATGGTTGGCAGTTGGGGTTTGTTGGCTATAGCTATTCAAAGTAGACATTCCAACCAGATTATGCTTAGCATTACTGTTTATGCTCCGACTTCTTTGGAGGAAAAAAGAAGACAGTGGAAGGATATTACTCATATTATCTCTCATTTTCCTAAAGCTTGGATCTTGATCGGAGGAGATTTCAATACCATCCTCTCTCTGGATGAGAAAAGGGGGGAAATAGAAATTTGGACAAAAGCACCGACCTCATGAGCGAATATATTGCAAACCTCCATCTTGTGGATATCCAACCAGATAATGGCCTTATGACTTGGTCTAATGAAGGCAAGGCTTAGCTTGTATAATGGAGAGATTGGATAGGTTTTTGCTCTCTCGAAAATTTCTTAATCCATGGTCACATTCCTAAAGTGAAGACTCTTAATAATGCTGGTTCGGATCATTGGCCAATCATGGTGGAAATGTGGAAAACCAATGTGAGTTTCTCTCCTTTTCGTTTTCAATTAATGTGGCTTAGAGACATTTCCTTCAGACCTCATGTGCAACAATGGTGGAAGGAAGGTAAACCTAGGCATGGGACTAAGATGTTCTATTTTGTCAAAAGACTGCAATACATTAAATCCAAAATCAAGACTTGGAACTGGAAAGAGTTTGGGGATGTTCATAAAAAAAACATGAAGTTATTGCTCATCTTGAAAATTTGAATAAGAAAATCCGTTTAGATGGCCTCACAGAGAAGAGAAGTGTAGATGAAATTAAACTCACAACTCAGTTAGAGGAATGGGAAAAAAGAGAAGAAATCTTATGGAAGCAAAAATCTAGAATTCAATGGCTCAAAGAAGGAGATCGAAACACAAATTTTTTCCACAAATCTCTTCTAGCTCGAAGATCTCACAACTTTATTTCTTCCTTAAAATCAGATTCTGGAGATGTTGTTTATACTTGGGATGGCATGAACTCTATTGTTGTTGATTACTTTTCCAATATTTTTGTTGCTACTCCCCTTGACTCGACTTCACAATATAATGTTCTTCAAGCAATCCCTTCTCTTATC
Source organism: Wollemia nobilis (assembly GCA_028583015.1). Lineage (NCBI taxonomy): Eukaryota > Viridiplantae > Streptophyta > Pinopsida > Araucariales > Araucariaceae > Wollemia > Wollemia nobilis. The sequence goes on from JAQPPZ010001808.1 coordinate 5,195,801, forward strand.
ACTTCGAGGAGAACTCTATTTTGACTCGCTCCTGTTACTATCAATGAGCTTCAACAAGTAGTTTTTAAAATGCAAATAGGGAAAACCCCAATTTTCCTATTGAGTTCTACCAAGAGTTTTGGGATATCCTTCATGTTGATTTATTAGAGGTGGTGGAAGAAGCCAGGAAAGCCAAAGAAATTTTGAAGGTTATCAATAAAACTTATATTACTCTTGTTCCAAAAGCTCAAGAGGTTGATCATATCTCAGCTTTTAGACCTATTGCTTTATGTAATGTTCTTCTCAAAATCATTACTAAAATCATGGCAGAATGGTTGAAGCCTCTTTTGCATAAGATTATTTCCCCGAGCAAGGGGGTTATGTGGAAGGACATCAAATAGTAGATGAGATAGTTCTTGCTCAGAAGCCATCCATTCCATGGATATGCAAAATTCTCCTTCCATGTTCATTCGGTTAGACTTATCCAAAGCTTATGACAGAGTGGATTGGCACTTCCTTATCAAAGTTTTGAGGCAATTTGGTTTCTCTAAGGATTGGATGGATTGGATTATGGGATGTATCTCTTCAGTTTCCTACTTAGTTCTTATCAATGGCAGGCCTTCTCAGTCTTTCCCAGCTTCTAGAGGTATTAGGCAAGGTGACCCGCTTTCCCTTATTTATTCATCATTCTTGTTGAATGCTTGGGTAGGACTATAACCAAAAAGAGGGAAAACAAAACCCTTGAGGGAGTTACCATTGCTCATGGAGCTAGACCTATCTCTCATCTTCAATTTGTGGATGACTCTACTATTTTAGGTAAAGCTACGGTTAAGGAAGCTTCTAATATTAAGCAAATCATTAGCTGTTTTTCTAAGGCTATCGGGCAATTGATCAATGAAGACAAATCTAAAGTTATTTTCTTTCACCGCTCTCGCTAGACAGGAATCCATGGTCTTGGATAAGCTAAGATATAAGAAGACCTCTCTTCCAATCACTTATTTAGGTATTCCCATAAATATTCAAAGGCAGAAAAATAAAGATTGGAATTGGTTGTTGGACAAAGTCAAGAAGAAAATTGGAAAGTGGACCAACAAGTGGCTTTCTTATGGGGGTAGAATCACCTTGGTAAAATCAGTCCTTCAAGCTATTCCTATTTATGTTTCTTCCATTTTGAATATTCCAAAGGCTGTTCTTCGAGAATTGGATCAAATCAGTCATCGTTTCCTTTGGAGTGGTACTAAGGAGAAAAGAAAATGGGCCTTGGTGAAATGGGATACTTTATGTCTTCCTAAGAGTGAAGGGGGGTTAGGTTTATGGTCTTCAATTAATAACAACAAAGCTTTAGCTGCTAAATTATATTGGAGGATGTTGCATAACCCCAATGCTCTTTGGGCCAATAATCTCCGTGCTAAATATGCTCAGAACAAAAGTCCTGAAGACCTTGTTCGCTATCAACTTCCTACCAAAGGTTCTCCCATTTTAGCAGTTCTTAAGACTGGTGAGGATTTGATAAAGAAAAAATTATTTTGGATCATTCATAATGGTCAACATGCAAATTTTTGGACAGATTCTTGGGATGGTCACAAGCCTTTGATAACTCGGTTTCTCGATTGGAGGCCTTGGATGGAGGAGCTTCACCGAGCTAATTGGATAAAGGTGGCTAATTATTGTCGGTACCATACCGGTAATTCAAAGGTTGGTAGATATTGGATCCCTATTGAGGACTCGGCCTATTCAAATCCCGAAAGGCAAAGACAAGATATCCAAGGCATCCTTCATATGAGATCCCTCTCTTGGTCCCATGAAAAAGATTGTTTTGGATGGAACAACACTACTAAGGGTGAGTATTCAGTTGCTCAAGGTTATTTGACCTTATGCCATAATAATCCCAACCATTCTTCTGACATATTTTCTCAATTGTGGGCTCAAAAGCTCTGGCCTAAGGTGAGGTTCTTTAATTGGCTTTTATTGCATCGTAGGGTGCTTACTGGTGAGCAACTTATGAAGCATGGTTTTCATGGCCCTTTTAGATGTGAAATGTGTGAAGAGAATGTAGAAAATATCAACCATATTTTTATTGAGTGTACTTTAGCCTTTGAGCTATGGAGGAGAATGGCCACTTTACTTGGCTTACAGTGGTCCAATTTTTTTACTTTTGAACAGACTTTGGAGGGATTGGCCTAATCAAGAGGGTGTTGATCATTTTATTAGGCAGCTTAGTTTGGATGGGTTCTACCATTCTTCTTTGGAATATTTGGAATGAAAGGAACAACCAAATTTTTAATCAAGATAGGAAGGATATTCACTATATTTGGCAAAAGACCATAGCCAACTTAGTTGAATCAGTCCATCATCTCCTTAATCACCCCCAAAACTCCCACCAAATATGGGATCAAGTGATGCAAAGATTGAAGATTAAACCTTCTAAGGGCAACCATCTTAAAGGGAATGTGAGTATTAGTAAAATGGATAGGAATAGAAATTGGCAACCTCCTCCTAAGGATTTTGGAAAAGTCAATACTGATGGAGCCTCTAGAGGGAACCCTGGAAAAGCTAGTGTGGGAGGAATTGGTAGACTTTCAGATGGCTCCCTGGTTTTTACTTTTGCTGAGAATTTGGGTATTCTTTCCAATAACCTTGCTCGAGGGGTATGGTATCCTCGAGAGGTCTTCAGGAGGCTACTAAGGTTGGATGGGAAAAGGTGTTAGTTGAGTCCGACTCTCAACTTATGATTAATCTCTTGAAGAATCCTTCTAAGAATCATAAGGTGGATTGGAGAATAAAAAGAATTATTGAGAAGATTCAGTTAATCCGGATGGGATTTTTGAAAGTTGATTACAATCATGTGGTCGGAGATCAAAACAAGAGTGTTGATGCTTTAGCTAATTGGGCTTTGGACAAAGGTGATCTTACTTGTTATGGCCACCCTCCTATATGGTGGGCTTCTCAAATTAGGGAAGCTCTTCTTTCTATCATTTCTTTGGATGGCTCCGATTCGAAGGTACCTAGTTTCTTCTTGTTTTTTTTTTTTGCTTCTCTTTGGTTCATTCAGTTTTTTTTAGTTCCCTAGCTCATTCTATTCTTTATTTTGTTTCCTCTGTTGATTCTTGCCTTAATAGTCTTCTGGTCTAGATAGGTCTTTGTTTTGTTCATTTTTTATTTCTTTTTTCTTTTTTGTTTCTTTTGTTTAGTTTTTTAAGGTGGGTGGGTTTTTTTTTATTTTGTTTTGTTTTTGTGTTCTTTGTGTTGTTCTTGTGTTTTTTTTGTTTTGTTTTGTTTTTTTTATTTTTATTTTTTTGTTATTGTTCTTGTGTTTTTTTCGTTCTTGTTCTTGGGTTTCTCTTTGTTTGTGTTATTTCGTGTTTTTATGGGTGAGTGTTTTCTATATTTTTTGTTTTTTTTTATTGTCTGTTGTTGGTTGTTTTTTTTTATTTTTTAATTTTTTAGGTTTTGGTTGTGTTTATTTTTCTTGTTTTTTTTTGGGTTATGTCTTTGTAGTGTTTTGTTGTTTTTGTCTTGTTTGTGTTTTGTTATGTGTTTCTTGTGTTTTTCTATGTGGTTTGTGTTGTGGTTTCTTTTATCTTATTGTGCGTGTTTGGTTGTGCTTTTGTTTTTGACACACTCAAGGAGCATGTTTTTTATTTTATTTTATTATTTTTGTTGTTATTTGCTTATTTTTAATTGGGTTTGTGTGTTTGTTTGCTCCTTGAGTGTGTCAAAGGTGGTAGGCCAAGTCCGAGTCCTGGGCATTTTTGGCGGAATGGATACCCCTGCCTCCTTGGGTCTTACCCGAAAGTGGCATCCCTTTTGGGATGTTTTCCACAAATAAAAAAAAAATGGTTCGACATCTGCTGGTATGCAATGTACCTGTCCTTCATGAACAAATTTCAAGCATTGATGTAAAATGGAAGGGATACATCTCGTTTCCCTCATCCAAGGTCTTCCAATGAGTACATTGTATACCATGGATCCTTCCAATATGTGAAACATAGTGTGCAATGTTTTCACCCCTACTTCAATGGAAAAAACAACAGTGCAAAATATGGAACACAAAGCATTGTTAAATGCTTTTAGGGTAAATGATGACTTGGTGATATGAGATGGAGAAAGATTTAAATGGTGAAGGGCATATGTGGTGATGATATTAATGAAGGAATCGATATCAATTAGGACTCTTTTAAACGACTTCTTGTCAATTAGAGCCATGATGTGCAATGTAGGATCTACCAAGTCCGATGAGATTGTCTTGATCTCAAAGTCATAAAATGTAATGGAAGGCTCCATGCATGTTTGAATACTCCCTACAAAATTGTTGAAGGCATTAGAATATTGAGATTGTAGTTCAATGGATTTAATAATATCCATTAATGCCTCATGATGTGAGGGAGATTGTTGAATTAACTCATAAATTGATAATTTGGCGGAAGCCATCTTTAGACTTGTGGTTAATCGGCTACTCAATGAGATGACTGGTTGTGGTGGATGACTGATGGATGAATTTGAGGATTTGGTTGGCTAAGAATGTGGATTGGTGATGAAGGATTGGGGGAAATTTGGATGGGAGGCGATGTGGGAGGTTGTGACACACTTGCTTGAGGTTGTTGCCTTGCATTTTGTTGATTATTTCTTTGACCTCTAATGACCACATGGATGGCCCCTACAAAACCTTTGTATTGTTGGACGTGATTGACTTGATTAGGAGAAGTTTTAGTGTTGGCCCCTCCTATATTTGGTTGCACCTCCTCATGATGAGGAAGTGGTATTTGAAAAATACCAAGGTTTTGGTTTTGTTGAGCAAGGGGGTTATCAAGCTTGATAGCCCCCAAGTTAATTAGGTCTTGAACGATGTCTTTGAATGTATAGCAATTATTAATGTCGTGCCCATTTTGCCTATGATAGGGATAAAATAGATGTTCTCGATAGTGTTTACTACGTTTAGCGGGATCATCTAGTCTAATTTTGGGTAAAGCAAGTTTTTTTGTGTCATACAAAATTCGAAAAAGGGAAGCAAATGACTCAGCTAAAGGGGTGTATTGGCGATTTTGTCGGAAAAACTATCGTCGAAGATGGTTTTCTACAACTGGAACTATGTTTTGCATGGCTTGAGTTGCCGAGGGTACTGGATGATAAGCAATTTGTTGCGATGACTATTACATTGGTTTTTATTGAGCCATTATCGGTTGGCTCATGACCACTTGATTAAATTGATTGGGTTGACTAGCTGGGGTAGCCTGTGTTGATTTTGGTTGGCCATAATAGTTTCTTTTATATTGGCCCTTGTTTTGCCATTATTTTTCTTAGGCTTAAGTATGCCCTCTTGGATTTTTATTTCCTCGATGACACTAGCCTGCACTAGAGCTTCCTCAAATGAACTATAAGTCTGTAATTGGAGCATCCAAGAGATGGGTTTTAAACAAATCTTGGTGAATAATTTGTTTAGCTCATCCATTGGTAGGGTGAATGGCAATTTGGTAATGACAACCCTCCAACGGTTTCTAAAATCGTATATAAGCTCATCATCATGTTGTCTTAAAACATAGGAATCATACAATGAGATTTTATTTCTAACATTTAGGATAAAACGTTCAAAGAATTGGTCAATCAATTTCTCAAAAGTATAAATACTATGAATGGGCAATTGATTATACCACTCTATGGCATATCCTCCTAATATTTGAGGAAATGTTATGAGCATGAGAGCATTGTCATTTTGAATTCTAAAACATTTGTGTACAAACGTGCTCACATGCTCTTTGGGATCCTTAGTTCCCTTAAATTTGTCAAACTTAGGCACCGTGAAATCTGTTGGATATGATGGTGATGGTATCGAAGGATGAATGGGTTGGTTGATTAATTGGTGTAAGGTTAGCTTTTGGTTTGTCAAACCATGAGTATGTTGCATCAACTGATCTATCTATTTTTGCATGGCCTTAATTCAAGGGTCTTCTTTAGGAATGTGGAAGCCCTAAATTACCTGATGATTTTGAGGAGAGGTAGAAAAATGTTGCAAGGTGACCAAATGATGATGAGATTGGTGATGATGACTAGGTGAATTTGATGGAAATTGATGGATGGGACATTGATGATGAAAATATGGAGAATTTTTAAATGAAGTTGATGCATGAGGGTTATGGTTGGGTTGGCCAATGGGAATGGGATGGGTATTGGTATGACTTAGTGAGGGAATAGGGATAGAAACCACATAAGACTATGGTGCCCATGATGGACCATGGTTAATGAGGATAACCTGAGTAGAGTTTGGTAAAGTCTTAGGTTTTTCTTGTACTTGTTGTTGAGTGTTTTGATGCTGCCTAAGCAATTTGTTCAAGTGTTCTCATGCCTCATTAATCTCTCTATCAGAAGTGGAGGGTATGGAAGTAGATGGTAAGGAAGATGTAGCTAGGGGACAAGTTACACTTGGTATGGTAACTTGGGATGCTGACACTTGTAAAGCAACATTTACATGTGCTTCATACAAGGGGTTAGTGTATGTGGATGTGTATGAAGTGCTAGAAGCACATGAGGGTTGGGGAATGGGCACATGAGAGGAAGGTGCAACAAATACCTCGATAAGATGGTTAGTGTACATTTGGGTAAAGTTGGATGGTGGTTGGGAATAAACAAGATCCTGCTGTAAAGTAGGATCCTGTCTAGGTGAGTTGGGGACTGACTCTAAGACATAGTTAGAAGACTTCATGAGAGCTTCTACTCGTGCTATGTTTATGTGGGTAATATGGTGATCAATGGTTAGTGAGGTTGACTCTACTTGGGTAACAACCATATGAAAGGTTGTGGGTGACAAGGAATGTGAGGGACCTGCAGACAAATCTGCCTGTGTCACATTTAGGGAATCTACCACAGAAGTGGTGGGGCAGGTGGATGAAGGTTCTATTGGATTTTCTTGATTTAATGTTTTCTTTTGTTTTCTTGTTAAGACCATAAAGCAAATAAACCAAAATACAGATTATGCAATAAAATGAAACACAAAATTTGAATTTCACAAGAGAAATAAACAATCAATGCTAAGTTTGTTTAACATGTGTGTCTTACCTCATTTATTGATTATCTCCTTTAATGTGAGTTCATTTCTTAGGTTTTGATCTTATGTGTTTCAAATGTGCTAATCTGAATTAACCAAAGAAAGGTAAAAACTATGTCTAAGTTGGGGCAACGAGATTATTGTTGGTGATGAAATCCAACAAGTTTGCTCGAGGGTGACCTAAGGTTTCTAAGGGCAGATATTGGTGGATGGATATGAAAGCCACTGTCACTAAATTTCAAGCAATGGTTGGTGATGAAATCCAACCACTACTGTTTAAATGTGAAGCGTGTAGTGTGTAATTCTTTAAAAAAAAAATAATTTGCTTATTGTGTACATACAACGTTAGAAAGATAACTACTTTCGATAGTCTAAATTAGAAGCCAATACCCATAATACTAATTTTTCCAAAGGATGTAGTGTTGGTTACAACCGAAAATGCACTCCTATTATAAAAGAAGAAGACCAAAATGACAAATTTAAATAGGTCTTCAAAAAACCAAAAACTAACATTGACACGGAATCATGCTAAGAAAATGCTCTCCAATGATTGTAAACACTGCTATACCGATGGATAGTTGTATGGGTCCCTCGATTTGGTAGAAGAAAGCAACAACTAATGTGTCGGAAGAAGATGCCTCGAAATATGTGCCAAAGATACCAAGTGGAATCAATGGTAATTAATGGTGCGTGCATTTAATGAAACCAACGACATGAAAAGGCATTTAATGAGAGTGACATGAAAAATGGGGGCATGCATTAAATTTTTGGTTTTAATGATGGCAAAAATTAAATTAAATAAAAAATAATTTAATTTAATTTATTTAATGGAGCGATAATGATGGTCCGGGCACAAATGATGGGTATGTGCAATTTAATGATGGGAATACACATAAGTAAATTAAATTAAATGTGGCATGGTGGTAATAGGGGCGAACTACGCGAAGAACTGTGTGGCGGCTTCCAAGGCGGACAACGCAAAATATTGTGATGGCCATAAAAAGCTGGATAGCCTGCCCAGATTCGTGGCGACTACCGATTCCACCATGTAAATTAAAAAAAAAAAAAACTAAAAATAATTTAATGGTGGAGGGAAAAATTAAATTAAATTAAAAATAATTTAATTTAATTTATTTAATGGTGGAGGGAAAATTAAATTAAATTAAAAATAATTTAATTTAATTTATTTAATGGTGGAGGCCATGGTTGAGGTCGGGCAAGAGGAAGATCTAGGTGGACTGTAGATGAAAAAATGCCAAAATGACTGGATCAACGTCGAAAAATGTCCGATATGTGTGAAAAGTGGCAGATTTTGTGGTATGCTTGCAGATCGGCGGTAGGACAAAAAAGTCATTATCGAACAACATCCTCACAAGCGATGAGAGTGTGGTTGCTGGAAATTTGTGCTTGAGGTGTGGATCTCGTGCGAGAGGCGAACAACGTTCAGGGTGTGCAACGGTAAAATAGATCCGATGAAAGTGGCATTGGCAGATCGCGATCGAGAATAGAAAACCAACATTCGTGAGAAGAACCACCAAGCAAGAAGGCTACAACAAAGAAGTTGTGGACGATCTGGTAGGTCACGAAGTGCAGCAAGCAAAGGAACAACAACAAGAACATCTTCTGTCAAAGCGACAAGAGCTTCAAATGTGCAAAGGTGGGGCTGTAAAAAGCGATTTTCTAGAGTGGAAACATCAGATCCAAAAAAACAATCGCATTGGACACCAGAAAGGGAAGGGGTATGACCTTCTTCAAAGAGATGCAAAAATGCTTCATCATGTTCGTCATCGGTCAGATCAAGAACATACAACATTTCATCTTCATGAGAAACATCGTCTAAAGCGAAGACGATGGGCATCTCGTCCATAAATCCTAGTTTGAGTCTAGGTGTTGCTACAATATCTGGAATAGGTTCTTCATCAACAAGAAGATATTTGACAACAACTGCGGCCATTTCAGCTTGGAGCTGCTGAAATTCGATGAGCATTACAACTTGGATTTGCTAAAATTTGGTAAGCATATCCATGTGGTTCTTCTGAAGTTTTGTGGAGAGATCTATTAGTTTGTTAGAGACCTCATCAAGCTTCGAATTGAGCATGGCATCAAACTTAAAGCACAAAATGGCAACGAGCAAAAATGGCAAGGCGGAGGGTTGAGAAAACACAAACCCTAGCTATGGTGGAGTTTTCAAATCAATTAGAGTGCAAGCAAGCCAAAGCTTCAAAATATTTGTAAAAGAAATGTAAGAGTATGCACCAAACGACAAAAAAAACCACCAAACCAAGATCCATAGGGAGGATTTCTCATTCCTTTCTAAAACCAAACTTGGTCTAAGGAAGAGGATACTCTCCAAACCCTGTGCTCGGCTCTGATACCAAACTGATGTGGAACACTCTTACAAACAAACATGAAAGAATTACACAAATGAAAACTTCATATTTGTATTACCAATCATGCCTATAAATAGGTATTACAAAGCTTTCTAATAGATAAGACTGCATTAAATGTTGATGGTTACAAACCTTATCCATTACAACAACTATGAAATAAAATAAGTTACATTATTCCCTATCATTTATAATGTGTACGGTCCCAATTCAACAACAACCAAATTACTATGCTAAAACTCAATGTGGAGTGAAATAAGATAGGATAACAATCAAAATATTATCATTGGAGGAGACTTAGATACTATACTGGATCCTGAAGATAAGAAAGGGGGAGTCTTCTCAGAAGATCATATTAGAAGTTTAATAAAAGATGGTATGGATGGGTTCAATTTGGTAGATTTGCATCCCAAAGAAGGTTGGTTTACTTGGACAAATAGAAGAATTAGGAGAGAGGCAATATTAGAGAGGCTGGATCGATTTTTAATCTCAGAGGAGTTTTTTTCTTACAATAAGGTGATTGAAACAAGAACCTTAAGGAAAAATCACTTGGATCACTGGTTGGTGCTTCTATAGATAAATCAACTCATAATTGCAAATAATGTTCCCTTCAAGTTCAACCCCACTTGGATTGAACACCCATAATTTTTAGAAAAAATCAAGAGGTGGTGGCACGAAGGTGAACTAAAACATGGAATAACCATGTATAGATTTCACAAAAACCTACTCTGGATAAAGTTGAAGCTAAAAGAATGGGCAAAAGAGACACACAAAAGAAAGAAAAAGAAAAAATAAACTTTGAACAAAGAAAATGAGGAAATACATAAAACAATTTTGGATGAAGGGAACAAGGAAGAGTTGTCTTGCAGAGAACAAAAGTTATAGACAAAGTTGGAAAAAATTTAGGATCAAGAAGAAGAGCTATATTGACTTAAATCAGGATGATCTGGTTACATAAGGGAGATCAAAACACCAGTTTTTTCCATAAGTCCATACTCCAAAGAAGAAATCATGACTACATAAAAAGTATTCAAAGGGAGGATGGAAACATAATGATAGACTTGGAAGACATCAAATCAAAGGCTCTTAATTTTTTTGGAAATATTTTACAAGAAGAACTGATTGATAGGACTCTAGCTCAGGAGGAAGCCCTAAAATACATAGACAAGGTGGTTAACGAAGAGAAAAACAAAGAGTTAACAAAGGAGATCTCAATGGAAGAGTTGTGGACCATAGTAAAAGGTATGAAAAGGACAAGACCCTTGGTCCAAATGGGTTCTAAGTCAATTTTTACACAAGTTGGGAAATTTTGAAAAGAGATTTATTGGAAGTGGTAGAAGAAGCAAGAAACTCAAGTGAGATCCTCAAGGCCATTAACTCCACTTTTTTGCTAGTTATTCCAAAAGATAGAGATGCAACTTGCTTCTCTAGATTCAAACCAATATCTCTTTGTAACACGAGTTATAAAATCATAGCAAAGATAATGGCAAATAGATTGAAATGCTTTTTGCCAAATCTGATTTTAGAGGAGTAGAGAGCCTTTGTTGCAAGCAGATAAATTTTTGATAATATAATTTTGACTCAAGAAATATTGCATTCAATTAAACATGGAAAGAAAAAGTCAATGGTATTAAAATTGGATATGTCCAATGCTTATGACCAAGTTAACCGGATCTTTATTCTCAAAATTTTATAGAAATATGGGTTTAGTGAGAATTGTATCAAGTGGATCCATGCATGTATAAATAGTCTCTAGTTTGTTGTTCTTGTAAACGGAGGTTCGACAAATTTTTTTAGATTCAGCTGAGGAATTAGACAAGGATGCCCACTTTTCCCATATTTATTTGCATTGGTGGCTAAATATCTTAGCAAAATTATCAAAGCTAAAGTAGAAGAAGGGATTTTAGAAGGGGTAAAAATATCCTCAAAGGCCATATTTATTAATCATACACTCTATGTTGATGATACTCTTATGATGGGCAAGGCTTCCATTTCCAATGCCAAAGCTTGCAAGGATATCCTTAACACGTTTCTAATGGCCTCAGGAGGCAAGATGAACTATGAAAAATGCCATATCTTCATTTATAACAATAGCATCAGGCTCCAAAATAAAATTCGAAGAGTACTAAATTTCCAATTGGAAAACACCAAAGGACGTTTCAGGTACTTGGGACTTCCAATATCCTCCAATGTCACCAAATATGCAGATTGGGATTTCTTGCTAAAGAAGATAAGCAACAAAACAAATTCTTGGACTTCTTCATTCCTAAACTTGGCTAGAAGAACCACATTGCTCAAATTGGTTATGTCCTCTTTACCTATATTATGGTCTTCTCTGATGGCTGCCCCAAAATCAGTGATGCAAGAAGTAGAAAAAATGAGAATTTTTCTTTGGAAAGAAGGGAAAGATGGATTGAATAAATTACCTTTGGTAAAGTGGTCCATGCTCAATTATCCTAAAAATAAAGGTGGACTAGGTATTAAAGTCCATACCTTATGGCCAAATCCCTAGCAACAAAATTGGTGTGGCAGATTCTTCAGAATGCAAAGTCTCTGGGTTCATGTCTTGTTGAGCAAGTATGGCACGAGGTGTCCTCCAAAAAACCTGTTGTTCAAAGTGAATCCCTGTAAAAAAGGAACAAAAATTTGGGGACATATTCTAGAAGGTTTATAACTATTCAAAGCAAATTGTTCTTGGGTGGTCAGGGAGGGAGAGATAGATGCTTTCTCTCATTCCTTTTTTGGAAAATTCCCAATAGTGCAGCATAGAGATTTGGTTCAAATTATTAAAGATTTAGGGAATAGAGGATACAACAGAGTTAAAGACTTATGAAGGGTTGCATTGCTTGACACAGATCCACAGAGTTGGAAAACAACTGAAGAACTAAATATTCTCACCCACCTCCATCATCTTTACATGGAATTATTAATGTTATTAAAAGATAGACCAATGTTTTTAAGGAAAGGTAAAGATATTGTTAGATGGGTTGAAAAGGAGAAGTTGGTGGCATATACTGTTAAGAGAGGGTGCTCTACCCTATTAGCTCAACAAATGGGAGAATAGTTAACAAACTTTAAAAAGGCTATAAAGTTGGTTTGGAGTTCTATTGCCACTCCAAAGTCTAAGTTCTTTGCTTGGTTATTGATCAGACAAATGATTCTAGTTGGAGAAAATAGACAAAAAAGAGGATACACAAGGTCAACAATCTGCCACCTATGTAGAGAAAATAACAAAACATGTATCCATGTGTTTATTCACTGTTCATTCATAAAAAAATTGTGGTCTATGCAAATATGTGCGACAAAGACATCAATGCTGATTTGATCGAACAGTCAATAGAAGGTTTCATGGTTGTATGGAATAGTGTGGTGAGCAATGACAAATGTAATGAAGTCATCCAAAGTGTATGGCTATTGCTTCTAATAAATATGTTTTGGAACGTTTGGCTCTATACGAACAATATATTTTAACAATGAAACAATCACAACTAAAGGAACTTGGAAGAAAATTTGGAGAGTTGTGGAGGAACAATTCAAAGCCTAGAAAATAAGCATGGTAGCTTTTGAGGATTCTTGGAACCCATTTGATCTCATAATTCTAAAGATGCTAGATCTAGACAAGGATAAGTTGACTAGAAAAACCACAAAAGCAATTGAAGTTGAGAAGATACATCTTGACAAAGGTAAAACAAGTGTTTTTAATGGAGCTTCCAAAGGAAATCTGAGGAAGGTGGGTGTAGGAGGCAGAATTATTTGGTTCTACCCAACAAAAAAAATCTTATTCAAATAAGGAATAGGTTGCAACACAAATAATATTGCAGAATTCAGAGGTCTAATACGGGGACCGAGAATTGCTATTCAATTTGAGTTGAAGGACGTGGTTATAAGGTGCAATTCCTTATTGGTTGTCAACATCATGAAACAATTATGGTCTCCACAAGATGAGTTAATAAATGAATCTTATGAGGAGGCAAAAGAGCTATTGGAAAAATTCCAGAGATGGAAAATTGTCCATATTCTAAGAAGTCTAAATTCTGAAGCAAACAAGCAGACTAATGAAGGAGTGAGATTGAACAATGAGCAATTGATCCGAGTTTTAGAATGAACACTTTAGCACTTTTTCATGTAGGGTGTGAGGCTTAGTTTTCTCCCCCGATTGCTTTGTACTTGTATTTTTCCATCAATAGAAATCTTGGTTTTTTGTTTAAAAAAAAACATCTAGTAAGAATTGAGGACTTGAAGCCACATAGATTGGAAGCAAAATGGCTTTGGATGACCATTATTGGGTAAATCACAAGTCAAAAGAATGGGTTTACGATTTGATCCTATTCGCAATAAAATATCTAAAGACATTATACTCTATTTACAACCATGAGTTGAATAACAATAATATTTCCAATATTTTCGCTCGAGTTTGTCCAATATGTTTATTATCCCATATATATTGAAAAAATGAAGAACTAACATCCCAAAGACCATTTGAATTGATAGATGAAGCAAAATCATGCATTGAATTTGAACCATCTTGGAATACCACCCTTCTTTTTGAAGGAGATAGAACAATGTTGAAATAACCCCTAAGAATCCATAGACCACGATTATGAATCATCACTATGTTTGACAAAAATGTGTTGAGGTCCTTCCAACGTCCTTCACAAGGAGTAACTATATTGGAGTATATACATTTATAACTCCAACTTTGATGTTTTCCTCTTTCCTATAAAATAGTCTAGTAACCCAATTACTTTTTGCTTCTAACAATTGCCCATCCCATTTGCGTTTGTCCCATATTATTGCAATACAACCTGAAGCTCCTGTGGAAGAAACTCCTAAACACCCATATTCTAAATCTTTTTAAAAGCATCCTTACATTCTTCACTACTTAATTTTATTTCTTGTATTGAAATAAACTCAAAACAACAAAAAACTATTAATTCCTTAATAAATATTTTTTTTTGGGTTTTATTCATACCCCTAATATTCCATGATATGATTTTCATCATCATCACTTTTTATTTTTATTAGTGGGCTTAGCCCCACTTTTTGTTAACACATGATATTGTTATTTGTCTTCCCAAATCAATATCCCTTTGAGTTTCTTTTTCTCTTTGTTCATGCTTTGATGCCCTTCCTCTACTTTTTCTATTTGTGCCAACACTTTCATCTTCATCAATCTCTTATATTTTTTCATATTGTTCATAATGAGACTTATCTTCTAAACATTTATGTTGTCCTAAAGAATTAAAAATGCAAGGAATAGCCTCATGAACACTTTCTTCTTTATGTTTTCCCCAAAACCCTAAAGTGCAGAAAGTAATTACTTTTTGATGTTGCCTTGGAAACCCTAAATTTATTGGATATCCTCCATATGCTTTTATTTATTGTGCTACTCTTGAAACCCTAAAGTGCAACAAATACACTTTATACTACTTTTATTTTTATTGTAAGGAGAAGATTTTATGCTACTTGAGGAAAATGAAGATGATTTACCTGGATTAACCTTGACCTCCTTCACCTCATTTACTTTAAAATTTGCCTCTCCATATTCCTTTGCTTTAGGATTACCTCTCCATATTCCTTCACTCCTTATGTATTTAAACTTGCACATTATACTTCCTCATTCCTTGTGCCATTTTTTTCTAACAATTGATTTAAGTAAATTGTAATAACCTTTTCCATTGGATGATGGAGAGGGGTTTTTCTTGCCACTTTCTTCGGAGTGGAAAATCCTTTATTTGACTCATCTCCTATAATACAATCTCCTTATTTCATAATGAGATTTTACATCTCATTATTTTGCCACTTTCATAATGAGATTTTGCCTCATGCCCAAAATTTTACATCTCTTTATCCATTTTCAATTTGCAATCTCTTGCTATATGTTCAGTTTCATGACATTTGAAACATCGAAATATTTTTTTTTCATAATCCACTTGTTGATCCCATTCTCTTGATTCAAATTTAATCATAATGGACTACCGTAAAGGTTTAAAAACATCCCTAACAACACATATTCAAGTGTATACAACATGTCTTCTATCCTTAGTAGTTGGTCCCTCTGGATGAACTCCTATAGAATATTGCCAATATTCTTCAAAACCTTCTTATTGATAAGTTAGTAAGGAAGTCCAAAAAGTTTAATCCATATTGGAAGCCTTTTAATAATCTTTGTTTCTATAGAAAAATTCTCACTCCATGGTCTTAAATATAATGCATCTCTGTCCCTAAACCAAGGGTCTCTATCCATTTTTTTATCCCTTATTTCTAAACAGGGGAAAATAATAAAAAAAATATTTTCGAAAGAAAAGTCATGAAGTACTTTCAATTCAATCCCTACTACCACTTTTGATCCAATTAAGATAAAAAAAACCTAAACAGTATCCAAAGAACTTACATATTAACCCTTTGCTTTTAAAAACTCTTATATCATACTCAATTATCTCATCCTTGATAATCACTTTTGGTGTAGTATCTACTACCTAGATAGGTTTTGCCATAGATTATTTCTTCCTCTTTTCGTTAAGGCATCCAACATTCAAAAATAATTTTTTTTCATATTACCTAGATTTGTTTTACACGAATCCTTTAATGCTTGAGTTCTCATAAAATTTAGAAGAAGTAAAAGTGGTGTTTATTCCTAATCACACTTTGCTTTCTACTTCTTGCTCACATTTTGTAGTCGCTCCCAACTTACATTTAATATAATAACTACTGAAACATACAACTAAGGGCACAAGAGAGGCTACCCTCCCTATAATTCAAAATTGTATCTCTACAATAAGAACCCAAAACCATATCAATACAAAAACATATAATATATATATATATATATATATATATATATATATATATATTTTTTTTTTTTTGATAAATACTTCTTATGCAACATAAAAATTAATAAGATTTTAAAGCAATCGTACTTTTAACAATAATAAAAAAACAAACTATCAAAATCATTAGTTATTTATTTTGAATTTTAATTAACTAAAGAATGTCAAACCACTTCAGATGGCCAGTGTTTCTGTATTTGTGAACCATTACAAGATTTTAACATCTTGTCTTACAAGGAAAGTAAACTATGGCCTCCACCAAAAAAATCTATGATCTCCTTATGGAAGATAAGAGGAAATACTCATTAGTCACCTTTCAAATCTTTCAGACACTCAAATCCCCAAATATCGGCAAGCTCATTTTTCTGTGTTGGTAAAGGTCATTTTAATTTGTTTGGTCAAACGCAATTACGTGACGGGTATTCGTCCAATCATTTAGAGGGCATTATCATTATATCCAAGTTTACAAAAGGAAGATTTTGTCGACAGTTCTTTGATTCCGCTGAATTAATTCATTCAAGAGTTCGTAGTGTGCATTGACGACGAGTTGCTTACAAGTAGGGATTGAAAAACAGTAGTTAAACAAGGGCGAGCATGGCCAATGGGATTGCCAAAATCGTCGCAACATTGGTGGTAGCTTTGGCAATTCGTGTGTTTGCTTTACCTGGGCCTGCAATAGTCCATGACGATGGCAAGAAAGAAGATGAAGAAGAAGAAAATAATGCAAAGGGAGATAGTCCTGGCAAGATCGTTCCTTTTAGCCTTCAATGGAGAAACATCACCTGTACTTTGTCAGATAGGGCTGGCAAAAAAGTGAGTTTCTTCAAATTTATGACTATTTCAGGCAATTGCATCCCTACCCGCATTTTGCTATGTGAGATGGAGGACCAGGACCACTCACATAGCGTTAGATTGCATATTAGCCGGGGGTAATAGTAATTCGACATGTGATTTTATTTGGAGCTTAGTTTTCTAAAGATTGCTCATGTTTGGAGGCTCTTTTGTTTTGGGTTGGTTTTACTGTTGGTGTCGCTCAGGGCTTAGGGTTGTTTAAATTTTATATTGTATTGGACTCGTTGATGACTAGTCTTGTTAAAACTGGTTCACCGTATTAAGTGACTAGATATTACAATAGTAATTTTAATAATTATGTACCATCCTACAATATTGGTTTTTGAAAGTTAAGCTATTGAATATACCATTTGATAAATTATTATAAATTTAAAATCTTGATTTATGGTGTAAAAACTCACCACTACCACCAATTACCTCAAACTCATGGATTTTGATTTTTAATATTTATATTTAAAACTCATGGATTTTGATTTTTAATATTTATTTATTTTTATTTTAAAAATTTACCCTGAGCTTTTTCTGGATGCAAGAGTAGAAATGATTATGCAGATTTAAGCTTAGGAAGTATTTGGTAATTAAGATTGATATTCTTTTTTGGAGTGCAACTTTTCCACTAGATTGGAAGCTGGTTTCTTTGCACGAAGCACCTCCTACATACCACTATGTGGACAACTTAGTGCATCTTACTTTATGCGAAGCTTTTAGTACTTTGAGGATGGAGATGAGAGATTTAGCCGAGGACCTAGATGTTTGGGCTTGATACCTGCTACTTCCTTCAATTGGAGTTGCCTGGGCTCCTCTGTTCCCTCCGAGAGACACCTTGACCTTCACTCACATTTGTGGTCAGTCTGGATTCCCAAAAGGAATAACAGCACCAATGTAATTCTATATGCCCATAATGCAGTTTAAGTATTTTCATGTGTGCTTGGACTTTTGGACATAGTATTCTAAAAGATACTAGCTGTAACGTAGAAGGATGTTTCACTGACTGGGTGTTGGGAACACCTTGTAACACAGCATTAGGAGATGATTATTGTTATTGTTCTTTTATTGGTCATATGAGATTGAAAAAGCCTCTGCCTGTATTACATTATAACCTTGTTATCCTGGTATTTCAACAAAGCACATAGTGGTATTTGGCATAATATCATTTGACAGGATTTGAACCTGTATCTCTGCCTTTGAACTCCATGTTTTTATTCGCTTGAGCTCATGCTATTTGATTTTTTTATTGGTTATATGAGGTTCAAGCTGCCCTGCATGCATTACATCATGACTGCGTTGCTGCATATTTCTTCAAATCACTTAGTGTATATCGCTTGGCAAGATTTGGACATGGCTCTCCACATTAGGAGTCCACATTTATATCCACTTAGGCTCATGCCATTTGATACAGCTTTGAAAGATTATTCCCACTTCGCCCACATTGATAATGCACCAGTGTTGGATGTATGAGATGGCAAAGATTCCGAAAGTAACTGGATGACATGGGTGCAAAAACATTGTAGCTGGGTTAAGAAGAATCTGTATTAGTTACAATCAATGAACTAAAAAATCAGACAAAAACATACTTCTGCGATCCAACATTATATACCTTTGGAAACTAGCCCTTGCGTAGGTTAATTGACGTGGATGTTGGTCAGTATGAAGATCATCAGTATAACTTGGTTTGTGTTGCACACAGGGCCTACTGGAACTTGGATGTATGAATCAATATAAAATTTTGGAGTAAACTAGCGCTGTCATAGCCAAGTTGGCGTGTACCACAGACAATTCAAGGGTGTTTACTTTAGCATAAATTACAGAGTTTTTTATCCTCTATGCTATATAATTATCAGGAGCTTTTTAATTTTAATTTTAATTTTTGACTAATCAAAACATATGAAATTCTTTGGTGAGATCCGATTCACCTATAAATGTAGCTCGCGAACTATAATAACAACATCATTGCTGTAATGCATTTTGATTTATTTTATTTTTCATGGAAACAACATGATTCATATTAGTGCTAATGGTGTATCCATTTTTTTTATAGAATTTGTCCTACTCAAGAAGAATGAATTGATATTTTAATTTACTTAATATAGGGTGAAATGTGATTCTTCCAGTTCCACATAAAGTATATGGAAATCAGAGTTGATATTTTTAATTGGAGATCAACTTATCTATTAGATTATCCTTAGGTCCTAGCTTTATATGGAATTCTTTGTTGAACTGTTGATAAGTTTTGAAGATTTTTCCTTTAGGTATGCAAAGATGATAGTTGCTTCTGTTATTACAGAGGTCTTTGATTTGATCTTAGCTCTTGCAAAGATGATAGTTCCTTCTCTTGTTACAGAGGTCTTTGATTTGATCTTAGCTCTTTCAATTATTGAATTAGGTAGTAGCATATTTGGATATAAGAAATTTGAAGCTTTCACCAGTCAGGATTCAATTGTTGATAAGCTTTTTGGTTTCCTTTAAATTGATTGTAGTGTCTTTATACAGTTATGTACAGAATTTTGGCATTGTTATCCTTTAAACAGATATATTAAGTTCAATGATGATTTGCAGATGAAGTTTTTGCTCACAAATGTTAGTGGCGAAGCAAAAGCAGGGCGTCTACTTGCAATTATGGGACCGTCAGGTTCTGGCAAGACCACTTTGCTTAATGTTCTAGCAGGTCAGCTTGCTGCATCTCCTCGATTACGCCTCATGGGCCGACTATATGTCAATGGGAGTCCATTCTCCACTTCTTCTTATAAGTAAGTTTCTGAACTTGCCTTGGTATGGGGCATTTGAGTTGATCTATATAATGATCTAACAATTCAGGATTTATAATCTTTAGCTAATATTATGGTTGCATTTTTCACATTGAGTAGGATAGCTTATGTAAGACAGGAGGACCTGTTCTTCTCTCAGTTAACAGTTCGAGAAACATTATGTCTAGCTGCTGAACTCCAACTTTCAAGGTTATCAACACCGCAACATAGAGAAAAATATGTGGATGATCTTCTTTATCGGCTAGGCCTGGTAAGATACTTGCAAGACGGACATATTGCACAGAAAGAACTGTATTTGGTAGATTCATATTTGATTGCAGGATATTACATTTGAGACCATGGAGCATGTTTAGTAGTTAGACTTAGCAGTTATAATTGTAAATATGAAAACAACCCATAATTATAGGATTTGTCTATTTGTTTCAATGTGCATGAAATTAGTGTGCTTTACTAGAAGCGGATGGTTCCTTAGTGCCCAATCATTTAAAGAAATGACATACATAGGCCATCCCATATTAGCACAAGGTCCAGAGTATCTTGAGCCAATGACTAAATATTTACTATTATATTTTGGATCTAAACTAAACATTTTGAGTATATTCATGTATGCATATTTTTTTCGTACATTATAAAGCATCATTGCTGATGCTCTAGGAAGATCTTCTAGGGATATATATAAATTTTATCTAAGATATTGACATCTACTTACAGAATGTATGCACTTGTTATATGATTCTTTCGCCCTGCACTGTTTATGGGAACAATGTTTCACATTTTCACATTTTGCAGCAGGCTATAGAGTGAAATCTTCATAAGAATTTATATGGCAACTACTGTAATGATCCCGATGTAGCCACGTTGGCTATTTTTAATTGATGGATTGGTCCCTTAGGAAGGATAGTGGAATGTTAAGCATTAGGGTTAGGTTTTGTTATTTTGATTGACTATATGAGAGAATGTGATGTAGTTTGGCATCATTCATTCGTCTAACTTCTATTGCCTTTGATGTGCATAACAGCCTTCGCCCTCCCTAAGTGGCTAGGAGACTCTGCTCTCTCTGAGGAGCTTGGATTGTTTCTGAGATGTGGAACCCGGATCTGTGATACTTCATTGGATTTGCTATTCTAGAAACTGATTCTATGAATATTCTGGTGTATGTTGTTTCTGTTGCTATTATTCTGAAACTTATTGTTGCAATTGCTGCTTTTTGGAAGTTGTTTTGTTACAAACGTTATCAGAGCAACGATTTTGGCTCCTTGTGGTGGCAGAAAAGGGCACCGGAGTTGTTAGCGAGCTTGTTTCAAAACCTCTCTGGGCTGGATTTATGTGTTCCAATGGGATAATTTTTGACCAATTTTTTCTATTACCAATCTTCCAACACAATTATGTTCTATAATATTATGATTTAGATAGAATTGTCCATGTTCTCCATATTTGAAGAGGATATTGGGTGTGTCATGATCCTTGTGGGAGGCCTATCTCATTTTGATCGTCTTGTTAAGCTGTTTAAAACATAATATATCTCTGGTAACCCTTTTTTGGGTAGTTTTGAGGTCCACTTGGGCCTTCTTCTTCAGCTAGTGGTGTATGTTCGATCCTTTGGCTTCCATATGTGGGGAATGGATCAACCGGTGCATGTAGAGCACAAATCTAACTAATGATGATTGTATGAGCTGAAAGAAGCATCATCCGAGGAATCAAGGCAGCACCATAATGTCCCAAAGGCATCAATAACTTAAACCCTCATACTCGATCAACAGTTGCCTCCATGAGTTCCTCTGCCACCCCTCCCATAAAGCACCTCGAGCATTCAATGCTTCCCTTCAAGAGAGGATCTAGAGGTTTGGCAAT
The DNA here is from genome assembly GCA_028583015.1 of Wollemia nobilis. Taxonomy (NCBI): domain Eukaryota; kingdom Viridiplantae; phylum Streptophyta; class Pinopsida; order Araucariales; family Araucariaceae; genus Wollemia; species Wollemia nobilis. Next base: position 5,217,504 of record JAQPPZ010001808.1, read on the forward strand.
ACCTTTAGACAATGGAAAGAAATTTGCACAATACGATTGATTAGATTGGCTTTGGTCAAAGTGATTGCACCGAGTCTCTTGCATGCATCGAGAGGTAGTTGAAGGAATTTTTTGATCAATGTACTAGAGGGCAGCAGGACCTTGACCTTCCAAAAATAGAGTGGGCAATGGAAGGCAAATTGTAGTCGGTATTCCTTGAGCAGAATCAATATCATCAAAAGGGATGCGAGATCCCCAAAGAGGATCTAGCACTCGTCGGACACTTTCTACGTCAAGATGCAGGGCACTTCCTAAGGACCACTTTTGGACAAGATTGAGGGCACTTCCCATGGACGACTTTTGGGCAGGATCCAAGGCACTTCAAGCGGACAACTTTTGGGCATGATCTTGGTTGCTTCTGGTTTTGTCCAAATGCATACTCAACCTTTAATGGGAATTCATATAGGTATGCTTGGTGATGAATGGAATTTTTATCTTGATTTTGATTCCATAGTTGGTGGTGCTGCTTATCTGCTTGATTGGCCTCATGATGTTTTGGCCCATCGAATTGATATATTGGCTTTTGATGGAAAAGACCCTCATAGATGAATTTCCAAAATAGATTGCCTAATACGCCTGCACAGTGTTCCTGAACATGGTAGGGTTACTCTCGTCACCTTTGAGCTGGGTATCTTGCTCATCAGTGGCTTCTTTGGGAACTGCGACATTGAGACTGTCATCTTTCTTGGCTAGAATTTAAGAAGACATTCCTGATGAAGTTTGATAAAGGTCCTTCTACCTCTTATGTGGTCAGGTTAATGTAGACTAGATAGACAGGAACTGTAGATGAGTACTAAGCAGAACTCATGAGCCTTCTCACATACACATTATTTGGATCACATAGTGGTGGTTTTCTCTTTTAGGCACAGGCTCAAGGATGAAATCTAACAAGAAGTAGATATGCACAATACTTACAACCTTCAAGATGTTGAGTGTGTGGCCCAAGTAATTGAAAAAAAGCTCCAATTGCCTAGATTTCAGCCATGACACAATTTTAATCACTCCAAGACTTACTTCAATATAAACAATGGGGATTGCCGACAAGATTTTTTTTGTTTCAAATGTTGATCATGCCATCCATGGGATTAGGCATGTGATGAGTGACATAACTTCCATAGGGAAGCTGAGGATGAAGCTTTTAAAGAGGAAGAGGTCCTTGCATCACCCCATGAGGAGGAACCAACAAACCCTGATGAGTTTGAACAAGGTACAAGTAATATGTCTCTCTTTCTAGGACCAAGGTTATGGTATTCAATACTACCAAAGAGGCTCTATTCCATCTCCACTGCTTTTTCCAGGGTCAGGAGGTCGAAATCACCACCTCTTATGTGTATTTGAGGGTTCTTTTCACTGGTCCCACTTTTGGTATGAAACCCGCCGCCCAGGTCCGGGTGTGTAAGGGGTATGCAACTTTGTCTTTGCTAGAGAGGAATTGCTTCAAAGCACATTTTCAGGATATACCTGTGAAGATGAGGATCTTTGACACCTTGGTCAAGCCAACTATTACTTATGGGTCAGTGGGTTGGGGCCCCAGTCTTGGCCCGACTGAGTGGTCACGGGTTGAACGAGTCTAGACACTCTTTCTTCGACGATTCATTTGCAAGGGCACAATCCCCCGTTCTATTATTCTGGCAGAGTTTGGGGCTTCTCCTCTCCAGCTTGAGATTATCTTCACAGGATCCGTACTTTCGGAGATACCCCTGAGGGTTGCAGGTGGTACCCTTACCTCGCCCTTCGCTCCTTGATGGAACTCTCTCCGAGTTCTCGGGGAGGCCGGAGGAGCTGGTATTTTTAGGTTTCTGCTCTCTTGGAAAACATTCAGATACGGATAGATAGGCTCCCCCCTTATTCTTTGGGGGTTCTCTCCCCCTCTCGACTTAGTAAGGAGAAGATGCTCCACGAGATTCGGAAGGATGTTAGTCTCCAGTACACCAGATGCACATGGATCTCTCCTGTTGCCCCTCTTTCCCCCCAAGCTGTCTTTCTACCATGAGCACTTCTTACAAATACAGGAGGGCAGAATAGTTCCACCACAATACCTTTAGCACCACACAATGTATAGTCTTCGAATCACTATTGGGCAACTCAGGGTGTGTTCTCACCAACTCCGGATTGAGTCAGATCACCATCTTCCGACGGAGGAGAGGATTTGCTTGTTTTGCTCCTTGGGTGAAGTTGAAACCCTTCATCACTTTATTTTTTGTTGTCCCATTTATTATGAGATCCAAGGTAGGTTTCATTGCCTTTTCAGGGACAACTCTCGATATGTTTCTACCTTCTTCAGATACCCGGACTAGCGTTGTCTCGCACTCTTTCTTAGGGAGATAACTCAGCTTCGACGACATAAAAGTTCTCCAAATGGATCTCACCCTCCTCAACATCGGCTCATCACAACATACTTCACCAACTCCGATGGACCAGGTGACTTCGATCGAAAACGCCCCACATCATCCAATTTGAACAGAAGCAGGGTCACTAGATAACGCACCAATAGTTTGTTAGGGTTCCGAACTAGCAATGGGCAGAGACAAATCATGGACTTCTTCAGCTCCGGTACTTCAGCCTCGACTATTAGGAGAGAATAGTTTCTAGGGGGTTCTCGGAGCTTGCCCCTCCTGGGTTGCTCCCTCCCCCCTCCTCTCTCTCCGTTCTTCTTGGCATGCACTCCTCTCTGTTGGACTACAACCCTCCCCCCTTTGCTCTCCCTTTTCTTTTCTTTTCCCTTTCTCTTTGGCCCGTTTGTTGGGTTTCATCTTGTATTTATCTTAGTTCTTTTCTTTGTAGGGCTTTTTAGCCTACTAGATGGCAGTCATTATTGTCCTTCTTATAGTCCCTTGGGTCTTATTTTGGCCCACCACGAACATTAATAATATTTCATTTCATTTCTCTTAGCATTTGCCCTACTAAGAATGCAAGCCCATCACACTATCAAGGAATAGAGCTTCATGAAAAGACAACAGGTCATTGTTTTGATTGATTGTGGAAGCACTCACAATTTCATCAGCTATGATATGGTCAATGCCTTGGGGTTGTATATCAATGTTCTGATTGCTAATGGTGGTAAGGCGCAGTGTGGGTCATGTTGTTAATGGCCACATTGAGATGAGTACCTATGCTTGGATTAGCAACCTATATGTGATTAGATTTGGGTGGTGCAAATGTTATCCTTAAAGCTCAATGGTTGTCTCAATTGGGGGATGTTACTTTAAACCTACAACAATTGTATGTACAATGGGCAAAAAATGGCAAGGTCATCCGTCTCCAAGGTTTGCAACTCTCACCTTCCAAGTTTGTTAATTCTTGCTAGATGGAAAAAATGTTGAAGAAGTGCAACAAGGGTATATTCGCCCCAATTTGTTGCATGGAAGTCATGGCTATTGAGTAGTCACCTTCTGCTCTTACTTCTAAAATGCAATCTCTTTTGATAAATATGCTCAAGTCTTTGAAGAATCCAAGGGTCTTCCTACCAAGCGAGCACATAATCATACCATTTACTATATTCCAGGAAGTCAACAGCCCAACGTTCGTCCTTATTGTTATCGCTAGCCTCAAAAGATAAAAATTGAGAAGTTGGTTCAAGATATGTTGGAGTAAGGTAGTATCTACCCTAGTCCCAGTTCCTATTCGTTCTTGGTAGTCATGGTCAAGCACAAGGACAATTCTTGGTGAATGTGTCCAGATTTGAGACCACTCAACAAGATCATTGTCAAAGATAAGTTTCCTATTCTGGTTATTGATGATTTGTTGGATGAATTGCATGGTGCAAAGTTTTATACCAAGCTAGGCTTGTGTTCTTGGTTAGGGTTAGAGAGGCGTATATTCCCAAAATTGCTTTTCGTACTCATGAGGGTCATTATGAGTTTTTGGTCTTGCCTTTTGGTCTTACAAATGCCCCTTTCACTTTCTAGAGTAATGGATTCTTTCTTCCATCCTCTCCTTTGAAAATTTGTATTGGTATTTTTTGATGACTTTCTAGTCTACAATTAGTCTTGGGAAGCCCATTTGCATCATGTTGAACTGGTGTTCAAACTTTTGGAGTGGGAACATTTATGTAAAAGGGTCCAAATGTTCCTTTGGTGTGTTTGAAGTAGAGTATCTTGGTCACAAAGTATCTCATGAAGGTGACAAGGTGGACCCTAATAAGATCAAGGGCATGCAAGGTTAGCTAGTGCCTAAATTTCTTAAAAAGTCAGGGTTTTTTGGGTCTCATTTGGTATAACAAGAAATTTGTCAAGAATTATAGGAAGATTGCAACTCAACTAATGTCTTTAGTGGCTAGTTTTGAAGGGGCACCATCTCAAGCACCACCTTGAGCGTTGATGGATGCGTACAAAAATGAGTACACAAGCAATTTTGATTGTATGGTTGTTTTTGTTATTTTGCACATAGTGGTAGTTAGTTGGCAAAGTGTTTGTCATTATGTCGCCATGTTGTATTAAGTGGAAAATGTGTCGCCATATTGTGTTAGAAGGCGGAATGTTGTTAGTATGCATGTGTAAGTTAAAAGATAATGATTTGTCATATAAGGGTCTTAGTGGGTAGTTGGTGGACAATCATGAGAAAGTTGTGCAAGTTAGGCAACTACCTCCCCTACCTAATGCATTATATATAGGTCCCTTACAATTCAACAAAGAGACTATAGACAGATGGTAGACATGTTGTTAGATTATATTGAGATATTTCTATAATAGAGTTGATATGTGCAATTGATACATATTGTGAGGCTGATACATGTACAAACATTGCTATTCATTGTGTATTCATGACAAGTTTTGCTGTTCATATCTGAATATATCAATGGCAATGTGCAGTTTCACATAATCTTGTCTCTAATCTCTTTTCTTGCATATTATGTTGAATGGTGAATGCTGTTAATGTTTGTTGTCATTTAGTCTTTTACGTTCCATAGTGGAAAACTCTCACCGTAACTAAATGCACGGACGTGGAAGACGTGGACTTAGAAAGACGAGTGAATAGATGAGAGAAGAGTCGACGTGAAGAAGTAACAGACTCGTCCAACAACAAGCATGACAATTATGTGACAGATAATTTGGTGAAGTGCAAGTGCGTGATGAACAAAGTGGCGACATGCTAGAAGAAAACTTGTCGACAAAGAAGTATGAGTAGGAGAGAAAGACACTGTTGGAGTTTCGTTGCTAGAATTGGGACATGTGTGGAACCTTTGGGAGGAGGGAAGCCCTAACGAAGGACAAAGTAATTAGTGGGAGGTTTTGTTCTTGATAGAGGAAGACATGCAAATGGATGTGCAACAAGTAGATGATAATTGGGATGATGAAAATGTTTGTGCAACTAGTGAAGAAGGCACCAACGTGGAGCATGACGGAGAGGAGCACGTAGCATAATACAAGGTGGAACAACTAGCGACTCCAACATAGATGTGGGAGAGACTGCCTAGGTGTGGAGGATGGGAGTCGAGCACAAGGGCAATTGCAAGGGAGTGTGTTCGAGAGGCCAAAACCGATGCTCGTATATATGTGAAGGAACCAAAGCCGATGCTCGTTTACAAGTGCAATAAGAAGCAACTAATGTTTGTTTGTAGAAGATCAATTGTTCAACGAAAGTTTGTCATGTGGGGGAGAATCTAACGAATAAGGACCACCACTAGTAGTAATGGTTGCATGAACGGGCAAGCAAAAATGCCCCAAGTTTATAGGAGAACGGAAGGAGGATTCCAAATGCCATATTGGAACATGTGAAACAATATAGCGAGCTAATGGCATGACGGACGAGAATGTTTGGGTGTGGTTGTTTCTAGCAATGTTGAGAGGAGTTGCTATAGACTGGCACCTGAAAAGAGCACAACCATTCACTGATTGGGCTAACCTAAAAGAGGAGTTCAACAAAGAATTGAAATTGCTTTGTGATGACATGGAGATTATTGGAGAAATCTACCCGACCAAGTAGAAGGATGAGAATATGAAAACATACAATTGTTGTTTGAAGGAGTTGATTGGCAAAATGGAAGTGAAACCAGCTGACAGATTGCAAAAGAGATGGTTCTTGGACAAATTATTTCCACGATAGAAGAAGAAGATTAAGGTTGTTCCACTAACAACTTATTGGGAGGCGTTCGACTGCACATTGAACCTTGAAAGTGAGATGAAGATGATGGCAGCAGGCGGAAGTGCCAGTCATGATAGAGATGAAGGAGACTTAGACAATGATTGAGATGACCTCAATGTGACCATCTAGGTGATGAGGAAAGACCTGAAATGGATAATAGAGGATGTCAAAGTCGAGAAGGAGAAAACGGATATCTGGTGTTCAAACTGCAAGTCAGAAGGGCATACAAACACCAACTGACCTAAGAAGGTATATTGTGATATTTGTGGAGTGAGCATACATGCAATTGTGGGTTGTCCATTCAATGTGAGAAGTGCATGGCACCAAATGATGATGCTGTAGGAGGTGGATCAGAAGCCTAGCACTTCCAAAAGTGGACAAAAGTCTGATGACTGGTGGCCATGGCAATAATCGCCAAGGAAGAAGACAATTGCAATTTGGCAATAGATTTGATGGTGGCCATTAAAATTGGTTGCAATATAATTCGAACAACAAGCCAATCGTACAGTGCAAAAGATGTTAGGAATGGGGATATTTCATATGGTACTATACAAACACACCAAGGGGAGGAAGTGGGAACAACTTGACAAGCATGTGCCGTTTGTTTGGACCTAGCAACGACAAGGAGACAAATTGTTCAAAGAAAGCAAGTAGCAACAACTTGCGAAATGACAATTTCATTGACGTTGAAGAACCTCAATCAAACAAACAGAAGGAGAAGCATGTACTTGTAGTATTGCGTGCACAAGCGAATAAGTTGGAGTATCCAAATCCAACGAATGAGAAGGAAAAATGGTAGGAAGCACGTGCACAAGTTGAAGAAGAGATGACAAAAAGCAACATCATGAAGCAAAAGTTGAAGGAACCCATTGTATAGAAAAGGAACCATCAGAAAAATAGTGGGCAGTGCAAATGTTGGACTTGAATGTTTCAATTAGAATGTCCAACTTGTGTTGTGAGGGTACTTACGCATGACAAAAGTTGACCATAATTGGGAGGACTGATTGACATTTAAGAAGGCAAACACAAATATATCATCATCTCGAAGAACCGGTCTGTCAAGGAGCAGTTGGTATCATCGGATGAATCTGGCGAGTCCTCATTGGATGGAGACTGGGCGGACGGATAGAACCAAATGAAGGAATGTTGGATTTGGAGGAGTGCATAGAGGATGAAGTGCACTTGAACAACGAGTTGCTTCACTGGCAGATGGAAGACTATGAAGTTTTCCAGTCCACATGTTTGTGCATCAACACAAGAAAATAATAGGATGAAGGACTTCGTAGCACTTACGAAGTTGGCAAATGTAGTCACACATCAAATCTTGCCATACAAGACGGAGATGCGATGCCATTTCCATCATTTGCAAGGTATAGTGTCCGTGACGTGTAGATTGATGAAAGGTTGGCACATTCTCTCAATGTGGCAAGAGCAACAAAAGAGCTTGACACCATCAAGTATGAAGGTCCAAAGATGGTGCAAGTGAACCTTCGCGAAAAAGATGAAGAGAAGATGATCCATTGTGGGGATGACTGGAACCTAATTTTAAAAGTAACAACTTTTAAAATTTTCTTGCAGTAAAACGTCTTTGCATAGACATACAAGGGTCTGCAAGGGATTCCACTGGAGTTGCACGTACATTGAATTCCTTTGGTTCCAGATTTGCAACTTGTTAGGAGGCCATACAAGAGGAATTTCAAGTACGTAGCCTTAATGAATTTAAAAATCGAAAAAAATGTTGGATGTGGGGCTAATCTTCAAAGTGATGGTGAGTGAATGGGTGTCTCCCATGGTCATCAACTTGAAGAAGGAACACAGTCAGATCCACATTTGTGTGGATTTTTGAAGTTTGAACATGGTGATAATCGAAGACTTGTTCCCAATCCCCTTCACAGACTCAATTTTGGAAGAAGCAACATGGCATAGGATCTACTTCTTTTTGGATGGATTCTTGGGCTACAATCAAATCAACATCATGGAGGAAGATAGGTTGAAGATGACATTTGTCTAAGAAAATGGGATATATGCATATAATTGGACGCCTTTTGATTTATGCAATGCCCCTGCCACATTCCAAACAATAAATTTGTACACATATGCATAGAATCGAATGTCAATGGGCAAGCTCAAAGTGTTTTCGGACAATTGGTCATTGCGTGAGAAGAAGAAAAACATTTGTAAGCATTGGAGGAATGCAAAAGGGTGTGTTTGAATGCTCGACTTTCACTAAACTCGAAAAAAGTGCAAGTTGTTGGTGCCATATGTCAAGTTGTTGGGACATGTGTGCAGAGAAGGTTTGAGGACTAATACCGACAAAATTCGTGTGGTGATGAGCATGGAAGAGCAATATGACATAAGTTTGTTGAAGTAGTTTGTAGGACATGTCAGGCACTATCAACGGTTTATCAAAATTTTTGCACAGATGTCACATCCATTGGATATGTTGACTTGCAAAGTTGTTCCCTTTAGGTGGATGAACACTAAAAGGCCTTCAAGGAGTTGAAGGTGAAGTTTATTTGCTCACCCCATCTTGGTGTTCCCAAACTGGGAGTTTCACGTCCACATTGGTGTATCAAACTTTGTAATCGGGTGCGAATTGGCACAAGGACAATTTTGGCTGGGTCAGCTCATATACTTTGCAAGTCAGTTATTGTCGAGGGTGGAGAAAATTCACAACATGACAAAGAGGGAAAAACTAGGGATGGTGTATGCAATGCAAAAATGCCATCATTATTTGCTCGCTAAAGCCTTTGCCTTCTATGTTGACCATCAAGCATTGTTATATCTTGTCAACAAGCCGACAATACATGGACGAGTTAGTAGGTGGATCGTCACATTGTAGGAGTTTGTGTTCGGGTGGTAGTGAGATGGGGAAAAACTCCTGCAATGTGGGTCAATTATGAGGATTTGCTCGGATGAACCTGCGGAGGGAGAAATGTCGAATGAGTTTCCTAATGCTCATTCGTTTTCAATCACTGCATTGCTATCATGGTACAAGTATGTTGGAGAGTACTTGTCGACAGGGAGCTACCAAAGAAGATGTCAAGGACGAAATGAATGAAGATTGTCATCAAGTTAGCACCATTCCAATTGATTGTAGGATTTTTGTATAAAAATGGACCTAATGGGATTTTGTAGAGATGGATAATGGATGAAGAAGTGAACACAACATTCAAAAAGGCTCATGAATGGCTTGCCAGAGGGCGCATGGGGTGGTGGTCCACCCTCTATCACGATGCCAAGGAGTTTGTGACAGTGATAGTGTGTGATACATGCCAAAGAGCCGAGAAGCCCTTGTAGAGAGACTTCATGCCATTACACCCATATTAGCCACAAGAATCATTTGAATGATGGGGTTTGGATTTTGTTGGACCATTGAAGACCAACAAACGAGGATGTAGGTACATCATGGTGGCGATGGAGTATTTGAGGAAGTGGATTGAGGCAAGGGCATTGTCGGATAACTCCACAAAGATCACTGCACGATTCTTGTATGGGCCAATAATTACAAGGTTCGGGTTGCCTCTTCAGTTGACAAGTGATCATGGAGGCTACATTGTGAATGAGATCATCAAAAAGCTGACCATTGAATTCGAATTTTTTTATTCATTATTGAATTTGTACTTCCCAAGGGCAATTGGATAGGCAGAGGCAACAAATAAAGGTCTCAATAATGTATAAAACTTGCAGAATATAAAGTCTTGATTGGGAGGAAAAGTTGCTAGCCGTCCTGTGGGCATATAGGATGACATTGAAGCTGATGACAAATCACACCTCATTCTAGATGATGTATGGTAAGGACCCAATGGTACCAAATGAGTTTTTGTTGCCAAGTTTGAGAGTGGTGGTGGAGAACCAACTTGGTGATCAGGAAAGTCTAGAGGAGAGGCTGATGGCACTAGTGAAGTTGGATAAAAAGACATATGGCACAATGAGCCACGGAGGTTGCCCAATTGTGGCAAAATTTTTGGCATGACAAACATCTATGAAAGATGAAGCTAAAAGCAGGTGACCTAGTGTTGAAGTTCAACAACAAAAGAGAAATCAAGCTAGGGAAGTTGTGGCTTGGTCCATTCTAGGGAAATCAACATGAAAAGATTGAAAATATTGGATGGGACGCAGTGTCTTGAGACAATTAATGGTTCAAAGTTGAAGCCATATAAGGTTTAGGCACTAGTGAACCTTATGCATCACGGACCGTTAGGCGAAGAGTTGAGTTTAGATGGATTGACAAGCTGACAAGCACACCAAGTTAGTCCTTGGGGTCCCTTGAAGAGATCACGACACATGAATAGGAGAATGTAGCTGAGTAGGAAAAGATGGCGTGCAATGCAAAACTGATAGTCAATTTGCAGAGTAATTTGCTTGGTTGTATGAGCAAGCAACTTTAAGAAGTTGGGAAGATGACACACAACGTAGTTGGCTGCCAATTGTGTAACAAGAAGAGTTGGAACTTGAACATATTGAGCAAAGGAGATTGCACATGCATGTTAGGTTCCTTGATGGTGAAGGAAGTCAAAGTTTGCTTGGAAATTAAGACATGTACTTGGCTACGAGACATGTTGAGCAGGAGACATCATTAGAAGAAATTAGTTTGAGAGATAAGGAGAGCCAAAATGATGGAATGAGTTTGTTAGTGGCTATTGGGCATGTGCGCCCTGGGTCATTTGGGCAAGTGCTTAAGTCACCCAAGCTGTTCATGGTGTGCATGCGAGTCCTTGGACCAATTGGGTGGGCCGTTAGCCCCCCTGACTGTCTGGAATGGCCCAACCAAGGGGGAGGTCGTCAGGGCCCCTCCCCAATCGTCTGGTTGAGGTCACGGTCATAGTCTAGAACTCAAACACCTAACTCAAAGCCAAGGATGTAGAAAGGAAAGGAGAAAGCAATGTCTCCACCGTAGAGAACGAAAGGGATAGAAAATGTGAATCCCCTTGGATGAGATCACCTAGGCGATGCCCACTGGAGAAATTTCTTGAAATTGGTGGCATGCAAATCCCCAGACCCATTGAAGCCAACTTTTAGAGATGCAGGCATGCATTATATCATGTAGGTTTGGAATTTTTTTTTTGCTTGAGAAAAGGGGGTTGTACTCAGGTTCCACACCCTTGACAAATCACAACTCCCTCCTTTAGAGCTTGAGAGTTTACAAACATATTCAATTCTCATATCAATTGAGATGCTATAGCTAGATACCTACATCTTTTTTCAAAAAAGTCTAAATTCTTGATATTCATTTTCTAGGTCTTCTTCAATTTTCTTTGTAAATACAAATATTCAACATCCTTCTTCTTGACATTTTCCAATCTTGTTCATCCATCCATCCAAGTGAAATCTTGATTAGTGGTGGTCTTTGATGATGCCAAGTTGCCATTTTGCCACTTGAATATTCATAACTGCTATGTTGGCTCTATGCTTCTACTGCTCTGCTTAAATATTTAGAACAGTTGGTCTTGTTGTTCCCTGATGCTACTGCACCCCTTTGAAATCCAAAGACACTATGCTTTTTCTGCCAAGCATTGTCATACTTGATGCCTTTTTGACTCCATGTAGATCTTAACTTCATCCACCATTCTTGTGCATCAATGTCTTCCTTTCCAGTGAAAATGGAAACTCCATGATCTCAACCCAAAAATTTTCCTAGAGCAGCCTAATGGACAGAGATCTATAATTTTATTTTTTGCAATTTGAAAAAATCCTCACCGTTCTTGTCCTAGACGGCTAACTTCATAGGGTCGTATCTCCCTCGATCAACGTAATGGAATTATAATGAAACCCTCTTCATTGTCAATGAACCATTCCAATCTAAAACTGCTGCACTTGGCTTTTTAGAACGAGTTCTGCTTTTTTGAACAAATCATCGATTTTTCCTCTAGCCATGTTATTTTGTTGAGCCGCTTACTTGAACTTTTCAATCCTCTTCATTGTCAATGAATCATTCAATCTAATAATGCTGCGCTTGGCCTTTTAGAATGAGTTTTGTTTTTTTGAACAATTTTTCGATTTTTCCACTAGCCATGTTATTCTGTTGAGCCGCTTACTCCGAATTTTTCGATCCTCTACATTCCTTGAGGTAACTTCTGGGAAATCCAGCGCTGCAGATTTGTAGTGTTGCAAGAACCAATTGGAATCAGAGACCAAAGCCACTGCATTAGATTTCGCCTACATTATTGTCCGCGACTATGTAGGCTTGAAATTTTGATAAGGAGTTCAAACCATATTTGTTGTAGATGCTGGAAGTATGAGTTGGATAGGAGAAATAAAATCAGGGTCGAGAGCAGATAATTTTGTGTGATGCTTGAAGCAAGCAACTTCAAGAGGGTGTTCGTGCTACTTGGATCAAACAACAAACTTGTCAGAAAGGAAGGAATAGAACCCTTCAAATTGTAGAAATTCATGGACAAATACGCCAACTTGAAACCTGGAGAAGTTGGCAAGTTGATAAAGCATGGCAATTGTGGATTGAAGATGCAACAACTAAAGATAGATTAACTAAAGTGTGTGATGAACGTGGTGATGTCCAAACTATCGAGGGAACAAGAAGCCTCAGATATGCCCACCTAGCTTTTGCCGTACATACAAGAGATTATGGATGACATTAGATTTGATTAGGCTATTCACTTGGCCAACTGCATCCACAATTTTATGTTGCGGTACATGAAGAATTTTTCAATGGCATTCCATGACATTGCAGTCTGTTGGGATGTGGCAGCGTTCGAGAAGGTCCAATGAGGGAGAACCTTTGTTATTTAGATGGACCACAATTGCTCCAAAAGTGAAGGTATGAACCCTGGGATAGGGAGAAATGAAAAAGGCAATGAGGAAGAGGAAGGCACCGATGGTGCAATTAGTGGAGTCCTTATTAGAAGATGATGACAATGACAAAGATACAATGGCGGAGGAGTCCAAGATGGAAGTGATGAGAGGGTGACCATACCAGTTTTGGAGTAGTTAGATTGGGAAGAAAGGAGGCAAAGACAACAACCACAATTGTAGTTAGAACAATAACCACAACCTCAGCCTCAACAACAGAAACAAGCAGTGAAAATAATACCTCCTCAGTGGCCATATCATCTAGATAGTGCTAGTGGGGTTGTGGAAATCCACCAATGAGACAAACTGTGAAAGGAAGAGGGAGCATATAGTAGTGGCAAAGACAAAGAGGCCCAATTATAATTGTTGTTGGACAACAAATTCATTTGCAGGGCCAAATATATATCGTGCTACCAACAACGACGACTATGCAAGCAGTGACACAAAGGATTGCTAGAGGACTTGAAGTGACACTTGTGTATTCTACAAGAAAAAGTGCGCAAGAGGGTACCGTATGATGCGAGTGACAAGAGACACAACTTGAGGTTGTAGGAGGACAGTAGCCAAAGCACTCAACAACTACGTGAGAGACTAGGACAACACAACATGGATTGGAGAAACCAGTTGTGTAGGAGACACGGATAGCAGTGTAGCCAGAAACAATCATAGTGGAAAAGGTTGATGAGGAGATCTAGGAGATAGATGCTGCTTTGGAGGCAATGAACACAACAACCATAGGTGAAGTGGAGATGGATTTGATCAGTGGACACTAGGAATGTTTGGAGCAGGCATGGTAGCAAATTTGGGGGACTTTTGCAAGAGATATACCTCCATTCAAGCAATAGGGTTTTGCTATTACTCCATTATAGCAGTACCACGATGAAGTGGCACAATATGATTTCCCGCCTATGGACAAAGCACCTATTGAAATAACCCCAATTTCTGCCTAGACCATTGTGCAAAAGGATAAGGGGAAAGGTGTTGCATCACAACCTCCTATTTTGGAGATAGGTCAATCTAGTCGAGTAGTGGATGAGAAAATGGTGGATGCAAAAAACTATCCTTAGCTTCCAGGAAAAATGACGAAGAAAGAGGAAAAAGGAAAATTTGGTAGGGAGGATATGGAAGAAACAACAGAGTAGGACGACGAGTCAGGGGGAGAGAGTGACTCTAGTAAACATATGATCATTGAAATGCCGAGCAGCCCCCAATATATGACACAATGATAAATGAACAAATCGAGAGCTTCCTCAGGAAGTTAGCTAGCATGATGGAAAGAACACAAAACGAGTTTTGTACCAGTGCCCTTGGGGTTGGAGATTATGGACTTTGAGGGTAGAAGTGGTGCTAGCTAGGTTGACTAGCTGGACACAAGATGGAGAATGAATGAAGGAGGTTGTAGAGTCAGAGCAGATTCAACCATGGGAGCTTGGTGAAAGCAACAATATTTGGAGCATGATTGGAGTAAAGGAGTTGCCAAAAGGCACGAGGAATCTGTATCACCACCCACCCAAAATATATATTTCCGAGGATATATTTAACACTTATCCTACCCTTGCAATAGTGAAGAAGATCAAACGGGCACTAGAGTTGGAGTCCACTTATTCCAGGATGAATTACTTGGCCTATTTGATTCAATGGTTGATCATTGGACTGGAAACGTTCCATGAAATGGCGCATAATGTGCAGATGAAAGTGGGACAATTGGGAGCCGAAATGAGGGAGATGAAGAATTTCGGTAGGCAAAGATGGAGGCCGGAGAGAGATTAGATATGATGCATTAGGAGGTGGAAGGGCTGAATTAAAGAATTGAAGAACATGTGTAGCAGATCAGGTAGCTAAGGCAATAAAGTTTGATGAAGGAACAAGAGATTGTAGCCAAAAATAAAGATATTGCAGCCAAGGATCAGCTGATTTCAGCCAAGGACCGACAACTCATAGAATAGGAGAGGGAGAATGCAAAAGTGCGAGCAAGGCTTGAGGAGTTGGAGAAGAAATTGCAACACTATGGTTTTTAGTGGGCATGATATCAAGACTATGCTCAAAGGCTGAAGAATGAGATGGGAGCTTTGAAGTCACAACTTCAAGGGCTGGGAGCAGAACTTGTTCGAGTACAACCCACTCTATAGCAACAACAACAAAGCTAGAGCCAATAGGAGCATTAGTAGTCATTGACGAGGATGTCGACTGATCCAGAGGGAAAGGCAAATGTAGCAGCTAGTTCTGATGTGACACCATCTCAAGCCCCACCTCAAGCGTGGACGAATGTTTATGGAAATTAGTACACAAACAATTTTGATTATATAGCTGTTTTTTGTCATTTTGCACATTATAGTAGTTAGTGCACATAAGTGTTTGTCATTATGTCACCATGTATTAAATGGTGAATGTGTCACCAAATTGTGTTAAATGGCGGAATGTTATCGTTATGCGTGCGTAAGTTAAAAGCTATTGATTTGTCATGTAAGGGTCTTAGTGGGTAGTTGGTAGACAAGTACAAGGAAGTTGCACAAGTTATGCAAATACCTCCCTTGTTCGATGCATTATATATAAACCCCTTCCAATTCGGCAAAGAGACTGTAGAAAAACGATAGACATGTTGGATGATGTTGAGATATTGTTGCAAGAGAGTTGATATGTGCTCTTAATACATATTGTGAGGCTAATACATGTATAGACATTGCTGTTCATTGTGTATGCATGACAAGTTTTGCTGTTCATATTTGAATATATTAATGGCGATGTGCAGTTATGCATAATATCTTGTCCCTAATCTCTTTTCTTGCATATTATTTTGAATGGTGAATGCTATTATTATTTGCCGTCATTTAGTCTTTTACGTTCCTTCAATAGTGGAAAACTCTCATTGTGCTACAATGGCTCTCACTAACAAGGATGTCTTTGTCTAGTCTGATGAGGCTACAAGAGCCTTTGTAACACCCCAAGTCTGCCCACTTGGTTGTCTAATCACCCCAAGTCATCACCACTTGGTTGTCTAATATCAGAGACTTCAACATGAGAAATTTTTTCTTTATTTTACTCTTATCAATTTTTTTTCTAGTTTGAGCATGTTAAAATTATCTTCATGAGTGCCATTCTGTTGCAATCGGAATACTCATGAGATTGAGATTGGTCAGATCCCGTATAGTTGCTATTGTGAACTTCACTCTCCTCCCGAGATCCTAAGTTCAGGCAGTGGGTTTCTTTTCCTCTAGGGCCCATAACACCTAGAGGTGTGGCGCATACTTTCCCATGTCTTAACATGATTGTCTAATTTTATGTCTTATATCATGTAAGACTTAGCGCATACATGCTCGAGCTAGACGATCAACCATTCTTCTTGGAGCATCGTCGGTCTTACCAATGCCCTGGTAACCACCCGACGTCATGTGTTGATTAACCAACACGATGTCCCATACCATTGTGCTGTCGGTAATACCTAGTCAAGCACAATTCGCCACTCATCACTAGCAAGGATAACCTAGAAGGGATGCCCATACAACCCTTCGTTACCTCCCGTTTTGACCATTTTCCGTCAGAAGTACGGTTAGAGCCCTGATCCATGATGATTGCCTACCCGCATCATCATTAAAATTTATTTCCATGATGATTGCCTACCCGCAACATCATTAAAATTGTCTTTTACAAGATTGTCCTTCCCACAATCTTGTATCTTTGTCAAGGTTGTCCTGCCCACAACCTTAGGTTGCATGATAAGATTGTCTACTCCACAATCTTGGGAAATCTATAGAAGGCTGACTAAGTTTAAGGTTTGTAAACAATCACCATTTCCTAAAGGATTTCGAGGTTTTATTGTATATCGAAATTCAACTAGTTTCCCTATCTCTATCTAAGTGTTTATCACTAAGCTGAATAAAAAAAAATCAAAGAACTTTTAGATTTATTGCAAACAAATCAAGGAATCCTATATCTATAATATTATTCTATTTTACGTCTCCTTCTTATTCTTTCGTCTAAGAAGTAAGTACTACTACTTCTAAAGTTCATTTGTAAATTACTCTCTTTCCTTATAAAATCCACTATTTAATTCAATACGTGAATAAGAGACAAAGTTATCTACAAATACCTCAACTAAGTATGAAGACAATGCTTTCTTTATTGTTTATACTCATTCAAAATTGCAATATAAAAGAAATAACACCATTCAACACTGTTCATACTAAATGCCTATAACATTTTACATACTAATATATCTTTTAAAAGTTATGCAAAAGTATAAAGTCATTCCCCACTTGTCTACTTTCAGTTTTACACAACGAAATAGACAATATTTATTTCTCTATGAATTTCAGAACGGTTTCGGTTTTAAGTAAAGGAGTGATTGTTCTAAAAACAAACTAACATTGCACACTACACTATAGCTTCTTTAACTGACGTTCCAGGACCCCAATGTATAAACTTTGTCTTAAATTTCATATAAAGAATTATAATTTTATAAAGAAATCCCACAAAGAATACTCCAGCAGGTTTCAATTTATACGCCGAGCATGATTCGTTTTCTCTAATCTCTATATCATTCAAGTCTAAATATGACACAACTATGCTGAACTAGAAAGAACTAAAACCAAGTAATTGAAAGCTTTGACTCCCAATGTACTACGATCTGAGAGGATGATTATACAAGACAACATTCACTACCCATAAATGAAGAGTTTCAAGGTTATAAAATAAATGATAAATTTCAGGGTTACAATAGAGATTAAGTGTGAATCTCAACAAAAATTTCCTCTTTTGAAAACGTTCACCACATAGTCATTAACATACGTATGGAAGAGTTCATCCAACAAACCCATGAGTCTTTAATTAAGTTGCCTAAACATCACGAATCATAAAAATTCTATTTATATCAGACAACGCTCAATATAAAAGTAACATACATAATACAAACTCATATGCAAATTTGGCTTTTCAAATTGCCGAGGTTATTTTATACAAGACTATTTAAAAATACAATATGTATTAAACCTTCAACCAGGCGAATGACTTATGAAGAAAAACCACAGTAATTTACTCAAGACTGCAAGCTAACTTCTTTTCTTAGATCCCTTTCAAGCATGTTCTTCAAAAGTACATTTTCTAAATTTCTAATGCAGTCACAAGGTTCTGCCCTGCTCTTTCCCAGGGTTTACATGGTCAACACATTTGCATGTAACAAAATTTATCTTCCCCCTTAATGTGCACTATCCTAACTAAAGAAAAAAAAACAAGTCAACATTAGGTAACATTCCCCCTTAATGTTGACTTCTCTAAAAAAATTCTACATCCTCCTTTATTGTTGATTTGGTCTAGGCTCGTGCTCTTTGCGCTTGGCTCTCCAACTGTGAATAATGCTAGATTCACTGTGTATACATCTCGGTCTGTTGCCTCAAGGTCAGCCACTTCCACGGGTCTGTTGCCACTGGGTCAGCCGTCTAAGTGCCTTAGGGTCATCATGGGTGCCTCAGGGTCAGCCACTTCTGGGTCTGTTGCCTCTGTAGGTCATCCTCAGAGGATGTTGCCTCTCGTAGGTCACTGACTAGATCCACCATGAATATCAAATCCCTCCTCATGGTGAACTCAATCTAGAAGGTGTCGGTTTCTACCGAAAATGCACCTTAATACAAAAGAAATACAAGCCATGAAATACAATAAAATTGAGCCTTAGAATCCAAGTGTGGAGGAGAAGAAAGAAGAGAAGAGAATCTTCTGAAGTGTCTTCGTCTGTAGTCTTCAGAAGTAGATTCGGAAAAACCTCGGATAGAGTCTAGGGTGTCTGTCTGTAGTCCCTAGAATAAGTGTCCTTATGGTAGTCACCTCATCTTATCGGAATGCATGGGTAACCAGCCGCTGCATCCGCCAAGTAGAAAGAGGATAATACTAGATACTAGGTTCACTTACAAGTGCCTTGGGAGTGTCGGGTACAACCAAGAGTGCACTCCAAGGTAGAAAAACTTTGAGGCTAAAAAACTCAATTGAAACAACCTCAGAATTACAAATGGACACCACCAATGTGTCCGTCTCGAAAAAATCTTTCCAACGACTATAAACATGGCTATAGTCGGATCTCAATAAGTCCTTCATGCATGGGAAAAAACAACATGAAACATCATGAACAAATATTCATGACATCACACGTACGCGGAAAAAAACAAGGGAATTACAAGGGCCTTTCCACCTCCACATGGAAAAAAAAGTTTTAATGTACCCGTGCCTTTTAAAAATTTTGACTATTCCCTCCATTTAAAAAATTCCCATACAATTTAATATCAAAATGGTCCCCTCCACGTCTAATAACACATGCCCCTTGTTTTTAAAAAACACCTATTTTGAAAAAACATTTCACATGCCGCTCATCATGCAAGCAGCCCCACTTTCTTAAAGTACTCCACCGTATTGTCATAAATCTCATCAATCCCGTACTGGAAATTGAAGCCACTCTCCACTAATTTCTTGGATGATATGTTCACTTTAGGAGTGGGAGGCACATCCTCAATCTTTGTGGATACGTTGTACTGGGGATATCGCTTAGCCAAATATTTCGTCAACTGCGGAACGGAGGAGTTAATGGGGCAGCAGATGTATCGCCCCTCGGCGAGAGGATTCTCCAGCAAGAAGATCTGAGCGCTGCAGACATCATCCACGTGGACCAACGATATGGATCCGGAGATGAGCTGCATGCCCTTTAAGCCTCCCAAAACATGGGGTTACCCGTCAGCGGCGAGAGTGCCAGCTGGACACTCGACGGCACCGCCGGCGTGATCGCCGGCCCCACGACGAGCACGGGGATGATCGTTACCACATCCAACACGTGCTCCTTCACAAATTTCCATGTAGCTTGTTCAACAAGCGTCTTCGAAACAGGGTAAGACCAGCCGGGAGGTTTCTCGATCTGGAGGAAATTTATGTCGATCCAGCAAGACTCGTCCATGTACTGGTTCTATTCCTGCGAGGTGTTGAGGGAAACTGTGGCGGCCGACGATGTGACCACCACGCGCTTTACGGTTTTCGTCTTCGCGCAGGCCTTGAGCACGTTCAACGTCCCTTCGATCGCAGGCTTGATCACATCGTTCTCGGGGTCTTTGGGGGCGAACTCCATGGGAGTGGCCACATGGAAGACGCCGTCGCAACCGGCAACGACAGCGTCGAAGCTGCCGTCTTCCGAGAGGTCCGCCCGGAAAAGCTTGAGCCGCTGGTCGGCGCCGGGGAGTCCGAGCAGATGGGAAACCTTCGCCTTGTTGTCTGGGTCGCGGGCTGTGGCGTGAACGGTTGCAAGGTTTCCCTAACAACGGTGTAGGCCTTGTCGAGGAGCCGCTTGACAAGCCACGAGGCCATGAATCCCGTGGCTCCTGTCACGGAGACTATGGTCTTGACGACCTCTGGTTGGACTTTGCCATTCATTGTTCCTGCTGCTGCTACGGACATTTTTGATAGATTTCGTGTTTCTTTGCTATGCGGCGAGTAGTGGACTGGAGATCAAAGAGCTTCTACACTACGAGTTTTCAGGTGGCGTGCTGCGCTGCGCATGACTATGGGCTACTTTCTAAAAAACTCTCACTGGAAAAGAAAAAAATTGAGCGTGGTGTGCCGTGCAATCTGGCCCCTATAGCCAAGTATCCACTTGGCATCTTTATGGAGTATAATAATGGACAGCCATTAATTTTTCAAACCCTCGATATCCACATATTGCAAACAGGAAAATCCAAAAAATGCTGCAACAAGACCAGATCTGAGAGCTCCGTCAAGGTTTACCATTCTGCAGATCTAAAAAACTAAAAAAAAATTCTGAAAAGATTTCCCAAACTTTAAAATTCTTACCATCTGGTTTTTGATCCATCAAATGATGGAGAGCATACTCCCTCGATAAATTTAAAAAAAAAAAATAGGGAAAAAAATCAAGGGGTGAGGGAAATCCCCCCTCAAGGGTTTCACAGGCAGGAGAGGGAATCTGCTCTGATACCAAATGTTGGGACTAACTTTGAAATGAACAAGATGAGATATCTAACAAATGAAACAGGGTTACAATATATAGGCATAAGCCTATATGAAATGCATGACACTTGTCAAGTGAAACTGACAAGTGTCAAGGAAGGCATAGTGCACATTACATTAATTCTAACATATCCTTCATCGACTCGGTCATCGTCACACCCCTGAGAGCTAAATTCCAGGTCTTCATCATGCATGGCACATTCTTTGTCCGCTAGGCTTATTTCTTGACGCCGAGCGCAGTCTAAACCGCTAAAAGATAGCAAGTAACGTACTATGCAGTACTCATTAGGTTCTTTCATTACATATTGATTATCCGGTGGATTCAAGGGTCAGAACGGTCATCCTAAAATGACATGCAGCTATACCCTATATGCACACTTTTTTTTTCATACACAGAACAACATGCAAAGTTTATCCAGATTACCCAACACATCATACAACTTTGCAGAGATTTTCAGCTCAACATGCATCAATAATTAAACTGAAGGAGAATAGATTCAGACTTTGGTTCACCACCAACCAGATATATATCAAAACAATCAAAATAAAGGTTTTCCATTATTCCTTCATGCGCATGCAACACACAACATTTCCAAGTCACACAAAGAAGACTTCACCCTTCAATAACGCAGTTAAAATCTTAAACTTTCACACAATGCAGCATACAACGTTTTTGTTTTTAAAAACTATCTACCAAATTTTTCCATTTTATTTTTATTATAATTATTTATTTATTTTTTATTTTTTAAAAAATCCAATAAAACTCACAGTTTTTCTCCTTGCTTCCAACGCCAAGTCCTTCCTCTGCTGCTCTCCTTCTCTTACCAGAATCATGCACACTTCTTAATGCACTTCCTCACGCTATTAGTCTCCGCTCTCGCTATCTCTGCACTTTCAGTCTCCGCAGCCTTGTTTCCGCAGCCTTGACCCCCACGCCTTGTCACCCCTTCATTCATTTTTCCCTTCCTCCTCCAGAGGGTCGTTCCACCTTTTTCGTAAGCATTATCTGTTAGTTTTTCCAACTCTGCGTTCCACGGCGTGCCAGATGGTAATCCATCTCTCTCCATGTTCAACAGCTTAACTTGGTTGTTAAATTACCCAAACAATTGCCGACAAACAAATTTCCCATTCCTTCCATTATACAATGCCCAAAACTTTTAGATAATCAATAGATTATTATCATGTATTAATATACTTATATACATGTTTCGTTGCCAATTGTAATTTTATATTTAACACATTATTAATACTACTAACATTCAATTTTATTATTTATTTTATATATTATTATATATTATATATTATTTCAAATAAATGAATTCCCCCAAACATACATTAATATTTAATATAAATACATAATGGTCAATTATATTTACTTTATCCCTTATAGTTTTTTTTAATAAAACTATATCTTTATTCCACATTAATCCTTTTATCTAAAACTATGGCTCCCATGCATATAAGCACTTTCATTGCCAACCAATCATTATATTTTCATAATTGAACAAACACCAAGCATTCCTACCAATGCAACTACATGATGTGCAACTACATGGACCGTTGGCAAATGCATTGCCTATAGGGTTCTTTGCCCCTATCAACTGGCAAATACACCACCACTCATCATTTCCCTTGACTTACCTTGCACCAGAATAATCTTTTTGTCCATTGAAGAGACCTCCTTCCTTTACATTGCACTCGCCAACAATGATACCTATCTCCTGCATCCACAAATACATTAGCAGTATCTCATCCTTGCAGATAGATTAAGCGTATAATAAAATGGGTTTGTGGAGGGTTGTTACAACCTTCAATGCCTTGAAGGAGGTTATGTGCACTACTGTGAGGTTATGTGCACTACTGTTCTAGCTACTCCAAAATTCAACAAGCCTTTTAAAAGTTAAACTAGTTTTTAATGTCCATGAGACCATAGGCCATATGAGACGACCCTCATAGAGGATGTTATTTACCCAATATATGTTTATCCGACCAAAATTTGGTTATCGAAGTATGGTGTACAACCCTAACCCCCATTGGATTTGGACCTTAAACCTTTTTTCATTGAATGTAATGCTTTTGGAAAAATTATTGGTGTTGTTTTGATGTTGGAAGGTCATTCCTTATCTTATGAAAGCAAACAACTCTCCAACAAGAATTTGGGTTGTTCGACTTATGGGAAGGAGATGTTAGTCATTTTGCATGTGATGGACAGATGGAAGCCTTACTTGATGGGTCGACAATTCTATATCAACTGATCATAGCAATATCAAGCACTTCTTGGGAACAACACCTCTTGTCCAGAGCAAAACAAAAGGTTGACTAAGCTTTTGGGCAATGACTTTGAGATTGAATGAAAGGGAAGGGGAATGTGGTAGTAGATGCCCGTTCTTGTAAGTATGAAGATTCTATATCTGTCCATGCTTTATCCATACTCCTTCCCCTTTGAATCACCCAACTTCAAGATAAATGGCATTTGGATCCTAAGACTGTTTGTTCGATTTACAATGTTGAGGTTGGAAACTCACACAATTTGTTCTCTTGGTCTAACAAGATTACGAAGAAGGACCAAATTTATCTCATTAACTCCTCCCAAGTTAAGAACAACATCCTTTAGGAATTGCGTGCTTCTCCCTTGACAAGAGATTCTGGATTTCTTAAAACATATCAACGAGTTAAGTAGACTTTCTTGAAAAGGAATGAAAGATGATATCAAACAGTTTGTGGTAGAATGTGAAGTGTGCTGGGGGAATAAGGGCAAAAAATTGTCTTTGGGATTGTTGCAACCCCTTCCTATTCCATATCACCATTAGGAACTCTTCTCCATGAACTTCGTTGAAGGTCTTCCAAAGTTTGAGGGCAAAATAATGATTTTGAAGATGGTGGATCGTTTCACCAAGTATGCCCATTTCTGTGCCTTGTAACATCCATTCATGGCCAGCAAGGTGGCCAAGGTTTTCCTTGATTTTGTTTTCAAACTAGATGGAAGGAGTTGTTTACTCTTAGTAGCACTCAACTTAATATGAGCTCTTACTATTACCCTCAATCGGACGGCCAGTTAGAAAGTGTGAACAAATGCCTAGTATATATTAGAGATGCTTTTCTAGAGATAAGCAATATCAGTGGATTAAATGGCTTTCATTAGTAGAATGGTGGTATAGTACTTATCATATTTTCCCTAAGATATCCCCATTTGATGCCTTGTATGGGCAGAAACCCCCATTCTTGGCAGGCTATCTTCCGAGATCTTCATGTGTTGCTCAAGTGGATAATTTCCTTTGGCAACATCAAAGAGTCCTTTAGCTCCTAAAGGACAATTTTTGTCAATCCCATAATCATATGAAGTAGCTATAAAATTTACATCACTCTGAACGACACATTGAGGTGGGTGATGTGGTTTTTTTGTGGCTTCATCCATATGAGCAACTTTCTCTAAAGACAAAGTCCAACCAAAAGCTTGCACCTAGATTCTATGATCCATACAAGCGATTTTCCAAATAGAGCATGTGGCATATTAGTTGGAGCTTCCTCCTACCTCCAAAATATGCTGTTTTTCATGGTTCTTGTCTTAAGCAGTTCTCTGGTCAGAAGGTGTCGTCCCAAATGGAGTTTGTAGAGTTGGGATGAAGAAGGACAGGTTGACCTGAAGCTGGAAGTAGTGTTACAGTCGTGGCTCTGTAATTCGTGGACTTGCCAGGTGCAAGAGCTACTCTTCAAGTGGTAGGAACTGTTTGAAGATGATGCGACATGGAACCAATGACCATCCTCTAGAAATTCCCATCTTTGAGGACAAAGCTTTTTGAAGGGGCGAACCATGTAACCATCTCGATGTAGCCACGTTGGTTATCTTTATTTGTTGGCTTAGGCCCTTAGGGAAGGATAGTCAACCCTTGAGCATTAGGGTTATATTTTGTTTGTTTGATTAACCATAAATAGGAGAGAATGTGATTTAGTTGGGCACCATTCATTTGTCTAACTTCTATCTCTTGTGTTGTGCATATGAGACTTCACCCTCTCTAAGTGGCTAGAAGACTTTGCCTTCTCCAAGTATGGATTGTTTTTGAGACATAGAATCTGGATCTGTGATACTTCATTGGATTTGCTGTTCTGGAATCTGATTCTGCTGCAAATTTCCTGCTGTATTTTGTTTTTGTTGCTATTATTCTGAAACTTATTGTTGCAGTTGCTGTTTTCTAGAAGTTGTTTTGTTACAACTACTGTTACTCTTTCTTTTCTTCAGTCCTTTAAATCTGTCTGGACATAAACTTCTCAATTTATTCAGTGTGGTTATTCTTGAGAACCTGGACTTGACTAGTTAAATAGTTTATGATTCATCGTAGTGAAGCTCAATTGCCATGGAATTATATTTGACTTATATCTGCTGTTATGATGTTCTCAATTGGTGCATTATACCCCTTTTTAGTAATTGCCTATGGTTGCTCAGATTTTGTTAGTAGAGATCCCATACAAAGGAATATAATGCAACATGCTATAATATAATTCTGTTATATATAATTGAAGATGCTCAGTGGGAAGAACTTATAAATACACCACGGTTTGGTTGAGTGCACAACATAGATTATATAGGTAACAAATATAGATGACCAACATCTCATCTCTGCACACATCCTCCCACACCCCCACCTCGACCAAGGTAGATGTGTACATATAGGTATCAAAGGATTGGAAATTGGTTAGCAATTGCCCAAACCACCACGTAACTAGTCGTATACATGAAACATTAAAACACCTCATAACACATTACATAATATTATTACAAACACTAAAGTCACCGTATACACACATGCAATGACACAACTCTCTTCACATGGCAATAACACATCACCAACTTGGCACATATGTTTGTGCATTCATGTGCTTATGCAAACTTAACATCCATTCATGGCTAAATCATCTACCTATATCTACCTACTCCATTAGACTAGTTGGCATCCTCGTAGACAAATGAACTTATTCAACTTGGGAAGAAGCATTGCATTCAGTACTTGAATCACTCCTCATGTTCCTTCTGATCTTGTTGTTCCATACATCTTCAATGAAAAAAGGAATCTACATTTCTTTGGCAATGCCACAATATTCTCCATTTGATTGCTTTGCTTTATGCAAGTGGTTGCATTGTAAGTTCGACAAGCAATGTCCATTCCCACTTGCATCATGGGTCAAGGAGGTGGGAGACCCCTTGTAGGGTCAAGTGGTGGTGCTAAATCCTTCACTTTCTGGTCTGAATTTTTCTCATGGATGATGTTTTGATGGCATCTTCTTCGACCACTCTGATGGCCAAATCTTTGTGTGCTTAATGTTGGATAGCATTGTTTGGGGCATTGTCATCATTTCTGATGGGCATATCTTCTTTGTGGCTTAGACAAGAAGGTCTTGGCCTTGCTAATAGCAACATTGTCATCGATAAATGACCAAACAATTAGGTAGTTGACATGCAGGATGGTATGGTGCCAAATGTAATTGCCATCAGCAAATGGCCAAATAGCTAGGCCATGACGGCTAGACAACACTGTTGTTGATAGATGTATTTGTTGACATGCCAAGTGACGTGCCAAATGGCATTGCTATAAATGGATGATTGCTTGCACTGTAGTTGACGACAATCAGCTAGATGGCTCGGCCATCAATAGTAGGCCTGACAATAGTTAGCTATATGGTTAGACTTGCTTGATGGCATTGCCATTTGTACGAGGCTAGGCAACACCCTTGTCTACTTTGCTGCCATCTACGATGTGGCTGTTGTCTGCACTTCAGTTGTTGTCTACACTTGGGTTGTATTTGCCCTTGTTCTTTTCTTTTGGCCATTGATGTAACACAAAGCTTAGGAAATGTATGCCTGATCATGGTACTTCTGTAGTTATTGGGATCTGAATAGTCTCCATATTTGTGGATGGGCTAGATGATATGTTGTGACCGAGAAGTACGAAAGCCAAAACCAACAACCTCATTGAATATATCTGAAATGGGACAGTCAATAGCTTCATATATCTCGAGAATTTAGCCTGAAAATCCTTAAAATTTGCAACCTTGCTAGTGCATAATTTTTGCATAGCTCACTTGATATCCCTTGAAGAAATATGTGCTTATATATGGTGGGACGAGAGATACGAATGGTGGACTGCCCCAAGATATCATAAAAGGAAGTAGCATGGGATACCAAAATTTGGAGATCAGTGCATGTGGGTAAGGGCTTTCGAGGAAGGAGGGTGCACTAGAAGGATTTTGGAGAATGCTGCAGAGCATCCAAAAGCTTATGGCGCCTAGTAGCGAGTTATATGTCTTGCAAGTAGAGGATATAGCATAGTAGAGAAAATCAGATTTGGCACGGACTCGACAAGGCTAATTTTTGACTTGGACTTAGACTCGCCCAAGAAACATGAAAAAATTTGGTAAAAAAAAACCTGAAGAAAATGCAAATTTTCATTGGAAAAAAGTTCTTTTTTTCCATGTACATCACAATAAATTAACATTATAGAAATCCAAAATTAATACTATAAGCAATACAACCTTAAACTACACATAAACACACCAATTATTATTATTTGTTTTAATGCCAAGTAATATTTTTATATTGATTCCCAAAGGGCTAGGTGTATTGGTAGTTGTCTGTCTGGCCAAGCACTTACCAAGAAGAGACCTAGGTTCAAACCTTGGGGATATGCCTGTTTGCAAAGGTAGTAGTCTAATCTGAATCCTTTGAGTGCGTGCCAGACCGACGACGATGGTACAAATCCCAAGTGACCGGTGGTCCCCCTCACGCCGGGTCAACAACAACGAGGTGGTATAGGCTTGTTGGGAGCAGCTCCTGTGGTTTGAACCCTACACTTGACAGTTACTAAAAATAGTGTGGATGTAACTAACTCCCCTATGTATCTAAAATAAATATTTTTATATTGACTATCATGTAAAAAGGTACAAAATGAGTCCAAATGCCTCATAGGCCCACTACAATAGTCGATTAATCTATCTAGCTGACCCTTGCCCTAGTTGAAGCTCTAGTCCTTTCTCTTTGTGCCCATGCTTCTTCCTTCTTTAGCGCTAACTCCTCTGACATACTTTCAAAATCATCCATTGAAAATAGAGGCTCTTGTTGCTCCTCTTATGGTTTGTGACCCCTTCATATGATGGATCAATCTCATCTAAATCAATGGCTTCATAATTTGACCCCATAAATTTTTTGTGGTGGAGGCGAAGGTTGTAATGAACAAATACAAGCTCATTCAACTTCTATTGCGTGAGTCTATTACGCTTCTTGGAGTGAATGTGCTCAAACATATTCCAGTTGCACTCACAAATTGAAGTGCTACATTGCTGACATACAATTTTGAAGGCCAAGTGCTGAAGATTGTGTGTATAGGCACATAAAATTTGTGTTTAGGATGCAAATGTGTGTTTTTTTTGGTTTGCCTTCACCTTCTCTATGCTCTCTTTGCAAGTGTAGACAACAAAAATGTTATATGCCCTTTCCTGTTTTTTTGCAACTGTGGGTGAGTTTTTTTAGTCTCGCTAGTCTGAGTTTTTTTTTCAAGTTTTAAAAAACTTGGTAAGTCAAAAAAGCTTGCCTAATTAGTTCAAAAACCTCGGTAAAGGTGACTCAAGCGTGGACTTGGCGAGTTTTTAAAAAATTCGCCAAGTTTTGTAGCTATGGGATAAAAGCAATACAAAGTTTTCAATGTATAAAAGCAATACAAAGTTTTCAATGTATAAAAGCAATACAAAGTTTTCAATGTATAAACTTATGTTCTTCATCATACCAACAATTCATGGGCAACAATTGATGTGATGGACTGCCTTCGGTTGAGGAAGAGTACGAGGGAAGGACTTACGTGCAACAACCCATAAAAATTCATGTTTGGTTGTTCTTGTGGTTAAATTAAAACAATAGTAATTAGAAATCAATGGGGAGAGACAAGCACCCGAATTGTCAGCATACCAAGGATCAAAGTGAATCATGGGATGGTGGGTGGGGCTGGGTGAGGGAGAGGGAGGAGGAGAACATGGAGCAGAAAAGAGGGAGAATCCAAGGAGAAAGTTAATATTGCCTAGTCAGCCAAGAGAAGCTGGTTGGATACTTGAAAATTATGAATATCAAAAAGTCCTATTGGTGAGGACATATTCAACCACATTTGCGCTTCACCCATGCGAAAAACAAGTAAACTTGAAGAGTTTGGAAAATGAGGAATCCCATTAAGTACCAAGAGGTTGTGTGACTTGCACAGCTGAAGTGTGTGTTTCCCATAAGCAAGAGTAGAGTGCTTCTTATTTGTAGAGGTTTTATTATTATCTATGGTCCGTGGGGCACATCCTATTATTTGGGGGCTATTTGGGAGATGTGTCTAGTGGCTTGAAAGGTTGTTCTGATGTCTTGACAAGTTGTGCTGTCTGGACATTCGTTGCCATTTCTATCTCGAAACCTTAGTGGAATATAGATTAAAGCAAGATCTATGAGGCCAAGTTCAAAGAGACAAAACTTGTCTTTCTTGAGATCATGAAAGATGTTTGGTGCCTCCCAATATGAGCATTAAATTCATCCAAAAGAATGTCACCCAAAGACGAATATATAGAAATCTCTCTATAGAGACCTTGGTATGGGTCACCATAAAAATGGATGACAAAGGACAAGGATCTTGGGGGAATGTAGCAAACAACTATGAAGA
The DNA here is from genome assembly GCA_028583015.1 of Wollemia nobilis. Taxonomy (NCBI): domain Eukaryota; kingdom Viridiplantae; phylum Streptophyta; class Pinopsida; order Araucariales; family Araucariaceae; genus Wollemia; species Wollemia nobilis. The sequence goes on from JAQPPZ010001808.1 coordinate 5,247,101, forward strand.
TGTCTTGAAGAGGGGGTGGGCCTATCAGAATTCGGGACCACATATACTTGGAGTGCTGATCTAATGCAACCAAACCTATTGACAAAGACAAATTTCGAAGGTGGCAAGTAACACCACCCAAGCCATGAGCACCATCTGATTTAAGGGCTTTGTGGATATTTGTGATAAAAACGAGATCTCTTGAAAGTACAAGATCCTAGAATGTGCTTGGAGAAGACCTTATTGCCCATTCCAATAGGCTACAAAGAGGGTATTGTTACCAATTAAAGGATATCGTCCTTTTGGGAAGCTACCACTTGGGAACGTGCTTTATGCTATTCCTCCATTTGAAGACATTTGAGGATATCATCCTAGTAAATCTTGATCGAGAGGCTGAAGTGTTTCTTCTTGGCTCTTAAGGCCCTCAAGTGCTTCCTAGCCAATTCGAACCCAATGGAAAGAGTGTTGTCAAGGGCTACCCAAGCCTGATCAAGGGTAATAAATTTGAGATCCAACATTCTAGGTAAGCAATCATAGCCTACCTTCAAGGGGTTAGTAGGTTGAGGAAGACCTTGAACGTGAAGGTTGAATTCTTTGCCTTATGTGCCTTTTTCTTGTCAAATTTAACCTGCATTGCTAGCTCCATGATGGGAGGAGTTTTTAATTTTTGACCATTTGAACTGAGGAATTGTGTTCTTCAACTTGTTTTTGAAGTGATTGTTGGTGAGCATTTTTTTCATTTTTGAGATCCTTAGGACAAGGATGTCAGTTTGCTTGTGTTGTGTGTCACAAACAACCTCTTGGAGATGATGAAGCTCATCCCTTGGAGGTTCATAAGGTTGTTTTAGTTGTTCCAACTTGATATTCCTTTACCCTTGTGCTTGGATTTGACAGTTTAGGGTCTCAATAGTGGTGTGTTTCACATGAAGCTGTGAAATGTGCCTCTGAAGCTCAATCCAAATGCTTCACTTCCATAATCCATTTAATGAGGCCACTCTATTTAATTTCAGGGGTTAATACAGTCTGGAAAGCCAAAGCTAGAGTTTCCATCTCAATGCCTGTAGTCTGTGAAAACCCAGCTTTGGTTCTTGAGATGTATTTGATCTTCAAAGGGATCTGTTCAAAATGGAAGAGGAAAAGAAAACACTTAAACTTTATCCTAACCTTCAGAGCCTCTATTACCAAGCAAAGGTGAAAAGAAAGTCATTTATATTTTATATCTCTATGATGTTTGGAAGGAGAATTGGTTTTTTAATTGTTTGTGCCAACACCAAGAGGGTTAGTATCCTTGCTACCATTATAATGTCCTTTGCAATGGGGTCAGTCCAATAATCAAAATGAAAAAAATACTCAAAGTAAATTTCTACCTTTTGCTTTTGAGTCCATTGGGACTTCCACTTTTCCAATGCTTGGGTAGGTCCTTGGCGCTGCCAGAACTGTTTCATCTTGCAAAATAGGCTAGTTAGTTCAAACATTAATGTCTTTTCATAGATATAGTAACTCAGATTATAAATGTAATTGCAGCTATCAATGAAAGCATCACCATGATCTCATCCATCAATTTTGACAATATAATTTAGAAATACAATCTATGCATAAAGTGTAGCTGAGCATATTATCGTCAAAGTCTAGTGGTAATTGTAGGCAAATTAGTTGGCGGATGAATGAGTTTGTCCATGAAAGCATGATGTCCATGTAATCACGAACACTGCAAGCACATGAAATTTCGAATGAGTTGTATATGGTCACATTGGATATTGTGTGTCATATACCGTGTTGTGTGAACTAACAAATGAGAAAGATTGCTTCTCGGGGTATTCTTGGGCGTCAATGTTGTTGGGGCTTTGGGGATACTTTTTTAGTGTTTTGCTTGAGTTTCTCCATTCAGATTCTCTTTGGATGGCCCTTGCCACCTTCCCTCGAAAGAGGTGATTAGTACAACACTTAGAGATATGCGAGATAATATACATCAGCATTATGTTGGGGTCACTTGGACCTCTCCCTTAGAGAGTCTTAGCATGAAGATGGCCTTTTATCTCCATCATTCCTTATAGATTGACTATGGCATCCATAGTAGAGAAAATCGGAATTGGCTTGGAGTCGGGCTGGAAAAAGAATCAGGAAAAATAGGGACTTGGGAAAAAATCAACAAAAAAAAGAAACTCGAAGAAAACACAAATTTTCATTGAATAAAGTTTTTTCCATGCATATCACAACGAATTAACATTATGCAAATCAAATATTAATGATGTAAGACTATAAGCTTAAACTACACATGAAAGTGGCAAGTGATACAAGCTTAAACTACACATGAAAGTGACAAAACACATCTTGTATTGCTTATAACACGAAAAAGTACATACTACAAATTACAAAATGTGTCATTAGTCATGACAAATTTTCAAATACAATGCCCTAATGTCTTTGAATGACTTTGCCCTTTGCCCTGGTAGAAGCTCTAGTCTCTCTTTGTTCCTCTTCTTGTGCCCATGCCTCTTCTTGTGCCTTGGCTGTCATCTCCTCCGCTAGGTCTTTGAAGTTTTGTAATTCATCCAGGGAGAAGAGAGGCTCTTCCTGCTGCTCCTGCTCTGGATCTGTGATCTTTCAAATGATGGTCAATGTCACTTAGGTCAATGGCCTCGGTACTTGTTCCTATAATTCTTTTATGGTGGAGGCGAAGGTTGTAATGAACAAACACAGATCATTCAACTTTTCTTGTGTAAGCCTATTGCGCGCTTCTTGGAGTGTATGTGCTCAAACATACTCCAATTGCACACGCTGCATGGTTGAGATAAGATTTTGATGGCCAAGCACTGCAGATTGGGTGTAAATGCACCATAGTCCTCCCATCATAGGTCTAGAAACAAAAAAAAAGAAAAGAAATTTAATAATTCACATGTAAAATAGTAAATTGAGATTATTTTTTAAAACAAAATCAAAAGATAAAATAAATAATAATTCGATGAATCAAGTGGCATTAGCACCATTGGTTAGATTCCTCAACATTTAAGGAGGAGACCAAGGTTCAAATCTTGCCAAGTGATACATGGATAATATCCAAGCTTTGTTGTAATACCACTATATGGTGATGATGTAATATGGGTGGGGCTTGTTTCAATCCCATATAACCAATTGAAAAAAAAAATAATTCGATGAGGGTTACTTGGCCTTAATTTTAACCTCATTGTTGGAGAATATTGCATTATTTGGTACATGCTAATGTACCCACATGTACATCTTGTAAATATTAGATTAGGGTTGAGTCTTAGATTAGAGTGTGAGTAAATATTTTATGTAATGTAATAATGTGCAAGAAATGCACAAGTGTCATGTGTGCAAGTGTAATGTGAGTATATGTGCACAAGTGTCTTATGTGTGAGTGTGCACAAGTGTCTTTAGATTAGAGTGTGCTAAGTGAAGAGTCATGTCTAGGTGTGCATACAAGATAGAGTCATGTGTATGCAAGTGTCAAATAGAGAAGCCAAGAGTCATGAGACTTGGCATAAGGAAAGGAAGAGTCAAGTAACCAAAGAGTCATTCTACAATGGCTATATATTACTCCATGGAGGAACATCTCATATATCTCATACATAGCGAGCATAGTGATCATAGCAAGTATTGTGAGTATAGTTGTCCTTATTGTAACAAAGTTTTATGATACATTTGTAAGAGAGAGGAGTAATAAAGATTGCATACATTTGAGCAACTAATATTGTAAGTTGTGCTACATGCTTTTTACATGTATGATTCAGGCTATTACATTCATATTGCTTATTAATGAATGTTAATTGATTTATTATAAGCCTTGATTTACATATTAGTTGGCTCATATTATTCTATTTACATTATTATCTTGATCTTACTATATTTTGGCTATATATTTGATCATGTGAGTTTTACATTAATATTAAGGCTTCAAAAGCCATCACTCGTTCGAATGCATTGCTCGGATGGGAAAAGGAGGCCTCGACATTCCTTATAAGCCTGCATCTCTTCACATACCTTATCATGCAATTCCCTATCAAGGCACATATGGTCAAGGCAAGCTCCAAGACCCGCCATCACCTCATAATCAGCATGAAATGTATTAGAATAAAAAAATGGGGTGTTCAAGTTGTACCCCGCTGCATGAAGAGGGCTATGGATTTGGGATGTCCATCGTCTATCAATGATTGTCCAAATGGGATCGTATTTGCCGCGGACATATTTATAAAATGCGGTGATTACTGCTTTTGCCTTGTCCATAGCCTCATATACATATACCATTGTAGATTGTTCTCCATCAACTAGATGGAGAACCTTCATTGATTATGACACCATCAACTAGATGGAGAACCTTCATTGATTCTGACACCTGACAAAGGAAAAATAATTTAAATAAAAATATTTTACATAAAAGAAAAGTTACAAATTACAATACGAGATTCCCAAATGGAAAAATATTTTAAATTAAAAAAATAAATAATAAAATAAATTAATAAACTTAGTTTTGTACCTTGATGGCCTCATCCATGGCTATTTAGAAGTGCTCCTCAAACAAATAAGCGTATACATTTTGCCCCTCACTAGAGAATCGATATCTAGTAGCTTGTACAAAATTCTAGTCATTGCTCACAAAGATCTGCTTCAATGACCCTCTTGCATTATAGATGCTCTGCAATGTCACGAAGTTTGTGGTGAAGTGGGTAACTCCAACCCACACTAGCTCCCTCCCCCCAGTAAATTGCCTCATAAGTTGGAGGATCCATGCATGGTTGTAGATGAATTTTGTGAGTCTTGGACTTGTGTACAACCTCTGCGACCCAAGGTAATTTCCCAATGTCTTTGAGGAGCAAATCGAGACAATGGGCTGCACATTGGGTCCAAAAATAGTGGGGAATCTCTCTTGCAAAATCTTATCGGCTACTTTATACGCTGATGTGTTGTCCGTGATGACTTGGACAACACTCTCCTCCCCGACGTCCAACACAACCTCCCCCAACAACCTTGCAAGCATTTTGACACTTTTAACTTGTGTCGATGCATCTATTGACTCGAGAAATGCAATTCTTCTTGTAAAATCCACCAAATAATTAGTCAAGGTTCTTCCACATCCGTCTAGCCATCAAACATGATATTGCAACCCTTCATCCTCTACACCTTGCACTGGTGTTCAAACACAACCTGACTTATAAAAACATAATTTAATCATACATGTGTATAAATTTTGTTAGAATAAATATTTATTCTCTTAAGTTCTACTAGGATAGACTTACTTGAGTTACAACTCTTCCATGAGTCAGGTGAACTCTCAGTTTAGACTAGTTCAGATTTGTTGAGTTGTTGTAATCCAACGACTCTCAATGATCAACTTTGCTATTTATACAAAGTTGATCCATGGAATAATCAATCAGTCTATTGAGCTTCACTTCAGTCTTGTGATGTATTGCAGAACTATTTCCTTCTTTGAATAGAATATTGTTTTCTAACATGGTATCAAATCCTGGAGGTTACAACATCGTAGATGAAGAGCACTTAGAGGCTAAAAAATGACCTTTCGAAGCCTTTGATGACGTCCGTGCAAGAGTATGTTGGAGATGGTCAAGATTTGGCCAACGAAAAACTTATCCCGATTTTCTAAAAAAAAACTTCAATATTGCCCGCGAGCTGTCACACTACAAGGTATCCTTGCATCCAACGAACGCGACAGAGAGATGGGTGTCGCTTCTGTCGCAAAGCTTGAGGACAGAGTCGCACCACGAAACAGATTGCGGTATATCTCAGGGCTCTATGCATAGTCACTCTTCAAAGGTCTCTCCGCAACCAAAGATCACATCGTTATTTCCCTTTGTCGTAATGCTCTCTCCCTAATACGTGTTCACACGTGTAGTTATTTGAAAGTGGAGCTTGCGCTGTCAGTTGACACGTCTTGCAAGAGAGTCTTCGTTTCATCGACGCGAACATGAGTGCACGGATCTGAGATCAATTTGGCGCCCACCACACTGGACTCTCTCCTACCGATGATGCCCTATATATCTCCTCCCTCCTATCATCGATACTCCACCTACTTATCTGCCACAATTGGAAGTGCATATACATCCAAAGGTATATCCAATATGATTTATTTGTGACAACTTGGTGAAAAAACCACATCGAAAAAACCACCTTCCAAGAAGAAAAAAAGAACAATAAGAAGAGAGAAAGAGGCCCTATAACTTGTACACATTGCAAAAAGAATGGACATTCTGTAAACAAATGTTGGAAAAGACTACAACAACTAGAGGCAACAATGAAGGATCACAAAACAGACATCAAGAAGGAAACAAGGAAAGCCTTAAATGTTCAAGGCAAAAATATAAAAACTCCATCAAAATATTGGGTTCTAGATTCAGGGGCAACTCATCATATGACTTCTTCACATGAGTCATTCTCTTCAATCTCCTCAAGCTCAACTTGTAGCATAGAAGTTAGTGACTCATCCTTTATCCCTGTCAAAGGAAAAGGTGACATATCCATTGATGGTGGGTATATCAATAATGTTCTCTATGTCCCAAACATAGCTGCAAATCTCCTATCCATCTATCAGATTTGTACTTCTTCAAAGGGCAAAATAGTTATATTTTCACCAACAGCGGTTGAAATAAGAGAATTTCGAGAACCTCACTCTCTCATAGCAAAAGGAGATATTGATCATAACACTCGCTTATTTCACTTCAATGGATTCAAAAATTCAGATAAAGCATCCTGTTTTGTTGCACATGGAGATCTTGAAAGCAAAATTTGGCATGAAAGGTTTGGACATCTCAATTATAACTATCTAAATGAGTTGAAGTATTCCCCCCCATTATCTGTATGAATTTGCTTGATTTTGCAATTTGCTTGATTTTCAGCTAAGGCTTTGAAGATTTTGAAGTGGGATAGCACATCACTTTTGTATTTTAGAAAGTAGACCCAAGTTCTTCTTGAAAAATCATCAATGAAGGTCAAGGCATATTTTACTCCTTTGAAAGAAGGCTCTGGGAAGACCATCAAGTCACTATGGATTAATTCTAGAGGGGATGAGCCCTTTTGAGAACTACTTGGGTGAAAAGGATCTTGATGTTGTTTTCCAATATGGTATCAGAGCCTTGGGGGGGAATACTTTAGTAATGACTTCTCCAAATTCCTATCAAATCATGGCATAATTCATCAACATTCAGTCTCCTATAATCCTCAGCAAAAGTGGCATTGCAGAAAGGAAAAAAAGATCTTTAAAAGAAATGGCAAACAGATCTTTAGAAGACAAAAGTTCAACTTCTGGTTATGTCTTTTGTCTTGGTTCCTCACCTATTGCTTGGTCATGCAAAAAACAACAAGCAGTAGCATTATCATCTACAGAGGCAGAATACAGGGCAGCAGTTTTGGCTAGTCAGGAAGCTCTTTGGCTTCATCAGATACTAAGAGAATTTGTTTTTTTCCATGACAAACCTATTACTCTTTGGTGTGATAATCAGAGAAAAATTCATATTGCCCGCAATCCAGTTGAGCATCAGCGGACCAAGCACATTGAAATTCACATGCACTTCATTCGGCAGCATATTCAGAGAGGGGAAATACACTTGGACTATATTCCCGCAGAAAATCAAATTGCAGACATCTTCACCAAATCCTTTCCTTCACCGCGTTACATTCAGTTGTGAGAGAAACTTGGGGTAAGGCAGATGCATTAGAAGGGTGCACAGAGGTCTTTACCTCTCCTTTCTTCTTATTGTTCTTTTTTTCTTCTTGGAAGATGGTTTTTCCCATGTGGTTTTTTCACCATCTCGCCTATATGTAATAACATTGTACATGAGTACCTCATCAGGCCCAGTTTTCGGGACTCATTTCTTTTTTGTTCAATGAGGACAATCTTCGCCATCCGAAGACATGCCTCTTCTTTTTCTTTTTTGAGAGATGGTTTTTTCCCATGTGGTTTTTTTACCATCTAAAAATAATTGTACATGAGTACCTCATCAGGCCCTGTTGCTGGGACTCATTTGTTACATTCACCCCTAGTATCACTTAAGGGGGGGTGTTAGAATAAATATTTATTCTCTTAAGTTCTACTAGGATAGACTTACTTGAGTTACCACTTTTCCATGAGTCAGGTGAACTCTCAGTTTAGATTAGTTCAGATTTGTTGAGTTGTTGTAATCCATAGACTCTCAATGATCAACTTTGCTATTTATACAAAGTTGATCCATGGAATAATCGATAAGTCTATTGAGCTTCACTTCAGTCTTGTGATGTATTGCAGAACTATTTCCTTCTTTGAATAGAATATTGTTTTCTAACAAATTTAATCCCCTTTGATTTTTTTGAAGTTTGCTTTTTTAAAACATAATTTAATCATGTATGTGTACAAATTTAATCATGTATGTGTATAAATTTAATCACAACCTGAATGTTGTCAAAGGATTGTCAAAGGAGAGGTCCCTTAAGGTCATCAAAGTTTGGCGTCTTAAATCTTGCACTGCGACTTGCGGCGGTGTCTGTCATGTGCCTCCAACATGGAGACCTTGCCACATTGAAGGGAAGGTCAGAAAAATACGAAAAAGTGGCAATGGTTGTCCTTGTTGCATTGTGCCTCTCTTGGTTCCATGTAGCCATACCCTTAAAGTGTGGGTTGTGCCCTTGGTGTGGAATGCTCTACAAAATGGGACTCATCCGTCCCACTTCCTGCATGTGTAATTGATGGACTCGAACTCTCATCCTGAAACCGGCTAAAGTTGTTGCCGATACAGGGAATTCGAGAAGAGGGGGATGAGATGGCCTCGTTTTGTGTTCGTTTGAGTTCCTTTTTTTATTGTGAGCTACAGAACATGGCATCTACAACATTCCTAACTTCATTCGACACCTGTGGGCATGGTTTGACATCCTTGCCAGTTTTATTTGTCAAATGGAATTTGAGGTGGTAAATGCCTCCATGAACAAGAGACCCACAAAAATTGCGATAAACTTCTCTTTTCTTTTCCCCTTCCCTTGCATACTTCCATGCTGGATCTCTTTTCGACATTTTTTTATGCCTGCACATGGAAACAAGTAACAACAAAGTTACAAACAATTAAAAAAAAAAAAAAAATGGGCTTGCATACATAGTTATCAAGCAGAAATTTTTACTTAAAAGGAGGGGAAAAAACCCACTAGGGTTTAGGGTTTAAACTTTAAATGTTGATAGTTGAAAAAATGGGCTTGCATACATGGTTATCAAGCAGCAATTTTTACTTAAGAGGAGGGAAAAAAAGAATGAGGGTTTAGGGTTTAAACTTTAAATGTTGATAGCTGAAAAAATAGGCTTGCATACATAGTTATCAAGCAACAATTTTTACTTAAAAGGAGGGAAAAAAAATCCCTAAACCCTAGGGTTTAAACTTTAAATGTTGAAAGCTGAAAAAATGGGCTTGCATACATAGTTATCAAGCAGCAATTTTTACTTAAAAGGAGGGAAAAAAAAAAAAGAAAAACCCTAAACCCTAGACCTAGTTTTTAAAATTTCTAGCTCAGACGCAACAGTTGGATGGCTATTGCATTTGGTTTTAATCTTAAAAAAAAACAACATACTTGAAAAAGAAATAGGAAAAAAAAAATAGCTCGCAAAAGTTTTAATCACCTCGGATGAATCCCTTGGGAGGCTATTGGTGGCTGCTGGATTCCTTCAGACTGCAAAAAATCTGCTGTTAGGATGCCCTAGTGTGTTTTGTTTGGTGTGGTAGCAGGTAGGCAAACCCCTTTTTTCAGTTTGCAACAGGTGAAAATGAAGAAAATTGAAAAAACATTAGTTTATACCTTCTTCTCTATGTGTGCAGCTGCAGCCGATTTTTTTCCATTGGGAATCACGATTTTGCAATTCCCGTTTTTTTTCGAAAAATCACCAAAATCCAATTCCGCACCAATTTGACTTGGATTTCTGGCAGACTCAGAAAAAATCGGGACTTGGCAATTTTTTGGGCGATTTTCATAACAAAGATGGCATCATTACTTGGTGACACCATTGTTTGCATCATTGACTCACAACTTGAGGTTTCTACTTGGTCAGTGGAGTATGTTTCCATCAATTTATGTTGAAAGTCGATACAGATCACCATATTCAACATGGTGGTGGTATTTGTTGTCTTTGCTGTCATAAGTGGTGGAGAATGAAAAGCACTTTATCTCCAGGTGTCTTGTATGTTGTGAGATGTAAGGGAGGAACTATTGTTTATTGAGAAACTTAGGAGGTTCACATTTTACTTTATTTCACAATCTAGATCAGAGGTACTTGTTACTTCTCCTCTACAAGAATATCACCTTCAAATATGGGGATTGGTAAGGGAACCTTGGAGTTACCAAGTTGATTATCTTTTTTCAGCACATCTCTATTGTAATATGTATTAAGTGCCTTTTTGTGTACTGTCAACTCACACACTATAATGGTGGCATGTTGTTGGATCTTCCTCCAACGTGGTTATTTGTACATGCTCTAAGAGGACATGCTTTGGGGTTTAACCATCTTTCTCCAAGTTTCTCTTGCAAAAGTCAAACTGTTTTAAGTCCTCGTCAGCTTGTTGAGTTTTAGAATCAAGAGGAACGGATTCTCCTTCAAACTTTGCTACACAATTTAAGGGTTCTTCAAATAGAGTCTCTCTAATAACTTCCTCTGTTGTGTCTTGAGGATAATCTTCAAACCTCAACTTTCTTGGTGGAGGCTCTTGAAGAATTGGATTTGACTCGTAGACACTTGTTTCTTGTCCAATTCATGCCGATCCTCTACAGCATGCCCATTGCCATTATTATCAAAATGTTTATTACTAATGCCAATACCAATGTCTTAGATCAACTCTGTTTTTTGTGCAGTACACTCCACTTTGATTCATTTAGCTGTCTTTGGCTTTTCAAAACTATCCTCATCTGCCCGAGACAGATATAGCAGGGCAGCGACAGGAGTTTTCTTGGGAGTTGGTTTCAAGATGGCCTGGCACATGATAGTGGTAGTGTCTATAAGGTAAACCTTCAAATTCAGGTTTTCAACTCCTGTTGAGTTGAAGGTCTCAAAATTGCTTTAGATAGCAGTTTATCCGAATCCATCCAGACAGATTCTGGTATATATGGCTGGGGTTTTCTTCATGGTTGCCCACAGCATATGTCTGGGAAGGCTTTACCAATAATTTTTAACGTACAAGTTCCAGAATTTGTTCAAGAGGCTATGTGTTCACACCCGGATATGTAATTCCATGAGTCATTCAGTCTCTAAATAAAAGCTAGGGCTCCACTGTGCATGTAGTGTCAGGATTTGTAGAACCATGGGATGCCTATCAATACCTAATCTTGATCCTCAATGGAACCAAAACTGCCCAAAAACAATCCTTTGCCTTTGAAGCAGATTTCCACCTTGCTACCTTTAACATTGAGTGGATTCATTGTTAAAAGTTGTCCATCTGGGCTCCACTAGCCAAGCTTTTGTAGATATGGGGTCTCAGGAAAAAATATGATTCTTACTTGCAGTCAATCTTGCGGAGCGTCTCCAACTGGATCTTTACCTTATATCTCCAGAATGTAAGTGTCCAGTGGCTTATCAATAGGTGTCATCTTTGGAGGCTTCAAAGTGGCAGATGGGTTGGGTGTTGGGTGTGTTAGAAAATATAGCAAAATTATGTGCAAGCAGAAAAACACAATAACACAGGAAAAAACAGTAACACAGATTTTACGTGGAAAACCTGCAATGTGCAGGAAAAACCACGGGGCAATGGCAGCTTGATCTTTTATTGATTTCGGCAGAATTACATTCAATCATAATTTACATGCAAGGGGTCATTCCCCTTTTATAGAAAAAAACAAAACTGTTCGTTTCCTCTTCCAAAGGAAGAGTCCAAAAACTGTTTGTTTCCTCTTCCAAAGGAAGAGTCCAAAAACTGTTCGTTTCCTCTTCCAAAGGAAGAGTCCAAAAGACTGTTTGTTTCCTCTCCCAAAGGAAGACTACAGAATACTGTTTGTTTCCTCTTTATAAGCTGCACCACCATGCACCTCTCTGCTGAAGAACATTGGAGATCCGGATATTGACTTCACCTCCTAACATTCTCCCACTTGAAGTCGATATACAGGAATTCTTTGCCTATGTTTTTCCATCCAAGTGCCAATTGCCCAATGCTGCCCTTATCACATTTTCAGCAAGCCCGGAGAAGTTTTGCACCACTCAAACTTCTCTGTCTTGACCGGCTTAGTAAGCATATCTGCAGGATTCACTTCATGTCGATTTTCTGCAACAGATCCTACCTTCTTCCACCACATTTCTTATAAAGTGGTACTTGACATCAATGTGTTTCGTGCGATCATGGAATGTTGGGTTCTTCACTAGCTGAATAGCACTTTGGCTATCACAATGCAACGTAATTTTCCCCGACATTACCTTGAAGTCACCCAACAGTCGCTCTAGCCAAATTGCCTCTTTGCCGGCATGAGTCGCTGCAATATATTCTGCTTCTGGTTGATAAAGCCACCACAGATCGCAACTTAGAAGCCCAACTCACAACTCCACCAGCAAGAGTGAAAGTATATCCCGTAGTGGACTTTCTCCCATCTCTATCTCCACCATAATCGGAATCCACAAAACCTTTAACTTGCAAACTATCCGATCCGTAGTAAATAGCAGCATCTCGAAGTGCCTCTTAAATATCTAAATATCCACTTCACAGCATTCCAATGCTCCTTACCAGGATTTGCCATGTACCGGCTAACTACTCCCACTGCTTGGGCAATATCCGGTCCGGTGCTCACCATGGCATACATGAGGCTTCCTACTGCTGATGAATACGGTACACGAGACATGCTTGTCTTCTCTGCTTCTGTTCTAGGACACTGGTTGGAAGACAATTTTAAGTGTGAAAGAAGTGGGGTACTAACCGGTTTTGCATTCTCGCATATTGAAGCGTTGCAGAATCTTTTCTATATATGACTTTTGACTTAACCAGATCTTTCTTCCTTTTCTGTCCCTGTGTATCTTCATCCCTAAAATTTGGTTTGCTGCTCCTAAATCCTTCATTTCAAATGTCCTAGCCAACCGAGCCTTAAGATCAATGATTTTCTTCATGTCGGGGCCTGCAACCAGCATATCATCAACATACAACAGCAAAATAATAAAACTGCCATCATCAAACCTCTTATAGTATCCACAATGGTCAGCTTCACTCCCGCTGAAACCTTGGCTCTTCATGAAGGTGTCAAATTTCCTGTACCACATCCTTGGCGCCCGTTTCAACCCGTACAAAGATTTCTTCAGTCTGCAAACCAAATGCTCTTTGCCTCTTTCCTCATAGCCCTCAAGCTGATCCATATAAATCTCCTCCTCGAGATCACCATGCAAGAAAGCAGTCTTTACATCAAGCTGCTCCAGTTCTAAATCCTGTGCAGCTACAAGTGCAAGTAGAACTCTAATAGTAGTCATCTTCACAACTGGAGAGAAAATTTCATTAAAGTCAATACCTGACTTTTGCACATAGCCTTTTGCCACCAAGCGAGCTTTATAGCGTTCCAACAGCCCATCGCTGTTCTTCTTCACTTTGTACACCCACTTGTTTCCAACAGTCTTTCTTCCAAGTGGGAGATCCACAAGTTCCCACGTTTTATTCTTGCGAAGTGCCTCGATTTCCTCCTCCATGGATTTCCTCCACTTTTCTCGCATTCTCGTACTCTCTAGCTTCCCGAAATGAACTAGGCTCACCATCATCGCTAACAAAGCAAAAGAGGACTGATAAACATGAGAATACCTTTCCGGATACTTTTGTGGACGTGTAGATCTTCTAACCCAATGATCTCTTGATTGTGGCTCTTGGTCTTGTGACCGTTGTGGCTGCTCTACTTGTTGTTCTACTTGCTGTTCTCATGTGTCAAAAATTCAGCATGATGGTCAAAAATTTCAGCATGCTGATTTTCATTTTCATCTTCGTTCATGTCTACTTCAACCGGTACAACATTAGGTGTTTGTTGTACCTCCTTCCTTTGCATGGATTTTTCATCAAAAATAACATCTCGGCTAATAATTACCTTGTGGGCAGTAGGATCCCACAGTCTATACCCCTTTATTGCATCTCCATAGCCGAGAAAAACACATTTGCTTGACTTCGAGTCAAGTTTGGACCTTTTTTCTTTAGGCACATGGGCAAATGCATCACAACCAAAGGTACGCAAATGAGAGTAATCAAATGGCTTACCACACCAAACCTCCTCTGGAATTTGTCCATCCAACGCAGCTGTAGGTGACCTGTTAATGAGGTAAACAACTGTATTAACAGCCTCTGCCCGGAACCTTTTATCCAACATGGATGCGCCGAGCATGCTTCTTGCACGTTCCATGATTGTGCGATTCATCCGCTCAGCCACACCATTTTGTTGTGGAGTATATGGTACAGTCTTCCGGTGCTTAATTCCTTCCTCGCGTACAAAATTTATCAAATTCCTTGGAGCAATATTCACCCCCATTATCCGACCTAAGACATAAAACAAGCTTGCCCAAACTTTTCTCTACTTGAGTTTTGAACTCTTTAAATTTCTGCAAAGCTTCCGACTTCTTCTTCAGAAAATAAACCCACACTCTCCTAGAATAATCATCTATAAATGTCAGAAAATAGATGGCACCATTTAAGGACCGAGTGGGGACCGGTCCAAATATATCCGAATGTATAAGTTGCAGAAAATCAGAACTCTTACCAGGGCTTGCAGAAACCGAACCCTCTTTGTTTACCAAAATACAAGTGCTCACACAAGTCTAAATTGCAAGACTTAATCCCGTAAAGCATACCTCGTCATGCAGAATTTTCAGACCTTTTTCACTCACATGGCCTAGGCGTTGATGCCATAGCATTACTGCATCCCGAACTGAAGTTGCTACTGCTACATGGTTCATCACCGTATCACCGCATAAACGATATAGGGTCCCATAAGATTCTCCCTTTGCTACTACAATAGCACCGAAAGTGACAGAATACCCTAGCTTATCCATCATCTTGATTGAGAGCAAATTCTTCCGCAAATCTGCACATGTCGCACATCACATAACATCCTTTCTCTACCATCGTCCAACTTGATCCTTATGTCCCCTCTTCCCACAATTTCTAAAGGGTGATCATCACCCAAGTAGACCTTCCCACCACTATATGGCTGATATTTGTCAAACCACTCTCGTGAGGAGACATGTGGAAAGATGCACCCGAGTCCAAAACCTGTATATAAAACAGATTCGTTGTTGCCGATACAAAGCCTCACATGTTGTCGTCTCTCCATAATTTATCATATCGGCTCACTGAAGGCTGAAATTGGTTTTCACCATTTTTTTCCTTTTTAACTGCCAACAATCCTTCTTTGAGTGCCCTGGCTTCCCGCAATGCCAACACTTCCCTTTCAGCTTGTGTCCTTTAGACTTAGATCTGGACTGTGATCTACTTTGTTGACTCTTCTCGAAAGATCGACCTCTCACAACTAGGGCTTCATTGGTTGAGGGTTCCAAAGACGTTTTCCGCCTCAACTCTTCTGCCAACAAAGCGGCTACCACATCATCAAAAGTTAGAGCTCCTGATGATGAATTGCCGATGGTCATCACCAAATGATCCCAAGTCTCCGGGAGGGAACAAAGTAGGGTGATAGCTCTGTCCTCATCCTCCATCTTCACATTAATTGAAACCAGTCTATCGATAAGGGTATTAAACTCATTCAAGTGATCTCGCCACGGATGAGCCCTCCTTCATCCTTAGGCTATAAAGCTGTTTTTTCAAAAAACCTTATTTGTTGCAGATTTCGTCTCATACAACTTTTCAAGCTTCTTCCAAAGGGCTTCCGCGGTTTTTTCTTCAACAACATTGAACAAGACGGAGTCCGCTAGGCATAGACGGATTGTAGAAACCGCCTTCCTATCCAACGTTGCCCACTCCTCATCTTTCATGCCGCTTGGTTTACTCGTGACTCATTTCAAGACTAGGGCTTGGTCATTTCAAACCAACAAATCCTCCACCTTCATCTTCCATAGGGCGAAGTTCCCGCCATCAAACTTTTCAATCTCAAACTTGGTTACACTTCCACCATTGTTGCAGCTCCCACTCGCACAAAACCCTAGGCTCGATACTCGATGTTAGAAAATATAGCAAAATTATGTGCAAGCAGAAACACAATAACACAGAAAAAACAAGAACACAGATTTTACGTGGAAAACCTGCAATGTGCAGGAAAACCACGGGGCAATGGCAGCTTGATCTTTTATTGATTTCGGCAGAATTACATTCAATCATAATTTACATGCAAGGGGTCATTCCCCTTTTATAGAAAAAACAAAAACTGTTCGTTTCCTCTTCCAAAGGAAGAGTCCAAAAACTGTTTGTTTCCTCTTCCAAAGGAAGAGTCCAAAAACTGTTCGTTTCCTCTTCCAAAGGAAGAGTCCAAAAGACTGTTTGTTTCCTCTCCCAAAGGAAGACTACAGAATACTGTTTGTTTCCTCTTTATAAGCTGCACCACCATGCACCTCTCTGCTGAAGAACATTGGAGATCTGGATATTGACTTCACCTCCTAACAGGGTGAAACTCATGGGTTTCCAAACTCTGAAGAAAATAGCAGATTGAACTACAATGAAATAAAATAATTTCTTTTTGAAGTATCTGAAAGTATATTCAACTAATAATATTAAAAAACCAATAAAAAGCAGGAAACGGTTGTCATGATGGAACATGTCCTCCCAAGTATGATGGTATGAATCATTAGTGTGAGTCTTGAACATGTTTTGATTTTTGAGATAACTACATTATCATTTTGTGCCAAATTATGATATTGGACACATAAATTAAATTGCCATCAATTTACCATTAGCATGTTAGGATTCGTAAAGACAGGACTTTCAGGAGTAACATTCTTCACTAGGTTGGATTGTTTGAAATGTTTTCATCATAACTATGATTTTGTCCAATTACTTGCCATGCTAGAAGAATGTACTTCCAATGCTTTCTATTTTTTTATCATTTTCTTGTTTGGTTCTGGAACAGGTAAGCTGTGCAGACTGTATTGTAGGTGATGCAAAAGTTAGAGGAATCAGTGGAGGTGAAAAGAAGAGGTTGTCTATTGCATGTGAATTAATTGCAAGTCCATCTTTCATTTTTGCAGATGAACCAACAACTGGTATGAACCAGTATTTGGTATTTAAATTTTATTTTACTTTTTTGTCTGTTTCTTAACCTATGTATGTGTCTATTTATTTGTTTTCTTCTGCAGATAGTGTGTCTTTCTAATTCTATGATTATTATTGACAATGCATAGACTCACTTGTTTTAAGTTCTTTGTTTCACTCTGGCCTTGTATTTACAGACTTTCAAATTCAAGTTGGTATATATTTCTCTGTTCGCATTAAAAGTGGGATGCTAAATAAAAAATGATTCCCAATATTAGAATCCAAATGCAGTAATTCGATGTTAGAAGCTAGAATAATAGTTAAAGATAAATTGTTAGTATAGGATTCAATAATGTTCCAGGGCTGATTTATGCTTTAACTTGTCTACATCATTATGTATGAATTCCTCTTTTGCCAATCTTTGACTGTTTGTCCTTAATTTTCACTTTGGGTACTTTTTTAATAAAATTGTATTTTTCCTTCGCAACTGAGGGTATTTACCATGGAATGTTGGTTTATACTCCATAGAACATTTAAGAAGTTCTATACTTAATAAAAGCTTGAGCTCAGATCATCTTGAATTTTTTAAAACATATGTGAAAGAAAATGAAGGTGAACAGCATTTTTGAGTATAATAAAAATAGAAGCATATCTAACTGATCATTTGGTAAATATCCTCTACAATAAAATTGAACTCGTTATATAGTATTGAAAAGGGCCCCACCCATATTATGTCATAACTTCATTATTGTGGTATTTCAAAAAATCGCATTATTTTGGTGTTACAACAAACAGTATTATCGTGGGAAAAAAACATCCTGTATTAAGGTACCTGCTACATAATCATTATATTTGTGAATATAGAGCAGTATGGAGCAAAATTTTTGAAGGGGCATGTTTTTTTTCAATGAGTTTACACAGGTTTTTTTTGAAAAGGCATGTTGTAACTTTGTTTAATTTTAATTTGGGTTGATGGTTGAGTCCTTGCTGTGTTGATTAGCATTATTTCTTATTTTTCAGCAAAGTAGGAATGTTATGCATGCAGGATTAGATGCTTTCCAAGCAGAGCAGGTCATGGAGACACTTCGAAAACTTGCTCAAGAAGGACATACAGTAGTATGCTCTATTCACCAGCCTCGGAGTTCGATCTATGCAAAATTTGATGACTTAATCTTATTATCAGAAGGTGCAGTTGTATATGCTGGTCCAGCCAAAGATGAAGCTTTGTCCTATTTTGCTATACATGGGTTTGTCATCTGCAACTTTTTTGTATCATTTTAAACTTCATGTCTTAGTGATATACTTTGATTTTTTTTTTTTAATCACTTTTGTTCAGATTTAGATTGCCTTACTAACAAGCGGGATAATTTTAGTCACTGGATTTCTGCATCCATGCCATGAAATTGCAGTTCACTTTCAGTTAGAAATTGGAATAAGCTTTCTACTTTTTAAAACTTACACAATAAGAAGGATAAAATCACAAATGATAAGAAAGGTAAACAATAGAGATTGAAACCATATATGGTAAACTTTGTGTTTTGATGACAAAATGAGATCAGAATGTCTGAAAGACAACGCTGAAAGTTGTTCAAGTGGCTTCACATCTCCTGTAAAATGATACATGACTTTCTTCACATGGGGTATTGCATGCTGATACTTTTATGATATATTTTCTTGATATATTTATAAGAAGACTTTGTGAAAAACCTGTATAAATGAAACAAAAGAACATAATTGAGATTACTATTATGGACCCAAATTATTAAATGAAAATATATTTCATTTTATGCTTTTCTCAAGGATACATACGTCTGTGCACTTCCATGTGTGCATATATGCTTAATTTAGCATGAGCTTGGTCGAAGAGTTGAAACCCAAAGAGGTGCACAGTATGTATAAGATAGAGTGGAAAATTCCCTTACTTCCAAAAGGGGGTCTTCTATGTGCAAGAGGTGTGTTAGCTTGGCTATGATCCAAAAAATCCTCACTGAAATCCATGGTTACAAACCCAACTTAAACTTGCCATAGACTGTTGTAAAATATTAGGGCAAAAACCTTATACATGAAAAATAATAATTTGAAGTAAGGAACCAAGATCTGAAAACTACTGTGGCCACAAAACAAAACAGTCAATAACTTAAAGTGAGTGGCATTGGTGCAGTGAGTTAACCTGGTGATTGGGTACAAGAAGGTGTTCAACAAAAAATGTAAACGTGTCATTATGCTTGCTTAAGACTTCAGCATTAGGAGCAATCATTTGGACTGTTCTATTGCATATGACTTGAAAAAGGCTTGTGAGCAGTGGGGAATTATTGCATGTCTGATAAAGAATTTTACATAATGGTGCAGGGAATCAAGCATTTGCTTTGTTGGAGAGAGAATATAGTGCATTAAGTTCATAAACCCCTTCAGTCTTGCAAACACACAGTTAAATGCAAGAGTGTCAACAACTTTGAGTGGCATTAACCCAGTGATTAAAGGTAAACGTAAAGTAGTTTTTAATGTCCATGAGACCATAGGCCATATGAGACGACCCTCGTAGAGGATGTTACTTATCCAATATATGTTTATCCAACCAAACTCCGGTTACTGAAGTATGGTGTACAACTCTATCTCCCCTTGAATTAGATACAGGAAAGTGGTCAACAACAAATAGTAAACGTGTTATGTTTGCTTAAGACTTCAGTGCTGGTCATGTTCATTGCAATGAGTTTTTGTTAGGAGTTAAAAAGATCGACATATTGAAGACAACTACTATCATGATGCATATGTGTAATTACAAGCAGCTATACCTATAGTTCAAGTAGAGCATGTTGACTGTCAGATTGACCTAGGTTGTTATATAAAGTATACAAGCTTTGCATATTGGTCAATGATATCAGGGGGAAGTTATCACAAGAAGCTTAGGTTGAAAGACATGGTGAGGGTGAAGCTCAACATGCAGTCTGATTTTTGGAGGTTCTTCCAGAGGTTGCACCTTGTGCAGCCAGTGAATAGGACCTTATGAGTGCATACAATTGCAAGTGGAGGATTTAGACAGATGAAGTGAAATGCAGACAATCAAGGACTAACAACTTCCTCTTCTTTTTGAATAGTCAATATAGATGCAGTTACAAAGGGCTCTCACCATTTGGTTCTATGCTAAATACCAGGACCTCGAGTGCTTTTGTCTTCCAAATTTGAATTATAATAATAAATAGAATATAGATCAGAAGGAAATGTGATAAAATCACCAGGCAAACACTCAAGTGGTTGGATTGATCAAGCAGGTAATAGTAGTTCACCTCCCAAATGAGTGGAAAAGCAAACCTATGTAACGGGGCATGTCTGATCCAAAATGCAGTGGGCAAGAGGATCTCAATAGTAGCTAACAAGAAGTCATGCAACAGAATCCAGCTCTGAAATATTCATTACCACTTCCAGTATCCTCGTCCAAAGCCAGGAAAACATGAGAAACATTAATGGCCTAAAGCAAAGCAATCACAGAAATCCTAAAGAAATTGCTCTTGAAAAGTGAGAGGATGCACTGAAATTCTATTTAAAGATTTGATGACAGTGAGTTAAAAATGGCCAACTTGCTTTTTCAAGGCTGATGACGGCATGATAAATACCTTGTTTTTCAGTGGATTGATTACAGTGTCTGAACATACATCCAGAGATGGACTTGCATTCATTCTTGGAGGACTTCCAATAAACAATCGTTGTGAATAGGAACAAAGCCAGAGAAATTGCTGTAAGAAATGGATAAGTAGAATGTGTATGAGTGTGCTATGAATGTAAGTCCCATGACCAAGGGAAGAATCTCAAAATCAGATAAGACGAGATAATGTTATTAATGTCCATGGATGACTGAAGTAGGCCAATGGGACTCTTTCAAAAATAGCTGTTACAATGCGCTGTAGTAACCACAAAGTACTACGAAAATAGCTAATCTAGAGTAAAGAAACTAAAGTAAACTATGTAAAGTGGAACAACTATATGACATTAAATTACAGACTTGAGGGTTGGAACCAAGATGAATAAACCCTAACATGGTAAAAGTAATGATGAAGAGAACAATCAGTCAAGGTAAGAGATAGAAAAGAACTCCAGTGGATCCAAGGGCCAATGTTAATCTGTAGTGGGATTTAAAGTAGAGGCATAATTGTAGTCATCACCAACCACCCCAGAGGGGCCAACAAAGGTTCTAATGATATAATGTTTCAGATCATAAACTTGCCTCGTCAAATTTTATCTGCTCTATCAGGAATTCCCACCAAAAACTCATTGGAAACTATAAATCATTTCAAAATGCTTTTGTATTGCCGTTGAAGGAAGTAACAAGTACATAGAGTTTATACCTAATAGAAAGGCAGCAAAGCCTTTCAAGACATAGAAGTAATGCCACTGAAGCTAGATCATCAATAATGACTATGAAGTAAACAGTCAGGGAAAAGGGGAAAAGTGCAGTGTAACTGGATGATCAATTGCTGGTTCTGTTGCTTTGTTCTTCAGTTTTTCGCTTTTTCATTTTCTTTGTGTTTACTGTCCACCAATGGTGCCTTGTGGATTGCAAATCACATGAGTCACTTACCAAATGGGCACATGTTGATGGATTACTGACCTCGGTCCACGAGCACTTACCAAATGGGCACATGTTGATGGATTACTGACCCAAATAATTTAAATGCCTCTGAGAAACAGCTGAAAATTCTGATTTCAATTGATAAAAAGAATACCTGTTCATTGAGTTTGCCAAAATTCAAATACTTGGTTCAAATGAAATGTGAAAGCCCCATATAAATGTTCTTGGCGCAGGATGTGATAAGCCTAGCTCAGTTTCCTCATGGAAATATTAGTACGTCTCTCTTCATAGAAAAGCCATGATCTGGGGCTTTGAGGGGGTTCAATGCTCAGGGTTTGAGATCAACGAGCATGGTTCAGTGTTCTTATACAAAGGTATATCTCTCCCTCTTAGAAAAGTCATGACCTGCAGCTTCGTTGACTGGACAGAAAATTCTTGCTTACTATGAAATATAAATGAGTGGCACTGGTTCTTGTTTGTCCAATCAGGCCATGTACTAAGATCAACGGAATATAAAAATGGTGCAACCCTTTCTGCCAAGATTCAATACCTGGTTCAGATGCAATATAAAAGACTTTTTTATGAATGTTCTAGGTTTTTATTGCAGTGAATTAATGTCAGTGCACTCATACAATGCTTGTTCATCCTCCCAGTTCACATTTTGACTCAGTTAAACTCAAATTTTTGTAGTGTTCTTGTAGCAATATCAAACTTATTTCGGTAAATCAGAAATGAAGTACAAGTAATATCAATGCAAGTAATTATTGATAACCACAGTAATCTTTGGGGATTATGTGACCCATGTCAATGCAACTAAGTCAAGCATTACCAATAATCTCAAATGTTAAAAGCAACACAATCCAAGTAATATCAGAAATGAAGTACAAGTAATATCAATCCAAGTAATTATTGATTACCACAGTAATCTTTGGGGATTATGCGACCCATGTCAATGCAACTAAGTCCTCAAATATTAAAAGCAACACAGGAGTGAGACAGAGTGTCTGTCAGTCTCTCTTCAAGTGTGCTTGTAGAATGTGTACCAGATTGGTATGTTGTTTATACTTCTCCAATTACTTGTATAGAACTTGTTTTTTTCCCATTGTCCTCATTTTTTTTTAGTTTATTTATTTTTTTAAATTTACTTTTATTTTTTAAATTTTTTAAATTGGTGGTTTATATAATTTTTAATTTACTTTTATTTTTAAAATTTTTTAAATTGGTTATATGGGATTGAAACAGACCCCACCCTATTAAATTGTGATAACATAGTAGTATTACAACAGCTTGGCAATTATGCATGTATCGCTTGGTGGGATTTGAACCTAGGTCTCCTCCTTGAAAGCCCATGAATTTAACTGGTTGAGCTCATACTATTTGATTCTGTTGTCCTCAATTTACATCTCAGTAATTGATTATTTTCCTAGGTGTGATCCATCAGCTGTATTCAAGTTCATATTTTAGCCATGTTTAATATTTTCAAGTCTTTTTTATGTTTAATGATCTGTGATCTTGTACATATATATCTTGATCTCATTTTAAGATATAACTTTGAGTTGTGGTTAGTCCCTAGGCAATAGATGTTGAATTGTTTCCATATCTTTGCAGAACTTTCTCTTGCCC
Organism: Wollemia nobilis; assembly: GCA_028583015.1. Taxonomy (NCBI): domain Eukaryota; kingdom Viridiplantae; phylum Streptophyta; class Pinopsida; order Araucariales; family Araucariaceae; genus Wollemia; species Wollemia nobilis. The sequence continues at coordinate 5,270,381 of JAQPPZ010001808.1, forward strand.
TACTTACTTCATTTGTTTCTCTTTAAGCCATTTCAGATGATCGTATTTGGTAGCCATTCTGACTGTTTTAGTTGCATTGTAGCAAATGAGTTCTCATTGGATGTTGTCTCTTCAATCTTCACTGCAGTTATGAAGAGTTGCTTTTACATCTTGCTGACGTTCTGTTATTTTACATTTGACATACTGCTGTTTGTCTGTTTACACCTTCCATCTAACATCAACTGAAATTGGAACCTTTTTGTGGTTAATTTTTTATGAGGCTTACATGTTAAAGGAGCCAATTCAATTGCACAGTTCTGATAGCTAGAAACTAAGAGAGATTACATGCAAGAGGAAGTAGACAGAAATGAAACAATAAGCTTATATAGATATTTGCAAATTTTGTAGCTTCTTCCTGTTAAAGTTCTTTACAGAAAAAGTTTCTTATCTTGGCAATATTTGCCATTTCAAACAGATGAGATATGCTATGGGTTTGCTTTTATAAACTTTAGAGATAAGCTCATTGTGTCTTGAACATGTTCCAGGTTTATTTGTGAAGACCATGTAAACCCGGCTGAATTCTTTGCAGACCTCATATCCATTGACTACAGCTCCCCTGAAAGTGAAAGCAAATCTCGTCAACGGATTGAATACCTAATAGAGATGTTTACCAAACAACAGGCAAAGATAACAGACCCGAATTTAGAAATGCAAACTACTAACATATCTATGGCATCAAGGAAAGTTGTTGGCCCTCGGAGGATTGGTTGGTGGAAGCAGTTTTGGCTATTATTGAAGCGTGCATGGATGCAGGTTGGGTCACTCACCTGACTGCACATTACCTCAGAATGGTTTTTTTATTTGTATTGCCATAAATGTATCATTTCTTTAAAGGTATTTTATTTATAGGTAATATGATTTATTTTTTGGTAAGATTATATGACATCATCCTCATTGATACAAGATTGTGAATACACGAGGCCATCTAACTTGTCATTATGAACGTGGTTGGATTTTGTAGCATGAGTTCTGTTTCTAGTTCATAGATTTGCTGCATAAAAGAAGTATACATACAGTCAGTTAGGTATTACCAAATGATATTTGTGTGTTACTAAGATGCTTGACAACCCTTAGCATAATGTTTGCAAGGGCCAATTATCAATTAGCTGTCCATTTGTCAGTCCTGGTAACTGGTCAAATACCCAATTGTGATGTGAATACTCTTTTTTCCTTCCATTTCTGAAATTATAGTTAAACTTGATCTTATACCGTTGCCTCTAGGCCACTCGAGATGGGCCTACAAATAAAGTGAGAGCAAGAATGTCCGTTGCCTCCGCACTGATTTTTGGATCTATTTTTTGGCGAATGGGATTTTCCCAAACATCCATACAGGACCGTATGGGACTTCTTCAGGTATTTTAATCCTCTACTAGCTATTGTTTTTAATTAAATTTTATTTCCAGTAGTGTATTACTCCAAACTGATGAGTTTTGCATTTTAGTTAATATAAACAAGTAACTTATAGTCAAATCAGAGAACATAAGCAATTTAAATTGACTTTCAATTGGAACATAAGATTGAATTCAGTTTTATTGTCAAAGAATGAAAGGGATTTATTCTCCAGCACTTTTTTTTTTTTGTTTTTCTTGTGATTTGAAATAAGATAACCAGAAAAAATTCTTCCTGTTTTACTATTGTGCAAAGAACTGAATGAACCGAATGAAGCTGATACCCAAGTAACTTTGAGAACAAAATAGATGCATTCAATGTAATTGCTAATGCCAGTAAGTGAAATTAAGGTGGCAGCTATCAACACGGCAATGGCATCACTCACCAAAACAGTTGGCGTTTTTCCAAAGGAGCGTGCTATTGTTGACAGGGAACGTGCAAAGGGTTCTTATGCCTTGGGGCCTTATCTTTTTGCGAAGTTGTTAGCAGAGTTTCCTGTTGGAGCTGCCTTTCCTTTGATGTTTGGTACAATTCTATATCCTATGGCACGCCTTCATCCTAATTTATCAAGGTGAGCTTTATACTATTTCAATCCCTGCATGTATTTCTTACTATATTCTGTTATTGAAGTGTAGCTTTTTTTTGGTAGGATTGGTCTATGCGTCTGCTGTTCATGTGCATATGCCTCCTCAGTGCAAACATTATTGTGATTGTTCTTATTTAGTTGAAATCATAGGAATTACTTTTTGCTATTATTGGACACTTTGTATGATTTCAAAAAACATGTTTTCCTTGACTTGTTGAAGCCGATGAATACTATTCTGGTCGTTCTAGTTTTCTGCATTTCTTAGAATTATACTTCTTTGTTTCAAGGGATACCAAGTTGCAATATGAAAGTAATTTGTGAATGGGTGCATTAGGTGAGATTGTTATTTAGTTCCACATGCTTGTAACAGGTTTGGGAAGTTTTCCAGCGTTAAGACTGTGGAGTCATTTGCCGCATCAGCTATGGGCTTAACTGTGGGGGCTATGGTGCCAACCACCGAGGCAGCCATGGCTGTGGGGCCATCACTTATGACTGTATTCATTGTATTTGGAGGCTATTATGTTAACCCGGAGAATACACCAGTGGTTTTCCGATGGATACCTCGCATTTCGCTGATCAGATGGTGAAGTTTCTAATCGTTCTCGTATCCTTAATGCTAGAAATTCAATTTTTTTTGGTACTCAACTATTTTCTTAGCTATGTTTTAAGTTTAGAATTATTGAAATGTGGAGCAATTTTTGCAATTATGTGGATCTCATCCTCTAATGCTACCTTATTCTTTTCTTGCTTCGTTAGGGCCTTTCAAGCTCTCTGTATCAATGAGTTCAAAGGTCTTGAATTTGAGAAACAACATCCTTTTGACCTTCAGACAGGTGATCAGGTGAGTTCCTGCACTTGTGTATGATATTTATGTTTGATGGGAGAGAAGAATTTAGATGTAGCAGAATTAAAGACATTAGTTTTATAAGTTGATTCTGAAGTATTTGAATTGTTGTTTTGAGACATTTTAAAGAACTTATCTTCTTTTATGTTTCTTTTTTTGCTTGTGTGAGGAAAGTGAAACTTATATTGATAACAGTATGTAAGTTTTATTTAAAGCATGGTGCTATACCCTATCTTGCTAAAGCATTAGTGGATATTCCTATACAATTTATGAGAAAAATATCTGTTGAAATATTTGAATTCATAATCCCATTTTGTGTGGTAGATGTCAAAACAGTTAAGTTGTATCAACACAAAAAAAAATGCCGCTCTGCAAATCATTGAGAAATTTTTTTTCGTTTACCTTTTCTTTGGTGTAAGATAAGGAGAATCAACAAAATAAAATCTATGACAACTGTCTTTTGGATGCCATTCTCTCTTTTCTTTTGAGAGAGAGAGAGAGAGAGAGGGCCCCTCTTGAAATGAAATTATATTATGAAGCCATAAATATGGTCAAACCTATCTCTTTTCTTTTGAGAGAGAGAGAGAGAGAGAGATTGGTACAGTGACAGGGCCCATAGAATTTGGCTTCTTAAATATGGTCAAACCTATTCTCTTTTCTTTTGAGAGAGAGAGAGAGAGAGATTGGTATAGTGACAGGGCCCATAGAATTTGGCTTCTTGAAATGAAATTATATTATGAAGCCATAAATATGGTCATACCTATTCTCTCTTTTCTTGAGAGAGAGAGAGAGATATTTATTAATGTCTACAAATGGCCAAAGTAGGCTAATGGGACTCATTGAAAAGAGTTGTTATAGTTCACAATAGTAACCAAAAAGTACTACAAAAATAAGCTAAACCAGAGTAAAGAATTTAGTGTAAACTGATAGCAAATGAAGAGTCCAAAATATAATGCGGAATAATAAGCAGAAATATATTAGATGGTAGGTATTTATAACATTAGCCATAGGCTTGAAATAGCCTAATGGCAACCGTTCCCCCCTTAGGTAGGTAACGCGTGAAATAGGAAGTCCCCCCCTAAGTCAGCTAACAACTAACCTACTAACCAACGTAGTCAAAATGACTACAATGACTAACTTACTAACCTAGGTAAATAGTAAAAAGAAATTACTAGTGGTAAAAAGTAACAAGCTACTTTTTACCATGCGGTAAATCAACTCTACCTAGGTGAATATTACAAATTACCTAAATGAGGTAATAATCATAGTTACTAACATAGTAACTCTAACATCCCCCCTTATTACATTATTTGGGTAATGTATATAACTGTCCCAATACAATGAAAAAGATGTTGATCTGCTGGTTCTTGCTCTTGCTCGGGCTTTGTCACAGTGCTCTGGTTGCTCCTAAGCAAAAAGTGGGTCATTCCTCACTTTGTCTTCACATCAACGAATGTCCTTATTGTAATCTTGTCATCCAACCGGATTGCATGGGTAACCAGCTGCAACCGCTAGGTGTAGTAGAGTAGATCACTTCATACGAGGTTCATTCGGTTACAATATGATTTTGCAAAAAGTTTTGATAAGGTAGCTAAGGTGTCGGTTGCTGCTGAAAATGCACCCTTATAAGTTTCCCCCTTGTTGCAAAACATGTTGTAATGGAATTTCTGAAAGAAGTGTGACTAAGGTGTCGGTCACTGCCGAAAATGCACCCTTATAAGTCTTCCTCCCTTTTTACAAAAAAATTGTGTGAAGTAAGAAAAGAAATGTTTATCCCCCCTTAATTGCAAAAGATGTGCAACTCAAGAAGCTTTGTGAAGGTTTTTACAAAGATTGCCTCCTAGGCAAATTTTACACCAGAAAATTCCTCCCTTTTGTTACAAGTACTTCAAACAAAGAGAGTTTGCTATTTATGAAGCCTAAAAGAGGTACAATCACCCCTTTATTGCAAGTACTTCAAACAAAAACTTATGCTATTTATGAAGCCTAAAAAAGAGGTTTTGGAAATGGTGCTTGCCTAGGGTGACAAATTTGTTTCCCCTTTACAATATTGTTTTAGCCATGAGCACTTTGTGTGCTCTTTTGAACCAGAATCAGAATCGGAATCAGACACTTCACTAGCAATATTGCCTTTGTCTTGCTTTTGTGATGTGCCTTTGCCATTTTTGTTTTGCTTGTTTTTAAACCAACACCGATTGGTGTCATGGTTGTCCTTTTTACAATGCGAGCAAAACTTCTTTTGAGATTTCTTTCCCTTACCTTTTGAAGATGATCCTCCCTTTTGAAAGTTTCCTTTCTTCTTTTCACCCTGATTGTTTGAGTAAAGTGCATTGTTCGACACTTCATCGCTTTGGAGTTGATTTGCTTCCTCTATTTGAAGCAAATTGACTAACTCCACAAAGGTGACTGATCTTTGAGATACATTAAGGGATGTAATTAAAATCTTGTAGGATTCGGGAAGAGCCCTCAATATTACTGAAGTCAGAATAGTATCTTCTACTTTGGCTCCTAAAGCATTTAGCTTTGACTTCAGTTCTACCACTCTGCAGAGGAATAGTTCTACTGATTCTCCTGACTTCATATGGAGTGTATGAAGTTGTGTTTGAAGGTTTAGAACAGTTGATTGATTCTTGCCTTCAAAAATGGTACAAAGTGCATCCCATGCATCTTTACCATTTTTAGCTTCACTTATGTGAGGCTGGATCTCATCAGTAGTAGCTAGGAGGATCAACATGAGAAGACGATTGTTCTTTTTGTCCCATGCTTTTTGATCTACTCCTGCTGATGTGGGTCTTGATTCAGTGCCATCTACTAAATCCCACATTTCCTCTACAGTCAGGATGGCTTTCATCTTAGTTTTCCATGCTGAATAGTTAGGACCTTTAAGCAATTGTGTATCATTTAAGTATTTGTTGATAGTTGCCATGATGAAGGTCCTAGAATTTGCACTAAGATGATCTTTCTTTCACTCTTAAGTGGTATTTAATGGCACCTGCCTGAAAACTCTCTTTGAAGAAAGATGATCAGTTTGAGGATATTTAAGCCAAACAAATAAGAAGTGAAAGAGAATTCACTCAAAAAGATATTTAATGGCACCTGCTTGAAAATCCTCTTGAAGAGGAATAATCAGTTTGAGGATATTGAGCCAAACAAATAAGAGTGAATTTTAGGGTTTGTAAGGAGAGAATATCAATTTTACAAATGGCTTATACTTGTGCAAATGATTTACACAATTATTTGTGAAATTTGGGGTTTTTGAGTGCTCTTGATTTTGTGACTTATAATTGCATAAAACAAGAAAGTAAATGCAATAATCAATCAAAGAGTGCCCACAAATTATTATCACTTAGGTGTCGGATGCAACCGAAAATGCACCTAATTTGCCAATTTGTAATAAAGGTGTCGAGTAAAATCGAAAATGCACCTTATTACTATTTAATTTTTGCAACAAAATTTGGATTTGTGTTGTGCAAAAATTTGATATTTTATGTCTCCTCTTGTTTTTCAAATTTGCAAAGAATGTGGCATAAAACAATTGCCTTTTCTTTTTGTTTTGCAAATTTAACAAGTTTGATTTTGTTTTAAGTGCTCCTCACTTTTGTGTTACAATTTTGCAAAAGAAATACAATTTCTTGTCTTCCCCCTTTGTTTTGCAAAATTAACAAAATAGCACTCCTTTCAAGTCAAGTCGACACACGACCCACATTTGAAAGGCTTCCAGAACCAGTCGACAAATGACTTGGTTTTAGTGGACCCAAGGTCTTTAATTTCTTCTCAATTTTGCAAAAAATAGAATGTGCAATTTCATTTGTTATATTCCCCCTTGGAGAAAACAAATGCACATATTGCCTTTGTTTTGCAAATTTTGTGTGTCCTTGTGTTACAATTGTGCAAAAAAGAATTCAAGTTTGATCCTTTATTGTTTGCTAAATTAACAAGGTTTTGAGAAGATTTTTAAAGTGCTCTAATTTTGCAAGAAAAAAAAGGTGCTCTTCTATGTCTTATATCCCCTTTTTGAGAGAAAACAAAAGCATTTTGTCCCTTTTTAATGTTGCAAATTTTGTGTCACCTTGTGTTCCAGTTTTGCAAGAAAGAATCAAATTGCTTGATTTTGTCCCCTCTTTGATTGTGCAAAATTAACAAGGTTGAGAAGGTTTTAGGGCTTCCCTAATTTTGCAAAAAAAAATGGTGCTCTTATATGTCTTATATCCCCTTTTTGGGAGAAAACAAAAGCACTCAATTTGTTTGAATTTGCAAAAAAAAATGGGCTTTTCTCTTTAATTTGATTGCATGATTCTAATTAATTTAAGTATAATTTGATTAATATTAAAAACTATTTTCTGTAAAAATCAGTTTATACAAAAAAATAAAAAAAACTTTTATACCCTTGAAATATTTGCGCTTTGGGCAAAATAAGGTTTTGGGGGGCCTTGACAAGACTCGATCTGCGCTCGATCACGGACGAGCGCCCAAGACTGGCAAGCTCTGCCAGCTGGGCTACCTTGCCCGACGGGAAACCTAAGGTGGCCCGTATTTCTTATCTCGTCGCGCTACTCGCAATGGGAAAAAAAAACTTGGGGATTCTTAATCCCACATTGGCGAGGCGGGCGACCTCGCACCAATTTTTAACCCGTCGCTCGCCTATGTAGACTTGATTGCCTGCGGGCAATCGATGGAGTACACGCCTTTTTGCCTTCCAATCCAGCGAGGGAGAAGCTGCCACGTCACATGAGCCTATCACAATGTGCCAAGTGTCCTGCTAGCAACCGCCACGTCAGCTTCTTGGAGTCCGCACCGCCAGCTCAGCTCTCCAGGAGTTTGTCAGCTCAGGATCACCATGTGGTCTAATCGTTGCTCGCCACGGTGCCATCCGCCAGGTCAGAGGTCCAGCTGGATTGCCACATCAGCAGTTGCTAGGTGTCCTGCCACGTGTCCCTTAGCTTGGCTCACCTCGTAGGTCATGCTTGCCAGGTCAGCGACGGTGGAAATCTCCACATCAACTTGGGATCGCGTGCCGTGTCTGTGTTTGTCAGAGATCCGCCTTCGTAGTCTTTTGCGTGGCTTGTTGGTTGTCAGATCGTGGGTCTTTCGAAGCCGTTCGCCAGTTTTCGAGGAGACAGCCTTGACAGGCTGTTGGGTGTGGACAACGGGAGCCGTCGTAAGAGGGGGGCAACCCCTGTCAGGTCCTGCACTGCCGTCAGCGCCAGACCTGATAGGCTGTCAGGCCGTGTGGGCCGACAGTGCCTACGGGCTGACAGGTTTCAGTGTAGCCTGTCAAGCCGTGCGGGCTGTCAACGCCAGCCTACTGGTTCAAGGACAAGAGCCTCGAAAAATGTGCCGCAAGCCACCAAATGGAGCACAATCTCGCCTTGATTTCCGTGTTCGCTCGCGAGTATGGTGCTTCGCCTTGTCCAGTGCCGAGGATGCTGCTTCGGGAAGCGTGCCTGTCCAAGGGGTCTCGTGTGTTGGGATTTGGGCCCCTGGTCCAGCTGGAACAGGTCTTTGCCCGCCTTGTCCAAATGCTCCGAGTGCTCAGGTAAGTTTCGTGGCTTTGATACCAATGATAGCAAATGAAGAGTCCAAAATATAATGCGGAATAATAAGTAGAAATATATTAGATGATAGGTATTTATAACATTAGCCATAGGCTTGAAATAGCGCAATGGCAATCGTTCCCTCCTTAGGTAGGTAACGCGTGAAATACGAAGTCCCCCCCCTAAGTCAACTAACAACTAACCTACTAATCAACGTAGTCAAAATGACTACAATGAGTAACTTACTAACCTAGGTAAATAGTAAAAATAAATTACTTAATGGTAAAAGTAACAAACTACTTTTTACCATGCGGTAAATCAACTCTACCTAGGTGAATATTACAAATTACCTAAATGAGGTAATAATCATAGTTACTAACATAGTAACTCTAACATAAACTACACTGAAGTGGAACAATTGTATGTCATAATATTATGGCCTTGAGGGTTACCCTAAGTGGATAATCCCTAACATGCTAAAAGTAATGATAAAGAAAGAGCTAGAAGTCAAGGTACAACTAATATAGAAAGGAGCTCTAGTGGATCCAAGTGCCAACATTAATCTATAGTGAGATGTAAAGTAGAAGCACAATTGTCCTTATCACAAACTATCTCAAAGGGCCAACAGAGGATTTAATGATTCTCCAAGGAGAATGGCCAAGACCACGAGGGCCTCGTCGGATAATCCTAGGAGGACGTGGAGTTTGACCCCTCGAGACTCTTCTAGCATCCATGACTGAGGAATTCATTCAAGAGGACAAGAAATTGGTAAAGTTGCATCTATCTAAAACTCCTTTGTACGTGAGGAACAAAAACTCGCTGCCATAGAACTACAGTCTTGTCATCTCACAAACAAGAACAAGGATACGAAGCCCTAATAGCCACTCTTGTATGCAAACAAAGGTGCACAAATTTGTCATTAAAATTTTGGAGAGTTGTAGGTTCAAATGAACGCTTATTACTCTCGATAGCCAAGATAGAGTGAAAGAATGAGGTGATCACCAAAAATGGTGCACCGAGCTCCCTCCATGTCCATTTAGGCAAAACATTCACATTGGAGGCCCCATGAACAATCATCTATGTCAATGTGTCCAATCAATTCCAACTAGATTAACATAGGCCTCTTCCTAGCTTCAATCATCAAGATTGTTAGGTCCATAGAGTGATCTTTTGGCATTTTTCTAGTTGCAAGTTGGCGTTGTACATTCTCCTTCTTTGTTCCACGCACCAACTCTTTGATCATCTCATGAAGCTCTGATATTGCATATAAGGCTAGACACCTTGACCAACATGCTCGAGTCCAACATTTGCAATGCTAACCACTTTGCTTGCGAATCTTCCTCCTCCATTGTGATGGGTTCCTTCTGCTTGTCGTTGCACTCCCTTGCCATCTCTTCCTCAACTTGCATGCAAGCCTCTTGCCATTTCTCCTTCTCGGCAGGGTTTGGGTACTATGCCTTCTTTTCCTGTGCACACATGACAAGTACATGTTTTTACTACTTTTACGTCAATCAAATTGACATTTCGCGAGTAGTTGGTATCAACTTTCTTTGAGTAACTTGCCTTTTTGTGGTTGCTAGGTCCACACCATTGGCACATCATTCCCACTTTGCTGCCATTTCTGACTGGTGTGTTTTTACAATTCCATGCAAAATGTTCCCATTCTTGGCATCTTCTACACTCTATGATCGGTTGTTCGTTGGAGTCTCGGAATCTACTTTCACCACTAGACCTATTACTAGATTGATTTTGCACGCCAGGTCTCATCCCTTGAAAATTATTCTGATAACCACTGCTTGTCGCACCTTGTCCCTTCTTCGAGGTGCTAGATTTTTATTTTGCTTGTTCTTTCTACATTATCAAAGTCTAATGTCTTCTGCTCTTTAAATTAAGTGTACAATCAAAAACAGAATGCCCAGATATTTCGTGAATATTGCAGTACACTTTCTTTGGGCAGTTGGCATTTGTATGACCCTCTATCTTGCAATCAGAACACCATATGTCCTCTTTGTTCTTATTCTCACCATTTACATCACTGATCACGCATTCCAAGTCCTTCCCCAATGCTTGAATGGTTGTGTTCAGGTCCTTCTTATTGCTACCGGAGTCAGTGTCATTTGTGCTCTGACTTACGCTTCCTCCCTTCAACGTAGTCTTCATTTCACTTTCAAGATTAAGCACTCTTTGGAATTCCTCCTTGTACATTGTTGGTGGAACCACCTTCATTTTCTTCTTATATTGTGGAAGGAGTGTGTTCATAAACCAACCCCTTTGGAGTGCATTTGTTGGCTTGTTCTTCATTTTATCAATGAGCTCCTTTAGATGACGGTTGTATGACTTGAAGTTTTCATCCTTCTACTTTGTCACTTATATTTTGCCAATGATTTTTGTATCATCTCAAAGCAGCTTGAATCCCTCAAAATCTATCTTCAATTTTCCCCATGAGGTGAATGGTTGCTTGCGCTTTAGGTGCTAGTCCATCACTAGCCCACGCAGCATGCTGGAATAATCGCAGTCATGAATCTTCGTTTGTCACTCCATTGGATTTCCATATGGTCACACACATACCAACATGTGAAGATCTTCGTTTCCATCTCCTGTGAATTTTGGGCACTTCTGCTTGCCCATTGTAGTAGCCATTGTGGATTGTGCTCAAGTCTGGCCTTGATTTTTGTGTGGTATTCGCTGCTAATGTTGTTCATCAGAGTATCTGCTTGACGAATTTGGTTTTGACAGATGATCTCCAATCTACGCAAACAAATGTCAACTTTCAATTGCATTGCTATTACATGATCTCCTTCATGTATATACGAGTGTCAGCTCTGGTCTCTTGGACACACTCCCTCACGATTGCCTCTGTGTTTGATTCCCATATTCCTCACCGTTGGGCACTCTCCCCTAGATATGTGTTGCTGCCAGAGTCCCCACTTGCTTGAACTCATATTCTTCTACATGACCCTTTCCATCACGCTCTATGTTTGTGTTTCCACTCTGTGCGTGAATGCCTTCGCTGGCCTCTGTTACGTCTCCTTTGAGCGTGTCCACTTCTGCCATCAGGAACAATGTCTGCCACCAGTTACCCTCTTTTCTTCCCTTGATCTTAGTGATTCCCACCTCCCTAGGGGGCCACACACGTTGCAAGGCTGGAAGCGAAACTCCTACTGTGTTGTCTGTGTCTCTCTTTCATTCGTGACCGTACATCCTCTGCGTATTTCCGACTGCATCATTTCTGTGCCTTATCATTTGTCTACAAGTTGTTCTTTGTTGTGTTGGTTGTTGTGCCTACACCTATTTGTCACAAACAGTTACTTCATGTGTTGGCTTGTGTGTCATGTGTCGTCGTGCAGGTATCTGAAATCTTCACGTTGATTCCTTCCTTGTCTGTCTGTGGCCACATCCACCATGTCTGTGCACTGGATTATCTGATTCACCTTTTGCTTCTCTTCAATGTCACTGCAGTGTCTGATCTAGATTCGTTACAGAAACAACGCCAAATGTAGCACAACAGTTGTATTCCCAAATTGAAGGTATGGGAAGCATAAAACACCAATACACATTAGCAGCAATAATCCATAACATGCACAGTAAAAGGAATCGCAGAGATTAGATCAAATTACCAACAAGAACAACACAAAACCTCTATTGATATATGCATAAGATCAATACAACATTATTAGATCAACACACATACATGAGATATGATAAATACAAGATGATCAATACCCAAACAATGAATGCAAGAGTCTCTAAATAACTATTTTAGGAAGGGAAGGTAGTTACCTAACTATGCGACCAACCTTGTAACTGTCCGCTAACAACAACTACCCCGTACATAACAAAACATCATCATGTGCACATAATACCAAATGTATGTTGCACAACTCATGCAACATAATTATTTACAAACATATGAATTGGAACTATGTACAATCAGAATTTGTGTGTACTCATGAATCGTATGCATTCCACTCAAGCTTGAGGTGGAAAACGTGGTGACACCACGTCAGAAATGCTGCCTACACTACAGTGCAGGAATTCTCTTATATCCAGAAATCTGTAGTTAACAACATCAACACTGCTCTTGAAAGATCCTTTTTTTCTTTGTTTTTCTAAATGAGATTTTTGCCAAAGTACTTTGACTGATATAATATACAATAAACTATTGTACATACACTGATTTGACAAGACATTAAATATGTGCAACTGGTTCAAAAATTTCTGATGTCTGTTGTGGAGCATGCTGATTTGATTGACTATAGCATGGACCATAAGAAATGATATGAAGTTGATCTCTCTCTCTCTCTCTCTATCTATCTATCTATCTATATATATATATATGTTACATGCCGACTTGGAAGATTTCATTATCTTGAACTAAGAAAGCTCCTACCAAATTAGGTAGTTTTTTTAATATATGAATAAATTAATACAAATATTTTCTCTGTTTCTCTAAATAAACATATAATAAAAAATAAAAAAACAAAATGTCTGTGATTGCCAAAACTGCTTTAGCCTTACATTGCCTGGACACCGTATTGCAACTTTAGTTTCTCCTCTGAAGCACAAAGCAACATTGCAAATTATTAGTTCTTTGATCAATGTGAAATGCTTAGATTTCATTGTTGGAGGATGAACTTAGGAGTAAGGAAGGTCAAAGTGGAAGCTGATAAGTTGACTAGACCTGACTGTTAATTTTAAATTTAAATGATGTTTTAAGATATTATCAACTGGTAAAGGAAAAAAATACATAGAAATACAAGCGTTTTGCTTATTTCTGTAGAATTTTTTCTTGCAATTTTAATATGGAAATATTAGAACAGTTGGTCTGTTTAACCATTTTCCCTCTTTTGCCTTTTCCATTTGCTTCTTCCTCCCGCTTTCATAGATCCCTTTTCTATGACCATTATTGATGTCATCTTGATTTACCCAGAGGATTTTTCTTCAGCAAATGTTTGTATTGGTTGTCATGATTGGATGTGTATCCTACCTGTGTGACATTTTTAATTTTCATACCTCCTCAAGCTATGTTACTTGCAAAGATCCTTATTATCCTCTGAATTATTAGCTACCTGCTTTTGCCATGCAATATCATGCTTGGTTTATGATCCAAAAAACAAAGGGATCCAAAAGAGAGAAACTGCATAACCTAAGAATACGAAGGCTATTCATTATTCATAGGAAGAAAGAAATATATATTATACAAAGCATGTTATAAATTGGTGCTCTAGTTGAGAATGTAATTGGGTTTCTTATCAGTTTATGCGTTCACTTTATTTCTGCAACCAGCCTGCCCAAAGAATGGACATCGCAATTAATTGTGCCTCTTTCCTCAAGAATGATTTAAATTCGTACAAGTTGTTCTAGCCATGTCTCATGAACAGCTGCTGAGGGATCTTGTATTCAATAAACATAAGAACATTAAGATAAGAACTAAAATGCTCTGTTATTACTGGTTGCAGGTGTTAGAACGGCTATCTTTCAGCAGAAGTTCTGTACGTGATGCACTGACTGAAGAAGGCCGCATACTGCTATTTTGGTATTGTATGACATATGCTCTCCTGAAAATGAAGAAGCCTAAATATCAAACACTAGAGCTCCCACAGGCAGAACTGAAGGCTTCACCAAAGTTGGTGGAAGTGCAGGAACAAGAAAAATCTTTGGATCTTGAAAGTGGAAATGCTGAATGAAAATCTGTGTGTCATCGCTATTTACAGGGGGGACATGTAAATAAGTAGCTATACAAGTCCAAGTCTATTAGTACTGATATTAAGAGCACGGTAATATACCGCATGCAGTGGGGCTCACTTTATATGGAACATTATTGAGAACAGTGGCCAATCAGTATTTCTTCATCTTTAGTGCCTTTCCATTTTGATCTGCATGATCTTTATTATTATTTTTAAAAATGTTTCCTAAGACATGAATGTAAGTATCACAGCTAAGAACAAGAGAATTAGACGAGTTTAACACATGCCTACAATGAAAATTCTGTCCTAAGAATTGGATCAAATAAGTAGTCTTACTCAAGTTTTTGTTTATAGCCGAGATGCCATTAGGAACAGGTTTATTTTTTATGGTATTGTAGAAAATCCTTCTTGCAGATAATGATTCTAGGATTTAATATTTTGCATCCATATCCAGCTAGATGAAGAACATAGGACAGACACTGTTACCACTTAATGTTCCTAGGATTTAATGTTTTTCACCCATATCCAGCTAGATGAAGAACATAGGACAGACACTGCTACCAATGTGAAGAAGCCCATCCTTTAATTTAGTTGTCACCTGAAGCTGATGTAATGTATAGTCCTTGGCAGAGGGTTTGGTTAAAGAGCTAATGGTTATTGTTAGCAACTCATCTTACCTATTTCATTTTGCTATTAACAACTTACACAATGTAGCCATGGTTTAGTACAACACTATAAACTCTTCACAATAACTTGTTAAAGCTTAGTTGATTCCAAACAAAAGTATCAACCTTTTAGTTTAGTAGAAAGAAGCTAACTTTACCATAACTTGAATGCCACATTATATTATTGAGATAAGAATTGTCAGTGTAGCTCTGTAGAGGACCAATAGGTCTTGATTCAGTATATAACATAAGATACAAAATAGAGATGTATGGATGCTCTCCACTGAAGAGCAGTTGGATATATATAATATCCAAGGTATACAACTTAAAAGTCACGATTTATCCTACCCATCCAATCCATCCAATAAAAATGGACGTATATAATATTAATACAATGTGTAAGAAGGGAGGGGCTAAGGTCATCCCTCTTCCTCCCTTTCTAAATAAGCTTTGCCTTTGATGTGTCATTACCACACTTGGGATGAATATACACGTTTTCAATATAATATCTTCAACATCTCCATAAAATTTAGTTCCTAGAAAGTTGGTTTTTCCTCAAAGCACATGAAGATACCATTATCCTCAACCATGTGATATTGAATCCATATATATCTTAGAGAATTGGGAATTATACGTTTGTTTTTACAAAGAATCAAAACTTTATCATATTTTATCATCATATGGATGTTGATAAACTAATTGTTTATGCTGATGACTTTCATGAATAGAATGTTTATAAGTTTTTTTGGGGGTTGTATATTGTTTATAAAGCTTATCTTAGGACACCTTTCCAGTTTTGAGAACAAGTGTATATAATTTAGGATTTCCATTAAGGCTCTTAGAAATTGTTGCAATTGCAACAATAGTAGCAAGAATTTCTATTTCGTGCTTAATTGAACTTATTAATAAGTTTTAAATTACGTTTAACTGCAAATTACTGATTTGAAATGCCTCCCTTGGAGAATTAAACTTATTAATAATTTTTAAATTACATTTAACTGAAAATTATCGATTTGTAATGCCTCCCTTGGCACAATCTCCATAGGCTAAGCTCATATCAATTTGTTCTAGAAAATGTATATTTATTTAAAAAAATAATATATGTGGCAATGTCAAACAATCACATAACAAATTAGAAATTACAGAATTATAAAGCACAATAGAAAAACCTTCAAACCTTCAAGATATGGATAACCCAACCCAATCCGATCATTGTGCCTTAGCCTGCCCTTTTCACATGCCTCTTGCATGTGGCTGTCAAATCCACCTCAAACATGTTTCTTTGATCGATTGGATGAATGAGGTATGTGGCTGTCAAATCCACCTCAAACATGTTTCTTTGATCGATTGGATGAATTTAGGGCCTTCACTTCTTTCCACAAGAAATGATATAATCCTTTTTAAATGTGAATTTTCATGGCCGTGGTAAAATAACATGAATATAATATTATGATGTAATCAATTTTTATTTTTTCTTAAGATCTAGAACAAGGAAAGTTTCACACTTCCTTCTCACACATGCTGCCTTATTCCACTTACAATACTTGCTTACTTTTTGGCTTATTTTACGTACAATATTTGCTTGCTTTCGGATTTGTTCCACTTTAAATACTTAATTACTTTATGACTTGTTCCATTTACAATACTTGCTTTTTTGAAACGAGAAAAGATTGAACAATACTTGCTTTTTTGAAACGAGAAAAGATTTGAGGCTTATTTTTACGTACAATATTTGCCTGCTTTCTAACTTGTTCCACTTAAAATACTTGCTTTTTTGAAACGAGAAAAGATTGAGGCTTATCCATATCTTGAAGGTTATTAAAAAAGATGAGGGCTTATAGCTGTAATGGAAATGCTCAACCCTAAGCGTCATTGTAGGGGATTCTCACACTAACCAAATAAAAGAAAACTAGAGGGCCATCCATGTATAAATAAATTTAAATTTACTATTTCAACAAAGTTTGCATAAATTACAAATATTTATTTTTATATTTTTTATCATGTATTGTATACTGCTATAAGTACTTTATTATATTTTAAGTTACTCAAATTTAACTTAACTTTTAAGTAAATAAATGATATGATCTCAAATGAATAAAGTATTAGTTTTTTTTTATAAAAGACCCAACTTTAAATCTTATTATGGAATACAATTTATGATATACAAATATTTAAAAAATGATATGGAATACAATTTATGATATACAAATATTTAAAAAATGATATGTAATTGACACATATGAATAGTGGAAAAACAATAGCTTTCACCTTATTTTTGTTAAGGATTCTAAGAATTTTTAAATATATCTTATATAATACATAATAATCATAAATATTCTATCAAATGATATTCATTCAAATTGATTAAATTCTAAACCAAAATTCAAATCTTGTCAAATCATATATACATAATTGTCAGGTTGTGATAACTCATTAATATATATATATATATATAAACTATCTTTTAATATTTATACGTGAAAAAAACTAAAAATATATAACATTGTCAAATTTCATCGGGGTAGTTCAAACCGCGGGTGGGCGAGTGTTAGAGAGGGTGAGTGTGGTGGTTGTGTTAAATTCTCTATTGATAAACATTGCTCTCGAATTTACGAGGGGTCATGGTTGAGAGGAGACTGCTCAACCCTGCGCGTTGGTCTAGGGGTTTCTCACACTAACAAAAAAAAAAAAATTATCATGGTAACTTATTTGATATTTTTGTTTTTAGACAATAGCCACTTTTTTTAATTAGAAAAGTTGATAATTTGTATAAGTTATCTCAATATAAAATATATTAGTTTTTTAGTTGTTGATATAAAAGTTATACTACACACGTCTTTCTTATTCTTTAATTTTACTTGCATGTGATCCCAACTTATGGGTAGAGCTTTAAATACAGTGCGTCTTTCTCATTCTTTAATTTTATCTGCATGTGATCCCAACTTATGGGTAGAGCTTTAAATACAGTGACAAACTTCTTGGCTAAAACGGGTTTTGAGATGGAGGTAGGGATTCAGTGGCAGAGTGACATGGTTATTGAGGATGAGAGGATTGGACAGGTTGTTAAGCAAATCCAACGCTTAGCTGATTTGAAGAACCAACGCATACTCATAGTTTAGAAGGTTTGACTTCATTGCAAGTCTCCTTTTGGTTATGTAACCAAGAGTGATTAGCTTTTAGTTTTTGGGTTTTAGAGCCATGGAAGTTTATTGTCTGCTAGCTAAGGTTGGTCGGAGTCCTGCTCCAACTTATAATTAATCTTTGTCCTAATATAATATTTTAAAAATTTTCATCCCATAAAAAAATACAAAAAAAAAAATCCAGCTCAACTAGATATATTCCTTAAAATTTAAAGAAGAAACCCACATTCCCGCCAAGCTAAATTGTTGTATTATTATAATATAATTATGTGGTCATGACATCCATATATATATATATATATTGATGGTATATTGATGGTATAAGTTTGCTCTAAGTTAATTTTTTAAGAAGTTATTTGAGGCTTCTATTGGAGGCTACTTCCATCAAAATAACTAAATATTATATTTGTTTTTAGGTCAATTAAATCATATTTAGTATGTTTTTTTTTTTGGTAGTAGAAGGGGTTTTTAAAGGGTCCCCAAACCTATTACAAATAGGGTTTTGAAAGACACCCCCAAACCTTAGATCTAACAATAGGATATCAAGAAAAACTGAGTTGGATTCCACGAATCCAACCCAAAAATTCAATGAAACAACCTCCTAGTAAATAAGTTGCATATTTTTATCAAACAAATACAAGAGATTATCACGATCAAACAACCAGTTGGCAAAAGGTCCAATATAGGAGAAAACCATATCTAGTATGTATTTTTATCATAAGTATTTTTCATTTTTTTCTATCAAATATATTCTTCAACTATCTCAAAGTGCTATGCTTCTAGGAATTAACTCTTTAATGTCGTTTTGATTAAGGGATAAAATTGCACTTGACGAGTTGCCTTTTAAAATTTGAATTTCAGTAAGATGAAGATCAACACCACAATTGGCTAAATTATCTTCTATCTGGTTTCCTTCTCTATAGATATGCTCACATTTCTAAAAGATGACCTCCAATAATAAATGATGGACATTAGCAATAATATTATTTTTCATCCAATTAGCAATAATATTATTTTTTATCCAATCCTGACATCGATTTTTGTTGATAGCATTAATGATAATTTGTGAATACCTCCTAATTGAAATATATTTCCATCCTTTTCTATTGTAATTTTAATCAATGTAAGAAGTGCCCTAGCCTCTACATTGTCGTTGGTTGAAGTTCCATATGATTATAAATGAAGAGAATTTTGCCCTTATTATTTCAGAAAACATCCTCTTCATCGAGTTTTCCTAGATTTCCTTTAGAAGAATCATCAAAATTAATTTTAATAAACTCCATTTCTAGATATTTCCATTTTGCCCTAGATAGAAGTAGATTCTTTGTTTTACTTTTGTTATTGCAACGACTTTTCCATGAATGTTCAAATCCTATAACCAAGTTGTACCACCTCTTTTCCTATACTTGAAACTTCCCATGATGAGCACCATATCTATAAACATTATGTAAGAGTGACAATAATACTGTTCCAAACTTGGACATGATTTTGAGATTTATTTTTAAAAATTCTATTATTTCTTTCAAGCCATAAATTCCAAAAAATAATGGCACAACAAATCCTCCACAAAATACATAATGCTCTAGCTTTGAAATAATTAATTCAACATTACATCAACTCTTTCAATGTTAATAAAGTTGACCAATATATTTTCATATTTAAAAAAAGTAAACCCAAATGGTGTGAGCAAAGGGACAATGAAGAAGTAAATGGTCTGATGTTTTTAAATCCTTCTCACACAAAGCACATTGGAAAGTATCCTCTTCTTTGTACACTCTCTTCTGTAAAAATATTTGAATTGCTAAACCAAGGAATGTTGAGGCCTTAGGGAGAGCTTCTAGTGACTAAACATTCTTCCAAGAAAAATCTTTGGGAGTAGGAAATTTTGATTGCTCTAAATCCTCATACCCTAACTTAATCAAGTATCTATCATCTTTTGAGAGAATCCAAACGAACTCATCATTTCATGTAAAAAAGATAATATCTTTTAAAGTTCATCTACAAATTGTGTGAGTTCCTCTCCTTCAAACAAGTTACTAATTGAAATTCATAGCTAGAGTTGCTCATATTAATATAGTATTTGACCTTTAGACATTTACAATTTAGGCATGCTCGAGCCAATGGTTGTCATTTTGAGTCAAAGATAAGAGGATAAGGACTCAAACCAAGCATTAGACAAAATATTTGTATACTATGTTTCTTGATAAATTACAAATTATTTGATATGAAGCTCCAAGTTGATGATCCTTTGGGTAGGGTTCTTTTCCTAAATGATTTCATTGTATCAAGAGAACCTATATTTTTAAAGTTATATTTTTGCCCAATTCTCTCCTTGAATAATCTAGATCCAAGATTTGCTTTTAAGGTCAAACTCACGAGTCTGTAATTTTGCAAGGTTGCTTCTCCAATATTCCTTCTTTGCGAACCTTATCCCACTTATAAAGAGAGTACCTAAATTTTTCCTTGCATCATTTCCAAAGAAAATATCTTTGAATTTTATCAATTTCTAATGCTATACCTATTAGCAATCTTGAAAGTGACATCATATAAATAGGGATGGATTGAAATGTAGTCTTTATGAGTTGTAGCCTTCTTGCCATGACTAAGAACTTACCTTTCCAACCTACCAAACAAGCTTTCATTTTATCCAAAGAAGAGAACCAAAGTTCATTTTTATTTACTTTATGAGATAAAGGAGTTCCTACGCAGGTTGATTTTTTTTCAATTTTAAACCCCAAAATATCCACAATAATTTGTTGTAAATCTAGGGCAGTGTTAATAAAAAAAATACTAGATTCTATAATATTAACCAATTGTCGAGTAGTTTTCTCATAACATGATAATATCAATTTAACTCCATGGCCTCATTGACTAAGGAATGACCCAAAAGAAAAGTATTATTAAAAAATTGGAGGTGAGATTCAAACGGACCATTTTTTGCAATCTGAATACCTTTGATTTTTACTTCCATTTTTGCCTTTGAGAAAGCTCTCCCTAATTCCTCCACAAGAATAATGAATAGATAAGGAGATAGTGGATCACCTTCCACAACATGACTTAAAGTAACCATCAGGAGAACCATTTATCAAAAATAGAATATTTCACAGTGCTATAACAACATTTAATCCATTCCACCAACTATAATCAAACCAAACCTTTTGAAAATATTGTGTAGAAAACTAAAAAAAAAACTACCAAATGCTTTGTTCATATCTAATTTCATAAGCATACATAGTTTTTCATGGAATCAAGAGAATGTATGGCCTTTTATGCAATAATTATATTATCAATAATTTGTTTACCATGAACAAAACCACTTTGATTCCTGTTTGCCATAGTTTTAAAAATTATCTAGAACACCTTTTATAATTTTTGAAATTATCAATAATTATTCTAGATAACACAATCTAGAATACCTTTCAATCTATTTTCCATAATTTTTGAAATTATCTTATAGATCATATTACAAAGGCTTACTAGATGAAAATTATCAAAGTTTTTGATCTTGCCTTTCTTAACAACAAATGTAATAAAAGTGTCACTCATTGTACCCTTCCTTTTTTGGGTCTCTTCAACCACAACTAACATGTCACTCTCCAATATATTCCAAAACTTTTATAAGAAAAATGTAGGAAAATTGTTGGGGCTAGGTGCCTTGTTAGGAGGGAAAGAGAAACTTCTTAATGTAGCTCCTCCAGAGATATCTCCTTCATCAACCTTTCTTTTTGTCCTTATGTGGTAATTAATAGAATATTTTGCAAAAGCTTATCTTGTGCCTCCTTATCTTACTTAGTATCTAACAAAATATTTTTGAAATAATTAATTGCTTCTACTTTATATCTCCTTCTTCCTCTATATTTCTTCCATTTGGAGTTAGAATATTTTGATGTGATGAAAATAAAAATTTATTTTTCCTGTGGCATGAAAAAAATGTATTTCTATCTCCTTCCTTTAGCTATTTGTCTTTATATTTTTTGAACTAATATGATTCCTTTTTCAATGCAGTATGATAATAAAAAAGTAATTATTTTTCTTTCACATAAGAATATTGATCCATTCCATTGATTTTTGCTATCTCTTGTAAATTTTTGATCTTAGATTTAATTTCTTTCTTTTCTTTAAAAATGTTACCAAAATATTTGACACTTCAAATATTAATTTACTCCTTTAAATATTTCATATTTTGAACAAACCTATGTATATATGATCCTTCAAAATTTGTTTCATCCCACCATAAAATAACCATTAGAAGAAATCAAGGTCTTGAAACCACATATAATGGAATCAAAATGGCTTTGGATGACAATATTGGGTAAATCACAAGTCAAAATAATGGGATTGTGATTCAATCCTGCTCTCAATAAAATATCTGAAGATATTGTATACTCTATTTACAACCATGTGTTAATAAAAATCTATCTAATCTTTCTAATTTATGAGTTTGCCTAACTTGAAGGACTAACATCCCAAAGGCGATTTGAATTGACAAATGAAATAAAATATTGTATTAATTTAGACCATCTTGGAGTACCACCCTTTTCTTTTCCAAAGGAGATAGAACAATGTTGAAATCCCTCTAAGAATTCGTAGATCATAATTATGAATCATCAATGTGTTTGACAAAAATATGCTAAGGTGCTTGCTAACATCTTTCATGAGTAACTTTAGTTGAAGAATATATTTTATAACCCCAACTTTGATGCTTTCATCTTTCCTGCAACATAGTCCAACAACCCAATTACTTTTTACTTCTAACAATTGCCAATCCCATTTGCATGTGTCCCATATTATTGCAATACTACCCAAGAATCCTATAGAAGAAATTGTTGGGCAATCACTCATCTTCCAAATATTTTAAAAAACATCCTTACATTCCTTCCTACTTAATTTTATTTCTTGTATTAAAATAAAATCAAGACTACATCAACTTATTAATTCCTTAATAACTCTTTTTTAAGGGTCTTATTCATACCCTTAATATTCCATTATATCATTTTCATCATCACAATTTATTTCTATTAGTGGGCTTAGCCTCACTTCTTGTTAACACCTCTAATATTTTTATTTGGATTCCCAAATTGATATACCTTTGAATTTCTTTTTCTCTTTGTTCATGATTTGATGACCTTATCTTCCTTTTCTATTTTTCATCTTAATCGATCTCTTCTATTTTTTCATATTATTCAGAAAAGGACTTATCTTCTAAAGATTTGTATTTCCCTAGAGAATTTAAAATTCAAGGAATGACCTCATAAACATTTTTTTATTTATGTTACTCCCAAAACCCTAAAGTGCACAGATGATCCTCCATAGACATTACTTTCTTATGCTACCCTGAAAACCTTAAATTTCTTGAATATCCTCCATATGCTTTTCCTTATTATGCTACTCTTGAAATCCTAAAGTACAACAAATACACTCCATACTCCTTTCATTTCTATTGCAAGGAGAATATTTTATGCTACTTGAAGAAAATAAAGAAGATTTACCTAGAATAACCTTAACCTCCTTCACCTCATTCGATTTAAAATTTACCTTCCCATCTTCCTTTTCATTAAAATTTGCCTTCTCATCTTCCTTCACATCTTTAACTCCTATATTTGAACTTGTGCATTGTACTTCCTGATCCCTTGTGTCATTTTTTCTTCCAATGGTTGGTTTGAGTGAAATATAATTACCTTTTCCATTTGATGATGTCGAGGGATTTTTCTTATCACTTTCTTAAGAGTGGAAAGTCCTTGATTTGGCCTAGCTTCTCCTATGATGCAATCTTTTTGTTTTTTACTGAAGTTTGCCTCATGCCCAAATTTTTTATCTCTTTCTCTATCATTTTTACTTTACAATCTTTTTTCATGTATTTGGTTTCATGACATTAGCAACATTGAAATGCAATGTTTTCATAATCCACTTGTTGATCCTATTCTCTTGATTCAAATTTAATCCTAATGGATTGCGATAAAGGTTTTGAAATATCCATGGCAATACATATTTGAGTTTATACAACATGCCTTCTCTCCTTAGTAGTTGGTCTCTCTTGGATGAACTTGCCTAGAGTATTGCCAATATTCTTCAAAACCTCCTTATTGATGAGTTGATAAAGAAGTTCAAAAAGCCTAATAGACACCAAAAACCTTTTAATAATCTCTATCTCCCTTGAAAAATTCTCACTCTATGGTCTTAACTATGATGCATCTTTGCCCCTAAACCAAGGGCCTTCGTCCATTATTTATCTCTTATTTCTGAACTCGAGAAGATAATGAAAAAAAATATTTTTGGAATAAAATACATGGAGTAATTTGAATTCAATCTTTACTTGATCCAATTTCAAATCTCAAACAAACCTAGCCAATATCCATAAAACTTACATATTTACCCTTTGGTTTTAAGAAACATTATATCATGCTTGATCATCTCATCCTTGATAATCTCTCCTCGTGTAGTGTTTGCTATCTAGAGAGGGTTTGCCATAGATTTTCTTCCTCTTATTGTTAACTAGGGCATACATACTTCCAACCAAATCCTTACTTCCAATAAAAACTTTCAAAAATGACTTCTGTGCCATGTTATTGAAATTTTCTTCATGTGAATCCTTTAGTTTTTGAGTTTTTCCTAACACTTACGCTTTTTGCTCATACTTTGTTTCTTGTTTTTGCTTCTTGCCTCGCCCTCACTCATGGCTTACCCAACTTCTAGCTTATCATCGCTCCCAACTTACACTTAACTTGATCTAAATCAATTATAAATTTATCTTTTTTTCACTATTTTAACTTTATTTATATAAATAATTATTAAATTATAAAATTATTCATAAATCTACGTTCTTCTATTATAGTGTAGCTAAAAAATATTTTATTCTTTTATTTATTTATTAAAGATTTAAATTATTAATAAACCTTGATAAAACAAATTTTATAATCTACTTTTTGAAATAGTTTTTCAAAGAATTGTCACATGTTTTAATGGACGAGGGATCCCTCCCTTGAACCTCTAAAAAAAATCAAAACCCTTACCCTACAATAAACTTATTTTACTTTTTAAAAATTGCTTTATATTATATCGAAACTACTATCTAATTTGATATCCTTCATTTATATATCTCTTATTTTCTGTACCTATATCATCAATTGAAAGTATGATTGTTGGTGTAATTTATATATATATATATATATAAATATATTAAAAACAAGACAAAATTATATTCCGAATAATACTAGCAGATAAAGGTGGTTTAAAAGAAGTGAGACTAAGGAGGTCTAAAATAAAAGATTAGAAGTAATATTTTTTACAATTTAATGTGAAAGTATTATAAATAAATCTTGATATTGTATTAATTAAATAAATAAAAAATATAATCATAGTTAGTTTTCTTCCTCAACAGACTCCAATAGTAAAGGTAGCCTACCTTTCGAGGAACAATCCCTTGAAGAGAAGGAAGCACACAAGCAGTTGCCTTCAGTGTTATACTGTTATCTCCTGGTATGAGGTTTAATAAATGCATATTGTTTTTTTGAGTTATATATGGAAGTTGGTTGTAGTTATTATTTTTTTAGTAATTAGCAAGAGAGACTGCTCCTAATAGTCTATTGTCTCGTTGTTGTTGACCGACCTGAGATAGAGATTACTGGTTGCTTGGGGTTTGTACTGTCATTTTCGGCTCGTTGTTGTTGACCCGGCTTGAGATAGAGACTACTGGTTGCTCGGGGTTTCTACCGTTGTTATCAGTATGGTGTGCACAAGGTTTGTATCGTCATTGTCGTTGTTAGTCTGACGCGCACTCAAAGGATTCAGTGCGGACTACTACCTTTGCTAAAGCTAGCAGGGTGACCCCGAGGTTTGAACCTAGGTCTCTTGACAAGTATTTGACTAGTCAAACCTTTACCAATCCACCTTGATAAATACATATTGTTAGATGGAGACCAGTCAAACCTTTACCAATCCATCTGACATAAGATGGAGATCCATCCGACATGAGATGGAGATCCACAGGTTGCTCGGGGGTTTGGCGCGCAAGAATTCAGCAAGGACTACTACCTTAGCTAAAGCTGACAACTTGTTCCAAGGTTTGAACCTAGGTCTTTCTTGACAAGTACTTGACCAATTCAAACCTTTACCAATCCACCATATATTGATAAATACAAATTGTTATCGGGCAATAAATTTATTGATAAAATTATACACTGTCGGTTCTCGAACAACCCATGCTACAATGTGAAAGCCTGCTAATGGCTAGTTTCCACCGCCTAATTAACCAACAAATCTTGAAAGTCCACATGGAATAACATAATGAACAACATGGCCTTCAGACTAATCATACCAGCCTGGTTTGCTTCAAATCGAGGACAATGATCGATTCTCAATGACTTCAACAGAACCATCTTTTTTTTTTAAAATGAAGAACCTGCAAATCTCCATGTGCACGATCAGTTTTGTAAGTCAAGTTGACAGCACATGAGACAAGGCAAGCGTTGCTTCCAACACAACGTGCAACTCCTGTTATGGCCTTTTACCGAATCCCAAACCCAAATTTCGTTTATCGTAAACTACTGGTTATATGTAACGGTTTGTTTTCCAATTAGGGCATGAGCTACAGTGGTACGTAGGATTAGAGTTCAAAGCTCATGGGGATGTCTGCCCAAATTAAGTAACGCATGCAAGTGGAGGCCTAGGCCTAATTATCATTATTATTTGGGATGACCACTTGCATGGGGTTTTAACTTAAACCCTAATGAACCTTGTATTTATACTATCTTGGAGTGCAGTTCTCCAGCCTAAAACAAATGAAAGGAAGGATTAGCAGCATTAAGTACTCATGAATAACTGTTTGGATTGTGGGTTTGTTTAGGCC
Source organism: Wollemia nobilis (assembly GCA_028583015.1). Taxonomy (NCBI): domain Eukaryota; kingdom Viridiplantae; phylum Streptophyta; class Pinopsida; order Araucariales; family Araucariaceae; genus Wollemia; species Wollemia nobilis. The sequence continues at coordinate 5,297,110 of JAQPPZ010001808.1, forward strand.
TGTCGATGCTTAAGCTAGAGATGTTTTCTTATCTTTCTATGTTATTTTTATTTTGAAACTATGATGTTTTCTTATCTTTCTATGTTATTTTTATTTTTGAAACTAAGCTGTGTTTTGAGGGCCAGTTTGATCTGTTTAATGGGATTTGTGTTATTATTGTTAGGTTGATGAGGGTGACATAGGAGGGATATCATTGTGGAGAATGGAGCTCTCTTCTGTTCATAGGAGGCGAGCATGAAGATGAATGTGCTGCCGACTCATTCAGTGGGCTATTCTGTCAATGGAGAGGAGAAGATGACAGGCAAGCCCAATGGGTGATGCGGGAGGTCATTTCTTCTCATGCCTGCGGCCTCTTTTGGATTGAAGGGAGCTCCCTGATTTCAGAAGTGATCCCTTCTCAGCTTGGACGATGTCTTTGTCGTTGTAGATAACTATAGGAACATGATGTATGGTTATACACAACACAGCATTCATTTTCTGAGGAATATGCAGTAAGGATATTACTTATCATTCCTTGTCATTATAGCTGCAGTGGGAAAAGGCTTATCAATCAAGTACGCTTCCAAATCAGCTATACTTCCAAATAGATATCTTGGAAAATATGTGACATGTTAAAAAAAGAAGAAAAAACTACTTGTTTCTTGCTTTTTATGATTGGTTAGTAATGCAAATAATGGACTGCCAGAAAACTATTTTTGTTTTAAGGCAATGTAAAAATGTAATGTCTTTATCCCTTTATGCAGGATGTAGCTTAGCCCAAAAAAAATTGTTATTTTTTTGAGCTGATAAGTTTACTTGAAATCAATGTTTCATCCAAATTTTAATGATATATTCTTTTACAAGTTCCTTTTCAAAGTTGTTTTGTTTCTATTTTATCAGGTGGACTAAGGTTATTTCGAAGTGCAACAGTTGACTTCCATGATACTCTTAATCCTCTTAATATTTAGGAATGGGTGACAAATATGTATAACTGAATTTTATTATTTATCATATATTTTCTTTTTATCTTCTACACTGAACCTAAACATACTCGCAGTGAGCACCCCAACTCACTTCAGGTCAGGACCTTGACAAAAAAATACTTGGAAGATACGCTATCTTATGAGTTAAAGTCTGGAATAAAACATTCAAAGAAGTAACATTCAAAGAAGTGCTTGCTGTAATAAAACATAAACATTCAAAGAAGTGCTTGCTGTAATAAAACATAAACATTCAAAGAAGTGCTTGCTGTGTTAACTTCGTTTTTAACCAATAAAAACAAATATCATATTTTATTTGTTAATAAAAATCTTCAAAGATACAATATCTTATATAGTGTGTTGCTCTTACAGATATACTCGTATCAACTACACATACCTAAACAAGTTAGGTAAACATGGATGAATAAAATTACGAATTTAATATAAAATATAAACAAAAACATCATAATATTTTGTTCTTTTTAGATTTTCAAAAAATTTATATTATAAATACATTATGAAATATAAAGACAAAGCACCTAATGCTTAGTGACATTATAAATATACACACAAAGCATGTAGTGCATGGTGACAATATGTATATTGTGATGAATGCAAGATACATAGTTTATGAGTTTATAAATACAAAAATAAAAATGAAATATAATTATACATAAAGATGAAGGGTCTAAGTTACAAAGTATATGATAAATAAATTTAATTTATGAGTTAAAAAAATATAATAATAAAATAATTTTTTATAAATATAATTATGACAAGCTTATCTTTTATTATATTCTAATTTTAAGATGAGGGTTTTTTACATCATTGTATATCATTCAAAATGAGAAAAGAGGTGAAACACAAATTTCTTTCATAGCTTTAACTTTTGAAATGGTTGTGAAAGTAAGTCTTTGTTGTTCAATGGATCCAATATCAATGGCCACCCTATCAAGAGTCAACCCTTGGTACTTGTGTCTTGTTAAAGTCCAATCCATTTGAAGGGAATCTTGTTTATATCTACCTTTAGTTATTGGAGGAATTGAGATATATCTTGAGTTGTTGGGGTTCCATAGAGGACCAACATAGTTTGAATGTTACAAGGACAAAACAAGGCAAGTCTAGAGATTTTGAACAAAAAATATAAACAATATTAGACACTTCCCCAAGAGATCCATTCATAAGACTTGTAGATACCCATAAGTTGGAGGTTATCACCACACAAATCTATGTTGCAATTGTTTAAATTTAGATTTAATGTCCATCTCATTTCTATCATTATGTTTAGCATTGGTACAAGTAATTATTCCATTCAATGATTTTAGCATATGCCTACTGTGTAGTGCACCTAATTCATTTTTTGCGTAAAGGTGAGTAGAAGTAGGAGAATTTTTATTTCTTTAGGAGGCAATGATCCATCTATTCTTGACAAAGCTTTTAATCCTATACTATTGGATGGGTATTCTCTATGTTTGACAATAAGTCATAAAAGATAACTTGTTCAAGCCCACCACCTTGTTGCCTAGAATCTTGCATCCAACATGATCACTTTATCAAAACTTCTCCACAACACAATAGCATTGATATTCTTTGCATAGATTACCCTATATTTAAAAGGTGAGAGTTGACCGAGATCTTCAACAAGAATCATAGAACAACCCCAAAAAGGTATTTTATTGTTTTGAGAGAATGTTTATTGTAAATGTTCATTTATATTTTTAATGATTTTGGACCTATGAAGTTTACCTCATCAATCAGGATATAAGGAATACTTCTCATCTCTTCTTTATAAGTTGTTAATACTTGATCTTTTAACGCATCCATATCCTTTATAGAGATTCTAAGAGATGCATGTATAGTTGGTGCATAGACGTTAAATATTTACAACTCATATTGATACAAGCAATAACAAGGGGTATATTGAGTTAAGGGATCAAACCAACATTTCATGTTTTATTGTGTTGATGAAGTATGACTTTTTTGTGTCTATCATTCCTTGTACAATCATTTTAAGAGAAAAAACATTATCATATGGGGTATGATGTTGCAAAAGGGTTTGAATCACAACACATTTCTTTGTAGACAAAGAGACCAGTGAGTGTGTCGTATCATCATAATTTGATACAACATAACGTAAATGATTTATTTTTATAAACTGTGTAATTGATACAATAATTTCTTTAAGAAAATAATTTTGGCCCTAGATATGGTTATTTTCAAAGTCTTGATGATCAAGCATGTCAAGGTTAATAATATGCAGTTTGTTAATAAGGAAACACCTAAGAGAACAATTGCTATTCATTCATGACAATTAAAAATTGTTCACACATGTTAGTATCAATCTCTAGATCTAATATGAAGTAGAAAGATCTAAGTATATTCAATCAATGTGCGATGGTCAATACATGTATTTGAAGCATTCCCAATTTGTGATGATTTCTTCTATGCATGAAACAACAAAAAAAACTCAAAGGAGTTGGATTTTTTAGATATTTTTTAATGATTTTGGACCTATGAAGTTTATCTCATCAATAAGGATATAAGGAATACTTCTCATATCTGATTTAGAAGTTGTTGATACTTGGTCTTTTAACACATCCATATCCTCTATAGATATTCCAAGAGATGCATGTATACTTGGTGCATAGACATTAAATATTTACAACTCATATTGATACAAGCAATAACAAGGGGTTTATTGAGTTAGGGGATCAAACCAACATTTCATGTTTTATTGTATTGATAAAGTATGACTTTTTTGTGTCTATAACTCCTTTTACAATGATTTTAAGAGGAGAAACATTATCATCTAGGGTATGACATTGCAAAATGGTTTGAATCACAACACATTGCTTTGTAGACAAAGAGGCTAGTGAGTGTGTCGTGTCATCATTTGATACAATATAACGTAAATGATCTATTTTTATAAATTGTGTAATTGATACAAGCATTTCTTTAAGCAAATAATTTTGGCCCTAGATATGGTTATTTTCAAATTCTCGATGATAAATCATGTCAAGGTTAGTGCATGTTGTTATAAGGAAACATCTAAGAGAACAATTATCATTCGTTCATGATAATTAAAAATTGTTCACACATGTTAGCATCAATATCTAGCTCTAAATATGAAGTAGGAAGATATAAGTATATGAAATTAATGTGCGATGGTCAATACATGGATTTTAAGCATTTCCAATTTGTGATAATTTCTTCTATGCATAAAACAACAAAAAAGCTCAAAGGAGTTAGGATTTTTTAGTAGGAAATACTACAAAATGAAGCAAGACATAGACAATGGATTGGAATTTTCTTTTTTCCACTTCTATATTATTCAACAAATATCATATGTCCATAACTAAACAACTGTAATCAGTAGCAATGTTTACAAAGAAAAGGTAAATTTCTTATATGCATCAATAATTTGTAACATTTGAATTGCTTCTATTTCCATTGCAATGACATGATTAAAAACCTTTCGAGAAATATTTCAGGAGAAGAATGGTCTCTACTATGAATAATAATAGGAAGATTTTATAGTAAGTGGTATGTTTCTTGAGCCCCTATATTGTAACTAGTAATGGATTTTATAAGAAACTTTGAGTATGTTGTATTCGCTAGATCTTACAGATTCAAGTCAATAGATATTCTTGTTAGGATATGGTGGATGTTTTTAGAACTTCATTCTTCTTTGGATGTATACTTGTAATGTATTGTAATATATCATAACAACAAAAAATAGGTTAGCAATCCACATTTTCATGCTATATGGAAATCTTACCAATATTATGGATGTTTAGTCTATCATCATTTTAGGTGGGCTCAAACCCCTTAAGGTCATGCTCATCAATAAACAACGCAGATTCCGAACATAGCTTCCATGGATATTGTAGCGATATTCAAAGAATGAACCTTTATTAAAAAACAAGTCTAGGTACATTTAGTATACCTTTGAACATGATTAACTAATTCTTCATATTCTTTATAAATATTTGATGCAAGTATTTGAGTAGTTATGCATGGATCATCAAAGGGTTTGTAGGCTATGTAGATATTTTTTGGCATGCATTCTATGGATTCTAAGCAATTATATATTGGTCAAACAAAGCCTTTGCTATATCTACTTCATTTGGGTTGTCCCAATTTAGTGTATTCATATCAATGATATTTTATAATCATATAATGTCATGAATATGTGAATATCCTCTATGTTACCACTCATACATGTATGAGAAGCAAGTGTGACTAGTTATAAAAGAATAAAACATAGTATGGAATGAACAAGAAGATGAGTTTTTAGCATACTTGTACCAATAGTTCTTTATGTGGAGAAGCTTATCTATAACATCTTCATGAAAACTTATAAATATATGATGTATGAATAAGAATGCAAGGAGAGTGCTATCAACAATATTTTGAATACCCCATCAATAGTATGATGACAAATCTTCTAGGAGTCGATAGGAATAACAATATGCAAGGTAGGCCATTTGGTGTCTTCCAAACTAAGAGTGAAAAATAAAGTAAGGCATCCTAGTTGTACAATCATGTTAGATAGCTTATCCTTTTTTATTCCAAAATGATTATGCTCCATGAAGTTTTTCCCTAAACTATGAAAGGTGCTCTACAAGTTGACCATCATGAAACTCTTCAAGCTAGTGATGCACATCTTGGATTATGATTGAACCACTATTTTTAAGGTATCCTTTATAAAAATAATAGCTCTTGCCTAATTACAATGACACGTCATAAGATTAAACAAAAAGTATCAACATACATTATGTTTCTCAAATATACTATCATAAAAAGAAATCATGTGCAAAGCATATTTATTTATTTAGATTTCCTTGAATCTTAATTACTTAAACATAGCTTTCCCTATAGGGAAAATTTGGAAATACCATGTCAAAAAAACCCTTTTTGTTGTATTTAATGATTAAATAAACCAATTTATGGCCAATCAATGAGATCGACATATTCCTGATTATCATGTTCTAAAATATTTCTTACTTCTTCTACTTCTTGTTGTGTATCATGAAGATGAAAACAAAGGACAATAAAGCTTGTTCTACTAGAATTGTAAATTCATATTCACTAACATTTGGATCCAAAATTTTTATCTATTCTTGTAGAATATCAACTTGAATATGCTAAAGCTTAGAAATGACATCAGTGGAAGTCTTAGGCAAACTTACAACTATTTCAAGGTCAAGTTCAACATCCATGTAATAATTATCATATTTCATCTTATATTGCAATGCATGCATCAATGAGATATACTAACATAATAATCATATACAATTTGCTTAGAGCAATGCATTTTAACAACTAAGATGTTCAAATACTTAATACAACATGGAAAAATCCTAATGATATAACTTATATCTTATGAGAAGCTAACCGTTGATACAAACTAGGTTGGTTAATCCAACTAAGGATGACCAACCAAGCAACTACCAAACAAATTTTGAGCACAATAATAATAATTTAAATTTATTCTATTTATTTTGTAATAGTAATAATCATTTGTAGGCTGTATTTACAATGATTTTTTTTTATTTCACTTGCCAAAAGTTTAAATATTTAACAAAAATAGATATAATTTACATATGCTTGATTACAATAAAAAGATCTCCATAAAATACTCTTGAACAACCTTGATTGACTACAATAAAAAAATCTCCATAATATATTTGTGAACAACCTAGAAATAACCTGCTACAACTGTTGGTCTTGTGTCGAAAAATTCTTTCAACCTGCTAAAATTGTTGTTATTATGCCAAAAACTTCTTTCAACCTGCTACAACTACTCATCTTGTGCCAAAAAATTCTAACCTACTACAATTGCTTGTCTTGTGCCAAAAATTTCTTTCAACCTGCTACAACTACTATTATTATGCCAAAACTTTGTTTTACCTACTATAGTTGTTAATGTGCCAAAATATCAATGACAACTCTTTAAGGACCCAAACCAAATCTCCTCTTTCTCTCTTTTGCTGTCGTAATCCTTTAATTAGGTATGGTCCCCTTCATTTAGCTATCTTTTCCTTATTTATAGACTTCTTGCCAGAAAATTGGTAAATTTCTAGACAAACAAAACCCTTTAATGCCTTGCCTTTTTTTTGAATAGTAAAATAGCTCAAAAAAATCAATTTAAGATGCAAAAAATATTATCTCCATTTAGGCACCTATGAATCCAAAGTTTTTTTTAAATACAATTTTTTAAAAATTTTAATCTTAAAATGCAACTTTCTTTTTTTAATGATGGAGGATTGCTCATATGCCTTGGATGCTCTTGCATTAGACATCCTGGGTGAGAAAATATTTCATGAGAAGAAATATCATGAACATTTCATGAAATCTTCAACTGAGACCCTATGCTTGAGAACTTTTGAGTCACTCATCCAAGTTGCCTCTTCTATTGGTTTGCCTAGCCACTTGGTGAGATATTCCTTATACTCATGGTCCTTTGTCTTCTTGACAATTTTCTCATCAATTATATTCTCTGCTTTCTCTCTTTGTTCTCTATAAACTACTATAACCACTATTTAAAATTTGAACTTGAACTGACCTTTTCTCTTGCTGCTACAATATCTGCATGAAACTCATGCATTTCTTGAATCAAATTTCCTCATGATCCAACACAATATGATCTTTTTCCATTTGCGGTTTTCTTTAAGAACTCTCTTCTTTCTCAAATGAGTGAACTCAATCTCCCACTTGGAATTCTTTTGCTCTTTTGTTGTCATCTACAACACTCTTGTACTTTGTTGCACTCTGTTGTAGATCCACCTTTACCTCTTTATGTAACTCATGCATATACTCCATGAAGTCTTATGCTACACCACTCTGTCCCTCCTTTGGTGCTAGCATTGCAGGTACTATGCATGGGCTCAACTTCTCATGAATCAATCCTTTGTCTAAGAGTTCTTGGACTTGCTCCAACAATTCTTCCTCCATTGGTGTTATGCAATAGGTTGCCTTATTTGGCAATCTAGATCCTAGAATAAAATTGATATGGTGATTGAATACCTCTGGTAAATCTTTTGGAAAAATATCTTTAAAATTGGAAAGTACTTCTCTCACTTCTAATGATGTTTTATCTTCTTCCACCACTTTCCTAACTTCTATCAGCTTAGCTATGCATGCATAATATTCTTCTTTAATTGTATCTCTCAAAAATTGCTTACCTGTAATAATGCATAATCTTGAACAACTATCAACATCTTTGTTATTCTCCCTCAAAGGATTGAGTGTATGCTTTTTATAATCCTTTATAATGCTTATGATATTCAATCTTCCATCATGCATGGCCTTTTGATCAAACTACCATGGTCTACCAAGCAATATGTGACATGCATCCATAGGCATGATGTCTAACCAATACTAAATCCTTGCATGAACCTATTTAAAAATCAACAACATATTGCTCACTCACCAAGATGCTATGATCTTTTTGAAGCCATGATACTTTGTAAATATTTGGATGCTTCCTTTTTTGCAAACCTAGTTTATCAACCATCTTCATGGACGCCATATTGTCTATGCTTCCACTATCAACTATAACCTTGTAACATATACCGCTAGACTTGCTTATGGTTCAAAATAAACTCATTCTTTGGGGTGGCTCCTTATCTTATTTGGCTAGATTTAGAAGTGCTCTTTTTATGAGCAATGATTCTCCCTGTTTTTGTTCTTCTGTTCTCTCTAGAGATGCAATAATTTCTTCATCTACATGATCCATGTGGTTTTGAGACTCCTTTTCTTGGTTGTTGGTTTGTTGTACTTGAGGGAATTCAAAGGCTCTATGTCTAGCTCTTCTACATTGGTAATAATTATTGGTGAAACCTCTACCTCTTCCTCTACCAAAATCACCTTGGTCTCTTGATGATTCACCTCTTTCATAGTTGTTTTGATTTTCTTCTCCACCACAACCTTGCTACCATCTTCCACTACTAGGTTTATTTCTTTTATGGTATGGCTTCCATCTCCATCTATTATTGCTTTGTTGCTTGCAAGCTAACTTTTTTTCCATCTTGAATGCATATTGATATGCATCTTCAATGGATGTTATTTAGAGCAGGCCTATCTCATATTGTATTTCTAATCTTAAGCCATTTACATACCTTACCACTTTTTCCTCACCATCTTCAACATGACCAGCCCTTACAGATAACTTGTAGAATTATTTGGCATACTCTACCCCCAATTCATTTTGCTTGAAAATCTATAGTTTTATAAACAAAATGAGATGATAATCAACAGGTAAAACTTTAATTTTAGCTTAGTTAAAAATCTATCCCAAGTTTGTATTTTCTCCTTTCCCCTTTGTTGCCTTTCCCTTTGCACATACTCACAACAAAGTGTTGCATTCCACTTCAACCATCTGCATGCAAATTTGACCCACTTCGAATTGGATATGGATTCATAATCAAAGAGCTCTATTTCCATCACCCAGTCTATCAACTCCTCTAGATTCAAACTTCCATTGAAATTTGGGGTATCTAATTTGGGTTTGTTCCCAATATTAAAAGTCATTTGTAATAATAGTGATTCAGGTGATTGAATTCTTTCTTCTCTTATTGCATTTATGTGACTAGCATCTTCATCCTCACTTTCACTCACATCCTCAATGTGAACTCTCTGTTGGGTTGTCTCAATGGCCTTCAATCATCTGGTGATTCCCTGCAATACCTCAACTAGATCCACTTACCAGTTTCAAACACCTGTTGACCTTTCTCTTCATCAGTATTCCATAAAAACCAACTTTGAAACTAGTCTGATGCAATCTACATTGGTTAATCTAGTTAAGGATGACCAACCAAACAACTACCAAACAAATTTTGATCACAATAATAATTTTTTCAACAATAATAATTGCTTGCAAGATGTATTACAATGAGAAATATTTGGTTTCACTTACCAAAAGTTTAAATATTTAACAAAAATAGACGTAATTCACATCTTATTGATTACAATAAAAATATTTATAAAATACTCTTGAACAACCTGGAAATAACCTGCTACAACTGCAAGTCTTGTGTCAAAAAATTATTTCAACTTGCTACAATTGTTGGTATTATGCCAAAAACTTCTTTCAACTTGCCACAACTACTAGGATTATACCAGAATTCTCTTTTGCCTACTACAGCTACTGGTCTTGTGTCAAAAAATTCTTTCTACTTGCTATAGCTATTATTACACTAGAATTCTATTTTACTTGCTACAATTGTTATTGTGTCAGAATCTCAATACCAACTCCTCTAGAACCCAAACCAGATATCCTATTTCTCTCTTTGGTCATCATAATCCTTTAATCAGGCTCGGTTCCCTCCATTTAGTTATCTTTTTCTTATTTATAGACTTCTTGCGACAAATTGGTAAATTTCTAAAAAAAATGTTTCATGCCCTGCTTTTTTTGGTAGTAAAACAACTCAAAAAAATAATTTAACATGCAAAAAATATTATCTCCACCTAAGTGCATACAAATTTGGAGTTTTATTTTTAAAAATACAATTTTTTATTTATTTTTACTTTTAAAATGTAACACTTTTTTTTTGGTGATGTGGGATTGCTTATATGCCTTGGATGCTCCCGCATCAAACACCCCAGGTGAGACAATGTTTCATGGGCAGATAGCTCATGAAAATTTCATGAGATCTTCAACTGAGCCCCCATGCTTGAGAATTCCTAAGTCACTCATCTAAGTTGCCTCTTCTGCTGGTTTTCCCAACCACTTTGTTAGATATTCTTTATACTCATGATCCTTTATCTTCTTGATAATCTGCTCAAAAATTATCTTCTTTGCTTTCTCTCTCTGTTTCTCTAGCAATTTTCGTATCCACTGTTCAAAATTTGAATTTGAACTAACCTCTCTCTTTGCTACTACAATATTTGTATGCAACTCATATGCATTTATTGAATCAAATTTTCTCACGAGCCAACAAGGTCTGATATTTTTCCACTTGAGGTTGCCTTTAGGAATTCTCTCCTTGCTCAAATGAGTGAAAACTAAATATTCCACTTGGAATTATTTTTTATGTTATCTACAAGTCTTTTAGTTGACAACATTCTAGTGTATATCCACCTTTACCTCTTTATGTAACTCATGCACATACTCTATGAATTCTTATGCTATACCACTCTATCCCTCCTTTGGTGCTAGCACTGTAGGTACTATGCATAGGCTCAAATTATCATAAATGAATCCTTTGTCTAAGAGTTCTTGAACTTTCTCCCACATTTATTTTTCCATTACTATCATGCAATAGGTTGTCTTATTTGGCAAGCTAGATCCTAGAATAAAATCAATATGGTGACTGATGCTTTGCATTGGTAGTAATCCTTCTAGTAACTCTTTTGGCAAAATTTCTTCAAAATAAGCAAGTACTTATCTCACTTCTAATGGTGTTTTATCTTCCTCCATAACTTTACCAACTTCTATCGACTTAGCTATGCATGCATAATATTCTCCTTTCATTGTATCTCTCAAAAATTGCTTACTTGTAATAGTGCATACTCTAGAACAACTATCAACATATTTGTTTTTATCCCTTAAAGGACCGAGTGTATGAATTTTACCATCCTTTACAATGCTTATGGTATTCAATCTTCCATCATGCATGGCCTTTCGATCGAATTACCATGGTCTACCAAGCAATATGTGACATGCATCCATAGGCATGATGTCACACAATACCGAATCCTTGTATGAACCAATTTGAAAATCAACAACACATTGCTCACTCACCAAGATGCTATGCCCTTTTTGAAGCCAAGATACTTTGTAAGGATTTGGATGCTCCCTTTGTTGCAAACCTAGTTTGTCAACCATCTCCGTGGACACTAGATTGTCCATGCTTCCACTATCAACTATAACCTTGCAACATAAACCACTAGATTTACATATGGTCTGAAATAAGCTCCTTTGGGGTGGCTCCTTATATTCTTTGGCTAGTTTTAGAAGTGTTCTTTTCATGAGCAATGATTCTCCCTGCTGTGGTTAATTGTTCTCTTTGGAGATGCAATCCTTTCTTCATATGCATGAGCCATGTGGTTCTGAAACTCCTTTTCTTAGTTGTTGGTTTGCTATACTTGAGGAAATTCAAAGGCTCTATGTTCAACTCTTCAACATTGGTAAAAAATATTTATGAAACATCTACTTATTCCTCTACCAAAATCACCTCGGTCTCTTGATGATTCACCTCTTTCATAGTTACTTTGCTTTTCTTCTCCACCATGAGCTTGCTGCCCTTTTCCATTGTTGGGTTCATTTCTTTCACAGTATGGATTCCATACCCCTCTATTATTACTTTGTTGCTTGCGAGCTAATTTTTATTCCACCTTGAGTACATATTAATATACCTCTTCAATGAATTTCATTTGAAATAGACCTACCTTGTCTTGTATGGCTAATATTAAGCCATTGACATACCTTACCACTTTTTCCTCATCATATTCAACATGACCAGCCCTTATGGACAACTTGTAGAATTATTTGGTATACTCCACCCCCAATTTCTTTTGCTTGAGATTTTGTAGTTTTCTAAACAAACTAAGATGATAATCAACAAGTAAAAACTTTAATTTTAGCTTGGCAACAAATCTATTCCAAGTTTATATTTTTTTCTTGCCCCTTTGTTGCCTTTCCCTTTGCACATGCTCCCACCAAAGCGTTGCATGCCCCTTCATCCATGTGCATGCAAATTTTACCTAATTCATAATAGTTATGGATTCATAATAAAAAAACTTCTTCATTTCCATTATCCAGTATATCAATTTCTTTGGATTCAATCTCCCATTGAAATTTGGAGTATCTAATTTGGATTTGTTCACAATCTTGGAAATCACTCGTAATAACTGTGATTCAAGTTATTCAATTCCTTCTTCTCTTATTACCTCAGTGCGACCAACATCTTCACCCTCATTTTCATTCACATCCTCAATGTGAACTCCTCTCTATTGGGCTATCTCAATGGCATCCAATTGTGTAGTGATTCCACACAATGCCTCAACTAGATCTGCTTGCTAGTTTCCAACACCTCTTGGCCTTCCTCTTCCTTGGTATGCCATCAAAAATTACTTTGATACCACTTTGATGTAGTCTAGATTGGTTGATCTAGTTAAGGATGACCAACCAAGTAGCTACCAAACAAATTTCAAGCACAATAATAATTTAAATTTATTTTAATGTTTTTTTAACAACAATAATCACTTGTAGGTTGTATAATAATGAGAAATCTCTGATTTTACTTGTCAAAAATTTAAATCTTTAACAAAAATAGGTATAATTCATATTTTCTTGATTACAATAAAAAATTCTCTATAAAATACTCTCGAATAACATAAAAATAACCTACAACAATTGCTGGTCTTATGCTAAAAACTTCTTTCAACTTGCTACAGTTGTTGGTATTATACCAAAAACTTCTTTCAACATACTACAACTGCTTGGATTTTTTGAAATTCTCTTTCACCTGCTACAACTATTGGTATTGTGTTAGAAACTTCATTCAAATTGCTACAACTGCTGTTATTATACCAAAATTTTATTTTACTTGCTACAACTATCGTTATTGTTTTGAAATATCAATACCAACTCCTCTAGGACCCAAGCCAGATGTCCTATTTCTCTCTTTGGCTGTTGTAATCCTTTAATCAGGCCTGGTCCCATCCATTTAACTATTTTCCCCTTATTTATAAACTTCTTGTCGAAAAATTGGTAAATTTATAAAAAAAACCTTTAATGCTATGCCTTTTTTTTTGGGTAGTAAAACAACTCAAAAAAATCAATTTATATACAAAAAATCTTATCTCCACCTAGGCACTTGTGAATTTGGATTTTTACTTAAAAAATACAATTATTTTTTATTTTTAATCTTAAAATGCAACTCTTTTTTTTGTTGATGCAAGATTGACTGTACACCTTGGATGCTCTTGCATCAGGCACCCTGGGTGAGAAAATGTTCTTGGGAAAAAACTCATTAACATTTCATGAGATCTTCAACCAAGACCCCATGCTTGAGAACTTCTGAGTCACTCATCCAAGTTGTCTCTTTTGCTAGTTTTCCCAACCACTTGGTGAGATATTCCTTATACTCATGATCCTTTGTCTTCTTGACAATATGCTCATCAATTATCTTCTTTGATTTCTCTCTCTATTTATCTGGTAACTATTGTACCCACAGTTCAAACTTTAAAATTTGAACTGACCTTTATATTTACTGCTATCATAGCTACATGGAGCTCATATGAATTTCTTGAATAAAATTTCCTCATGACCAAATATGGTTTGATATTTTTCCACTTGTGGTTTTCTTTAGGACCTCCTTGCTCAAATGAGTGAAAATTATTTCTCCCATTTGAAATTCTTTTGCACTTTCTTTTGTCATTGTAGCACTCTTATAAACCCACCTTTACATATTTATGTAACTCATGCATATACTCCAGAAGTCTTTTGCTACACCACTCTGTACCTCATTTGGTGCTAGCACTGTAGGTACTATACATGGGTTCAAATTCTCACAAATCAGTCCTTTGTCTAAGATTTCTTGGACTTGCTCTTTCACTTGTCATGCAATAGATTACCTTATTTGACAAGCTAGATCCTAGAATAAAATCAATATGGTGACTGATGCTCTGGATTGGTGGTAATCCTTCTAGTAATTCTTTTGGAAAAATATATTCAAAATCAACAAGAACTTATCTCACTTTTGATGGTGTTTTATCTTCCTCCACCACTTTTCCAACTTCTATCAGCTTAGCTATGCATGCATAATATTCTCCTTTTATTGTATCTCTCAAAAATTGCTTACTTATAACAATGAATACTCTAGAAAAACTGTCAACAACTTTATTTTTCTCCCTTAAAGGACTGAGTGTATGCTTTTTACCATAATTTATAATACTTATGGTATTCAATATTCCATCATGCATGGCCTTTTTATCGAATTGCCTTGGTATACTTAGCAATACGTGACATGCATCCATAGGCATGATGTCACACAATACTAAATTTTTGTATGTACCAATTTAAAAATTAACAACGCATTGCTCACTCACCAAGATGCTATGACCTTTTTGAAGCCAAGATCCTTTGTAAGGATTTGGGTGCTTCCTCTGTTTCAAACCTAGTTTTTCAACCATCTTTGTGGACACTAGATTGTCTAAGCTTTCAATATTAACTATAACCTTGCAATATATACTGCTAGACTTGCATACGGTATGAAATATGCTCCTTCTTTGGGTTGGATCCTTATTTTCTTTGGCTAGTTTTAGAAGTGCTATTCTCATGAGTAGTGATTCTCTTTGTCCTGGTTCTTTTGTTCTCTCTAGTGATGCAATACTTTATTCATCTGCATGAGCCATGTGGTTTCAAGAATCCTTTTCTCAGTTGTTGGTTTGTTGTACTTTAGAGAATTCAAAGGCTCTATGTTCAATTATTCCACATTGGTAACAAATACTTGTGAAACCTCTACCTCTTCTTCTACCAAAATCAAATCAATCTCTTGATGATTCATATCTTTCATAGCTACTTTAATTTTCTTCTCCACCATGAGCTTGCTACCCTATACCACTATTGGGTTCATTTATTTCATGAGATGGCTTCCATATCCTTCTATTATTGCTTTTTTTCTTGTGAGTTAACTTTTATTCCACCTTGAGTGCATACTGATATGCCTCTTTAATGAATTTCATTCAAAACAAGCCTATCTCATATTGTATGCTAAATATTAAGCCAGTAAAATACATCACCATTTTTTCCTCATCATCTTCAACATGACCAACCCTTATGGACAACTTGTAGAATTCTTCGGTATACTCCTTCACCCCCAATTCCTTTTGCTTGAGATTTTATAGTTTCCTAAAAAAATTAGATGATAATCAACAGGTAAAACTTTAATTTTAGCTTGACAATAATTCTATCCCAAGTTTGTATTTTCTCCTTACTCCTTATTGCATTTCCCTTTGCACATGCTTCCACCAAAGAACTACATATCCCTTCAACCATGTGCATGCAAATTTAACCCATTTCATATCAACTATGGATTCATAATCAAAGAACTCCATTTCTATTATCTAGTCTATCAACTCCTTTGGATTCAAACTCCCTTTAAAATTCAAGGTATCTAATTTGGGTTTATTCCCAATTTAAAAAATATCTTGTAATAATCATGATTCAGAATATTCAATATTTCTTATCTTATTACCTCTGTGTGACCACCATATTCATCCTTACTTTCATTCACATCCTCAATATGAACTCCTCTTAGTTGGGTTGTCTCAATGGACTCCAACCATGTAGTGATTCTTTGCAATACCTCAGCTAGATCCGCTTGCCAATTTTCAATACCTATTGGTCTTCCTCTTCCTCAGTACCATTAAAAATAACTTTGATACCACTCTGATGCAGTCTTGGTTGGTTTATCCAGTTAAGGATGACCAACCAAGAAACTACCAAATAAATTTTGAGCATAATAATAATAATATTTTTTTAACAATAATAATCGCTCGCAAGCTGTATTACGTTAAGACCCCATCCTAACATTATTTTTTTAATTCTCATTTGATTATGTAATGACCCACTTCCAATGTGGGAACCCACTTCCAGAACCCAAGCACTTTTTTGGACTCCTTACTAAAAATAGTATTGTAGTCACACTTCTATTTTTAGTAATTTAGTGAAAGAGTTTCAAAACTTCCCAAAATGGCTGGTGGCACTCGTGGGCATCAAAAAGAGGTAGATCAATCCACTTCAATATTTGAAAAAATAAAAATCTCCCTTGATAGCCTTTTCCATGACAATAACACCATAAAGGAAGATATTCAACGCTTTAGAGGTGAATACCTTAACTCCAAAACCAACTTGGAAGAACAACTTGTCGAGGTTGAGTCCAAACTTCAAGGTGCCCCAAAAGGGTTTGATTATCATATTGAAAAATCAAGTCAAGGAAAAGGAAAGGAAGGGGTAGAATCTCACCCTCTCTTTGACCATGATACTACCTTTAAGATGCCTAAATTGGACTTTCCTAAGTTCAATGGGAAGGATGTAGATGGGTGGTTATGTCGTGTTGATCAATTTTTAAACTCCATAATATCCCTAGATATTTATGGGTCCAGATGGCTTCCTTCAATTTGGAATCTGAAGCTTTATAGTGGTACCAGTGGTTGCAACACACCATTCTTGATCCTTCTTGGGAATATTTTGAGTCCCAATTACTCACTCGATTTGGCCCTAGTGAGTATGATAACTTTATAGGAGCATTGACAAAGTTGAGATAAACCTCTACAATTTGGGATTACCAAACCCAATTCGAGAAATTGGCTAACAAAACTAAGGGGTTGAATGAAGGGTTTTTTATGAGCTATTTCATCAGTGGCTTGAAGGATGATCTTCAGGCTGAGGTCAAGATGTTCAAACCATAAATAATGATGTAGGCTATAAGCTTGGCACGGTTGGTTGAATCCAAATTCTTAGCTCAAAGGAGGACATCTAAATTTCCACAAACTAAACCCTCATTTCCTCCCAAGTTCCCAAATCATAATGAAAATAAAACTATTCCCCACAAATGCTTGACTATAGAAGAAATGGATGCTTGATGCGCTCAAGGTTTGTGCTACAATTATGATGAAAAATATGTTCAAGGACATAGGTGCACCAAAAATAAGTTGTTTCTCATAGATGTTGAAGATCCAATCAATAGTGACCAAAGTGATGATGAAATAAAACCAGTAGAAGAACCACCCCAAAATGAGGAAGAAATACATGAAGAACCATAGGCAAATTTTTTTGTCCATGCTCTTGTCGGGATTACTACTCCCCAAACCATGAAAGTTATGGATTTTTCAAAGGCCAACGTCTTACAATCCTTATCGATTCTTGTAAGTACACACAATTTTATTGATCCCCAAATTACCAAGTAGGACAATTGTTACATACACACATGTAATTCCTTTGAGGTTATGGTGGCCAATGGAGGGACTTTGCCTTGCAAAGGTAAATGTCATAATGTTAAAGTGAAAATAGGGGATTATGAGCTCAAAAATGATATGTTTGCTCTAAAATTAGGGGGATGTGATATTGTATTGGGAGCTCAGTGGTTAGGTACATTGGGAACCATCTCATGGAATTTTGCAGAGCTATGGATGTAGTTTTCACAGAATGGAAGGTCTTACACTCTTCGGGGTTCACAAGTAGGGCCTCCTCAGATTATCAACTCAAATCATATGGAGAAGTTGTTGAAAAATCTTCTCGTGGGATCATCACTCAAATATTTGTAATCCAACCACCTACTTTAGAGGTGGACCAAATTCCTAAATATTTACAACTTGTTTTGACAAAGCACAATGTAGTTTTTGTCAAACCATCAGACTTACCACCATGTCGATCCCATGACCATGCCATTCCATTGGTACCTGGTAGTGTATCACCTAAAATCAGGTCGTATCAATATCCTCATGCCCTTAAATCAGAGATAGAGAAGTTAGTACAAGAATTGTTAAAAGCTAGAGTCATTCGACCAAGTAACAATCCTTACTCTTCTCCTATCTTATTGGTGTGAAAGAAAGATGGGTCTTGACGATTATGTATCAATTTTTATGAGCTCAATAAGCTCACCATTAAGGATAAGTTTCCTATTCCTATGGTGGATGAATTACTGGATGAGTTGCATGGGACTATGTTTTTCTCCAAATTAGATCTTTGCTCTAGGTACCATCAGATCAGGCTCAAGGATGAAGATATTTCCAAAATTGCATTCCATACTCATGAGGGTCATTATGAGTTCTTGGTGATGCCATTTGGCTTGACCAATGCACCTTCCATATTTCAAAGCCTCATGAACAACATTTTTTGTCCATTCCTTCGTAAATTCATTCTAGTTTTCTTTGATGACATTTTGGTTTATAGTCACTCTTGGGAAGAGCACCTCTCCCATGTGGATCAAACTTTACAACTTTTGGCACAACATCAACTTTATGCTAAGTGGTCCAAGTGTTCTTTTGGGTTGATGGAAGTGGAGTATTTGGGACACATTATCACCAAATATGGAGTTAAATTTGACCCTAGGAAGATTCAAGTAGTTCAAGAGTGGCCGAAACCTCACACTCTAAAAGGTCTTCATGGATTTTTGGGGCTTATAGGCTATTACCACAAATTTATCCATAATTATGGTAAAATTACCACTCCCTTAACATCCATGTTAAAAAATGATTCTTTTACTTGGACCGGTCTAGCTGAACAAGCTTTCCTTGAGTTGAAGCACACTATGACAACCACTTTGGTCTTAGCAATGCTTAATTTTTCCAAGCCTTTTGTAATTGAAAGTGATGCTTCAAGCAATGGTATTGGCATGGTGTTGATGCAGGAAGGGTACCCCTTGGATTTCACTAGTAAAGCACTCTCTAATCACAATCTAGGAAAATCAACTTATGCTAAGGAAATGCTTACAATTTTGCATGCGGTCACTCATTGGTGACCTTATCTCATTGGGCATCATTTCTCCATTAAAACAGATCATCAAAGTCTCAAATATTTCTTGGAGCAATGGGTTGCCACCCCCAAACAACAAAAGTGGATCTCTAAGCTCATGGGCTATGATTATGATATTACTTATAAAATGGCAAGGAGAATATTGTGGTGGATGCCCTCTCTCACCAATTTGAGGCTCTCAGTATGCTATGTGCTATTTCTTCACCCATTCCATAGTGGATAAATTCTCTTCGTGAGGAGGTGCTTAAGGATTTAGGCTTGCAAAATTTGGTTGCCTCCCTTCAAATAGAGCCTACCTCATGTCCTAGATACACTTGGGATGGACAAGATTTACGCTACCACTAGTGCCTTGTTGTTCCTCACACGTCTCCACTCTAGGAACTCCTCATGAAGGAAATGCATGCTTCACCCACTATAGGCCATTCTGGGTTCCTCAAAACATATGAAAGGATTAAGTGTAACTTTTTTTGGAAAGGTATGAATAAGGATATTCATAATTTTGTGGAAGCATGTGATACTTATCAATGGATGAAAGGCAAAATAATGCATTCTCCAGGAACTCTACAACCCTTGCCTATTCCCGAACAGGTTTGGACAAATATTTCCATGGACTTTATTGAAGGGTTACCTAAGTCCAAAGGCAAATCAATTATTTTCATGGTAGTGGATCATCTTTTGAAGTATGCTCATTTTTGTTCCCTCTCCCATCCTTACATGGCCTCCATAGTTACCCAAATTTTCCTTGATTTTATCTTTCACCTTCATGGCATGCCCACATCCATTGTGTCCAATTGTGACCCTACCTTCACTAGTAATTTTTGGCAAGAATTGTTTAAGTTGCAGGGAACTCAACTCAAAATGAGTTTAGCTTATCATCCACAAATGGATGGCTAAATTGAGATTGTCAACAAATGTTTGGAGATCTACCTTCGTTGCTTTACCTCTGATCATCCTACACAATGGGTGAAGTGGCTTCCCTTGGCCGAGTGGTGGTATAATACTTCCTATCACACGATGACCAAGATCACCCCTTTTGAAGTAGTTTATGGATGGCCTCCATTCACACCCTCCTCCTACATTCTAGGTAGCTCCAAGGTCCATGCAATCGACACTACACTCAACCAACATGTCAAAGTCCTCCATCAACTGAAGATGAATTTGGAAGTGGCCCAGAATCGGATGCACCAACAAGCTGATCAACACCATTCTAAGTGTAGCTTTGATGTTGGTGATATGGTCTTCCTTCACTTGCAACCATACAAACAATCATCCCTCCAGCTTTGTAGGTGCTAAAAACTCGCTGCCAAATACTATGGGCCCTACAAGGTTTTACAATGGATTGGTGCCATGACCTACAAATTGGCCCTACCATCTACATCCAAGCTCCACCCTATTTTTCATGTATCCTCTCTCAAGAAGGTTGTGGGAAATTAGGTATAGGTTCAATATTCCCTCCTAAAATTGGATGAAGAAGGTTCTATCTTGCTTGAGCCAAAATAATTGTTGGATCGTAGGATGCACACTCTTCGTAACCGAGCCATTACTGAGGTCCTTGTTTAGTGGCATGGTCTACAACCGAAAGATGCTATATGGGAGTCTCTCCAACAACTCCAACACTAGTTTCCTCATCTATAACTTTGAGGACAAATATTTTTGAAGGGGAAGGACATGTTAGGACCCCATCCTAACATTATTTTTGTAATTCTCATTTGATTATGTAATGACCCACTTCCAACATGGGGACCCCCTTTATAATGTTATTTTGTAATACTTTGTAATGGTATGTGGCAAGTAAGGCACCTAGACAAGTGGGGTCATTTCATGTAACCATTATCAAGAATGTAACCGATGTTTGGTAGAAGATTCTAGCTTGAGTGGTATTTTGCATGTAAGCCAACTCTTGAGCTTTAGGTTAGGGTTGCATGAAGTTTTTCTTTAAAAGACATGGAGCCATGTACAAATGTATATTTTTTCAAATTAATGAAATATTGAAGGAGGTTGCCCCCTTGAAGAGGCCTATGATTCTATGTCTATTGTGAGAGTGTTTAATTCTGCATTTACTTTCTACATTGTGATATTTTGTTATTGTATGAATCTCAACTTATTTTCAGTATTTTGTGTGAGTGAGTTTATTTTTAATAGTAGGTTCCTAACATATTACAATGAGAAATATTTTATTTCACGTGTTGAAAGTTTAAATATTTAACCAAAACATATATAATTCACATATTGAATACAATAAAAAAAATCTCTATAAAATACTCTTGAACAACCTAAAAATAACCTACTACAATTGTGGATCTTGTGCTGGAAATTACTTTCAACCTGCTACAGTTATTGGTATTATACCAAAAACTTCTTTCAACCTGCTACAACTATTGGGATTATGTCAAAATTCTCTTTCACCTACTACAACTGCTCATTTTATGTCAAAAACTTCTTTCAACCAGCTGCAACTGCTCGTCTTATGCCAAAAACTTCTTTCAACCTGCTACAATTGTTGTTATTATGCCAAAATTCTATCTTACCTACTATAGTTGTTAATGTGCCAAAATCTCATTGCCAACTCCTCAAGGACCCAAACTAGATCTCCTATTTCTCTCTTTGGCTGTCATAATCCTTTAATCAGGCCTGGTCCCCTCCATTTAGCTATCTTTTTTTATTTATAGACTTCTTGCTGGCAAATTGGTAATTTTCTAAAAAAACTCTTTAATGCCTTGCCTTTTTTTTGGTAGTAAAACAAGTCAAAAAAATTAATTTAACATGAAAAACATCTTATCTCCACCTAGGCGCTTGCAAATCTGGAGTTTTAATTAAAAATGTAGACACCAAAACCTAGCCATTTGTCCTCCACCCATGCTTTCCCACCATTTTTTGCCCACTATTTACATATATTTAGGTATATATATTTAATATTAATATTAAATATATATTTAATAAATATATATTTATATAAGTGAATTAATCCTAGTCATCCGATTTTATTTAATCCTATCCATCCATTTACATCAATCCATTCCACACCCTAAATTTAATATCCACCCTTCGATGTGCTTTTATCTCAACCACACGATTAGTGTCGTTGAAACCCTAAGTATACCCTAGGTTGGATTATTAATAGGAGCCATTTTGATGGCTCAACCCCTAAGCAATCCTTGGAAAAATTCTAAGCCACTCATACCCTGAGTACGGAGAACCTGAGTCCTCAACCATTCATTCCTAAGTCCCTTGGAGCATCCGAGTACCCTTGCCTTTCGTTCACATCTGCCATAGCCTCCGCATCTGCTACCACATCCCTCGTCCAGCCAGATCTGCTTCTATAGACTCCCTCCTCAGCCATCGAATACCTTCGGGTGCTTCCTATCACTCATGAGTACTTTTGGGTGCTTCCTTCCCCACCGTAAAGTGCCTCTGTGTGCATTTCACCATCATGAAGCACCCACGGGCGTTTCTTACAGCCACCAAGCACCTGCAGGAATTTTATGTCAGAGATCTTGAAGTCCCCCAAGCCTCTAGGTGATGCTAGGGCATCGCCGCATTGATTCACTGCAACAAGCTACATAAGATTAGAAGACAATAAATACGTAAGGTAAATCCATTGTTTGTTATTTCTTTTATGCAATTTTATTTCTGTTCACTTCATTTACAGTAGATAGTTAGGATTTTACTATTGCTTATAGAGGGCCTCACATTGTGGAGCCCTCATAGGTATTACTAATATTTTTATTGTGTTATTGTGTGCAGATCTGGAAGTGTGACATCAATATTGGATAACTGTTTAAGCTGGAGTGGCCTGACATCAGATAACTAAAAGCCAACTCACTTTTGTTGGGAGTAAGAATGTGCCTTAAGACACCACCAACCTTATTTTCTAGGGGTTAGGAGAACCCTAGCCATTTGTAAATCTATGTCAAAAGGATTCAAGGATCCAAATTGTAACAATGGAGTTTTTAGGCTTCTCCCATTTAATATAAGAGCATCTATTGTGCAATTCTAGGTTCTTTATGTTCAATTTATTTAGCATTATTTTGGTGTTGCATTTTTGTATCCTAAAAAAAATACAAAATTTTAAACTTTTAAATCTTAAAATGCAACACTTTTTTTATGATGCAAGATTGCTCATACGTCTTAGATGCTCCTACATCAACCGTGTGGTTTTTATGCTTATACTGACCACCATGACCATGGGTCACTTGCATAATAGGATTCACCCTTGTTATAAGAAATTCTTCAACTTGGATAAGTGCTTTCAAGATGTAAGGTTGTTCACTAGGATCCATGTTATTTTATTTAGTTAACTAATACCCATTTCTTTCTAGTTTACACATTTTGTAAGCATGGTCTTTAGTTGATACAAATGTTATTCAATATCAATATAAGACTCATTGCAAATGTAGCAAGTAGGAATTTTTAACAACTTATCAATTCTTATTCAAAACCTTTGATGTATTAGGCAATGCTTAAATTTTGACTATATTTTATTTAAGCTTAATTATTAGTAGTAGATAAATATCACAATATATCTTGATAACATGGATTGCATAGGTGATTTGTAATTTAAAAGGGTGTTCTAATTTGGAATGGTTGGGCATACCAATTTGAAGGCCTAGGCATATTTAGAGATGGTAAATTTGAATTAGTCTATGATAAGTTAGACTACGTGTGAGATAAGATAATAATTTATGGACCAACATGGTTCATTGGGTCTTTCAAGGTAAACCTTTGAGGTGGAATTGGAGACCTTTGAATCTACCCTTGATTTGGTAGGCCTTGTAAATCAAACCCTTGAGGTGAAAAATTTAGACCTTTGAATATGCACATAAGTCATAGAATAAAGGGAGGATGCAATTTCCATAGACCTAAATGCTTGAGAATATATGAATGGTGTGGAATCAACATGTTGCCTATAGAGACTTCTGCTCCACTTATTAATTTGGTCTCTATGTTGTGCGTAAGAAAGCTGAGTCTTTTTGTTCTACCCCTTTCACATTCTGCAAAATAAATATAACATCTTAATACAACTATGAGAAAATTATCAAAATAAATTCAAACGCATGTATATCATTCTATTATATTTTGTGTGTCTAAGAATAAGAGTATATCTATATTTTTTATGAACACTATTTGTCTACCAGGACAATTGATCACTTTGATAACACTTTATTGTTATGGAATACATGCATTATATAGTGAGAATGATGACTTAACATGCACAATTATAAAATAAATGAATCATATACCAAAAGGGAAAGAGAAGAAGAAATATAAAGCATACAAGATGTATGATGAGTACATGACTAAAGGTTCATATCATCAAAATAAACCAAACATATTTTTTTATAATTAACAAACTATCATACATGTCCACCATCTATACTTACATAAATTTTAGTACATAATGCTAAAGCACAAGACCACAAAAACCATTATAAACTATTTATTACAATTATTTTGGTTGCACTTATGCTTCAGGAAGGAAAATAGCAATCCAAACATGGTAAAGCAAACTATGATAGTGCGATGTTTTAGAAATATTACACTTCTAAGATGAAATGCATATATGGTAGAGACGGAGTTTTGGTTTTGTGAAGGTTATTGTAGAAAAATGTCAAGAAGGGTGCTGAATTTTGGAATATTTGTATTCACATAAAAAACTGAAAAGATTCAAAAAATAAAAAGCAAGAATTCAGATATTTTATGAAAAATAATGTAGGTATCTAACTGTAGCAACTCAATTGAGATGAGAATTAAATTTATTTGTAAAATCTCAAGCTCTAAAGGAGAGAGTTGTGACTTTTCAAGGGTGGGGGACTTCAGTACAACCTCTTGTTCTCTAGCAAAATAAATTATATATATCTTATTTTTTACAATCTATATGAAAATAAAAAAGTAGTATATATGGCTTTTTAGTATCTTGAGTCTAAATTATTTCTATAGGAGCATGATGAAAGGATGAAGTAATGTCTCAAAAATCAATTATCTTTATTTGCATAGGGTGGAGCAATTTCCACTAGTATGTTGTTATTCTTAGTTATAAAAACAATAATTTAGACTTTGACAATCATATGTCTATCTTATTATGTACAATATACAAATTTTCGTTGACAAACATTGTGATATTATATTTTTTGAAAAATATGTTATTGAGGACCACACCTATAGCTTCATATTTAGAGGATATGAAGCAATTGTTTTAAGCTAAAACACCTAATATCTGATTATCAACTTTGTCAAAAGTAATAATATTTAGGGGACCTATGTAGTCTTAGAAGATAAAGCAAAGCATATAATTGTAATCACAATTGACATTCTTTTAGGTATTTTTAGTCATTGCAAAAACTTTTTCTTTCATTGCTTATTACCATTTATGAGAGGACAATCAAGGTAATAAAAAAAATTTATACCAAATTTTGTAATTTTTGACCTAACAACCATGCAATTTGGTTTATTAGAATTCCCCAAATCTTGAATAACATAAATATTTTTTGGTTGGATTGGTATTCTTCATGTTTTTTTTATATTTTATGATGGATAGGATGATATCTTGCCCTGAGTGTCAAACCAAGATATTAGTTGATGAGATTTTTCTATATCTAGGTCTATAAAAATATTGGTAATAGAGATAGTTCCAATGGATTTTCCATTAAATCCAATAACTCAACCTACCTTTATTGTGAGGATTGAAGACATGTTTGAAGCACACAACTTTTCAAGAACTTTTCCATTCTTATGACATGTATCACTCCAAATAGTAACTTCAATAGTGAAATCTAACATATCTTTAAGGATAATTATTATTTTTTGTTTTATGTGTTCCATCCTTTGCAATGAAATGGTTGGAGAAGAAAAAAAAATAATGCCAATTGTATCAATCGTGTAATCATTTTTAATTATTGATATATCTACAATTTACATACATCAAAATCAATGTAATGATATTGATGGATCATCGTGTTCATAGTGTTCGTCATTGGATAGCCTCATCAAGATGATTTACCATGGATTTTCCATGGGTTTAAAGTTTATTCATACACATTTAATACTTGCATTAGATATTCTATACATATTCCAAGAAGGATGTGAGCATAGAATTGGTTTGCCATAGTAATGAATCAACCTACATGTATCTCTTCACTTTCATAGACCACATGGTCAAAGGTAAACACTTTTTATTGTTATTTCTGATTGTTGAATTCATGAATAATACTTTTAATAAGGATTCATCCTTTTGTTCCACCTTTGATAATTTTTTGTCCATGCTCTTGCCGAGATTACTAGTAGTGCATCTCAAGATTATGTTCAATTTCCTCCTCATTCGGCTAATATAAACATTCATGCTTTTGTTCCACCGAATATTAGTTATCCTCCACATCAAGATACCACATATCATAACCCATACCATAACAATGTCAATACCTCCAACATGAGCCAAGTTCCCTTTCAATAGCCTACCTATACCCCTCCTTTAGGGAACCTAAGGACATTGCACAACAACAATCCCAAAGTGCAAAGTTTAACCAATATGGTGAAACAATTAGTTTCCATAGTGGATATGATTTAGCCACCTAGTTTCACCTATAACTACAAAGAAATATGCAATCAACCCTTAGACCCTATCATTACCTCTAGGTCCTACCCTAAGCATTTTCCAATGTCAATTTTTCCTATCTATAAGGGAACAAAATATCTAATTGAGAATTTAATAATGTTTAGAATAACATGCCTTGATATCATATATGATGACATGTTACTAATGATGTTTCCTAAGAGTCTTGGTGGTATGGATTTAGAGTGGTATTTTCAATTGCCTAATCATTCTTTGAGGAATTTTGAAGAGATACATGAAATATTTGTTCAAAAATTTGGTGCTTATGTTGAAGATAATATGACTATGAAAGATATCTATTTGTTGAAACAAGCTAAAAATGAGAGCTTTTTAGAATTTTTGTCTTGCGAGAGGAGTCTAGTTGAATGCTTGAGATATACCTTACATCCTCGAGATATGCTTGATATATTTATTGGAAACTTACAAGAATAAATCTCTTATGAGTTGGAAACTACAACTATCACATTTTTTGACCAAGATATAGATCTGGAAAGAAGGGTAAAGCACGCCATTATAAGAAGAGGTTAGCTTAAATTAAAATAGGATAGGACCACTAAAATGCAGTATAATAAAAAACATGTAGTTGGTGATGGGGTAATAGATAGTAGACCTATTAAAAGTATTGTTAACAACCTATAAAATATGGTTCTTTGCTAACCTCAAAAACTACCACCAAGGAATTTTATAAGACTCAACACACCTATGAATGTGGCCCTACAATAGCTTTTGGAAGCTAATATGAGTTAACTCCCATAAGGTAATCTAATACCATAAGGTAATCTAATACCTGGTCAACATTGTGAGTATCATAGAGTGGAGGGGCACTAGACAACTCTTGTAAGAGGTTGAAACATGTGGTTCAGGACCTAATTTATGAAGGATGAATTATCATAGAAGGTTCTCAATATAATCCTCTAGTAAAAAATCAACCTCTTACTCAACAAGCACCCACAACTAATCAAGACATGAGGATTTTTGAAGATCCTCTCCTTAAGTATGGTTAGTAGATATCTAATCAAGTATCATATAAAAATGTTCCACCTACCTATGATAATATGGTTGGTATGATAGAAGTAACTACAAGGAAACAAGCGTAAAATCAACTGAATCAACATTCTTAGTAGGAGATGAGTTCTTCATCCAACCCACCTTCAAAATCGACCTTATTTTTTAAGAATACCTAAAAAAGGAGCATAATATTAGAAAAATTGCCTTTAGTATTGAATCCACAACCTCAAGTCTCCTTTAATATTCAATAGCAATTAGCTAGTACCCTAGCCAAGATCTCTTTCTTAGAACTTTTGTAAACTTCTTCTATTCATAGGGAAGATTTGTTGAAACTTCTAAGACAACTATGTATTCCTCAAGACATTTCCCCTAGTGCTATAGCTAATGTTGTAAGTTCTCTTGGGATACATCATATCACATTTTAAGATGATAATATGCCTTCCTCAGACTTGTGAGGGAATTATTCCCTTTACAACACTACATTTATTAGGGAAAATTTTATCAAAAGGATCCTGATTGATAATGGTTATTCCCTTAATTTATGCACTTATCAATTTTTCCAAAGGTTTGGATTAAAAGAGTAAGACTTAACTAAATTTGGTATCATCATTAAAGCTTTCAACAATGAGTCCCAAGAAGCTTGCAACATTATATCCCTCCCCCTTAGGGTCAAACCAAAGATCTTAGATACCTTGTTCTATGTGGTGTCTTGTCTTGCATATTTTAATTTGTTTCTTGTATGTCCTTGGATTCATGCTATGAGGGCAATCCCTTATTTTCACCAATGTTTGAAGTTCAAATTAAAATACCAACTAGTCACCATTCTAGGTGACTCTCACCCATTTGAATATTTTTCGATGGTTGAGCAAGCTCAATTTGATCTTAATTTATGTCTAGTATCCTCATATCACATAACTAAGAAATTTGAAAATTTAAAGGTGAGTGAGGAACCTATCATCAATGTCTCATCACGGTATCAAGTTAATCCATTTCTTCAAGAGCCTCATTTAGATATTGCCAAGCTACCACCTTCACCAAGGACTATAGGTTTACCTCGTAAGAAGGGTGAGGTTGTATAAATTGGCATGTGTACCTTTATCTTCGTATGAAAATCCATTGAAGAAAAGATCTATGATA
This sequence comes from Wollemia nobilis, assembly GCA_028583015.1. Lineage (NCBI taxonomy): Eukaryota > Viridiplantae > Streptophyta > Pinopsida > Araucariales > Araucariaceae > Wollemia > Wollemia nobilis. Next base: position 5,326,307 of record JAQPPZ010001808.1, read on the forward strand.
GCAACCCTTGTTCTGTTGAGCGTTCTTTGGCCCATTGTTACCTATCCAATGATTACCCACTTCTCAAGAAAATACTATCTAGTATGGGATATATAGGTAGGTTTGGGGCCATGATATAAGGGCATTCAAGAACGTTTATATGTTGATATTTGGCTTAGGAGATATGGTGTAGGCTACATCCCTAATAAAAACTAACCTTTGCCCTTTGATAATGATGATCGTCTTGTTAATTATGCTAAATATTTAGATCATCAAAGATTGGAGTGGCGTGATGAGGATGAGGGACTCCCTTATCCTTTAGATATTTTGTTTTACAATATGGTAACCACTGGCTATCTTGCATTTAGTGTGATCCCAAATAAGAATGCTAAAAAGAGTACCCCTTGTGACATAGCTCATAAGGATATATCCCAAAATAGCTTCTCCTTTGATGGGTCTATCCCTTGTGTTGTGCATGCTATTTCTCCTCATTCTCAAGGGTACCATATTCCTCTATCTTATAAAGACCTTATGAAGTTGGGAATCACTCCCCATTTTGTCAAAAAAATATGGTACAATCAGGTTTTGCACTAACTTTTGTGTAGCTTCTCCTAGAGAAGGTACTGTGGGAGATCCCCTTCGTGATGCCAATCATGAAGGTACCCTCCATCATAGTAATTTATTTTATGGATTATATCCTTGAAATATCATCATGTTTGTTAAAATAGATGGTATACTCAAAATTTGTGCCGACTTTAAAAACCAATGAATGCGATTCATCTTCCAAAAAAATAACAAAAATTGTGCATGGTGTTACATTTTCATCTAGCTTGCATTTGGTTTACTTGTTCATACTACATGATTGCTTGTCATATTTTGCATGATTTGATTAATATTTTGTTTCTTGCATTTTGCTTGTCATATAATTGTATTATTGCTTATTCATATTTGCATGACTGTTTGATCATATAGATTCTTGGGGATTTGGTGACAATGGCAAGTGATAACACCTAGTTAGGTTGTAGCTCACATGCATTGCACTCACACTAGGGATCTAATGCCTAGTGAATCCCCAAACTAGACTCATATCTATGGATTTCCATCATTGCATTTGCCCATCTATTTTTTCTTCTTATACTCCTTGATCTTGAAAGTTTTTATTGCTTATATCTCTCCAAGTCAAGGGATATGGTTCTCATTTTGCTCCATTGGCTTTGTCCACATACTTTATTGTACACACCACACCCCTATAGGGTATTAATTACTTTGGCACATCATTCATACACAAAACACCCCATATGAGATCAGATTCATGGTCACAAGTGATGGGAAACATCCATTTGATCATTTACAAGCATACATCCTAGCATGCATATCTCTTTCTCTTTGTCCATATTAGTGAGAACTACACCCATAGTGGGTACAAATACACCTTTTACATCCTTGCAAGCTTAAAACCTGCATAGGATAGCTTCATGGCCACACATGAGGGGTAACCTCCATATCGGTCATTTGCAAGCATACATCCTCACAAGGTTTTTTTTATTTTCTTTATTTTTTTGGTATTTTAGAGCTTTGTTTTCATTTTTCCCATACATTTCATTTAGGTTTGCATTTTAGATGTATTACATTTAGTTAGATTCATACCATTCCATCTCATTCATTTAGGATCCATTCATTGTATTTGTTATGTTTGTGTTCAACATGCATACAAAAAAATATAAATATAAATGAATAAAGCAATCACACATAAGCACACATATTTTAATTGTACCATAACACATAAATAAATCATAGCTAGTATTACTCAATAGCACTAAGTTCATGCTTGTGGGTCGATTTTCCACAAAAGAGAGCTTGTCACACTCGACCATCCCTAGGGGTGCACGTCACAATCCAAAATTGATATGTCATCCCAATATTAGTCCTAGCCGTGTGAGCCTATCTCCTCTACTCTGACTACTAGAGGTGGTGGAGTCATTTTCACAAATCGTGAACCAGTTCATGCTTACAATTGTGAATGACTCTATGAATACTAAGATGATGGTTCTAGAACCCTCTAGTCAATTGGGATGGTGTGGTAATATGCCATATAATAGTAGACAATCCTTCATATTTTCATCTCATATGACTCCCTCATCATTTATAGCTCCATTAGTAGTAGGTGGTCTCCTTTGTTCTGTTGGTTTCCTATCATGATAGACATCCTCTCTACCTAGGCCTACTGGCCCATATCCCTTTTAAGGGACTTTACCTCAATATGTGTTGTGTCTTGCTCTACTTGAGCCTAGTCCAGTGTACTATGAATGGATGTCATATTTACCTACATCATTTCCATAATGTATCGTAGCCCCTCTACCTCCCCTAGATATATCACCTTAGGTCCCACCTATTCCATAGTGGAGGTAACCCCTGTGGCTCCCCATCCTCCTAAGCTAAATATTATTATGGTCCCCCTCACAATTTTCACTATCTCTACCTAAAACTATACCTGAGAGCCACATCGACATCATCCACCCCTAGATCCATGTATAGTGGTTCATCCAGGTCCTCTACCCACCTCACCACATTTGGAGCACCTCTACATCCTAGTGGGTCCCTCCTCACTAGTCCGAACTAGTAGTCTCCTAGGTCTAGAATCTATTGTAGAATATCGAATTGAAATTATACTCAATCAAACTTAAATAGCTCCCACTCACCCTTCTTGGTGATAAGCCATCGGATCCTCCTCACCCAAGCCAACTCATCAGTGTCCTCCTTCCAGCTTGGGTGTAGATGCCATGGTCACCATATAATTTGGTACTCCTGTAGCTTATCTATCACCCACCTCCCTAGTGGTAAGACACCAATGTATGCCCTATGCACATACTCATAGTATCAATTCCAATTGTATGCTATTGGTCGCTCCACATTGGGAAATGGTCATGGTAGTGCACTCGATCTTTGCACTGCTATGTGCTCCCAACACCACACCTGGAGAAATATCATATATATTAGCCCTGTCTATTGCTCATACATGATGTTGTGTAACATCATGTATAATCATACCAACACATATGGTGCCCATGCAAATCTCACTCCTTAATCTTGCATGTCTACCACTACTCTTCCTAGTGTCCATGGTAGGTATCGCCTACTGGTATGGCACACCAACATCCTCACCATAACTTTGTATAGTACATATGTTAGTACTCCAACTCCATATCAACATGGTATCTCATCAACATGGAATCCACTCTATTGGATCACATGTGTTGGGTCCCTCGAAATCATCTTCAATGCCATCATTGGCACCCATACCATGTAAACAATCCTCTCCTTGATGGGGATCCTCAAGATGTTCCACATGTCCTCTAGTGTGATCGTCATCTCCCTGGTCGATAGTTGAAATGTGGATAATTTTGGATACCATCACTCTTCCAGAGCCATCAATAGGGCTCGATCTGCCTCAATGCAGGGCATCTCTACTAAGTGCAACATTCCCACATTCTCTAGTGTCTCCCTATCCTTCGTTGTGAGCTACTCTAGGGTAGTCTCTACTGTGCTCAATCACCACTCTCTACTCTCGAGTACATATATACGCATCATAAACATAATTTTATCAGTCCATCATATAACACATCAAAATCATAAAAAATTAAAAATAATAGTCTTTTTGTGCAAAATTCACCAAAATGATCGGGTTTTAATTTGGTAAAGCCTTTCAACAAAATTCATGCATCATCTATACAAGGTATAAATTTGGCTTAGGAATACTTCCAAATTCATGCTCCATGACCAGATTCGTGCCCCATGGTGAATTTTGACAAAAATTAACTAAAAATCCTAAAAAACTCAAAAAAATGCAAAAAATACTAATTTTTTTTTGGGTGTAGGTGCAAAATAAAAAATGAGCAAGTGGGTCTTCATCTGTACCTTCACCCAATTAGTAGCGGTATCTGTCTCCCCCATCACCATGGTGAGTTGGTAGTTCCATTCTCCTCTTTTTTCTCCAGAGCTCTTTTCTCCTCCTTGCACAGTGAAAATGAGCCTCTTTTCCCTCCTTTTCCTCTTTTTTCCCCCCATTTTCTTCTCTCTCCTTCAATTTATTCCTTTTATCACTCTTCTTGTCTCGTATTTTGCTCTTTTTCATTGTTTCTTACTTTCTTGCCCTTTGTTCACCTTTTTCAAGTTTTTATTTTAGAGATGACCCAAGCTTGCTAAGTGCAAATTTGGGACCTTTTTGCCTTCTGCCTTTGCCTTGTTTCTTTGGATTTACCAAATTCATGCTTGGTCCATACAGGGTATGAATTTGGCTTACCAGATTCATGCCTTGTAATGAATAGGTATAAATTTGGCATTCTATGATTTTTTCTCACTAAAACCCCTCCCTTTGTCGGTCTGTTTTGGAGTCGGCCTTTGCCTGCGGTGAAATTTTATTTTTCCACCTATTTTCCCTCCAAACCTCTTATAAATAGAGGATTGGATGCCCTCTTTTTACCTAAGCTTCCAAACAAGTTTAGTGCCCTTCTATTGCAAGTTGCTATTTTTCTATTTTATGCTTTGTTGTTGGCTACTCTTGGGGATTGAGTGGAGGAGCCTTGGTGATTGATAGATCAACCTTCTTGGAGTGCTTAATACACCTCTTCATTGATAGCTTTAGCAGTATTCCATTACGAGACATAGACCAGACTAAAAAAGCATTCTCTTGAATGAATGAAAAGTGATAAAATCTGAATGGAGCTATGGGACCATTTATATAGAATATGGATTCCTTGGCAAACACTCTAACTAGCTATACAAGGGGACATCTTGCACATTTACAACTTGCACAATGATACTTGTGCGTTTATTATATTGCATGTAATATCTAGATAACTTCACCCTAAAGTAATATATCATATCCAAATGATGTAATATATTCTAACACCCCTGTATATTACATTATTTGGTGTGAAGTTCTCTTGAATTGCATAGATGATCTCTGAATTTTGAAACTTGATATTTTCAAGTGCCTTTGTAAAGATGTCTGCTAACTAATATTTTGTAGGCACATACTTGAGGATGATATGTTTATTCTGAAATCTTGTCTCGATGAAATGGCAATGTGCTTCAATATGGTTTGTTCTTTTATGTATAATAGGATTCTTGATCAGGTTTAGTACTCCTTGATTATCACATAATATCATTGAATAACATAATCTTATACTGAGAGGGCGGTGAATAGTATAAGATAAAATTTTTTACTTTTCAATCTAAATGATAACAACAATAATATAGAAGCAGTAAACAATGCACACATCATCACACACATGAGAGACATGATTTAACGTGGTTCACCCAATGTGGGCTACTCCACGGAGAAAATATTCTTTATAAATTTTCTCAATGAATATTTTGGGAATTAAATCCCTATTAAAATTTTTATGGACCTCTATCCAAAGGAGACACCAATCCCATTATGTTCTGGTTTGTGGATCTCTCTCCACAAGAGACATCTGTTCCCACTTCTCTAGTTTGTGGATCTCTCTCCACAAGAGACCTCTATCCCCACTACTCTAGTTTGTGGATATCTCTCCACAAGAGAACTCTATCCCCTCTGCTCTGTTCAACTCTAATCAAATCTGCTCACAAATATAATCTAATCTACTCACAACATTATATTAAACCTACTCACAAGTATACCTCTAACCTACTCATATTTCTGCCTCAAATATGCTCAAAATTATACCTCAAATCTGCTCAAAAGTCTACCTCCAACCTGATCACAAATCTACCTCAAACCTTCTCAAAAGTCTACCTCAAATTTGCTCAAAAGTTTACCTCAAATCTGCTCAAAATTCTGCCTCTAACATGGTCACAAATATACCTCAAACCTGCTCAAAATTTTACCTCTAATATGCTCATAATATCTTCTTAATTTTGCTCTAATACATGCTTATAACTGCTCATAACACATGCTCAAAAAGATTTCATAAAGATACAAAAACTTGTCTTCAAACATAGCATAAGTGGTTCACAATCTCTAGCACAAATGTCTCAAACTCTTTCAAAAATGGAAGCACACTTGTTCTCAAACTCTAACCCAAATATTTCCATAATCATTCATCAATGAAGTATAAATCCTAACTCAAATATTCCAACAATGCTTATAAAACAATCCTTTTATCTCCACCTTATGTTCCAAAACATTCACTTCAAAAAAATACTTTAAACAAGGAATAATGTGCCCATACCTCTTAATTGCTCTTATGGAGATATGTCTTCAAAAATCTGTCTCACAAACAATTGATCTTTCTAGTGCCACTTAAAGAGTTAGATATCAAAATACTTTCTCAAAACATCCATATGAATTTCCTTCTCAAAAGATATTTCACCATACAAAAATTACAATAAAATATCAAACCACTATAACACCTTATTACTCCTATTCTTGTATAAAAATACTCAACAAAATAAACCAAAAATTACACATAAATTTCTCATATACACCTTATACCTCCTTCTTATGAAAAAATTGCATTTTTAAAATTTCAATAACAACAATAAAATATCACTTCATATCATGCATCAACAAGGCACTAGAAATCTGAATTCTAATTTCCATCCCTTTTTAAATCAAAAATTAAAATCAATTTATTATCCTTATGACTCCCTCGTAAGTTCACCTCAAAAGACTAAAAATTAATTAACCCTTATAACTCCAAAAGTCAAGCATCATATGCATACATTATAAAATAAACTTTGCCTCAAGCGTTGTCGTCGCTAATCGAACCCGAGACTCCTCACTAGCCCCATGCCCTAGCACAAGGGTGGACACCATGTGGGCTAGCCACCCACACAAGCACAAAGGAGCACGTGCTCCAACTTCTTCACAAAAATTGGTGCAAAAATCCTCAATCAAGCAAAAAGCCCGTGATTCGAATGCCAAACCTGCCACCTGCAACGTGCTCTGCAAGCCAAGCTTGCCAACTAGGCTATCCACCCACGTTGGATGGAATCGAGCACCCTTTGTCTTGACTACGCACCATCCTTGAAACTCGTAAAAGTTCTTCTCTTACTCCACCACTTGTTGAATGAATAGAAAATATTAGATATTAATTTTCAGGGTAATCACTAACTTTGGCTTGCAAAATATTAACCCTTTTATACACTTTTTCCCTTTAACTTTAGATGTCAGCTCAAATACAAATTCAAATTTTTTACGCCATATAAACCTTTTAAAAATATTATAATAATTTAAATCTAAGGTAGATTTAAATATTATATCTATATTTTAACCTTTGGGCCCTTTTAATTTATAATTATTAAAATTAAATTTTATCTTCATATATTTAAATATTATAATCTTGTTTTTTCTTCTTGGACCTTTTCTTTGGATAAAAGTCTTTGCCATCATAAAACCTCTTTCTTTTTATTTTTCTTTTTCTTTTGCAAATACCACCATGGTAAAACCATTAAACCTTTATTTTCCTTGACATAAATGATAACCAATGTCATTAAATTATTTCATTAATTATTTGACATCAATGACAATAATATACTCAAAATTTCCAACAATCTCCCCCTTTGTCATTGATGGCAACCATTTTCTAAATTTTTTTTTTTCCAAACCACTTGATTCCAAATTTGCTCCCCCTCACTAAATGCTCTTCCCCTTACTCAAGTCTCCCCCTGAATGAATGTTATCCCCCTTACTCAAATCTCTCCCCCTTTGATATCAATGGCAAATGGACTCCTTTGGGGCTAAAGATAAGACTCTTAACTCAGCCCCCTCCCCACCTTCTCTCCTTGAGGTGATTAATTTTGGGGTGGGAGTACAACTACTCCCAATTTCCTTCTAAGATACTTAAAAGTTTCCTTTGGAAGTGGCTTAGTAAAAATATCCACAATCTGTTCCTTTATAGTAACATATTCCAATTTGACTTGCTTATCCATCACCTGTTCTCTTAAAAAATGGTATTTGATCAGAATGTGCTTGGTCTTGGAGTGCATCACTGGATTATTTGAATGTTTATAGCACTTGTGTTATCACATAGTATGGATATGGGATGATCATGCTCTATATTGAACTCCTTTAAAGTTTACTTCATCCATAACACCTATGTACAACAAGCAACTGCTACAATGTACTCTGCCTCTACTGTGAATAAGGATATTGATGCCTGTTTCTTGCTTAGCCAAGAGACTAAACAATCTCCAAGAAAGAATGCTCCTCCAATTGTGCTTTTTTTTATCATCAATACTGCCTACCCAATATGCATATGTATATGCTATGAGAGTGAAATTATCACTTTTGGGATACCAAAGTCCAAAATACATAGTCCCTTTTAAATAAATAAGAATTCTCTTCACTACCATTACATGTGTTTCCTTTAGTGTTTCTTGAAATATTGCCACTAGTCCCACTGCCTGCATTATATCTGGTCTTGTAGTTGTAACATATAGTAAACTGCCAATCATAGATCTATACAATGTCTGATTTGCAACAGGAGCAAATGTTTCATCAAAATCAATCCCTTCAACCTGTGCATAACCTTTGCATACCAATCTTACCTTATTTCTGACTACTTGACCATATTCATTCAACTTGTTTATAAAACCCATTTAGTGCCAATTGCATTCTTAACTTTTGATCATGGGACAAGTTCCCAAGTCCCACTTTTTTCTATTTGATCCAATTCCTCATCCAGTTCCTTGACCCAAAACTTATCTTCTCTTGCCTCATTGAAATACTTGGGCTCAATTTTAGACAACAAAGAAATATTTGCATGCTCACCCGTTCCTATTATATTCCTCCTTATCTGTCTTTCATTTGGATTTACAATAATCATATCTCTTGGATGTTTTTTTACACATACCTAGATGGAGTCTTAGGTGGTGTTCTTTGTGTTTTCTCTTCTTTTGATTCTTCACCTAATTCTTCTTGGCAACTTTCTTCTTCTTGATACACAATTTCTTGAGCTGGTTTTTTTGACCCTGTATGTTCATCAACTGTCACATTTATACTTTCCATAATTGTATGTGTCCTATTATTATAGCACCTATAGGCTTTTCTCTTAGTGGAATAGCCAAGTAAAATACCCTCATCACATATTGAATCAAACTTACCCAAATTTTTCTCTTCCCGTATTATGTAGCATTTGATTCCAAAATTTTTGAAATATTTTATAGTAGTTGGTCTCCCTTTCTAGATCTCATATGGGATTTTGTGATGATTTAATCTTAATTGATCTCTATTGATGATTTATATTGTTGTATGAATTTCCTATCTCCAAAAACCATCTGAAATCTTAGACTCATTTAACATAGCTCTGGTCATATTCTCAACAGTCCTATTTTTCATTTCAACTACTCCATTTTGTTGATAAGTTCTTACTGCTGAATATTCTCTTTTGATCCCATGTTGCTCAAAAATTTCTATGAATTAACCTAAAGTAAATTATCCTCCTCTATCTGATCTTAAATACTTAATCTTTCTACCTGTTTCATTTTCTACTAATTATTTGAATACCTTGAACTTCTCAAAGGCTTCTGATTTCTCTTTTAAGAAAGCTACCCAAGTCATTCTGGAGAAATCATCTATAAATAACATGAAGTAACTTTCACCTTGTAGACTCTTTGTCCTTGTAGGACCACATAGGTCAGTGTGAACTAGTTTCAATGATTCAGATGATGTAAATTATTTTGACTTGGAACTTGCTCTTGTTTGATTTCCATGCTAAAATTGTGCATAAATTGTGTTTTGTGGCCTTTTTATCTTGGGTAAATCTTTGACTACCTGCTTGTTGCTTATTTTCACTATGTTGTCAAAGTTCAGATGACCCATTCTTCTATACCATAACCAACTCTCATATTCTTGTGATAAGAAACACTTTTCTCCCTTAATCTCACTTAGCATGTAGATATTATTTGTAGTTCTCCTAGAATCTGCAATGAGCTTTCCAGTTTTAGATTTTTTGATCTCACATCTATTTGGATGAAAAGTGACCGTGTACCCCTGATCACAAAGTTGGATACACTTAGCAAATTATGCCTCAATCCATTGACATACAATACATTATCTGTCTTTGTTTTTCCATTATCTAAACTCAAGGTTCCTTTCCCATAGATTTTTGCTGAATAATTATCATCAAATTTTACTGATCCTCCATTGATTTCTTTAAGTACAAGAAATTTACTCTTCTCCCCTGTCATATGACTTGAACAACCACTATCAAGAAACCATTGTTTTCTCTTATCTTGCACATGAAGAGTTGTTTGTACCAACATTGACTTCACTTTTTCTTGCTCTTTTCTCTCTCTCTCTCTTAATTATTGAGGTTGTATTATTTTAAATATTCTAATCCTCCTTTTTTCTTAATTCAAGAAATACTATTTTACACCATTTTGCCTTGTGCCCAAAGTTATTGCATTTGTAACATATGATATTGTCATTCATGAGAGGTGCAAAAGAATTAAATTTTTTATTAACATTATCTCTCACATAAACATTGCAATGTACAACTATATGGCCATATTTGTTACATGAAAAACAATAGCCATGGAAGATATTTTGTAACCTTTTGGAGTGCCTTGAATATATGGTCACATGCTTCTTCCTTTATTGTTCCTGTAATTGACTTTTGTCCATGGATCTTCCTTGCATTCTTCCTTATTGATGCTTTTGCCTTTCAATACATTAGCATAAGTCGTGGGCTCTTATTATTTTAATATTTTTGTTCCTTGGGAGCTTGACTCCTCTTTCTATTTCCCTAACTTTATATCTTGTTGTAACTTACCCTTAGTCTTTTCAACTTCCTTTCTTAGAGAGATAATTTTTGATTCCAATATTTCACATTCTAACTTTTTTGCCTTTAACTGTTCTGCCATATCCTGTTCAATTTTCCTTCCCTCTTCAACTTTTACCTTGAGCTCTATGAGGTTTTGTAGAAGTTCCATATTTGCTTCCTCATCCTCTTGGATTTGATCCTTCAAAATTGAATTCTTCCTTCTAACCTTTTCCAAGTTTCTAAGAGCAACAATAAATTCTTCTTTTATGTCAATCATGGCCTCTTCTCCATTTTTTGAGGTCATGTATGTTCTTGTGGGATATTCCTTCAAGCTATTAGGCTTTTCATGAAGGAACCCACTCTGATACCAATTGAAGAACATAAGCTTATACTGATAGGGGGTGAACAATATAAGATAAATTTTTTTACTTTTCAATCCAAATGATAACAACAATAATATCAAAGCAGTAAAAAATGCATACATCATCACACACATGAGAGACATGATTTAACGTGGTTCACCCAATGTGGGCTACTCCACAAAGAAAATATTCTTTATAAATTTTCTCAATGATTCTTTTGGGAATCAAATCTCTATTACAATGTTTATGGAACTCTATCCAAAGGAGACACCAATCCCATTATGTTCTAGTTTGTGGATATCTCTCCACAAGAGACCTTTATCCCCACTGCTATGGTTTGTGGATCTCTCTCCACAGGAGACCTCTGTCCCCACTACTCTAGTTTATGGATATCTCTCCATAGGATAACTCTATCCCCTCTAATCTTCTCAACTCTAATCAAATCTACTCATAAATCTAATCTAATCTACTCACAACATTATATTAAACTTGCTCACAAGCCTACCTCTAACCTTCTCACAAGTCTACCTCAATTCTACTCAAAATTCTACCTCAAATATTCTCAAAATTTACCTCTAACTTGGTCACAAATCTGCCTCAAACCTGCTCAAAAGTCTTCCTCAAATCTGCTCAAAAGTATGCCTAAAATCTGCTCAAAAGTATGTCTAAAATCTGCTCAAAATTTTATCTCTAACTTGGTCACAAATCTATATTAAACTTGCTCAAAAGTATACCTCTAATCTGATCATAATCTATGCTCAATTTTGCTCTAGTACATTCTTATAACTGCTCATAACACATGCTCAAAAAGATTTCACAAAGATACAAAAACTTGTCTTCAAACATAGCATAAGTGGTTCACAATCTCTAGCACAAATGTCTCAAACTCTTTCAAAAATGGAAGCACACTTATTCTCAAACTCTAACCCAAATATTTCCATAATCATTCATCAATGAAGTATAAATACTAACTCAAATATTCCAACAATGCTTATCAAACAATCCTTTTATCTCCACCTTATGTTCCAAAACATTCACTTCAAAAAAATACTTTAAACAATGAATAATGTGCCCATACCTATTAATTGCTCTTATGGAGATATGTCTTCAAAAATCTGTCTCACAAACAATTGATCTTTCTAGTGCCACTTAAAGAGTTAGATATCAAAATACTTTCTCAAAACATCCATATGAATTTCCTTCTCAAAAGATATTTCACCATACAAAAATTACAATAAAATATCAAACCACTATAACACCTTATTACTCCTATTCTTGTATAAAAATACTCAACAAAATAAACCAAAAATTACACATAAATTTCTCATATACACCTTATACCTCCTTCTTATGAAAAAAATGCATTTTTAAAATTTCAATAACAACAATAAAATATCACTTCATCTCATGCATCAACAAGGCACTAGAAATCTGAATTCTAATTTCCATCCCTTTTTAAATCAAAAATTAAAATCAATTTATTATCCTTATGGCTCCCTAGTAAATTCACCTCAAAAGACTAAAAATTAATTAACCCTTATAACTCCAAAAGTCAAGCATCATATGCATACCTTATAAAATAAACTTTGCCTCAAGCATTGTCGTCGCTAATCGAACCCGAGACTCCTCACTAGCCCCATGCCCTAGCACAAGGGTGGACACCACGTGGGCTAGCCACCCACACAAGCACAAAGGAGCACGTGCTCCAAATTCTTCACCAAAATTGGTACAAAAATCCTCAATCAAGCAAAAATAATTTCCCACGATTTGAATGCCGAACCTACCGCCTGCAACGCGCTTTGCAAGCCAAGCTTGCCAACTAGGATATCCACCCACGTTAGATGGAATCGAGTGCCCTTTTTCTTGACTATGCATTGTCCTCAAAACTCGTAAAAGCTCTTCTCTGCCTCCACCACTTGCCAAACAAATAGCAAATATTAGATATTAATTTTTGGGGTAATCACTAACTTTGGCTTGCAAAACATTAACCCTTTTATACACTTTTACCCTTTGACTTTGGACGTCGGCTCAAATGCAAATTCAAAATTTTGGTGCCATCTAAACCTTTTAAAAATATTATAATAATTTAAATCTAAGGTAGATTTAAATATTATAATCTATATTTTAATCTTTGGGCCCTTTTAATTTATAATTATTTAAATCTTCATAGATTTAAATATTATAATTTTTTTTCTTCTTGGACCTTTTCTTTGGATAAAATTCTTTACCATAATAAAACCTCTTCCTTTTTCTTTTGCAAATACCACCATGGTAAAACCATTAAACATTTATTTTCCTTGACATAAATGATAACCAATGTCATTAACTTATGCCATTAATTCTTTAACATCAATGACAACAAGATACTTAAAATTTCTAATAATCATGGTTGGAGTTTGTTTGATTCCCATGTTGGCTAGTATGTATTGTATCCATAGAGCTTCACAGGTTGTATCTCTTGCTACTCGATATTCTGCTTCGGTTGATGACTGTGCTACTGTATGTTTTTTCTTTATGTGCCAAGATATTGGTCCTGATCCAAGATAGAAGACATATCCTAAGGTAGATTTCTTGTCATCAATAGATCCAACATAATTTGAATTTGAGTATCCCTACAAACAAAATCCTTTGACATCCTTCATATAGGTTAATCCATAGTTAGTAGTCTTATTGATATATTGCAATATTTTTTTGTAGCTTTCCTATAACTTTCCCTTGGTTCTTGCATGAACCGTGAAACATAATTTACTACATAATAAATGTCTGGTCGATTGTTTGTTTAGCATAGAAGAATTTTAATTAATTGATGATATACTATCGCTGAAATAAATGGTGTTTCATCATTTTTGGATAGTTGAGTCCCTTGTTCCATTGGTGCATCTTTGGGCTTACACTCTATCATTCTGTATTTTTCAAGAAGGGCTTTTACATATTTTTATTGAGTTATTACTATTTTATCATTTCCTTTATAAATATCTAGACCAAGACAGTAACTCATTAGCTCTAGATCTATCATCTCAAATGCCTTTTCTAGATCCTTTTTGATGTTTCTTATTAATTTTTCTGAAATTCTAGTAATCACAATGTCATCAACATATACTATGAGGATCAGGATATCATTTTTCAATTTTCTTGGTGTATAAACTAGGATTTGATGAACTTATTTTGAAGTTATGTTGTAGTAAGTTATTGTTGATCTTTATATTCCAGGATCTGGGAGCTTGTTTTAAATCATATAAATATTTATTTAATTTACATACCTTATTTTCCTGTCCTTGAGTGATAAAGCCTTCTGGTTGTGATATATAGACTTCCTCTTCTAAGTAACCATTAAGAAAGTCATTTTTTACATCCATCTTATGAATTTTCCATCCCTGATGTGTTGCTAGTGCATAGAATGTTATGATAGTAGTCATCATAGTTTTGGTACAAATGTTTCTTCATAGTAATTTCCTTCTATTTGAGTATATCCTTTGGCTACTAGGTGGGCCTTGTATTTGTGTAGTGTTCCACCTGCTTTGTATTTGACCTTGTAAACCTATTTATATCCTACTACCTTTTTTCCTAGGGGTAATTCCACTAGATTCCATGTTTTATTATTTTGCAGTGACATATATTTAGATTCCATGGCTGCTTTCTAGTGTGAATCATTTAGTGCCTGTAATGTTGATTTTGGTTCCGCTATATTATACAATATTCCTCTATTAATTCTGGTTATACCACGAGTTTTGGGTCTTGTAGTAGTAAGATCTAGCATCCATTATAGATTTGCTTCTCTGAGTGTATCTTTGAGCCATATTGGTTCTCTTCTAGATGATACTGTAGAAGTTTCTATGTCTTGTTCTTGAGATTCTAATTCTGACTCTTCACTTATTGTATCTTCTTTGGATAGATCTAGAATAACTTATGTGTCACCACTGGATTTATTTGTATCAACTTTAACTTTTTCATCGAAGATTACATCTCTACTAATGTAGACCTTCTTTGTAGATGGATCTAGTATTCAGTATCTTGTAGATTCATTACCATAACCAATGTATATCCCTACCATATTTTTGTCATCTAGCTTAGTCCTCTTTTGTTTTGGAACATGCATATAGGCTTTACATCTGAAGATTTTTTGTTTTTCTATGTTGGGCTTTTGTCCTGACCATACTTCTTCTGGTGTAATATGTTTGAGTACTCTTGTTGGTAGTCTATTTTGTATGTAGACTATTGCTTGTACTACCTCTATCCAATAGTGGTGATCAAGTTGTGTTGCTTTTAACATACACCTAACCATTTTTATTATTGACTTATTTCTTCTTTCTACAATTTCATTCTGTTGAGGTGAATATGATGTAGTAAGTTTTATTTTAATTCCATTTTCTTCTAAAAATGATTCAAAATATTTAGAAATAAATTCTCCTCCTTTGTTTGAACGAAGTGCTTTTATAGTCTTCCTTGATTCTTTTTCTACTTGGAGTTTGAATTGTTTGAAATGATTGAATGCTTCTAACTTGTATTTCATGAAGTATAGCCACATTTTCTAGTGTGATCATCAACAAATAACTAAAATTATTTATGTCCTCCAACACTATCAACTTTAGTTTGCCCACATAATTTTGTATATATTACCTCTAGAGGTTGAGCTCTGTGTTGATGGAGTTTGAAAGGAATTATGTGTTGTTTTCTTGCTAAAAATTCTGGACATACATTAATTTTTGGAGATAATTTGGGTAATCCTTCAACCATTTGATACTTGAATAATTACTTCATTGAAGTTTCACTCATATGTTATGTCATGGATGCTTGTTCCATAGATCTAAATCTTTGATTGAAAGTGTTGAGTGAATAGTAGTATCTAGAACAAATAGACCATTTTTATAGGATCCTGATGCTATCCTCTTTTATTACCTAGAGATGTGAAATTGTTTCTTGCCATTGAAAAATTTGAACTCAAAGGTTACATTTTAATCCATGAGTTGATAAACAAAAAGAAAATTAGTAGTCAATCATGGAACATATAGTATCTTTTTTATTATTCCTTTTTCATTTCCTAGATTTACCAAAATATTTCCAATTCCTTTTACCTCATATGTCTTTTTTTCTGCTACAACAACTAGATTCTCATGCACCTTTTTTAAATAATTAAACCAATGAATGTTCCCAGTCATATGCTTGCTTGCTCCTGAGTCTATATACCAATAATCCATAATGAATGGGTTTAGAGCTTGATAATTTTTTTTATGGATGTTAATGTTACCAAGTTTTGTAGAATTCCTTATGACTCCCTAGGGTGTTTTGGATAGGATATATGATCAATATAGTGCTTTTTGCAAATTATAGTTCAATTTTGGGTTGATTTTGTGAAATTTTGTAAACACCAAAATCAAAATTTTTATCTCCTTATTACTCCTATTGAATTAAGCACTATTTCAATTTTTGAAGAGGTTTTTATGTTGGATTTATTTTACCTACTTTAAGCGATTTTGAGACAACACAATTATAAAAAAATTCAACCTTTGAAAATATTTAATAAACCTCTTTAAATACCCCTTATGGTTGATTTTAATATTTTCTAATTTCCAATTCCCAATTTTATGTTGTATTCCTTATAACTCCCAAATTTGGAAAAATTAGAAAATAATATTTGCAAATAATTAAATTTAAGTAATAACCCTTATTACTCCTAGGTTACCTTTTGCAAATATTAATAATCCTAAAATATGCTTGCTTAATAAATAACTAATGCAGAATATTCAATAGTAGATATAATGTACCCTTATAACTCCAAAAACCTTAGGTTTAAAGTAAGAAAATAATAAAATCAACCTTTACCTTAATAATCCTTCAATATTGTGAGGTGATAGATTCATAGCTTTGTGGAGTGTAGCACTCATGGGTAGTCAAAGGTCTCTTTGATCAACGTTGGTTTCCTCCTAGTATGGCGCTCCTTCTATTCCACAAATGGTGCTAAAAAATCTTGGAAATGTGCTTTGCTTATGACAAACCTCCTCCAAATGCAAGCATTGGTTTGTTGGTTTTATGACAATGTCTTAAATGCTTCTCTTACACCTTTGAATGGTGTATGGCTTGAATTAGACTTTTCCTCCAAGTGAGCTTCAATGCTTAAATTCTTGACTTCGTTCTCCCTCATTTTCCAGGATAGGCACCTTAAATAGGATGAAATTCTTGCAAGCCATGACAAGTATCACTTGAAGAATTACAAGGTAGGTGTATTCAATGTACCTTTGGAAATGATGAGGTTTGTGGTAACCTCCAAAGATTCTTAACTCCCTCCAAAAGTATGTAACTCCCTTTTAGGTGAGCGCTTGGGTCTTCATGAATGCTGGGATGCTTAGAGAATTTGTGCCAAGTGGTACTCAAGGCTTGTGCATGTAAGCCTTCTTTGTAATGCTTCAAATATGTTCTTACAACCTTAATTCTTCCTTTATCTTTGCATCCCATGTGATCTTGCTATGTTTCTTGATATGTAAGCTTCATTTTGCATGCTAGCTTGGTGAGGCTGATAGATGGCTACATCTGGATTTCTCCATGATCCTATGACACAATTTTGAGCTCTTTTTTGTGGACGTTTTCTTCAATGGATACCTTAGGTATAGCTTCATTATATTCACCTTTTTGTAGGTTTTGTATGCCGATTTGTGCCCTTATTTAGTGTTTGAAAGATAGTGATGTTTGTAACAGCCAATAGGTACCCATTTTTATTAGCTTTTATGTAGCTAATATCTCACTAAATGATACCCCTTTTTCACGTAGACATATGTGATAATACCTTATTTTAATGGCTTCTATGTTGCAGGTGACGAGCTACTTATAGGGCTAGATTGAATGAGGGAAAATGGTGTTTTTCGAACATCTTGATTCTTGGATGTGTGATCCTTCCTCTTTGCTTGAATTTTTTCCTTCAATCTGTTGGATATGATGTCCTTACTGTCCCCCCTGTAAATAGAATTATTTTTTTATTTTCATAGGAACAAAAGAGATGCTTTGTAATAACTGGATCTTGCACCAAAATGAAGAATTTTTTTTGTAATTCTTCTTGCTTCTTCTTCTTTGGATGATAGTCAATCCAAGCTAATGAAATGTTATTTTTTAAAAGGGATTCTTGCACTCTATACTGAAATGAAACCCTTACATTACACTTGAATCTTACAACTTCCAAGGTCTAGATTTGAGGCTTCCTTCAAGGACTTCAACGGTGGCTTTCTTCTCCATTATTTTTCTTGTAATGATAACTTCTTTTGGCCATGAAAGTACTGTAGATTTTGTGCTATTTTTTATGCTTTTAAAAACACAAACTAATTGAGAATAACTAGTTAAAAAATCAACTAGTATAGTGCTTAATAGATGCATTTTTAATGGTAACAATAATCTCACCTTATTGCTCCACTAATTTCTCAAAAATACACTTAAAAATTCCACTGCAACCTTTCAAGCATAATCTATAATGAATCCTTGCAAATTTCACTACAAAAAAGTTTTAGGATCTAGTCTTCTTTTTCTCTTTTTCCAAAGTAGAAGATAGGTAGTTGATAGATAATTATAACTCTAAAATATAATCAAATCCTAATGTGCAAATGAACCTTAAAAGGAATATTTCTCTTTTTGTACTTTTGAAGACTGTAATTCAATTTTCCTCTTTGCAAATTTTATCCAATATAATGTGTTTTAAAATTTTTGATAAGTAATCCAATTAATGAATCTACTTGCACCAATAGTTGCTTACCTTTTTTTGAAAGTTTTTTTGGTAGAGGATGTAGATCTAGGTGCTTTAGGTAGAGCTCTGCAATTTCTATGATCCTCTTCAAACAATCTCAAGACAATGAATTTTGCCTACAACTGGTCACAAAGGATCATCCAATTGGTCAAAAATGTAGCAGAGATGTTTGGATCAATTATAGCTCTCCTATCGATCTATCGTAGCTCTAATACCACTGATAACTTTAGTGACATTCTATTACGATACAAAGACCATATTGATAAAGAATTCTATTGAATGAATGAAAAGTGATACAATAAAAATGGAGCTATGGGGCCATTTATATATGAATATGGATTCCTTGGCCAACACTCTAACTAGTTGTACAAGGGGACACCTTGCACATTTACAACTTGCACAATGACACTTGTGCGTTTATTATATTGCATGTAATATCTAGATAACTTCCCCATAAAGTAATATATCATATCCAAATGATGTAATTTATTCTAACATTCATTTCTCCTTGCTTTCTCCATTAGCTCATCAGGTTCTATGTTTACATTTATCACTTTGTAAGTCTATTTTTCATTGTTTTGCACTCTATTTTTCGTTGTTTTAGGGTCCAAAAAGGGCATCTAAACCAGATTCATGCCTCACCCATATAGGGCATAAATTTGGTAATCCAAATTCATGCTCCCTATTTATAGGGTATAAATTTGGTAAATTAGGGCTTAGGGGCAAGTTTTACACCCCAAAACCTTGATTTTGCACTTGCATTTTAGTGTTTTGTTGTGTCCACCTTGTTTGCATTATATTTTGTTGTTATCTATTTGTTTCACTCTGTTGTGAATTTTCCAAAGGTCAAATATTATTTTACTTTTAAATGGTTAGCTAAAAGTACCAAGGGGGCTTGACTATTGCACCTCCAAGCTCAATCTTATAGCGGCCTAAGAAGGTCCCCAAATGCTGATCAAATTTTCTAGGGTTTGTGAAGTTATTTTGTAGGTTTGAAACCATTGGATATTTTGGATGCAAGATAAATCTTGGATCAACCACCAAATCAGATAAGTGCCCTAATAGATATTTAGGTTATTTGGTGTTTGCTTTTGTTCATTTCTATCCAAAACCTAGATTATAAGTAAAGGAAAAACATTTGATTAAATTTCTAGGTATTTGAAAGAATAAAAGCATATAGTGTGCATCTAGGGTTTTAATCTTATTTGTGCATTCCCATGAACCCTTGCTCAAAGAATTTGTTTTGCAATCCTAGTGTTAGAAATTATTGAATTATAGAATCATACTAGGGTTAGTCCTTATATTTTTACATCTTGTATGTCTTGCATTGTTATTTTATTTCATAGATTAGTTTAGAAAGGCCAAATAATAGGTGTATGATTAATTGACACATCAAACATCTCCACCCCAGGCTTGGAGTGAGTCCTAAAATCGTTCTTTGTGAACCCATCCTTTTGTGTTCCTAAGTGTAGAGATTATAACGCACCCCTGTGGTTCACCTCAGCTCCCAGTAGATCCAACCAAGAATCTTACACGACAAGGAAATTTTCCCCCTCTACAATGATGTCTAAATGCTTTCCACCATGTTTATTTGGAGCATTCCAAGCATTGTGGAGTAATCTCCTACATTTTAGGGAATAATTTCCTCTATTTTTGGTACCTTTTCTTAAATGATGATTTAATTTATATTTTATTTATTAAATATTCCTCAAATATTGGGTAAATATAGTTTAGGAGGATTTATTCATTGTTTAACTCCAAAAAATTGCTCCTTTAATCACTCCTAAAAATTAGGAGCTTATGTAGTTGACTAGTCATAATGGGAGTTGTAATGCATAAGTTGCTCCCAATAATTATCCTATGCACATGCACATGCTTTATTTTTTGCTTTTTTAGCATATCCAATAATGCATTTTACATGATACTTATAACTAGTTGATAATTTTAGAATATTTCAAGTATTTTTGTACATTAGAATTTTGGGTATTTTATACCTTTTCTTCTCTTTATTATTGTAGTAGAGATTTTATAAAAAAAGTGGAGAGCAAAAATATTAGCATATTCTTACCGTATCTCTCATACAGTTTATGTGTTGGAGCTCTTATACAATTACAATTTTTTATTCAGTCATTGGATGTACAAGTTTTCTCTACCATTTGTGGTTTATTATCTTTGTACTTTGCAAGTCTAATCATATTATGGATTTAGCCATTGATTACTAATTTTTTAGTCCATGTTATTGTTACAATAAATAAAAAATTCCAACCACCTAATTTTGTATTCAATCTCATAATATTTTGTGCAAGCTAGTAGAGGTTCCTTTGTCTCTTCTACATAGCATTAAAATCTCCAGACTAAATATTTCTTGAGTTATGTACATTGTGAGAATCATAGTCATATCCTGAAGAATATTGATACAAAGACAATGGTGTAAATGAATAGAACACTATGAAATAAATTTTTCTAATGACATCGGATGAGGTTCTTAAATAGGTAGGTAATTACAAAAGCAAGTCTTAAAATAATCACGATTACAAAAATATAGTTCCTGCGTTGATACAATAGATAAAGTAAAAAATGAAGATCAACACCATAATAGCAATTAGTGTCAAAAACATAACACAAGATACAAGATGGATATCAATATTGAATAATAAAGTCTTTAACATTATTTGGTACATGCTAATGTACCCCCATGGTACCTTTATGATACAATTATAAATATGTAATAGATTAGGAAGTGATTCTATAGTTTAGGAGTGTGATTTATATTTCTCCTTTATGTATGTGTTCATGTGTAGGATGTGCACGTGTCATGTAATTATGTGTGCAAGTGTGAGGAATGAGAATGTGCACAAGTGTCATGTAATAGAGTGTACATGTGCATAGATATAGGAGTGTGTAATGTGTCATAAAGTGTGTAAAGAGTAAATAGAGAGTCAAGATTCATGCATACAAGTGGCAATACAAGAAGCCAAAAGACATGAGATGCTTCTCTATTGTGTGGAATATGAAAAGATGCATCTCCTTGATATGTGAGGAGAGGAATATACAAAGATTTCAAGAGACCTTTCTAAGGTTATATTGTAGAGATAAATATCCATGTTGTATATTATCAGAAAAGAAGTCATTCAAGCATTGATAATAATAAAGTTTGTATGCATAGTTTGATCAATTCTACTATAAATTTTCTATATGTTAATTCATGAATAATTTTGGTCATTTTACTTCATATTATTGTTATGTTATATTCTTTAATATTGGCCATATATATTGAATGCTCAAATATTAATATTATATTTGAAATTGAACATTAGGACCTATGATAATATGACTAAAAAGCCAACATCCAAGTCTGAGGTATCCTCATCCATCTAAATCTAAGCATGTCCAATGTTTGTAGTTTATCCTCTAGATAATGATTACACTAATGACTCTTTTCCTATAGTTTTTTATTTACATTTTAGAAAATAATTTCATGCAATTGATCGAAAGATATGGAAATTTAAAATTAAAGGTTTTATATCTATCAACTTCTCAAGATATTTCATACCCTGGACTACTTGAGTCAATTTTATTTTGAATATATGTGTCGCATAATTCGTTACCTCACCCTAAATCTTGGTCTTCATTTTCTTGGCATGTAACATATGATGGATCATCTCCAAAATAAATATCTTCTTTAGCTCATCTAGCCCATTTTGCTAAGGAGTAATAACCTATATTTTGCAACATAATACCATAGGACACCAAAATATACTCAAAGGAATTATTGATGAACTTTTCATCACCATCAATTTGTATGTATTTAAAGGTCTTCTTGCAAAAAATTTACACCAAAGCCTTGGAATTATTGAATTTTTCAAAGGCTTCATCCTTGCTCTTACTAGTATAGATCAAATAAAATATGTTAAATCATTAAAAAAAAAACATATTCCTAAATAGAGAATGATAAATCATAGGACTATGGGTGTTATTATGAATGATCTCCAAAGGTTGAAAGCCATGATGAGACTTCTCTTTCAAGAAATATTTTTAATGATACTTCCAAAAAATACATTCCTCATAAACACCACTATTTTGATCAATGAATAATATATTATTTATCATTTAAAGATAACAATTATGTCTCATGTTTTATTTCATAATATTTTTTTAAAATTATATTATATGTAATATTCACCATGAGTCATATTCAAGAGAATAGAGAAGCAAAATAGAAAGGTCAAGAAAACAAAAGAGAATGAAATAGGTGGCATGGGTTCCCATAAGCACTAAACAATACTTGTTGGGATTTGCCTAATGTGATGCATTTTTACTACAAACCCCAAAAAATTAAAATTAAAGCTCCATACCTTAGAAAAAGAATATCCAACTGCCTACTGCCACCTGATAATCTATGATTTGCTAGTACCTTCTACATTTTTTACCACATCAATGCTCTTGAACCACTATGACTATAACACTTGGATTTTTTAAATTGCAAAAAGGTATTTAAATAAGGTAAAAATAGGGGTTGGTGATAGACAATAGTCTCACATTGGTCACTTAGTCAACTCAATTTCTTTAATAATATGAAAGCAATAAAGATATTCTTCACACAATTCAAATGGGAGCCATAGTTTAGCCAAGAACCTTGACCTAACATAGGCACCAAGGCACCACTTGAGGTGTTGAAGTTGTCATGCAAAATAAGACTCCAATCCTAAAGTGTAGAGTGAAAAAAAGAGGGTAATATTTGATCCCATGACCTCTAGCCTTTGAGATACTTTGTGTAACCAGTTGTGTGCATGCTTGCTGCAATGATGCCAACTATAGTCCTATGGAAAGGAGAGACTAGATAACTTTCTCTAAATAGGAGTTTTCATGGAGATTTGAACATACCTTTCATGCTACAAGGATCCTTGTGCACATGATTGTGTCATGTATGTTACTACTGATAAAGAAGACAAGACCCACTTGTCCCTTCATTTTGTTGAGATGGACTTCCAAGATGACTTTACATGGATTTGAATCAGAGATACCACAAAATCTTAACATCCAATAATATGATCATCTTTTTGTAGCTCCATCACAAGTAAAAGAGTCGACACTCCCTTGAGAATGCCATCAAGTCCATGCAAAATATAGAGAACAATCATCTTCACATGCACCCACACCCATGCATGAGGGTAGAATGGTCTAAAACAACACAATTTAAATTCAAAATTTTCATTTCAATCTTCCTAAATTCTATCATAGCCAAGGGAAAGAAAGATATAATAGAATTTCAAATCCAAATCTAGTTTATTGGATGGAGATTGAGAGATGATTTGGTAAAATTAATTGAGGAGAGATGTCCAACAAAGAAATTTTAGGATTGTATAAAAATTGGACATATAATATGTCTATTTTTAATATTTCCTTGGAATTTGAAAGAATGATCATAGGCTCCATAAAAGATATCCTACATGACCAAGTGATGTTGCTCCATAACCATTCTAATACCTTATTAAAAATTCATAATATTTTACATAAATAAAAATAAGTAATCCATCCACTCAAATCTTATATAGAAAGTGTAAAATGAGAAAATAAAATAAAAGAGACATAGAGATTTAGGGGCACCCATAGGCACCATATATAATCACTTTATATGTAGATAATATTACACAAGACTCTAATAAAGAAATGAGTGGAACGGGTATTTATACCAATACCAAAACCTCAACTACACAATACATTTTATCTTAAGTGGACATAACAAGAAGGATTTAGGTTAGTTATGAGTTATAAAGAGGGTTTGATCATAACAAGGTTAACCACAACCCATAGGGCTTACATAATAATAAAAATAATAAAATGTAAAATGAGATGCCCTTAGGCCTATCTAATACATCATTCAATGTTGACCTTGGCCATGAATTAGATTATAATTTCAACAATGGATGCCCACTATTTATTTCTCTATTTTTCTCTTTTTATGATTTTTGTATAAGATTTGAGTGCATGGATTCCTATTCATTGTTGGAAATAAGTGTGAATTCCAATATGGTATTAGAGTGGGTATGAAGTTTCTGTTAGAGAATATATTACATTATTGGGTACATATCAATGTACCATCGCTGGTACATTGCTAGAGTAGTAGTTTACTTTAGAGTAAAGTTAAGTAGTTATTTCAGCATGTAATAAATGCACAAGTGTTAGAATGTGCAATGATGTAAATATGCATGTAGTTCATATGTACATAAGTCATAGGATAGACTCAAATATAGAGTAAAGGCCAAGTAACCTATCTTCCTATATAAAGACCTTATAGTGAGTGAAATAAGGGGGTAGATAATATAGAGAGTTCATAGTATAGATTAGTAGTGTGGTACAATGTAGTTCCTTTAAAAATAGTTTGAGTGTTCATGTCCTCCATTATACTGCATTATACTATTTTTCATGAGCTTTCTTTAACGACATATTTTTGAGTTATTGTAGATGTTTATCTCCTTATTTTCCTACATATTATAGTGTCATTATCATATAGATATCATAGCTTGCTTATATTGCATCTTGTGGTTGCATTTCCTATATCATATACTCATCAAAATCTAATGGCTTCATTACTTGGTCATGCATAAAGTTTATTTGAAGCCTCAAAACTTTCTTTAACTTCTAGGCAAAAATACTTCTTAAAGCTTCATAAGTACTTTCAACAAAAGAGGCAAAGGGAAGATCCAATTTTTTTTCTTTCTCCAATAATTATATTTTTTGAAGAAAGACTACTCCAAGTTATGTTCCATTATTATTGGAACATTTTGAAACCATTTTCTATAGATCCAAGCCACTTATAATAGAATAAAATTTGTGAATTTGAATTTAGAATGGTGTCTTGACTTCTTCATGCAAATTCAAATATTGTTTCCTCACAAAGAGGACATGGTGCCATTGCAAAGAAGGGAGAATTATGATGATTTGGTCCCACTTGGATCTTTAGCACCTTGGATAGAAGAAGGAAATGAAGGTGTATTCATTTGTATCGATTTAAATTTTGTATACGATGTCTATTTAAATTGTTGGAGTTCATTACTATTACGGATCATGATGCCCTTTTTATGTAGAGGGTACACCTTTGAACCTAAGTAGTGAAGGCGATACTCAAACTAGATGGGCATGACATGAGGGAATTCTAGCTTTTGATGTAAGAATTAAAAATAAATTTATTTCTTGTTATTTTTCCTTTAGAAAAACCAAAAAGAAAATGTTTAAAATTGATGTTTTTTAAAATATCACTCTAGGGCTATTTTGAAGGTTGAATTTGTAGAGACCATAAATTTTGTATACAAAAATATTTTTAGCCCCCTTTTTTTCTCAAATAACATAATTTTTTTACCTCTTTGCATTGGTGGTATTTTTCTAAGGAATTACTACAAGTGGAGGGACATCTCATTGTATGATTATCTTCAAAATCTATTTTCCCATTTCAAAGAGAAAAAATTATCATATTTATGCAATCAAAATGTTTGGTCTAAACTTATGGGAGATACAATGGGATTTATGATAGTTGTAGTATCTTTTGAGTTTTTTGAAGCCATATAGAAAAAGTATTCAAAATTTACTATAGTCAATCCCTCTTCCTCCTTTGGACTATTGATTTCACTTAATTAAAGATCTAATATTTCATGATATCTTGCTTTTGATATTCTTTGTTTAGATACTCGTAAAAATTTTTAATGGATCTTTTCATAAATAAGTCCATGTAAAGTCTCTTTTGGTAATAGAAACTAGATGACCTAAAGGTAAGCTGAAGTTTCCAAACAAGGTGATGCATGCTATAAAATGGAAAGTTATGCTTCTACATCCTAAATTCAACAACTATATAAGAGTGAAATAATATTTTAGAGGAAGTTCCCTTGGATTTTGTTCCTCATATGGAGTCTTAGCAAAGGTTTTCTTTGGATATGTTCATGGTTATATGATATTTATAATGATGACTATGATTTAGCCTAAGGAGATTCTTGTGTAGAGGTATTTTTGGATCAATATATTCTATATGATAAGGATGATCCATATGAGTCTTCCTCAAGTGTAAAGTGTCATTAGAGAATCCATTATGAGGGGTTGTTACTAACATCTTCTCTTCTTGACCCCTCATTTTAGATTATGAGGGGGTGTTGAAGGTGTAATCTGAATTATGACCAAGGTCGGCATTTATGATGCAATATTGTATAGGCCTATAGAAAATCATTGTACAATTGTATTTAATTTATTGTAAAATTTTATTATATGTCCTATAGCCCATGGTTAACCTTGTTATTGTTAAACCCACTTTATAACTTATAATTAACCTTAAGTCCTCTTGTTATGTCATATTAGGTTAAGCTCTTTTATGTAAATGGGGTTTTGGTATTGGTATAAATACCCCCACCACTCCATCCATTGTATCATAGTGTTGTGTATCATATATATGGATAATATAGTGAATACTTATGGTGCATACTAGTGCCCATTACATCCTTTTTATGCTTTTTGTTTATATATGATAGTGGAAAAATGAATTTTTTTGTTTCTAGAAATAGGCATGATTTTCAACATTATAGTCTCACACCAAAGGTTTCCTAAATGTATACATCACCATATGTCAAACTTTACCAATAAAGTCAGATTACCATATCCTCCAACATCTTAAGGGTCCATAGTTGGTGTCTCAAAATTGATTATGTCTATGCTTATTGATATCATCTACCTTAGGAACCATAGTAACAAACCCATTTTACTTGGAAGAAGAGGAAGAGGAGGGTGGAACACCAAAATTAAATATTTGATATGATTCTTCATAGTGTCTTGAAGCCATGATCTTAAATCATAAACATCCTTAATTACTCATCTATTAGGCCAAGTTCCACCATTTTATTAGTGAAAGTAGAATCTAAAGAAGGAAAATATTGTAATGGAAAAATCATCCAAAGGATATCAAATAATGTGCCTACCTAATCATTCTCTTATAAAATATTAGTGAGTACTATGTGGAGATAATACATGATACTTTTAGTGGTCCCCTCAAAAGTACAAATATCCTCCTATAATATTTTAAAACAATGTATGTACTCCTTAATAGTACCAAAATTGGCCATCTTCAAGGTAGCAAGATTGACCTCTAGATAACTGACTTGTGTGGCATCAAATTTGTCAAATAGCCACTTACAAGATTTCAAAATGATGAAAGTTCAATATTACTATGGTATTGTTACCTAGATTCTTATCCATATATAAAGTAGTCATTTTATGTGCTTCTTCTTCCTTGGACTGGAAGAGTTTTTTTTCCTTTTCTTTTATATAATAATTGTTAATATCTTACCAATGAACCCCCATAGTTCCTTTTTGTACAAAAGAGCTTCTATCTTAATCTTAAATGGGAGTAATTTTAGCCATTGATTATGGCTACTTGTGACATAAGGTATGAGGATCCAGCATAACTTTTTTCTCTTTCTAGCTGAACCAAACAAAACCAAAATACCAATGCAAAGAGCTCCAACATCATATAGTTAAAAAAATAGGTTTCAAATGCTTTCATATGTGTTATGACATTTTAAAGTTTTTCATTTTCAAAGGAAATATTCCTACAAAAATCACAAATATTTTAAATTTTAAAAGTACATTTAACCAATGGAGCACTACCTCATGGCACATAGAACACTAATAGAAGCACAAATTAAAGTTTTCCAAATGTTAGTTGCATCTACTATTGATTGGGCAAGGAGTGAATCATATCTTTTAGTTGTTATTTTGGTATTAGCTAGAGTATTATATAAATATAGTAATTGAGCTATAGATAGCCATGTTCATGCCATGTCAAACATTAAATCATTTGCATTGGCTACCAAACATTAGCAATATGGTTATCCAACTAATTTCAATATGAATGGGTTGGATTTGAACCTCCAACCATTAGTGAACTATCATCTTAAATATAACAAGCTATGTAAGAGTCCCATTGGTCCAATTGAACCCAGGAATCTTGCTAGCAATAAGAATATGAGAAGCATTGCAAGTGATTAACAAGAGTCCCCAAGGGATCCCTTTTGGCTAAAACCTAGACCAAAGCATGGTTAAACAAATCTTACCATGTCAACCATCTAATCAATCCATCACTCTGTTGTCATAGGCATGGAATATTTCATTGGTAAAAGAAAGGGGTCCATGGTTCAAGGATGCAAACTTAAAAGGTCAAAAAAATTATACTTTAGAGACATTGAACAAGTCTACCATCCATTCAATATTGCTTTAAAAGGTTATTTATGTGTGACAAAATCCCAAGGTGCATAAAGGGATGAGGAATCAAAATACCAACCAAAAAGTCTCAAATACCTTACATGTCACCTCTTAAACAAATCAAATCACAAGGTGTTGGACACCCATGTCTATAAAAAACCAAATTTGCTATACTAGATATCCATGCATGATATTTGCTTCTCAAAACAATCTTTACTTTTGAATAGAGAAAAAATATTCCTTATATTGTTCCCATAAAATTTGAATTTTTATTAATTTACACAAGAAATGAGGAAATCACACACGGTTTTAGTTTTGAACATGTTATACTTGAGGGCATTATGGTCCCCAGTAATGGTGAAGTTCTACACCAAAAGTTAGTTTCTAGGCTTCTTTATTACAAAGATGATAGCTAATTTTTTTCTATAAATGTATAACTCACTTTAGCATTGCTCATTTTTTTGCTAGTGAAGTAAACTAGATGATCATACCCATTATCATCTTACCTATTATCATCTTGTTGACTCAACATGCTTCTAATCATCATATCAAACACATCTTTGTAGGTGATAAATAGCTTATTCAATTTTGGATTCTTTAAAAGTAGTGCATTTATCAAGGGTGGCTTCAACTCTTGAAATGTTACCATAGCTTTCTTTCCTAGCTCATAGGTGATACCTTTCCCTAAAAAGTTTGTTAGTAACTACGTGATCTATAAAAAATTTATAATAAACTACTTCTAATATCTCATATGACCCAAGACCAATCATAAATAATTCTTATTTATGAAAATAACAACATTTTAATTTTTGTAAAAAAAATTAAATAAGTTATAATTTAAAACACATTTTCATTAATACATTGACTAAAACCTTTACCTCATCCAACTACTTAAATACTTCCTAATAAAATAAATAAAAATAAAACAATAAAAACTCTATAGGTACTATAAAAGTATATATATATATATATATATATATGGAAATTGGTGCAATGGATCACAATAAAATAATAATAGAATAACAATTGAATTGGGATTAATTGCTATACTTTGAATAACCTAAAAAAAAATATCAATTCGATAATCATGTTCTTTGTTATCAGGGATATACAACTAAATTTATCTAACTCCATCCCATTTATTTCCTAAACATCTAGTAAAAACAGTGCGATTTATTTCCTAAACATCTAGTAAAAACAGTGCAATTTATTTCCTAAACATCTAGTAAAAACATTGCAATTTATTTCCTAGTAGTTCTCTAGAAATTAAACGAAACTGCCGCTCTCTTCCTCCTCCTCTGGCTGGTCCACATTAACTCTTTCCAGAACTTGGGAACCCAAGAGCATGAGGCTGCATCCTCCCCTCTAACATCTCTACAACTTGAACCATGCTTGGCCGAGCATAACACAGCTACCATTGCGGCGTTGTTGGCAAATCAGAAGCAGCCAACCGAATGAAAAGGGACTGGCCATTTGATGAATCGCGCAGATTTAACAGCTCCCCGAACCACAATAGGCAAACAGGAGGAGTGGAATTAGTTGTAACAAAGGCTGTGCAGGTGCAGTTGTTGAGACAAGCAGTGCCGCATTCTTCTTGTGTTTGCAGTTTGGGATGCGGAACAGCTTGATCGGTGGGTAAGGATTTATCCCTCACTTCCAAAAAACCGTCGGTAGTGCCATTTGTAGCAGAGCATCGTAATGGACTCCGCCGAATGCACCCGCCTGACCACCACTCTTTGGAATTCCAGGCGCGATTGTCTTTGGGCGTAAACCCCTGCAGACAGCTGCAAAATTGAATATTGTTGCTGTTGCATGCTCCATAAGCCCCGCAGACGCCAAAGACACGGCACTGGTCGCGGGGTTCTGACCAGATGAGGCTCCATTTACTGTTGTGGATCCATAAGTACGCTCGCACTTCGCCGTTCTTGTATACAACTAATCGAGGTAGCATCATCATCAGCCTTTTAGATTTTAATAGATAGGTGAAGTACATGCGTGAAGGAGAAATCTTTACAAAGAGCATGTCGAACGAATAGCTAGCTGATATCTCAGGCACATTGGTGAAATGGTCACCATTCCACTCTCCGCTGGACCAATATGGAAAATGGTTCTTATAGAGAAGCAAATACTGGGTCCTTCCCGGCGACGGATCCATACCTAAAGAGAAAGGTCCAGGCGCTGGATCCGCGGAACTCTTCCAAGAAGTTAATTTCAGTCCTTTCCACATCTTCATCCCAGGCAACCACGTATCTCCAGGATATGCAAAACTCTCCCAAACAATCTGAGAATTGTTGTGGCCGCCGATCATAACAAAATTACCAGAGTCCAAAATCAATGCCTGGGACGCTCTGATGCCATTGTTGGTAGACCAAATTAAACGTCCAATAGGCAAAGGAAGAGCTTAATACGTGAGGATGACATTAAATTTGATGAGCCTTTGGCTTGATTTGCGAAGTTAAATAAACTAGCAATAGGCAAAGGAAGAGCATGTCGTTGCACGTTGGGTAGGTTACCGACCCTTTTTTAGGTTTTATTTTGGAAAATATTTGCAATGTTTGAAACCATGTGATAAAAAGTCGCATGCGGAGTTTTGAAAATATTTGCAATGTTTGAAACCATGTGATAAAAAGTCGCATGCGGAGTTTTGACCGTTTCGAAGGATGAAATCATGGAAGGAAAAGGAATATCTGATGGAATACAGGCGGATGTGATTTCACATTGCTCTTAAATCTTTTGGTCATCAGAAAATTCCACCGTTCCATTAAATCGTCAATTAACTCTTGCGTTCAAGTAAGTGCACGTTACGAAACAATTCCAATCACTTAAATCGTTGCTTGTAGCTTTAGTTTCAACTTAGATCGTAGAAGGACAAGGATATATATTTTTTTAATATATAAGGAATTGGAAATGGGTAATATCGTTGGGTGTTATGATTGTAAATTCTAGTTTGTTGGGTTAGACGAAGTGAATGGATCCTTAAATTTTTTATTACATTGGGGCAATTAACTGACAAACACTAGGCTACTAGCATCTAGCCTATCTCCTTTTAGGTATGGGATCCCCAACTCTCCAAGACTCTTCAATACATTGGGGTAATTAATTGGCAAACACTAGGTTGCTAGCATCCAATCTATCCCCTTTTGGGTATGGGACCCCAACTCTCTAAGACATGGGGTAGTTAACTGGCAAACACTCGACCACTATTATTCAACCTATCCCTTTTTGGGTATGAGAACCCGATTTTATAGGCATCGAACTCAACACCTTTACCATCCATCCTATCCCCTTTTAGTACGGGATCCCAACTCTCTAGGCATCGAACTGGGGGCACTTAACCAATAAACATTTGAACGCTACCATCCAGCCTATCCTCTTTTGGGTACATAACCCCTACTCTCTAGGGCATTGAACTGGGACAAAGAACTCCTAATCTTCAAGGCACCGAACTAGGATAACTAACAGACAAGCACTCAACCATTACCATCAAAACTATCTTGTTCTGGATATAGGACCCTGACTCTCCAAAGCATCTAATTGGTGTAGCTAACCAAGCACTCAGCCACCACCATCCAGTGTATCCCCTTCTACGTACAAGACCCCCAACTCCTTAAGGCATCGATGTAGCTAACCAAGCACTCAGCCACTACCATCCAACCTATCCCATTCTAGGTACAAGACCCTCGACTCTCCAAGGCATTGAATTGGTGTAGCTAACCAACAAACACTCGGCCTTGAACCTTGAATGTCTCCAAAGAGAGGCCAAAGCCCTACCACTCTCCAGGGCATCGAACTGGAGCACTGCTACCATAAAACCTATCCCATTTTGGGTCTAGGACCTTGACTCTCCAAGCATTAAACTAGGTGTGGGACCTTGACTTTTTAGGCATCTAACTAGGGCATCACTACCATCCAACCTATCCCCTTTTGGGTATAGGATCTCGATTATTGAGGCATTGAACTAGGGCAACTAACTGGCAAACACTCGGTTGCTACCATCTAGCCTATCCCCTTCTAGGTATAGAACCCTCGACTCTCTATGGCATCAAACTAGTGTAACTAGCAAGCAAACACTTGTTCGCTACTTTCTTAAATCTTGGACCTCCCCAAAGAGAGGCCAAAGCCCTAACCACTATGTTGTTTGGTGCAACTAATTGGCAAGCACTCAACTGCTACCATCCAACCTATCCCCTTTTAGGTACAAGATTTATCGTCTGTTGCTAAAATTTTGTTGGGGGATACTTTGAATGCTTCATCCTCTGTAGGTCAAGCTCTCCAAAATGTTCCTCAAGTCGACATCTCTTCCTACTTTAAGGTATGCCCTCCAAATTATGTTTCTAATCATTTTTCTTCTCTGTCTGTTCCTGAGGTTCTTCCTTCTATTGAAAATACTGCATCTCAAAGCCCTCCATAGATGTTGCAGAACTTTATTATTATTAATAGAAATCATTCACCAATATGCAGAAATATCAAATCATTCATCCATAAATAATTATCCACAATAACAATCCACAAATGAGAGAGAGATAGATAATACCCTTAAGGTAGGGAAACACCAATAATACTCCTTAAGGAAGGAATCACTCCACAAGATCTCCCAAGATGAGAGAGCCACTCAAGGAGGGCAAAGTCCCATAAGTCACTTTATGGGCAAAGACGATTACATAATATTCATCTCCAATGATGATTACAATGATAAATATCTCTTCTTTATATATCCATATTCTTATTCTACTTTGGGGAGCCTATTACTAATATAATATAATATTATAATATTAATATAATATTATATTATATTATAATATAATATTTTATTATAATACAATCAACCTTGGGTTGTGTGGCCCATGCCAACCCTTATACAATATAATAATATATCCCCAAATATCTATTCCTAGGTATCTTAACATTTCACCCTTCTTACAAATGTTTCATCCTCAAAACATGTGAAGAAACAAGATAATATTATTTCCTAAGCAATGTTAGCAACTAGTACCAATCTCGATCATCCATCCATCCAAGTTATACACGTTGATGTCGGTATGTCATTTTGTTACTTGAGTATCCAAATATGCTTCATTGGCTTCACGCTTTTGCTGCTGTATTTTGATAACTTGAATGATGGGTCCACTTTTTTTCACTATGCTCTCTACCAAACATTGCCATAGTTGGTGCCCTCCTACTAATATTATATTATATTATAATATTATAATACAATCAACCTTGGGTTGTGTGGCCCATGACAACCCTTATAAAATATAATAATATATCCCCAAATATATATTCCTAGGTACCCTAACAATAGAGCCCTCCTTCCCCTAAAGGCCTTCTCGGCCCTTCCCCATGTAAAAATATTCCCAACAATATTTTTTCCCTGAGCCCCCCTTTCACCAGAAATAAAAAAGGCTCCATGTTGATGTCGGTTCAGAGAAGAAATGAGGTCGTCCTTCCTCTCAACTCATCAAAAATAGAGAATATTCTGAGGATATTGCCAATGGAACTCAACTCACTTTGAGTCTCTCCTCCAAGCAAAACCTTCTTTCAGATCCACTTGAAAATGATACCCGATCCAAATTCCCCTCTTCACAAGGAAGAGGGAAAAGGTCTTCTTCCAGAATCTCCAAATGAAGATCCTCTCATGGAATGTGAGAGGCCTCAATGGACACAACAAACAATGTTTGGTTAAGTCCATGAGGAAAGACCTTAAACCAACCATTTTCCTCTTGCAAGAATCCAAACTGGATACCCAAAATGCTTCACGCATTTCCAAATACATATGGAAAAACTATGAATTCCTCATAAGCCCTACCAATGGAGCCTCTGGAGGGTTGTTATGTTTGTGGGATCCAAATTTTGTTGAAGGTAGACTCCTATCTATGGCAGAAAACTACATGAACATCTTGTTCTTCAGTAAGGACTATCATTGCAGATGGGTTTTATCAAATATTTATGCTCCAAACTCCCCATCTAGGAGATTTCATCTCTGGAACAATCTTAGTCAGATGAGAGAGGTTTTTTCCAATGAGGTTTGGATGTTGGCTGGAGATTTTAATTCTCCCTTATTCCCCACTGATAAGAAAGGAGGCTCTAAAATAATAATTAATTCCTATGAAGATTTTGCTTCTTTTGTGGATGAGAATGAACTCATGGATATCCAACTCAAAGGTCCAAAATTCACCTGGAGCAATCGTAGAAAGGGTGACCAACTTATTCAAATAAGGCTTGATAGATTCCTAATATCCATTAATGACATCTACCCCTTTGGAGATGTTGTCCTTCATTCTCTACCCTGAATAGGTTCTGATCACAACCCCCTTCTCCTTGATTGTTCATTCTAGGTCTCCCCATTCAAATCCCCTTTCATATTTGAGGCTATGTGGCTTCAAGATCCGGATCTCAAGGCACTCATTGCAAATTGGTGGTCTTGCAATTTTTCTGGGTCCCTAGCCTCTCAGGTCAGCAATAAGCTCCATTTTGTGAAAGCACAA
Organism: Wollemia nobilis; assembly: GCA_028583015.1. Taxonomy (NCBI): domain Eukaryota; kingdom Viridiplantae; phylum Streptophyta; class Pinopsida; order Araucariales; family Araucariaceae; genus Wollemia; species Wollemia nobilis. The sequence goes on from JAQPPZ010001808.1 coordinate 5,361,846, forward strand.
CTCAAGAAGTGGAACAGAGATATTTTTGGCAATATTTTTTCTAGAAAATAGAATATCCAATCCCAACTCACAAACATTGAGCTTCTTGCCCAACAGGGAGAATTGGACACAAATATTCTTGAGGCTGAAAGGAAGCTTCTGTCTGAATACCACAATATTCTTAAAAGTGAAGAAGTTTTTTGGAAGCAGAAGTCCAGAGTTACCTAGTTGAAAGAGGGAGACTCTAATACTAAATTTTTCCATGCCACCACGATGAGGCACAAGGGCTCTAACAAGATCAGGGAACTCACCAGAGCTGATGGGACCATTATTTCAGAAATTATAGATATCAGAGATGAGGTAGTGGCTTTCTTTGAAGATCTGCTTGGACCCAGTCCAGAGTGCAATACGCAAACATTAGAGACCCTCCTAAACAATATCCCTAGGTTGGTATCCCAAGAGCATAACAATTGTTTGCTTAAACCATTTTCCATTGAGGAAATCTATAATGTAATTTTTTCAATGCAAGGTGGGAAGGCTCCAGGCCCGGATGGTTTTCCCCCAATTTTCTTTTAAAAATATTGGGACATTGTGGGGCTTGACATCATTTCAATCATCCAAAAAATGCAGCAGACTAAGAACATTCCTAAAGATGTAAACTCCACCTTTCTGGCCCTCATCCCTAAGTCCAATAATGCCAAATCCTTATCTGATTTTTGCCCAATCAGTCTATGCAATATTTTTTATAAAATCCTCACCAAAGTGATTGCCATGAGATTGAAACCTATTCTCCCTTTCATCATCGATTCCTATCAAGGTAGTTCTATTCTAGGGAGGCTAATTACTGATAACATAATTACAATCCATGAGCTTATACATTCTATTTCTAAAAGTGGTAAATCTAGCCTTTTCCTCAAATTAGACATGAACAAGGCTTTTGATAGAGTGTCTTGGAGTTTCCTCTTCTCTATCTTGTCCAGATTTGGTTTCCATCCTGATTGGATCAACCTAGTCAAGGCATGCATCTCAAGAGCCAACTTCTCTATCTTAGTCAATGGCTCCACTGCTAGTTATTTCCAAAGTACCAAAGGTCTGAGACAGGGTGACCCTTTGTCCCCTTTTCTATTTATCATTGTGGTGGAAGCCCTAGGGAGAACTCTACGATCTTCCTATTCCAAAGGAGAAATTTTTGGTATTAAACCTACCTCATCTCTCATGCCCATATCCCACCAACAGTTTGTGGATGACACTATTCTAGCCACTCATACCTCTATTCCCCAAGCCAAAATCATCAAGTCCATTCTTATTTCCTTTGAGTCTACTATTGGCCAAAAAGTCAACTTCTCCAAAAGTAAACTATATTTTCTCAATACACCCCCCAGATGGTAAACCAACATAGCTAATATCCTTGGTTGTACCATTGTTGACCTTCCTACTACCTACCTAGGTTTTCCACTTTTTGTTGGTTCTACCAAAAAATCTCTTTGGTTTCCACTCATTGAGAGAATTCACAAAAAAATGGTAGGATGGAAAGGAGGGCTCCTTAGTCAGGTGAGAAAATCCACCTTAGTCAAAGCCACTCTCTAGAGCATCCCTATTTTATTTTTATCCATATTTCACATTCTAGTTGAAGTTTATAACAAGATTGAATAACTCCAGAGGAATTTTCTATGGTCAGGCTTAGAACACAAACAAAGATTCCATTTGGTTGTGTGGGACCAGGTCTACTCCAAGAAATAATATGGTGGTATCAAGCTCAGGAAGGTCAGACAGATGAACCTAGCCCTCATTGCCAAGCAAGGATGGTGGATCCTTCAAAATGAAAAGTCATTATGGGTTGATATCATCAAGGCTAAATACCTCTAGCATCAACCAAATTTTTTGGATGATCCTTCACCTATTCAAGGTTCTACCACCTAGAATTCCATCTTGTGTATGAGGGAGATCATCAACAAAGGAATCCATTGGAAACTTGGTGATGGCTAGAAGATACGCTTTTGGGAGGACAAGTGGTTGGGTAACAACCCTCTTCAGAACCATCTTGATCTGATCTACCTCAAACCTATGATTGACATGTTGTTTGGTACATAGGTGTGCAATTTCATTGATGCTAGTAGGAAGCACTGGAAAACCATTCCTCATGGTAATCTGAATGAAGACAAAAAAAGAGCTAATCTTGTTTTGTCTAACATGTTGCATCTCTATGTTATTCCCAATTATTCCATTGAAGATAAGCTCCTGTGGGCACCTAGTGAAAATGGGATTTTCTCTATCAAAACTACCTATTTCCTTAATGAAAACCTCGATCAGCCATGGTTCCCTTCTAAGATCATTTGGAAGAAGCACCTCATTCCCAAAGTCTATTTCTTCTTTTGGCTTGTTGTTCAGGACAAAATCCTCTCCATTCCAAATCTCTAGATTCGAGGGCTCCCCATTCCTAATTATTGTTACCTTTGCAAGCAGGAGTGTGAATCCACCCAACATATTTTCCTCTCCTATCCTTTCTCCCTCAAAGTTCTTTGCTCATTATTTTCCTCTATGGGTATTGCCTGGGTTCCTCCCTTTTCTCTGAATGACCTCTATTTATAGTGGCCTAATCCCTTTAAAAATTTTCATGTCAAAACCTTTTGGACCTTTTATCTCCCCCATTTCCTATGGGAAGTTTGGCATGAACAAAATTCTAGAGCCTTCAATAACTCCATCCATGATTCCAACTATGTTCTTTCCAGAGTTATCCATGCGATAGCTAAAAATCTCTCTATTATTCAGGGCATTGGGTGGTCGGAGTCCCCAAGTGAAGCTCAGTTAGCCAAGTCCCTCCAACTCCCTTCCTGTAATATTTCCTCTCCCTCTTCTATGGTTGATCACTCGATTATCAAGTGGTCTCCTCCACCTTTGGGATGGATCAAGTATAATTTTGATGGTGCTACCAAGGGCAACCCAGGGTCGGCTAGAGCAGGAGGTATCTTTCGAGATCATACAAGGAAGATATTGCTAGCCTTTGCAGAAAATATTGGCATCCAAACCAACCATTTTGCTGAAGCTCGAGCCCTCTTCCAAGGTCTGTCTCTCCTATCCAGAATAAATTACCCTAACCTTATTGTCGAAGGTGACTCTATGAACATTATTAGAAGCATTGTAGGCACCCAATCAACATCCTGGAACATCTCCAGTTTAATCTCTGAGGCAAAGTTTTTTTAGCTCTTCCCCTAATGTCACTATCCAACATGTCTTTAGGGAAGGAAACCAAGCCACTGAATTTCTAGCTAACCTGGGGGTTTCTTTGCCTAACCTCACCATTTGGAATGAAAGTTCTCCTCCCCCTGGTCGATGGCAATCCCATGCCTGTATCTCTTTTGTGAGTTTTCCCAGGATTCGGGTTTCTTGGGTAGCCACATCTTCTCCATGTTATGGGAATCCTCCTCAGATTGGATAGCATTTTTAGGACACATCATTGGAGGTTTCATCGATCCATGGAATTTTTCTAAGTTCACAGGATCTATTTTCAACATACACTTTCATGCGTGGCTTCACCTTGACAAAATGAATGTTCGGGGTACGTGGAGCTTGTGGCTCAACATGGAGAATGTCTTTGTGAGCCATACGTGGAGATATTGTACTGCACCATCTTCAATGAACACCTCCTACAGGTTTTTGTTGCGTGATGGATGATAAAATGGAGCCATCTATTGTTTTACCCAGACACGTGAGCAGGCTCTACGTGAGCCCGTTGAGGCTTCCTCTTTTGCCCCTACGAGGGTTTCTCTATCTATTTTTATCTTTCTTCTTGGTTGTTTTGAAGAAGGTGCTTCCTTTTTGTTTCATATGGTTGGGAGCATTTTTCCTAACTAGAAATTTTCTGTAAAAGGTATTACACAATCAAGACTATGATAAAGAAATGAGGAGTGGGAGGGGTATTTATACCAATACCAAAACCCCAACTACATAATAAATTTTAACTTAGGCAGGCCTAATAAGAAGGTTTTAGGTTAGTTATGAGTTATAAATTGGGTTTAATCATAACAAGGTTAACCACAACCCATAGGGCTTACATAATAAAATATTATAAAAATAATACATTGTACAATGAGATGCCCTTAGTCCTATCCAGTACATCATACAATGTTGACCTTGATCATGAACTAGATTATAATTTCAATAATGGATGCCCACTATATCTTTCTCTCTTTTGTTCTTTTTTATAATTTTTGTATAAGAATTGAGTGCATGGGTTCCTATTCATTTTTAGAAATAAGTGTGAATTCAAATATGGTATCAGAGTGGGTATGGATCTTCATCACTTGGTCATGTAGAAATTTTGTTTGAAGCCTCAAAACTTTCTTTCAACTTCTAAGACAAATTACTTCTTAAAGCTTCATAAGCACTTTCATCAAAAGAGGCAAAGGGAAGATCCAATTTTTTTGTTTCTTCAATAATTATATTTTTTGAAGAATATGTGCCTACTCTAAGTTATGTTCCATTATTATTGGAACATTTTGGAACTATTTTCCATAGATCCAAGCCACTTATAATAGAATAATTATCAATTTGAATTTAGAAGGGTATCTTGACTTCTTCATGGAGATTCAAATATTGTTTCCTCACAAAGAGGACATGGTTTCATTGCAAAGAAGGGAGAATTATGATGCTTTTGTCCCATTTGGAGCTTTAGCACCTTATATGGAAGAAGGAAATGAAAGTGTATTCATTTGTATCGATTTAAATTTTGTGCATGATGCATGTTTAAATGGTTGGAGCTCATTACTATTATGGATCATGATGCCTTTTTTCATGGAGAGGGCACACCTTTGAACCTAAGTAGTGAAGGTGATAGTCAAGATAGATGGGCATGACATGAGGGAATTCTAGCTTTTGATGTAAGAAGTAAAAAAAATATATTTCTTGTTATTTTTACTTGTAGAAAAATCAAAAAGAAAAAATTTAACAATTGGTGTTTTTAAAAATATCACTCTAGGGCTATTTTGAAGGTCAAATTTCTAGAGGCCATAAATTTTGTATATAGAAACATTTTTAGACCCCTTTGTTCTCAAATGACATGATTTTTTGACCTCTTTGCATTGGTGGTATTTTTATAAGGAATTGCTACAAGTGGAGGGACATCTCATTGTATGATTATCTTCAAAAACTATTTTCCCATTTCAAAGGGAAAAATTTGCCATATTTATGCAATCTAAATGTTTGATCTAAAATTATGGGAGATACAATGGGATTTATGATAGTTGTAGTATCTTTTGAGTTTTTTGGAGCCATATAGAAAATAGATTCAAAACTTACTACAGAAAATCCCTCTTCCTCCTTTGGACTATTGATTTCAATTAATTATAAAGATCTAATATTTCATTATATCTTGCTTTTGCTATTCTTTGTTTAGATTCTCATACAATTTTGTAATGGATATTTTCATACATAATTTTATGAAAAAACTCTTTTGGTGATAGAAATTAGATGGCCTAAAGGCAAGCTGAAGTTTCCAAACAAGTTGATGCATGCTATAAAATGGAAAGTTATGCTTCCACATGCATCCGAACTTCAACAACTATAGAAGAGTGAAATAACATATTAGAGGAAGTTACCTTGGATTTTGTTCCTGATATTAAGTCTTAGTAAACGTGTTCTTTGGATATGGTCATGAGTATATGATATTGGCAATGATGACTATGATTCATCCTAAGGAGATTCTTATGCACAGTTATTTTTGGATCAACAAATTCCAAATGATAAGGGAGATCTAGATGAGTCTTTACCAAGTGTAGAGGGCCACTAAAGCATCCATTATGAGGGAAAATATATTATTGTTACTAACATCTTCTCTTCTTGGCCCCTCATTTTAGATTATGAGGGAGTGTTAAAAGTGTAATTTGAATTACAACCAAGGTCGATATTTATGATGCAATCTTGTATAGGCCTATGGAAAATCATTGTATAATTATATTTAATTTATTGTAATATTTTATTATATAAGGCCTATATCCCATGGTTAAACCCACCTAATAATTTTTTATTTTTTGAACAAATAGAGAAAAGTAGATATAGCTTTAGCCCAAAAAGAATTTGGAAAACTCTTTGCTTTAAGCATGCTTCTGGCCATTTCCATAATTGTTTGATTCTTGCATTTTGCAACTTCATTTTGCTATGGAGTATAGCTTACAATCAATTGCCTATAAATACCATGTTTTCTATAAAAAATCTCAAAATTCATTGAAGGTAAATTCTCCCCCTCTATGGTCTTTAAAAAATAGTCACTATGATTTTCTACATTATATTTAAACTGCTAAAAAATAGAGAAATATTTTTATTTTTCTTTAATAAAATATACCCAAGTCTTCCTACTGAAATAATCAATAAAAATTATAAAATGTTTGCTTTTGTTTAGTGACAAGGTCTGCATTGGACCATAAATATCTGCATGTACTAGCTAAAGTGGCTCCTTAGCTCTCCAATATCTTTCTACTGGAAAATAATCTTGATGTTGCTTTCCAAGAATACAACCTTCACAAATCTTATCATTACATTCAATCAACAGAAGACCATTCACCATGTGCTTTTGATACAACAACTTCAACCCTCAAAAATTTAGATGTCTATATATCATATGCCACAACCAAGATTTATCATCAAAAATAGCTTTCAAGACTTGAGTTTGTGCGTATGCCAATACCAAAGAAAACATTTTGTTAGGTAGCATACTAACTTTCGCTACAATTTGGTTGCTACCAACTTTATCATAAATGACACATTCATTATTCTAAAAAAAAATTGAATATCCCTTCTGAATAAGTTATCCATTACTTAAGATATAATGGGCTAACTTAGGCACATAGAGAACATCATGAGTAAAATTTTACATCCCCTATCTTGTTTTTATTGAAATGATCCCTTTTACTTTGACTTCAACTTCATTTCCATCTCCAAGCTTTACTTAGGAATTAACAAAATCATCAATTGTGGCAAACATATCCTTATTTTCAGTCATATGATTGCTACACCCACTATCTAGGAGCCATACATCATCAGATATTTCTTTTGCTATATCACATGCCAAAAATAAATTATTTTGTGCTTCTTTCTCTTTAGAACTATTAGCACGTTCTTTCTTCTTTTTTCAACAATTAGAAGCATAATGACCAAATATTTTATAGTAATAACATTGAGTTTGATATTTATCAGAATTACCTCTTCCTCTATAGTTTTTTAGCCTCTACCACATTGGTTTCTACCTCCATATTTGCTTGAGCCTATACCACCATGTCCTCTTCCTCTGAATTTTTCTCTACCTCTATTTGAGGATGATATTTTAGATTCTATTCCTTTGTATTTGGAAATATTAAGTTTTGCTTGAAAATATTTTTCAATTGGCATATTTGCAGGTCCATTTATCCTCTATTCATGACTTTGAAGTGATCCCATTAGCTCACTAACTGATAGTTGTGATAAGTCTTTTGATTCTTCAATGGCAATTACCACAACATCATATTTTGGAGGTAGACTTATTAAAATTTTCTCTACAATATTCTGATCTGTTAGATTTTCTCCATGGGATCTAATTTGATTTACTAATCCCATAACACGATTGAAAAAATTCTATATAGACTCAGAGTCCATAAATAAATTTTTAAAATTCCTTCTAAGCTGCTAAAGCCTTACAACGTTTACTTTATTTGTACCTTTATAGGAAACCTGCAATAACTCCTAGGCTTCCTTTGACTTTGTGGTTTCAGCTATTCAAGGAAATATGGACTCATCCATTGCTTGTTGAATAAAGAATAGGGTTTTTGAATCCTTTTTTTATTCTCTTTCAATTAATCCTTTTGTGTCTTTGTCAATGTGGCTAGTACTTAGAATCTATTGGCTTTGTATATCCATTTTCTACTATATCCTATAAGTTTTGTGATTTGAAAAGAGTTTTCATTTTTATGCTCTAGAAGTCATATTTCTCCCCCTTAAACAAAGGGATTTGTGGCTGAGAAAGACCTCAGTTATTTGGAACTATTAAGAAAAAGTTTTTTTTTTTTTACTATAAATACCATGCTCGATATTCTAGGCCTTCCACAGAACGAATACACCTAGACTTCAACTAATCGAGATCTAATAAACATCAACTTCAAATTGTGAATCCTCTTAAAGAGTTAATACTCACGCAACTCTAATCCTGCCACTTTACTAATGGTGTAAATCAGTTGCACACAGTTCCTAACACCTGTTGCCCCTTGGCTCAAGGACTTCCGGCAACAACTCTAAAAAGTTGTCAATCTCTATGAGTAGAAAAAAATTGTAACCTATAACAACAAAAGAATCGTGTTTCTGTATACCAAATGTTGATTTTTAGAGAAAACCAATTAATAAAACAAAGAATGCATAAAGGACCAAGAATTTAAAAAAAAAATGAATATAAAAACAAGGCACTCTAATTACTGTTATAATTTAACAATCTTTATTTAACCCGTTAAAATGCATCCATTACATTCCAAATTGATTACAAAGTTCAAGTATCTATAAGCTTAAAGTCTCAATCAAGAAGCTTCCTGTACGAACACTCTAGAACAGTGTATACTTAAAATTTTGAAAACTTTGATTCTTTGTAAACAAGTGAAAACTTTTGAATACTCTCTACTGTTCAACTATCTATAAGCTTAAATTCTCAATCAAGAAGCTTCCGCTATGAACAATCTAGAACAGGGTATACTTAAAATTTTGAAAACTTTGACTCTTTGTAAATAAGTGGAAAATTTTGAATACTCTCTAATATAAAATTTCCAAAACAATTGTAAAGTCTGAAAAAATCTAGAAGTTGTTGATTATTACTAACAAAAACAAAAAAAAGTTGCGTCATAATGTCATACTGTAGTTTGAATATGTGTGCAGGGGGGAGTTTTGAACATTCGAAGAATGAAATCATGGAAGGAAGAATGAATAGGGAACATTAGAAAGTTCCTTTAAATCCTTATCATAGCTTTACTCGTTTCAACTTAGATCGTACAAGAAAAATTCACCGTCTTTTAAATTGGATATCATAATTTTCTCACGGCCAGCTAGAAAGACAAGGTCATTAGTAGACATAGTCTTGTTCGTCCAGCAGACGTCCCTGAATTCAAAAACCACGATAGTGTTCCACAGCTGGATAATCAATCCTTGGCTGTTGGGAAACGGTGGGAGATGAGTGTGAATGAACATAGCCTTGCAATCTGAATTCAAACTACGACGGTGTGAGAGAATATGGAAACACAAATGACAAAGGAGTGATATGAGAATATGGAGACACAAGTGACACATGAGAGACTGGCTAATACAATGGATGAGAAAGAAATAATGGCTGAAAATAAGTTAAGAAAATAATTATCAAAGGACAAACTTGATGCCAAAGACCCACTGGCACGCCATAGTTTCAAACACAGACGAGGATATCCGTGGGCGTACCATTTTGACTTTCATAAGAGAAGAACCACACGGAGGAGCAACAAACCATATAAAGATCCAACCTTAATCTCTAAGGTCAAGAGAAAAATAATTTCATTTATTATTTTTATTTTGTGGTTTGTTTATTAGGATTAAGGTTAGGGTTTGAAAATTAAGATAGTGTATATTGGTTAATTAAGGTAAATTGATAAATATGTGAGATTAATTTGAATCTATCATTTAATACCATGGTTAGCTCATTTCATGATAGACTAATAGTTTTAGGGTCCTTTCAACATGAGATGTTAAAATTGATCACATTTATGAGGCAACAACAATACTTCATCGTTGAACAATAAAAAATGATTTTGGATTAAGTTGTTCAAAGTAAAGTAAAAGAAAAATAAAATAATGATTCTATAAATGGATCTTATATTTAAACTAAGTTGCGGGTTAGTAAAGAAAAAGAACATAAAGATGAATTATTACAAATAAAAAAATTAGGGAGGAATTGCAAACATAATGACAAAAGAATAAGTACTACAAAACAAATTAGAGGAGACTAGATCATGGGCACAAGTGGTAAGAAATCCAACAATCAAGCTAAAATAAGAAGAAATTTAATAGAGAAACAACCAGAATGCAACTATTAGAAGAAAAGAAAAGATAAAATAGGTCAATAAACATCATCATTAAGAGAATGAAAGAACGTGGAGAACAAGAAAACGCAACCAACTTAACAAAGGATTTTCTCTTTGATAAACTTTGTTGGAGCGAACAAATTCATCAAGCATGTAGACAAGGAAAAGTAAGAGAAGACATGTGAGATAGACCAATTTGAGTCACAATGTTCACTCTAAAAGATAAAATGTAAGTTCTCTAAAATAGAGGATTGCTACGGGGTTCACATTTTTACCTAGATGATGATCTTACTCCTATGCAACAAGAAGAGAAGAGGGTAAAATGGAAAAATGTAAAGATAGCAAGGAGTGAGGGTAAAGAGGCATGGTTGAAAAATGGGAAAGCATACATTATAAATGGAACACATCAAAATAAATAGAAAATTAGGGCCCACCAAGAACACTTAACATTGGTGAGTTGGAATTGTCATGGATATCCATGGAGAAGAGGTCTTGGTCTAGATCCCATATCTAAAGCATATGATGTAATTATACTAATAGAAACATATGAACATGATGGATGCAAGATTCCATATTGCAAAGGATATAAAAAGATATAAGTATGAAATGATGCAACAAAAAATGAAAAAGAATATGGAGGAGTAACAATACTAATAAAAGAGTCTTGAGGTAAACTCATAAATAAATAATATATATGGATTAGAATCATAGATAATAACAAATTGATTTGTATTGCAGCTCATTATTTTTCTCCACAACAATTAAAGTTTTATAAGAAACATGTCTTAGATCATAAGTATTCATATATGACATTAGCAAAAGACATCATAGAATATAATAATCTTAGATAGGTGGTTTTAGTGGGTGAATATGCAAAGAGAGGAAAGAAAGAGGATAAATATTTTTCAAACCTATACATTTTATAGTATTATACTAATGGATATAATCAAAGAAGCCTTAGACTCATGCAAAAAATTGAAACCTAAAAAAATAAAACATAAAAACTCCCATGTAATTCGTGGTATGACGAAGAATGCAAAGCAATAAGGAGAACCTTAAAAAAAATAGACAAACAAAAACAAATTACAATATATATATATAAAAAACTAGTGAAAACAAAATAAGAAGAATACATAAGAGCAAGGTAAAAATAATTGATATATCTTGCAAAGCATACCCTAAGACATTTTAGAAAGAGCTACAAACAAGGTTATGCATAGCAGTGAATTATCATTAACTAATGAATATTTGGATTTCCAAAATTTGGAATTGGCAAATATGGGGACCCTTGATTGGGGCCCATTCACCCAAAATTATGGGTGCAAAAAAACATTTGGGTCAGCTTGCCCCGATTTTATAATAATTTGACCGTTTTAAGTTTAAATCGTCAACATTCCTGCCTAAATAGTGGACTTTTCCATCTTGAAATTATAAATAATTTTATTTACACCAACAAAATCACCTATTAGACGTATATATACATGATTGAATAGAGATACTCCTCCATATTAAACATTGATTCTCCACAAGGTGTCGGTATCAATGATAAACAACTTGTACCAACAATAGATGTGCAGTAGCAAGAAAAGACAAGAAATAGTAGAAATAAATGATAGATGAGCAAGATTGCCAGCCCTAGATGTGTATAATTTCCCTCATCTTCGTTGATGTGTATAGTTTCCCTCATATTTAGCCTAGATGTGTAAAATTTCTCGTCTTTACTTCCAACTACCCTAGACACAGTAGATGATAGTCGACTACCAATAGCGAAGATGATAGATGGGTAGTAGCAAAATAGACAATAGGTGAATGGAAAAAAAGAATAAACAAATGGTAGAAGGAATAGATGATGGATGAGCTTTAGAAAAAAATGAGAGAGCAAAATAGATGAGTGATAGTAGGAATAGGCGACAAACAAACAATAGAAGGAATAAATGACACACGAGCTGTAGAAGGAATAATTGACAAACAAGTGGTAACTGGAATAGACTACTAACAAGTGATACACTAAATAGACGACCGATGATCGATAGTAGACCACAAAGTCCCTTATAGTAGTTGTAGAATTGTCACAATTTTGTTCAACATCATGTTCATTTTTTGACATGAAATATTTTTTTCTATATAGGTACAATGGCACCTACTAGCAATGGAAAGAAGGGAGGCCAATATTCTTTAAAAAAGAGTATCCTAAAATATTTTAGCCATATATCAAAATCAAGTGAGGCATCGACACTTGCACAAATTCAAGGTACATACCCATTTTACCTACTCAATAGTTAATTTTGGTAAGTAATTTCAAAAAATGATATAGAACACCTTTGTATGCAGAAAACACTATTGACCCTGATATGCCTCCACTTGAAGATATTCTCGAGGATGAGATGCCTCCACATGAAAATTTTCTTAACAATGACATGCAACAACCACTTGAAGAGATTCCTAAAACTGACATGCCAACCAAAAAATAAAATGATCATTCTAATAAAATGCCAACTTCTGGGGAATCTTCTACTCAAAAACCTAAACGTAGAAAGTTAACCAGGTGGACTATTGGAAGGACATTTTAGCTTGAATGGTCATCAAAATATCCATTTATTGAGCTAATGCAACTGAAGAACAATAATGATACACCAACAAAATGTAGATGCATTATTTGTAGTTGGAAACTAGGGAAGGATCATAAGATGCAACTTAAGTTGGATACAATAGAAAAACATTGTGGGAAAGTTTATGTGATAGTAAAAGAAAGTGATGGAACAACTAAGAAAATAATTAGGTGGAAGGATGCATCAAAATGTGTACATGTCAGATATGCAAAATACTATGAAAAAGAGATGAAACAACAAAAAATACTTGTTGAGAATGGTGGAACGATTCTAGCTCAATTTCAAAAAATTCATAAAACCACTTTAGTTTCAAAAAAATTGCAGTTTGTTGTTGTATATACTATTCTTAAAAATGGTAGACCTATATCTGATTTTATTGATTTTAAGCATCTATTTCAACTAGCTGATGTGTAGAACCTTCCCAGTGCCCATTGGTCAGATCAAAGTGGTTGAAAAATGGTAAAATATCTCTCATTGGTTGAGAAGGACCTGAGAGAGAAAGTAAAATATGCCAAATTTATTTCACTTTCAATTGATGAGGTAACTATTGTTGACAACACATCTTGGATTTGCATGCATGTTTACACATTTTAAAATCATTTAAGGCAACCTCATTTACTAGCACTACATAAGATGGTGGAAAATTGTAATGCAGAAAATCTTTACAATATTGTTGTAACCAGTTTAAAGGATATCATGAGAATGGATGATGTAGCAATAGCTAGTAAGTTAATATGTGTTGGAGCTGATGGTGTTGCTATAATGCAAGGACACAAGAATGGTCTTTGTGTTTGACTTCAGACATCAATTACCCCATATTTGATCCTCATTCATTGCATGGCTCATAGAATGAATCTTGCATACAAAATTATGAGCACATTTTAAAATGTTGTGAGAGTGGAAGAACTCGTCTGTGAAATACATGCTTATTTTTTGTGCAGTCCAAAAAGGTTTGTAGAGTTTCAATAGTTTGCACTAGGAGTTACTAAAGGTAAAAATATGTTAAAAGATGTAGATACTAGGTGGATTTCATTGTTTCAACCTACATCTAGAGTTTTTAAAGAATATCAATCCTTAGCAAGGTTTATGTATGAAAATCGTAGGGCAGTTGATAAGGCAAAATATTTGTTATACCATATGACTGACTTGGAAACACTACTCACATTATGTGGTATTCTTCCAATGTTGCAAGAAATGAATACTTTGATAAAACTTGTGCAAGAAAGATCCATTTATATTATCGATTTCATCAAGATGAGAAAACAAATATGTATGCGTATTGATAGGTTATACTTGTCCAAAGAAAATTTTATGGATCCTTTGTTTGATAGTTGGAGAACTTTAACAAACATCAATGATCCAAAAATATTTTTGAAGTTCAACATCAATGATCATCTTTGTATTAATGTTCATGGAAAGGAGATACCTTTATATTATTTTGAAAAGTGATCAAATATAGTTACAGATGATGTTGAACAAATACCCATAACATACAATGGATTTGATGTAGTTTTACACAATACAAGGATTAAATTGAGAAAAATAGCAGAAACCTTGACAAGAGAAATAAGAGACTATTTTCAAAGAGATGAGTTGCTTGAGGCCATGGGTGTGGTTAACCCCATGTTCTGGGATCCTAGTACTGACTACAATAATACAAGTGAGTTGTTTATAAAATATATGGGTACTCTTGTTAAACATTTCACTAAACGTGTGGAAGTCAATGGTATTGAAATCAATGGTATTCTCAATAAAGAACTTTTGACAAATCAATCAGGCCATTTTGGATTGACAATGGTTGATCAAATTTCACATTTGACTAACCCTCATGAACCAGGTTCTATTACACATTTGTGAAAAAAATGTATCCCAGTAGTGTTTTAGAGTATACAATGAGTGAATATTTTTGCTTATATGAATTGTGTCAAACAATGATTTTGGGATCTATGGAAGATGAAAGGGTTTTTAGTGCATTATCTTTTGTGAAATCTAAAGTTCGTAATAGGTTGGATAAAAATTTAGAAAATTATTTGAGAATATATGTCTCATCTTATGAGGTGGACAAGTATCCTTATGACAAAGCTTTGGCATATTGGAAATCTCTAGCAGATAGAAGAGGTATCACTAATACTCATGATAATGAGGATAATGATACTTGCAGTGATCATATTGTGGAGACATAGAGATCAGCTATGCGTACAAGTGATTTTGGACAAGCTAAGAAGTGTTTGTTTCAACTTCCTCCAATGTGATATTTGCAAGATTTGAAAATTTTGATATATTTGATAGTATTTGTTATCAGTTGTTGTAAACATTTGTCTATTGGATTATGAAAATTGGCTTTTTGGATTACTAAAACTATCAAAAAAATAGTATGTTCATAAAATTTTATGTTTTATATCATAGCCTTGTTCATAAAATTTTATGTTTTATATCATAGCCTTGTTCATAAAATTTTATGTTTTATATCATAGCCTTGTTTTGCTTGATTGAGCATTGTAAACATTGGTTGGATTTTTAATATAAAAATAAATAAAAAATTAAAGTTCTTTATGGCACATCTAAGTCCTCTATGGTACAACTAAATTACTTATGGTAAATTTAAAGTCCCCCTAGGCACATCTACTTTGTAAATACCTATATTATAAAAAGTCTTATATGGTACAATAAAGTCCTCAAACATTCATCTAGGCAAAATTTAAATCCACCCAGGTATGTATCTTTTGTAAATATTTGTATTATAGAAAGTCCTATATGGAACATCAAAGTCATGAGACATTCATTTGGGGTAAATTGAAAGTACCCTTGGGCACATCTATTTTGTAAATATATGTATTGTAGAAAGCCCTCTATGGCTCAACTGAGTCCTTAGATATTTGTATAATGTAAATTTAAAGTCCCCCTAGGTACATCTATTTTGCAAATAACTATACTATAGAAAGTCCTATATGGCACATTAGAGTGACAGAGTCCATAGACAATTACTTGGGGCCAATCTAAAGTCCCTCTAAGCACAACTACATTAAACATATCATTATTCCAACATAATC
Organism: Wollemia nobilis; assembly: GCA_028583015.1. Taxonomy (NCBI): domain Eukaryota; kingdom Viridiplantae; phylum Streptophyta; class Pinopsida; order Araucariales; family Araucariaceae; genus Wollemia; species Wollemia nobilis. Next base: position 5,377,539 of record JAQPPZ010001808.1, read on the forward strand.
AATCAATCCCTTGTTAACATAATTGCATCATTATCATCAATTTTAAACATCCTTATTTTTAAATTTCCATAGTGCCAATAGAAAACAAATAAAGTAGTGTTCATTTTTAGTAAGAAAAGAAAATTCATATTTGAATTTTGAACTTCAAGGAGAAACATAAACCTAGATTTTAGTGAGATGCCTTTGATGACGAGTGAATAATTTCTCTTATACTGATGAGTGACGTATATTTGTACCTGATCCTCATACCAGATTCAAATTCACAATATTTTTTATGAAGATTACAAAACATTCAATCACTATAATCATATATAGAAAATAAGTAGAAGCAATTTAAAAGATAACAATAGTAAACGAAACAAAGAGACAAAGGGATATGACAAGAAGTAGAAGGTGGGTGTCTATCAACACCCCAATATATCATATTTTATTCACAGTTTTCATACAATGATTCTCATTGAGGTCTATTTATAGTGATATCAAAATCCCAATGAGAGGTTAACCTCAAGTCAACATTAACTTGACCTTGAGGTTAACTTATAAAATAATAATAAATTGCACCCTTAAGCAAGGTTAACCATAAATATGGATTAACCAACACCACTAAGGGTGAAATGTGAAAAGGGTCCTTAGGCTTACATGAACATGTTTGTAGGCTTACATAATGATAAATACCCATAGGCTATAATCACATGTCTATACTTCTTGCCTTGTACTAAGAGATAAAATTGTACATATTTCAACATTTGATACTCTAAAGTTATATCTTCTTTTCATCATTGATATCCTATAATTGCACGATTCCTAGGTAAATAGCATAGTCTATAAAAAGCTCCTCTAACCATGCAATATGTCTAATAAATATAATATTTATTGTTGTAATATCATCCCTATAGGACAAGATAATACATCAACTATTACATTCTCCATCTCTTTTTGTATACTATCTCAAAGTCATCGGTTTGCAAGCAATCCACCCACTTTTGTTGCTCCTTTGTAAGTGTACCCTGTGACAATAAATGGTTTAGACTCATATGGTATGTCTCAATAAAGAACTTATTTTCCAACATGAATTGGCACCATTTGACTAAATTATGGATAATATATCTTTTTTGTATATGGAAAAATTCTTCCCCTGTCATTCAACTTAGGTTTGTTCATGTACCTTCTACTCAAATCTATTCATGCACCTTTCTTTGCTCAGACTTGTTCATGCATCTTTCTCTACTCAAATCTATTTGTGTGATTTTCTACTCAAACCTATATTAGAGTTTTAGAGATCCTTCTCAAATGAATTCATATTGTCTATACGTATGGTCATCTAGATATCCTAGGCATGCACTCTCTTTGTGGTCTCTTCATAGGAATCCTTTTTTAATTACACTTAGAACGTTTTGTCCATGATTCTCAAATTAGTGCAAGGCTCTTTTCTCCTGCAACATATTTATTCATGATTCAATATTCACTCACTCTCTTCTGCTTTTATATCCTTGGATTTGAGGATGTTTTCTTAAGACATGGACTCTCTACTTGAATTTTTTATTCATGGGGTGATTGTCATTTCACCATTTGACTTTCTTCTTTTCTTATCACTTTGTCAAATATATACAAGCACTCTTCATATACTTATAACTATTGTTAATCCTTTGTTTTCTTTAATACTTCCAAAGTTATTATCCTTTATGTTAGCATAGGGTATATTTTCTTACCTATAATTTATTACATATTTTACTTAGTCGACATATTAGTTTGCTTTGCTTACTTTATTGTTGGGTGATCTTTTATACTATGGTTGGCATATTTATATCTTTGATGGCATATAATATTATTTTAGATCTTGCTATAGTTTAGAGGATATGTCTTGGGCATCCTTATTTGTTAAGCTACTGTCCAATTGTAACTATTTATATTTCGCAAGTATCAATGAAAACTAATGTTCGCCTTTGTCACTTTCATGGTATCAGAGCGGAGATTTTTGTGAGCCTAATTTTTGTTCTACATTGTTTCGGATTAACCCGAGCATGAATATCGAGGTCGATCATTGTGAACACCTTGGGCACGATACCCAAGGCACTCGATTAGACTGACGTGGACCTGTTTGGATCGTCTGTTCGGACATGTAGACCAAGGAAAAATAAATCGAGGGAGACAAACTGATGTAGAGGGATTAGACGACTCGGGTGTAGATCTGACAACACCACACAATGCAATAGAGTTGGAGCAGACGTGTTGGTGGAATAGCCAACGGGATGCAGACCATGCTGGCGGACTAGCCCAACTCATGGGCGAAGACCCCTAGACCATACTAGAGCCACTAACATGGTGAACTAGACCATATGGAACGCAATCTACCAAAAAAAACTTACCACCACATGGCAACCATGCTCAATAGGAGGCGATAGATTCAGTTAGGCAAGAGAACATTTTGAGTAGGAGAGTCTACCTGAAGGTAGACAACTCCCTTCTGATGTGTTTTTATTTTTAAAATGTATATTCTACCCCCGTTTGCCATATGTGGGATAATACCTATATTTTTTATTATCATTGTGCCTTGGCATGAAACGCCTAAAACATCTCATTTGAGCGACAAGATCCAATCAAAGCAGGTGAAAGAACGTGCAGAGGAGGCAGTGTCCAGATTTGATGCCTAGATGCAGATCATTTGACTACGTTCTAGTGTTGTATTTTCCTGGCTATCAGAGGTAGAGATCTGTCCCATCAGTTGTAGATGAAGAATTTCAACGACCACCGACGAACATTGTTGTTTAAACCTATAAAGGAGGAACCCGTAGAGGAGGAGCTCGTAGATGAGGCAGATGCCCTATCGATCGTGTGTCGATCGATCCAAATCTGTGCCACAACAGACATGTGATCACCACCGTCGATTAACCTGTGATAGACGAAGTACCTGCATGAGGAAATAGCATGGTTTTCTCATTATTTCATCTCATGGTATAGTAAAAAAAAACTTGTTTTTTACCTCTGAGCAGTAGTGTCATTGAGCGGAGGACCCATCATCGCAGAGGTGGGATAATAGAGGAGTCGTCGCGGAGGAGGTGATCATTGTGGAGGAGGCATCGCCAAGTGCCACTAGCGCATAGCAAGGGTTAATGATTAGGGTGTAGCCTTTTTGCTTCACTGGTGGTTGGAGTTGGAGTGGCGAGTGGCCAAGCAGCAAGGTCGCTGCCAAGCCACAATACGGGATTTCAATTCCCCTGGAAGCATAAAAGGTCAAAAAAATTATGATTAAGTTTTTTTATTTTAATGTTAATATTTTTTTTATATTAATTAAATAATAATTTCTTAATTTTTATTTTCTTTTAGAAATTTAAATTGAGAAATTTATATTTAATTAGTCTAACTTATTTTCATTAAAATTTAATTAAGCTTTCATATAAAATTATCATTTAAACTACCTTTTGCTCCAAAACAAAACTTTCCTTCATACCACAAAATTTGCTCATTGAAAACATTAGATGGAGGGCATTTTTTTCATGCTATTTTCATTGCAAAATTGATCAAGTGGATGTATCAAATAGGGGGGATAGAGAGTAATTTTTTCCAATTGAAAAAGGTAATTTAGGCATTGTACTTAGGTGCATTTTCGGTAGTGATCGACACCTAAAAATTTATTTTTGTGGGAAATTTATGTTGTATGTTGCATTTACATATCCATTTCTATTTTTGCACTACAACATTAAGTAAAAATCAAGCAAAATTAAGTCCCCAAAATTGAACCCATCCGTACAATTTATTTGCACCGCAGTGTTTGGTATCTATGATACCTCTAGCTCGCACTTACAGGTAATGTTATCATGATCGGGCTAGTGTATCTGCTGCCTAACTTAGTTGCAATAGTGACGTCTAAGCTTGTTCTCTATCAATCGTCGGGAAGATATAAGTTTACCATTTTGCTATTTTTTACTCCATTCCACTACCCTAATCATTCTTGTTGTTATACGTAAATCTTGACAAATATTTTAATATCTAAAGTGTTTAGGAGAAGTTACACCCCATACATGAGGATAGAAGACCTTCTATGATAGGTGTCATAAACAAGACCCTTTCAGTACCGTCTATGTTCCATGTATCATTCTGATCTCTAAATACCTATAGTCTCCCTCATGTAAGGGCGAATATTTTTTGAAAGGATCAGTATAAAGGTCTGGTAAAGGTATAAATAAAGGGGGACCATTTGGTGATATAAGGAACCCTCATTATGGTTGTTATCCACAAGTACCCGACAATTTCTTAGTTACTGAAAGTTTCCAATTACACACCATGGAAAATCAAAATGAAGGCTATTCTCCAAATGGAAGATTTGTGGGATGTTGTTTCTGGTACAACAACAAGACCTTCACCAACAACTAGATCAACTCAAGCTACACCACCAACTACAGATCAAATTGCTTTTGACAAGAAATATAACAAGGTAAGAGTGCTCATCTTGCTTGCTATTTCAGATGAAGTTCAACCTCACATAGCTAACACGAAACATGGTAAAGAGGCATGGGATGCCCTTACAACCATTTATGAGGGTAATAATGAATCCATCATTATACACCTCCAATATCAACTTCATAGTTTGAGTATGAAGCATGGAGAGACGGTTGAACTATTTCTTTGTAGAGTGGCTGAGTTAAAATCAAAGTTGAATGCTTTGGGAGAGACTGTAGATGATAAGCTCCTTAATTTAGTAGTCATGAGAGATTTACTTGATTTATTTAGAATGTTGATAACTTCTCTTCAAGTGTCATAGAGAAAAGTTACCTTTGTTGAGTTGGTAAATATGCTTCAGGAAGAAGAGGCTCGTCAACTTCAAAGAGATGAAGCTTCTAATATAGCCCTATTTTCCAATAATAAGGGCTCCAAGAGGAAGGGTAATTTTCATAAGGGAGGATCCTCTTCCAAGGATAAGGGAACTGTGATAAGAATACCCATGATACCAATCGGTTTTGGTATAATAATAAGCCACAAAAGAATAAGGGATAAAACAAACCCTAGAACAAGAACAAGCAACCAAAAGTGAATGTTGATGTAGAATAATATGACTTAGATTCTAAGTGGGCACACAAGGTGATCATGAATACCACAACCTCCAAGCCAACGGGTCCTCTAGTGCTAGTAAATACATGACTAGCAACAAATCATGGTTTACGACATATCAGGCCAAGGAAGGAAAACCTGTCACCATTGTTGATGATAAACCTACAAGGTTTAAGGTGAGGGTACATTTTCAATCAAACTTCCCGCTGGAAAGTGTCATATTGAAAGAGTCCTTTATGTTCCAGGATTGGTAAACAATTCGTTGTCAATCCCAAAAATCTTGGACAAGAAAATAGTTTTTGATTTTCATGTTGAATATGGTTAGAAGCGTTGCTTTATCACCAAGAGGGGTAAAAACATTGCAAATTATTTATACAAGCATGGCTTTTTCACTTTGGATGCTATCTCCACCCCTCACATTGCCATGACAGTTTCTACAAAGGAAGCCACCACACTTAGGCACAGGAGATATGGGTATCTTAGTTTTGTATATTTACTTGAATTAAGTAAATATGAGATGGTAAAGGGTCTTCCCTCCCTTTCCACTACATCGTCAGTTTACTCTAACTGCTTGGCAGGGAAGCAGCATAGGTACCTTTTGAAAAGAGTTCTACAAGAGCAAAGAAACCTTTGGAGTTAATTCACATTGATATGTGTGATCCTTTCACCCCAAACAATTTTAGAGGCAAGAGGTATTTTCATTTGTTTGTATATGACTACTCATGGAATATGTGGGTATTCTTTATTCATCTGAAATCAGAAGCTTTCAGTCACTTCCAACAATTCAAGCAATTTGTTGAGAAGGATTCAGGGACTTCCATCAGAACCCTCCGCTCAGATCGATGGGAGAGTTCACCTCTAAATAATTTTCTGCATATTTGACTACACATGGTATCAAGAGACAACTCACTACTACTTATACTCCTTAGAAAAATGGAGTTGCTAAATGGATGAATCGTTCCATCATGGAAATGGTTCATTGTATGCTCACAAGAGCACATCTAGAGCAATGCTTTTGGGCATAAGTTGTCACCACTGCAGTGTATCTATTGAATAGGGCACCCATAAAGGCCCTAAATGGTATAACTCTACAGGAAGCATGGAGTGGTCGAAAATCCTCCATCTCTCATCTACGTGTTTTTGGATATAAAGATTTTATGCACATACCCAAAGAGAAAAGGAAGAAGCTAGATGAGAATACCTTGCAATGTGTTCTTCTTGGATATGATGAGAACTCAAAGGATTATCGATTGATTGATCCATTTACCAAGAATATTCATACTAGCATAGATGTTTTTTATGAAGCTTTCACATCATAAAACACATCAGATATATACTTAGATTTTGTAGAATTTAAGGATGAGAAGTCTTCTTCTTCATCTCAGAAGGGAGGATCTCTTCTTCTCCAAATAAAAATATTTCGAAGTGGTATAAAAGTACTATTAAAGACTCCAAGATATCCACTCCACTAGATATGAATCTGAATAGATCTCGTACTCGCAATATAGCTCGTCAAGAGAAAGCTGCAACAAAGACTACTGAGGTTGATGAACTTTATCAATATTTTGAGGAACTTTCTATTGAACCAAAAGATATGGATTTGGATGATGAAAGAGTTTTTATATCTTCACTTTATGATCATGAACTAGAAAAAATACAATATGCCCTTGGTAAGCCACACTGGAAGGCTGCTATGGACACATAATACAAGTCATTGAAGAAGAATCAGACATGGAATCTTGTTGACCTGCCACACGAAAAGAAGCCCATTGGCTAAAAATGGGTGTATAAATTCAAGTACAAGGTAGATGGAACAATTGATAAGTATAAGGCTCGCATTGTGGCTAAGTTCTATGTGCAAAAGGAAGGCATGACTAAAAAGAAAATTTTGCACGTACTGCTCGAATGATAACAATTCGAGTTCTTTGTGCTATGACAGCATAGTTTGGGTGGAAAGTTCATAAAATGGACATCAAGAGTGCATTCCTGAATGGTGATCTTCAAGAAGAGGTCTATATGACTCAACTTGAAGTATTTCAAGTGGAAGGCCAAGAACAAAAAGTATGTAAATTGATCAAATTCTTATATGGTTTGAAACAATATCCCAGATCTTGGTATAAAAATATGGATGATCACCTTATGCAACATGGATTTAAGAGGATTCTGGTAGATGCAAACCTCTATTTCAGGAAACAGGGTTTTGAGATAGTGTTACTTGTAATGTATGTAGATGATATGATTATTACTGGCAGCTCTGAATCTTTGATAGTTGTTGTCAAAAAATACTTGTGCACATATTTTGAAATGGCAGATATCAGACTTCTCCACTACTATCTTGACTTGGAAGTAAACCAGAAAAAGCACCACATCAAGGTGTCTCAGCAAAAATATGCCAAGATATTGTTAGAAAAATATTGTATGACTGATTGTAAGCCAATGGCAACTTCGATGGAGTCAGGACTTTAGTTATCATGGTATGATGATTCACCACAGATAGATGATGCTCTCTATTGACAGTTGATCGGGAGTCTCATATATCTGACAAACACTAGGCCAAATATTGTGTTTGTTGTCAACTATCTTTTGAGGTTCATGCAGGAGCCTAATACTACTCATTGGAAGGTAGCAAAATGTGTTCTTCACTATGTCCATGGTACTATGGAATATGGCCTAGAGTACAAGAAGAATGATCATTCTTCTTTCAAGGATACATGGACTCTGACTATGATGGATCATATGATGATTGTAAGTCAACTTCAGGATATATATTTCATATTAGATCTGGTCCTGTCTCTTGGCACAAAAAGAAGCAATAGGTGGTTGTTATTTCATCTATAGAGGTAGAGTATCATTCCACATGAGAAGTAGTGTGTGAAGCGATATGGTTACATCGCATCTTGACAAGTATGGGTTACCCATCGAAATTTCCAATTTAATTATTCTGCAACAACCAAGGTGTTCTCAACCTAATCAAAAATCTAGTGCATCATGAACGAACCAAGAACATTGATAAACAATGTCACTTCATTTGAGACGAGGTTCCAAGGCACCAAATTCAGCTTTAATACATTCCCACCAATGATCAAGTTGCGGATATCTTCACCAAGGCCCTTGCACGCATCAAGTTTGAGTTCTTTTGCAACTCACTTTGTATTGCAAAATAATGTAATAAAGGGGAGATGTTAGCATAGGGTATATTTTCTTACCTATAGTTTATTCCATATTTTACTTAGTCGACATATTAGTTTGCTTTGCTGACTTTATTGTTGGGTGATATTTTATACTATGGTCGACATATTTATGTCTTTGACGGTATATAATATTGTTTTAGATCTTGCTATAGTTTAGGGGATATATCTTGGGCATCTTTATTTGTTAAGTTGTCGTCCAATTGTAACTATTTATATTTCACAAGTATCAATGAAAACTAATGTTCGCCTTTGTCACTTTTACTTTAGGTTTGTTGATGTTGTTCAGTTGTCTTTGTTGGTCTTTGGATGCTCTAGTGATGCTTTTTGTGAGATTTGAGAATTATATCTCCCTGTTGATTGTTCTTTATTTTCTAATTTTGATGGTAGAGTAACCTATCTTTCGTTCATGATTTGATGATTAACTTCTTTCTTTTCTCTTGCTTGGACTAGAATTTTCTCCTAGATGAACTTTGGTGAAAACACTATTGGTTTCTCTTTCCTTCTTGAAATTGGTTTTAAATATCAAAGAGCCTTTGAAAGGATTGTGCAAACTTTTAAACCTTTGTTTTTAACATGTTCTCTTGAAATTTTTGTAATGCTAAAATAGCTTCAATGGGCTATTTCAATTTTCCTCAAACTTTCTTTTTTAATGCCTTTCAAAAAATGGATTCAATGGGTTGTTTCAATTTTTTTTCAAACTTCTTTTTTTAATGCCTTTCAAAGAGGGCTTCAATAGGTTGTTTCAATTTTTCTTTAAACTTCTTTTCCAATGTCTTTTAAAAAAGGCTTTAGAAGGAGATTCAAATAGCTTCCTTGTTTGCAATATTAAGAGCTTTTATAGCTTATTTTTCTTATAACTTTTGAGGAGATACAAATGGCTTCCTCTCTTGCCTTAATTTGTCTTGGTTGTTTACTTTTATGCTTTTGATTTTGATAGGGATTTCCCACCCTAAAATTTCTTTAAATGTGCCATGGAATTTTTCTTCATAGTCACAATCTCATGCAAGGTAATTTCACCCTTGAGACTTCTTATCTCAAAAATTCAAAATTTCCTTCTCAACAGAGTGTGCTTTGGTTATCTCTATGTCAAATCTAGAGGAGGATCAAAAGAAAGATTTTGTATTCCTTATATTGGCTCTTATACCACATGTTGGATATTAATGCTTCAAATGAATTACATATGAAAGTGAAAGGGTATTTAAATATAATAGTTCTCCAAATATGGCATAGCATCCTACAATTACCCTTGTCCCCTAGTGAATCTTACAAACCATGTGTTGAGTGGTTACTCAACTTCCATTCATATTAAAAATGATATAATAACTCCTAATAGAAAGTAGCATGGTTCAATTTGTTGGTACACTGCCTAGTGCCCTACTTAGTCAACACCTAGTTGTTATCCCCCTATTCCAAATTTTAACAAGTTATGCCACCTAATTTATTTATACATTGTCCAGTTAATGTCCAATTGGAACTGAAGAACACAAGCTTATATTGAGGGGGGGTGAACAGTATAATACCACTTTTTACTTTTCTTTTCTCAAAAAATATTATCCAACATATCAATGGCAATATCAATAGTAGTAATCAAAGCAATGTACAAATAACCACACATAATAGAGACACCAATTTAATGTGGTTCACCCAATATGGGCTACTCCATGGAGAAAATATTTCACTAATATTTTCTCAACAAATATCTTGGGAATCCTTCCCTATTACAATATTTATGGACCTCTGTCCAAAGGAGACACCAATCCCCTAATCAAGTTTGTGGATGCCTATCCATAAGAGATACAAATCCCCTAAGCTAATTCATGGATATCTATCCACAGGAGAACTCCTTCTCCTCTGCTCTAGCTGGTGATTCTCTAGAATACTACTGCCTCCACTGCACTGGCTTGTGGATCTCTCTCCACTGAAGACTCCTATCCTCACTCATAATACATATATCCTCATTACCATGTATAATGGACCTCTATCCACTAGAGGCTACTATCCTCTACTCTTTCACCTCCAAATATTGCTCTCATCTCTATCTCAAATTTGCACTAAACATAGTCCTTCGGTCTAGCACAAATCTGCTCAAAATCTATCTTAAATCTACACTAAACATATTCCTTCGGTCTAGCACAAATATGCTCAATCTCTATCTCAAATTTACACTAAACACATTCCTTTGGTCTAGCACAAATATGCTCAATTTTTGTCTCTGGCCTGGCATAAATCTATCCTCAAATTTGTCCCAAACTCTATCCTCAAATCTATCCTCAAATTTGTCCTCAAACCTTAGCACAAATCTTGATCCAATCACAAATAAACTCTACTAGATCTGACCCAAACCTTAACTCAAGGTTTGAACAAATCAATAAATCAACTATGATCACAAGTCTTCTCAAATACTTACCTCAAATTTATCCACAAGTCCTCTCTAGAACTTGCTCAAACTGCTCTCAAGTCTTCACCAAGACTTACCTCAAATTTGCATTGTAAGCTTCTACAAAATCTCACACTAATCTGTCCACAAGTATTCACCAAGAATTGCCTCAAATATGCTCAAGTTCTCACTAGAACTTGTTCAATCTACTCAACAAGTATTCACCAATACTTGCCTCAAATCTGCTTGTAAGCTTCCACAAAAGCTCACACAAATCTGTCCTTAAGCTTTCACAAAAGCTTCCTTAATCATGTCCTTAAGTACCCTCTAGGACTTACTCAAATCTGCTCACAAGCTTTCACAAAATCTTTTTCAATCAATTACAAAACTTGCATACAAAAACTCAACTCAATCTATCACAGAAAACCTCTTCAATCACCCAAACAAGTTTCACACGTAATCTTGTTTAACTTACATAATCATATAGAGAATTGTTAGAGACTCAATATGTTTCATACTCACAAACACTCAATCACTCTCAAAACTCTTCTTTAAATCAATTAATAATGAATAATAATTTGTTTCACATAACTTGAACTATCACTCCAACATTTCCAATCATTTATGCTCAATCAACTCTACTCAACCAATTACTCAATGATACAACTTGCTTATAAACCCTAACAAATTGTTTCACTATGCTTTCAAAAACTCACACAATGGAACTCAAACCTTGACTCAAGATGATTCCAAATTCAAATAACAATGATACTCATGGTATTTCACAAAACCCTAGTCAAGCACATGAAGGCTTAATCAAAATTTCCACAATGCTTATCAAACAAGGTTTCTAGCATCAACTTTCATTCCAAAAACATCCTTATCAATCAACATTGGATATCTCAAAACCAAACTCAATAATTCTTATCAAACAATATTTTTCACTCCAACTTAGCATTCACAACATCCAATCCAATCAATATTTCACTCACAAGGAATATGTGCCCATACCTTTTGTTTGATGATGAATTGACCTCAAAACCTGTCTCAATCACAATCAACCTCTTTGCCTATCTCAAAGGTTAGGTAGCAAAAACCTTCTCAGAATTTCATTCAAATATTCCCTCAAAATATTTCACCACACAAAACATTAAATCTCAATTACACCTTATAATCTCCACACTTCAAAAATGATTAACAAAAATTAAACAACTCACTTCAACAATTTATTTTCTTTATTCACCTTATTACTCCTTCCAAATTTTAATCATCAAAATCATAATATAATATTTTAACTTTTATAAACCTTATATATGCCTAACACAAAAACAATCATGCCACATAAAACCTTAGGATAAAAGGTAATTAAAAAATTAAATACCTCTTTTACCCTTGACGGGATTCGATCCCTCGTTATGCTGCCACTAGTTCCCTAGTCACGCCCCAACTGCTGCGTGAGCTAGGTTCTCACCTTGGTAGGAAAAAGTGCCTTATGCACTTTGTAGCCTATGTTGGATGCCCAAAACAAAAATGACCACCACAAAATACTATCTTTGGGATTCGATCGTGGGACCTCTCGCCTGTCAACGTATCAACGCATAGTCACTTTCCGCTATCCCAACCACCAGGTTGGCAATGAGGCTTTAAGCCTCCTTTCCTTTATCCCTTCGTTGGTTGTAGAATAAAATAAAAATTTATCTTTTTTCTTTTCACGTAGATCACAGAAATTCGTAGGCACTCGCAATGTGAATCAAACAAAGGTAAGGGTTTAGTCAACCAATGCACATGGTATTTATACCATTGTGTCATCTCCCTTTGGATGTCGACGGAAGGGGAAAATGCATACAACGTCGGCATTAATTAAACCTTTGCCCTTATAACCCTAACCTTAGGGTTAATTAAATTAAATTATAAATTAATTTATAATGAAATTATTATAATTAATTTAACAACTTTAGGTCTTAACATTAGACCTTTAATATTATAATATTATTTTTCTTGGGCCTTCCTATTGCTCCTTTAGACCTTATCTGACCACCTTGAAGCAATCTTTCTCTTGCACTGCATACTGAAACTGACTCTTGACATCCTTCCTTTTGCACTGCTCACTGAAACTGACTCTTGACATCAATGACAACAAATATTGCTCATATTTCCAAAAATATCCCCCTTTGTCATTGATGGCAACCCATTTATCTTTTACCATTTCCTTTACCTCTTTATGTTCTACTCCCCCTGACTGAATGCTCTCCCCCTAAGTCAAATCTCTCTCCCTTTGACATCAATGGCAAAGGGTCACCTTTGGGGCTCGGGGCTAAGAATGAGACTCTTAGCTTAGCCCATTTCCCACCTCCTCTCTTTAGGTGGTTAATTTTGGGGTGGGAGTATCTCTACTCCCAGCATACACTGATCTTTACCTTTGTCCACCTTCTTCCTCAACTAATCCTTCTGATTCCTCTGACTATTCATGTTCCTGCTTATCTCTGGAAGTTTTGCTCTACACCACTTGGCTATATGCCCAACATTATTACACTTATAACACTTAATTTTGTTATTCCTTAAATGTGCAATTGTATTGGGGTTTCTTCTGGTGAAGCCATATCCATTCTTGTCATGAACCCTGCAATTAACTACCTTATGACCAAACTAATTACAAGAGTAGCAATACCCTTGAAAGAGATGTTTGTTTCTGAAATTTCCATATTTTTGTATTTCATGTGTCCTACACTATGTAGCCTTGTACTTAAACCTATGACATGAGAAGCATAATCCATTGAAACTACCTTGCCTTGACCCCACTTATTTCTTAGTCTCTTTGACCATGTGATGCTTCTTGTTCTATCTGTTTTTCATTTTTGCATTGTTCCTTCTCTTATTGAACTTTCTATTGTCCAACTCATCCTTAGAATTTTCACTTTCTCTTTCACTCTCTTCTGCTGAAGCTTCTTATTTGGAGCTTAAGATTGACTCCTCTCCTTGTCCTCTTTGTTCCTATTCAAAACCAAGTCTTACCTTATTTGTTGAAGATCTTTGTACCTTGATAATCTTATCCAATTTCTTTGAGCTACTCCCAAATCTGTGTAGCTTATCTCTAGACTCTTTCACTTACTTACTTAATGAAGATACTTCATACTCTAACCTTTCACATTCTAAAACCTTTGCTTCTAACCTCTCTTTAAATTTCCTTGTCTTGGCTATTGAGTTGGTTAGATCTTCTATAAGCTTTCATTTCTCTTCATCACATTCTTGAAATTGAAGCTTGAGTTTTGAGTTCTACTTTCTTACCTTCCTTAATGCATCAAGGGTAGAAATAAGCTCACCCCCAATATCAACTTCTCATTCCTATGATTCTTCCTCTAGTCCTTTACCTTTAGGATCTTCTTCATTATTTTCTGATTCCTTTTCACTAGAAGCACTTCCTTCTTCTTTTATTTCCATAAGAAGACTTTATTCTTCTGGACCTTCACTAGCATATTCATATTCATCATCACTGAAATTGAATTCATTTCTTGTAAAACTATATTCAAGATGGCATATGTTACCACATCTAAAACACTTGAGAATCATTGGTGCCCTTTTTCTAACGTCATATTTTTCTTCTTCCAGAAATAGAATTTCTTCTTCTTCAGTATCTGAGGATATGCCATCACTATCACTTGAACTCTTACCTACCTTATCTACATTAAAAATATTCTTATGTCTCTGGAAAAACTTCTTCCTTGCTTGCTTTGTTCATCCCTATCTTTATTTTGGTACTTGTATTTTCTTGTTTCCCTGTTCTTATGATCCTATTTTTCTTCATCATTGTTATTTCTAGCCTCTAGATAATCAGTTGCATAGTGACCATATTTACCACAATTAAAACATCTAACTTATTTCGTACCTTTATACTTTATCGAGTCCTTGTTCCTTCTGCCATAATTTACTTCTTCATCACTAGATAACTTATTGCTTGAGTCTGACTTCTTACCCTTTGAATTTTTTGTAACTTTGAAGGTTGCCTCCTTCTGGGGAATAGGTTCCTCTTTTATTCTCATCTCAAAATCTGTGAGAATTCCATGTAATTCATCCCTTGTCAAAAGTTCAATATCTTTTGACTCTTCTATAGCTGAAATCTTTTCACTATACCTTTTTGGAAGTGACCTTAAAATCTTATCAAAAACATATATTTCTTCAACCTTAAGTCCAATTCCTTGCATGGAGTTAACGACCTCATCCACACGGATTAGGTATACTGCAATGTTTTCCTCATCCTTCATCTTTAGGTCTTCAAATTTTCTCTTGTAATTTTGTAACTTTGCTTTTTTGACATTTTTGTCTCCCTCATATATTCCTTTCAACTTATCGTAAATTTCCTTTACTAATTTGTAATGCATAACATTTATAAACTTTGTTTCACGCAAACCCTTTAAAATTCCGTTCATTTCCTTTGAATTATTCAAATGTAGGATCTTTCCATATTTATCTATATATGGAGTAGCTTGCGGTATGTATCCATTTTCAACTTCTTCCCATATTTCATTTCCAAGTGTCATTAGGTGAATCTTCATTCTCATACTCTAAAGTACATAATTTTTCCCATCGAACAATGGTGCAAAATTCCCTGATGATCCATTCTGAGAATCCATTTGTGTTCTTGTAAGATTTTCCTTCAAGTTTTTAAACTCTTCCAAAGGAACCCGCTCTTTCCCAGCTTCCAGAGGTATCATGCAAGGTGACCCATTATTCCCTTATTTATTCATCATTATTGCTGAATGCTTGGGTAGGACTATAACCAAAAAGAGGGAAAACAAAACCCTTGAGGGAGTTACCATTGTTCATGGAGCTAGACCTATCTCTCATCTTCAATTTGTGGATGACTCTACCCTTTTAGGCAAAGCTCCAGTTAAGGAAGCTTCTAATTTTAAGCAAATCATTAGCTATTTTTCTAATGCTATCGGGCGGTTGATCAATGAAGACAAAACTAAAGTTATTTTCTTTCACTGCTCTGCTAGACAGGAAGCCATGGTCTTGGATAAATTAATACATAAGAAGACCTCTCTTCCAATCACTTATTTAGGTATTCCCATAAATATTCAAAGGCAGAAAAATAAAGATTGGAATTGGTTGTTGGACAAAGTCTAGAAGAAAATTGGAAAGTGGACCAACAAGTGGCTTTCTTATGGGGGTAGAATCACCTTGGTAAAATCAGTCCTTCAAGCTATTCCTATTTATGTTTCTTTCGTTTTGAATATCCCAAAGGTTGTTCTTCGAGAATTGGATCAAATCAGTCATCGTTTCCTTTGGAGTGGTACTAAGGAGAAAAGAAAATGGGCCTTGGTGAAATGGGATACTTTATGTCTTCCTAAGAGTGAATGGGGGTTAGGATTTCGGTCTTCAATTAATAACAACAAAGCTTTAGCTGCTAAATTATATTGGAGTATGTTGCATAACCCCAATGCTCTTTGGGCCAATAATCTCCGTGCTAAATATGCTGAGAACAAAAGTCTTGAAGACCTTGTTTGCTATCAACTTCCTACCAAAGGTTCTCCCATTTTAGCAGTTCTTAAGACTGGTGAGGATTTGATAAATAAAAAATTATTTTGGATCATTCATAATGGTCAACATGCAAATTTTTGGACAAATTCTTGGGATGGTCACAAGCCTTTGATAACTCAATTTCTCGATTGGAGGCCTTGGATGGAGGAGCTTCACCGAGCTAATTGGATAAAGGTGGCTAATTAATTTCGGTACCATACTGGTAATTCAAAGGTTGGTAGATATTGGATCCCTATTGAGGACTAGCCTATTCAAATCCCAGAAAGGCAAAGACAAGATATCCAAGGCATCCTTCATATGAGATCCCTCTCTTGGTCCCATGAAAAATATTGTTTTGGATGGAACGACACTACTAAGGGTGAGTATTCAGTTGCTCAAGGTTATTTGACCTTATGCCATAATAATCCCAACCATTCTTCTGACATATTTTCTCAATTGTGGGCTCAAAAGCTCTGGCCTAAGGTGAGGTTCTTTAATTGGCTTTTATTGCATCATAGGGTGCTTACTGGTGAGCAACTTATGAAGCATGGTTTTCATGGCCCTTTTAGATGTGAAATGTGTGAAGAGAATGTAGAAAATATCAACCATCTTTTTATTGAGTGTACTTTAGCCTCTGAGATATGGAGGAGAATGGCAACTTTACTTGGCTTACAATGGTCCAATTTTTTCACTTTTGAACAGCTTTGGAGGGATTGGCCTAATCAAGAGGGTGTTGATCATTTTATTAGGCAGTTAGTTTGGATGGGTTCTACCATTCTTCTTTGGAATATTTGGAATGAAAGGAACAACCAAATTTTTAATCAAGATAGGAAGGATATTCACTATATTTGGCAAAATACCATAGCCAACTTAGTTGAATCGGTCCATCATCTCCTTAATCACCCCCAAAACTCCCACCAAATATGGGATCAAGTGATGCAAAGATTGAAGATTAAACCTTCTAAGGGCAACCAACTTAAAGGGAATGTGAGTATTAGTAAGATGGATAGGACTAGAAATTGGCAACCTCCTCCTAAGGATTTTGGAAAATTCAATACTGATGGAGCCTCTAGAGGGAACCCTGGAAAATCCAGTGTGGGAGGAATTGGTAGACTTTCAGATGGCTCCCTGGTTTTTACTTTTGTTGAGAATTTGGGTATTCTTTCCAATAACCTTGTTGAGGGGTATGGTATCCTTAGAGGCCTTCAGGAGGCTACCAAGGTTGGATGGGAAAAGGTGTTAGTTGAGTTTGACTCTCAACTTATGATTAATCTCTTGAAGACTCCTTCTAAGAATCATAAGGTGGATTGGAGAATAAAAAGAATTATTGAGAAAATTTAGTTAATCCAGATGGGATTTTTGAAAGTTGATTATAATCATGTGGTCAGAGATCAAAACAAGAGTGCTGATGCTTTAGCTAATTGGGCTTTGGAAAAAGGTGATCTTACTTGTTATGGCCACCCTCCTATATGGTGGGCTTCTCAAATTAGGGAAGCTCTTCTTTCTATCATTTCTTTGGATGGCTCCAGTTCTGAAGGTACCTAGTTTCTTCTTGTTTTTTTTTGTTTCTCTTTGGTTCATTCAGTTTTTTTAGTTCCCTAGCTCATTCTATTCTTTATTTTGTTTCCTCTGTTGATTCTTGCATTAATAGTCTTCTGGTCTAGATAGGTCATTGTTTTGTTCATTTTTTTTTCTTTTGTCTTCTTTTTTTTTGTTTAGTTTTTTAAGGTGGGTGGGTTCTTTTGTTTTGTTTTGTTTTTGTGTTATTTGTGTTGTTTTTTGTTGTTCTTGTGTTTTTGTTGTTTTGTTTTTTTTTTATGTTTATTGTTATTGTTCTTGTGTTTTTTTCGTTCTTGTTCTTGGGTTTCTCTTTGTTTGTGTTATTTCATTTTTTTATGTGTGAGTGTTTTCTATGTTTTTTGTTTTTGTTTATTGTCTGTTGTTGGTTGTTTTTATTTTTATTTTATTTATTTTATTTTTTAGGTTTTGGTTGTGTTTATTTTTCATGTTTTTTTGGGTTATGTCTTTGTAGTGTTCTGTTGTTTTTGTCTTGTTTGTGTTTTGTTATGTGGTTCTTGTGTTTTTCTATGTGGTTTGTGTTGTGGTTTCTTTTATCTTATTGTGCGTGTTTGGTTGTGCTTTTGGTTTTGACACACTCAAGGAGTTTGTTTTTTATTTTATTTTATTATTTTTGTTGTTATTTTCTTTTTTTAATTTGGTTTTGTGTGTTTGTTTTCTCCTTGAGTATGTCAAAGGTGGTAGGCTAGGTCCGAGTCCTGGGCATTTTTGGCGGAATGGATACCCCTGCCTCCTTGGGTCTTACCCGAAAGTGGCATCCCTTTTTGGGATGTTTTCCACAAATAAAAAAAAAGATAGTGGGGGTGAACAGTATAAGACCACTTTTTACTTTTCTTTTCTCAAACAATATTATCCAAAATATCAATGGCAATATCAATATCAGTATTCAAATTAATGCACAAATTACCACACACAATAGAGACACTAATTTAATGTGATTCACCCATTGTGGGCTACTCCACGAAGAAAATATTTCACTAATATTTTCTCAAAAAATATCTTGAGAATCCTTCCCTATTACAATGTTTATGGACCTTTGTCCAAAGGAGACACCAATATCCTAATAAAGTTTGTGGATGCCTATCCACATGAGACACCAATATCCTAAGCTAATTCATGGATATCTATCCATAGGAGAACTTCTCCTCTGCTCTGGTTGGTGATTCTCTAGAAGACTACTACCTCCACTGTATTGTATTGTGGGTCTCTCTCCACTAAAGACTCTTGTTATGACTCAAAAGACCTTTGTCCTCACTAACTTGGCTAATGGATCTCTATCCACTGGAGACTACTATCCTCTGCTCTATCACCTCCAAAGCTTACTCTCAACTCTATCTCAAATTTGCACTAAATATAGTCCTTTGATATAGAACAAATGTGCTCAAACTCTATCTCAAGTCTGCACTAAACACAGTCCTTCGATCTAGCACAAATATGCTCAATATCTGTCTCAAATTTGTACTAAACACAGTCCTTTGGTCTAGCACAAATTTGCTCAATCTCTATCTCTGGTCTGGCGCAAATCTGTCCTCAAATCTATCCTAAACTATGTCCTCAAATATATCCTCAAGCCTTAACACAAAGCTTGATCCAATCACAAATCAACTCTGCTAGATCTGCCCCAAATATTAACTCAAGGTTTAAACAAATCAATCAATCAACTCTGCTCATAAGTCTTCTCAAATACTTACCTCAAATCTATCCACAAGTTCTCTCTATAACTTGCTTAAAATACTCTCAAGTCTTCACCAAGACTTACCTCAAATCTGCATTGTAAGCTTCCAAAAAATCTCACACTAATCTATCCACAAGTCTTCACCAATACTTACCTCAAATATTCTCAACAAGTTCTCACTAGAACTTGCTCAATATACTCAACAAGTCTTCACCAAGACTTACCTTAAATCTGCTTGTAAGATTCCACAAAATCTCACACAAATTTATTCTTAAGCTTTCACAAAAGCTTCCTTAATCCTTTCCTTAAGTCCCCTTTAGGACTTACTCAAATATCCTCACAAGCTTTCACAAAATCTTGCTCAATCAATTGCAAAACTTGCATACAAAAACTCAACTCAATCTCTCATAGAAAACCTCTTCAATCACCCAAACAAGTTTCATGCATAATCTTGTTTAACTTATATAAGCATATAGAGAATTGTTAGAGACTCAATATGTTTCATAATCACAAACACTCAATCACTCTCAAACTCTTCTTCAAATCAATTAAGAATAAAGAACAATTTATTTCACAAAACTTGAACTATCACTCCAACACTTCCAATCTATTATTCTCAATCAACTCCACTCAACCAATAACTCAATGACACAACTTGCTTATAAACCCTAACAAAGTATTTCACTATGCTTTCAACAACTCACACAATGGAACTCAAACCTTGACCCAAGATGATTCCAAATTCACATAACAATGATACTCATGGTCTTTCACAAAACCCTAGTCAAGCACATGAAGGCTCACTCAACATTTCTAACAATGCTTATCAAACAAGGTTTCTAGCATCAACTTTTATTCCAGAAAAACCCTCATCAATCAAAATTGGATATCTCAAAACCAAACTCAACAATGCTTATCAAACAATCCTTTTCACTCCAACTTAGCATTCACAACATCCAATCCAATCAATATTTCACTCACAAGGAAGATGTGCCCATACCTTTTGTTTGATGAAGAATTGACCTCAAAACTTGTCTCAATCATAATCAACCTCTTTTCCTATCTCAAAGGTTAGGTAGAAAAAACCCTCTCAAATTTTCATTCAAATATTCCCTCAAAATATTTCTCCATACAAAACATTAAATCTCAATTACAACTTATAATCTCCACACTTCAAAAATGATTAGCAAAAATTAAACAACTCACTTCAAAAATTAATTTTCTTTATTCACCTTATTACTCCTTCCAAATTCTAATCATCAAAATCACAATATAATATTTTAACTTTTATAAACCTTATATCTCCCTCCTAACACAAAAAAAAAATCATGCACATAAAACCTTAGGATAAAATTTAAGTAAAAAATTAAATACTCTTTTACCCTCGGTAGGATTCGATCCCCCGATGCACTACCACCAGCGCCCTAGTCGCGGCCCAACTACCACGTGAGATAGGCGCTCACCTTGGTAGGCAAAAGTGCCATATATGCTTTGTAGCCTATGTTGGGCACCCAAAACAAAAACAACCACCACAAAATATTGCCACCAGGATTCGATCGTGGGACCTCCCACCTGTCAATATCTCAACGCATAGTCGCTTGCCACCATCCCAACCACCAGGTTGGCAATTAGGCTTTAAGCTGCATTTTCTTTATCCCTTCGTTGGCCATCAAATAAAACAAAAATTTATCTCTTTTCCTATTCAAGCATATCGCAAAATTTTGCAACCACTCGCAATGTGAATCAAACGAAGGTAACGGCTTAGTCAACCAATGCACATGGTATTTATACCATTGTACCATCTCCTTTTGGACATCAATGAAGGGGGAAAATGCATATGACGTCGACGTTAATTAAACCTTTGCCCTTATAACCCTAACCTTAGGGAAAATAAAATAAAATTATAAATTAATTTATAATGAAATTATTATAATTAATTTATAATTAATTTAATAACCACCTGAAATGTGATATTGTAGAGAGGTGGTATATTTAGTGTTGGCCCCAATATTTTATCTATTTATTTTATTAGCCAAATTGTAGTGAATTCTCACTACAACAAGCAAATACCAATAGAAGAAAGAGCTCTAAGCAAGGTTGTTGTCTGATACCAAGTGATATGAAGGGTCCATAAGTTCCATCTAAATACCAAGTAGTTGAAATAAGGAATATAATGAATATTCTTGTAAGGAGGATCCTATGCTAAAGGTTATTATCAAACTCAAAGCTCCCCATGCCACAAGGTAATGTTAACCACCCAAACTAGATAGATGAAGAGTCTCAACATTTTTGGTGGTAACTAAGACACTCCCCATCACAAATAAAGATATCAGAGCATTTTTAGTGATAGCTAACAGGGCTTCACTGCTTACAGGACCTCTATCCTCATGGAAACACTAGATCCACCTCTCAATTGGGGGGACAAGTCCAAAAACCAAAACATCATCTCTAGAAAATTGGGATTCAAAGAGACATGTATCTCAAGTCAATTACAAAATAGTGCCAGTATGACATCCATAGAATAAAATCCAAATACCATATAGGAAGAAAATGAGGATGAGAATATTCACAAGGATGAGGTCAGTAAGCTTTCAAGGCTTGCCTAGCCATATGAAGGTCCCCCAAAATTTGTGGTGAAAGGTAGAAGGGGACAAAAGAATTAAATCAGACAGATAATAGCTCAAGGTATGCTCACCAATGGAAAGGTCTAGTAGCTCCAATGAAAAAATACTCTCAAAGCATCAACATTTAATCTAGAAACACAACAACAACAAAGGCAACATCAAATAGACAAATAAATCATCCAGAATTACAACTGAGACTCATGTTGGGAAGTTTTAGTTCTAAATATAAAGGATATTCCATCAGAGTGATTGGGTTCCTAGAATCGATCCCAAGCTAGAAGCCTCCCTAAAATATTGTAATCTATAATAAGAAGGGGGAACAACAAAATAAGGCAAACAAAAAATTGGTAGTACCCTAAGGACCACATCATACATGGGGACCTAGTTTTTGTGGCAAATGAGGAGCAAAGACCAATTGACATAAGAAACAATCAGATCTGGTAGAAATATAAGTAGAGCAACTAATTAGAAGTCAAGGAAAATATAAGGGTGGAACTCTTACCATCCTAAAATTAGCAGAAAGGCTTCCTCGACAATATTGAGAATGATGTCACCCAAACTCAAGTTCCCACCAAAAGGAGGGAAGGGTATCATTAATGATGTCCCCAAAATATGTCACCCACTCGAATGACATTTATAGTGATTAAACCCCAAATCGACTTTGGATCTGCCAAAAATAAATGCAATATGGTACCTTGAATGCAACAACCAAAGTAGAATAGATTTATTGTTCAAGAAAATCTTGGAGGGAATTTTGAATTTTGAATTTGGATTTAGGTTGTATAAATAGTCAATTTTTTAACTTAGTAAGGAAGAAAATATAATGGTAGTTCCTCATGCCTAGTATTTGGCCCAATTAGTTTTCTTTTCTCATTTTCTCTTATGTAGTGATTTGGACTCAAATATTGAGTCATTATGTGTATAGACCCCTTCAATTCCTTTCATTATGGTATATGTAATTCACTAAATTTATCATATATATATATATATATATATATATATATATATATATATATATATATATATATATATATATATATATATATATATGAGAGTTGTGGCTACTTGTTTTTTACCCCATTCTTTGTGTATGCAAGTTTGTATGGGAACCTCATGACTAGTATTTATCCCTTCCTTGTGCAAGCTTCATAAGAAATAATTTTCATGTTGTAATGATACGTGCTCACTTTCTTGGCATGGGTATCTTATGTGTTAATTAATCCCATCATTGTATGGAGGTCTTTAATCTTGGCATATTGCCACCTTTATTTTAGGCTAGATAGATTTTATTGCTTTCTTTTACTACTTTTATTTCTAATCCTTTTATTGCACAAGTCCCAGTAGACTAGGCTAAAGTAGGAAGAAATGCACCAATAAAACACCTAGATATGGATTTAGTCTTGGTTAAAAATATCAGAGGTTGTCCTTGGAGATGTATCTCATGCTCCCCAAACTTTAAAAAATATATGCTCTATGTGAGGTGCAAGCACTAGACACACTCAACAACCATAGCGGGTGGTCACCATGTCAAAGCATGGACTGGAGTTAGATTTGGTCCCCAACAATTTAACTAGCATACTCAATGGGATCAATCATATTAAAAGAGCTTAATCTAAGATTATGATGAATATCTCGGTTTTTTGCTTGTTGAAGCAATATAAGTGTTCGCTTGGCAACTTTGCTTATGAATGAACAACTAGAAGAAGTCATATTGAAGAAAGCTATATTGGGACTTTGGTGAAGGTCCCAGTCCATCAACTTGAAGAACAAATATTGTGTTAAGCTGATGACTCTACCATCTAAAGAACCCATGATGCAACAATTTCGTTGTCTAGAAATGGATCCAATTATTCTTTATCCTAAAGGTTAAGCATAATAGAATATGGTTGTAGCCCAGAACCATCAACAAACATAACTATCAGCATGGAATGATAGAGGTCCATTATGACCACCAACCCCACCAATGACATGGGCTGAGATTCTAGTCTTGGCATTGAGGTCCCTATTGCTCTTCACTGGGGAATATATGGTAACCTCCATAGAGCACCTCTAACACATGGTTAGCCTATACACTCAATACAATGTTGACAACTAGGACATGACACTCAGGTTTCTAGTAGCTTCTCGTATAGGAAAGGTAAGATATTAGTACATCTCCCTTCCTCCACACTCCATTGTTGATTGGGACCAGCCTGCTAATTTCTTGATGGATTAATTTAGAGAAAAAGCAGATAAAGTATCCCTTCTAGAGTAGTTAACCACCATTAAAATAGCCATCATGGAAGCTATGAATGACTTCAACACTAGGTTCCACAAGACTTGGTACAGGATGCCTAACGAGATGAAGCCTCCTCACAGTATGGATTTTATTTACTATATAAAAGTGTTCAATTTAGAAATTGGTATGATGGTTAAATCTAAAGGAGGAAACACCCTACCGAAAGCCTATCAAATGGCCCCTCAATCTAAAAGGGACCTAATCCAAATTATAAGGTTGTCCCTTAGACCCCATACCTTTCTTCTTAAAGACCCAATCCTATCATCTTCCACCCCCTATTCACCCCATATTCCAACCCTCCCTTCCTATAAACTCAGTCCTAATATTGATTCCCTCTCTGGCCCCAAGCCACAGAGATCGATGAGTTATAGAACAAGATTAAGGTATTGAAAAATGAAAATGTAACACTTAAAAACCAATGGAATTGATGAGGACATCATTAAGCCTTAGGATTAGTTTATTTCATTTGTTTATTTTTTAATAAATATGTAAATGTGAATTTCCAATTTTGTTAAAGTTAGCTATTTGTTGACTCCCAAATTGGAGTTTTATTGCAATTTGGAGATCATTTGTATACATAAAATATTTTACTTGTGAACAAAAGATTTAATGTGATTATTCCCATGTCAGATTGATATGAGAATATCAATCTTGGAGTTTGCCCATTGAATCCTATAAAGATTCAATGTGATTATTCCTTTATTCCTCAGTTTCTCAAGTTTTTTTACGTTCATTTTCTTTGAGTTTGCCCCATTGAATCCTATACTATCTTCTTCTAAATGGCTATATTTCTTGTATTCTAGACTATTCAAATTTGAAAAAAAATTATAACATCTATACCATGGTTGCAATCATTGTTGTGAGTCACACTGTGAAACAAGTCAATCATGTGTTGTCATTGTTGCAGGATGAAGGAAAGAAGAGTGGTAATGGCAGTTGCTATTTTGTAGAAGAATAAGATCTTTAATTACTGGAGCTTCGAAGACATCAGGTGAATGATCTATTACTAGCAGATTACAATATAATTTTGACATACAAGCATGTCATTTTTGTTTTCCACACGGTGCAGCAACACTTTATCACACGGTTCCACAAGGACTGGAGCCCCATTATTGAAAGGTTGATGAATGCATTAATGATGAATAGGTGCAACAATGGAAATAAGTTGATAGACAAATGCATCATCAAATATGCCATGGAATTGATTTTGAATTTGGTTGGGCTTGATTCTTTAATAATTGATGATGCAGATGGGTGCAGAGCATTCCAGAACAAGCGATATTGGCATCTCCTAGAATTACAAGTGCAAGGTTTTCTTCTTTGCTCACACGCTTGAGCAACTTTGTCTATTACCCTTCGTTTTGTCTCCCTAGAGTAATGGTGGATCTAGATTGAGTTCACATAGCGCGTTGCATGCCTTGACGCTCAAAAATTAATTGTTTGTGTTGTATGAAGTATTGCCATGGTGACAGGTGGCAGTTATTGAAGGTTCTAGTCATACTTCAATTTGTTGTGTTTTTTTCTATGCCAATTCTCTCAATAATTGGTAGTTGCAAACCATGTGCCATGTGACACATGGCATAGTCTCACTAATTCCTTTAGTTTAGACACAGAAATAATGGTCACTATACCCAGGCCTAGAATTTGACAGGCATATGACCATATTTTGCATTTGAAACCGTAAAATATGGTTTTAATTTTATAACGACCATAGATTTTTACTTGTTATTTTTTACAGGTAAATATATTTAAAAACCGTAGATTTTACTTATCATCTGTTAAAATTGCATTAATTTTTTTCCTTCATAAGTTACTGTCCGACAAGTGGGTGAGTGGTGAATTAAGTTCGTTAGGCGAGCGGGGCGATTCTGTGAATACCATCCTACATCCATCCTACTGCTAGTGAGTAAATTTGCAGTTACTACGGTGGTGAATTAAATACCAGGCCTGCATGTGGATCAAACATTTCCCTAACAACTTATAAATGCTTGGTGAAGATAAACGTCTCCGCCCATTATATTTAGTAAAGAATTTTGCTACACTTGGTGAAGAAGGGAAGCGAACATCAGGAGATTCAGGACGAAGAAGGGAGACTAGACTTGCAGGTAGAAAGAAAGAATTTCTTTCCCTTTATTTTGATGAAAGTGCTTGAAAAAATTGTTTGAGAACAGATTTGTTGTTTGTTTGAACACAATAGAATGATGCTCAAAACGTATTGTAGTCTGTGTATTTTCATTCGACTGAAAACAACAATTTATAGACCCTTGAGATTTTGTTTTTCACCCAATAAATTAATAAATAAACCATGTTTCCCTTGCATCTATGTCCGGTTGAGACGACGGTCATTAATCATGGAAAACTTAACGTAATGTTGTTGTATATTTTCTTTTGGCTGGATAACTAATGTGATGCTGCTGTATTTTTCCTTTGGTTGGAAAAACTAAATGCGACGTTGTTGTATTTCCCTCGACCTGAAAGCTTAATTAAACATCGCTGAAAGAAGGAACAATATTTTAGTTTATTAGGGAGGATCTGATCGTCCATATGGCGACCTCCCAATGAGGGAAATACTTAGCGTGTTCATGAGATATGGAGTTAACTTATAAAGTTATAGCTTGCAGTAAGGGATGTCAATAGTAGATGGTCTAATGGTCCCTGTGTGATGGATATGGTATTCTACCTAATTCCTTTATACTATGTAAATATATTTTCAGCAGAATAATAAATGAACTGTTTCAAAGAAAGCAAAGCACTAATGGTGGTTTCTTTTTCTTTGAATTTGATTTCTTACTTCCTGGTTTTGAAGTGTTAATGATAATTTAAACTTGAACAATGCTTCGCTCATATGCTCCATAAATATAGAATGATGTTGTTCATGAAGTGCTAAAAAGGAAATATAGATCTCTTGAGTAAAGCATTGGTATACAATTTGTTTTCAAATTGTAAAAAGCCAAGAGATATACAATCGCGATTGATCCATACCGCTTAACAACGGGAGTATCATAAGAAAAAACATTACATTAAAAACCAAACCACTAAGTTGTCCTATATAAAACTTTAATAATAATACTTATTTATATTTAATATTAATAATAAATTTACATATATTTAATGTATCCATGCCATTGTCCAGATCTACTATTTTATATTTGTTATAATGTTGGTCAATTAAAATATAGAGTTAAACTTATTTAATACAAATCTCCAAATTTAAATTTTATTATTTTAAAAACACATTTAAAATAAAAGATGCATTGATCGTTGTGCGATATCGTAATAATTTGGGTTTTTGAATTTTTATACGTTGGCTAGCTTGTAAAAAAAAATACATTCAATATTTACAAACTTCATTATTATTTTTATTATTAAAATAAAAAAACCTTCAAATGAAAAATATATATTAAAAAAATGCTATTATTAAAATATACTATAAATAGAATAGTGTGAAAAGTGCATTTAATATTACACAATAACAATATTTTAGAATAGACGCCACATTTAATATAAAATAAAATAGATTTACTTTTCATTGTTTAAGATTTAATTTTTATATTTTGATGATCAAAGTGACACATCATGGAATAAGTTTCAAAAATTTCTATAAATAAAATTTAATTGTTTTTTGTTTTTTTTTTTTTTTTTATTTGTGGAAAACATCCCAAAAGGGATGCCACTTTCGGGTAAGACCCAAGGAGGTAGGGGTATCCATTCCGCAAAAAACGCCCAGGACTCGGACCTGGCCTACCACCTTTGACATACTCAAGGAGCAAACAAACACACAAAACCAAATTAAAAAAAGAAAATAACAACAAAAATAATAAAATAAAATAAAAAACAAACTCCTTGAGTGTGTCAAAACCAAAAGCACAACCAAACACGCACAATAAGATAAAAGAAACCACAACACAAACCACATAGAAAAACACAAGAACCACATAACAAAACACAAACAAGACAAAAACAACGAGAACACTACAAAGACATAACCCAAAAAAACATGAAAAATAAACACAACCAAAACCTAAAAAATAAAATAAATAAAATAAAAATAAAAACAACCAACAACGAGACAATAAACAAAAACAAAAAACATAGAAAACACTCACACATAAAAAAATGAAATAACACAAACAAAGAGAAACCCAAGAACAAGAACGAAAAAAACACAAGAACAATAACAATAAACATAAAAAAAAAAACAAAACAACAAAAACACAAGAACAACAAAAAACAACACAAAGAACACAAAAACAAAACAAAACAAAAGAACCCACCCACCTTAAAAAACTAAACAAAAAAACAAAGAAGACAAAAGAAAAAAAAATGAACAAAACAATGACCTATCTAGACCAGAAGACTATTAATGCAAGAATCAACAGAGGAAACAAAATAAAGAATAGAATGAGCTAGGGAACTAAAAAAACTGAATGAACCAAAGAGAAACAAAAAAAAAAACAAGAAGAAACTAGGTACCTTTAGAACTGGAGCCATCCAAAGAAATGATAGAAAGAAGAGCTTCCCTAATTTGAGAAGCCCACCATATAGGAGGGTGGCCATAACAAGTAAGATCACCTTTGTCCAAAGCCCAATTAGCTAAAGCATCAGCACTCTTGTTTTGATCTCTGACCACATGATTGTAATCAACTTTCAAAAATCCCATCTGGATTAACTGAATCTTCTCAATAATTCTTTTTATTCTCCAATCCACCTTATGATTCTTAGAAGGAGTCTTCAAGAGATTA
This sequence comes from Wollemia nobilis, assembly GCA_028583015.1. Classification (NCBI taxonomy): domain Eukaryota; kingdom Viridiplantae; phylum Streptophyta; class Pinopsida; order Araucariales; family Araucariaceae; genus Wollemia; species Wollemia nobilis. The sequence continues at coordinate 5,406,567 of JAQPPZ010001808.1, forward strand.
ATCATAAGTTGAGAGTCTAGCTCAACTAACACCTTTTCCCATCCAACCTTAGTAGCCTCCTGAAGGCCTCTAAGGATACCATACCCCTCAGCAAGGTTATTGGAAAGAATACCCAAATTCTCAGCAAAAGTAAAAACCAGGGAGCCATCTGAAAGTCTACCAATTCCTCCCACACTGGCTTTTCCAGGGTTCCCTCTAGAGGCTCCATCAGTATTGACTTTTCCAAAATCCTTAGGAGGAGGTTGCCAATTTCTAGTCCTATCCATCTTACTAATACTCACATTCCCTTTAAGTTGGTTGCCCTTAGAAGGTTTAATCTTCAATATTTGCATCACTTGATCCCATCTTTGGTGGGAGTTTTGGGGGTGATTAAGGAGATGATGGACTGATTCAACTAAGTTGGCTATGGTCTTTTGCCAAATATAGTGAATATCCTTCCTATCTTGATTAAAAATTCGGTTGTTCCTTTCATTCCAAATATTCCAAAGAAGAATGGTAGAACCCATCCAAACTAACTGCCTAATAAAATGATCAACACCCTCTTGATTAGGCCAATCCCTCCAAAGCTGTTCAAAAGTGAAAAAATTGGACCATTGTAAGCCAAGTAAAGTTGCCATTCTCCTCCATAGCTCAGAGGCTAAAGTACACTCAATAAAAATATGGTTGATATTTTCTACATTCTCTTCACACATTTCACATCTAAAAGGGCCATGAAAACCACGCTTCATAAGTTGCTCACCGGTAAGCACCCTACGATGCAATAAAAGCCAATTAAAGAACCTCACCTTAGGCCAGAGCTTTTGAGCCCACAATTGAGAAAATATGTCAGAAGAATGGTTGGGATTATTATGGCATAAGGTCAAATAACCTTGAGCAACTGAATACTCACCCTTAGTAGTGTCGTTCCATCCAAAACAATCTTTTTCATGGGACCAAGAGAGGGATCTCATATGAAGGATGCCTTGGATATCTTGTCTTTGCCTTTCTGGGATTTGAATAGGCCAGTCCTCAATAGGGATCCAATATCTACCAACCTTTGAATTACCAGTATGGTACCGACAGATAATTAGCCACCTTTATCCAATTAGCTCGGTGAAGCTCCTCCATCAAAGGCTTGTGACCATCCCAAGAATCTGTCCAAAAATTTGCATGTTGACCATTATGAATGATCCAAAATAATTTTTTCTTTATCAAATCCTCACCAGTCTTAAGAACTGCTAAAATGGGAGAACCTTTGGTAGGAAGTTGATAGCGAACAAGGTCTTCGGGACTTTTGTTCTCAGCATATTTAGCACGGAGATTATTGGCCCAAAGAGCATTGGGGTTATGCAACATCCTCCAATATAATTTAGCAGCTAAAGCTTTGTTGTTATTAATTGAAGACCGGAATCCTAACCCCCCTTCACTCTTAGGAAGACATAAAGTATCCCATTTCACCAAGGCCCATTTTCTTTTCTCCTTAGTACCACTCCAAAGGAAACGATGACTGATTTGATCCAATTCTCGAAGAACAGCCTTTGGGATATTCAAAACGGAAGAAACATAAATAGGAATAGCTTGAAGGACTGATTTTACCAAGGTGATTCTACCCCGGAAGAAAGCCACTTGTTGGTCCACTTTCCAATTTTCTTCTTGACTTTGTCCAACAACCAATTCCAATCTTTATTTTTCTGCCTTTGAATATTTATGGGAATACCTAAATAAGTGATTGGAAGAGAGGTCTTCTTATATCTTAATTTATCCAAGACCATGGCTTCCTGTCTAGCGAGAGCGGTGAAAGAAAATAACTTTAGATTTGTCTTCATTGATCAACTGCCCGATAGCCTTAGAAAAATAGCTAATGATTTGCTTAAAATTAGAAGCTTCCTTAAGCTGTAGCTTTACCTAAAAGGGTAGAGTCATCCACAAATTGAAGATGAGAGATAGGTCTAGCTCCATGAGCAATGGTAACTCCCTCAAGGGTTTTGTTTTCCCTCTTTTTGGTTATAGTCCTACCCAAGCATTCAGCAAGAATGATGAATAAATAAGGGGATAGCGGGTCACCTTGCCTGATACCTCTGGAAGCTAGGAAAGAGTGAGAAGGCCTGCCATTGATAAGAACTAAGTAGGAAACTGAAGAGATACATCCCATAATCCAATCCATCCAATCCTTAGAGAAACCAAATTGCCTCAAAACTTTGATAAGGAAGTGCCAATCCACTCTGTCATAAGCTTTGGATAAGTCTAACCGGATGAACATAGAAGGAGAATTTTGCATATCCATGGAATGGATGGCTTCCTGAGCAAGAACTATCTCATCTACTATTTGACGTCCTTCCACATATCCCCCTTGCTCTGGGAAATAATCTTATGTAAAAGAGGCTTCAACCTTTCTGCCATGATTTTAGTAATAATTTTGAGAAGAACATTACATAAAGCAATAGGTCTAAAAGCTGAGATATGATCAACCTCTTGAGCTTTTGGAACAAGAGTAATATAAGTTTTATTGATAACCTTCAAAATTTCTTTGGATTTCCTGGCTTCTTCCACCACCTCTAATAAATCAACATGAAGGATATCCCAGAACTCTTGGTAGAACTCAATAGGAAAACCATCGGGACACGGGGTTTTCCCTTTTTGCATTTTAAAAACTACTTGTTGAAGCTCATTGATAGTAACGAGAGCAGATCAAAATAGAGTTCTCCTCAGAAGTGATAAGAGAAGGGATTGCTTGAAGAACATTTTGTTGAGAAGTTGAGTCAAGAGGAGTAGCAGCAAAAATATTGGAAAAGTAATCAACAACAATAGAGTTCATGCCATCCCAAGTATAAACAACATCTCCAGAATCTGATTTTAAGGAAGAAATAAAGTTGTGAGATCTTCGAGCTAGAAGAGATTTGTGGAAGAAATTTGTGTTTCGATCTCCTTCTTTGAGCCATTGAATTCTAGATTTTTGCTTCCATAAGATTTCTTCTCTTTTTCCCATTCCTCTAAGCTGAGTTGTGAGTTTAATTTCATCTGCACTTCTCTTCTCTGTGAGGCCATCTAAATGGATTTTCTTATTCAAATTTTCAAGATGAGCAATAACTTCATGTTTTTTTTTATGAACATCCCCAAACTCTTTCCAGTTCCAAGTCTTGATTTTGGATTTAATGTATTGCGGTCTTTTGGCAAAATAGAACATCTTAGTCCCATGCCTAGGTTTACCTTCCTTCCACCATTGTTGCACACGAGGTCCGAAGGAAATGTCTCTAAGCCACATTAATTGAAAACGAAAAGGAGAGAAACTCACATTGGTTTTCCACATTTCCACCATGAGTGGCCAATGATCCGAACCAACATTATTAAGAGTCTTCACTTTAGGAATGTGACCATGGATTAAGAAATTTTTAGAGAGCAAAAACCTATCCAATCTCTCCATTATACAAGCTAAGCCTTGCCTTCTGTTAGACCAAGTCATAAGGCCATTATCTGGTTGGATATCCACAAGATGGAGGTTTGCAATATATTCGCTCATGAGGTCAGTACTTTTGTCCAAATTTCTATTTCCCCCACTTTTCTCATCTAGAGAGAGGATGGTATTGAAATCTCCTCCGATCAAGATCCAAGCTTTAGGAAAATGAGAGATAATATGAGTAATATCCTTCCACTGTCTTCTTTTTTCCTCCAAAGAAGTCGGGGCATAAACGATAATGCAGAGCATAATCTGGTTGGAATGTCTACTTTGAATAGCTATAGCCAACAAACCCCAACTGCCAACCATATGGTGAATAACTACCTCTTTTGGGTCCCAAAGACAAGCAATGCCACCCGAAGTCCCTTGGGAACTGAGGGAAACCACTTTTCAGCTGGCCAAATTTTACTGGCAATTAAGTCCATATCCTCCATTGACATTTTTGTTTCTTGAAGGAAAACAAGATGTGGATGATTTATCTGAATCATTCTTCTAATTTCATTTTGTTTTGAAAGACTCCCTTTGAGTCCTCTAATATTCCAAGTGATGATCTTCATTAATACCAGGGCTAAAAATGTTGGGAAGGGCATTAATCTTACCTTCCTCTACAAGCTTTTCACCTTCTTTTACCATATGATATTGATTGGTCTTGCGACCTACTTTTTGATTAGAATCCATCTTCAATTTTTTTTTCCCTGTTTCTTGACTTATTCCAATTGAATCTGAGATGGCTTCTAACCTTGAAGAATGCTCATACACGACCAAAATTTTACTAGATGGTTCAATGGAGTCTATATTGGGACCTGCATTATTTGAAGTTTTGACATTTGAAATATTGTTTTTCTTGTGTAAATTTTCTCCTTTTTTTTCTGTTGAAAACCTTTGATTTGTTGGTTTGTCTCTGAGTTCTTTCCTTCATATTTAAACTGTGTTTCTAAGATTTTAGTTTCCATTATTTCCTCTTCCTCACTTGGGACATCATTTGTGGAAAGGATTTCAAACATATTAGCAAATGACTTTGATTGATCCTTCATTACTAGTTTTTTCGGAGTGTTCTTCTTCTTAGGTATTTGGAAACCTGCTGAGTTTATATCTTCTTTCTTTTGATCAGGAATTTTATTTGGGCAAGCACTGGCCAAATGACCATATTCATGGCAAATTCTACAACAAAAGGAATGTTCTCATAGTCCACTACTTGCTCCCAAGTGTCTTCCCCAAATTGTAATGTGATCTTTTTAGGTAGGGGTTTGTCAAAATCCATTAAAACACAAATTCGAGCATAAATAATATGTTCAAAATTTTGAGTACAATCAGCGATCATCATAAAAGTTCCTAAAGAGTTTCCAATTGAAGAAAAAATAGTAGGATTCCAAAATTCAATAGGGAGGCCAAAGAGTCTAACCCACACGGGAGCTATAGAAGGCATCTCTTCTTCGACTTTAAATTTAGTATGCCGGGGCTTCATGAAAAGCCCTGCCCTTCCAAAAAACCAAGGACCCCCTTGAAAAGTTTTCTCTCTATCTTCATTATTAGCAAATAAAACAAGAAAATAACCATTTGGATAAATAGAGATTTGTAACTCACCTTTAGTTTTCCAGCTTTTTGCAGCCTAGACTTTGAAAGCAGATAGACTCGGACGAAAACCCACGAACCGACAAATTAGTCCTCTTTTTTCCAAATCTTCAATGCCAGTCTGAATGTTACCCATATCAAGCTTAACAATAGGAGTTCCATCAGCTGCTTTAAGACATCCTGACTCCGTTTTCCTGGGATCAATCTTAGGCATTCTTAGAGGTTTATGAGAAGCCCTAGTATTGATATTAGCATTGGGATGAGGCTGTCCACCACGAAGGGCATCCCTAAAATTCATTTTTGGGACTGAGTCTTCAAAATTCTTACCCTTGACAGGGGTTTTCACAGTAGAATTATTTTGTGGGTGCACCTTAGCACCAGATTCACTTGAGATATGAGCCATTTTTTGATCAACTGCTTGAAACTTATTTCGTGGTCTCTTTAATCCTTGCCCTAGACGTCGTGGAAAGGTATGGTTTTCACTTTTCTTTTGTGCAGCAAATTGGAAGCCGTTGTCACTCAAGTTCACAGTATGATCTGTTGAAAGACAAATTTCTAACCCATCTTGTATCCCCTGCAACATTTCTTGCTAAAATATTGAGCATAAACCACAAAAATATTGGCCGCTAGGGCCCGAAGGCCCTAAAAACCAACCTCTGGAGCTGCTTGCACTCAACCTAGATGAAACCCTCGCATAGCCGCTTGCCAAATATATCGTTCACACATAGGGATGTGCTAGGATCTGTGTTGCTCCAAATGATATGAAAATTGGTGGAGATGTTCTAGGGTTTTTCAGGCATCTACCCTCAAAATTTTAGCTCAATCCGAGTTCGGATGAGTGAGATATGGCCGAAACGAGTTCGGCAGTTTGGGCAGTCCTGCGAAAAACGTCTCTACCATTCAGCTCCGAAATTTCATGATCCCTTCAAACTTTTCATGCTTTAATATTTCAAAAAAATAAAATTGATATCTAATTGTTTATTGTTTTAAAATCAAATATTATTAGTTAAAAAATAATATGTTTTAATTAAATTGTATTAGTTTAAGCAATTATATTTCTCAATATTTAAAGTGGATATCTTGGTTAGAATCATGTTAAACGATATCTAAGCTTTGTTATAATACCACTGTGATAATGTAATATAGATGAGACACATTTCAATCCCATATAATTGTTAAAAATAATTAAATAATACAATTAAAATTTATTTTTTTGTTTTGAAGAGTTCCACCTAAGTTAATAAACTTAATTTTAAAAATAATTTGTTTGAGGTTAAGAAAAGTAGAAATAATGATATGTTGTTTAATTTGTTAGTGAAATAAAGTTGTTTTTTTTGTCTTTCGAATATAAAGGAACAATAATTATCAAAATAAATAATTATAAATATGATTTTATATTAAAATTTTAAAAATTAATATAAGAATTTTAAATTATAAAAATGAATTTTAATTAAAAAAATTAAAAATATGATATATTAAACTATATATAAATTTATAATATATTGCGGCTTAATTTGAATTTTTATGTATTTAATGTTATTAGTATATAATCATTTTAATATGAATATGGTATATATTAAATAAACATTTAAATGATTTTAAGGTATTAATATTTATGTTCTTATATTTACATAGTGATGATATTGAATCATCAAAATTCTTAGTTAAATGATAAAAACCTCAACAAAAATGACCATGTACATGAATCATTATGTTGCATTAGCAATCTATTGAAGGTAAACATGAATTTTTTCCATTTAGCTTTGAATATATTGGTGGATTCCTCCAACTATAACATGATAAAAACCTCAACAAAAATGACCATGTACAAATAAACCAATACAATGATGGAAATATCATCTTAGTTAAATGACATGCATTTTTTTATTACAGGTAAATAAAAATGTCTTCAAAGAGAAAGATACAAGCTACTATCGGAAAAATGTATGGATGGACTACAACAAGTTCTAATAGCAACAAAGATTTTGAAGCATATGAAGGTAATCATGATAATCCAAACAAACAACTATGCCATGAAATTTTTGGAACTTCTTCTGATGAAGATGAAGTACATGCAGTTGATGCAGAGGGTAGCAGTGATGATAATAAAAAAGTGCAATCAAAAAGAAAGTTTCACCTTGAATGGTTAGAAAAGTTTGATTGGTTGAATATTGTCAAGTATGTTGATAAGGATGTTATGAAATGTAAATATTGTGAAAAGTATAGAATGATTGGACCTTGGGGTACAAGACATGGTTGTACAAATTTTCAGCGTGATGCTCTTATTACTCATGAAAAGTCACTTGTGCATAAAGATGCTAAAAAAATATGGTTTGATGCAATAGAGAGAAGGATGAAATCTATTCCAGATCATATTATACAAATTGAAGATGCCAATAAGGAAAGAGTGATTGCTACAATGAAAGTAGCTTACTTTATTTGTCAAGAAGATTTATCTTTATCTAAATATGAGAAACTTTGTAATTTCCTCATAGATATGAAAACACCAAATATGCCCAAATCTCAAGACTACTCTTCATACACAAATCGTAAGGCTGCAAATGATTTTCTTTATTGTATCTCAAAATATCTTGAACAATGTCAAACAAGATGTATGTTGGAAAGCCCATTCTTCTCATTAATGGTTGATGAAAGTACTGATCGTACTTTGGAAAAACATCTTGTGGTTTATGCAACATATTTAGATTTGCAAGGTCTAGGAGCACCTATTTCACAATTTATGGAGCTCAAAGATATACCATATGGAAAAGGAAAAATAGTATATGACATTGTGAATCATATAATGAATGGTAGAGGTATTTTGTTACAAAATTTGATAGCAGTTTCTACAGATGGAGCTTCAACGACGATTGGAAATGAAAATGGATTTGTGTCTTTTTTGAAAAAATATATTCCAAACCTGATTGTAGTTCATTGTGTAGCTCATCGTGAGGCTTTGGCAGTAGCAGATGCTTCAAAAAATGTACCAGAGTTATTGCAGATTGAAAAGCTTGCAAATAAAGTGTATTCATGGGTTCAAAACTCACCAAAAAGGAGTAATGAATTAAATGATTTACTTAGAGTTATGGAAATTGATCTTTTATATGTTTTACAAATACATGCAGTTAGATGGCTATCAAGAGGAGAGGTTATCATAAGGCTTGTAAAGCTTATGCCTGCTATATTAACCATGTGGAAAAATGATAAGAAATTTTCTTCATGGTATGACAAGGCACGCATATATTCTATTCAATATTGTTTGCATATGCTTGCTGACATATTGGGTGAGTTGAACAAGTTGAATAAGTTATTTCAAGAAAAAAATGTAGATATTACAGGTCTTGGGTTGGCTCTTGATGTAACTATAAACACATTGACTAAATGGTTTCTAAGAGAAGAAACATTTGCAAATGGAGCAACTCATCTCTCAAAATTTTTAACTGATTCTCAATATGGATTTATTGAAATCAAAGTACAAGATAATATCATTGACAGACATGATTTGTTATATAAATCTATCTCATCTATGGAGAATGATTATTTCAATGATGTAAGGAAACAAGGTATGAAACTTCCTATTGAAGGCACACAAGAGAGTTGTCACAAGCTTACAAAATATTATGTTGAATCTATCATTAGTTGTTTAAATGCAAGGTTTCCAGATCTTCCACTATTTAATGCAGCAAAGATCTTTAGCCCTTGCTACTATCCAGAAGAACGTCGAACTAGAGAAAATAATTCAGAGCGTTGGCTACAAAAACTTCTTCAACATTTACAACATAATGTCTCAGATGGAATTGCACCTCTATTTGATATCAAGGCTTGTAAAAGGGAGTTGCATTCTTTTGTTGATACATTAAATTTAGCTTGTGAGGGTTTCTCAATGAAGGAAGCATGGAAGACATTTCGTAATACAGAGCAATGGCATAGAAATTATCCTCATATGATGAAATTGTGGCAAGTTGTACTCTCCATTCCTGCAAGTACAGTAGATTGTGAAAGAGGATTTTCTAAACAAAATATTATCAAAGATATTAGAAAATCAAAGTTGGGGTTGGATACATTAGATGCACTCATGAGAATATCTTTGAATGGACCCACAGCAACCAATATTGATTGGAATGATGTTTATGATATTTGGAGAGATGTAAAGCCAAGACGAGTTCTTGAGCTTTAGAATGAACACTTGTGTTTTTTGAAAGGATATATACTATAGTAATGGATATATACAGACTGAGTATACTACAGAAAGATAGTGTGTGTATACTGCAGTATAGTTGTTGCATCAAAGCATCTATGTATTGTACTGTGCACTGCACAACTACCTTTTGCCCATTTGTTTAACATTAATTTTGAAGGATTATGTAAACAAAGAGATGATTATGTCAAGTTTGCTTTACCTTTTTTTGGATAAGTTTTTATTTTTTATGATGCTTGGGATGTCAGTAGCAGTAGTTCTATTTTTTTGTATGCTCCTGCAACTTTAAACCTTTCTAGAATGAATGTATGTACCTTGAAATGAAAGTTGGGCTCTTAGTTATGCACTCTTCTTGAATTTCCTAATAAGATGGAAGAAAAGTTTGTAGGGAACTTGAATTTCCACTTTTTGCATTAATAAATCCAGTATTTATAGCAAAACTAGTCTCATTATTTATTGTAGAAGTGTTTCTTTTGATTGAGGATTGGTGGCTTTGAATTTCATTTGATTGAGGATAAGGAATATCACTTTATTTTTCCCCATTAATTTCGGTAGAACTAACAAAACGTCCTCTGGCATCTCTTTGAAGAACATAAAGTTTTTGATTGAGATTCAAGCTAACATTGTTTTTGTGACTTTTCCCTACCTTTGTAGTCTGAGACATTGGTTCTTCCTTCTGCAAATAGTGCATCCCATTAGAGTGTTCTTTTTTCTAGATAATATTTTTGGTACATGAATATAGCTGACATCACCAAAACTATACTTTGCATAACTTTGTTGGTCCTTTGTGACTGCTATAACAATAAATTCATGTTTAAATTTGACCGATTCCAAGTGCTGATCAAAAATCTCATGTTGTATCACACGTGGTGTCCCTTCAATGGAATTGACAAGACTACATTTAAGACCAAAATTCATTTCATTTAATTGTTGATTTTCACTAGTGTCTAGACCATCTTTAAAAAATTATGTATTTTCATTAGTGTGTAGACCATTTTAAAAAAAATTGAAAGGTAAATAAAATTTTAAACCGTAATCTGAAAGTCAGTAAAAAATTTTAACCGTCAAAATTGAAAGGCAAATAAAATTTTAAACCGTAACTTGAAAGTCAGTAAAAACATTTAACCGTCATAAAAATTCCTGTTGACAGGTAATTTTTTTTTGAAATTCCAGGCCTAACTATACCTCATAAACGAGCTCATTTGTACCACTCAAAACCCTCAATGAACTCAATGTCAATTGCTTTGATAGCTTGTGTAATCAGTATTTTCTATTGTATTAATGAGTTTCTCTATAGCATTGATATTGACTGGATTGGACCATAATGGAGATTCATTCGTGAAATACATTACAATTGCTACAATGCCCTCCATCCTAGCCATATACAACACAATTCCACTTTCAGACAGGCTTCTTCATGGGTATCATCGACGATCGGCTTGGAGAGCAGCAAGCGAAAGGTAGCATGGCAGGTATCTTCATGCCTTAGCGTCTTGCTGATACACGCAGACCAGAAGACCCAACCACTATGATTAACATAGGGCTGAGCAGTCTCCTCTCAACCCTGATTCCTCATAAAGTCGAGAGTTATGCGTATCAATAAAGAATTCAACACACACCCACCACATCACACACTCACCCACCACATCACACACTCACCCACCACATCACACACTCACCCACGTTGCGGTTTGAACCTTGGACCTCTTGAAGAAGAGCCAAAACCTGAAACTTTAGCCCGTCCCATGGGATTCTTAGTTAAAATTTAAAAAGTAAAATTAAATTAATTACTTATCAAATTTTAATTTAATTATTATCATTTTTTCTGCACTTTTTATTTAATTTTTTTTTTCATTTTTTCAATTGGTTACGTGGGATCCCAAAACAGGTTTCACCCGTATTACATCATCATCACATAGTGGTATTACAACTTGGATATTATCCATGTATCGCTTGGCAAGATTTGAACCTTGGTCTCCGTAAATGTTAAGGAATCTAATTGGTGCTAATGTCACTTGATACATTTTATTTAATTAATTATATTGAAATAATTAATTAATTTAAAAAATACTTGTATTAAGGTACATATTAATTTGATTAAATCAATTAATCAATTCATTTAATTAATTAATTAATTAATTTACAAAAGTGAATATCAAAGGTAAATATATGCATTTATTGCATTTTATAGGTCGTTTTGGTTTATCCAAATGCCATGTCTTTGTTATTGGCTAAGTTCCTCTTTCTCTCTTTTGGAATTTTAGCCTTGGACTTGTGTATTTTGTTTCAGTTTGTTTGTATGTTTTTTATGCATTTGTGAGCCTTCAAGCATCTTCTATTGTATTATGGAGTGCATGATCGGTAATACCCAACACTCCATACCATTTGGACATTTATATGCTCCCTCAATTGGAGTTGAAGTCATATCTCCACCATTGTGACTTTTTGAAGGAATTGCATCACTCCAAGCAATGTCTTCTATAAATTCAGCAAGCACCTTGCGAGTCACTTCCACCTTCTATATTGGCATATTTGTCTTGTCTTCCTATGATTACTTCAACTTTGGCTTTGAGTGTTTTAGCCATGGTGGGTGCTTTGACAAGACATTCTTCATTGTGACATCCTTTACCTTGTCTTTCTATAGTTACTTGACTTTGGCCTCAAGTGTATTGGCCTTAGTGGGTACCATGATGAGACATTGGTCATTCCTAGTCATAAGGATTTATGTCATATATTGGATCGCAAGGATTTGTGACTCTTTCCTCTCGTTGTTGTAAATATTTCTCATAATGGATTCATTGTAGTTTTGTGATACCTGCTTGGTAAGAATGGGAATTGACTATTGGTTTGAGGCGTATGCTTCCAGTTTAAAGCATGAATGATGTGAGGTCCTATCAACATTTTATGAAGAAAATTGAACGATTTCACTTCTTCATTCCTTTAAGGTGAGTTAATGCTCTATAGAGCAAAGTATTTGGTGATTGTATGCTCTTTGTGATCAAGTAGAGACTTCAAAGATTATTGTATATTTTTTATGATCAAGTAGAGCCTTCAGAGATTATTGTATGCTCTTTGTGATAAAGAAGAGCCTTACAAAAGGTCTTTATCTTCTTCATCAATTCAAGGGTTTCATTTTTCCCACAACCAAGTTCTCTCACACCTTCATGTATAAGTATTGGATTCCAATGCTTCTATTGTGGGTAGGTATGATGAGGACAACATTAATCTTTAGGATTAGTTTATTTCCTAGGTTTATTCTTAAATAAATATGTAAACGTGAGCTTTTAAACTTACATGGGCTTATATATCTAAGCTGTTAGCTTATAGATAGCTTTTTTTAATTGCTAGGATTAGTTTAGTATGATTTGGTTCTATATGATTTAATATTTAGTTAGCTATTAGTTATCAACTTTGTTTTGTAATCTTCTAGTTCTCCCATCCGTTGAGATTTTAATATATTCTTCTGTTGTAACAGGGCATATTGCTTGCCTATGGAAAGTTTGACAATGAATACAAGTTTAATTCAATTTTATTCCTTATCAGGAATACTCCCATGTTCTTGTACCAACTCACCCCTAAAATCTTTGTCCCATTTTTCTCATATTTATCACCATACAACCTGATTTGGGATGTTACACTTGCTTAGAAAACCTATATAGAGGATCCATATGTTTGGTAATACGTATTCCTAGATTCTCGTTATTATAGCTATGGTGTTTCCCAACATAACACATCCTTCACAATCTAGTTTTCCTATCACCAACGCACCATATTAGATTTGGCTACTCAAGGCCTTACATTAAATGCTACACCAAGGCTCAAAACTAGCCTACCAAAATAAATGTTGGTGATTGAACCTTGCACCAATTTTGGTAGGATAAACACCCTAACAAGTAGAAAAGCACAAGTGTAGCCTAGTATTCTCACTGGAATATTGGAGAAGAAAGTTGATCAACATCAAAGGGTAATAAAGGGACTAGTCCAAGAAGGAAGGATGCCACAAAACCCCATTAGGACCAATATCACCAAGGAAATAGGGAAAATTTTCTTAGAAGTTGTTGAATGTCATACTTTGCTAATCCCTAGATACAGCCCAAAGGGAATACTTTTGAGCAATCCTGGGTTTTTGATCCAATGTTTAGCTCAGATCTAGTGGATCTCCATAGTGGAAAAGGTCTAGATCCATATTGTAGAGGTACTAAATTATTCTCCAATGGTGTCGCACAATATTTTGGAGATAAAAGAGGAAATATTCCATGGATCTTCTCCCATTTCCTAGATGATGCCTATTGAAAGACCTCAAGGCAGAACTTGGAGGGCGCATATCAACATACTAGACCCATAAGGAAATCCCTTATTAGGAAAGAGGAGTTTAGACAAGCACAGAAAACCCTCGTCACATGGAGAATATGGAAAATATGGTGTCTACCTAGCTGATTATATTCATTGGAACCTCCTCTTCGTGATCAAGCATCAATTAGAATGTTGGGACAAGCCGATGAGTAAGTCATAAATGGGAAATGAGTCCTTGGTGTTGATTTTAGAACAAAATTTCTTGTATATTTTAGAACTCATCATCCACCAAAAATAACTACTCATTGACTATTGACCACAATGAGTTACATGTTCAAGACAATGAATAGGTAGAAGCAACAAAATTTTGGATCAATATGGTCTGGATATTTCAATTTTCAATGAAGGAGCCTCATGTGAAGTGCTCAATGCATAAAATGTGTCAAAATCATGTACTATAGTGTAATTATATGATATTTAGAATAAGGCAGGTAGCAGCCAAATGTTGCTAAATCATTAGCTAGGATAAGTATCATATAGAAGGGAAAGCATGTCAATACTCTTGTGTGAAACAAAATTTGAAAATTGCATCACCATATGTGTATCTAAGAAAGGATGCATGGATTAAGAGACCTAAAGTCTACAATATAGTCTAAGAAAAGATAGTTGCCATGAGTGAACACAAAAAATCATTCTTTTATTAATTCAACCAGACCATTTCCCATAAATATGCCAGACAAACCAGATGATGTGAAGAACTTCATGCAACCTTTTCCTAGTGGTACAAGTCTATAAAAGGGTATATCCCTCTCTGATGTGCTCCATGAGCTCCCAAATCTCGGCTATCCTTTAGAGAACCCTCTTCCTGAGCTAAAAATTTCCTATAATTACCTCCATAGACTTTGTGCCCGATAGATAAGGTTTCATTTTCTAGGTTCTTTGTCTCTCACAAGCAGAATCCCCTTGAGTCACCAAAATATAGTGAATTCTCACTACATCAAGAAAATCCTACTAGAAGAAAGAGCTTTGAGCAAGGTTCTTTCCCAATACCAAGTGATATGAGGGGTCTGGAAGTTTTGTCTACCTATCAGGTAGCTAAAGCAAGGAAGAAAATAAATATGTTGGTAAGGAGGAGCATGTGCTAAAGGTTGTTAGAAAACTCAAATCTCCCCATGCTACAAGGTAAAGTTAATCACCCAAATTGGATAGATGAAGAGTCTCAACCTTTTTGGTGGTAACTAAGCCACACCCCACCACAAACAAGGACATCAAAGCCTTTTCAATGATAACTAATGGGGCTTCACTGCCAACATGGCCTCTATCCTCTTGATAGCCCTAGATTCACCCTTCAACTATGGTTATAGATCCAAAAACCAAAATTCCCTCTTTGGGAAATTGGGATTCAAAGAGACATGTATCTTGGGTCCAATGTGAAATTGTTCTAGCAACACATCTACAGATCAAAACCCATATACTAAAGAAGAAAAAAATAAGGGGGTAATGTTCATAGGGATGAGGTTGGTAAGCTTTTTGGG
Source organism: Wollemia nobilis (assembly GCA_028583015.1). NCBI lineage: Eukaryota > Viridiplantae > Streptophyta > Pinopsida > Araucariales > Araucariaceae > Wollemia > Wollemia nobilis. The sequence continues at coordinate 5,421,598 of JAQPPZ010001808.1, forward strand.
GCTTGCCTAGCCATATGAAGGTCCCCCCAAATTTTATGGCAAAAGGTAGATGGGGACAAAGAGGCTAAACCAAAAAAAGAGAATAGCTTAGGGTATACTTTCCAAATGAAATGTATGGTTGTTCCAATAAAAAGCATCAATAATTAATCTAGAAATGGAATAGGGACAAATACAACATCAAGTGAACAAAGGAATCATCTAGAAAGAAACAACTAGGACCTAGGTTGGGAATTTTTAGTCCTAAATATGAAGGATATACCACTGGAACAATTGTGTTCCTAAAATCAACCCCAAGCTAGAAGCCACCTCTAAATCTAGTAATTTAGGATTGATAAGGGGGAACAATAGAATAAGGTAAATAAAAAATGTAACAGTACGCTAAGGGCCACATAATACATAGGGACCTGGTCACCAAAAATGAGGAGCAAGGATCAATTGACATGGGCAATAATTGGATCCAATAGGAACCCAAGTAGAGCAACCAATTAGCAATCAAGAAAAATATGAGGGTGGAACCCACACCATCCTAAAGTTAGCAAAAAGGCTTCTCCAAAAAGAATGATAATGACATCACCCAAGATCAAGTTCTCACAAAAAGGGTGAAATATGCCATTAATGACATCCCCAAAAGACATCACCTTATCCAGATGATCTTTATGATGATTAGAACCCAAATTGACCCTATATCTACCAAAAATAAATGTATCATAACACCTCAAATGCAACACCAAAGCAAACTAGCTTTCCCATTCAAGTCAATCTTGGAGAAATTTTGACTTTGGATTCAAGTTGTATAAATAGTCAATTTTGTAACTTTAAGGTATAAAAGGTAATGCTAGTTCCTCATGGCTCATGCCTAGTATCTGGTCCAATTTCTTTTCTTTTCTCATTTACTCTTGTGTAGTGATATGGAATCGAATCTCAAGTCATTATATGTAGAGGCCCCTACAAGCCCTTTTATTATGGCATATGTAATTCATTGATTTTCAGCATATATATATGAGAGTTGCAGCTACTTGATTTTTACCCCATTCTTTGTGTGTATGCAAGTTTATATGGGAATATCGTGACTAGTATTTGTCCCTTCTTGGTGCAAACTTCATAAGAAATAATTTTCATGTTGTAATGAGATGTGCTCACTTTATTGGCATGGGTGGTTCATGTGTTCATTAATCCCATCACTACATTAAGTTCTTTACTATTGGTATATCACCACCTTTAGTTTAGGTTAGATAGGTTTTACTGCTTTGCTTTTAACCCTTTTCTTACACAAGTCCCGATAGAATAGGATAAAGTAGGAAGAATGTGCCAAGAAAACACCCAAACAAGAAATTGGCCTTGGTAAAAATCCTAGAGGTTATCCTCATATCCTTGTATCATGCTTCCTTGACTTCTAAAATTGTATGCTATGTGTGAGGCACAAGCACTAGACGCACCCAACAACAGTTACGGGTGGTCATCATGTCGGAGCATGGATTGGAGTCATATTTGGTCCCCAACACATATAAATAAAAAGGTAGAGTTCTAGCCTAGTCATAGGGTCATCAAGAACATCAATGATGGATTTAGTATAGTTTCCTTTAAATGTTGCAATGAGTCAAATCAAATGGACAAACTAGAGGATGGTAAACTTTTTCTACTTCTTCCTCAAAAGAAATATTTTATGGCCATGGTGGAACAAGCAGATGATGAGAGTTATTAATGGAATCATAGAATTGGGAATGTTAGCTATGGGTCACTAAGGTACATGAGTCATCATCAAATGGCTATTGTACTTTCCCATATTTTCTCTTTGAAAGGTGCATATGGTGAAGCATCATAGAGATTCCTCTCCAAAAGGGATAGTGAGGTACACTACATGACCCTTGGAGCTCATTCACTAACATATATATGCACCCATTGATATACCTTCTATTTTTGTCAATAAGTACTTCCTCCTATTAATTGATGATTTTTCAAAGTATGTATGCTTGTATACTATTAATACCAAGGATGAGACTTTTAAAAAATCAAGGCATTTAAAGCACTAATAGAGAATCAACTCAAAAGGAAGATATAGTATCTCAAGTTAGATAGTGGATATGAGTACATGATCGATGCCTTTTTATAATTTTTTGACTCTTCATGATATAACCCTTTAGATGATTTTTCACTTTACCCCAAATAAGAATGGGTTACTTGAGAGGGAAAACATGATAATCATAGAGTTGGCTCATTGCATAATTTATGCTAAGGAGATGGAGTGCAAATTTTAGAGTGAGTTCATCACTTGTATAGAATACATCATCAATAGAGTTTCAATTATAGTAGTTTAGCATATGACACCTCTTGAGAGGTTGATAAGAGAAGACTCATGTCCAAATTATTATCTTTCAGCATTTGGCATGGACTCTCATACCCATAAAACTTCATACGAATAAGGTATATTAGAGTCATACATGTATCTTTGTGGGGTATTCAAATACCTCTAAGGAGTATCATATCTATGATCCTCAAAGTCATGAATTGTTTATTCAAAGAGCTAATTTTTATGAGGTTCTTCCAAGGGTTTCATCCAATTCTCCATTTGATATTTTGGCTAAATATCCTCCTACTTATCTAATTCTTCCAATAGATTCGTATGGTCTCTATTCCTATTGGGCCTTCCTCTTCATCCTCAAATAAAGTTCCTATGCCTATATATTTTAACCCTCCTTTGGTAACATCACCTTCAACACCTTCAATCTTCAATTCATAGAATGTTGAGCTTGGCAAAACAATTACTTGTACCATTAAATTAGATAATGAGGTGGGTAGTGAGTTTGCTTTAAATTCTTAAATTTTTCCTTCTAATGTTTCTTTTTCATAGTATATACCTAGATCTTCTATAGTTTGAACAACACCCAAGTTGTTTCAAACTCTTTTTCAAGATGCTCGACCTATTTTTCTATGGAGCAACACCAAAATATCACTTCTTGGGTTTTTCTCTCGAAGGTTGATCATTCTGGAGAGATCCTCTTACATATTCTCAGGCTAATGGATGACTAGATTTGGAATATATTATATTTATTGAGTACAAGCCTTTTAAGAAAAATCAAACATGGGAGCTTGTTCATCTTCCAAAGGGGAAGAATGTTGTATAGGGTTAACCTCAATATACCTACACCATCGACCTCATTTTTATTTGAGAGCAATATATCTAAGACTTTATGATAACAAATGTTCTATATTTTCACATTTCATTTATCTTTGTGAGATTCACATTGGGATATAGAAGCATAGATGAGGGACCATATGACCAACTATGATATCTATAGTTATGATCATGAGGTACTAGCTAGTATGGATGTTGTTTCATGGCTTGGAAGATGTGGATACATAGAATTTGGTAGATATACCAACCACACAAACTATATATGACCTACTAAGTCATTGAGGTGAGATGTTAGATCCTCATCTAATGGAATTAGTACCTAACAGTTTTATGAGACACATATAATAGGAATTTTATATATAACTACCATTGTTGGCATGCATAAGATAGGGTTGAGACTCCCATGATAAGACCCTAATGAACAAACCCTAAAGGTCCATCGACACTAGGGTCAATAGGATAGGGGAAAAATCATGATAGAAACACCATTAAGGGACCTAATGTGGGCTTAACATCTTAGCCTAGTGTACTAGGGGTATTATAGACACCATTAGACATATCATATCCTATGCATAAGATATGGATATCTATAGAAGTTGTTATACCAATATATCCTATACAATAAAGGGAATTGACTGATGCATTGATAACTAGACCTAACCAAGGGCTACTAGGAATGATATTCCTCCCCTCCTAACCATATGATAGTTTGAGGAGAGACCCTAAGCTATGAGGATCAAGACAGCTAAGGAGGAGAAGGTCAAATATGAGGATTTAGGCAAGATAAACAATTCTGATGACTTTTATATGTATGACTCAAACTTTAGGGAGTTAGGTGTGGATCATTGGTATGTCATATATCCTTGATATGATATATATTAGCATGGGTATTATCAATATTAACCTAAATCAATAGGAAAAATACCCCAAGTATACCCTTCAAACCATAACTTATTATTTGGCATGTGCACCTTTTCTTTTTATAACATTTTATTTCTTGTAGATTAGATTTATTATTTATTTAATTTAACATTTTTCATACATATATCTAATATAGCATTTACTTATGATAAGAAAATGATCCCAAGGATAGAGAGACTTAATAAAAGATATCGTATAGTTATCCCTCATATCTATGATAAATATCCTGATTTTGAAACTTCCTCTATGTTACCTATTGATACTACCAACAAGCCTATAAACCTATTTGTTACAACATAGCATTTGTCCTCACATCTTGCATGGATAATGCCAAGGGACCACTATCAATCTCAAGTCAAATATCATGTGAGAGAGGGAGAGTTATAGACCTATCTCAAGAGTGGGTAGATAATACCATAAGAGGTAGGGATGTTAAGTAAGGGTCTCTCTCTCTATCCCATAAGAGGAAAGCATGACATGTGACACTTTTGACACAAAATGATCGTAGACTAAAATTTTAAGATAATGACTAAGTAATTACACATTTATATGGCCATTCAAATATAAATATTCTCTTTCCTATAAAAATTCACATCCCAATAAAGGCAAAATATAATGACAAAATTAACTTATAGGAATATTTTATGATATTATTTTCATTTTATAATTAAAAGTGACACATTGATCATCCCATAAAAATCTAGATACCAAAAAGAAACAATAGAGGCAAAAGAAACAACTAGGGCATACCTTCCTACGAATAAATTATCTATTCTTAGGAATCTAAGTCTACGTAGAACTATATTCCATTTGTGTCCTCTTCCTCAAGATTTTAAGGGTAGAAAGTATTTCCTCTAATACATAGAAATATTTTACCAACCAAATCTAATCACTATGCAATGGATGCTTCCATGGCTTGAATGGTTAGACCCAATTGTATAGTAGAAAGGAAAACCAAAATAAAGCAAAGATATTGATATAAGGTACTAAAGACATAATCCAAAAGTACGAAATTGATGCAAGAACTCAAAAAAGAAGAAGATCAACAAAGGGGATCGTAATGCCTCTGCTATAATGTGATTGCTATAAAAAGAGATATCTATGTCACATAAAAAATAATTTGATAAAGAAAATAATACATGATTTACATGAACCAAAATGTGACAATAAATACAAACAAGTTCAAAGAGACAAAAAAGATAAAAATTGAATCACAACAAAACACTCAAATCATAAAAATATTTGACATACAGAGGGTTAGTTGGCTTGTCTAACTGTACACCATCCATGGTTTATAATTTTTTTTCATCGGATCCATATATTTCTTTGATGGTATAAGTATCATCTATTTGAGAACGAACTTTTGTTTCTATTCCTCATGGACGTTTATATTTCTTGCTAATAATATCCTTGTAGACTTGATTATATTAGAGCATAAAGGTGTTTCTCATCCAAAGTAGTGAACTTGGAAAGGTTGGCCTCGTGGTACTCTTCATGATTCATTATGATAACAAAATTTTCAAAAAAACATATAAGGAAGGAATCTCAATCTCAAAATGGAAAATAAATTGTGTATCATAGACAAGGATAAAAGAAATGTCCCCTATGGACATATGAATACCGATATGATATTCCCACAATGTGAGATATAATTTTAAGTGCCAATATTTAAGGAATTGTTTTATTGTTCCTTTTAGACTATTAACCAAAATTTTATTTGATGATTCCACTTATCTATTACCTTGAGGATAATAAGATATGTAAGCATGATATTGAATATGCAATTATTTGATTAATTTGTATTTCTTTATTCTTAAAACACCCATCATTATCAAATATGATAATTGGCAAGATACCAAGATGACACACCACATGGTCTTTGTTGTTTGATTGGTAAAAATCATAGCCTCAACCCACTTTGAAAAGTACTCATTAGCCATAACAATAAATTTATGGCCATTAGAATACATAGGAGAAATGGGATCAACCAAACCAATATGTCGCATAAAGAAATACCAAGAAGACTCAATGGGACAAAGAAGATATGTAGGACTATGAATATTGTCCTTGTGAAACTAACATTTATTACATTTTGTAATGGATTTTTTGGGATATGACTCTAATTTAGGCTATTAATAACTCATCATTAAGATTTTATGGGTTGTGGTATGACCATTGAAATGACTCTCATAAATTATAGAGTTTATATCATGCAAAGCATGTAGTACCTCAAACTCAATCAAACATATTAAGAGGACTTTGTTAGGATTTCTATATTATAAAGCTCTCGTTATGACATACTTGAAATCCCTATAATAAGTAGTAGCCTTTTGTCAAGAGGATGGATTTGACTATTTACGAACTTGAAGTTATTCCCATACCAAGGATCATCTTGCAAATTTGACGATCTAAAATATTGACATCTAGACAATTAATATGAAGTTTATCTTATAATACAGAGATGGAAATCTCATCTTTGATCTTTATGATAAATTTACTTTCATTAATTTTCTTATAGAGTGTAAATTTGATGGCTGAAGAAACTAGAGAATTTTCCATCTTATTCTTCTCTATATGAGAGTCTCTTATGTTAAAGGATAAATGAATTTCATAAACTTTATCTGACCTAATTATATGGAATTAAGTGCTCTATTTTGGCCTTGTAAGTCTTATTAACTTGATTGACCACTATTTGAGAGTCTCTTATAACTTTAATATATTACTCAGTCACTTGTTGAATCACAATGATCCCCATGATAGAAGAATTATATTTTGTTATGTTATTGGTGCAAGTTCAAGTGGAAAGCCATAAGTGTGGTGAATAATAAAGTGGTTTTATGAAAATCCTTGCCCCTACCCCATGTTCATTCTAAGATCTATCAAAAGTAGGTCCCCTGTATTAGGGCAAAGGTGCTCATTCTTGTCTAATTCCTCTATTATCTTGGTCTTATTTTCTTTTGTTTTGGACTCACACTAGGAATCAAGGCTTCATGTGATTCAAATAGATTTTGCTTCTTTTACATAAGAGTGTATGACTCACACTCTTGCACTAAGCTCAAAGTAATAGAGAAAATATATTAGATGAAATCATATGGGGCATTAGATATCTCCATAATATCCTCATCCCTCGAGAATTTCTTTAAATTTTATTGACCCAAATCAAGTGCCATGGTGAGTTAATCAACGATCACCTAGGCCTTGATAGCCTTTTAAATCACAATATAAATATTGTATTGTTGCATCATGATGAGCCAATTTTTGTACCATATTTCAATAGGGATAAAAGGATTTTACAAAAAATGTCTTGAAGGTTGTGTCTTGATTATAACATAAGTTCAATTGATATCACATACAAAGCCTTGGATTTTAATGGGTAAAATAAATATCTAGGTAATCCTTCTCCATATGGGTGTAGTGTTTTTTAGCCTAGAACACATTTTGAGTAATGTAGTAAGTCACATGCTCCCTATTTTGTGTTCTTGTTGAACTAAGATGGCTCCTAGAAATACACAATTTATAGAGGTGTACATCTTCTCCAAATTTGGTGGCCTTAGAGTTGGTGATCGAACTAAAAAAAATTAAAGTCAGTAAAGGCCTTGTCACACCCTTAACTCCATTTAAAGTTAATGTGTTCATCAAGTTATTTATAGAAATATTTTAATAGGCTAATTTAGGGATGAGTTGGTGAATTACCCAAAGGTTTCCTAAAAATAGCTTAATCTAAATTATCTTTTTGGGAGGGCATGGACTTCATGGATTTTATATTTTATTTGTTGATACCAGTACCTCTATTTGATAACGTAAAGCCCAAAAACGTATGACTAGTGACCCTAAATAGATACTTCTTGGTATTTAGATTGATATTATAATATATTAGTCTATCAAAAATAACTCTAGGTTCAAAAGCATGGTCTACTCTATGCTCTAACATTTCTAAGAGATCATCAATATGTAACTCCATAATTTTGTCAATCAAATCATGAAAGACAAGTGTCATAATCTTTTGATAGTTAGAACTAACATTTTTTAAACTAGACGACATCACAACATAGTAAAATGTACCTCCAAGAATAGTAGAAATCATTTTAATCTCATCCCATGGGGTTATCCAAAATTGATTATATCTAAAATGTCATCTATAAAATATGTCTCATACCTTGCCCTTGATTTAATAATAGCATCTATAGAGAAAAGTTATCCTTAGGACAAGCTATGTCAATATTTTGGAAGTCACCATAAATCCTAATCGTACTCTTCTCCTTATTTTTAACCAAGACTATGTTAGATAACTAACATGAATAGTCATCAAATGGCATTAGTTCAATCGGGTTATAATCCTCAACTTTCAAGGAGGAGACCAAGGTTTGAACCTTGCTAAGTGATACATGCATAATTGCTAAATTGTTGTAATACCACAATGTGATCATGATGTAATATGGGTGGGGCCTATTTCAATCCCTCATAACCAATTTAATAAAAATAATAATTAATTAAAATTAAATAATATAATATAATATAAAAAAAATTTAAAAAACTAACCTGAAAAGTCAACAGGTCTAGTAAAGTTGGCATCTAACAATTTTTGGATCTTGATTTTGCAATGGTCTTGAATTAATAGATAATTATTTTGTTTTTCCTGATAGGTTCAACATCTTTATATATGACAATGTTATGTATGATTTTTTGTGTCCATGCTAGGCATATTAGTATTGTCTAAGGTAAAAACATCCTTGTACTCTTTAAGCAAATTGGTATACATCAAAAAAAGATACCTAAATTTTCATAGAAAGTACAAAGTGCTTGTGTTGATATCTATGGTGGTATAAGAATTTATGGGATTTCCTCCCTCAAATGATTGGGGCCAAATGAAAGACTATTTATTTATCAATCTCTACTTGAAATATGTAATATGATCATGTTCGATGATAAATTACATGTTTTGTTCATTGAGGAAGCCAAATATATGGTATTGACATCATAAACACTTTTATTTAGCAGAAACAAATTCCAAGGTGGCTTCACCATTCAAGAGACAAGGGATAAGAAGAAATTTATCTGGTATTTCAAAACTGGGAATATATTCTTGTTCCTCACCCTTTAGTTTAACTAACACTTTAGAATGATTCATCAAACAAGTAAAAGCAAGAATCACAATCACTAAATCTTTCTATCTTCCATAGACTTTCATTAGAGAGGAAATAACCACTTTGGATTTAAAAGTCAAAGATAAATATATTTCAATTAACCTTTTATCAAGAAAGGATAGATTTAGGTCAATTAAATCATTCTCCTAGTCAATTTTAGGTGAAAGTTTTCAAAGTTTGTCAATTTAAACCATACGATATAGAATTAGTCTTGGACTAGACACATTAAAGATTTAGACTTTTTATATACTATCATATATTTAAGTAATGTTGGCATTAAGGATATAGGTTTTTCAATTTTGCACATGTTGATAGAGTGTTAAGACAGTGACAAGTCCTTGGTTCTATGAAGAAATATCTAAAACAATGTGAATTGGACTTTTGATAGGTTTTTATTTTGTTAATTTTTTATAAATCCTTTCGAGTATGAGTGACAATTTTAGCTTGGTATATTACAAACTACTCAAACTTATGCGTGAGATTGTTAATTGTGGATATTGTACCATAATCAGTAAAATTATCAACTATATCACTCTAGAATGTTGTTACGAGTTTAGGTGGAATTGTCGTTGTAGAGGAAAAGTCAATTTAAAAAATTGATGGTTAAGGGTCTAAACTATCACTTCTTGTCACTCAATAAAAATGTGAGATCCAAAAGTATTATATGGATAATAGTTTTGAATGGAATGCTTAGTTAATTTTAACACATTCTTTGGTAATTTGATAATTTGAGATTATAATTCAAGTAGTTCATTTTTAGTAACAACAAAAATAACGAAAGTATCTATTATTTTATTTTGATCTAAAACAATTCTCTTACATTTGTTACCTCTACCATAAAATAAGCATACACAACATTACAATTTTTTGTGGAACAAGTATTAGCATAGTGGAAGAAATCATTATCATCTAGGATAGGCACCTCTAAATACCCCAAAGTATAATACCCCATACCACCTAACTTAACTTGGATAGTAATTGGAGTGCATGTAGAGTCAATAGCACAATATTTGTTTCATTCTTTGTTTATTTTACTATTTTCATCTAGGAAATCATCATCTTGATAGTAGATGACATCTTTTATTTTTGTGTTGTCTTTATTTAATTCTTTCAAGCCTATCTAGTTCTTTATAAAACAAGATAGAACCTTCTTTAGGCTTTGACCTTAGCAAAGGGGGTAATTTACTAGCAACTTTGTTTAAGTATAGGAGTAATAACATCCTTATCCAACTTATCATCTTTGGCTTTATAGATGTCATGTGTGCATCTTATAAGCTCAAGGTGCCCATCTTATAACTCACTTCTTGAACTTCAAATTTGCTCATGCTCATAGATGGATACTTTCCTTGCTTCTATGGCTGAAATTAAGTATTCCACATGTTTAGGTTGGCAAGGTCCCCAAGGATCTAGATCACCTTAAATGGTATAGATTCTAAGCAAACTTAACACACTAACAATCATATCAAGCAATAGATCTCATTTTGTTGTTCCAAGGCCTTCCCTAAATTATATTATGAATCATTTTAAACCAAAGACCATGAACTTAACTCTCATCATTTAAGGACCAACTAAAATTGGAAGCCATATATAGCCTACCAAGTCTTGGGAACATCCATCGCAGGAAAACTATTGACTTCTATTTGAGAACATTATAACAATTCATTTAAAGTCTTTCCACTAAATATATGGACATGGTATAACTCCCACTACTTTCATCAACCAGGGTTATTCTTAACGATGATGTTGTTATAGATTATTACGATCAATAGAGGAGGATCATCATCCCTTGCTAGATAATCAATAACAATCATGGACTAGAGGGGAAACTTTAGCACCATTTCTAATGATGTATTGAGTGTTAATATCTAGTTTTTCTTTTCATGACTAAATATGTGAGACTTCATGTAACCCTAGGATGGTAGTCATTTGATCTAAAGTCTTGCAATTGGAAATTCCTCTTTATCCAAGAGCTTCTTTAACCTTTGACACTAATAGGGAGATGTCCTACGAAATTCTAAGGGATATTACAAGGATCTATACTCTTAACTCTTCTACAATGTCCCAAGCCTTAGTTAATTTGATCATAGGCTTTAAAAGTGACTCCTTTGGTAGTTGAGAGGAAGAAGCCATACAAACACCATGATTTTATGGTTGTTTGGTTATAAGATTCTTTAATGGGGTCCATTGCATTGCTTGTAGGTGTCCCTTCTTTAGTTGCCTCCTTAATAATAAGAGGGCTATTGATGCTAGCACTAATGGTCAGATTGACCTATGCTTGAAGAGGCTCTTTAGACTTTTTTTCCATATTTAGAATTGTGAAATCCGAACACAGTCACACAAACAAAATTAATGCAGGACAAATAAAAATTAAAATATTTATTTAATTTGAAGCACCCCCAACCTTATTACAAATGTATATCCAATAATATATAGAGTAGGGAATAGGAAGAAAGTCGGCAAAGGAGAGATAAGGGGAAATAGGAGGATAAGAAGGGATAAGGGAGTTGGAGGGATAAGGGGGAAGAAGGATTCACGGAGGGATAAGGAGGAGGGAAAATAGGAGGAAGGTAGGAGGAATAAATAAAAAACAAACTTGCCGACAAAATTTGCCGACATAATGAGGGAGAATTCACACTGAAGCTTAGAAAAGAGATTTTTCTAAGCCAGTTTCGAAACAACCCTATTCACACTTGTAACATTCTCCCCCTTAAAGTTGAGAGGACTGACTACACAGTCTCTCAGCTTTACAAATTGAGCTTTTGTCATCGCCTTGGTGAAGATGTCAGCGACGTTCTCCAAAGTGTGACAAGTATTGAAGCTCAACAATTTCATGTTCCACCATATCTCCGATGAAGTGGTACTTCATATCAAAATGCTTGGTTCTCGCTATGGTGGACAGGATTATATGCCAACCGAATGGCACCGATGTTGTCGCAAGAGATTCTCGGCTCGGACCACTTTGTCGTTCTCCAATCTCTTCTAGTACTTTCCTTAGCCACAAGGCTTGAGTACTTGCATAAGTAACCGCTATATACTCGCTTCTGTTGAAGATAGCGCTACTACCGTCCGCTTTTTTGAACTCCAAGTTATTAGTCCCGATCCAAGACTAAAACAGCTTTCCCCGATGTTGACTTCCCGTCATCAATATTGCTACCCCAATCACTATCACTCGAAGCCTACAAGCTTGATAGTGTTACATTTATGGTACTGGATTCCAAAATCCAATGTACCCTTCACATATCTCAAAATTCTTTTAGCTGCTTGCAAATGCAACTTTGAGGGGTTAGACATAAATCTAGAAACAAGAGATACAAGCATACTGAATATCCGGGTCTGGTGTTGGCGAGAAACATCAAACTCCCAACCATGCTTCCGAAAGTGGTCACATCAACTTTTGGTGCTCCATCATCTTTGCTTAATTGGATCCCATGTCCAACTGGAGTTGCAACCGGTTTGCAATGCTCCATAGCAAACTTCTTGATCATGTCCTGAGCATACTTATGTTGACAGATGAAGATCCCTGTATCTGACTGATGAACCTCCATTCCAAGATAATAGTGCATTAATCCAAGATCCTTCATCTCAAACTGCGTCATCATGGAGTGTTTGAACTCCCTATTCATTTTTTCATTACTACCCATAAAAATGAGATCATCCACATACAAACAAACTATGAGGATGTCTTTACCTTGCTTGAGGTAGTAGAGTGTGGGTTCATTTTTGCTCCTTGTGAACCCATATTCTTTGAAGTACCCATCAATGCGTGAGTACCAAGCTCTTGGTGCCTGCTTGAGGCCATAGAGTGCCTTCTTCAATCTGTAAACAAGGTGTTCCTTACCTTGCACTTCAAATCCCTGTGGCTGCTCAACATACACTTCTTCTGTCAAGTAACCATTGAGAAATGCACTCTTCACATCCATGTGTTGGACTTTCCATCCTTTATGTGCAGCTAAGGCAAGAACTGCTTCTGATTGTCTCCTGTCTGGCTACAGGAGCAAAAGTCTCTTCATAATCTATTCCATACTTCCGAGTAAAACCCTTTGCCACTAACCTTGCCTTATGCTTCTCAATGCTTCCATCAAGCATTAAACTTGGTCTTGAATATCCATTTACAGCCAACACATTTCTTTCCTTTCGGAAGCTTCACGAGCTCCCAAGTGTCGTTGTTTTTTATAGAGGTTATCTCCTCTTCCATGGCATCTTGCCAAATCTTCTGAGTACATGCCTTCTCATAACTAGAAGGTTCAAGCCGTGCACTAGTTAACAAAGCATAGTTAACTTGATCTCCTCTCGGGTTCTTGCTGGGATTCATCATCACCATACAAGTGCATACTTTCTAATCTATATAAAATAGATTCCATTTCACTAGCTTGACTCCTAGTATATCTTCTTGAAAAATTTTATCCAACATCTCGAGATGATGGATGATACTCGTAAAGTTCTCTTACCTTTGGATGGAACATCAATATCCATTGGTGAGGAACTTACCGATCGCCGTGGAGAAGGACTTGGTGAAGCAGCTTGAATCGGAAGATGGACTTGGTGGATGTGTGGGCGGAGACCGCTTTCCTTTCGTGGTAGCCGTGGTTGCACCCGCTGAGCAACTACATCGCTGGCTTCAACATCACTGAATATTTGGGGCTTACCCCACTCTCCCCCTTCATCAAAAATCACATCCCTTGAAACCACTATTCCTACAAAAATGCAAGCCCGACTCTTTGGATCTAACTTCTTTCTCAGCTCATCAGGAATGTGAGCATATGCCAATGAACCAAATACTCGGAAATACTTCACATTTGGTTTCTTACCATACCAGGCTTGGTAAGGTGTCTTCCCTTTCAAACTTGAAGTAGGACTTCTGTTCAAGATGTGAACACTAGTCCTTGTTGCATCTCCCCAATATGCATTACTCAAATGCTTTGTCTCGAAGCATTGATCTCGCCATCTCCACAATGGTGCGATTCTTTCTTTCGCTACACCATTCTTGTGGGAGTGTAGGCAGCTGTGAACCGCCTCTTGATGCCATGATGTTTACAAAAATTCAAAACTGATTAGAGGAGTATTCTCCTCCTCTATCTGATCTAAGACATTTTATAGAATATCCACTCTCACTTTCAACTTTTGCTTTAAAATCAACAAAGCATGCAAATGCTTCATCCTTATGCTTCAAAAAGTATATCCAACACATTCTTGTGCAATCATCAATGAAAAGTAGGAAGTAAGAGTGATTACCTAGACTCTTGGTCTGCATCGGACCACAGATGTCTGAATGTACCAACTGAAGAGGATAGTTGGCCCTCCATGCTTGTCCACGAGGAAATTTCGACCTGGCATGCTTGCCCAAGGCACACCCTTCACAGACTTCCTTACTATCTTGAACTTTGGGAAGTCCAGTCACCATTGCTTGTGAAGTTAGCAATTTCAAACTTGCTGAATTCAAGTGACCATATCTCAAGTGCCATAGGACACTTGGATTGGTAATAGCTACATTTGCTAACTTATTTCCCTCCTGGCTGGCCAAACTTCAAAGGAAATAATCTATTTTTCGACATTGGCACTTGTGTAATGATTCTATTACTATTGTTTTTGTCAAAAATGGTGCATTTACCCTCATCAAAAATCAACTTATAATTCTTTTCAAGCATTTGACCAACACTTAACAGATTGTGTTGAAGATGAGGAGTGTAATAGATATCACTTACATGTTTTATGCCTTCTTTTGTTGGAACCTCCATGGCTCCAATGCCTTCAACTGCCAATGACTTGTCATCTCCCAACCGAATGCTGGATTTGTATGAGGAGTCTATCTTAGCAAAGAGTTCTTCTTTGCCACTCATGTGATTTGAACACCCAGTGTCCAAAATCCATGTATCATTCAAATTTTGCTCTGTCTCGCCATAAGAAAGAAAGAGATTTGAGGACTCTTCCTCTTCTCCAAAATTCCCAAACTGACTGCTGCTCTGGTTGCTGCTGCTTCCTTGCGAAGTCTTTGACCAACAATCACGAGCATAATGGCCAGGTTTGCCACAATTGTAGCAAACTTGTTTTGATTTGTCTCCTCCTTTTCCTTTGCCAGATTGTTTCCCTCTATATTGTCGCTGTCCTCCTCTATTCCGGTTTCCACCTCTGTTGGATGATCCTCCTCTCGTTAGGAGTTCCCCCTCTTTGATTATTCCCCTCTCGCCTCTTTGTTGACCTCTCGCCACGGCCTCTACCTCTTCCTTCATGTGTGGCAAAAGCTTTGTCATCTCCTCCATAACCGGTGGTAGGAGTTTCCCCGCAACCTCTCTTCATGTGAGAGAAGTGAACCAGTTAATGCATCAAAAGACAATGTGGTTAAGTCTTTTGATTCTTCAATAATTATTGCAACAGAATTCCATTTTGGAAGAAGTGTTCTCAACACTTTCTTCACCATCATCTCTGGTTTAATATCCTCCCCTAGTGTGACCATTTTGTCGACTATTGCTTTTACTCGCACACAGTAATCACCGACTCTTTCATTCTCCTGCATCTTGAGATTCTCAAAATCTCGTTTCAAGGTTTGCAGTTTTACCTGCTTCACTTGGTCACTGCCTCTATAGCTCTCTTTTAAGGCATTCCATGCATCTTGTGCAATTACATATGATGCAACCCTAGGGAAGATAGTTTTATCTAAAGCAACATGAATGTGATATAAGGCAAAAGCATTATTCTTTTGTGCTTCTTTTCTTGTCTTTTTATCAACATTAGAAAATGTTGCCCATTCAACAGCAGTTGGTTTTGTATAACCTTCCTCAACTACATCCCAAAGACCTTTTCCTATCAACAAAGTCTTCATTTTTATAGACCAGTATTCATAGTCACTACCATTAAATTCAGGGATTGGTAGACTAGTGTTTGGCAGCCATTGCATAATAAAAACAACCTTTATTCGAAGCAAACAAGTACTTTTATTGAGGCAAACCGGAAATACAAAGTAGAAGCAATGTAATGATTTAATAATTTAAATCAAATCTCGCCTTCTTAGTACATTCATGTTCTACTTCGGAACTGTTGCTAATGATGATGAACTCAGGTTTCACTTCCACTGGATCTCACTGTCGTCGCTTCTTCTTCTTCTTCTTCTTCTTCTTCTTCCTCTTCCTCTTCTTCCTCTTCTTCTGCTTCTGCTGGTTCAGGTTCAGGCTCAGGAGAGCGTGGTGTATAGCCCACACTCAATTCATCTGTTGGCACACCTGGTGTATAACTGGCACCAGTTTGTACGTCCGAAACAAATTGCACGGTTTCGGATTCTTCAATTCTCTTGTCCGAAGATATTGTCTTCGAGTCTGCCTCGTATCCCGAATCCGGCTTTCTCGGTGAGAAATCACCTGATTCTCCAACTGACTAAACACTGTGTGTAGTCCTGATCGACGAACCCTTGCATCAAAGGATTCTGGCGTTTCTCTCTTCAAAAGAGAGAGAAGTGCATGATAGCACCCTTCAGATCGGAACATCTACCATTTCCACAAGCACATTATTTCTCCTTTCACAAATTCTCTTTAAAAGTTTTCTAAAGTTTTTTTAAATAAATTTAATAACCTTTTATTATTTTTTAAATTACCCTTTTAAAAAATAAATTTATTTAAAAAAGATAATTTTAAAAATAAATAATATAAAAAATTATTAAATAAATTAAAAACCTTTAAAAAACAAAAAATTAAAAAATTTACCTTTCCGTCAAGCTCGAACCCGCGACCTCCTTATCTCTACGCGGCACCTTAGCCGCTATGCCAAATAGGCCGACTGAAAAAAAAAGGGCCACCGCCCTTTTATTCCCGACGAAAAAATTTTTCTCTGATTCACCCTACCTCCTCCAACAACTCCCCAACACAAAAAAATTTTATTTTAAACCGACAAATTTTTTAAAAAAATTCCTTTTGCGTGGCGCTAGCGGGATTCGACCCGCGTATCTCCTCACCACAAGCGGACCACTCTGTCCGCTACACCCCCGGACGGGAATAAAGGGAGGCGTTTTATCTCGACGCGGCATTTTTTAAAAAAATATCATGGGATTATCCCACATGCGTCCGAAAAAGGACGCGAGAGGGTTTATTATCTGAAACCCGCTTAGATGATTTTGACTGCCTTCGGGCAGTCGAGCTTCGACCAATCAAACTGCCACGCTGTCAACCAATTGTGCTTCGCCACCTCACTGCCACGACGAATCGCCACGTGGCAAAATTTTGCTCACAGATTGCCAATCGCCCTGCGCCACGTGTCGTCCAGTCACCTCTGCTTCGACTGCCGCGCCGCTGCCACTTGTCGCCTCGAGAGTCGTGCCACTGCCACGTGTCGCCTTGCCTCGGGATCCGTGCCCGAATTGCCTCGAGATCCGTGCCCGAGCCTGCTCGCGATCCGCCTCGGGATCCGAGCCCTGCTGTGACCTGCGTCGGGATGCGTGCCCACCTCGGGAACCGTGCCCGCTCTGGACGACGAAGTCTGGCTCTGATACCAGATGTGAAATCCGAACGCAGTCAAACAAACAAAAATAATGCAGAGGACAAAAATTAACAACTTTATTTAATTTGAAGCACCCCCAACCCTATTACAAATGTATATTCAATAATATATAGAGTAGGGAATAGGAAGAAAGTCGGCAAAGGAGAGATAAGGGGAAAATGGAGGATAAGAAGGGATAAGGGAGTTGGAGGGATAAGGGGAAGAAGGAGAAGACACGGAGGGATAAGGAGGAGGGAAAATAGGAGGAAGGTAGGAGGAATATTAGGAGAGAAGTTAAGAGAATTTGCCGACAAAAAATTGCCGACAAAATGAGGGAGAATTCACACTGAAGCTTAGAAAAGAGATTTTTCTAAGCCAGTTTCGAAACAACCCTATTCACACTTGTAACAAGAATGTTGTTTTTTATCTTGCATTGTGGCATACTTCTACTTATAGTCACAACCTCTATATCAATAGATAAAATATTGACAAATGCAAACAATGGAATTTGCACATAAAATCCCCATTATGTCCCTTAGGTTAGGCATTAACTTAATTGACTTGTGGAGGAGTTTGGGTATCAACTTGTTGTCCATTAGACTGGTTTTAATTAGGAATAGGTTTATAATGATCATTGCCTTCGCCAATTCTCAAATTATTTTGATGGTTCCCCAAGGGAAGGTTTTGATAAAAGAAGGGTTTTGTTAATTGATAGGAGGTAGAAGCACCCCCTTGAGAATTACGGCTAGCTAAGGGATTATTATATATCCATAGTCATTGATTCTAAGAATGGTTAAATCTAGCAGTTTGCATCTTCTTTTGCTCTTTTTACTCTTGCATCTATTCTTCTTATGTCATTTTAAAATCAAGATTTAGATCAAAAGTTTGACAATAAAGTTGATGTCCAAGGTTTATTCGATTTTTATGATTATGGCCCATATATCATTCCAAAAACAAAATTTAATATGGTCAATACCATTCTGGCACCTTAATATTGAGATTAAACATATGTGCTTTAATCTTGGGACAACCATTATTCTCTTTATAATGTTATTTGTCCATTGAGAAGTAGGAGCCTTACACATATGACTAACCTTAGCATGTTGATTGGGGCACCCACTATCTCTAGTTCATGTGCATTAGCATTACACACTCCATCTCTTACAACATTTTTATTGCCATTTTTAAGTTTTGGCGTCTTGGTAGGATTCATCTTTTTTTCCCAATGTTTAAAAATTTTAGTGAAGGCTATAGCCTTTTCTATACTTAAGAGCTCAAAAGGGTTATGTTTGTAAACCTTATAAATTCAAACTATTCGTGAACATAGAGATTAAGATATCTTCATCAATGAATTAGCCTTTAACCTATCCCACTTATGATAATTTGACACTCGTTAACATCTTGCTTATAACTAAGAAAGGCATTCATAGCTTTTGTAGGAGTTAAGTCATCATGAAATGTCTACTTCAACTTTTTGACACAAAATCAAAATTGTCGAACAAATTTTGGATCTCTCTACTTCCATCATAGACAAACTTAGGAACCACCCCTTCATGTCAATAGCCTCCACCTTAGGAGCTAGGATTTGACATTACTAATTTTTTATTGTGAGGTTTGTTAAAATGGAAACTTACCTACTAGATAAAGTTGGCGGAGGGAGAGCATTGGCATCAATAAGAGTATGAGAAATTTGCAAAGGAGTCACAATAAGGACATTAATGTTAATTCTATGTGATCTACTACATGAAAGCCTATTAATTCTACATCTCTCTCTATTGTTTGAACATTTGATGCAAAATGAAAATCAGCAATGATGACAAAGACAATAAAAGCTCGGCACATTCATTGTTTTAAATAGTATTTTTGTAGATATGTTTGACTAAAACATTATTTGTATCATTGCTTGCTCCTTTGACCCATAATGAAATGTTAATACAACTCAATATCATGCGTCATATTATACATTGACTAAGAATTTAATAGTGTAGTATAACCTCATTAGTGTAAAACTAATCAAATCCAGAAGCAAAATCAATCTATAGAAGTTTTTGCATATGGATTTTTTTCAATGTTTGTCTAATTATAGAGAGGAGGTTTATCATCGTCATCAAATGCTAAACCTTGAGATTAACAACCTCTGGCACATTCATTGTTTTAAATAGTATTTTTGCAAATAAGTTTGACTGAAACATTATTTGTATCATTGCTTGCTCCTTTGGCCCATAATGAAATTTTAATATAACTCAATATCATGTGTCATATTATACATTAACTAAGAGTTTAATGAAGTGTTGTATAACCTCATTAGTGGAAAGAAAAACTTAGGCCTAGTTTTGAAATGATATGAAAACCATAGGGTGTAGTAGACAAAGCTCTAGCTAAAAACCATACTAAACCCTAAGAGGATGAGAAAGACTTACCCATCAGGTTCAAAAATTTATACAATTTTAAAAATGGCAAGAACTTAGACTCTAATTTAAAGCAATTTGATTATTACAAAGGAAATGAAATGCAACAATAAGCAATAACCAAAATAAGATTGCTACCTATGATTTTTTACAAAGAAATAAAAAATCCTAGCTATCTTAATGAAACTAGAGGATGTTGTTCTGTTCAAATGAAGTACTATTTCTTAATTTTTTTAAAAGCCTCCACCACTCTTCTTTCGTTAATCAAAGAAATCTTGTCAATCTTGTTGACAAGTGACTGATAAAGGAAAACAACTATCCAAATACTATCAAGCAACTTGATAAGAACTATTTAAAGAGAGAGATAAATAGATCACACTGATGCAAGAAGTGGGTTCTTTTTTTTTTTTAAGCGAATAGTCTGAGAGACCACGAACAGGGGGTTCTATACCGTCAAAGTCACCCGGGAGTAGCACCCAGCCCTGCCCGCACCAACATTATCAATTGGATTTTGGGTACCCAATTCAGCTTTTTGGTAGGGTGGAGATTTGAACCTGGGACCTCCCTTGGAGGATTGCCCTCTCCTCTCCAACTCACCTACAACACCTGGGTGCAAGAAGTGGGTTCTTTAAATATGCAATGGATTGATTAATAGGTCATGGATGTGTGAAATAATGGTTGGACTTCACATGTGAATGACACCAAGACAATGAACTCTCCTTTCGAATCAACATTGAAGATATAACCTTTTTAAGATCATTTTCTAAGATTGTTCATCACGACAACACACCCACTTCCTTGAAGGCCCTTAAACCAGACGTTTTTGTCGTGTCGTCGATAACTCTAAGCAAAATCAACAATACACCATCATCAATAACTCTAAGCAAAATTAACATCATTGATAACTAAGCAAAATTAACATCATTGATAACTAAGCAAAATCAACAATACACCATCGCCACTAGGCATTGATTTTCTATCAAATCTCCTCCATGGTCTATTTGAACACACTTCATATGTTGAATTTTTGCCAAAAACACATAAGGTGAAGGGTTCGTTATTCAAGTTTGACCTAAACAAACATGATGTTACTGGTTTCTATCAGATCTCCTCCATGGTCTATGTGAACCCACTTCACATGTTGGATTTTTGCCAATACACATAAGGTGAAGGGTTCATTATTCAAGTTTGACCTAACCTTGAAGGAGGGAGAAACAACCTTTTTTATATCATTTCATATTTCGTTGACCATGACAATACACCCACTCCCCTAACAGTACGCCATCGCCACTACAAACATTGATTTTAAAGCAAATCTCCTTCATGATCTATGTTAACACAATTCACATGTTACATTTGATTTTAGAGCAAATCTCCTTAATGATCTATGTTAACACAATTCACATGTTGCATTTTTACCAGAACACAGGGTTAACGGTTAATTATTCAAGTTTGACGTAAAAAACGTTATGTTATGGCAAGGCTGACAAATGAAGAACTGGGGCCTCAAAAGAGTTTGATATGCATTCCAACCAACTGTTTTGATGATATCTTACATAAGAACCAACTTGGGTAGCCCACCCCTATGCCATGCAAGGAGGTAGAGTTAATATGGTTGATGAATTTGTAACCACACGCGGAGATACAACTTTTCTTCCTTAGATCTACACAACGCCCACAGTGTATGCATAAATATGGGACCTTCCATTTGAGATTAAGTTACATGATACTAATGATACCAATCAATCATTTAACCACCACAAACTAACACCATTAAATCTTTAATCTTCAAAATTAAATTCCCGCACTTATAGTGCTCTCTTGTTAACCCTATAACAGCATTTTCAAAATGTAATATTTTGTGTTGAGAATCTTTTACAATATGCAAATATACCGTTCCATGATAAAGCTCTAAATGCAATAATTTTCATTTTAGCTAGAATTTATTCACAATGCAGAAATAAATTTTATCAAAGCTATCTTACCAGACATGGAAAAGTTGTTTCCAAATGCTGTAAAATTATTTCTAAGATGGTTCTATTGCTGTCAATTAATCCATGAAAGCAATAGCAATACATTGGATTAAGCAGAAATAGCTATAGAACTTTGTTGTAACAATGGTCTGCCGGTGTGAAAAAAGAAATGAAGCTCTAACGGACATCTATTGTAATTTTTCTTCTCTTTATACAAAATTGATCTCGCATTACCAACCATATACAATATTGCTGAGCATAGGAGGTTTCTGACATAATTTACAATTTATAGACATCCTTAGCGGGCCAAAATCAAGCAATTTCTTCGGTTAAAATGCAAAATCTGATAAATGTGCTTCCTGAAAATGGATGCCTTTTTAGAACAGATTTTGCTGTTACACCATTTATAGGACCATTCATCATAATTTGGATGACTAGATATGCAGACAAAGGTAAGTAGTTGAATTCAGTGGAGATGACTCTAGCTCTGCATCAAATTTTTCATAGCCAAATTAAAATGTAGTGAAAAAAAAATGAAAAACAAATGCTGGATATAGATACTTTCCATATACAGGGTGATCTTTGATCTCAGAAATAGAAAGATGGGAGTTGTGTCTACCACCTCCCAAGACACGGGTTTGCTGTAGGAACTAATTGAAGGAGGTGTTCTATTTTTTTTTTGAGTCGCTTTGGTAAAAGCTGTGTGTTTCATTGTAAAATTTATGTTTTCTAATGTAACAAAGAGAAGGAAATATGGGAACTAATTAAAAGATGTGTTTCATTTTTTTGAGTCACTTCGGTAAAAGATGTGTGTTTCATTGTAAAATTTATGTTTTCTAATGTAACAAAGAGAAGGAAACATAGGAAATAATCAAAGGATATGTTTCATTTTTTTGAGACATTTAGGTAAAAGATGTGTTTCATTGTAAAATTTATGTTTTCTAACGTTACAAACAGAAGTAAATGAAAAGAAGGTGATCTCACTTTGCTGACCAGGTTGCTGCCCTACCAAAAAAATTTATGAATGAGCATTTGCCTCGTGGATCGACATACCGTCAGATGCAACTGCTTATGCATAAGTTTTTCTTTTTCTTTTCTTTTTTAATAACTTCATTGGATTAATTTTACACTTTATGCCATAATTTGATTTTTGTCCTCTACAAAGTTTCTGAGATGAACTCTAGAATGTCCAACCAATCTCTAAATTTATTTGAACATATTTTTCATTGGATACAATTCCATCGGAAACATTAATTGCTCATGCAGCTAAGATTAATTTATGAATCCTCTGGTAAGAAATAAAGGCCTTCAGCATGTAAAATGCCAAGTTAAGGATTAAACTTGAAAAGGCAGAGAATAGAAAGGCTGCTGCAACACTAACTACCAGACAAAAATGACAAAAAATTTGATTTTTAAAAATCCCCATGATGAGATAGAAATGGTAAACATTTTCAAAGCATATGTGCCAGCTTTATTTGATGTTGAGCATGAAAAATAAATCCCATTACCACATTCCAAATAACATGTCCCCATAAACCCCAATCCTGGCATTGAGTCATTCTACTTGCATCACTTCAGAAAATGCTTGTTCTTTACAACTAAAGGAAATCTTGGATGACATTAAAATTCATTCTTAATAAGTTTTATCGCTATTGCAATACAATGAATCTCATTTCCAATCACTATTCTCAATTGCATCGCAGCAAGCACAACACATGAAATTAAAGAACTCCCCCTAAAAGATATTCAAAATTTCCAATTTTTATAAAATAGAATAAGCTTATCAACGAGTTGGAGATTACTCCTATGAAGTTTGACATATGCCTTCAACCACTCATTCTAATCAAAAAGAAAATGTACCGCTGCTATCAAAAACCCAAATGCATTACCCTTACTCAAACAAAACAACATGCTCTAATAAAAGAGTGTCAGAAGGTCAAAATCTGAATTTGACTTAGAACAAAAGTATTGCTTTCACAACTCATATGTGTCCAATTCCCCAAACCCTGATTTTTCCATCTGTGTAGCCAGAGAACAGTGTACTTCCATCTGCACTCCAGCTCAAACTTGTGCAGTAAGGAATCTGCGACAGAAAGTGGAAATTCAGATAACAAATACAGAGAACTACATTAAGTATAATGGTCAGTAGGGTATAGAATATTCCCCAAAAGAGGGAAATCATGATAAAGCAAAATGCTACAACATCTACATATTTTCAAACCACATAGGATTCACTAGATTTATATGCCAGCATCAGAATTATGTGACAACAAAACGCATATTGAGAGTCCAAGCAGGTTAAAGGAAGAGAATATTATGATGGAACAAAACCTATAAATCAATAATGCAACAGAATTTTTTTAAAACTCAAATTCTCCACAATATGTTAAGCATTGTTGTTTATGAGCCCATGAAATAGTGGCCATTCCTTGATCCACTCTCAAATAGTAGCTGTTTCAAATCAAAGGACTTCTTGATAGACTGTTACTGCAACATTACTGTGACAAATACTTCAATAAACAACCATGAAAATAAATGTTCTGCAGCCTTATCAGCAATAAGACTTCAAGCAAACCAATCCGAAAGGCTCAAGGACTTTGACACTATTACAATTAACTGTTTTTCTTCATTACAATTAACTGTTTTTCTTCCCAATAACAGTGAAAATAAATAACTAAAAAATTCAACACTTAAGCAATGAATAGATGGAAATCTTTTATTCAGTTTCCTATACAATGGGGAAGAAATTGCCATAACCATCTTAAGTTATTTTTCTTCACAAAATTCATGTGCAAATCATGCTGCCTAGACTCGAGTTCACTAATAGATGGGAAACTTCCATTCAATTTCCTCTATATGCAGTCAAATCTACCATATAAATAATCAGTCCAACCACAGGGACTTTTCTGATGTCATTTAAACAATTAAAAAATCAGCTTCAACAACTCATTGTTAAAAATTTCAGAGCTTTACCATTTGCAAGCACCAAAAAGCATCTACATGTGATACAGTGCATCAACTTACCCATATCAACAATGCAAAAACCAACCCTAACCCTAACCCTAAATAAACAAGTATACACAAGCCCTGTTTTTTTTTGCAATGGTATGAGCTCAAGTGATAAATTGTTTAACTTTCTATATATGTACCAAACCGTACTGGTTGGGAAGTATTCAAGCAGAGCCTATTTTGATGAAAAATCAACTGTAAAATGTTCAGAATTCAATTATGAACCCATTCTAAATACACTTTTATCTCAATTTCATGCAAATTAACGGATTCAAAATTAAAACCTAACATTCTCAGACTCAATTTTTTTAAATTTCAAATGAAAAAGACACCTGCCCGAACTTTGCCCAAATTTGCCATTTTCTACACCCTTACACTACTCCCTAAAGTTTTCCATTCCCGCAAGAGAAAAACCAGATCTAAATCTAGGAGAAATGAAAATACAAATAAATTGAAAAATGTAAATTATGACCTGTTATGGCTGTCTACCGGGTTAACTACTGCAAGTAATTATAAAAATAAAACTAAAGAAACATAATCATTAGCTAACTGTAAAGTTCAGAACTTGGCCTTCTGCCAGCACGAAAAACATTTATGTGGCATCAACTTACTTAGATCAACACCGCAATACCCTTTCCCTAAATAAACAGACACACCAACAGATGTAGATCGACAAAACAAAAACGCTAACGCTAACCGAAAATAAACATGCACGCACAAACCCCAATTTTTTTTGGCAATAGGATAAAGCTTAAGTGCTAAAGTGTTCCATCACAGAAGTAAAACAACAAGGTTCGAATAAATAAACCATGAAATAGCAAATCACGTATGAATTATGAAGCCTCGCGACTGTTAACCTGGTAAGCTATCCTTACCAAGCATGGCTACAGCCTCCACATAAGGATGTGGCGAAGGAACTATCTGGCGTTTTTGGTAGAAAATATCAGCCCGCAGTATCCAAAAAAATAATAATTACCTAAACCCTACCCAACAGGTGTCATTTGTTACACTAACCTCTCAAACAGAACAACCAGGTTCAAATCCAAGAGTTAAAAATAAATAAATTTTTAATGTCCAAGAAGGCTCCGATGAGAGAATGTGGTTCTCCTATCCACCATACTAGTGAAGGGTATACAACCCTACCCTATCCACCATACTAGTGAAGGGTATACAACCCTACCCCTTTTGGATAAGAATCGAACAATAATCCCTACCCCTTTGGGATAAGAATCGAACATTGCTCTCATATTCAGAGTTCCAAAGACTTAGCCATTAGGGCCACTTCAGTTGTACCGTGTTAGCTAGGCTATTTTACCAGATTAGCTATCGCAACCAAGCTTGGCTACAAAATGTACAGTCTGAACTCCCGCAGAAAAGAAAGGCAATTAAATTAAGCAGAACCTCTCGCCGGCCAGCAGGATTTAACAATAATACTTATGAAAATAATAATTACCCAAGCCTTTAAACCCTAAACCTTCATTTGTAATTACCCTAACCTTCAAACCCTAAACCTAAAGGTATGGAAGGGGCACTAACCTGGGCCTTCTTGGTGGGAATGAAGTCCGGGCGAAGCTCGGCAACGGTGCTCTTGTTTTCCAGATCCCAAATCTTGACGGACTGCTGCGTGGCGGCGCAGAGCCAATACCTGTTGGGGCTAAAGCACAGCGCATGGATAATGTCCCCCGCATCGAGAGAATACAACCGTTTCCCCTCCGCCAAGTCCCACAGCATCGTCACTCCATCTTTACCCCCGCTGGCGCACAGAGAACCGTCGGGCGACACTGCGACGGTATTCACATACCCAGCGTGGCCGACGAGCGTGCTTTTCAACTTACAGTTAGTCAAATTCCAGACCTTGACGGTGCGGTCCCAGGAGCCAGAGACAATGGTGGGGTTGGAGGCGGAGGGGGAGAAACGGACGCAGCTGATCCAGTTGGAGTGGCCCTCTGGATCGGACTGGATGGTGTATTTGCATTCGCCGAGTGTGTTCCAAAGTTTGATGGTGCGGTCGCGGGAGGCGGAGACGATCTGGCGGTTGTCGAGGGAGAAGGCCACGCTGAGAACGTCCTTGCCATGGCCGACGAAGCGGCGGGTGGTGGCGCCGGTGTTGAGGTCCCAGAGGCGGAGCTCGGCGTCCCAGGAGCCCGAGAGGGCGAACTGGCCGTCGGAGGAAAGGACCACGTCCTGCACAAAGTGAGAGTGGCCTGTGAGGCGGCGGCGCGGGACGCCGTAGGTGTCGGTGTCCTTAGTGAGGTGCCACAGAAGAATCGATTTGTCGCGGGAGGCCGAGACGATCATGTCCGAGTTGTCGATGGGCGTCGCGATCGCCGTCACCATGTCGGTGTGACCCTCCATTGTGCCCCGCAGAACCAGTCCCTCCGCCATGGTTGCTCTCGATGCTCGACCTTGCTAGGGTTTTTTCTCGTCCTTCCTTTTCTTCTCTTCTCTATTGTTGTTGTGCTTCCTTCTTTCTCTTCGCACTCTTAGAAATCGTGTCTTATATTTTTAGGTTTTTTTCATAAGAGAGTACTCGAGTTCAGTTAAACTTGTAAAAAAAAAAAAAAATTATACTTGCACTATAAAAATTATATAATTTTTATATTTAAAAAATATATATGTATTATTTTTTATATTGTTATTTTATAAGTATAATAATTTGAATTTGTATTTGTATTAATGTCCATCGGTGACCAAAAAAAGGTCAATAGAACTGTAAAATAGGACATATACAAAGCAACGGGAGTGCCTAATGCAGCTCTAGAGAAAGAAAGTAAGAAAAACAGTAAACATGATGATATATGATATACAAGATTTGTGGATCAAGGATTACTTCCAACATTCAAGGTTGAAGAGAAGTGAGCGATGTAAGAGTTGGATGTCGTCACACATGTTCTTTGTTGGAGTCGACGACGAGTTGATCTTGTTGTATCTTTGTGATCACTCTGATGCTTCTTGGTTGTGGCCTCTGGAGGCTAGAAGAATGAAGTGATAAGTTAGGATCCTATTATCTTCTGCAAATTGTTACTAAGTAGTTCTTTTTTGAGATTGAATAATTCCCGGATGAAAAGGGCAATGCATATCTGATCTTCATAACTAATCCAAGATTTTAGTGTATGGGTGTCTTTGAATAAGCAATAATATCTACCTCGTATCTCGTAGTAGACAGGATAGGTGAAAATGAAATGCTCCTCGGATTCCACATCAAGACTGCACAAGATCTCTGGGAAGGTGATGATTTATCTCAATATGCAGTTGGTGGGAACAAACTTGTAACTGAGCTAGAGGAAACCTGAGGCTGTGTGACATATGTATCAAGTTGGTTATATTTTGGAGTAGTGATCAATCCATTCTCTAGTTGGAGATAAAAGTGAGAGTAATGGAGCAGTTTTTGTGAAAGAGGTTCTTTTGGATCAATCCAAATAGTTTTTATGTATGCTGAGTAAATCTCATCTCCAATATCCTTATTGGAGTATGGTGCATTGATTGATGCTTTAGTAGGAGGAGGTCTCATGATGTCTAGGCCAAGAGATTGAAGTAGAGTAGTAGTTTGAGCATACCAGCAATTCTTGACCCCTTGATTTACCAACTGTATTGAGGATTGTAGTGCTAAATATGGATATCTTCTCATGTTCGACATACAATGAAGTCCACGCAGTAAAGAGACAACAAGAAATATTGTTGTTGTAAGCAATGGACGAGCACCAAACTCAACTAGAATGATGGGATGTGGAACAATTCTTTTGGAACAAATGAACTTGGACAACATTGAGATGAGGACCCTTTCAATACAAGACCAACCCAATTGTTTGAGGCTAGGGCCTCAAACTTCATAGCCATAGAGCAGTGTAGGGGTAACAAGAGTGTGGAAGAGTGTAGAATAGCTAAATCCCTTGGATGTGTGATTTAATAAAATATAAAGGAACATGTAGCAGTAGTAGTAATATTTATATATAATGGGATTAAAATGGTTTTATTTGTCACATTGAAACTAAAGGAACATGAAGCAGTAGTAGTAGTAATATATATATATATATATATATATATATATATATATATATATATATATATATATATATATATATATATATAAGGGGATTAAAACGGGTTTTATCTATGTTGCATTATCATTATATAGTGGTGTTATAACAAGTTGGTTATTTAAGCATTTGTTTTTTTAGTAAAATTTTGCAAATCTAATCAATTGAGCTAATATCATTGGATAAAAAAGTTTGAGTAAAAAATGTAGGTTTTAACTAGGAGTCTAGGAAACAAAAGAATATATATAGTGAATCCTCATTGTCTAAGGAATCAAAGTGGGACAACCCATCAACAAGCACTCAATATCAATTGCTACTAATTTGCATATCCTTTTTGGTAATATGTGTATATTGTTGTAAATGTGGATAGTGGAATGAAATAGGTTTATTGTGTTCCAATGGAGAGGGCAATGGTTAAATAGATTTATTGTGTTCCAATAGAGACAGGGTAATGGTTAGGGTTTTGGCCTTTTATTTGGAAGGTTCAAGGTTCAAACAAGGTTTTGGCCTTTTATTATTGGAAGGTTCAAGGTTCAAACAATGGTGGCGTGTGTAATTTTGTGTGGTTTGAGCTTTGGTTTTTGTGTACATCATACAAAATTATTCATTTTGGCATGTTGTGTATTGTGGGTTAAAAATATATTGTTGCAAATGTGGATAGTGGAATGAAATAGGTTTATTGTGTTTCAATGGAGAGGGTAATTTTGTGTGGTTTGAGCTTTGGTTTTCGTGTACATCATAGAAAATTATTCATTTTGGCATGTTGTGTATTGTGTGTTAAAAATATATTATATGTGGATAGTGGAATGAAATATGTTTATTGTGTTCCAATGGAGAGGGCAATTGTAAAATAGATTTATTGTATTCCAATAGAGGCAGGGCAATGGTTAGGGTTTTGGCCTTTTATTGGAAGGTTCAAGGTTCTAAAAATAATGGCGTGTGTAATTTTGTGTGGTTTGAGCTTTGGTTTTCGTGTACATCATAGAAAATTATTCATTTTGACATGATGTTGTGTATTGTGTGTTAAAAATAAATTTATTGTTAGAAATTTTTTTTTCATGTCATAATGCAATTAGAAACAATAGATAGATATTAACGTGGAACAAAATTTCAATCATGGATTATTGTGGAACGAAATTCCAATCATGGAACATGTCATTAGACTTGTATCATCATATTAACCGGTCAAAAAGCAAGAGGGCCAACCTCCACACACATGCCCAAACTCAATGTTAATAGGGGTGAGGAATCCCACAAAGTGAAACCAAGGACTTGCATCTTTAAGCCTACTACCCCATTGGCAAAGAGTATAGCAAGTGTTGGGGTTTATAAACCACTCAAGTCCCACAACACAGTTAATGTGGGATTATTCACAAACACACACAAATTACACTAACAAGATAGATAGATATTAACAACACTATTTTTTTATTGAGGTTAGTGTGAGAAACCCCTACGATTGAGGCTTAGGGTTGGGCATCCCCATCCCAACCATGACCTCTAATAAGGGTGAGTGTTAGGATTCTACTCCTAACCACCATACTAATCACATTATTAGTTAATTATTTAATCACTCTCTCTTTCACAAAGGTTGTGACCTTTGATCACACCTTCACACTCGTAGAAATAGGCATTTCATTTGGTATAGTTGAGGCATCGAAAAATATAATTATTAATTAATTGTTGGGTTCCCCATACAATACAACAACGATTCCTTAATAAAAGTGATTCCTTTTTATTATTCTAGCATTATAATCAATCTTTCTCTATTGGGTTCACTACAACTAGTATCAGAGCTAGCTTCAAAACATAAAAATTTTCACCCCGTTCGTCATCACCAGTTGTCTGCCATTCAGATCCTGCACCTACGTTTATCTTATCATCCACCACATCATTCCTAAGACGTCCATATATCATCAAACACCATAGATTCATTCTCAAGAGTCATTGGGAGATCGAGCGGCAGATCGTATAAGTTCACAGACCGAGCATCAAAGAATCTAATTAGCTCATAGAACGAAATACACTCACCAACCACCGGCGAACTCAGAGCATTGGGAAGGTATAATCTAAAGGGAACAAATCCAAAAATACCCTCAAACTATCCTAGAAATCCTCCAATCTCTTGTAGTCAACGCCCAGATCGAAAACAAAAACAATCCATGCAAAAAAAAAAAAATTACGTTCTGTAGTGACGTTTGCAACTTCCGACGACGTCTTGGAGAAAACTGGCCATATTTTATAAAATAAAACTTATAACATAAATTTTTAAATCATTTTCCATCACCGGAAAACTAAAATTCCGATACGTCTTCGTATTCCGATGCCAGCAAGAGAAACTTTAAAAAAGTGGATATAACACATATCCCACATTCAATAGGAAGAGGGACAAAGCAGGGTTTAAAAAATATATTCAGGGCCTAATATAAATTTTGCTAAGACTTGTTACTATTGTAAATTCTTGCTAAAAGTTGTCAAGGCATTGAAAATTCTCGCTAATTCTGCCACTTACGAAGGTTATAAAATCTCCAAAACCTAACCGCAATGGTCGAAGGATGACTTTTATGCAATTTTTAACGATAATTTTCAAGAAATTTTTGTGATGACTTTCAACACTTTTTGCGACACCTTTTCGCCAAACGACTATGCAAATGGCCGATGGAATAATATATCACGACCCCAACCTACTTTTGCTACTTAATCTTGCCCACCTACGTCAAATCACATCAGTGAGTGTATATAAAATTCAGTTCCAGGATATCACCAATCGCATCATAGGGTTGGACGAATTAGTCCTCATAAGTGGGTTCATCAATGGATTGAAAGAAGAAATTAGAGTGAAGATCATGATGTACACTCCTCGCACCCTACAGGAAGCCATTGGATTAGCCTTGTTAGCCAACGATACATTCAATGTTCAACGTCAACATGGGGAGCAACCTATTGATAAATCGACATTCACGCACACTATTCCAAAACACAAACCCTTGCTAGTTAAGTACCTTAGCCTACAAGAAATGGAGGAACGACGAGCGAACGACCTCTGCTATACTTGTGATGAGCAATTTGGGCCCCTTCATTGTTGTGCTACACAAACATTATATTTATTGAATATAGTTGATCCCTGTCACTCCATAGAGGAAGAAGGTGAGGAAGATGTGCACGACATGACCAAAGCACCTGATCATAACAATGAAGGAAATGAGGTTGATGTGCAAGAAGTGCTCGATGCACCACGAAAAGATGAGGTAGACATCCATGTAGTAAAAAATGAAGGCAAGACATACACTCTCAAAGAACTACACACAAGTTCATCGCCAATAGTGAGTTCTCATTGTATAGGCAGCCTGATTCAGAAAGGAGGCAAAAGAGTGAGTGCACATTTATTTTCCCTTCATTATACACAAGAAGAATCGGCTAAAGCAGAAGCCTATCGTCATCACAATTCTCCTAATGAAGATTCTACTATTCTTTCTAGCAACCCCCCACTAATGCTTCGACCTTCAATATATCCTTGCCTTTGAAAAAGTGACATTAAAATAGTACAAGAACTTGCACAAATCCAACTGGGAAAACAAGCAATGAAGCTTCTTACTTTGAGCTTTGAGGACAAAGCTCTTTCTAAGGAAGGTGGCATGTTAGGATTCTACTCCTAACCACCATACTAATCACATTATTAGTTAATTATTTAATCACTCTCTCTTTCACAAAGGTTGTGACCTTTGATCACACCTTCACACTCGTAAAAATAGGCATTTCATTTGGTATAGTTGAGGCATCGAAGAATATAATTATTAATTAATTGTTGGGTTCCCCATACAATATAACAATAATTCCTTAATAAAAGCGATTTCTTTTTATTATTCTAGCATTATAATCAATCTTTCTCTATTGGGTTCACTACAGTGAGAGTTGAGCTTATCAATAGGGGCTAAACACACAGCTATACACACACCCACACCCTCACACACAAGACCACAAGCCCACATCACGGTTTGAACATTGGGTCTCCCAAAGAAGAGCCAAAGCCCTAACTGTTGGGCTATCCCCTTGGGACCATTAGCAACAATACTATTAACCATATCAATAATGCATGTGAGGATAAAATTTACTTATACAAAACGAAAGCATTTTTTAATATCCATAAGCTTGTCAATCTAATAGGATAAAGTTTATTTCATATATGTTAAGTCATTTAAAATTACTTATTCAAATTTTCGAATAATAATAAAAATAGATTTTTTTTAAATAGACTTGGTAGCACAAGTGAAGAAGGCAAGCCTGGTCCCATTGAACGGGAGGTCCACGGTTCAAACCTCTATGATATGAAGGACAAAAAAAATCTCTTGTGGCTTCTCTCTAGATAGTGGTATACCCGAATGGAACAACATTGTCAACCATCTAAGAGCGGCTCTCGAGGTTTCTTTCTAACCTAAATGTTTTAGGATTTCCCCTACGAATATGCCATCCAGTACAACATCGATTAGTGGAAGATCTTTTGGTTGTCGGATGCCCAATATGACTTCATTTATTGGATATTTTGGTTGCTAGATGTGGTTGTTGTCAAATGGGTCTCTCTCTTCGATTTTTTGGTCTTGCCTCTAGACTGATCCAAATATAAGGGGAAGACCTTGTGCCTTCAATGTCTGTTGGGTTTTACTTGTGCTGGCAGCCATTGCGTCTGGTGGGTTTGGTTGGTTCGACAAAGTTAGTGGGGGTAATTACTAGAGGCGTGTACTAGTCAGTCTGTTTCTCCATCTCATCATTTTTGGTCTTGCCCCACCCAATCCAAACTCTTGGGGGAGACCACGTGCCTGAAAATAGTGGAGGATGAAGTGTGCAATCGACCCTCATGTATGGTGTATTGTAGTCAACCCTTCGTCTTACGGTTTTGGGTGTTTCTTTTAGTGGTTTCCAACGATTTCTTCAACCTGTCTGGTAGATCTTATGGTTATCTTATGGTTGGTACTCTACTTTTTTGCTTCTTGGTGGGATGTTTTTCTACCCAACCATTTTGTGGTTGGTGGTCTTTTCTCCTAGCTATTACGAGGTATTTTTATTTTTGGGTTCGTTTATCCTTTTGGGTAGGATTTGTGCAGCCTTGATCTCCCATTTTAGGTGGGATGGTTTTTGTTTGAATTTTCCCAACATATGCAAATATCTTAGTCAAATCTATTGGTTAGGTGTCTCATTCTCTTTTCAAACGAAAAGCTTTGATCCAAATTTTTGTTTTAGTGGTTCATTTTTCTCGTTGGGCAAGATTGTTTCAGCTTAGGTTTTGGGTTCCCTGTAAAACCTTGTGTTATGGTTCTGGGTCCCTTCAAAACCATGTGGTCCTCTTTGAGGCTTGCTCCTCTCAAGGTTTTGGGATCCTTGTAAAACCTTGTGTAAAGGTTTTGGGTCCTTTCAAAACCCTACGGTCCTCTAGGGGGCCATATTTTCTTCCAGCTTGGTTGTTGTGTTCTTCCTGTTCGACGGGAAAGTCTTATTCAGGCAGGAACTTCAAATTTCAAATTCTTGGTGCCTAGTTCTAAATTTGGTGTTTTAGGTGGGAGAATGCCCAGTTTCATATTTAAATTTTTATTCAAATCTTGTTTTGATTTAGGTTGGCCTCCAATGTTCATTGGATCGAGGTAGCTTTGCTTTAGGTTGGCCCCCAATGCTCTCTAAATATTTTAAGTCGGGGTAATTTGTTATTTTAGTTGTTGAATGGCTAAATTTAAGGTTTGGGAGAGCCTTTCAAAACCCCTATTGTAAAAGGTTTGGGGACCCTTTAAAAACCCCTATTTTATCTACTAATAATAATAATTAATAATAATAATAATAATAATAATAATATATTTATTGTTAGAAAGGTGTGTGTTTTGTGTTAAAAATAATAATAATAAAAAAATAGATTTATTGTTAGGAATTGTTTATATGTCGTATTGTAATTAGCAACAATATTATTAGCCATATCAAGAATGGACGTGAGTATAAAATTCACTTATAGAAAAGAAAAGTAGTTTTTAAAATCCATAAGCTCGTCAATCTAATAGGATAAAGTTCATTTCATATATGTTAAGTCATTCAAAATTACTTATTTTAATTACCGAATTTTGGGTGAAACAAATTTGCATGCAACAATAAAATTAACATAAAAATATGCATCAAAATGAGAAATGAAGTATGAATTTTATTTATTACTTGAAAGATTATACTATCACAGGCCACTTCGAGGAGGCTACTTCCTTTAAAACTCCTGATACAAAAATACAAATTTTCCTTCTCTCATTATAATCCAATTTATAATAGGGAACCATACATTGTCTTGCAAACCCTAATCCTAACTTAAAATAAATTTTGGGTCCCACTAACTACTAATAATAACATAAATAATTACAATAATTAAATAATTAGGAATAAAGATTTTAACATGCCCTCCCCCTTCAAAAGCTTTGTCCTCAAAGCTTAAAATATGGAAACTATTGTTGAAGTTAGTAGTGTGGCTCTCATGTTGCAAACCCTGCTAGTGCACCAACAATTCAGTGACACTATAGTTACAAAGTTGGCATGATCGATGATCCAAGATTATGGCTAGTTTGAGAAGCACTGACCCTTTACTATCAAGATCAAACAAGGTTGTTTATAATTGAACATGTTGACCAAGGACCTTTTTCAACCATGAGACATGAAAAAAATGGTGGATCTTAGAGGTGGATGGAAAGTCCAATTTATAGGTCATGATCCAATGCATTGCAAAATGCAATACAACCCATATAATTTGGGAGCTAATTTGTGGTGGCATTTTATCATTAAGGATGGTTGCTTATAGGGTTGCAAACATAAAACACCATATCACCTTCAACAAAGGACTATTCAGAGCTGTGTTGATCAACTTATTCCTTCATTTTATTTTGGGCCATTATTAGGTTATCCTTGAGAAATCAAATATTACTCTCATGAGTGGAGAGAGAGGAATCTACAACTTGTACCTAAGAGCTACATGGAATTTAGGAAATGAATGAAAGTGGTGATTACCCATGCACTACTTCATAAGGTGTTATCTTTGTCACCATATGATATGTGGTGTTGTACCATCATTTTGCTAGGGGTAACCATTTGGCCTAGTGAATATGTTGCTCAAAGGCAAAGCTGCGCAAGTAGGTCTCTAGGCACTTGTTGACAATTTTTGTCAAGGCATAAATTTATGGGTGATATGCCAAGATCATTTTTTTTTTTTAAATAAAGGGGTCAAAATTTATTGATAAAAAGTCTGGATTACAAAGTACAACTGAGCCCCCACCTAGGACTCAAATAAGCAACAAGACAGGCTAAATCACCAGACAAGGTCAACTCCCAAAGAAAACCAAAAAAAAAAAACCACATTAAGTCTGAACATCCTTATGGATCAACTCCCGTAGGTGTTGAGAATCCCCAGACAAGAGACTCTCCCAGTTATCAATACTCTGAGTATCCAATAGCTCAGAAGCCCTTTTGGCCAGGTAATCAGCAACCCCATTCCATTCCCTTGGAATGTGCACAAAGGATATAAATTCAAACTCTTCACTCATTATGAGAATCTGAATGGTCACAGAGGCCAACTGCCAATTAAAATCCTCCACTCTTTTGCTGTTTAAAAGATTAACCAAAATTTGAGAGTCAGACTCGTAAAGAATCCTGTGCTAGCCAAGAGAAAACCCCCTTTGCAAGGCCTCAAGAATCGCCAGAGCTTCCATAAGATTGTTGGAGTGAACACCTTTATAAATGGAAAAGAAAAAACTGACCACGCCAGCAGAATCTCTCCCAACACCACCAATTCTAGCATGTCCAGGATTGCCCCTGGACGACCCATCGATATTAATTTTTAAAACTCCTCTAGGGGCGGTCTCGATCTACCCTCTCTCCTAACCTTCTTGCTAAGTCGAGGAATCCTACTAGGGCTAGAAGAATTCACACCAACCCCAAACAAACCAAGGGCCTCTCGTACCTTCTCCTCCCTAGAGTCCAAATGGGAGTCCACATCACATTTACTATGGATAGTTTCTTGAACCATACACGGGATCCTTTGCCAGATCTGTTGAACAACCAAATGACTTCCCTCAAAAATGCGACGGTTTCGTTCGAGCCAAATCTTCCAGATGATGCAGGAAGGGCCCAAATTCCAAGCCACTTGGAGGAAGGGGGCCTTAGCTGGAGGTCTGCCCAGACTACTCCAAAACTCCACTAGGGAGAGCACATGAAAACAAGGATGGTTCTAGGCACTCCACCAACAGTGCCAAATGTCTCTGGCAAGGGAGCATTGGAAAAATAAATGAGAAGAGTCATCCTCATTCTTACCACAAAGGACACATAAAGAGGGACCCTAAAATCCCCTCTTCCTCAAGTTATCCCAAGTGAGGCATTTATTACGAGCTACCAGCCAGAGAAAAAAGTTACATTTCGGCCAAGCAAATCTATTCCACACCTTTTTCCACCTGATATGCCAAGATCATGTTAAGGTGTGTTCCCTGGAGTTTAAAGAGTTCCTTCCAAAATGTGCTAGTGAATATTAGATCTCAGAAATATATAGTAGAAGTTGGCATTCCATAAATGCAGAAGATTTGATCAAGGAAGGTTTGAATGACAATGGAGGCTTTATATTGGTGGGAAAGTGGACAAAAGTGGGCATACTTGGAGAGAAGGTTCACCACCACAAAAAATACTAATTTTCTTCCAAACTTGGGCAATCCTTCAATAAAATCCATGGTTATATTAGTCCAAACTCTCATTGGAATTAGGAGGGATCACAACAACCCTGGGGTCTTGATTGTTTCTCCCTTGTGATGCTAATAAGTGTCACATTCTTCAACAAAGTGTTTGATATCCTATTTCATCCTTATCCAAAAGAAATTATGACAAACTCTTTCATAGGTCTTGAGAAATCCATAATTCCCAACCAAATGGAGAATATGAAGTTTCTATAAGAGTCAAGCATGGATAGTCGAATTAGAAATTAATATAATATACCCTTTATAACATAAATAATGTCCATCCTAAGAAAACTTCATTTTGTTGTTTGGATTATAAGTGATATATATATTGAAGGAGTTATTGAATCCAAATATATTGATGTCATTCCTATTGAATCTTCTACACCCAATTGGGTATTGACAAGGATAAAACCCACAATGACAATAGAGCTTCAAATTTTTGAGAGAGAGCATCAACAATTTTAATATCGTTATTCTTATTATATACAATCTTGTAATCATAGCCTGATAGTTTGGAGACCCACTTTTGTTGTTTCAAAGAGGAAACACGTTGCTCTAGAAGTATTTAAGGCTATGATGATCAATATTAATATGAAAGTGTTGAACCACAAGATAAGGATGCCATTTAATCATCACATGAAGTTTGTCAAGCATCTCTTTCTCATAAGTTGATATGGCGATTTTATTCCCTACAAGATCTTTTTTGGTAAAGGCCAAAGGTCATCTTTATTGCATCAATATTGCTTCAATGTCAATTCTAGAGGCATCACTCTTGATAGTAAAGGGTTTAGAGAAATTTGGTATGGATAAGATAGGTGTTGTACACATAGCTTGCGTAAGAGAATCAAGAGTTGTTGTAGCTACCTTGGTCCATGCAAATGCATTATTTTTTAGAAAGGTAAACAGAGGGACCATAATCTTACCATGGTCCTTAAAAAACCTATTATAAAACCTTGTGAGCCCTAAAAGTCTACAAAGATCCTTAAGTGTTTTTAGAGTTGGCCAAGTCTGCATGTATTCAATCTTCTTATGGTCCACCTTTACTCCTTTGGATGATACTATATGTCCAAGATACTCAATCTCTAGTTGCCCAAAGGAACACTTGGAATGCTTGGCAAACAATTGGTTGTCAACTAGATTTGGAGTGTTTGATCCAAGTGAACTGAGTGTTCATCCCACGTTTTGCTACAGACCATGATATCATCAAAGAAAATGAGAATGAATTTTTTGGGGAATGAACAAAATATATTATTCAAGTTTTGGAATGTGAATGAAGCATTTATAAGGTCAAAGGGCATGATAAAAATTCATAGTGACCTTCATGGGTGTAAAAAATAGTCGTATGGGATCTCCATAGTGACGCTAGGGTTTTGAGAGAACAACAACATGGTGATATGGTGTCATTGTGGAGCTAGGGTTTTGAGAGAAGGACAACATGATGGATGCAACATCATTGTGGAGATAGAGTTCTGAGAGAACGACATGGTGAATGCAACATCACTATGGAACTAGGGTTTTGAAATAGGTAGGTTTTCAATTTATGAACTAAATGATACAAATTTATTTTTTTAGTTGCAACATAGTAGATGTGGCATTGCTACAAAGCTAGGTTTTTGAGAGAACAATAACATGGTGGATGTGGTGTTACTACAAAGCTAGGGTTTTGAGAGAATGACAACATGGTGGATGCAAAATCGTTGCAAAGCTAAGGTATTGAAATAGATGGATTTTCAATTTATGAATTAATTGATAACAAAACAATTTTTTATTTGGTAACATGATGGATGCAACGTCACTACAAAGCTAGGGTTTTGAAAGACCCACAACATGGTGGATGTAGTATCACTACATAGCTAGATTTTTAAGAGAATGACATGGTGGATGCGACATTGTTGTAGAGCTAGGGTTTTGAGAGTGACAACATGGTGGATGTGGTGTTACTATAGAGATAGGGTTTTGAAAGAGGTCACTTTTTAACTAATGAATTAATTGATAACAAATTTTTTTAGTTGGCAACATGGTGGATGTGGCGTCGTTATGGAGCTAGGATTTTGAGATATTAACAACATGGTGGATGTAGTGTCACTATACAACAAGGGTTTTAAGAGAACTACAACATGGTGGATGCAACATCACTACAAAGCTAGGGTTTTGAGAGAATGACAACATGATGGATGTGGCATTGCTAAAGAGCTAAGGTTTTGAAAGAGACAAGTTTTCAATTAATGAATTAGTTGATAACAAAACAAATTTTTAGTTGGCAACATGGTGGATGTGGTGTCGTTGTCGTTGGATGTGATGATACAAAGCTAAGGTTTTGAGATAATGACAACATGGCGGATGCAATGATGCAAAGCTAGAGTTTTGAGAGAATGACATGGTGTATATAATGTTGTTATGGAGCTAGGATTTTGAAAGAGGTTAGTTTTCATTTTATGCCTCTAGATGCAATGAGATTTGAATTGTGCATTGATCTGCTTGTGTAGATATCTATAACACAACATGAGTTTTTTATACTTATTGATATTATTAATAAGATTGTTTTTGTAATTCTCATAGAAGTAAAGTGTTTAGGAGGTTAGGGTTTATTTTGCAAAACCTTATGATGAAATGAGGCAAGAATCGTAATTGGGGGGTAGGTACTAGGTATTGCTAGTACATATATGCTACCCCTATTTATTGCAAGTTTCCCCTTGAATGACCAAAATCATGAGAATGGCAACATGGTTGATGCAACGCCACTACTTCCCATGTTCGTGTTGCACAATATAATAGATAAGCTCTACGAAAAGAGGAAGAATGTGGTATCTTGAAGAAGTTATCAAAAATTTAACTGTTGATGATGACCATAAAAGGATATGCTTAATGAGCATATGAAAATATATGAAGAAGAGAAGGTGCTAGCCCAATGGAAGTATGATTTGGACAAAAGAATGTATGTATTGGTTGATCAAAGTAATGAGTATAAACATCAACTTCAGAAAGTTCACAAAGAATTTAATTGAAAGTGGAAGGAGCATGAGAAACAAATCGAGATGTGGGTGTGCATGGTTTCTATTCTACTATGGAGCTAAGTTCTAGTTCAAAGGATTCAAAGGGAAGGGAGATCCAAAAGACTACAAAATGTTGGTTTAAATTTTGTCTTTCAATGTTTGTAAGGTTGGGGGTGAACCAAAAACCTTATTTTTGTGCCTAATTTAGAATTTGTATTTTTTTTATACTAGAGGAATCGGTAACTCGTTACAATTTTCTACGCATCTTTGTGGGTTCAAATCTTGCTCCTTGTCACCACTATAACCTCCAGTTGCATCGGGTAAACCTTTTATGTAGTCGGCTACATTGACGCAACATGCCCACCAGTACTAAGGGGCTTGAGGGAATGGAACCTTGGCCTCCGTACTCCTACAGAAGCATTTTGACCATTGAACCAAACCCTCAAATCTAATTTAGAATTTGTGGTTTATTTATAATTAGTTGTAAGAATTTGTTGTCAGGTTTTGGGTGAGCTAGAATTCCCTAGGCGTGTAAGCTAGGAGGTATTACTAGACTTGTGTTACCTTTAGTAAGAAGATGTTTTGTAATTATAGTTGTACTTTTGTAAAAGGGTTCAGACCCTTTCAAACTTACTTTTTTATCCTAATAAAAAAATTATCTCAGGGATATCTTCTTCTTAGAGACGAATTTGGTGATATCCTAATCATACGTCCAACTTTGAAAAGAAAAAATACCCATGCAATTCATCAAGAAGTTCATCAATAACTGGAATTGGAAGCTTATCATTGACTACGATCTTATTTAAATCCTTGAAATACACACACAGACACCATGAACCATATTTTTTTAACTAGTAGGATTGGTGAAGAATAGGGATTGACATTTGGCTGAATATTCTCTACTTGGAGTAATTCTTGCATAATCTATTTAATCTTTGTTTTTTGCATATAAGGATAATTATAGTGTAAAATATTAGGGGGCATACTTCATAGGGATAGTTGAATGACATGGTCATATGAATGAAAAAGGGTAAGCTCATGTGGCTTATTGAAGACTGGGGCACGACGGTCCAAGAGTTCAATCAATTCAATAAATTGGTTCAAGTTGATAGACTTTATGAGCTTCATGGTACAAAAGTTGAGCCACAATGCCATGAAAACCCTTTTAAAATATTCTCCATGTAGTGGAAGATTATGATGCTCGATGACCTTTCTTGAAGGTCTCGAAGAGTATATTAATGGACATTATTTGTAAATTGCATCCACATTTCAACAAAGTCATATAAGATAGGTCCTAAGGTGTATCACCATTGGGTACCCAGAACCACATTGCATCCAACCAAGGTTAGAACAAACATATATAACTGCAAGTTGTAGTCCCTTATTGAGATATGAACATTTCTACATTTGCCCTTACAAGGTAGTGTTCTCCTATTGACATTCATGAATTCAAATCCGAAGCTTGGATACACATAACAATATGATTTTTTGGCAATTAGGGGATCCATGAAGTTATTTACACTATCACTATCTATGACAATAGTGAGGGGATGCTTCTTGAAGTACCTAAAAACCTTCATGGTTTGAGGTGTAGTAATCCTTGCTAAGGCATGGACAATTTTTTTGGTGCTAGGTCCTCTTGGATGTCCTACTCCTCCTCTATGTTCTTTGATTGTTGGTATTTGGGATCGAAATATTTAGAAGAGTTGACCCCACATCTAAGAGATATAATTTTTGTTCCACACATTTATGCCTAGGAGAGTACTTTTCATCATAATTATAACATAATTTTTGGAGGTATTACTTTATTTGGTACCTTACAATATTAATGCAAGGACTATATAAATAATTTATATTAGAGTGTGTTTAATATTTGAGTATATAGTAGGTGTCAAGTCAGTAAAGGTAGAGTTATTGTTGGCTTTTAAGCCAAATTATCTTAGGTCCCAATATTTTGGATCTAGAGTAGTCTCAAATATAAGAGCAATCAATATATAAGATGGCCAACATAATTAATAATAATATTCATAAAAATGACAAATATGAATATAAATAGTCAAAATCATTCATGCAATAACATGAAGAACTTATAGTAGAATTGCTCAAAATATGCATACAAGCTTCAATATTCATGCTTGAATGTTTCATACATTTTCTAGATACAATACATGGAGCTTTATCTCCATAATATATCCATACAAAGATGATTGTTCAAGTACTTGACTATTGCTCTCCTCACATATCTGGGAGATACATATTTTCCTATTCTATACATAATACATGAACTCTCACATGTCCTTTGGCTTATCATCTTGGCACTTGTATACATGACTCTGGACTCCCTACCTACATGCACACTTAGCTCTATGACACTTGCACTCTTTTACATGACACTTGCACTCTTTTACATGACACTTACACTTCTACATGCACACCTAATACATGACACTTGTGCACATCCTCACATTACATATTTGCACACTTGCACTCTTACTTACATGACACTTGTGCATATCCTATACATAGAAACTTACATAAAGAGGGAAATATAAATCACACTCCTAAACTATAAACTCAAATCATATTCTAATATTTACATTGTACCATAGGTACATTGAGGGTACATTAACATGTACCGATAATGTAATATTCTCAAACAATTATGTAGGCGAGGTGTCATGTTAGTAAGTGTAAGTTATGTAAGTGAAGTGTCATGTTTATAAGTGAGAAGTTATGAGAGTACATGCAATCATGAGAGTCTTTATCTGTATGTAAATATGTGAGATTTATTATTATGTATTGAGAAATATGAAGAGTTAGATCTATCATGAGTATGAGGATATCAAGAGTTTAAGTGTTAAGGTCAAGAGTCTTGTGAATATGAAGAGTCTCATGTATGTGTTTATTGAAGATAAATAATTTTAATATTGAGTTGAAGAATAATCATTGCTTTACAGTACATTGCTAATGAAGATTATCCATAATATATTCAAAGGGTTTATTATTCATTGTTATTATGAATTAAATATATGAATTTGTGAGAATATCTTGTCCTTAGTTATTGTAAGATCCTAAAAGTATATAAGTTTGCTAATAGTGGTATCAGAGCCACATCTGGAATGCATGGGAGAAAAAGGAATGGTTGCAAGAGACAATATTTGAGAGAGATCATGTTTTAAAGGACCCACAACTCATGTTGTGAGAAAGCGTCGAATAGTCTAAGAGTTATTACACAAAGGAAGCAATACGTTGGAAGAGGTTAAACATCAAATAAGTAAAGCCTAAGAAATAAAGACTAGAGAATACATTAGACATTAAAAATAGTGCATGAAAGTTTTGGATACACATAAATTGAACATAGAATTTGACATTGAAGTAGTTGAAAAATGCTAGAAAGAAAGCACTAAATTTATAGAAGTTGAATGTAGAAGTTTGGATGTTCAGCAAGAAGTTGGAAAAAATACTGGATCAAGCAAAAGTAACGGTCCAGATAACGCTCAGGTAGATTTAGTAATTGAAACATTTAAAAATGCATAAAGGAGAGTTGCCCTAATTTGGAGGAGCAACCAAGGATGTATGTAGCTAGAGCTATAATCCCACAAGGAAAAGAATACCTATGAAAAATAAAATCTCTTCCCTAGTATATTCAAAATAATCAAAACAAATAAGTCAGTGGTCCATACTAGTCCATAGAACAAATAGATCCAATATGCTTATCTATGTGGTCATCTCTTAAATTCTCAAAATTCTTGGTATTAAAATTTCTTATGCGAGCCAAAGAAGGGTGAAAAAAAAACCTTCATTAGCCGTTTTATCTACCAAATGGTTCCTATTACTAAGAATGT
Source organism: Wollemia nobilis (assembly GCA_028583015.1). Lineage (NCBI taxonomy): Eukaryota > Viridiplantae > Streptophyta > Pinopsida > Araucariales > Araucariaceae > Wollemia > Wollemia nobilis. Next base: position 5,466,253 of record JAQPPZ010001808.1, read on the forward strand.
GATGCCAATTAATCTATTCAATTTTTTCGAGATTCTTATAGACTTGATTTAGAAACAACCTAAACATAAGAGTCTTGACCTCTTGTTTGCAAGAAAGAAACTATATGATCAACTTAGAGTCCCCATAAATTGAAAGGGTTTTAACATTTTCTCTTGCAGCTAGGGTGAGACCAAATTTGTAGCCCATCAACTCAACTACATTATTGGTGGTTTGTATTAAATTTAAGCAAAATTCAAGAATCTCAAAACGTGGTCTTGACCATAAAACTCCTCCAATAGCAGCTATTCCAGGGTTAGACTTTGAAGCCCCATCAAAGAATAGAGTTGGATAAATAAAACACAGTTGAGAAGTTAGGTTGTTGATAATAAAGGTGCTAATTAGATCTTAAAGATTCTAATTTTTGAGTATGCATAACTCAACTCTAGAGAGCACTCTGATATTGCTTAGATTTAAAGTGGACTCTGGAATTTTCCATGATAGCATGTTTTATCTTGTGTATCAAAATTGCCTTGTGAGTTGATTTACATTCAAATATTCTGCAGTTCCTATCTACCCATATATACCACATGCAATAATAAGGAATTAAATACCATACAAATTTTGAGAGGCTTACCTTGAAAGGATTTGAGATACTTTTTGTTCCAACTTTTAGTACAAGACTCAAGATTTAATTTGCTTCTAATGTAGACTCCAAAGCTGGAAGCAAGCAAGATCCAGATTGTTGTAGCTTCCTCACATTTAAAAAATATATGGGCTTGAGTTTCACAGTATTTAAAGCATTTAGAACAAATACGGAGGCCCTAAATACCTCTTTTAGAGAGGTTTTATTTAGTTAGAATTTTGTTTTGTTGAACTAGCCATTGAATTTTTTTTTATTTTGGGGTGATTTTTGACCCCAAATGTGCTTCAAATTTTTGTCTAGAGGCTCACTTATTTGAAGATATGCACTAGCCTTGACTAAATAGTTGCCCGAACAGTTAATTTTACCCCAAATAAAGTAGTCTTCATTGTTTGGGTCTATGGGAAGAATGCCAACAAATTGCTTTTGGACTTGAGACCACTCCCTTTGTTGTTCTACGTCCAACCCATGAAGTTAAATCCATTTTGGCTAATTTCCTTCTCAAGTGATGAGATGGGAAAGTTTGTCCATCCTGAGCTAACTCATGAACTAAAAAAAATATTTAGAAATGGAAGAAATTAAGGGCTTGTTCCCAAGAATAGAATCATCCCAACACCTAATACTATCACCATTTTCTAAGCACCAAGATGTGTTATCCTTAATGATCTAGACCAATTTAACAATCAATGCCCAAATTTTAGAGATACCTAGTTCTTTAAAGGATACCTTTGAGTAGTAGCATGCCATTATTGCCTTCACTATACTTGTGAATAAGAAAATTTTCCAAATCATCATTGGAGGGTTTATTAAGTTTCATACAAGTTTGGCCCCAAGAGCGTTGCTCACAATAAAAGAAAATCGAATACCCAAGCCCCCTTGACATTTTTCTTTTGTCACTTGACTCTAGTTGACAAGATGAAATTTCTTCCTAATAGATTGCCTTCCTCCTTGCCAAAGAAAGTTCCTAATTTTTGTGTCAAGTTCCTTGAGGAGGTAAGCTTATAATGACAAATTTAATCAAAACTAGTATGCCAACAAGACTAAGCAACCCATTGCTATAAGTTAATATTCTCCTATCAATATTTTCCATCAATTTAGACTAGTAATCAGAACTCTTTAGCTTGAAATTCATAGGCACCCCTAAATATTTAAAGGGGCCAATTCCACCATGAGCAAACTGAAGAATTTGAGCAAAGCTCCTCTTTTTAGCTGGGGAAGTGTTGATAGTGTAAAATTTACACTTTTGACATTAATAGCAGCTCCATAGACATTTATATAGAGGTATAGGCAGCCTTTAATCATTTTGACATTCATCTTGGAGGCTTCCCCCATAATTATAGTATCATAAACAAATGTGCATGAGTAATCTTCTTAACCCCAATAATTATATTTATTTGAGTTATTTTGTTAGCCCTTCTTTCAGTAGAGAGATCTACCCAAAGCTTTAGCTAAAATAATATAAATATAAGGAGATAAAGGGTAGCCTTGGCGTAAACCTCTAAAAGCTATAAAGAATCTAGTCAGAAAGTTATTGAAAATATGTGCAAACCACAAGTCTTTGATGCAACCAAAAATCCACTTGGAAAGAGATAAAGGAAATCCAAAAGAATTAATCAGTTGAGCCAAAAAATCTAGATCCATTCTATTAAAGGCATTGGCCATATCAAGTTTAACCACGATACTTTATTTTATATTAATAAATTTATTTGATGGAAAATGTATGATTAAAAATGTATTATATGTGCCAGTTTTAGCTGCTAATCTACTATTAATATCTTAGATGTTAGAACCAAATATAATGGTTTAATTCATAATTGTTGAAAATAAAAAGAAATATGTTATTACCAAACAAGAAAAAACTTATATCTATTGGATCCTTCATAAATGGTCTATTTGCACTTGTTACTTCATCAAATAATTCTCTATCAGTAAGAACATAAAAACAAGAGATCTTTGGCATAAGATATTAGGGCATATAAATATGTTGTCATGAAATTAATTGAGCGGATATCAAATGGTAATAGTTTTACCCAATATGACATGACAACCTACAATTTGTCTAAAATGCTTAGCAAGAAAACAACATAGAGTACCATTTGAATTAATCCTACATAGAGCCAAGGAACCACTATAAATAATACATACAAACTTATGTGGACTAATGGAAGCTAGTCTTGGAGGACACAAATATTTTTAGCTATTTGTTGATGATTATTCTAAAAAAATGTGGGTTTACTTCTTGAAATTTAAATATGAAGCCTTTATATATTTTAAATAATTCAAACAACTTGTAGAAATAGAAACTAGACTATGAATTAGAAATCTTCGCTCAGATAGGGGTGGTGAATATTTGTTTAAAGAATTTGAATAATTTCTAATACAAAATGGTATAAAAAGGCAACTTACTATGACTTATACACCACAACAAAATGGTATAGTAGAACAAAGAAATTGTTCTATTATGGAAATGGTACATTGCATGCTTAAAGAAGCAAATATTGGTCATCAATATTGGGAAAAGGTTGTTAGTACTACAATATACATTCAAAATAGATCTCCCACAATAATTCTTAAAAATATTACTCCTAAAGAAGCTTGGTTAGGACAAAAGCCTTTAGTAGCACACTTGAGAATTTTTGGATGTAAAGCATACATGCACATTCCAAAACAAAAAAGAACAAAATTAGATACAAAAACCTTATGTGGTATATTCCTTGGATATGATGCCTCAAAAGGTTATAGAATAATTGATCTAGTCACAAAAAAATATTTGTGAGCAAAGATATGGTATTTGATGAAGAATACAAAGCAGATATTGAATATCCAAAGGACAATACAATTTCTATCTTAGATATTACACTAGATAAAGAAGAATCTTCAGAATAAGAATCAAAAATATTTAATGAACCAATTGAAGACTCAAAAGTCATCATAGCCTCGTCAGATAAAAAAGAGGGGAAATGGTATACAAGAAATTTTAAGGATTCAAAATTAGAAAGACTACCACATCTCACTACTACAAGACCTCAAACTCATAGTATGACAAGAGAAAAACCAAATATTGGACTAATAAGCTTAGTAACAAACCCAACATCAATACAAGGTGCAATAAGACAACCAACAATGAAATCAAATATACAACAGTAATAAAGAATAAAACATGGGATTTAGTTGATCTACTTGAAGGAAAAAAACGAATGGATGCAAATGGATTTACAAGAAAAATACAAGGCAAATGGTTCTATTGAATATATATATATATATATATATATATATATAAGGTATGATTAGTTGCAAAAAGTTATGCTCAAAAAAAAGAAATATTTGCACCTACAACAAAAATGACTACTATTCATACAATTTGTGCACTAGCAACTTGTTACCTTTTGATGATATATATTTAAGGAAATGCAACCACAAGATCTAAAATGAGCAAGCAATATTAACTATATGATAATGAAAATATAATATGTAGGAAAAATATATGAGAAACTTCTGTAATAACTTAGAAAATAGCCATTAATGAAATCTCATAAAAATAGTACAATGTTGTATAATGGAGGTCTCAAACACTCCAAAATTCATGCATGATCTACATTGTATCTACCTTCTCTTCTCATCACTATTCTCTACTATTCTATATGATTCTCTCTTTAATAACTCTATCAAAGGCCTATAAATATAGAGATATTTCCCTTGGCCTTTCACCTATCTATGACTCTTCATATTCCTATTCTATGACTCATGTACATGTGTACTACATGCACATTTACATCATCAAGTACTTTGCACATTCTAACACTTGTGCATTTATTACATTGCATAAAGTAAATACTCAAATCCTAATCTAAGATAAACTCCTAATATAAATATGTACCCAAGGTGGTACATTGGCATGTATCAAATAATGTAATATATTCCAACATCTCCTTGTATTACATTATTTGGGTATTGAAGACTTTAGTCTTCAATATGGATCTTCATCTTTCAAATGTTCTTCAACTTGATCAGGTTCTTCTTCTTCTTCTTTAATTTGTAGATGGTCAAGTAATCCATAGTTTTGTTGTCCTCTCATCTTTCTTGTTCTGAATCTTCTATTTCTTTGTTGACTTTTACGATATATGGGTTTTTCATTTTCTACAATTTGTTCCTCAGAGAATGCATTAGTGTTGTTTTGAAATACATCAATATCTTATGAAATCTCAATTGAATCCAAAGCATATATATCTTTGTGTATTTATCATGTAGCTTCTATCTCATTTTTATTTATGCTAAGGCACATAAGTATCTAAAATAAACCATCCTTTTGCTCTCTACTAACTTGGCAACTGAAATAAGATTTGATGTTAATCCATAAACATACATTACATCATGTAACAAAAAATTTGGAAATGATGTACTAGGTGTTACACACTCATATCCATGTATGAGATAGGTTTTGCCATCTACAATTTTTAACCTAAAATTATTAGTAACTTCAAGGAAATCAAACCATTGTAAATTTCCTGTCATGTGATGACTTGCACTAGAATCAATATACCAAATATCCTTTTCATTTTGACCTGTAGAATTGTTTGTGCTTGAAGTAATTTTACATCTTTGATATGGAATATTGGATGGATTTTGATCTTGAATCCTTTCATAGTGTATCTTGCGATGATATGTTCCTCTTGCTAACTTATCCATTATCTTAGAAAATTGTAGTATTCAACTTCTAGATTCTAACCTTCAATTCTTGTAGTATATGATCAATCAATGGTTAAATTTCTAAATAGAATTTATTTTAGCTCTTTAGAATTGAGAACAAATTTGATAAAATATTTTGTCTTTCAAAACCTTTGAAGTTTTCTACCTTATGACTCCCTTGTTTTGAGTATATGATCAAACTTGATAAAAACTTTCCAAATCTTAAGTTTTATAGAACTCCTTATGTCTCCCAAGTGTTTTGAATATACTATGATCTTGAAAAAGTGTTTAGCTTTCTTTAGATTTCCTTTGAGTTGAATCCCTTTTATCTCCCTAATGTTCAACTACTATTTTCACCTTATTTCTCCCTAAAGATATTTTAATGCACTTTCAATTTTGATAATGTTCTCTATTTTCAAGACCCTATAGTTGGATTACTTTTGTCCCTTCAATTTGTATAGGATACTAGTATCAACAATAATTTTCCAACTTTCAAGCAATTATATGTTTTGCTTCATATATCCTTTAATTCTCAATGATTATGGTTTCTAAATTTCAAGATATTTAATTTGGTGTTGAACTCCTTATATCTCCCTAATTAGAAATTTATAAAATGAGGATATTTGCAAAAATAATGCTTCAATTTCAAGGTAGAAAACCTTATATCTCCTAGTTTAATTATTTGCAAATATTTTGATACTTGAATCTCAAATAATGCAATTTTGAAAAAACTCTTAAGTTATAATTTCCTTACTTCAATTACCTTTCTAATCCATCAATGAATTATCTAAGGTTGTAATTTCCTTATATCTCCATGCATTAATTAGTTAAACTTAACCTTAGAAATAATAGACCTTATGCCTCCTTAAACTTGATGGAATGCAAATAATAATTTAATGTCAATATACCTTTCTTTTTGGTGAGGTGCTATGTATTGATTGACTCCTCCTTTGACTACACTTTCCAAGCTATTTGGGCATTGTTCTCACCTCAAAATTTAAGGTGTGACAATAATGTATTTATTGCTTATCTTTCTGTAGACACCAAAACAGCACCAATCCGATTATGTGACTGCAAACACTGATCGCTTTGACACACACAGCCCCAAGGGCAGCCCCCAGAGGTCAAACAGTGGTCCTAACCACTCTCACAGCAGTTTTGGAAGGCCAGAGATCAATTTGGCACCTTCAGGCACTTTGCTCAATATCCGTTCCACCCTGGGACGAATTCAAACTGGGATTCGCCCCACCCAGGGACGAATTCTGAATTCGCTCCGGGGTGGGGCGAATTGCAGGTTTGACGGGAAAAAAGTCAAATCTTGACAAATGGCAGCTCGGATCCGCCACCCAACGCTTCCTTCATCGCATGGGAGTATGGGTGAGCATTTTCGAGCGTTAGAGGCATCTGCAAGGTCAGTCATGAAGTCCCAATTCAGGGAGGAATCTCCTTCCCCTTGGGAGGGCATGGCTGCCATGTGGCGCCTCTGCATGCCCATTTCAAGAGACCTCCAGGTCTATAAATTGGTGAGTTTCCTCACCCCAAAATATAGAGAGAAGGAGCATTTTAGAGCAACGAAGTGCTGCCATTTTATTTACACACCTCACACCTTTTGGATTTGCACCTTTCACATCCTTGATCTCCTTTAGAGGGGAGGTCATTGGGTGACTATTGGGAGGACGAATCTCGAGCCCAAAACCCGACATTTGGCCACAATATCCCACCAAATTTGTCGACAATACCCCACAAGAGGTTTTGGACCCATCCCAAGTGGATTGGTGCCGAAATCAGGCCCCAAACGGTGGGCGGCCTGCCCCATGGGCGCCCCCTCCCACACTGCCACAATCCTAATCGCCCCCTTTCGGAACGATGGGAATTCCATGGCAGACTTGTTTTCTTTCATTTTTGCATTCAGTTCTATGATGCTTAGATAGGTTGTCATTTGAATTTCGTCTCGTTTTGAACACTTTTGACCATATTTCTATCTTTGCTCGCTTCTACTAACTTGCAGGTAGCATAATCAAATTCCCGCTAATGGAGGCCAAATTGGGAAAATATGACCATCTGGGTCTTCCCAAAATGCCCCCAATTAGCTAACCCCAAGTTTGCAGGTCTTTTGGAGCTTCCTAGGTAGGACATTGGGACAGTACCTTTTCGGCATTTTGTTGTAGGTGAATTCGTCCCACCCCGGAGCGAATTCAAATCGGTGAGGAATTTCTTGACTGTTCTTTTTGTAGGGCCTTCCTGGTGGTGTCTTGATGCCCCTATCAAATTTTCAGAGCATTTGGATTTGTTTTAGTCATAGTTTAATTCATTTTTCTCATTCATTTATCGTAGGCTTGGGGATTGCATGCTTTGTTTCATCCGTAGGTGCTACTGATCATTTCTTGTTCCTTTGAACGTAGGGTTTGGACATCGGAGGAGCAGCGAGGAGTCAAGATTCATCAACGCAAGTGGCGGTGATGTTTGGTCCGCCCATTTTACATGTGGGCACGCGAAAGAAGGAAAGGCGCCCATGGATGTAACAAGAACGAATGCTTAAACGCTCCTAGCCCTTGGAAGGGGAGGATGCGCATTGTAACCGAGTTGTGAAACATATCAATAAAAAGGGCTGTCTTCTTTATTCACATTTGTTTCATTTCGATTCGATCATGCTTTTCCCTCTTTTCATGCACTTTCAAGTTTCTAGGATTTAGCGCTAAGTTCGGTTTCTTTGTTTGCATCTCATGTTCGCTTTCCTTTTTGCTTCCGTATCCTCGTGCTTTCAGTGGCGATCATGGTGGGACCCTGTCCTCTACTTTTTGGATCAGAAATTTGATCAAAATTTACCTTGCTTGCAGGTATATTTTTTTGGGACGCGGGACTCGTTGTTCGTTCCGATCGTGGCGAACACAGAATTGTAATTCGTCTCACCCAGGGACGAATTGGAATGCGCCCCACCCTGGGATGAATACAGTCCTGTAATTCATTCCACCCCGGGATGAATTCCAGTCTATGAAGATTTCGGGCAGAAACTCAGGACCGACAGATGCGGGCAGAGAAGAGGTAAGGATTCTGCATTTTTCTCTGTCATTTTCTGTTCAGTGTTTCTATTTTTGGATTATTTGTTTGCTTAGGGAAAGTTTTTCTTTTTGTTGTTTGCTTGTTTCCATTTTGCAAAATAAAAAGAACCCCACACACCACGTGGCAACTTAAAAACCAAGGCGCTGGTCGTAAAACCCCAGCCCTTGATCAAGACCAACGGTGGATTTCATCACCACCTTGGCTTGAATTTTGCATCCATTACCCCGATCGCAACTATTGCTAGACGTAAATCCTGATGAAAGCTGACCGAGTGTAGCTGGGGTGATTCCCAACACACGAGGATAAGTCTTCTATGGTAGGTGTCATAAACAGGGTGATTCCCCTTTCGTACCGCCTATGTTCCACGTACCATCTGCTCTCACGTACCTATAGTTTCCCTCACGTAAGGGCGGGTATATAGAGAGGTTGGTATATCGGCCTGGCAATGGTATATCGAAGGGGTGACCAATTTTGGGAGTCATAAGAGCCCTCATTTTGCATTTAAACGTTCTTTAAAAAACCTTCAAAAACAAAAAAAAAAAAACAAAAACAAAACACACTAAACCAGGTTTAGGACACACTCTCAATATTTAAACGAGATAATCACTGCTTGTGTGTGTGTGTGCTCATTTTTGTTTAGTGTAGCATAAAAAAAATCATAAAAGAGATAAAAATCTACATAGCTTGTAGGAAAGCACCACCATGGTGTACACACGTAGCCAAGCCCAATCAAGGGCGAAAGCTATGAAAAGTGTACAAGGGGGCACAAGTCGCCTCCGCTACAGCACCAAGGACTTGGTCATACCGCCTTGGCGGCCCGACCCGCAAGAGAGTCCGCATCAGTCCATGTCAAGATGGAACTATAGGGACACCACTTTGAGGGACACGTCCGTTCATCATAGCCCCTTTCAGGAGGAGTCCTTACACGTGGCACTCAACATAGACAAGAAAGCTCCCTTAGAAGCTCGATATGAGTGGCCACCGCACGATGAAGCGCTAGAGCGGCATAGTTTCCATGAGGAGAGGCCACATGATGATGGCTTCCCCCCTTTGCCCCCCATCACTGTTAGAACCAATAGACAAAATCCAGAGTGTAAGGCTCTTCAAACCGGGTGAGCTAACTCTGCCCACCCATTTCACACATATGAAAGGGAGCACGAGGAAGATGATTACATTCCTCAAGAGCAATATACAGTGCAGGGGCCATGCGCCTCCGCACCAGCTAGATACCATGATCACCCACCGAGGCCAGAGCCTCGGGTGAATGCCGCCAACCTCGACAGAGGGAAGCGACCTATTGAGATCTCGGATCATCGTGATCGAGGTAAATGCATAGGAGAGGCATCTAGGCCTCCTAGGCTCAAGATGGCAGAACAAATTGACCTGGCAGTCACCAGACATGCCGCCCGCCAAGCGCAGATCATGTGGCTTGAGCAAGATCAGCAGCAGCTAGAGCATTTATATCGCCTTAGCAAAGAGCGCATTAGGCGCCAAACAGATGAGCTGCTCCATAACCCGATGCCTGAGAGGGTTCCAACCCCATGCACCCAAAGGGCGAAACCATATGAGAGGCATAATCCCTTGGTGCGAGATAGGTCTCCGTGACCTTACCAAGTGCTGCCTCCGAGACCTCCTAGACCTGAGCGGGAGGCCACTCCCCGGAACAATGATGGGTACCCTCCATGGGGACCCACCCAGGGTCATAGGTCTCATCCAGAGACTCCTCAAGAAGCTTACGAGGAGTACGAGCAAGAAGAAGAGTGGGCTAAAATGCCCTACCTAGGCGGAGGAGTTGCCATCCGGCCACCCCTTCAGAGGCCTCAAGTCTCCCACAACCCACAATGGGAGCAAACTAAAGAGGAAGAGATTAAATCTTCAGATGCATACAAAGCGCTGCTAGAGCGTTTGGAGTCTATGGAGACCAAAACTTTTGGGCCTCAAAAGCCCACTTTACGCCAGCTCCGTAGTCATCCTGTGCATCCGTCAGTGCCAGCACCTCCTTACCCTGAACACTTTAAGCTACCTCAGTTGGCAACCTTTAGAGGTGAGGAAGATGCTCAAGAGCATGTGACAAGGTTCCTGAGCCAATGCTTCGGCATTCAAGACAATGATGCTTTGTTATTGAGAACATTTATAACCACATTCGTAGGCCCTGCCTCGGATTGGTTTACTCAGTTACCAAAGCACAACATTAACAATTTAGATCAGTTAGTGGATGCGTTCCTCGAACGCTTCACCTTCAATACCAAGAAGAAGGCGTCACTAAGTGACTTAGCCAACCTCAGGCAGTATGAGGAGGAGACCATGGTGGCCTACGGGAATCGATGGAGGACATTGCTCTCAAAGCTGCCCTACCTCCCTCCTATGTCCGACCTCACTCAGATGTTCTCCAAAAGTTGTTTGAGATCGATCTCTATGCTATTGCAGCTGCAACAATATGCCACCCTAGAAGAAGCTCTAGCACAAGCCAGAATTATTGAAGAGATCAAAATACAGGATGGCGAGATAGCCAAGCCTAAGAAAAAAGAGTGGACTAAAAACACTAAAGCTGGGACTATGCAACAAAAACCCGTTGCGGTTAACCAAGTTGCTATCAATGTCCCTAAGCCTGTGCAAGCAACTCAGCCTCAAAAGGCTAATTATCAGGTAGTGCCTCCCAACAACTATGACAGAGAAAATCAGAGGCAAGAACAGGGTCAGCAGCGTCGCCCTAGGCGACAATTCACACCCTACACAGAGTCCAGGGACTCCTTGTTTGACCGCTTGTTAGCGGCAAACCTGATCAACCTGCCAGAGATTCAGACTATAGATCCCAACGTGCCCAAGCCTAAGGGGTATAGAGAGGACTTGTACTGTAGGTTCCATAGGCGGCAGGGACATGACCTAAATGCCTGTTGGAAATTTAAGGGCTTGGTGCAAGACCTGATTGATAACAAGACCCTAGCGGTGGATAATCCCGTCGCACCAAGCAATCAACAAATGGAGGTCTTCAAAGACCCCTTGCCTGCTCATGCTCCGTAGGCAAAGACCCTACAAGTTAACGAGGTCACACAAAACTGCCCCATGCAGGGGTATGTAGGGATGATAAGTATAGTGACTCGAAATAGGAGGTATCCGAGCACGAATGCTCCTGCGACAAGCGTAGGAGAGGTGCCAACAACATCGCAACCACAACAGCACCTTGCACAACCTCCTTCGCCTAAGCCGGTGGCCACACTTCGGACCAAACTAACTCAGAGTTTGAGGACCACCTCGGCTAGGCTCTCCATATACGAGCTTATACAACAATCTACGCCCCATCGAGAAGCTCTAATGGAGATTTTGAAAGCCATCGAGTTGCAGCCCCATGAGACAAATTCTTTCAACAACTTTGTGGGGCATGTAAAATGATGCACTGAGCCGGTCATCACATTTCGAGAAGATGAATTGAGATCAATGATCGATGACATGGCGGATCCACCCCTGCACGTTATCGCGCGGGTCAACGGGATCCCATACAAGAGGGTGTTGATAGACACTGGCTCGTCCAACAACATCATCACAACTGTGGCTCTCAAGCATCTGAAGTTGCCCGCATCTCACATCACAACTTCCACCTACACTCTACGAGCATTCAATGACGCAATCTGCTCGACAGTCGACACAATAGTCCTACCAATCCAAGTAGGACAAAAGACCATACCCACATTGTGCCACGTATTGGAGGGTGAGATGGCCTACAACATCTTGTCGGGCCGGCCATGGATCAGGGACATGAAGTGTGTCCCTTCGATAGCTCACCAATGTTTAAAGTATACATTTGAAGGGGAGGTGCATGTAGTCCCGATGGACTTAGAACCCTTCAAGTATTGTAATGCGGTGCAACTGATGCCGCAATCGACCCTGCCATCAACGCATTTGGATTTTTAGTTAAATCCATCTAAACAGGGTCCGATTCCGTAGGCATCCCCATTAGCAAGTTCTTCAAAATCCCAGCCGGGCTCATCTTCATCGTCTAGTCCTCCACCAACGACATCATCTATGGAGGCCAAACAGAAAGACAAAGGGAAGGAACCCCTGGAAGAGGCAAAACCTTTGGAAGAGACATTGCCATCAGTATCAACTATCTCTACTGAGGAGATGCCTAGCCGGATGGAAGTCGAGGCTTCTAGCCCACCCGACATGGAGTGGACTCAAGGAGAACTTCCATTCCCTCCCCCTCAACCGCCAACGATCACCGTTGAAATGGCCAATACGGGCCTGGGGGAGTATCTGGTGTGGAATATTGTAGCAACACCCGCACTAGAGTCCATGCAGGACATGGGGAGACCTCGCCTTCCCATCGGCACCATTGTTCCCCTAGGCTACCCGCCGAACCAGACAAATTTTGTGTATGGGGGCCTTGATCATGGCGTTGCACCATGCACGCAAGAGGACGAAGACGAAGAGCCTTTTGCTGAAAATGTCAACTATTTGTCTAACCCAGACTTTGCTCTGAGATACCTTGGCCAATGCAATTGGCACGGGTATGGGTTAGGCCGATATGAGCAAGGGATACATGTTCTTTGCCAACCAAGATACCAAATGCCATACGACAAGTCAGGAGTAGGGTTTAACCACCCCCTCCCCTTGGACATCTTGGTGGAGAACATGCAAGGCCTAGGGATAGGCAACAAGGGGGATTGGCATCAGATCCATATGCCAACCCTAACACCACATATACATTGAGGGATTATCTCCCATTAACGGCAATCAACCTTGTTGGCTCTAGTAATCCCTTCCCTTCGCTCGAGAGAGGAGAAAGCTCGAGAGCTCATTTTCAAGGAAGGTCTAGACAATGTCAAGAAGGGTCCTCGGAGGATGAGTCGGAATATGAACCAGCATCGTATGACCCCTTCGAATCAGATAGCGATCACTCACAGGTGATCCCCATGGATGAATATCAAGAAAGCCTCTTGACAATGTTCCCCCTGGATGCTCCCATCGAGCAAGCGCCGCTCCAAGGACATCAAGTCCCCCGTGGAGAGCGAAACAACCTAGGTGGGACCACATCAATTTGCTTGAGCAAGGCGAGCCTTTAATGCCGCAAGCAATCGGAGCCAACGAAGGCCTTTGGATCTCCGATAGTGATTATGAAGATGAAACAGAGATGGCATATCTTAATCACATGCGATAGATGCAGCATCGGTGCCCCTTGGAGATTAATGACATATTTGAACAATTAAACATAGTGCCAGGGCATGAGTGGTACGTAGACCCAGCGCGGTGGGACCAAGTGTTGGATCCGCTACTCTGGGCATACGAAGAGCACCTTCCACCCAGAGACCCTATAGTGACATCAGTGCCGAGGGTAGACCCTATCTTCCTATCCGCACATAGGGCCGATCCATTCATTCGTGCCCGTCCCTCTAGAGCCAGATCCAGAGCATAAAGAGCATCCAAGATGTCCGAGTAACCACACCCATGGTAATGGAGACCAAAATCATTTCATCAACATGATCTCCATTGACTTAACCACCCCCATCCACAATCCGGCCGATCCAGCACAGTCATTGTATCTAGACATAGATGCCATAGACTGGGATCGCGTCGATTCCCCTCCATCCCCATCCGAGTACTGGCCTTTCGGTGAAATGCTTCATTTTACCCCTGGGCCAACTCAGGATATCTTCCATGCTGAAGAGGGACCCGAGGTTCCTAACGATGATCTAAACTCAGCAAATGATATCCACTTGATCCCAACTCCACATCAGTTGGAAGACGGATCCCACATGTCGATCGAGGAGACGACTGACGTAGACATCGGCTCAGATCCAATGAATCCATAGATCATCAAGCTGGGGGTAAGTTTATCCCCCGAAGAGCAAGCCGACTACATTGCCCTTCTCAAAGAGAAGAAGGAGGTTTTTGCATGGTCATACAGAGATATGTCGGGGCTAGATCCGTAGCTAGTCATGCATAACCTAACGCTTGATCCGACAGTCAAGCCAGTTAAGCAGAAACTATGCAAGATGCACCCAACAGTGGCCTTAATGGTCAAAGATGAATTGCAAAAGTTGTTGGATGCACAGTTTGTCATCTCGCATGGATTATCCACCATGGCTGTCCAACATGGTGCCCGTCAAGAAGCCTGACGGGAGGATTCGCATATGCACTGATTTTTGAGATCTAAACAAAGCGAGTCCTAAAGATGATTTCCCCTTGCCGAGCATCGACGCATTGGTAGATGCTACAATGGGTCACGAAATGCTTTCCCTCATGGATGGTTTCTCGGGATACAATCAAATTTGTATCAATCCCGAGGACCAGCTAAAAATGGCGTTCACAACGCCTTGGGGAACATTTTGCTATAAGGTCATGCCTTTTGGCCTTAAAAATGTTGGCGCCACCTACCAACGTGCCATGACATACATCTTCCATGATTACATGCACAAGACTTTGGAAGATTACATGGATGATTTGTTGGCCAAATCTCTTTTGCGCCCGGATCATCTCGATGACTTAAGCAAGATCCTCGATCGCCTCATGGAGCATAAAGTCAGATTGAATCCCAAGAAGTGCATTTTTGGCATCACATCTGGAAAGCTCTTGGGTTTTATAGTCTCAAAATGAGGCATCGAGGTGGACCCAAACAAAGTCAAGGCAATCCTTGAAATGGTTCCCCCAACTACCATCAAGCAGCTCAGAAGCCTGCAAGGAAAGGTCGCATCGATCAAGCGCTTCATAGCATAGCTATCTGACAAGTGCCGACCAATGAACAAGTTGTTGCACAAGGGGGTCGCATTTCACTGGGATGACGAGTGCCAGTCAGCCTTTGATGACATCAAACAATACTTGGCTTCGTCACCAGTATTGGCACCACCTAGACCAGGAGTGTCATTCTACTTATACATCTCAGCTACTGAGGTGGCACTGGGAGCCATGTTAGCCCAAAAGAATGAACTTCATAGAGAATAGGCTACTTACTATCTTAGCCGCACCTTGGTCAGCTATGAACTTAACTATGCATACGTTGAGAAACTCTGCTTGGCAGTGGTGTTTGCTACCAAAAAGCTGTGCCATTACATGCTGAGCAACAAGACGTATGTTGTGTCTAAGGAGAATCCATTGTGATACATGATGAGTCGTACTTATCATAGTAGTCGCACGACGAAATGGATCATGTTGTTGATGGAATTTGACATAGAGTTTATTGGACAGAAATCCATAAAAGGTCAGGTCATAGCCGATCAACTAGCAGAGGCTCCTCTCGAAGACGACCAGCCTCTGACTATAGAACTACCCGATGATGGGGTCTTCCATGTCTCAGAATCACCAGATTCTGACGAGCCTGAGTCACAGGCCGACATAACCCTATTTTTTGATGGTTCTAAATGTGAGCAAGGTGGTGGCACGGGAATAGTATTCTTCACACCGTAGGGTGCTCCTATGCCCCTGTCATTTAAATTAAATTTCCCATGCACCAACAATAATGCAGAGTATGAAGCCTTGCTCATAGGTCTTCAGACAACAATCACCATGAACATTAAATGATTGAACATCTTTGGTGATTCGTTGTTAATCGTCAATCAAGTCAAAGGGGTATTCCAATGCAAATGCCTAGTTCTACAGGCCTACAAAGCCCTCGTGGACAAATTCTTAGAAAAGCTTGAATGGTACGACATCGAGGCACTCCCTCGGTCATCGAATCATTTTGCGGACACTATGGCCTCTTTGGGGTCGTTAATCCCGCAAGACCTTTCTGGTGATATGACAACCATTCAAGTCAAAACACTATCGCAATCAATGATGGAGCGAGCAAGCTCCGATTTAATGCCAAGAATCCACTTGATCCAGATTGAGCCATCCATGGACAGGTTCTCTCGAATCCATGATCATCTGAAACATGCCAACTAGGGGTCCTTGTTCTCCCCTACTCCCCTTAATAGCAATACAACGTTATTCTTGCAAGTTCTCTCCCGCTCAGCTTTTGCTAGGGATGAACTTCAAGAGGGACTGGTTGTTCATACCATCGAGGCTTCTGATCAGCAGGATTGGTATTCCCCCATCAGGGACTACCTCAAGTTAGGTAATCTCCCGCTTGGATTGATGCATGCCGCAAAATGAGCACTCAAGCAGAAAGCGGCAAAGTATGTCTTGTTAGGAGACATTTTGTACCATCGTAGCTATGAAGGGATCCTCCTTCGATGCTTGGACCAGCAAGAGTCCACTTGGGCGATCGCCCAAGCGCACGATGGTACATGCGGTGGCCACTTCAGCGGTATGGCCATCGCAAAGCGCATTCTTTGCATGGGCTATTATTGGCCATATTTAGAGCGAGATTGTTGTGCATATGTGCGGAAGTGCGTGAAGTGTCAACATCATGCCAATTTGACACACGTACCTTCCTAGGCCTTGCAACCGATCCAATCGGCTTGGCCATTTTTCATAGTGGGGCCTAGATCTCATCGGAAAGATCTCCCCTACATCGTCAGGTCATCACACGTTTATCATAATGGCCATAGAGTACTTCACCAAGTGGGTGGAAGCGGTTTCGCTAACCTCTACGACTGGACCCCGCATTGTGGAGTTCATTTTGCATAACATCATATGTCATTTTGGTATTCCATCCAAGATAATCTCGGATAATGGGACGTCATTCAAGAACAAATATGTGCGTGCTTTGACCACAAAGTACAAAATTTAGCATAGTTTTTTGACACCCTATTATCCGTAGGCAAATGGGCAAGCAGAGGCGTCAAACAAAATGCTAGTTGCTATCCTTAAAAAGATAGTCGTAGATAGTCATAAGGATTGGCACATTCAGATCCCACTTGCCCTGTGGGCTTATCGCACTAGCATTCGGACGCCCACTGGGGCAACTCCATTTTTGCTCGTGTATGGCTCCGAGGCAGTCATGCCTCTCGAGTTGGAGATTCCCTCCCTACGCATATCAATGCAAGAGTTCATCGATGATGACACTGCATGGCAGGCCCGGTTAGACCAGCTTACGTTGCTTGACGAATGACGCGTTAATGCTCTCGAGCATTTACGTATCTATCAAGAGCGACTTAAGAAAGCATACAACATGAAAGTTCACCTGAGGGACTTTCGGATTGGTGACTTGGTCTTAAAAGAAAACCAACAGAACTCTAGTTTGCCATCCCATCTAAGGGACAAGTTCACGGCAAATTGGTTAGGTCCCTATGTAATTGATAGCAAAATAGGACCTGGAACATACCGGCTAGCCTCTCTTGATGGAATCAAGGAATTAGAACCCTTGAACATCAGTCACTTGCGGCCATTCCATATTTAAAGGAGCCATAGCCCACCCAAAAGCTCCAAGGATTCCCATAATCGCTTGGTCAACCCAAAAAGCTCCAAGGATTTCCATAATCGCTTGGTCAACCCAAAAAGCTCCAAGGATTCCCATAATCGCTTGGTCAAAAACAAGAAAAATTCAAAAAAATCAATAAAATCATCACAAATAAACAAAAAGTTGCATCTCATTTCCATGCATACGCAAAAATCATCATAACAATACAGAGCTCTTTTGCATCTCATCTGCATACTCACACAAATCAATCCATCAAAAATACAAAAATATATAGCTCCATACATTGCATATTTGTGGTCATAAAGGTCAAAGCACCATAGACTATCATTACTTGGCAAAAACCATCATCTTCTACATTTTTCCGCTTTATCAAATAGCTCATCGCCTATAACCGCCACTCACATTATTCTCCCACATCATAGTCAGTTGTTCCTAATGTATCGAGAGTTTTCATCATTCAGTCGTCATTAGCTGTCTAGCCACATACTGTACCAAGTCAGACAGATTTTACGAAGGTAGAATTCTACTTGGATCACACCTTGTTACGTAGCATCCCAACACAAATTAAAACACATAAAACATTCCCAAGTTGTGTGAACGAAAGATGAAACCTGCAAAGCAATCCAGGTCACCATAAGTGAAATGGTTATCTTGCTCATCCCCCTGTGCGAATGACCCCAAGAATGCTGAGAGTTGGCAAAAGGACAAGCATCCTCCCTACCCAATTCCCCAAGAATCCCAAAGTTCTCAAAAAAATTGCAAAACATCAGAACAATTTGCAAAAGTCAAAACTCCAAAATTTGATATCCCAAAGTGCACACATCAAAAGGCACAAACAATAGTGATTCTCGTCACTCCATATCCTAATCCCTTGCTCAAAAGAAAAATATAATACAAAAATAAACAGTGATTTTTATCACTACAAAAGAGCAAGTATCCCAATACAATTGAAGAAAAGAAGGGAGTCGAACTTGAATCCTTGGAACTCTCAGCATTTCGACAGGTCATGAGGCAAACCTCAGTACCGGTTTGGTTGATAGCCTATTGGTCACTGGTGGTAAACCTCCCGCATGACGATATATCTACCACATTAACTTGTGTGCAGATCAATGTTTGCATGTGGATGAGCTAGCTTATGGTATCCTATGATAGCACCGCAGATTAATCTGACTAAATACAACAAAGGAGTTAGTGGAGCTAATCAGGTGATCCTCAGTACAGGTTTGGTTGATAGCCTATCTGGCACTGGCGGTATCCTGACCAACACCACATAAATGAACTCAATTGCACACACAGGGATGTGAAATAACTTGGTCCAAAACAAGTCCGATTCATACCTTGTTCAAAAAGTCTTGTGAGATAAAGTACAGTCATGGCTAGTTAGTTAAAACATCTGAGTCTCAAAAAACCTTAACTACATTTGAAACCAACTTGCTATATTTTAGTCTCGCCATACAAAAAAAAAAAAAACATGTATGCCTACAAAGCTATTCACCGCAGCAATCGCCTAGGACAAAAAGCCATAAAGTTCTACACAGTCTATGGTGCGACTACCAAACATCACAAATTCAATCCATCCATTCCATTTGCATATCATATAAATTAGAAACATCTGCATTCATCAACAACATATGCATTCATCACTATAACTTAACATGCATACATCCATATTCATCAACCATCATGCATAAAATCAAATCATCACATGGCATAAAAAAAAATTTCAAAAACAACAAAAAATTGAACAAAAATGCACCAAAACAACTAATAAACTTGTCCGATGAGAGTGCTTTGGCACTTGACATTCCGGGCATGCAAAATAGATGTCGGGGTCACAAATCCTCGCTATCCTATTCCCTAAGAAGGCTACCATAGCCGGACCGCTCCACGGGAAGACGGATTTTCAAGAATTTCATCCCCAAACGACATCACCAAAAGGGTCAAAAACCCACCCAAAAATAAGTAATAACATTGCCGAACGAAGGCGCCTTCGCGCTTGACATTCTTGGCATCCAAAATAGACATTGGGGTTACAAATTATCACTATCCTACTCCCTAAGAAGGCTACCATAGCCGGACCGCTCCACGGGAAGACGGATTTTTGACAATTTTAGCTCCAAAAAGCATCACCAAAAGGGTTAACACCCACCAAAAATAGGTCTAAATGTCGGAAAACTGCACACACATTCAAAGATAAGAATCTAAAGGCACCCTTGCACAAGTCATCTTGGGTCAAGTGACTCATCGCTTTTCTCATGAAGGTCATTCCCTCATCGATTCGTCGCTTGAGGGGGTAGTCACACTTAGTCACCAATCAACAAATACACACCCAATCATGGAAATAGCATGCATTCAAAGAATCATTGACAAAGATAATCACGCCCCTGCTTGGGGCAGTAAACAAGCAATAATCACAAGCTGATCAATCACTTGGCATTCGTGAATCATGAACTCAAGGTTCCCACAGACAAAAGGTTGCGCCCTTTGCCTATTCATGACTGATCAATGTCCAAGCTCAAGTAACACCTCACCGAAAAAGGTTAACACTTGAATTGAGTTCCTTCGCTCGTCAGAAGCAAGGATTCAAGAATGCATGCCCTTTCCATACTTGGGGCATCAAAAGTTGGTTAGGTTACTAAGAAACCCTAATCATTAGTGCTTTGGTTATCTATTTTTGCTCGACGCTGCGCCATGCACAACGCATCCCAAAAAGGGGCATCTATAGACACCAAAACAACACCAATCCGATTATGTGACTGCAAACACTGATCGCTTTGACACACACAGCCCCAAGGGCAGCCCCCAGAGGTCAAACAGTGGTCCTAACCACTCTCACAGTAGTTTTGGAAGGTCAGAGGTCAATTTGGCACCTTCAGGCACTTTGCTAAGTATCTGTCCCACCCTGGGACGAATTCAATCTGGGATTCGCCCCACCCAGGGACGAATTCTGAATTCGCTCCAGGGTGGGGCGAATTGCAGGTTTGATGGGCAAAAAGTCAAATCTTGACAAATGGCAGCTCGGATCCGCCACCCAACGCTTCCTTCATCGCATGGGAGTATGGGTGAGCATTTTCAAGTGTTAGAGGCATCTGCAAGGTCAGTCATGAAGTCCCAATTCAGGGAGGAATCTCCTTCCCCCTGGGAGGGCATGGCTGCCATGTGGCGCCTCTACATGCCCATTTCAAGAGACCTCTAGGTCTATAAATTGGTGAGTTTCCTCACCCCAAAATATACGAGAGAAGGAGCATTTTAGAGCAACGAAGTGCTACCATTTTATTTACACACCTCACACCTTTTGGATTTGCACCTTCCACATCCTTGATCTCCTTTAGAGGGGAGGTCATTGGGTGACTATTGGGAGGACGAATCTTGAGCCCAAAACCCGAAATTTGGCCACAATATCCCACCAAATTTGCCGACAATACCCCATAAGAGGTTTTGGACCCATCCCAAGTGGATTGGTGCCGAAATCAGGCCCCAAACGGTGGGCGGCCTGCCCCATGGGCGCCCCCTCCCACACTGCCACAATCCTAATCGCCCCTTTTGGAACGAATGGGAATTCCGTGGCAGATTTGCTTTCTTTTCATTTCTTGCATTTCAGTTCTATGATGCTTAGATAGGTTGTCATTTGAATTTCGTCTCGTTTTGAACAATTTTGACCATATTTCTATCTTTGCTCGCTTCTACTAACTTGCAGGTAGCATCATCAAATTCCTGCTAATGGAGGCCAAATTGGGAAAATCTGACCATCTGGGTCTTCCCAAAATGCCCCCAATTAGCTAACCCCAAGTTTGCAGGTCTTTTGGAGCTTCCGAGGTAGGACATTGGGACAGTACCTTTTCGGCGTTTTGTTGCAGGTGAATTCGTCCCACCCCAGAACGAATTCAAATCGGTGAGGAATTTTTGGACTGTTCTTTTTGCAGAGCCTTCCTGATGATGTCTTGATTCCCCTGTCAAATTTTCATAGCATTTGGACTTGTTTTAGTCATAGTTTAATTCATTTTTCTCATTCACTTAGCGTAGGCTTGGGGATTGCATGCTTTGTTCCATCCGCAGGTGCTACTGATCATTTCTTGTTCTTTTGAACGTAGGGTTTGGACATCGGAGGAGCAGCGAGGAGTCTAGATTCATCAACGCAAGTGGCGGTGACGTTTGGTCCGCCCATTTTACATGTGGGCACGCGGAAGAAGGAAAGGCACCCATGGATGTAACAAAGAACGAATGCTTAAACGCTCCTAGCCCTTGGAAGGGGAGGATGCGCATTGTAACCGAGTTTGAAACATATCAATAAAAAGGGCTGTCTTCTTTTGATTCACATTTGTTTCATTTCGATTCGATCATGCTTTTCCCTCTTTTCATGCACTTTCAAGTTTTTAGGATTTAGCGCTAAGTTCGGTTTCTTTGTTTGCATATCGCATGTTAGCTTTCCTTTTTGCTTCTGTATCCTCGTGCTTTCACTTTCTATGGCACACTCTTCCACTTTAGACTATCCTCATTATCCTCTTAAATTTTCTCTAACCTTGGAAGCTTGATATATGTGCTCTCTTCAGGTTTGGGCTATTAATACTTGACTATCTCCTTTGTATTGTGTGTCACATGGCACATAATGTAGCCTTTTGACGTAGTTCTTCCCTATTAGGTGGCATAAACATTATATTATTTGGACGTTGCTATTAGGTGGCATAGGCATTACATATTCAAACATTGCTATTAGGTTGCACAGGTATTACAATCTTTGAATGTTGGTATTAGGTGGTACAAATATTATTTCACTCTTTAGATGTTGGGTTTATGATGATATATTCTCTCCTTGCTTGTTTGAAGCATTACTAAGGATTTTTGGTTCTCTTCTCCTTTGTGCCAAGTGACATATGATTTCTTTATTCATTGTGACAAGTGGTGGATTTTTCTCTTGCATGTAACCTATCCTTAGCACTCAACGTTCCCTTCTTTTTCCTTAACGTACTTTCCAACTCCTTGCAAGTTGTTTGGTCTTATTTTGCAACTATTGAGTGCTTCTTGATTTCCAATGTATGGTGGTGGCTCCTCTCCAATAAATATGGCTCCTCCTTTGGTGGTGTTTCAATGCTTCTATCCTTGGTGGTTGTTCTACCAGATATTTTATTCTTTTTCGCTTGGGTAACATCTTGTTATTTGCTTTATTTTCCTTGCTACTTGCACCTGTGTCCTTGTTGTACTTACTTTATATTTATATTCTTTCTCTTGTTGTAGGTTTCTTGCTATAGGTTTCTTGCTACAGGTTTCTATCCATTGTGGGCACTACCTTCTTGGAATTATGGCACCCTATTTAGTGTCTTTAGACACATTGAATGTGTTAACTTTAAGCTCTTATTCGACTCTTTCTCCTTCACTTTGTGGCTTCTTCTTTAAACTTGATAATACTTCCACTAATGACTATCAATGTTGTGTCTCTTTAGTGTCTTAAGACACTTCAACTCTTGTATTTATTTTTCTACTTTAGAAAAGATAAATATGGTGCTTTTATAAATCAGAAATAAATCTATTATAAACTTAAGATAGAATACCTTTATTGCACCAAAACTTTGAGACCTTTTAGTCTCCTTGCCTTCTTAACTTTAATATGGAAAAACCTCCTCTTTCTCTTGGTGGTTGTACTACTCCTTTGGTAGCTTCTCTTCACCAAGACTTATTACAACTTTACCTATATTTTAATGGTATCTTTTGACACTCTAACTCAACCTTGTTCTTGAGAACTATTCTTCCTTACCTTGCTTAATACTTTTGCACTTTCGTAGCTCTCAGAAACATCATGTATTAAGCACTATCTACTACTTCTTATTACTCCTTTTAAGCAACTTTTAACACTAACTTGTGTTGATGTATTTTGCAGGTTTCAAGATAATAATGCTACCTCCTTACTTAACTTGAAGACCTTTAAACTTAAACTCCTTTTGCTACCTTTAATAACTTTAATATGGTGTTTTCAAGAAACTTAAATAATACTTGAATAAAAACTTTAATAACACCAATTTTTAGACTTTATTTTGGCCTCCTTTGTAGCAATATTTCTTGGTAAGTTGGTTCACATATTTTCTAATCTAGATTTGTAAAGTTTGCAGCTTCAACTCCTTTATGCTTTGATACTTTAATTTCCTGCCTTTTGGCCTTTACTTTTGCTATCTAAAAATCTGATTTGTGGCTCCAATTTGCCTCCAACTCTGTGCACTCAGACTCTAAAATTTGTAGCTATCAATGCTGCCTAATGTGCTACCTTTAACTTCTAAAATTTGCAACATCTTTCTTGACCAAATGCTGTCCAATCCTTCTTCGAGTTGTTGTCCTAGAATCCTTAAACTTTTTCTACTAAAAACAATAATCTTCTCTTCTACAAATCAACATTCAAATCCTTTGTCGTTGTCCTAAAATTTCTCTAATCTGGTGGTCTCTTCTAGCTCCTTTCTCCTGCAATCTATTTGTCGAACTCTAACTTCAAACTTGGCCTATTTGCTGGTCTTCTTATCAAGAATCTGAATGTCTTGAGGTTTTCTAGAATTCTTTCCAAAATTTGGAAAACTTCTTGCCAAATATTTTTTCCTTTTGGGCTTGTTATCGGATGGTGATAATTGTACCAAATTTCTCTTTTCTAAAACTTCTCCTTGCTAGCAATATTCTCCCTTGAGCTCTCTTCAACTCTTCTTTAATGGCCACTTCTGTAACATTTTGGTAGGGCTATTCTAGTCTTCTTCTTATCCTCCTTTCAGCATTTCTTAAGACCTCTTCTCTTGGGTCTTTAATTTTTGCAGCTTCTAAAATATTCTTAAAACTTCAACGAAACCTTTCCTTGATCTCTCCAATATTTCAACTATTGAAGTTTTGCAATGAGATCTCTTTATTGGATCTCTAAAATTTGCTGCTTCTAAAGTTTGTAATAGGATATTTTCCTTAGGCCTCCAAATTCTTCAATATGAAATCTTGTTGCTTCAAGTACTAGGTCAATTACAAAGAAGATATTCTTCCTAGCTATTATAGAAATCTTCTCAACTTTCTTTGAATCAAATTTTTCTGTTATAATGTATTAGAAATAATGGAGAATTTTTAAATCTAGAGATAATGAATCTTCACTAGTGAATTTGTTAGCCTAGTGGAATCAACGCTAAGTCCTAGTATTCACGAGTTTTTTTGCAAAATTATGGAAAGACTATCGAAAATACAATTTTTAAAATTTTGAAACTTCTGGAAATGAACTCTCCCTATCTCCTCTCAATATCTTTTGTGTCTCTCTATTTCCTATCAATCTACCTTGTGCTCTAATACCATTGTTAGCTTTTGATGATATATATTTAAGGAAATGCAACCATAAGATCTAAAATGAACAAGCAATGTTAACTATATGATAATGGTAATATAATATGTAGGAAAATATATGAGAAAATTTTGCAATAACTCAAAAAATAGCCATTAATAAAATCTCACGAAAATAGTACAATGTTGTATAATGGATGTCTCAAACACTCAAATTCATGCATGATCTACATTGTATATACTCTTCTCATCACTATTCTCTACTATTCTATATGCTTCTATCTTCCTTTCACTCTATCAAAGGCCTATATAGAGAGACATATGTCCCTTGGCCTTTCACCTACCTATGACTCTTCATATTTCTATTCTATGACTCATGTACATGTGGACTACATGCACATTTACATCATCAAGTACTTTGCACATTCTAATACTTGTGCATTTATTACATTGCATAAAGTAAATACTTAAATCCTAATCTAAGACAAACTCCTAATCTAAATATGTACCCAAGGTGGTACATTGGCATGTACCAAATAATGTAATATATTCCAACATAACTCATTCTGGTTGGAAAATACATCAAATGGATGTTAAGAGTGCATTTCTTAATGGATATCTAGAAGAGGAAGTATACATGACACAACTAGAAGGATTTTTTTCTAAGGGATAGGAACAAAAAGTTTGTAAATTAAAAAAAACCACTATATGGTTTGAAACAAGCCCCTAGAGCATGGTATATTAGAATTAATGATCATCTACTATGACACAATTTCAAAAGAAGTGCATATGATTCAAATATTATATAAAAAAGTGGATCTAAAATAATAATTCTTGTTGTATATGTTGATGATCTTGCTATTACAGGAAGTTCAAACCATAGATGGTGTAAAAATGGTTTAAAAAAATAATTTGAAATGACATATTTGGGACTCCTACACTATTGTATTAGCTTAGAAATTTGTCAAAGAGATTACAATATCACATCAACACAGACCAAATATGCAATAAAATTACTTGAAATATACAAAATGATAAACTACAAATCTAAAGATCCTCCCATGGAATAAGAACTCTAATTACCAAGATATGATAAATCTCCATAAATATCAGCTACTATGTATCGTCAATTGATCATAAGTCCTCGATACTTAATAAATACTAGACAACATATTATTTTTGCTATAAATTATCTCTTCAAATTTATGCAAGATCCTAAAGAAACTCACTAGAAGGCAACAAAGAGGATACTACATTATGCCAACAATACTTCAAAATATGGTCTAGAGTACAAGAAAAATAATTTCTATTTATAGGGATATTCAGACTCAAACTATGTAGGTTCAATAGATGACAAAAAATCAACATCAGACTATGTATTTCATCTTGGATCAGGACCTATTTCATGGCATAGTAAGAAACAACATGTAGTAGCTCTCTCATCAACAAAAGCAAAGTATCATGCCATAAAAGATGTTATATGTGAAGCACTTTGGTTATAGTACATTCTATCATATATGGGGATCAAAAGAATTCCTACAATTTTAAATTGTCATAATCAAGGAGTTCAAAAATTAACTAAAAATTCAATGGTTTCATGAAAGAACAAAACATAATGAAGCTCAATATCACTTTATCAAAGATCATTTTATATATCATCATGTTCAGATAAATTTCTACCGAAGATCAACTTGTAGATACTTTTACAAAAGCACTTAGATGAAACAAATTTATTTTATTTCAAGGCATATCTGCATGAAAAGAAAATCAAAGCAAAGACAAAGGACCTTCATACCAAATAATGTAATACAGGGGGGGTTGTTGTTGGAGGTATTGCCTTATTTGGTACCTTGTAATATATATTTTTTTATTAGGGTAAAATCAAGATTTTGAAAGGGCCCAAACTCTTTTACAAAAGTACAACTATAGATATGAAAATCCTTCTTACTAAAGGTAATACAACTCCTAAAATGCCTCCTATATCACATGCCTTGGGAGTTCTAACTTGTAGCATAAGTGGTGGTATTCCTAGTAGGGGAGGTGGTGATAGATTAAGTCATAAAAGATTAAATCCTTCATCTTAGCAAATATATAGTGGATGATGCCCAAAATGTACAATGACTAAAATAATACAATGTATGATTGTAAATTTCACAATCATATGATCATAAAATATGTAATACACAATCGTACAGTGTGGTAAAAACATACAGTCTCACCAAATCGTACATTGTGGTGATCATACAATTCATGCATAAACTGTTCAAGTATTTAGCTGTACGATTTATCAAATTATACAATGGGCCAATTTCACTATTCTCGGATCAACAAAGCCTCATGTTGGGGATTGTATGATTTGTCATATTGATAATTTATCTTAACTTTGATAATTTATTTATAACTAGTAATTATACCTTTGTATGATTATCATTCGACAATCTACATGGCTGACTCAATTGTCCAATTGCATGTATTTTCCAATACACAATGTACAAGGATTTAATCTTCACAAGACAATATCTACAACATCATTGTCCATCCATTTGGTTATAACAATCGTTTGTATGATTTATGGTAACACCTTGTTCGTTCAAACCTGCAATGGCTAATTATGCTAACAAAGAGTTCTACCTACAACTATCCAATACATATTACACAAAACAATACAAACCATCGTATCACCATAGAAGCATGCAATATTCACCACATACATGAACTCAAAAATGGATTTTTATTGATAATAGCTGCAAATTGAAACATGAACATGTAATACAAACTAACAGGTCCAACGACCCTAATAATAGCCCAATTACACATGCAATAATATATGCTCTCTATCTCCATCACTCTTCATACTCACAACAAAAGGGATATTGCTAAAAAATTAAGGGAGACTATATAATGCTTGTTTAGGCCATTTCAAGTGGTTGCTAAGACAACACATCATTCATAACTGCCACCCTGCAACTATCGTATGACCTTTACTTTTATTTTCCTAAGGTTAATTTTATTTTTTATTAAATTCAATTTCACTTTCATTTTCCTCATTTTGGCTAATTTCATGTCTAATTTCATTTAAGCCTAATTTGCATTTCATATTAATTACACATCATTTCATTTACATTTTGTTTTATAAAACTTTGTCAAAATTGTACAAAACTTACAATTTATACACTTTGTATTTCTTTTTCTTTTGAGAGATAAATTTACCACCTACATGATTCACCTAGAACCTTACAAAAAAATCTTACAACTAATTATAAATAAACCACAAATGTCCAAATCAAGCACAAAAATAGGGTTTTTGGTTCACCCTCAACCTTATAAACACAAAAAGATAAAATTTAAACCAACATTTTGTAGTCTTTTGTATCTCTTTTTCCTATGAATCATTTAAATCAAAACTCAACTCAATAGTAGAATAGAAACCATGCATACTCACATCTTAATTTGATTGTTTCTCATGCTCCTTCCACTTTCAATTAAATTCTTTATGAACTTCTTGAAGTTGATGTTCATACTCATTGCTTTGATCATTCCATATATACATTATTTTATCCATATCATACTTCCATTGGGCTAGCACCTTCTCTTCTTCATAAATTTTCATGCGTTCATCAAGCATATCTAGCATTGACTTCCACTAGCGTTCTCGCTTAGCATGGAGATCATCTAATTGCTTCCTAAATTGCTCATACATCTCTTGTAGCCCTTTCACATCCATGGTGATTATACTACAATAATTTAAAGTTCCAATAGTCTTTACCTCCTGTAAATTGTAAGTTTCTCAAAATCTCAACTTGGTGTCCATTTACCACAAATCCTAGTGCAATGTCCCTTCACTCCCCATCCTTATGCAAGGACTATGTATTGTCTAGAAGTTGCTCTTTCTAAACTAATATAAAAATATCTAGGTGGATCTCCCCTAGGGGTATCCACCTTTTATCCTCCTCTCATAGTGCTCCTCTATTCGCTAACATGTTTGCTATGATTTTGCCTTCCTATAACAACCCAATTTGACTCACAAGTTCAACAAACTAAACTTACTAACGAGGGAAAATTTTTGACCAGGGTAAATTTTTTTCATTTTAGTTTATAAAATTTCACCCATTATGTAATCAGTACAAAGCATTAATAGCTACTTTTGGATTATGGCCACTGAAGTTGGTCCTCAAGTGGACGAGATTGGCAAAATCTTGGAAGAGGTGCCTTTAGTGGTTCATCCTTTCTCACCCTCTAACTTGGTATGAGACCCTAGAACCATGGCTTGGGGTTATCCTCTAAGGCCCATAACACTTAGAGGGGGACACTTTCTTCCCCATCCTTAACATGTTATATTTTATGTGGAACCTTGAGTTTAATTAATCTCATATGTTGCCAAGATAACAAGTAAGATTATATAGTGTAAATGCTTTAGTGCTTAGTTGATGACCACATCCCTAGATCAATGTCTAGCACCATGGAAACAACTAAGGCCATGCCATTCTCTTGGCACTAGTCATGGTCTCACTTGAAAAAATTGCAAATAATGCGATGGTTTGTCCCATACCAACCCACCGTGGAATCTACCATAGAGTCTCTTAATTCTCCCACCAAGATTCAATATTCAATATTTTTATACAAGGAGCCAGTATTGTATTGCTTGCACAATAACCTAGATGGATGTCCCATACTGCCCATTCTTACCTCCCATCCTGATCTACTTCACCAAGAGAGTCCATTCTTGAAACATTGTTGATTACATGCATGTAATACAACCAGTATTGGGTAACTTAATTTTCTTCGGCCGTTCACCTCCCATGATCTAACCACATTTAGATAAGTTTTGGTTCTAAGGTCAATAAGGCTTCTAATCTCTTCTAAACTTAGGCTCCCTTCATTTTCTTATGGTTTCCAACCCAGATTCCTTAAAAAATCTAATTTTAATTCTTAAAGTTATAATAATTATTCTAATGGTCTCCCCTTGTTTAAACAAAATAAATAACCATGGAGAAATATCTCAAGATAACTCTATTAAGAAAAACTATTGACCATGCATAAATGAAGTGAGATTGAGAATCTTTACATAGGACACCCTTCCTATCTTTTAGAAGAAGATAATAAAAGTAGCATAAATATTTCATAGAAAGAATGCTTATATTACTAAAGACTAAACTATATACTAAAGACTTAAATAACAAATCATTAGTTTCAACAAATCGTTTAATTTTCTTTCTTTTTCTTTATGTAAAAGAACATAATAAGCTTCACGACAGTGATAACAATTTTCACTTAAAAAGGAAAAATGATAGATATCAATACAATATTGAAACATTAATAAATTGATCTATTATTACGTCGATAGACATCCTACAATGGCAGCCAGGAAGGTCAACTACGCCGTAAAAAATATTAATATTTAATTAAAAAAACTGACATTAAGAAAATTATCTGCCGACATTAAGGGTTATAGTGGATTTTAAATATTTAAAAAATATTTAAACTATTTAAATATTTTTTAGATAGGCGCCTCGAGATTGATAACTCTCGACATTTATAGATATATATTTTATATATCTAAGCTGGTTGATAACTTTTATCAAACAAGTTGTTTATAGGTTCCTTTTATTTTAAAATTAAATCATGCTCTTCATATTCTTTTTAAAATAAAATAAAAAAGAATATAAGTTAAGAATAAATAAAATTTTCGTGAAAGAAGTTTTTTATCTTACAAAACGTTTTTATTCTCAAGAGCACTAACTTATAATGAATAATCTTATCTTATTTTTTTAAGAGTCTTTGACCTAATCTATATCACTAAAAAGTAAAATTTAATTAAATAAAATATTGAATATTTCTTTCATCCACATTTAAATTTAAGAAGTCCTGAAGAATTATTTAGTCTTAAAACATAAAGAAAATGACATCATATTAAATTTCTCTTCCTTTAGAATATCTTTTGAAAGTTTAAAACATAAAACAAATATCATCTTATATGTCTAGGAATTCTCCATAAAAATTGCATAAAAGAAAATCATATTTAAGTTCCCTTTCCTATTAAAATATTTTTGTCTCAGTACCACTTAACTATGACTTCTTCCATCATTCAATCAAATAGAATAAACTTCCTTTTACTATACCCTTCCAACTTTTAAGATTTCACCCGTTTCTTGTGATAACTTAAAAAAATTTAGTACACAGATTGCTTAATCAAGAACACTTCAAATTTTTTCCCTTCAATCACAAGTTAGAACCTTATATTGAATAAATGAATTGGAGACTAAAAAAGGCTTTCTATTTTACATTTGTTCCAATACATAGAAACAAGATGTCTTAGCTCTTTCTTTATCATTTTACCTTCTGAAAATTGATAATGATTTTGCAAGGGTAAACTTGGTCTCTTCCATGGTAGACTCTGATCTAGATGTGTGAGAATTCAGGGATCAGAATGGACTTGAGAAGATCATGCAACTAAATGCACTTAATAAAGAGAAAAACTATTAAAATGTGATCTAGTTTAGACAAGATAAATAAAATACATATCTAGTTTAAATATATCTAAATTCTATTTATTATGATGAGATTATCTAACACCGCTTATTAACATATCAACTAGTCATGCTTAATTATTTATTTCTTTATTCCCAAACTGCATAAATTTATTTAATCTCTTGATTTAAGCGACACTCAATGTATTCTCATTTTCCACTAAGGTTGATAGTTGAGTTAATTGGAAAGAACAACAATCATTCGGTCAAATTAATTTTTGATAAAACAAATACAAGCACATGTTTCCATGTTTTGCTACGATATTTGTCTATGGTTAAACTAAAACATGAAATATGCTAAATATTAAAAGAGATACAAGGAAGCAACTACTTTGTAATGAGAATAATTTTATTTATATCAATATATGAACATAGATCACAACTACAAGATTATTATGTGTATGTTTTTATTCAAAAACAATTTATTACTCAACAAAAAAGCTTCTAAATGATTATTGGAAGCATTATGAGTATAGTCTATATTTTCTAATAGTTGGACATAGGTTTTAGTCTCAGGTTCTGTTTGTATATACTTCTAGTGATAGTATTTTTTTCTAAATGAACACATTTTGAGCAAGAAGAAGACTCAAGCTTGAGAGTGACCTGAAATTTTCAAGAGAAATAATAATGAGTTATTCATAAAATAATGCAATAAAAATTTGCCCATATGTTGTTATTCATCTAGTATCCCATTATTTCTATGGATTTATCTAAATTCCCACTATTTATAGCATTTACCAGAGATGAGTTTCCTTTCTAAAATTCTCACCATTCTTTGAGTAATAACACAATTATGAATGTTTTGTATGTAAATACATTTAAAAACAAGAAGATGTCAACTTGGTATAACACTATTTCTCTCATTCTCTATGCAATATTTATGCTATCTCCTCTTTCCCACCTTTCTCTTCCTCCCCCCTTTTAGTAATTAATTCTTTTTTTATAAAGGTTCTAAAGAAAGGCAATAAGCAAGTGTATTAACATGTAGTTAGCCAACTAATACACTCGTTCCCTTTGCCACATGGTTAATGGAACATATATTCCATATAAAAATATTAAATAAATATACTTTCCATTCAGTATATTATAGTCCATATTCGATTTTGTTATTAAAAGAAGTGTTTTTTTGTTATATATATATAATGTTTAATATTCACTTTATTTATTATTATTATTTATTCTTTTATTTAGTGTTGTAGACACAGAAAATTGACCCACTTTTGAGTGAGTAATCTTCCTTAGTGCCCCTAAGAGGCCCTCAACCCCTGCTAAGAGCAAGGGAAGACCTCTTTGCCCCCCCTTTTTAATTTTTTTATATTTTAAAAAAATCACGCCCTGCCTTTACGAGCCATGATTTCACACTAGTGATATCGTGCCTTGTCAGGATGGGGTGCGACTTTGCTGTTTAACCTAATTTTTTTAATTAATTTTATTTTATTCTTTTGAGCCTGCCTAGACCCAGGTTTAAACTCTCCAATGTGTTTTGGCATCGGTTGTGAGTTTATTTTTACCCGCCTTTTCTCTCCAATTTTATCTATAAAAGGAAAGATATTCTTGCTAAATCAATAAGATGCAATACGCAAAGTTTTGATGTGCGATCTTAGTACAAATTTTTTATTATTGATTAAGCTCAAAATCTTTATAATAGTTTATTCTTCTTCCTTTGTTTTCTCTACTGCGAGCTAACCCCGAAATGCAAATTTTGAATTGATCTTCTATTGCATGGAGTGGATTGATTTGCTGTGTGATTTTGTGGATTCATGGTGTAGTTCGAAAAGATAAAGTGCCCGCTCAGATACTTCAATCTTTTTTGCCTACTTTTGCAACATCCATCAAGGTTTTCTTACTTTATTTCTGGCATTTATTTCATCTTCTACACTCATTTTTTATTTTTCATTGATCTATAGTGATATCGCACCTGATATTAGCGAGGTGCGACTTCTATTGCCCTAATTAGGATAAATTAATATGTAGAAGCGAAATCGTGTCCCGTATAAGCAGGGTGTGACTTTGCTATTGTGTTATTGCACCTGCTCTAGGTGAGGCATGATTTTGCCCTAGGGCACAACAAGGAAAATTTATAGATTTGGTTTTCACTGTTGCATTCCATTCTGCTTCTAGATCATATTGCTGCCCTTTGTTTTCAGTTCTATGCTACTGTATTTTTATTTTATGATTAATTCTTCAAAGATAAATTTTTGCTTTTGTATTAAAATATCATCTAAATGGACCTAGGGGGCTTGACTACTGCGCCTTCAATATTTGTTACACAGCGGCCTAAGTAGCCCCCCTAATGCTAATTCTAATTTTTTTAGTATTTCATGAGTTGTAGAAACATGTATTCTTGATATTATTGGACAAGAGGTATAAAAAGATCAATCAACCACCGATTTAGATAAGTTCTCTAATTATTCTATTGGTTGAAAATCTGATTTAATTTTTGATTCTTAGGCATATGAAAGTGAAAAGAATTTAGTTTGCATCTAGGGGTAATTTCTATGCACTTATTTTGTATATCTCTACTTTAAAGGTTTTCCAAAATTAAACCCTAGGTTAGTGAGCATCCAAAATAAAGAATCATTCTAGGATAGCTCTTGTATGCCTGCATTCTATTTTCAACTATATTATTTTATTTTCTGCATTGTCCTTTATCTTTTCTAGCTTAGATCTAGAAAGACCAAACTTAGGTGTTTATCTTAAAACTGAATATATCAAACATTCTCGAATATCCTAAGGACTTGGAGCGAGTCCTTAAAACTGTTCCTGGTGAACCCCTCCTTCTAGCACTGAGTGTAGAGTACAACATACCCCCATGGTTCACCCCACAAAAGGTTCACTCCTTGTGAATCCAACCTTTTGCTTGGGAATTATACGCAGTATGGAAGTTTTATCCCTCTACATCTTTGGTGAACCCTATGTCAACACCTCCTTTCCTTTAAACAATAAGCAAGATCATTAAAATTTTGTGCTAAATATTTACAAAGATAATTCCTTTTGTGTAAGTGTATAGGTTCTTTTTTGGTCTTAGTTCTTCTTCTTCTCTTTCTCCTTTTTCCTCAATGGATTTTGACCTTGGGGAATGATGAAGACTCCTTAGGTTTGATGATATTTTTCATGAGAATAATCAAGTTGATAGATAAAATTGTAACCTAGAAGAAGAGACTGATAATCATCTTGATCCTATCCAAGATTCTAATGGGAATATCATCTTCAAATATTTTGATCATATATGGAATTTTTACAAGTATCATAAGCATGCTTTGGATATGGCCTTAGAGGAAGAAGCTTAACTTGAGAAGGAAATCCTACCTCAAAATCCTTTAAGTGAATTTTTAAATCATGGTAATCAAACTTATCAACCTACTTATGCCACTACTGTGACAACCAACATTGGGGTGAATCCACCAATTCCTCCAACTAGTAGTAGCACCCAAATTGGTTCTCAATTTCCTCTTCAATATTCTAACATCAACATTCTTTCCTCTATTCCACCACAAGTAAATCTTCCATTCTCACAAGGCACCACCTATAACAACAACCTTCACATGTCCAACCTAAGTCAAGGGAATATTGGGAACACACATAATTCAAAAATATAGAATTTGACAAATATTATGAGTCAAATGGTTTCAAGGATGGATATGATTCAACCTTTAGGGTTTACATACAACTATAAAGAAATGTGTAGTCAACCATTGGATCCTATTGTTTTTTGTTAGACCTTACCCTAAGCATTTTCCTATGCCAGTATTGCCAATCTATAAAGGAACTGAAGATCCAATAGAGCATTTAAGAGGATTCATGATAGCTTTTCATGATCTTATTTATGATGATATGCTCTTATTAGAAATATTTCCAAAGAGTCTTGCTAGAATGGCATTAGAGTGGTATTATCGGTTGCCCAATTATTATTTGAAGAGTTTTGAGAAGACTACAGAGATATTTGTTCATCAATTTAGTGCTTATATTGAAAAGGAAGTGACTATGAGAGATTTATATGATTTAAAGTAAAATAAGGAAGAAATTTTTTTAGAATTCCTAGCTCATTGGAGAAGTTTAGTTGGTTGATTAAGACAACCTATGTATAAAAAATATAAGCTTGATATATTCATTGGTAATTTACAAGAACATTTATCTTATGCTTTAGAAACTACTACTGTCACATATTTAGATCAAGCAATTGAATTAGCAAGAAAAGTGGAACAAGCTCTCATTAGGAGAGGTCAGCTTAAGATCAAAGAAGATAAGCCAACTAAGTCTCAACCTAAGAAAGTAGGCCTGTTAACAATGTCACTAACAACCTACAAAATATTATGATTCAAAAACCTCCTCAAAGGAATTTCACAAGACTTAATATCCCTATGGAAGCAATTTTAAAGCAACTATTGGATGCTAACGCAATAGAATTACCTCTAGTAAGATAGCCATATACTACAACTCATTAGTATAAAGCAGATCAACATTATGCATATCATAGAGTAGGACATTGGACTAACTTGTAAAAGGTTGAAATATGTGGTTCATGATTTAATTGATATCGGTCACATTGACACTAGTAGTTTTCAATCTTCCAACAAACAACCAAATC
This sequence comes from Wollemia nobilis, assembly GCA_028583015.1. NCBI lineage: Eukaryota > Viridiplantae > Streptophyta > Pinopsida > Araucariales > Araucariaceae > Wollemia > Wollemia nobilis. The sequence continues at coordinate 5,502,313 of JAQPPZ010001808.1, forward strand.
ATAATAGAACAAGATAAACCAACCAAGTATCCTATAAAAATGTACCACACTAATATAATAACAATATGGTTGGAATGATAACAACTACTCCAGAAAAATTAGTACAAAATATGGGTGACTTAGTAAAGATTCTGCTCTTAGAACTCCTATAGAATTCTTAATCCCATAAAGAAGCTATGATAAATATTTTAGAACAACAACCAATACCTCCAAATATTTCTCCTAATGATATGACAAAGGTTATAGGTTCCTTCGAGAAGCCTCATCTCACATTTTCAGATAGTGGTATGGCTTCTTTAGGAGTACAAGAAGATTCTTCTCTATACATCACTGCTTACATAGGGGACACTCTCATTAAAAGGGTTATGTTTGATAATGGTTCTTTGCTTAATGTTTGTACGCATAGTTTCTTTCAAAAATTTGGGTTGAAGAAGGAAGATTTGATTACATCCAGTGACATCATTAAAACTTTCAGCAATGATTCTCAATAAGCTTGTGGCACTATATTACTCCCTCTTCGAGTTGGACCCAAAATTTTAAAAACAATGTTTTATGTGGTGTCTTGTATTTCATCTTTTAATATTCTCCTTGGATGACCTTGGATTCATGCAATGAAGACCGTCCCTTCTACTTTTTACCAATGTATAAAATTTGAATTTGAAAACAAAATCATTTCTATCATGAGAGATCCTGAATTTTTTTACCAGAGGATCTAGCCCAAATTAATTCATCATTGTCTTCCTCTAAATATTCTTCTACAAATATTCCATCACAAGATCAAGATGACTCTTCTTGTTTAGATCTTCTCTTTGATGAATCTCATCAATATTTAGAGTGAAGTGTTAAGGATGAGTCTACAATCTCCTAAGGTCTTAACCCCAGAGTCATATGTTATAGACATCCATCTACTCGTTTCGGTGACTTCACATGAGGATTTATCTAAAAAATGACATCGAATTTGATGGGTCTATCCCTTGCGCAGTGCAAGTTGAGTCTTATAGCTCTCAAGTGGACTTTGGTTCTATGTCTCCCGATGACCTTGAGCAATTAGGAGTGATTCTTGCCCTACCTCATCTTGAGGATGAGTTGTCCATTCTTATTGAGGATACCATAGCTGTGAATATAGGTTCTAGGAAAGCCCCGATAATAATTAAGTTAGGCAAAGCCTTGACCATGGACGAGCAGGAGCAATTGACCAATTTATTGAAGATATTTTTGCTAGGTCATATGCCGACATGCTAGGGCTTGATCCCTCCCTTGTCATGCATCCTTTGGTAGTTAAACCTAGTGCTAAGCCTGTTAAGCAGAAACTTCAGAAGATGCATCTGAAGGTCACCCTTTGATAATGGTTCTTTGCTTAATGTTTGTATGCATTATTTCTTTCAAAAATTTGGGTTGAAGAAGGAAGATTTGATTGCATCCAGTGACATCATTAAAAATTCCAGCAATGATTCTCAAGAAGCTTGTGGCACTATATTACTCCCTCTTAGAGTTGAACCTAAAATTAAAAAAAACAATGTTTTATGTGGTGTCTTGTACTGCATATTTTAATCTTCTCCTTGGATGACCTTGGATTCATGCAATGAAGGTCGTCCCTTCTACTTTTCATCAATGTATAAAATTTGAATTTGAAAATAAAATAATTTCCATCATGAGAGATCCTCATCTATTTGAATTTTGTTCACTAGAGGATCTAGCCCAAATTAATTCATCACAATCTTCCTCTAAAGATTCTTCTTCAAATGTTCCATCACAATATCAAGATGACTCTTCTTGTTTAGACCTTCTCTTTGATGAATCTCATAAAAGTTTAGAGTGAGTGTTAAGGATGAGGGTCCACCATCTCCTAAGGTCTTAACCCTAGAGTCATATGTTATAGATAAGGCTTTATCTCAGAATAACATTGGCTTTGACGGGTCTATCCCTTGCACAGTGCAATTTGAGTCTTCTAGCTCTCAAGTGGACTTTGGTTTTATGTCTCTCGAGGAACTTGAGCAATTAGGAGTGATTCCTACCCCGCCTCCTCTTGAGGACGAGTTGTCCATTCTTATTGAGGAGACCATAGATGTGAACATAGATTTTGGGAAATCCCCTAGAATCCTTAAGTTAGGTAAAGCCTTGACCATGGATGAGCAGGAGCAATTGACCAATTTATTGAAATAATATCAGGATATTTTTGCTTGGTCATATGTCCACATGCTAGGACTTAATCCCTCCCTTGTCATGCATCATTTGGTAGTTAAACCTAGTGCTAAGCTTGTTAAGCAAAAAATTTGAAAGATGCATCCAAAGATTGCCCTTTTAGTCAATGAAGAGCTCCAAAAACTCCTTGATGATGATTTTATAGCTAAGATGGAAGAAACAATCAGAGTATGTACCAAATTTCAAGACATTAACTTAGTGTGTCCCAAGGATGATTTTCTCTTGCCCAACATAGACCAGATTATAGATTTCATTGCCAAATGTGGAATGCTTTCACTCATGGAAATTTTGAGTAAGTTGTGTTGTCATTGATGTCAAAAGGTTGATGTCAGAGAGCACTTTGTATGGCAGGAATATTCTTCTATGGTTGATATGGTTAAAATTGATCAAGGCAAAGTTCATCCCAAAAGCAAGCAAATTGGTTGGAAAGAAGAGGCCATGGTTTAAAAGGAAAGACAAATATTATTATAATATTTTTTAATATTATAATAATTGGGTCCAAGAAATTATTAAAAAAGAGATATCCTGGACAAGGTTTATTGAGCTTTTATAAAAGGTTGCAAAGGTTTATTTTAAATTATTTAAATTAAAATATTTTAACAAAATTTAAAATTTTAATTTAAAATAATTTATGGTGCCAAAGTTTCAAATCAAATTTGAATTCAAAAGCAAGAGAGGGTCAATGTTTTTTTAAACCAAAGGAAAGAGTATTTAAAGGAAATGATTTTTCATTTCCAAATGTTTATGATTCGAATGCCTAAGTGAAGAGATAATTTGTGCACTCTATTTTTGAAAAGGAGAAGACATTCATGAGTTTTAAAGGAAAGGGAGGCAGAGTTACATTGAAATTTACCCAAAGCAAAAGATATATCCCATAGCGCTGGGTAGTGCAGGTGGTAGGAGGAACGTGGCTAAGGCGCTTGCAAAGGGAAGGTTTCAATTTTGAATCCCATCAAGTTGTTTTGCAAGAGGGTAAAGCTTTTTTGTTTTTAGTGAAGGTGATTTCAAATATGAAATCATGGGTATTTGGTTTCATACAAGTGTGTAGCCCAAGCGACAACCTAACCTTGGGCTAGGGCATTATGGTGGCTTAGTTCACAGGTTTGAACTTGGGTGCTGGTCGGTGAGACGTGCAATATTTTTTACAGGCAAAATATTAAAGGTATGCTTTTTATTTTATGTGCTCCTATGGTCTTGGAATACATGATTTGACTTTGAGGCTTCAAAATCATGAAAAGAAAATAAATAAAATTGTTTAGGGAGTTATAAGGGATGTTGATTAAAATATTTTATTTTGGGTGCTTAGGAATTAAATCAAGTATTGGAGATTAATTTTTTTTTAAAGCAAAAAACCCCTTGTGGGGCCGCCTTGGTCTGAGAGACCACGAACAGGGGGTTCTACACCATCAAAGTCACCCGGGAGTCGCACCCAACCCTGCCCACACCAACATTATCAATTGAATTTTGGATACCCAATTTAGCTTTTTGGTAGGGTGGATATTTGAACCTGGGACCTCCCTTGGAGGATTGCCCTCTCCTCTCCAAATCACCTACAACACCTGGGTAAGTATTGAAGATTATAAGGTGTAAAAAAAAAGACTTTATTTTTGATGTGTGTTGAATATTATTTTAAAAGAGAAGGAGATTATAAGGTGTAAACAAGGAACTTTATTTTTGATATGTGTTAAATATTATCTTGAAAGAGAAGGAGATTATGAGGTGTAAACAAGGAATATAATTTTTGATATGTGTTGAATATTATTTTGAAAGTGAAGGAGTGATAAGGTGTATTTGTGACTTGACATTTATTGTATTTCTTGTATGGTGGAATATTTGTTGAGGTAAATATTCTTGTGGAGATTTTGAGATAGACTATTGCTATCTAACCTAGAATTGGAAAAAGGATTTGGTTGTGAGTAAAACAAGTTTTGAAGATATATCTCCATCAAAACAAAAAGGTATGGGCACATCATCCTTTGATTAAAAGTATTGTTGGATTGAGTGTTGTGAGATATAAGGTGGAGTGAAAAGGATTGTTTGACAAGAATTGTTGGAGATGTTTGAGTGAGATTTTATATGCTTCATTGGTGAAGAGAGTGAGGATTATTTGAGTTAGGGTTTGAAACCCACATTGTGCTCTTTGTTTGAAGAAGTTTGAAAACACTTGTTTAGGGTTAGTGAACAAGTTGTGTTTCATTGGTTGAATGATTGAGTGAAATTCTTGAGCATTGGATTTGAGTGATATTGAAAGTGAATGTGCAAACATTAGAAATCATATTTGTGAAAGTGATAGACTTAATTATTGAGTAGAACATATTGAGTTTTTGATAGAGAAAATCATTCTCTATATGTTCCAGAGGTTAAATGAATTCTGAATAGAATATGTCTAAACTGCTTCAAGTTAAAGGAATTACTTTGAAGATTAGACAAAGCAATTGATAGCATTACATGTAAGATTTGATATTGATTGAGCATATCTTGTGAGCTGTATTGATCATGTGTTTGAGCATATTTGAGCAAGTCTTGGTGAAGACTTGAGAGCAGATTGAGTAAGTCCTTGAGAGGACTTGAAGGTAGATTTGAGGTAAGTCTTTGTGAAGACTTGAAGAGCAAATTGAACAAGTTCTTGAGAGGATTTGAAGATATATTTGAGGTAAGTCTTGGTGAAGACTTGAGAGCATATTGAGCAACTACTTGAGAGGAATTGAAGTTAAATTTGAGGAAAGTCTTGGTAAAGACTTAAGAATAGATTGAGTAAGTTCTTGAGAGGACTTGAAGGTATATTTGAGGCAAGTCTTTGTGAAGACTTGAGAGCAGATTGAGCAAGTTCTTGAGAGGACTTGAAGGTAGATTTGAAGCAAGTCTTTGTGAAGACTTGAGAGTAGATTGAGAAAGTTCTTGAGAGGACTTGAAGGTAGATTTGAAGCAAGTCTTTGTGAAGACTTGAGAGTAGAGTGAGAAAGTTCTTAAGAGGACTTGAAGGTAGATTTGAAGCAAGTCTTTGTGAAGACTTGAGAGCAGAGTTGATTGATTGATTTTTTCAAGTTTTGTGTTAAGGCTTAGGGAAAATCTAAGCAGATTTGAGTTGTGATTGGATCAAGCTTTGTGTTAAGGCTTGAGGATAGATTTGAGGATAAATTTTGGTACAAATTTGTGAGCAGATTTGTGCTAGACCTGAGACAGAGTTAGAACTGATTTGTATTCTACTTGGGATAGAGTTTGGTGTAGATCTAAGATAGAGTTGAGAGCAAGATTTGGAGGTGATAGAGTAGAGTATAGGAGTCTCCAGTGGATAGATATCCATTAGCCAGGGTAGTGAGGATAGAGGTATTTTGTGGAGAGAGATCCACAAGCTAAAGCAGTGGGGGTAGAAGTCTTCTAGAAGATCATTAGCTAGAGCAGAGGGAAAAAAGTTCTCCTATGGATAGAGATCCATGAACCAAAGCAAGAGGAAAGAGTTCTCCTATGAATAGAGATCCACAAACTAGAGCAAGGGTAAAGAGTTCTCCTATGGAGTGTGATCCATGAACCAATTGGGAAGATAGTATTCTTCTGTGGAGAGAGATCCACGAACCAGTTGAGGAGATAGAGGTCTCCTAGATCAAGTTCAACAAACCAGAGAAAAGGGGAAATAGTTCTCCCATGGAGAGAGATCCACAAATCAGAGCATAGGGGATTGGTGTCTCCTTTGGGTAGAGGTCCATAAACATTGTAATAGGGAATTGATTCCCAAGAAGATTTGTTGAGAAAATTTAGTAGAAATATTTTCTCCATGGAGTAGCCTACATTGGGTGAACCACGTTAAATTGGTATCTTTATTGTGTGTGATGATTTATGCATTGATTTGATTACTGCTATTGATATTTTTTTTTGATTGGTTGAAAGGGTGTTGAAAGGTCCCTGAACCTTGTACAAACTAGCCGTGGGCCTCCGAAGAGGGAGGCAAAGGGGAAGAACGGTGGCAGTAGAATGAGAAAGCCTAAAAATAGCAGGGGCTACCTAAGGAAGAGGCACCTAGAGGAACCAACTAGAAGAACTTTTTTGCATGTTTTCCAAGAAGACCGAAGTGGCCCAAATGCTAAAGATCAAAGAAAAAGCAAAACACCACAAGAAGAAAAGTGTCGTGATATCGTGACATGTTGCATTTTCGCGGTCCAAAGCAAAGGGAGAAAGCAAGGAGGAAAAAGTGTCACGATATCGCAACATGTTGCATCGTCACGGCCAAAGGAGAAAAAGTGTCACGATATCACGACATGTTGCAACATCATGGTCAAAAGAGAAAAAGTGTCACGATATCGCGACATGTTGCATCGTTACGGCCAAAATAGGAAAAATGTCATGATATCACGACATGTTGCATCATCGAGGCCAAAAAGAAAAAGTGTCATGATATCACGACATGTTGCATCGTCGAGGAAAAAGGAGAAAAAGTGTCGCGATATTGCGACATGATGCATCGTTGCGGAAAAAGGAGAAAAGGTGTCGCGATATCGCGACATGTTGCAAATTCACGGCCAAAAGAAAAAAAGCATCGCGATATCGTGACATGTTGCATCGTCGTGGCCAAAGAAGAAAAAGTGTCGCAATATCACGACAAGTTGCATCGGCGCGACCAAAGGAGGAAAAAGTGTCTTGTTATCACATGTTGCATTTTCACGGCCAAAAGAGGAAAGTGTCATGATATCATGACATGTTGCATTTTTTCGGCCAAAGGAGAAGAAAGAGAAAGTGTCGCAATATCGCGACATGTTGCATCGTCGCGGCCAAAGGAGAAAAAGTGTCGCAATATCGCGACATGTTGCATCATCATGGCTACAGGAGAAAAAGTGTCACGATATCGCAACATGTTGCATCGTCATGGCCAAAAGAGAAAAAGTTTCACGATATCGCGACATGTTGCATCATCACGGTCAAAGGAGAAAAAGTGTCACGATATCATGACATGTTGCATCGTCGCGGCCAAAGGAGAAAAAGTGTTGCGATATCGCGACATGTTGCATCATCGCGGCCAAAGGAGAAAAAGTGTCACGATATCGCGACATGTTGCATTTTCACGATCAAAAGAGAAGAAATAAAAAGTGTCGCGATATCGCGACATGTTGCATTTTCATGGCCAAAATAGAAGAAAGAAAAAGTGTCGTGATATCACGACATGTTGCATCGTCGCGGCCAAAGGAGAAAAAGTGTCACGATATCACAACATGTTTCATCATCGCGGCCAAAAGAGAAAAAGTGTCGCGATATCATGGCATGTTGCATTGTCACGACCATAAGAGAAAAAGTGTTGCAATATCGCAACAAGTTGCATCGACGTGACCAAAGGAGGAAAAAGTGTTGCGATATCACGACATGTTGCATCATCACAGCCAAAGGTGGAAAAAGTGTCACGATATCGCGACATGTTGCATTTCGCGGCCAAAAGAGAAAAGTGTCACGATATCACGACATGTTGCATTTTGCGGCCAAAAGAGAAAAGTGTCACGATATCGTGACATGCTGCATTTTCGCGGCCAAAGGAGAAGAAAGAAAAAGTGTCACGATTACTGCTATTGATATTACCATTGATAATATTGGATAATATTATTTGGGAAAGAAAAGTAAAAGTTGGTCTTATACTATTCACCCACCCCCCCACCATAGTATAAGCTTGTGTTCTTCATCTACAACCCTCCATAATTCCTTTAGGGACCTATTAGTGTTAGGGGCATAGATATTAGTGATCATAAAACTAACATGGATATTTTTTCTATAATTAGAGATATTAATTGGTTCACACTCTTTGCTAGGATTTCACATTTAAAGTATTCAAAATTTTACATTGTAATTATACCTCCTGATTCTCCTTGGGCTTCTTCCTGACAACCTTCTCCACTACCTATATTATTTATTGTATATTACTCTAGTTTATTTTAGTAAGTTTTATTTCTTGAAAGAGTAGAATATCTAATTGGTGGTTCTTAATTATATCTTTAACCAACCTATGCTTGTTAGGGGTATTCATGCCCCTAACATTCCAACTTAGTAATTTCATCTCCCTCATGTTGTAGGCTTCTAAGTATTGTCTACATACATTTTATCTATGATATTTTGTTTCTTGTAAGCTTTATTCTTCTCTGTTTCTTTGATCTTCTTTTATTTTAATGATAGTATTTTTACTTTGTTGGATTCCTCTCTTCCCAAGTTAGGAACTTTTTGGGAGCTTCTAGTGACCTGCACATTAGGTATTGATGTTACCTCATTGGATGTATCCTTATTCCCATATATGATTTTTATTTCCACTATATCACACCCCTTCATGGGATGCACTATCTCCTCATCCTCATATCTTTCTCTCATCCCCACTTTTACCTATGTAGGTTGACATACCTCATGACCTGAATCATCATGCTTCATCTCCTCAACTATAGGGATATATGGGAAGGTAGAGAGAAATATTCTTGAGTATCAGTATCAAATTCAGCCCGTATATATTGGTCATCCATCACACCACTTTTTGTAATCCTCTTTATTATATCTTTTAATAAAATATCTATTTCTTGCAAAACTTGTATTCTAGCGTCTTCCCTCATGACTTCATTCTCCTTTTTTACTTCTCTCCCACCTAGGCTTCATGCTTGGGTATTTGATTCTTGCTCTCACCTAGCTCCTTGATTATCACTAGATTTGTCCTTGTTACTATTATTTACTCTCCATACTTCATCTTTGAGTATTGTTTTTCCTTCCTTTCAATAGAGTTATTTCTAACTAGACAATTCTTTGCAATATGATCAATTTTCCCTATTTTTTAAAGTACCACATTATGGATTCACCTCTACATACAGATCTAGGAATCTTGCTTAATCCTTATGCTTAATTAAATTATGATTTTTACATGTTAGTATTAATATGATAACTACAATAATAGGGAAAAATAGCAATAGTAATACTAGAGAAATATTCACACAATTCAAAGAGAGACCAAATTTATATGGAAACCCTAGAATGGGTAAAACCATGGTCAAAATATTTTTGCAGATTTTTATTGGAAAAAACATGCATTGATAACAATCCTTAATTGTTGCATTAGACTACAATATTTTCTTCTCAAAATTTTCTCCCTTGCTCTATTGTCTTTTCCACCCTTTATTATACATCAAACTCAAAATTTTCCTTCCTAGGTGCTCAAGAGTTCTCCTTCAAAGATTTTGGAATCCTCCTTCTCTTCTCATATCAATAAACATCCTTAGAACTCATATATATAGCCCTAAGTTAGGGTTTGAAAATTTCTATTTTTAAGTTGTTTAGGGTTTGGAAAATTCTATTTTTAAGCTGTTGTTAGTACTTTCCAGAATCCTACCACTTTTCCTAGCTGTAAGCTTGAAATTGCCAAAAAATTTTCTAGAGAGCTCTGTTTGATATGATTTAAAGATTTATGGAAATATATTGAGATAAGCCTTTCAACTATGCCACATTCACATACACCATCACTATTTAGAAGGTTCAAGAAAAAATATGATCCAACAACATCAATTCCCCATAAAAATCCATGAATTTCAAAAGGTTGTATCTTTTGATCCACAATTTTCTAGTTATTTCAAATATTCAGGATACCCATTTGGCTGAATTAGAAATGTAGAAAATTTAAAAAATTTATGGGCACCTTGAGATTTTACCCTTTTTTCCTTCTTTCAATTCTTGTTTTACATTGTGAAACTATTTTGAGCTCCTGATCATGCCTCCCCCATTAGAGGATTTTGGTTCCTCAAAATATTATTGAGTTAGATGAGGGTATTGCACCTCCACCTATCTCCTTGAGACCCATTTCACCTTGCTTAAATATTTTCCATTTGGAAAAATTAGCCATAAATCCTCTTCTCCTTGGTGAGTTATCCGTTTCTTATCCAAAACTAAATCTTCCTTGGTTATCTCAAACATAGTTGAGACTAGATCATCCAACTTAGGCAAAACTGAAGATTCTTCCTGTTCATCCAGTAGAGAAGGTTCAAACAATATTAGGTTCTCCACATTCACAATAAGGACCATACTTGATGGGTTTGATTTTTTTCCCAACTCTTTGCACCCTTTCCTTGCCTAACTACAACCATACTTTTTCAAAATTTTAAAAGGACCATACTTGATGGGTTTGATTTTTTTACCAATTCTTTGCACCCTTTCCTTACCTAAGTACAACCATACCAAATCTTCCACTTGAAAATCATGAGACACTCTATGCTTATCATGGCATTCCTTGTATTATTATTGAGTTTTCTTCAACTTCTCTTCTATTTTTTATTGCATTAGCTGATTAGTTTGAATGAATTTTAGTGCTTTGTATTTTTCAAATCAAATTTACTTAGGTATTGCTCACTTTCAAAGGCTCCATCAAAATATGAGTGTGGTTGGAAACCATAACACACCTTAAATGGTGATAACCCTGTAGATGAGTGTATTTCCTGGTTATAGAAGTATTGTACATATGCTAGAATTTCATACCAAGTTTTTATATTACATTGATTATATCCCTGTAACAAATGCACCACTATTCAGTTGACCACTTTTTTTTGCTCATTTGTTTATGGATGAAAAATTATTGATATTTTCAACTTGGTGTCCAACATTTCCCAAAGTGCATTCTAAAATTTACTAAGGAATAGAGTATCACGATCATTAATGATGCTTTTTGGTAATCCAAAATGTATAAAAATATTTTAAAAAAATAATTTGGCCATCCCTTCTATGATAACAGTCTTCTTGCATGGCACAACAATTACCATCTTGCTAAATCTTTCAACTATTACAAACAGATAGTCATTTCCTCTTTGAGTGGTTGGTAAGCCACCTAAGAAGTCCATTGAAATGCTTTTCCATGGCTGATTCAAAACTGGTAGGGGAGTTTACAACCCCAATTTATGGTTGTTAGGTTTGTTTGTGTTGCATGTTGCACATCCATGGATAAATATGGAAACATAATTTTGCATGTTGGGCTAATAAACATACCTCTATAGATTTGCTATAGTCTTGTGCACACCAAAATGACCAACAATCAATGAAGTATGAGCTTCCCTAATCAATTGCAAGTGATTATTGCCCTTGGGAATACAAAGATTACCTTATTTTAACAATAAGTCATTCTCCACATGATAATCTACATTGGATTTCCCTTGCACACCATGATTCAGCTTCTTGTATTTATCTCCCAATTCATCATCCTCATCATATTATCCCTTATATTAATCAAATGAAAATGGCTTTAACTCCATCACCACAGATGAAATATTTAGAGGTGGTCTAGACAACATATGATCAATCTTATTAGTTTTTCCTTCTTGTATTTAATAAAGAGATTGAACTACTATAGGAAACCCATCCACTTAAAATGCCTTGATTGTGGTAACTTGCTTTGTGTTTGGAAGTACTTTAATGGCTCATGGTCCATATGCACAATTATTTATTTACCCAATAGATAATGCCACCATTTATTCATTGCTTGGACTATTGCAAATAACTCTTTATTATATGTTGGGTAGTTAAGAACAACCCTACATAATAATTTAGAATGATAACAAACAGGTCTACCTACTTGAAGTAGGACAACTCCCATTGCATGTCCAAAAGCATTTGTATCCACCTCAAAAGGTATCCTCATGTCCAGAATAACAAGCATGGATGCATTGCATACCTTATAATTTATATTTTGAAATGCTTTATTCTCAACTTCAATCCAATGAATGCTCTCATTATTCTGCAACATCTTTAGCAAAGGTGTTACTATGTGTGAGAAATCCTTGATAAATTTCTTGAGGTATTGGACTACTCCAATAAAACTCCTCAATTTAGTTTGAGTTTTGGACTTTGGTCAATCCCTTATGGCTACCATTTTGGATGGATCAATCCTCATCTCTCCATTACCAATGACATGTCCCAAATAAACCAAAGATATTTTGCTAAACTCTCACTTCTTTAGATTCAATTTCAAATATGCCTTTGTTCATGTTTAAAAAACTGATCTTAAGTGTTGTATATGCTCTTCCCATGTATGACTGAAAACTAATATGTCATCAAGAAAAACAATTATATACCTAGCTAGGAAAGGCATTAACACATCATTCATCAACCTCATGAATATACCTTGCTTGGTATTGAAGGCTATCTTCTAGATGTCTTCTTCCTTAATCCGGGTTTTATGATATCGTGATTTCAAATCTAGCTTTGTGAAATACTTTGTATACTTTAGATGGTCTAACAAGTCATCAATCCATGGTAGTGTGTATAGATTCTTAATGGTAATCTTGTTCAATGCCTGGTATCAATGCACATCCTCCGACTGCCATCCTACTTTGGAACTAGTACAATTGGGGATCCGATTGGTAATGCACTTGGGTGAATTAGTCCTTGATCCAATAGCTCTTGTACTTGCTTATTTACCTCATATGATTCAATTATGGACTACCTATACAACCCAATGTTTGGAATAGGTGAATCGGGTAGTAATTGGATCTTGTGCTCCACTTCACGCTTTGGTGGTAAGCCTTTTTGCGATTGCATCAACTCTCAAATTTTTTGTAGCAATGACTCCAATTATAGCTTCTATTTTGGAGTGCAATCAACTACTTAAACCACCTTGATGATTTGAACACTATCCTCTATATCTCTTATCATCAAAAGCACAAAATATTTGCTTACATTCACCAGGTGTTTGGCTTGTTGTGTTGTCAAAAATTAGAACTTTTTTCCATCTTATTGGAATTTACCATGAACTTAGTACCATTTTTTCTTAGTTTCCATTGATTCAACCTTCTTCTAAATAAGCCATCCCGTTTCCATATGTATGAGCTGCTAAAGATGACTTGATAAATGTGTAAGGGTACTACATCACAAGTGATTGTATGTTTGAATCTATTATTGATAGAAAATCCAAAAGTACATTGTTTTATTTTATTTTTTTTAATTTACATGGTGGAATTGGTAGTCACCATGAATATGGGCAAGATATCTGGATTTTATGGCCACCATAGTATTCTACGTTGTCTGCCTCAAAAGTCATCACACAGATCTTCGCATAGTTTGTCCCTATAACCACCATGTCACAATCATTTTAAACCTTTTACACTACTGAAAGCACTAGGAAAGGGACAAGTTTTCAGTCCGACGAGGCTTGAGATTTGAACCTTGGACCTCTACCCCCCTTATGGGGTTTGGTCGAACCAATTGGTCTACACCTCGGACTTAAGTACATTGTTTTGTTACCTACAACTCCACATCCTTTTGTACCCAGTACAATGGGTATGTTTGTGGATGATCTATATATTTCAACCCTAATTGCTTCACTAGATATTCAAAAATCATATTCCTTTGTGATATCGTATCAAACAATATTGTAACTTTTATTTTATTCACTTGCATATACACCCAAAACAACTCCTCCTTCTTGGCTTCAAGATTTTGCTCCTCCTTCTTAGGGGTTTTCTCCTACCTTAAGGGTTGGAATTTGGTGACACACACCACTTTACCCTCTTTATTCTCTTCATTGTAGCTATTCTCTTAGTATTATTCCTTCTTGCATGCAATTGTTACCTTCTTCTTACCCTTGTTTCATCATTTGGGCCTCTTCTCTGGATGTAACTGCTAGCAATGTTTACCTGAATGGGTGTTACATCACACTCCTTGCAATGTTCTCCACTTTGCTGTGATTTGGTTGTTGTTGCTCTAAAAATATTCTTACCCTTATTGTTGGAACCCTTAAATTTTTCTACAACCTTTGAGAACTTTGAAGGATCTGGGGTTTACTTTTCTTGCATGGTTTTATGGCTCCTCATATCTAAGTAAGTGGCTTTGATGCATGCTTCATAAATTCTCTTGACATCAAATAATACTAATTCTATATTGATATGAAAGTGCAAACCACTCTTGTACTTATTGAAGATATATAGGTCTTGTATATTTATTCCCAAAAACACTATTTGTTTCCTAAATTCTTGAACATTCTATCCCTATTTTTGTTATAAAAATTGCCATTTCTCCTCAAGCATTTCTTGATACCCTATGGGATAAAATTGGGCTCTAAGAGATTTGGAAAATTTTACCCATGTTTGTACTAGTGGTTGTTGGTTTCTTACCAATCCAACAACATATGCCTCCCACCATGTGAGAGCATGACCACCAAGCTTTAGCCTGACAAAGTTGATCTATTGTACCTTTGTATAACCCTTGGTGCTGAAGTAAATTTCTAGCTATTTGAACCATACATACAACTTCTTAGGATCTAGTTCCCCACTGTAGACTAAAATATCTAATCTAACCTCCATTATAAATGGATATGGGGTCAAGGATTGTGATGAGGAATTTTTAGGCTATTTTAATGAAGGTATTTCAACCTCTTTTTCCTTTTCATCACTAGAAGAATTTTAATAAGAATCAAAATTGATAATTTCTTTCCCTTCCTTGAATTCTTCTTCAACATCATCTCCACCAAGCTTTGGAGGGTATATTTCATTGCCAATAACCTCCACTAGAAATTTTCCTGTGATATGGTTGGGGTTTGTTCTTGATCTACCATCTGTCTAGATCTGCTCCTTCTAATCCCAATATCAGGTTTAGAAGGAAATAAATCTCCTTTTAAGGATCTTGTACCTTGCATACATAAACCTCATGAAAAAGAAACTATTCTGATACTAAACCTAATCTCTAAAGTGCCATACTATGGATTCACCTCTACATACAAATATATGGATCTTGGTTAATCCTTATGCTTCATTAAATTGTGACTTTTGTGTGTTAGTATTAATTTGATAACTACAACAATAAAGAAAAATAACAATAGTAATACCAGATAAATATTTACATAGTTCAAAGAGAGACACCAAATTTATGTAGAAACCCTAAAATGAGTAAAACCATGGTCAAAAGATCTATGTAGATTTTTATTGAAAAATGTATTGATTACTATCTTTAACTGTTGTATTAGACTACAATTATTTTTTCTCCAACTCTTCTCCCCCTACTCTGATGTATTTCCTACCCTTTGTTCTGCCACAAAATTAGTTTTTTCCTTCCTAGGTGCTTAAGAGTTCTCCTTTGAAGATTTTGGAATCCTCCTTCTCTTCTCATATCAATAAACATCCTTAGAACTCATATATATAGCCCTAAGTTAGGGTTTGGAAAATTCTATTTTTAAGTTGTTGTTTAGGGTTTGGAAAATTCTATTTTTAACCTACTGTTAGTATTTTTTAGAATCCCACCACTTTTCCTAGTTGTAAGCTAGAAACTGCCATAAATTTTGCTAGAGAGATCCATTTGATATGATTTAAAGCTTGATGAAAATATATTGAGATAATATTCACAACAATACCAAATTTGCATACACCATCAATATTTTAGAAGATTCAAGCAAATTCAAAAGGTCATATTTTTCAATCCACAAACGTTTTTAGTTCTTTCAACTGATTTGGATACCCATATGGATGAATTAGAAATATGGAAAGTTTTAAAAAATTTTGGACACTTTGAAATTTTACTTTTTTTTCCTCCTTGCTTGTTTCAACTCTCGTTTTACATTGTGGAATTATTCTGAGCTCTTGATCATTATCACAAAATTTACAAGTAAAAGGATTGTTTTCATATACCAATTATTTAATCCATACTCCTTTACTCAATGCTAATTTAATTTTCTCTAGTAAAATCCTACCAGATTCTACTATGATGCACATACCAGATTCTACTAAGATGCACATTCTAGCAAAGTAGACCCTCTTTCTTTCTTTAGTAACATAATCCACAACCATGAATCTACCAATACTATTCCCTATCATTTCAAAGATCTCTTCCTCCTATAATTATAAGGCTAGGGTAGGAAGTTTTACCCAAATAAGAGCTACTTCGATATTTTTAGTCTTAGGGTTGAATCCAGGCTCCCATAAAAAAAAAATCTAGAACAACCCATAGACCATGACCCCATTAATAAAGCTTTGTTATAGTCCTCTATTGTTGTAAATGTGGATAGGAAGAAGACCTTGGGCATCACTAAAAATTATATGTGCTCCTTGACTCTGAGGTGGCCCATATTTTGATCTACTCCATCATCAGTCTTGCCCCCATAAACTTACCAACCAAATTGTTTTCCATTATTTTTTGTGTATGCTCATATATCTTGTCTAGAATTTTCAAGAGGATACCCTCCTCATTTGTATCTATAGGGATTAATATTTTTTCTTTATTTTACTCATGTTTAATAATATTTCTTCCTTTAACATGACCTACCCAAATTTCTCCTACCTTCTCTCCTTTCCTTATCCCTCATGATTTTACTTCATCATTATGTTTTCCTTTAGAACTCCCCCAGTAGATATTTTATGAGGTCCATGGGTTTGTTTAGGCTGCCTTCTATATTTTTTACTACTTGCCTATGGTTTCCATTAAGGTTAAGGTTTTTCCTCCTAGATTTTACCTAGTATTTGTAAAACTAGGTCCCACATCTACCCTCTTGCTCGATTATGCCTTTCCTTTCTACCAATCTAGATATTCTAGCACATAAATCCATCCATTGGTGTTTTTTCCCATAGACTTTGTACTTATCACTATCATAGTTACCACACCCATATCCACAGAAACCATTCCCATGTCCATAAAATTTAATATTGCATGCTTCACCACACAAAATTCCTCTTCACCACAAAAAAACACTCTTCACCACAAAAAAATCTCTTTTCACCAAAGAAAATACTTCTTCACCATAGAAAATACCTCCTCCATAGAAAATTCCCTCTTCACCATAGAAAAAAACCTCTTCACCATAGAAAAATCCCTCTTCACCAAATAAAATATGAAAATCCTCTTCACCATAGAATTATCCCTCTTCACCACAAAAAACCCCTCTTCACCATAGAAAACATCCTCTTCACCATAGATCAGATTATAGTTGCCTTTATTTTCTAACTTTAATTAAATTTTGTAGAAGGCAGTGATTGTTGCGGGCCAAACACAGGTGAATTTTACTCCTATTTTATCACTACACGATCATTTAAATTGTCAACCCAAGGAGCTTCGTAAACTTCAGAAGTGTCTCATACAAGATCATTCACAATACCCACTTTGAGATGAGTCCATATAATTCTACTATTGGGGGGTTTAAAAAAATTTCAATCATTCATCCACACCACAATAATTTACGTATGAATAATTAAATCCTAAGAATGTAAATATTCATATGTGCATAAAAGTAAACCTATTGCAGAAATGAAAATAACAATGCAAAAAATAAACCTATGAAAGCAGGAAACTAATCTAGGAAAGCATAAATAAAAGGGAACGAATACTGACTTGGAGTGGTCTCAGGCTCCAGTAGCTCCCTTATAGTTGAACACATAGTTAGGAACTCTCAAACTTTATTGTATTCGCCAAAGAATTATTACAATGTTTCTATCTCCTCAGAATGATAAATAGTTTTGGATATTCTATTAGAGAGGTTTGTGTGTGTTTATATAGCACACACATAGATCTTCTATTACAAAGAAGTTACAACAGTAGTTTAGTCCAGACTAAATAGGGATAGTCTAGTAAACGTAATCGACATCTAAAAAAAGGCTTTATTTCTAATGATTGTGCGTTTGTTGATTAGTGCATGCTTCGCTTGGCGTAGGTAAGACTTTCTTGTCCGTTGGTGCAACTCCCAAAATTATCTTGCATGATGTGGAACTGGAACGACACCGGTCAACTCTGCCCACGTCGCTTTACTTGGTCAACTGACAAAGAATGGAGGCACCTTCTCTATGAGGAAGGTGCCTTCCTCATGTGCTTTTTGACAGGAACCTTCCGTATACGAAAGGCACATACTGATGTTGAGCGTCTTCTTCCTGCGAAAGGTGTTTACTGATGTGGGCGCCTTCTCTATATGGAAGGCGCTTTGCCTTGTATGAGGCACCTTCCCTATGCGAAAGGTGCCTAAGTATGTCGTGCGCATTATGTATATGGAAGGCTCCTACCTTCTGTTGGCACCTTCCTTGAAGAGGAAGGTGCCTACCCTTTTCTTGGCACCTTTCTTGAAGAGGATGGCACCTATCTTCTCTTGACACCTTCCTTGAAGAGTAAGGCACCTATATTATCTTGGCGTATTCCTTGAAGAGGAAGGCGTCTACTTATCATGCCTTGATTCCAAAAGAAACAGAGTTCCAGGTCCATTATAGACCTCGACTAATACAAATATGTCAAAACCAACTACATTTCCACAAAAACACACTATAACACACAAATTAGATAACACACACAATTCTATTAAATAATTACATAATCATTCATAAAAGTACACAGTTCCTTTTATATTGTCGCATACTAATCGATGAAACCCATACAAAATATGAGCATTTTTGATACTCATCAGTGATCTATGGATAAAATTTTGAAGGTTGCATGATGTTATTAAAATCGCACTACATATGATTATATCCAACAATGGAGCAAATGACAATAAAACAACTATGCATTCTAAAGTAATTTGCCAAGGCAGATGTCATGATCAAGTTACCTTGATTTACCTTTGTACTGCATGGTATCCTAGTCAATATTTCATCAACATTGATAAATTTTTAAATAAATTTGTTTCCATCTTCACTATAGAAAAAACCCTTTTCACTATAGATCAGATTGTAGTTGCCCTTACTTTACTTCTATACTACATGGTCCCCTAATCAATATTTCATCATCAAGCTGGAACACCAGATCTACACCCACTTCATCATAGAAAAAATCCTCTTCACCATAGAAAAATCCCTCTTCATCACAAAAAATCCCTCTTCATAACAAATAATTCCTCCTCCACAGAAAAGTCCCTCTTAACCATAGAAAAAACCCTCTTAACCATAGAAAAATCCCTCTTCACACAAAAAATTATGAAAACCATATTTACCATAATAAATCCTTCTTTACAATAGAAAAAATCCTTTTCCCCAAAGATTAGATTGTAGTTGCCCTACTACAATCCCTCTTCACCATAGGAAAATCTGTCCTCCAAAGAAAATCCCTCTTCACCATAGAAAAAACCCTCTTCACCATAAAAAAATCCCTCTTCACTATAGTAATTACGAAAACCCCAAAAATGTTAGGGTAAAGCATAGGTTTTTATGAGAGGTCTCAATCCCCTCATACCGATGTTTGAACCTGGGTCTCCTGGATGAAAATCCAAGGACTTACAACTATGGTATCCATCCTAGGTCAAAATGTTAGGGTAAAGCATGGTGTTTTATGAGGGGGCCTAGTCCCCTTGTATTAGGGTTTGAACTTGGGTCTCTTGGATGAAAACCTAATAACTTACACTATGGTATCCCTCCTGGGATAAAAATATTAGGGTAAAGTGTGGGATTTTATGAGGGGTATTCATTCCCTTATACTAGGGTTTGAACTTGGGTCTCCTAGAAGAAGACCCAAATACTTACCACTAGAGTATCCATCTAGGGGTTGTTACCTTGCATTACTAATACAAGGACCATGTAAATAATTTAGATTAAAGTTTGTTTAATATGATTATATAGTAGGTGCCAATTTAGTAAGGGTAGAGTTATGTAGGTGAGGTATCATGTAAGTGAAGTATCATGTTTATAAGTGAGGATTTATGAGAGTATATGCAATCATGAGAGTCTTTATATTTATGTAAATATGTGAGATTTATTATTATGTATTGAGAAATATGAAGAGTTAGATCTCTCATGAGTATGAGGAGATGAAGAGTTTATGTAAGTGTAAAGGTCAAGAGTATTGTGAATATGAAGAGTCTCATGTATGTGTATATTAAAGATAAAGCATTATGATAGTGAGTCAAAGAATAAGCATACCATTATAGTACATTATTTATGAATATATATCATGTGAATGAAAATTGAACAACACCAAAATATAAACTATAGAATTAAATAAATAATGTAATACACATAAAATTGCATAATGAAATAAAAATTTTATTATGTTGCTCGTGGATATTCAATGTTACAATAAAATGTGCCCCAATTATGGGGTTACAAAGCTTATTATGCTTGATACAATGATTACAATACATTAGATTCTCTAAAACCCTAGTAAACAAATAGTGGTGGTGTCTTCACGTTCGATCTGATCCCAACAAAGGTGAGTGGGCTTTCTGATATCCTATGTAGGACCACTCCAGCTTTAGTAGCTACCAATGATATGATCCCTACACCTGTAAACAATAGACAACATACAAATAGTCAATAATACCTGTGAGGGCTCCACTACATGAGACCCTCTAAAAATATGATTACTAACCCTAGATGTTGTAGAATAATATTGAAAGCAATAATACAAGAATTAAATAAATACACACAATTGTTTACCTTATCTCATGCTAACTTGTATTTTGATCTTCATCGTTGTTGCAAAAATTGGTGCGTAGATGCCCTAGCAACACCCGAGGGGTAGTAGGATTGCAGAACTAGGGTTGTGAATGCCCATGGGTGCTCAATGATGGTAGGAGGTACACAAAGGTGCTTAGTTATGGTAGAAAGCACCCAGAGGTACTTTAAGAAACTCATAGGGGCATTCAATAATTAAACCAAAAGCTGCAGAAATAGATCTAGTTCGAGCAAGATAGGTTGTAGCGGATGCGAAGACGATGACGAGTGATGGAAGATAGAAGTGGTGAGAATGCTTGGATGTTTGAGGACTTTAAAAACTTAGGGGTTGAGTTATAAAAATGACTCCTCTTTATAATCTCTCCTAGGGCATGTTAGGGTTTCAACGACACAATTTGTGTGGTTAAGATTAAAACATGATGGAGGGTGGAGATTAAATCTGGGTATGTGGCATGGATTAAGGAATATGAGTGGCTAGGATTAGATCATGATGGATGGCTGGGATTAATTCATATAAATATATATATATATATATATATATATATATATATATTAAATATATAAATAAAAAATATAAATTATTATTATTTAAATATATATTAAACAAATATATATAAATATATGTAAATAATGCGTAAATGTGGTAGGAAACTATGGATGGATGACAAGTGGCTAGATTTTGGTGTCTATAGATACCCCTTTTTGTACCATGTTGTGTGAAGCACAATACGGTGCAAAAATACAAGACACATGGTTTGGCTTGATGTAGAAGCAACTTTCTTGTTGGAATGAGAAGATGAACTTGGAGATAAAAGAATTTTTATTGTTTACCTTACCCCCTCAATTGGTGACTCAGTGACAGATGCATCTCATGATCCAATTGATATATTTGTGCAAATGATTATGTGAAATTCATGGTGTGATTGTGGATGATGTAAATGTAATGCCGTTTTTGCCCCAACGATGGAAGGAGGTGTTTGTAAAATGCAATTGAATGATTTTGTTTTTGTCCTAACAGAGAAAAAGGATTTTTTTTGCCAAGTGTAGATGCCATGATCACATAAGATGTATCCCATTATGGGAAAATCAAAGTCAAATGTAGTTGCCCAAAGTTTGGGGTGATTCCATGCTATTGAAGAATGTGCCTTCTAGCATCATTGAAATGAAAGTATGCAGATGCAAAAAGAAAAGAAAAATAGTCTTGCCCTTGAAGCCAGTCATGATCACAAAAATTCCTACACGAAATCCTTAAATGATTGCTCAATAAATTTACCCAACCTATATCCTTTGAGACTGGTGTAATTGTAAATGAAATGATGAAATTTATCCATGTTGGGAACCCCATGGAAAAGGGCATCAATGATAGTTGTTGAGAAAATTGGTCTTGGCATAATATCACTCATAAAATGAGGTACCATAATTGATTTTTTTTTAACAATGAGATGTGATGATGAAGATGGCCAAGTGTCCTTATGGTGATTTACTCATCTTACTAAATTGCATGGATGCAAATCACTGCAATCACCAAGGAGATAGAATAGACCACTAGATACAAGGTTCACTTGAAATTGCATATGACTTGGCAAAATGTGCAAATGCAATTATTGATGGATGAAAATGATGTTGGAATGAAGATGTGATGATGAGAAATGCATTGGTGATTTGTTTGTATGGTTTTGTGAACGTTTGCATTGATTTGGAGCATTTTGAAGCAATTTTGGATAATTTTGTGCCTTATGGGCGCAAATAATAGTTAGTCCTCCAAATAAATTCATATTTTCACAAAAATGAGTGCAATGATGGAATTGATGATGAAAATGGTCGTTTTGTGAAAATTTGGACCATTTTGAAACATTTTGTAGCTTGTAATGTGATTTTTATGACTTTTGATCGTGAGCAAAAATTAAGAATCCAAAATGATTTTGGCTTTCACAAAACATGAAATTATGATAAAATTGATGTATGGATGCAATTTGGAATGAATTGGTGGAGGTAAGCTACCTTTTTGGTTCAGTTTATTCTTTTTGTCAATATTGACACCAAACACTAGCGGGAACTTATTACTTGCGCAAACGCCTACCAGAGTTTGGTGATTTCTAAATGCAGGGAGGTTTTTCAGTGCACATGGGAGTACCTATGGGTGTTTTAGTGCACCTAAAATAGCTATAAAAGACCTACAGAGGGAAAATCAAGCTCATTTGTGCATTCAAAAATTTTGAAAGCTGCATTTAAGGGAGTGGAGTTGAGTGAGTCTACGAAAGCTATGGCGATGAATGGAGCGGATGCGACTACAAGAATAGGTGTGCACTTTGCCAAGGTAAATGCTTTTGAAACTCTTGTTTTTGTGCAATTTTTTTTTAAATAATGCAATGTATTTGATATTAATGCTTTGTGTTGTGTTGCAGCTAAATATTTTGGAGGCTCGACATTGGTTCTCACCTCTCATCCCTGGGGTGAGGAAGGCATTACGGGAGGACCAGTGGAAGTGGTTGGAGGATGTTGGGCTATCTGGGGTAGCTAAGATAGATGTGGTGCAAGTGGATGATGGGTATCTCTCTACCTTGGCAGACATATAGGATCCATATAAGGGGATGTTTTAGCTCCCTACTAGAAAGGTGACTGTGACAATTGAGGATGTATACCACATCCTCAAGTTTCTAGTGGAGGGCTTGCGTGTCAAAGCTGGCCATGACAAGAAGCATGGGTTGAGCCAAATGTTAGGATATGGGTGGGAGGATGTGGAGGTGATGGGTGGAGGGATAACATACTTGCCCATGTACATGTACAAGAAGTTGGATGCCCTACCCAGATTGGTGATGTTCGTGTTGGCCAACATAGTGGTCCTAAACAATACTAGTTGTCGGTTCCCATGGAACCTTATCAGGTTGGTGTGTGATATGATTGCTACACCTCAAGTGTATGTGTGGGCTCCTACCTTATTGGTGTAGTTGTACTAAGAGCTATATGAGGTGAGGAGGTAGAGGCACTAGGGACTAGGTTGTAGTTTGCTACTGTAATGTTGGGGTTGGGAGCACTTTAGTGTAGCTTGACCTATGGGTTTACCGACTAGGGGATGGGATAGGGAGCAGGCCTATGCGATGAGGTGGACGATGGTAGAGGAGATGCAGTTGATTCATCCTATTTGGATGAGTCAATGGTACACAAATTTATGGGTTGGATTGATAGTGACTCAGATTATATGGAGGCCATGGCAAGGTGCCATGTGGATAGGTGATGGAGAGCATTTGCGATGGGTGCGGTAGGCTAGATGGATAGTTAGGAGGCACATGAAGGAGGTGGAGTTGATCTAGTTCTCATGAGTGCTACGGTAGTTCAGATTGAGGCAAGGGGTTCTTGAGGCACCCATGCTCTATATGTATCATCGAGATGAGATGGGTCTCCCTTGTGCTAATGCATGAAGGACTAGTTATGAGGATGATGAGGAGATGGATTTCATTGATGTGGATGATGCAAGGACTACTGAAGAGTATGATGCATGGCTTGTGACTCATCCATGATGGGTACCAAGACAATAGTGGATGGGGTAATGGGGATGAGTATGTGGTCGAGGATGCCAATGTGGCTCCTAAGCATCGGAGGCACCATCGAGCTAGCAGTCGAAGGAGGTAAACTAGGAGAAAAGTAGGCTCTATATTTTGGAGGATATGGAGGAAGCATGGAAGATAGGGATGAGATTCCAAATGGACCTCATGGTTAGAGTGAGGAGGATTGGGTAAGATTGAAGTAGCTGGTGGTAGAGCAGGATGCTAGGGTAGCAGCTCGAGATGCTACAATAGTGGCTTGAGATGCAGAGGTGGCTGGACTATCAGTGGAGCTAGGGGTATGATCGACTAAGGTGGATGCGAGGATAAGATCGTGAGGCTCCAAGTAGAGCTGCTAAAGAAGAATTGCCAATAAAGACATTATGTACACCACATTCAGGCTTGAGATGGATATATATGACTGTTGGAGGATCGACTGATGGAGCATGACATTGGACTTCTAGATCCACCCTCCTCATCCATATTCGGGTCTGCTAGGCCTAGTGAGTCTAGGTATAGCTCTAGGTCTAGGGATCCTCTTATAGGCATTAGCTAATGCTTAGATGCACTTTTTGTATATGAGCCTTGGTGCTCCATTGTATATAGCCTTTGGGTTTTAATTGTACATGCGATATATATATATATATATATACATGGATTTTAATTTTATGTTATGTTTTTGTGTGGATGCATGTGTATATGGATGATTAATGTAAGTGATAATGCAAATATATATGGATGATTAATGTAAGTGATAGAATGTGTATGAATGCAAATGTTTTAATGATCATTCATAGTTTAGATGTTTATTGACCATGTATAGCATTGTTGTTTAATCAAGGACACCAGAATGGTGGTATGTGAGGTGGAAGACATGAAATCATAGTAGTGAAAACCGGCAGAAAATTGTGATTCGAATCGAAAAATCGTGATTTCGCGAAGATCCGATTAAAATCGTATTGGAATCTGCATTTTTGAAAAAAATGGTAAAAAATCGGAATCACGATTTTTTTCAAAAAATCATGATTTTTTGGCAAAAAAATCGCCCGCAACCGCATGGGTAGAGGAAACTCTATAAAAGGTGTTTTTTTTTTGCTCATTTTCTTCCTCCAAGCTTTGAGAAAAATGTCTGCCTACCTCCTGCCACATTAAGGACAACCCTAAAACACATCAAATATCCAGATTTTTTGAAGTTTGAAGGAATATGGTAGTCACCAATAGCCACCAACAACGAATTGCATTGAAGTTTTAAGGATCCTGGCAGCTACCAACAACCACCAAAAGGATTCATTTGAGGTAAGCAAACTGATTTTAGGGTTTAGTTTTTTTTAATTAGGGTTTAGTTGAATGTTTGAAAATTGAAATTGAAACAACTTAACAAGTATGCCAAGGTTTAGTAACTTAGTTTTTTTTTCAACTAGGGTTTAGTGAAAGTGAAACAAATATGGTTTTTTTTTTAAACTAGGGTTTAGTTGAAAGTTGAACTAGGGTTTATTTGAACTAGGGTTTAGTTTAAAACTAGGGTTTAGTTTGAACTAGGTTTTTTTTTAAAACAACTAACAAGTATGCCAGTTCAAACTAGGGTTTATTTTTATTTATTTTTAATTAGGGTTTAGTTGAAACAAGTATGCCAGTTCAAACTAGGGTTTATTTTTTTTAAACTAGGGTTTAATTTTTTTTAACTAGGGTTTAGCTGAAAGCCTGAAACAACTACAAGTATGTTAGTTCAAACTTCAAACTAGGGTTTAGTTCAAAGTTTCAAACAAGTATGTGAGGGTTTATTTTTTTAAAGTAATTCTAGGGTTTAGTTTTTTATTTATTTAACTAGGGTCTATTTGAAACTTGAAACAAGTATGCTAGTTCAACCTTCAAAGTTTCAAACTAAGGTTTAGTTTTTTTTTTAATTAATTGTTTGTGTAGTTAGAATACTGCAATAATTTACCACCATAACAAAATAATAATATTCCAACATTAGGTTTGATAATAAAAATCAAACCTATTTATAAAATACAAAATAGCCTTTGAAATGGAGTTAGCGTGGAAGTGCTAACTGTCCAACAGAAGGAATATGCCATCTACCCTAGCTAAAATATCTCAGGATATTTTAGCATTTAACCACAGTTAATCTAGGATGTATTTTACTATGGTAAATAACTCCTATGGTAGAAAAGCAAATGTAATAACTCTATGTAGTGTAATGCAATACACTACCTATTTTACCCTAACATCCCCCCTTTATTACATTACTTTGATATACAAAGTTTGCTCCGGAATAGTTGAAATTTGACAAGTCCAAGTGCCTTTGTAAAAATGTATGCAACCTGTTCATTGGTGGGAATGTGTTGGAGCTTGATTATGTGCTTAGGAACTTCATCACAAATAAAATGACAATCTGTGTCAATATGCTTTGTGCGTTCATGATGTACATGATTCTTGACCAAGTTCAAAACACCAGAATTGTCGTAAAACATGTGAATAGGAAGTTTCTTTGGTAGGCCCATGGTAGCCAAGATGAGACTTAGCCATATCACTTGACACACAACTCCACATGTAGCATGATATTCTGCCTCAATTGAAGATAAAGCAACCACCTGTTGCTTTTTACTATGCCATGAGATAGGACCAGATCTAAGATGAAATACATAGCCTGATGTTGATTTTATGTCATCTATGGATCCAACATAATTAGAGTCAGTATAACTCTGTAAGAAGAATGAGTTATTCTTCTTATACTCTAGACCATAATCTACACTACCCTGAATGTAGTGAAGAACCCTCTTAGTTGCTTTCCAATGAGAGACCTTTGGTTCTTGCATGAATCATGAAAGATAATTTACAACATAAGTAATATCTGGTCTAGTATTAGTCAGATAGATGAGGCTTCCAATCATCTATCTATAAAGTGTGCCATCTACCTGTGGTGAGTCTTCATATCATGATAACTATAGCCTTGATTCCATCGTTGTTGCTTTAGGCTTATAATCAGTCATACGATATTTTTCTACTAAAGTCTTGGTATACTTTTTCTGAGTCACCCTAAGATGATTCTTTTCTGTTCTATCTCAAGGCCAAGATAGTAGTGGAGAAGTCCTAGATATATCATATCAAATGACTCTTTCAAGTCATCTTTCATGACGTTAATAAAGTTCTCTTAATTTCCAGTGATGATCAGATCATCTACATATAACACAAGAATCACTATCTTTGAACCTGTGTTCTTGATATAGAGATTTGCATCAGATGGTCTTCTCTTAAATCCATGATGTAGTAGGTGACTATCCATTTTTATGTACCATGCTCTTGGGCCTTTTTTTAGACCGTATAATGATTTTACCAATTTGCAAACTCATTGCTCATGGCCTACCTCTTCAAATCCATGAGGTTGAGTCATGTACACCTCTTCTTTTAAGTCACCATTAAGAAAGGTGCTCTTTACATCCATCTGATGTAATTTCCATCCGAACTGTGCTACCATAGGACAAAGCACTCGAATGGTGGTCATCCTTGTTGTAGGAGCAAAGGTTTCCTCATAATCAAGCCCTTCCTTTTGAGCATAGCCCTTCACCACAAGACGGGCCTTATGCTTATCTATAGTTCCATCTGCCTTATATTTTACTTTGTAAACCCATTTGCAGCCTATGGGTTTATTTCCTTTAGGAAAATCCACTAGCTTCCATGTTTTATTATTTATGAGGGAGTTATATTATGCACCCATAGCTGCCTTCCACTGAGGTAGTCTAAATGCTTCATCAAGTGTAGAAGGTTCATTCTCATCATATGCTGACAAGTAAACCCTCTCCTCATCTATTTCCATATCATCTTCCCTTGGTAACTCTCTATCAACAAAAAGATCTTGAAAATATACACAAAGATCATCAACTAAAGTGGATGCTTCATTCTTTTCTTTTTGAGACATGCTTCGTGTCTTTGGACGATTGAGAGTAAGATTAGGTGGGGAAGTGAGTTTGGAATCTTTCATTGTGCTTGTATACCATTTGGGTGGTTTTTTTGTTGTGAAGGAGGAAGTGGATGTTCCTCATCATCATCTAGGTATCTCGATGTAGTGTTGGGTGTGAAAGCTTCATCAAACACTACATCTCTGCCGACATGTATCTTCTTGGTAAGTGGGTCTATCAACCGATAGCCTTTTGAAAATTCATCATATCCAAGAAATACACAAGGTAGGGACTTCTCATCTAATTTATTTCTTTTCTCCTTGGGTATATGCATAAATGCCTTACACCCAAATACCCGTAGATGAGATATGGAGGGTTTCCTACCACTCCATGATTCCTGAGGAGTCATACCTTCAAGAGCCCTTGTGGGAGCCCTATTTAGAAGATATACTGTAGTTTGAACAACTTCAGCCCAAGTAAGTTTGCTCAAGGTTGGCCCCTTTAAGCATACATCGAACCATTTCCATAATGGGACAATTTCTTCTCTCAGCAACCCCATTTGACTGAGGATAATAGGTTGTTGTTAACTGTCTTTTTATCCCATGTGTCTGTAAAAATGAGGAAAATTCCTTTGATGTGTATTCCCCCCCTCGATCTGAACGGAGGGTCTTAATAAAGCATCCTGATTCCTTCTCAACAAGCTTTTTGAATTGTTGAAAATAGGAAAATGCTTCAGACTTCAACTGTAAGAAGAAGACCCACATCTTGCGTGAGTGATCGTCGACAAACAATTGAAAATACCATTTTCCTCCACTACTTGTAGACATGGGACCACACAAATATGTGTGAACCAACTCCAAAGGTCCCTTAGCTCGAAAGGAGCTAGGTTCAAAGGGCACTTTGTGTTGCTTTCTTGACAAGAAATCTGAGCACACTGGCAAAGTAGATGAAATAGTAGGCAATCCTTTCACCATTTGATATTTACTGAGCTCTAGTAAATATCCTAAACTTAAATGCCCAAATCTCTTATGCCATAGAGATGTGGCCTCTTTTGTGGTTACTACCATTGTAGTATTAGTTGAGGTAATTGCATCTAAGACAAACAAACCATGTTTGTAAGAACCTGTTGCTATCTGTTTTCCTTTCTTGGTGATAAAGCAATGTTTATTTTCTTTGTCCACCTTTAAATTGACATTCATGTGATTGTCTAAGATTTGTGGAACTGACAAGAGATTATTTTTCAATCCTGGTACATAAAGAAATTTTTGAATTTTACATTCACCATCTGGAAGGGAGATAGAAAAACTTCCTTCTCCCTGAACTCGATAGGTTTGATCATCAGAAATGGTGATCGGTCTACCTTCTCGAGCCTCAAATATCTCAAACCAGGACTTATCGCCAGTCATATGCTTACTAGCACCTGAATATATGTACCACACAGTGTCCTTGTGAGGGGAATATGTATGTGTCATGAGCACCTTGTGTGCGTGTTCAGAGTCCAAACTAGAATCTTCAACTGCAATGTGTCCCTATTGCTATTTATTCTTGTTCTTTGGTTTGCCTTTGCCCTTCTTATTTCCTTGTTCATTGGATGGTTTGTTCTTAAACCAACATATTTTGGTTTCATGAGTGTCCTTGTCGTAGATCTTACAATACTACTTCTTTTGAGTCTCTTTGCCTTTACCCTTTTCTTTATTAGAAGAAGAACCTTTCTGTTGATTCCACTTTTTCTTACCACTTTGTCGGTTTGAGAAAAGAGCATTGTTGGATGCCTCATCTCTTTGGAGTTGATTAGCTTCTTCTTTTTGAAGAATATTTACCAACTTGACAAAAGTCACTATCCTTATAGAGACTTGTAATGAAGTGATCAACATTCTGTAGGAGTCGGGAAGAGCCCTCAAAATGATAGAGGTCAAGACTTGGTCTTCCATTTTTTCTCCTAAGGATTGCAGTTTTGTTTTCAATTCTACCACTTTGTAGAGGAATAGCTCTATTGTTTCTCCTGATTTCATATGAAGAGTATGAAGCTGTGTTTGGAGGTGAAGAATGGTTGATTTATTCTTCCCTACAAATATGGTTGTTAAGGCATCCCATGCCTCCTTACCATTCTTAGCTTCATTGATATGAGGTTGGATATCATTAGTAATAGCTAGCAAGATCATTAAGGATAGTTTTCTATATTTTTTATCAAATGTTGTTTGATCTGCTCCTGCTGATTGAGGTCTAGTTTCACTTCCATCCACAATAGAACATAGATCCTCTGCATTTAAGATAGCTTTCATCTTAGTCTTCCATGCAAAATAATTTGAACCTTTGAGCAGTTGGCTCTCAGTGAGATACTTGTGCATCATGGCCATGGTGAAGGTTTCAAATTTGATAGGACTAAGATAGGTGTATCTTGCACTATACCCTCAAAAGAGTATATGGAAGATGTTTCAATTTGCTTCTAGAAGATATTTAATGGAACCTACCTTAACACCCTTAAAAAGGGATGAGAAGTTTTGAGGAAATTAATCCAAACAAGATAGAGCAAATGAAAAAAAAAATGGTTTGGTTGATAGACTTCTGATTGTGCTCTCTAGGATATTTAATGGCACCTACCTTAACACCCTTCAAGAAGGATGAGAATTTGGAGGAAATTAAGCCAAACAAAGAGAGGTAATCAAGGTGTGTTTTGAATTTTGACCTTTGGAGGGGGTAAGAAAAATTGACTGTTGTTCAACCGGTGCAAAGTGTAGCACATTTTTGAGTGAAATATGGGTTTTGTGAAAATGCTTCTGCCAATGTTGTATGTGAATGATTTAAGTGCACATAGGAAACATGAGTGTTAGTGCAAATAATCAAAACATGAAAGCAACCCACATTATTATCACTCTAGGTGTCGGGTTCAACCAAAAATGCACCTAGAAATAAGTCAATTTTTGAGAAAGGTGTCGAGTACAATCAAAATTGCACCTTTCTTACTATTTGAAAAATCCCCCCTTGTTCTTTACAAGTTTGCAAATAATAGAATAAAAAAAATGAGTTCTATCCTCCCTTAATGTTTTACAAAATTGAAGAATTTTTGAGCACTCCTTTCAAGACAAGTCAACACACGACCCACGTTTGAAAAGCTTCCAGACCAGTCGACACACGACTTTGGTTTTGTCTTCAACAATTTATCATGAAGGAGCAAAAAATGTTTTTGATCTCAAGTTTCAACAACAAAAAGAAGGTTGCTATTTTATGTTTTTATGTCCCCTTTCATGAAGGAGAGAACAAAAGCAATAATTTGTTGTTTTTGTGAAAAAATGAGATGACTTTTGATGCTCCCTAAAGCACTTCTTTGTCTTGATTTTGCAATAGAATATGTATTCCTATGTCTCTTTATCTCCAAGTTTGGAGAAAACACAATTTTGGCTTTGGAACTTGTAAGGCAAAATAATTTGGTGATTTATTTAAAATTTTCTAAGTGTTTATAAAGAAAAAATATAATTTAAGATTAAATTCCTATAATTTATGAGAAAATTGGAAAAAAAAAAAATTCAATTTGGCTAGAAATTGAATGTTTTAAAGCCAATTTTAACTAAATTATAAAAATAAATATAAAAAAATATTAATGAACTTTAAAAAAACTTTTAGAAAAATAAAAAATATTTATAATTCACCAAAGTAAAATAAAAAACCTTTTATTATGGCGCTCGGGGGAATCGAACCATGCGCATTCGCGCTGCTAGTCGGCTGTTCTAGCCAACCGAGCCACCGATCGGTTTGGCTCCTATGCGATGCGACCAGATGAAAAATACCTCCTAGCTCACGGGCCAATGAAAAAATACTACCACCGCTCCTCTCCCTCAGGCGGCTACGTCACTCGGCTACTCGTTGCCCAAATCAACGTCGATCGACGCCTTTCTACTCTGCTCATTGCCGCCAGTTGGCTCCTCTCTACCACGCGGCGACCACTATCCACCTCTCCAAATGTGGGCTATGGAACGGGTGGCAATGAAGCTACTGGAGCACGCTTGGAAAAATAACAGGAACAGGTAGGAGTGATCATTTTCTCCTGAGAGCAAGATCTAATATCTATGGCTGAGGTCGTATAGAGATCATAGATGTTGGCACCTGAAGGGAAGATGCACTATGGTGGCAGGGTTCAAAAGCAATTATCCCACATTCGTGGGAAAACGATGTTGAAACCTTTTTTTTAGGGAGATTTCCCGGTAAAGGGTTTTTTTTTTTGGGGAGACTCTTTTCTGAGGAGGTATTTTTTGCTTGTTTTTTTTTTTGCTTAATCGAAGAATAATACATTATATTTTGTCGGGATCAACAGGAGGGTGGCGGACCACGACAGCCTCGAAGACGAATCCACAACATCAGGCGCGCACACCGCCCCACGCGCACCGACGAATCCGCCGGAGAGGGAAAAGTCAAAACAAAAGATGAGAGGGGGAGGGGGAGGCAAAAAGAACATCACGATTTGTTTGAGTGTTGTATATCCTGTTCCTCAAGATTCATGCCACTACAGATAGAGTCATCTGCCAAAGAGCGTGCCAGGTCGAATTGAAGTGGATGTCATGTTCAAGCTCAGCTGTAGGAGATTGTCATGGGATCCGTGCTGATGGCAGATCAAGCTTAGATCTATCACGATTGTGCACCAGGTCTTCTCTAATGGGGTTTACACCAGCTGAATCAAGGTCTAGTTAGGTGTCAAGCCGAGCGAAGCATGCAATGAAATCAGTGGAGTCACATCGTGAAATGATCGACAAAAAGAGGGCCTCGTGAGCCATGCAGGTACAGGTCACAAACAAGGTGCCTCGGGATCCATGTAGGGTCTAAGAAGGGTGGAACAAGCAAAGCTCGTGTTAAGCCACCCAACGAGGATACCAATGTAGTTAGAATACTACAATAATTTACCACCATAACAAAATAATAATATTCCAACATTAGGTTTGATAATAAAAATCAAACCTATTTATAAAATACAAAATAGCCTTTGCAACGGAGTTAGCGTGGAAAGTGCTAACTATCCAACAGAAGGAATATGCCATCTACCCTAGCTAAAATATCTCAGGATATTTTAGCATTTAACCACAGTTAATCTAGGATGTATTTTACTATGGTAAATAACTCCTATGGTAGAAAAGCAAATGTAATAACTCTATGTAGTGTAATGCAATACACTACCTATTTTACCCTAATAGTTTTTTTAGTATTTGCTGTCTTAAATTTGTATGCAAGTGCATGTTTTCAACTGCCAACGTTTACAGTTTCAAACTAGGGTTTAGGGTTTAGTTTTTTTTTTAAATTATTTCTTTGTTTGATATTTGTTGTCTAAAATCTATATGCAAGGCAACAAGTGCATGTTTTCAACTGCCAATGTTTACAATTTCAAACTAGGGTTTAGGATTTAGTTTTTTTTAAAAGTAATTTTATCTAAATGTTTGTTATTTGTTATTATGTGCAGCCACAAGAAAATGTCAGGGTCCGGAAAAAAGGATAAAAAAGATATAGCATGGAAGTATGGAGAAGAACAAGAAGAAAAAGGGAATTTTTTTTGCAAATTTTGTAAAACTGTTATACCTGGAGGAATATACCGCTTTAAATTTCATTTGGCAAGGAAACCGGGTGAGAATGTTAGACTTTGTCCATGTGTGCCAATTGATGTTGAAAGAGAATGCATGGCATGTTGGACATTTTTAGTCAAAGTTGTCACTGATGTCAAGGAACAAAGTTGTCATTGATGTCAAGGAATAAGCTACCGTTGATGTAAAAAGGTCAAAAGGAATAATGCAAAGGTTAATGGCAAAAGAGCTTTATAGTATTTTTAATATTATGTGGAAGCATAAGTTCAAAGGTTTTTATTAAAACCATGTTTTGGAAAAATAAAAGGTTTTCCTTAAAACCAATGATGGCAAAAATAAAAGGTTTTTCATTAAAACCGTGTGGGCAAGTTGTAAAGTTTTTCTAAAAATCAAGGAGGCCCTAAAGTTTGGTTTAAAAGGTTAAATTCCATTTAATTATTAAATTATAATAATTAAATTCTTAAAAGAATTTAATTTATTATATTTAATAAATAATGGCCAAAGTCTAATGTTGGGCATTGGTTCTTTCATGTACATTTTCGATGTCTCCCTCTGCTGACTTCATCGCGTGCATTGTTGACATATTACTTTGCCGACGTGGGAGCACATTGGAAGGTATATGGAATATATACCATAGCCTTTCCAAAGGTAAAATTATCCACCTAATTGGCTAAAGACTATCACATGCTATTTCGTGCGCATTCCTCATGGCAGTAACTTCATACAACACGTTTCATAGAGCGTGGATGAAGGAGCCATCTTTTGGCTCATGTGTTTTAGAAGGTAAAAGCGTTGAAGGTGCTTGGAGGCTCTAAGAGGAGCACATGGCACCATGGCGTGGAAGCCATGGTTAAGGTGCTAGTAGGAGAGATGCGCTCGGTTCGACTCACGTGCATGCCAAAGTGGTAAAGCTTTTTAATTATTAAATTTGGTTTTTGCTTAGGCTAAAGTTTGTCTTAGGAGAAATAAGGGGAATATTTTTTTTTGGAGTTTTGATTAAGTTAAAGAGAATTTTTATGAGTTTTATGAAAGGTGTTTGTTGAGATTAATTTGTAGGTAAAAATATTTTTACCTTAAAGGAAAGGAAAATTATTTATTGCATTATTTTTCAAAAAAATTATTTTTAAATGCAATATTAAAGTAGGAAGTTATAAGTAGAAATTGGGTTAATTTTGAGGATATTTTTCTGAAGTAGCTTATGTCAAATTTGAATGGTTGAGATGAAATTGTGATGAGTTAGGGTTTTGAGAAGTGAATATTCAAACTATTGTGGTGTTGGATATTATTTTAAGAATGGAGTAATAAGGTGTATTTGTGAGTTATTATATGCTTTGTATTGTTATCTAACTTATTTGAGCTTGGCAAATAAGTGTTTGTGGTTATGGCAGATGTTTGAGGTTCCTTCATTATCAAGAAAAAGGTATGAACACATTCTTTTATAGTTGAGTTGATTGGTTTGTTTTTTGGAAAACAAGTTTGGAGTGAAAAAAATTTAATTTGATTTCCTTATTGAGTGTGTTGAGTTAATGCTTCAAGGTTTTATGGAATAAAGAGTTGTTGTTAAAACCTTGGTTGATAAGAATTGTTGTTGAAACCATTGGTTAAGTGAAGACTCTAAACTAGGGTTTGAAAAGAACATGAGTATCATTGTTATGTGAGATTGTTTTATAAGCATTGTTGTTGAAGCCATTGGTTAAGTGAAGAATCTAAACTAGGATATCATTGTTATGTGAGATTGTTTTTATAAGCATTATTGTTGAAGCCATTGGTTGAGTGAAGAACTTGAACTAGGGTTTGAAAAGAATATAAGTATCATTATTATGTGAGATTGGTTGATAAGCATTGTTGAAACATTTTGAGTGAAGGTTTATATGCTTGGACTAGGGTTTGCAAGCAAGGATTGTTTCATTGAGTGATTGGTTGAGCCTAGTCAAGTGGATGTGTGAAGTGATTGTTCAAGTTCTATAAAACAAACTATTCTATATTCTGAATTGATTTGAGAAAGTGATTGAGCATTGAGGTGAATGTGAAGCATATTGAGTCTCTAAAAATTCTCCTTATGTTTTTGAAAGAGTGATTGAAAGTGATTGAGTATTGAGGTGAATGTGAAGCATATTGAGTCTCTAACAATTCTCTATATGTTTCTAAGAGAGTGATTGAAAGTAATTGAGCATTGTGATGAGTATAGAGCATATTGAGTCTCTAACAATTCTCTTTATGTTTCTATGAGATTGGACAAGTTCTAGTGTGGACTTGTTGAGAAAATTTGAGGTAAGTCTTTGAGAAGACTTGTGGACAGATTTGGGTAAGCTTTTGTGGAAGCTTACAATAAATATTGAGAGCATATTTGGATAAGTTTTTATGAGGACTTATTGAGCATATTAGACAAGTTCTAGAGAGGACTTGAGGATAGATTGGTGTGAGTGTTTATGGAATATTACAAAGCATATTTGAGACAAGTATTTGAGAAGACTTGAGAGCAGAGTTGATTGATTGATTTGTTCAAAACTTGAGTTAAGATTTAGGGCAGATCCAACAGAGTTGATTTGAGATTGAGTCAAGCTTTGAGTTAAGGCTTAAGGATAGAGATTGAGGACATATTTGTGCTAGACCGAAGGATTGTGTTTAGTATAGATTCGAGGATAGATTTTGGTGTAGATTTAAGGACAGGTTTGTGCCAGACCAGAGATAGAGATTAAGGATAGATTTGTGCTAGACCGAAGGACTGTGTTTAGTACAAATTTGAGGATAGAGTTTGATGTAGATTTGAGGACAGGTTTGTTCCAAAATAGAGACAAATATTGAGGATATATTTGTGCTAGATTGAAGGACTATGTTTAGTACAAATTTGAGATAGAGCTTTGGAGGTGACAGAGTTGAGGATAGATATCTCCAACAAAATAAGGGAGGACATGTGTCTTTTGTGGATAGAGTTCTATTTGCTAAGGATAGTGGAGGCAGAGGTCTTCTAGAGGATCACCAACTAGAGCAAAGTTAGGATATTGGTGTCTCCTATGGATAGAGATCCACAAAATAAATTTAGGGGATTGGTGTCTCCTTTGGACAGAGGTCCATAAACATTGTAATAGGAAAAGGATTCCCAAGAGATTAATTAAGAAAGTTTTAGTAAAATATTTTCTCCATGGAGTAGCCCATATTGCGTGAACCACGTTAAATTGGTCTCTATTGTGTGTGATGATTTGTGCATTTCTTTGGTTATTGCTATTGATATTGCCATTGATTATATTAGATAATACTATTTAGGAAAGAAAAGTAAAAAGTGATATTATACTGTTCACCCCCCTCTTATTATAAGCTTATGTTATTTAATTAGTATCAAAGCTTGTTCCTTCGAAAAAGGTTTAATAGCTTGAAGGAAGATCTTAAAAGAACACAAATGGCAAAGAAAGGCAAAGGAAAAACCATGAGACACAAGAAGAAAAGAACACACATGGTCATGAAATAAAAGGAAGATGAGTTTGATATTGTTGTGTTGGGAGGAAAAATGAAAATAGATTCAAAATATGAATCAAGCAATGGAGAAAAGATCATATTGATAAAGTTTTGTTCCAGATGTAGGAATACAGGTCACCATGCAACTTATTATCTATAAGAAGGTGAAGAATTATTTGTTTGTGGTCAACTCGGTCATGATGCAAGATATTGTCATGGGTTCAACAATAGTGAAGATGAAATGGATCTAAATGATAACAGGGATAGTCAAAATAGGTATGAAGAATAAACTCTACTTTCAATAATAGAATAAAAATGAGATGCTCCTATAGAAGATCAAAGAAAGAAAGAAAAGGAAAATTTAGAAAAAGAAAAAGAGGAATCCACTCTTAAGGAACTTATTGAATTGAAAAGAGAGAATTTAGAATTGAAGGCTCAAATACAAGAAGATGAGAAATGTAAGAAAAAGCTTCTATAATATCTATCTGACTTGAGATATAAGGTTGAAAGGCAAGGACAGATGAAAAGGATATGGTTGAAAAGTCAAAGGTAAAAGAACAAGAATGTAAAAGACTTAGTG
Organism: Wollemia nobilis; assembly: GCA_028583015.1. Classification (NCBI taxonomy): domain Eukaryota; kingdom Viridiplantae; phylum Streptophyta; class Pinopsida; order Araucariales; family Araucariaceae; genus Wollemia; species Wollemia nobilis. The sequence continues at coordinate 5,539,879 of JAQPPZ010001808.1, forward strand.
TTGATCTCGAAGAATTGAAAAGGGAGAACTTAGAATTAAGGATTCAAGCTCAAGAATATGAGAAAACAAAAATAAAGTTTCTACAGGAACTCACCAACTTCAAAATCAAAGTTGAAGAGGCAATAAAAATTGAAGAAGGTATGGCCAAAAAATTAAAGACAAAAGATCTAGAGTGCGAAATATTAGAGCATGAGATAGTTTCACTAAGGATGAAAGTAAAAGGTTCTAAGGAAAAGGTACACAAGTTTGAGGAAAATTCAAAGACTTTGGATATGATTATAAATGCACAAAGATCATCAGTCACCAAAACAAGACTTAGTTCTGAAGAAGAACAAGGGAAACAAGAAGCAGAAAAAGGAGAGTCAATCTCAATCATCAAAAATAAAGAAGTTTCAGAAAAGAAGAATGAAAGAGAAAGTGAGACTTCTAAGGATAATTTGGAAAATAGAAAGATCAACAAGAAAAGGAAAAATGCACAAATGAGAAACAGATAGAACAAGAAACAACACAGAGAAGAAGAGACTAAGAGACCAATGAGGTCAAGACAAGAAAACTTCAATGGAAGATGTTTTTCATGTCACAAATTTGGGCACATGGCTTCATAGTGCAGGACACATGGAAAAAAAGAATATGGGAATTTCAAAAATAGATATCTCTTTCAAGGGTATTGTTACTCTTGTAATCAATTTGGTCATAAGGCAGTTAATTGCAGGGTTAATGACAGGAAAGGATCTTGTTTCACCAGGAGGAATTTCAAGATATTTGCACCTCCAAGGAATCACAACATTCAATGTTATAAGTGCAACAATGATGGACATACAACAAAGTGGTGTAGAGCATACATTTCAGAACCAAGCAGGAACATGGATATGAACAGGAACATGAACAAGAATAGGTACAAGGACATAAACAAAAATAGGATCAAAGACATGAACAAGAAAGAGGATTCTCAAAAGGTTCAAAAGGGTATGACTTCAAAGGTATGGAAAAAGAAAGTGAACAAAGGTAAATATTAGTGATTGATGGAAGTAGAGATACTCCCACCCAAAAATTAATCCCCTTAAGAGGAGGTGGGGGAGGGGCTAAAATAAGAGTTTCATTCTTAGCCCCGAGTCCCAAAGGTGACCCTTTGCCATTGAAGTCAAAGGGGAGAGATTTGGTTTAAGGAGAGAGTATTGAGTCAGGGGGAGCAAAACAAAGAAAAGGTTATATTTTTGGTAAAAAGAATTTGGGTTGCCATCAATGACAAAGGGAGATATTGTTGGGCATTTTGAGTCAAAGTTGTCATTGATGTCAAGGAACGAAGTTGTCATTGATGTCAAGGAATACGCTATCGTTTATGTAAAAAGGTCAAAAGGAACAATGCAAAGGTTAATGGAAAAAGACTCTTCCTATTTTACCGTTATCAAGGTCTATACACATTTATTTTTCATTTCTATATAATAAAAACTCTATTATGAACTCACAAGGAAGCCATGGAAAAAAAAATAAAAGATAGAGGTATTTCTATAATATGAATTTAAATATGATGAATTTGAATCTCCTATTTGTGCTATTCTTGGTGTAAAAGCATCCTTAAGATTTTTTCAAGCAAGTTGGCATTCCATGGGTGCATCATTGCTCTCTAAGGAGAGGATGTGTACCTCATTATCATCATTGTGGGGAGAACCAAGTTGGTCATCCATGTGTATATAAGTAACTTTGCTTGCATTTATCTTTTTTTTGAGCCTCTAATTTTGAAAATATCAAGGATACACAAATAGAAGATGTTTCTTTTTTACGTACTAGAAGGTGTATCGACTTGGTTAGCAATAATTTGGTTTGTGCGTAAGGGGGAAGAGATTTTGATTTCTAAGCTATTGGTCACCCTTTTTACAAAGTTAAAAGTGAATGGTGAACTATAAGGAAATATTGGTATTTATGATTCAATTGCTTAGGCTACTCTAGAAAATAATGTGTCTACTCTTGGAGCATAAGGTATAAAGTTTAAGACACTTCCATTAATATCTTTAAGGTTCTTTTCAAATGCATAAACACTTGTATTGGAAACCCAGTTAGTGCAAAGGTTCTTGCTTAGCATAGAAACAAGATTGATTCTTGTTGGGCATATTTTTATAATAAAATGGATGATGCAGACAATTGGTTGATGTAGTAGCCAATGTGGCATTGTTATATGACACCTAAAATAAATTTAAAACTATTTAAATGCCCTCCTATATTAGAAAAGAGAAATTGCTATAGTTACATAGGTCCAAAGGTGTTAAAGTGAAAAGCACTAAGTGGAAGACACCAGTGAATCATGGATCACCATGTGGTAGTAGGCAATTGGATTTATTTTCTTTAAGGATTGGAGCTTTAATTTTTTATTTTTTGAGGTTCGTTAGGGCAATATTTTTGGAGGCCATGACTTTTGCATATGGAAGTGTTTTGAGCCCCCGTTTTTTAAATCACATATTTGTTCAAGCTCTATGCATTAGAAGACTTTATTCATAGACCTACTATAGTGTTAGAGGTCAAATTGTGTAAGATGGATCACAAAGTCTTTGTTACTCACCTTAATGGACAAAATTATAGTATTTGGTCAACCCAAATGACTGGTTTATTATGTAGTAAGAACATATGGTGCATCTTTCAAGAATATATAGTAGTAGACCTTGATGAAAAAATCATTCACCAAAGAGAAGAAGATGCTCTTAGGTTATTTTCCTAGCTGATTAAACCAAAGTTACTTTTCCACATAAAAGAGAAGAGTAAACCTATCAAGGTATGGTCAACATTGCATGAGTTATTTAGAAAATTCAATACAACTAAAGTAAGTCCCTTGGAATTAGTGCTCTTTTTAGTTAAATTAGCTGATTTTAATAACGTTGAGGAGTATATTACACTATTCAAGGCATTGAGAGTAGATATTGCATCTTATAAAGGCAAAAATAAATATGATGTAAAATGTGTGAAGATTATCCCTACTAATATCTCCCCTTCTTTTAGATGTTGAATATAACAATGCATATGATTTCTATATTTTTTAAATCTTAAGAGACTCTTACTATTGATTAACTTTTCTCTCTTCTAGTTCATTTTTAGATGGCAATGATGAATTCTAGCACCACACAAATTTAGTAGCATGTAAAGGAATTCAAATCTAAGAATATTAAGACCTATGGGCCTAAGGGTCATGCTAAGTCCTCAAAGAAATCAAAGACCATTTGTGGATGCTATAAGAGGGAAAGATATACAATGAATAATTACTTACCAAAATTGCAAAGGATTGAAGTTTAGTTCTTAAAGATAGGTATACATCTTCCAGATGATGAGGGAGATTCTGAAGGATCCACCTCAATTGAAGAGGCTTACTAGAGCATCCATCATGGTGGGAAGATATTATTGTCACTAGTATCTTGTTTTCTTGGTAACTCAATTTAGATTATAAGGGGTGTTGAAATTATAATATGATTCATGGCCAAGGCTAACATTGTATGTAGGTCTAAGGAAATTTATTGTATAATGTATTGAATTTGAATTTATTGTAATATTTTATTATGTAAGCCCTATGGGAAATGGTTAACCTTGTTAATTATTAAACCCACCTTATAAAATTGTAATTAACCTTAAAGTATTTCTTGTTATTTCAACTTAAGTTTAAGTTTATTTATGTATTTGGGGTTTGGGTATTGGTATAAATTCCCCCCACCTATCCTCCTTTTATCATTTGAGTGTTATGAATATTATCTATGGATAATATAGTGATTATTTATGGTGCCTTTAGGTGCCCCAAAATATCTATGTTTCTTTTCTATTCTTTCATCCTTTGTTATGAACCTTCACTTCTCATTCACAAAAATTATTACAATTTGTAGAAATATGAAATAAATAGCAACCATTTAATAATTCATATAAATCAATTCAATATAAATGTGTAAATTATTCAATGTCTTCAAATTATAATTCAAACCCTTGAGGTAGGGTAACACCTGTACAATGCTCATTTTTGGAAGGAAGCCACTCCTTACATATCTCACTTGAGATAAATTACAATATTCTTCTCTTCATATTCTCTTTATGATTCTTTGTCTATATTTATAATGTCCACCTACCCATCACTCCTACTTATAAATGCATATGGGATAATTACATCTAATATAATATTATAATATTTATACAATATTTTAATATTAAATACTTATCTTGGGTACCTAACATTCCATCCCACTTACAAAATGTTTCATCCTAAAATCATAAGAAGATACTAAACAATACGATCTTTGGAGCCTTGCTACAAACTAGTATCGATCTTGATAATACATCTATCCTAGTGAAACTTTGATTGGTGGTGGTCTTTGTTGATACTGATATGCCCTTCTGCTATTTGAATTTTTGGAAGTAATACCTAGGTTCAATTTGTTGAAGCATATTTCTACTGGCAAAATATATCACTCTAGTTCATCCATACTTGCTTGTTTTTGGCACTTAAGTAACCAAGACTGCTTTATTGGCCCCACACTTTTGTTGTTTTATGCTAGTCACTCGAATGATGGGTCCATTTATTCCTTGATTTTGTTGCACCACTCTAAAAACCAAAGTTGTTATGCTTTCTTTTCCAAACACTTCCATAGTTAGTGTGCCCTTCTGATTCCATGTAAAACCATAATATTGTTTCCTTAAGCCATACCTCCAAGATTGTTGTCGTTCTTGGTGGTGTGGGTGGTGGTATACTGCAACCTTAACCTAATGTTCTATTATATTTGATTTTTTAGTATTTTTTATTTTCTTTTATGCTCCTTTGGCATGCTTCTAGACTTTGGTTTGTCCTTGGAATTTGCTTTTGCTTCTTTTATTTTTGCTGCTACCTCCTCCACCTCTATTTCAGGTTCTTTTGCTTCTTCTTCAAAAAATTTCATAGTTTCTTTAATCTTTGATATAGTTTCTTCGAACTTTATTGCTATTTTTCCCATGCTGTTATTGTTTCTATAACTGCTTCTTCTTTTTCCTTAGATTGTTTCCTTTTACACTAGGAAATATCTTGTATTGTTATTTTCTTTTTCCTATACCAAAACTTCATTAACTTCTTTTGTATATTAATTTTAACAATACCCAAAGAATTTAACCAAGGATAACCAAGAATAATGTCTACATCATCCATATTAATAGCATAAAAATCTGAATGTAAAATATATTTGTCCATGGTGATTTTTAAATCTTCAAAATTTTGAATATTTGTACCCTCAAGATGTATGTCTTTGATTTTATTTGTCTAAACCTGCAACCTCTTAGACAAATACATAATAATGACATTGTGTTTACTGTTAGGGTTTATAGAAATAATAACATTTTCTTTTGGATGCAACCATGAACCTGCAAAATAGAATTCTTAAAATTGAACAAATCCCTCTAACCACTCTTTGACTTATTTGATACCAACAATATGGTTCTTTCAACTTGCATGTTGTCATATGTATTTTTTCCTTCTATCATGTCCTCTTTATTCATTTTTTTATGTTCCTCCTGAAGCTTGTTTACCTCTTCTATCAACTTCATATTTTCAAAATTTTCTACACAACCTTTGGTGCTTCCTTCAATTTGTACACTATCATCCTTCTCTTTTTCTTTTGCCAAGTTTTTGTAAATTATTTGTCTGTTTATTTCTTCTACATAGTGTTTGGTATTTTTGTTTATTTTTTTTATTTCTTCTGTACATTTGGAAAACACAAACCTTTTTTAACACTGTTCAACTTATATAACATTCAAGTTATGCTTCCTTCAATCTGCATACTGCCAACCTTATCTTTTTCTTCTACTAACTTTTTAATTTTTTAACTCTCTTTAGTTCCATTTGTTCAACCTAGTTTTTAATTACCATTTTTCCAAACACCCATCTAATTAAGAATGCATCTTCAAATTCCTCTCATGTGAATTTATATTGATGGGTCCACTAAAAGTTTATCAACCATGATGCAACTGTCCCATGGAAAGAATTATAAGCCTTACATTTCCATTCAAAATTATTTAAATATTTAAAAATTCTCCACCATCCCCTAACATCATCATTCCTTCCAATGAATACTAACAAATCCATGACCTCAAATCCAAAAATTTCAAAACTTGGATTTTTTTCCAAACTATTCCAAACTACATATTTTTTTTTATAACAATTATCACTTCCAAACTACTACCAAACTATGAAATTTTTATTTTTTTATTTTATTTCAAAACTTTTACCAAACTATAGACCCCCCATTTTTATTTGAACTACTGCAAAATTGTGAACTGAGTATTTTGGCACTGCTACCAAATTGCAATTGCTACTCTATGGATTGCTACCAAACTATAAGTTGCTACTCTACAAACTTTTGTTTTTAACATTGATAACAACTTGCTCTACGAATTATTTTTTTTACTATGACTAAATTGCATACTTCTCTCTCTATTTTATAAAACAAGTGTCACTTTTAAATTGCTGGCAGACTACAAATTGTTTGCTCTATTGAAGCTATGGAACTGTAGTAGACTATGAAAACTATGTAGAGAATATTGTTAAAGTTGTTGATGGTTGTATGACACTTCTATGAAAATTTTGGCAATGAAATGGGCCCCAAACTTTGGCTTCCTAGTGGTTTAAGGTAAATATCATTAGCCACAAAGACTGTCTAAGAGAGTACCACTCTTTGATTACCAATAATATTTTCCTAGGGAATAATTGATGAGAAAGTAGCCATGATTTTACCTCTAAATGATAGCTCTTTGTATACTCTCATAGGGTAAAAATACTACTAATAGGGTGTGGGGTCGTTGACCCTTTTCACTGGCGACACACTCAAACCAGTTACTCTAGGGTTCTTGGGGTACTCCTAAAAATAAGTTTTAGGATAATTATTAGCCTAAGTATTTCCACCAGTTAAGCGGTTGGGACTTACACCCGATCCTGCAAGAGGTTATTAGCCTAATGCATGTGCTTATTAAGTACCAAAAATTTTATAGTTGAACTTGGACCTGTAATGTCCTCTAGTACTAAAGCTTTTGCAATAAAACACGGCCCTAGAAAGTGCTCTGATACCACCTATTATGAACCTCATTTTCTCATTCACAAAAAATATTACCGTTAAAATAAGTGAATATTCTCTTAAGTTCACTAGGATACACACTTGAGTTTCCACTCCTCCATGTGTCAAGAGAACTCTAAGTTGTGTCTTCATCAGGTTTGATGAGTTGTTGTAATCTAACGACTCTCAATGATCAACTCTACTATTTATACAAAGTTGATCCTAGAGATAAATCAATCAGTTCCACTCTTCTCTTCATATTTTGTGTAATACTTTGCATATCTATTATTGTGAAATTCTAACATGGTATTGTCCTCTTTCATACTTCTTTGAAGGAGCCATCTTTTGGCTCATGTTTTTTAGAAGGTCAAAGCATTGAAGGCGATTGGAGGCTCCAAGAGGAACACATGGCTCCACAATGTGGAAGCCGCGGTCAAGGTGCTAGTGGGAGAGATGTGCTCGGTTCGACTCATGCGCATGACAAAGTGGTAAAGATTTTTAATTATTAAATTTGATTTTTGCTTAGGCTAAAGTTTGTCTAAGGAGAAATAAGGGGAATATTATTTTTGGAGTTTAGCCTAAATAAAGAGAATTTTTATGAGTTTTATGAAAGGTGTTTGCTGAGATTAATTTGTGGGTAAAAATATTTTTACCTTAGAGGAAAGGAAAATTATTTATTGCATTGTTTTTCAAAAGAATTATTTTTAAATGCAATATTAAAGTAGGGAGTTATAAGTAGAAATTGGGTTAATTTTGAGGATATTTTTCTAAAGTAGCTTATGTCAAATTTGAATGGTTGAGATGAAATTGTGATGAGTTAGGGTTTTGAGAAGTGAATATTCAAACTATTGTGGTGTTGGATATTATTTTAAGAATGGAGTAATAAGGTGTATTTGTGAGTTATTATATGCATTGTATTGTTATCTAACTTCTTTGAGCTTGGAAAAGAAGTGTTTGTGGTTGTGGCAAATGTTTGAGGTTCCTTCATCATCAAGAAAAATGTATGAGCACATTATTCCATAGTTGAGTTGATTGGTTGGTTTTCTGGAAAACAAGTTTGGAGTGAAAAATATTTAATTTGATTTTCTTATTCAGTGTGTTGAGTTAATGCTTCAAGGTTTTATGGAATAAAGAGTTGTTAAAACCTTGGTTGATAAGCATTGTTGTTGAAGCCATTGGTTAAGTGAAGAATATGAACTAGGGTTTGAAAAGAACATGAGTATCATTGTTATGTGAGATTGTTTTATAAGCATTGTTGTTGAAGCCATTGGTTAAGTGAAGAATCTGAACTAGGGTATCATTGTTATGTGAGATTGTTTTATAAGCATTATTGTTGAAGCCATTGGTTGAGTGAAGAACTTGAACTAGGGTTTGAAAAGAATATGAGTATCATTGTTATGTAAGATTGGTTGATAAGCATTATTGAAATATTTTAAGTGAAGGCTTATATGCTTGGAATAGGGTTTGCAAACAAGGATTATTTCATTGAGTGATTGGTTGAGTAGAGTTGGTTGAGCCTAGTCAAGTGGATATGTGAAGTGATTGTTCAAGTTATATAAAACAAACTATTATATATTCTGAATTGATTTGATAAAGTGATTGAGCATTGAGGTGAATGTGAAGCATATTGAGTCTCTAACAATTCTCCTTATCTTATGAAAGAGTGATTAAAAGTGATTGAGTATTGAGGTGAATGTGAAGCATATTAAGTCTCTAACAATTCTCTATATGTTTCTAAGAGAGTGATTGAAAGTAATTGAGCATTGTGATGAGTATAGAGCATATTGAGTCTCTAACAATTCTCTTTATGTTTATATGAGATTGGACAAGTTCTAGTGTGGACTTGTTGAGCAGATTTGAGGCAAGTCTTTGAGAAGACTTGTGGAAATATTTGGGTAAGCTTTTGTGGAAGCTTACAATACATATTGAGAGTAGATTTGGATAAGTTCTTGTGAGGACTTATTGAGCATATTGGACAAGTTCTAGAGAGGACTTGAGGACAGATTGGTGTGAGCTTTTTTGGAATATTACAAAGCAGATTTGAGACAAGTCTTTGAGAATACTTGAGAGCAGAGTTGATTGATTGAATTGTTCAAACCTTGAGTTAAGGTTTGGGGCAGATCCAACAGAGTTGATTTTAGATTGAGTTAAGCTTTGAGTTAAGGATTGAGGATAGAGATTAAGGATAGATTTGTGCTATATCGAAGGACTATGTTTAGTATAGATTCAACGATAGAGTTTGGTGTAGATTTGAGGACATGTTTGTGCCAGACCAAAGATAGAGATTGAGGATAGATTTATGCTAGATCGAAGGACTGTATTTAGCACAGATTCAAGGAAATAGTTTAGTGTAGATTTGAGGACAGGTTTGTGCCAGACTAGAGATAGAGATTGAGGATAGATTTGTGCTAGACCAAAGGACTGTATTTAGTACAAATTTGAGATAGAGCTTTGGAGGTGATAGAGTTGAGGACAGATATCTCCAACTAGATTAGGGAGGATATGTGTCTTTTGTGGATAGAGTTACATTTGCTAAGGGTAGTGGAGGTAGAGGTCTTCTAGAGGATCACCAGCCAGAGTAGAGTTAGGATATTGGTGTATCCTGTGGATAGATATCCACAAACTTGATTTAGGGGATTGGTGTATCCTTTGGACAGAGGTCTATAAAAATTGTAATAGGGAAAGGATTCCCAAGAGATTGATTAAGAAATTTTTCATAAAATATTTTCTCTGTGGAGTAGCCCACATTGGGTGAACCACGTTAAGTTGGTGTCTCTATTATGTGCGATGATTTGTGCATTGCATTGGTTATTACTATTGATATTGCCATTGATTATATTGGATAATACTATTTGGGAAAGAAAAGTAAAAAGTGATCTTATACTATTCATCCCCCTCTCAGTATAAGCTTGTGTTATTCATGGCAATTGTCACTTCAAAAGTAGAAAAAAATGAAATAAAGAAAAGAATATTTGAAGCCATGTCAACCCCCCCTCTTCTCATCATCATACAACAACTAGTGGAACCAACCCCTTTGGCTTTTGGGGATTTTAGCAAGAAGGTTTGATTCCATAAATTGCACAAACACCAACACCGGTGAGGAGTGGGATGGATGAGTCCAATTTTGGGATATGGACACAAGCCACACTTGATGGTATGGCCTCTTGGAACCAAGAGAATCATAGGGCAGCCAAGAAGGCCATTGGTAATTTTTGATATTTTTCTAACCTCCCATTCAATGCGGTAAGGTCTCCATACTGGTGAAGCATGGTGGATGCCATCACAGCTTGCAGCACAGGATTTAGACTGCCAACTTATGATGACATTAGGGTCCCTCTCCTTCAAGAATGCACACTTGACATTAATTTTATTCTTGAGGAGTAGTACAAGGTGTGGAGCAGTAACGACTGCAGTATCATGTTTGATGGGTGGAATTATGGTAGGAGAAGAACATTAATTAATTTTTTTGTTTCTTTGGTAGGAGGAGTGGTATTCCTCAAGTCAGTGGATGCATAGGTGAAAGTTAAGAGTACCAAAATGCTCACAGGGTTGTTGGGGGAAGTTGTGATCGAGGTTGGGGTGGAGAATGTTGTCCAAGTCATCACGGACAACATAGCAACACATGTAGCAGCTAGTAAGATGTTGGAGGAGAGATTTCCCACCATTTTTTGGTCCCCATGTGCAGCCCATTATCTTGATTTGCTCCTCTAAGACATTGGAAAATTACCTTGGGTGTTTGAGGTTGTACAAAAGTCTAGGGCAATTATAAGATTTATCTACAACCATTCATGGGTCCTCAAACTCATGAGGCAATTTATCGATGGGAGAGAGATAGTGTGGCCTAGAGTTACACGTTTTGCAATAAACTCTATGACATTACAAAGCATGTATAATGCAAGAGGGTACCTCAAGCAAATGTTTGTGAGCGAGGAGTGGAATTCTGAGCAAGCTGTTAGATACCGATTCTCCAATGAGGGGGACAAGGTATATGAATATGTATTTGAGGAGCCCTTTTGGTAAACCATGAATGAGGCCATCAAGGTACAAAACTGTTTTAAATATATTTTAATTATATTTGTTTAATTTAAATTTTAAAATATTTTCTTTTTGTAAATCTTGTATTTTTAAATAATTTTATAAATTTTATTTAAATAATTTTTCCTTTTCTCAGGTGACAGAGCCTTTGGTGAAGGTTCTTCGTCTTGTTGATGGAGATCAATCACCAATGGCATATGTATATGAGGCTATGGAAAGGGAAAAAGAGGCAATTACCTCATTTTATAGACACATCTATTTCAAATATGGTCCCATTTGGGATATTATTGATAGACAATGGACATCTAAGCTCCATAGCCCTCTTCATTCAGTGGGGTACTACCTCAACCCCAAATTTTTTTACTCCAGAATGTTCCATGCTGATTATGAGGTGATGGCAGACCTTTGATTATGTGTTGACCAAATGTATCCTGATGAATAAATAAGTGCTAAGATACAGGTTGAGATGCATTCTTATAAAAAATGTGAGGGCATCCTTTTTCCATTGCCAATGTGCATTCGGTCAAGGTCAACTATGAGGCTAGGTAACCCTCATTGAATTATTGTTTATTTTGTCACGTCTTTTGAATTTGTTTTAAAAAATAATCTGAATTTAGGATTTTACATGTGAATTATTAAGTTTCCCTTGGTTGTTTCCAGATTTATGGTGGGAGGACTTTGGTGCATATATGCCTCATTTACAGCACTTCGCCATTAGATTTTTATCTCAACCATGTAGCACTTCAGGTTGTGAGCACAATTGGGGTATATTTGAGCACATACACTCCAAGAAGCACAATAGGCTTACACAAGAAAAAATGAATAATCTTGTGTTTATTCACTACAACCTTCACCTCCACCACAGGAAAATTACAGGAACAAGTATCGAGGCCTTTGACCTGGATGAGATGGATCCATCTAATGATTGGATCACATAGGAGGAGGAGCAACAACAAGATGTTCTCTTCAGCATGGAGGAAATTGAAAACTTAGAAAACCTAGCAGAGGAGATGGCAACAAAGGAACAAGAAGATGCACAAGCCTCACAACCAAGGCACCAAAGTCAAAGAGAGACTAGAGCTTATAGTAGGGCAAAGGGAAAAGGGATTCAAAGACATTGATAATTTGATTGACTGTTGACTCATGACATTTTGACATTTTGTAATTTGTAATTTTGTACTGTTATAAACTTACATATTATAACTTATAAGTATTAAGCAATATAAGATGTGTTTTATCTCTTTCGTGTGTAGTAGTTTAAAACTATAATACTTTGGATTTAAACTTGTAGCACTTACTATTTTCATGTCTATTTTGAGATTGTATAACTTATAGTATTAATATTTGATTTACATAGTGTTAATTCTGTGTGATATGCATGAAAAAAATAAAATAAAAAAAGTTTGCTTTTTCTTCAATTTTTTTTTTGGCCGATGTTTTCTCGATTGCTGATTCGATCCAATTTTTTCCCTAGTCGATTCCGATCCAATTTCGATTTTCTCAACTATGCATGAAATGACATGGATGTTGACATGGAAGAAGATATGGATGTTGATATGGAAAATTGAATGTTTTCTAGAGACTCAAACATACTAGTGATATCAAACAAACTCACTAAATACTACCTAATTCCTCTAAGACCAAATGTGTGTGCAATGAATTCATTTATCGAATCATGAGCATGGTAATGACTTGAGGTAATAAAGAACCAATGTGTGTGCAAGTGAGTTCATTAACTCATCTTGAGTAAATTGGGTGAAACCTGTTATGGATGAGACCAAGAAGCTAGCTTGTCCTTATGTGTGGTCAAAGGTTTCTTTAAAAGAGATGTGTCACCACACATGAGTGTACTCCACTGCCAATCAAGCATCTATAGCTTTGGTGGAGGCTAGCTCCATAGTCCAAGGATTTTATCTTTAAGCTTTGGGGATGATTACCTAACTGTTTGAATGGAAATGTAGTACTATCCTTACAATTTGAGGATCTGTGGTGTGTGATTAAATATTTAGATCTTTGGGGAATCATATTTACAACCTAAGTGTGATGAGAATTGTACCCTATCCTTACTACTCTATATTTTGTATTTGGAAGCAACTGTGATAGTGATGAAAACCACTATTTTGTGGACTATGTTGCATTATGGGACAAGCAAGGACTACCCTTTTCACTTTGAGGTTCAAACCAAATATGGTGTTATCCCTCTTTGACACAAGATGTTTTTAATATGTGAAATTGTGTTTGGTTCAAGAATGTTTAGAGTGGATTCATAGAACTCATATTTTTCTTAGTGAAAATGTATCTTGGTCCTAAAGAAAATTTGACATGTGTTTGGGATTTGATTAAAACACTAGCAGAGGCTAAGTGACCAAAAATACCTAGTGATTATGGACATGTGGGTGCAAATAATAATTTATCTTTATGAAATAATGTAATGAGATGAATCTAAAGGTACCCCTGATAAAGGCAACATGACTTTATTTGACCAATTTATATCTGAACTGAATAAATGATCCCTAATATGAAATGTGAAATGTGGTTGTGAATGTGTGAAATGCAATTTGTGAAATGGAATGTGTGCAATGCAAGGTGTAAAATGCAATGTTGTGAAATGAAATATGTGCACATGAAATGTATGCAATCTAAATGTATGAAATGCAATTTTGTTTTTGTGTAATAGCTTTGTATATATACATATATATAAATCACATTATGCATAGAATTCTCTCAAGTGTATAACATTAAGTGGTTTGGGTTCTTAAAATCCCTCTATATTGGCAAGTCTATAAGTTCTTTTACCCAATTTTTGAGTAATAATGTACGGACCTAACCAATTAGCCACGAATTTGTCATGAAGATACGATAAAGTATTGGTATTTTATTGATTATATTTAAGGACAAGATCTCTGTTGTACATTTTGAGGAATATTAGGTGTCATTGATGTCAAAAGGTTCTAAGAAGGATTGCATTTTGATTGGTTCCAAAAGAGCTTTATGTAAAGCATGATTTAAATGGTTTTTCTCAAAACCATTGATGGCAAAATAAAAGGTTTTTCTTAAAACATATGGAGAAGCCTAAGGAATTAAATTAATTATAATTAATTATAATAATTTAATTATATATTAATTTGTAATTTAATTTAATAGTACTTTTGGTTATTAAATTAATTATAACTTAATTAATAATATTATTAATTAATTTATAATTAAATTAAATTACCTTATGGTAAGGTTGGAAAAGTTTAAATTTAAATTGCAATTGTATTTTTCCCATCGATGTCATCAAATTTAATGGAACATCGACGTCTAAGTCAAATGGCGGATTTCATGTATAAATACCATGCCAAAGGGGCATTCAAACCCTACCTTCTTCGATTAATATTCAAGCGACCAAGCAAAGTTTATTTCATGCAAATCATTGAGGAATAAGACAAGAATCATTTTGTATTTTAGCGCTAGGAAGAAGACTAGTGGAGAGGGCTTAAGGCCTCACTCCCATTGGACAATGTGGTCCATTGGAAGCGTGCATTTCACGAGAGCGTTTGGAGTGGAAGTGACCACGATCGATTCACATGGAGGTTGTTGGCATGTTTATCTTGAGCGTCGTGGTGGAAATATTTTGGCACACAATTTTTAGAGCACCAGGCTTGGGAAGAAAGAGCACATGGTGCTCTTAGCCTTCCAAGCATGTGCCTAGCGCACGTGATGGTCAAACCCACGACTAGGGTGCACGAGGAGGCGGTGGTTGTGGGTTTGAATCCCACAAGTGGCAAAGGTACTTTTAATTAAATATTTTATTTGCCTAATGTTTTATTAAGGTGTTATTTGGAGTTATAAGGGTATATGGAATATTGCTTGCTTGGTAATTAATTTATGTTATTGGAGTTATAAGAAAAGTGGATTTGATTTTTGCCAAAGTTCTTTTTGCTATTAAATCTAATTAAAGAGGTTTTTGAGTTAATTTTGGTGGATGTTAAATTTATTTTAATTGGGAGATTATAAGGTGTTATTGGATAAATATTTTATGTATGTTGATGGTTTTTTTTTAAAGATGAAGTGATAAGGTGTAATTAAGTTATTGCATTACATTTTGAGAGAGATTTGTCTTCTAACCTCTTTGAGTTTGGCATAGAAGTGTTTGTGGTTGTGGCAGATATTTGAGATTCCTTCATCATCAAGAAAAGGTATGAGCACATTATTTTTTTGGAAAATTACCATTGGTAAAAGGTTAAAAAGAGTATTTTACCTTGGGTAAGTTTACTTACCTTTTACCTTACCTGGACGACAGTTGGACGACAGCATCTTTGGGCAGCAAGAGAGTTTTAATTTAATTTCTTCTCCCTTCCCTTAACTTCTCCTATTCCCCCCTTTTCTCTAGTATGGTTATTTTATGTTTATTTAAATCAATTGTAACCTAATTTCAAGTTAATATATTTTTACCTTTGCATCGAATAGCTCACCTCTCACATTTGGTATCAGAGCCAAGAGCCGAGATCGGCCTAAATCTTGAGGCAATGGGGCCTGCAGTTCGAGGCGATGACATAGATATCGAGGCAGCCTATAGGAATCGAGGTGGCCCATAGGAGCAGATCGGCACAATTCTCGAGACACTAGTGGAGCTGGACATGACAGGCATAGGCAAACATGTGGCCTGAGGCAGATCGATGCGATTCTCAAGGCACTGGTGGAGCTGGACATGACAGGCACAGGCAGACATGTGGCTCGAGGTGATTCGTTGACAAGGCGACACATTGGAGAGGGTGGCATGCGACTCAAGGTGGCACGCGGCCTGAGGTGGTTTGTTGGAGAGGCCACCTATGCGCGGCCTGAGGCGACCTACGTGCGGTACATGGCAAAAGGATCACATAGCCTATGGACTGCCCGTAGGAAATCAAAGCACATACAATGCTTTGCTTTTTTTAAAGAGCATCAACATCGCCACATCGGTGATGTGGGACTATTAAGTCCTAAATAAAAAAATTTGCTTCACACTGAAGCATGAAGCCAAAACATTGCTTCGCATTCGATGCGAACGCAATAAAGGCAGGGAACTAGCTAGTGCTCCCAGATATGCCCGGTAGCACAACGACTACCCTTTGCATTGACGCCCGCGAGGTCGCATGGTCGAACCTCCGCGAGGTCAAAATTTTTTTTTAAAGAAATTTTCTTTAAAAACCTTTAAGGTAATTTAAAATTTTTGAAAGGTTTTATTTATCATTTGAGTTGATGATTGACATTTCCTAAGAGGAAATAGTTGTAAATTTTTTTTTTATGCTTTAAGAGGTAAAAAATTAGTAAAATTTCCTAAGAGGAAATCTTTGTAAAAGAAAATTTTTGGGAAATTTTCTTAAATGATAAGATCGGAAGGATGTTACAAAGCACTTTGTAGTTTGTTACTGAGAAAAAATTCTAAAAGCTTTGATGAGCACGTGAGAACACTAGGCATAAATTCAATCTTTTCACAGTTGCAAAACACGGTTATTGCACAACAGAGAAATCCTGATCTAGGATATGAAGCAGATTCAGAAGATAACTCCTTTGGGAGCAGATTTGAACAATCCGACACAGTGGAGATTGCTCCACAAGGATCTTAATATACTCATTATTGTAATTTAGTTGAAATCCTACAACCTCCTTCTCCTAAAATTATATTGATCAGTGACGACGACGAACAAGTCGCTGACAATTTTGTAATTGTTGAATCACAACAACAAGAGTGAGTTGTTTATGATTGTAAATTAAGCAAGGCTTGATAGTTTGTAAAGTCTTTTTGAAATAAGACTATATACGAAAGGTTTCTTGTTTTAGTAGATAGTAATGGGATCAAATAACAATCTACCAATCCCAAAATTCAGTGGGGATAATTATGAGTACTGGTCCATCAAAATGAGGACATTACTCATAGGAAAAAGGACTATGGGATAGTATTGAAGACGGTTACACTGCTCCAACATATTGGACTAATTTGAGTGCAACCGACAAGAAGATCTTCAAATATTCATAGAAAAATAACTCTTTTGCCTTATACCATCTTCAAGTGACATTAGATCCAAGTATCTTTCCTAGAATTGCATCTTACTTAACTGCCAAAGATGCATGGAATGCCTTGAAAGAAGGATTCCAAGGAAGTGATAAAGTGAAGCAAGTCAGGCTTCAGACCTTAAAAAGAGATTTTGAAAATCTCAGAATGAAGGAAAATGAAAGAGTCGGTGACTACTATGTACGAGTCAAAGCAATAGTTGATATGATGCAAAATTTAGGTGATGACACAAAAGTTGAAACAATTGTGAAGAAAGTGTTGAGAACACTTCTTCCTAAGTGGAATCACATTGCCATCATAATTGAAGAAACAAAAGACCTTTCTACTCTTACATTTGATAGTTTGATTGGATCATTAACATCACATGAAGAGAGACTTCAAGGAGCACCTTCAACAAGCTATGGAGGTGATGACAAAGCCTTCACTTCAAACGAAGCTGCAAGACGAGGACAAGGAAGAGGCCGAGGCAGACGACAACAACAAAGAGGCAAAGGCCAAAGCAACTCCTACAGAGGAGGAAATCAAAATAATGATGGAAATCAAAATAGAGGAGCCAATCAGAACCAAAGCGGCAATGCAGGCCGTGGAAATCAAGGACGAGGAAGTAACAAGACTAAAACAACTTGTTTCAGTTGTGGGAAACAAGGACACTTCGCTCGTGACTGCTAGTCAAAGACTTCAAAAGATCAAAGCAGTCAATATGGCTCATTCTATGGAGAAGAAGAAGGTCCATGAAATATTTTTCTCTTATGGACAGTCAGATCAAAATATTAAAGATACATGGCTTTTGGATACTAGTTGCTCCAACCACATGAGTGGCAAAGAAAATCTCTTTGCTACATTAGATTCAAATTACAAATCCCATGTTAAGTTAGGGGATAATAAATCTTTGCAAGTTGAAGGCATTGGAGCTATGGAAGTTCCAAAAAAAGGCCTTAAAAAGGTGAATGACATATACTATACTCCAATGCTACAACACAATTTGTTAAGTGTTGGCCAAATGATGGAGAAGCATTACAAATTAGTTTTTGATGAAGGAAAATGTACAATCCTTGATAAATTTTTTTTTAACAGAGTCATCACATAAGTACCTATGAAAAAGAATAGGTTATTCCCTCTAAAATTTGGTGAGCCAGGGGGAGCTCAACTTGCAAACATTGCTATTACAAATCCAAGTGTATTGTGGCACTTGAGATATGGTCACCTCAATTCCGCTAGCTTGAAAATGTTAACATCACAAGCTATGGTGACAGGACTACCAAAAATTCAAGAACATAAGAAGGTATGCGAAGCATGTGCTTTGGGAAAGCACTCTAGAACGAAGTTTCCAAGAGGCTAAGTGTGGAGAGCAAGCTATCCTCTTTAGCTAGTACATTCGGACATCTGTGGTCCAATGCAAACAAAAATCCTTGGAAACAATTCTTATTTTCTAACATTCATAGATGATTATTCTAGAATGTCTTTGGATCTATTTTTTGAAACACAAATATGAAGCATTTGATTGCTTCATAGGCTTCAGAAATAATGTAGAAAATTAATGTGACTACTATGTCAAATGTCTTCGCACTGATAGAGGAGGAGAGTACTCCTCAAATGAATTTTTAAATTATTGTAAGCAAAATGGGATAAAAATGCAGTTCACCACTGCCTATACCCCACAGCAGAACGGTGTGGCCGAGAGAAAGAACCGCACCCTTGTTGAAATGGCACGAATGATGCTTCAGACAAAGCATCTAACATACAGCTATTGGGCAGACGCAGTGAGAACTAGTGCATATATTCTAAATAGAAGTCCGAATTCTAGTTTAGATGGTATCACTCCTTATGAAGGATGGTACGGTAAGAAACCAAATGTCAAACATGTCCGAGTATTTGGTTCTTTAGCTTATGCACACATTCCTGAGGAGAAGAGAAAGAAGTTTGATCCCAAGAGTCAAGCATGTATTTTTGTAGGGTATTGTGAATCGACCAAAGGGTATAGATTGTACAATCCCAAGACACATAAAATAATTATCTCCAAGGATGTAATTTTTGATGAAGAGGGAGAATGGGGTCATAAAAAATTAGTTGATATAGAATCTAATTTAGAAAGTTCCACATTTGTACAGCCCAAGAAAAGTAGTGGAAGTAGTTCCCCTCCACAAAGTCCACATCAGGAATCTTCATCAAGTACATCAAGTGGTACACCAAGTCCAAGAGGGACTCCTTTGTTGGCACCCCCAAACTCTCCGAAATTATTTCATAGATCTGTAAGCACTCCAAGTCTGATGGATATTGATCTAGTTTCTCAAAGGAAAGAGACAAATAGAGGAAAGCACATACTACAGAGTCATCCATCTTCTCAAATGTTAAATAGGAATTTCCAACAAAGATACACTAGGAGTCAAGCTAGTGAGATGGATGACATTTTGTCAAGACTTGAAAATCTTCAAATGTCAGGAGATGATGAGTCTCATGAACCTAGGGGTGATGTAGTCAATTATGCTTTGTTGGATGCTGCATAGCTAGAACCATCTAGCTATGAAAAAGCATGTACTGAAAGTATATGGCAAGATGCCATGGAAGAGGAAATATCCTCAATTAAAAAGAATGATACTTGGGAGCTTGTGAAGCTTCCCAAGGGAAAAAAATGTGTTGGATGTAAATGGGTCTATAAGACCAAATTCAATGCTGATGGAAGCATTGAAAGGCACAAGGCAAGATTAGTAGCTAAGGGTTTTACTCAGAAATATGGCATAGATTATGAGGAAACCTTTGCTCCAGTTGCTCGACAAGAAACAATCAGAACTGTTATTTCCTTGGCAACCCATAAAGGATGGAACATTCAACACATGGATGTGAAAAGTGCATTTTTAAATGGATACCTGATAGAAGAGGTGTATGTTCAACAACCTCAAGGTTTCGAATAACAAGGAAAAGAGAACCTTGTTTATAAATTGAAAAAAACACTTTATGGCCTCAAGCAAGCACCACGAGCGTGGTACTCACGAATTGATGACTATTTTAGCGAGTATGGTTTCAAAAAAAGCAAGAGTGAACCAAATCTATACTACCTGAAGAATGGAGTAGATATCCTCATAGTTTGTTTATATGTGGATGATCTAATATTTATGGGTAGTAATAATAAAATGAATATGGAGTTCAAAAACTCCATGATGAATCAATTTGAGATGAAGGATCTCGGATTAATGAGATACTTCCTAGGAATGGAAGTACATCAATAAAAGAATGGGATCTTCATATGTCAACGGAAATATGCTCATGACATGATCAAGAAATTTGCTATGCGAGCGGTGCAAATCAGTTGCAACACCAACAGGACATGGAATCCAGCTAAGCAAAGATGATGGAGCACCAAAAGTTGACATGACCAATTTCAGAAGCATGGTTGGGAGTTTAATGTTTCTCACCAACACTAGGCCAGATATACAATATGCTATTTCTCTAGTATCAAGGTTTATGGCATGCCCATCCAAGCTGCATCTTCAAGCAACCAAACAAATTTTATGATCTGTAAAAGGTACATTGGATTTTGGAATCCATTACCACAAGTATAACTCTATGAAGTTAGTTGGTTATAGTGACAACGATTGGGGTAGTAATATAGATGACAAAAAATCTACATCAGGGAACTGTTTTAGTCTAGGTTCAGGACTAATAACTTGGAGTTCCAAGAAGCAATCTGTTGTAGCATTATCATCTATAGAAGCTGAATATATAGCCATTACCCACACTAGTACTCAAATCCTCTGGTTGAGGAAAATACTTGAAGAGATTGGTGAAAAATAAATTTGTCCAACCAAACTGAATTGTGATAATATTAGTGCCATATAGTTGGCATATAATCCGATCCACCACAAAAGGTCAAAACATTTTGATATGAAGTATCACTTCATAAGAGATATGGTGGAACAACAGATAGTTGAGCTTCAATACTACAACACTTTGGATAATCTAGCAAACATCTTCATCAAAGGCATGGCTAAAGCTCAATTTATAAAGCTGAGAGACTGTATAGTTAGTCCTCTCAACTTTAAGGGGGAGAATGTTGGAAAATTACCATTGGTAAAAGGTTAAAAAGAGTATTTTACCTTGGGTAAGTTTACTTACCTTTTACCTTACCTGGACAGTAGTTGGACGACAACATCTTTGGGTAGCAAGAGAGTTTTAATTTAATTTCTTCTCCCTTCCCTTGACTTCTCCTATTCCCCCCTTTTCTCTAGTATGGTTATTTTGTGTTTATTTAAATCAATTGTAACCTAATTTCAAGTTAATATATTTTTACCTTTGCATCGAATAGCTCACCTCTCACATATTCCATAGTTGAGTTGATTGATTGGTATTCTAAAAATAAGTTTGGAGTGAAAAGGAATTGATAAGGGTTTTCTCATTAAGGGTGTTTGAGTTAATGCTTCAAGTTTTTTTGGAATAAAGAGTTATTATTAAAACCTTGTTTTATAAGCATTGTTGTTGAAGTCATTGGTTGAGCAAAGAACTAGGGTTTGAAAAGAACATGGGTATCATTGTTATGTGAGAGTTGTTTCATGAGCATTGTTGTTGAAGTGAGTTGTTGAGAAAAGAACTTGAACTAGGATTATCATTGTTATGTGATATTTTTAAGCATTGTTGGAAATATTTTGAGTGAAGGATCATATGCTTGGACTAGGGTTTGTGAGCAAGGATTATTTCATTGAGATATTGGTTGAGCCTAGTCAAGTGGATGTGTGAAGTGATTGTTCAAGTTCCATAAAACAAACTATTATATATTTTGAATTGAATTGAGAAAGCAATTGAGTTGAAGCATATTGAGTCTCTAATAATTCTCTGTATGTTTATGAAAGAGTGATTGAAATTGTTTGAGCATTGTGATGAGTATAGAGCATATCGAGTCTCTAAAAATTCTCTTTATGTTTCTATGATATTGGAAACTTGTTGAGCAGATTTGAGGTAAGTCTTTGAGAAGACTCGTGGACAAATTTGAGTAAGATTTTGTGGAAGCTTACAATACAAATTGAGAGTAGATTTGGTTACGTTCTTGAGAGAACTTATTGAGCAGATTTGGTTAAGTTCTTAAGAGGAATTATTGAGCAGATTTGGTTAAGTTCTTGAGAGGACTTATTGAGTAGATTGAACAAGTTCTAGAGAGGACTTGTAGACTGATTGGTGTGAACTTTTGTGAAAGCTTACAAGTCATATTTGAGACAAGTATTTGAGAAGGCTTGAGAGCAGAGTTGATTGATTGATTTGTTCAAACCTTGAGTTAAGGTTTGGGGCAGATCCAACATAGTTGATTGATTGATTTTTTCAAACCTTGAGTTAAGGTTTGGGACAGATCCAACAAAGTTGATTTGAGATTGAGTCAATATTTGAGTTAAAGCTTGAGGACAGATATTGAGGACTGATTTGTACTATACTGAGGGACTATGTTTAGTAAAAATTTGAGGACATAGTTTGGTACATATTTGAGGATAGATTTGTGCCAGACCAGAGACAAAGATTGAGGATATATTTGTGCTAGATCGATGGACTATGTTTAGTACAAATTTGAGATAGAGCTGAGTGCAAGCTTTGGAGGTGATAGAGTATAGAGGATGATAGTCTCTAGTGGATAGAGATCCATTAGCTAGGGTAGTGAGGACAGGTCTTCTGAGTGAGGACAAGAGCCTTTAGTGTATAGAGATCCATTAGCCAGTAAAAATGAAGGTAGCAGTTCTTCTAGAAGATCACCAGCCATAGTAAGAGGAGAAAGGAGTTCTCCTGTGTATAGAGATCCAAAAAATTGATTAAGGGGATTGGTATCTCCTTTGTATAGAGGTCCATAAATATTTTAATAGGGAAATGATTCCCAATAGATTGATTAAGAAAATTTTAGTGAAATATTTTCTCTATGGAGTAGCCCACATTGGGTGAACCATGTAAATTGTGGTGTCTCTATCGTGTGTGGTGATTTGTACATTGCTTTGATTACTGCTATTGATATTGCTATCTTTACATTGCATACTATTGATTGGAAAATAAAAAGTAAAAAGTGGTATTATACTATTCACCCCCATCTCAGTATAAGCTTGTGTTCTTCAATTGATATCAGAGTGGGTTCCTTCGAAAGAGTTTAATAGCTTGAAGGAAAATCTAGAAAGAATAGAATGGATTCTAAGAATGAACCTTCAAATAATTTAGTACCAGTATTTTATGGAAGTGATTATGTATATTGGAGTTTAAGAATGAAGATCTACTTGAAGGCACTTGGAAATGAAGTTTGGGAAGAAGTTGAAAATGGATACGACCCCTCAGTTGATCCACCTATAGATAAGGAAGGTAATATTCTACAACATTACAATTCAAAAGCAATGAATGCAATTTTGAGAGGTTTGCATAAAATAGAATCAATAAAAGTTATGCATTGTCAAGATGCAAAAGGAATGTGGAATAAGTTGCAAAATATATATGAAGGAGATAAAGGTGTCAAGAAAGAAAATATAAGAAATATCAAAGGAAAACTGGAAGAGTTAAAAATGAAGAATGAGGAAAACATTAGTACTTATCTACATTGAGTTGATGAGGTTGTAAATGCTATGCAAGGACTTGGATTGAAGGTTGATGATATTTGTGATAAGATCTTAAGGTCTCTTCCAACAATTTTTAGTGAAAATATTTCAGCTATAGAATAATCAAATGATGGTGATTATTTGACAAGAGATATGTTGCTTGGAATTATTACAAATTTTGAGATGAGAACAAAAGAACCTATTCCTTAGAAGGAAGCTGCCTTCAAAGCAATAAAAAATATAAAGGGTAAGAAGTCAGAATTAAGCAATGGGTCATCTAGTGATGAAGAAGCTAATTATGGTAGAAGGGATAAAGATTCTAGAAGATCTAGAGATCTAAAATTTGTTAAATGTTTCAATTGTGGAAAGTATGGTCATTATGCAACAGATTTTCAAAAAGCTAAGAATAACAATGGTAAAGAGAAACATGATCACAGAAATAGGGAATCAAAAAGATACAAGCACCAAAATAAAAGCAAGGATGGACAAATCAGACAAGGAATGAATTTCTTTCAAAGTCAAAAGAGGAGCTACTATGCGGATAAAGCAAGCAAGTACTCAAGTGATAGTGATGCTAGTTTTTTAGATAATGATAGAGATGAATTCCTATTTATGAGAAGAAAAAAAGTTCAGAAAAGGGCACCAATGATTCTCAAGTGTTTTAGATGTGGTAACTTTAGACATCTTGAAGATAGTTGTACAAGGAATGGTTATAGTTTTACTAATGATGAATATGAGGATGCACTTGAAGGACTAGAAGAGAATATTATAATGGCACTAGAAGAAGAAGAAAATGACCCTATAGAAGACAAGCCAAAAGAAAATGATGATATGGACAAAGGTAAACAAATAGAGGAATATTCAGATAAATATGGATATTATCTCAAGGGAGAACTTATCTATGCCCTTGACATAGTGAAGAAGGTAAGAAAGCAAAACTCTAAACTTGAAATTCAGTTTCAAGAATGTGATGAAGAGAGAAGTATGCTTATAGAGGATTTAAAAAAATCAAAGGCTAAGACAAAGAAGTTCAAGGATAAGTTAGAAGCAAACATCTTAGAATGTGAAAAGTTAGCATAAGAAGTGGCACTACAAGGGAAGATTTAGAAGACTCCAAATTCAAGCTAAAAGGGTTCAAAAATAGCTCAAAGAACTTGGATAAGTTCATCAAGATAAAAAATCATACATCAAGAAAAACAAGTCTTGGATTTGAACAAGGATAGAAGAAATGGGAAGGAGAGTCAACCTCAAGTTCTAGAGAAGAAGAAACTTCAGATGAAGACACTTCAGAAGAAGGCAGTGTAAGATAAATTGAGACATCTGAGGGTGAGTTCGACAACAAAAAGTTCAAAAAGAGTAGGAACAATGAACAAAGAAGATACAGATGGAATAAAAATCAGAATAGGTCAAGAGAGACCAAGAGACCAATGAGGTCAAGACAAGAAAAATTCAATGGTAGATTTTTTTCATGTCACAGGTTTGGGCGCATGGTTTCATAGTGTAGGACACATGAAAGATAGGAATGTAGGGATAAATAAATTTTCCGTGGGTATTGCTACTCATGTAATTAGTTTGATCATAAGGCAATGAATTGTAGGGCTCATTACAGAAGAGGATATGGCTTCACTAGGAGAAATTCAAAGACATTTGCACCTCCAAGGAATAATAACATTAAGTG
This sequence comes from Wollemia nobilis, assembly GCA_028583015.1. NCBI lineage: Eukaryota > Viridiplantae > Streptophyta > Pinopsida > Araucariales > Araucariaceae > Wollemia > Wollemia nobilis. The sequence continues at coordinate 5,565,211 of JAQPPZ010001808.1, forward strand.
TTATAAGTGCAATAATGATGGTCACACAACAAAGTGGTGTAGAAAAGACATTCCAGAATCAAGTATGAACATGAACAGGAACATGAACATGGATATGAACAAGAACAAGAATAAGAACAGGAACATGGATATGAACAAGAATAGGAATATGGAAATGAAAAAGAATAGGAACATGGATATGAATAGGAATAAGAATATGGATATGAATAGGAACATGAACATGGATATGGAAAGAAACAGTAAGAGGAATTATAAGGATTAGATAAGAAGAAAAGAAGACAAAGGTAAAGATTAGTGTTTTGTGGGAGTAGAAATACTCACACCCTAGAATTAACCATATCAGGAGGAGGTGGGCTCAAGGCTAAGCTAAGAGGCTCATTCTTAGCCTCGAGCCCCAAAGGTGACCCTTTTTCATTGATGTCAAAGGGGAGATATTTGAGTAAGTGGGAGAGATTTAATATTTGAGCAACAAGGAGAGATTTGAACCAGGGGGAGCAGAACCTAGGAAAGGTTAAGTTTCTGGTAAAAAGAGTTTGGGTTGCAATCAATGACAAAGGGGGAGATTGTTGGAAATTTTGAGGAATATTAGTTGTCATTGATGTCAAAAGGTTCTAAGAAGGATTGCATTTTGATTGGTTCCAAAAGAGATTTATGTAAAGCATGATTTGAATGGTTTTTATCAAAACCAATGATAGCAAAATAAAAGGTTTTTCTTAAAACCTATGGATAGGCCTAAGGAATTAAATTAATTATAATAATTTAATTATATATTAATTTGTAATTTAATTATATATTAATTTGTAATTTAATTTAATAGTCCTTTTTTTTATTAAATTAATTATAACTTAATTATATTAATTAATATTATTATTAATTAATTTATAATTTAATTAAATTACCTTATGGTAAGGTTGGCAAAGTTTAAATTTAAATTGCAATTGTCTTTTTCCTACCGACGTCATCAAATTTAGTGGAGTGTCGAAGTCTAAGTCAAATGGTGTATTTCGTATATAAATACCATGTCAAAGGGGCATTCAAACCTTACCTTATTCGATTAATATTCAAGTGATCGAGTAAAGTTTATTTTGTGCAAATCGTTGAGGAAGAAGACAAGAATCATTTTGTCTTTTAGCGTTAGGAAGACTAGTGGAGTGGGCTTAAGGCCTCACTCCCATTGGACAATGTGGTCCATTGGTAGAGCACATTTCACGGGAGCATTTGGAGTGGAAGTGACCATGATCAATTTGCATGGAGGTTGTTGGTGTGTTTGTCTTGAGCACCGTGGTGGAAATATTTTGGCATACACTTTTTAGAGTGTCAGGCTTGGGAAGAAAGATAATGTGGTGCTCTTAGCATTCTAAGCATGTGCCTAGCGCATGCGGTGGTGAAGCTCGTGGCTAGGTTGCATGAGGAGGCGGTGGTTGTGGGTTTGAATCCCACAAGTGGCAAAGGTACTTTTAATTAAATATTTTATTTACATAATGTTTTCTTAAGGTGTTATTTGGAGTTATAAGGGTATATGGAATATTGCTTGCTTGGTAATTAATTTATGTTATTGGAGTTATAAGGAAAGTGAATTTGATTTTTACCAAAGTTCTTTTTGCCATTAAATCTAATTAAAGAGGTTTTTGAGTTAATTTTGGTGGATGCTAAATTTATTTTAATTGGGATATTATAAGATGTTATTGGATAAATATTTTATGTATGTTGATGGTTGTTTTTAAAGATGGAGTGATAAGGTGTAATTGAGTTTTTGCATTACATTGTGAGAGAGATTTATTTTCTAACCTATTTGAGTTTGTCATAAAAGTGTTTGTGGTTGTGGCAGATATTTGATATTCCTTCATCATCAAGAAAAGGTATGAGCACATTTTTCCATAGTTGAGTTGATTGATTGGTTTTTTGAAAATAAGTTTGGAGTGAAAAATAATTGATAAGGGCTTCCTCATTGAGTGTGTTTGAGTTAATGCTTCAAGGTTTTATGGAATAAAGAGTTGTTATCAAAACCTTGTTTTATAAGCATTGTTGTTGAAGTCATTGGTTGAGCAAAGAACTAGGGTTTGGAAAGAACATGAGGATAAAAGGGTGGTATTTGATTAAAGAATAAATGTTTTAATTTTTACTGGTTTTTATATATTGTAGGGAAGTATAATGGTATTGCGAATATAATATTTGTTGTTGGGTATGCATTGCTTCGTCTTGTAGTTGCACGTGCAAGAATGCACTTAGTGCATAATATTAAAAATGTAGATTTCTAGAGGATGGTAAATTAATACTTTTTAGTAATTTGAATTTTGTGGAAGACTTTCTTTGATTTGTATTGAAGTCAAAGAGACTTAGTTAGAATTGTTAATGTTTGAAAAATCATTAAAAGTACATTCTGGTGCATTAGGTATAGTTTGGTAGAACTAAATTTTAGAAGCTTTACCTTGTAAGTAAATGACAGAATGAACTATTCGAAGATGAATTTATTGTAATTTGTGTTTAATTTTAGTAAAGTAGAATTTAATAGATTAAATTATTAAGCTTTAATTTAATAAACTTAGGTTATGTCATTTCAATTAGTTATTTTTCAAATATTAATATGGTTCAAAAACCAAGACAAATTGAATTTATAAGTAACAAGTTTATTTCTTCAATTGAGAAAAAATAAAATTATTAGTACATAGCAAGTGATAGAGTTTGTGAAATTTTATCTTTAAAATATAATTTCCTCATACTTGAGTGTTAGCTTATGTTTATAAGCTAAAAGGAGCTTTAGCTTAGGAAAAAAAAAGTAGATTATCAAATCCATACCATGGTCTAGTACTTAAAGTATGAAAGCTTTCTCTACCATGGCCTAGTCCTTAAACATGGTCTAGTGCTTAAAGTATGAAAGCTTTCTTTGCTCAAATTATTTATTTGCAATTTTTTTTTTATTGTTTTAAAAAGTTGAAAGTTAAGATTTTTATAGATTAAATTATTTTATATATATTTTTAATTTACTTTTGATAAGAGGTAGATTTTTCTTTTACCTATGGTATTTTAAATAATTAATACTTTTTGGTAGTTGTGAAACTCTTTATAGTACTTAATGAAAGAGGATATTCTCATGTGGTATGTATTTCTATCTAAATATTATTCAAAAACCATAAATTTTGTACCCTTTAACGAGATTAAACCATCAACTATGATGGTATGGGTGATCCATCGGGACATATGGACACTCACCTAATTCCAATAATTACAAGAAGGGAAATTGTTGCGAATTGACATCAATCATTTTTCAGTAATCCTTCCCGAAACGAGGAGGTCCTATTACTGTGAACAAGTAATAAGGAGTGGTATGAGATACTCTCTCTAGACTAATAAGAAAGAAGTACATGAGGGTATCTTACGTGTTATGCTCGAATGGGGAATCATTAGTAGACTACCAAGAGTTTCAAGGGAAGCTTGACCCTAGAGTTAGAAGGTCCAACAAAGTGTTGATATGGGATAACGCTCCATAATTCACAACATAGCCTATGATACCTAGTCCTGAACAAGAGAAATGGCGGGCCCTATCTGAAACTAGAGAAGGTGGGTATTCAGCTAGGCACTAGGAATTTTAAACGCTACACCCTAGCATGGAGAAGAAACAAAATATATGAGCCATGGGAAAAATATTGGGATAAAGATCCTATTCATACCATGCTAAGGGTTGGGGAACTATGCATCCATCCTTTTAGGTGTTATGGGCCCTAAAAGAACAACCACATATTGTGAACATAGACCTCTAGTAAAGGATAAGAATGTGTTCACAAAATGATACTTAATGCAATATTTGGTCAATATCGAACATTTGAGGGACCGTCTACAACAGTCAATTACCTTGAAATGAATATTAAAATGCCTATGTGTGATGTATAAACTTTCTATAAGTTGATCGAAAAATTTTACTTCATATTTTTGGACAACTAGGTGAGTAGACCTGGGGTGCTACATTAATAAATATTGGTTGGTTCAATTAATGAGAATAAATACCGCCATGGCAATCTTTTCCTATTTACGCATTAAATGAAATACCTTTTGTAGAACCAAAATTAATAGTGACACTTATACTTCATGAATAATTTTGTGCACTAAATTATCTTATAAAGAGCTCGTGGTCTAGATACGTTAGCTTTTCGGTTAGGGAGAGAGAGTTAGTTGTGGCACTTAGCACTTTCACATTAAAGGGTATATGTGGCTATCGATGATAACACATAGTACTCTTACACTAAGTGACATGTCTAGAGAGTAGATATTTGTGCATAGTAATAGAAACATAGTACTCCTACATTAAGTGAGTTGTGTAGAGAGTAGAGATGTGTGTATTGCTTTATATCACTACACTAAGTGACTTGTGTAGTGGGTAAATACTAAAGTATCTCCCTACAAATGAATGAAGGGAATAGATTCCAACAACTCGGCAAGAGTGCAAGATTAGTTGGTGTTATTATAAAATTTATCTAATGCATTCTTCATAGATAGACATGTGATTATGTAGAGATAGATGCTCTTAATAGACTAAACCTAAATATATTAGAGTAACTCGAGTAAAGGACCTCTAGAATTTTAATCAGGTAATTTAAGGATAGGAACTCTGCTAACCTTTGGGTATATTTAAAAAAAAAAAAATTGGTTGGATTTAAGACACTTGTGTTGTGTAGAATTTGGGGTGGTGACATTTGGTATCAGAGCATGGTTCGTAGGGAAACCAACTCACTATGTAATTGTGTGCCTAGTAGGGAAACTTAAGAAAAATAATATCCTAATAGATAGGACGATTACTAGCAATGCTAGCAATATATTTGTGTAATTAAGAAGTATAGGAATAATATTAGGTGAAGTAACCCAAATATGCGATTGCAAACTATTTCCTACTATATATTCTATGTGTGGTCAGGAAATAATGCCACCAAAGAGAAGAAGATGAAGTGTTGCTTCAATGAAAATGCAGACACGACAAACCAATGTGGGAGACAGAAACCCCAATGTAGGCTCAGAGAACCCTAGAAATGAGAGAGAGAGAATCTTAGTAATGAAGGAGAGATTCTCATGACAACATTGGCTCTACTTTGAGAATAGGTAGAAACACAAAAACATTTATTGTATGTCATGTTGAATTAGGAAACACGGGCTAGGAACTAATAGGAGATAGATAAATGAACCCCTTATTGAGGCACAACTGGCTAGGATTGGACTTGAGGTCGAGTTGGGCAAAGAGATGAAACATTTGAAATATTCCAAGTTTAATGGAGAGGAAGATGATGATAAGGTCGATGTATGGTTGAAGGAAATAGAAACCTATTACAATATGAATAATTTTTTCTCAGGCACTCAGACATCCTATATCACATTGCATTTGCAAGGAGATGGTTTGGATTACTAGGAAACTCTTAGTGAGGATAAAAAACTAGTAACAATAGTCGATCTAAAATAGGATGAATTTGTAGTAACATTTAAAGAAAGATTCCTCAAAGAACACTTCTATTCCCAAAAGTTTGAGGAGTTCACTAAGCTTCAACAAAGAACTAGGACAGTGTAAAAATACTATCAAATATTTGTCAAATTGCTAAAATATGTGTCTGCTTATAATGATAAAATGAAGATTCATAAGTTTATACTAGGAGTGGATCCTAGAATAGGGTAAGAAGTAGATATGAGGGAACCTAATACTTTGTAGAAGACCTATGACTTGGCTAGGAAAGCTGAAACATATCTCAAATCCTATTTTGACTATGAAGGGTTAGACAATAAATTAAGAATAATCAGTGAAAGGTTGAAATAAGCCATTAATCGATAAAAGAGTTAAGCTGATCTAAAGAGATTGCCAAGGAAATTTGTTGTAGGTGACAGAGTATTTTTGAGGGTGAAACCAAAGAAAAGTGTTATTAAGTCCACAAAAATTGATCCTCCTTTTGTGGGACCCTTTGAAATTATAGAAAAGATTAGTCTTGTGGCATATTGACTTACCTTACCACCTAGTTTTTCTAGGATTCATGATACCTTTCATATTTCTTTACTTAAAAAGTACATTGCTAATCCTAAGTATGTGTGGAACTTTTCTAATTTACAGATGGTGAATCTAAAGGCTATAGAGGTTTGACCTGTAAAGATCCTTGAATTTCAGTCCAAATTGATGAGGAAGGGAATCTTGGAGTAGTGCAAGGTTCAATGGGACCACTATTTCGAAAGAAATGCTACTTGGGAGAAAGTAGCAGACATGCAAAAATATTTCCCATTTCTATTTGAATATGCATTGTAAATAGTTGTTTTGGTGTCTATGCTTTGATGATACATAGAGGATTGTGTTAAGCCTAAGGGATGGAGGATGTCATGACCATCCCTTGGCAGAATTTTATTTGGATGTTTGTTGCTTCACTAGTTGTATTACTGATGGGATGTTTGACTAGTTGCTTTGATTATGCAAAACTATGGGAAATGTGATATATGTATTTTGCTAATGGAATATTGGATTATTTCATGTCTAGTTTAGTGAAATATGTATTGTATTTAAGAATATGATTTTGCTAATCAAATTTACATTTGTGTGATTTTCATGTAGGTGGAAGAAATATATAACCATCGAGAACAGAAAGCCTTGAGGAAAATGATGTGATGGGATATTTGTCAAAATATTTGGGGAGGAAAACATGGATGAATATCCTTCCATGAATATGCATATCATAATTTGCATAAGGAAAAGAAAAATTAGTTTAAAACTACATTGTGTGTTGCATATTGAATTGCTTCATGTTGGAATTTTGATGAGTAAAATATTATTGTAGGAATAATGGTTGATTGTTTGCTTTTAATTGTCTTCATTTAAAAGGAATAGCATGAGAGGAATCAACATTTGTTCATTTATATTATTAGTGAATATAAAAGAACGAGAAATAAAAAAAGAGACATTAATAAAATAGATTCTTGTTATTGCTATTATTGTATGGAATGCACTTGATACGTGGTTTTCCTTGGAAACTCATTTGCATTAATAAGAGTTAGTGGAAAATTAGTATCCAAAGTGTCATTTGAATTTTTGTATTATGGCTAGTTATGTGTTGGTTTTTACATGGGAGTGGTTGGATAAATGTCATAATGGGAAACCAATGCTTCTTTCATGATCTGGTCAAAAAAGAGGGGTAAGGAAGCATGCAAGTTTTTCCTTTTGGAGAGGAGAATAAGAGGAAGAAAACAATGGAGTTAGGAGTTGGAAAAAATAGGAAGAATTCATCTTGGAAATGGAGGTGCAAGACTGTATTGTTGGTTTCATGATTTCAAACGAATGAACAACCTGAAGAACTTGCTAGAAATAGAGGCTCATTTGTTGTAAGTGAAGATAACCTTACCATTTTAGCACTGTAGATTATAATTTGAGCTTGTAGAGAAACTAGTTTTTAACTGATAGTCTTGGATTGAAACGGTCACGTATGTCGACGTCCTCTAGTTGTTTTTAATTATTCAAACATTAGATCTTTGTGTTTTTACACCTTTGCATGGAGAAGTCTAGTGAAAGAGCCATATCGAATAGTTGTAGTTGGACTACTATTGAGTTCATTTCTAGAAATTTGAGGTTGCTTGGTAAATATCTAGTCTTCTCTACAACCCAATTATGTTGTATTTTTGCTATTTTTGGAGAATGTAGCATCTTAGGTAAACAATCTGTGGTCACCTTTGGATAAGAACGTAGGTTTTGTATGGAATTATGTGTTCTTGTTGAATATTGAACTTTGAATGTTCTGATAGGTGTATAATGGAAAAGTTATAGAGATTATGATTAAATTATGCCATATTGACTTTAGGAATGTGTGAGACTATAGGACTATCCTGTATGACATATGGGTGTTAAAAAGAAAGAAAGGATTCTATTTTGGAGTTATAATTTTTTTGGTAAAGAGAATTTGCTTGTTGATAAATGAATGACACTCTTTATGAACTTTTTTTTCTGTTGTAAAAAAATATATTAGTCATTATATGCTTGTATTGATTCGTTATAACATTTGATACAATTGAACCTGATTCAAAATGAATGTGGATTGAACTATTGTTTTGTTGGATAAGTTGAGATTGGTGCTACATATCCTGACATGCTTTCTAGGGAAGAAAATTGATAGCATTTTGATGTTCTTTAATTTAAAAATGTTGTGATATTGCTTGTGAACTAGTTTACAATACGGTAATGAAGCTTGCATTAAAGGAAGGGAAAAAATGTATAATTCGATATATAGTTGATTGGGAGTTTCAAAAAAATATTAATTTCTTTGTAAGATTTGTCTTGCTTAATTGGAAAGAGGAATTTTTGTTATGTGAATTTAAAATAAGTAGTGGTTATATGAAACCATTGAGTACAAAATGAACTGCACCATTAAATAAATAAAAATGGAGCCATCTCTGACCCCAACCAACAAGGCCTTTCTCTCTCGGCGACTATCAAGACAAGTTTGGAAAAGGAGAGCATCAACCATATTAGGCATATTGTTTATAGATCATGCAACTGATATGGATCTTTGTGAACGTGCTTGGATGTTAAAAGCATCAGCTACACAGATGATTTTAAGATACAATGATGTATTTAGCTGGAAGAGTTATGTTTATCCTCTCCAAAATATGTTTGGAAGGGAGAAGGAGTGTTATTGATGTAACAAAAGATAATAAGCTGGTAGATTCATGTTCTAGTAGGTTGTACATATTTCCTTGTATTCATGGATTGCAAATCGATGAAAGTGAATAATGTTATATTTTTAATTTAGTATAGAGCAAATGTTATGGAGAGCAGAGTGGGATTGAAGAATTATTTCACTCTTTGCTTGTGTTCTAAGAGTTGTATTTTTTTATGAATGAAGCATGGTTATGTTCCCAATTATTCACTCTCACCTTTATGAGAGTTTTAAAATATGCAATTCTTAGCTTTGATAGATCAGTCTCGTTGAGAGGAAGTATTTACAGTAGAACTCTTGATAAGCTCATAATTCAGATAGTTTAATGAATACAATATTTTAGTCTATTCATATATTAATAAAGATTGGTTGGTTCGATAAATGAGAATCGATGTCACCATGAAAATATTTTTCTCTTTACACATTAAATGAAATATCTTTTGTAGAAATAAAATTAATAATGATACTTATACTTCATGAATAACGTTGTACACTAAACTATCTTATAAAGAGCTCGTGGTCTAGATACATTAGTTTTTGTTTGGGGAGAGAGATTTAGTTGTGGCCCTTAGTGCTTTCACATTAAAGGCATATGTAGCTATCGATGATAGCACATAGTACTCCTACACTAATTGACATGTGTAGAGAGTAGATATTTGTGCATTGCAATAGGAACATAGTACTCCTACACTAAGTGAGTTGTGTAGAGAGTAGATATGTGTGCATTGCTTTAGAGCCCTACACTAAGTGACTTGTGTAGTGGGTAAAGACTAAAGTATCTCCCTAAAAATTAATGAAGGGAATAGATTCCACTAGCTCGACAAGAGTGCGAGATTAGTTGGTGTGATTGTAAAATTTATCTAATACATTCTTCACAGATATACATGTGATTATGTAGATATAGATGCTCTCAATAGACTAAACCTAAATTGTAGACATAGTTCCTATATTGGAGTAACTCGAGTAAAGGACCTCTAGAAGTTTAATCAGGTAATTTAAGAATAGGAACTTTGCCAACCTTTGGGTATATTTAAAAAAAAACTAGCTGGATTTAAGACACCTATGTAGAATTTGGGTGGTGACACCCTTGTATTACATTATTTAGTTTTTGACAACTTTAGTCTTCGATATTCATCTTCATCTTGTTCCTTGTGTCCATCCACTACCTATTTCTATTATCCTTTTTAGAAAATATTGGACTATGCCTGATCCATATTCCTATTTATTTTCTTTTAGAGAAATTAAAAAATCATCATTAATTCTTTCTTGAGGAAAAAATTGAAAAAATATTTCTTTTGAAAATCCCATTGTGTCTAGAGCAAATATTCCATTCTTGATGGAAACTGTAGCCTTTGTTTTGTTTTGATTCTTTATGACATATTTTCTATTTCCATTTATATATTTGAATTCCACTATTCTTCCTCTTTCAACTAATTGAGCAACTAAGATAAGATTATTTGATAATCCTAGAACATATAAAACATCATCTAGCACAAAATCTAAAAATGGCATGCTAGGTATAATTTTTCCAAATCCTTGAACATAATAAATCTTATCATCTATAATATTTAGTGGAATATTTGGTCTGATTTCCAAATTTATAGTCATATGATGACTAGCTCCTAAGTTTATATACCATGTGTCTTTTTATTTATGCATATTTTTATGGGATTCAAAAGATCTTATTTCATATCTTTGATAAAATATTTGAAAATTTCTTCTATTATTTGGCCCTTTGAATTCAAATGATTGGTATTGGAGCTTTTATTATTTGTCTCCTATCCATTATTTAACTATTCCTTTGAAGTTGAAATCCTTATAACTCCAAAATTCAAAATTTTTAAAATTCTTCAAAAATAATTCCTTTGGAGTAGAATATATTACTTTCAAATAAATTTAAATTCTTCAAATTCTTTTAATCAAATATAAAATTAAATTTATTCAAATAAATAATTCATTTCATCTTTATATCTCCTTTTTTCTTTTCAAAATAATTTAAATTTCCCTAAACCTTATATCTCCACCAAATTCAAATTCAATTTTTTTTATTTAAGTGCCAATATGGAATTTCAACCTTTTTAAATAACTCCTTATTACTCCTTTCAACTTGAATTCAATATGCCCTTATGACTATGTGCTTCATAAAGAATATTCTTAACCCAATAATTTTTAAATAACTCCTTATTACTCCTTTCAACTTGAATTCAATATGCCCTTATGACTATGTGCTTCATAAAGAATATTCTTAACCCAATAATTTTTAAATAACTCCTTATTACTCCTTTCAACTTGAATTCAATATGCCCTTATGACTATGTGCTTCATAAAGAATATTCTTAACCCAATAATTTTTAAATAACTCCTTATTACTCCTTTCAACTTGAATTCAATATGCCCTTATGACTATGTGCTTCATAAAGAATATTCTTAACCCAATAATTTTTAAATAACTCCTTATTACTCCTTTCAAATTGAATTCAATATGCCCTTATGACTATGTTCTTCATAAAGAATATTCTTAATCCAATAATTAAATAGAAGCCTTCATAAAGAATATTATTAACCCAATAATTTTTAAATAACTCCTTATTACTCCTTTCAACTTGAATTCAATATGCCCTTATGACTATGTGCTTCATAAATAATATTATTAACCCAATAATTAAATAGAAGCCTTCCATTTGATTTCACTTTGCACTCAAATTTTTGTAAGGCGCTTCAAATGATAAAGTGCGTTAGACATTAGGTTTGACCAATGTGACAGGGCATGACCATTACATGCAAGGCTATTTTTTGGGTATTCTTTAATTCTATTCCAAGATGACTTCCACTTCACTTTGCACCTCAAACATATTCTATGATTATATTCTCACATGGCCAACTTATCAAACTCAATGGCTTGGTTCTTCAATCACTAATAGCATTTTGCTTTAGGTAGTTTTTACCTCAGGCAACTTTGACCTTTCCTTAGGCAACACTCAATAAAATTTGGAGGATCTCCATCCTCTTATCATGTACCTCTTACAACACTTAATATCTCCACATTATCTATGATGACTATCGCACTTTTCTTCAGGTGGATTCTCATTCTTTGTGAATGTTTTCTGCTATCTCTTTTGCTCTTGGCAGACAATGGCTAGAGATTCTCCAACTTAGGTGATTATTTTTATATTTTATATTTCTTCTAGTAGATTACTATTGGATATATTCTCTATTCATGTAGCTTAAATAAATCATAACTTATACTTGTGCTCCTAGCAAGATCCTACTAAATATCTTCAAGACTTAGGTGGCTTTGAATGGATCTTATCTCTTATCTTCATTCATAGGTAGATTTTTGTCTTGGAACTTTATATCCTTTTATTATATTTTGCTTGCTTCTAGTAGTATGGGTGCTTGTATTCAATAGCTCCTAGTCCTATTAACATCAACCCTTATATTTCTCATACTTCTAGTCTGATGCTATCCAATATATGAATTCATCCACATTTTTCTTAGGCCACTAGTCTTTGGTTTATCAACATTAAACTTTCTCCTTTTATTCACCAGCTCAAAAAAAAATCTTCAATAAATATGTTAGGCAACAAACATTCAACTCTTTTCTTCAACAAATTATCAATAATCAATTTTGCCTAATCAAATTCAAATTTACACTAGAATTTCCTCTAATGCTAGCTTTTAATCTACAACATTTGCTTTCAAAAATTCACATCAAAAATATTTTCTTTGATGCTATATTTTAACTTAAACAAATTCTTCAAAAATATTCATACCAAAAATATTTTGGTGCTATATTTAGAGTCTACTCAAGGTAGCTTTGATACCACTATTGGCTTTTTAGCCAAATTTATCACAGGTCCCAATGTTTGGGATAAAACATAATTTATATAAAATAATTATGAAGGCTTAATCACAAAATTATATCAATACCAATAAATATAAAAATCATGAAATATAGCAATATAACACAATGAACAAACTCATTGTATTATTTATGAATCAACTATAGAAGCTTCATACAATATTCAATGCTTGATCTTCAAATACATTTCATGGAGCTTTGTCTCCATAATATAACCTCAGAAAGGTAACTCTTGAATATTTTAACTATTGATCTCCTCACATATCTAGGAGGCGCATCCTTTCATATTCCACACATAAATTAAACCTCTCGTGCCTCTTGGATTTACATATTACCACTTGTATACATGACTTGAATTTACATTCACTTGCACACTTTACTATATGACACTTTGTACTTTCCTAAATCTACACACTTGCACACATTATCACTCATGACACTTGTACACATCCTACAAATTAACACATTATATAAATATAAATCACACACCCTAAATTATAAACTCAAACACCAATATAATATCTATAATATCTTCAATTATACCATGGAGGTACATTTACATTTACCATATAATGTAATATTCTCCAACATTTGTTTACAAAATCCAACCATTATGTATAGAGGGGTTTACATATAATTTATACCAAACACATTATTATCTATAACATAAATTATCTTTCCCCAAAAGAGTATTTAGACTAAAGCTCACAAGAAGAAGAAAGAATAAGCCATAACTTCAACAAATAGGAAACAATCCATTAAAAACGAGATTTGTTCAAATTCAACATATGACAATAATCCATAAAAAAAAGTAATTCTCAAAGATAATAAACCATTCATGTTATATACAAAAATATTTATTGTTATCCATAGGTAAATTTTATTTCTAATTTACCACATAACATTAATAATGTACAATAAACACAATTTTTTTTCTTTTTCAATACAACACATAACACCATTATTTATAGTTGCCCAATTTCAAAAGGATAATTTTACAATGTGTTATGAAAATATAATTTTTGACATTATTTATGGGACATATAGTTGGATTTGTGATAATTACAATATTTTTAAGTATTTTGGAGGCATAGAGGAAAATGATTTAGAATATAGTTTATATAATCTCTATTCCTCCTTTTGGATATTGATTCAACTTATTAATGAAGATCTAATATTTCATTATCTCTTCTTTCTTATATTCTTTGTCTAGGCATTCTTGGAATTTTGTAATGACTTTTTTCATAAATGTCCATGCAAAGCCTCTTTTTATAATAAAAATTAGGTGGCCTAAGGAAGTTAAAGTTTCCAAAAAGGTGATGTATTTTGTAAAGGGAAAGCTATACTTCCAAGTCTTACCTTATGTGACTATAGAATATTGAAGTAATTTTTAAGGAGTACTCTTCATTTGTCTTCCTGATATGGAGTATTAGTGAATGTGTTCTTTGAATATTTGTAAGAGTATTTTATATTGGTAATGATGACTATGGTCTAACCTAATAAGATTCTTATGTAGAGTATTTTGCATCAATGGCTTTCTCAATGATGAGGGGGATCTAGATGAGTCTTCCTCAAGTGTAGAGGCCCAATAGAGAATCCATTATGAGGGGAAGATATTATTTTCACTAATATTTTCTCTCCTTGGTCCCTTAGTTCAAATTAGAGGGTGTATTGAAAGTGTATTATGACTTATGGTCAAGATCTATATTGTATGATGTAATCTTGTATAGACCTACAAGCATTCATTGTACAAATGTACTTAATTTATCATATTATTTTATTATGTAATCCCTATAGGCTATGATTAAGCTTGTTATGGTTAACTCACCTTATAACTTGTAATTAACCTTAATTCCTCTTATTATGTTGACTTAGGTTAAACTTATTTATGTAATTGAGGTTTTGGTATTTGTATAAATACCCCCACCATTCCATCCATTGTATAAAAGTATTGTGATTCTTATCTATTGATAATATAGTGATTATTTATGTGCCTATGGGTGCCCACTATATCTTTCTCTCTTTTGTCCGTTTTATGATTTTTGATGATATTTGAGTGAATGGATTTCATTTATTTGTTTCTAGAAATAGGTGTGAATTCCAAATATTCAGTGATTTCTTGCTCACAAGATTCATTTATTAGTTTATTAGTAGGGCATAATTTCTAGCAACAACAATTATATTTATTCATTTTTAAATGCACTACTTCCTACCATTGTTCTATGCTTTTTATTGCTCATTATCTATACTTGTGTAGAACCCAAGTTTGAAAAAATTATAAGGAATGAGAATGTGAATACACGTATAGTCACTAATTCTATGTAATGGCTATTACAATCGGTGCATACTTGTTGCTCAAGGAATTAGTACCCTCTATCATGTCATCTTCATCTTCTTCATCCTAAAAACTGATAGCACTCTATTTTTTTCCACTCTCCATGTGTGTTCCATTAGACATATACATTCTCTATCTATATTGATTAGATGTATTCATGGGCAAAGATGATTACAATGGAAGTGCAACAAATATGATTGTAATTTAAAATGGAATGCAGTGAATGTAATCATAGAAAATATTTATGGTTGCAAATTAGAATAAAATGCAATAAGTAAGAGTATAAGGAAATGTATATGAAATCACTAAAAAAGGAGAGCGAAGGGGAAGAGAGAAGAGAATGGGAAGGAGTCTGGAGAGCGAGCACATGCTAGATTAGCTAGAAAAGAATTATTTTGAGCTGACAAAATTTATAGGTAGACTCATTTTGAATACCTTTTAGTTCTTTGGGTGATGTTGAGTAGCTTTTGGTGCATGTTATGTGTATATGTTTTAGTGGAAACAAAATATCACTTCACTTAAAGAGAAAAATACATGGAATGGTATTCTTTGATATGCAAATATTCCCCATCGAGGGCAGTGAAGGCGAGCACAAGTAGTGCTAGGGCAGCGAAGTAAAAATATTTTAATAGTGCCACAATAGTGCTAGGGCAGCGAAGGTGAGTGCAATAGTGCTAGGACAGTGAAGTAAAAATATTTTTATAGTGCCACAACAGTGCTAGGGCAGTGAAGGTGAGTGCAGTAGTGCTAGGGTAGCAAAGTAAAAATATTTTAATAGTGTCACAATAGTGCTAGGGCAGTGAAGGTGAGTGCAGTAGTGCTAGGGCAGCGAAGTAAAAATATTTTAACAAGTGTCATAACAGTGCTAGGGCAGCGAAGGTGAGTGCAGTAGTGCTAGGGCAGTGAAGTAAAAAAATTTAATAGTGTCACAACAGTGCTAGGGTAGCGAAGGCAAGTGTAGTAGTGCTAGGGCATAAGGTAAGTGTAACAGTGTTAGGACAATGAAGTAAAAATATTTTAATAGTGCCACAATAGTGCTAGGGCAACAAAGGTGAGTGCAATAGTGCTAGGGCAATGAAGGCTAGTACAACAGTGCTAGGGCAGCGAAGTAAAAATATTTTTTATTTGGTATTTTTAAAATGGTAGTATAATTTGGGAAATTGGTTTCTTGTTTTTGATGGAGAATGAAGAGGAACGTTTGGACTTCTCAGAGGACCCCTTTGAGGGGTAACACATATTTTCAACTCCAAGGGCCAAGGGTCCCATTTTTAGATAAGATTTAGAAGTTGAGAACTGGGGGTCCTTGGGTTTTTTGAGTGACCAGAATAATACTGTAGGTTATCAGACTTTAGTGGACAGAGGAGAGTCTATGTCAAAAGGTTCAGATCAAGTCAGTTGTCCTATTGACTGCTCACTCTCAGGTGTCTCAGAACACTCTACTCAAGTGATGGGTCTAATGAATGAGCAAGCATTTCATTGTGGGGAAGAAAAACTTGAGCAGGCTCCAAACAATCCAAACTCACTTTGTCTGACAGAGTTTCCTTTGTTTGGTTCTGGTTTTATTGGTAAAAGTCTTGATTTAGAGGCCCTAAGTGGAGTGGGTCCAAACTTACAATCAACACAGTCTACAACTCTAGTTACTAAAGTGCGTAAGGCACATAAAGTGGTTAAAAAGAGAAGGTCGAAGATCAGAATGGTACTTGGGGAAGACTTGAGGATGGAACAAGTTTTGGAGTTTTTGAGGAAGGCCCTTATTGGAAAGTTTCATGGACGTCAAATAGTTGATAATACACTAAATGAGTGGTTGCAGAAGGTATGGGTCCCAATCTTAGGATATGGGCCAATTTTTCACTTACTTGCCAGAGGATGGATAGGTTTCCTTTTTCGATCTGAGGAAGATGCACAAAAAATTTTGGGAGGTCATTGGTATTAGGGGTCTTATTTTTTGGCTTTGAAGGCTTGGATGACTTGCTTTGATCCTAGGACTGAAGTTGCTAGGAGAATCTCGATCTGGGTAAAACTTCTAGGTCTACCAATGGAGTTATGGTTAGAAAGAGCTTTGAAAGCGATTGGAGATTCATTAGGTAAAACCTTGGATATAGATATTTCTTTCAAATCTAGTATTTTTTGGTCTGTAGCTCGGGTTTTGGTTGAGATGGATATCAGTGAAGGCTTACCAGACTGTATGGAGATAGTTGTGGGGAATACAGTTCATACTCAAATCTTGGATTATTTGAAGATTCCTTTTAGATGTGTTCATTGTCATGTTTATGGACATATTGCTAAGGAATGTTCTCAAGATTTCACACAGAAAGTATGGAGGAGAAAACAAATGACTAGTGGGGATTTCAAGTCAGCTAACAACAATCAAGAGATACCTATTTTTTAGAGCTCAATAGTGCTCCCTGATTTGGCACAAACAAGAAAAAAGAATGTTGTTGAACCTAGAACCAAAACTCTAGAGAAGGAGGAAGAAATTTTGGGCCTAGCTTTATCTCCATTTCATTGTTCACAAGTTGTTAGAGAAGGAGACAGAGTCATAAAGAAAACTATGAAAGGATTGGAACCCGATACTATTAAGTTTGTTGGTCAGACATCTAAGCCTTATGACAATTACTATCCAATACATGAGAATAATATGGACTTAGGTAATAAAGAACTTTGTACACTTCCTTATGAATGTTCGAAGAGAAGTCCCAAGGACAAGGAATTTTCTAAGATTTTGGACAATGGGTTGGCAACCTCAAACACATTGAATAGGGATTGTGATCCAAATATTTCTACTATTGGGGGAAGTCTTTGTGACCTATCAGGTGAATCTTCTAGGGAGGTATCTATTTTAGGGGATGGTTTGGAGATAGGTTCCTCTTGCAGATATTTGTTACATTCTAGGAAAAGGGAATCCGAGCTGAGAACTTGTGCAGTTGTTGGAAGGTTAGGGTTAGGTTTGGACCATATAAAGGAATCTTCCACTACTTCAGCAGGTAGGAAATCATTTTTATTTCATGCACAGGAGAAGGCTTTGAGGGAAATTCAGCAGGGTAAACAAAAATCTATCAAAGGGGTCCTTAGAGCGGGATAAAACCCCTCTAAGATGTTTAAATGATCTTGTTATCCCTTAATATCCGAGGTCTTGGTAGTCCCTCTAAAAGACTTGCCTTAGCCAGGCTAGTGGAAATTCATAATCCGAATGTTATCCTTCTACAAGAAACCATGGGGGCAAGTACAAAAGTCATTGAAGGGTTAAGTAAATTGCTTAGGGACTAGGAGTTCTTGGCTCTAGATGCTACCAAAAATTTAGGGGTGTTTTGATTGGTTGGAAGAACTCAATATCCTTAATTAATTCTTCCTTTATGGTTTCAAGCTTGTGGATAGAATTATTTTTTAAAGACTTGGGTTTGAGGTTATCAGTTATTAATTGTTATGGTCCCTATGAAGATAGGCAGGTCTTATAGGATGATTTTTTCTCCCAAAGGTGTGTTAGGGATGAAAGAGTTATCATTGGTGGGGACTTAAATTTTACTATGAATAGAAGTGAGGTCTAGGGAGAATCTGCAAGACTTGATAGACTTACAGATTACTTCAAGCATAATATTGAAGAAGTTGGTTTAATTGATTTGGAACCAATAAAATTAATGCCTACATGGAGAAATAATAGAGTTGGGGAAGTTAGGATCTCAAAGAGGTTGGATAGATTTTTGATCTCAGAGACATTATACAATGAAATAGATAGAAAATGGTCATGGGTTGAGACTGGAGGTGGCTCAGATCATTCTCCCATTTTTCTTCAATTAGAAATTCAAGAGGCAAAACCTACTAGTCCTTTTAAGCTCAATCCAATTTGGTTGGAGGAAGAAGATTTTCAACAACTGATTAAAAAATAATGGATTGGTTATGACCAAAGTTCTAAGTCATCAATGAGTTTTCAATTTGTTGTTGCTCTAAAAAAATTAAAAGGAGTTGTGTCATCTTGGATTGTAGTTAAAAAGGAGAGTATGGATAGAGATCTTAAGTTGGTGGAGAAGGAAATTTTAGAAATTCATAAAAAGAATGAGGTTGGTTTGTTTAAAGAGGAGGAGAAAACAAGACTAGTTGAACTAGAAATTAAGAAGAACAAATTCTTGGAGTGGAGGGAAGTTGAATGGAGAATGAAAAGTAGAGTTGTATGGTTAAAAAAGGGGATGAAAATACTAAGTTTTTTCATAATTTTTCTAATCACAGGAAGAAGGTTAACACTATCTGGGAGATGCAGAATGAAGAAGGGGTCCTCGTTAGGATTTTTTTGAGTTAGAAGATTTGGGAGTAAAACATTTTCAATCTATCTATAAAGAACCTGATAGAGTCAATATTGGAGAAATTTTAAAGTTAACTACTTTCTTCCCTAATTTTGTGATAGAGGAGGACAATCAGTTACTTATGAAGGAGGTCACAAAGGAAGAACTGAAAGTTATCCTAACTTCTTTCAAAAAGGATAAAAGTCCAAGGCCTGATGGATGGCCTGTGGAGTTTTTCCTAGTTTTCTATGATCTGGTTGAGGAGGATCTTCTCAGAGTAATGGAGGAAGTTAGGTTGAGTGGTCAGGTTTTGGGGGCTTTTAACTCCACTTTTTAGCTTTGATTCCAAAAAAGGAGAAGCCTAAAATGTTTGATGAATTTAGACCTATTTCATTGTGTAACTGTATCTATAAAATCATTGCAAAGATTCTGGTTATTAGATTGAAGAAGATTTTCTCTGAAGTTATTTCCTAGGAGCAGTTTGGGTTTTTAGTAGGTAGATAGATTTTTGAAGCCATAGGAGCTGCACAAGAGGGCCTTCACTCTATTAAAACCAAAAATCTTCCTGCAATGGTCCTTAAACTAGATCTATCTAAAGCTTATGATAGAACTAGTTGGTTGTATCTCAGATTGATGCTCTTACATGTGGGTTTTAGCTATCCGATAGTAAAGTGGATTATGGGATGTATTTATTCTATATATTTTGTTGTTCTTATCAATGGATCAACTTCCAAATTCTTTAGACCCTCGAGAGGACTGAGACAGGGATGTCCTTTATCTCCTTTACTTTTTTTGTTAGTTGTTGAAGGATTGAGTAGAGTTATTTTGGATGCAAAGAGGGTAGGATCCTTGTTTGGGATCAAAGTGGGGGTCCTTTATTTATCTCATTTATTATTTTTTGATGATGTATTGTTGTTCACAAATGGAAGTTTAAGGGAAGCTAGAAAGTTGAAGGAAATCTTGGACACTTACAATATTGCTACCGACATGGAGATAAATTTTCAAAAATCCTCTATTTGCTTTAATGGTCTAGAGCAGGAGACTAAACAGGATCTAATCAAAAATTTTCCTTTTAATCTCTTAGATTTCTAGGAAGGCTTTAAGTATCTGGGGTTTGTATTGAAGCCAAATACTTACAGGAAGAGAGATTGGGGATGGCTTTTAGAGAAGATTGAATTTAGGATTAACCATTGGTGTAATAGATGGTTGTCTATTGGTGGGATATTAACACTTGTAAAGTCGGTTCTTGAGGCAATTCCTATGTTTTGGCACTCCTTGGCCTTCATTCCCAAAGGAGTTCTAGAGAAAATAAGAAAACTCTGCTTCAAATTTCTTTGGACTAGATGCAAGGAACATGAAGGCATTCCTTTAGTTAAGTGGTAGAGTATTGCTAGGCCAAAGGAGGAAGGTGGTTGGGGCCTTAAAAATATCCATATTTTTTGTTCTTCTTTGGCAACAAAAATTTTATGGAGGATTTTGACCAGAGAAGGATTATGGAAGAAGATTATTGAACAAAAGTATATTTGTCCAAGGACCTTTATGGATTGGATCAGAAGTCCACAAAAAAGCATTAAAAATATTTCCATTCAATGGAAGGCACTAGTACAGGCCTTTCCTATGATTGGAAAATATTTGGCTTGGAAAGTGGGCAACGATGAACAAGTTAGAATAGGGGTTGATTCTATTTTGGGTTGTGGAGAAAACATTTTGTTGTCAGAAGCTATGATAAGTTCTTTACAAGACAAGGGTTTTTACTTTCTTCATCAGGTGGGGGAATCAGATTCTTCTAGTCTTTGGACCCAAGGTTGGAAGTAGGCTCAGGTCTTGGGTTTTTTTGATGAGCAGGTTGTTTTATGGAAGGCTTACACTGATAGTCTTAATAAGAGTCATATCAAGTTGAGAGCTGAACCAGATACTATTGCTTGGGCATACAACAAATCTAGGGGTCAATATATGACTAGACTTGGTTACAAAGCAAGTTTTGACCCTCATCCTCAAGGGCCTACTTGGTGGTGGAAGCAGATTTGGAAATTATCTACCCCAAAAAAGACAATTATTTTCATGTGGTTAGCTTTGAGAAATAAGGCTTTGACTTGGGAAGTTTTACAGAGGAGAAGCAGACAAGGTCCAAGTATTTGTATGTTGTGTCAATCAGAGGAGGAAAACATCACACATTTGTTAATCAAATGCCCTTTTTCTCAACAAGTTTGGTTAGAAGCTGAATAGATAACTGGAGTACAAAATATTTGGGAAGGAGAAACAATGGAGGTATGCTTAAGACAATGGTTTTTGAAAAAAAGTTGAAACAATTTCTTTCTTTACCATGTCTTATATGTTGGGGTATATGGTTGGCACGAAATGCAACTATTTTTGAAGGGAAGTTAATTCCCCCATTTCAAGTCATATTTCAGGTGAGGACTTTGGTCTCAATCAACAAAGGGCCTGACAAACATAAGAAACCTCGACAAGTAGACAATTTGTTCATTGAAAAGTCTCAACCATGGGGTTTTTTTGATGGGGCTAGTCAGAGACAGTCATATTTTAGTAGCGTAAGAGGCATTATGTACTTCTTGGATACCCACTATATCAAATTTAAAGTAGGTCTTGGGATAGGTTCCAACAATTTTGTTGAGTTTCAAGCATTGAGATTGCTAATGAAGTGTGTTGTGGAGAGAAATGTGAAAAAATTACAAATTTTTGGAGATTCCACTCTAGTCATCAATTGGATGAATAGATCTACTCAATTAAAAAATAATCTGCTTAGACCAATGGGAGATGAACTACTGGAGGTGATTTCTCTTTTTGAAAATATCTCTTTTACACATGTTTATAGGGAATTAAATCAAGAAGCAGATAGGTTATCAAAAGAAGGTCAATAGGTTCCAGAAGGTTTCTTGCAAATGGAAGAGAACAAGGATGGAGTTTCTTCTTTCACCCACATATCATATCCCTAGTTTCTATGCTAGCTCTGGGTTTTTTACTATGGGTCTATTTCATTTGATTAGAGCTTTATGGTAGTTTCTAATTGTTTCTTTTCTATTCTATTGGTTTCTTTTTCATTGATTTCTATCCAGGTTTTGGTCATGGAGGTTGTTTGGATGATTAAGTATTGATATATAAGGATATTTATCCTTATTATCCCCATGCTATTTTGAAGATGGGATTTTTTCCTCTCTGATCTTCCCAACTGTAATTATATCTTGAATCCTAGTAATCTGCTTTTATCTAGGTTTTTGTTTGTGCTAAGGCACCTGAGAAGTGTAATTTTCTTTCACTCTTGAAATAAAATTACGATTTTTTTCTTGTAAAAAAATAAAATTATTACATATGATTCATCTCCATGATGATTACAATGAGAAATATCCTTTCTTTATATACCCATCTTCTAATTCTACTTTGGGGAGTCAACTACTAATATAATATTATAATATAATAATATAATATAATCAACCTTTGGTTATGTGTGGCCCATGCCAACCCTTATACAATATAATATAATATCCCTATATATCTATTCTTATGTACCCTAATAGTGGTGAATCTACCATAAATAAATTTATTGTTAATTTTTGGTATACAAGTTTGCACAAATCCTTTAAAATATAAATAGAGAGTGAACAACCTACCATATTACATAGCAAGGCATTCCCTTATCACGAGATGACACTCTCTAATTCACTGATTCTGAATTTCCCTCATTCCCCATGGCCTTATGTTATATTATTTAATCTAAATTTTCTAGATCAAACTTGTAAAACCTTCATTAAATTCATTTAATTATGTGTTTAAAGTTTCAATCTATTTTAGATTTTGGGTTATTATTCATCAATTATTTGATCCATATGGATCTATATTTTAGCTTTATTCCTTGTTTCTAATCTTACCTTATTTTTATCTTTTATTTTTTTATCTAGACTTGTACAACACATTTATATATCTTAGGTTTATATATTTCATTGTATAAGAGTTCCAAAAACTATCTCTTAGACTTGGCTTCTTTTGTTAAGTTCCTATTTTTTAGTTCTAGCTCAACAAAGAGCCTAACCTTGGGCTCATATCCTTTCAATCCTATGAAGGATTTGGGTATCTTAGCTCTCATATCTACTTCTAGATTTGGCTCATCTATTATGAATTATAGCCTCACCTTGGGTCATAAGGATTGAATAATTAGTTATGGTATAATTTGACTTCTTTTTTGTGTTGTTTGCAAGAAGTTTTGAAGGCCTCTAATGATGAATTAATTTCAATATCTAAAATAGGTAAATGAAATTGCTCATGGATCATGGAAATATATCTACATAGTTTAATCTATTTATTATAAAATATTTGGAGTCCAATGCTTTCATTATTGGGAAGAATGATGTGGATTCAACATAGGAATTCACACTTTATGTATGAAGAATTTATGGTATTATTTTTTATTATATTCCATGTCAATAAAGCCTATTTTGGGTAGCTTTTTGTAG
Source organism: Wollemia nobilis (assembly GCA_028583015.1). Lineage (NCBI taxonomy): Eukaryota > Viridiplantae > Streptophyta > Pinopsida > Araucariales > Araucariaceae > Wollemia > Wollemia nobilis. The sequence continues at coordinate 5,588,808 of JAQPPZ010001808.1, forward strand.
CTTATTATCTATCTTGTAAGCCTATTTAAAGTAATATTTTTTTGGTAAATGAAATTGCTTAGATACGGGTTTTGAATGGATCCCAAAACCAATTACATAAGTGAATAGAAAGAGGGTTAGCGACAACCAAAAATACAGGGAATCAAACCTTGCAAAACCCACATAGGGGTTGCAGAATGAAAATAGCATCTACAAAAACTTACAAAACACCCATACCAAATATCCATGCAAGGGTTGCCAAAGTGAAAATAGCAGCTAAAAAAATTAACTAAAAACCCATACGAATAAGCCCACGTAGGGGTAGGAAGAAAGCTAATCATAGAGCCCACGTAGGGGTAAAAAAAGAATCAATGTAATCAGACAAAATCCCACACAGGGGATCAAAATACCATAATCACTTAAGAAAGACAAATTGAAAACAACCATTACACAACATAGCCCTAGGCCTTGGTATTTGGAATGTCTTCATTTGCAGGAACATTCTTGACGTGGTATTATAAATTTGGTATTCTTGAATTAGAATATATTCATTTAAAGTAATATAAATTTAATTTCTTCATTTGATGTTGAAGTTAGTTCCCATACCAAGTTGTATTATGAATAAAATGTTCTTCTAGAAAATTGTATCATATGTTAAATGATTAGGTGTTATGTTAGGTCATTAATGCCTTCAAAGATAATTAAAAATATGGTGACAAGTGGAAGCCTTTCACGTTGGAATCTTGGGTCAAGTTAGTCAATATACTAAAGTCAAATGCCAAAATATCCTATGTCAATTGTTTCCAATAAGGTCAACTCATGTTGTTGTACCATGTGAAATGTAATTAACTATAGTTATAACAAGGTTGTTAGATGAATGATATTATATTATAATGTAGAAATTAAGAATCCTTTCAAGGTGTGTATAAGGAATATGGTTAAAATAAATTTATTCTTATCTCAAATGTTAGGGCTTATTTATGTAGGTGGAAAATCTATGTGAGAGAAGGATTAAAATTGTAAATAGTCTAGACTAGGTAAAATATTGGGTAAATGGAATGGAAAATATTTAAAGATATGGTGGTCACCTAAGTGATGGGGTATCATGTGTTATTCAATGTTAAGAGTTTTTAGAAGAGAATGATAACTAAAATTATGTTGTCCATCAAATGAATGATGATATTTATATAGACATAACTTTTAGGGATGATAGTTTCTAGTGACTCTCTAGTGCTCACATAAATGATTTGAGTTTCCTTTGAAATAGATATTTTGATGTATCATGTTATAATTTTGCTACAAGAGGTAATCTAGAGTCACACGTCACTCAACTTTAAGATATTTATTGTGGAAATATTATCAAGTTATTATGAAATACATATTAAAAAGTTAGGTTGAAGTGTGTAGGTGAAGTCATTTTAGTCATAGAAACTAGAATATGAATGATCATAATAAATGGTGGTTGGTCATATGTTGTAGTATGATAGGTTGAGATAGAGGTTCCTTTAAAAGGAAGAGTCACTTGATATCCATGTGATATTTTATTCTTAAAAGTTAAGGTACATGAAGGTCTATAAAAAAAAGAGGGGAGTTAATTATTTATATATATCTGGTGAAAAAATATGGTCTAGAGAGGGATTTAAAGGTATCTTATCAATGAATTATGGTATTTAAGTTATTGTTGTCTAATAAAAATGTCTTAAAAAGGAGAATACTAATATTGTAATATGATATGATACAATGGGTTGCATGATCAGTGATACCCAACACCCCTCATTGTTGTGTTGAAAATGATAAGCCTTAAAGACTACAAGAAGGAAACATTAAAAATCTTAACTAAATGGAAAAGGCAAAGAGGAGATAAACCCAAAAATAGGCCTAAGATAAACGTGTGTGACTGTAACAACCCAAAATTCCACACTCAATTTTTTTTTCAAATAGCTTAGAGTCATTAACCCTCTTAGGACCAACACCACTCTCCCATTAACCATCAACTCACATCCGCAATTAGCCTACAGATAAGTGGTTAGTTCTTTTAGCAAGTTCATAATTTCTTCATAATTACTTATGGATTGCCACCCTCCCCTTTCTTTCCTCTAAAAGGGTACCTCTAGTAAGACCAATTCTCTACAAGTGTCATTTAATGTAGGAGTTTTCCTTTTTTCATATTTTGAAAGGAAACATCCGACACATTGCACTACACAAGTCTCTTAGTGTAGAAGTCCCCTTTTCTATCCATCGAAAAGGTTTGTGCAAATCTCTACAAACTTCATAGGCCAATCAATGAGTTGCACTATGCACGCAATGGCTGATTATCCCTTCTTCTATCAAGGGCTTGGTTTACTCGATAGCATCCATCCTTACATAATACAACAGAAATGGAACTATAGTCATTAATCACTTGGTTTCTCCGAGGGTCCTAGGTTCATTAGTGACTTAAGCTTACTTTCCTTATCAAGACGTCCTCGTGGCTCTTAAGAGAGAATATACCAAAGTTAGAACTACAGACTAGCTTTAGATATATCACTTGAACCGACTTGGCTCAATCATTAAAGCTCTACGTAGCCAATGTGAGCACTTAGCTCACGAGGGTATCTCATGCTTTCTTAGAAACTCAGAGTGATCTCCTATTTTAACAAACACTATCCTGAGTTAAGTTGCACTACCAAAAAAATTGACCACATTATAATCTTAACACCGACCTTCGAGGCAACGAGAGACAAGCTCAAGAAAAGTCTAGATGTTTGACCAACATACATTCATTCATTCATAAACAAGCATGAATTCAAAATGCCATCTTATAACTTGGATGAAGTTACAACATTCATTAAAGTCTCCCTTTAAATACTCTTGCACAGTTTCTATTCTACGGAAGGTAAAACACATAGATAATTTGGCAACACAAACTTTAGACCATTCCCATTTAAATTTTCCACCAAGAAGCAAAGCAAATATAGAATGTAAAGAACACTTTCATCATAAAACAACTTCACCATAATCAACATAAAATGTATGCATTACACTTAGTGAGGTTCTAAATCAATCTATATTGGAGAATACATAAGATATTTCCACATAATGATTAATTACAGGCTTCTACAATCCCACATCTCATTGGCATAATCTTCCAATAAAAACTACCAATCAACATATGGGCTAACTTGTGCTACTAGTACATAGAAGAACAAAGATTTATTTATACAACAACAAGGTTTCTCTTCTACAACTTATTCAAGGACTCAAAATCGGTATAGTACACTATCCTCTACCACTAGCCACTGCAACAAGACTAGATTTATCATGCCAGAGCAGAAATACCTTCAGTTGTCAAAAAGGGAATGTCCATTCCTCAAGATCAGAGATGGCTCCCATAAAAACTCAAAGTTTACTACATATTCTCAATTAAAAGTGAAACTTTGCATGAATCAAACACAACTGCAACCATGCAATACTTCTTTCTACCAAAGCATTCAAAAATAACAACACACGAAAATCATTTTATCTCAATCATCTCACAAATGTTGATCAAGCCAATTTCATAAATAATTTTCTCCATATTAGTGCCTACATTCACTGTTTCTCTTTAACAGACAACACAAAGTTCACACACATATTTCCCATTCTTTCCTCAAATTCCAATATTTACCAACAAGTATTTCAAAGGTAAATTTCACATAAACAACAACATACAAGAGGAACACAAGCCTAATCTATGTTTCTTTCCAGAGACATGACATTATTTCCATTAAAAACATTCCTCAAGTTCTACCAACAACTAGCTTACACTACCATTCTTTTCCTAGCTGGACATAGCTCTTCTCTACTTAACATTAGCTCAAGGTTTTAAGAACTCAGGTTTGCCAAACTCAATAGTCAAAGCATTTTCAGAACTCAGCAACAAAGTTTACATAAAACTTTCAATCAATTTAAATCTAAGTTTCATGCTGGGGCAACATGCTCGAGTGGTAAGAACCATCAACTCTCAAACAACTCTTTTCTTAAAAGAAAACCTTTCCTCAAGAATAACTTCCTAAAAATCTAGTATTCATGGCTTTAGAAAGAAATGCAATGTAGTAAAGCATCCATGATATGTAGAGCAAGCATTAGTTTCAATCACTATGTTACCCATAAACGTGGTCAAGCACAAGTTTTTCTACAACAACAAAACCAAAAACAACTATTTCCATAATCATTTAATAGCTGATGCACAGGGATTCTTTCCACAAGAGACCATTGGCTGACCCATAAAAGAACTCACCTCAACAAAATAATTTAACACCATACAATAAATTAGTTTACTTTCCTTAAAAGAATTCTACCTGTTGTTTGTCGTTAGTATTTTAAGCTTCTTACTCTGCACCTCTACCTTCCTTCATCACCAGATAGACTCCTTTCTCTCACGTTCCTTCTTTTTCCCAAAAGCTCTCCCCAAAAGATTCATTTCCAAAAATAACACTAGTATTTTTCCTTTGCTTACCAAATCGTTCCACACTTTTTGAACTTCCCACTACCAAGGACATCATTCTCCTTGCTCGACACATTTTCTCTCTTTCATCCATCACCAGGGACTTCAACCAAATTTTCATTAAGAGCAATGGTGGTGGAAAACAAAACAACTCAAACTCTCATGATTGCACACTCAACAACCATATAGAATATAGCTTCAAGTGGAACTAAGTTTTCACCAACATAAAGATGTCATAACAGCCATGAAGCAAAAATAATCAAAATAATAATTCTACGAGGAACAAGCTCCTCTATTACATAAAAATAAGGAAATCACAATCAACATTATTATCTTTACCAACTAAAACAAAATATTTATTTTTTCTAGATTCTACTCTAGAAATATATATTTTTAAAAACACATGCTTCCTTTCCCTAAAAATATCACAACAAACAATCATTTCCATAGCCACTTATCAATTTCAATCAAAACAACTATTTTATGATAAGCATTTCTTTAGCTAAAGGTCAACATGATTAGTTTCTTTTATGCAAGTCATGTTATGCATTCTCCATGAAAGAAGCACTCATTCATGTTGCTTTCGAATACTTCATCAAATAACCCATCACATCATTTCCCTTGGACATTCCCTTTCTCAATGACCAATTCTTTCTACCACCAATAGCAACTATTTCTTGCAAAAGTGATGTTCCATTAGCAACATCTTATTCTTTCATGAAAACTAGGTTTGCAAGAAATTTAACATGAGAAGATGATCAATCAAATCACCACATAATTCCATCAACAACACATATTTTTCATGATAAATAAATAGATAGTCCATCATCTTATCAAAAGAAGCATTAGCAAATCATGAAAGCATTAGAAAACCACAAAACCAAAAGTTGGCCAAGGGAGGGTCATGACATACTCCCCCCTTAGGCTTAACATAGTCCTCTGTGTCTCCCAAGGTTTTTAAAACAAAACAAAATATTTACAAATATTTTTCAAATAGAAATGGAAAATGATTCTGCATGTCTGCCACTTTCTCCCAAGTAGCATTCCTCTCAGAATATCGATCCCACTAAACTTTACACTGCTCCAACATTCCTTTCCTCATCGACTTGGTTCGAAACTCAAGGATCCTTACTAGTTGAACCTCTATAGCCATGGGGTTCACCATCTACAAATTAGAGAAATCCCACACATGCTCAGGATTAGCAATGTATTTTCTAAGTAAAGAAATGTGAAAGGTGTTGTGAATCTTAGATAGATTAGGTGGTAAGGCAAGTCGATATGCCACAGGACTGATCTTCTCCATAATATCAAAGGGTCCAACATAGCGAGGATCAAGTTTCATGGACTTGATTGCACTCTTTCTTGGCTTTACCCTTAAAAAAAATTTGTCACCCACTGCATACTCTCTTGGGGATCTCTTAAGATCGACATAACTCTTCTGTCGATCTGCAACTTCTTTTAGTCATTCTTTGATCATTCTTAACTACTGCTCCATTTCTCTAACCATATCGGGTCCCAACACAATCCGATCCTCAAGATTATCCCACGATAATGGTGTTCTACATTTTCTTCCATACAATGCCTCAAAAGGTGCCATTCCTAGGGTTGAATGGTGTCCATTATTGTAAGAAAATTCCACCAAGTGTAGATAATCCTCCCAATGGGTTTTTTGATCCATACAATACATGTGAAGCATATCTTCTAACACCTGGTTTACTCTTTCTGTTTGCCCATCTATTTTTGGGTGGTAAGAAGAACTAATATTCAGTCTAGTTCCAATGGAATGATGTAAAGCTTACCAAAACTCAGAGGTAAATCTTGAGTCTCTATCCGATATAATTACTTCTGGAAAACCATGGAGCCAAAATATCTCTTTGGAAAATCTATTAGCCACTACCACAACATCATCCTTAGTATTTCTAGGTATAAAATGTGCAACCTTGGTCAGTCTATCGACCACTACTAGGATTGCATCATGTTGAAACCTATTTTTAGGCAGCCCTACAACAAAGTCCAATGAAATTACTTACCACTTTTGCTTAGGTACGACATGCGGATTCAACAATCCTATTGGATGCCTATGCTCAACCTTAAATTTTTGATATTCAAGACATTGAGTGACATATTCATTTATGTCCCTCTTCATCCCAGACTAGTAGAAAGTTTTCTTCATGTTCTCCCTCATATTTGCTCCACTAGGGTGAGTAGAATATGGGGATCTATGGGCTTCACTCATAATATTTTTTCTCAAATTTCCAACTTTAGGTATTACCACTCTGTCCTTAAAGCATAAGAATCCATCCTTGATGCTAAAATATTTGTTTACATCTAGTTTCTCTTCCATTCTCTTCCAAATTTGCTTGCAATAAGTGTCCTGATTTTGATTCTCTTTGACTTGTTCCATCAAGTCAAAATGGAAATGAGATAAAACAACAATATGTTTTCTCCTACTCAAAGCGTCTATGACTTTATTCTCTTTTCCCTTTATATACTCAATACCAAAATCGTATTCTACAAGAAATTCCATCCATATCCTCTACCTAGCATTGAGTAAAGGTTGAGTAAAGATATATTGTAGACTCTGATGGTCAATCCTTAGCTCAAAAGGTCTACCTACTAGATAGTGTCACCAAATTTTGAGAGAAAACACTATAACTGCCAACTCCAAATCATGGGTTGCATAATTAACCTCATGTCTTTTCAACTTCCTGGACCCATAGGCAACCACTGCTCCATCCTGAGAGAGCACTCCTCCCAAGCCCTCCATTGATGCATCTATGCATACTAAAAAACTTCCCTAGGGATCAAGTATCTTTAATATAGGGGGCATAGTGAGATTTTGTTTAAGTAGTTCAAAAGCTACTTTACACTTATCAGTCCATATGAACTCCCTCCCTTTCCTTTGTAGGTTAGTTATAGGTGCAGTAATTTTGGCATAATCCTTTACATACCACCTGTAGTATCCAGTTAAACCCATGAAACTTCGGACTTCTATCACATTGGTTGGTGGTGGCCAATTCAAAATTACCTCAATTTTCTTAGGATCTACTATGATCCCATATGCTGACACAATATGACCCAAATATTGCACTCTTGTCACATAGAACTCACACTTGGACAAATTCCCATACAACTGATTTTTCCTTAATAGTTCCAACACAGTTTTGAGATGTCTATCATGTTCTACTTTATTCTAGGAATATATCAATATGTCATCCAAGAACACCAGAACAAACTTGTCCAATTGCTTCCTAAATATGCTATTCATCAAATTCATGAATGCTATCGATGCATTCGTTAAACCAAATGGCAAGACAATAAATTCATAATGCCCATATCGGGTCTTAAAAGTTATCTTGTGAGTATCCACATCACGGATCCTCAGTTGATGATATCCGGATTTCAAATCAATATTTGAAAATATTGTGGTATCCTTGAGTTGATCGAAGAGATCTTTGATTCTAGGTAAAGGATATCTATTTTTGATAGTTGCTTTATTCAACATCTAGTAATCAATGCATAGTCTTAAGGAACCATCCTTATTTTTCATAAACAAAACTGGTGCACCCCAAGGTGACACACTTGGTCTGATTAGTCCTTTCTCCAACAATCCTTGAAGTTGAACCTTCAATTCTTGCATTTCAATAGGATTCATTCTATAAGGAGCCCTATGAATAGGCTCTGTTCTAGGTTGAAGTTCAATAGAAAAGTCAAATTCTCTTTTAGGAGGTAATCCGGGTAAATATTTTGAAAATACATCTTTAAACTCCTGAAGAATAGGGTGTCTCCCAAACACCTCTTCCTTATTTTCTTCCTCTAACTCATTTATCTTAACTATATATACCATTCCTCCTTTTCTGATGGCTTTCTTAAGTTGCAAAGCTGAGAGAATTTGGGGTTGGAAAGCCCCTTGTAGGCTATTCACTCTTCGAACCAGCCCATCAACATCCATATAATCAATCCAACGATCTTGAAAATTAATCACTACTTTATGTGCTTGCAGCCAATCCATTCCTATCACTATGTCAAAGGCATGCAATGGTGCAACATATAAGCACCCTATGGTCATTCCACTAGGCAAAGTGATTTCCACCCTAGGATAGCACTGATTTACGGAGTAGGTTTATCCTGAACCGTACTCAACCTTCCACCCATGTATCAAGATTTTTGGCCTTACAGATATATTTTTAATTAAACTAGTGGAAATAAAGTTGTCAGTAGCACCACTATCAAATAAGATTCTAACACTTCTACCATAAATTTTACCTTTTATTACCAAAGGAGTGGCCTATCCATCCAAATTCTAGTTTCCTATAGCTGCATATATCCTGTGCATTGGTTCCTTAGGTGCAATTTCTTTATTCATTAGTTCCTTTCCTTTCGAACTCATCCCTACTCTTTGTGGATAATTAGTGGTGTAATGAGCTCCCTTACAAAGAAAACATCCTTCCTTTGGTCCTGGATGTTCTTTTCATTTTAGCTCTCCTATTATTCCTTCTTCCTTGGGCAGGTTAGTCTATCTCTATGGTGATCTATTGCCATTATTTCCATGATTATCGCATCTATGTTTCCTTCCTTAAAACCTTCTTCTAAACTTCCCTTGCTTACTATCTTCTTTTCCATCCTACTTAGGAACACTCTTGATAGCTTGCTCACATTCCCACTTCATGAACCCTAAACTATTTCTCTTCCTTAATGCTTCTTTACCTTGCTCATCTAACCCCTCATAATCAAAGTAGGGTTTGAGGTATGTCTCAAATTTCCTTACCAACTCATAGGCCTTTTGCAAAGTTCTAGGTTCTCGCATGTCCACTTCCTATCCTATCCTAGGATCTACTCCAAGTATAAACTTGTGGATCTTCATTTTCTTAGTATATGCAGGTACATATTTCACCAACTTAACAAATTTTTGATAATATTTTTCCATTATTCTAATCCCCTGATGAAGTTTAGTGAATTCATCATACTTTTAGGAATAGAAATATTTCATAAGAAATATTTCTTTGAAGGCTTTAACAAACTCTTCCCATTTCAAGTCAACTACAGCTGCTAGATTCTATTCCTCACTAAGGGTTTCCCACCAAGCTAAACCATCTCCTTGCAAATGTAGTGTAGCATAAGACATTCAAGTGCCCGAAGAAAAGTTCTTCATGATGTAATATGTCTCTATCTCCTTCAACCAAGCCTCAACCTTATCCCCATCTTCCTCTCCATTAAACTTGGAAGACTTCAAATATTTCATTTCCTTGCCTAGATCAACCTCTAGTCAAACTCTTGCCAATTGTGCCTTTGTAAGAGGTTCATCTACTTGTTCCCTTCTCAGGTTACCAGATTGTGTTTCTCGACTCAACACAACCTCCAACAACTATTTTTGGGTCTCCACCTACTCACGAAGTAGAGCCACTATTTCAATAAGATTCTCTCTTCCATCGAGATTTTATGTTCCAACATCAGGTGCTCTATTCTCTACATTGGTTCCTCGAGTTACCCTCATTGATGGGGCAACACTTCCTCTTCTTATTTTTGGTGGTATTATCCCCTGACCACACACAAAAGAGGTAGTAGAAGTCAATTTCCAATTCCTCTTTGGTAGTTTCTCCTACCAACTAACTTCTAAGTTAAATAGTTGAATTTGCCCTTTCCTATAAAAACAAACAAACAAGGTGGACTCCTCACAAGGTAAGCCTACTACTAAACATTCCTAGATAAGTTTACATAATGAGCCGATTCCCCTTTTGAACCATGCTCTGATACCAAATGTAACAACCCAAAATTCCACACTCAATTTTTTTTCAAATAGCTTAGAGTCATTAACCCTCTTAGGACCAACACCACTCTCCCATTAACCACCAACTCACATCCACAATTAGCCTATAGATAAGTGGTTAGTTATTTTAGCAAGTTCATCATTTATTCATATTTACTTATGGATTACCACCCTCCCCTTTCTTTCCTCTAAAAGGGTACCTCTAGTAAGACCAGATCTCTACAAGTGTCATTTAATGTAGAAGTTTTCCTTTTTCCATATTTTAAAAGGAAACATCCAGCACATCACACTACACAAGTCTCTTAGTGTAGAAGTCCCCTTTTCTATCCATCAAAAAGGTTTGTGCAAATCTCTACAAACTTCATAGGCCAATCAATGAGTTGCACTATGCAAGCAATGGTTGATTATCCCTTCTTCTATCAAGGGCTTGGTTTACTCGACAACATCCATCCTTACATAATACAATAGAAATGGAACTATAGTCATTAAACACTTGGTTTCTTCAAAGGTCCTAGGTTCATTAGTGACTTAAGCTTACTTTCCTTTATCAAGACATCCTTGTGGCTCTTAAGAGTGAATATACCAAAGTTAAAACTACAAACTAGCTTCAGATATATCACTTGAACCGACTTGGCTCAATCATTAAAGCTCTACGTAGCCAATGTGAGCACTTAGCTCATGAGGTATCTCATGCTTTCTCAAAAACTCAGAGTGGTCTCCCATTTTAACAAACACTATCCTGAGTTAAGTTGCACTACCAAAAAACTTGACCACATTATAATCTTAACACCGACCTTCGAGGCAACGAGAGATAAGCTCAGGAAAAGTCTAGATGTTTGTCCAACATACATTCATTCATTTGTAAACAAGCATGAATTCAAAATACCATCTCATAACTTGGACGAAGTTACGACATTCATTAAAGTCTCCCTTTAAATACTCTTGCATAGTTTCTATTCTACGGAAGGTAAAACACATAGATAATTGCAACACAAACTTTAGACCATTCCCATTAAAATTTTCCACCAAGAAGCAAAGCAAAAGATAGAACGTAAAGAACACTATTATCATGAAACAACTTTACCATAAGCAACATAAAATGTATGCATTACATTCAGTGAGGTTCTAAATCAACCTCTATCTTGGAGATTACATAAGATGTTTCCACATAATGATTAATTACAAGCTTCTACAATTCCACATCTCATTGGCATAATTTTTCCAATAAAATCTACCAGTCAACACAGGAGCTAACTGGTGCTACCAGTACATAGAAGGACAAAGATTTCTTTATACACCAACGAAGGGTTCTCTTTCGCAACTCAGTCAAAGACTCAACTCTGGTATAGTACATTGTCCTCTACCACTAGCCATTGCAACAAATCTAGATTTAACACACCAGAGCAAAAATACCTTTGGTCATCAAAAAAGGAATGTCCATTCCTTGAGATCAGAGATGGCTCCCATAAAAACTCAAATTTTACTTCATATTCTCAATTAAAAGTGAAAATTTGCATGAATCAAACACAATTGCAACCATGCAATACTTCTCTCTACCAAAGCATTCAAAAATAACAACACACAAAAATCATTTTATCTCAATCATCTCGCAAACGTAGATCAAGCAAATTTCATAAATAATTTTCTCCATATTAGTACCTACGATCATTGTTTCTCTTAAAAAGACAACACAAAGTCACACACATATTTCCCATTCTTTCCTCAAATTCCAATATTTACCAACAAGCATTTCAAAGGTAAATTTTACATAAACAACAACATACAAAAGGAACTCAAGCCTAATCTATGTTTCTTTCCAGAGACCTAGCTTCATTTCCATTAAAAACATACCTCAAGTTCTACCAACAACTAGCTTACACTACCATTCTTTTCCTAGCTGGACATAGCTCTTCTCAACTTAACATTAGCTCAAGGTTTCAAGATCTCGGGTTCGCCAAACTCAAAAGTCAAAGCGTTTTCAGAACTCAGCAACAAAGTTTACATAAAACTTTTAATCAATTTAAATCTAAGTTACACGTTGGAGCAACATGTTCGAGTGGAAAGAACCTTCAACTCTCAACCAGCTCTTTTCTTAAAAGAAAACCTTTCCACAAGAATAACTTCCTAAAATATCCAGTATTTACGGTTTCAGATAGAAACGCAAAGCAGTAAAGCATCCATGATATGTAGAGCAAGCATTAGTTTCAGTCACTATGTTACCCAAAATGTGGTCAAGCACAAGTTTTTCTACAACAACAAAACCAAAAATAACTATTTCCATAATCATTTAACAGTTGACACACAAGGATTATTTCCACAAGAGATCATTGGCTGACCCATGAAAGAACTCACCTCAAACAAAATAGTTTAACACCACAAAATAAATCAGTTTGCTTTCCTTAAAAGAGTTCTACCTGTTGTTCATCACCGGTCTTTTAAGCTTCCTACTCTGCACCTCTACCTTCCTTCACCGCCAGATAGACTCTTTTCTCCCACGTTCCTTCTTTTTTCCAAAACTCCCCCAAAATATTCTTTCCAAAAACGACACTAGTCTTTTCTCTTCGCTTACCAAACCGTTCCACACTTTTCAAACTTCCCACTACCGAGGACATCATTCTCCTTGCTCGACACATTTCCTCTCTTTCATCCACCACTAGGGACTTCAACCAAATTTTCATTAAGAGCAATGGTGGTGGAAAACAAAACAACTCAAACTCTCATGATTGCACACTCAACAACCATCCATAATATAGCTTCAAGTGGAACTAAGTTTTCACCAACATATAGACATCATAACAGCCACGAAGCAAAAATAATCAAAATAACAATTCTACGAGGAACAAGCTCCTCTATTACAAAAAAAACAAGGAAATCACAATCAACATTATTATCTTTACCAACTAAAACAAAATATTTCTTTTTTCTAGATTCTACTCTAGAAATATATATTATAATATATAAAACACATGCTTCCTTTCCCTAGAAAGATCAACAACAAACAATCATTTCCATAGCCACTTATCAATTTCAACCAAAACAACTATTTTATGATAAGCATTTCTTTAGCTAAAGATCAACATAATTAGTTTCTTTTATGCAAGTCATGTTATGCATTCTCCATGAAAGAAGCACTCATTCGTGTTGCTTCTGAATACTTCATCGAATAACCCATCACATCATTTCCCTTGGACATTCCCTTTCTCGGTGACCAATTCTTTCTACCACCAATAGCAACTCTTTCCTGCAAAAGTGATGTTCCATTAGCAACATCTTATTCTTTCATAAAAACTAGATTTGCAGGAACTTTAACATGAGAAGATGATCAATCAAATCACCACATAATTCCATCAACAATACATATTTTTCATGATAAATAAATAGATAGTCCATCATCTTATCAAAAGAAGCATTAGCAAATCATGAAAGCATTAGCAAACCACAAAACCAAAAGTTGGCCAAGGGAGGGTCATGACAAGTGATATTAAATCAATTTTTTTAATTATAAGAGGGTGAATTTAGAGAACTATCAAGACTTAATTGCAACTTGTAGACTATTCTCAAAGAGGTTACACTTTGTGAAGGTCATTTGAAAATAGTATAGATTTATCTATTGATGTTGTGAAGATGGTATACAATGCACTAACCAATATTAATATTCTTAAGTAGGATTATAAAAATTTAAGGGAAACAAATGAAAATTTGAAGATCAAGACTAAAATGGTAGATGTTTCTTATGATACAGGTAACCTTATCCAAAGGATAAATTATACTTGTGATACTTGTTACTTGAAATTTATTGATGATAGTGGTTTTTATGTTGAAGGTCAAGAAGAAGATCACAATGATGGTAATATAATGATTTCTCATTGTAATATTTTTTATAGTGATCATTGTGTTGTTAATAAATATATTGGGTGCTTTGGAAAATACACTAAAGGTATTGGATCTAAATTAATGTAAAGAATGGGATGTAATGTTAAAGGTCTGGGAAATAATGAGCAATAAGGAAACTCATAGATCCAAGCATAAGGTTAAAAAATTAATGCCTTCATTATGTTGACTAGACAAGAAATGGGGACACCAAGTTTATGAAAGAAGAAAGCTATGTGATGGATGGAAATTTTATAATAATATATTATAGTCATTGTAGCTAATTAGGACATGTGATAAATAAGTTTTGGGATATACATCCATGTGATATTTATGGTGGAAACACTCATTGTAAGAAATGTAATGACCACAAGGATAAAATGGACAACAAAACACATGTTGATTATGGATTTATAGATGTGATAGAGTGGAAAAAAGTGAAAGACATGTTAAGGCAATTCTAGAGGAAAATTTTCTTCTCAAAAGAAGAAAATAAAGTGAAAAGATGATATTGTACAAATGGTGATTGTTTATGGCTATCAAGCCTTCATGTATGCACTAAGTTAAGTTGTCAAGAGAGACCATAATTATGGCTATGGGTTATCCATATGAAAATCCTTGTATGAGTTGGTTGGGGCCAACCATGGGAAAAATTCTTTATTGAGATGGTTTATATTAGCCACTTGAAAACCAATAGTGATGTTTAAACATATAACATGATTCTAGATATAAACACCCCAAGTGTATGATGGAACAACATTTACATTGTAGTGGAACAATGTCAACTTTGATAAAGACCCTCACTATAAATGAGTACCTAATTATCCATAAGATATAGAGAGGGAGGTGAAACCCATATTCCCTTGTGTTATTGGGAGTTCTTTAAGTCTTAGAAAACATTAACTTATGGAGGGTGTTGTAGGATTAATTTAATACTTTAATATGTATGAAGTAATGCATCGACTAGGATGGGAGCTAGGTGGTTATAAAATTGCTAGGGGACTTTTCTAGAAGGTTGGTGATTATTTTGAATGTAATACTAAATATTATTATTTTTGGAATGAAACTAGAAAGAAATTGTGTCTTTTAAAAAAGAGTATTTTTTTATAGTATGATGATTTACATTCACCAAAAATAAAATTCTTAATGAGGCTCTAATCACTGACTTCTCATATTCCTCCTAAAATATCTAGAAATTGACAAATTATCATCATATCTTGGGAGAACCATGATCTAGAAAAACATGACCATTCAATGGTTAGTAGCACTATGATGGAAAGAATGGGTTTATATTATTTAATGGAATGAGATTTCAGTTAACTAAGGTTTTATCAGAGCAAGTCCCTAAGTTTGTGCATGTATCCTCACAATACATGATGTCTTCACTAGATGCCATAAATATAACTTCATGACTTTGTGTCCCATTAGGGGTACATAAAAACATAAAATAACATTTGCTATTTTTCAACTTAAATTTAAAGAGCTTTCTTTTTCTTTATCAAATATATATTAGCTTATCAAATATTTTTTATATTATAGAAAAATAAATAGCTTCATATAAGTTAGAATTGAAACCAAACATAATGCTATGTTGAATCTAAATGTAATTCAAGTGAACTTCAGCTACCAATATATACCAACAAAGAAATGCATTGAAAAATTCATGGCATATCACATTATTATATCCTCTTTAAAGTATATATAGAGTTTGGTTCATAAATAATATTTTTAAAGTCAAGTGAATTTAAATATAAAATGAGTAATTTAAGTGGATGCATGTAAAACTTATAAAAATGCATAGCTCAAATAAATAATTCAATTGTTTTAACATAATATTTGTACATTTAAAAATATTATTAATATAATTTTATTATAATAAAACAATTATGAAATAAAATAAATATAATCACAAATATTATCTATTAGAGCAAATTATAGGGAGTGGTCACGGTGTTAAAGAACTATCCATTCTTTTATACTTGCTTTTTGAGGCTAAAAATAACCAAAAAGGTAATATTTTTAGTTGTACCTTTGCTCGAGCCTCCCTCTATTCATGATTTCCATAACTTGGTCTACTCAATGCAGTGGGCATGCATAATATGCTATCATAAAATTTTCTAACCTCAAGGCTCTAGAGCTCTCTATCATCTCCTTTTTGCAGTGAAAATGAATTCATTTTTACCCCAAACCTTTTACCCCCTTCCCCTAGCTGTCCCAGCCAATATTTATTTCTTATTCTCAATTTTTCATTAAAGCATTGGTGTGAATCATAATCAAATCCTTAATCTAACTTGATTTTCCCTCCAAAATTTAAGGGAAAAATTAGGGTACGATAGCATTTAATCCATATTAGAATAGAAACACCTCTAAGTAAACAATAAAAGCATCTAATCATCTTACATCACTAACCATAAGCAACAAAAAATATTCTTGTCTCAAAATTAGAACATCTATGTCAATTTTTAACATACTTATTAGGCAATAAATACATCAAAAAGAGGTAAATATAGATACTTAATTTCAAGCATATCATTAATCTTCAATTTTTCCAATCTCTTAATTAAGTAGCCAATCAGTTAGCCCAATTGAATTGATCATAAGTGATAGCATCACCAATGATTTTGTCTCCCTGGTAGTGCTTTTGTAAAATTTGACTTTTCAAAATTTCCCACCTGGATTTGGCCTCCAATGTCCATTTTAGCAAAAGTAAAAGAGCAAAATTATTTCCAGCACTATCACCCTCAAACAATTTTGATTTTTAAGCACTAAAAATAAAAATATCACTATTGGTACCTTTCAAGCCACCCACCATTAATGGATCCAATCACCAAGATCTAATTTGCATCCCCAGTAGAAATTTTAAGCCTAATAATTGTCATTTATAATCTTCCTCCATCAATGGAATCTTGATCCCATTTTAATTTCTTACCCTCTCCAATTCTATCATCTTCAATGCATTCCTTCCCCCAAGGATCCATGGATTCCTATAAAACTAGCACTTGGGATGACCAATTCATATTAGCTTGCAATGCAACAAAATTCTTGTAAATTTCATCTATGTCCATAGGAATTCATGTCTTCAAGGAAAAAGCAAGCTTCAATCAAGCTTCTATAACAAGGGAAAAACAACCTTAGCATATTGGATCAACAAGTATGCTTTGGTATTGTGCTCTTTCCTCTTACTTTATTTTGGTACTTTATTTATTTTTGTAGCTCTAATCTTTGATTTGATTTTATAACTAATTTGCTTTGAACATCTCACTTACATTGAGTTTGGCATTTCCTCTTTTATCATTGTTATTTTAAATTTTAAGCAATAACTCTTTCTATTTTATGTCATTTAGTAGGGTATTTGTACCCCTTTGTTAAATACCTTCATCATATTAATAATTAATTCATCAATTCAATGAATTAATTCTATTTTATTATAATTTAAAGTGAATGTGTTACCAAATTATAGATCTTGTGGCATTATCGCTTTCTATTTTTACATAGTCGTAGAGAACAAAAGTATTGCCTATTAGGAAAAAGCACCAATAATCCTATCATAAGCCTAGTGGCACTTCCATCACTAATCATCTAATCCATACCTTTGTTATTTTATTAGTTTTAAACTCCTATATGAACAAGGGTTTAATGTTGGCCAAGAAATCTTGATATTGTCCGCTAGCTCAAGCAAAAACCTTTGCTACTCATCTCTTGCTTTTCTATCTATTTTGTAGGAAAGCAAAAGCTCCATTGGGATGCAAAAGAATTGGTAGTGCTTATACATTTATGGTAGAACTAGGTTCTTCCAATCAATATCTCATTCATTTTAGCATTTAGACTATAAAATATTTTTGTTGTTTCAAGAAATGAGTCTATGTTTTTTGTTTATTCATTAAAATAAATAAAAAGAGAAAGGAAACTAGTTTAACATCATAATTATTAAGGAGACCAACTAAATCATTAACCTTGTCATCATTAAATCAAAATTTCATATAGCTACATATAAGACTTTTTTGTTGCATATCTCCTGGACCGTTTCCTTTAAAAGAGAAATTATCTTTGCTTTATCATTAAATTCAAAATAATTTTAGTTATATACCTTGTTAAATTGTATGTTGCATTAGGGCTAGATTAAGGTTAAGATTATTCAAAGAATATCTTAGGAGAAATGCAGTTTTTATTCAATCAATCCATCAAACTATGGACTCAAGGCTTACAAATTGCACCTATCGTCAAGGTGATGAAAGAGTAGAGTGAGAAGCATCATGAAGAGAACCTTCATGATACCTTTCCCATTCCATTTATTAGACCAACATACAAAAAACATATCTATTATTCCTAAATTTTGTAAGAATAGTTACAACATTTCCCTACATACATTAAGCCCATGGCTTTTTAGGATCTAGTCATATACCCTTAGGTAACTTTATGTACAAATTCCAACCATTCTAGATATAGAGGGGTTTGTACATAATTGAGACCACATACGTTATTGTCTATAACATAAATTATCTTATCCCAAAAGGGTGTTTAGTATTAAATATCACAAAAAGAAGAAATAATAAGCCAAAACTTCAACATATTAGATATTGTTACATTATTTGGCATTATTGTAATCATTTATTATTTGTAATTATTAGGATGTTAATTAAATATTTCTTATGTGAGAAATATGAATAGACATATATCCCATGAGATTGAGAGAAGGTGAATAAAATTTGGAATGTCAAGAGTCTCATGAATATGAAGAGGCTCCATGTAAAATTGTATATATGGATGGCAATACTATGTATAATGTAATTTTTGTGATTTGAATGAGAAGTATTGTAGATTAGTTTTAATATTTGATTTATTGCATGAGTATGATAATATTGAGTATGACCTAAGTTCTTGTATGAAATATTATGAATAATCTTATCCTTGCATTTATATTATCTTATTGAATCTAGGTCATTCGCTTCACAACAAATAGACAACAATCCATTAAAAAGGAATTTTTTCAAATTCAACAAATGACAATAATCCATAAGAAGGCAATTTCAAAAAGTAAGAAACCATTTATGTTATATGAAAAAGTATTAGTTGTTATCAATAGGTAAATATTATTTCTAGTTTATTACATAACATCCATATGTATAATAAACCTAATTTTTTTCTTTTCCAATACAACACAACAATATAATGTACAAAAAAATTCAACAATATTTCTCCAAATATTATTTCATTTTTGGAGTGGTAACTAGTTTACATTCTTTCCTCTATGCAATCCAACCTATATTGCTTCTACTCAAGGATTACACACTCCCCTCTATGCAACCCATTACTTCTGATAACTCTTTGGATCTGCATACTCTCCTTGATGAAATCCAATCCCTTTTGGAAATTTTGAAATTTTCTTGCTCCTCTATGTAATAAAAAATATTGTATACCAACTATGCATATCTTCCCATGTTTGAGGTTTAGACCAATTGGTGCGATGAAACCTCGTAAGGGGATAAATACCCAGGGTTCAAATATTGGACCTCATCAGACTAAATCTTGTTAACTTTCCCAGTGCTTTCAACAGGTAAAAGGTTTAAAATAAATGTGACTTGGTGGTTATAGGACTAAACTACATGGAGTACTATGTGGCAGCTTCTAGGGTGGACAACACAATATACCATGGTGGCCGTTGAGGCAAACAACCCACCTAGATCATTGTGGTGGCTACTGATTCCAACTTTATTTATCTTCCATGCAATCAATGACTTCCTCCTCTCATTCCATTTTTGTCTCTATGCCTCATCATTCCTCATCCCCATTTCCTTCATCATCTCCCCACATACAACCCCTTTTATTCCACCCCTTTCTTCAAATAAATTTCCTTATTCATGTTTTTGCTTAAAACTCATAGCAAAATATAACAAAGGAAAATAAAACCATAAAAACTAAATGAACACACTTGCTCATTCCATCAACATCACTCTTATAAAATATAAATATAAAAATATATAAGAAACATGAGATTTTGCAATAGTAGTAAAGTTCACATGGGCTTCCACACATCATGCAAAAATTCAAGCAAGCAGTTTCCTTCCCCTCATGGTGGCTTTTGACTACTTGTATTTACAAAAACCATCATAGAAAATTACTTCCTCTTTGTAATTTCATTTGCAATGTAGGATTATAATGTTCAATAGAATCAAATAACATAATTTTATTTCATTTCCATAATTTATATTTATCAGGAATAAAATATGTTTTCCATTAAAATTCACACATATATCATTTGTAATGCAAACACATCGTCTCATATACCAATAACTATAATACAAATCCATACATGATATTATAATTTTAATAAGTCATCTAACCATCATAACTTATTTCCATAATCATAGAGTCCAAACAAAAGGAATGATCGCATCCATTTAAGCAATAATCTAAGTCCATAAGAGAATCATAATTTCCATCTAATCAATAACCTAAGCTAATAAATAGAGTAAGGGAAGTGAGCACTATAGAATCATTTTTAAATTTTAAATTTTATCAAAGATATTTTTGGATTTCTCAAGTTGCTATGTTTACCTAATTTCATTTCATTAATACATTGAATCTCCCTTGATAAATTATGATCTAATATTTGACTTTTATCAAAAAATAATTTAACACTACAATAGAATAAATTATCTATTGCTCTATTTCCTTCTTAATAGATATGCTAGTATTTTCTAGATACTAACTTCATCAATAATTATAAACCTAAAGAATAATGCTATCATTGATCCAGTATCCATATTCATTTATCTTGATAACATAAATAACACTTAATGAAACCCCTCAATTAAAATGTATTTCAATCCTTTTCCAATGGTCATCCCTATAAGAAGTGACTTGACCTCCATATTTCATTAAAATTTTGTATGATTCCAAGAATGTGAGGAGAATTTTACCTTCAATATTTCAAAAAAATAGTGACTATAATCTTTCCAAGGTTTGTTTTTAAAGTACCATCAAAATTATGTTTTATAAATCCAACTTATGGACATCTCCATTTTACCATGAATTTGATGTAGATCCTTTTGCCTAATTTTATTGCTATAGTTCAAATATGCATATATATTTAAATCTTTTAACCAAGGGGCCAGCATGTATTTTCACACCCAAGATATCCCATAGTGAAAACAACACTTGTAGATGATTAGTAAGAGTGGAAGTAGTATGAATCCCAACTTGGATATGGTTTTGAGATTTATTTTTAATTTTATAGTTAATTTCAAGTCATAGATTCCAAAAAATAATGATAAAACTAATCCTCTACATAATGCTTAACATTTTAAAATTTAAAATAACTAATTTGATATTCCATTAACTCTTCTAGTATTAGTGGAATGAGTCAATAGATTCTTATCAAAAATAAAAAAACCAAATCTAAATTGTGGAAGCAAAACGACAATTAAAGAGTTAATAGTTTGATGTTTCTAGCTCTTGCTCACAAAAGCAAGCCTAAAAGGCTCATGATACCCTAAAATATACCTTATATCCTCTCCTTTGTAAACTATTACATGTGAAGACTTTGATTTATGCAACCAATTATATACATCCTATTTATTGAATAAGTAAATAACATAAAATTTCACACTTATGATTATATCCTATTTTATTAAATTACTAAATTTAGACTCAGGAATAAAATTTAATTCTATCAACATATTATTAGAATAAATTCAAGTATTTTTTGGGTTATTCCTTAGTTTAGTTTATGAGACAATGGAATTTAAATAAATAATCTATACTACAAGAAGTACGTTGGATAGTTTCATAATATGACAAAAACTATGATCACTAACATTGTCCTAAATATACAACAAATCATTATGAATACTTTAGTATTTAAGGTTAAAAAATTCCATCAACATACATAGGTATTCCTTTATTTGACAAAGGAAATAAGAATGAACTTTGGGACTCAATTTTTGATAGAACAAAATTTTGTTTGACAGGTTAAGCAGGGCAGATCTTAATCATGGCTTAAAGACTACAATTTATGAAGGCTACATCACAATCTATCACTACATACATAGTGTTACTTCAAATGTTTCCAATAGGTGTAACACCTAATTTTGACGAAAATCAAAGAGATATTATAATAAAAAGATGTGAGAAAATTATATTTCCTCTTTGTAAGTGGATATACAAAGGAAAGAATATTGGAGATGTAGGCCTACAAAATTATAAAGTCATAAGTTTGAAATTGAGGTAGAAACTTGTTGGAGATTATTATTCAAATATGAATGAAAATGTTATATAGGTTATAGGAATGCAATAAAATTTCTAAGAAAAAAATTATACCTAGGGTTTAACAATGTATAACTTTATATTAGAGAGTTTATTTGATCAAGAAAGATGTTAGGTGGTTAGTCAATGAAGAGAATTCTATAAGTTTTTAGTTTAATGTTACAAATATAAATAATTGTCATGGAGAATAAATCCTACCATTATTTGTTGTAATCTATGGCTTGAAAGGAATAATATATTATTAAAAAATACATCTCATAATCATATCCAAGTTTAGAATCATATTGTTGCCTCTCTTGTAGAATGCTTATAATCATGGTTCTCATAATGAGAAGTGTGAAGTATGGAAAAATATATGTTAGCTTCTTGGTTACATGATTTGAGTAAACATATAATAGTCATGTAAAAAATAGAATTAATACAAAGGATATACATCTATGGTAAAATAAAAATGTCCAAACATTGGGTTCATCAGAGTTAATTTTTATGGTGATTCTAGAGGAAACTTAGGAAAAAACTAGTAGAGGTGGTATTTTTTGGAATAATGAAGGTAAAAATCCTCTCACCTACTGAGAATCACATAAAAATTCAATTTACAACTACGTAAATACTAGGGAACCTCTTTTATGGATAAAGAACTTAATAGAAAAATTATGGATATATATTTCAATTGAGATTCACATGTTATTATTGATGTTGTCAAGAAAAATGGTTGTTAGAATTGTGTCAACAATAATATTATTTTCATTGTCAATTAAGTAATTATGGAATCAATATCTTAGAAATATTCACATATCTATAGAGAAGGAAATATAACTATATATAACTTAGTTAGTCATGGTATTGATCTTCTTCTTTACAAAATCTAAACTTTAAAAATAATTAACTAAGGAAGATTTTATCTCTTAGTGAAAATTATAAGGAGTTGATAGAAGAAACAAGGTAATTTTATGGAGATGAAGAATATCTTTAATAGAAAGACAAGTTGGATATTATCAAATTGATCTAACAAGAAGTAAAGTATTTTAATATATCAAGTGGCATTAGCTCAATCAATTAGATTCCTTGACTTTTAAGGAGCATACCAAGGTTATAATCTTGCCAAAGTGATACATGCACAATGTCTAAGCTTCTGTAATACCACTATGTCGTCATGATGTAATTAAAAAGGGCCCATTTTAATCTCGCATAACCCATTAAAAATTAATTATTTTAAAATTTTCATGGGAGTTCACCCAATAGAAGCCACATATAGACTTTAAGATATATACATATATAATTCATTTTTATATTATCTTAAGTTTAAATAAATTTAAATAACTATCTATTTATAAATTAAGCGTTGTTTTTACTCAAAAAAATTGTAATTTTATATTAAGAAAATATGAAATTACATTTTTTAGATGCCTCTTTGTAATTTATTCAAAGTTTCAGTAATGACCTATAAATTAGGTAGCTTATAAATCATAACTATATATCTCTATTATGATAAGTTATATCCTTACACACCTTCCCAATTTGTCAACCAATATTCTTTAAATAACTGACTTCTGAGTTTTTTGAAAAAGTTGCTTTAATTATGCTTGCTTTAACTGGAGTGAATTAATCCCCCTAGATAGAGATATGGACCACTTGTAGTGCATTATCCCCACTGAATTCTTGTACTAAGCATGTATTAGGTTTAATATAAAGCACCTCCTTTGAGAATTCATCTGCTTCCTTATTCAATTTTCTATAAATATGCCAAAAAGTAAAAGTTTCACTTCGATCCACAACTTCTTTTATTTGAGATAATATGGGTTGTAGAATCATGTTTTCCATCCTAAAAACATCAAACATCCAATTTATTACCACCTATGAGTCTATAAATTTGAATTTTTTGTATTACTTTTGATTCTATCAACTAAACCAACAATTGAGTGCCATTATTTCAGCATAATTACTAGAACCTTATATTATTCTAGCCTTAAATTTAAAATAATGAGGGTAAAAAATATATAGTAATCATCCTAATCCACAAACTCTAGGGACCCCCTATCTAGCCCCATAAAAAAAGTCCCAAGCCCATGATTTATCAATCTTTGGAGGGATGATTTGTTTGTTTACCTTTGTTGTTGCTAAAACCTTACAGTTATTGAAACTTCTAATGATTTGGGAGGAGACTTGCCAAGTAGGCTTCTCTTGATCCTAAAACATTCCTGTGTTTCTAGATAATCATACTCCCAAAGACACAAACAAAGAGAAAGCTATAAAACATTTGTATGACCTATTTTCAAACCAATATTTTAAGCACTCTTCTTGCCATCCTATAGGAAGCTTTAATTGTGCTATTACCTCCCTATAAATCTATCTAGTAATGGAGCAAGCTACCAGTAAATTATCAATTATTTCATTGGTTGAATTATATAAGTGGAACCTTCTAGACCATTCCAAATTTTCTTTTGTAATACCTCCCATGTCATAACCTTATTTTCTATGGCAATCTATAGGAATATTCTTGCCTTCAATGGGGATTTTTGCTTCCAAAGTGTCTTCAACCACCATGTTGTATTGTCATTACTATCTTCCAACGTAGTCTGATACCCCAAATTTGGAGTGTACTCCCTCGTAGATTCATTCTTTGTATAGACTAATTTATCAGTTTCCTCTCACAAATTGATATATCAAGATTTAAGTATCATACATATTCTTCCTAGTGGTGTGCCTCTTGGCCCTAAATCCCTAACACTAATCCTTTCATACTTGACTCCAGTTTATAAAATATTCTAGGTCAGCTACTTGGGTGAGAGTTCCAATCCCTTGAGCTCTTAGGGTCTAAATTACATATTTGGAAATCTATGCATATCACCACAATCAATCCAAGGGTCTAATGCTAGTATTACCCTTGAACCATCCCCTATTTTCTAGGTAAGCTAATCACCTATGGTATAAAAGTATTGAATCATTGCCTTCCAACATATTGAAACATTATGGGTTTGCTTCATTAGGGCCCTTATCCACTTCTCAACTATGAGTGGCTCTAAATACTTTTCATGTATGATCTTATTCCATAAGCCTTCCTTTGATATTATCTTCCAAACACACTTTTTTGTTAGAGCCTTGCTTAAAAGGAATATGGTATTAAGTCTCCATCCTCCTTTTTCCTTGGGTTTGGCTAAGTATTTCCATTTAATAAAGGGAATACCTTCCATTTCCTTTTTCCCTATCCATAAATTATATAGTTTAACTATCTAATTTTATCCAAAACTTCTTTTGGTATATGATCCCAAGATTGCTAATATACTGGCATTACCTCCAACACATAATTGACCAAAGTCAATCTCATTTCCAAAGAGATCCATTTGTTGCACCATATATTAATTTTTTATTCCACCTTCTTTATCAATAAATTCCAATCTTGTTTAGTGTCAATGGGTTTAAAAAAGAACCCTAGATATTTAAAGCCCTCTTAAAGATAATATTTTTTAAAGGGGAAAATTTGACCTATTAATATGGTCTAATCTTGATCCACATAGTTAAAATAAATACTTGAATACATTTTCATTGATATACATACTGTCATGACCCACCCCTTGGAAAACTTTCTTATATTGTGTGGACATATATTTTGGATAGTTATCTTATGGATGAGATACTTGACTATGTGTTTATTGCTATGAAGACATATATATATTGTGGAAGATGTAGTTATATCGTTAATGAAATGATAGACTATTTCATGTTTAGTTTGTAACTATATGAATTATATGAGATAATACGATGCTGCTAATGAAATAATATTTTTGCAGGAACATGTCCCTTTATGGTGACAAAAATAACTAACCATCGAGTATGGGATTGCCTAAGGGAAATTATGTGATGGGAAAATTGTCAAAAAATTCAGGGGTACATGAATGAATGTCCTTTGCATGAAGTTGCATATCATATTTTGCTTATATTTAAAAAAAAGAACATCCATATTTCGTTGAATTAGTTTCAGCATAGTAAATTTTTTATGAAGGAATTTCATTTGATATGGTCTTATTGCTAAAAGAGTTAGTATACCATTCTTATTTAATTAAATGTTTTTATACTATGCCCAATATAAAAATGAATGAATAGGAATATGATGTTTTGGAGTTATGAATTGCACGTTAGTGCTAAGTTTGTGAGAATTTGAAGAAACACACACTTATACTGAGAGGGGGGGTAAAAATATAAGATAAAAATTTTCCTTCCAACCCACAGGAGACACCAGTCCCCTTGTGCAAGTTCGTGGGCACCAACCCATAGGAGACACCAATGCCCTTGTGCAAGTTTGTGGGCACCAACCCACATGAGACACCAATCCCCTTGTTCAAGTTCGTAGGCACCAACCCATAGGAGAAAAAATCCCCTTATGCAATTTTGTGGGCACCAACCCACAGGAGACACCAATATCCTTGTGCACCAACCTCAAATATGAAGACACCAACCTTGATCAACAAATAGAGAATGATATATTGGTGTTTGAAAGCTTCAAATGGATAAAATATCTTTCACATTCATTAAGTTTGTCACTTCTATATGTCTCACATTTATTACATTTTAAAGGTAGCCCAAGTCTAGCACTAGATAAATTACTTGCATGTTGAATTGGAGATGCTAATACCTTGCTTTTATTTGACTATCATGTGTACCTTTTCTTCTTCTTATATATGGCTGATTTGTCCTTCTTTCTTAAATTGGAAGCTTGGGGTAATATGTGCACTAATCCTCTTACTCTATCATTTGATGCTATGTGCACTATGTGATGCCATGAATTGCTTCAAATCTAAGTTTCCTTTTGTATGTGGTCACAACTCTTTTTTTGGTTCTTACGTGTACTTCAAAATAGTAAACTCTTCCCCTTTTCAATGCAACTTTGGCTCTCACTTCTTTCTCAAGACTCTTCCCAATCTGGATCAAAGTGTTCCAATAAATTCTCTTCTCATCACCACATATCAAAGACAATATGTTCTCTAGAAAAGAACATAAATCCCACCAAATCCAAAAATCAAGCACAATATTTCTCTCCAAATTCTTCAGTGCACCTCGAAGCTTTGACAGCAAAGACCATAAGATAATAAATCTTGACCATAGGTTAAATCTTATGAATTTAAATTAAAACTAAGATAAATCAAAGTTTCTTTTTTTTCACATGAAATCAGGCCAAAGACTTGTTGGCATTTTTGCCACATTGTTTTGATTCTTGATTATTCATGTGTAACATGTTGAAGTTCTCACTCCGTTGTGTGTTTCTACGAGTTTTGGTGCCAAAACAGCTAAGTCTGAAGACTGTCGCGATATCGCGACCAAAAATAGCACAGGTTCAAAACCGTCGCGATATCGCGACATGTCGCGTTATCGCGGGTCTTTTGAGGAGAGAGAAGCAAAGTCGGAGAATGTCACGATATCGCGACATGTTCCAAAATCATGGTCAAAATGGTCAACGGAGGCAGAGCAGCAAAATTGTCACGATATCACGACATGTCGCGTTTTCGCAACTTGCGATGGCCATGGAGCAGAGTGTTAGAAATTTTCATGATTTCGTGACATAATTAAGCAAAGGGCAATGTCAATGAATCACGTCACAATTTCGTGACAGAAAAATGAACAAGGGCCAGAATGTAAAAAACGTCGCGATATCGCGACATGTCGCATTATCGTGATCGAGTTGAAGAAAAAGCATAAGGCATGAAAGATGTCGCGATTTCGTGACATTTTTGAAGATAAGACCAAACAAGAGCAAAACGTCACGATTTCATGATAGAAAGTGGCAACAGCAGAGAAAGCAAGGAAACGTCACAATTTCACGACATATTGTGGAGGAAAGGCTAAATAGACAAGAAGTGTCACGATTTCACGACATGTCTTATTTTCGTGATGTGAAAGCGCAAAAAGAAAAAAATGGTACGAAATGTCACGATTTCGCGACATGTTCCATTTTCGTTGCTTGCAAGAGTATGAAGGCCAAGGAAGAGAAAACTGTCGCGATTTCACGACATGTTGCAGTTTCGCGGGTAGACAGAAGAGAAAGGCACAGAAAGTAGATGTCGCGATTTCATGACATGTCACATTTTCGCGACAAGAAGTAGTGATGAAGCCAAAAGAGAGAAAGATGTAGCGAAATCGTGACTTGTCGCATTTTCACGGTTTGAAATAGCGCAAGGACAACATAGAGACAGAATGTCGCGATTTTGCGACGCGTCGCATTTTTGCGACCTAAGGTGACGAAGGAGAACAAAGAGCCGGATACGTCACGATTTCATGATATGTTTGGTTTTCGCAATCCAAAATGGCAAAAGCATACGAAGGAGAAAAATGTCACGATTTCACGACATGTCACGTTTTCGCGACCCGTCACAGTTTTGCGCCAAAAAGCAGTTTAACGGCCCGTTGAAATATTGTGATTTCCAAGGATTAAAAGCACTCTAGAATTGAATGTTTTGCTGCTTTCCAATGCGTGCAAGGTAGAAGAACGTGCTTAGGCCTGTAGCGAAGCACCATAATTGAAGACACCTCCATTATTAAAATCTTTTGTTCATGATTTTCTAACGGTCCATGCATGCTTCGAGGATGACCATTCAATGAAGACGACTGGTTCCCTATTTCATTTAATTTTTGGTTTCTCCGAGGCTGGTTTAAGGGGATCATTTCCTTATTTCTACTACACATTTTGTAGATCTCGAGGAGG
The DNA here is from genome assembly GCA_028583015.1 of Wollemia nobilis. Lineage (NCBI taxonomy): Eukaryota > Viridiplantae > Streptophyta > Pinopsida > Araucariales > Araucariaceae > Wollemia > Wollemia nobilis. The sequence goes on from JAQPPZ010001808.1 coordinate 5,617,848, forward strand.
TCCGTTTCATGTTTTAAATGTTACAAAGAGGCAAGACCTCTATAAATATCAATGTATATCTCAGAAAGAGAGATGGAGAGAGAGATACTTTTGCTGAAACACTTTTCAAGTTCTTTGCATGAATGAAAGATATTTGGCCTCTGGTTTTGCAAGCAATTTTATGTGTGTTTTTCCTTCTATTTCATGCATTCCTCATTTGCGCTCGTATTCCTTATCTGCTGCTTAATTTGAATTCTGCATCTGAGTTTAAATATTGCTAGTGAGGAAGTGAGTTCTGGAATGCGATTTTGGAGGTTATCTGCACAAGGTTGTAAGTGAATTACGTCGTTGTATTTTGTTATATGCTGTTAGTGTGCTTAAAGTTATCTACTGTTAATATTTCCTGATCTAATAAATTTGTCCTGTGGCTACATTTCCCATCTCTTTTCGTAATTTCCCATTTCTTTCTGCATATTTCCAATTCCTTTCCTGCAACTTTAGTCTGAAATCAAGCTTAGATTTAGTAAGGGAACCAGCCCTCTCTGGAGATTGGTCTGGAAGACATTTCTTTCTCCCAACCTTTCAATGTTGGCTGGGTCTAGGGTGCATTTCGCATAAAATCCTTTCCTGTGGCAGATTCGTGACCAACAAGACTATATCACCAAACCCTTTCTAGACATTGTAGAAGATCCTGTTTTGAATTGTCAAAAATCTTGATCGTTGGAGGTTGGATCCAGCTTGTGAACTTTATCAAACGTATAGAATCGATAGAGATATGTGATGCAGGGTTAATCCTACTCTATATATATGACTCAGGGGGATTCCTGCTTGATCTTGTTGGTACCGTGGGGTGATGGAGGTGATAGATAACTGAACAACATTCCTATTGATTGTTTTAGCCGTAGTCAGCAGGTTGCCTATCATTTGCATTTTCTACTCAGGAAATACTCTCCAAAACATTTTCTACCTTTTCTTTGCTCGTCGTAGCCTCTCAATATCAAATTAGATGGTCACTGAAGTTTCTCCACATGCATCTACTTTTCAATGTCTCTTTTTAAATGTCATATCATCATTCTTTAGTAAATTATCTGCATATTTTGGCATATTGTCAATCAAAGCAAAGAGGTTCTCACCTTATTTTCCTTAGTGCAATGCTACTGTTACTTATCCTCAATGCTTTGCTCTATTTTCTCATAGGTTTGACTTTCGACGATATGAAGAGGAAGCACTAAGTCCGATGTAAATTTAACTTTATAATTATGTGTTGGCCTTTACTATCTCCAAAGTCACTCAAATGATCTGATTCCAAATATCTAACACCTCAAATCCTTGGCATCCAACTTTACTCTATTTCACGTTGCTCTCATAGCTTCTCTACTTAAAACTATGCTCACGACTTATCTGCTTCAACTCATAGATCCAATAGCTCCAATATACTTGACTCCTTACTGCATTTTTAGAATGTTGTCACATCTTGACCTTCTGAATCATTGATCACCGTGTCTGATCAAGCTGCGCTAGAGATAGTTCTTCATCAACATTGATCTTGGTTGTTTTGTTAGGTTGTAGGTAAAATCCTTGCATTTGTGAGCACTAATATCTCTTGGAAATTGTGCATAAGTTCTGCCTTCACAGGTTTTGTAGCCAGCCATGTCATTTGAAGACCTTCACAAATTTATATCTTAATGTCATGTGCTACGTATTTCGATGGATGCAAGCTCGCGTCATTGGCATCACCAAAAATAAGCATTAACAATTGAAAATGGCTTCCCTTATTTTTATACAAACCTTGGATATTACACTCCCTCTTAAATGGAGTCATACCATATATTACAATTTTATTTCACACATAACTTTATAATATAAAATGTTAGATATTTAAACCTTGGGCAAAGATAAATATTTTACACCTCACACTTAATAATATTTCAACCTTGGGTATAGGTAAATATTTTCCACCTCACAATAATAATTTTATCTTTACCTTGAATCATTTTCCCAAGCACATCAATTCAAACTTTGACATCAATGACAACTCAATAATTCTAACAATCTTCCCCTTTGTCATTGATGGCAAACCTATAAAGAAATTGTACTTTACTACAATAGAATCACAAATTGCTTCCCCTGAAAAGCTGCCCCTCCTTACTAAAATTCTCCCCCTTTGACATCAATGGAAAAGGCTCCTTGGGGTTGAAGGATAAGACACTTGACAATGCCCCCTTACTATTTCTCTTACTAAGACATTCAATGATGAGATGGGAGTGAAACTCCCAAATTACTATGCTCCTTTTCTTGTTCCATTTTCTTTCACCAAAATTTGGGGGGCATATCCTTTTGACTATTGCTCTATGCCCAAAATTATTACATTTGTAACAAATGATATTATAGTCTACGAGAGGTACAAATGAATTGAAATTCCTCTTGGTGAAGCCAAAATTATTTTTAGCATGGATCCTACAATGTACATCTTTATGACCAAATTGGTGACATGAAAAGCAATAACCTTGAAAGAAATATTAAAACCTATTTGATTGCCTTGAAGGATATGGCTGTATGGTTCTCTCATTACTGTTTCTATGATGGACCTTGTTCCTTGATGATGCTTTGTTTTCTTCCTTCTTGATGCTTCCACTTCTCAACACATTAGCATACGTCTTAGGCTCTTCCTCAATTATTTTATTTGATGTCTCTGTTCCTTTTGAGCTTGAATCCTTTTGTTTCTTTTGAATTTCGTCAAAACCAAGTCTATTTTGTATAACTGAAGATCTCCGTGCTTTCATTTTTTCACATTCCAACTCTTTTATCTTTAACTGCTCAACCATACCTTCTTCAATTCGTTTTGCCTCATCAATTTTCACTTTTAAGTTGGTGAGATCTTGTGAAAGCTTTACATTTGTCTTCTCATCCTCTTGTACTTGAGTCTTCAATCTCGAGTTCTTCTTTCTAAGCCTTTTCAACTCTTCAAGAGCAAAAATAAGTTCTTCTTCTATGTCAACTATGGCTTCCTCTTCATTTTTTGGATCTTTCTTCTCTTCTTGTTTTTCAAAAATAGGAGCATCTTCATTCACCTCCATGGCCAAAAATAGGATTTATTCTCTTTCACTATTGGAGAGACTTTCATCACTACTTTTGGTAGAACTGCTTGCTTCCTCAACATAAAGACTCTTCTTGTGCCTTTGAAAGATCTTCTCATGCTTGCTTTGATTGTGCCTTTTTTTCTTTTCATGATGAAATTTTATTTTCTTTTTTTCTTGTATTCCTCTTCTTCTTCACTGCTACTACTTCCATATTGTGGGTAATGACCTGCATAGTGACCAATGTTATCATAATTAAAATATTTCACAATATGCTTACCTTTGTGTTTTCTTGGTCCCTTCTTATTTCTTTTTACAAAGTTAGCTTCTTCTCTGCTGCTCGATTCTTCACTTGACTTTGGTTATTTATTCTTTGTCTTCTTTGAAGCTTTAAACACAACCTCCCATTTGGATATTTGATCTTTTTTAGTCCTCATATCATAGGCTATAAGAATTACATGTAGCTCATCCATGCTTAAGGTTTTAAGATCATTTCTTCAATCATCGAGACCTTTGCATCAAACCTCATGGGAAGTGACCTTAAGATTTTTTGAAAAATCTTAGAGTCATCAATACTTTCTCCAAGTCCATGAATGGTGTTGATAATTTCATCAATGTAGAGCAGATATTTGGTAATATCTTCCTCATATTTCATCTTCAAGTCTTCGAACTTCCTCATATGGGTTTGAAGTTTTTCCATTTTGACCTTGTCATCTCCTTCGTATGTTCTTTGTAATTTGTCCCATATTTCACTTGTTGAAGTGCATTGCATGAATTTCACAAACTCTGATTCACATAACCCACTTAGTATTGCATTCATTGCCCTAGAATTATTTTCAAATGGTTTATTACCATATCAATCCATGGGAGGAGAATTAGGTGGTATGAATCCATCCATAATGGATTGCCATATATCATAAGCATGTGCCATAAAATAGTTCACATCCTCACACTCCATAAGGTATAGGTAGTCCCATAAAACAATGGAGCCCTACTTGATGAAAATACTTCTTGGTAATCCATGTGTATTCCTATAGGATCTTCCTTCAAGCTATTAGACTTTCATGAAGGAATCGGCTCTGATACCAATTGAAGAAACACATAGTTATACTGAGAGGGGGGTGAATAGTATATGATAAAAAATTTCCTTCCAAACAAAAACTACAATAATATGAATGCAATAATAAATCAATGCATAAAATCCATACACATGAGGGATAAGAGTATTACATGGAAACACCCTTTTGGGAGAAAACCACAACAAAATATTACTTTTATTTATTCAATAAATTTTGTGGGCACCAACCCACAAGAGACACCAATCCCATTTTACAAGTTTACGGGCACCAAACCATAGGAGACACTAATCCCCTTATAAAAGTTCATGGGCACCAACCCACAGGAGACATCAATCCCATTATGCAACTTTGTGGGCACCAACCCATAGGAGACACCAATCCCCTTGTACAAGTTCATGGGCACCAACCCATAGAAGACATCAATACCCTTGTTCAATTTCATGGGCACAAACCCACAGGAGACACCAATCCCCTTATGAAATTTCATGGGCACCAACCCAGAGGTGACACCAATTCCCTTGTGCACCAACCTTAGCTCTGAAGGCACCAACCTTGATCAACAAATAGAGAATTATATACTAGTGGTTGAAAGCTTCAAATGGCCAAAATATCCTTCACATTAATTAAGTCTATCGCTTTTGCATGTCTAAAATTTATTACATTTTAAAGGTAGCCCAAGTCTAGCACTAGATAAATTACTTGCATGTTGAATTGGAGATGATAATACCCTCTTTTCTTTGACTATCATGTGCACCTTTTCTTCTTCTTGTAGATGGTTGATTTGTCCTTATTTCTTCAATTGGAAACTTGGGGTAATATGTGCAACAATCCTCTTAATCTATCTTTTAATGCTATGTGTACTATGTGACACCATGACTTGCTTCAAATATTACCTTCCTTTTGTATGTGGCCACCACTCTTTTGCTAGTTCCTACATGTACTTCAAAACAACAAACTTTTTTCCTTTTCAATGAAACTTTGGCTCTCACTTATTTCTCAAAACTCTTCCCAAGTTGGATCAAAGTGTTCCAATAAACTCTCTTCTCATCACCACATATCAAATACAATATGTTCTCTGAAATAGAACATAAATCCCACCAGATCTATAAATCAAGCATGTTGTTTCTCTCCAAATTCTTCAGTGCACCTCAAAGCTTTGACAAAAAAATACCATAAGCTAATAAATTTTGACCATAGGTTAAATATTATGAATTTAACTCAAAACTAAGATAAATCAAAGTTTTTTTTCTTCATATAAAATCAAGCCAAAGACTATACCACCAAACCCTTTCTAGACATTGCAGAAGAGCCTATTTTAAACTATCAAAAACCTCGATTGCTGGAGGTTGGATCCATATTGTAAACTTTATCAAACACATAGAACTGGTAGATATATGTGATGCAGGGTTAATCCTACTCGATATCGTTGGTATCACAGGGTGATGGAGGTGATAGATAACATAACAACCTTCTAGTTGATTGTTTCAGCCATAGTCGGTAGGTTGCCTATCATTTGCATTATCTACTTAGGAAATACCTTACAATATATTCATCACATTTTATTTTCTCACCGTAGCCTCTCAATATCAAACTGGATGGTCATAAAAGTTTCTCTCCTTAAATAATTTTATTAGTTGATGCTTGAAGAAAAGTAATTAATAATTTAATGGTAAAATGAGTTGCTCGATTTTGTGAGCGGAGCCATCTATGATCCCTATGGAAAGGCAATCCCTCTCAGTGGTCTCAAAGGAATTTGTGAAAGGGGACTTTTTTGTTGAATAGATTGTTGGAGATATAATGGAGAGAAATTCTTGTGTTCGATTCTAGCGAGGATCTGAAGTATGAATATTTTATTGAAATTGAAGATGTTGGGATGACTAGCATGTACACATATTGTTGTATGTAACTAAATTTAAAATGGAGGAGAAAGGAGATTAAATTTTAAGATCTTCAATGGTGTAAATCTATACAATAGACGTTCCAACAAAACTATGTTAAACTATATCGCTTGTATCATTGGAATGTGATAGAGTTAATGCTAGGTAATCTAGTTTTGGAATACTATTGAAGTAACGATGTATAGTTTTGTTAAATAATTTTAAAAGTATTTATTAGTTGAAATGTATATCATTGATATAACGTAAACATTTCATGATTTAATTCATCTGAAGCATATTGGCCTCACACTTCTCTAGGAAGGATATTACCAAGAGGACAAGGCATAGATGCTTCCAAAAAATTTTCAACCTGTCTTGTATCTTTATAGCCTACCTTGACACTAGATTTTTCATCTGCATTGTATGCATCCTTAAGCCTAGCAAACAATCTGTTTCCCCTATTTTCAAAATTATTTTAAAGGGATTTATTAGTTGAAATGTATATCCTTGAGATAACGTAAACATTTCATGATTTAATTCATTCGAAGAAGATTGGCCTCACACTTCTCTAGTAAGGATCTTACCAAGAGGACGAGGTATAGATGCTTCCAAAAAATTTCCAACCTGTCCTATATCTTTATAACCTACCTTGATACTGGATTTTTCATCTGCATTGTATGCATCCTTAAGCCTAGAAAACAATTTTTTTCCCCTGTTTTCAAAACTTTCCCCTTCCCAATCACCATGAGCTCTGTGGAGCATGAAAATCTTATGATTGAGCCAGTGGTCGAAGCATTCATAAGCACCAAAGGTCTGTTTCAATTCCTAAAATGCTTTTCCAAGATAGATTGGGATATCAATATGGTCTTCATGTGCACCTAGGAACAAGGCATAGTTATCATCAATGGTATGGACTTCCAATTGGATGACCACATTCTCACTAAAATCACTAGACAACTATTGGTGGGTAGAATGCTTCGAAGGGATAAGCACAATTAGGACATCAAACTCAAGGATTTCGAGCCAAAGTCAAACCTGAAGAGGATCGTGATATAGGGCATGTTCCATGATGACCTTCCATCCCCTTGGAAGGAGATGATGAAACTAGTCATGGAGTACATCACCATGGATGATCTAACTTCTAAGCTAAGAAGCTTCCACATCGTGTTTGTGAACCATTTTGGGAGGTAAAACCATTGAATATTCTTGAGTTTATTTTCTTGTCCATGGATTACACCATTAAGGCAAAATATTCCAAAAAAGAGGAAGCATGGCCATCGCACCAAGGGCTTTTCAAATTTCTTTATGTACATAATTTAGAAAAGTTCCCCAAAGGAAATGTGTAGCTGTAGGAACAACCAGTGGATTCTAGATAGGTTACAGAGGAGGAAACATCTCACACTCTGTCCTCAGCTATCCACAGTGCCAAATGGAGGAAGACAAAAGGAGGACATCAGGATTCTGAGCATTATGTGAAGAAGGATAGGATAGAGGCCACTTCAACAAAGAGTTATCAATGACTAAAGAACAAGATAGTCCAAGATCAGGGAAATATGGAGGATGTTGTTGAGGATGAGGCTGAAGACCTTGCGGTGAAAATTCTTTAGGAATACGTAATCAAGACCTCCACTGCAACCATTACTCAATTGGAAAATGCTGCAACCACAATCATGGTGGCTACTACATAGATGAAAGAGCACAAGAATACCCTGAATTTGTTATTCTTCTGTGATACCTTTACTAAGGAAACTCCAACAAATAACGTAGCTAGAGCCAAACTTGATGATGATATAGTGTAAATAGCCAAGGATATTTTTAAGGAAGTATCCAAGGATGTTGAGAAGGAAGACCTCAAGGATCTTGTCACTGCTTGAACAGTTGAAGTTTTTTGATGTTTTTAGTCTCTATCTTGTTAGGACATTTTAGTCCCATCCTTGTCCTTTTGGTTGGTCCCAGTTAGTTTTACATTCTCAATTTTTTAAGGATACCTCAAAATTTTGGAGGATGTAGCATCCTTTTTCCTGTTGATGTACTAAGGCATTAGGGTGCCTTTCAAATGCCCTCTTTAATATAAATTTTGTTAACCTATCAAAAAAAATATTTCATGATTTAATTAGATCCTGGTATTATTATTGTTTTATTCGAGATGCACCATTATTTGATTCAATGAAATATATTAGTAATTAATTAATGTGCCATGAAGGTGAAATAGTGGGTTGATCTTCAATGAATGGGTTAGATTCATAATCATCCCCGAACCTCTATGTTCTCACTAGGAACTATAGTGGAGGATTGACTAGTCAACATGGAAATAATGATGATGTTTTTTAGGTAAATCCATCTAGTTTCATAGGGGTTAAACCTGTGTGGGTGCTTTAAATTGATTTTTGTCCTAGAAAAAATAGTCCTATTTATTGAATTTGAGTTTTGGCCTAACAAAACAGATAGACTAGATATATTTTAATGGATTGATGAACCACCATAAAGATGCAGTAGAGCTAGATCAAATCCATGTATCAATAAATCTTTTTAGATTTAAAAATGAGGAGTTGAACTTAGATATTATATTTTGTTATAGTCTGCTAGTAGAATTCATTTGTAACTACTAAAATATAAGTAGCCAGTGGAGGCATGAGCTCAAAGAAGAATAGACTAGCTCATCGATTATATGAGAAATATAGTCGATAATATCATGCTAAGTGCAATCACATAGAGAGACTTATGTGGAGTGCAGTGATTAGTACACTTCCTTTCGAAAGATTGAAAAGGAAAGAGAGCTAGCTCATTGTAAAATGAGAGTGATAGCTTATCTTGAGCAACACCTAGTACTCTTACATTGACAGAAGTATGTAAGTAGTAGTGATGGGTGAGTTTCATTATATGTTTATGCTAGATATTTGGAACTAAAATCAATAAGAGTCAATCAACTTGAATTGGAAAGGCTAGGGAGAGTAAGTTTGAACAATTCTAAAATGGTTTTTTGATTATAAAAAAAAACTCTTGATCTAAGAAGTGATAAATATGGGTGTTGACACATACCCATTACCAAATAGAAAAGATCTAAATATTGTTTTAACTTATTTGTAGCTCTTATTGTTTCATCTTTGAAAATGGGAACATCATATACAAAAAAATATATGGGTGAATTCCACTTTTCTACCTATTCTAATTCCATTTACTATTCCTTTCATATTTTCCTCTAAAATACACCTACTCAATAGCTCAATTTCCAAGAGAAATAACAATGGTGACAAGGGGTAACATTGTCTTATCCCCCAAGAAGTTTTGAAGAACGAAGAGGCTGACCCATTAACCAAAACTATAAAAGAAACATAACAAATAAATCCCTTAATATAGTTCACCATTTGTACATAGAAACTAATATGAGTAAGTGTCATTCTTAAATAAATCTATATTACTATTTCAAAATCCTTGGAGAGATCCAACTTAATCACCATTGCTTGCAATTTATTTGATTTTATGGTATGAAGGATTTCTTGAGTAGCATCAATTGCTTCATGAATTTATCTACCATGCAGGAAACCAAATTGCTCAACAGATATAGAAGCAGAGAGAAATATTTTTATGCTTGATGCATTAATCTTGCTATGATTTTGTACACATAGTTACACAAAACAAATGGGCCAATAATCATCAAAGGAAGAAGGATTTTCCTTTTTTGGGATAAGAGCAATGAAGGTAGAGTTGAAGACTACATTTACCCTTTCTATTTTCCTAAAATCCTCCACAACCTCAAGTAGGTTAGACTCCAAAAGATCATAGATCCTGAGAAAGAATTTCATAGTCAACCCATCAGGTCTTGGACTCTTATCTTTCTGGAAGGAGGTTAAAACAACTTTGAGATCCTCCTTTGAGGCTTCCTTAATAAACTCACCATTGGCTTCCTCCTCTATAAATCTAGGAAAGAGAGAAACTATTATAACTATTTTAGCTATATTAACTTGACTAGGATCTTTGTAGAGTTGAATAAAATGCCTTACTCCCATGTACAATTCCTTTAAAGGAGGAGATTTTACTTCCATCTTGTCCTTGTAGCTAAAAAATTGTACTTTGTTATTTTTTGTGATTTGTGAAGGAATGAAAAATTTAATGATCTCATCCCCATTTGCAATCTAGATCTCTAATTTTAATATTCATTATGCCTCTCTCTCTACTATACAATATTCTCTACTCTTGTTCAAAAATTTTATACTTAAGCCTTATTTCCTCATCCAATTATTTTTTGAAATCGTCTGCTAGAAACATGATAAGCTCCTCCTGAATATTAGTTTTTGCTCATCCATAAATTTCTTTTTAATAGGCCCACTAAACCACTGTTGCCTTAACCCTTTTTAGATTTGCTACAAATTGAATGCTTACAGATTCTCTCAAACTAGGATCAAACTTCATCCATTTTGATTTGACAAGAGTTACAAACCTATCCTATTTTAGCCATTTAGAATTGAATTTAAAAGGAAATTTTGGTTTTTTCTCCTCTTTTGTTATAAGAAGTATGATGGGGGAGTGATTAGAGTCTCATCCAACTTTAACCCAAGACTTCAATTTATAAGTGTCATTTACCAAACTCTCTGCTACTAAGAATTTATCCAATATCTTAGAAATTTTATCAACTCCTATCCTCATATTTGTCCAAGTTAGGATATAATTTATAGGCACCAAGTATACTAACCCATTGTATTCAAAATTTTGGATGAAGTACTTAGCTAATGGATTAATTTCAACAACAATTCCATACACTTCACTCCTAGAAAGAGTTAAGTCTAAATCACCTCACTTCACTCCTAGAAAGGGCTAAGTCTAAATCACCTCCTAGAATTAAATTATCAAATTATAAAAACTTATGATCTATAAGCTCATCACAATACTACATCTTCTATTTATAGGGGCAAAATATTCAACGTTATCATTGTTTCCCTGAGCTCCACAAAAAATAATTCAGTCCCTACTCTTGAGTCAAACAAGGCAAATTTTGTTAGCCTAAACTAATTTTCCTTCCACCCTATGGCCACTCTTCTCAAGGCACCTATAACATTAATGGCCAACAACTCCCATCCTTTAAGAAATTTAACGAGATCTTCCATCACTGTCATAGCTAACCCTTTTATCTCTTGAATTAGCTGAATTTATAGATTAAGAATTTCTACCAGCCTACATAGAGAAACTTTTTTGTTGATATTATCATCCCTTAGATATGAAAGGAGAGTGCTTTCATTGATTAATTGAGTATGAGATCATCCTTGCTCTAAGGATCCCCTTTAAGGATGATCGCTTACCTTTTTGAACCTCATAGAGGTTTTTATCATTAGCAAATGAAGTAAAAAAACCTTGTACCCCTCCTACCAGCAAAACTTCTAGCCACCATGTCTTTATTGAGGCCTCCTCCAACTCCTTCTTCTCTTAGTCCTATTCTTAATTTTAGGGATCATAAGGGATACCTATGGATTTTTTGGGATACAGAACCTTCCTGACCATAGGATAAATAAAGTGGGGAAGTAAATTCAAAGATATTTACTTGTGAAGCATTACTAAAAAACTCACTAGAGTCTAAACCAAGGTCTACATTAACTTCCTTCAAGGATTACTTTAAGGGTCCCCCTTGCCCCTCAACTCCACCCTTACCTTATTTTGAGGAGACTTTGTTTTATAGATTGGTAAATTTAGCCATTGGTTAGTTGAGGGACTCAAAATAAAATTTCCTATTATCACATATGAGAAATAAGATTTGGAAATAGTTTTGCTTTGAAAGCTTGTGTTTGGGTCTAAGAGCATGACATCCAAATTTTGCTCTAAGAATACTAGCCTTACTTAAATATTAGACAATTCTAAATCCATCACTTGATCAGGCACGCAAATTTTTATCTCCAACTTCTCTACATCTATTTTCTCCCTAATTTCTCTAGCTTGTGTTCCTTATGCATTTATTAAATAATATAATCAATTTGTAAGTTATGTGCCTGAATGGAAAAATGCATCTCATTCTAGTCCTTAAATACCCCTCTATCTTCCTTATGATGTCAAACCTTATTTGAAAAATAATAGAATAGTCCCTTGTAATATACCTATTATAATGATAGTCAAGGGTTTGTACATGTGTTCCTTTATTGTACTTCAACATTATTTCCCCCACCAATCTATTTCTCTAGTCCATATTAACAATAATCCTAGTAATTTGCCTCAAGCATGGTGACTGATACCTCTTGTCCACATCTAATAAGGAACCAATGTAGTTGTCTATGGTTTGGAAAACATCTCTAGACCAAAATTCTAATGGCAACCTTGGTAACTTTACCCATATAGGGTGAGTGTTGGAATTATGTTGAATAATTTCCATTTTATTCAGGAGGAGTTAACTCTAAAAGGACTTTACATTCTATAAACATTTCCTCACCACGGTTCGGGATAAGGTCGAACCCCGAGTGGGGGTAAGAGGGTGGCAACCCTTGTTTGGGTTTTAGAAGTGTTAGTCCCCAAGGAAATATTTTTTGGGGTTTAAGCTATTTTTAGATCCATATGGGTATTTTTGGGTTAATGTAATGTTGGCCCATGGTTTTGCACCCATGGTATTGTAAAACCCCTTCTTGTGTTGTTGGTATATAAAGCAACACTTGCATGAGGGTTTGGTAATGAATTTGCAAGAAATGTAATCGCAAGTGAAAAGCGAGTGAAAGGATATTATTGTATTGGAGATGGTCAATTTTATACAATAAGAAGATATTTTTGCTAGGTTTTTTCCTGAAAGGGTTACCTAGGATAAATTCTTGTGTAATGTGTTATTCTTCTTTGTTTTTCCTTTAATTTTGCAATTACTGCTTTTTTGGATTTTGTTTATCGGGGTATTATTTCTCTTAATTTGGTATCAGTGCTAGGTTTTAGCGTTATTTGAGGAGTAAGGATTTCAACCCTAGGATTATTAAATATTGAGTGGGAGTAGTGTAGGAAGAATTTGGATAAAGGAAAAATGACAAGAAGCACACAGGTAGAGATCAAAAAATTTAATGGATAAAATTTTGAGTTACGAAAACTCAATATGGAGGTGTAGCACCCTAAAATTGGCGCAGTAAAATTGGAATAATTACATTCACCTTAGTAAATAAATTTAAATTCAAATTTAACCTCCCAAACCACCCGTTAACCATCGAGAAACCCGTTTCCTCCTTTTCCGTGCCATTTTTAGCAGCTTGTTTTGACCGCTTGACGATATCGTCTCCGATCGTACGATATCGCCCTGCATTTGACGATTTCGTCTGGACTAGAACGTCCATACGATTTCGTCGCAAAACTGAATTTGCATAGTTGGAATCCGTTCCAACGGGTCTCCAATCCGGGCAGAAGCGTGTCTGCGCCGTTGGGACCCTTCCCCCGTTGGAGATCTCCCAAATTGGGATGATCTCCAACCTCCCAACAACTATCCTATGCCTATTTAACTCTAAGACTTTTCCCTCCCCAACCCCTCGCTGAATTTTTATGCAAATTGAACCCTTATGCTCTAAAACATCGTAATTCATATTTTGCATTAGTCCTATAGTCATTTCATTGTAGGTACACCACTGGTTTTCAGCCGGAGCCAGCACCTATCGCAGCTGACGAACCTCGTCAAGATCGGAGGCGATCTCGTCAAATTCGGGACGATCTCGTATCGATGCGAGACGATTTCGACTACAGCACACATCGAGGCAATCAGTGCCTGGAGTTTGCTCTTCTGTCTCTTTTTTCTGTCATTTTATGCTATAAATTAGATTGTTTATTCAGTTTTTATACTATATTGCATCTGGAGTTCACCCATTTTGTCTAGTTTGCATATTAAGATCATATTCTCGCTATCTAAACACAGTGATTTGCATTTACTTCTGTTCTTGTATATTGTTCAACACTCATATTACCGTTTCACATAGTTTGCCCCCTGTTTGCAAAATAGAATTTCTTGTATTTCGCATCTGTTTGTCGTTTTGTGTGTCTCTCGATGAATTCGTCTCGACGAATTCGTCGATTGCGGACGATCCCGTCGCTTTAGATGATTTTATCAAATTGAAGGCGATTCTCGTTGAATTGCGGATGATCCAGATCGCTTCAAGCTTCGTAAACTCCATCGACTTCCGGATCGGTAATCTTCATTGGCCTCCTGCAAATTCTCTTGTTTCTGTTTTCCTTTCTGTTTGTCGTATGCATTTAAATTGCATTTTCATGTAGTTTAAGTTAGAATCATTCGGCCAAACCTAGGATGAATGTTTAAAAATAAAACGAACTCATCAAAACTCATTCCCAAAACCTAGGCGTGGAAACCGCCGTCAAATGTTTCCCGGTGAACCCACCATCCGTCGAAAAATCACCAAAATGCACCTCCCTTGAGAGGCGGGACCTTCGCAAAGTCCTCTCGTCCGAGGTACCGCACCATCCTTTTCCCATCCTCCTTCCGGGCGCGGATCCAATAGCCTGAAGGTAGGGGTGCAAAAAATTTGGAGCGATACATTTTGGTGAACCCGACGTGAATGCATCATAACCTTTTGAACAAAAACAAACAAAGACAAAAAAAAAAAAATTAGAACAACTAAAACTTAGATGCATTTTAAAACATTTAAGGTTCAAAATCATGTTTAGATGGTAGCTCCTAAAAAGAGGTTAGCAAGCTACTATAAACGTAGTAAACCAATTAGCGGCCATAGAAGTTAATTCTGTCCTTAGTGTCCCCGAAGCAAGTAGAAATCAATCCTTGTGGGACGAGCTTATCAGAAGACTTAGTATCATTTCATCTAGGTCCACACAACTTAAACAGATTAAGAGGCTAGTCTTGGATAGAATCCCGGATCCTCATCAATTAGTGTTCTATCATGAACTTCGGAGAGCTTGCCATAGGTGGTTAGCCTATAGGAGAGCTTTAGTATCTTCGTAGTTGTTCAGCCTTCGAGGAATACCTCGAGAATGCAGTACATTGTACACCGATTCCTAGGCCTTGTAGAGGACCAAGAAGTTGTTCTCACAGATAGGGAAAGATGGAGTAGAGTTCCGCGAGCTGTGCTATATCGAGAGTATTGCCATGAGCTTTACTTTTATCAACCAGCATCTGAGATAGACAATATCACCATAGCCCTTTTCATCAAATTCTTAAAAGAAAACTTTCAATTTGAAGAAGAACATTTCATGACCCCTGAACAGCTTGAACCTATTAATGATATTCATAAATTATTCATAGAAGATTAGTTCATCTACTTTCAGCCTTATTATTATTGTGTGCATTTATTGTTTCATTTGCTGTCTTTATTATATTGTTTCAAAGAAAAACTAAAAAACTAAAAATCAAAATCAAAAAATCAAAAAACATAGTAAAAAACTTAAACATTTCATTTACAATATTGCATTAGGTATATATAAATATATACCTTTTAATTTGTTGCATATATATATATATATATATATATATATATATATATTTGCTGAAATCAAAACTTAGCACCATGACTAAACTTAGGAATGGTAAAGAAATTTTAGGAGAAGGAGAAGATTGGCTACAAAATACAACTGAAAACCCAAATGTCCTTCTTGGAGATACAAATCCGGAAGGTGAAACTCTAGGTCAATCAGATGAAGACTTAGGTGAAGATAAGGAACAAGAAGGAAGTGTTAAAGAATCTTCATCCCCTAGAATAGCTCCAAATGGAGGCATCACTTTTGACAACGCAGAACATTTTCAAAAATTTCTTAATCAACATATCGACGTCCTTAATGTGGCAGTCCGTATTGATAAAGGGGAAATTAGTGATGCTCAAACAACCTTAGAACGGGCGCTTGATATGCAAACTAATCCCTTGTCTTTCATTGATCAAGAAAGTGATAAGGGTGGACCATCTAATGCGAATATGGTCACTATAGCCCAAGCCATGACCAAACAACAGGTCACCCAACCTCCTAAGCAACTTGTTGCTCAACCTAAAATCACTCCCGCACAAAAGAAAATTCCCTTCACTACTTCCTTCCTCCAAACTAGTTGAGCAAAATGCTTTAAATAGACAAAAATCTAAAACAAAGCCAAATACAAACTTTCAACAATCTACAATACAACACAATCCAACTTCAAAACTCCTCCATAATATTTTTCCTACCAATGTTTTACACAATAGTAACATGGCATCTAATCTGCATGTTCCTCCATCCTACGCCCATAACACTTATGTCAATGCCCCACCGAATCAATATGGGGGGCAAACTAGTAGTTTGGAAGCTATGGTGAAACAATTGGCTTCACGTATGGACCAGATAGATCCCTACCGTCCCTCGTATAATTATCGAGAGATTTGTAGCCAACCATTGGATCCCATAGTGGTAGCTCAACCATACCCTAAACATTTTCCCATGCCCGTCCCGCCTATCTATAAAGGAACCGAAGATCCCATAGAACATCTTCGCATGTTTAGGATAGCATGTCACGACATATCGCATAACGACTTGCTATTACTAAAAATGTTCCCCAAAAGTTTAGGTGGAATGGCGTTAGAGTGGTATTATCAATTGCCCACTCATTCCTTAAGAAACTTTGAAGAAACAGCTGAGTCATTTGTTCATCAATTTAGTGCCTACATCGAGAGGCATGTAACTATTAAAGACCTATACAATTTAAAACAAGATAAAGACGAATGTTTTGCTGATTTCTTAGCAAGATGGAGACAATTGACAGGAAAACTGCACTTTGTGCTACCCTATAGGGAAATGTTAGACATTTTCATTAACAATTTACAAGAACAACTTTCTTATGAGCTATCAACAACTACTTTGACTACCTTCGATCAAGCTATAGACTTAGCTCGAAGAGTAGAAGATGCCCTCATTAGGAGAGGCCAACTTAGAAAGAAGGATGATGAGAAAACATCTAGAAATCAATATAAAAACAAACATGTTGTCGGTGATGGAGTCACTGACAACAGAAAATGTTGCTAATGTCAATGCAACAAAAACAACAGAAAAATTCATCTTGAAACCTCCCGATAAGCCTCCTCGAGAGTTCACTAGATTAAACCAACCTTTATCAACTATTTTACCTCAACTTCTTGAAAGAGTTTTAATCCAACTGCCAGCTATCCGAGAACCTGACCCAAGCATACTCAGTATATAGAGCCGATTTGCACCGTGATTTTCATAGAGGTCCCGGACATTCTACCAACGCTTGTAAGAGATTGAAACATAAAATACAAGATTTGATTGACAATAATGAAATGGAAGTGCAAGCCTTCCAACCTAAACAAAACCCTCCTAATAATACCCAAAAGACTGCTCCCCAAAATCAAAATCGAATGCCAATCAAACTTTAGACATATTTCAACACCCTTTACCAAGACATGGTAAAGAGGTAGCCAATCAAATTGAACATCACAATGTTCCCCCTCCTACCCGATATGTAGGAACCATTAGCGGGCAATTACCTGTTCAGGACTCTCACACATTCGACACAACCTTATCCCCGGTTACAACCAGGCCCTTACATAATTTTCAAACTTCCGATTCTAGCGATATAGAGTCGATAGTGAGAGTGAAGTAGACACCATTCAATCGAATAGTTCTGAAAACGAATCAGATCCTATTCAACCTATCACAGATGCTAATGTTCCAGAAGAACCATTTCCCATAAGAGTCACTACTCGACCTTCTTCTAATGAAGTCCTTCCTTATGAACAAGCCATAAATTCTCAACCGAGACCGTTTCAACGTCGTCACTATAACATTGTAGGTACCATCGGAGTCGTCACCCGACAACAAGCTCAAAATCCCCAACAAGAACCAAACCAGAACGATGGATCAGCTCCATTTGTTCTGAAAAATCCTAATAAAGGAAATCATGCTCCTATTGTTCAAACTAAACCCCCTTACAAACATTAATGAGCAATTGTCTAATACCACCGCCATAATCTCCCTTTTAGATTTATTAAGATCCTCCCCCACCCATAGGGATGAATTGATGCTTACTTTGAGCCATATGATGGTACCTCAAAACATCCAACCCGAAGCTATGGCCAATACTATCATCACGCGAGAGATTGATTGTATTGACTTTCGGGATAAAGATATCCCACAACACAGCTTTACACAAGGATAATCCCTTGTATATTACAGCTTTAATTGGGGATGTAGTCATCAAACGAGTCCCGATTGATAATGGCTCATCTCTAAACATCTCGCACCTTTGACTTCTACCAACGATTTGGTTTTAGAAGTGATGAAATGAAGAAGACCGATATGATTATCAAAGCCTTTAATGACGAAACACAAGAAACGTGTGGAGTCATTACCCTCCCATTGCAAGTTGGTCCTAGAACCCTTGAGACAATCGTGTTTATTGTACATTGCCCAAAGTCGTACAATATACTTTTGGGTCGCCCTTGGATTAACACCATGCGAGCAGCCCTATCAACTTTACACCAATGTGTTAAGTTTGAGTTTAAAAATCAGTTGGTCACTATTCATGGTGACCCTAGACCTTTTGATATGTGCGCATTGGCAGAACCAGCTTGGAGTGCAATTTTGCCCCGCTCTGTCATCCACATATCCTAGTTCTTCTTCATCTAAAACTGTGAGATATAAACCCATCACTTCATCTATTCCTCCTCCATTAACTTCATCTTCCCATCTAGATCAACCACCTTCTAAACAAATTACTGTAGAACTTCAAAAAGCTCTTAAAACTACAACCAATTCTTCAAGTTCTAATCCCATAAATTCAAAACCTTCAGACACATCTATCATACCTTCCACATCTCAAGACATAGGTAATAAGCCTTCTACATCTTATGCCCTTTTTGATGATCTTTTACCAAATTTATCTACAACCTTAATATCAAAAAAATGAATGCTTTCATGCAAGATTCAGACCTTTTAAATCAATTGCCGCCATCTCCTCGTACTTTGGGCCTCCCACAACCTATGGGAAGTACTTACCAAGTCGGGAGTTGCGCCTTCATGTACAAAGGATATGACTGGGGAAGAATCCCTCATAATATCAAAACCCATCATGATGGATATGCTCGGTGCTATTTTACCAACGATTATATTAAAGCTAAACCCATGATGCTTAAAATGGGATATAAAGGGAAAGGCTTAGGACCTTTCCAAAATGGCATGAAAGAACCTTTCGAGGTAGAACCATGGCCTCGCCCGATGTGGTGTGGGCCTATTACCTAGTAAGGGTCAACCCTTTCCTTTTGAGGATGATGATCATCTCATATGCTATCAAGACTATTTGGATAGACATGTTGATTTACCTCTTAAAAATCCATCATTTTCATGCAACATGCTATCCATAGCATACCCCGAAATGATTGTCGACCCCGATGAAGAGTTGGAAGGAGATATCTTCCATGATGTCTCTCGTTGAAGAGATGTTGTACAACGGGTTTTATTTTGATGGTTCTATACCAACCATAGCTCAACTTGAGGCCGCTGACCCTCGTAACGAATTATCTAAATTAACTTTACAAGAGTTACAAGAGTTGGGCGTTTCACCCGCCCCACCTAATTTTGAAAGAGATCTACACATGGAGGTAGAAAATGTCATTAAAATTAATATTGGAACTGAGGACAACCCTCACATAATCAACATTGGAGCAGTAACTAAGTCAAGAAAAACAAGAACAATACATTGCATTTCTTAAAGAGTATGAAGATGTCTTCGCTTGGACATATGAAGATATGCCAGGTCTAGACCCTTCTCGTAGTCATGCACCATCTAGTGGTCCATCCGGATGCTAAACCCGTTAAACAAAAACTTAGAAAAATGCATCCCAAAGTGGCTCTCGTTAGTCAAAGGGGAGTTAGAAAAACTCCCGAATGTTATCTTCATACAAGCTATTGATTATGCCGAATGGATCTCCAATGTAGTTCCAAATCACCAAGAAAGAAGCCACCAAAGTTAGGGTTTGCACAGATTTCAGAGATATTAACGCCGCATGCCCTAAAGACGACTTTCCTCTTCCAAATATGGATCAAATTATTGATTTTACCGTCGGAAGTGGGATGATGTCCTTAATGGACGGATTCTCTGGCTATAATCAGATCAGGATAGCTCCTGAAGACCAGGCTAAAACAGCCTTCATTACCCCCTCGGGGTACCTTTTGCTGGAAAGTGATGCCCTTTGGCCTAAAGAATGCCGGGGCAACTTATCAACGGGCTATGACCTACATCTTTCATGATATGATGCATGATATCCTACATGATTATGTAGATGATATTATAGCGCGCTCTCTTATTGAAGATCATCATTTAGACGATTTAAGAAAAGTTTTTAATCGATTACGAGAATATCTCATTCGATTAAATCCAAGCAAAATGTATATTCGGAGTTAAATCCGGCAAGTTATTAGGGGTTTTAGTTTCTTTACGTGGTATCGAAATTGACCCTCTCAAAATTGCGGCTATCACCGATATGCCCGCACCCACTAATATATTTGAATTACGAAGTTTACAAGGTAAACTTCAAGCTATCCGTCGCTTCATTGATAAGTCAGCGGACAAAACCGGTCCCTTTCTTAAACTCCTTAAGAAGGACGTCCCCTTTAATTGGGACACATAATGTAGAGAAGCTTTTGAACTTCTCAAGCAATATCTCCTTAACCCTCCGGTGCTTTCACCGCCTAAATCTGATCGCCCATTTCTTCTATATATTTTTGCCTCAGATTTTGCCTTAGGAGCTATGTTAGCTCAACTTGATGATGAAAAACGAGAATGTGCTAATTATTACATTAGCCGCACCTTCATCAGTTATGAAACCCGCTATACAACGTTAGAGAAGTTATGTCTAGCAGTCGTGTTTGCTACGCAAAAATTACGACATTACATGCTTAGCCAAAAAACGTATGTCATTGCCAAATATGATCCTTTAAGATATCTCATGAGTCGACCTTATTTATCGGGTCGCACAGCCCAAGTGGGTTCTTGCTCTAAGCGAGTTTGATCTCACCTTCATAGGACAGAAGTCTGTTAAGGGTCAAATCATAGCAGATCAATTAGTTGCTGCACCCTTAGAGTCTACTCATCCCCTCATTATCGAGTTTCCCGATGAATGCCTTCAATTAGAGGCAGACCTTGTTGAACAATGGTCCTTATACTTTGATGGAGCCCGATGCATGAGTGGGGTCAAATGCGGGTATTATTTTAATATCTCCGCAAAAACATCTTATTCCTCTCGTCCTTCAAACTAACCTTTGCTTGCACCAACAATATCGCTGAGTATGAAGCTCTAATCCTTGGATTACGAGCCGCTTTAGCGCTTAAAATTAAAAACCTCTTAGTTTTTGGGGATTCCCAATTGGTTATAAACCAAATTAATGAAGTTTATCGCACCGTAGATGATAAACTTCGCCCATATAAGGCCTATGTTTTACAACTAATGGCCTTGTTTGATCAAGTTACCTTGGAAGCCATTCCTCGAACTAGCAACCGTGCAGCCGACGCCATGGCCGCCGCCGCATCTCTCTTGCCCTTGGAGTTAGACGACGAATATGCTACTATCATCATTCGTCGACTCCAGGAACCCGCTTCACATAAGTCATGCTTAGAGCCTTTGGATGTGTTTCTAATCAAGGAAACTACTCCTGAACTCTGGTATACAGACATATTTGATTTCCTCCAAAATGGGACTTTCCCTGCTAATTCTAATCGCAACCAGCGTCGGTTATTACGTCGACGAGCAAGTCGATTTGTAATCATTGGCAATACTTTATATAGGAGATCTTTTGAAGGTATCCTATTAAGATGTTTAAATTTAGAAGAGTCTAAATCAGCTTTGAGTGAAGCCCACGATGGATCTTGTGGAGGACACTTTAGTGGTAGCGTCATTGCTAAAAAGCTCCTTCGGATAGGATACTTTTGGCCTACCATGGAAACGGATGCACATGAATATGTGCGCCATTGCGACAAGTGTCAAAAACATGCCGACCTTGTCCATGCGCCTCGCACAAGAGTCCGCAGGCTATTTCTTCTCCTTGGCCCTTTTCTAAATGGGGCTTGGATATTATTGGTAAAATTAATCCCGTGTCTTCCGATGGACATAAGTTCATCATAACCGCCACCGAGTATTTCACGAAGTGGGTTGAAGCTATGCCTTTAGCTTCCCGCACTGGTTCACAGGTCTCTAAATTCATTTTTAATCAAATCATCTCGCAGGTTCGGAATTCTTGCAAATCTCATCTCTGACAATGGAACTCCATTCAAAAATAAAGATGTTAAAAAATTATGTCAAAAATATAAGATTCAACATCGCTGGTCTACTCCCTATTATCCTCGTGGTAATGGTCAAGCGTAAGCTTCTAACAAAACTCTAATCAAAATTCTCAAAAGACTAGTCAATAAACCGGCCGTGGACCGGCATATTCAATTATATCCACACTCGTAGGCTTATCGAACTAGTGTTCGAACCCCCACGGGCACTTCACCATTTGTTTTGGTATATGGTGCCGAAGCAGTTTTTCCATTTGAATTAGAAGTTCCTTCTTTGGCTCTGCTACTTCAAGACACCGAAGTAGGAGATGAATATCGCGATCGTGCGACTCAGTCAGCTGGAACTCCTAGACGAAAAATGCATCAATGCTTTAGAGCATCTCCGTGCATACCAAAACAAGCTTAAAAGAGCATATAATAAGAAAGTTCGTCATCGATCCTTTGAGATTGGCGATCTTGTTCTAAAAGAAAATCAAAAGAATACGAATGCAACCAAAGACCTGAAAGGTAAATTTGAGCCCAACTGGCTTGGACCATACATCATTACCGCAAAATTTGAATCAGGAGCATATAAATTGTCTACCTTAGATGGTAAAGAACTTAAAGAACCCATGAATATTTTACATCTCAAACGTTATTATGCATAAATTTGATTATTTCATCCATGTATATATTTGTTCAAAATCATTATCTTGTATTTCTTTCAATTTATTCAAAAACCTCAAAAACATTCATAAAATCTTCAAAAATCTTCAAAAATATTTATTGCATTTATTTTGTAAAGTTCCTTTTGCTTTAAAACAAAAATCAACATAAAAATCCAAAAACAGATATATGCTTGACTCTTTCGAAACCAAAACAATAT
The DNA here is from genome assembly GCA_028583015.1 of Wollemia nobilis. NCBI lineage: Eukaryota > Viridiplantae > Streptophyta > Pinopsida > Araucariales > Araucariaceae > Wollemia > Wollemia nobilis. The sequence continues at coordinate 5,640,941 of JAQPPZ010001808.1, forward strand.
ACATAATAAAGAGAGAGTCAACATTCTCAAAACTTTCTCAAAATCATTATTTTCTTACAATTATTGCAATTATATGTTTCAACTTATTTTGGATAAAACTAGCATTTATTTGGCATCCCTCACTTGCACACTCACACAATAAATATCTTGATTTTATCTGGCATGATTACTAATCTCTCTTATATCAAAGTTCACAAAATTCAATTAAATAAAGTTTGAGCATAGAGAATTGATCTTGGTATTTACTTAAACCAAGCACATCTTTTCACAATAAAATGATTATATTTGTAATTTCCATGTTTTGCTACATAGTAGAACCGATTTCTTGAGTGAAAAGTTTCCCCGACTATCCTATCATGCACATGGTCTAGAATCTTTGAGAATTGGCAAAAGGACAAGCTCACCCCTACCCGTAATAAAAATCCCTTGCTCTACAGCTAATCCGAGCAAGTATCCCTAGCAAAGAAAAAGAAAAAGAAAAAGAAAAGAAAAATTCAAGAAAAAGAGAAAAGAAAAATGTTATGTCAACAATGTTCCAAGCATTATCAAGCAAAAAGAAAAATAAGCAAAGTTCAAAAGAAAGCAAGAAAAGCAATAAAATCCCTTTCCCTACCCTTTGAAAAGAAAAGAAGGGTGAATGAGCTTGAATCCCTGGAATTCTCAATTATTCGAAAACCGTGAGGTAAGCCCCATAACAGGTGGTTTGTGCCCAACCCGCTTGGCCTTGGGTAACTCCTAGCGTGGCGATATGTCCGTCACATTAGCGACCTTCTTTTGTACATGACCTCTGTCTCGCTATGGATTAGCTAGCTCTTGATAATCCGATCTACATAGTAGCCTAGTATGGTTATATGCATCTACATCATGGTTAATGAACACTTAGTTGGTTTATTCAAATCACTTGTATCATAGTATCTTGCTCAAAATCGGTAATCGAACCATACAATTGCACACACATTTGTATTTGAGAGATTTTGTCTATCATTATGATAAATCAAGATTGGCAATGAATTCACTTATGCACATGGGATTCCTTATAAATCTAATTTTTGTCTTCAAAATACTTTGAAATATTATTTTGCAACTTGTTTGGAATAATCAAGTACAATTATTTAACAACATATCATATATATCTTATCGACTTTCGCAACGATGGTATAATTCCAAAACCAAAATTGGAATTTTATGCTTAGCGCAAGTCCTCATTTTCATCTTTTCTGTTCATAAAAAATCAATCATGTAATAAAACTATCCTTTCTTTGATCTTCGCGATGATGGTATAAGTCTATACCTACATATTCTATGCCTAGCGCAAACCATTGTAACAATATTTTTTCCCAATTTATCAAAATTCATAAAAACCATATGACTTCATTTTATTACACAAATTATGCTTTTCAAAAGCAAACACATTTTTATTATTTCATATCATTATGTCAACCTTTGCATTTTGCAATGATGGTATAATTCTTAAGGAATTATTCAACAAACTTTATCACACTTAGGAATTTATGCCTAGCAAAAATCATTTTACAATATTTCATGCATAATATTTTCATGGAAATCTGAAAACAAACCATCATCATCATCATCATTTGCATCATCACAACAAAGTCTTAAGACAATCTCTTAAGCACTCTTTTCTTTTAACAATATTTCTATCCTGGGACTAGCTTGACGACCGAGTGAGCAGCGACTCCATGAAATGGTCTATAATAGCGACAATGTCCTTTGAAATTATTGTTAGAAATCTCTTTTTATTTTTTATCACATTTCATTACAACCAATCAATTTGTTACATCAGATTATTTCATTTAAAATATTTAAAGCATGACATCCAAGTTATAATTTTTTCCAAAACGACATAATTACATGACTCATCAATAAAATCATTACATCAATCAACTCAATCAATCAATCAAACATAAAAAGCATCATAAGCATCACATAAGACAAGTCATATGATCAAAAATATCTCATCTATATATATCAACGTAATATATACATCATCAAAACTAGATTGGTATGCCACAATCTGCACCCTCGGCATACTCAATCCTCTATCAATACAAGTATAATACAATATCGCTGGTCGTATCCCGCCCTCTAGCCTCGAGAGCCTCTAGAGCTCTCGGCCTCATCTCCTCCCCCGCCCTACGGAGGACGAGGTGGTCCCATCGCAGCATGTGTGGTACCGCGAGTCCTCGTCATCGACCGGGATGAGCTCCTCGTCGACCCTCGTCCCGATAGGGATCTCGCTATGGCGGGTGGCAGCTGCACCCTCCGGCCCTCCGGCACCGCCCGGTAGTATAGCGCCCGATAGAATGCGGTCCGAGAAACCGACCGCAGCAGCTCCCCGAGTGCTTACCCCTCCGCCTCGTGCCCCGAGACGAGCATTCTCGTCTCGTAGCCGCGACACCTCGACTCGGTGCCGTGCAGCCGCATCCCGTAACGTCTCGCACCCCGAGCTCGCAGACGATCTCTCTCCGCCCGGAGAGTAGCCATCTCGCTACTCTCTCCAATGTCCACACCCTTGCCCTTATCAGTGCGATGGTGGCCTCTCGTGGAGATGGGGGTCTCGCCTCCCTCCTCTCCCTCTCCCTCTCGTCGCGGCCTCTCCTGTGCCTCGTGGCCTCCTCTCGCTCTCCTCTCGCCGTGACCCCGGGCTGCCTCTACCACCGCCCGGCGCCGCCTCCCTATCCGACGCACAACCGCGTGGATCGGTCCCCGAGCCCTCGTCATCCGAGGAGGGCGGATGCCTCGCGTACGTGCATCGTAGCCATCGGCTACCCTCGCGTCGTCCCCATCCACCGGCCGAATGGGGGCATCGTCCGCGTCCCGACTCCGGAATCGCTGCATATCCGGAGCCCCGCTAACCGTGGTGTTATCCCGGACAGCCGAGGAAAACTCATAATCCCCGAGAGATGGGATCCCCCGCTCGTAGACCGAACCGTCATAAAACTCGGTCATAGCGATGGAGCTCCACCTCTCCCTCTCCATCCGTAGCCAGCAGACTCGCCTGATGCGAGCCAGCTCCTGTCCATCCTTTGGCCACCCTGGATGCTCTCTCCATGGCCTCCAGGTGATCTGGTCTGGGACCAAGTCATCCAATAGTCTCCGAGACACCGACAGGTCGATCCGTCGCTGTGCCCCTCTCCGGAGCCACCAATAGAAGACTCGGGGCCTCTCCCCGTCAACCCCTATCAGTGGAAGCCCTACCGGCCTCCGCACCGCAATGTGCTCCCAAGCACCAAACCTGTAGGAGCGATGTCATAACCAGACATCGGCCGCCCTTGTATACGACCCCATGCAAGATCCTATACAATCGGCATAGAACAAAGCTGCCCCAAGAAAATCTGTAGCCATGGTCGCGCATGTCGCAGATCACATCTGCCAGCATCCATGGTACCCTGCATCCGCTCTGGTGGCACAACAGAAGTCCACCAACCACCCCAGCCAAAACTCGTGTCAGTGTAGATGCCCTAAGCATCTGGCGCAATGCCTCGATGTTCACTCCGCCCTTCTCCAGGGCGAAGCTCGGGTCACCGCAGAGTCGTCCCATCGCGTGGCCCTGATTGGCCGCAAGTGTGATCATCCTCCCTTGTATGGGGATTCTAAGAATCCTCCATACATCCTCTAGTGTGGGAGTCATCTCCCCTTCGGTAACCGGAAGCATGAAGAGCCCGGTACCACCTCTCCGCTAGGGCCGTCGCAGCCCCATGTCAGAGAAACTTGTGGCATCTCTCGCCACATGTAGTAAGCCGGCTCGTGCCACCGATCTCGCTCGCCTCGTGTCGAGCGGCCAAGTCATCTCTTAATCCTCCATATTTCCACTCTCTCGCTCTTTAGTAATCCTCTCTCGCAAGCATAAACAACCAAAACAACAAACAATCATTAATAACAATTTTAGCAATCAATAATGCAACTTAAAGATCAAAATTTTGCAATTGATGATATCGCCCACTATTGGCCGATATCGTCCGAAATTTGAGCAAAATCGTCTCCGATTTCGCATGTCGAAATCGTCTCTAATTTGACGAAATCGTCCCTTTTTCGCCGATTTCGCCCTTGGGCGAAATTGACGAACTTGAGACGATTTCGTCGAACTAGGGACGATTTCGTCCAGACGACGTCGATGGCCAAAAATGGCCGCGATGCTCAAAATTCATCTTAAAATCTATCTACCAAGCATGTAAATTCAAATTAAATCAATCTAAACTAAGTTTAAACCCTTACCCGTAGACCGCGGCGGACCTCTGCAGATCTGTGCGCTGTCTCTACCATTTTTGCTCCAGAGCTCTAAAAACAAAGAAATGAACAAGAATAATGAATTAGGGTTTTACCCTATTTTTCTTAATTTTATTCAAAATAATTCAACAATAATTTTTGCTTTTCCGTGTTTTTACCGCAAACGTTCGATTTGGGTAAAAACACGGAGGGGGCACCATAGTAAGCTGTCGTACGATTCGACCAAGAATCGTCGCCTAAAAATGGGAATAATTTTTTTGCTTTCTCGTAGATCGAGAAGAACTCATCTTTAACGCATTTTCTTCGGAAAATTCGCTAAAGAGGGGGCAAAATGTAGCACCCTAAAATTGGCGCAGTAAAAATTGGAATAATTACATTCACCTTAGTAAATAAATTTAAATTCAAATTTAACCTCCCAAACCGCCCGTTAACCGCCGAGAAACCCGTTTCCTCCTTTTTCGTGCCATTTTTAGCAGCTTGTTTTGACCGCTTGACGATATCGTCTCCGATCGTACGATATCGCCTCGCATTTGACGATTTCGTCCGGACTAGAACGTCCGGATCGATTTCGTCGCAAAACTGAATTTGCATAGTTGGAATCCGTTCCAACGGGTCTCCAATCCGGGCGTAAGCGTGTCTCGCGCCGTTGGGACTCCTTCCCCCGTTGGAGATCTCCCAAATTGGGATGATCTCCAACCTCCCAACAACTATCCTATGCCTATTTAACTCTAAGACTTTTCCCTCCCCAACCCCTCGCTGAATTTTTATGCAAATTGAACCCTTATGCTCTAAAACATCGTAATTCATATTTTGCATTAGTCCTATAGTCGTTTCATTGCAGGTACACCACTGGTTTTCAGCCGGAGCCAGCACCTATCGCAGCTCGATCGAACCCGTCAAGATCGGAGGCGATCTCGTCAAATTCGGGACGATCTCGCACCGATGCGAGACGATTTCGACTCGCAAGACACATCGAGGCAATCGCGTGCTTCGGAGTTTGCTCTTCTCGTCTCTTTTTTCTGTCATTTTATGCTATAAATTAGATTGTTTATTCAGTTTTTATACTATATTGCATCCGGAGTTCACCCATTTTGTCTAGTTTGCATATTAAGATCATATTCTCGCTATCTAAACACAAGTGATTTGCATTTACTTCTGTTCTTGTATATTGTTCAACACTCATATTACTCAGTTTCACATAGTTTGCCCCTCGTTTGCAAAATAGAATTTCTTGTATTTCGCATCTCGTTTGTCGTTTTGTAGGTCTCTGATGAATTCGTCTGACGAATTCGTCGATTGCAGACGATCCTGTCATTTTAGACGATTTTATCAAATTGAAGGCGATTCTGTTGAATTGCAGACGATCCAGATCGCTTCAAGCTTCGTAAACTCCATCAGACTTCCGGATCAGGTAATCTTCATTGGCCTCCTGCAAATTCTCTCGTTTCTCGTTTTCCTTTCTCGTTTGTTCGTATGCATTTAAATTGCATTTTCATGTAGTTTAAGTTAGAATCATTCGGCCAAACCTAGGATGAATGTTTAAAAATAAAACGAACTCATCAAAACTCATTCCCAAAACCTAGGCGTGGAAACCGCCATCAAATGTTTCCCCGGTGAACCCACCATCCGTCGAAAAATCACCAAAATGCACCTCCCTTGAGAGGCGGGACCTTCGCAAAGTCCTCTCGTCCGAGGTACCGCACCATCCTTTTCCCATCCTCCTTCCGGGCGCGGATCCAATAGCCTGAAGGTAGGGGTGCGAAAAATTTGGAGCGATACAGGAGGATCTATTGGTAGATAAAGATCAATGGGTCATAGTCTTAGGAGTAAAACCAGTAGAAACGATAAATGAAAAATGGCTAAATATTGATAGGAAGGCAAGGAGCTCTATCATATTGTGCTTATCTGATTTAGTACTACTGAGTGTATCGATAGAGGCCACAACAAAGTTGTTATGGGAAAAGTTAGGAGCACTGTATCAGGCAAAGTCATTGGTGAATAAACTCTTTCTTCAAAAGAAGTTGTATTCTCTTTGGATGAATGATGGTGACTCTATGGATGAACATCTGAAAGCTTTTAACACTATGGTAAGTCAATTAAACTCTGTAGATATAAAAATGGATGAAGAGGAAAAGTGTATTACTTTACTTTGTTCATTACCTAACTCTTGGGATAACCTAGTTATGGCTATCATAAATACTACTTCAAAATTAAAAGTAGAGGATATAGTAGGAACATTTCTATTTGAGGAAATGAGATAAAAATATTCTAAGTATTATCATTATAAGGATGCCTTGGTTGTGAGAGGTCATTCTCAAGAAAGAAGAAAAAAGAAATCAGGAGAAAGGAAATCAAAATCTAGGGAAAATATATTATCTATGACAAAAGGAAATGTTGGAAGTGTGGTAAAATAGGGGATTATAAAAGAGACTGTAGATTTAAAAAGGATTATGAAGGAACATCTACAAAAATTAAGACCATAAATGAAGATTCAAGGGACCTGTTTGTAGTTGCAGCATGCTCAAGTGAATATCGTGATTCATGGTTGATTGACTCAAGTGCCTCTTTTTATATAACTCCTAATAGGTAGGGGTTTTATGAATATGAAAATATAAATGGAGGTGAAATCTTCTTGGGAGAAAATTCGACACAAAAAATAATAGGTCAAGAAAGAGTCAAATTGAGGTTAAAATATGGAAGAGTTAAAATCCTTCTTGGTGTGTTGCATATTCCAAATTTTGCAAGGAATCTGATATCTGTTAGTAAGATGAATGATGTAGGTGTGACTATGGAATTTAATAAGTACAGTTGCAAGATGGTTCATGGATGCTTAATATTGGCAAGGGGAGTTCATACAGGAACTTTGTTCAAACATGAGGCTAGCTCTATAAGTATTGATTACAATAACTCTTTAATTATAGAGGAAAATAATACGGTAGAAGAAGCTCCAAGTATTCCTATACCAAATACAATGTTGTGGAATAAATGCATGGGGTACATTGGTGAGAAAGGCCTTCAAACATTGAAAATAAAAGGTATGGTAGAAGAAATTTCTTATTGCCCATTAAATTTTGACTTTTGTGACCTTTGTGTTTTTGGAAAGCAAACCAAAGTTAAGTTTCCTAGTAGTGCTAAAAGATCTAAAGGAATTTTACATCTAGTTCACAGTGATGTTTTTGGACTTGCAAAAATACCATAATTAGGTAAATCCATCTATTTTATTACATTTATATATGACTTCTCAAGAAAAACCTAGGTATACTTTTTACGGTACAATTCTAATATTTTCAATAAATTTAAAGAGTTCAAGGCTCTTGTAGAAAATCAGATAGATAAAAAGATAAAGGTTTTGAGAAGTGATAATGGTGGTGAGTATTGCTCTAATGAATTTGATCAGTTTTAAAAGGACTATGGAATAGAAAGGCATAGAACAACTCTATATACTCCACATCAGAATGGAGTTGTAGAATCAATGAATAAAACATTAATGCATAAGGATATAAGCATGCTAAGCGATGCAGGGTTATAAAAGAAATTGTGGGCTTAAGTCATCTTAACCACTTGCTACCTCATTAATAGATCTCCTACCTCAATTTTAGTGGACAAAACTACACAAGAAGTGTATACTGGTAAAAAACCCTCTCTTAATCATATAAGGTCTTTGTTTGCAAAGCTTATATGTATTTCTCAAAAGAGAAAAGGACTAAGCTAGAATATAAATCTGAGAAATGCATATTTATAGGTTATAGTACTATTGTGAAAGGATATAAGTTGTGGGATCCAGAAACATAGAATATTATTTATAGCCATAACGTGATATTTAGAGAAACAAAATGGGTTCCAAAATAGGAAATACATCTAAGCAAAGTACCAAAAATAGTTCAAGTAAAATTGGAACAAGAGGAAGAACCTATGGTAAAACCTGATGCTATAGAAGAATATGAATTATAAAGAGAATCTGAAGAGGAATATTCACAGGAGTAAGTTGAGGAGGAAGCTAAAGATGCAAAACCTAGAACTCTAATTTTGAGGAGATAAGATCGGGTGAGAAGACTCCTATAAAGGTATAGACCTTCAAATTTTTGTTCTGCATTTACTTTATTGGTTACTGATGAAGAAACTGAGACTATAAAGGAGGCACTTCAGTCAAGTGAGAATAAGTCTTGGAAAAAGACTATAGAAGAAGAAATTGAGTCCTTGGATAAAAATAAGACATGGGACTTGGTGAAATTACCCCCTAGCTGAAAATTTATTGGTTGTAAGTGGTTATTCAAGAAAAAGTACAATGTAGAAGGATAGATGGAGAAGCACAAGCTTGCCTAGTAGGAAAAGGATTTTCGTAGGTTGAAGGACTTGACTCTGACGAGATTTTTTCTCCTATGGATAAACTAATATTAATTAGAGTTATGTTGGCTATTTCTGTTGCTCGATTTTGAAATAGAATAGATGGATGTGAAGATAACTTTTCTACATGGTGAACTTGATGAAGACATATATATGTCACAACTAGGATTCTTCAGGGTAAAAGGTATGGAGGACTTGGTATGCAAGTTGAAAAAGTCTCTTCATGGTTTGAAGCAGTCTCAAAGAATATGGAACCAAAAAGTTGATAGATTTATTTTGAAAATTGGGCTTGGAAAACACAAAGCAGATCCATGTGTATATTTCAAAAAGGAAGATAAAACTTTTGTTATCATTTTATTGTATGTGGATGACATGTTAATTGGTAAAAATAAGGAGATGATAAAGTTACAAAAATATTAGTTATCTTCTGAATTTGATATGAAGGATTTGGGTGCTGCAAAATTTATTTTAGGTAAGAAAAAAATAAGGGATCATGCAAATAGAAATTTGTGGTTAGATTAAAGGAAATATGTTGATTTGATACTATATAGGTTTAGGATGTATGATTGTAAACTAGTATGTACTCCATATCCAGTTGGTCAAAAGTTATCTACTAAACAATGTCCTAAAATAAATGAGGAAATTGAAGAAATACTTGTTCCTTATGCTAGTGTTGTGGATAGTCTGATGTATGCAATGATTTGTACTAGAGCTGATATTGCACATGTTGTTAGAGTAGTTAGTAGATATATGTCCAATCCAAGAAAGTAACATTGGACTATTGTGAAGAGGACCTTTAGATACTTGCATGGAACTAAAGATTATGCTATTTGTTATGAAGAAAATTTTGGAGACAATGATATTGTAAATCTATAAGGGTTTATGGATGTTGACTAGGTTGGAGATCTTGACAAGATAAGATCCATGAGTGCTCATGTTTAGGTTGTTTGGAGGGGCAGTAAGTTGGATGAGTAAAAAGCAATCAATTGTTGCTTTATCCACTACAAAAGTAGAGTACATTGCAATAAATTATACCTATAAAGTAGTGTGGCTACAGAGGTTGTGTTCAACAATTGGCATTAAGCAGAAGGTTGTGAGAATTGATAGTGATAGTCAGAGTGCAATATTTTTGGCAAACAATCCTAGTTTTTATGATCGATCAAAACATATTGATATCAAGTACCATTTTGTGAGAGAGATGGTTGAAGAGAACCGGGTGATATTGGAAAAAGTTGATACAAAGAATAATATTTTTGATTTGTTAACAAAGGTTGTACATGCTCAAAAAATTTCTTGGTGTAGCATATATATGGGTATGGTTGCCCTTAACAATTGATAATGGAAATTATTAGCCCTTATGGAAAGTATTCGACAAGTGGGAGAATGTTGGAATTATGTTGAATATTTTCCATGTTATTTAGGAAGGGTTAACTCTAAAAATACTTCACACTCAGTAAACATTTCCTTGCTTGGATTTAGGGCCAGGTCAGTCCCCAAGTGAGGGTACAGGGGCAGCAACCCCTATTTGGGGGTCTGGGGGTGTTAGCTCCTAGGGAATTTTTTGGGGGGTTTTAAGATATTTTTAGACCCATATGGGCATTTTTGGGTTAATGTAATGTTGGACCATGGTTTTGCACCAATTATATTGTAAAATCCCTTCTTGTGTTATTGGTATAAAGTAGCACTTGCATGAGGGTTTGGTAATGAATTTGCAAGAAATGTAATCACAAGAGAAATGATATTATTGTATTGGAGACTGTAAAATTTATATAATAAGCAGATATTCTTATTGGATTTTTCTCAAAAGGGTTACCTAGGATAAATTCTTGTGTAATGTGTTCTCTATTTTTCCTTTAATTATGTAATTACTAATTTTTTGGATTTTATTTCTTGGGGTATTATTTCTCTTTAGTGAGTAGGTATTCGAGTGGTCCTAGGGTCAAAACAAGGATCCCATAGTTTGAGAATAAAAAATTGACCCCCAAAACCATTTCTCTAACAAAATATTTGCCACATATTCATTAGTCCTTAACTAAAATAACCACCACCCTCTTACCAAAAGTAGAAAAATAGGGACATACCCTAAGACTTCCATCCATTCCTTAGCCAATGATTTTTTCAAGTATTTTTTAGAAATTACACACCCATAGAACCTCCCAATAAGTGTTTTCTATAAGAGTTCAATGATTTCCCCCATTTTCACATCTTTTCATAGGAATACTTTTACTCTGTTAATATTCCTTTGAATGTACTTGGTTGCCTTTTTATGTGCTTCTAATGGATTCTTCTTTGGTTTTATACTTCCAAATTCTTGTGTTATCCCTTGTAACCCCAATTTGAGAGTTGTGGCATATTTTGAAATTGCTCTAAATAGGACATATCCCAATCATCACTCTTGTCTAAGAGTTGTGTGTCCTCTTATAAAATTATCACTAGCTTAGACCCATTCCTAAACTCTTCAAAAGGATACTTCCTTCTTCCATACTCCCTTCCACTAGCAAATATGAAGACCTCCTCATAAGGATCCATTGAATAGTCTATTGCTTCTTCATGACCCTGTTTCAAAAAGTACTTAAACCTTCCTTCCTTTTCAAAATCCCAGATTATCCTTAGAGCCTCAAGGTTAAGGGACTCTTCATTAGCATTTTCATTAGAAAACTTAGCCTTGAAAACAAAAGTCCCACTATCTTTGTTGCCCTTTGCTCACTCACCCTAGTGGTTTGTCTTGTCAAGAAAAACTTTGAAAATTTGTCCTCTTAGCCCATGTCTTTACAATATTAGGTTTAAGATACATGTCGTGTGATGATGACTCCACTCTCAATGGCAATAGCCCTAGTCTTTTATTCTCAACTTTTCCCTCCTCACCCATTGCTTTCTTTTACACTAAACTTGCCAAAAAACCCCATATAAATGCCTCCTTCAAACCCTCTATTGAGATGTTACATCTTGTTGGTGATATAGCCTAGAACCAAGTGTTGTATGATGGATTTGATAGGTTTTATGGTAGCTATAGTAGTGACCAATCATTATCCTTGTCCTATTTGTATCCCCTTGACCCATTTTTCATTCCCAAATTTGAAACCTTAGACACCTTTCACATCCATATGCACCTTAATGAAACTTTATGTACTATATTTTTAGGCAAAAGTGCAACAATTTTAATATATTTCAAAATGTATGATTCTATTGCAAACTATTGAAGGTCTAATTATAGCATAGATTATTCTTCTACCATCCATTCATGAGAAAGCATCGATTTGTGCTTTAGGGCCTACAAAATCCTAGTGTTATTCTCCATTTGTATTTCCACAAAAATACTAACTTGCATAGACTATCGCCTACCTAAACAAAAATACTATAAATTTTTAACCAAATTGTATGCTTGTTCTTCTTTAATGGATACCTAAACCTTTGTATTAAAAAAATACCCCAAACACAACTCAAAAAATAGCTTTTACTTTCATCAAGAAAAAATATATATCAAGACATCCATAGCTTTTTTGTAAACCAAACATTTTATAGTTTTTATATAGCACCTAGATATTCTAAAGTTGATCCAACAGATGGTCAAATTTGAATGCTTGACCTCCATGTGCATTGCAACCCAACAAACAGTTTACTACCTATCCAAATGGCTAGATCTATAAATTTACTATGTTTTCCATATCTAAAAGTGATAGATCCTACTTTTACCCTTGGTGTCATGTCCCTCTCATCACTTGCTTCAAAAAATCCAATGCAAAATAATCAATACTAATATGCAATCCATAAGTGAATATGAGATAGAAGTAATCCTTTGAAGAACATAAACTTATACCAAGAGGGGGGTGAACAAGTATAAGATCATTTTTTACTTTTATTTCCCAATCAATATTATGCAATGTATAGATAGCAATATCAATAGCAAGTAATCAAAGCAATGCACAAATCACCACACACAATAGAGACACCAAATTTACGTGGTTCACCCAATGTGGGCTACTCCACGGAGAAAATATTTTACTAAAACTTTCTCAATCAATCTCTTGGGAATCCTTTCCCTATTACAATGTTTATGGACCTCTATCCAAAGGAGACACCAATCCCCTTAATCAAGTTCGTGGATCTCTATCCATAGGAGAACTCCTTTCTCCTCTTGCTCTGGCTGGTGATCTTCTAGAAGACCTATTGCCTCCACTACACTTAGCTAATGGATCTCTATCCACTGAAGACACCTACCCCCACCCCCCGCTAATGGATCTCCTATCCACCTAGAGAGACATCATCCTCTATACTCTATCACCTCCAAAGCTCTATCTCAAATCTATACTAAACACAGTCCTTCGGTCTAGCACAAATCTATCCTCAATCTCTGTCTCTGGTCTGGCACAAACCTATCCTCAAATCTGCACCAAACTCTATCCTCGAATCTGTACTAAACACAGTCCTTCGGTCTAGCACAAATATGCTCAATCTCTTTCCTCAAGCCTTAACTCAAAGCTTGACTCAATCTCAAATCAACTCTGCTGGATCTGTCCCAAACCTTAACTCAAGGTTTGAACAAATCAATCAATTCTGCTCTCAAGTCTTCTCAAAGACTTATCTCAAATCTGCCTTGCAAGCTTCCACAAAAGCTCACACTAATATATCCACAAGTCCTCTCTAGAACTTGTCCAAATCTGCTCAATAAGTTCTCACAAGAACTTATCCAAATCTACTCTCAATATGTATTGTAAGCTTCCACAAAAGCTTACCCAAATCTATCCACAAGTCTTCTCAAAGACTTACCTCAAATCTACTCAACAAGTCCACACTAGAACTTGTCCAATCTCATAGAAACATAAAGAGAATTGTTAGAGACTCAATATGCTCTATACTCATCACAATGCTCAATCACTTTCAATCACTCTTTTAGAAACATACAAAGAATTGTTAGAGACTCAATATGCTTCACATTCACCTCAATGCTTAATCACTTTCAATCACTCTTTCAAAAAAAAATTTTAGAGACTCAATATGCTTCACATTCACCTCAATGCTCAATCACTTTCTCAAATCAATTCAAAATATAGAATAGTTTATTTTATAGAACTTGAACAATCACTTCACACATCCACTTGACTAGGCTCAACCAACTCTACTCAACCAATCACTCAATGAAACAATCCTTGCTTACAAACCCTAGTCCAAGCATATAAACACTCACTCAAAATATTTCCAACAATGCTTATCAATCAATCTCACATAACAATGATACTCATGTTCTTTTCAAACCCTAGTTCAAGTTCTTCACTTAACCAATGGCTTCAACAACAATGCTTATCAAACAAGGTTTTAACAACTCTTTATTCCAGAAAACCTTGAAGCATTAACTCAACACACTCAATAAGGAAACCTAATTAATTCCTTTTCACTCCAAACTTGTTTTCCAGAAAACCAACCAATCAACTCAACTATGGAAGAATGTGCTCATACCTTTTTCTTGATGATGAAGGAACCTCAAAAATCTGCCACAACCACAAACACTTCTTTGCCAAGCTCAAGGAAGTTAGAAGATGATAAACTCTCTCAAAGATACAATGCAAATATCAAAACACACATACACCTTATCACTCCATCTTGAAGAAAGCATCCATCAACATACACAAAAATATTTGACCAAATACACCTTATAATCTCCCAATTAAAATAATATTCAATACCAAAAATAATGTCAATAAAATCACCTTCTCAAAATAACTCAATGGCAAGAAGTCCTCTCAAAATTTAATCAACACTTTAATCTCCAATAAACCAATATGTCATAAATACTTTATTTAAAAATAAAGCTAACTCCTTATTCCTCCAATCAACCAAAATAATGATTAATTAAAAATACTTTTTATCTACCCCTTTTAACTCCCTAAGACCTCATGTCAAAACCTTAGGCATCACAAAATATATTAAAAAATTTATTACCTTTGCCTTGGTGAGACTCGAACACACGACGCCGCCTCTACCAGCGCCCTAGCCATGGCTCCAACTACCGCATGAGCTAGGCGCTCACCTTGGGAGGGAAGAGCACCACGTGCTCTATCTTCTCCCTCTTGGCACCTCACACAAAAATATTTGCATCGCTTCCTTTGGCGCTTAACCAAATCCACGTAAAATGCTGCCTACCATGATTCGAACATGGGTCCTCCCACTCACAAGCACCCTAGCACACTCCAACTTGCCACTAGACCACCACGCTGGATGGTTATAAGGGTTAGGGCATCTTTCATCTTATTCCTTCACTGCCACACTTTAAGACAAAAATTTTGTCTTCTACCTTGCACGAAATCGCACGAAACACACAACTCGCAATCCTTTTTCAATCGAGCAAGGGATAAAATATTTACCACTTTGTCATATGGTTTTTATACCAATATGCCACCATACTTTCAAACTCGTGAATTCCTTTTTCTCTTAGACATCAGCTTTGATATTTAAATAATTAATTTATAAATTATTTAAATTCTTTAGAATTTAAATATTATAAATTAAGATTTAAATCCTTTTGGCTTTATTAAGGATTAAAGCCTTCTTAGGTTTTACCACCTTGTATAAATAATATTTATTTATAAAATTTAAATTCAATTTGAATTTAAATATTTTATAAAATAAATATTAAAACTTCCTTGGGCTTTTTAACATGAATTTAAAAGCCTCCTTGGGTTTTTAAGAAAAACCTTTTATTTTTGCTCATCCATGGTTTTAATAAAAACCCTTCTACTTATGCTTCCACATAATATTAAAAATATTATGAAGCTCTTTTGCCATTAACCTTTGCATTATTCCTTTTGACATTTTGACATCATAGCTTATTCCTTGACATCAATGACAACTTTATTCCTTGACATCAATGACAACTTTGACTCAAAATGTCCAACAATCTCCCCCTTTGTCATTGATGGCAACCCAAATTATTTTTACCAAAAACTTAACCTTTTCTTTGTTCTGCTCCCCTAGGACATTGCTCCCCTGGCTCAATGCTCTCTTCAAATCTCTCCTCTTTACTCAAATACCAAATCTCTCCCCATTTGACATCAATGGCAAAGGGTCACCTTTGGGGCTCGGGGCTAAGAATGAGCCTCTTAGCTTAGCCCCTCCCCCACCTCCTCTTGAGGTGGTTAATTATAGGGTGGGAGTATTTCTACTCCCAGCAAGCACTGGTCTTTACCTTTATCCTCTTTTCTTCTTATCTGATCCTTTTGATTCCTCTGACTGTTCCTTTCCATGTCCATGTTCCTGTCCATGTCCATATTCTTGTTCCTATTCCTGTTCCTATTCTTGTTCATGTTCATATCCATGTTCCTATTCCTTCATATCCATATCCCTTTTCCTATTCTTGTTCATACTTGATTCTAGAATGTCTGCTCTACACCACTTTGTTGTGTGTCCATCATTATTGCACTTATAACACTTAATGTTAATATTCCTTGGAGGTGCAAATGTCTTAGGATTTCTCCTAGTGAAGCCATATCCTTTTCTATCATGAACCCTGCAATTCATTGCCTTGTGACCAAACTGATTACATGAGTAGCAATACCCATGGAAAAGTTCCTATTTCTAAAATTCCCATTTTCCTATCTTTCATGTGTCCTGCACTGTGAAGCCATGTGCCCAAATCTATGACATGAAAAACATCTTCCATTGAAGTTTCCTTGTCTTGACCTCATTGGTCTCTTAGTCTCTCTTAACCTATTCTGATTGTTGTTCCATCTATTTCTTCTTTGTGCATTGTTCCTATCCTTGTTGAACTTTCTATTGTCCAACTCATCCTCAGATGTCTCACTTTCTCTTACACTGTCTTCTTCTGAAGTTTCTTCTCCTTCAGAACTTGAGGTTGACTTCTCTTCTTGTTTCTTTTGAGTCTGTTCAAAACCAAGACCTATTTTGTTTGTTGACCTTATTTGTACCTTGATCATCTTATCCACAATCTTTGAGCTCTTTCCAAACTTTTGTAGCTTACTCTTGGACTTTTCTAAATCTTCCCTTAGTAGGGCTACTTCTTGTTCTAACCTTTCACATTCTAAGACCTTTGCTTCTAACTTATCCTTGAACTTCTTTGTCTTAGCCTTTGATTTGTCTAGATCCTCTATAAGCATTCTTCTCTCTTCATCACATTCTTGAAACTGAAACTCAAGTTTAGAGTTTTGCTTTCTTACCTTCTTTACTATGTCAAGAGCATAAATAAGTTCTCCCTTGAGATCATATCCTTCTTTATCTGATTCTTCCTCTATTTGTTTGCCTTTGTCTACATCTTTATTTTCTTTTGACTTGTCTTCTATAGGATCACCTACTTCTTCTTCTAGTGCCATTAGAATATTCTCTTCTAGTCCTTCAAGTGTATCCTCATATTCATCATCACTAAAACTATAACCATTCCTTGTACAACTATCTTCAAGATGTCCAAAGTTACCACATCTAAAACACTTGAGAATTATTGGTGACCTTTTCTTGACCTCTTTTTCTTCAATCATAAATAGAACTTCATATTTATCATTTTCTGAGAAACTATTATCACTATCACTTGAGTACTTACTTGCCTTATCTGCATAGTAGCTCCTCTTTTGCCTTTGAAAGAACTTCTTTCCTTGTCTGCTTTGTCCATCCTTGCTTTTATTTTGGTGCTTGTATCTTTCTGAATCCCTGTTTCTGTGATCCTATTTTTCTTCATCATTGTTATTTTTAGCTTCTTGACAATCAGTTGCATAGTGACCATACTTTCCACAATTGAAACATTTAACAGATTTTGTATCTTTAAATCTTCTTGAATCCTTATTCCTTCTACCATAATTTGCTTCTTCATCACTGGATGACTCATTGCTTGATTCTGACTTCTTACCCTTTGTCTTCTTGATTGCTTTGAAGGTTGCTTCCTTCTAGGGATTAGGTTCTTTTGTTCTTAACTCAAAAGTTGTAAGAATACCAAGCAACATATCTCTTGTCAAAGAATCACCATCCTTTGATTCTTCTATAGCAGAAACCTTTTCACTAAATATTTTAGGAAGAGATCTTAAGATCTTATCACAAACATCCGATTCTTCAACCTTAAGTCCAAGTCCTTGCATAGCATTAACAACCTCATCAACTCGAAGTAGATAAGTACTAATGTTTTCCTCATCCTTCATTCTTAACTCTTCAAGTTGTCCTTTGAGATTTCGTATCTTTGCTTTCTTGACACCTTTATCTCCTTCATATATACTTTGCAACTTATCCCACATTCCTTTTGCATCTTGACAATGCATAACTTTTATGGACTCTGTTCTATGCAAACCTCTCAAAATTGCATTCATTGCTTTTGAATTGTAATGTTGTAGAAGCTTACCTTCCTTATCTGTAGGTGGATCAACTGGTGGTATGTATCCATTTTCAACTGCTTCCCAAATTTCATTGCCAAGTGCCATCAGGTAAATCTTCATTCTCATACTCCAATATATATAATCACTTCCATCAAATACTGGTGCTGAATTATCTGATGATCCATTCTTAGAATCCATTGTGTTCTTGTAGGCTTTTCCTTCAAGCTGTTAAACTCTTCCGAAGGAACCCGCTCTGATACCAATTGAAGAACACAAGCTTATACTGAGAGGGGGTGAACAGTATAAGACCACTTTTTACTTTTCTTTCCCAATCAATATTATGCAATGTATAGATAGCAATATCAATAGCAGTAATCAAAGCAATGCACAAATCACCACACACAATAGAGACACCAAATTTACGTGGTTCACCCAATGTGGGCTACTCCATGAAGAAAATATTTTACTAAAACTTTCTCAATCAATCTCTTGGGAATCCTTTCCCTATTACAATATTTATGGACCTCTATCCAAAGGAGACACCAATCCCCTTAATCAAGTTCATGGATCTCTATCCATAGGAGAACTCCTTTCTCCTCTTGCTCTAGCTGGTGATCTTCTAGAAGAACTGTTACCTCCACTACACTAGCTAATGGATCTCTATCCACTAAAGACACCTATCCTCACTTCCCTAGCTAATGGATCTCTATCCACCTGAGACTATCATCCTCTATACTCTATCACCTCCAAAGCTCTATCTCAAATCTATACTAAACACAGTCCTTCGATCTAGCACAAATCTGCTCAATATCTATCTCTAGTCTAGCACAAACCTATCCTCAAATATGCACCAAACTCTATCCTCAAATCTATACTAAACATAGTCCTTCGATCTAGCACAAATCTATCTCAATATCTTTCCTCAAGCCTTAACTCAAAGCTTGACTCAATCTCAAATCAACTCTACTAGATCTATCCCAAACCTTAACTCAAGGTTTGAACAAATCAATCAATTCTGCTCTCAAGTCTTCTCAAAGACTTATCTCAAATCTGCCTTGTAAGCTTCCACAAAAGCTCACACTAATATATCCACAAGTCCTCTCTAGAACTTGTCCAAATCTGCTCAATAAGTTCTCACAAGAACTTATCCAAATCTACTCTCAATCTGTATTGTAAGCTTCCACAAAATCTTACCCAAATCTGTCCACAAGTCTTCTCAAAGACTTACCTCAAATCTACTCAACAAGTCCACACTAGAACTTGTCCAATCTCATAGAAACATAAAGAGAATTGTTAGAGACTCAATATGCTCTATACTCATCACAATGCTCAATCACTTTCAATCACTCTTTTAGAAACATACAGAGAATTGTTAGAGACTCAATATGCTTCACATTCACCTCAATCTCAATCACTTTCAATCACTCTTTAAACAAAAATTGTTAGAGACTCAATATGCTTCACATTCACCTCAATGCTCAATCACTTTCTCAAATCAATTCAGAATATAGAATAGTTTATTTTATAGAACTTGAACAATCACTTCACACATCCACTTGACTAGGCTCAACCAACTCTACTCAACCAATCACTCAATGAAACAATCCTTGCTTACAAACCCTAGTCCAAGCATATAAACACTCACTCAAAATATTTCCAACAATGCTTATCAATCAATCTCACATAACAATGATACTCATGTTCTTTTCAAACCCTAGTTCAATTTCTTCACTTAACCAATGGCTTCAACAACAATGCTTATCAAACAAGGTTTTAACAACAACTCTTTATTCCAGAAAACCTTGAAGCATTAACTCAACACACTCAATAAGGAAACCTAATTAAGTCCTTTTCACTCCAAACTTGTTTTCCAGAAAACCAACCAATCAACTCAACTATGGAAGAATGTGCTCATACCTTTTTCTTGATGATGAAGGAACCTCAAAAATCTGCCACAACCACAAACACTTCTTTGCCAAGCTCAAGGAAGTTAGAAGATGATAAACTCTCTCAAAGATACAATGCAAATATCAAAACACACATACACCTTATCACTCCATCTTGAAGAAAGCATCCATCAACATACACAAAAATATTTGACCAAATACACCTTATAATCTCCCAATTAAAATAATATTCAATACCAAAAATAATGTCAATAAAATCACCTTCTCAAAATAACTCAATGGCAAGAAGTCCTCTCAAAATTTAATCAACACTTTAATCTCCAATAAACCAATATGTCATAAATACTTTATTTAAAAATAAAGCTAACTCCTTATTCCTCCAATTAACCAGAATAATGATTAATTAAAAATACTTTTTATCTACCCCTTTTAACTCCCTAAGACCTCATGTCAAAACCTTAGGCATCACAAAATATATTAAAAAATTTATTACCTTTGCCTTGGTGAGACTCGAACTCACGACGCCGCCTCTACCAACGCCCTAGCCATGGCTCCAACCATCGCGTGAGCTAGGTGCTCACCTTGGGAGGGAAGAGCACCACGTGCTCTATCTTCTCCCTCTTGGTGCCTCACACAAAAATATTTGCGTCGCTTCCTTTGGCGCTTAACCAAATCCATGCAAAACGTTGCCTACCGCGATTCGAACGTGGGTCCTCCCGCTCACAAGCACCCTAGCACACTCCAACTTGCCACCAGACCACCACGTTGGATGGTTATAAGGGTTAGGGCATCTTTCATCTTATTCCTTCGCTGGCGCACTTTAAGACAAAAACTTTTGTCTTCTACCTTGCACGAAATCGCACGAAACACACAACTCGTAGTCCTTTTTCAATCGAGCAAGGGATAAAATATTTGCCACTTTGTCATATGGTTTTTATACCAATATGCCACCATACTTTCAAACATCGATGGATTCCTTTTTCTCTTAGACGTCGGTGCCTTTGATATTTAAATAATTAATTTATAAATTATTTAAATTCTTTAGAATTTAAATATTATAAATTAAGATTTAAATCCTTTTGGCTTTATTAAGGATTAAAGCCTTCTTAGGTTTTACCACCTTGTATAAATAATATTTATTTATAAAATTTAAATTCAATTTGAATTTAAATATTTTATAAAATAAATATTAAAACTTCCTTGGGCTTTTTAACATGAATTTAAAAGCCTCCTTGGGTTTTTATGAAAAACCTTTTGATATCAATGGTAGCTTATTCCTTGACATCAATGACAACTTTGTTCCTTGACATCAATGATAAATTTGACTCAAAATGTCCAACATCCTCACCTTTTATTATTTTAGAAAGTAAGAAAGTGTTGTAAATGCAAGCAGAAAGCAAATGCAAGCATGAAGTGAGCACCAAATTCTCTTGTTCTAAATATATAGAAAAATAAAGGATTCAAATGAATAAAATCTAGGAATTATGGTAGGAAAGTCAATTTTAAAATTCCTACTTAGAAGTAAGGATGCCCTAGTGAGAAGTATGGATGTCCTAGATGTGGATAAGAAGAAGAGTGAATCTATGGAAAACCCTATCTAGGTAGAAGTAATTATCAAGGATGAGATGATCAAGCATGACATAATGGTTCTTAAAATAATATGGTTAATAAGGTTCCATGGCTATTATTCAAGTTTTTTAAAATATAAGATTAAATCAAGTGGAAGTGGTAATTAAATTTAAATTACCCCATTAATTGTCTTCCAAAAATATTTTTCCTCATCATATTCTATAGTTCAAAATTTAGGGATGAAATAATAGTTAACATGGTTTAGGGGGAGAGATGCATCATATTTAATACTATTAAGTGATATTTTCTATGGAGATAGACTATTAAAATATTTCAATGCGAATTAGTTTTTTTGTACTTTCATGTTATCAATAAGGATTTTCAAGAATATTGATAGAACTCTAGGATATTTCATCCAAGAGAATCCAACTACTAAGAAGTTAATGTATGTTGTATACACATAAATATATTATTTCATGGATATTTCAAAACCTTTGCCATACTCCACTTTTATTACATCTAAATCAAGAGAATGTGATCAACAGGTGGATTACAAAAATATTGTATTTTGATGTCACAACTGTATACTTGTAAAAAAATCTTCTTTCCATTTGCATATTCCTTCCTAATCATTGTACAAAATATTTATGTAGACACCTAAAACACGTCATGTTTAGGAGACTACTCATATGGGCATCTTTGCAGACCATATGAATGATCTTGGACCTTTCCAAGGCAAAGCAGTGGTTTTAACCACTCAATTTAGGCATCCTGGGCCTATTCAACCTTAGCCATGGATGGCATCCATAGCTAAGATCTCAGCCATGGTTGACACCCGCGGCTAGGGTTTTAGCTGTGCTTAAGAGCTATGGCTAGCCCTGTAACTATCTTGGCCTCTCGAGCCGAGCCAAATTGGTTGTTACAACTACATTTGCAACCAATTCGGGTGGTTTTGAGTGAGGAAGCTTCTGGATTCTTCCTCCCAACTGCTCCAACCTATCAGTTCTTGATCTTGGCTTCTCAAGGAAGCTAGGATGAGGAGTTGGATAGGCTATAAGACCCCCCTCCAAATTGGAGAGGGTAACTAGATGGGATTCCAAGTTTAATGCAGTGAAGCCCTATCAAATTGGAGAGCCAATTGCACCTTGTGAAGAGTAACAAGATGCTGCCAAAATCCAATTTGATCATCAACCTTGCAACAATGGAGATCTCAAGAGCTTGAGGAGCAAGCTTGACAATTGACACACATCCATTGCGAATTCTAATGAATCACACCGCCAATCTATTCTAGAACACCGAGGTGACCCTTGACCATCAATTCCTTGGAGGAATTAGGAGTTTCAGGCCCTGGTTTCAAGAGAAAGAGGAGTTCTTCCTCATCGCGGTTGTCAGCCATGGCTAATAGAGCTAACTTCTTTAAGCACCCATGGCTAGGGTTTGATGCTCATTTTCCTTCATTTTAGCCATAGGTTTTCCATTCTAGTTATGCAAATAGGTTAATCTAGCTTAGATTAGTCTTCATTTACACATTTGCATGGTTAATTAGCAATATTAGAGGTAGCTTTACCTTCATTTGGTCACATTTGCTAGTTTTCAATAATCTTCTTAGATTAGCTTTATTTCATGCTTTTATTGCAAATTACATGGTAGATTAGCTAGATCTACTTGTTTTCAAGCATGCTTTGCATTAATTCAGCTATTTTGTAAGCATATTTGCATATATTTATGTTTTCTTTCAAGTTTAGCCATACTTCTTGCATTTTCTTGACAAAAGCCTCATCATGAGAGGCCTCATATGCTTTTAATTGTGCTTTGTTGTTTCATGTATGCAGGTTACAGGATCTTGTAGGCTTCAAGGCATCATCAACATCGAGTTCCTCTTGGAGAATAGAGAAGAAGGCATCCTTATAAGCCCTTAAGCAGTTTGATGGAGATATGAAGACCAATTGAAACACATCTTCCCCCATTTTGGGGTTATTTGCTTATTGTAATAATTGTATCAATATTTTGGTATCCCTAAGAGGGACAAATTTGTAACAAGACTCATTTGATTAATAAAGAGAGCTTCCCTTTGTTATTTCCTTCTTTTTGTCAAATGTATGCTTAGATTACATGTGTTCTTTCTTTATGTTGCAATATCAATAGATGTGTGGTCTCCGTAGCCTTCTACAGTGGCGATCATGGTGGAAACCCATAAAATTTACTATCATTTACTGAGTTTTCTATGTTTTTGTGTTGTAGGTCTTAGCCGTGCTTGATAGCCATGGTGCACAGTCTCAGCCACGTTTAACACCCATGGCTAGCATCTCAGCCATGCTTGATAGCCGTGACTAGAAGAAAATAGAGAAAAAGATAGTAGACAACCTGTCTCTTCATCAGATGAGGGATTCCAGGTAATTTTCCCTTCTCTGTGATTTCTTACTTCTATGTTTTTCCTATCAGTAGGCTAATTAAATCATCTAGCCAAATTTTAGAAGGAAAATCATGAAAATTGCCTTATCTATTGTTAGTTGTGGCTGACAATAGTAGCTAGCATTGTTAGCTATGGTTGTCACCCACGGCTAAGATTTTTAGCTATGTTTCTATCCCACGACTGAGTCTGTTGCCTATGGTTCAGAACAACAGCTAGAATTTAGACTATGTGTTAGGGTTTGCATGCTTGGGGCCTATCTAAAGGCCAATTTTTCATATAATTTTGCATTATATTCTTCTAGAAATAGCATTTAATTTTGCATCCTTTCTGAAATTAAAACATCAATTTCTTAGGCATGTAGGAAGAATCATGGATGCTCTATGATGCATTTTTATTTTTATGCAAAATTAAAATAAACCCCACACACCATGTCACATTTAAACGTTAGTGAGTTGGAATTCATACCCAACCACTAATAGAGACCAATGACGATGGGTTTCATCTCCATCCGTTGGCTCAAATCCTATGAACCCTATTTTTGGCCAATATCAGATCCAAGAACCGATGTAGCTTGGAAAATTTGCATGTACTTCTCTTTGGAGGGTATAACATTGACCAAGTGAGACTGGGTGAGGACCGGCAGGACCTGTGCTCCCTGACCGAGTATGGGCTTCATATCCATACTTTGGGGTTTACACCAAATCATACTTCGGTTGTCGGCTGAGCATACAGGTGAAAACCCTTAAACTATACAAGTATATCATCAACAAAAATGCAAACACGATGAGAGATAGTTTATGATTCAACAAACCAAAAACTCACAAAATAGTTTAGGGCTCACAAAGAATATTTAAAAGAGATAAACACCCTTGTTTGCTTTGTTTTCCCTAAAATTTACAAAAGAGATAATTCACATTATGGTCAACACACGGAGAGGCCGACCTCGAAAGATAATTGAGGTGGAGGTCAAAGCTCTAGGAGATACACAAAATAATACGTTGAAATATTAACCACAGGATCCTCCCGAATGACATTAGACGAGTATTAGAGATGATAATTTGATGCATGGGGATTCTATTCAGAACACCCCAGTCAAAGGACATAACACACACTTCTCATGGGATAGAGCTGAGGGTGGCTCAAGGCCCCCATCATCCCATGGTAGACAAAAATAAAATCCACCCAATCAGGGGTAGGAAGAAAGGGCTGCATCAGAGCATAGGCCCCTAAAAACTCCAAACCCTAATGGACCTAGAAGGTTCACTATAGATATTGCCACAATTGGAGTTAATGGTACACCACCAAATGAACCATGGAGAACTAGGCAACTTGATGGACTAGAACAAGTCCTAGGGCAACTAGGGTATAAAGCCTCTTCTGTGCATTCTCGCTCTATGAGTTCATGTAGTGAGAGCACACATAGGCATACCATTGAGCCAAGAGAGTGCTCAAAGTGCTCCCGTAGTGCATGTGCCCCATCCACATAGGTGGGCATAGATAATAGACTACAACATAACATGAATGTCATCTACATAGACAAGGGCAAGAGTGTGGTGGATAAGTCTGTTGGGGCTCACACTAATAAAGCCCCTCGAATAGAGCTGAACAACTAGAGGCCTCACACTACCGATCGTATAGATCGATCTCAGAGGTTGGTCTCAGAGCAGAGGCAGCGTATCTTCCAAGACCAATTGGAATATGTGTGCATAGAGCATGAGCACCTCGAGAACAAGGATACTCAATATCAAAGGTTTCTTAGGCAATATTTGTATGAGCAGTGCATGCGAGAGCAATGCATCCTTGATCAAAAGGAGCATGCAGAGAGAGAAGATAGATTAGCTTGAGCTAATATTCCTCCTCAAAGTGAATATAGGGAGCATGACCAAATATGTGTTGCATCATAGCCAAAAATGCACCCTAACCAAGTTGAAAATCATACTCATCATACGACCCAGAACATGCAACAACGCCAAGCACTAAAACAACATGGGCGTACCCAGTACGTAGAGTCAGAAGGAGATGAGCAAGAGCAGAAGTATCCTAAGATATCCTTAGTAGATGTGGAGGATGAGCCTAATCCTCCACCTCGACCCAAAAATAATTTACCTCCAATAGCTCCGTAGAGACCTCTTAGGGAAGAGGAGATTCTATCCTCGCAAGCATACAAAGCCTTAGAAGAAAAGGTGAGAGCTATTGAGAAACAAGGCATGAATTATCAAAATCCTACCTTGAATAAAATTCATAATGCACCCTTATGCTCTTTAGTTCCTAGTCTAGTGTATCTCGATCATTTTGAGATGCCCAAGCTGGATAAATTTCAAGGTGATGAAGACGCATAGGAGCACATCACAAGCTTTATGAACATGTGCTTCCAAATACAGAGTAATGATGCCTTATTACTAAGAACCTTCATAATGACCCTTTCAAGCCCCACCCTAGAATGGTTCAACCAATTGAAGAGGCACAACATTACCAGCTTTGAACAATTGGAAAATGCCTTTCTTGAATGCTTTTCCTTTGGCATCAAGAAGAAGACCAATCTGACTGACTTGGCAGCTCTAAAGCAGTATGACGATGAGCCAGTCATGGATTTTGGTAATAGATGGAGAAATTTGATGGCTAAGCTCCCATTTTCCATTCCTACTACTGAACTGACTTGAATGTTCACCAAGAGTTGTGCAAAACACATCTCATTGTTATTGCAATTGCAGCAATATCAGACATTTGAGGAGGCCTTGGCTCAAGCCAAGGTTATAGAGGATATCAAGTTACAAGAAGGTGACTTGAAACTCTAGACTAAAAAGGAGTGGAATAATAAAAATACAAAGAACCAACACCAATAGGCCAAGCCTGCACATGTAAATCAGGTGGTGTTGAATCAACAAAAGGGGAATCAGGGCCAACAACCTCAAAACTATTAGGCTCAACCTCCCCTGCATAGTACAATCAATGCAATAATAAGAAGCAGGGTAAGAACAAAGATCAACGCCCTCCTCACTAGTTTACACCACTATCTAAGACTATGGCATCAATATTCAATCAATTGTGTGAGGCTAAGGCCATAAATTTACCCGAAGTCAAATTACTCGATCCTAATCAACCTAGATCGAAAGGATTTAGGGAAGATCAATACTATTCATACCATAGACAAAAAGGGCATGACATCGAAGGGTGCCATAGCTTCAAATATTTGGTACAGAACATGATTGATAAGAATGAGCTAATCATTGACAATCCTCAGGCTCTAGATAATCAGAATATGGGGATATTCAAAAATCCCCTACCAAACCATGAGCCCTCGAGGAATAATGTCGGGCAAGTGAATCAAGTGCGGATCGAACCACCCACACAAGGCTTTATCGGCATGGTGAACATTATCACTAGGAATAGGAGGTATAATCAGCTAGATCCTCCTCCTATTCTAGTCAGAATTCAAGTTGCACCCCTCAAAGGCTAGCACAAAATAACTTGTCAGGCCCACCAACTAGACCGGTGGTGACCATAAGAAATAGGCTTATTCAAAGCCTACAGATGGCCTCGAAAAAGCTATCAATTTATGAGATAATACAATAGTCTCCTAGGCATAGGGAGATGCTAATGGATATTCTAAGGTCCATAGAAGTATAGTCCCAAGATCCAGAAGCATTCACTAAATTTGTGGGACATGTGCAGTAGTGTCAAGAGCCTATCATACAATTCTATGATCATAAAATTAAAATAGTCTCTACTGCTATAGCGGACCTATCACTTCACATTATTGCATGTGTAAACCACACACCCTTCAAGTGGGTGTTGATCGACATAGGATCTTTGATCAACATTATTACCACAAAGGCCTTGGCACATTTGAAATTGCCTAAATCACATATTGTGCCTTCGACTTTCACACTGTGAGCATTTAATGATGCATTATGCTCGATAGTGGGTACTATAATTCTGCCTATCCAGGTGGGATTGAAGACCATCCCGATGATGTGTCACGTACTTGAAGGTGTGATGCAATACAACATTCTCTTAGGTAGGCCTTGGATAAGAGAGATGCAATGTGTACCCTCGATATTACATCAGTGTATCAAATATGTACATGAGGGGCAAGTGCATGTGGTTCCCTCTGACGAGGAACCATTCAAGTATGTTAATCAAGTAGATTTTCTAGGATATTTTACTCTCCCATCGATGCATCTGGATGTAAGACCTACATCACCTATACGACATCCAATAGGTAAATCAAAGGAAGTGTGTGTCGGTCCTTCAACATCGGCCCCACGACCATCTACACATACAACTAGCTTCTACGAAGCCTACAATATCGATAATGCTTAGGAATGATCAGAAGCTAAAGGTAGTAATGGGTGAAAAAGAGACTAAAGAAATGCCCAATGTAGCAACTATCGAGGTCCCAAATCCCATGGAGGAGGGAAACTCATAGAAAGAAGTCGAGGAGGTACCTCAACCTACCTCCTTCATCTTCGGGTCATCTCCCTGACTATTCACTTAGCCACACTAGGACTAGGTGAATATCTTGTGCAAAATGTCACTTTCACTCCAATCATTGAGTCTGCACAAGACATGGGATGACCAAGAGTCCCAAACCTACCCATAGGAATAGTGGTACCATTGGGGATGCCACCCAACTAGACTAATTTTATTTATGTTGGTTTGGATCAAGCCCATGATGCCTCAAACATTGAAGAGGATGATGATGAGCCATTCACAATGAATGTTCATTATCTATCCAACCCTGAGTTTGCTCTTAGATACTTCAAATGCAACCATTGGCATGGCTATGGTTTAGGTCTATATGAGCAAGGGTGATAAAACCTAGTTGAACCATAATATTAGTTACCTATTGATAGGTCTAGCCTAGGATATCATATCCAAAGCTATGATGATTCATTAGTAGCATCTCTAGATAGATTGAGCTTAGGATTCAGGGAAGACATCGGATGGAATCCTTATCACCCGAACATAAGCTACATGAGTGACAGGTTGGTGACCATGGTCACTATAGAACCACCTATTATGTATCATCCAAATTTCTCTCTCGAGGCAAGCCCATAAAAAATTATCCTATGGGAGGATGAACCAAGCTATGGTTATGAGCGAGAAGAGAATGAGTACATCACAGATCATAGTGAGTCCGAGGATGAGACTGAATTGGCCTACCTTGGGCCTCGACATTCACGTCACCTCATGAAGCCAGTGGATATGGATAATAGATACTTCATAGATGACAGTGATTATGAGGATGAGACCAAAATGGCCTACCTTGGGCCTCAACACTTACATCATCACAATGAACCATTTGACATGGATGAGATGTATCATAGAGTATATCCTAGCCCTCGCCTCAGGGGAGACCGAATAATTTAGATGAAATCTATCATATAGTTTTCCTTGATCCTCCTACATTTAGATAGCTCCTACAGCCAAACGATCCCATCTTCCTATCTATTTAGAGATCGGATCCTGAGATCCCCATACCCCTAGAGCCACATCTTGGGTATGGAAGTCACATCAACAATGTAGAGTTGCAATCACGTGGTCCTAGAGACTTCATCCATTCCATCAACATGGTCTCCATTGATTTGACCACTCCACTCCACAACCCAATCGATCCTTCCAAACCATTGTGTCTTAATCTAGATGCTATTGATTGGGATCACACTGATTCACCTTTAGAGCCTGGATATTTCTTCCCTAATGAAGAAATGTTACAACCATTTCATTTTGTGCCAGGTTGTGCATATGATGTTTATCATGCTGAGGGTAATTCTGATTCAGTGGAACCTTTAAACCCAATGGATGACATCCATTTGATCCCTATGCCTCACCAGCTTGAGGAGGGGTCACACATGTCAATAGAGGAAACCTTCAAAGTGGATATCAGTAAAGATCCCACCAATCCAAGGAAGGTTAAATTTGGAGAGAGCTTATCTCCTAAGGAGCGTGCCACCCTCATTCCTCTATTGAAAGAGAGACCTGATCTCTTTGCTTGGACTTACAAGGATATGTCGGGTCTAGATCCAAAATTGGTTACTCATAACCTTTCACTAGATCCCACCAAGAAGCCAATAAAGCAAAAACTTAGGAAAATGCATCCAACCATCGCTTTGATGGTTAAAGATGAATTGCAAAAACTATTGGATGTAGAGTTCATCATTTCCATCGACTATCCAAAATGGGTATCAAACATGGTACCTATAGGAAAACCTGATGGAAGGATCCGTATTTATACAGATTTTAGAGACCTCAATAAGGCAACACCAAAGGATTCATTCTCATTGCCTAATATCGATGCTCTAGTAGATGCGACTATAGGTCATGAGATGCTTTCCCTAATGGATGATTTTTCTGGTTACAATAAAATTTGGATTAAACCCAAAGACCAACATAAAACCACATTCACAATACCATGGGGAACATTTTGCTACAAAGTTATGCCATTCGGTCTTAAAAATGTTGGTGCTACATATCAATGGGCCATGACATATATCTTTCATGACTACATGCATAAGATCCTAGAGGATTATATCGATGACTTATTGGTGAAGTCATTGTTGCATTCAGAGCATGCCGAGGTTCTCAGGAAAGTCTTCGATCACCTGATAGAGCACAATGTCAGGTTGAATCCCAAGAAATGCATCTTTGGTATAACATCAAGAAAACTCTTGGGATTCATCATTTCTAAATGAGGGATCGAAGTTGACCCAGAAAAGGTCAAGGCCATTTTAGAAATGTGTCCTCCCACTAATATCAAGGAATTAAGAAGCCTACAGGGCAAAGTAGCATCCATAAAGTGATTCATCACACAATTATCGGATAAATGTCGACCCATGAATCGATTGCTACACAAGGGGGTCCCATTTAATTGGGATAAGGACTATCAAGAGGCCTTTGCTGAGATCAAGAAGTACCTAGAAATACCACTAGTTTTAGCTCCACCTCGACCAGAGGTGCCATTCCTATTATATATATCTACCATCGACTTTGCATTGGGAACCATGTTAGCCCAAAAGAACGTGCAAGGCAAAGAACAAGTAATATATTACATCAACCAAACTCTGGTCAGCTACGAGCTACGATACGCATATGTGGAAAAATTATGCTTAGCAGTAGTCTTCATGATGAAGAAGTTGTGCCACTACATGTTGAGTCATACGACATATGTGGTATCAAAACAAAATCCTTTGTAGTACATGATGAGTAAAACGTATCATAATACGCGTACTACAAAGTGGATCATGCTATTGATGGAATTCGACCTAGAATTCATAAGTCAAAAGTCTATCAAGGGATAAGTCATAGTAGATCAACTGGCAGAGGCTCCTCTTCAGGATCATAGGCCTCTTGTCATAGAGCTTCCCGATGATGCAGTCTTTGCATTATCGGAGTCGTCGAAACCCGAAGAACCTGATAATCAAGTAGATATGTCTATGTTCTTCGATGGTTCCAAATGTGAGCAAGGGGGTGGTGCAAGAATTGTGTTCTTCATGCCACAAGGTGCTCCAATGCCCTTGTCATTTAAGCTCAATTTCCCTTGTACCAACAATAATGCTGAATACGAGGCCCTAATATTGGGTCTCCAAACAACGATCGCCATGAAGATCAAAAAGCTAAATATCTTTGGTGACTCCTTGCTCATTGTTAATCAAGTTAAGGGGATCTATCAATGTAGATGTCCCATTTTGAAGGTATATAAAGAGCTTGTGGACACATATCTAGCCCAGATAGAATGGTATGACATCGAGGCAATCCCTCGAACATCCAATAGATTTGCAGACACCATGGCATCTTTGGGATCCTTAATCCCTCAAAATCCATCTACTGACTTCACTACCATTCAAGTGAAAATGCTATCGCAATCCATGATGCAATGTGAGGCATTTGAAAATCAAGAATCAGTCCACATGATTCAAATAGAACCAACCCATGAATGGTTCTACAAAGCCAGAGACTTTCTAAAAAAGGTGCCTTGGGGATCGTTGCTTTCACAAGGTCCTACAGAGAATGGTACTACTATTCTCCATAAGGTAGTTTCCCAATCAGCTTTTGTACAAGTCGAACTATAGTGGGAACATGTCGTTCAGTCAGTTGAAGTTGTTGCCTATCAAGATTGGATGTCTCAAATATGCAATTTCCTTAAGCTTGGTGTAATCCCATAGGGATTATCATGTGCCACAAAATGAGCATTCAAATAGAAAGTGACTAAGTATATCTTTCTAGGAGACATCTTGTATCATCGAAGCTATGATGGAATTCTCCTTCATTGTCTTGAGCCCCAAGAATCAACTTGGGCAATCTCACAAGCTCATGATGGTACATGCGGTGGCCATTTTAGTGGCATGGCCATCATCAAGTGCATCCTTCGAATGGGTTATTATTGGCCCACTATGGAGAAGGATTGCACAGTGTATGTCAAGAAATGCATCAAATTTTAGCATCATGCTAATCTTACGCACTTGCCATCATAGGCCTTACAACCCATTCAAGTGGCTTGGCCATTTGCTCAGTGGGGTTTTGATCTGATTGGTAAGATCTCTCCCCCATCATCAGGTCAACATACATTCATTATAATGACCACTGAGTACTTTACAAAATGGGTGGAAGCAATCCCTTTGACAATGACAACTAGAGCATGTATTATGGAGTTCATACTCCACAATATCATATGTCATTTTGGGATACCATCCAAGATCATATCGAATAATGGAATATCATTCAAAAATAAAATTGTAAGGGCTTTAACATCCAAGTATAATATACAACACAGTTTTGTGACTCCATACTATCCATAAGCAAATGGGTAAGCTGAAGCTTCTAACAAGATAGTGGTAGCTATCTTGAAAAATACTATTCAAGAGAACCACAAATATTGGCATATCCAACTACCCCTTGCATTATGGGCTTACAGGACTAGTATACGGACGCCCACTGGGGCAACCCCATTTTCACTAGTATATGGCATTGAGGCCATTATGCCCTTAGAGTTGGAAATTCCAACCCTACGCATCGCATTGAAAGAGTTCATCGATGATGACACTGCGCAACAAGCTCACCTCGACCAATTGATGCTTCTTGATGAACATCGCGTGAATGCCCTTGAGCATCTCCCGAGTTTATCAAGAATGCCTAAAATGAGCTTATAACAATAAATTCCATCTGAGAGACTTTAAAGTTGGGGATCTTGTACTGAAATAAAACCAACAGAACTCAAACCTACCATCGCACTTACGAGATAAATTTATGGCCAACTGGTTAGGTCCATATATCATCTCAGAGAAGATAGGACCTAGAACATATCGCCTAACATCGCTTGAAGGTGTTGAAGAGCTTAAGCCTCTCAAAATTCTTCATCTTAAGGTATTCCACACATAAAAATAAAAAATTCAAAAACATTCAAAATAATCAAAATTTCAAAAACAATTGAAAAATCAAAAATCAAACAAATCAAAAAGCAATAAAATTCAAAAACATTGCAAAACATCAAAAATACAAAAACATTTACATTATGCATTTCATTTTGCATATGCATTCATTTAATTGCATTGCATTAGGCATATTCATCCATTGCACTTGCATTAGGATAGGTTGTGTTTACAATCTTACAAATGACACCACGTTTGTATCTCAATCATGCATCTATTCAAAATCATCATCATCCATCACCCTTGTGAGTAATTGTGTTTTTCAACACAACCCCTCCTGTTGCTATAAGGAATATACTAGGGTTTTTCGGTCATTCAGCCATACCTAGTGATCTTCTCAGATTTTGTAGAAAGCTATCTTTGCTTTTGGAGATGAGGTCTAGTTTTGATAGCACCTAGCATATATCAAAATCCCATCACTAATTAAACACATTAACAATCCTAATTAGGACAAGGAAATATGAACACTACAAAGTGGTCCTAGTCACCTTAAGTGAAAGGTTTTTACTTGCTCATCTTATGATGTGCATGGTCTAGAGTGTTGATCATTGGAAAAAGGACAAGCTCCCCCTACCCAAGAAATCCCTTGCTTTCATACAAAATAAGCAAAATCCCAAAATCAAAGCAAAATCCCTTGCTAAAAAAAAAAAATGCAAAATAAATAGTGATTTTCATCACTAAGCATGAGCAAGTATCCCAATAAATGTGAAGAAAATAAGGGGGTGAAGAGCTTGAATCCCTGGAATGGTCACTACTCAAAGCCATTGAGTGATCCCCAATACAACAATGGGTTGAATGAATCCTGCCTGGCATTGGGGTAGTTCTAAGAAATTTACAAATGAGCTAGCTTTAGGTGGCATGTATTACCTAGTGGTCTAGTCTAACTGCATCCAAACTTAGGATCATGATGAACATTTGGTGATCCTCATTACAACAATGGGTTGAATGAATCCCTATGGAAATGAGGTAGTCTTATGTCTCATCTAAATATATTCATTTGCACACATAGGGATAATGAATATCTTGGTCTTCATAACAAAAAATTTTATCTTTCAAGAGTCTAGTATAGTCATTATACAACTTTTGATTAATCAACTAGGGTGTTTGAGTCTCATGGAAAACCTCAAAAATCCCTTATAGCAACAAATCATATCAATCAATCAATCATCAATTTTCCTTGTAAACTTTTGTTTATTAAGGGTATTCATGAAATAGGATAGATACCGGATGGATATCAACAATGATATTTAGATGACCACTGACTATTTTGTGCATATATTTTAATTTACAAAAGCTCATGAAGGAAAACCATACATCTCTCACCATCTCATCTCACATTTGGATGCTTAAATGATTATTTCTTATGACAAGATTTAACATTTACATTCATGATTTTTATACATTATGTGGTGTCATCCATTAGTGTGTAAACACATATTACATTCATTCCTTATGTTTTAAGTGATTAAAGCATACAGGTTCATTTACATTAGATCATCATCATATAATTAATGCATTACATCCACATTGCATACATCATATCATAACACATAAATTAGATGCATACAATTAAATCAAATTAAACATGCATTTAAACACATCCAAGTATTGCATCCATATATGTCATACATAAGTAGTCCATCTACACATCTAGATCACAACATCTAATCATACATACATCATCTAGCTAGTGCATGTCATCAATACATCACATCCATATAGCAATAATCAAATCATATCAACATTGCATCCATATGCATCTCATAAACATAAAAACAATAAAATGATACACATAATGAAGCATAATCAAATGTCATATCATATATATAAAGTGTGTCAAAATGTATACATAGGGGTACATCAAAATACCCGTAGGCTACAATAGTGTAGGTCATCTGACCTTACACTCAAAAATGGTACAATGTCATCAAGACATAATCATGAGTGGCATATGCCACCTAAGTCACCTCCACCCTCTCTACCCTCTCTATGAGGCTACCTAGAGCTAGTGCCTATGATCTCTCTGATCTACCAACTGATCTACAATTGGGCTGCATTGATGACTACCCTGACTCACTCTACCTACTTCAATGGGAGCCTCCTACTATGGAACGCTCTCTAGGGGTACCACCCAATAGCCTAATATGACCCTATAAAGCTACAATGTACCCAACATCTATAGACATCTACATAGTAGCATCCTCTAGGAGTCCCTATACCTAATATCTACATCACCACCTAACCCTACTAGTCCCTGAGTAGCTAGAATAACTGTTGTAGCCTATGAGGTAGAAGGGATCTCTCTAGCCACCCTAAGTACATCTCACTCTATAGTCCTAAGGTCTAGTTATACCTAGAGAAGATCCCACTAATCGATGATCTTCTCAATATCAGTGGTCATAGAGTCAACCTACATCTATAGGGTAGTCCTATCCTCCTCATAACCCTACCACTAATGTCTATCCTACTACAATTTATGTAATGCACCCATCCTGAGCTGTAGGGTCACTATGGAGTTTATCATTTAGTAATCTCCAACCAATAAACTCATCCTCTCCACACTAGACTCCACCTAAGTATTGAGACCGACCACAAAAAAACTAACCTCCTCCACAATCTAGATAGCAATAATCTACCTACCCATAGTTTTTAGCCTCTCCATGTAGTTGCAAGCTCTCTACATGAGACCTGCTCCTATATCTCTACTCTCTAGGCCAAGCTCATAGCACACTACTATAGTCAATCTATCGAGGTAGCCCTCTAGGATGCTCTATCCTAATGTGCTCCTAGGCCTAGATCTATAGAATAGTACCCACTCCCTCACCCACTATCTAATAAAACACTCCCCAAAAACAGATCTCACTATGGCTAGGAGGTTCCAAGGGAACCTCACTCCAAAAGTATTTTGATAGCACAACATTGATGATGATGTGCATGAGGATGGCCTATCACCATGTAAAGACATGCACCCTATACCAATGCTCAATGGGCACCCCGCCATGCTCTGTATCCGCTAGCGCCTCATCGCTCCGAAGATCCTATATAAAATGGTAGTCTTCACCTTAGTAGGTGAAGAAGTGATGGCCTCTCCATCAATGGGGATGCAAAATATATGGTACATGTCCTCCATTGTGACCATCATCTCCCCAATAGGAATATGGAAGGTGTTAGTCCGTGCATCCCAACGATGGGCTAAAGCGGTCATATAGGCCTGGTCGGCCCGGATAGAAGGCAGTCGCAAGACATAGCCGAGGCCCATGACCCCAAACCAATCTAAGTCTACCTGACCAGCTTGGGTAGGAGCTCGCGGAGCAAATCTGACTCTCATGCCCTCACAGTCAAGGTCTAAGAGAAGCAATAACAAAATAATAAAAATTTAAAAAAAATTAAAAAATGCACTTCAAAAGTACAAACAAATCTAAAAAGATGTCAAAATGTCAAAAACAATAAAAAATGCATGCAAAATGTCCAAAAAATTCAAATATGCACTTGAAAAATAAAAAAAATCAATTAAATAAAGTCAAACAAGTAAAAAAAAATAAAAAATAAAAAATTTTGGCTAAAGTTTCTTAGCCATGGTCGTCACCCGTGGCTAGCACCAATGGTCAATTTTCTGATCGTTGGTGTTTGAACTCAACCATAGATGACAACCATGGCCTCCAATTGACAAATTGAGAGTCATGGCTACCACCCACGGTTATGGGAATGACCTTATTCAAGGTCAATTCCCACCCCAAGCAACCCAAAATAATAAATTCCCAACCCTCTAAGCTAACCTAGGCTAATCCTAACTAAGGTGAGGTTATTTGCCAATAGTTTAGTGAGGTTCAATTTTTCCCATTACTTAATGTGGTTTATTTTTAAACTGGGTAAAATTGCATGAGCGATATGGAGGTGCTACCTTCGAAGCACCGGCTCCGCCACTAGTGGACGCCTCTGGTTGGTCCACCATCAGGGTAGGTAAGGGTTCCAGTAACGTTCTGTATCAAGAGTTTTCTCTCACCTCTCAGAGCTCTCACTATCAAATTGCAAGCTGGAAATAATGAAAATAAAAAACCCTAAAAATTCTTTTATATTTCTAACTTGGCCCTCAGCCATGGGTGTCATACGTGGGTGCAGATTAGGGTTTCATCGATCGTGGGTGTCAAACATGGCTAAGAAAATTGCCAAAACTAGCTGTGACTGACAACCACAGCTAGAAGGCAACAATAAATGCTCTCAAAATTTCACCATGAGGAGATTTAAAATGCAAAATTAAAAATATTCAATGGTCCAAAAACCTCAAAAATTGCAAAAATAACAAAAACATCACATAAATCAAAATTCAAATGTGCCTCGTATTCAGTTATTTACCCTATACACTTGGTGGTTGCAGCGACTTGTGCTCCATGCAATCCAACAAGATGAGTAAATTACCATAAGGCCATTTGGGGTAAATTAGTCATCATTGAATTGAAATGCTTCACTTCAATCTCGAAGAAGGCCATGGTAGCCGGACTACCCCATGGGAACGAGGTGTTCATTTCATTTCTTCTATGACATTTTTAGAAGATCATCGAACATAGTGATTCACCACAAGCTTAAATGGAATTGCTATCATCTTGATTCCCTAAGAAGGCCATTGTGGCTAGAATTGCTCCATGGGATAGAGATGTACAATTACTATTAATGGTTGAAATCACGGTTGTAATAGGCCTTGCCATATAACAAAATGCAAAAGTCTTAAATCATCCAAATTATTCATCTTGGTCAAGCGACTCATCACTTTATTAATTGTCCTTCCCTCATCGACTCGTCGCTTGAGGGGGTAGTCATAATATCAAAATCATAATCAAAATCAACAAAGGATCACTCGATCATGTCAAATTGTGTTCATCTTACGAATCATTGCTAACAACTATCATAAGCTTACCCTTCTGCTAGGGCAAAAGCAAATATGCCAATTTAAATCTTGAAGCTCTCCACCTATCGGAACAATTGTAGCACTGACGCTACCCGATCATCGCTGGACACATGAAAGCTTTGCAAAATTAAGCCTTCCATCCCGTTGGAAGCAATGATTCTAAGATGTGCATCCTTTTGTAGGACTGGGCATCTAATGTTGATCAGATCAATGATCATCATTCAACCTACAACATGGCTTTAGGTGATCTATTTTTTCTCAGCATTGTGTTTTCCCACAATGCATCCCAAAAGGGGCATCTATAGACACCTAAAACATGTCATGTTTAGGAGACTACTCATATGGGCATCTTTGCAGACCATATGAATGATCTTGGACCTTTCCAAGGCAAAGCAATGGTTTTAACCACTCAATTTAGGCATCTTGGGCCTATTCAACCTTAGTCATGGATGGCATCCATAGCTAAGATCTCAACCATGGTTGACACCCACGACTAGGGTTCTAGCTATGCTTGAGAGCCATGGCTAGCCCTGTAACTATCTTGGCCTCCCGAGCCAAGCCAAATTGGTTGTTACAACTGCATTTGCAACCAATTCGGGTGGTTTTGAGTGAAGAAGCTTCTGGATTCTTCCTCCCAACTACTCCAACCTATCAGTTCTTGATCTTGGCTTCTCAAGGAAGCTAGGATGAGGAGTTGGATAGGCTATAAGACCCCCTCCAAATTGGAGAGAAGTATATAGAAGAGTTTCCAAGTTTAATGCAGTGAAGCCCTATCGAATTGGAGAGCCAATTGCACCTTGTGAAGAGTAACAAGATGCTGCCAAAATCCAATTTGATCATCAACCTTGCAACAATGGAGATCTCAAGAGCTTGAGGAGTAAGCTTGACAATTGACACACATCCATTGCAAATTCTGATGAATCACACCACCAATCTATTCTAGAACACCGAGGCGACCCTTGACCATCAATTGCTTGGAGGAATTAGGAGTTTTAGGCCCTGGTTTCGAGAGAAAGAGGAGTTCTCCCTCAACCATGATTGTCAACCATGGCTAATAGAGCCCACTACGTTTAACACCCATGGCTAGGGTTTGATGTTCTTTTCCTTCATTTTTAGCCATAGGTTTTCCATTCTAGTTATGCAAATAGGTTAATCTAGCTTAGATTAGTCTTCATTTACACATTTGCATGGTTAATTAGCAATATTAGAGGTAACTTTACCTTCATTTGGTCACATTTGCTAGTTTTCAATAATCTTCTTAGATTAGCTCTATTTCATGCTTTTCTTACAAATTACATGGTAGATTAGCTAGATCTACTTGTTTTCAAGCATGCTTTGCATTAATTCAACTATTTTGTAAGCATATTTGCATATCTTTATGTTTTCTTTCAATTTTAGCCATACTTCTTGCATTTTCTTGACAAAAGCCTCATCATGAGAGGCCTCATATGCTTTTAATTATGCTTTGTTGTTTCATGTATGCAGGTTACAGGATCTTGTAGGCTTCAAGGCATCATCAACATCAAGTTCCTCTTGGCGAATAGAGAAGAAGGCATCCTTATAAGCCCTTAAGCAGTTTGATGGAGATATGAAGACCAATTGAAACACATCTTCCCCCATTTTGGGGTTATTTTCTTATTGTAACAATTGTATCAATATTTTGGTATCCCTAAGAGGGATAAATCTGTAATAAGACTCATTTGATTAATAAAGAGAGCTTCCCTTTGTTATTTCCTTCTTTTTGTCAAATGTATGCTTAGATTACATGTGTTCTTTCTTTCTGTTGCAATATCAATGGATGTGTGGTCTTCGTAGCCTTCTACAGCTTTGAAACCCTATCACCATAATTTTCTTAAAGTAATCTCATCCAAGGTTTCAAAATTGGATTTAAATTGAGTGGTTTTTTATCACACCAAGTATCCATCCAAATAGAAAATATTTTCTCTAGTTTCTACCACCCATCTTAAACTTTTAATCATTAGATAAATAAAAAAATTTAAACCTTTCCAAATAGTAGAACCATTTGGTAGAGATAATGTAATAAATATTAAACTTGGGTCATTGGGCTCAACCTACTTAGAAGAATTCTTGTGCATTATCTTCACCTCTCTTTGTACAATATCTAGATTACTTTTTTTCTAAGAGCTAAATTTGCATCTCTAAAAACCCTTAAACCAAGATATTCCCTAGTTTTATCATAACATACCTTGCTCCATTTCACTAAAGGAAATTTCCTTTAATTATATAAACCTGACCATAAAAGGATCACATAATAAAGATTAAACTTTTTCAACTAATTTTGGAATAGTATACAATGACACATAATATGTTGGAATGTCCTATAATATTGACTTAATTATCTACACTCTTCCTACTAATGATAACCATATACGTTTCTAAATTGGTAGTTTATTTTGAACCTTACTAATAATTGGATTCCATAATTCTATCCTCATTCTCCACTCAAATAAAGGTATACCTAGATAAGTTGTTGGTAAATTTGCCTCCTCTATTTGAAGTAACCTACAAATTCTTAATTTTATTTAAATGGAGTGTTAAGGAAGTAAATTTTAGAATTTGTCCTATTAACTTTTTTTCCTAATGCTCTTTCGTATTCCTTTAAAAATTTATTCAAAGCTTTGGCCTCATTTATCCTTATCCTTCCAAAAAGGGTTGTATCATCTACAAATTGTATATGGGTGATGTTTTTGATGTTATTACTAACCTTAAGTCCACTTATAAGCCCATATTTTTAAGCCTTCTATAAGTTCCTACTCAAAACCTTTGCCCTAATCATGAACAAATAAGGAGATAGAGGATATCCTTCTCTAAGGAATTTTTTGGCTTTTAAATATTATGTTACTAACCCATTAACCAACACTAAATAAGAAACTATAGAGACACGAGCTTTGATGCATCTAACCCTTTTTTTCTTGAATCTAAACTTTTCTAAAACTACAAAAATAAAATCTCATTTAACCCTATCATAGACTTTACTCATATAAAGTTTTAAGATCATTGCTTTCTCTTTTATTTAAGTTGTTGAATTTATAACTTTACGAGATCCTATGATCCCATCCAAAAAATTTCTCCCTTTCACAAATCTTCGTTGCTCTTATAAAATATTTTTTTCTAACAATGGCCTTAATCGATTCACCATCACTTTGGATATATTCTTATATGCCATATTACATAGACTTATGGATCTAAAAGAATCAAACAATTCAACATCCTTCTTTTTTGGAATTAGGGTAAGATATATTGTATGTATTTTATAAGGTATGTATTATTTTACCCTATATTGTTCCATTACCACCAATAAATAATCCTTCACTATATCCCAATTATGTTGGTAAAAAGTTGTAGAGAGCTCGTTTGGAATTGGGGATTTATCCTTATTAAAAGAGAAATGAGCTAAACAAACTTCATGTAGAGTAATAGGCTCCATTAGTTTCTCATAGTCTTCATTTATTATAACTGAAGGTACATCTTGAATAAGTTTATCATTAAGTACTTCAATATCCTCTGATCCTATAATATTCTGATAAAAAGACTTTACTTCTTTTCTAGTTTCACTCTGATCTTCACTCCAAACCCCTTCTATTGATTTAATTCTAAATTTTGGATGTTGATCTTTGTGCTATAGCAATCCTATGAAAAAACTTTGTATTTTTATATCCATTTAACTAAGTCTATATTGATTTTAATCCCCAAAATTTCTCTTCCTTACTCAAAATATTATGATATTCACTACACAAATCCCTTACCTCTGAGCTTAGATTATTATGATCACCTTTTTAGAATTTTGAAAATTTATATTTTAGTTCTTCTTTCTTCTCAAAAATATTTTCAAAAGTGTTCTTGTTCCATTCTTTTAATCTAGATATCATATATTTAATTTGTTTTGGAAGAGCATACAACCCACCTTTTCCTAAAGAATTCCATATTTGTGCTATCATATCAAAAAATTGATGATGGTCTTACCACATCTGATCATATTTAAAAAATGATATTTTTTGAATTCACTTACCACCATTTTAACTCTTATTGAAAAGTGATATGAACCAATCCTTGTTAAAGTATTAATTTTAGCACAAGTTCCTTCATATAGCCAATGATCTAAGAGTATGTATCTATCTAATTTTTTTTCTATTAGATTTTGGCCTCTCCTATTGTTGATCCATGTATAGTTGTCTTCTTCAAACTCAATATCCCATAGATCATTATTTTGAATAAAAGCTAATGAATCTCTCATACTTTGGGTTAATTTCCTAATTTCCCCATATTTTTATCCAATTTGGTTATGGCATTAAAATCTCCTATGATCATGAATCGGGTTTCTTGGTCTTTACTTATCATAAATTCTTCAATCCCACTCTAAACTTCAAATCTACCTAACTAAGTTGTAGGTCCATAGACATTGATAAGGATGAAATGAATCTCTGCAAAGCAGCAAGTGACTAAAGAGGCTATCCAATGCCGAGTTTTATGAATGGTTACATAGTAGGTTCTTGAAGGATTCCAACAAGATATAATTCCTACTACCACTCATTTAGAATGCATAGCATTGTTATATTTTGATGCTATGAGCCAAGGGAGAATGCAATCACAGGATATAGAATATGCAAAAATGTAAGATGTTAAAATATACTATTAATGGTAAGTGACAAAAATGATACAATGCTATATGGAGGAAATGAACACTCCAAAATAGATGATAAGAACTACATTGTATCCATCACCAATCTATATGGTGATATTTTAGAGAATATCTACTACTACCTACAACTATATGTAAACACTCACTATGATATCCTTTATATAGAAAGATGGATTTATTGGCCAACACTCTTCTTAACATGCACATAGACACTTGTGCATTTATTACAATACTTGAAGTAACTTGCTAACTACCCCCTAAAGTAATATCCTACTCTAGTTATATACCAAAGGTGGTACATTTACATGACCCAAATGATGTAATATACTCTAACACCCCCTATATTACATTATTTGGGTATTGAAGACTTTAGTCTTCAATATGGATCTTCTTCTTTTTTTCCTATATCCTATCCAAGCAAATAGTTAGTGTCTTCATGCCATGTTACTCTTGTTGTAAGAGCTTTGACTTCATGATCATCTTCTTCTTCTCTGGTCACAAGAATTTGTGTAAGTAGTTTGTATCTTCACACAAGACTGAGAATGCTTTGGTCAAAGACTCCTCCAATGCTAGTGTTTGAGTATGTCTATTTGGTTGTATTTGTGGTTACTTCTTTGTT
The DNA here is from genome assembly GCA_028583015.1 of Wollemia nobilis. Taxonomy (NCBI): domain Eukaryota; kingdom Viridiplantae; phylum Streptophyta; class Pinopsida; order Araucariales; family Araucariaceae; genus Wollemia; species Wollemia nobilis. Next base: position 5,684,337 of record JAQPPZ010001808.1, read on the forward strand.
CATATATTATTTTCTATGTTCTCACTAAGTGTGTATTTTCTTCTTATTTTTCCTCCTTCTTCTTCGATTTTGTATTGATACTTGTGGAATTTTTGTTTCATGAGGAGTTAGTCTATCATCACAGTAGTATTGATTTGTATTGCTAGTTTGTTTCATGTGTTGGATAAGTACAAAAACAATCAATTATAGGTAAATCATTAAACACTCCTCAAATGAAATAATGACCAATTTTTGTGAATTCCACCATGTTGTGAAGAGAGCTTCATGAAGATATCCAATTAATGTTGTAAATCTTCCCTATTTTGCCTCCTTAAGGAATAGTAAGAATCTCTCTTTATCACTAGTGGATAGATACTTATATCCTTCAAGAGTATCTATTAGATTTTGAGAGTAGAATTCTATTTCATGGAATAGTTCTTCATTATTGAAAGAATTTCTTAGTATTTCATCCATGTTTAATTGATTTGAGAGTATTCTTATAACTCCCTAGTATATGAAGTGTAGTATACTATATCTCTCAAATAGATGGTCTTAATTTGATAAACCATTCAAGGCTTAGTTTTGTAGAATCTCTTATTTCTCCCTAGTTAAGAGATGTGAACTAATTTGATAAACCTTTCTTAGAATTAGGTTTTGTAGGCTTCCTTATATCTCCCTATTAATTAGAATATGCTTAGTTCACTTTCTAAGTTAATTTTGTAATGTTTTGAGAATAATCAACTTATTAATTTTTCCTTCTCTTTCCCAATGAAGTATGCTTTAATAGTTGGATTTATTTTGTCTCCTTAGAATGAGTTGAACTCTATATGTAGGCAATTTGTTTGCTTTTCTTTTCAATAGATTAATTTTCTAAATTCCAATTATATGTATATAGTTTGAAGTAGTATGCCTTATATCTCCCTACTTTTTGGAATATTAGAAAAATAATATTATTTGCAATTTAATAGTAATTTAACCAATAGTTGATAGCCTTATATCTCCTACTTGGTTAATTGCAAATATTCAATATATTGAAATAAGCTTGCTTGATAATTACTAATGCTTGTTAGATTTATTCCAATGTAATATATCACTTTATAACAAAGCAATAGTTTATATCACCTTATAACTCTGAATTTAATTAAAGCAAGCAAATTTAATTTACCTTTGTAAGGTTTGATGCTCCACGTCCTTTGTGAGACTTAATGCTCCACTTACTTTGTGTAGCTTGATGCTCTATGTACTTTGTGAGACTCTACATTCTCTATGAGGCTCTACGTACTTTGTGAGATCTACATACTTTGTGAAGCTTGATGCTTCTACATCCTTTGTTACTTAATACGCTATGTATCTCCATATATTTTGATGATAGCTTGGTGCGTATTTCAATTTTGTATGATTGATGCTTTGATCTCTATGTTCAATCATATGACCTATGTATTCCTCCTTTTATATCTATGCTATCACAATACCTATTTTGGCCTGGTATTCTCCTCAATGGACGCTTATCACTGTAATAATTGAATGCTATTTTATGACAATCCTCACTGCCTTCTTTGACTCTGATTTTAGCATGCTATTACTCACTCAAAAATTGCAATTTTTCTTTGGTTTTCCTTCGCCTTCTACACCTTGGAGTTGAATGTTTATGTATCTACATGGCACGTGCATCTTGAGTAATATTTGAGGTATTTATTATTCCTTCTTTGAGAGATTTCCAAGTGGTTTATGTGCTCCAATATGCATGGGGTTATTTTTGTAATGCTTATGGCTGAATCTAATGCCTTCTCAAATGAATTATGGGCTCTAATTTCGAATGAAAATACTATAACGTATCTACCTATCATAACCATTGTGTAACTCCATTTTGCTCTAATATCTTGATGTTTTATTATGAAATGAGTGCTTCTTTTCAATGATGACAAATAGCATATGCATGTATTCTTCCCTCCAATGCTTCTTTTCTCCTATATATATTTTTTTCCAATGTACGTCTAGTTGTTTCTTATCTTTCAATGTTTCTTCCAGGCAAGTATGATTTGGCTCTTTGATGGAGTTATTGGATGCTTGGTGCTAGTTCTATGGTGGTACAATTTGAGTACTTCTATGGTGTATGTATTCTCTAAGTAATAGATCTAAGTATTTATTCTATATTTTTTTCCTTTTTCTTTCAATATGCTAGTTTGAATGCTCTCTTTGCAATGATCTATGGATGACAACCAACGTAGATGATTAACAAAAATTTTCTATAATTTATGCTTCAAATTGGTTTCTAGGAACACATGCTTTCATGGTTGTAAGGGTGTTTTTGAACACCATAATGAGAACTCTTTGTTAGCTCTTCTCACTTGCTTCAGATTGCTCCTTCTACGACCACTTGTATGATAGTCCTCGCTTGTGGAGGATGTGTCTCTAAGACACTTATATTCTATCATATTTCCTACGTAGGACAAGATGTTATGGTGCAGAATAATGTAAATAGAATTATAATAGAATACCTTGATTTGCACCTTCTCTTGCAAGCTTCTTTTGCTTGTTCTAATGGCGGCTTCTTTGTATTATATTTTGTAGGCAAGGGCTAATTGAAGTTATCTTCTTCTTTTGGACAACTCTCTCCTTTTCTTGGTTGATATAAGTAATGAACCCAAGCTAATAATCACATAGATAATATGCCCTTTTATGGAGTAATTTTTGCACTAATTTTTTCCTGTAATGAGCTCTTTAGTGCACCTTGAATCTAAGACTCACCAAGTCTCGATTTTGGCTTCTACCACTGATTAATGGTCTTCTTCTTCTCCACTCCTTGGAGGAATTTTGATCTGCTTGGTGGATTCTATAGGCCACAATACCTTACAAGTATTGAGTTCTGAATAGTGTCTTTAGACACTTTGATTATTTGCATATTTTTGTGCCCTTGATTTTAGCAATCAATACACAAAATAATTCTTTGAGAGTAACTAGTTTAATGAACAACTAGTATAGTGCAATGAACCAATAATATTTGTTAGTCTTACAATGGCACTGAGAGGGGGGGGTGAATCAGTGTAGCTATTTAAACTTAAATCTGCAACTCTTAAATCTAAAATAATGAAAGCTTAAAACCAGATAAAGCAAATATAACAAGAGAGCATTCCACAACACACAATTTAACGAGGTTCACCAGTTTTGGCTACTCCTCAAAAATAGACTTCTTGGACACCCATCCAAATCTAGCATTTGCAAAGCACCAACTTTACAAACAATTTACCAGCACCCACTGGAAGGAGCACCAACCCCTAATTTATCTCGCACCAACAGAAAGGAGCACCAACCCCTAATTTATCTGCACCAACAGAAAGGAGCACCAACCCCTGATTTACCAGCACCAAATGGAAGGAGCACCAACCCATGATTTACCAGCACCAACTGGAAGGAGCAACAACCCCTAATTCCAAGCACCAACTTGGATTTCTATTTTAAATCTATTTTGACATAAAAATACCTTCTGTGTTACAAGACCCTCACTGGTCTATCTTAACTCAAATCAATCTCATGGAAGCATACACTCTTTTACAGCTCTACTTACTGCATACTTACAACCCTTTCTTATAGCTTACTCTTGTAGCTCTCATAGCTCTGTTTACTGCACTCTTATAGCACTCTCACAGCTCACTTACAGCCAGCCTCTCTCTGCTGCACTCTCTTTGCTGCACTCTATTTGCTACACTCTATCTCAGCCGTACTTTCTTTACATCCTTTTTCATAGCACTTTTCTTCTACTCGAAAACACACTGCTCTTTCTTCTCACGCGGAGCTCAACACTAATTATTCACACAAACCTGCTTTTATAACAGTGTTCTCTCTCTATTTTTAACTTCTATATTTTTGCATGCAGCTTATTAATAGTAACAACTTCTTTATTCTCACATGCAATCTTATTAATAGAACGGTTCTTTGAAATTTTTCTCTGTCCAACTCTTGGTCTTATTCTGACAACTTTCAGTAACCACCACTGCATGAAATTTATTTATAACGGCCCCCGTCACTGCAGTAATGACTTCTGTTTACTGTCACTGTAACTACCCCTGTAACTGTCGTAATTACTTCAGTTTACTATTCTCATGATTTTACTTTGTAATGGCCCCTGTATTTGCTGCATGACTTCAGTTAACTCTTCTTAACTTAGCTGCATGATTTTCCTGTGCAACTTCCCTTGCAACTGTCATTCTACTTCAGTTAACTTTACTTTAGCTGGGTTCTACTTTTTACATGGCAAAAAACAATATGTCGCGATATCACGACACTTCTGCCCTTTTGACTTTTTCTTGGTCGTTGATCGCGAAAACAAGACATGTCGCGATATTGCAAGATTTTCTGCCTCCTTGTCCTCTTCTCGGCATGCACCCATGAAAACATGACATGTCACGATATCGCGACATTTTATGCCTCTTTGTTCACTTCTTGGATTGCACCCACGAAAACCAGACATGTCACAAAATCGCGACACTTTTCGCTTCCTTGCACTTCTCTGCCTTCCGCCAGCGAAAACGAAACATGTCATGAAATTGCGACACTTTCGCTTCCTTGTGCCTTTTCTGTCTTTGGCCCACGAAAACACAACATGTCGTGAAATCATGACACATTCGCTTCCGTACACTCTCTCTCCTCTTCGGGTCACGAAAACCCAACATGTAGCGATATCGCTACACTTTTGTTCCTTGCGCTTTACCTTTGCTTCGGCTCACGATAATACAACATGTAGCGATATCACTACACTTTCTCTTTTCTTTGGCCTCCGAAAATGCATCATGTAGCGATATCGCTACACTTTTTCTCCTTGCACTTTCTCTTTGCTTTGGCCTCCGAAAATGCAACATGTCGCGAAATCGCGACATATTTTTCTCTCTCCTCTTTCTCTTGCAATATGTCACGAAATCACGACACTTTTCCTCCTTAGTGCTTTTCTTCGCATCGGATCGCGAAAACTCGACATGTCACGAAATCGCGACACTCTTTCTCCTTAGCGCTTCCTCTTGCAAATTGTCATGAAATAGCGACACTTTTTCTTGCAAGCTCTTTCTCTCAAACATGTCACAAAATTGTGACACATTTTCGTCTGTACTGCCTCTCTTGCAGATTGTCGTGAAATCGTGACACTTTTCTTTGCAAGCTCCTTCTCCCCAAACATGTCACAAAATCGCGATAGTTTTCTTTGCTTGCGCCTTCTTTCCAAAAATGTCATGAAATCACGACAGTTTTCCTTGCATGCGCTTCTTCTTCGAACATGTTGCGAAATCACGACAGTTTCTCTTGCACTTTCTCTCTCCTCAAACATGTTGTGAAATCGTGACAGTTTTTCCACTTGGTTTCTTCTCTGCCAACATGTCACGAAATCACGACAGTTTTTCCACTTGGCTTCTTTGCTTCCAACATGTCGCTAAATCACGACAATTTCTCTTACGCTTTCTCTCTCTTCCAACATGTCACGAAATCATGATAGTTTCTCTACTTGGCTTCTTTTCCTCCAACATGTCATGAAATCATGACAGTTTATCTTGCGCTTTCGCTCTCTTCCTACATGTCGCAAAATCACGACAGTTTCTCTACTTGGCTTCTTTGCCTCCAACATGTCACGAAATCATGACAGTTTCTCTTGCGCTTTCACTCTCTTCCAAAATGTCGTGAAATCGTGACATTTTCTCTACTTGGATTCTTTGCCTCCAACATGTCGCGAAATCGTGACAATTTTTCTTTTTGGCCAAACATGTCGCAATATCGCTACAGTTTTTCTTTCTGCCTTCTTTCTTCTCAGCATGTCGCGATATCGCGACAATTTTCTTGTCTTTTTCTTTGAGCTTTTGCATATGGGCCACTTCTTTCTTCTTGGAGAATCATTGTACATGCTTTGAATAACCTCTGAACTTCCTGTCCACTGCATCTGAGAGCTTCTGAACTTCTTGTCCACTGCATCAATTGATCTCCCTGACTGTGTCCATTGCATCAACCGATCCTCTGTCTGTGTTGACAACAATGACAATACTTTTGCTACACTTTGCTCAAAAATATTTTCAATATTAATGCACTTTAATAATCTCACCTTATCACTCCTATTAATAAGCTCTCAAATTAGTTTCTAATGCACTAATAATCACTACAAATTCCTTAATGTGGTCCTCTTTTCAATAATCAGATAATAGGAAGAATGTATCTAACTCCTATTAATGTGTAGGTAATGAACCTTAACAAAAACTATCTTTTGCACTTTCTTTGAGGACTTAAAATGCAACCTTCTATTTTACAACTTCCAAATTCTAATAAGGTGCTCAATGAAGTTAAGTAGTAATTTGAATAAGTGTTCAAGTAATGAAACCTTTTTGCACCTAAGTTGCTTACCTTTAATGATGAATATATCGATGATTTGATTCATCAAGTCTCTTGTTTGGAATGGTGGTTGCCCATAGTTGTGAATTATTCTAGTTTTCTGGTAGATGACTTCCAATTTCTCCTTTAGGATCTAGCCTGGAACTTCTGAAGTCTTCTAGCTCATAATGATATCTTGATTACTGCTCTCTAGTAGTCAATATATTAACTAAAATTTTGTCCTTCAGGAACTCTTTTAGTATTTTACTATGAATATAAAAAAATTCTATATGTGCCTTCTTTACTTATGAAGGGAAATCTCTAAATCTTCTTGGATTTGGAAGGTATATTTTGTCTAAGTTCTTCTTAAACCTCCTTGTCGAGTTCTAAATTCAAACCAGATTTTCTTCTCAAGAATCTGAATGTCTTGAGGTATTCAATATTCTTCTTTAGGATTTGGCACTCCTTGCCAAATTCTTCTTCTTTTGGGCTCATTTTTGGATGGTGATAATTATCCCAAATATTTCTCTATCTTCTATAGTGAATTTCTCCAATGAGTTCTCCTAGGAACTTCTTTGATGACTTTTCCAATTTTTGGAATAAGGCTCTCCAAGTCTTCTCCTTGAGATCTCTCCAAGGTCTTCAATTTTGTAGCTTTTCTAATCTTCTTGATGAGACATTTCCTTCAACCTTTAGCTTTGGAAGTGTTGGCAATGAGATATTTCTAGTGGATGACTCAATTCTGCTACTTTTGAAATTAGTTATAGGACCTTGCTAGTCCTTGTTCAATATTTCAATAATGGAAGTTCTTTCAATGAGATCTTGGATGGGTCTCTTCAACTTCTTCTAAAGAAAGTCTTCAATTAGTAAAGGAGATCACCAATATCCTATCTTTCATGGACTCTTCTTTGGAGTCTTCTTTAGGTTCAAGGCTTCTATGGCCTTTTCTTCAATAAGGCTATTGTGGCCTTCTCTTCTGCAATAAGGCTTTTTGTGGCCTTTTCTTCAATAAGGCTTCTATGGCCTTTTCTTTAGCAATAAGGCTCTTGTGGCCTTTTCTGTAGCAATAAGGCTTCTATGCCTTTTATCAGCAATAATGCTTTTATGGCTTTTTTTAGCAATAAGGATTTGTGGTCTTTTTTAGCAATGAGGCTTTTGTGGCCTCTTTCAGCAATGAGGATTTTGCGGCCTTTTTCATCAATGTGCAGGTCTGTAATAAGGCTTCATTTAGTTTCCTTTTTCTACAACAAGATATTAGTAATTTGATTCTAAATCTTGTCAAAAATGAATCTTCACTAGTTGATTTGTAAATATAGTAGAACGAAATACTAAGTCCTAGTCTTCATGAGTTTTCCTATAACTCTGTGGAAAGACTCTAGCCAAATGCAATATCAAAAAATTTGAAACTAATGTTAGCTTCTCTTATCAATATTTATAGTGAATTTCCTAATTCTAGTAACCTACTATGGCTTTTCCTATCCAATAAACCCTTGCAGATGCATTTTCATGAAGTGATGCACAATAGCTGATCTGATTTGCAAAAACACAGCAAGGTTCAAACCTACAGTAGCAATGGTGCTTTCTTATGGCTCTTCATATTCCTATTGATCTACCATGGCTCTGATACCACTATTAGATTTTGATGCTATGAGCCAAGGGAGAATGCAATCATAGGATATAGAATATGCATAAATGTAAGATGCTAAGATATACTATTAATGGTAAGTGACAAAAATGATACAATGCTATATGGAGGAAATGAACACTCCAAAAAATATGATAAGAACTACATTGTATCCATCACCAATATATATGGTGATCTTGTAGAGTATATCTACTACTACCTACATATATATGTAAACACTCGCTATGAGACCCTTTATATGGAAATATGGATTGCTTGGCCAACACTCTTCCTAACATGCACATAGAAACTTGTGCATTTATCATAATACTTGAAATTGCTATCTACCCTCTAAAGTAATATCCTACTCTAGTTATGTACCAAAGGTGGTAAATTTACAAGACCTAAATTATGTAATATACTCTAACAAGCATCCCATTCATATCTTGCCCATATTGCTTTCATAGTTTTTGAAACTTTTTTTGTTATTTTAGTTTCTTGGATACAAATAATATCAAGCTTATTACTTAAACAGAGGTCCTTGATACACCTTTTATTTGAGGGGTAATTAGCACCCCTAATATTCCATGAGATGATAATCATGTCTTATTAGGAACCATTGGCCCCACCTACATATTACCAATATTATTTTGTTGTTTTGAAAAGAGAAGTTCAACCAACTTAGTTTGTATTTGTTAGCTTTTGAAGCTAAATACTTAAGATAAAATCAACCAGATCAAAATAAAGTTTCAATATAAAATATATGATAATGATAATATTCTAGAAGTATAAAACTCAAAAATAACTTCAACTATAACTCATAAAATTACCATTAATAAATGCTCACAAAAATGTATCTCTATTGAATCAAGGATCTCAAGTATCCATACTTCCATATTACAAAACATGTCATATCCTATACATATAGGATGTAAAGTGACTCTTCATATGGAGCACTCTTGACCTTCACTCTTCTAGAGACTCTCCAACTTCCTCTTTTATGGACTCATGTGCACATGGACAACTATGCACATTTACGATACCAAAATACTTTGCACACTTTAATACTTGTGCATTTATTACATTGCATAAAGTAAACACTCAAATCCTAATCTAGGACACTCTTTCCTAATATAAATATGTATTAAAGGTGGTACATTAGCATTTACAAAATAATGTAATATATTCCAACATCCTCCTATATTACATTATTTGGTTATTGAAGACTTTAGTCTTCAATATTGATCTTCATATTTCAAATGATATTTAGCTTGATCTAGTTCTTCTTCTTCTTTTAGCTTAGTCTTCAGGTTGTCTTTTCTTATCTTCTTCAATCCACTATTTTCCTGTATTCCAAAGTGATTGGTGAAATATTTGTTCTTGAAGTTTTCCAAGTACCCTTGATGAACAAGATATCTCATAATTTTGCAAGTCATAAGTGGATCAGAATTGACCCATTTTATTTCCTTTGGTTCTCTAAATGACCTATATTTTTGCTTTTTAAAAATTTTAAACTTGAACTCATTGTTAGTAGATGCTTCAAAAATAAGAGCTTGGAAGAGACAATCTAATCTGAATATCAATTTTTCTTCAAATATTTTATAGTACTTGTATTTATAGTAACAAAAGAAGGATGAATGAGTTTTCCCTCCATAATATTTACATGGATGAAAATTCCAACAATCTACTTTCTCATGACCAAATTTGTTGCAATAAGTACATTGTGAGAATGTCCCAACTTATTTGTTATTTGACTTAGAAGAATCAAGTTCATCCATTTCCTTGATAAAATAGTCAAACCATCTATGTACAACTGAAGCTATTCTATATTTGCATATTTCATAAGTTTGTAAGGCATATTTCTGATCAACATTCTTTTCTACCATTTGTGTATGGTTCTTGATTGTATTCTCAGTATCTTCATTAATATAGATGTCATCAATTCCTTTTATCAAGTTATTGGAGGATAACTCTATAGAATCTACTTTTGCCAAACTACTAGTTTGTGAGTTCTCAAAAATATTTCTAAGCCATATTGGTTCTTCTCTTCTAATTGCATCTTCCTTTTTATCACTTCTATAATCAAGTATATCTCTAAACCATTTTGATTCCTTGAATCTAGTATACTTAATAAGCTTCTCCATAGCCCCCTTTTAAAGTAATATTTCTTTAAAACTTTAAACCTTTGAGATTGACTAAGAACAACTTTCAAATTAAAGTTGATAATCTTTTATCTCTCTAATCTCAAAAATAATTTATTTTAACTTCTAAATTTCTCAATCCTATGTTGGTGTTGAATTCCTTATAACTCCAAATTCATAAATTTAGAAATTCCATTAAAAATATATTTGCAAAGTTTATAAGAAAACCTTATATCTCCAATCTAATCAAATTGTGAATATTTTAAATTATTTTGTAAATGCAAATAATCAAATTACAAAACTTTAAATTACTCCTTCAAATTCTTCAACCCAAATTTCAAACCTTTGTAAAATTATCTAATAGTAATACTTAAATTTCTAAGGTTTCATATATTGATTATTATCCCTCCAAAATAGCAACCTTATACCTCCTATCTTAAGCTAATAAGTAACTTTAAATAAATTAAATTACATTTAGCCTTGAATGTGGTAATTCCCATGGTCAATAGTGCTTGATTATCTTGTGATTGGTGCTCTTCTGCACGTACGTCTCCTAATTGGTGCTCTTTTGCACGTATGTCTCCTAATTGGTGCTCTTCTGCACATACATCTCCTAATTGGTGCTCTTATGAACGTATGAGGTCTTTTTTGTACTTTGATCTCCTCAAAAATATTATTCTCTTTCCTATTAGCTTCAACCTTTATGAAGGTACTTTAATTAGCACCTTAACCTTGCTACTGCAAGAGTATTTGACCCTTTAAATCCTTTATTATATGTAACTAATCTCTCTATTGCAATTCCAAGTGGTGTATCTCCTCCTTACATTCACTCAATCTTCCATTAATGAATTTTCCTATACCTTCTTCTATTTTCTATGCATCTCTACAAATTGCCCTTCCACTCTGATATCTTTGATTCCTTGAAATATGTTATCTTCCTTGCTATGGGTGCTCAAAATCCTTCAAACCTATTGACCTTCCACTGTGCATGTGCCACATAGTACTTAAATGCTTCCAACACTCATAATTTTTTTCCTTATTCTTCTCATGCTTCTATAACATAGCTTTGCATTGGTTGATGAAATTATAATACTGTGACTGTTACTACTTTCAAGTATCTCACTCCTAATGAGGATTTAACATCTCCTTTTAGCCTTGGTGCAATTTGACACTTGAAATGATTAACACATGTCCATTGCATGTAATATCTCCTCCAAAATTTAACACTCGAAAGTTGCCCTAATTTTCCAAATATTCTATCACATGCATGTATGCTCTTTCACCTTCTTTTACAAAAACGCATTCGTTTGGATGCCTTGGATGAAATTATGACATTAAACATTCAATTGTGATGTCTTTGATTTACATTTATAGTGGTGTCTCTTCCTTAGATGGTGGTGGTTTCTCCTTACACTATAGTGGCTCTTTCTTGAGCAATAGCGGTGCTTTCTTAGACTACGATTTCTCTTCCTTGAGAAATAGTGGTGCTTCCTTAGACTGTGGAAGCTTTTACGGAATGGTGGTGGCTCTCCCTTGAATGATGGTGGTTTTTCCTTGAGCTATGGTGGTGCTTTACTACTCCAAGCGAACACTTTCACTTCACCTTTGGATTGTGGCTTCTTAGTGTATTTAGACACTTAAAAATTTGCTTTACTTTCAACCCTTTCTTGGTCTTCAATTTGCTTAGAATAAATACTCTTGCTCTATTTATTTTACTCTAATAAATATGCATTTTTATGAGCTAAAAAATAACATTTAACATTAATGTTATTCCCTTCTTATTTCTCCTTTTCAAGTAATATTTAACTTTGATTTTGTTGTTTTAATCTTGCAGATTTTAGGATGCAAATACTACCAACTCCTTTTGTTGGAAATTTTGAGTAGTTGTGTTGTCGTTGATGTCAAGAGTCAGTGTCAGTGATGTCAAAATTCAGTGCAAGAAATTGAAAAAATAAGGATTAAAATATTTATATTTTAAGCCCAAGATATTTGGTTTAAATCTTTACATGGTTGGTCAAAAGGTTGGCTAAATACCCTAAAAGAAGGAGATACCTAGGCCTAAAGGAAATAATATTATAATATTTATTATTATAATATTAAAGGTGCTATCTGCTTGTTGTGGTGCAGTGGTAAATGCCCTGGGTGCTGGTAGAGGCCAACCTAGGTTCCATTCCCCTTGTCTCCATCCTGCAGATATATGGTATAGTTAGGAATGTCCTATGTGCTGGTAGAGGCCGACAAGGATCCATTCCTCCTATGCCCAACCTGCTGAAAGTGGCACCTCGAAAGGGGTGTTTTCCACTATAAATTAGTGAGATAAACCCAGGTGTTGTAGGTGAGTTGGAGAGGAGAGGGCAATCATCCAAGGGAGGTCCCAGGTTCGAATCTCCACCCTACCAAAAAGCTGAATTGGGTACCCAAAATCCAATTGATATTGTTGGTGCGGGTAGGGTCGGGTGCGACTCCTGGGTGACTTTGACGGTGTAGAACCCCCTGTTCGTGGTCTCTCAGATCAAGGTGGCCCCACAAGGGGTTTTTCGCTTAAAAAATAAAAAATATTAAAGGTGTTAAGATAAGGCCTAAGGTTAAAAAGGAAAAACACCTAGGCCCAAAGGAAATAATATTATAATATTTATTATTATAATATTAAGGGTTAAAAGAAAAGCCTAAGGTTACTTATAAATTAATTATAATATTTATATTATAATTAATTTATAATATAAATTAATTATAACCCTAAGTAAGGGTTGGGCACAAAATATTAAGTTTAAATATTTATCCCCATCGACGTTCGAGCAAGGAAGGATATGGTATTTATACCATATGGTTTGAAGGCATAAAGTAAGTCTCCGATATTACATATGCGAAGGGCTAACAAATTATTCGATGTGATTTTCATGAGCAAGGCATAGACGAAGCTTTTTATTTTTAAAATCTTAAGGTGGATTATGGATGAATAAAAGGAGAAGAGTGTGCATCCCTATTACCATCCACATGGTTGGGCTAGTGGCAAGGCTTGGCAGCATAAGGCATTGGCAGAACAGAGGTCCCACATTCGATTCCTAGATGGCAGTAGAGGGAAGAGTTTTTGTTTTAAATATTTTTGGCACCTATGGAGGATATAAAAGATGTGAGCGCATAGTGGTGTTTATGTGGGTGCATAGCCCAAGTGGTAGCCTAGCCATGGCTAAGGTGCTAGGTAGGTGATGAACGCGAGTTCGATTCACGTGGAGTGCATGTTAGTGTTTGAGGCCAAAATATTTTTTGATTAAAGTGGCTAAGGTATGATTAAATATTTTTATTTTTTGCCATATGTTGATTAAGAATTGGAGATTATAAGGTGTGTGCAAGGAATTTTATTGGTGTAATTTGGAATGTATGTTGGGTTAAGAATTGGAGAGTATAAGGTGTATTCAAAGGACTTTATTATTGTAATTTGAAATTTATTTTGAGTTAGAATATTAAAGTGTTTGGAAGGTTGAAATTTGGATTGAAATATTCTATGTTGAGTTGGAGTTAAAAGGAGCCATAGGGATATTGTTATTTTTCTTGAGTGAGTGAATGATCTATTGATTGGAGTTATTTTTAAGGAAGGAGTAATAAGGTGTATTTGAGTCTTGACATTTTATTGTATTTCTTGTATGGTGAAATATTTGTTGAGGTAAAATATTCTTGTGGAGATTTTGAGATAGATTATTGCTATCTAACCTAGAATTGGCAAAAGGATTTGGTTGTGAGTAAAACAGGTTTTGAAGACATATCTCCATCAAAAAAAAAAGGTATGGGCACATCATATTTTGATTGAAGTATTGTTGGATTGAATGTTGTGAAATATAAGGTGGAGTGAAAAGGATTGTTTGATAAGTATTGTTGGAAATATTTGAGTGAGTTTTTATATGCATGATTGGTGAATGTTTAGAGAACATTGGAGATAGAGATTGAAGATTATTTGAGTTAGGGTTTGAGACCCACATTGTGCTCTTTGTTTGAAGAAGTATGAAAACACTTGTTTAGGGTTTGTGAGCAAGTTGTGTTTCATTGATTGAATGATTGAGTGAAAGTTCTTGAGCATTGGTTTTGAGTGATATTGAAAGTGAATGTGCAAACATTAGAAATCAGATTTGTGAAAGCGACAGACTTAATGATTGAGTAGAACATATTGAGTTTTTGATAGAGTACATCATTCTCTATATGTTCTAGAGGTTAAACGAATTCTGAATAGAATATGTCTAAACTGCTTCAAGTTAAAGGAATTACTTTGAATATTAGACAAAGCAATTGATAGCATTGTGTGCAAGATTTGAGATTGATTGAGCATATCTTGTGAGTTGTATTGAGCATGTGTTTGAGAAATTTGAGTAAGATTTTGTTAAATCTTAAGGATAGATTTGAGTAAGCTTTTGTGAAAGCTTAAGGATAGAGTTGAGCAAGCTTTTGTGAAAGCTTGTAGGCAGATTTGGGCAAGTCTTGGTGAAGACTTATAGGCAGATTTGAGGTAAGTCTTGGTGAAGACTTGAGAGCAGATTGAGCAAGTTCTTGAGAGGACTTGAGGGTAGATTTGAGGTAAGTCTTGGTGAAGACTTGAGAGCAGATTGAGCAAGTTCTTGAGAGGACTTGAGGGTAGATTTGAGGTAAGTCTTTGTGAAGACTTGAGAGCAGATTGAGCAAGTTCTTGGATTAAGGTAAGTCTTTGTGAAGACTTGAGAGAGAGTTGATTGATTGATTTGTTCAAGCTTTGTGTTAAGGCTTGGGGTAAATCTAAGCAGAGTTGATTTATGATTTGATCAAGCTTTGTGTTAAGGCTTGAGGAAATATTTGAGGATAAATTTTGGTGTAGATTTGAGAGCAAATTTGTGCTAGACCTGAGACAAAGTTAGAGCAGATTTGTACTAGACCGAGGATAGTGTTTGGTGTAGATCTGAGATAGAGTTGAGAGTAAGATTTGGAGGTGATAGAGTAGAGGATAGTAGTCTCCAGTGGATAGAGATCCATTAGCCAGGGTAGTGAGGATAGAGGTCTTATGAGTGAGGATAGAGGTCTTCTATGGAGAGAGATCCACAAGCCAGTGTAGTGGGGGTAGTAGTCTTCTAGAAGATCACCAGCCAGAGTAGAGGAGAAAGAGTTCTCCTATGGATAGAGATCCATAAACTAGAGCAAGGGGAAAGAGTTCTCCTATGGAGTGTGATCCATGAAGTAGATGGGAAGATAGAGTTCTTCTATGGAGAGAGATCCATAAACCAGTTGAGGAGAAAGAGTTCTCCTGGGTCAAGTTCCATGAACCAGAGAAAAGGGGAAAGGTTTCTCCTATGGAGAGAGATCCACAAATTAGAGCATTAGGGGATTGGTGTCTCCTTTGGATAGAGGTCCATAAACATTGTAATAGGGAAGTGATTCCCAAGATATTTGTTGAGAAAATTTTAGTAGAAATATTTTCTTCGTGGAGTAGCCCACATTGGGTGAACCACGTTAAATTGGTGTCTCTATTATGTGTGATGATTTGTGCATTGCTTTGATTACTATTATTGATATTGCCATTGATTATATTGGATAATATTATTTGGGAAAGAAAAGTAAAATTTGATCTTATATTGTTCACCCCCCTCTCAGTATAAGCTTGTGTTCTTCAATTGGTATCAGAGCGGGTTCCTTCGAAAGAGTTTAACAACTTGAAGGAAAAGTATACAGGAACACAGATGGCATCTCAGAGTGGATCTTCAAAAAATAAGGCACCATTGTTCGATGGGAACAATTATGCATTTTGGAGTGTAAGAATGAATATTTACCTAATGGCACAAGGAAATGAGATATGGCAAGTAGTTGAGGATGGGTACACACCGCCAACTACTCCTCCTACAGATAAATATGGTAAGCTCTTACATCTGAATAATTCAAAGGCAATGAATGCAATATTAAGTGGTTTACGTGAAGCAGAGTTTGTAAAAGTTATGCATTGCACATCAACAAAAGAGATTTGGGAAAAGTTGAAGAAAACATATGAGGGAGACAAAAAGGTCAAGATGGCAAAATTGCAAAATCACAAGAAAACATTTGAAGACTTGAAGATGAAGGATGAGGAAGACATTGCTACATACTTACTTCATGTGGATGAGGTTGTTAACTCCATGCAAGGACTTGGGTTTAAAGTTGAAGAATCAGATGTTTGTCAAAAGGTTTTAAGGTCACTCCCTATGAGGTATAGTGAAAAGGTTTCAGCCATAGAAGAAACAAGAGATATTGAAACTTTGACTAGGGATGAGTTACATGGAACTCTCACAGCTTTTGAGATGAGAATAGGAAAGGATCCTATCCCCAAGAAAGAGGTAACCTTCAAAGTAGCAAAGAAAACAAAAGATAAGAAGATAGATTCAAGTGATGAGTCATCCAGTGATGAAGAAGCAAACTATGGCAGAAGGAACAAGGACTCAAGAAAGCACAAAGGTACAAAAATAGTTAAGTGTTTCAATTATGGTAAATATGGTCACTATGCATCTAACTATCCAGAAGCTGGAAGTAGCAATGGTGAAGAGAAACAAGATCATAAGAACAGGGAAGCAGGAAAATCTAAGTATCAAAAGAAAAATAGGTATGGACAAAACAAGCATGAAAAGAAGTTTTTCCAGAGGCATAAGAAGAGTTTTTATGCAGATAAGATAGGCAAGAGTTCAAGTGATAGTGATGGAATATCCTTAGATAATGAAGAAGAAGAAATTTTTCTTCTTGGCAATAGAGGAAGAAGGAAGTGCTTCTATTGAAGATAAATCTGAAAGGTATGAAGATGCTCTTGAAGAAAAAGAGGTAGAGGAAGAATCAGAAAATGAAGAGGAAGGAGTAGTTGATCTAGAAGGTGAGCTTATTTATGCTCTTAAGGAATTAAGAAAGGTTAGAAAGTAGAATTCAAGACTCAAGGTTCAATTTCAAGAATATGATGAAGAGAAAGGAAAGCTTATACAAGATCTGACAAACTCAATATCTAAGACAAGGAGATTTAAAGAAAATTTAGAGGTAAAAGTCTTAGAATGTGAAATATTAGAGCATGAGGTAGCTTCACTAAGGAAGGAAGTGAAAGAGTCTAAAGACAAGCTACACAGGTTTGGGAGAAGCTCAAAGACCTTGGATAAGATTATCAAGGTACAAAGATCTTCATCAAACAAGACAGGACTTGGTTTTGAAGAGGAACAAAGAGAACGAGGAGAGGAGTCAATCTCAAGCTCCAAAGAAGAAGAAGCTTCAGAAGAAGAGAGTGAAAGAGAAAGTGAGACTTATGAGGATAAGTTGGAAAATAGAAGGTTCAACAAGGAAAGGAACAATGCACAAATGAGGAACAAGAAACATCATAGGGAAGAAAGGACTAAGAGACCAATGGGGTCAAGGCAAGACTTCTTCAATGGATATTGCTTCTCATGTCACAGGTTTGGTCACAAGGCTATGCAGTGCAGGACACATGAAAAGAAGGAATATGGTTTCACTAAGAGAAATTTTAGAAATGGATATCTCTTTCAAGGGTATTGTCACTCTTGTAATCAGTTTGGTCATAAAGCAATTCATTGCAAGGTTCATGATAGGAATGGATATGGCTTCACCAGGAGGAACTTCAAGATATTTGCACCTTCAAGGAACCACAACATTAAGTGTTATAAGTGCAATAATGTTGGGCATATGGCTAAGTGGTGTAGAACAGAATTTCCAGAGACAAGCAGGAACAAGAATACTCAAAAGAATCAGAAGGATCAGTTGAGGAAGAAGGTGGACAAAGAAAAAGAGCAGTGTATGCTGGGAGTAGAGATACTCCCACCCCAAAATTAACCACCCCAAGGAGAGGAGGTGGGGAGGGGGCTGAGCTAAGAGTCTTATCTTTAGCCCCAAAGGTGTCCCTTTGCCATTGATGTCAAAGGGGGAGAGATTTGAGTTAGGGGGAGAGCATTCAGTTAGGGGGAGCAATTTCTCAAGGGGAGCAGAATTGGAAAAAGGAAAAAGGAATGGTTAAAGAAAAAGGGTTGCCATCAATGACAAAGGGGGAGATTGTTGGAAATTTTGAGTAGTTGTGTTGTCATTGATGTCAAGAGTCAGTGTCAATGATGTCAAAAGTTAGTGCAAGGGATTGAAAAAAGGAGGGTTAAAATATTTATATTTTAAGCCCAAGAGATTTGGTTTAAAGCTTCACATGATTGGTCAAAAGGTTGGCTAAATACCCTAAAGGAAGGAGATACCTAGGCCTAAAGGAAATAATATTATAATATTTATTATTATAATATTAAAGGTGTTAAAAGGAATAATATATAATTTATTATAATATTAAGTTAAAAAAAGCCTAAGGTTACTCATAAATTAATTATAATATTTATATTATAATTAATTTATAATATAAATTAATTATAACCCTAAGTAAGGGTTGGGCGCAAAATATTAAATTTAATATTTATCCCATCGACGTTCGAGCAAGGAAGGAATATGGTATTTATACCATAATGTTTGAAGGCATTAAGGTAAGTCTCCGATATTACATATGCGAAAGGCTAGCAAATTATTCGATGTGATTTTCATGAGCAAGGCATAGACAAAGCTTTTTATTTTTAAAAGCTAAAGGTGGACTATGGATGAATAAAGGGAGAAGAGTGTGTATCCCTATTACCATCCACATGGTTGGGCTAGTGGCAAGGCTTGGCAGCGTAAGGCATTGGTAGAACAGAGGTCCCACATTCGATTCTCGATGGTAGCAGAGGGAAGAGTTTTTGTTTCAAATATTTTTGGCACCTACGGAGGATATAAAAGACGTTGAGTGCATAGTGGTGTTTATGTGGGTGCACAACCCAAGTGGTAGCCTAGCCATGGCTAAGGTGCTAGGTAGGCGGTGAATGCGAGTTCGATTCACGTGGAGTGCATGTTAGTGTTTGAGGTTGCAAAATATTTTTTATTAAAGTGGCTAAGGTATGATTTAATATTTTTATTTTTTGCCATATGTTGGAGATTATAAGGTGTGTGCAAGGAATTTTATTGGTGTAATTTGGTATGTATGTTGGGTTAAGAATTGGAGAGTATAAGGTGTATTCAAAGGACTTTATTATTGTAATTTGAAATTTATTTTGAGTTAGAATATTAAAGTGTTTGGAAGGTTGAAATTTGGATTGAAATATTTTATGTTGAGTTGGAGTTAAAAGGAGTTATAGGGATATTGTCATTTTGCTTGAGTGAGTGAATGATCTATTGATTGGAGTTATTTTTAAGGAAGGAGTAATAAGGTGTATTTGTGTCTTGACATTTTATTGTATTTCTTGTATGGTGAAATATTTATTGAGGTAAAATATTCTTGTGGAGATTTTGAGATAGATTATTGCTATCTAACCTAGAATTGGCAAAAGGATTTGGTTGTGAGTAAAACAGGTTTTGAAGACATATCTCCATAAAAAAAAAAGGTATGGGCACATCATATTTTGATTGAAGTATTGTTGGATTGAATGTTGTGAAATATAAGGTGGAGTGAAAAGGATTGTTTGATAGTATTGTTGGAAATATTTGAGTGAGTTTTTATATGCATGATTGGTGAATGTTTAGAGAACATTGGAGATAGAGATTGAAGATTATTTGAGTTAGGGTTTGAGACCCACATTGTGCTCTTTGTTTGAAGAAGTATGAAAACACTTGTTTAGGGTTTGTGAGCAAGTTGTGTTTCATTGATTGAATGATTGAGTGAAAGTTCTTGAGCATTGGTTTTGAGTGATATTGAAAGTGAATGTGCAAACATTAGAAATCAGATTTGTGAAAGTGACAGACTTAATGATTGAGTAGAACATATTGAGTTTTTGATAGAGTACATCATTCTCTATATGTTCCAGAGGTTAAACGAATTCTGAATAGAATATGTCTAAACTGCTTCAAGTTAAAGGAATTACTTTGAAGATTAGACAAAGCAATTGATAGCATTGTGTGCAAGATTTGAGATTGATTGAGCATATCTTGTGAGTTGTATTGAGCATGTGTTTGAGAAGATTTGAGTAAGATTTTGTTAAATCTTAAGGACAGATTTGAGTAAGCTTTTGTGAAAGCTTAAGGATAGAGTTGAGCAAGCTTTTGTGAAAGCTTATAGGCATATTTGAGCAAGTCTTGGTGAAGACTTGAGGCAGATTGACAAGTTTAGAGACTTAGGCAGATTTGAGGTAAGTCTTGGTGAAGACTTGAGAGCAGATTGAGCAAGTTCTTGAGAGGACTTGAGGGCAGATTTGAGGTAAGTCTTGGTGAAGACTTGAGAGCAGATTGAGCAAGTTCTTGAGAGGACTTGAGGGCAGATTTGAGGTAAGTCTTTGTGAAGACTTGAGAGCAGAGTTGATTGATTGATTTTTAAGCTTTGTGTTAAGGCTTGGAATTAAGTAGAGTTGATTTATTATTTGTTCAAGATTTGTGTTAAGGCTTGGGGTAAATCTAAGAGAGTTGATTTATGATTGGATCAAGCTTTGTGTTAAGGCTTGAGGATAGATTTTGGTGTAGATTTGAGAGTAGATTTATGCTAGACCTGAGATAGAGTTAGAGCAGATTTGTACTAGATCGAGGATAGTGTTTGGTGCAGATCTGAGATAGAGTTGAGAGCAAGATTTGGAGGTGATAGAGCAGAGGATAGTAGTCTCCAGTGGATAGAGATCCATTAGCCAAGGTAGTGAGGATAGAGGTCTTCTGAGTGAGGACAGAGGTCTTCTATGGAGAGAGATCCACAAGCCAGTGTAGTGGGGGTAGTAGTCTTCTAGAAGATCACCAACCAGAGCAGAGGAGAAAGAGTTCTCCTATGGATAGAGATCCATGAACCAGAGCAAGGGGAAAGAGTTCTCCTATGGAGTGTGATCCATGAAGCAGCTGGGAAGATAGAGTTCTTCTATGGAGAGAGATCCACAAACCAGTTGAGGAGAAAGAGTTCTCCTGGGTCAAGTTCCACGAACCAGAGAAAAGGGGAAAGGTTTCTCCTATGGAGAGAGATCCACAAATTAGAGCATTAGGGGATTGGTGTCTCCTTTGGATAGAGGTCCATAAACATTGTAATAGGGAAGTGATTCCCAAGAGATTTGTTGAGAAAATTTTAGTAGAAATATTTTCTCCGTGGAGTAGCCCACATTGGGTGAACCACGTTAAATTGGTGTCTCTATTGTGTGTGATGATTTGTGCATTGCTTTGATTACTGTTGTTGATATTGCCATTGATTATATTGGATAATATTGTTTGGGAAAGAAAAGTAAAAGTTGATCTTATACTGTTCACCCCCCTCTCAGTATAAGCTTGTGTTCTTCACATTTTGATTGAAGACTCCTTTTCAACTTCCTTTTTCAAATTTTAATAAATCTAATATGGTGCTCTCAAATGCTTAATGTAAAACTGATTTTAATACTTCAATAATAAACTTATGTAGCACCAATATCGCATACCTTTTTGATCTCCTTTTGTATCTAATGCCTTTGGTGATTGATTCACCCTTTTGCTATCTCAGAATTTCAAATTTTTCACCTTTAATTTCTTGTGCTTTTTTGCTTCAAAACCTTCCAATATTGTAGCTCTAATTTTTGCTAAAATACCAACTTTCTTGCTGCCCAAATACTCTCTCAAATATGCCTCAAAGTTCTTCAAAACATAGCTTTCTCTCCTAATACTATCCACAAATCTGATTTTGTGGCTTCAAATCTCCTCCAAATCTATTCTCTTAAACTCTAAAACTTACAATTATTAATGCTGCCCAAATGCTATCAAAAATTTATGTAACTTTCCAATCAATTCCTCCTTTGTTTCATTATCCAAAATTGCAATGAAAATCTTCAAAATGTTGTATTATTTTGTTTTCATGACCTTATTCAATCTCCTATTCAAGGGCACTTCACAAACTATCTAAATTTTCTCCAAATCATAGCTCTATGTCTCCTTCAATTCACTATCCTACAAATATTCAATTTTTGCCTTGAAAATCAGTAACCTTCCTTTTCAAATCAGACTTCAAAATTACTGTGGTTGTCCTTAAAATTCTCAAAACTATGGCCTCTTCAATCTTCCCTTCGTCAGAAGAGTTTTAAATATCTCAAGAATCTGAATGTCTTGAGATCTTTAAAACTCTTCTCCAAAATTTGGCAAACTTCTTGTCAAAAATTCTCCCACTTGGGATTGTTGTCAAATGACAACAATTGTCCCAAATATCTATTCATCATAACCTTATCCTTCCTTGGATTCCTTATTTCTTTAGATTTCTTCTCAACTTATGCAATGATCACTTATCCAATTCTACAATAAGGATATCTCTAGCCTTCTTCTCCTTCTCCTTGCTTAGCTTTCTTCTTCCTCTAACTTTCTTCAATGGCTGCTTCTAGACTTCAAAAATACTATGGTTGTCCTTAAAATTCTCAAAACTATGGCCTCTTCAATCTTCCCTTTGTCAGAAGAGTTTTAAATATCTCAAGAATCTGAATGTCTTGAGATCTATAAAACTCTTCTCCAAAATTTGGCAAACTTCTTGTTAAAAAATTTTCCCACTTGGGATTGTTGTCAAATGACAACAATTGTCCCAAATATCTATTCATCATAACCTTATCCTTACTTGGATTCCTTATTTCTTTAGATTTCTTCTCAACTTATGCAATGATCACTTCTCCAATTCTACAATAAGGATCTCTCTATCCTTCTTATCCTTCTCCTTGCTTAGCTTTCTTCTTCCTCTAACTTTCTTCAATGGCTGATTCTCCAATTATACAATAAGGCTTTCTCTAGCCTTCTTCTACTTCTCCAAATTATCTTGAGACCTCCTCTATTAGATCTTCTAATTATGTAGCTCCTCAACTCTTCTCATCAAAGCTTCAATGAGACCTATTCTTGATTTCCTATATCTCCAAAATCTGCTACTTATAAATTCTACAATAGTACCTTTTCTTAGTATTTATTTGGCTTTAATATCCAATATTCTATCTTCCAAATTTGGAATTTCTTCAATATGACCTCTTTTAGGTCTCTTCAACTTCTCCAATTTGTAGCCTTCAATATCCAATCTTCAATCTCCTATGAGACCTCATTCTTATTTCTCCTCAATATTCTTTCTTCAATCTCCAATGGGTGCTTTCTTGGACCTCCTTAATCTTTAAAAGCTATTCTTTTGCTACAACTCAAAAACTAATCCCTACATGAGGAAAGCACATAGAATTTTAGGCAATCAAAGGTGAAATTCTTCTCTATATATTGTAGGAAGCTTCTCAAATTTTGAGAACTAATTTTATGCAATAAAAAATTAGACCAAATGCATTTAAATTTCTAGAATTCTAAAAGAAATGAATTTCACTAGCTATTCTCAAAACTAGTGGAAATAATTCTATGTCGAGTCCTAGTCTTCTCGAGTTCTTCTTCAACTCTATGGAAAGACTCTAGCCAACTTGCAATTTGGAATCTCCTTCAATAGCTCAAACTCTCCAATAGGACCTCCTTCTTGGGTCTCTCGATCTCCTCAATGTAAAGGTCTATCTTCAAGACCTGTAATATCCTATTCCAAATTTGCTCTTAGAATAGGTAAATATTCAAACTTCTTTGGTTTTATTTTTCAGAGATAATTCCTTTAACTTCATGAGTTTCACCTTAATTGGTGGAAATATCCGTTTGCAACTTTAAAACTTGTGCAATTCAAAACCTTATAGCTTTGATGCCACTGTTAGATTTTGAAGATAAATACTTAAGATAAAATCAACCAAAATATCAAAATAAAGTTGCAATATAAAGATATCAAGTGAGGTTGACCCCTAAGGAGTCTGGAAAATTATCTAGTGCTTTAACAAACAATAAATATAAAGGTGAAAGAAGTATGGAATGTTGGAGGTTGAAATATCATGGACGGTTGAATGATGAGTTGATCTTTGGAGTATCAAGGTTGAAGGAGTGTGGAAGGCTAGGTTGGCTGAAGGAGCGTGAAAGGTTGGGTTGGTTGAATGAGCGTGGAACGTTGGGTTTGCTAAAGGAAATACAATGAAATTTTGGGATGTTGGGTGGAAATTTGGGATGGTTGAAGTAACATGGAAGGTCGATAAGGTTGAAGGAGTGTGGAAGGTTGGGCCAGTTGAAGGAGCTACAATGAAAGACTAGGATGCTGAGTGGAAGGCTAGGAAGGTTGAAGGAGCATGGAAGGCTACTTAGACTAAAGAAGTATGGAAGGTTGGCCTTTGTTGTATGGAAGGCTTGTTTGATACTAGATCAACTTAGGGAACCACAACAACAGGTTGGGTTTTTTACTGTAGTGCAACAATAGGTCGGGTTGTTGGGTGAAAGGTTGGGTCAACTAAAACCCTCTATTTTTATCTTTAGTATTTCTATGGGTTTGGAATCCATAGGTATTGGAGTGGTTTTCCCCCCTCTTTACAAAAAAAAAAATGTGTGAAGGATTAGAATTTTTTCTAAAAAATATCTCATTTCCTAGGAGCCATATCTTTACAAAAAGTTATTTGATTCAACTAATTCTTGGACCAACTTGTACAAAATTTGAATAGTTTTAAAATGAGTGGTCATATGTAAGAATCTAAGAAATATTGAAGGATATTCAACCCCATGAAATCAACCATTAAAAACAAGGGCAGTGATGATTTTTAAATCACGAAAAACAAAATTGCAAATATTTGTCAACTAGGGTTCGAATAATGGGAAGAGCAATGAAGGGCTAGCACTTAAGTGAGGAAGGAAACTAGAAATCCCAATTGATAAAGTATACTATGATAGTGCGATATTTTAGAAATATTACTCTACTAATAGATAGTAGAGGTGAATTTTTGGCATTGTGAAGGTTGCTATAGGAAAATGTCAAGAAAGATGCTAAATTTTGGAATAATTGTATTCATATAAAAAATTGAAAAGATCCAGAAAATGAAAATCAAGAATTTAAAAATTTTATGTAAAATGATGTAGGTTTCTAGCTATAGCATCTCAATTGAGATGATAAGTGTATTTATTTATAAACTCTCAATCTCTAAAGAAGAGAGTTGTAGTTTGTCAAGGGTGGGGATCCAATTACAACCCCTTATTATCCAACAAAAATAAAAGTTGCAACATAACCTATATGATAATGGAAATATTCTAGAAGTATAAAAATTAGAAATAACTTCAACTATAACTCATAAAATTAGCATTAATAAATCCTCATGAAAATGTATATCTATTGAATAAAGGATCTCAAGTATCCACACTTCCATATTACAAAACACGTCATATCCTATACATACAGGATGTAAAGTGGCTCTTCATATGGAGCACTCTTGGCCTTCACTCTTCTAGAGACTCTCCAACTTCCTAGTCTATGAACTCATGTGCACATAGATAACTATGCACATTTACAATACCAAAATACTTTGCACACTTTAATAATACTTGTGCATTTATTACATTGCATAAAGTAAATACTCAACTTCTAATCTAGGACACTCTTTTCTAATCTAAAGATGTACCAAAGGTAGTATACTATCATGTATTAAATAATATAATATATTCCAATAGTGTTCCTTTCTCTATGTTTGCTCTTGCTTCCCTGGATCTTGCTTTATAATTTGAGGGTTTTCCTCTTTTTGCCTTACCTATATTAGAAGTAGGTCTTATTATTCTATTCCTCAATATTCTTTCATGATTTTATTTCTCATCATTTTTATTATCTCTTGGCTTTCCTACAAAATAGTTGACTTGTCCTGCTCTTGTTTTGGTATTTCCTTATTAATGGTAGAGGTATTAACTTCTAAAACTGCATTCTCTTTACCAAATTTTTTCTTCTAAATGGTGCATGGTACTTCAAGTGAGTCTTCAAAATCTGAAGATACACATTCCTTAGGTTCATCAAGAATATTCTTCCTTAAATCATGATCATACTGAATAGATGATTCCTTGTTAATATATTGAACATGTTGTACTAAGTCCTCTAAGTGTTGATCTACTTTTATTCATAGGCTAAAGCCTTAAAAGAGTTGGTATTTCTTCCAATATCCTTCCTTACTCATCTCTACTATTTATTTTCTTTTATTTTTCTAGATCTATTTTTTGGAATTTGAAAACCATATTCATCCATAACCACTTATAATTTTCTCTTGTGGTTTTCTACATATGATTCTATTGGAATTTTCTTAGGGCATGATCTCTCTATATGCCCCACCTCATGACATATTCTACATCTAAAATATATGTTTTCATAATATATGGTTTGGTTCCACATATTATCCCTATACTTAAGAATGATTGATTTTGGTAAAGCTTTACTTATATCAATCATGATCAATATCTAAGCATAAATAACCAAGAATACATCTTTCATTATATCTAAAATCTCAAGGAATTCTCCTAGAGTGTTGCCTATTGCCTTGAAGGTATCTATTTCCTAAAATTCAATGGGTAACCCAAACATCCTAACCCATAAGGGTACTAGAGATAGATTTATATTTTCAAGTGAAAAGCCTTCATGCTAGTAGGTAAGGAAGATTCATTCTCTTCCCATAAACCAAGGACCCCCTTTTAGGATTTTTTCTCTTTCTTCCCTAGAAAAATGGTTGGGAAGAAGCCTTTGGTAAGAAAGTATAGAATCACTCTTGGAGACTTCCAACTCCTATCAATCCATTTTCTCAAGGTTGAAGCCCTTGGAAAATACCCATTAAATTTACCAAAAATGACTTTATCTTGGAGCAATAAGGAGCTCTCTGAGTTGGGTTCACTAAACTCTACCACTAGATTTGGTTATAAGAATTTAACTATAACTCATTCCATGGAAAGGAAATAAAACTCAAAATCTATTTCAATTTATTAGAATGTCCTATAGCAAAATATTTGATAAAAAAATATTATTATAATTTACATGCAAAAATTCTAAGATAAAGAAGGGAAAAAGACTTAGTTAAAAAATTCTATGTCCAAATATAATGTCTTGCCTCACTAAATTCTTGTCCCTTCATTTCTCTTCTCATCATCCAAACCCTAGCTGACAAATATGTGCAATTTCATTTTTTGCAACTCAAAAAAACATCATTGCCCTTGTTTTGGATAGTTGTGTTGGCATTTTTGCACTATACCACATTAAAATTTTGATCAAATTTTGTTGAATGGTTTTTTATTGTAAAAGCGGCAAATACATTAAATCCATATTGCAGTATTTTGGCCAGTATAATGTGTTACAATACTTCTTTGTGTGTTAATCATATTTTAAATCTTAATGAATTTCATGCTTGGTATAATGGGTGTTGTAAGGTAAATTGTTTGTGAAGAATTAGTACATATCACCTAAGGATGTCAAAATAAAACAATGCTTAAAAATGGAAGAGAAAATATCTAACATCCTTTTTACTGAAAGGATCATGAAAAGTCATTAACGTCTTGTCTCAAAGCGAAGACATCTTTAAAAATCTTGTTTCTGAGCAAAGTTAAGATCAAAAGTGCATTCATCCCAAAAGTGGGGCAACAGACTCGTTTGCATCACTTCAGGGTGAATGTAAGAAGAAAAGACGAATGACAAGTTTGGCAATGACTTTTGCCCCAAAAGAGGGGTGAAAGGGACTTCGGGATGAACGTAAGAAGAAAAAATGAATGGCAAGTTCGATAATGACTTTCACCCCAAAAGAGAGTTGAAAGTCCCTTTCGCCCCTCTTAGGGATAAAAACACATTGAATTGTTATGTTCGAAGTGGGTCCTAATTTGGAGAAGTTATGGTAGTTAAATAAGTGCATTCACCCGAAATTTGGAGCGAAAGCATCGTTCACCCCACTTTGGGGTGAACGTCATTAAAAGGCATTGACCAGTCAAAAATACTTTCACCTTAGGTAAGGGGCGAAAGCGCAGCAAGATGGTGAGTTTGGGTGCCAAGAGAGCTTTGAAAATTCAAAGCTTCATCTACCCCAAGAGAGGGGTGAAGACACCTTTTTCCCTCTCTTTGGGTGAATGCACATAAAGAATAGAGTGCATCATGGGACCCACAGTGGCAAGTATTAAAAGGGGATTTTAAGAGTCGTTCACCCCAAATGAGGGGTAAAAATACTTGTCGCCCCTCATTGGGGTGAACGCGTATTTAAAAGGTAAAATAATCTTATATGTTTTCCTAAGAGGTACCATGTGAAAGTCAAAGTAATTTCTGCACCATGCAAAGGTTGAAACAGGTTTTACAATGACCGTCGAAGATAAGGCATTTGAACTAAAATGCATTCACCTTAAGGGAGGGGTAAAAATCCAATTTGCCCCATCTTGAGGTGAATGTAAGTCTCATGAACAAAGGGTAGTGGTTCGGGCAGAGGTAAGAGGTGTAATTCACAGGTCCCACACCAAATATTTAAATGAAGGCTTGGAAGTGTTTCACCCCAAAAATGAGATGAAAAAGTTACGTAGCTAGCAGAGCTTGTAATGAGAAAGTGTACCATGGAAAAGAAATAAATTATGTTAACTCACATTTCTTATATTTCATTTAAGATATATGCACTTCATTCAAATGGAAAGAAAGTTTGGAAAGGGCCTTGAATAGAAAATGAGGAGATATGAGACGAATGGTTAGGATATTGGTAGATGAATATCAATATCCTAACCAAAAGGTGTTTTCACCCGGATTTGATCGAAAGGTTCCAGTTGGCACAGAGGAGATTTCTTTCCTCTGGCCTTTTAATGTTGGTAGTGTCTAGGGTGCACAAACGTATGTTTGTATTTTAGGTAGATATTTGACCAACAGTTTTTGGCACGCCCGATGGGACTCCAAAAGTTCCACTAGCAATAGTATTAAGGTTCGATGTTCACCTTTGTGTTGTACGGTTAGAACATCTATCAAATCAGTTATACCCAGAAGCCTCTGAACATGAAGGCAATAAAAGTTGTGCTTCATGATCACAAGATCAAAGGCCAAAAATCCCAAAAAATTCTGTTGATTTTTTTGAAATCGACAACCAAAAATTAGGAGAACATCCCAAATTTATTACCACATCTCGTACGTTAGTCACAACATCTTCATAACTAGCTGGTGTGTTTTCCATTCCTTCAAGTCCAGCTAAAATTTCTACTAGCATCCCACCTCCTCAACCTCACATACTAGTCAATATGGCTCAGAATCCACCACCACAACAACCACAACCATCAAGGTAGTTCTCAGCATGGAATATCTTACAAGCACAAAATCCAATCCCTCAAGTAGCATCAAACGCATTGCCTAACTATGATGGTACTGGTAAAACTGATTATAAGCATATCCAAGATGTGGCCTCTTTGGCAATGATCCATGGCATCGTAGATGAAGATATTATGGTAATATTGTTAGTGTTGTCACTTATATGGAAGTTGTATTGGTATCGATCCTTACCATCTTCTACTATTACCACATGTGATTAGTTGGCAAAATTGCTGATCAAGAACTTTCATCAGCAAGTTGATCCTTTCTCCTTACTACATCAATTCATGAATATCCAAAGACATTCGTAGGAGGAAATAGTGGACTTCAACATCAAGTTTTCCCAAAGTTTGCAGAGAGTTCTTGATGGCCTTTGGCCCACACATGATTAAGCTGCATTTTACTATCTCTGAGCCTTCAACTTAGACATTGGTATGGTTGTTTAAAAATCCAATGTAAATACTTTTTCTAAATTTTTATACATAAGTGTAGAAGGCCTAGGCAAATTTGATTGCCATAGGTAAGTTTCCCCCGAAGGTAACCATGCCCATCCTTCTTTATCTTCCATAGCATCTATATTCGAGTGTTTTTTTGCAACCCATACATTCTATGTACCCTATTTCCTCATGGATATTGGGTCCACCTTAGATTTCTCCAGTCCTAATTCCACAACTCCCCACTCCAAGTATTCTACAATTACCTGCACAAGTCATTCCGTAGTTGCTAGCACCGGTTCCCTTTTCAGCACTACCAATGCCACCTATACCATTGTAGTTGCTCCACCACCTTTACCTCTATCATCACCTCATACACCTTCAAATTCTAATACCATTATGAAAATATTACAAGATATGCAATCACTCAATTTATCGATGAGGAAAATGTCGAATGATATTACGTCCATAAAAAAGAAACAAGTTGAAGTGAACTTTTGGTCAAGAAGATTTTAAACACCTCCAATTACTAGGGAGAAACTGAATACTAGCAATGGCCCTGAGAGGAACACAACTATGTTGGAAAATGAAGAAACTAGTACATCAAAGAGAGCATACTGGTGCTCCACCTGTAATGATCCTCATGGAGAATACACGTGCATGGTTCATCTGAACTATGTACAAGCATTAGCAAAAATGTCTACGATGGATAAGTCAATATGATAATAGAATCTTATCATAATTTTAAGGTCCCTTCCTTAGAGTAGGTTTCAGTCCTTACAAGGGCTAGAAAGAAGTTGGTGACTGTTTATCCAGTAGAAATGGAACCTCTAAAAGTTCCCATCAAACAAAAGGTCTAAAATGAAAAAGTATCATCATAAGAAAAAGCACCTGGCATGATGATGAAGCAGTAAGATTATGTTTTATTGAAGGATCTATTGCCCAAGCAAGCTCAAGAGAGGTTGTAGATGAGGGTGTCAACTTCACGACCTACAGTCGCTTAATTGCAAATGGAGGCAAAAGAACAAGCTAAAGAGTGCCTCAAATACCCATAATTGACTAAGCGAAAAAGGGTGGAATCTACTCAACAATATTGGAACAAGTATGAGCAGGCTATTGAAGAAAAGGTTCCTGGTATTTTTTATTACAACATTGTTGAGGAAATGAAAAATATTCCTGCAAATGCGAGTTTATATTATGTGCTACAATTACCTCAACAAGTTGACTTGTTGGAAGAGTCTCTCAATTTTGTGAAAGATCAAAATAAAATCCATTCCCAAATGGTGTTAGCATATACATTGCCGACCTCTACCACTAGAAAGAACATACTATCCCCATTCTATTTGTCTCTCAAAATGGAAGGGTGGGTCATGCATAATTATATGATTGACTTTGAGTTGTGACTACTATCATGTCGAAGGTAGTATGTGAATTCAGAGGGATGGAGTACACAAGGAGTAGTCTAGGTGTATTGTAGTTGGATGGGATCCCGATCAAAATGGTGGGAGTAATCAAGGATATTTCTATAATTCTACACAATATGTTGTAGATCACTTTCATTCAATAAGTAGTGGTGGTTGAATTGAAACCATACTTTAGCATGTGTCTTTCAAGAAAATTCATAGTGAAACTAAGAGGATATCTTTTCTTGGATTACTCATGTTTGGAGATCTCATTTAAAGGAAGAGGAATTCACATCTATAATGAAAAGCCATTCACTTTTCATATAGAAAAATTGGAGGAAGAAGAAAAGCCCACTGGTGCAGTCAACATGATGATAGAGGAATTGCAAGAAGTGGACTTGATGGAGGAAGCTCTTGGTGAGCTCCACCTTGAGGATAATTTTTCATTGATGGATTTAAACGTAATGGTAGAAACTGATATTGGTTGTTATACCATAACTAAACCTGAGTAGACTGAAGAAGAAGTTTTTGATTTCTTAGACCTTGTCTCTAATCAGCTATGGAAGTTGTATTTTTATGGTGCAAGGTGTAAGAATAGTGTAGGGGTTGAAATTATTATTGTTTCTCCTGTAGGTTTGCATAAAACCTATTCATACTAGTTAACTTGGATCTGCATGAATAAAGCCACCGAATATGAAGCGTTGTGCCTTAGTTTGAAGAAAGTTGAAAAGTTAGGAATAAAACAATTACAAATATTTGCATATTATAAGCTCATAATTAATAAAACTACAAACAAATATGTGTCAAAGCAGCACTATTTGAAGGCCTTTAGTAATGAGGTATGGGATTTGTTTGAGTCCTTTACGGTATTAAACATTCAAGCAATTTCCCGAGAGCAGAACAAACATGCAGATATTCTAGCTTCCCTTGGTGTTAATTTCTCTCCCATAGAGCAAGTAGTCAAAAGACCCAAGACTGTGAGAGTAATTTATAGATCCTTGGTCCCTGATAAAAATCTTTATTAGCAAGTGTTTGAAAAT
Organism: Wollemia nobilis; assembly: GCA_028583015.1. Classification (NCBI taxonomy): domain Eukaryota; kingdom Viridiplantae; phylum Streptophyta; class Pinopsida; order Araucariales; family Araucariaceae; genus Wollemia; species Wollemia nobilis. Next base: position 5,716,390 of record JAQPPZ010001808.1, read on the forward strand.
GATGAACAAATAATCAATTTTTTGATTAAGGAATTTGCAAGTGTGAAATATAGAATACTCATCGAGGAAGAAAGGGAAGGAATGATTCAATTGAAGAACAATCACATTCCTATGGGACTGATTTCACTTGAGAGCTTATTCAATCAAAATGGTAGGCAAAGAAACATAAAATCAAGGTGGATGTGAAGGAATGCAAGGAAATGTAGTTGGAGCTTGAGAAGATTATCAAAGTTGAGATAGACTGTACTTTAGAAGAGCTCGAAGATATTAAAAATTTGTGTTATGAGTTTCCATATATTGTCACTAGGAGCTATCATGATCTAAATGGATATGACAATAATGTGATCCAACACACCATTGAATTGTAGGAAGGGGTGAAGCCTTTTCAGTAGAAACAACAACCTATCAACCCGAAAATTGAAGTGCTTATGAAAGAAGAGCTGTTAAAAATGTTGGAGGTAAAAATAATTTACACAATCAAGCACTCAACATGGGTGGTGAACTTGGTTCTAGTTCGGAATAAAAATGGAGATATTCGCCTATGCGTGGACTTCTAAAATTTGAACCAAGCATCCTTGAAAGATCACTATATTTTATCGCATATTGACCAAATTTTGCACGTAGTTATTGGAGCACAAATATTCTCATTGCTTGATGGTTTTTTTGGCTACAATCAGATTTGGGTGAAGGACGAAGATCAACACAAGACTACATTTACTATAAAATGGGGCACTGTCACCTATCAAAGAATGTCATTTGGTCTTTCCAATGTTGGTGCTACCTTTCATAGAGCTATGGATGTTGCTTTCAATGAATTGTTGAATAGATTTATTGTGATTTACCTTGATGATATGACTATTTTCTCACACCATAGGGAAGAACACGTCTCTCATTTGAGGCAACTGTTCAAAAAATATTGGGAATTTGGAATTTCAATTAACCTGAAGAAGTCCATTTTTACTATCAAATAGGAAAAACTCTTGGGACATGTGATTTCACAAGAAGTATTGGTGATTTTTCCTTTGAGATCCGAGGTGCTCTTGCTGCTACCAGTTAACAAGAAGGATCTGTAATCATTTTTTGGACAGATCAATTTCATTTAGAAGTTCATTACTAATTTTTCTTAGGTAGTGAAGTCAATGATTGATCTTCTGAAGAAGAATGTAGACTTAAAATGGACGAAAGTAAGAAGATAAGCATTCCAAGATATCAATAACATAATTACCCAAGAACCAGTATTGATTAATCTAGATTATTCAAAAGACGTCATCCTTTATGCAGTAGGCGAGCAGGAGAGTTACGTTGTTGTTCTCACATAGAAGGAAGAAGACGGAGATGAAAATTCAATTGCCTTCTTGAGTCAAGTTATATCACCACACTAGGAAAAGTATAGTTTCATTGAAAAATAGGTATATGCAGTCATGAAATCCCTAAGGAAATTTTGACATTTTGTTTCACAGAGCAAGATAGTCATCTACGTCATTCATCTTGATGTCATAAATTTCATCCTCCAAGGAGAATTAGGCAACAAGAGAGCAGGTTGGGTCTCAAAGATTCAATAATATGATGTGGAGATCCAACCCACTAAGTTGGTTTGTGGATGAGCTCTATACCAAGAATTGGCCAAAATTGTAGCTTTTGGATCACTGAATTTAGTACAGAATGAGAATATTAGCAGAAGCAATTTTGTGAATCGAGCTACAGGTGATCATGACTAGACATAGGACCTTGTCAAATTATTTACATCTGGTAAATGTCGATCAAATTTTTATGCTTCACAGTGACAAATATTCATACTACAGTCACGTAAGTATGTCCTTTTTCCAAGCAAGTTATTCCATAATAATATAGACGGAGTACTCCTCAGATGTGTGAAGGAGTCATAGAAGCAAAAAATCTTGGAGGAATCCATATTGGATTATCTTATGGACATTATGTAGGAAGGTCTATGGACTTGAAGATCATTTGAATTGGGTATTTCTAGCCTATTCATGGATGCACACAAGGTGAGTCAATGTTATGATAACTTTCAGTGGTATGTTGGCAAGAATAAGAAAGCCTCTCTATCTCTGCATCCAATTCAAGTAGAAGTGTCATTTTAGTAGTGGGGCTTGGATTTCATTGGAGTTATTGATCCTCATTCCTTTGCTAAACATAAATATATCTTGACAGTTACTGATTATTTTACCAGGTGGGCTGAGGCCATTTTGACCAAAAAAGTAGATCAATCTATAGTCATCTCCTTCCTTGAGGGACTGATTACGCATTTTGGTGTTCCAGATGCTATTGTAACATATAACAGGACTCCATTTATAGGGGTGAATATCACTAAATTTGCAAGAAGGTACATAATTTATCTAAAGATTTCTTCCAATTATTACCCTCAAGGAAATAGTATGCCCGAATCCACAAACAAAAATTTGCTTCGGATCTTGAAAGGAACACTTGGGAGAAATAAAAGGAGTTGGCATCTACTATTAAATCAGGCTCTATGGGTAGACCGTATATCACTTAAGAAGTCCATAAAATCTTCTCCTTACTCTTTGGTATATGTAAAAGAGGTACCACTCACATTGAGCTTCTTGTCCTCTAAATGTTGCAGTTGTTCCAAGATGAAGACGAATTTGATCCCATGAGTGCAAGATTGGCTCAATTGTTGTAGCTAGAAGAGGAGAGAGAAAATACGTATGAGGCTTTCACTAAACATGCAAAAGTGATGCAGAAGTGGTTTTTTAAGAAGGCAATGGAACATAAATTTTAGGTGGGAGATCTAGTTCTCAAGTGGAACGAGAACAAATCCAAGTCAGGGAAGCACCACAAATTTGATGTGATATGGGAAGGTCCATTTCAAGTTTTTGCAGTAAATTCAGTGAACACATATCATCTTCAATATATGTATGGTTGAAATATACTAATTCTAGTTAACGGTCTTCATCTGAATACCTATTTTCAATGATGAAATCAAGAGTTACAAGTGTGTAAATATGTACAGATTTTATTTACAAGTATTTTATTGCTTTATAATGTAATAAAAAAAAAGTCGGGTTTTCCTCAAAGAAAACTTTGCTTTGAAAAATGCTCTCTTTGAAAATCGATTTCACCCCAAAACATTTCTTTGAGGACATATTATGAGTTTGGGTGGAATTACTTGTTGTATTGAAAGGTTTCAACAAGTTTGAAAACTCTGAAAGTTAAAAGTTGTTTTACTTTGCAAGTCCTCGAGTTAAAAAAGGAGAAAATATATTGATAAAATGTTCAGGGTACCTAGCGAAAGTATAAAGAGCGAAGAGGCGAATGTCTTAATTAAGAAATCAAAGTGCAACATGTAAAAGGGTGTGGGGCCCCATTTCAAAACCAGTGAGTGTAGAAAATTAAAAGGAACTTTCACCCCAAGGCAGGGGTAAAAATCCCATTCGCCTCCCTATGGGGTGAACATGTATAGAAGATGTCAAGCCTATTGGGTGGAAAATCCGAAAGGGGATTTTGCCCCAAGGGAGGGGCAAAACTCCCATTTGCCCCTTGTTTGCCCCTTGTTGGGGTGAAAGCATACCATGGAAAATTTTAAAGTTTTAATTATGATTCATGTGCCTTCCAGTTAAAACAAACGAGTCAAAGCTCTTTTGCCTCAAATTTCCATTCACATGAAAAATGCTCTAAAAGCATAGGGGTTTTATTTTGCCATTGGTAAGGCCATTTCTAGCCTTAAGGAACGAAGGCATAATCTCAGCCTTTTCTTCTTCTGCAAAAATTTCAATGGTTCCTCCATGGTCTCTGCTACTGAACCCCCTTCCGATGTCAAAGGGGGTGTTAATGAAGACGATGTAGTCGAAATTACTAAATATGCCTATTTGGAAAATATGAAGGAAACCCTGAAGGAGGAAGCGAAGGACAATGTTCTGGAAATTGATGTTCACAACCTTCTACAACCCGATGCCCTTCCTTGATGATGTCCTTGGATGGCTATTGGTTTTGCTCTCGACTGCATTGCTCTTCCTCTGGTCTGTTGGTGTGCAAGATATTTTATTCCAACTCGAATTTGTGTTTCTCTTTTCTGGTGGTGTTCCTTTCTATTCCTTTGTGCCGAAGGATTGTAATGGCTTCTAGCATTTCTGTTTTTAGTCTTTCAGTTTTAATAGGTTTTGTTCTGCTTAAGGGGACTCACTTTTCTCTGTTGTGTTCCTCTTGGTTCCTTGTTGAAAAACGCGACAGGGCGCCTTTCAAACGCCCTTTTTGAAATAATATAAATTAATTTACCAAAAAAAAAGAAAAAAAAAAGGATGAATTTTTATTTTACATGTGATTTATTTTTATGAGAAAGAAAAGGAGGGGCAAAAATAAAGAATAGAGAAGATAAAAAGAAGAAAATATAAAGAAAAGAGTCAAAAATAAAAAAGAGGAAAAAATTAATAAAATTACATAAAAGCCCTAAAATTAGGGGATTTTCTATGTTAAGAAAATTCATGCTTTTTAATTTATAGGGCAAAAAAGAGAGGCAAAAAATTGTTTTAAGGGAGGGTTTGCCATGAAATTATACCAAATAGGTTAAGACGCATTTTCGGAGCAAAATTTGAAGAGATAAAGTGCGTAACCAAAGTGCTTTCGTCCCTCCATTGCTTTTTTGGGCATGTGATGATTTTTCAGTGCAAATCAAATTTTAAAGTGCCATCTCAAAGTGATTTCACCTACCGGTACGTGTCAAATTTTGGAAAGTGGTCATGAGAATTAAGACGTATTTTTGAAGCATTTAATTGAAAACATGCACCCAGATTTGCATTGGAAGACATTTTTGCATTCCCAAGGACCAAAATCTCACAAGGTCAGAAGCAAGGATGCTTATTGGTTTGCAGGTGGAAGATTTATTTTTCCAAAGCAATTTTTAGTAGACATAGAACATTTTTCAAAAACAATTTTTTGGTGAATAACAGTTAGTTGCCATTAAACATTGAGAATAGTGCTAGTGGAGTGGAACGAGGCATGCGCCATCAAGAATAGTGCCAGTGGAGTGGAACAAGGTGTGCGCCATATCGAATTTGCCAAGACAAGTGTTGCATTTAATCTGATGGTTGAGAGATCCATCTATAAATAGAGCACAAGTAAATTCGCTCAGAGATTAAAATTTTAAAATTTTTTGTCGGTGCATTTTTGAGCTTTTGGTTGCAAAAATTATAGAGCATCTTCAAATTTTTTGAAATTGATAGAATGGGTAGTAAAAGCAAAAAAAATAAAGATACTATGGAGCCTAAATAGTCGAGAAAGAAATCAGAATGCGGGATGAAATCCAAAAAGACCCGTAGAAATGAAAACGTAGATTTAGACCCATACTCTGACACCATGTCAGAGGTTGGGGATTGTGTGATCACCAATAAGGGTGTAGTGAAGCTTCAACAGGATGTAGAATTCATAGTCAAGAAAGGATTGACATTGGAGAGCTCTCTAACTATGTCATTTTATGCACAATTATTTTGGTATCTATGTACGCCCGTACATCCTTACCCGGAGTTGGTGAAATTAATATATAGATTTTATAACCTAGCTACTAGGGTGGTTGGGAAAGTGAATGGGGAGATGATTTTCTCTATCTCTAATGATGAAGTGAGGGAAGCATTTTCCTGTGGGTTAAAACCTCCCTTTGATATGATTTTCAATAAGTTGCATATTAATGAGAAAGAAGAGAGATATGTGTCGATGGTGACGATGTGCCAGTTAATGGAGGTGCAATTTATTAAGGAGTTGCAGCTAGGGCAGCTGCAAAATCTACCAAAATCATTTTTTGAATTCAAAAGCCCAGATTTATTCTTGATGCTGGCATGGGTTGCTGGTCTCTCTATTGATTCTACAGTTCACAAGTGGCAGGCGATGCTAGCACAATGCATGTCTTAGGTGGAGTTTTACTCTCCAACGACAATGAGGAAGTGTACCAACCTAATTTATTTTGATTGGGCTAATTTCATATATTGAAAAATGCATATTTAGTTGCAAAAAATGAATACCAGAGAAGAAAATTCATTCAAGCATACATCTTTCCTCGTCTAGTATTTTTTCTTCCATTTACATCAATATTTTTTGTTTATTGCCATTAAATAAGTTGATTAGAATGAGATCCTACTAGTTTATATGTGGACTCCTACTTTGTCAAGGAGAGAGTCATTCTATAGTTTTAAACATTTATTTTTGGGGCCCACAATTGAGTTAATATGTGGCAAAAATGAAAGGGTGCCGAGGGCGATGAAAGAAGCGGTAGTCATAGTCGAGAAGGGTGACATATTTTTGCTAACTCAAGGTATGGTTGTGAGAATTTATGGCTTCACAAGTAAGCCATTCCTTCTTCCATATTTCACCACCGAGCATGTTTTCACCATGGATGTGGTGCACCATACTTATTATACGAATGATGTTTATGGAGCAGGGTGCGGCAAAAGAATGACTTGCACCATGCCCTTTAAGTTTGTTAGCATAGAGGTGAGCTAGGTTGGCCAGAATAGGCTACTCATAGAGGCTCTCCAAGACCTGGGTCTGATAGAACTGCTGCAAATATAGAGATATGATCTATTGGGTTTTGGAAATAATCAAGGCCAAAAAATTTCATTGTTGCCCACAACCGGATATCTAGGAAAATCATAATAATTTTGATGGGCATGATTTAAAGTGGCATTTTGAAGCAATTATGTCGCTTACATCATGGCACAAATCCTATGATAAAGAGTCTAAATATAATCCTGTAGTGCATAGAGATCAAATTCCTCCACCGGGACTATTTGACCAGGTGAAAGAGAATCAGCCTCTGTGGTTCGAAGAGAAGATTATGAACTGGTGGATTATGCGGGTCCACAAAGGAAAAATTATATCATCGTATGGGTTGAAAATGGATGAGGCATTTTTAGAAGTGTATGATGAATTTTTTAACATCTATCAACCTATCACTTTCACCGAGGTCATGCCTCAAAGTCTTCAAAATTTTGACAACGAAGAAAGCATGGCTAAGGAAGAGTGCCTAGCATCTGAGGAAGCGATGCATGAAGAAGAAGAGTAGCAATTCATATTTAAAAGGAGGTCACAATAGGTAAAGCAAAATATAGATGAGGCACCTCTATTGGAGAAGCAAAGTTTTGGATAGGTGCTTCCATTTTTGAAAGATGCAAAGAGGTCAATATCCAGCACTGTTTATTCATCTATTGTTGTAGTTTCAGCTACTGCAATTTCCATAGTTACAGTTGCTGCAACAACTACTAATTCTCCTCTATTGGTGTTGGTTGCTCCAGCTAGCATTACCCAAGAGTTCCCATTGATTCATGAGCAACCAATGGACCAGTAGGTTGAAATTGTTAACCTTGAAGTGGAAGCAAAGGAGCAATAGGAGGAACTTATTACATAGTCACTTCCATCACCAGGACACATAGTGCCCATGCCCGAAGGTATGTCTCCCCTTCCCTCTTCTTCTACTCAAGAGCAAGTAGTGGATGTCAGTTCATTTCCATCAGTCCCTACTTCTTTCGACCCTCCATTTGGTATGCCTTATGTGTCCATTTTGCTCTCTTCCTCTCACCTGCAAGTCACTACTGCTCCTTCTTCTCTTCCCCTCTCTTTGGCCTCCCTTTCTTTTAGTTCATTTGCATTAGGTTTGAATCTATTTTTACATCCTTCCCCTTCCATTTCTACCACCACTTACATTGTGGCTGTAAGTATGCAAGCTCCTCCAAGGGTGAGTGTAATTACAGCTGAGCCTAGTTCTTCCATTCACTCTACTATTTTGGTCCTCCTCTCATAGCCATATCATCTTCTTCCTTTGAGCCAGACCATGCACATATTATGATCCCTTTCATGTCATTTTTGGAGATGCAGGTGTTGCCCGAAGTCGAGGTGATGCCCAAGTAGCCTGATGTAGAAAATATTAATCATGCTCACCTCATTTTATCGCAATGGCTAAAGAGCCACAGGAGGAAGGAGCAACTTGCTCTAGCTAGGCTACTCAAGAAAATCAACTTTGATCTAGTTGCTATGGCGGCTCACACCACTAAGATAATTTCCTTGGTTCAAAATCCACAAGGAGAGATGACATCGAGCAATTACACTTATGAGATCATGATGAAGGACTTGACGAGGACTGATCCTACTAAAAAAATGAGGAATATCCAAGTTGATATGAGCTTAGTGTATTTCCATGACAAGTACTATAAGCAAATATTTTATGATGCCAAGACAAAAAATGTTGATCTGGAAGATGCCTTGGCAACAAGTAGAGCTCAGCAGGAGAAGATGGTTATAGAATTTGAACAATAGCATCAACAAGCAGGGGCTCATCAAAAGGTGAAATATGTAGTGGAGTAGTAGGTGTAGTCATTCAAGGCACAGCTTGAGTCTATACATAATCAATTGGTAGAGAAGGCCACACAAGCTGTAGGATTCTCTCAAAAAATAGTTGAGGCTCACCTTCGGTTAGATCAAAGTTATGAGAAGTTGATGACCGTAGCAGTTTAGGTTCTGTAGTATCTCTACAAGGCTCAAATTCAGATTCAGCTGATCTAGTAATTAATAGACAATATTGAGGAGATGTTGGAGCCTCATCTAGATATTGGTATAAAAATTCAAGCCCTGGCTTAGTCCAATATGCGCATTCACCCCATGAGTGAGATGGACTAAGCCTGGTATACTGCCAAGGTTATGTTACGCAACTACTTCCAGAGGTTGGATCTGGTGAGAGAAGGCAGGAAGCTCCTTAATATAATGGAGTGGGAGCATACTATTTCAATGATCCATTTTTATGCTCTCGTTGATATGGGCTTCCCATATTTTATCGATGAATGGGATGAGCCTCTGCCAAAGGAAAAATTGGAAGCGACATGGAATAATTTTGTGGAGGATACATCTGAAATTGATAAATGGGAGGAGTCGATCACAGAAGAACAAGTGCTTTCATTCATGAAGAAGTTCACCCACATGGAGTTATCCTTGTTTGATTTGACCCAACGATCTAAGCACCTTATCCTGGAGGATATCGATAACCTAGAGTATATTTATGAGACGCTTAGTGTTCCCTACTTGTTCACTATGCACACTTGGGTCGAGGCAGTTACAATTTACAAAATAACCTATGAAAGTCTAAAGGAGAAAGAAGATTAGGCCACAACAGAGCAAACATTAGCAACATGGATAACAACAGAGCAAGAGGTGGCTGAGAAGGAAATAGTTGAATAGGTGCATAAAAAGATGTCCAAATCAGAAGTTCCAGCCAAGGTAGTTAGAACGAAGGACCACTGAAGAGTCCAATGGACAAAGGCCTAGGATCGTTTGCATCCATGTGAGATGGATACCCCAAGAGCTGCCAAAAATATTGGTAGTTTTGCACTATGCCACATTAAAATTTTGATCAAATTTTTTTGAATGGTTTCTAATTGTAAAAGCAAAAAATACATTACATCCATGTTGTAGTATTTTGATCAGTATAATGTGTTACAGTATTTTTTGTTTGTTAATCATATTTTAAATCATCATGAATTTCATGCTTGGGATAATGGGTGATGTAAGGTTAAATTTTTTGTGAAGAAATCAATACATATCACCTGAGGACATCAAAATAAAATAGTGCTTAAAAAATGGAAGAGAAAATATCTAACATCCATTTGCCTAAAAGGAGCGTGAAAAGTCCTTAACGTCCTACTCTGGAGTGAAGACGTCTTCAAAAATCTTGTTTTTGAGCAAAAGTGCATTCGTCCCAAAAGTGGGGTAATAGACTCGTTCACCTCACTTTGGGGTGAAAGTAATAATAAAATACGAATGGCAAGTTCGACAATGACTTTGGCCCCAAAAGATGGGTGAAAGTTCCTTTCGCCCCTCTTAGGGGTGAAAACACATTCAATTGTTAGGTTCAAAGTGGGCCTGAATGTGGAGAAGTTACGACAATTAAAGAAGTGTGTTCATCCCAAAGTTGGGGTGAAAGCATTGTTCACCCCACTTTGGGGTGAACATAATTAAAATGCGTTGACCATTCAAAAAGACTTTCGTCTCAGGTGAGGGGAAAAAGTAAATTTCACCCCTCCCTAGGGCGAAAGCGCAGCAAGATGGTGAGTTCAGGAACCAAGAGAGCTTTGAAAATTCAAAGCTTCAATCAACCCAATAGAGGGTCGAAGAAACCTTTTGCCCTCTATTTGGGCGAATCCACATAAAGAATAGAGTACATCAAGGGACCCACAATGGCAAGTATTAAAATGGGATTTTAAGAGTAGTTCACCCCAAATGAGGGGCGAAAATACCTGTTGCCCCTCATTGGGGCAAACACATATTTCAAAAGGTAAAATCATTTTATATGTTTTCCTAAGAGGCACCATGTGAAATTCAAAGTAAGTTCTGCATCACGCGAAGGTTGAAACAGATTTTACAATGACAGTCGAAGATAAGGCATCTGAACTAAAAGGTATTCACCCCAAGGGAGGGGTAAAAATCCAATGCGCCCCACTGTGAGGCAAACGTAAGTCTCATGAAAAAATAGTAGTGGTTCAGACGAAGGTAAGAGGTGTAATTCACAGGTCCTGTGCCAAATATTTAAAGGAAGGCTTGGAAGTGTTTCACCCAAAAAATAAGATGAAAGACTTACGTAGCTAGCAAAGCTTGTAATGAGAAAGTGCACCATGGAAAAGAACAAAATTATGTTAGCTCACATTTCTTATATTTCATTTAAGATATATGAACTTCATTCAAATAGAAATAAATTTTGTAAAGGTCCTTGAATAGTAAATGAGGAGATATGAGACGAATGGTTAGGATATTGATAAATGAATATATAGGGTGTTTTCACCCGGATTTGATCGAAATGTGCTAGTCACTCAATTCAGATGAAAGTGATGCAAAATAGCCCAAAGAAACTTTTCAAGGGTGCTCAAGGAAAATTTAATAATGGAGGCAAAAGAAGTCATATTTCCTGGTTTCGTGCTGAAAAGAAGCAAAATTTAATATCACAAGGATATTTTCATAATTTCCAAGGTGCTACCCACCAACTTTGCTCCTTTTCAAAACATTTTAAATATCTTGTGGACTTCCTAGGAAAATGTAGATTTCCAAAGCACTAATATGGTCAAAATTCAACAAATTTTCCTGATTTCATGCACCAATGCTTGAAGCCTATTGATTCTCCAAAAATGGTCCCTCCAAAATTGGATCACTGCTCCCTTATGAAGGATTTCAAGGAGGAATTTCCTCTCGATGGTTCCTGATCTATAAACATTTTGTCTTCATGTGAATTAAATGAAAGAGGTGAAATCCTCTATAAATACTACTCATTTTCCATTGTAAGAGGGGGAAGACACTCTACAGAAAAACTATTCAAGTTTTCTGCATAAATAAGAGTTGGCTTCTGATTTTACAAGCAGTCTTTATGTGTGATTTCTTTCTATTCAACCATTTATATTTTATATTTTATGTTTTTTATCTGCTACTAAGTTCAAATTTTACATCTAGATTTGGGTGTTGGGCAAAACATTGGTTAGTTTTTCTATGATTCAATTAATTACGTCCATTGAATTGTCAACCCGGGGTAGCTCGTAGTCTTGTGAACAAATGTGTAAAATATATGCTTGTAATTTCTCCTTTCAGATATGAGTCTCTTAGGTTATGGTTTGGGGGTGTTTGGTGTTCGTTTGAGTTTGTGTTTAAACCAATAATATCATGCCAAGATTAAGAAATAGGATTGAAAACATTCAAAATCTAAATAACTATCTTGTTGGAAATTACAGAAAATAGGGAAAATAACTATAAATAAATTAATCTATTAAAATAATTACAAAAAATAAGTGAAATACGAAAGAACTTATGTCTGTGGTAGAATGATCACCGGATGCTTTAGAAGATGTTTTACAAGAACAATGCAGAATTTTTATTAACAGTTTGCAGTAGAGAAATTTACATAGAAAGTCTAGGAGATCTTCTTCAGGGGTGGCCTGCATATTTATAAGATATGCGACCAATCCTGTTACAACCATTTTCTCAATTAAAGGAGTTAGGCAAAATATCATGATTTTTCAACGTATTTTGTTTCTAAAATATGTTGATATTTGATTTGCCCAACTTACAAAATTAATTCACGTTTTAGTTGAAAAATAGGTGATGAGTCACCTTTAACATTATCTCATGTTTAATTATGATACTGGAAATTCCTTTACGCTGGTTTTGGAGGTGTTCACTATGTTATGCCGACTATAGAATCATGCTAAAGTTTGGTATTAACGGGAATAAGGCACCACGGTTGAATAAGTCAGGAAGTAGGCACCTTCCATCACATAATAGAAAGTAGGTGCCTTCTACTGTACAATGGGAAGTAGGCACCTTCCATAGCATAACGGGAAGCAGAAACCTTCCACCGTACAATGGGAAGCAGGTGTCTTCAACCGTTCAATGGGAAGAAGGCACTTAATGGAAATCAGGTGCCTAACAGTTAGGTGTTGAACAGAAGTCAGACGCTTCAAAGGACTTGGGCACCTGACTATGTACCTCTTTAATGATATTCTGTAGATGTTTTTCCTTCATTGATTTGTAAGTTCTAGGTTCGAGTTGGACCTCGATGAAAACATGCCAAAATGCAATGATTTCCACTAAATCTACACACATTACACTTAAAGACAAATATTAGAGAACATGCAAAATAAAATGTCAATTATATATATAATTTCCATAAAACATTTATATCTACAAGAATATATGCCACACATTATAGGGAAAAGAGTACAAAAAATGAGCAATTTTATGGCTCATCATCCCCCCATTCTTAAGGGGTGGCACGTCCATGTGCCACTTTGAACTAGTAATTACCAATTCTATTCACCTCATCCCAATAGGCCCGATTGGTCTGTGTCCCCTTTATTTTAGAAGCCTTGGATTTTATTTGTCCTGGGGATTTCACCCCTTTGATGTTGTGGGAGTTTTCTCCTGTCCCTGTTGCTTCTGGTGTTTTTTGCGTCGAAGTGGTTCACTGGGCCTTGCCCTCTTCTTGGGTGGTTCTCTGATCTAGGCCACCTTGCCCTTATCAACATTCAGATAAAACCTAGAGAAGTTGGTGGCATCCTTCTGGAATGCAGGATCAACCATTTTCTAGTACTCATAGTGAAGTGGCAACTTCTCACCCATAGATATTGATTCCTTATCTCCAAATGAGATGTTAAATTTCTTAGAAACCCTAGCTATGGGCAATCTGCCCTTGTTGGGTCAAGCTCAAGTTTATCTTCGACCTTTGCTTTTGACACAGGGGGAGTTCTGCTCCTTGATGCCAAATCATCCTTCTACACAGGTCCTAAAAATACCATCGAATTGAAATACGCCTACATTCTTGAAGGCTTTCCATCCTCTGACCCATACAAATACCAGAATTGCTCAGGTTGAGTAGCTGGAATCTTCCTACAAGGTCTGCTAGATTATTTTTTGGCATTTTTTTATGCTTCCTTGAGGGCTTTCTTGGAGGTCTTCTTCTAGTTCTTCTTGTCTACCTTAATTTCCTCCTTGAGCTCCTAAAATTTCTATTTTTGGGCAAAAAATAGATTCTTTGTTGCCTCTCATTCCTCATAGGAATCCAGCTCTAATTCCTTATCATATTCAATGCCCAGGGCCTTCAACTCTGCAACTCTTACTCTGGTTAGGGATCATCATTGAGATGGCCTTTTGGCTTTTTGTTTTGATCTCAGCTTTATACTTTGTACCCCAGGGTGTGTTGGTGCCACTGATGTTTCCTGGTTTATAGGGGATGTATAATGCTAAGCCTCTTGGTTCCCTATAGCTACTTACTACATATCAAGAATTACTTCTTTTTCCTCTATAGCTTCTTGCTGCACATTAGGGATTGTTGCTTCTTCTTGAGGCTGATCAGTCCTTGTATTAATTAGAGAGTTCTCTACCTCTCCCTATCTACCTATAATTTGGGGCTCTTCGATCTCCATATCCTTTTATCCATCTTCTCCACCCTTTGTAGGTTGCTTTGCATTTTGAGGTTCTTCAAATTCAACCTCATCCTCCTAAATTACCTGATCTGAATATGGGGGTGGAGAGCAAGGCTGCTCTACTTATGTTGCCCCATAGTTTCTTCCTATTCGGTTTATTTATCAGTAGGGAGCACTTATGTTGCCCCATCATTATGTACTACTACATCAACTCTGGTTGGCTTCTCGACTCCTCTTGGTTCGCCTTGCAACTGTAATTTCTCTACAATTGCTGAATTATTTGATACAATTCATGCATTTTTAAGGTGGCCTCCTTTTTGGACTCTTCAAATAGAGCCCATTCCTCTTTAAATTTTTCTTCCTAGGTGGAAGCATGTTCCTTCAAAACTTATAGTTGTTTCATATCCTCTACCTGGTCTTCTAGTGGTACATCTACCATGGACATCTCCTTTTTAGGATTTGGCCCATAGGAAATATCCTGTAAAATGTGGACCAAATACTCCTCCTTGTTGAGCTCATTTATGTGTGTCTCCTAGTCAGATGAGATTGAAACCACCCTCGATGCCCTCATTCTTTTGCTTCACATCCTAGTCGATATATGTATGAAATATTGCACTACATAATCCTCAAATTGGGGTGCAGAAGGGGACGAAGCCTGCCCTGCTTCCTCTCCAAATTAGGAAAAATCAGGGAATGAGGGTTGTCCTGCTTCCCCTGTATTTCCTGTAGGCCAAGATGCAGGCATCATCGTTTCTCATTCTATCACCTCTTGGGCTGAATGTTCATTTTGAATGGGCACCTCCTCCTCTACTTGTGCCCCTACCACTACACTAGTTCCCACAACTTCCTCAATTGTCACATTTCTATATGACTCTGCATATCTCACCAAGGTAAAAATTAGGCCATGGTGAGCCAGGGTAGAGGTGGTTCCTGCCTGGTATCGCTTGGCCTCATCTTTCAAAGTGTATGCAAGGTAGTGGAGGACATTGATTTTGTCCCCATGCAGAATATGATTGAGGAAATAGAAACGGTTGGCATTTAGGTGGGAGTACCTACCAGAGCATGTAAATAAACGAGTGATTTATTCAAAAAATGGCCCTCTAGAGCTTGGGAATGTGCCATTTTGGCAAGCCAGCACACGTCAGGTACTCAATTGGTGCTCCAAAATATCTCTACGCACAAAGGCTAAGGTTATCCTCCTTGTACATGCACTCACCTGTAAGAGGGAGACCTGTAACTCTAGTGATGTAGTCCTTAGTGACTGGGATCTTTAGCCACTGCATGCACATGATACCATCACTTATCGATGCCACAAATTCATTTGCTACTACCGCATATTGGCCCTGAATGACCAGTCGATAGTAGTCCATCCATTCTATAGCATCCAAATGTTTTTGGACATCTACAAAAAATATTGAGCAATTGATCGGCTCACTCTTCTTGAGGTCATGATTTTTTGACTTTCCCCCATGCTTTACCTCTAGTTCATAATTCACTCAACAATCTTAATGTCTCCCTTGTGAATTACCACTGTGCTTCACTGCTCTATGTTTTTCTTACTAAAGTTGGTTGCACAATAGCTGGTAAAAAACCTTTTAAAACAATTGTGTTCATGCATGCAGGTGGTTAATTACCATAATCAATAGTGATTATGGTTATCTACAGTAAATTTCCTTAGAGCATGTTCCCGATTATATGGAGGTGATAACCATAAACTATCGACCAATCATAGGCATACCACATAGCATTATGCCAAGTGGATTTTTTCAAGTGGTTAAGGTAATAATTAAGGGTTGTGCTGGCACATTTCCATAGACACACATGTTCATGAAAATAATATAGACAAGAAACAAAAAATTTAAACATGCACCTAAATTTTTTTCATGGGTGCATATGTACAGATGTATGTGGTGCATCGATATTGGCTAGCATTTGATGATGGAGCAAATCGCAACAAATAATGATGGCCATGGTTCCCATGTTTCCTTTAATGTTATTGGTTCTTGGTAGCTGCATTGTGGGTTATTCAAGAAAATCTTGCAAAAATTAAAAATAAACATTAGATAAATGTATCGCCTTGGGATGACAAACGTCCCCTCCTTAGAAATTGGTTGACATCAAATTTTAATTTTTTCCATGATGGATTTGACTTTGCACGTGTATGGGGTGCTGACATGGCTCGGGCCACATCCCAAGGCTAACATGTTATTCTATCAAGGTAGAAAATGGCCGCAATAGATGGAAATCATGCACCTTTTTTATATGGAATTTAGGTACCTTATTTTCAAATTACGATGCATAGATGCCTTGTAAACTGGAAACAGGCACCATAGGAATTAGGTGCTTTACTTACATGGTAAGCAGGTTCCTTAGTAATTAGGCACTCTACTTAACACGGGAAGTAGGCACATTAACAATCAAATGCTTATGTCTATCATGGGAAGCATACCCCTTTTTGCTAACTGTCAAGTGTCGTACTTATAAAACAAACTTTATACAAACATATTTTTTTTAACATATATGCTAAGAAGATTTGGTGTCAATTTCCTAAAAACTAGCAGTCAGTCGTTCTCCTTAAAAATCGGGAGTCAGGCGTTGAGTTACCAAAAATGGGATGCAGGCACCATCATCGTAACATACTGGGAGTCAGGCACCATGAAGCATACAATGGGAAGTAGGCAGCTTCCATCGTACAACAAGAAGCAAATGCCTTCCACCATACAATGGGAAGTAGGCACTTTTTCCAAAAATGGGAAGCAGGTGCCTCCCCATAAAGTACAAAAATATGGCACTTTTCTTTTATTCAATAGGTGCTTACGTGTACTTATATATGTGCTATCAGGTTTATCAAGACTTTCAATACTTTTGATTTAAAAATAGGTATAGAATCAACATCTATCCCTGAACCAGCTATTGAGTGTTTTATTGTACAAAAAGACCAATCCAAACATTCTTGTGCAGGTTCAGGTTTAGTATCCCCCTCTCTAAATGGGGACTAACTACTCCTCAGCAAATTATCCTAAAAATCTTGGAAAGCATAGGTTCATGGATCCTATGCTTGTTAGGCCTATGTCTCCCAGGCTGCCTAACAACTGCACAAAGGGCATTGTACCTGCAAAACAAAAACACAACTAAAAAAAAAGAAAATTTTAAAAGAATAATTATCTTTGGGACTGTGTGGACTAAGTCCACATATTATTGACTCAAGATAAAATCAAAATCAACTCGGGTCTCCCCCATGCCTAATCTAGACTCAATCATATATGCTTCAAACACATAGTATGGATGCAAGTGGTGGCCATTGAATTTTAAATTAATATTATCGTCATCTATTGTTCTAACTCTTACAGCCCCATTATTGATGATTTTAATTACTTCATATTGCCCCATCCAATGTTGCGTGAGCTTGCCCTTTATTTCCTAGAATCGGGAATCATAAAGTAATGTCTATTCTCCCACTTTAAGCTACTTTGGCCTGGCGTGGCGGTCATACCACTTGGACATTTGTTTCTGAATGATCTCCATTTTTTGTAGAGCCTCAAGGCGGTATTCATCCAGTTGATTAACCTACCAAATTCTATCTTTTTGTGTATCATCTAGATTTATATTCAATTCTATAGCAATCCTAAGTGTTTAACTTCAAAATCTATAGGCATCATGTTTGTTTTCCCATAGACTAACTTAAATGGTGTGAAACCATTAGTAGTATTCCAGGTGGTCTTGTAGGCCCACACTGCTTCTGGTAATCTAGTAGTCCAGTCCTTCCTATGTTGTTGCACTATCTTTGTCAGGATATTCTCCAATTCTCTATTAGTCACCTCAAATTGTCCATTTTCTTGTAGATGGTAGGAAGTGGTTTTGTTATGCCTAATTTTGTATTGTTCCATGAGTTCTTGGATCATCCTTGAAGTAAACTAAGGTCCTTAATCTGTTTTGATCTCTCTTGGGACTTCAAATATTGTAAAAAATATTGAATACAAGAAATATGCTATAGTTTTCTCCTTTGAATCACACAAAGCTTGTGCTTCAACCCACTTTGTCACATAGTCAGTACAAACTATGATATACCTCTTACCTCCTGACTATGGATTAATAGGTCCTACGAAGTTCATACTCATTTATCAAATGGTTCAATGTGAACATGTGGTTGGAGTGGCATCTCATCTCTGAGATTAGGTCTACCCATCCTCTGACATTGATCACACTAGATCACATACTTGGTTGCATATTTGAATAGTGAAAGCCAATAATAACCAGCCTGTAACACTTTATATGCAGTCATTTTTCTTGCAAAATGGCCACCACAAGGTTCATCATGGCAAGCATTTAGTATCTTAATTATTTCTTCTCCAACAACACATCTTCTCATGATTTGATCAGGTCTTGTTTTGAACAGGCACCCATAAATCCATGAGAAATCTGCACTTTTCTCAATTAAATTTTGTTTTTCATGAGGTAAAAGTGTAGGGGATACTCTACCAGTGGCTAAATAATTAGCCATATCTACATACCAAGGTATCTGATAATTTAGATCAAACAAATGCTCATCTAGAAATTGGTCTTCTGTAGCTACATAGTCTTGAGATGTCAATATGGATAGGAAATCAGCTACCACATTTTCCTTTCCTGGCTTATCTACTATTGTCACATCAAATTCTTGCAAGAGCAACAACCATCTGATAATTCAGCCACTAATCCTAGGTTTTTTTGTCAAGTATCTAATTTTTGAGTGATCAGTGTGTACAAATACCTGATAACTTGTAATATAATGACAAAATTTGTTAAGAGAATGTATTACTACAAGAAACTCTTTCTCTGTGATAGTATAATTTAGTTCAGCACCTATAAGGTTTTTACTAACATAATATATGGCATAAAAATCATCACCATATTTCTATCCCAATACTAAGCCTATTGCATTATTAGATGCATCAACATATATGTGAAAATATATGGTCCAATTTGGACCTCTCAGCACTGGTGTAGTAATCATTTTTCCTTCAAGGTTTTGAATTCTTGTTCACATTATTCAGTCCAGAAAAACCTTTTATCTTTTGTTAACAATATGGTAAGAGGTTTAGCAGTTTTTCTAAAGTCTAATATAAACCTCCTATAATAACCGATTGATCCTAGGAAACTACGAATGTCCTTTTATGTTTTAGGAGTAGGTAGATTTTGGATGACTTCAATTTTATTTCTGTCTACTTTGATCCCTGTTGCAGAAAGGTGATACCCTAAAACTATCCCTTCCAGTATCAACATATAACATTTCTCATTGCTTAAGGATAGGTTAGTTTCCTCACAACATTTAAGTGTCTTTTCTAGATTCTCTGTGGCAGTTTCAAAAGTCTCACCATATACAGTGAAATCATCCATGTATACTTCCATAGTCTCTCTAATCATATCTAAAAAAATGCTAAGAATTGTCCTCTGAAATGTGGCAGGTGCATTGCATAGGCCAAATGGTAAGACTCTGTAAGAAAATGTCCCCCATGGACAAGTGAAAGTTGTTTTATCTTGATCTTCCTCCCCTATTTGGATCTGATTGTATCCACTGAACCCATCTAGGAAAGAAAAGTATTTCTTGCTTTCTCGGGTTTCAAGGACCTAATCTATAAATGGTAAGGGGAAGTGGTCATTTTTAGTTGCTTTATTCAACAGCCTGTAATCAACACAAATTCTTCATTTTCCATTTTTCTTGGGCACCACCACTAATGGTGATACCCACTCACTATATAAAATGGGGTAGATGAATCCAACTGTGAGGAGTTTTTGTAACTCTATTTTAACAATTTCTTTCATGGCTGGGTTCATTCTCCTCTATGGTTGTCTTACTGGTCTTCCAGATATATTCTATGTGTACATGTCTCAAGATCTATTCCTCTCATGTCAGAATATTCCTAAGCAAAGGCATATTGATATTTTTCTAGTGTATGTTTCAGTTTGGTTTGTTGTTCAACTGTCAACTTGTTATCCATATTCAGCATTCTACCAGGTGCAACTTCTATTTGCTGAATATGATGGTCTATTCCCCCTACCAATGGCAAATCAAGAGGAGGACAAGAAGGTTATCCCTAAAAAAGTGGAAGATCATTTTATCCTCATCACTTTCATCATCCAACTCCTCAAGTGTTATCACAGGTTGGATCTTTGATAGACCATTAATATTTTGATTTTCATTCTCATATTCTCCCAATAAATCTATAGACTGTGTAGGTGGATGTATGATTAGTTTCTTTATATTTTGACCATCTAAAATGGTCATTTGCCCATCTCTACAGCTTATGTAGGCATCAACTATTTCCAGCCAAGGTCTACCTAAGATTAATGGATATCTACCTAGTCCATATTTAGATTGCAACACTAAAAAATTTATTGGATACTCCCATGCATCTACTGTAATAGTGATATCTTCTAGTATTCCATCAGGAAGTATCATAGACCTGTTTGCCAACTGCAACACAGTTTTAGTGGGCTTTAGGTTGGTCAATTTTAGTTTTTTCATGGTTTCATGGGGTATGACATTGATGGCAGCCCCCAAATCTACGAGTGTGTTAGGTAAAATACAACCCTCTATTTTTATAGCCAACATAGGGCTTCTTGGATCTGAATACTTCTAGCTGTAGGTATTCCCTAACATAAGGGTAGCTAACTGACCTACCAAACTAATTGATTTAGTTATTTTCCTCCCTGTTTTCTTGAGGCACAACTCTCTTATGGCCTTCCCATAGATAGGTATGTCTCTAATGGCCTGGAAGAGAGGAATTGTGATTGTTATGTTCTTTAAACTGGAGAGGATATCAAAATATATTTGTATTGGTTTCTTGGATTCCTACAACCTTTGTGGAAAAGGTGGAACCTCCTCTTTGTTATGTACAGGTTTTGATTCTTCTTCTATCTCTTCTATAAGGTGTGATTCCCCTTTCTCTATTTCTACTGGTTCCTCTTCTTCTACAAGAGGAGTGACTTCTACACCTACTTGCTTTCCTGACCTTAACTGGATAGGATCACAATCTACCTTAATATTATACATAGGGTACATCTCATTTTCCATATGATAGGTTGGATGCTTGTTTTTTGGGTTTGTTGTTGGTTGTGATGGTAACTGAGGAGTCCTTGGAGTAGGTAAAGTTGGTACACTTGGCTATAGTGGAGTTGGATAAGTATGCTATGGATACTAATTCCAAGCATTCTGATTTCTCCATTGTTGCCCAGGCTACTAATATTGGTTCCAAGGATAAGGGTTGTAAGGATTTTATCCTTGGGGAAATGGATTCCAAGGTTGTTGACCATACCAACCCATGTTGGGCGGTTGGTTTTTACCTTGATTCTGGTAATTGCTAACATTCCTGATTGCATATTGTTACCCATAGAAAATTGTTGCTAGTTCCTTCTATTTCTCCATGAAGTATGCCTTGACTACTTCAAGTTCCTCTTTATATTTCATTAATTTTGGATACAACTTCATTTTATGATCCTTCTTACAAACAACACATACACGGACTTTGTTTTTTGAGCACTTATTTCTAGGGTGTTTGCCTCTGCATTTCAGACAGAAGTAGGCCAATGCTTTCTCATTCTCCTTATTATTTCTCTGAAGCATAAGAGTATCCATTTGAATATCTATATATGATAACATCTCACTTTTAAGGTCTTCTAACATGTTGTCTATTTCTATTTTAGTGATAGTGGTTGACTGCTTAACATTTCTATAGGTTAATTTACCCTTTCTTCTTGAGAAATTTTGACACAACTAAAAAATATCATCCATTTGGTGTTGGTAAATGTCTCCCCCAGATATCATATTTAAAGCTTCTAGGGATTCATTTGTTAATCCTTTCAAAAAAATACTTCTTAGGTACATATCTCCTAGTTTTTAATGGGATGATCTTTGCAAATTAAAGTTGAACCTATCCCAGTATTCTTCCACAGATTCCCCTTCCTTTTGGGTCATATCCAGGACTTCCTCTCTTGCATCTCTTGCTCTACCAAAATCTTGATACTGATCCAAGAAAAGTTTCTTCAACTATTTCCAGGTAGTTATCCATTTATCCCCCAAGCTAATGAACCAGCACAAAGTTGAATCATTAAGGGTGGAAGAGAATAATTTTAGTTTATGAGGATTTATGGTGTAATCCACAGATCTACATAAAACATAAAATTTGAACATAAACATGTTTGGATCTTCTATTGGTAGTCCTCTAAAATTTGGAAGGTGGGCAATAGAGATGTGTTTCATCTTATGATCTCCTCCTGCCTCTTCTATTGAAAAATTAAAACTAGTGGATGTTTCCTCTGGATTTTCTGCCATCTTGCCTACTATTGGTGTTTCTATGCCTACTTTGTTCAAAGCAGCTATCAATGCTTCTATTTCATTTATTTGTCCTTTATAAGGATGGATAAGTCAGTGTTTGAGATAATTCCATCTAACACTGCTTGTCATTGTTCAACATTTAGTGGATCCTCCTCAAATTAAACTCTACTTATCTCTGATCCTACTCTAGGATTCTGCTGGATTATTTCAGAGGGATCTTGTGCAAATAGTGGGTGTTGCCACCAATTCATAGGTGGATATTGAGATGGCAAGATTTTAGTCTCAGGTTGAGGTTCTACTAAAGTAGAAGGATTTTGAGAAACAACTTATTTGTTTTTGACAAAATGACTGTTTGGTCCATTGTTCTTAGGTGGACTCATACAAAGTTTCAGATGAAGGTTTATGAAGAAAACACTCTAGGCTACTGTAATTAGGCTTTCTTCAAAACAAGAAATTATAATGGTTACTCTCCAAAAATGGCACCAAAATATTGGGCAAAACATTGGTTAGTTTTTCTATGATTCAATTAATTGCCTCCATTTAATTATCAACCTAGGGTAGCTCGTAGTCTTGTGAGCAATCGTGCAAAATCTATGCTTGTAATTTCTCCTTCAAATATGAGTCCCTTATATTATGGTTTTGGGGGTGTTTGGTGTTCATTGAATTTTATGTTTAAACCAATAATCTCATGCTAAGTCTAAGAAATAGGACTAAAAACATTCAAAATCTAAATAACTATCTTGCTAAAAATTACAAAAAAAAAAGGAAAATAACTAGAAAAAATTAATCTATTAAAATAATTACATAAAATGGGGTAAATAAGGAATAAATATATTGTAAGTGGGCCCACACTTCCAACAAGTTTTTCCCATGGTAGAATGATCATCGGACGCTTTAGAAGATGTTTTTACAGGAACAATGCAGAATTTTTATTAACAGTTTGCAACAGATAAATTTACATAGAAATTTCAAGAGAGCTTCTTCAGGGGTGGCCTGCATATTTATAAGATATGTGGCCAATCCTATTACAACCGTTTTCTCAATTAAAGGATTCGGGTAAAATATCATGATTTTTCAATGTATTTTATTTCCAGAATACGTTGATATTTGATTTGCCCAACTTATAAAATTAATTCATGTTTCAACTAAAAAATAGGTGACGAGTCACCTTTCGGTTATGATACTATAAATTACTTTACACTAGTTGTCGAGGTGTTCACTCTATTCTACCGACCACAAAGTCATGCTGAAGTTTGGCATTAATGGGAATCAGTCACTATGGTTGAAGAAGTCGGGAAGCAGGCACCTTTCGTCACATAACGGAAAGTAGGCACCTTCTATCGTATAATGGGAAACAAGCACCTTTCGTCGCATAGTGGGAAGTAGGTGCCTTCCGTCGTACAACGATAAGTAGACACCTTTCACCATTCAATGGGAAACAGGTGCTTAACGAAAATCCGGCACCTAATAGTTAGGTGTCGAACGGAAGTCAGGTGCTTCAAAGGACTTGGGCACCTGACTTCATACCTCTTTACCGATATTCTGTAGATTTTTTTCCTTCATTGATTTGTAAGTGCCAAGTCCAAGTTGGACCTCGACTAAAACATGCCAAAATGCAATGATTTACACTAAATATACACATATTACACTTAAAGACAAATATTAGATAACATGCAAAATAAATTGTCAATTATATATATAATTTCCATAAAACATTTATATCTACAAGAATATATGCCACACATTATGGGGAAAAGAGTACAAAAAATGAGCAATTCTATGGCTCATCATTGGGCACTGCGGGTGATAGTGTGAGTACTGGAATGCGATTCTGGAAGTTATCTCCAGGGAGCTGTAAGTAAATTCTCTTGTCTCCTTTCTATTATATGTTGCTATGATACTTGGGTGGAATTCTTGCTACTAGTCTATCCCCAATCCTACATCTTCAGCCTGTGGCTATATTTTCCATTCCTTTTTGTTATTTCCAATTTCTTTCCTACAACTCTAGAATTAAAACGATGTAGGATTAGTAAGGGAGCCAACCCTCTATGGATATTGGCACGGAGGACATTTCTTTCCTTCGACCTTTCAATGTTGGTCGTGTCTAGGGTGCACAAATGTATGTTTATATTTTAGGCAGATATTTGACCAATAGGTTGACTTTAAAGGGTCGTATCTCCCTAAATATTGCTCATATCATTTCATATGATCATGTATTTTAAATCTATTCAAATTCCACATAATTTGGTCCAAGAATCAGCTAAATAAGATAACCCTTCACGAAGATATAGCTCCAAAAATATGAGATATTTTTAAAAGAAAAAATGCCCTGATTAAGTTAAGAGATTTTATATATTGACTTAACTTGACTTGAAGATAAAATTACAATATAGTAAATGCATTAAAACCTTTAATCAATATTAACCATAGAGATTGTTTCACCAATATCATTAAGAATTCCCTTAGGCTTACATAGAAGAATTTCCATAGGATTATATAGAGAACTCCTCAAGATTTGCATAGCACTTGCTTGTAGGCTATATCAAGAGCACCCATGTGTAGTTCATCATTTTCATCCTTGGCCTAATAAGCTAATATTACAAATATTTCAACGACTTCATCTTTGAGTTTGTCTTATGATCTAAAATTTTCATCTCTTTTTCAATCTTTCTCAATTAGCAATCCTTTCCATTTACCCAAATTCATCATATTTGCAACATCAAAATGTAATATTTGCATAATTTACTTGTTGGTGTCATTATTTTGATTTATATTTGATCTTAATGTATCATGGCAAATGTTTTAAAATATCCATGGCAACACATATTTAGGTATACATAATATGCTTTCATTATTTAATACTAAACACATTTTGTATGAACTCTACTAGAGTATTACCATTGATATTTAGAATGTATTTATTGTTTAGATAATATAGTTTTCCAAAAAATCTAACCAATATTAGAATATTTTCAAAAAAAAAATTCTCCATAGAAAATCCCCACTCCATGGTGTTGATAGAATTTTATTTTCTCTAAACCATGGACTATCACCCATTATTCTATCCTTGATATTTAAATTAAAGATGATGATGAAAAAAAACTTTTTGAAGAAAAGTCATTAAATAATTTAAATTTGATATGCACTTCTATTTAATCCATATTTGAATCTATGAAAAATCTTACTAAAACTCTAATTTTCAAACCATTATATCATGTTCAATAATGTCATCCATAATACTCATTTATGGAGTCTACGACCTTCTTAGGGATTATTATAGATGCATTCTTTTTTTTATTCTTAATTAGCAAAATAGTTTTTCCCTAACTAGGTGATCCTTACTTCCAACTAAGGCTTCTTTAAATATCATTTCTTTCTTGTTGTTCATCATTTCCTTAAGAGAATCTATCATTCCTTGAATTTTTTAAAATATTTTGAGTAAAAACTTTGAAGGTGAGGCTTGGTCCCTACCACTTGTGCCTTGATACAAATTTATTAATAGTATTTATTTTAGGACACTGGAAATTATATTATATATTTTAGTTTAATTAATTATTCATGATTATGAGAAGTGTTCTCGTATGTCTAATCATTGATATAGCAAATATTTTATATCAATTAATTATTATTTTTTATCCTACTTAATCAACACAAGTAATAATATAGGTTGTGATTTCTTATAACCCTTTTTAGTCCTTGACAAGACTACAACAATCAACCAAGTGCGCAATTAATAATTTTGTGGAATGAATAAACCAATAACATTGTAGTATTTTAAGTATATATTGTTTTTTTAACTTCTCTTAAGTTTAAATTTATTTTGTTTTATTTATTTGAACATGTTTCTCTAGATAAGGGGTGAATATTTATTGTTTCAAATAACAATAAATCTTGTAAAATAAAACAACAAAAAAAATTAAATATTTATAAAAATATCCATAATTTTCCTTATTTGCTCTTATGCAAAGCTCATTTGTCGAGCTCTAGAAATATAATGAAAGAGATACTTGAAATTTTTCCTTGTTCTACCCTTAAAGCATCTTTTGTTTCTTTTCATGTTGGTCTACCAAAAGGTCTTGAGAATAAACTATGTGAAGCTTTATATCTTTGAATGTTTTACTTGCTTTTGAGCACTACTACATACATATAAAGGGGAATACCATTTTGAATGAACTGGAGAAGAATATAGGGCTCATTAACAAGAATATAGAGGCTTCAAGGTTGGTTTTATATATATTTGGAACATATCCATTGGGTGTTTATGGTATAATCTAAGTCATATGGAGTCAAAGCAAAAAATCAAGAGAGGGGATTGTCTATGGTTTCTAAATTAAATATTTAGCTCCTTCGTGGCCATAGGAGGTTGTGGAAGAGGTAGAGCAAGAGGAAATATGTCTTGATATATTAGGTAAGCATGTTTGCTTCAACAATAATATGACCATGGGAGGGATCTAGTGACACACAGTGAACAACAATGTGCTGACAAGATGTAATGATGGTAAAGGAAGCATATGATGATGTCTTAAGTTTATCCCTACATATAATTCCCCCGAGAAATAGTAATCTAACATTGACTTCTTGTAGCATGAAACATGATATTTGCTTCTATTTTTGGAGGTCGCTAAAGTCAAACAACAATCTAAGTGATGGTTCCACCAATTCCAATGGTGCAAGTGACTCCAAAAGAGGCAAATATGGTAAATAAGGATGAGGTAATTTCATAGCCATGCTTATGGATTTAAGATTTTCACATCCCTTCGATACCTCCTCTTCCTCCATAAATGATGAAACAAATCAACATATACTTTAGTTTCTAGAGTTGCAACCCATAAGGAACAACAACAATAGAAGCAACAACCCCATAAAGGGGTTCTCATGTATCATGGTGATAATTCCTAGGCATTTATGTTTTTACAACCCAAATTGAATATTTATATCTACAACAATATATATAACAAGTTACACAAAATATATTGAATGATAAATTTTTCACTTGTTTCTTCCATTGTTGGATATTTAGATGCCCTTGACAATCAGTAAATATTATAAATTTTATTCTCACTCTATATAAATATCTTTGAGATATTATTTTATAAATTAAAAGTAAGTTATCTACCTTTTGCATAAACATATTATAATGGATATTTTAGTACAAAAGCACAAGGTTGTAAAATCCAAATGGCAAAACACTCCACCAACATGGAAGTGTTTTTATATTTACAATGCTTGATAGGATAACCTCCTATGTTGGGATTAAATAATAAATTTATTATGAGGTTTATTTTATTCTTTTTTCATTGTTTGTTTTTTCTTGTTTTTATAACTTGTCACAATTTTCTCATATTTTATTGACAAGACATTGTCTAGTATGAATTTATCAGGAACTTTTATCATTCAAACCAGGTTTCTTATAACCTACAACATATATAAGTAAACCATTAAAAATATGCTAATAGATAAATTTATGATCATGAAGGTAAATCTAGTTTGATCATCATGCTCTAATTCTAGAAATTTATAACATAGAGCTTTGTCATATAACAAGGGATTGATAGGACCTATTATAAGCACCTTGGGAAATTTGATCAATCTTGTGAGCTTGATACCTTGCTACACAAATATTTTATTTATTGTTGAAAGTTAAGTCTTTTAAAAATATGCATGGCTTTCTTTTCTTAGAGTGTTGATATGTTGTGGCTTTACCAAACATATAATATTTAAGAGCTTATTTTTCTATAAGTAAATTACACAAAAGTTGAAATTCCATGGTTTTTTATATTTTCTAAATTTACATGATCTCATGTTAATATTTTCAAGGACTTGATATCAAATTATTTTACCATCCCATTGTATCCATCAGTGGGAAATTTTATGAAGTGTTACTTGTTTGGCCTCAATACTAATTTATTGTTTGAATTACTAAATTTTAAATATGTTTAAGCCTAGATCATCTCATTAAATCTCAACACTTGTGAGTATGTAAGTTGAAGAAAAAGTGTGTTTCCACCTTTTCATTTCTCTTAGTTGTGTGTCTTAAGTTCATTTTTTTTCTAAGTAGTTAATTGAATAAAAGCCATGTCAATAACCTCACTCCACAAAATATTTTCCACTTAAATATGCAAGTGATCCAAGTGTAAGTAAACTCCATATGGAAATGGAGACATGATTTTAATTGGTTATATGGGAATTTAAACAAGTCCCACCTATATCACATTATGATCTTATAGTGGTATTACAATATCTTGGAAATTATACACATATTATTCAAAAATATCTAGCCCTAACCTTTATATTAAAGTCAAGGCATTTAACTAGTTAATCTCTTGCTTTTGATCTTTTAAGGTTCACCCAAAGTATTTGAATTTTAGTTTATGATGTAAAAATCCTTACTTCCTACCAATTGCTCCTTATATCTTGGGCTCCCAAAGTGAATGCAGTATGAACTGATGAGCATAAAAAATGCTCATTTTTATGCATATTTTAAATGGGTATTATATGGCATATTTAACACTAGAAATATGTTTTTGTATAATTATTGCATATATTTAATAGAAAATGAAGTATTATGCTTGACTAGTGTTTTTAGTGGAAAATATGCATAGATGCAGGTTTTTGCTACTAATTTGACATTTTTGAGTCAACGTCCCATTCAGACCTAGCAATGCATGAAGACATCTTGAAGAGAATTATGGTGAATGGAAGAGGCAGGCATCTGTATCATAGCAACATGCAGGCATCTATCTCCCAGCAATATGTAAACTGTATCCCAGTTCTTGTAATCCAGCAACAGGCAGGCACCTGTATTACAGTAGCAAGTAGGAGCTTGTATCTCGATGCATGTATGTCGATGCCTATATTCTAAAGATAGGCTGGAAAGCACCTACATCCAATGAGAATATAGGAGCTATATTCAACGTTGATCGATTGACCAATTGACCATGCAATTTTTAAGGAAGTTGTTGAAAAATAAGGGAGAATCATTCTTATCTATGCATATTAAATTTAAATCATGAATTATGGTTAAAATAGAATAAGCTCTTATATTCTAAATATTGATTATTGAGCGGTTGATCGGTTGACCATGTAGTTTTTAATAAAAGTATTATTTTTAGAAATAGTTTGTTGTATACACCTAAGGAGCATTGTGCTTATCCTTTAGTGATTAAAATCAAATGGTTTTGTTTTTAATAGAATAAAATAACAATCGTGTACGAATTGTCCATAGCAAATCACATCACGTGATTAAAATAGACCAAGCTGATTTTGTAACGAGATTTGTTGTGTTCTATATAAGAACACAAACCATTCCTGGGAAGACCAATTCCAAATCTCCAAGTGTACTACATAATTTATTAATAAATTTTTTGAGTGTTCTTTTATTTGCATGGATTAAGAGTGTGATTTTTATGTAGTCAATCGGGTAAACCATCTACGAGAGCTTGGGCCCACTCTAGGAAATAATCCTTCCCTATTTATTTTATTTTTGCTTTATTATTTTTTGCATTTATTTCTTGCTTTATTTATTTTTGTAAATTTACTGCTTTATTTATTTCTACAATTTCCTACTTTATTTATTTTTGCAAGTGTGAATTTCTTGCTTTATTCATTTCTACAAGTGTGTTTAAATTCCTGCAATTTCCTTTTAGTTGTGTGTTTATTTCAGCATCTTAATTTCAGTTGTGTGCTTATTTTAAAATTGTAGTTTATTTATTTATTTTTTTGCACTTAGTTTTGTTGGGTTTGGATGAACTGAAAATACACGAACAAAAATTGTCCTACCAAACCAATAGGTACATAGGGACTCATTCTCCACACTGTAGGCAAATACTATGTGTGGCACTCATAAGTTTACGAACTACCAGATTGATAATGAATGGAAAGGAAATTATTGTTTTCATAACATAATTTCTGCTCACCATGAACCACTATGTTTGTCATTTTGAGTTAATAAATATCATGAAAGAGTGCAATTAAAAAATACCAAAGTATAAAAGAATCAGAACACAAATATATAAGCAAAATAAGAGAATAGTTTTATTGCTCAAAAAATAGAGTATTATTGTAGAATATTACATTATTTGGTACCTTGCAAGTACTTTGTAAATATCTTTGATTTTATGTAATCATTAGGTTTTGTCATTATTATAAGGTTAATAAAATATTTCTCCTATGAGAAATATGAAGAGTCATATCTCCATGAGTTTGAGGAGATGAAGAGATAGTTGAATATGAAATGTCAAGAGACTTCATGTAAAGGCTTTATGTAGGGATTGCAAGAGATATTGTACATATCGAATTGCAATGCATTATTTTTATATGGTCATACATTTTTCATCCACTTGAATACATTATGTTTTATTATTTTAGTCATGGCATGAATGTATGTGTAAGTTACTATCTGGTATATTGTCTATAATCCTAGAGAATATTATTTGTCTGATATATTAAGATTTAAATATTAAATCTTTATTATTTGCTAACATTGTATTAAAGCAGGTTGTAAGGAGTTGTGATGATTTTTTTAGAAACTAGTCATGAGGAGCTATGAGAATTGTGAGTTTTGAAAAAATTGTGAGAAGTCAGTCATAAGGATCTGTGAAAATTGTTGCTTTGATTAGGTATAACCATTGAAATTTGATAGCATACCCTGTGGAATGATAGATCTCCCCTAATGTATAAGGTTTGGATTATATTTATTATCCAACTCATCCTCCCATAAGTATTTTGATGTGGAATGATAGAGGTCTCATGAGTCCTCCAATACCACCTAACACATAGGATACAATACGTACCTTGGAACTCAAATCTTTACCCTACTTCTTGGGAGAATATGTTATCACTCCAACAAAAAATTCATAGCATCTAGTAAGCTTATGTATTGTGTATTTCATTGAAAATCAAGATATAGCCTTGTGGCTATTGGTAGCTTCTTTTTTGGGGAGATCTCATGAATGGTACCTTAGTCTCAATCCATTATAAATTTAAAGCTAGGGCCAATTGGTGAAGATCCTCTTAAATTAGTTTTATGAGAAAGCAGAGAAAGCATCCTTCCTAGAACAACTATCAAGATGGTACTTGCAGAGATGAAGGATAATTTTAATGTCCAATTACATAGACTTGGTAGAGGATCCCTAAGGATATCCAACCATATCCAAGTATGGCATTCATTTACTTTCTAAAAGCTTTCAATTCTAATATTGCCATGATGGTCAAGTCTAAGGGTGGTAATTCACTACTAGAGGCCTATGAGATAGCTATCCAAGCTGAGAAAGGCTTAATACAAATAATAAGGCTAGATTCTAGACCATATTCATCATTTTTTTTCTCGATTTAATTCTTGTGCCATTACTCTTTGACCATGCAACCTGCCACTAGTCTAACTCATCCTCCTCCATACTAAGAACAAAACCAAGCTTCCTCTCCTCTAGATACTAAGATGGAAATATTTTAAAAACTATGAGGACCTTCACTAAAGATGTCATATCCCTCAAAAGGTAATCTAATATCCAAATATTTCCCTACCAATTTTTTTCAAAGCCCTCCTTCCAATAGGGAAACTTGGGCTTCTAGTCACCCCTAGATGGATATCATAAGCCCCCATTTTTGGAAAATAAGAATCTTGGTCATCCTCAAACCTCAACTTGGTAGATTGTACCCATATCAGTCCCATATTTCCAAGTGCCTATAAACTTAGCTAGGGACCAAGTTCCCACCCAAAATAACTATGTTGAAGATCCTAGTGGTTGGTATTATCCTGCTCCTAACTATCCTCCCTCTAATTGTTATGTTAGAATAGAAACTTAGGACATTAAGGCTTCCTATTTTTACCATGATGACACTCATACTTATCAATATAAAGTCTTGATATTGAGTCAGGAACCTATCACTCAATCTCTACTTGTACCATTAATGTTGACTTGTCAACCTCAAAGCAGACCTTTGTTACTTAGGATGAAGTAGAAGTATATGTTTTTGGATGAATCATACCCCTTATATAGGAGGCCATATGTTCAATCAAGCTATAATACATGAGCCAAAATAAGGTCCATTGAATAATAGGGAATTCCTATCCTTATTAAGACTAGACCTCAAAGGAGAGAAACTAAGAATTGAAATATCCCTCAAGCATAATTTGCACTAGTAAATCAGGCTCGAGCGGTCATGATAGTGATAAGAGCTACCCTTTAACCACCAAGGTATAATGTTGTGACTTTTTTAAGACCACATATAATGGTAGAAAGGACTAGGCTCTCAACAATGTCAACCATTCCAAGAGCCCCTTCTATCAGAACCTTCAATTTGGTGGAGTACCTAAGGAAGTCTATTGTAGCCATGCCTCTTTGGGAGGTCCTTTTTATTCTAGAATATATGAACTTAGAAAAGGCCTTAAAGAGGTAGAAGGATCTAAGTATAGAAGGAATGCCCATCATGCTATATATTTTATACCTAGAGCCCAATAGGCCCAAGCCCATGCCATTCTACTTGACCCTAATCTACAGATCAACTAATACACAAGTGTATAATTGACTCAAAGTTTAGCACATTGGTAATATTGATAAAGGTGACAAAATAAATTGGTCTATCACTAGAACACACCAACAACAAGGTGGTGCAATTAGATGGCACTATGGTGCCAGTATTTAGGCTCATCCAAGACCTTCCTTTGGCTCTCCAAGAATTCTTTAACTTGATGCTTCATCAGGACATAAGAGTGATTGATATTCTAGCCTCATTTGGAATATGCGTTTCAATAGACTTCACTTTTAAGATCGAAGGATACCTATCACTCAACTAGACCCACATGATTCTCCAAACCATATACAGGACCAAGTTCAAAATCTCATTGGAACACATCCACACATACCATGTAGAGAAAACCTCTTTCAAGAGGGGTGAAAAGGAGCAGGCCTACTTAGTAGAGGATGAATTATCAAACTTTGACTACTTTATCAATGAGATGCACCCAAACATTCTCGATGACTACCTAGAGTAGTGTGCACCTAGGACATGGAGATCAGATCTCAACAAAGAATTAAATTCAGTTGGTATGGGGTAATTTATCATCAAGTATTTTAATTTTTACATAGTGTACATAGCCAAAAAAAAGTGCATATATATAGAATAAAAATTTGGGAAGAACAAGCAAGTAGTTTTGGATGCCATGGGATTTAAAGCCTACAAAGATGAAATTTATGAGCAATCCTAAATATGCATCCAATTTAAGGATGGTGTCTTCACATTATTTCATAGAGTGGTGGTAGAAATTATACCTCCTTCCATGACCTATCCACATGGATTTACCCCAATACCTGTAGTGACACACGACCTGGACTTAATCGACAAGTTTCTAATGCACTCTTTAAAATTTGTCTTAATTTAAAAGGTAATGGGATGGATATTCAATGTGGAAGGAATTATATCAATTCTAATAATAGAAAATGAGGATCTTGATGGCAATATGAATCTATAAAAGGTAAGACGTTCACACAAGTCAACACTACAATGATCTAGAGATGTCATGTCTAAAGGAGTATCATGTACCACATGGATTGGTTGCAACCACCTAATATAACCATACCCCCATTGATGTAACTACTTGGTAGTGTATACTCCCACTAACAAGATAGCAATAAATCCAAAATTCCAAAGAACAAAAGTCTATATAAGGAATCCCTTCCCTACGATGCCTTGAAAGCCTTGAATCCTCACCTGAGATAAATTATGGTTAGAGGTATGAGTGCACATAGAATTCTGCTAAATATATGCAAAGGAGGTGCAAAAGAGGTTAAAAAAAGGAATATTTTTAAATAGGCTATTATCAAACCTAAATCCCTCTACATCGTAAATTCATGCAAACCCACCATATGAGGACTTGCAACCTTCCCAATGGTAGTTCAAATCAATCTTGCTATGAAAAAAATCCTTGAAGCCCTTCCAGTAACATCTAAAAGGATTTATCCTTAGAAATAATCCTTCTTATCCCATGGTTATGAACCTTCCTACCATCTAGGAGGATAGATTTATAAATAAAATCCCCTGATTGGTGACTAGTTTCTCTATTCCTCAGGGTCATTATCAAGGCTACATTAGTAGGCCCCCGAGGATGAGGAAACTAGGAAGCAACTGAAAGGACAAGAAGGGTATGAGGTTACCAAGTAAGAGATTGTTATCATCCATGAAAACATATAATCTCATGGAAATATGGACACCCAAGAATTAGGGTGTAAAGTTTTAATTGATTGTATGACCTTCTTGGCCCATAAAGGGGTCACCTCGATCATGGCTGAGAGATGAAAAGTCTCCTAAACTATATAAACCCTAAATATTTCACAAGGGGATTGGGAGAAAAGTCAACCTAATAATATGGAAGAAGAATATAGGATCAACTGAGCCTAAGAACCTACATCACAATGTCAAAAAAAATCAATAAAGACATGTAAGGTCCCTCTAGACCCTCCATATTTGAGGAATCCAGAAGTATTATTCTAGGCATTGGGACAAATAAAGAACATCAATAGGAATGGATCCCTTGAAGGATACAATTAAATCAAGAGTATCATATTAACACCTTCAAATCCCCTAAATTTTATCATATGTTTTATTTTTAGCTTCCAAATTTTGACTCCATACCCAATGGACAAGGCCAAAATAGTCTAGGTTTACTCTTTCCATAGGCTAAAGAGCCCTAGGAGCCACTAAATTCATAAGAATATTTTCCCTACAATATTGCTTCACTCTAAGCTAGACCAGTTGGAAGTAGTTTAATCCAAGGCTATGTTGTTGAAATATGTTTCCTACCTTCAATCAGGACAAAGGAGCTTCAAAAAAAAAGGTATACAAGCTAGAAGTCACATCAGCCATTAGATCTTCCATGTATGGCTAGCACTTCATGTCTATCTAAATCTAGCCAAAGTAAGGTTTCCAAGGCTTGTGGATTGTTGATTTTCAATCTAATTACTAATGAAATACTTTCAATGAAGAAAAGTATCAAAAAATAAGGGAAGCTCCGACCACATTCAAAGTAGGGTACATGGCAACTAGTTAGGAACCCAAGAAAGGAAAGAACCAGTTTTTTAAGGAGTTTGAAGGATATCTCACCCCATTTGAGGAAACATGGAATTAATGCACACAAAGAGAAGAGTAGGTGAAGGAATATTAAAGAAGACATCCATAGCAGTTGTAAAACTTAAATTTTACATCCAATCCGATTAGAGCCAACCACATGTGAGCCATAGTCACCACCCACTATACGCATGAGTCTATCTTATCCACCTGCACTATTTAGGGAGTCCATGTCCACCATATTGAAAAGACGATGTATCCTAGAAGAAGCATGGTAGAAGGGTTATGGTGTAGCCACCCCAATGCAATAATAGAGAACCTAGTCAGCCACATCAAATATTTGAAATCCTAAAACCTTTCAACATTTATTGCCCTAGATTTAGAGGCCTTGAAGCTATTATTGCACAAGTTGTAGAAGGATTTCTTGGTTGTAATAATAGAAGACATACATAGGACTTTTGCACAAAACTTTGAAGGGAAGGCACCCTCCTATCGAATTATAAATAGGCCTGATTTTATTGTAAAAAGTATTGAAAATTGTTTGCTCATGCTTGGTACCTGGCATTGTGGGCTCTTCCTTTAAATCCTCTTTTCTACTATTACAAGGGGAGCCTGAGCCTTTTCTCATGCATAGGGAGCATCAAACCCTCTATACCTCATTATCTTATAATCACTTAAGCACATTAATGGAAGACATGACTAATTTTTCTTTATCCTCCTTATCGTGACTTATTTCAAATCCTAGCGATGTGTTTTGCTTGGTTGTGTTCACTAGAAAAATGTGACCATTTTTATGTTCAATTACCACTTGTTATAGTTGAAAATTGGGGTCATTTTAATTGTTTAGAGCATCAACCTTGTAGCTTAGGATTTACTTTCCCATAAGCATTTAATTTACATATTTTTTACTTTCATTACAATTCATTCTTTTCCCTTTTTCCCAGCTCATGAATATTATTATGCATAAAGTTGAATTCAACAATGATCTAGCCTCGATTAAAAACCTTGAAGGTTGTACTATAGGTGGTTCTTCCCTTTTGTTCATGGTGCTTCCTATTATTTTGCTCAAAAGGTATAGCTAGCCACTCAAACAAATCCTCCTTGGATTTGAATGTAGTTTTCCATATATTAAAGGGCTCTATGGGTATTTTATGATAACAAATTTTGATATCAATTTTGGTGAACTTTGTACCATGGAGTTGGTCCAGCAAGTCATATATCTAAGAGAGTGGATAGTAGTTCTTCAAAATGACTTTATTCAAAGCTCTGTAGTCAATATAAATTATCCACATTTTATCTTTCTTTACAGCTAAGACAACTAGACTACCACATGGTGAAACACTTGGTCTAATATGTCTCTTTTGAATTAATTCTTGGATCCACCTCCTAATTTTATCATTTTCAAATACTAGTCTATGATAAACATGTGTATTAGGAAAAGAAGAATTAGGAACTAAATAAAAATAATGCTTTACCTCACAACGATATGGAACCCCAATTGGTAACTTGAACAAGTCATTATATATCGCTATAATCTAACCCATATGCCTCTACTGTGTAAGGCCTATTATTGATGCGACAATGGTCCACCTACTTTGTAGCTTGAACATTAAAAAATAAATATTATTGTTCTAAGTATCATATTTGTGCATTATTTAGCTTTGATTAAGGAAACAAAGGTACGAGGAGACACCACCTCTGGTATCCTAAATTATTAATATTTGACAATAATGATGACTCCTTAAGGATTAGACTCATATACACCATACCTCTTCCACATAAGTGGTTGGCCCAAAATCACATCACAAATATCCAAGGGAACAACATCAAATAAAACTTCATCTTTGAAGGGCTTATGGCATATGAGAGAAGATATTATTGAGTGACACAAATATCTCTCCCTTATTGTAACCATCCAATATTATATGGTTGTGGGTGTGGTGTGGTAGACAAATTCAAATCCTTCACCACTTAAGTAGAAATAAGATTCTTTTAGCTCCTACTATCAACAATAAATTATAATTGCTTATCCTTGACCAATATTTATGAGTTAAAAAGATATTTCTTCTCTTGTGACTCCTCTGATGCAGCATTTTTTATGGCAATGATCACATTTGGTTCAACTTCCATGATGTACTTACCTTTAACCTTAACTTGTAGATGTGGCAGAAGTGGTGTACTAGATGTAAAGGGTTGCAACTTAGCAAACAATAACTGAATTACTTGGCACTCCTCCCTTGAATATCTATTGCTCTTATGATAATCATACAATTTTACACTCTTGGATCTTGAGGAATTCTTTTTGGGAAGTCCTTTTTCTACTTCCAATTCTAATTTTGCGGATGACCCCCTTTTTCATGATTATTTGGAGTCACTTTTACCTTTATTTGTATGGTACTTAGTGTTCTAATTTTTGTTATTTTCTCCTTTCTCTTGTACTTCTTTTTCAATTTGACAAGTTTATATGCCTCTTTCAATGTCTTAAATTTGAAGATGTCCATATCCTCTTGAATGCACCATTGTAGCCCACTAAAATACTTGAGCATTTGATACCTTTTGGTACCTTGAATACCTATATTTTCTACCATAGAGTGGAAAGCATCTATATAATCTTGAATATATTGGTCTTTACCTTGATGCAATTATTGCCATCACATGTATTGGTCTTCATATGCTTAAATGGGATAATATTTTTATTGATGGCCTCCATGAAATTGTTCGTAGTTTTGCAATATGCCACATTGATATTTTGATGATATTATATTAATGTAAAATTGGAAAATATCGGTAAGTATAATAATATTATGTTACATATTTTGACCGATATATTATGTTGTAGTTAGATTTTATTTCTCTGCATCCTTTTGTTTTGAAAATAATGGATGTTTAAGGAAAAAAGGCTGGAAAAATGAATTGGAGACTTTGGTTTGCGTCGTCTGTAAAATTGCTGAGGAAGGGTGCATAAAATACTAAGTGCTTGAAGTGAAAATTTCTCTAAGAAATGAAAATGTGTTCACCCCAACCAAGGAGCGAAAGGCCCTGCGCAACCCTCGTTGAAGCAAAAGAAAAGAAAAGAAATGAAGAAATGACTAAGTTTCAAAAAATGTTTAAGGAACGACGGTGCCCAAAGTTGTGTTTTGAATAAACACGTTCACCCCAAAGTTGGGGCGAAGGCTTCATTTGCCCCACTTTAGGGTGAACATCCTTAAAAAATCAAGAAGTACACCTGCCCATCATGAAGAAAACATGTTTGGTGAAAGCCTGAAGTGAAATGGACTTAGGAAAATTTTAGCTTAAAAGGGGTGCATTCACCCCAAAGTTGGGGTGAAAGCTCCATTCACCCCACTTTGGGGTGAACGTCATTGAAGGCACGATATTGAAAAGTCAAAATCAGGTTCACCCTAGTTGAGGGGCGAATGCTCCATTCGCCTCTCCCAAGGGCGAACGTCCCCTAAAATATCAAAGTCGGGAAAATGTGCTATAAAGTTTGAAGTCGGGTGAAAGCAATGAAGGATAAAGTGACGTTGAAAATTCAAAGTCGTGTTCACCCCAAAAGAAGGGTGATAACTCCTTTCACCTCTTTTGGGGGTGAACATGGATTTAAAAGAGAAAGGTGCAGTTTTCAATAGCACTTTTGCCCGACAAGGAGGAGAATGATTGTTGTTGAAGACATGTGAGCTGTTAAATCGTTAGAGATGCCTTCTCCACCATGTAATGCAATAAGGAAGAGAAAATGTGTATTCACTCATTGTTCAGTTTGGGTGAAGTATACTGTTGATGACGTTGCAGGTTTTCAGAGAGCACCCAAGGCAGGCGAATGGAAGGCATTAAATAATGGAGGCAAGGCGCAATCCAAATTGTGGATCTCGAGCAGAGGGGGAGCAGCAATATTAAAATCACCATGATATTTTCATGATTTCCAAAGTAGAAGCACATTTTCAAGAGGGTGAAGGTATCCAATCAACAACCAAGCCTTATAATTTTTTGTGCACCAAACCTAGAAATGCAGATTTCATGGAGGAATTTCCTTAGAAGTTGGATCATTGTTTCAAGAGGATGTATTTTCAATATTTCCAAGGAAGAATTTTCTCATATTGGTCTCTGATCTATAAACATCCTATCTCCATATGCATTTAATGAAAGAGGCAGAATCCTCTATAAATACTACTCAATTCTCATTGTAAAGGGAGGTTAGACATTTTGCGAGAAAACTATTCAAGTTCTTTGCATCAATAGAAGATACAAGGCTTCTAAATTTGCAAGTGATCTTGTGTGTGTTTTCCTTCTATTTTTATGCATTTCTATCTTATACTCATATTCATTATCTACTATTTAGTTTAAATTTTGCATCTGAATTTGAACATTTCTAGTGAGGGAGTGAGTTTTGGAATGCAATCCTGGAGGTTGTTTATGCAAGGTTATAAGTAAATTCTATTGCTTTCTTTTATTACATGTTGTTTCCATGCTTGGGTGAATTTCCTATTGCTAGTCTGCCCCAAATCCTACACCTTTAGCCTGTGGCCATATTTCCCTTTCTTTCGTTATTTCCAATTTCTTTCCTGCAACTCTAGTCTTAAACTCGTGTAGGATTTAGTAAGGGAGCCAACCCTCTCTGGATATTGGCATGGAGGACATTCCTTTCCTCTGGCCTTTCAATGTTGGCCATGTCTAGGGTGCACAAACGTAGTTTTTGTTAATTAGGTAGATATTTGACCAATAGTTTTTGGCACGCTTGATGGGACCCCAAAAGTTCCACTTTCAATAGTATCAAGGTCTGATGTTCACCTTCATGCTATATATTTAGAACATCTAGTGACTCGATTGTACCCAAAAACCTCCAAACGTGAAGGTAGCGAAAGTTGTGCTTCATGATTACGAGATCGAAGGCCAAAAATTCTAAAAATCCTATTGAGTTCTATGAACTTGATACCCAAAGGCTAGGAGAGCATCCTCAACTAGTCACTTTACATCGTACGTCATCATTACCTCATACATCTCATACAATGTCCATAACATCCTCATGATTAGTTGGTGTGTTTTCTGCCCCTACAAGTCTGGTTAGTACTACTACTAGCATTCCCCAAGCTCAACCACACACACCAGTCCACATGGCTCAAAACCCACCACCACAATAGCAACAACCTCCAAGGCTATTCCTAACATGGAATAGCTCAAGAGCCTTGAATTTACAAGCACAAAATCTAGTGCCTCAAGCAGCTTTGAAGGCTTTGCCTACCTATGATGGTATTGGTAAAACTACTTATGAGCATATTCAAGATGTGGCTTCTTTGGCTACGATCCATGGCATAGTAGATGAAGATATTATGGTAAGATTGCTAGTGTTATCACTAAGAGGAAAATTATTGTATTGGTACCGATCATTGCAACCCGACACTATCACCACATGGGATCAGTTGGTGGAACTATTGATCAAGAATTTTCATGAACAAGTTGACCCATTCTCCTTATTGCATCAGTTTACAATAATTCAAAGACATCCACAAGAGGAGATAGTTGATTTCAACATCAAGTTCACTCGAAGTTGGCAAAGAGTTCCTAATGGTCTGTGCCCTATGCATGAACAAGCTATGTTCTACTACCTTAGAGCATTCAACTCTGATATTGGCATGGTTGTTTGGCAAACCAATGTGAATACCTTCCTAGAACTATACACACAGGCGCAGAAGGCCGAATCAAATTTGATCACCATAGGCAAGCTTCCCCTAAAAATGACCATGCCTATCCTTCCCGACCTTCCACAACATTTGTATTCAAGTGCATTTTTGTAGCCCATGCCTTCTATGTACCCAGTTCCCTCATGGAGCTTGGGTCCACCTCAAATCACTCTGATACTCATTCCACAACTTCCTGCTCCAAGATTTCCGTAGTTACCCACTCTGACAATGCCACAATTACCAACACCCGTTCCTTTCCCAACATTTCCAATACCACCAGTTCCATTACCATTACCAATGCCTCTACCTTTATCGGCACCTCCTGCACCCTCCAATCCTGATCCCTACACGACGTTATTACAAGAGGTGAAATCTACTAATTCAGCTATAAGGACAATGTCAAATGAACTTACAGTAGTGAGGAAGAAGCAAGTTGAGGCTGATTTTTGGTCTAGAAGATTTCAAACACCACCAATCACTTAGGAGAAAGCAACCACTAGCAAGGGCCCTGAAAGGAACATGACTGTGTTGGAAAATGAAGAAGCTAGCACGTCCGAAAGGGCGTATTGGTGCTCAACGTGCAATGATCCTCATGGAGAAGACACGTGTATGGTGCATTTGAACTATGTACAGATGCTAGCAAAAAGTTCTATCGATGGTCAAGTCAATATGATAATGGAGGCCGATCACAATTTTATGGTACCCTCTCTAGAGCAAGTTTTAGTTCTCACAAGATCTGGAAAGAAGTCGATGACCGTGGATCCAGTGGAGTTGGGGCCTTTGAAGGTTCCTGCAGAATCGAAAGTGCAAAATGAAAAAGCACCTAATGCAGTAGTGAAGCAACAAGATCCTATCCTATTGAAATATTTACTCCCCAAATAGGCTCAAGCGAAGATGAAAATGCCAACCACACAGCCTGTAGCTGCTCCAGAATAGAATGAGGTGAAGGAATAGGCCAAGGAATGACTTCGGTACCCATCATTGACTAAGCGACAAAGAGTGGAAGCCACTCAATAGTATTGGGACAAGTATGAAAAGGGAATAGAATAAAAGGCTCTTAGAGTGTTTGATTATAACATTGTGGAATAAATGAAGAAGATATAGATAAAAGTGAGCTTGTACGATGCATTACAGTTACCTGGACAAGTTGACTTGCTACAAGAATCTCTCAAGACTGCAAAAGAGTGAAAGAAAAGTCCTTCTCAGATAGTTTTGGCTCAAATATTACCTACTTCTACCACTAGAAATAATAGGCCACCCTCATTCTATTTGTCACTCAGAATGGAGGGGTGGATTGTGCACAACTGTATGATCGATTTTGGTGTTGCAACTACTGTCATGCCAAAGGCAGTATGCGAAGTCATGGGGATGGAATACACAAGAAGTAGCCCAAGAGTATTGCAGCTATATGGAACTCCAATAAAAATAGTGGGAGTAATCAAGGATATCCCCATCATTCTACATAGTATACCATAAATCACTATTATTCAAGAAGTAGTGGTGGTTGACTTGGAGCCATACTTCAGCATGTGTCTCTCAAGGGAGTTCATGGTGAAGCTGGGAGGTTACCTTTCCTTGGACTACTCACATTTGGAGATTTCATTCAAAGGAAAGAGAATCCATATTTATAATGAAAAGCCATCGAATTTTCATATCGAAAAGTTGGAAGAAGAAGAAAAATCTCTAGGCATAGTCAACATGATGACTGAAGAATTAGAAGAAGTTGACTTGATGGAAGAAGCACTTAGTGAACTTCATCTTGAAGATGAATTCTCACTCATGGATTTCAACATGATGGTTGAAACTGACATTGGTTGTTATACGATAACCAAGCCTGAGCAGATTGAAGAAAAGATCCCTGAGTCCCTAGACCCCATTGAAGATCAATTATGGAAGTTGTACTTTGATGGTGCCAGGTGTAAAAATGGTGCAGGGGTTGGTATTGTCCTGATCTCTCCTACTAGGTTACAAAAGACATATTCTTATAGATTAACTTGGAGTTGCATGAATAATGCAATCGAATATGAAGCATTGTGTCTTGGCTTGAAAAAGGCTGAAAAGTTGGGTATTAAACAGCTGCAAATTTTTGGTGACTCTGAGCTTATTGTCAATCAGACCATAAACAAGTGTGTGTCAAAGCAACATTATTTGAAGGCTTATCACAATAGAGTATGGGATTTGTTTGAGTCCTTTAAAACTTTAAACATTCAGGCCATTTCACGAGAGAAAAACAAGCATGCTGATGTTTTGGCTTCTCTTGGTTAAAACTACTCTTCCATGGAACAAGTGGTCAGGAAACCCAAGACTGTCAGGGTAATCTATAGACCCTCAATCCCTGATAAGAACCTCTATTGGCAAGTATTCAATAATGATGAGAAAATAGTCAATTTTTTGATTAAGGAAGCTGCAAGCATGGATGATAGAGTACTTGTTGAAGAGGAGATGGAGGGGATGATTCAGCTG
Source organism: Wollemia nobilis (assembly GCA_028583015.1). Lineage (NCBI taxonomy): Eukaryota > Viridiplantae > Streptophyta > Pinopsida > Araucariales > Araucariaceae > Wollemia > Wollemia nobilis. The sequence goes on from JAQPPZ010001808.1 coordinate 5,759,817, forward strand.
AAGAATAATCATATTCCCAAGGGTCTAATTTCATTGGAAAGTCTATTTGACCAAAATGATAGGGCTGAGAAGCATAAAATTAAGGTAGATTCGAAGGAATATAAGGACTTGCAGCTGGAGCCTGAGAAGATCATCAAGATTGAAACTGATTGCACGTTGAAAGAATTAGAAGATATCAAGAATTTGTGTTACGAGTTCCTCGACATTGTTGCATGGAGCTATCAAGATTTGAAGGGATATGACAAGAATGTGATCCAACATACCATTGAGCTGCAAGAGGGAGTAAAACATTTTCAATAGAAATAGTGGCCCATCAATCCCAAGATCAAGGTGCTCATGAAGGTGGAACTATTAAAGATGTTGGAAGCAAAGATAATATATCCAATTAAGCACTCAACATGGGTGGCGAACCTGGTGCTAATTCGGAAGAAGAATGGAGATATCTGATTGTGCATCAATTTTTAGAACCTAAACTAGGCATCACTAAAATATCATTACCCTCTACCATAGATTGATCAAATCCTTCATGTGGTTGCTAGAGCGCAAATATTTTCATTATTGGATGGTTTCTCCGATTATAACCAGATTTGGGTGAAGGATGAAGACCAACACAAAATGGTGTTCACTACCAAGTGGGGCATGTTCGCCTATCAAAGGATGTCATTTGATCTTTCAAATGTTGGCGCCACATTCCAGAGAGCCATGGACATCGCTTTTGGTGAGTTATTAAATAGAATTATTGTGATCTATCTTGATGACATGACCATGTTTTCACATCGCAGAGAAGAGCACATTTCTCATTTGAGGTAGGTGTTCAAGAAATATCGTGAGTTCAGGATTTCTATTAACCCAAAAAAGTCTATATTTGCTATCAAAGAAGGGAAATTGTTGGGTCATGTGATCTCACAATAGGGACTGGCAATTGATCCCACAAGAGCTGAGGTGCTCCTAAAGTTACCACTACCAACCAATAAAAAAGACTTGCAATCTTTCTTTGGATAGATAAATTTCATTCGAAAGTTCATCGTTGACTTTGCTCAGGTAGTGAAACCCATGACCGAGCTCCTGAAAAAGAACGCATATTTTAAATGGACCGAGGTGAGAAGATGAGCTTTTCAAGAGATCAAGGAAAGAATCACCCAAGCTCCAGTATTGATTAATCCTGATTATTCAAAAGACTTCATTCTCTATGCAGTGGGTGAGCAAGAGAGTTATGCTACAGTTTTGATGCAGAAGCAAGAAGATGGAGATGAAAAGCCAATTGCCTTTTTGAGTCAAGTCATTGCGCCTCACCAGGAGAAATATAATTTTATTGAAAAATAGGTGTATGCGATGATGAAATCATTGAAGAAATTTTGACACTTCGTCTCATAGAGTAAAACGATCATTTATGTTATACACCTCGATGTCCGAAACTTCATTCTCCAGGGAGAACTAGGCGACAAAAGAGTAGGATAGGTCTCAAAAATCCAAGAGTATGATGTGGATATCCGATCGACAAAGCTAGTTCATGGACGAGCTCTCTGTCAAGAATTGGCCAAAAGTGCAACATTCGAATCATTGGATACAATGCAAGAAGAGGATATCAATAAAAATATTTGTGCAAATTTTGCTATGATAGATCATGATTGGATAGAGGACCTTGTTGACTTCTTTACTTTTAGGAAGTGTCCACCACACCTTGATGCTTCACAACATCAAAGGTTCAGGATGCAAGCACTCAAATATGTTCTGCTGCCAAATGGGTTATTTCACAAGAATATTGATGGAGTTCTCCTCAGATGTGTGAAGGAATCAAAAAAGGAAAATATATTGGAGGAGTTTCATTTTGGTCTATCAGGTGGCCATTATGCAGGAAGGCCCATGGCCTTGAAGATCATTCGAGTTGGCTACTTTTGGCCAACTTTGTTCATCGATGCTCATAAAGTAAGTCAAAACTGTGATAACTATCAATGGTATGTTGGTAGAACTAGGAAAGGAGCACTACCCCTACGCCCAATTCAAGTGGAAGCACCCTTTCAGTAGTGGGGCCTTGAATTCATTGGAGTCATTGATCCACATTCCTCCATAGAACATAAATACATATTGATAACGATTGATTATTTCACTAGGTGGGCAGAGGCTATTCCTACCAAAAAGGTGGATCAAGCTACTGTCATCTCTTTCCTGGAGGGATTGATCACTCATTTTGGTGTCCCGGATGCTATTGTAATAGATAATGGAACTCCATTTATTGGGGCCAAGATTACTGAGTTCACCAGTAAATACGGGATCTACCTTAAAGCATCATCCAACTATTATCCATAGGGAAATGGGTTGGCCGAGTCTACAAATAAAAATTTGTTGCAAATCTTGAAAAGGACACTAGGTAGCAATAAAAGGAGTTGGCACTTGTTGTTGAATCAGGCTCTATGGGCAGACCGCATATCTATGAAAAAGTCTATTAAAGCCTCCCCTTACTCCCTAGTGTATGGAAAATAAGCAGTTCTTCCTTCTCATATTGAGCTTTCGATGCTCCAGACATTGCAGTTATTCAAAGATGAAGATGAGGAGTATGATCCGATGAGTGCAAGGTTGGCCCAATTATTGTAGTTGGAGGAGGATAGGGAAAAGGTATATCAAGATTTCATCGAACATACCAAAATGATGCAGAAGTGGTTCGAAAAGAAGACAACCGAGCGCAGGTTTCAGGTGGGAGATTTAGTTCTTAAATGGAACGAGAACAAGGCCAAGCCGAGGAAACACCATAAGTTTGATGCGATCTAGGAAGGCCCATTTCAGATCTCGACAGTAAATTCGGCTAATGCATACCATCTTCGGGACATGGATGGTTGGGATCTTCCTATTCTAGTAAATGGCCTTCATCTGAAGGCCTATATTCAATGATTGGATTTTAAGAGGTACCATCTTGTAAATATGTACAAATTTTATTTTTAGTATTTTATTTACTTTATATGGTAACAGATATAAAAAAAATAAAAAAGAAAAGAGAAGTGTTCTTTTTTAAAATTAGTTTCACTCCAAATTCATTATTGTGTTGAAAGACTTTGGCTAAAAGAGACAGCGTTACAAAACTCCTAGCGAAGAATGCGCCTTTGAAAGACATGTTATTCATGGTAAAAAGCAAAGTACTTTCGCCCCCTCCTAAAGCATACGATCATGATTAAATGAAAAGGCGCTTTCAAGCGCCTTCGCCCAAGGAAGGGGCGCCAAGCCTTAGTCGCCCCTTTGAGAGTGAACAAGAAAAAAATAATAGAAGCGCCGAGTCAATGCGCTATAAAAATAGTCAAAGTCATGTTCACCCCAAAGATGGGGTGACACGTTCGTTCGCCCAAAGTTGGGGTGAACGTGTTGATTAAAATATGCATAGCTAATTTAAAGGTTATTACAAGGTGATTAAAGGTATTTTCGCTTGGTGTGGAGTGACGAGGATTTAATATGTAAAAAGCACATGTGCCTTAGTTTTTTTGGCAAAAGGATTTCAAATATTAATGTGAGGTGCCCTTAAAAGAAAGAAAAATCTAAAAACAGAGAAAAGCCCTAAAAGCAACTACATTTTTTTAGAAAATCATGCTTTTATAAATTGGGCGAAAGGGGAAAGACCAAAGTCATTTTAAAGAGGTGCACATTCATCATGGAATCATATCGAAGGTATTTTCAGGAGTTAAAAAAAAAAATAAAACCAGCATGCCTCAAAAATTGCTTTCGCCCTCATTGTTTTCCAAGCACCTCAATTTCGTAAGCGCTCCGTCAGAGCGATTTCACCCCTCGATGTGTGGTATATCTCGAGAATTGTGCATGCAAGTTAAGATGCCTTCCTGAGGCTTTTAATTCAAACGTGCACCCAAATTTGCATAGGAGGAAGATTTTATGTTCCCAAGGAGCAAGAATACACATCATTGGTTTTCGGGTGGCCGATTTATTTTTCCAAGTAAGCTTCGATAGCCAGGGCACGTTTTACAATAAAATTACGTGGCAAAGGAGGGCACACTTTCCAAGGATGATCTTGCAGTGAATAAAATATGATACCATTAAAACATTGGAAATAGTGTTGGATGAGTGAATCAATGCACACGTTCTTTCGAAAGTACCCGAGGGAAATCAGACATTTATTGAGGTAGTTAGAAGGGCACTCTATATAAAGGACTAGGTAAAACCCTCACAGTCTATTTTATTCAAATTTTTACTACCGCTGGTTTTTGAGCTATTTTTGTGAAAGTTTTTAGAGAAAATTTAAGGCACTCATCAGAAAGAAGTAATGGGGAAATGAAGCAAAGAGACAACAGAGGTTGCAGAGCCTAAGAAGTCTAGGAAGAGAGGAGGGTCAAAATCCAAGAAGGCCCAAAGAAAAGAATGTTGATTTGGACCCATATGCTGACACAATGGCAGAAATCGGTGACTATGTCATTACCCACAAAGGCGTGGAGAAGTTATGATAGGATGTGGAATTCATAGTTAGCTAGGGGTTTACATCAGAAAGTCCATTGACAGTGGCATATCATGCATAGTTGTCTTGGTATCTATGCATGCCCGTACACCCTTGTCCTGAGCTGGTGAAGATGATTGCCAAGTTTTACAATCCACTTACCAGGACAGTACGAAAAGCAAATAATGAAGCACTTTTTACTATTACCACTGAAGAAGTATGGGAAGCATTTTCTTGTGGTTGGAAAGCTCCTTCATATGTGATTAAAAAAAAGCTACATATTAAAGAGCAGGAGGATAGATATGTCTCCATCATAATGATGCATCGATTTATGGAGACGCAGTTGATTAAAGAGTCGTAGATGGGGCAACTGCCAAACCTACCAAAGCCACTCATGGAATTTAAGAGCCTGAATATCTATTCCATGTTAGCATGGGTTGTTGGTTTACCGACGGATTCCACCATTCATAAGTGGTAGGCGGCCATAGTGCAATGCATTTTCCAAGTGGAATTTTACTCTCCATCAGCCATGAAGAAGGGCACCAATCCGATTTTCTTTGATTGGGCTGATTTTATATCTAGAAAACTACATTTTTAGCTAGAAAGGTTGCAGACTGGAGAAGAGACATCATTTATGCACACTTCCTTTCTGGTATGGTATTTCTTCTTTCATCTACACCAACATTTCTCTTTCATTGTAGTGAGGCAAATGGATGAGAGAGATGAGCTTTTGCTAGTCTACATGTGGACTTCGCTCTGTCGAGCAGGGAGTCATATTATAGTTTCAATCATTTGTTTTTGGGGCCCGCGATAGAACTGCTTTGTGGTACGTGTGAAAGAGTGCCACGGGAGTTGAGAGAAGTAGTAGTTATAGGAGAAAAGGGAGATATATTTCTGCTTACTCAGGGTATGGTCGTCAAAATTTTTGGCTTCATAGGTAAGCCATTTCTGTTGCCCTATTTCACCACTCGAACATGTTTTTGCTATGGAGGTGGTGTGCCAATCAAACTATGTCAATGATGTATATGGAGTAGGGCATGGTAAGAATATGACTTGCAATATGCCATTCAAGTTTGGTAGTATAGAAGTGAGCTAGGTAGGGCAAAATCGGTTGCTCACAGTAATGTTGTAGGACCTAGGGTTGATAGAACTACCGCAGCATTGGAGGTATGACCCATTGGGAAAGTTTTTAGAAATAGTAAAGGCCAAGTCATTTCACTATTGTCCTCATCCCGACATTGAGAAAAGGTGAAATAATTTTGATGGACCCGACATGGAGTGGCACATTGAAGACATGACGATGCTTCCACCTTGGCATGACTGCTACGAACAAGAGGTTGAATATAATCCAGTGAAGTACAAAAATTAGATTCCTCCACCCGGGTTGTTTAGTCAGGTAAAATAAAGTCAGCCCTTGTGGTCTGAGGAGAAAATTATAAATTGGTGGATAATGCGGGTCCACCGAGGAAAGACCACATCTCCTTACGGGTTGAAGATGGATGAGGTATTTTCGGACACCTACAATGAGTTTGTTGACTCCTATCAACCCATCGCTTTCACAAAGATCTTGCCCCAAAGTTTCCAACATTCTGATAGTGGTGAAAGTGAAGTAGAAGGAGAACACCCTTCAGTTGAAGAAGAGACTCCAGAGGAGGAAGAACAATAATATGTGTTTAAGCGAATATCGTTGATGAGCATCAGATATGCTCATATTTTTGTATAAGTACTAATGGTTTTTGCATGGCAATATATCATGAGTTGTATATTTTTATGAATCATTATGTATTTATTTAATGAAATCATGTGTATTATCTAATCTATGCGTGAAGTGTGTTTTGTGTAGTTATTCACCTGATTTTGTCATATTTTGCTCAGTCGAGGTCCTACATGGACCTGGCATGCTTTCGCTCATCAGACTAAGGCATACCAAGTAGGCGCCTTACTCATGAAGGTGCCTTACTAAGGTAGGTGCCTTACAAAAGTAGGTACCTTACTGAGGTAGGCACCTTACTGAGGTAGACACCTTACTCAAGTAAGCACCTTACTAAAGTAGGTGCATTACTGAGGTAGGCGCCAAGAAGGCGCCTTACTCAAGTAGGTGCCAAGTAGGTGCCAGAATTATACGTGTTGACCGGATGGCTATAGAAGGACCCCGTTGACCATAGTTCCATGTCATCTATGGGAAACCATTGAATGAATGAGTTATCCCAACCAGAGTGGATGAACACGTAACCACTCAACGAAGCAGAACCGTAACCAAGCAAAAATCATTCGATTGCCAAGAGACGATGAAAAGAGGTTTAAACGTACACCTGTTATAGTAACTAAACTATCCCAGTTTAGACTGTAACCAGGATGCATATTGTAATAGAACTGCAATAGGAAGTCTTATGTGTGTTATATAAACACATGAACTTCTCTGTAGCAGGGGAGGCAATATTTCAGAGAACATTATCGCATGTAATATTTCATTGCACTATTAATAAAAGCTTGAGCATTCTTTCATTTGCATATTGTCTTCATGATTCATTGGGTAGGATCTGTTGGAGCTCGAGCCCACTCCAAGCCAGTATTCCACCCCTACTTCTTAGTTATTTTCATAGATTTAATTATGCATGATAGTATGTTTATTTCTTAGATTAAATTTATTTGCTTTAGAGTGGTGTGCTTTTCAATTACGTAAGTGTGTTTACCACTTTCAGTGTGGAGTGTTTATTTTTACGTATTTTATTTATGCATAAGTTTTATTGGTGTGGATAAATCAATTGTTATTTTACAAACACCCCCAATGATAGTTGAATGGATTCATCTCAAAAGTGGTAGTGTGAGCAGTCTCAACCGTGGCACTTCAAAAGTCTATGAGCTCCCTGGTTTGACAATTTAAATGTGAGTGTTGTGACATATCTAGGATAAATTTAACCAGTGTTTGGCACCCAAAATTTTGGTATCATTGTCAGGGAAGTGCCACTAGTAGACTGACTACAGTACCCCTTAAAAACCTTCTATTTGACCTTGTATGAGTCCACCAAGAAAAAGAGGACCCGACGGTCATTTTATAAGATAGAGCCCATCAAAAAAATTTGAGTCAACCGAAGACTTAGAGTTTGAATTAGATTCTCCCGACTCATCACCAAATAGTCCACTGGAGTGAGCATCCTCACTTTGTGCAAAGCGCCTCCTCGTCTCATCGACCTGGGAAAGAACAGATCATCCTGAACCCTTTGTTTAAAAGGACACCCTCGGAGGAAGCCCTACTATGGAAAGTCATAGAGGATCAGACCATAACACCAACTGACTTAGAGGCTCTAATACAAAAAGTTTTGAATGACCGAAAGGCCATAGAAGCTGCATTAGAGACCACACTTCCTAAAAAATGGTCGAAGAAGTTTCATCTAGTTTTAGCTTCCCGATAGAGGAAGGAGTAGGGGAAACCAAAATGAAGAATATATCCCCTACCCATCTCCCTACCTTCAGGGGATACCCAACCGAAGACCCGACCATATTTTTGTTTAAATTTGATGTGTTGTGTAGGTCTATCGACTATAAATTAGATGCTCAGAAGCTAAAACTCTTTCCATCAACATTGGATGACTCAACTCTACACTAGTTTATCAGGTTGGGGAACAAGCAGATCACCACATGGGAAGAAATGAGGAAGCTCTTCCTAGAGTAGTACCAAGACTTTGGAAGAGCATGAGACTCCAGAGAAGAAGTCCTCAGCATGACACAGAAGGAGGATGAATCCCTAGAAGAATACTAGGAGAGGTTCAATTTCAACTTGCAATGATCCCCTCATGCGAAGCTAGGTGATAAGTCCCTCAAAAGCATATTTTTGAGAGGACTCAACAATGAGTCACTGGAAGCGCTAAACATGATTTTGGGAGGAGACGTTTACCAGCACGCGATGGAAGATATCCAAAAATTATGTCAGAACTACTCATGGAGGAGAGGTAAGCCCACCTCCAGAATAGTCAAGGTGACTACATCGATCACAAAAATAGAGATAGGCAACATGTTGGAAGATTTAAAGAGTGAAATGCTATCCTCTCTAGCATTACAGTTGGATACGCTCTTGCTGGAGAAGAAGAAACAAGAGAACGAAGCAATGTTGACCTATTTCTACCCAAAATGTAGAGGAAAGCATGCTAGGAATGCATGCCCAGAGAACAAGGTCAGAGTATGCATGGTTTGCCAATAGAATCACAAAACTTGACTATGCCCATAGCTACCCAATACCAAGGAGGATGCTGATGTAAGTGAAGCCTATTTCATGGGCAATCAAAGAAATTGGCAGCAACCCCCTATGGGGAATATGCCCATGGGGATGCCGCCCTATGGAGGAGGACCATATATGCCACAAGGGCAGCCACAACCACCCAATATGGGATGGTGGGGACCACCACCTTGGATGAATGTACCTCCAAGAGCTGCATTTCCCAATCAGCAACCATGGATGCCATATCAACATTCTAGGTAGTAGTGGAGGAACCACATTTCATGGAACTCTGCTCCACAAAACATGGCACAGGCTCCACCTCAGCAAGGCTTACCGACCCTACCTATGGTGAGACCTACATAGTTACCAACATAGTTGATGGTGAACCCAAATAATAAGGTAAACCAACCAACATATCAAGTAGAAGGAGAGATGTATCCGATGTATAATATTAGTTGTAATCCCATTCAACTTAGATCAGGCAAGCAGCTAGGAGTAGAAGCACCTCCCCTGGTAGAAGAGGAGGAAAACATAGGAGACTCCCCTCTTATAGAAGAGGTGGAGGAAGAAAAATTTGTTGAGAAAATAGAGGCTCCATTCCCTAAATGGTTGTAGGAATAGAGGAAGTCGACACAACCCAAGTTTGATATCCTTTCTAGCTTAAGGAATCTTCACAATTACTATCCCACTCTTCCAAGCTATCCAAGACGTCTCGATATATACCAAAGCGATAAAGGAGTTGTGCCTGAGGAAACTAGGATGTAAAGCAGCACAGACCATCAATGTCAAAGGAAAATTGGTTGACTTAATGATGGGGAATGCATATCATCCCAAATACGTAGACCCAAGAAGCCCGATGCTAACCATAAAAATAGGAGGGCATTCATTGGCTAACACCTTAGTTGATCTGGGTGCAACCATCAATGTAATGCCATAGGAGACCATGCAGAAGCTGAAGCTCACGAACCTAAAACCCACCAAGATGGTGTTACAATTGGTCGATCGATCAACTGTAGCACTAGAGGGAATGCTTGAGGACATCATCGTGATAGTTGATGCATGGGAATACCCAATAGATTTCCTAGTACTATAGTCTAAAATAGGATTGGGTGGTTATCCACTCATCCTGGGGAGGCCATGGTTAGCTATAGTTGATGCCTACATCAGCTGTCATGATGGACTGATGACCATCTCAAATGGTCAGAACATCAAGAGATTGACTATCTCACCTCCTGTATAGTCCATGGATATGCTGGGAGAACCCACATGGGACAATCAAGAGGATAGTTCATTGTCCATGCTCTAGCCGGTGATGGCATTAATAGAGTTGGAGGAGGAAGCCGATGAAGATGGTATCATCATGAGATTCCTTCAAGGAGAATCCTCCCTCATAGTTCTTGAGTCACCATTGGTCGGTGCTCAGGACCACCACACCAAGAAAATTGACATTGAGCCTAGAAGAACATTGAACGTCAGTAGTGGGTTGACCCCCACATAGCTAACAGAATTAAAAGAACTCCTAACCAGGCACCAACAAGCATTTGCCTAGGATTATTCGGATATGAAGGGAATCAGCCCAGAAATCTGCACCCATCGAATCTACCTCGAAGAGCAAGCAACCCCAGTCAGATAGCCATAGAGAAGGATGAACCCGACCATGAAGGAAATTGTTAAAGCTGAGCTATAGAAGATCGTATCAGTGGGATTCATCTATCCAATCTTCAACAGTGAATGGGTGTCACCACTTGTGGTGGTCCCCAAGAAAAATGGGAAATGGTAGATCTATGTTGATTATAGATCATTGAATAAAGTGACCAAGAAATATCACTTCCCACTTCCCTTCATTGATCAGGTATTGGATACACTATCTGGGAGAAAATACTTCTCCTTTCTGGATGGATTCAATGGATACAACCAAATCCAGATCGGGGAGGAAGACCAAGATAAGACAATGTTCACCTGCCCATGGGGAACGTTTACCTATAGAGTGCTACCCTTCGGGTTATGCAATGCACCAACCACCTTCCAAAGGGTGGTGTTAAGCATATTCTTAGATATTATGGGGGAGGCAATTGAGGTATATATGGATGACTTCACCATTTATGGAGAAACCTTTGAAGAAGCGATGACGAATTTGGAATGAGTACTCCAGAGGTGTGAAGAGAACAACTTATCCCTCAACAATGAAAAGTGCTTTATGATGATGCATGAGGGCATAGTGTTGGGACATCATCTCTCAGTAGAGGGAATTAAAGTTGATCAAAATAAAATAGAAGTCATCAAAGACTTACCCAGCCCAAAAATGTAGAGGGAAGTAAGAAGTTTTCTTGACTCTATCAGGTACTACAAGTGATTTATCATCGACTTCAGTAAAATTACCAAACCACTGCACACCCTACTGACAAAGGACGTAGAGTTTATCTAGATGGAGGATTACGAGCAAGCATTTCAGATACTGAAGGAGAAGCTGATTTCTACCCCAGTTTTATGGGGCCCAAATTGGGTTGTCTCATTTCATATATATTGTGATGCATCCAATAATGCAATTGAGGGCGATCCTCGAGCAGAATTATGGTGAGGAATTCTATGCCATTTATTATGTCAACAAGAACTTAGTAGGGGCTGAGCTCAACTACATAGTAACAAAAAAATAATTCCTCATAGTTGTGCATGCCATCAACAAATTTTGCCACTATATCACTAGGTACAAGGTGTTCGTTCACACGGACCATGCGGCCATCAGGTACCTAATGAGTAAACCAACGATCAGTGGTAGGATCATCAAGTGGCTTTTGTTGCTACAAGAGTTTGACATTACCATCATTGATAAGCCTGAGAAGGACAACATAGTCATGGACTTCCTATCTAGACTAATACCAGTAGATCATGTAGTGGTAGAGGACCAGTTCTTGGATGAACATTTGTTCATCATCAATGAACAAACATCATGGTATGTAGACATCGCCAACTATTTGGCCATCGGTAGAACTTCCCCTGCTCTTTCATACAGAGAGAAGTAGGTGATGATTGAAAAGAGTACTTCCTTTCAATGGATTGATGACCTCCTATTCAAAATAGGGCCCGACCAGATCATGAGGAGGTGCATAGCAGAGCATGAGTTTTTGGAGATACTCAAAGCTTGTCACAATGAGCCATGTGGAGGGCACTTTGTAGGGAGAAGGACTACGTATAAGGTGTTACATACTGGGTATTTTTGGCCCATGCTATTCAAATATGTAGCCACATATGCCAGCAGGTGTGATGAATGCCAGAGAATGGGTAGGCCAACCCATAGGGACGAAATACCCCTTCAACCTCACATGCATATAGAGCCCTTCGACAAGTGGGGCATGGATTTTATGGGACCCATCAACCCACCTTTGGCTGAGAGGAGATATATTCTAGTCTACACAGACTACATTACTAAATGGGTCGAAGTCCAGGCATTGAGGGACTCCAAGGAAGGGACAGTAGCTGAATTCCTATTTGCCCATATTTTTATGAGGTTTGGGGTGCCCAGGGAAATTACAATGGACCAAGGACCCCAATTTACCTCCAGGATAATTGAGGAGTTGATGGAGCAATATAGGGTTCAGCATAACAAGACTACCCCCTACCATCCATAGGTGAACGGACAGGTGGAAGTGACCAACAGGGAAATCGAGAACATCCTGATGAAAACCATGTAGTAGCATAAGAAGGATTGGGCTACAAGATTATTGGAGGTAGTGTGGGTATACAATACAATGTGGAAATCAACCATAGGCTTTACACCCTTCTAACTAGTATACGAGAAGGATGCAATGATGCCCATCGAGTTCGAGGTTAAGATGCTCAAAACGGTGGTAGAACTAGACCTAAGCCTAGATGAAGCACAGAGGGAATGAATTTGGTAGCTGAACTAGCTGGATGAATTTTGAATGGATGCCCTACAGAGAACAAAAATTATGCAGAGGCAAAGGAAGTAGTGGCATGACCACCACATTAAAATAAAATAATTCAAAGAAGGAGATTGGGTACTATTGTATGATTCTAGGTTCCAAGAGTGGAAGGGAAAATTGATGCAAAGGTGGATGGGACCATATGAAGTGGTGGAGATCATCAAAAATGGTGTTGTGCGCATCAAGACAATTGATGATAGCAACACCATTCTAACAGCTAATGGCCACTGGTTGCACCCATACCACACATCCGAAAGCTTACTGGTGGAGTCCAGAATAGGCATGGGGGAGACCCCATCCAAGTAAATTTTGCCAGAGTTCTCAACAACATGGTGGACACAGAGGTGTCCACCAAAAATAAGTTAGTGTAGTTTCTATTTTTTAGCTTATAGTGTGTTTTGTAGGAACAACGCCCGCATGCAAGCTATAGGCATCCTAAGAGCCAAGGCCTAATAGGCATGGATCGCATTTAACTACATTTTTTTTTTTTTTCTCATTTTCTTTTTGTAGGGAAATGGCCTGATTGCTTGAACAATAGGCATCTTGGGTAACAAGGCCTAGACCGGCTCAACATCCATGAACCTGCATGTTTAGGAAGATAGTTCTGATCCAAGCATGGGTGGGCACCAATTCCTTGCAAAGGAAAAATTACACACCCCCATGCCTGGACGAAGCAGACATCGACATAGTACGAGGAGAATTTTAGGAGGCTTGATCAACCTCACATCAATGGACACATCAACCCTTACTAACTTTTCAATGGTGGGAGAATACGTCTTACTCAGAAAGGGAGGCACCTTACTTTGGCACCTTACTCTAGAAGGGAGGTGCCTTACTCTAGAACCTTACTCCAAAAGGGAGGCACCTTACTCTGATGCCTTACTCTGGAAAGGAGGCACCTTACTCCACCAAGGAGGCGCCTTACTCAAGAGACGTTTTGACCACGATATCAAAAACATTATCAAGCTAGGTGCCTTACTCAAGGTAGGCGCCTCTTAAGTAGGTGCCTTACTCAAGCAAGTGCCTCGATCGAATCAAAAGCACATGTACAACTTGGTAGTACATGGAGCAACCGAAGCCAACACCATCATCTCATGTGATGGAAATATGAAAGCACCAAAAAATTTTAAAAATTATTGGATAGGATCTCTACACATCCCAAGGCCAACCATCGAGGAGATATGCATCCCAACCTGAACCAATAGGATCCATCGCATTTTTAGCGTAGGACCTCGAGCGAACCAAAATTGTAGTAACCAAGGTGACGTAATCAGCACATGGGAAATATATTATCAAGTACCAAATTGGCATACTCCACACAACACAAAATGACCAATCAGGTATGCGCATGATTTCTTTTAAATATATATGTAATTTTTCATATGATATGCTTCTCTAAAAATAATGTCGATGCAAGAATTGAATTCACCCCTCATGCCTAATACGTCATGTCAAAAATCAATTTGGGTGGTATACCCTACCAACCCCAATGCGAAAACAATTTCTAGAGTTAGGCACCTAAATCTATAAGAAGGTGCCTTACTGAGAATAGAGCATCAAGCCAGTAAAAATCAGTAGAGATTTCACCATGGGAGGATGATCGAAGAATCATGTGCTCAAAAATCATGAGCCCAGTGGCACTAAGGGGATTAGAGGAGAAGTCCACAATCGGTTTGAGGCGATCGGGTGGATGAATTACTATCACCTAGTCAGCCAAGACCAGGACATAGAGGCAACAAAGGATTTTGCTACCACTGTGAGCAGAGGAGTTTCCTGATTGCATGGACTAGAGATTCCAGTCACCCCAGAGCACATTGCTCATGTCACCGGTCTCCCCCTCACTAGAGAATGCACATACAAAGATGGCATGACAAAATAATGTGCAAAATTATTGCTCGAATAGAGGAACATCCAATGCGACCATGGGGGGCTCCCAAAGTAAGGACTCTCGATGCACCTGAGGAAGCTCTTTGAATAGGTTGTGAGATACTTCACATGCATCAAGAAGTATTCACACCTAAACATAAACCATATACAATTCTTGAACCACCTAGTGCATGGGTGAGAAATTAACATCTCATTCTACCTAGAAAATGCCCTACAGGATGAGGCATCATGATACTAGCAAGGAGAGGTCTCTGCCCTAGCCCACCATGGGCTAATTATAGCCTTGATACACCATGTAGAGGAGCACAAGGGAAGCTCATCGATGGTAGGGGCTGAACACTCTGGTGCACAAGAGTAGGTGGCAATCGAAGTAGAGCAAGAGGTCAAATTACGAGTAGCAATCAAAGAAGTTAGGGTCAAACATTCTGATGCATAGGAGGTAGCATTAGAGGCTAGATACAAGGCTAAATTTGGGGGAATTTCTAAAGGGGAACAACCCCAAACTTCACTAGATGCTATAGAGGAGGGGCAGATTTCTCTACCTAATTATACGAAGGATAGGCCAGAATCCTCTAGCCTCAAACCCACAACTCGATGGATAGAGCGCATACGTGATCGAAGATGCCTACGATGACTAATTCTATCGAGAGAGGAAGAAGAGGAAGATGCAGAGGTCAGATTCATAGCCCAAACCTTATAGAATTTGGTTACCCATAGTCCACAAGACCCATAGTCTTCAACAGGCCTACAACAGTAGTCCGAGGTGCCGATGGGAGAGGACCACACTAGGCAGAGCGAGAATTTCATGATGTAGGTATTATTCGAGGAATTTAAGGAGATGACTATGAGAAAAATTTAGAGGTAGGAGGCCACCATCACCCAATTATAGCAACTGATCTAGTAGCTCAGGGCAGAGAACCAGCAGTTGTAGATTAGGGCGATTGAGAGGTAGGATACCTCTACCCAAATAGATTGGGCAATTGAGGTGCCCACAAACTCTCCAACATCACTAGAGAGGGTAGTCTCATCCGGGGTAGTCAGGTCGAATACCCAAAATGAGGAAGTAGAGGTAGGAGAGGGTTCATGCACCTCTGATAGAGTGACTACAGAGGAACACGGGAATTCTATTTTTCAAATAGAAACCCATGTTATTAACATTGATGATGATGAGGAGCCTTCAAGGCAGAGCCAAGGGAAAAACCCTAAACCTGAGGCCAAGAAGGACTCTCTAGAGCACTAGGTACCCAAAATTGAGGGACCACTACCTGAAGAACCAGAGGAGCAGGCATCGAGTGACCAAGGAACAGGGGAGACAGCTATAGGGGACCTAAGACCAGAAGGGTAGATTCTCAGATCCTCTAACAGGGAGGCATCTCCCATGGGAAAGGAAGATATCCCCACGTAGGCCACCACTATACCAGATAGGAGGAAAGGGAAGGTACCTCAAACATCATAGAAGAGGGCCAAAAGAAAGGCCAAAGTTACATTCACCGAACCGAACCCCCACTCGGATGAAGAATGGGAAGAAGGCATGCAGGCCTTCACTGAACGAAAATAAAATTTTAAAAATCTCCATGAGGAGTTCGAGGTAGCAAAGGTAGCTAGGAAAGCTACCAAGAAGGTCAAAAGAGGGCCTAGTATCTGTGTGGACCCTACTATGGATGACCAATTTTGGGAGATCTATGGTTCATCATAGGGTCGACCTTCCAAGATGAGGAAATGGTTGGAAATATGGGGGATATATGGACCAGAGGCAGAGGTAGCAATGATTATAGAAGAAAATGTTGGCCTCACCCCTGAAGAACTTTGGTTGTACAAGGCTAGCATGGTCATTCGAAAGAGGGATGATTCTGATATTCCATTTGGAGAGTTATGCCCTCAACTCGCTGACTTATGGCAGGAAGCAGAGGTGGCCTTCCAGAAAGGAGAAATGACTATAGCAGCAGCACCCAACATAGGTGCTGGGCCAAGCATGATAGGGAGGCATAGCTAGCATACTAGGAAGCCGACGTAGAATGAAGGCCAAACCAATGCAACTAGAAGCCAATGTAGCCAGAGGTCAACACAACCTAAAAATGCCCCACAACAAACTAGTGCCCTGCAATAGAAATGAAAGCCTCAGATGAAGGGAAAGCCAAGGCCACTAGTAAGAAAAAGAAATAGGGAGAAGTGGCCTATGCGAAGGAGGTGATTACCAATTTTAGGTGCCATGAGGGCATGGCACATATTAGGCATGGGGGGATGATGAGCACCAGATATGCTCATATTTTTGTATAAGTACTAATGGTTTTTGCATGGCAATATATAATGAGTTGTATATTTTTATGAAACATTATGTATTTATTTAATGAAATCATGTGTATTATCTAATCTATGCATGAAGTGTGTTTTGTGTAGTTATTCACCTGATTTTGTCATCTTTTGCTCAGTCGAGGTCCTACATGGACCTGGCATGATTCCACTCATCAGACTAAGGCATACCAAGTAGGCACCTTACTCAAGAAGGTACCTTACTGAGGTAGGCACCTTACTCAAGTAGGCACCTTACTGAGGTAGGTGCCTTACTCAAGTAGGCACCTTACTGAGGTAGGCACCTTACTCAAGTAGGTACCTTACTGAGGTAGGCACCTTACTCAAGTAGGCACCTTACTAAGTAGGCACCTTACTCAGTAAACTCAAGTAGGTGCCAAGCAGGCACCTTACTCAAGTAGGTGCCAGAATTATACGTGTTGATCGAACAACTGTAGAAGGACCCCATTGACCATAGTTCCATGTCATCTATGGGAAACCACTGAATGAATGAGTTATCCCAACCAGAGTGGATGAACATGTAACCACTCAATGAAGCAGAACCGTAACAAAGCAAAAATCATCCGATTGCCAAGAAATGATGAAAAGAGGTTTAATCATACGCCTATTACAATAACTAAACTATCCCAGTTTAGACTGTAACCAGGATGCCTATTGTAACAGAACTACAATAGGAAGTCCTGTGTGTGTTATATAAACACACGGACTTCTCTATAGCAGGGGAGGCAAATATTTTAGAGAACATTATCGCATGTAATATTTCATTGCACTATTAATAAAAGCTTGAGCATTCTTTCATTTGCGTGTTGTCTTCATGATTCGTTGGGCGGGATCTGCTGGAGCTCGGGCCCACTCCAAGCTAGTATTCCTCCCCTACTTCTTAGTTATTTTCGTAGATTTAATTATGCATGATAGTATGTTTATTTCTTAGATTAAATTTATTTGCTTTAGAGTGGTGTGCTTTTCAATTACGTAAGTGTGTTTACCGCTTTCAGTGTGGTGTGTTTATTTTTACGTATTTTATTTATGCATAAGTTTTATTGGTGTGGATGAATCAATTGCTGTTTTACAAACACCCCCAATGATAGTTGAATGGATTCATCTCAAAAGCGGTAGTGTGAGCAGTCTCAACCGTGGCACTTCAAAAGTCTACGAGCTCCCTGGTTTGACAATTTAAATGCGAGTGTTGTGACATATATAGGACAAATTTAACCAGTGTTTGGCACCCAACACTTTTGGCACCATTTCCGGGGAAGCACCACTAGTAGACTGACCACAGTACCCCTTGAAAACCTTCTATTTGACCTTGTATGAGTCCACCAAGAAAAATAGGACCCGACGGTCATTTTATAAGATAGAGCCCATCAAAAAATATGAGTCAGCCAAAGATTTAGAGTTTGAATTAGATTCTCCCGACTCATCACCAGTAGTCCACTAGAGTGAGCACCCTCACTTTGTGCAAAGCGCCTCCTCGTCTCATCGACCTAGGAAAGAACAAATCATCCTAAACCTGTTGTTTAAAAGGACACCCTCGAAGGAAGCCCTACTGTGGAAAGTCATAGAGGATCATACCGTAACACCAACTGACTTAGAGGCTCTAATACAAAAAGTTTTGAATGATCGAAAGGCCATAGAAGCTGCATTAGAGACCACACTTCCTAAAAAAATGGCCGAAGAAGTTTCATCTGGTTTTAGCTTCCCGATAGAGGAAGGAGTAGGGGAAACCAAAATGAAGAATATATCCCCTACCCATCTCCCTACCTTTAGGGGATACCCAACCGAAGACCCTGACCTATTTTTGTTTAAATTTGATGTGTTGTGCAGGTCTGTCGACTATAAGTCAGATGCTCAGAAGCTGAAACTCTTTCCATCAACATTGGATGACTCAGCTCTACGCTGGTTTATCGGGTTGGGGAACAAGCAGATCACCACATGGGAAGAAATGAGGAAGCTCTTCCTAGAGTAGTACCAGGACTTCGGTAGAGCACGAGACTCCAGAGAAGAAGTCCTCAGCATGACACAGAAGGAGGATGAATCCCTGGAAGAATACTAGGAAAGGTTCAATTTCAACCTGCAGTGATCCCCTCATGCGAAGCTAGGTGATAAGTCCCTCAAAAGCATATTTTTGAGAGGACTCAACAATGAGTCACTGGAAGCGCTAAACATGATCTTGGGAGGAGATATTTACCAACACGTGATGGAAGACATCCAACAATTATGTCGGAACTACTCACGGAGGAGAGGTAAGCCCACCTCCAAAATAGTTAAGGTGACCACATCGGTCACAAAAATAGAGATAGGCAACATGTTGGAAGATTTAAAGAGTGAAATGCTATCCTCTCTAGCATTGCAGTTGGATACGCTCTTGTTGGAGAAGAAGAAACAAGAGAATGACGCAGCATTGACCTATTTTTACCCAAAATGCAGAGGAAAGCATGCTAGGAATGCATGCCCAGAGAACAAGGTCAGAGTATGCATGGTTTACCAATAGAATCACAAAACTTGACTATGCCCATAGCTGCCCAATACCAAGGAGGATGCTGACGTAAGTGAAGCCTATTTCATGGGCAATCAAAGAAATTGGTAGCAACCCCCTATGGGGAATATGCCCACGGGGATGTCACCCTATGGAGGAGGACCATATATGCCACAAGGGTAGCCACAACCACCCAATATGGGATGGTGGGGACCACCACCTTGGATGAACGTACCTTCGGGAGCTACATTTCCCAATCAAAAACCATGGATGCCATATCAAATTTTGGGGGGGAGGGGGGGAACCAAGTTCTTGGGAACTCCTCCACAAAATATGGCATAGGCTCCACCTCAACAAGGCTTATCGGCCCTACCTACGGTGAGACCTACATAGTTACTAGCATAGTCGATGGTGAACCCAAATAATAAGGTAAACCAGCCAGCATATCAAGTAGAGGGAGAGATGTATCCGATGTATCATATTAGTTGTAATCCCATTCAACTTAGATCAGGCAAGCAGCTAGGAGTAGAAGAACCTCCCCTGGTAGAAGAGGAGGAAAACATAGGAAACTCCCCTCTTATAGAAGAGGTGGAGGAAGAAAAAGTTATTGAGAAAATAGAGGCTCCATTCCCTAAATGGTTGTAGGAATAGAGGAAGCCGACACAACTCGAGTTCGATATCCTTTCTAGCTTAAGGAATCTCACCGTAACTATCCCACTCTTCCAAGCTATCCGAGACATCCCGATATATACCAAAGTGATAAAGGAATTGTGCCTAAGGAAACCAGGATGTAAAGTAGCACAGACCATCAATGTCGAAGGAAAATTGGCTGACTTGATGATGGGGAATGCATATCATCCCAAATACGTAGACCTAGGTGTTGACCATAAAAATAGGAGGGCATTCACTGGCTAACACCTTAGTTGATCTGGGTGTAGCCATCAACGTAATGCCATAGGAGAGCATGTAGAAGTTGAAGCTCACAAACCTAAAACCCACCAAGACGGTGTTACAATTGGTCGATCGGTCAACTATAGCACCAGAGGGAATGCTTGAAGACATCATCATGATAGTTGATGCATGGGAATACCCGATAGATTTCTTGGTGCTACAGTCTAAAATAGGACTGGGTGGTTATCCACTCATCCTAGGGAGGCCATGGTTAGCTACGGCTGATGCCTACATTAGCTACCATGATGGACTTATGACCATCTCAAATGGTCATAATATCAAGAGACTGACTATCTCACCTCCTATGTAGTCCATGGATACACTGGGAGAACCCACGTTGGACAATCAGGAGGATAGTTCATTGTCTATGCTCCAGCTAGTGATGGCATTAATAGAGTTGGAGGAAGAAGCTGACAAAGATGACATCATCACGAGATTCCTTCAAGGGGAATCCTCCCTCATAGTTCTTGAGTCATCGTTGGTCGGTGCTCAGGACCACCACACCAGGAAAATTGACATTGAGCCTGGAAGAACATTGAACGTCAACAGTGGGTTGACCCCCACACAACTAACAGAGTTAAAAGAACTCCTAGCCAGGCACCAACAAGCATTTTCCTGGGATTATTTGGATATGAAGGGAATCAGCCCAGAAATCTGCACCCATCGAATCTACCTCGAAGAGTAGGTGACCCCAGTTAGACAACCACAGAGAAGGATGAACCCAACCATGAAGGAAATTGTTAAAGCTGAGCTACAGAAGCTCTTGTCAGCAGGATTCATCTACCCAATCTTCGATAGCGAATGGGTGTCACCACTTGTGGTGGTCCCCAAGAAAAATGGGAAATGGTGGATCTGTGTTGATTATAGATCATTGAATAAAGTGACCAAGAAATATCACTTCCTACTTCCCTTCATTGATCAGGTATTGGATACACTATCTGGGAGAAAATACTTCTCCTTTTTGGATGGATTCAATGGATACAACCAAATCCAGATCGGGGAGGAGGACCAAGATAAGACAACATTTACCTGCCCATGGGGAACGTTCACCTACAGAGTGCTACCCTTCGGGTTATGCAATGCACTAGCCACCTTCCAAAGGGTGGTGTTAAGCATATTCTTGGATATGATGGGGGAGGCAGTTGAGGTATATATGGATGACTTCACCATTTATGGGGAAACCTTTGAAGAAGTGATGATGAATTTGGAACGAGTGCTCCAGAGGTGTGAAGAGAACAACTTATCCCTCAATAATGAAAAGTGCTTTATGATGATGCATGAGGGCATAGTGCTAGGACATCATCTCTCGGTAGAGGGAATTAAAGTTGATCAAAATAAAATAGAAGTCATCAAAGACTTACCTAACCCAAAAATGTAGAGGGAAGTAAGAAGTTTTCTCAGCTCTATCAAGTACTATAGGTGATTTATCATCGACTTTAGTAAGATTGCCAAACCACTGCACACCCTACTGACAAAGGATGTAGATTTTATCTAGATAGAGGATTATGAGCAAGCATTTTAGACATTAAAGGAGAAGATGATTTTTACCCTAGTTTTATGGGACCCAAATTGGGTTATCCCATTTCATATATATTGTGATGCATCCAATAATGCAATTGGAGCAGTTCTTGGGAAGAAGGATGGTGAGGAATTCTACACCATTTATTATGTCAGTAAGAACTTAGTAGGGGCTGAGCTCAATTACATAGTAATAGAAAAATAATTTCTCGTAGTTGTACATGCCATCAACAAATTCTACCACTATATCACTAGGTACAAGGTGTTCGTTCACACGGACCATGCGACCATCAGGTACCTAATGAGTAAACCAATGATCAATGGTAGGATCATCAGGTGGCTTTTGCTGTTGTAGGAGTTTGACATTACCATCGTTGATAAGCCTGGGAAGGACAACGTAGTCACGAACTTCCTATCCAGGCTAATACCAGTAGATCACGCAATGGTAGAGGACCAATTCTTGAATGAACATTTGTTCGTCATCAGCGAACAAACATCATGGTATGCAGACATCACCAACTATTTGGCCACCGGTAGAACTTCCCCTACTCTTTCATATAGAGAGGAGGCGATGATTGAAAAGAGTGCTTCCTTTCAATGGATTGATGGCCTCCTATTCAAAATAGGGCCCGACCATATCATGAGGAGGTGCATAGCAGAGCATGAGTTTTTGGAGATACTCAAAGCTTATCATAGTGAGCCATGTGGAGGGCACTTTGTAGGGAGAAGGACTAAGTATAAGGTGTTATAGAATGGGTATTTTTGGCCCACATTATTCAAATATGCAGCCACATACGCCAACAGGTGTGATGAATTCCAGAGAATGGGTAGGCCGACCCATAGGGATGAAATACCCCTTCAACCTCACATGCATATAGAGCCCTTCGACAAGTGGGGCATGGATTTTGTGGGACCCATCAACCCACATTTAGTCGGGAGGAGATATATTCTAGTCTGCATAGACTACGTTACTAAATGGGTCGAAGTCCAGGTGCTGAGGGACTCCAAGGAAGGGATAGTAGCCAAATTCCTATTCACCCATATTTTTATGAGGTTTGGGGTGCCTAGGGAAATTACAATGGACCAAGGACCCCAATTTACCTCCAGGATAATTGAGGAGTTGATGGAGCAATACAGGGTTCGGCACAACAAGACTACCCCCTACCATCCATAGGTGAACGAGCAGGTGGAAGTGACCAATAGGGAAATCAAGAACATCCTGATGAAAACCGTGCAACAGCACAGAAAGGATTGGGCTGCAAGATTGTTGGAGGTAGTGTGGGCATACAATACAATATGGAAATCAACCACAGGCTTTACCCCCTTCTATCTAGTATACGGGAAGGATGCAATGATGCCCATCGAGTTTGAGGTTAAGATGCTCAGAATGGTGGTAGAACTAGACCTGAGCCTAGATGAAGCATAGAGGGAATGAATTCGATAGCTGAACCAGCTGGACAAATTTTGAATGGATGCCCTACAAAGAACATAAATCATGTAGAGGTAAAGGAAGTAGTGGCATGACCACCACATTAAAATGAAATAATTTAAAGAAGGAGATTGGGTACTATTGTATGATTCTAGGTTCTAGGAGCGGAAGGGAAAACTGATGCAAAGGTGGATGGGACCGTACGAAGTGGTGGAAATCATTAGAAATGGTGTTGTGCATGTCAAGACAATTGATGGTAGCAACACCATTCTAATAGCTAATGGCCACCGATTGTGCCCATACCACATGTCCGAAAGCTTGTTGGTGGAGTCCAGAATAGGCATGGGGGAGACCCCATCCAAGTAAATTTTTCTAGAGTTCTCAACAACATGGTGAACACAGAGGTGTCCACCAAAAATAAGCTAGAGTAGTTTCCTATTTTTTAGCTTATAGTGTGTTTTGCAGGAACAACGCCCGCATGCAAGCTACAGGCATCCTGAGAGCCAGGGCCTAATAGGCATGGATCATGTTTAACTACATTTTTCTTTTCTTTTTCATTTTATTTTTGTAGGGAAATGGCTTGATTGCTCGAACAATAGGCATCTTGGGTCACAAGGCCTAGACCGGCTCAACATCCATGAACCTGCATGTTTAGGAAGATAATTTGTATCCAAGCACGGGCGTGGGCACCAATTCCCTACAAAGGAAAAATTACGCACCCCCGTGCCTGGACGAAGCAGACGCCGACGTAGTGCAAGGAGAATTTTAGGAGGCTTGATCAACCTCACATCAACGGACACATCAGCCCCTGCTAAATTTTCAATAGTGGGAGGATGCCTTACTCCAGAAGGGAGGTGCCTTACTCTGGCGCCTTACTCTAGAAGGGAGGCACCTTACTATGGAACCTTACTCCAGAAGGGAGGCACCTTACTCCACCAAGGAGGCACCACTCCGGAGGTGTTTTGACCATAATTTCAAAAAAAATGATCAAGTGGCACCTTACTAAGGTAGGCACCTTACCGAGGTAGGTGCCTTACTCAAGTAGGCACCTTATTGAGGTAGGCGCCTTACTGAAGTAGGTGCCTTACTCAAGCAAGTGCCTTGATCGACTCAAAAGCACATGCGCAACTTGGCAATACATGGAGCAACCGAAGCCAACACCATCATCTCACGTGATGGAAATCCGAAAGCACCCAAAAATATTTTGAAATTATTGGACAGGATCTCTGCACGTCCCAAGGCCAACCATCGAGGAGATATGTATCCCAACCTAAACCAATAGGATCCACCATATTTTTAGCATAGGACCTCGAGCGAACCAGAATTGTAGTACCCAAGGTGACGTAATCAGCACATGGGAAATATATTATCGAGTACCAAATTGGCATACTCCATGTAACATGAAATGACCAATCAGGTATGCGCATGATTTCTCTTAAATATATACGTAATTTTTCATATGATATGCTTCTCTAAAAATAATGTTGGCATAAGAATTGAATTCACCCCTCATGCCTAATACGTCATGCCAAAAATCAATTCGGGTGGTGTACCCTGCCAACCCCAATGCGAAAATAATTTCTAGAGTTAGGTGCCTGAGTCTATAAGAAGGTGCCTTACTGAGAATAGGGCATCAAGCCAGTCAAAATCAGTAGAGAGTTCACCATGGGAGGATGTTCGAAGAATCATGCACTCAAAAAGCATGAGCCCAGCGACACTAAGGGGATTAGGGGAGAAGTCCACAACCGATTTGAAGCGGTCGGGTGGATGAATTACTATCGTCTGGTCAGCCAAGACCAGGACATAGAGGCAACAAAGGAGTTTGCTACCATTGTGAGTGAAGGAGTTGCCCGGTTGCATGGACTGGAGATTCCAGTCACCCTAGAGCACATTGCTCATGTCACTGGTCTCCCCCTCACTAGGGAATGCACATACAAAGATGGTGCGACAAAATAGTGCATAGAATTATTGCTTGGATAGAGGAATGTCCGATGCGACCATGGGGGGCTCCCAAAATAAGGACTCCTGATGCACCTGAGGAAGCTCTTTGAGTAGGTTGCGAGATACTTCACATGCACCGAGAAGTATTCACACCTGAACGCGAACCATATGCAGTTCTTGAACCACCTGGTGCACGGGCGAGAAATTAACATCTCGTTCTACCTAGAAAATGCCCTACAAGATGAGGTATCATGATACCAGAGAGGGGTGGTCTCTGCCCTAGCCCACCATGGGCTAATTATAGCCCTGATACGCCATGTGGAGGAGCACAGGGGAAGCTCATCGGTGGTAGGGGCTGAACACTCTAGTGTGCAAGAGTAGGTGGTAGTCAAAGCAGAGCAAGAGGTCAAATTACGAGTAGTGGCCAAAGAAGTTAGGGCCAAACATTCTGATGCACAGGAGCAGGCGGTATCAAAGGCTAGATACAAGGCTAAATTGGGGGGAATATCTAAAGGGGAACAACCCCAAACTTCACTAGATGTTGCAGAGGAGGGGTAGAATTCTCTACCCAATTATATGGAGGATAGGCCAGAATCCTCTAGCCCTGAACCCTCAACTTGATGGGTAGAGTGCATACGCGGTTGGATATGCCTACGATGACTAATTATGTCGAGTGAAGAAGAAGAGGAAGATGTGGAGGTTGGATTCATGGCCCAAACCTTGCAAAATTTGGTCGCTCGTAGTCCACAAGACCCACAGTCTTCGGTAAGCCTGCAATAGTAGTTCGAGGTGCCGATGGGAGAGGATTACACTGGGTAGAGTAATAATTTCATGATGTAGGTATTGTTCAAGGAATTTAAGGAGATGACTATGAGAAATATGTAGAGGTAGGAGGCCATCATTACCCAATTATAACAACTGATCCAACAGCTTAGGGTAGAGAACCAGCAGTTGTAGATCAGGGTGATTGAGAGGCGGGATACCTCTACCCAAATAGATTGGGCAATTGAGGTGCCCACAAACTCTCCAACCTCGCTAGAGAGGGTAGTATCATTTGGGGTAGTCAATTTGAATGCCCAAAATGAGGAAGTAGAGGTAGGAGAGGGTTCGTGCACCTCTGATAGAGCGACTAGAAACCCATATTATTGACATTGATGATGATGAGGAGCCTTCAGGGCAGATCCAAGGGAAAAACCCTAAACCCAAGGCCAAGAAGGACTCTCCAAAGTACCAAGTACCCAAAATTGAGGGACCACTACCTGAAGAACCAGAGGAGCAGGCATCGGGTAACCAAGAAATAGGGGAGATAGCTACGGGGGACCTAAGATCAGAAGGGTAGATTCTTAGATCTTCTAATAGGGAGGCATCTCCCATAGGAAAGGAAGATATCCCCACGTAGGATTCCACTATACCAGATAGGAGGAAATGGAAGGCACCTCAAATGTCATAGAAGAGGGCCAAAAGAAAGGCCAGAGTTACATTCACCAAACCGAACCCCCACTCGGATGAAGAATGGGAAGAAGGCATGCAGGCCTTCACTGAACGAAAAGAAAATTTTGAAAATATCTGTGAGGAGTTCGAGGTGGCAAAGGTAGCTAGGAAATCTACCAAGAAGGCCAAAATAGGGCCTGGTATCTATGTGGACCCTACTACGGATGACCAATTTTGGGAGATCTATGGTTCGTCATAGGGCCGGCCTTCCAAGATGAGGAAATGGCTGGAAATACGGGGGATATACGGACCAGAGGTAGAGGTAGCAACAATTGCAGAATAAAATGTTGGCCTCACCCTCAAATAACTTTAGTTGTACAAGGCCAGCATGGTCATTCAAAAGAGGGATGATTCTGATATTCCCTTCGGAGAGTTACGCCCTCAACTCACTGACTTGTGGTAGGAAGTAGAGGCGGCCTTCTAGAAGGGAGAAACGACTATGGTAGCAGCACCCAACATAGGTGTTGGGCCAAGCATGATAGGGAGGCATATACAGTGCACTAGGAAGCTAGTGTAGAATGAAGGCCAACCCAGCATAGTCAAAAGCCAGCGTAGCCAGAGGACAACACAACCTAAAAATGCCCCGCAACAAACTAGTGCCCCACAATAGAAATAGAAGCCTCAGACTGAAGGGAAAGCCAAGGCCACTAGTAAGAAAAATAAATAGGGAGAAGTGGCCTATGCGAAGGAGGTGATTACCGATTTTAGGTGCCACGAGGGCATGGCACATATTAGGCATGGGGGGATGATGAGCACCAGATATGCTCATATTTTTGTATAAGTACTAATAGTTTTTGCATGGCAATATATAATGAGTTGTATATTTTTATGAAATATTATGTATTTATTTAATGAAATCATGTGTATTATCTAATCTATGCGTGAAGTGTGTTTTGTGTAGTTATTCACCTGATTTTGTCATCTTTTGCTCAATCGAGGTCCTACACGGACCTGGCACGCTTTCGCTCATCAGACTAAGGTATACCAAGTAGGTGCCTTACTCATGAAGGCACCTTACTAAGGTAGGCGCCTTACTCAAGTAGGCGCCTTACTGAGGTAGGTGCCTTACTAAGGTAGGTACCTTACTCAAGTAGACACCTTACTGAGGTAGGCATAAAGCAGACACCTTACTCAAGTAGGAGCCAAGCAGGCGCCTTACTCAAGTAGGCACCATAATTATACGTGTTGACCAGACGACTATAGAAGGACCTCATTGACCACAGTTCCACATCATCTATGGGAAACCTCTGAATGAATGAGCTATCCCAGTCGGAGTGGATGAACACATAACCACTCAACGAAGCAGAACCATAACCAAGAAAAAATCATTCGATTGTCGGGAGACGATGAAAAGAGGTTTAAACGTACGCCTATTATAGTAACTAAACTATCCCAGTTTAGACTGTAACCAGGATGCCTGTTGTAACAGAACTGCAATAGGAAGTCCTGTGTGTGTTATATAAACACACGGACTTCTCTGTAGTAGGGGAGGCAATATTTTAGAGAACATTATCACATGTAATATTTCATTGCACTATTAATAAAATCTTGAGCATTCTTTCATTTGCACATTGTCTTCGTGATTCGTTGGGTGGGATCTACTGGAGCTCAAGCCCACTCCAATCCAGTATTCCATCCCTACTTCTTAGTTATTTTTGTAGATTTAATTATGCATGATAGTATATTCAATTATGCAAGTGTGTTTCCAAGGTTCAAATCTTGGGCCTTACCAGACTGAACCCTTGTCCCTTTCCTGGTGCTTTCAGTGGCGTAAAAGGTTTAAAATGATTGTGGCATGGTGGTTATAGGGGTGTACTACGTGAAGATCTATATGGCAGCTTCTAGGGCTGACAACGCAAAATACTGTGGCGGCCATAAAAAGCTGGACAGTCTACCCAGATTCGTAGCGGCTACCGATTCCACCATGTAAATTCAAAAAAAAAAAGAATTATGCAAGTGTGTTCACCACTTTCAGTGTGGTGTGTTTATTTTTACATATTTTATTTATGCATAAGTTTTATTGGTGTGGACGAATCAATTGTTGTTTTACATACACCCCCAATTATATTTGAATGGATTCATCTCAAAATCGGTAACGTGAGCAGTCTCAATCATGGCACTTCAAAAGTCTACGAGCTCCCTGGTTTGATAATTTAAATGCGAGTGTTGTGACATTTATTGGACAAATTTAACCAATGTTTGGCACCCAACTATCATAGCGAATGAAGTAGAAAGTTGAAGAGGTGCCTCTGCCAAAGAAGTAGACTGTTCAAGATGCGTCCCCTTTTCCCAAAGCTGTAAGGAGACAAAGGACTGGTGCTACCTCTCCTTCTATTGCTGATTTTTTTATGGCTATAGTTCCCATAGTTCCAGTTGTTTTGGTGATTGTTATTTCTTCTCCATCAGTGATATAGGCTCTGATTACGGTTGCACAATTGTTTCCAAATATACATGAGTAGTAGGAGGACCAATAGTCATAGAGTCCTCAGGTGGAGGTCTTGGACATCGACGAGAACATGAATATTGAAGAGAGAGTGGAAGAGCAATTAGAGAAACTAGAAAAAATTATTTCATAGTCGCTCCCATCCTCACACACATGGTGTCTACACCCAAAGGTACATCTTCTCTTCCCACTTCTATTTCTTTAGAGCATGTAGTGATTACCAGTTCACTCCCATCAGTTTTAGTGTCAGTCTCTCCATATTTTGGTATGCCCTCTGTATCCATTTTGCTTCCCTCTTCTTCCCTTCCTGAAGTCACTACTGCTCCTTCTCTTCCCCTTTATTTTTCCCCCCTTTCTTTCAGTTCATATGCATCAGGGCCAAACCCATTTTCGTGCCCTTCCCCTTCCATTCTTGCCACCACTTTTGCCAAGGCTGTAAGTATGCAGGATCCTCCCAGAGTGATCATAACTACATCTAAACCCAGTTCCTCCTATTCTAGTTGTTTCATCTACTTCCTTTGAGCCTGACCTCTCAGAAGTTTTGATACCATTCACACCCTTTTTGGAGCTACAAGTACTACCTAATGTTTAGGTGGCACCAAAATAGCCTGACGTGGATAAAATCAATTGGGTGCACCTAAGTTCATCATAGTGGTTGAAAAGTAAGAGGAAAAAAAAAGCTATGGCTCCAGCTTGGTCGCTCAAGAAGGTTGCCTTTGATCCAGTTGTCATGGAAGCTCACACGACTAAAATCACTCCCTTGGTTCAGAAGCCAAAAGGACAAATATTGTCGAGTGATTATGTTTGTGAGACCATAACAGATGACCTCACCAGGATTGATCCTACAGAGAATATGGGCAACATACAAGTTGATATGAGTTCGGTATACTTTCATGGCAAGTATTTTAAGCAAAAATATTTTGATAATGAGAATAAAATTATCAAGCTCAAAAATGCCTTGGCTAAGAGTAGAGCGTAAGAGGAAAGGACAACCATCGAGAATGAACACTTGCATCGACAAGTCAGAGTGCACTTAAAGGAAATGGATGCTACAAGGATAGAAATACATGCACTATGAATGCAGTTAGAGGCCATATAGAATCAACTAGTAGAGAAGGTCGCACAGGCTGTGGGTTTTTCCCTGAAAAGTATCAAGGAGGTGCATTTTCGTTCGATCTAGAACTATGAGAAGTTGACAGCACAAGTAGTTCAAGTGTTGCATTATTTATGGGTGGCTCGAATATAGATTTATATGGGGCGATAGTTGATAGATACCACTAAGGAGATATTTGAGTCGTACATGGAGATGGCTGTAAACATTTAGGCCTTAGCTAATTCCAGCATACACATTCGTCCCCTGAGCAAAATGGATCACACTTGGTCAACTACAAAGGTCACCTTGCATAGTTATTTTTATATAATGGACCTGGTGATGGAAGGCCAGAAGATTCTTAATACCATCGAGTGAGAGCATATAGTTTCCATGACTCATTTTGATTCTCTTACCGATATGGGCTTCCCTGATTTCCTAGATGAATGGGGTGAACCTCTACCAAAGGAACAATTGGAAGTGACCTAGAATAAATTCATGGAGGATACCTCAGAAATAAATGGATGGGAGAAGCCCATAATCGAAGCACAGGTGTTGACACTCATGTAGAAGTATACCCGCATGGAGCTTTCACTATTTGAGCTAGCTCAACGAGCAAAGTGCCTCAATTTGGAAGATGTCTAGAATCTACATTTTGTTTACGAGTCATTGAGTGCTCCCTGCTTATTCACCACTCATGATTGGGAGGAGGTAGTCATAGTTTATGAAGTAACTTCTAAAATCCTCAAAGCACAGGATCAAATAGTAGTAGCAGAGCGCGCAGTGGTAGAGAAGGCAACAGAGGAAGCAGAGCGGGCAAATGTACTATGAGTGGTAGTTGAATCCGAAGTCATAGAGAAGACAGAAGAGGATGCGCATAGAAATTCATCCATATCAAAAGCACCAGCAAAGGTTTTTGACAAATAACCTTTGTAGAAGCCCAATGGATAAAGGCCTGGGATCGCTTGCATCCATGCGAGCTGGATACCCCATGAGTCACCAAAAATGTTGGCAGTTTTGCAATATACCATATTGACATTTTGATGATATTATATTAATGTAAAATTGGAAAATATCGGTAAGTATAATAATATTATGTTACATATTTTGATTGATATATTATGTTGTAGTTAGATTTTATTTCTTTGCATCCTTTTATTTTGCAAATAATGGAATTTTAAGGAAAAAAGGCTAGAAAAATGAATTGGAGGCTTTGGTTTGTGTCATCTGTAAAATTTTTGAAGAAAGGTGCCAAAAGTACTAAGTTTTTGAAGTGAAAATTTCTATAATAAATGAAATCGCGTTTGTCCCAGCCAAGGAGTGAAAGGCTCTGTGCAACCCTAGTTGAAGCAAAAGAAGAGAAAAGAAATGAAAAAATGACTAAGTTTCAAAAAATGTTTAAGGAACGATGGTGCCCAAAGTTGTGTTTTGAATAATCGCATTCATCCCAAAGTTGGGGTGAAGGCTTTATTTGCCCCACTTTAGGGTGAACGTCCTTAAAAAATCAAGAATTACGCCCACCCATCATGAAGGAAACAAGTTTGATGAAATCCTAAAGTGAAATGGACTTAGGAAAAATTCAGCTTAAAAGGAGGTGTGTTCGCCCCAAAGTTGGGGCAAAAGCTCCACTCGTCCCACTTTGGGGTGAACATAATTGAAGGTGCGACGTTGAAAATTCAAAATTAGGTTTGCCTTGGTTGAGGGGTGAATGCTCCGTTCACCTCTCCCAGGGGCGAACATCCCCTAAAATGTCAAAATTGGGCGAACGTGCTATAGATTTTTAATTCAATAAAAATCAATGAAGGGTAAGGCAATGTTGAAAAGTCAAAGTCATGTTCGTCCCAAAAGAAGGGTGACGTCTCCTTTCGCCTCTTTTGGGGGCGATCATGGATTTAAAAAATAAAGGTGCAGTTTTCACTAGCACTTTTGCCTAGCAAGGAGGAGAACGGTTGTTGAAGACATGTGAGTTGTTCAATCCTCAGAGATGCCTTCTCCACCATGTAATGCAATCAGGAAGAGGAAATGTGTATTCTCTCATTTTTCAGTTCGAACGAAGTATATTTTTGATAACATTGCAGGTTTTCAAAGAGCGCCCAAGGCAGGTGAATGGAAGGTATTAAATGATGGGGGTGAGGCGCAATCCAAAATGTGGATCTCGAGCGAAGGGGAGCAGCGATATTAAAAGTGCCATGATATTTTCATGATTTTCAAAGTAGAAGCGTATTTTCAAGAGGGTGAAGGTATCCAGTCAACAACCAAGCCTTATAATTTTCTATGCACCAAACCCAAAAACGTAGATTTCATGGAGGAATTTCCTTAGAAGTCGAATCGATGTTTCAAGAGGATGTATTTTCAATATTTCCAAGGAAGAATTTTCTCATATTGGTATCTGATCTGTATACATCCTGTCTCTATATGCATTTAATGAAAGAGGCAAAATCCTCTATAAATACTACTCAATTCTCATTGTAAGGGAGATTAGACATTCTGTAAAAAAACTATCCATGTTCTCTGCATCAATAGAATATCCTTGGCTTTTGAATTTGCAAGTGATCTTGTGTGTGATTTCCTTCTATTTTCTATGCATTTCTATTTCATGCTCATATTCATTATCTATTATTAAGTTTAAATTTTGCATCTGAGTTTGAACATTGCTAGTGAGGGAGTGAAATCTGGAATGAGATCCTGGAGGTTGTCTCTATAAGGTTATGAGTAGATTCTATTTATTTATTTTATTACATGTTGCTTTAATAGTTGGGTGTACTTCCTGCTGCTAGTGCTAGTCTGTCCTCAATCCTACACCTTCGGCCTGTGGCCATATTTCCCATATCTTTATGTTATTTCAAATTTCTTTCTTGCAACTCTAGTCTTAAACCCGTGTAGGATTTAGTAAGGGAGTCAACCCTCTCTGAAGATTGAAATGGAGGACATTCCTTTCCTTCGGCCTTTCAATGTTGGCCATGTCTAGGGCATAAAATTATCCCATGTGAACACTATTTCATCTTCATTCTCTTTTGTAAACCTATTACAATATATTTCCCACCAATTTCAAATAGTTAAAGGATCTTTCAAGAGTGTAAAATTTATTTTCTCGCTATCGATAAATTTATTTACAAACAAGTATGAAGATAACTAACTTGACCATTTTTCTAAGGCACTAGTATTAATTTTTCTTCAAAAGTGTGAATACTAAAATTTACTTGCACCTTAAAAACATATGGGAATACTAAATGGATCAAGGGTAATGAGAGGTGGTGTTGAGGAGGTTATCAAATTTGTAGCAGGAAGCCATTGAAGAATTTAGGCAAATTGATCCTGTTGTGGAAAATTTTGATATCCTTAAAATATTGGTTGTCACGCTACCAAAACTTCCTAATCACAACAATATGTGAGCTCTGGTAAACTCACCTCTTAAGAATGAGCCTAATTAAATCCTTAAGAATGTAGGTTGGGTCTGGACACCCCACAATGAGCCTAATTGATAATGAATTTTAGTCTTGATGAGCTCTACAAAATCTAATGAATAATAATGGATTTTTATGATGACCAAGCAAACATAGCATTTATAACTTCAGTTTCAAGAATGCATACTGGTACCTTGTCTATTGGGTGACTAGAAAAACTTAACCAATTCTGAAACAGTGAGAAAAATAAGGAAAGAAATGACATACCCACATTTATTCGAATAACGTAATCAACATGGGTATTAAATCAGCAAAAGAAATGTTTCCTACGAATTCAAATAATGTGATATATAGATACATAACATACACACATTACACCAAAACATGCCAAAGAGCAAAAGCCAAAATTTATATTATGTTCAATGTCAGATGATTACAATATTAGAGTCTGGCAATGTCCTCAGGTTTCATAAAGAACACAACACAATATTCATACCGTTTGAATGTCGTAACAGGGAAACACAATCCAATATCCTAATTGTAGTGACATATAGACTCTAACTCCTCAAGCAACTCCAAGGAAATGATCTCAGGTGAGCTGCTCAGCTCTTAGCAGTACCTGTAAAAAGGTGAGATTAATGGAGAGGTGGAGAACAAAGACAACATAAGGGAAAATACAATCATCTTGGACCACACACTTGAAATACCTCTTACAAAATTTTGATACTCTAACGCTCGATACTGAATTTTGACTTGAAATACCTCTCTTATAGTTTGGATTCTACAAATTCTATTTTGAATACTTGGTTCATATGCAGACATTTGGCATCCTCTCTACCACTAATTTTTGTGAATGTATTACAACAAGAACTGGGATGTCACAAGCTATCAAAATTGGAGAAATTGTGCCACCTGTCCTCAAATATCTAGGGTGTTCTTGTTTTGTGACTGGCTCTAATTCCTTTTCTCCTTCGGTGGTGGTGGGTCTTGAAGTAACTTTTGGTTCAGATCTGCAATTTTAGCCCTTGATCTCTAACTAATTAGAAACTTCTCCATGAAGCTTTGGGCAGCTGAATCATCACATTTCATCTGATCTATCATGCATCGGTTGGTCAGGTTTCAGTCCAGGTTCAATGAATATTATTTTTCTCGATAGTTCAACTTCCTTTCTTGATGGTTCGACTTCATTTTTCGCATCCTGGTTCGATCACCTACAGACATAGAAGAAAAAATCCAATTTAAGACTTTGGCGATGAAATAAAATCAAAATTTGGTATTAATATTATTAATATTGATGATTTTAGATTTATTGAATGTTTGCCTAAGGTTTAACATTAGCCTTTTATTTTAATTTTTAATTTTTATTATTTTCTAATGTTTTGGCTTTTAATTTTAATTATTAAATTTTGCATTAAGGTTCATATTAAAATGCCAAAGTATTTACATTAATATCAATTTTTTCTAAAGTATTCTGCCTTTAATTTCGTGCCCTCAATTCTCAATGTTTTCTTTCTTGATTTTAATGTTCAAAATATTAAATCTGGTTGTTTAAAAGTCTTCATAATTTTATTAAAATACCCAGGATCTCATTTTTCATGCCAATATCATTTCTATAGTCAAGACCTCAAAAAATTCCTTTTTTTTTTTAAATTCATCGACGATGCAAAAACCTTGTCGCTTATACATTAGCAATGACTTTGTGCTATTGGTGATGAAATTAAATCATTAAATTCATGTCGCTCATGAAAAGCCTTTGTCATTGATGGAATACTGATGGCTTTGTTTTTTTTTGTAGGTAATAAAATTTATTAATATCGTTGGATTGAAGGGTCCCAATCCCTATTTACATAAGGCTATTATCTAGCATCGAAGAAATAAAAATAGAACAACCCCCATAGACATAGGGAAGAGTTGTGCTAGTTCCATGGGAACACAAAAAAACAAAACAGAAGATTCCAATAACCTTTTTTGATAACATAAAGAAACCAGGGATATACCTAATAAAACAGAGAAGGTTCAGTAACCGAAACTAAACTCAAAAATCCCACTAACCCAGAACCCATGACTACTGGGCTTTATCACCATCTTTAGTAGCATTATTCTAATGATGATCGAGAAGAGAGTTGAGCGAAATCAGAAGATCCTACAATTCCTTGAAGTTAAGAGAGAAGATGACCCCAGCTTCCTTGATCATATTGGCTGCTACCAGGAGTTGGTCAACCACCCCCAAGACATGGCTGATGATTCTAGAGCGAAAGGCTTTAGTAGCACAGCTAGTAATATTTTTAGCTGCATCCACAAACTCAATTTGAATCCCTCTAACATGAACCATTCCATCATTCCACGAATTAACAAACTCGTCATATGGAGAAGGTTTTGCATAGAGGTGAAAACAATAGCCTTGTGATGAAAACCATAATTTTGAAAAATCCCACAATTTGAAAGGAAACATGTGGGATCTTGAAATGGACAAGGAATGGTGTTGAAAAAACACCAAATACAAAAGAAACATGGTGTTTACGAAATACCTTATAGCATTAAAAAGAACACATTTGTTGGAACTAACAATAGTGCTAAAAAAACACTTGAAAGGAAAGACACTAGTGTTGACAAAATACCTTATGGCATTGAAAAAAACACCTTTGCTAGCATTTTTGTGATTATTAAGAAACATTCTCATTATTTTTTGAACAATGCTAATTAAATCCTCCGGAAAGCAGTATTCCTAAATAATTCAATCAGATTGGTTTACTGCCAAATTAGCCAAAGTGTCTACAACTACGTTGGCTTCACGGAAGACATGTTGAATTGTACTTAAGGGAAGCTGCCTGAGAATGGCTTGATTTTCCTTAATAACATTTTGAATATTCCAACCTGGTTTCGAGGAACCTTTTGCATGATTAACCACAACAAGGGAATTGCCTTCAAATATGATTGGGTTAGGAAAATATTTGCATAGAACAAGACACCTCCATAGGGCACGAGCCTCGGCATAATTATTTGATTGAATCCCAAAATTTTCAATGAAGGCCTTGATGATATTTCCACTATGATCTTGGATTATACCACCAGCCCCAACATCCCCAGGATTGCTTTTAGATGAACCATAAAAATTTTCTTTTAGCCAACCCAACGGTGGAGGTTTCCACTTAGTATTGATCCTATCATTGATGTGAACTAGTTGCTTAGAAATTTTGGTGGAAATATTGAGAACTTTAAACAAAATTATTTCTAAACCTAGATCAGGGGGTTTTTCATACTAAATTAAGTTGGTGTTCTTAGCAACGAATCTCACTATTTTGGTGGCTACCATCACTGGATCCCTGGTCTGATTATTGAACACTTTGTTATTTCACTCTAACCAAATCTGCCATAAGGTATGATGGAGGGAAGATTTCCATATAAAGTTTAATCTGGGGTGGTGAAACATAGGAGGCCACTAGGTAAACATATCAACAATAGTATGGGGCCATACCCATTGAACTTTGAAGATACTTAAAAGCACTATAAAAACATCATAGGTAAATTGAAATTCAACCATAATATGTTGCACTAATTCCCAATCTTGGTAGCACAAATAACATATGTTGGGTAACATGACTCCATGCTTAATAAAATTGTCAGTAGTTAAAATTTTGTTCTTAACAACCAACCAAGAGAAGTGAGCAACTTTGGGGATAATTTTTTTGAGCCAAACGCATTTGAAGATCAAAGATGTTGCTTGCTCATCTTGAGAATCATAATTATCATATAACCCATGGGCCATTTTGATTGATAAGTTACCATCCTCACTGCATTTCCAAAAAGGCCTATATATTTCTGGGAAGTTAGGATAAAACTTGATCTAAGAATGGACTTCATGGACTTAACAGCTTGGGAAATTAATTCATCATCTGAATTAAAACTTAGTTGTTTCCACATGGCATGCCCCTGGGTTTGGACGATGAAGTCAACAATTTTTGGTCCCATATTTGCATCTATTAAGGGTTTTAGGATAGCAATGTTCTGATCATTTATAAGAGCCTCATCCTTGACACAAGGATCATGACAAAAATTGATTGTCTTCCCATCACCAAGTTGCCATATTACACCTCTGCTAAGCAATGGTCTTGATTGGAGGATAGACTTCCAGAAATGGGTTCTAGCTTGAGGAGCTTCCTCATCCATAAAGGAATGGTGTTGTAGATATTTCTCCCTTACGATAGATATCCATTCCAAGTTCTCATGAACAAAGATCTTCCATGCCTATTTTACCAAAAGGACATGATTCATCTTATGAATTCTTCGAAAACCAAGACCCCCTTTATCTTTTGGGGAGCAAATAGTATCCCAAGCAACCAAGTGAAACTTTTTCTAATTATCAGTTCCTATCCATAGGAAGCACTTTTGAATTTGTTCTATTTTAGATCCAACTACTACAGACACTTTGAAAACAGATAAAAAATAAATAGGAATGCTTTGAAGAACTGACATGACCATTGTGACTTTTCCTGCCAAAGAACGCAAAACACCTTTCCAGCCTGCTAATTTCTTGTGAATTCGCTCAATGACATTATTCCACATTGCATATTTTGGATGACCCGCAAACATGGGTAATCCAAGATAGGCAGTGGTCAGATTAGCAATGAAACATTCCAGGATATTAGCAATAGAAGTTTACCACGAGATAGGAGTATTAAGAAAAGAGATTTTTCTCTTGGAATAATTTATTTTTTGCCTAGCTGCATCTTAAAAGAGGTTAAGAATAGTCTTGATAGTACGGGCTTCTGGGACAAAAGCTATGGTAGCCAGAAAAGTGTCATCAAATTTTTTTTTGTGGGTGGTATGTGGAGCGATGGCTTTGTTATATTGGCAACGGATTCTCATTTATTAGAAATACACCCTTTTCGATGATGCGCAAGCCCTGTCGAAGATACATCAGCGATGGCTCTATTCTATCCATAATGAGATTTCATTGGATGTCTATAATTCATGATTCTTGGAGTTGATACATGAGCGACAAAATTTTATTGGAGCAGGAACATGAGCTATAAAATTTTATTCGCCAAATTATTTATCATTATGCTCAAGATTTTAATATTAAAATACCCTAAGTATTCAGACTAATTAAATCATTTTCCAAGGTTTTATTAATAGTGCTCAACATTAGGGTTAATTAATTATTGCATCTGCTCATATTCGTATGATTTTTTTTGGTACATAGGAGAGTTGGTTACAACCACTATTTTTAGTAATTGTCAATGTAGGGTTAAAACCATAGGGATTGCTTCTAAAAAACCTATCCATCTCCTTAACGTTGACCTGGTGTGAGATGGGACCGTCAATTACACAATGTTTGTACCATCATCATCGGTCTGGTGTGCACTTAGAGGATTCAGATCAGACTACTTCCTAGGCTAGGTTGGGCATGCCCACGAGGTTTGAACCTAGGTCTCCTCTTGGTAAGTTCCCAAGAACATACCAATCCACCTAGACCTCATGGACATATGTGTATGATATTATTTTGTTTTTAATGCCTCGAATATCCTATTAAAACCCTTTTTCCTAAAGGATTATGTTTTTTGTTGATGCATCATCGATAAATTTTTTGGAAGAGCAATGAAGACTATCAAAAATGCACTGTCGTTGATGTAAAACCCTTGTCACTGATGGAAGAGCAATGAAGACTACCAAGAATACACTATCACTGATGTAAAACCCTTGTTTCTTATGGAAGAGCGATGAAGGCTACCAATAATACATTGTCGCTAATGTAACACCCTTGTCACTGATGGATTGTCATTGATGTTTTATCGTTGATGTACTATCACTGATTTCCTGAAGTTGTCACTGATTGAAAAGCAATGAACCTTATCACTGATTCAATTGAATTATCATTGATGTTCTATCGCTGATGTGTTATCACTGATTGCGTGAAGTTGTCGTTGATTGAAGAGCGACGGACCTTGTCACTGATGCATTGATGATGAGGCTTTTGCAAGAGCGATTGCTAATTTTCTTTAAGCCAAGACTTTATGTGATCATTGATTGAAATCTTCTTCACCGATGTAAGAGTTATGGCTTTCGTCTATAAATGATAGTTTTTTGAATTCATTCTACCTTTTCATTGATGGAAATTTTTTGTCATCGATGTAAGAGCGATGGCTTTGATTTATCAATGATAAGCTTTCTGAGATCTGAGTCTGCAGACTTTGGCACCAAATTAAAAATGGATTATTTTGCATAGACAAATAAGAGATCATAGTAATTTATATACTCATCCAAGGACTGATTTTAGGCTTGGTTAATGGAGACCAAATCTGATCCGGAGCTGTGAGTTATCCCAAAGTGCCAAAAATAGGGCAAAATTCAAAGTGCTCAAAATATTACAAAAATTTCCAAGCATCTAAATGGGCCAAATGGGTACTCAAATCCATTGATATCATCAAAACATTCATCACGGTTCATGAGATACATCATTTTAAAATTCATGTGATGCTACTATAAATTGCTATTTCTAGAAAATCCCTAATAGCTAAAATTCTGAAATTTTAGTGTTATTGTGAATATGAGATCAAGCTCTTTCCACCAATTTTTGAATCAGCTCAAACAGATTTTTCTAGCTCAAGTTATGGCCATATCAATTTGCATCCAAATGTAGGGCAAAAGTGACGAAATTGGAGCAGCCCTAAAATGAAATTTAATTAATTAAACCTTTGACAGACTTTAGAACTTGAATTTTTTGCAGCATTTAATTTGAAATAATGTGTTTAAGATACAAATGTTCAAAAATGCTCAATCCAAATCATTGCCACTAGATCCAGGTCTTCAAGACGCACAAATCTCAGCACTTTTGCAAGCCAAAAATTTAGAGTAAACCCAAACTTTAATTCTCTGGAATCATCAAAAATTGATCTTGGCACCCTAAGTTCACTGAGACATAAATTTTGACAAATCACTTCAAAATATTGGGATGAAAATCAAGTTCTAACTATATGGTACAACACAGGTTTGAGGTGTAGACCAATTGGTTCGACCAAATCCCGTAAGGGGGGTGGAGGTCCAAGGTTCAAATCTCGAGCCTCGTCGAACTGAACGCTTGTCCCTTTCTTGGTGCTTTCCATGGCATAAAAGGTTTCAAATGATTATGGCATGGTGGTTATAGGTGTAGACTGCGTGAAGATCTGTGTTGCGGCTTCTGGGGTGAACAATGTAGAATATTGTGGCGGCCATAAAAGTTGGATAGCCTGCTCGGATTCGTGGTGGCTACTAATTCCACCATGTAAATTAAAAAAAAAAAAAACTATGGGGTACAACACAGGCTTTGACTAGGATAGGTAGTATAAATAGCACATTAATGCTTCTGAGAACTTCAGAATCTTCAGTTGACAATCAAGTGACCACAAAAATTTAGACTAAAATCCGAAAAGGAAAACAAAGGCAAAAAAGAAAAAATACTAAAGGATTGACCTTGGTTCTGATCAGTAAAATCCGATGACTTAGTTTGAAAATATATGAACTTTGACTTATGGGGCAGTAGATCTGTCAGCAATGTCTTAAGATAGAGTTGAGGTAGATTTATTTGGAAGTTGTTGTGTCATCATGCCTAGGCTTGTGTGTGTTTTGTGCATTCATTCTTATTCCTTGATCAATCAAAATTTTATCATATTGGCAGGATTTGAGCCTATTAAGTATTTCATTCAGATTGATATTCGCCTTGATATTGCTCCACTACCATCCAAGCATATATAGCCCTGATGGAGATGACCTTGATTTCCTCTAGACCTGCTCTACTACCAGCCAGGCGTCTATAGCCCTGGTAGAGGTTATCTAGATACCCCAAACACATAGCTGCTTTGCATTATTTATATTTTTCTTCTTACTTGAGAAGAATTATGATGAATTACAAAGCTCATGTTGGGTTAGAAATCTGTAAGGCTAAAAAGAAGAGTGTATATGTTTTTAGCTCAAGGTATCCTGTCAATGATGACTTCATTCTTCTTGACCTTGGAATATCCTTAAAATATGTGGAATATGTGAAGCTTCAGCATAACGCACACTACCTTACATCTAATATGTTGTAGCTCTAGACTTATGGATAATTACCTAAAACCTGACCCATAAGATCTTTGTGTCATCTATCCTTACTCTAGGTCCTCTTTATTTGACTGATTAGAACAAGTCTATTAAAACTATGGTGCAAAAAAAAAAATTAAGGAGAAAAAAAAACCATGGTTGGACATGAATGGTGAAGCAAAAATAAAGTATCATGAAAATCAAGAGGAGGTCAATGCTCCTATTTTGCAAAAATAGCTTTATAACCTCAAGGTGTAGAGTGAGTTCAAATTCCTTTTGTTTTTGTCTAAATGGCCCAGGATACACTCTCAACTCTTGATGATTCCAGAGAAGAACAAACCACAGTTGAGCTTTATGCATCCTTTTTACCCTTGCTCTTATCATGATGTCTTTTTTGTTAGACTGGCCAATTCTTGTGGGGTTCTTGATGATGGGTTGGGCATTGGGGATTTTACTTTGAAATGAGGTAACAGATGCGGTATTACCTAGGACTGGGGATTTGTTACTGAATATGATGGAGAAGTCAACAAAAGAACCAACATCATTTTCTAGACCAATGAATACTGTGAATTTGTCTGATTTGACTTGTTTTAATCTAACTGATTTCACACTTACAACAGAAATAGGGGAACAGTTCTTAGCAGAAGAAGACTCAATAGATTAATTATAATATTATATGAATTTCTATTATCCAATGGGTGATTGCGAACATAGTATTTTTTCATTGATTTTGACATATATCTTTGGAATACATGGAGGGGCTTTGTTTTTTATTGATCAATAAGCTTAAAAGATTTAGGAAATTCATATTCTTTTTGTGCTATGATTCTCTGACCAGTATCTTTTTTAGACTTAACTATACTTTTAGGCTTGTGATTAGTCAGTTATGTCTTACGGTCTTCCTTATATTAGACTTTTCAAGGAGAACTTCCTCTTCAGATAAACCATCTTCAGTTGTTGACCTTTTATCAACTTTTTCATCTTCAACCTATACAATTTTGTTGGATAATATCTCTACTTTTGAATGTTGTTCTAGCATTTTTTATATATTGAAATCATCAATCTGAAGGCTTTTTGGAGACTTTGTTGTTAAATACTAATCTTGTATTTTATCAAAACTATCATCAGGGGCTTGATGGCGATGTTCTTATCTTAAAAATAAAGTTCTTTGCTCATGACTATTAAGACAGACATTGATATCTTCTCCAAACTTAATCACATTTTTAAGCTTATGATCAATTTTTTCTGTCTAGTGGTCCTCTTCCATATTGGACTTAAAAATACCCCCATATTTAGACTCATCATTATTAATTGTTGCCCCTTTATCAATTTCTTCTTCTTCAATCTACACTGTTTTATTGGATAGTGCCTTTGCATCTAAATGTTATTCTTGTATATCTTGTATATTGAAATCATTGGTCAAAAGGTTTTTTGAAACTTCTACTATTATAGACTAATCTTGTTTGATTTCATCAAATCTATTATTAGGAGTTTGATGATGATTTTCTTCCCTAAGAAATAAAGTTCTTTGTTCATGACTAATAAGACAGACATTGATATCTTATTTAGAATTAATTATATTTTCAAACTTGTGGTCAATCAATTTTGTTTTGTGGTCTTTTTCTACACCCAATTTTTCATTAATAACCTCATCTTTTGATTCATCATTCTTAGTTGTTGAACTTTTATCAATTTTTTCTTCCTTATACTGCACTGTTTTATTGGACAGTATCCCTTCTTATTAATGTTGTTCTCTTATCTCATCCATATTACGAACATTTGTCTCATCTATTGTACTCTCAAATCCCAAGGCATGGATTTCTTGAAAAAGATCCATTGCTGCTATAAGTAATTCCCATTTGACTTCATCAAGTATGACATTAGAGGTTTCAGGATAATGTTGCTCTCTTTTGGATATTAAAGTTCTATGTTCTTGATAGACCTCAATATCTCCTTTAGATTTAGGGTGTTTATCCTTGCAATCTAAATTGGTCCTAACTTCTTTACTAGGTCATTCCTTGAGGTTCAGGCTGGGATATGAGGCTAAATAGATGGCACAACTAGAAGGACTATGGGGTGAATTACAGGCAGAGAAATAGAAAGGAAATTTACGACCAACCATGTTCTTTTCAACGTGAACAGTCGTATTCATGCACTCATCGGTAATGTTCACTTGCTCTTTTCTTAGTTCATCATTGAATTTTGTAGAGAAAGAATTCTTATAAAGGT
This sequence comes from Wollemia nobilis, assembly GCA_028583015.1. Taxonomy (NCBI): domain Eukaryota; kingdom Viridiplantae; phylum Streptophyta; class Pinopsida; order Araucariales; family Araucariaceae; genus Wollemia; species Wollemia nobilis. Next base: position 5,803,624 of record JAQPPZ010001808.1, read on the forward strand.
AAATGTAATGATGATCACTAACAGCTAATTTATCAAAAAAAAAAATTTAACCTAGATGAATATTTTGTTGAAGTTATTAATTGATTTATTTTTCTTTTTTTTTATTGCAACCAATTTAGTTATAAGTGGGCATTTATTTCTCTTCTTACCATACCTTTCTAAAAATACTTCTTCCATTGCCTAGAAATCCAATATGTAATGTGGGGGAAGACTATTGAACCAATCTAAAGCATCTTTCTCTAAGGTCTACTAAAATAGCCTAAGGGCCACATCTTCTTCTTCGACTTCCAATTTATCTAAGGCATACATGAAGCTTTCGATATGTTCTTCTCCAGTGATAGCATTGTTACCTAGGAATTTAGGCAAGTATTTAGGGGCTTTAATGGGTAACCGATGAAGGTGAGGAGGCAGCTAAAAAGGCCTGTACCTATTGGCTCTCCAGGTCTGAAGGTATTGATTATTTTGGTTATTCATCATGATCATAGGGGTGATGATAGAAGATACACTTATGATCAATTGAAATATTCTTATCAAAACAAATTAAGATGCTAGAACCACTATCTAAAGGAACATTGCTTGTTAACAAAATCTTACCACTATGATACGATTCAATTCTATAAATTGGGTTTTCAATTTTGGATAAATACCTTTGGGTTCTTCAATTATTAGAATATTTGCTTACCACTCCCTCTCATATGTGCCAGGTTAGATTCTTCTTTCTTCTATATTTTGGATTCATTCAGAGTTGCCAACACTTTGGTGCAACAAAATCTCACTCAGGCCAAGATTACTCGACTTTTGAATTCTCTCAATCTCTCAGATGTGCACAAAGGTATCCACAACACCAAAAACTATGGTGTAAGATGACGAGCCAGTATGAATAGCCAATAATAAAATCTATCAGAGGGGAGACTGACTACAAAAACATATAGACAATAAAACAGCCTATCCTCAGCAATGATGTCAAAAACTGTTGTGGAAAATTTTGATATCCTTAAAATATTGGTTGTCATGCTACCAAAAATTCCTAATCACAATAATATGTGAGCTCTAGTAAACTCACCTCTTTAACCTGAAATACTAAATCCTTAAGAATGCAGGTTGGGTCTGGACACCCCACAATGAGCCTAATTGATAATGAATTTTAGTCTTGCTAAGCTCTACCATATATAATGAATTATAATGGATTTTTATGATGACCAAGTAAACATAGCATTTATAGCTTCAGTTTCAAGAATACAGATCGGTGCCTTGTCTATTGGGTGATTGTAGCAAAACTTAACCAATTATATAAAACAATAAGAAAATGAAGGAAATAATTGGCATACCCACATTCATTTGAATAACGTAATCAACATAGGTATTAAATCAGTGAAAGAAATATTGCCTACAAATTCAAATAATGTAATATATAGACAAGTAACATACACACATTGCACAAAAATATGCCAAAGAGCAAAATCCATAATTTTTATTATGTTCAATGCTAGATTATTATAATATTAGAGTATGGTAGTGTGCTCAGGTCTCCCCAAAATTCCTAATCACAACAATATGTGAGCTTTGGTAAACTCACCTCTTTAACCTGAAACACTAAATCCTTAAGAACGCAGGTTGGGTCTGGACACCCCACAATGAGCCTAATTGATAATGAATTTCAGTCTTGCTAAGCTCTACCAGATCTAATGAATTATAATGGATTTTTATGATGACCAAGCAAACATAGCATTTATAGCTTCAGTTTCAAGAATGCAGATCGGTGCCTTGTCTATTGGGTGACTATAGCAAAACTTAACCAATTCTATGAAATAGTGAGAAAAATAAGGAAAGAACTGATATACCCACATTCATTCAAATAATGTAATCAACATAGGTATTAAATCAATGAAAGAAATATTGCCTGCAAATTCAAATAATGTAATATACAGACAAGTAACATGCACACATTGCACCAAAATATGCCAAAGAGCAGAAGCCATAATTTGTATTATGTTCAATGCCATATGATTACAATATTAGAGCCTAGCAGTGTGCTCAGGTCTCCCAAAGAACATAAAAAAATATTCACCCTATTCAAATGTCGTAATAGGGGAACGCAATCTAATTGTAGTGATATAGAGACTCTAACTCCTCAATAAAATCCCAATAAATGATCTCAGGTGAGCTACTCAACTCTCAGCAGTACCTGTACAAAGGTGAGATGAATAGAGAGGTGGATAACAAAGACAACATAAGAAAAAATATAGTCAGCTCGGACCACACACTTAAAATACCTCTTGCAAAATTTTGATACTCTGATGCTCAATACTAAATTCTGACTTGAAAGGCCTCTCTTATAGTTTGGATTTTGCAAATTCTATTTTAAATACTTGGTTCATATGCAGCCACTTGGCATCCTCTCTACCACTAATTTTTGTAAATGTATTACAGCAAGAACTGGGCTATCACAGGCTATCAAAATTGGAGAAACTATGCCACCTATCCTCAAATATCCAAGGTGTTCTTATTCTGTTGCTAGCTCTGATTCCTTTTCTCCTCCGATGGTGGTGGATCTTGAAGAAACTTTTGGTTCAGATATGCAATTTCAACCCTTGATCTCTGACTAACTAGATTGAATCATCATATTTCGTTTCATCTGCCATGCACCGACAGTTTAGGTTTCAGTCCAGGTTCAATGAATATGATTTTTCTAGATCATTCGACTTCCTTTCTGGATTTTTTAACTTCCCTATTCACCCCCTGGTTCGATTACTTGTAGACGCAAAAGAAAAAAAAATCAATTTAAGACTTTGGTGATGAAAGAAAATCAAAATTTGGTATTAATATTATTAATATTGATGATTTTAGATTTATTAAATGTCTTCCTAAGGTTTAACATTAGCCTCATTTTAATTTTTAATTTTTAATTATTCTCTAATGTTTTGGCTTTTAATTTTAATTATTAAATTTATCATTAAGGTTTATATTAAAATGACAAAGTATTTACATTAATATCATTTTCACCAAAGTATTATTCCTGCCTTTAATTCCATGCCCTCAATTGTCAATGTTCTATTTCTTGATTTTAATGTTTGAAATATTAAATCTGGTTGTTTAAAAGTCTTCATAATTTTATTAAAATACCCAGGATCTCATTTTTCATGCCAATATCATTTCTATATTTAAGACCTCAAAATAATCCTTTAAATTCATCGATGATGCAAAAACCTTGTTGCTCATGCTTTAGCAATGACTTTGTGCTATCGACAATGAAATTAAATCATTAAATTCATGTCACTCATGCAAAGCCTTTGTCATTGATAGAATAGCGATGGATTTGTTATATCAGCAACAAATTCTCATTTATTAGAAAATACACCCTTTTCGGCGATGCGTAAGTCCTATCGAAGATACATCAGCGATGGCTCTCTTCTATCTGCGATGAGATTTTATTGAATGTCTGTAATACATTATTCTTGGCATTGATCTTGGCGTTGATACATGAGCGATGAAATTTTATTGGAGTAGGAACATGAGCCATAAAATTTTATTGGCCAAATTATTTATCATTATGCTCAAGATTTTAATATTAAAATACCCTAAGTATTCACACTGATTAAATCATTCTCTAAGGTTTTATTTACAGTGCTCAACATTAGGGTTAATTAATTATTTCATCCACTCATATTAGCATGATATTATTTTTTTGTTAATGCCTCGAATAGTTTGTTAAAACCCTTATCACTAAAGGATTATGTCTGTCATTGATCCATCACTAATAATTTTTCCTGAAGAGCGATGAAGACTGTCAAAAATACACTGTCATTGATGTAAAACCCGTCGCTAATGGAAGAGCAATGAATACTACCAATAATACATTATCATTGATGTAAAATCCTTTTCACTGATGGAAGAGTGATGAAGACTACCAAGAATACACTATTGTTGATGTATTATCGTTGATGTTCTATCGTTGATGTACTATCATTGATTACCTGAAGCTATCATTGATTGAAGAGTGAAAAACCCTATTGTTGATGTTCTATCATTGATTTCCTGAAGCTATCATGATTTCTGAGCGATGAACCTTGTTGTTGATCTAATTGTATTGTCGTTGATGCATCGACGATGAGGCTTTTGCAAGAGCGATTGTTAATTTTTATTTAAGCCAAGACTTTATGCGATCATCGATTGAAATATTCTTCGCTGATGTAAGAGCGATGGATTTGGTCTATCAATTATAGTTAATCGAATTCATTATACCTTTTTGTTGATGGAATATCTTTGTCACCGATGTAAGAGCGATGGCTTTGATTTATCAACGATAAGCTTTCCTAAGATCTAAGTCTGTAGACTTTGGCACCAAATTAAAAATGGATTATTTTACATAGATAAATCAGAGATCATGGTAATTTATATACTCATCCAAATTCTTATTTTAGGCCTAGTTAATGGAGACCAAATCTGACCTGGAGCTCTGAGTTGTCCCGAAGTGCCAAAAATAGGGCAAAATTAAAAGTGCTTAGAATATTACAAAAATGTCCAAGAATCTAAATTGGCCAAATCAATATTCAAATATGTTGATATCATAAAAAAATTCATCACGGTTCATGAGATATACCATTTTAAATTTCACGAGATGCTACTGTAACTTGCTATTTCTGGAAAAACCTGATTGCTAAAATTCTGAATTTTAGTTTCATTGTGAAAATGCGATCAATCTCTTTCCACAATTTTTTTAATCAACTCAAATGGAGTTTTCTAGCTCAATTTATAGCCATATCAATTTGCTTCCAAATGTAGGGTAAAAGTGATGAAATTTGAGCAGTCCTAAATAAAATTTAATAAATTAAACCTTTGATAGACTTTAGAACTTGAATTTTCTGCAGCATTTAATTTGAAATAATGTGTTTAAGATAAAAATGCTCAATCCAAATCATTGCCACTAGATCCAGGTCTTCAAGATGCACAAATCTCAACACTTTTGCAAGCCAAAAATTTAGATTAAACCCAAACTTTAATTCTCTGGAATCATCAAAAACTGAGCCTAGCATCCTAAGTTCACTTAAATTGGGGTGAAAAGCAAGTTGTAACTATGGGGTACAACAGATCCAGCATCTCATTCCTTTGATTCATGAGGGCTTCATTCAACATATCCTTGAAAGGATCAATTGTCTTGGTATTTTCCATTCTAGTTTTCACCTAAGATCATTTGGAATGACAAGGGAGGTAATCAAAGGGATCTCACATACGATGCCCAAAATTTTGATATCCTAATCTCTTGCTTATGGACATACACTTAAAATATAGACCAATTTAATACCACTACTCCAATACTCAAAATTTTGAGTTAAGCAAGATCATGATAGAGTGCAATTCAAAAATAATAGAGTAATCAAAACATAACGCACACAAACACACATATATAAGCAAAATAATAGAATGATTTTATTGCTAAAAAAAAGTATAATACAAGAAATATTTGAGAAGAGATGTGAGGTTATAACATTGTATTCATTTATTGATACGTTTTATAACCATGGGTGCATCTCTCTTTATACAAGAATTTATGTACTAGAAATCCATTGTATTAAATATGGAATATCACCTATATAAACATGTGGTGGTTCACCTTCTATGCATTAGGTCACCCATATGGAAATGTGGTGATTCACCTTCCATGAGTTACAAAGAGCATACTAATAGAAAATTGCATCAATATAACATGTTCGTTTGTGTTTTGTCTTCCATTGATATGTCAACATAACTAGAGATGCATTTTGGCTATGAAATTCTAAAAATAGAAAATTAGTATTATTATAAAAATTTTGTTTTGCATTTTTAGGGCCTCCAAAGCATTTTTTACCTATGATAATTACTGCTCTCTCTAATATTTCCAACACTTCTTTAATGGATCAAACTGGAGTCTTGAAAACAAATATATGCCCATAATAATGTGGTTAGGATCAGAAAAATAGTTTTTCGAGTATTTTTTATCATAAAGCCTTGCTACAAAAAGGTCACATGTCTAGGTCAATAACTATGATTTTTTCAAATTATTCAAAAATATTCTTTTGTGGTAGAGATTTGATCGACTTTGAGCCATGTACTAACCTTATAAATCATGTCTTAAATAGAGAACTATCCCTAAAATTTAATTACAAAAAGTTATTGAAACTATCAATGTTTCATGGAACACGAGGCTTGACAAAAACTCTTTATAATGTCCTATACCTTGAAATATAGGTAAAGTAAAAAAATGCCAATGAATTATGAAATTGTTCCTTGGAATTTGTATTGCAAGAAACATTTTGGAAATAGTTAATTTTAATTAAGAACTAATAAAATTGATTGTAGAATATTTAAATTTTAATTGCAAACATGTCTAGACAACTCCTCATTTATGCAACTCTTCCTTTCAACACTTATATTTGAACTTTCTTCTTTATTGTATCATTTGTCCCTCATTATTGATGATATGAAATTTATAGTAGTTGAGAGGATACCATTGTTTGATTTACAATGTTCAAAATTCTATGTTTAGTATACAATGTTTGAAATTGTTAATTGGTTAATAATTTGGTAAACTTTTGAGGTCACACACATTGTTAATCTTATAAGGTCCTGGACATCATAAAACTTTTGAAAGGGAGGAATTCTTGCAATGATTTTAGGCCAAGGCTAAAATTAAAATCCAAGATAATTTTAGACAATCACCATAGTCCTAATAATTTTAATAAGAAAATAACTAATAATTATATGTATGGGAGGTCCAATGGGATCTTGGATATGGATTCACATGACAAATCATCATTGTCAACATATCAATAAAAACTTTAAAGGAGTATGTTATACATACTTTGAAGGACAATTTGAAATACAATTATTTTCAATTTAAGGAAAGTGCATTAAAGGTATATTTGCACAATGATTTAACCATAATGTGTTAAAGATGATAATGTACTTTTTGGATTTGGATAAATCATAAAAAAATATTCAATTACTTATTGAGGATGGGTATTTTGTTGTAGCTTATAGTTTATGGAAGGTGGGCAATCAAATTGAGTTTTTTTTTAATTAATATATGTTAATGGTTAAACAAATTGTGATGTTGTTTCCAATTCTGAATTATACTAAAAAAACTAGAAATTGAGCATTTAATAATTTACTAGTAATAGTGTAAAGTCATTTGTGGAGTAGGCTTCGCTAGTGTTTTGTTCAAACATGACACAACATATTTATTTCAAGTATTGCTTTTATAGTTAAAATATTTTAGCATATGATATTCAAATTTAAGTATCCAATATGATTCATCTTGAAGGGAATAACTAGGGCAGTGTTAGGGCAATTTATTCAAAAAAATATCTCATCTTTTAGGAGTCATATATTTGTGAAGGGTTGTTCAATTCAAATGATTCTTGGACCAATTTATGTGGAATTTGAAGATATTTAAAATGAGTGGTCATATGAAGGAATATAAGTAGTATTAAAGGAGATACAACCCTATGAAGTCATTCATCCAGGACAAGGACATTGAGGATTTTTTCAAATTACAAAAAATAAAATTACAAATATCTTTGTCAATTAGGGTAAACAAATCAATTGCAATTTAATTTATTTTTGAAGAAAATCTATAGAATTATTTTTTGATAGCGAGGAATAGAAAAGATTGAATTTTTTGGGTAAAACCCCTAGTTTTTTCCCAAAATCCTAGTTGCTTTAGAAAAAAAATTGGGTTGAGATCATAGAGTTACCAATTTTCATTGGAAATAATGACATTGATGATCAAGAATGGTGTATGATGTTTAGATCTATATATTTTGGTGATCATTTTTGGTAAATTTAACTTACAAAAATTTTAATACAAGAAGCTTATGTTTGGTGGGCAAGTTTTGATAAGGAAATGAACTATAATTACACTTGGGATGAAATGGAGCATGCATTCTTGAGTCAGTGGGATCCATATAAAAATATAGCTAGTTTGAAGGTCACCATCAAAGGATATGAAGAAGAAATAAAAAGGACTCACATGGAACTAAAATAATTGAACAAATAAGATATAATAGAAGGAAAAAATATAGATGACAATGTGCAAGTTCATGGTTACATTCAAAAGGAAAAGCTTAAGAAGCAAGGTCCAAGGAGAAGTAAGAGGTAGTTATGATAGGGGAACAAGTTGAAGAACCAACATAATACTCAAAAGTTGAATTTATGGTATTAGCAATAATAGAGTCCATGGAAGAAGCAGCAACAATAGATTCCATGAAAGAAGTAGCAACAAAGTCGAAGGAAGCCCTATCATAAGTGCACAAGGATGCATCAAAATAAGGGCATAAGAGAGAATATTATGAAGAAGAATTTAAAATAAAGAAATAAATTGCTAAAGAATCAAAGGAAATAGAATGTTAGGTTAAGGTCGTAACATATCGGCACCCACACAACCCTGAGCGGTAACAATATTGGAGGCATGGCTTAAGGCATCAATATCATAGATCTACATGGAGTTAGAAAATGTCATAAACCCATTTTCTCGTTCCCACTCCTAAAAAAAAAAAATTATAATAAGTTATACTTTCCTTAAAATGAACTCAATTATATTAAACTATATGTTCATTCCACCCATTACTACTCATACATGATTATGTCCATGTAAGAGCATTAGGTGCCACACCACTATTTAACTATTATTCTCATTGGCCAGATGAGATAGTTTAATTCTCTTTTCTATAAATCAAAAAGTATCATAAATAATCTCTACCCTCACATAATTCCTTTGAGTGAGAGTACTTAGCATGATGGGTGTTGACTTCCTCTCATATCCATTGGAGAGAAGTCATACAATTCTTGAGCTCCTTTTTAACTCAATAAAAATATCCATTATATGTGTCTTAAATATTTTACCTTTAAGATCTACTTATCTACCTACAAATTTTAGGTTAAAAGGGCATCACTAAATCCATAAAGCGGTCCATCTCCTTATAACCAACACCATACTCAGAATCACTCTATTATAGATCAAAATTAAATAAGCCATAATATGCAAAAATATCAATCTTCCGATGTACAAACGTTGACTGCCATTAACAAGAAGGTAATTTACATTTAATCACTCTCAATTAATTTTCATCCAAAATGGGCATAAATATTTTTGATGTTCGATTCAAAACATAATGTTTCAATTCCAAAACTCCAAAATACTCATACACAATCTCTTATGGCATAAAGGTCAAAACTTAACTCATTCTCAAATTTATTTACATTGTTTACACCATGCTAACATGGAAACCGATGCCAACACGTCAACACCAAAGTATGTAGACCATAAGATACAATCCACATTCTTAAGTCAAAACTAACACTTTATGGTAACTCGACCCTAACAACTCATTGAGCTAAATTAGAGCTTGTTACCCAAGTTACAATTCATTTTCAAACCAGTATTGATATCATCATCGGATCTATTATTTGTATGACATCCCACGTCTAGATTTGATAACACATCAGGAAGATTTACAGTTACAAACTTTGACTATTCTCCATATTCCTTGGGCTGCAATAATAGGTACCTCATTTTTGGTAGCTCCACCATAGTTGTAGTCAATTGTTGATGTCTTTCCTTCCATTGCATCCTCACTAACCACCAAGATAGGTTACCTTCCGTCAGGGATCAAAGATGGCTCCCATAATTTAGGATAAGCAAGTCTTTTTTCAATAGTATAATTTCAACTACCACATCTCAGGCATCCATCCCTAAACATAGATTCCATAAATTCAATATTTTCATACTTAATATGTAAACAAAATAATTTTAAATGTTTTCTTCAAAACACAAGATTTACTATCTATTTTACAAGTATTCACGGTCATATATTCTACTTTATTTTAGAATAAGATACAATGCATTATAATTATATATCAGTTCATTGACTCCAATCAACAAGCACTTTCCTTTAAAACAACAAGGTTTTATATCATTATGTAAATGCTCACAATCACATATTTTCAATATTCTACGGAAGAAGTGACACTGCATTATAAACACAATTCAATATTTTATTTCTAATCTTCTTTTCAATACTTGAAGACTCTCTCCCAACTGCAGGCAACACATACTTAACAACAATATCATAAAATAGAATCTGGATTTTTACATAGAATGAGATATTCTAGCTAGTTAAGCATCTATCCTTTCATTACCTTAAAAGTATATCCATAAAACATCTATCTTCAACAATCAAAAACCAGAATAAAAAATCATACATAGTTTTGGTCCTCTTCCTATGGAAAACGTATCTCAACCTTGAGTCTCCTACTTCTTAATAACAAGATGAGTGCAACCAATCACTTACATGAGCCACTGGAATAAAATGCTCAATATCCCATCCCATGCATACAATGTTATTCTACTATTTCCTCTCTTCAAGTTTAACAACAAACACATTATAAATCTTGGAAAACGTAGAGCATCTAAAAATGTTTAACTAATATATTTATTAAACATTTGTACAAGGTTTTTTAATTTCTTTTATCTCTACTTCCTATTTTATCTTTTCTATTTAATACAACAAAAAACCAATCTCAAAAATACACACTAAACACAGTTCTTTTCAAACCAATGTCTAAGGTTTTGATGTGACATATATGATCCATCTATATTAACCAGAAATCAACACACAAGCCAACGTATCTAGCAACATTCAAAACAATTAAAGGATCAAAATTAACCTGGTAATATTTTGAAGTCCTTCAAATTTGCTATATTTCGGTGTTCCTTGGCTCTCCATCCTCTTCTCTCCTTCTCTCCTGAAACCTCCACCTATTTTTCCAAAAACATATTTTACCTAAAGCTCTCCCCATCGTTTGTTACCTCCAACCAATATCATTCAATTTTCCACTCATTTTACCCATTAATGAAGGTATATTGGCCATCCACAAAAACATGATCCACCACAAACCGCACTCAAGTTTCAATTAAAAATTATCAGTAGAAGTTGTTCATTTATTAAAAATTTCACCACTATCCTATTATAGTGTAAATCAATGCTACGGTTCATCAAGTTCCTTAATGTTTATATTTTGAATTATGCAAGGCTCTAAGTTACTTTTTCCTAAAAGTAATACGAGAATTCAATTCCTCTAACATAAATAATTCAAACCCCTCTTTCATTTCCGTTCATTACAATTTATCAACAAGATGAATCCCTTAAGTATTTTTTTAAGAATACGTAAAGAAAAGCTTAAATCAATAAAACTTCAATATCTACGGAAAAGCATGATGCAAAAAAATTATGATATGCATTTTCATGAAAAGGGGCATTCATCCATGTTGTCTCCTCAAATAATCTGACAATAACCCATCACATCATTTCCTCAAGGTTTCCCTTATCTCAATGGTTAGTTCTTTTTACCACCATGAAGGAACATGTTCCTGCAAAAATGCACTACCATTAGAAACATCATATTCATATTTAAAATGTAGGTTCTCATAAACCAATCATGAAATTATCCTACTTCCATAATAAGATTTACATCTCACAATTCCATATAGTAATGAATATTGAATATCAAAATAGTCCATCATTTCATCATAAGCCATATAACAAAATAAATCCATCAAAATATAAGTCTACCAAAGGGTGGGTCATGACATCATCCCCCCTTAGGCTTAATACAGTCCTCTATGTTTAAAAAAATATAACATAAAATAGTGTTTATACAACATTTTCAAATGGAGATGGAAAGTTTTTTTGCATATCTGCTACTTTTCCCAAGTAGCATTTCTTTCAAAATAACAGCCCCATTGGACCTTGCACTACTCCAAAGTTCCTTTCCTCATCGATTTAGATCGAAAATAAAGGATTCTTACTAGTTGAGACTTTATAGTTTTTGGGTTTACCATCTACAAATTAGACCAGTCCCACACATGCTCAGGGTTAGCAACATACTTTTTAAGCAAAGAAATATGAAAGGTACTGTGAATCTTGGATAGATGGGGTGGTAAGTCAAGTTGGTATGCCAAAGGACTAATCTTCTATATGATCTTAGAGGATCATACAAAGTGTGGATCAAGTTATGTGTACTAGATAGAACTCTTCCTTGGTCTCACCCTCAAAAACACTCGGTCACCCACAACAAACTCTCTTGGTGATCTTTTAAGATCTGCATAACTCTTATGATAATCTGTAACTTCCTTTAACCTCGCTCAGATCACCCTCAATTGTTGCTCCATTCTTTTACCATGTCTAGTCCAAGCACAATTGTATCCTCTAGATTATCCCATGCCAATAGTTTCCTACACTTTTTGCCATACAAAGCTTTGAACATAGCCATGCCTATGGTTGAATGGTGACCGTTATTATAGGAAAATTATACCAAAGGCAAGTAATCCTTCCAATGAGTTTTTTGATCCATACAACACATGCGAAGCATATCTTCTAGCACTTGATTCACTCTTTTAGTTTATCCATAAGTCTTTGGGTGGTAAGCATAACTAATGTTCAATCTAGCACCAATGGCATGATGCAAGGATTACCAAAACTCTTATGTAAATTTTGGGTCTCTATCTTATATGATTACCTCAAAAAAGCAATGAAGCCAAAATATTTCCTTGGAAAATCTATTAGCCACAACCATGATATCATCCTTGGTGTTCATGGGTATAAAGTGTGCCACCTTGGTTAGTATTTCGACCACTACTAGAATTGTGTCATGCTGAAACCTGTTCTTAGGCAACCCTACTATGAAATCCATTGAAATCACTTCTCATTTTTGCATAGGCACATCATGCAAAGACAATAAATTAGTCAGATATCTATGTTCAGTTTTTACCTTTTGGTACTCTAGGCATTGAGCGACAAATTTAGTTATGTCTCTCTTCATTCTTGGCCAGAAAAAAAGTCTTTTCATATTTTCCCTCATATTTGCTCCTCTTGGATGAGCAAAATATGGAGATATGTGAACTTCATTCATAATAATCTTTCTCAAATTCTCAATATTAGGAATTACTATTCTATTTTTAAGACATTAAAAACAATCCTTGATGCCAAAGTCCTTGTTTTCATCAATTTTCCTTTCCATATTTTTTTGAATTTGGTTGTAGTATACATCCTGATTTTACATTTCCTCGACTTATTCCATCAAGTCTACATGGATGCGGAACAACACTGCTATATGTCTTCTTCTACTCAATGCATCAGTGACTTTATTTTCTTTTCCCTTTATATGCTTGATGCCAAACTCATATTCTGCAAGAAATTTCATCCACCTTCTTTGCCTAGCATTGAGTAAAGGTTGAGTGAATATATATTATAGACTCTAATGGTCTATCCTTAGCTCATGTTGCCAACTCTTAAGATCAAACACTACAGCTACCAACTCTAAATTATGGGTTGCATCATTAACCTCATGTCTTTTTAGCTTCCTAGATACATAGGCTACCACTACTTCTTCCTGAGAGAGAACTCCTACCAAACCTTATAATGATGCATTTGTACAAACAAAGAAACTTCCCTGAGGATCGGGTACCCTTAATATAAGATTTATAGTAAGCTTTTGTTTAAGAAAGACAAAATTTTCCTCACATTTATCATTCCACCTAAGTTCCTTTCCTTTTATTTGAATTTTAGTTATTGGTAAAGTGATCTTTGCATAGTCCTTCACATAATGCTTGTAGTATATTATTAAGCCCATGAAACTTCAAACTTCTATCACATTTGTAGGTGGTGGCCAATTCAAAATGGCTTCTATTTTCTTGGGATCCACCACAATCCCTTCAGTCGAAACAATGTGTCCTAAGTCTTGCACTTTTGACACATAGAATACACACTTGGATAGTTTCCCATATAGTTGATTTCTCCTTAGTAGCTCTAGTACCATCCTCATATGTTCATCATGCTCTTCCTTATTTCTAGAATATATCAAAATATTATCTAGAAATACCAGTACAAATCTATCCAAATACTTCCTGAATACACTATTCATTAAATTCATAAATATTACTAGAGCATTTGTTAAACCAAAAGGTAAGACAACAAACTCATAATGACCATAACGAGTTTTAAAGGTTGTCTTATGTGTATCCTCCTCATGGATCCTCGATTGATGGTATCCTGACTTCAAATCTATCTTTGATTCTAGCACCAATGGCATTTATGTTCTCCGTGGACAATTAGAAGCATAATGTGGTCCTCTATAAAGACAGCATCCATATTTCGGCCCTGGATGTTCTTTCTGCTTCTGTCTCTTTTTTTCTCTTTCTATAGATGGAGAATTAGTTTTTCCTTGTAACGGTTTGACGTTACCCTTGTTGCTACTTTATTTCTTCCCCTTCCTATCATTTTCGCATATTTGTTGAGAGTAGTTCTTAGTTGCCTATTTCTCTTCCCATTTTACAAAACCTGCACTTTTTCTCTTTCTTATTCCTTCCTTACCCTCTTCATCTAATATTTCATAATAAAATATGGGTTTGATATATTTTTTAGCCTTCTTGACTAAATCATAGGCCTTTTGTAGAGTTGCAGGTTCTTGTTCTAGGATTTGTTCCTAGTATAAACTTGTGAATATTCATTTTCTCATTATAATTATGCACATACTTCATTAGTTTGATAAAAAAAATTAATACTTTTTTGATGTCCTAGTTCCTTGTTCGATTCTAGTGAGTTCCTCAATTTTTTGAGAATAAAAATGTTCTATGGGAAATCTATCTTTGAAAGCCTTTAGAAACTCTATCCATTTTCAGATCAATTGCTACCTCAAGACCTAATTCATCACTATAGGTTTCCCACCAATCTAAACCATCACCTTGTAAATGTAGTGTGGCATAAGATGTTTGATTACCCAAGGAAAAATTATTCATGTTGCAATAGATCTCTATTTCTTTCAACCATACCTCGGTATTGTCCCCATATTCCTCTCCATTAAATTTAGAATATTTTAGATGTTTCTTTCCTTGCCTAACTCGACTTTCAATTGAACTCTAGCCTGCTATACCTCCTCTATAAGAGGTTCATTTGGCTGATTCACTCTAGGGTTACCTTTCTGTGCTTCTTGATTCAACATGACATCCAATAACTATTTTTGGGTTTCTACCTGTTCCCAGAGTAAAGCCACTATCTCAATAAGATTCTCATTCCTAGGTTCTTCTCTTCCATTACTAGGGTTCCCTAAATCCACTTCTATATTTCTATCCTCCATATTAGTATGTCTTATCTGTCTTGTTGATGGGATACCACTTCCTCTTCTTCTCTTTGGTGGCATTGTCCTTGACCACATACAAAAGATATAGTAAGAACTTGTTAGCAATTAGTCCTTCAAATTGCTCCTCTTACTAATAACTATTTACCCAAATATATCAAGTAACTTGGTAGATCTACTCCTAATGAGGGTTCTATTAGTAGGGTTCAACTCCTTCATAGGTATATTTTCTATCACATATCAAGGCTAAATTCTACGTAGTGAACCTATCCCACTACTAGCCATGCTCTGATACCAAATGCCATAAACCCATTTTTGATTCCCACTCCTAATATTTTTTTTAATAAGTTATACTTTCCTTAAAATGAACTCAATTATATTGAACTATATGTTCATTCCACCCATCACTATTCATACATGATTCTATCCATATAAGAGCATTAGGTGCCACACCACTATTTAACTATTATTCTCATTGGCCAGATGAGCTAGTTAAATTATCTTTTCTATCAATTAAAAAGTATCATAACTAATCTCTACCCTCACATAATCCCTTTGAGTGAGAGTACTTAGCATGATGGGTGTTGACATCCTCTCACATCCATTGGAGAGAAGTCATAACATTCCTGAGCTCCTTTTTAACTTATAATAAAAATATCCATCATGTGTCTTAAATATTTTACCTTTAAGATCTACTTATCTGCTTACAAATTTTAGGTTAAAATGGCATCACTAAATCCATAAAATGGTCCAACTCCTTATAACCAACACCATACTCAGAATCACTCTATTATTGATCAAAAGTAAATACAACATAATATGCAAAAATTTCAATATTCCAACGTACAACGTTGGTTGCCATTAACTAGAAGATAATATACATTTAATCACTCTAAGTTAATTTTCATCTAAAATGGGCATACATATTTTTGATGTTCGATTTAAAACATAATGTTTCAATTCCAAAACTCCATAAGACTCATACACGATCTCTTGTGGCATAAAGGTCAAAACTTAACTCATTTTTGAATTCATTTACATTGTTTACACCATGCTAACACAGAAACCGATGCCAACACATCAAATCCAAAGTATTTAGACCATAATATACAATCTACATTCTTAATTCAAAACTAACACTTTATGGTAACTCGACCATAACAAATCATTTATCTAAATAAGTGCTTGTTACCCAAGTTATAATTCATTTTCAAACCGATATTGATACCATCATTGGGTCCATTCTTTGGATGACATCCCACGTCTATATTTGATAACTCATCAGGAGGAGTTACAGTTACAAACTTTGACTATTCTCCATCTTCCTTGGGCTACAATAATAGGTGCCTCATTTTCGATAACTCTACCATCGCTATAATCATTCATTGATGTCTTTCCTTCCATTGTGTCCTCACTAACCACCAAGATAGGTTACCTTCCATTGAAGATCAAAGATGGCTCCCATAATTTAGGATAAGCAAGTCTTTGTTTGGTAGTATAATTTCAACTACCACATCTCAGGTATCCATCCCCAAACATGGATTCCATGAGTGCAATATTTTCATACTTAATATGCAAACAAAATCATTGCAGATATTTTCTTTGGAAAAAAATATTTACTATCTATTTTACAATTATTCACAGTCATATATTCTACTTCATTTCAGAATAAGAGACAATGCATTATAATTACAAATCAGTTCTATGAATCCAATCAATAAATGTTTTCCTTTAAAACAACAAGGTTTTCTATCATTCTGTAAATGCTCACAGTCACACGTTTCTAATATTCTACAAAATAAGTGACATTGCATTATAAACACAATTCAAGCATTTGTTTCTAACCTTCTTTTCAATACGTGAATACTCTCTCCCAGCCGTAAGCAGTACATACTTAACAATAATATCATAAAATAGAATCTAAATTTTTACACATAATGAGATGTTCTACCTAATTAAGCATCTATCCTTTCTTTACCTTAAAAGTATATCCATCAAACATCTATCTTCAACAATCACAAACCAGAAGCAACAACCATACGCAGGTTTGGTCCTCTTCCTATGGAAAATTTATCTCAGCCTTGAGTCTACTACTTCTCAATAATGAGATGAGTGCAACCAGTCACTTACCTGAGCCACTGGGATAGAATACTCAATACTTCATCGCACACATACAGTGTTATTCTCCTATTTTCTCTCTTCAATTTTAACAACAAACATATTATACAACTTGAAAAATGTAGAGCATCTATAAATGTTTAATTAATCTATTTATTAAACATTTGTACAAGGTTCTTTAATTTCTTCGATCTCTACTTCCTATTTTATTTTTTCTATATAATACAACAAACCAAGCTCAAAGTTACACACTAAACATACTTATTTTCAAACTGATGGCTAAGGTTTTGATGTGACATATCCGATCAATCTATATTAACCAAAAATCAACACACAAGCCAACGTATCCAACAACATTCAAAACAATCAAATGATCAAAAACAACTCGGTAATCTTTTGAAGTCCTCCAAAGTTGCTATATTTTGATGTTACTTGGCTCTCCATCCTCTGCTCTCCTTCGCTCCTGAACCTTCCACCTCTTTTTCCAAAAATATCTTTTACCTATAGCTCCCCCCGTTGTTCGTTACCTCCAACCAATCTCATTCAATTTTCCACTCATTTTATCCATGAATGAAGGTATATTGGCCATCCACAAAAATACGATCCACCACAAACCGCACTCAAGTTTCAATTAAAAATTATCAGCATAAGTTCTTCATTTATTAAGTTCACCACTATCCTATTATAGTGTAAATCAATGCTACGGTTCATCAGTTTCCTTAATGTTTATAGTTTGAATTATGCAAGGCTCTAAGTTAATTTTTCCTAAAAGTAATATGAGAATTCAATTCCTCTAACATAAATAATCCAAACCCCTCTTTTCTTTTCATTCATTACAATTTATCAACAATTTGAATCCATTAAGTGATTTTTTCAGAATACATAAAAAAAATGCTTAAATCAATAAAACTTCAATATTTAATGAAAAGCATGATGCAAAGAAATTATGATATGTATCTTCATGAAAAGGTGTATTCATCCATGTTGCCTCTTCAAATAATCTGACAATAACTCATCACATCATTTCCCCAAGGTTTCCCTTATCTTCGTGGTTAGTCCTTTTTGCCACCATGAAGGAACATGTTCCTGCAAAAATGCACTACCATTAGCATCATCATATTCATATATAAAATGTAGGTTCTCATAAACCAATCATGAAATTATCCTACTTCCATAATAATATTTACATCTCACATTTCCAATAGTAATGAATATTGAATATCGAAATAGTCCATCATTTCATCATAAGCCATATTCCATCGAAATATAAGTCTTCCAAAGGGTGGGTCATGACAGAAAGGCATAAAGTAAGGCAGTGTTTGGCAGAAAAAACATGGTGGTTCTAGATTTCAAAAGGGTACAGTAGCATTAAGGAACAACGGGACCAACTGTTCAAAATATCAAAGCAACGCAGCAGAAGCATGGAGTCAAAAGAGAATTTATGGATATTCAAGTGGCACAATAGTAGTTTGGTATCATCGAAGACCACCACTAGTCAAGATTTCACTTCGATGGATGGATGAACAAGATTAAAAAATGTCAATAAGGATGCTAAATATTTTAATTTACAAAAAAAATTGAAGACCCAAAAATGAATATCAATAATTCTTATTTTTTTTTAAGATGTAGGTATCTAGCTATAGCATCTCAATAGCGATGAGAATTTAATATGTTTGTAAACTTTCAAGCTCTAAAGGAGAGAGTTGTGATTTATAAATGGTGGGGGACCTAAGTACAACCTCTTTTTTTCAAGAAAAAAAAAAGTATCTAATATTTTTATTAATTTATGTAATTATATGGATTGATATATATTTGAAAGCAACATCAAATATTCTCATTAATTTGTGTGATTTTGGGACTATTATAGATTTTAAATATATGTACATAAAAATGATATATTAGAGACTAATATTTTTTTTGCTTGATAAAAGGGGTTCTACTTGGGTCCCCCACCCTTGATAAATCATAACTCTCTTCTATAAAACTTGAGAGTTTACAAACATATTCAATTCTCATCTCAATTGAGATGCTATAACTAGATACCTACATCTTTTTTTATAAAAAGTTTAAATTTTTTATATTCATTTTTTGAATATTCAAAAAAAATAAATACAAATATTCAACATCCTTTTTTTTTAGAATTTTCAATCTTGTTCATCCATCCATCCATCCAAGTAAAATCTTGATTAATTATGGTTTTTGATGATGCTAAGTTATAATTGTACCACTTGAATATCCATAACTACTTTGTTGGCTCCATGCTTCTACTGCTCTACTCTAATATTTTGAATAGTTGGTCATATTGTTCCTTGATGTTGTTGCACCCCTTTGAAATCTAGAAACATTATGTTTTTCCTTCTAAACACTGCCATACTTGATGACTTTCTAACCCCATGTGGATCTAAAAGATTGATGCCTTGAGCCATACCTCCAATATTGTTACCACTTAGGGTGTTTTCCTTTGGTGCATCCTTGTGCACTTTTGACAAGGCTTCCTTGGAATTTGTTGTTGCTTCTTACTTAGACTCTATTGATGTTGCTACTATAAATTTAACTTTTGAGTTTTCTAATGGTTCTTCAACTTGTTCCCTTACCATAATTACTTCTTGCTTCTCCTTGGATCCTTTCTTCTAAAGATTTTCCTTTTGAATGTGACCATGAACTTGCATGTTATTATATGTATTTTTATTTCTATTATATCCTCTTTATTCATTTCTTTTAGTTCCCTCTAAAGCCTTTTTATTTATTCTTCATATCCTTTGATGGTGACCTTCAAACTAGTTATCTTTTTATATGGGTTCCACTAACTCAAGAATGCATGCTCCATTTCATCCCAGGTCAAAATTATTTTCTTAGCAATCCTTTCCTTAGTAAGAATTTCCCACCAATCATGAGCTTCCTATTTTAAAAGATACAAAAGTTTGCAATTCAAAAAAAAGTCAATAGAATATAAAGATATAAACTTCATCCATGAGGGTTTTTGAAAGTGAAATATTGTGTGAGGGTTTCATTTGTGTTGAGCGCAAATGGCTCTAGATGTTGTTTTTTGGGGACCTAGCAGCCAATATTTTTGTGGTTTATGCTTAAGATTTTAGAAGAATATGTTGTAGAGGATCCAATATGAGTTAGAAATCTATCTTTCAATAGATCTTTATGCTGTGAATTTGATTGACAATGACTTCCAATTTGTTGCACAAAATAAAAGTGAAAAACCATACCTTTTCTTAATGTCCAAGGCATGGATTAAAGAAATCTTGAAATAAGTTTCAAATAGTTGATCAAAAAATGGTTCAAAATATAGTGAATATTGTTAGAATATGTTATATCACATTATTGGCATAAACAAAAGTAGCGCTCATAGGCGCTCTCCAATTTGGTTGATTAACCACCAAGTTGGTTAGAACCAACTTGTAACCACATTGTAACCTTTATATTCAAAATTAATGAGAATGATCTATTGCTTCGTCTAAATTCTATATGGCATCAGAGCTACGGACGACAAACAGCCGACAGACCTACAGACAGACGAAGGACGACAAACAGCCAATGGGACCCGAGGATGGACGAAGGGCGATAGACAGCAGACAGACCTGAGGACGAACAAAGGGCGACAGACAGCCAATGGGACCCGAGGACGGATGAAGGGCGACAGATAGCCAATAGGACCCGAGGATGGACAGAGGGTGACAGACAACATACAGACCCTGATAACATGCATACCGAGGCACATAGGCGCGTGTGGCACGCAGGAATAGGATGCAGGCGGCGGTTCGGGGACAAGGGTGTCAACGGTTGCGGAGGCCAAAAAGGGCAGGGTTGGTTGCCCGAAGGCAACCGAAAGCTCTATTGCTTTTCGCCCAACTTAAAGCCTCCCACAGTGGCCACACAGGCCATGTGGGATTATTAATTTTTTTTCCCTTCCCTGGCCGCAACGCTGTTATTATTCCCTGTTGCGTAATCTGTTTCATCGGGCCGACTGGCTCCCGTGGTAAGAGCGGTTCCTGTTTGGCGGAAGGTTGCGGTTTCAAATCCCTTTCGAGATTTTTTTAACACTGTGACGGCGGGTTATTTTTTTTTACGCCCGCAAGGTTCGTTGACGCCCGCTCAGTCCCGTTGACGCCCGCACGGTGCCATTGACGCTTGCAGGGCATTGTTGACAGTGAATGACGCCTGTTGACGCCCACATAGTCCCGTTGACGCCCGCACCATCCCGTTGACGCCCGAAGGGTCTCTTTGACGCTCAAAAACAACAAAATTGACGCCTTGAAGGCTCCAATTTTTTTTTGGGGTTTTTTTTAGGTATTTTTTTTCTCTTCCTGTCTATTTTGCAAATTGAAGGGGGGAAGATTTCACATGATTCATTTGCAAAGTTGTCAGATAAAGGGGGGAATTCAAACCATTTGGCAGAATAATTGCTAGATTGGTAATAGGAGCTAAAATTTGTGGGCATTTATGATTGTTTCTTTTGCATTTAAATATTCTGTTTTCTTGCATTCACAATCATAAATTAAACAAAATATAAGACCCCAAATTTATACCCTATTTGTGCAATTTATTGCACAACAACGTTCGGTATTTGAGATACCTCTGGTCCACACTTACAAGTAATGTTGTCGTGCTTTGGACTACTGTATTCGCCGCCTAATATAGCTGCAACAACGACGTCTGAGCTTGTTCTCTATAAATCGTCGGGGAGAAATAAGGCAAACCAATTTTTTTTTCCCATTTCATACCCACATCGTGATTGTTGTTAGGCGTAAATCCTGACGAAATTTTTTTCCAAAGTGTTTAGGGGAAGTTACGCCCCACGCATGCGGAATAAAACTTTCTATGGTAGGTGTCATTAACAACACGATGCCCTTTCAGTATCGCCTATGTTCAATATATTGTGCTTCTCGTATGTACTTATAGTCTCCCTCACGTAAGGGCGAGTACATATTGAGAAGTATATTGTTCTTATATACCTATAGTTTCCCTCACGTAAGGGCGGGTATATATTGAATGGTTACAGTATAAAGATCTGGCAGGTATAAAGAAAGGGGGACCAAATTGGTGATATAAGGAACCTTCATAATGGCCACAATTCATAAGTATCTCTCAGATTCACAATTGTTGAAAGGTCCTAACTTTGTTCCATGGAAGACAAATATGAAAGCCATACTTCAGTTGGAAGATTTATGGGATGTAGTCACTGGTACTGAAAAACGTCCTCATACAGCAGGGACAGATCAAGATGCTTGGGATAAGAGAGACAAGAAGAGTCTCATGTTTATCTTGCTTGCTACTACAGATGAGGTGCAGCCTCATATTTGTGATGCAAAAACTAGTAAGATCGCCTGGGATGCCCTGATCACAGTATATGAGGGAAAGAATCAATCCACTATTCTCCATCTTCAAACTCAACTACATAATCTCAATATGAGTTCTGGAGAAACAGTTGACATATTCCTTTGCAGAGTGGCAGACTTGAAAGCAAAATTGAATGCTATGGGAAAACCTGTGGATGATGATGTCTTGAACTCTGTCATCTTGAGAGCATTACCAAGTTCCTACAAGATGTTGATCACTTCTCTCAATGTTTTTGGTAGACAAGTATCATTTGTGGAACTGGTAAACTTGCTTTAGACTGAGGAGGCAACTCAGGTCCAGAAATATGATGTGCCAGATAATGCTCTTTCCACACAACAAAGTGGTAAAAAGCAAGGCCATTTTCAAAAAGGGGGTGCTTCTTCCAAAGGAAAAGGGAAGCAACCTCAGCAAAAAGATACAAAATATTGCAAAATTTGTGACATGAATAACCATGACACCAACAGGTGTTGGTTCAAAAACAAGCAACCAAACGAAAGAGGTTCACAAAAGAAGGGCAAGAACAAGCAGAAATACAAAAAGCATAAGCAATCTAAAGGCCATGTTGCTTATGCTGACTCCAACTCAGACTCAAATTCTCCTGAGTCCGATTCAGATTCTGACTCTGAAAGAGCACACAAGGTGCTCATGACTCATACTTTGTCTTCCCAGATAGATGTTGTATGGTATATTGATTCAGGAGCTAGCAAACACATGACTGGGGACAAATCCTGGTTTGATACTTTTGTGGAGAAAGAGGGTAAGCCAGTCACGATTGCTGACAATCAAGTGTATCAAGTAAAGGGAGAAGGGGATATTTCTGTGTCCCTTCCTGATGGTAATTGTCAAATTGAAAAGGTTCTCTATGTTCTAGGCTTAGCCAATAATCTGCTTTCAGTCACACAAATGTTGGATAGAAACATGGAGGTTGTATTTCGAGTTGTCAATGGCAAGAAGAGATGTTTTATCACACACAGTGGAAAACATGTTGCAACCGGATCTTACAAACATGGCTTGTTTATTCTCGATGCTCTTTCAACTCCACATGTTGCTTTGGCTGCAACTACAAAGGAGGCCACCTCTCTCTGGCATCGATGTTATGGGCATCTCAATTCTGGATATTTGCTTGAATTACACAAATATGGGATGGTGAAGGGTCTTCCACCTCTTTCATCTATCTTACCAGTTTGCTCAGATTGCTTAGCAGGGAAGCAACACCGAGTACCTTTTGAAGCTAGCTCCTCTCGAGCTACAAATCCTTTAGAGCTGGTACATACCGATCTGTGTGGTCCTATGCCAACCAACTATGGTGGGAAAAAGTATTTTCAACTATTCGTTGATGATTACTCATGGAAGATGTGGGTTTTCTTTCTTCAGTTGAAATCAGAAGCGTTTCTCTACTTTCAACAATTCAAGAAACTTGTTGAGAAGGAGTCGGGATGTTTGATAAAAACCCTCCGCTCAGATCGAGGGGGGGAATACACCTCTGAAGAGTTTTTAGAGTTCCTTAAGAAACATGGGATCAAAAGACAACTGACTACCGCCTATACACCTCAACAGAATGGTGTTGCAGAAAGAAGAAATCGTTCCATTATGGAAATGGTTCGATGTATGCTAAAGGGAGCACATCTTGAGGATCAATATTGGGCAGAAGCAATAAACACAACATTATACCTCCAAAATAGAGCACCCACCAGAGCTCTACAAGGGAAAACACCACAAGAAGCATGGAGTGGTAAGAAACCTTCCATTTCTCATCTAAGGGTGTTTGGATGTAAAGCATTCATGCACATTCCAAAATAGAAAAGGAGGAAGCTAGATGAGAAAACCCTGTAGTGTATCTTTCTTGGCTATGATGAGTACTCAAAAGGTTATCGATTGATTGATCCTAAGACCAAGAAGACACATGTAAGTAGAGATGTTGTATTTGATGAAGCTCTCACATCAAAAGACACACCCACAATTGTATACCTAGATGAAGAAGAGCCTAAGAAGGAGGTTCAACTTCTACAGCAAAAATAGAAAGTACCAAAATGGTATACTAGCACTTTGAGAGATGCTAAGTTGAAATCTCTTCCCGATCTATCTCTTGATAGGCCATGTACTCACAGTATGACTCAACAGATGAGAGCAGAGGAATCTACTTCAGAGGTTGACGAACTTTGTCAACGCTTTGATGATTTGTCAGTGGGTACAAAAAATGATAGAGAAGAAGATAAGGATGGAGAAAAAATTTATATGTCTACATTGAATACAAACGAACCCACAACGGTTCAATCTGCACTTGATGAACCACAGTGGAAAGAGGCCATGGATGTAGAACATAAATCTCTCCTTAAAAATAATACTTGGAAGTTGGTCGATCTGCCAATAGGAAAGAAACCCATAGGCTGCAAATGGGTATTCAAAGTGAAGTATAAGGCAGATGGATCTATTGATAAGCATAAATCCCGGCTTGTTGCAAAGGGATATGCTTAGAAAGAAGGCATAGATTATGAAGAGACTTTTGCCCCTACTGCAAAAATGACTACCATTCGTGTACTTTGTGCCATGGGAGCTCAGTTTGGGTGGAAATTGCATCAGATGGATGTTAAAAGTGCCTTCTTGAATGGTGACTTACAAGAAGAAGTATACATGACTCAACTAGAAGGATTCGTGGTTGAGGGGCAAGAACAAAAAGTATGCAAGTTGATCAAATCATTGTATGGGCTAAAACAAGCTCCTCGAGCTTGGTATATCAAGATAGACAATCACCTTGTGCAGCATGGTTTCATAAGAAGTCCTTCAGATGCAAATCTCTATATTAAGAAAAATGGTTCTGATGTAGTGATTCTTGTACTTCATGTGGACGATCTGATCATCACAGGAAGCTCACAAAGAATGATTGACTTAGTGAAAAATGACTTGAAGCAATCATTTGAAATGACAGATCTAGGACTTCTGCACTATTGTCTTGGTTTAGAAGTTACTCAACAAAAATTTCATATTAGAGTAACACAAAAGAAGTATGCCAAGACTTTAGTAGAAAAATATCGGATGACTAATTGTAAGTCAAAGGCAACTCCCATGGAGCAAGGACTTAAGTTATCTCGATATGATGAGTCACCTCAGGTAGATGGTACTCTCTATCGCCAGTTGATTGGGAGTCTCCTATATCTGACAAATACCAGACCAGATCTCAGTTTTGCTATGGGATATCTTTCAAGGTTCATGCAAGAGCCTAAGATGACTCACTGGAAAGCAGCAAAAAGAGTTCTTCATTATGTTCATGGTAGTACAAATTATGGTCTGGAATATAGAAAGAATAATAATTTTTTCTTACTGGGATACACAGACTCGGATTATGCTGGATCTATTGATGATCGTAAATCCACTTCTGGATATGTTTTTCATCTAGGATCTGGACCTATCTCATGGCACAGTAAGAAGCAGCATGTGGTTGCTTTATCTTCTATAGAAGTAGAATATCGTGCAGCCAGTGAAGCAGTCTACGAGATAATGTGGTTAAGTCGCATTCTTACAAACATGGGCCTTCCAAAGAATCTTCCTCTTCATTTGTTTTGCGACAATCAAGGTGTTTTGAATCTTGTCAAAAATCCAATCTTTCATGAACGTACCAAACATGTTGATACCGGATGTCATTTTATTCGAGATGAAGTTCCAAAGCACCATATACAACTTCAATACATTCCTACTGATGATCAAGTTGCAGATATCTTTACCAAAGCACTTGGGCGTATCAAATATGAAAAATTTCGAGATACAATTGGGATTTGCCACTAATGTAATAAGGGGGGATGTTAGAATATGTTATATCACATTATTGGCATAAACAAAAGTAGCGCTCTCCAATTTGGTTGATTAACCACCAAGTTGGTTAGAACCAACTTGTAACCACATTGTAACCTTTATATTCGAAATTAATGAGAATGATCTATTGCTTCGTCTAAATTCTATAAATATGATGCTAAGGAGCACCCCTAAAAAAAATCTACTATGGAAACCCTTTCAAAGGTAAGGATTTCAAAGACTCGGCCCCAAAAATGAATTTTAGGGATGTCCTCCATGGTGGACAGCCTCAGCCTAATGCTAACATTAATCTTAGGGCTTCCCATAAACCTCTAAGAATGCCTAAGATTGATCCTAGGAAAACTGAGTCGGGATGTCTTAGGATAGGTAATGGAACTCCGATTGTTAAGCTAGATATGGGTGACATTCAGACTAGCATAGAAGATCTAGAAAAAGGACTAATTTGTTGTTTCTTGGGTTTTCGTTCGAGCCTATCTGCTTTCAAAGTTTGGGCTACAAAAAATTGGAAAACAAAAGGTGAGTTACAAATCTCTATTTATCCAAATGGTTATTTTCTTGTTTTATTTGCTAATAATGAAGATAGAGAGAAAATATTTCAAGGGGGTCCCTGGTTCTTTGGAAGAGCGGGGCTTTTCATGAAGCCTTGGCATACTAAATTTAAAGTCGAAGAAGATATGCCTTCTATAGATCCTGTGTGGGTTAGACTCTTTGGCCTCCTAGTTGAATTCTGGAATCCAATTGTTTTTCTTCAATTGAAAACTCTTTGGGAACTTTCATGATGATTGTACTAAAAATTTTGAACATATTATTTATGCTCGAATTTGTGTTTTAATGGATTTTGACAAACCCCTACCTGAAAAGATATCATTACAATTTGGGGAGGACACTTGGGAGCAAGTGGTGGACTATGAGAACATTCATTTTTGTTGCAAAATTTACCATGAATATGGTCATTTGGCTAGTAGTTGCCCAAATAAAATTCTAGATCAAAAGAAAGAGGATACAAACTTAGTAGGTTTCCAAATGCCTAAGAAGAACACTAAAAAAAACCATTTATGAAGGATCAATCGAAGTTATCAGCTAATATGTTTGAAATTCTTTCCACAAATGATGTCCCAGGTGAGGAAGAGGAAATAATGGAGACAGAAATCTTAGAAACGCAATTTAAAGATGCAGGGAAGGACTCAGAGACAAACCAACAAATCAAATATTTTCAACAAGAAAAAAAGGAGGAAATATACACAAGAAACAATATCTTTTAAATGTTGAGACTTCAAATAATATAGGTCCCAAGATAGACTTTGTTGAACCTTCCAGTAACACTTTGACTTTGTACATGCATTATTTGAGGTTAGAAGCCATCCCAGATTCAATTGGGGTAAGTCAAGAAATAGGGAAAAAATAAAAGATGGATTCCAACCAAAAGGCAGGTCGTAAGACCAATCAACATCATATGGTAAAAGAAGGTGAAAATCTTGTAGAGGAAGGTAATATTAATGCCCTTACCAATTTCTTTAGCCCTGGTATTAATGAATATCATCACTTGGAATATTAGAGGACTCAAAGGGAGTCTTTCAAAACAAAATGAAATTAGAAGAATGATTCATACAAACCATCCACATCTTATTTTCCTTCAGGAAATAAATATGTCAATAGAGAAAATGGATTCGATTGCTAGTAAAATATGGCCAATTAGAAAAGTTGCTTCCCTTAGTTCCTAGGGGACTTCTGGTGGTATTGCTTGCCTTTGGGACCCAAAAGAGGTAGTTATTCACCATATGGTTGGCAACTGGGGTCTTTTGGCTATAGCTATTCAAAGTAGACATTCTAACCAAATTATGCTTTACATAATTGTTTATGCTCCGACTACTTTGGAGGAAAAGAGAAGACAGTGGAAGGATATAACTTATATTATCTCTCATTTTCCTAAAGCTTAGATCTTGATTAGAGGATATTTCAATACCATCCTCTCTCTAGATGAGAAAATGGGGGAAATAGAAATTTGGACAAGAGCATTGACCTCATGAGTGAATATATTGTAAACCTTCATCTTGTGGACATCCAACTAGATAATGGCCTTATGACTTGGTCTAACAGAAGGCAAGGCTTAGCTTGTATCATGGAGAGATTGGATAGGTTCTTGTTCTCTAACAATTTCTTAATCCATGGTCACATTCCTAAGGTGAAGACTCTTAACAATGTTGGTTCGGATCATTGGCCAATCATGGTGGAAATTTGGAAAACCAATGTGAGTTTCTCATCTTTTTTATTTTAGTTAATGTGGCTTAGAGACAGTTCCTTCAAACCTCAAGTGCAACAATGGTGGAAGGAAGGTAAACCAAGGTATGGGACTAAGATATTCTATTTTACCAAAAGGTTGCAATACATTAAATCCAAAATCAAGATTTGGAACTAGAAGGAGTTTGGAGATGTCCGACAAAAAAACATGAAGTGATTTCTCAACTTGAAAATTTGAATAAGAAAATCTATTTAGATGGCCTCACAGAGAGTAGAAGTATAGATGAAATTAGACTCACAACTCAGTTAGAGGAATGGAAAAAAAGAGAACTCTTATGGAAGCAAAAATCTAGGATCCAATGGCTCAAAGAAGGAGATCAAAACACATATTTCTTCCACAAATATCTTCTAGCTTGAAGATCTCACAACTTTATTTCTTCCCTGAAATCTGATTCTGGAGACGTTGTCTACACTTGGGATGGCATGAACTCTATTGTTGTCAATTACTTTTCCAATATTTTTGTTGTTGCACCTCTTGACTTAGCTTCTCAATAAAATGTTCTTCAAGCGATCCCTACTCTTATCACTTCTGAGGAGAACTCTATTTTGATTGCTCCAATTACTATCAATGAGCTTCAACAAGTGGTTTTTAAAATGCAAAAAGGAAAAACCCTAGGTCCTGATGGTTTTCCCATTGAGTTCTACCAAGAGTTTTGGGATATCCTTCATGTTGATTTATTAGAGGTGGTGGAAGAAGCCAAGAAAGCCAAAGAAATTTTGAAGGTTATCAATAAAACTTATATAGCTCTTGTCCCAAAATCTCAAGAGGTAGATCATATCTCAGCTTTTAGACCTATAGCTTTATGTAATGTTCTTCTCAAAATCATTACAAATATCATGGTAGAAAGTTAAAGCCTCTTTTGCATAAGATTATTTTCCCTAAACAAGGGGGTTATGTGGAAGGGCGTCAAATAGTGGATGAGATAGTTCTTGCTCAGGAAGCCATCCATTCCATGGAAATGCAGAAATCTCCATCTATTTTCATTCATTTAGACTTATCCAAAGCTTATGACAGAGTGGATTGGCACTTCCTTATCAAATTTTTGAGGCAATTTGGCTTCTCTCAGGATTGGATGGACTAGATTATGGGATGTATCTCTTCGATGTCCTACTCTATTCTTATCAATGGTAGGCCTTCTCATTTTTTCCCAACTTCTAGAGGTATTAGGCAAGGTGACCCCCTCTCCCCTTATTTATTCATCATTCTTATTGAATGCTTGGGTAGGACTATAACCAAAAATAGAGAAAACAAAACCCTTGAGGGAGTTACCATTGCTCATGGAGCTAGGCCTATTTCTCATCTTCAATTTTTTGATGACTCTACTCTGTTAGGTAAAGCTATTATTAAGGAAGCTTCTAAAATTAAGCAAATCATTAGTTGTTTTTCTAATGCTACCGGGCAATTGATCAATGAAGATAAATCTAAAGTCATTTTCTTTCACTACTCTCCCAGACAGGAATCCATGGTCTTGGATAAATTAAGATATAAGAAGACCTCCCTTCCAATCACTTATTTAGGCATTCCTATCAATATTCAAAGATAAAAAAAAGACTGGAATTGGTTGTTGGATAGAGTTAAGAAGAAAATTGGAAAGTGGACCAATAGGTGGCTTTCATTTTGGGGGTAGAATTACCTTGGTAAAATCAATCCTTCAAGCTATACCTATTTATGTTTTTTTTGTGTTGAATATCCCAAAGGTAGTTCTTTGAGAATTGGATCAAATTAATCATAGGTTCCTCTAGAGTGGTACTAAGGAGAAATTAATATAATGGGCCTTGGTGAAATGGGATACTTTATGCCTTCCCAAGAATGAAAGGGGGTTAGGATTCTAGTTTGCTATTAATAACAATAAGGCTTTAGTTGCTAAACTATATTGGAGTATTTTGCATAACCCCAATGCTCTTTGGGCCAAAAATCTTTGTGCTAAATATGTTAAGAATAAAATTCTTGAAGACCTTGTTTGCTATCAATTGCCTACCAAAGGTTCTCCCATTTTAGCGATTCTTAATACTGGTGAGGATTTGATTAAGCAAAAGTTATTTTGGATCATTCATAATGGTCAATAGGTAAATTTTTGGATAGATTCTTGGGATGGTCACCAGCCTTTGATAACTCAATTTCCTAATTGGAGGCCTTGGATGGAGGAGCTTCATCGAGCTAACTGGATAAAGATGGCTAATTATTGTCTATACCATACTGGTAATTCAGAGGTTGGTAGATATTGGATCCCTATTGAGGACTGGCCTATTCAAATTCCAAAAAGGCAAAGAAAGATATTCAAAGCATCCTTCATATGAGATATCTCTCTTGGTCCCATGATAAAGACTATTTTGGATGGAACAACACTACTAAGGGTGAGTATTCAGTTGCTTAAGGTTATTTGACCTTATGCCATAATAATACCAACCAATCATATGATATATTTACTTAGTTGTGGGCTCAAAAGCTCTAGCCTAAGGTGAGGTTCTTTACTTGGATTTTATTGCATCGTAGGGTGCTTACTGGTGAGCAACTTATGAAACATGGTTTTCATGGCCTATTTAGATGTGAAATATGTGGAGAGAATGTGGAAACTCTCAGCCATATTTTTATTGAGTATACCTTAGCCTCTGAGCTATGGAGGAGAATGGCCATCTTACTTGGCTTACAATGGTCCAATTTTTTTACTTTTGAACAACTTTGGAGGGATTGGCCTAATCAGGAGGGTGTTGATCATTTTATTAGGTAGTTAGTTTGGATGGGTTCTACCATTCTACCTTGGAATATCTGGAAGGAAAGAAACAACCATATTTTCAATCAAGAAAGGAAGGACATTCACTATATCTGGAAAAATACCATTGTCAACTTAGTTGAATCAGTCCAATAACTCCTTAATCACCCCTATAACTCCCACCAAATATGGGATCAAGTGATGCAAAGATTGAAGATTAAATCTTCTAAGGGAAACCAACTTAAAGGGAATGTGAGTAATCAAAATATGGATAGAACAAGGAATTGGTAGCCTCCTCCTAAGGATTTTGGAAAAGTCAATATCGATGGAGCCTCTAGGGGAACCCTGGAAAAGCTAGTGTGGGAGGAATTGGTAGACTTTCAGATGGTTCCCTAGTTTTCACTTTTGTTGAGAATTTGGGTATCCTTTCCAATAACCTTGTCGAGGGGTATGGTATCCTTACAGGACTTCGAGAGGTTGCTAAGGTAAGATGGAAAAAGGTGTTGGTTGAATATGACTCTCAAGTCATGATTAATCTGTTGAAGACTCCTAAGAATCATAAGGTTGATTGGAGAGTAAAAATAATTGTTGAGAAGATTCAATTAATCCATATGGGCTTTTTGAAAGTTGAATATAATCATGTGGTCAAAGAATAGAACATGAGTGTTGATGCTTTAGCTAATTGGGCATTGGACAAAGGTGATCTTACTTACTACGACCACCCTCCTAGATGGTGGGATTCACAAATAAGGGAAGCTCTTCTTTCTATCCTTTCTTTGGATGGCTCTAGTACTAGAGGTACCTAGTTCCTTTTTACTTTGTTTTTACTTCTCTTTGGTTTAGTTAGGGTATTTTAGTTCCCTTGCTCAAATTGATCATTCTTATGTTTCCTTTGTTGATTCTTGCCTGAATAGCCTATTGGCCTAGAAAGGCCAAAGTTATCTATTTTTTCCTTCTTTTTAGTTTTTCGGTGTGTGTGTTGTTTTGTATTGTTTTTGTTTTGTTTTTTTTTTGTGATTTTTTTTATTTTTGTGTTTTTGTATTTTTTTGTGTTTTGTGTTTTTGTGTTTTTGTTTTTCATGTGTTGTTTTGTTGTTTTTGTGGTTGTTTTATGTGTATTTTGTGTTTTATTATTTTTTTCGTTTATTTTTGTTTATATATTTTTTATTGTTGTTTTAGGCATGCTTTTTGAGTGTGTCAAAGGGGGCAGGCCAAGTGTGAGCCTTGGGCGATTTTGGTGAAATAAATACCCCTACCTTCTTGGGATTTACCCGAAAGTGGCATCCCAATTGGGTTTTTTTCCACAAACAAAACAAAATAAAAAATCATCCACCATTCTTGAGCATCAATATCATCATTTCCAATAAAAATTGGTAACTCAATGATCACAATCCAAAAAAATCACAAAAACAGCTAGGGTTTTGGAAGGAAAAAAACTAGGGTTTTTTAAATGTTTCTCTCTTTTAAAAAACAAAATCCTATAATCCTTGCTATCACTAACAAAACAATTTAAATGTAAAATAATTGACATAAAAAAGGAATGTAGTTGTCCATTATGACTTTGCATTAATCCATTACCAAGCCTCTCCTCTAAAGGTTTCAAAACTATGCGCAAACTATTGTTTTTATTGTGAAGAAGCATGAATAAATTTTATGGTAGCATGATACTTCTCAATGGTGGTGGTGGTAATGCTAAAAAATTACTGATAAACAAGATATTGCAACTGAAACACAAATCACTTCTCTTTGTCGGTAATTTTCAAATTGCTTCTCTTTAATAATAATCTTGTTGGTGGTCTTCTCTTTTGCAAATATCCTCTTGCCCTTAACCTTCTCTTGTTGATAATATTCTCTTCTACCTTCACACACTTATGTCACCCCCTCTTTCTTAATCTCATATAACCAATTGAAAATATATTAGAGACTAATATTATATATAAGCAACTAAAAAAATAATCACGTACAAATAAGCAAATTTATAAGAAACAAAGATAAAATAAATAATTCCATTAAAATTTAGTCATTTTGTGGCACTTGGTTTTTTTAAGTTTTTATTAAAAATAATAATATAACTTTATTAAACCATACTTTTATTTATGGGAAAAAAGAGGTTGTACTTGGGTCTCCCACCGTTGACAAATCATAACTCTATCCTTTAGAGCTTGAGAGTTTACAAATAGATTCAATTCTCATCTCAATTGAGTTGCTATAGCTAGATAACTACATCTATTTTCATAAAACGTCTAAATTATTGATTTTTTTTCTTTAATTTTCTTTGTAAATACAAATATTCCAAAATTTAGCATCCTTCTTGACATTTTATTGTAGCATCCTTTACAATACCAAAACTCCACCTCTATTTTTTATGCACTACATCTTAATAGAGTAATATTTCTAAAAATTTACATTATCATAGTTTGCTTTATCATATTTGGACTATTAGTTTCCTTATTGATTCATAAATACAACCACAAGAGCTATAATAAATAGTTTATATAAAAACAATAGGTGTGTAGTGGGTTGCACAACGAAAACCCTTGTGCACAATGGGTAGAAAAAACAACAAATGAAGCTGGAAGCAGTGGTGGTAGCGAGCAACAACAATGGCAAAAAATTTTGCTCGGACCTAGTTGACGGGAGTAGCAAGCAGGGCGAATAACCAGCGAGGGGTCGAAACCTGAAAAGGGGAAAAAGGAAAACCCAAAAAATAGGGTTTTCAATTATTTTCAACCCATAAATGGGTGTTTGAGTTAAAAAATGGAATAGGTGGGAAAAGGAGCGGATGAACCAGGGTTTGGAGTGATCGAAGATAGACAAGGAGTGGTTGGCATAGGAATCGGAGTAGGGCAGGGCCATACTGGGGCCTTGGAAGGTACATCAATGGATGGGGCCTTGGATGAAGAGTTGGAGAATGGCTTTCTAGGAAGAAAAATCCAAGAACCTCCCAACAAAGTGGTCCCAGAGAAGGGGCAAGATGAATCAGAGGTAGACAATGGTCAGGAGAATCGAGCCCCAGAAGTGGGACAGAAACGCTCTTGGGCCTAGGTGGTACATGGTTCTAAACCTGCTACTACTCTTCCTCCATTGGTAAGCCACTTAAACTTGAGAGTTAAATATGGCATTCTCAACATTCCCTCGAAGATAATTTTGAACATGAAGGCGAAAGGGGAACACAATTTGGTGGGCAAGTTTTTTGGGGCAAGGCCAGATATAGATACTATTCGAAGGTGGGCCTTCGCTAGATGGAAACCAATGGGCTGCATGGAGATTGTGGCGCTCCCAAATGGGTTCTTCATGATCAAACTTACTGAGGTAAGTGACATGCAAAAAATTCTAGATGGAGGACCATGGTCGATGGGGAAGCGTAGCCTATTTCTCAAAAAATGGGATGTGGATTTTAATCCTCACACCCAAAGTCTCAACACAACTATTGTTTGGGTAAGATTACCTCACCTTCCCTTTCAATATTGGCAAGATGAAGTTTTAATGGCTATTGCAAATGGTATTGGTACCTTTGTTACCATTGATAGGGTAACCAGGCTGAAGTCCCATATGGTGTTTGCCCGAATTTGTGTTAATGTTGATCTGGATAGCAAGCTTCCAAAAATAATAGACCTAACATCCCTAGTGGGTACCTAGACTCAGAGGCTAGAGTATGAAAATATTTCACCCCTTTGTGATCTTTGTAAAGGGAGAGGTCATATCTCAAGCTTCTACTCGAAGAAGAAGAAAGCTCCCAATAAGAAAGTTTGGTAGAGGAAGGAGAGTAAAGATGTAGAGCAGGGTAAAGGCATAGATCTCATGGTGGATAATTAGAAGGAAGCAAGCACCTCACACCATTTAATTATGGTGGTTGAGGAGGAACACATGGAAGATCCCTCTTATGGAGTTGTGGTAGTCCATCCCCCTAGAGCTGTGGAACCCCTTGACTTTGCAGACCCTAACTCTTTTGCTTGCTTGAGAGGAGCTGAAGAGGATGAAATGGGAGACCCAGCTAAAGTTGTGGAATTTGTGGAGGAGACACAATGGGTGAATCATGAGGGGGTACAATAGGAGAGTCTAAAACCTCTAGAAGTGGATGTAGAGGTTAACCCTATTGACATGATTCTTACAAATTAGGACAGGCAAGATGAAGCTGGAAAAGTATTAAAGGAAGATAAGCAGATCCTAAAAAATATAGAGGTGAAGCTTGTAGCTCCAATATGGGAGGATTCTAGTTTAGAGGAGGTTTTGATGATGCCCTCAAGGGTGACTAGGAATCAAGCAAAGAGAACTCCCTTGGATGTTGGCAAGGAACACACTGTAGGTAGACCCCCTTTAACAGAGGTAAGGAAGAGGGAAACAATAGCAGAGATAGCCAGAGGAACACAAACCATCATCAATATGGGTGGGGGAGGGAAGAAATCAGCTAAATCTAAAAAATAAAGGTTTTGTCATGGAATGTACGAGGTCTCAATGGGACTAGAAGACATAGATCAATACAAACATTGAGAAGAGATAATCACCTAGACATTTTGCTATTACAAGAGACAAAGGTGGTAGAAGTAAACTTAGCAATGGTTAAAGACAAGATTTGGAGAGGAGCAGACTTTGTTGCTCAACCCTCAATGAGCTCCTCAGGAGGAATGATGTGTATTTGGGACCCAAATAAATTGGAAGGACAAAAAATTATCTCAAATGATAGATTTTGTGCTATCCACTTCTTTTCGAAGGAGGATAATTCCCACTAGATCATTACAAATGTCTATGCACCCACTACTGTGGTTGGAAGATGAAGGTTATGGAGGGAATTGAGTGAACTCAGGCATGTCTTTGTAGGCATCCCATGGATCATTGCAGGGGACTTCAATACCCCTTTGTATCCATCTGATAAGAAGGGAGGCATTGAAGGATATTCAGAGAGTATGACTGAGTTTGGTGATTTTATAAATTCAAATGCTTTGATGGACTTGGAGCTTAGACAAGCAAAGTTTACCTGGACTAATAGGTGGCTAGGGAGTCAATTGATTCAGATCAGAATGGACAGGGTGTTGATTTCTCAGGAGAGCTTAGTGTTGTTTGGGGACACTACTCTCACGGCCCTCCCAAAAATTAGCTCAGACCATAATCCTTTGATTTGGGAAATAACAAATAGGAGAAGGCTCTTTGCTACCCCTTTTGGTTTGAAAATATGTGGATCCTTCATTCTGATTTAGAGAGCAGGATTCAATCTTGGTGGCAGCAAGATTTTTCTAGGGATAGATTGACTCAAGTAGCAAAGAAACTGAGATTTGTTAAGCGAAACTTAAAACTATGGAATAAAGAGGTGTTTGGAGACATTATGGTTAAAAAGGTAGCTTTACAACAACTCATGGAGTTAGAAAACTCTTTGCATTTGGGGGAGTATTCGGAGGAAGTTCGGACTAGAGAAAAGGATCTTCTATGTGATTGGCACAATACTCTGGCATGTGAGGAGGCTTTATAGTGGTAGAAATCAAGAGCTTTGTGGTTAAAGGAAGGGGACATGAATACGAGGTTTTTCCATGTTTCAACTCTTAAGCACAGAAGTTTTAATAAAATCTAGGAGATCAAGATTGTTGATGGTTCTTCTACAAGGGATCCTTTCCAAATTAGAGGGGAAGTTGTTCGATTTTTCCAAGACATGTTAGGAGTGGATTCGGAGTTGGATGAAGAGGTGATGAACCTATTGTTAGGCCATATTCCCTTAAATATTACAAACCAGATAAATGACTATCTCCTCAACCCCTTTACGGATGAGGAAATTAAAGAGGTGATCTTCTCCATGAAGGGAGACAAATCTCCTAGTCCAGATGGGTTTTCAATGCTCTTCTATCACAAGTTTTGGCACATCATTGGCAATGAGGTCACCTTGGCAGTTAAGGAGTTTCAGACCTCTAAAAGGATCCCTTCTGATGTGAATTGTATGTTCTTAGCCCTCATCCCAAAGATTGTAGGTGCTAAATATTTTGTAGATTACCACCCAATTAGCCTGTGTAATACTCTCTACAAAATTGTGTCCAAAGTCCTTGCAAACTAGCTGAAGATGGCTCTCCCTTTTGTCATTGACAAACACCAAAGGGGTTTTGTTTAGGGATGATAGATTCTTGATGGGATCATTTCGATCCATGAGATCCTACACTCTATCTCTAAATAAAAAAGGAAGGTATGTTTCTTAAATTGGATATGAATAAAGCATATGATAGAGTTTCTTGGGATTTCCTGATCAAAGTGCTCCAACATTTTGGTTTTCATGAGGATTGGATCTCTATGATGAAAAACTGCATCTCCATAGTGATGATCTCCATCTTAGTTAATGGGTCTACAGTGGGTTATTTTCCTAGCAAGAGGGGGTTGAGACAAGGGGACCCCCTGTCCCCTTATCTATTTATAATTTTAGTTGAAGCTATGGGTAGAGCCTTCACAACAGCCACAGATAGAGGAGACATAGAAGGTATCAGGCCAGCTTCCACTCTAGAACCGGTCTCTTTTCAATAGTTTGTGGATGATACTCTAATTTTGACAAGATCATCTCTTCCACAAGCAAGACATATTAAGATGATTTTGCATTTCTATGAGCTTGCAGTAGGCCAAAAGGTAAATTTTAATAAAAGTAAGATTTTTTTCCTGAATACCTCTAGAGCTCTCCAACTATAGATAGCAAGAATCTTCAATTGTGGCATAGGTGATTTTCCAACAACCTATCTAGGGATGCCTTTATTCCATGGGAGTATGAAGGAAGCCTTGTGGGATCCGATTATTGAATGTGTTACAAAGAAACTATCTTCCTGGAAAGGCTCTCTTCTTAGTCAGGTAGGAAAGGCCCAACTTGTGAAATCCTACCTTCAAAGTATACCTATTTACTTCATGTCAATTTTTAAAATGCTAATATCGATCTGCAAAAATATTGAACAGATCCAAAGGATTTTTCTATGGTCTGGGACTGAGGAAAAGAAGAGGATATCTTTACTTGCTTGGAACAAAGTTTATACCTCTAAAAAATATGGGGGATTGGGACTGAGAACTCTTCCCAAAATGAACAAAGCTCTAATGGGAAAGTTGGGTTGGAAGTTGGTGAAGGAAGAAGACACTCCCTGGGTCAAAATTGTAAAAGCTAAGTATTTACGTAATTCCTCCTTCTTGGAAAACCTCAACCCCCCTAAGGGGTCTAGTTTCTGGAATAGCCTTCAATAGGTAAGACCTCTGATCCAAAAGGGCTGTAGATGGTAGATTGGAGATGGTGCTAATGTGATATTTTGGTAGGATACTTGGCTCTTTAACTCTCCCCTTTGTGAGATCCCAAGGTTTGCAAACTTAAGAACAATCTTGACTCCTATTTATGGATTGTTGGTTCGAGATTATATTGTGGAAGAAAATGGCATCAAGAAGTGGAAGTGGCTTTATGTTGAGAACATCAATGAGGACTTGCATCCACACCTAGAAAGTCTTAATAGATGCCTTAATGCCTACATCCTCAGCCATTGGTGATCGAATGATATATTTATTTGGATGAAAATGAAGAGTGGAGATTATTCTGTGAAGTTTGGTTATAACTTGGTTGAAGGTGTAGGGGTAGTGTGGCCCCATGTAAAGGTTTGGGACAAATATCTCATCCCTAAGATTACTATTTTTTAGTGGTTGGTTATGCATAATAAAATTATGACCCAGGATAATGTGAAAAAATGTGGTTTCTCCTTACCAAATAGATGTGTTTTGTGTGAAAAAGAGGAGGAAAGCATTGATCATCTACTTCTTAAGTGCTCCTTTACCAAAAACTTGTTTGATCAGCTTTGTAGTGAATTCCAAGTTCAGTGGGTTTTCCCTAGAACTATCTCAGACTTGAACTTGCAATGGGAGCCTCCTTTTAAAGGCAGAAGAATCAGGAAGTTGTGGCTTCTAAGCCTTCCACATATCTGGTGGAGAGTCTGGAATGAAAGAAACCATAGAATCTTTGAGGACTTGAAGATGGACTGGGAAATGGTTTGGAACCGAGCAAGAAGTCTCCTGATGGAGAATTTTAACACTATCCACTTCAAGGAGGGATGGGAATCAGAGCAGGAAAGGTGGATATTGGAATGTTGGGGAGTCAGAGAGAAATTACCAATACCTCGAGTTCATCCCAGAACTCATGCAAAATGGATACCACCATCGGTTGGATGGTTCAAATTAAATTTTTATGGGGCCTCGAAAGGTAATCCTAGGCTGGCGAGAGCTGGAGGGGTGATCCAGAATCATCTGGGTAAGGTAATCAAAGCCTTTGCTGAACCACTGGGTGAACAGACAAGTCATTTTACTGAAGCAAGAGCAGCTTATGTAGGAATTTCTTTGGCTATCAATTGCAATCTAGATAAGCTCATAGTTGAAGGAGACTCACAAAATATTGTGACCATTTTAAAGGGAGGACAACCAGACCACCTGGACTATTGATTTAATGATGGTGGAAGCTCGAGCGCTTTTGGATAGACTCGAGAATGTGTCTATCAATCATATTTATAGAGAAGCCAACAGGGTAGCAGATGGTCTTGCTAACGAAGGAGTTATGGCAGATGCCAGAAAGGAATGGGGGAATGATATCCCAGTGCACATAAATAATTTAGTTGACAATGATAATGCCACAAGAATTGACAATGGGGATCAGTAGGAAGAGGCTGCCAGGAAAGCATAGAGTATATGATATTTAGATATGTAAGGTGTATGCTGGTTTTCTAGTTTTGGATGTGGTTAGTGAAGTGTGTTTGTTGTTACACGGTTGGTATAGGCTTTATGCCAGTGGGAAATCCTTCTTGGTGAAATGGATAGTGATTGGCCATATCTGTTGATGTAAAAGGTTAGCATTCCTTTCAAAAATGCACTTTTCCAACTTAACAAAAATATATAGTTTATATAAAAACACGTTGATGTCATAAATTACAACAAATATTACCAATGGAAAAAATTAAAGTAAATCTTAACCATTATTTGATTGAGGCAGTCAACATTTTTTGTCAACTTTAGATAAATCTAACCATAGAAAAGAGAATTTAACTTCAATATCCTTTATTAAAACCCCTCAATTGCTTAAACCATCTACACATTTATTCCTTTCTGATTTCATCAAACTCTGTAGCAAGATCTTGTATTTCCACAATGATCTCTTATATGTTCCATGGAGTCTTTGCTTTCTTCAAAATTGCATTTATTACTATTTGTGAATTGTCTTCCATCCAAACTCTATTACATTTTATTTGTTTATATATTTTTAACCCTTTCAAATTCACCCAAGCTTTAGCTTCATTATTTATCTTAAATCCACAAATGAAAGTGTCATGTGATAAAATATCACCCTTGTTATCTCTAATTACTCCTTCTCCTCCTCTTGGTCTTGGATTTCCTTTAAATATTCCATAAAAAATTAATTTGACCAACTCCACTTCTAGTGGTTTCCACTTTATATTCTTTGCCTTCATTTTTGTTTCCCATGTACCCAACATCATAATTTTATTTGATGACTTGACTCCATCTATCATGGCTCTTTGCTTCAATATTAGGGATTAGGTGAGTTGATAGTGTTGGTTTAGACTCCTCTATGGATAAACAAATCTTCCTTTTCATTATCTCTAAACTTCTTTACGTACCTTTAAATATTCTTCTGTTCCTTTTTAACCATATAGTCCAAAATATTGTATCTTTTGATGTATCCTATATTGTTAGTAACACCTCACTTTTAAAAGTGTTCTACCATTGCTTTAATCATTCTTCAAACATAATAAAAATCCATGGCCATAGTTCCTAGGCTATTGAATAGATCCCAAGAGATGGTCTATACTCTCCTTTATTAAACCATATTTTTTCAATTGGTTATATGGGATTTAAATGGGCCCCACCCATATTAGATCATCACCACATAGTGGTATTACAACAAAGCTTGGATATTATCTATGTATCATTTGGAAATATTTGAACCTTGGTCTCATATTTAAATATTGAGGAATCTAACTGGTTGATCTAATTCCATTTTATCTTTATTAAACCATAATTATCAAAGGGATTTTAGTTATTTTAATATTGTTATATAGATATATATATATATATATATATATATATATATATATATATATATATATATATATAAGGTTAAATAAGGTTATGTTGTCTGTATAGACAATTATTATTATTATTTTAATAAGCTATGTGTGGCTTCTATTGGAGGCCACTTCCATTAAAATAACAAAATATTACATTGCTATCATAGTAATTAAACTATATCCAACTTTTCATTTTATCAAAGATATTCTTCATTTGCCTTTCTAGTAAAGATATTTTTTATCTTATCAAATAACATTAGCTTTACTAGTTAGATTCCTCAACTTTAGAAGGAGACCAAATTTTGAATCTTACCAAGTGATGCATGCATAGTCACCAAGATTGGTGTAATACCACCATGTGGTTGTGATGTAATACATGTGGACCTCATTTCAATCCCATATAACTATATATATTTATTTTCTTCCTCAAATTGTTATATTTTTTTGGTAATGAGCCTTCTAAAATTTAAAATTTGCCAAGATGAAAATCATCATTGTGAATGGCTAAAATATTTATTACCCTGATGTCAAGGAGTTGTGGAAATGTAGCACTTGGAGGAATGCGAAGGATTAGGAATTTTGTTTCTAAAAAACATCTCATATTTTATGAGTCATATCTTTGTGGAGGGTTGTCCAATTCACCTAATTCTTAGATCACTTTGTGTGGAATTTGAAGAGCTTTAAAATGAGTAGGCATATGAAGAAATTCAATTAATATTGAGGGAGATACAACCCTATGAAATCATACATATAGAACAAGGGTAATGATGACTGTTAAAGTTATGAAAAATGAAATTACAAATATTTGTCAACTAGGATTTGGATGATGGGAGGAGCAATGGAGGGATAAGACTTCAAAGAGGCAAAGAGATTATGTTTGGGCATAGATTTTTTGACCTAAGTTTATTTTCCCTTCTTTATCTTAGAAATTTTGCTTGTAAATTATTATAATTTTTTTTTATCAAATATTATATTCGCTATAGAAGTGACAATTTTTCAAGTTGCAAACAATGAAATTACAAAGTGCGAAGGATTAGGGTTTTTTCATGAAAAACATCTCATATTTTAGGAGCCATACCTTTGTAAAGAGTTATCTAATTTAGCTGATTCTTGGACAAAATTATGAGTGGTCATATGCAAAAATCTGAACAATATTGAGGGAGATACAACCCTATGAAGTCAACCATTCGGAACAAGGGTAGTGACAATTTTTCAAGTCACGAAAAACAAAATTGCAAATATTTGCCAACTAGGGTTCGAACGATGGGAAGAGCAATGAAGGGCTAGGACTTCAATGAGGCAAGACATTCTATTTGGACAAATAATTTTTCAGCTAACTAAATCTTTATCTTAGAAATTGTGCATGAAAAATTTATAAAGTTTTTATCAAATCTTATATTTGCTATAGGATTTTCAGATAAATTTCTATAGATTTTGAGTTTTAGTTTCCTTTCCATAGATCAATTTATAGTTAAATCCTTAGAATCATCTCTAGTGGTAGAGGTTAGTGAGCGCACCTTAGAGAGATCCTCATTGTTCCAAAATAGGGTAGTTTTTGGTAAATTTAATGGGTATTGGCTAGGTCTTCAGCCTTGAGAAAATGGATTGATAGGAGTTGGAAGTATCCAGGAGTGATTCTATAATTTCTTCCCAAAGGTTTCTTCCTAGACATTTTTTTTCTATGGAAGAAATAGAAAGAATCCTAAAAGGAGGTCCTTGGTTTATGGGAAGAGCAAGATTCTTCCTTGCCCGTTGGTATGAAGGCTTTTCACCTGAAAATGTAAATCTATCCCTAGTAC
Organism: Wollemia nobilis; assembly: GCA_028583015.1. Classification (NCBI taxonomy): domain Eukaryota; kingdom Viridiplantae; phylum Streptophyta; class Pinopsida; order Araucariales; family Araucariaceae; genus Wollemia; species Wollemia nobilis. The sequence goes on from JAQPPZ010001808.1 coordinate 5,846,938, forward strand.
CATTCTAGGTTAGGATGCTTAGGTTATCCATTAAATTTTAGGAAATAGATATCTTCAAGGAAATAGGCAACACTCTAGGAGAATTCCTTGAGATTTCAAATACAAAAAAATATGGATTTTTGGCTATTTATGTTGAATATTGGCCATGATTGAAATAATTAAAGCTTTACCAGAATCAATCATTATTAAGTATGGGGATAAGATGTGGATCCAAACTATAGATTATGAAAATATATCTTTTATATGTACAAGATGTCATAAGGGGGCATATTGAGATATCATGCCCTAATAAGAGCCTATCATAATCATTTGTAGAAAACTACAAGAGAAATTTATGAATGGTTATAGATGGAAATGGTTTTCAACTTCCAAAAAATAGATCTAGAAAAATAGAAGAAGATAAATAGTGGAGAAAAATAAGGAAGTATATTGGAATAAATACCAACTCTTTTGAGGCTTTAGCCTATGAAGAAAAAGTAGATCAAAACTTAGAGGACACAATACAACAATTTCAACATATTAGCAAGGAACTGTCTATTCAGTTAGATCCTAATTTAAGGAAGAACATTCTCTATGAATCTAAGGAATGTGTCTCATCATATTTTGAAAAATATCTTGAAGTACCATGCACCATTTAGGAAAAATTAATTGGTAAAAAATGAAGTTTTAGAAGTTAATACCTCTACCATTAATAAGGAAATACCAAAAAATGAGAAGGACAAGTCAAAAGCTTATATAATAGAGTCAGGAGAAGATAAATATGTTGAAAAATAAAATTGTGAAAGAATATTGAGGAATAGAATAATAAGACCTACTTCTAATATAGGCAAGGCAAAAAGAGGAAAACCCTCAAATTATCAAGCAATATCTAGGGAAGCAAGAGCTAATATAAAGAAAAGAACACAAACTAAGTTGGTTGAACTTCTCTTTACCTAACAACAATATGATATTGGTCATATGCAGTAGGGGCTAAAAGCCCCTAATGAGACATGATTATCATCTCATGGAATATAAGGGGTTCTAATGACCCCTCAAAGCACAAATTTATTAGGGACCTATGTTTAGGTAATAAACCTGATATTCTTTGTATCCAGGAAACTAAAATGATAAAAGAAGTTTCAAAAACTATGAAAGTAGCTTGGGCAATATGTGAATGGGATGCTATGAATTCTGAAAGAGTGGCAGGAGGAATTCTAACTTGTTGGAATCCTTCTAGAACCTCTTGTGTAACCACTCATAAAACTAGATATTGGATAGCCTCTTTAGTCACTTGCTACTTTGCAGATATTCATTTTATCCTTATTAATGTCTATGGATCTACAACTCAGTCAGGTAGATTATAATTTTGGATGGGATTGAAGCCTTTATGAGAAGTAAAGATCAAGAAACTCGATTCATTATCATTGGATATTTTAATGTCATAACCAAGTTGAATGAAAAATTTGGGGGAATTAGGAAATTGACCCAAAGTATGAAAGATTTCTTAGCTTTTATTCAAAACAATAGTCTATGGGAAGTTGAATTTGAAGAAGACAACTATACTTGGACCAACAACAAGAGAGGCTATAACCTAATAGCAACAAAATTAGATAGATGCATTCTCTCAGATCATTGGCTAGATGAATTAACTTGTGCTAAAATTAATACCTTAACAAGGATTTATTCAGATCACTAACCAGTAAGAGTTACAATGGTGGTAAGTGAATTAAAAAAATATCATATTTTAAATATGAGCAGATGTGGGAAGACTATCCTCAATTTGTTGATATGATAGCTCAAACATGGAATTCTTTAGGTAATGGTGGGTTGTATGCTCTTCCAAACCAAATTAAAGCTATGACATCTAGATTAAAAGAATGGAACAAGAAAAACTTTGGAAATATTTTTTAGGAGAAATAAGATCTAAAAGATAAACTTTCAAAATTCCAAAAAGGTGATGATAATAATCTAAGCTTAGAGGAAAGGGAGTTGCTTAGTCAATATCATAATTTTTTTAGTAAGGAAGAGAAATTATGGAGATTAAAATCAAGACAGATTTGGTTAAAAGAAGGAGATAAAAATACAAAGTTTTTCATAGGATGGCTATAGTACAGATATCATCTTCTAGAATTAGTAAAATTAAATCAATAGAAGGTGTTTGGATTGAATATCAGAGTGAAATTAGAAAAGAGTTAAAGTCATTTTATCAAAATATTCTAGGTTTAGAGGATACCAAAGTTCTTAATGATAAACTTCTTCAAGCTGTTCCTTTAGTTATAACGAATGAAGACAATAGGAAACTGATGGAGCCTATTACTCTAGAAGAAGTTAATTTAGATATTTTTTCTTTTAATAAGGATAAATCCCTAGGTCCAGATGGGTTCTCTACAGCTTTTTACCAACATAATTTGGATATAGTGAAGGATTCTTTATTGGTTGAAGTGGAGCATTCTAGGGTAAAACAATACATTCCTTATAAAATAAATGCAACTTATCTTTCCCTAATTCCAAAAAATAAAGATGTTGAATTGTTTGATTCTTTTATACCCATAAACCTATGTAATATGAATTATAAGATTATTTCCAAAGTAATGGTAAGTATATAAAGTAATTTTTTAGACAAAATAATTTCAAAAGATCAAGGAGGATTTGTGAAAGGGAGACAAATTTTGGATGGTATCATAGTAGCTCATGAAGTTATACATTCAACAGCTTCAAGAAAAGATAAAGCTATGATCTTAAAACTTGATATGAGTAAAGCCTATGATAGGGTTAAATGGGATATTATTTTTGTAGTTTTAGATAAGTTTAGTTTTGGGAAGAAATGGGTTAGATGAGTTAAAGCTTGTGTCTCTACAGTTTCTTATTCAGTGTTGGTCAATGGGTTAGTGACAGAATATTTTAAAGCCAAGAGAAGCCTTAGACAATGAGCTCTTCTATCTCATTATTTGTTAATTATTATGGCAAATTTTTTGAGTAGGAACTTAAACAAGGCTTAAAAATATGGACTTATAAGTGGACTTAAGGTTATTAATAACATCGATAACATCACCCATCAATAGTTTGTAGATGATACAACCCTTTTTGGAAAGGCAATAATAAATGAGGCCAAATATTTGAATAAATTTTTAAAATAGTACGAAAGAGATTCAGGTAAAAAATTTAATAGGACTCAATCCAAAATTTACCTCCTTAGCTCTCCTACTAATATCAAATCAGGAATTTACAGGTTGCTTCAAATGGAGGATGCAAATTCGCCAACAAATTATCTAGGGATGCCTTTATTTGAGGGGAGAATGAGTATAGATTTATGGAATCTAGTTATTAGTAAAGTTTAAAATAAACTTCCAACTTGGAAAGGTAGATGGTTCTCATTATCAGGAAGAGTGCAATTATTTAAGTTAGTCTTACAAGCCATTCCAACATATTATATGTCATTGTATTCTATGTCAAAATAAATTGAAAAAGTTTAATCTATATTATATGATCCTTTTTTTTGTCAGGTTTACATGATACAATAAAATTTATTTTGGTGAAATGGAGAAAGTTGTATGATGACAAAACTGAGGGAGGTCTTGGTTTAAGAGTTCTTACAAATGCAAACTTAGCTCTTAGGGGAAAATTTAATTGGAGATTGTACAAAGAGAGTCAAAGATAAGTATGTTGATCCCAATGACCCAAGTTTAATATCTATAGTATTCTCTCTTCCAAATGGTTCTACTCTTTGGAATGGTTTAAAAAAATCTATTGATCTTATGATTAAAGGTTTAATATGGGTGGTCGAAATTGGAGAAAAAAATTCTATTTGGATGAATACTTGGTGTGATAAAAAACCACTCAACTTAGATCCAGTTTTAAAACCTTGGATGAGATTGCTTCAATATAAATACGGTGATAGAGTTTCAAATATGTAAAAGGATCGAGAAGGAATATACAAATGGAAAGAAGATTTTTTTACAAGTATACAAGACATTTATGCTAGGAGGCAATTGAGTACAAAGATAATAATTGTGATTATTCCGAGGGGTGCTAAGGATAAATTGATTTGGGAGTTGAATAGCTCATGAGAATACACAACTAGAAGTGGATATAATGTTCAACACCAACATAAATATTAATGTTACTAGAATATGGAAAGATATTTGGGATAGCCCAAGCATTCCTAAATTCAAAATGTTTGTTTGGCTAGTAGGTCATAGAATAATGTTATCGTGGGATAACCTTATGAAAATGGATTTTCATGGCCCCTCTCAATGTATTTTCTATAATACGAAGGAGGAGAGTATAGACCATCTCTTGGGACATTGATAAATAGTCTAGAATCTATGGCAATGGATTCTTAATATGGTAAATGCATGGTGATGAATAGTCAAATTGAAGATTCATTAAAGCAATGGCAGAGCACTTATAAAAATGAGGCATTACAAAAAATATGGGATATATCAAAATATACAATACTTTGGACTATATGGCTAGAAAGGAATAGAATAATATTTAAAGAAAGGAAAGTAGTTTAGAAGTAATGAAAAATAAGATATGTTTAGCCATAGAGGAGTCTAAACCAACCCTATCAACTCACCCAATCCCTAATTTGGAAGTAGAGAGTAATGATAGATGGATTCAAGTCGTTAAATGGAATTATGATGTTGGGTACAAGAAAAGCAAAAAGAAGGTAAAAAATATAAAGTGGAAACCACCAGATGTGGAGTGGGTTAAATTGAATTTTGATGGAGCATCTAAAGGAAATCCAAGACCAACATGAGGAGGAATAATTAGAAATAATAGAGGAGATATTTTGTCTCATTATGCTTTCAATAGTGGATTTAAGACAAATAATGAAGTTGAATCTTGGGCAATTTTAGAAGGGTTAAAAATATGTAAACAAATGAAATGGAATAGAGTATGGATGGAAGGTAATTCTCTCATGGTAATAAATGTAACTTTGAGGAAAACAAAGGCTCCATGGAACATACAAGAGATAATTATGGAAATTCAATATCTTGCTAAAGAGTTTGAAGAAATCATGTTTACACATATATTAAGGGAAGGAAACAAACGTGCAGATAAGATAGCCAATAAAGGAATTTTGATTGAGGATCGTGAAGTTAAATTCTCCTTTCCATTGTTAAAGGAAGTAGAAAGTTTAGTTGAAGCTGACAAAAAATGTTGATTGCATAAATAAATTGATGATTAAGATTTAATTTAAATATTTTCCATTGCTAATATATGCTTTATTTTGTAACATTAATGTGTTTTCATTTAGACTATTTATAATATTTTTTGTGGTTGCACTTGTATTTCAGGAAAGAAACTAGCAATCTGGATTTGGTAAAGTGGACTATGATAGTGTGATGTTTTGGAAATATTACTCTACGAATATGTGAAACATAGATAATAAAGATGAATTTTTGGAATTGTGAAGGTTGTTATAGGAATATTTCAAGAAATATGCTAAATTCTAGAGTAATTGTATTCATACAAAAATTTGAAAAGATCAAGAAAATGAAAATCAAGAATTCAAACATTTTATGTAAAATGATGTAGGTTTCTAGCTATAGCATCTCAATTGAGATGAGAAGTGTATATATTTGTAAAATCTCAAGCTCTAAAGAAGAGAGCTATAATTTTTCAAGGGTGGGGGACTCGAGTACAACTCCTTACTATCCAGCAAAAAAACAAATTGTTATAGGATATTTTGGTAAATTTTAATAGATTTTGAGTTATATTTTCCTTCCTGTGGACTGATTTATAGCTAAATCCTTATAATCATCTCTATTAGTAGAGGTTAGTGAGAAAACATAGAGTATCGATCCTTATTGCTCAAATATAGGGCGATTTTTGATAAATTTAATGGGTATTGACCAAGGGCTTCAGCCTTGAGAAAATGGATTGATAGGAGTTGGAAGTCTCTAGGAGTGATTCTATCCTTTCTTCCCAAAGGTTTCTTCCTAGCCATTTTTTATTCTAGAGAAGAAAGATATAAAATCCTAAAATGGGGTCCTTGGTTTATGGGAAGAGCAAGACTCTTCCTTACCCATTGGTATGAAGGCTTTTCACCTAAAAATATAAATCTATCCCTAATACCAATCTGGGTTAGGATGTATGGGTTATCCATTGATTTTTGGGAAATGGATACCTTCAAGGCAATATAAAACACTCTACGAGAATTCCTTGAGATTTCAAAAACTACAAAATATGGATTCTTGGCTATTTTTTCTCGGATATTGGTCATGATTGATATAAGTAAACATTTACCAGAATCAATCATTCTTAAGTATGGGGATACGATGTGAACCCAAAACATAAATTATGGAAACATATTTTAGATGTAGAAGATGTCATGAGGTGGGGTATAATAAGAGATCATGCCCTAAGAAGAGTCCAACAAAATAATATGTAGAAAACCATAAGAGAAACCTACAAACGGATATAAATCAGGATGGTTTTCAACTTCCAAAGAATAGAAATAGATAAGTGAAAGCAAATAAATAGTGGAGACCAATAAGGAAGGATATTGGAATTTTATGTCAAAAACATCTGAGAAACGACATCCGAGGGTTTGTGGAAAAATTTGAGTAAAAACGTAAGAGGATTTTCATGGAAAAATTTGAGCAACAGTGTTAGAGGGTTTTTGTGAAAAACATCTGAGCAGAAATATCTGAGGGTTTTATGGAAAAACTGAGCAGCAATGTAAGAGGATTTCTGTGCAAAAATTTGAGCAGCAGTGTTATATTATTTCTATGGAAAACATCTGATCAGCGACATTCAATGGTTTTGTGGAAAAAATTGAGCAGCAATGTAAGAGGATTTTGTAGAAAAAATTGAGCAGCAATGTAAGAGGATTTTGTAGAAAAAATTGAGCAGTGGCGTAAGAGGATTTTCAAGGAGGAGAGGGTTTTTTGGAGTTTGCCACCACTACCACACTAGATTGTATTTGATCCATCATCATCACTGCTCGGTAACATCTAAAAATCCATCTATAATATTGATGAAATAATGATGTTTAACACTTGATCTATGAATGGAGCTCTGGCAATTTTTTCCTCTGAACTAGGGTTTCTGGAACTTCAAAAAATCTAGGGCATCATCTAGATTGCAGTAGTGCCTTTGGGGTACGGTGGATCTGAAGGCTAGATCGGTGCCCTAGGAGGGTCCAATGGGGACTTCTCCGGCTCCTTTTCTAGTGAGTAGCAGCTCATACGTAGATTTGTTTAAAGAAAATTCTCCTCCAAAGAACGACGAAGCTCAAAAAATGGCATATAAAATGCTCTTCATGGCTGCTGGGAATAGGTCGACAACACATCATGTGAATGGATGTTTGCCGCAGGCCGAAACTAGGCCAAAAATTGTCATCGAGCCAAGTATGGTTGAAGAATCAGTCATTTATAGAGCTAATCACGATTTAATCTGCAATTTCATGGGTATACGTCCTTCCCTAAATTTTTTGCACTCTTGGATCCGCCAAAACTGGGAGCCTCACGGTGAGTATTCATTGTGGTTTATTAGCAATGGATATTTTATTGTTAGCTTTTCGTCTTTGGCCGATAGAAATAAGGCTTTCGAGTCAGAGAAGAAAAATCATGGCCCGACAGGGCTATTTGTTCAACCATGGAGAGTGGGATTCGATCCCCGAGTTGAACCTACTGTTGTCCCAGTATGGATCCAACTATATGCTCTTCCAATGGAATTTTGGAGTGAGCAAGTGTTGGCAAGGATTGGCAATTCTATTGGAAGACATCTGGGTGTTGCCAGAGACACAATTGAAGGGAGCATGGCGGTGTATGCAAGAATATGTGTGGAGATGGATCTTAGCCAACCTTTTTCGGTAGAGATGGAAATTGAATTGGAAGGACTCTCTTGGATTCAACAACTGGACTATGAGGCCCTACCCTTTAGATGTAGGGTTTGTCACAAACATGGACATTTGGCCCGTTTTTGCCCTAATAATATGAATGCTAAAATGGAGGCCCCTTTAGGAATGCCAAACCTGCCTAAAGAGGATAAGGCAACACTTAATAAAGATTCTAATAGCACCGTTCAGGGCCAGGAATCTCAGAGAGAGGGTTTTGAATAGCCCAGAAGAAAAATACGGACAAAGAAAAAAGAGGGAAAGGAGCAATCCCATCTCAGACCTACCAATAGGTATGAGATATTTAAGTCACTGGTTGACGAAGAGGAACAATTTATGGAGGGCATGGAGGGTATTAAGGAAACTTCTAATATTCCCGGGCAACTCCCTCTCTCTTCTCCTCCCGTCATACAACAGGTAGTTGAACTCTGTGAGGTATCACAGCCAGTGTGTTCAAGGGCTTTAGTAGTGCATAACCAGGAGCAGATAGTATCTCAGGATGTCAGCATGGGAATACCAGAGAAAAATAGGGAAAGGCCAACTTTGGGGATAACCCAGGTAGAAAAAAGATAAAAAAACAACAATTCTCAAGGAGTAGGTAGAAGATCCAATAAGGAGTTGCTAGCAGTCCAAGGAGACAAATTGATCATGGGAGGATCGATGAGGACAATAGACTCTTATTGCTCCCAGGGTAACCAATGATTATACAATCATGGAATGTGAGGGGTTTAAATAGCAGAACCCATCAATCTGTTGTTCGAAGACTTTTAGAGAATCGTAATACTGATTTTTTGCTTTTACAGGAGACTAAGATGTCATTAGATCTTATGTCCAAAATAGTCAACAGAATTTGGAGGGGTGTTGGTCATATGGATGTGGCTGCCCAAGGTGCCTCAGGGGGGATTGTTACTTTGTGGAACTCTCTTGAATGGTCTGCAATAGAACATCTTGCCTGGAGGGGTGTTCTCACTTCTCTTTTTAGGAATAATGTCACTGCGGAACACGTTCTAATCACAAACTTTTATGGGTCTCAAAACCTAGATGGTTAGAGGCGGCAGTGGAAGGCTGTGCATAACATGCGAACCTCAAGGGAAGATCTAGACTAGATTATAGTGGGGGAATTTAACGCTAAATTATCTTCTAGAGACCAGGAAGGGGGAACACCATTTTTGGACCCAGGGGACCATTTCATGATTGCCCAAGTCCAGGCTTTGCACTTAGTGGACATTAAATGTCCTGGCATTAACTACACTTGGACTAATAAAATGCGGGAGCCACATAGCAGGAAGGTTAAGCTAGATCATTTTCTAGTTTCAGAGGAGGCGTTTGTAAAATGGAATATAAATTTTTAGATTTTAGAAGGCCCAGTTTTAGATCACTGTCCCATTCTGTTGGAAGGCGGGACTAGGATGGGGCAGCATCACAAACCTTTCAGATTTGAGAATTTTTGGCTTCAGAAAGAAGAACTTTGGGAGAAAATTCCATAGTGGTGGGAAGAAGGCCGCCCAAATTATGGGAGAGCAATGTTCAGAATCCACAAACAACTACAATATGTCAAAACTCAGTTGAAGTATTGGAGGCATGCTAATAAAACCGACTTCCAGGCCCAAAGAGCTCCATTGGTGGCCAGATGGGATGAGGTCCAAAAATAGTTTAGAGAAGGAGTAATTATAGACCAGCTCAAAGCTGAGGATGATGCCTTGCATACAGCGGTTGAGGACATTGACAACCAGGAGGAGACCTATTGGAAGTAGAGAGCAAGAACCACCTGGTTATTAGAAGGGGACAGAAATACAAAATTCTTTCATCGGACTGCTTGTGCTTGAAGACAGATGAATAATATGGAGGCCCTTCAAGATGAGAACGGTCATTCCTTTGATACACTTCCAGGTATACATTCCCATGCTATGGATTATTTTTCTAAGCTTTTTAAGGAAAGTGTGGTACAAGATGTAGAGGCCCAAAATGAAGTTATTTCTGTCATACCTGCTGTTATTTCTGAGGATGAAAATCAAGCCCTCCTCAAACCCATTGATAGAGATGAATTGAAAATTGTGGTCTTTGGAATGAGCACTGGTAAAACTCCAGGTCCAGACGGCTTCCCAATTGAGTTTTTTCAGGCTTTCTGGGACTACTTAGAGGAAGATGTAAGGGTTGTTGTAGAAGAGTCCAGAGAAAATAAGAGAATGCTTAAAGCTATAAACCACACTTTCATTACCTTAATTCCAAAAGGGGAGGAGGGGGTTCATATTTCAGATTATAGGCCTATTGCCTTATGTAATGTGCTGTACAAAATAATCACAAAGGTAATGGTTGAGCGCCTAAAACCTCTTCTTCACAACATTGTCTCCTCTGAGCAAGGGGGTTTTGTTGAGGGATGACAAATTTTGGATGGGGTGGTTGTGGCCCAGGAAGCAATCCATTCAATGCACACTTTGGTAATAAAGGGATGTTCATAAAACTGGACATGTCAAAGGCTTATGACAGGGTTGAATGGAGTTTCCTGGCTAAAATGATGGTAGCCTTTGGTTTCTCTCAGGACTGGATAGAGTGGGTCATGAGCTGTGTCTCTACCCCGACTTACTCTGTGCTAATCAAGGGCCTTCCTTCGCAACCATTTGGAGCTACTCGGGGACTACGCCAGGGGGATCCATGTTCTCCTTATCTTTTTCTCATTTTGGCTGAAGGTCTTGGCAGACTTTTCTTGAGGAGAAGACAGCAAGGTAGATTATTGGGTATCAGGGTGGGTGACGAAGTTTTAACGCACCTACAGTTTGTGGATGACACTGGTTTGGTGGGAGTGGCCAGCTTCAGGGAAGCAAGAATGATTAGGGATACTCTTAATGTCTATCTCAGGGCTACTCAAAAGGTCATTAATGACAAGAAATCCAAAGTGGTTTTTTTTAATCTGGAGCAAAGGCTTCATAACAGAATTTTAGAAATCCTGGGATTCACAAGGACTTCTCTCCTAGTGGTTTACTTGGGGGTCCCCTTGCACTTTAAGAAGCTAAAATTAGACACATGGAGGAATCTGCTGGAGTGTATCAAGGACAGAATTAATCACTGGTCTCACAAGTGGTTAAGTTATGGTGGCAGATTAACGTTCTTACAATCGGTCATTCAAGCCATGCCAATTTACAAATTCTCTATCCTGGCTGCCTCGATTACAATATGGAAAGAGTTGGACAAGATGGCTAGAAAGTTTTTATGGGAAGGAGCAAAGGGAGAGAGAAAGTGGGCCTTAGTGGGTTGGGACAAAGTTACCCAGCCCAAGGTTAAAGGAGGTCTGGGTTTGAGAAAATCTAAGCTGAATAATAAAGCTTTGGCTGGAAAGTTGTACTGGAGATGGATCTCCCAACCCACCTCCCTTTTTAGTAGAATCCTAACTAGAAAATACCTGGGACAGGCCAACCCAATCGATGTAGCTCACATCCCCTTGGATGGTACTGGGTCCCTAGTTTGGCAGGCTCTCAAGTTAGGGTCTCAGGTTGTTAAAGACCGCTTATTTTGGAAAGTGGGAAGAGGGGAGAAGGCTCATTTCTGGACAGATTCTTGGGATCAGTTCCCACCCATCATTGTTGAATTTCTAGAATTATAGCCAATAAAAGCAGCCATTGAAGCCAAGGGATGGATCCGTATTGAAATTTATTTCACAACTACTCACTGGGGAGTGTAAGTTTAAGCAGTTCAAGAAGTTGGATGAGTGGCCCATTTCAATCCCTCCGGATTTGACTCCCATCATGACTAAAATTCTGATAGAAATATTTCTTACAGGGGGAGACATGGAGGATGAATTAGCCTGGGGCTTTGGGAGTCTTGGCGTCTATACAGTAAAGGATGGATATGACAAGCATTCTCCTAGAGCCCCCCCTCATACTTTTTAGGTTGAGGACTCGGAGGAAAATCCGGCACTCTAAAGGTCGGCTGAAAGTTAACTTTTTTGCCTCGGCAAGTGCATGCACAATGGAATCCTCACTTTTGATAATCTCAGATCAAAAGGTATCATCGGCCCTTCTCAATGTGTTCTATGCTACAAGAGCGAGGAAACTGTTGACCATTTGTTGTTTGGTTGCCCTTTCACCCGACAGATTTGGCTGCGTTGGTTTGCATACTTTAAAATTCAAGTAAGTGGTGACTTGAACCGGATGAATATCTGGGCAAAATGGCAGAAAGGTAGATTCAAATCTAAAGCTCTTCGTTTTGGCTGGGAGCTCGGTTTAAGATTTATCTGGTGGCAAGTATGGCTGGAAAGAAATGCCAAAATTTTTAGAGAAACTTTTACTGCTCTAGACGGGGTTTGGCAGACCATTTGGAGCAAGGTTACCAAAACTGTGGTTGTTCATGCTAAGGAGGAAGCTCAAATTGACATTGGAGCTTTGGAAGAATGCCTTGAACTGCAAGAGGGATAAGACAAAATTGTTGGAAACCTCCCCCTGAAGGTTGGATTAAAATCAATACTGATGGAGCTGCAAAAGGCAATCCGGGTAGAGCCGGAATTGGAGTGGTGTGCCGAAACCATGCTGGGACTGTGCTCTATTGGGAATTGCAAGGCCTGGGAAGATCCACTAACAATGAAGCCGAAGCCATTGCCATCAAGTCTGCTTCTGTTTGGGCAGTGAAACATGGCCACCGTAGGATTATTCTTGAATCAGACTCGCAAATAATGGTTGGAGCTCTAGACTGCATGAGGAACTTTGATCTGAAAGCTTGGAGGTTGAGGGCTCTTGTTACCCAAATTAAATAATTATGGAAGGAATTGGAGGATGTGATCCCAGTTTATGCGAGTAGAGATTTGAACAAAGCGGCTAACTTTTTGGCTAAGATGGGTGCGAAAAAGGAGGTTGGAGTTCAGTTGCACAGTGACATGGATATTGAGGATGAGGTGATTAGACAGGGTCTGGAAAGGTCCTTGAGCCAATGATCAAAGAAAAATCAAAGGGTGGAAAGTTGTCGCGATATCGCGACATGTTGCGCCGTCGCGGTCACTGGAGGAAAGTTGTCACGATATCGCGACATGTTGCGCCGTCGCGGTCACTGGAGGAAAGTTGTCGCGATATCGCGACATGTTGCGCCGTCGCGGTCACTGGAGGAAAGTTGTCACGATATCGTGACATGTTGCACTGTCGCGGTCATTGGAGGAAAGTTGTTGCGATATCGTGACATGTTGCCCCGTCGCGGTCACTGGAGGAAAGTTGTTGCAATATCGCGACATGTTGCGCCGTCGCGGTCACTGGAGGAAAGTTGTCATGATATCGTGACATGTTGCGCCATCGTGGTCACTGGAGGAAAGTTGTCATGATATCGCGACATGTTGCACCGTCGCGGTCACTGGAGGAAAGTTGTCGCGATATCGCGACATGTTGCGCCATCGCGGTCACTGGAGGAAAGTTGTCGTGATATCGTGACATGTTGCACCATCATGGTCACTGGAGGAAAGTTGTCGTGATATCGCGACATGTTGCACCGTCGTGGTCACTGGAGGAAAGTTGTCGCGATATCGCGACATGTTGCATCGTTGCGATCAAGGGCAAAAAGTTGTCGTGATATCGTGACATGTCGCTTCGTCGCGGCCAAGGGAGGAAAGTTGTCGCGATATCGCGACATGTTGCTTCGTCACGGCTAAGGGAGAAAAGGTGTCACGATTTCGTGACATGTTGCATTTTTGCGGCCAAGGGAGAAAAGGTGTCGCGATATCGCGACATGTTGCTTTTTCGCGGCCAAAGGAGAAAAGGTGTCGCAATATCGTGACATGTTGCATTTTCGCGGCCAAGAGAGAAAAGGTGTCGCGATATCGCGACATGTTGCATTTTCACGGCCAAAGGAGAAAAGGTGTCGTGATATCGCGACATGTTGCATTTTCGCGACCAAAGGAGAAATGGTGTCGCGATATCGCGACATGTTGCATTTTTGCGGCCAAAGGAGAAAAGGTGTCGCGATATCGTGACATGTTGCTTCATCGCGGCCGAGAGAGAAAAAGTGTCGCGATATCACGACATGTTGCACTTTCGTGCCCAAAGGAGAAAAGTGTCGCGATATCGCGACTTGTTGAATTTTCGCGGCCAAAGGAGGAAAATGTCGCGATATCGCGACATGTTGCTTTTTCGCGGCCAAAGGGGAAAGGTGTCGCGATATCACGACATGTTGCATGTTTGCGGCCTAAGGAGAAGAATAGTGTCACGATTTCGTGACAAGCTGCATCATCTGTCCATGCCGACCCCCCTGCTAGCTAGTTAATGGTTCAAGAGATTTGGCTCCATTGCAAATCTTCTTCTACTATTGTAAGCATGTGTTCTCTCTGAATTCGGCTGGGAAGAGTCTCTTCCCATATTGTAATTGATCTTTGTTTTAATACAAGTTTTTTCAAAATTTTCAAAAAAAATTTTGATGAAAGCTCAGACTATGAAGGAGGTAAGCATTCATCTTTCTTACATTTAAATTTTCTTTGGAAGAAGTTTGTCGGTTGCAATCATGAAGTGCATGCAATGAAGCTAGGGTTTGCAAAGTGAAGCACAGAGGAATTAATTCAAAGGGGTGAAAGGATTTATTTTGCTAGGGAGGAATATTTCTATGCATGTGAACAACAGTTTGAAGAATTTTGTTTGGCTAGAACTGTGGAGTGCACATAGTAAAGCTAGGGTTTACAAGTGAAGCATAGAGAAAAGTAAAAAACACAAGAAGTGGCAGTATTTTATTTTTCCTAAAACTAGAATGTGCTCAGATCTATTCATGTGAATAAAATGAAGGTGGATCCAGTTCTTGACTAATATCTTTAAAAAATGACACAAGAAGCATCATCATTTTTTTAAAATAGAAGTGCGCTCAGATTTGTTCATGTGAAGAAAATGAAGGTTGGACAACTTACTTTCTAGATTCAAAGCATGCAAAAGTATAATTTGGAAAATTGGTTTCTTGTTTTTTGATGGAGAATGAAGAGGAATGTTTGGACTTCTCAGAGGACCCCTTTGAGGGGCAACACATTTTTTCAACTCCAAGGGCCAAGGGTCCCATTTTTGAACAAGACTTAGAAGTTGAGAAGTGGGGGTCCTTGGGTTTTTTGAGTGATCAGAATAATATTGCAGGTGATCAGAATTTAGTGGATAGAGGGGAGTCTATGTCAAAAGGTTCAGACCAAGTCAGTTGTCCTATTGATTGCTCATTCTCAGTTGTCTCAAAACACTCTACTCAAGTGATGGGTCTAATGAATGAGCAAGCATTTCATTGCAAGGAAGAAAAACTTGAGCAGGCTCCAAACAACCCAAACTCACTTTGTCAGACAGAGTTTCCTTTGTTTGGTTCAGGTTTTATTGGTAAAAGTCTTGATTTGGAGGCCCTAAGTGGAGTCGGTCTAAACTTTCAATCAACACAGTCTACAACTCCGGTTACTAAAGTGCGTAAGGCACAAAAAGTGGTTAAAAAGAGAAGGTCAAAGATCAGAATGGTACTTGGGGAAGACTTGAGGATGGAACAAGTTTTGGAGTTTTCAGGGAAGGCCCTCATTGGAAAGTTTCATGGACGTCAAATAGCTGATAATACACTAAATGAGTGGTTGCAGAAGGTATGGGTCCCAATTTTAGGATATGGGCCAATTTTTCACTTACTTGCCAGAGGATGGATAGGTTTCCTTTTTTGATCTGAGGAAGATGCACAAAAATTTTGGGAGGTCATTGGTATTGGGGGTCTTCTTTTTTGGCTTTGAAGGCTTGGACGACTTGCTTTGATCCTAGGACTGAAGTTGCTAGGAGAATCCCAATATGGGTAAAACTTCTAGGTCTACCAATGGAGTTATGGTCAAAAAGAGCTTTGAAAGAGATTGGAGATTCATTAGGTAAAACCTTGGATATAGATATTTCTTTCAAATCTAGTGTTTTTTGGTTTGTAGCTCGGGTTTTGGTTGAGATGGATATCAATGAAGGCTTACCGAATTGTATGGAGATAGTTGTGGGGAATACAGTTCATAATCAAATCTTGGATTATTTGAAGATTCCCTTTAGATGTGTTCATTGTCATGTTTATGGACATATTGCTAAGGAATGTTCTCAAGCTTTCACACAGAAAGTATGGAGGAGAAAACAAATGACTAGTGGGGATTTCAAGTCAGCTAACAACAATCAAGAGATACCTATTTTTTAGAGCTCAATAGTGCTCCCTGATTTGGCACAAACAAACAAAAAGAATGTTGTTGAACCTAGAACCAAAACTCTAGAGAAGGAGGAAGAAATTTTGGGCCTAGCTTTATCTTCATTTCACTGTTCACAAGTTGTTAGAGAAGGAGACAGAGTCATAAAGAAAACTATGAAAGGATTGGAACCCAATACTGTTAAGTTTGTTGATCAGACATCTAAGCCTTATGACAATTACTATCCAATACATGAGAATAATATGGACTTAGGTAATAAAGAACTTTGTACACTGCCTTATGAATCTTCGAAGAGAAGTCCCAGGGACAAGGAATTTTCTAAGATTTTGGACAATGGACCGGTAACCTCAAACATATTGAATAGGGATTGTGATCCAAATATTTCTACTATTGGGGGAAGTCTTTGTGACCTATCAGGTGAATCTTCTAGGGAGGTATCTATTTCAGGGGATGGTTTGGAGACAGGTTCCTCTTGCAGATATTTGTTGCATTCTAGGAAAAGGGAATCTGAGCTGAAAACTTGTGCAGTTGTTGGAAGGTTGGGGTTAGGTCTGGACCATATAAAGGAATCTTCCACTACTTCAGTAGGTAGGAAATCATTTTTGTTTCATGCACAGGAGAAGGCTTTGAGGGAAATTCAGCAAGGTAAACAAAAATCTATCAAAGGGGTCCTTAGAGTGGGATAAAACCCCTCTAAGATGTTTAAATGATCTTGTTATCCCTTAATATTCGAGGTCTTGGCAGTCCCTCTAAAAGACTTGCCTTAGCTAGGCTGGTGGAAATTCATAATCCGGATGTTATCCTTCTACAAGAAACCATGGGGGCAAGTACAAAAGTCATTGAAGGGTTAAGTAAATTGCTTAGGGACTAGGAGTTCTTGGCTCTAGATGCTACCAAAAATTCAAGGGGTGTTTTGACTAGTTGGAAGAACTCAGTATCCTTAATTAATTCTTCCTTTATGGTTTTAGGCTTGTGGATAAAATTCTTTTTTAAAGACTTGGGTTTGAGGTTATCAGTTATTAATTGTTATGGTCCCTATGAAAATAGACAGGTCTTCTGGGAAGATTTTTTCTCCCAAAGGTGTGTTAGGGATGAAAGAGTTATCATTGGTGGGGACTTAAATTTTACTATGAATAGAAGTGAGGTATGGGGAGAATCTGCAAGACTTGATAGACTTGCAGATTACTTCAAGCATAAGATTGAAGAAGTTGGTTTAATTGATTTGGAACCAATAAAATTAATGCCTACATGGAGAAATAATAGAGTTGGGGAAGCTGGGATCTCAAAGAGGTTGGACAGATTTTTGATCTCAGAGTCATTATATAATGAAATAGATAGAAAATGGTCATGGGTTGAGACTAGAGGTGGCTCAGATCATTCTCCCATACTTCTTCAATTAGAAATTCAAGAGGCAAAACCTACCAATCCTTTTAAGCTCAATCCAATTTGGTTGGAGGAAGAAGATTTTCAACAACTGATTAAAAAAGAATGGATTGGTTATGACCAAAGTTCCAGGTCATCAACGAGTTTTCAATTTGTTGTTACTTTAAAAAATTAAAAGGAGTTGTGTCATCTTGGATTGCAGTTAAAAAGGAGAGTATGGATAGAGATCTCAAGTTGGTGGAGAAGGAAATTTCAGAAATTCATAAAAAGAATGAGGTTGGTTTGTTTAAAGAGGAGGAGAAAACAAGACTGTTTGAACTAGAAATTAAGAAGAACAAATTCTTGGAGTGGAGGGAAGTTGAATGGAGAATGAAAAGTAGAGTTGTATGGTTAAAAAAATGGGATGAAAATACTAAGTTTTTTCATAATTTTTCTAATCATAGGAAGAAGGTTAACACTATCTGGGAGATGCAGAATGAAGAAGGGGCTCTCGTTAGGAGTTTTGTTGAGCTAGCAGATTTGGGAGTAAAACATTTTCAAACAATCTATAAAGAACCTGATAGAGTCAATATTGGGGAAATTTTAAAGTTAACTACTTTCTTCCCCAGTTTTGTGATAGAGGAGGACAATAAGTTACTTATGAAGGAGGTCACAAAGGAAGAACTGAAAGTTGTCCTAACTTCTTTCAAAAAGGATAAAAGTCCAGGGCCTGATGGATGGCCTGTGGAGTTTTTTCTAGTTTTCTATGATCTGGTTGAGGAGGATCTTCTCAGAGTAATGGAGGAAGTTAGGTTGAGTGGTCAGGTTTTGGGGGCTTTTAACTCCACTTTTTTAGCTTTGATTCCAAAAAAGGAGAAGCCTAAAACCTTTGATGAATTTAGACCCATTTCATTGTGTAACTGTATCTATAAAATCATTGCAAAGATTTTGGTTGTTAGATTGAAGAAGATTTTCTCTGAAGTTATTTCTCAGGAGCAGTTTGGGTTTTTAGCAGGTAGACAGATTTTTGAAGCCATAGGAGCTGCACAAGAGGGCCTTCACTCTATTAAAACTAAAAATCTTCCTGCAATGGTCCTTAAACTAGATCTATCTAAAGCTTATGATAGAACTAGCTGGTTGTATCTCAGATTGATGCTCTTACATGTGGGCTTTAGCTATCCGATAGTAAAGTGGATTATGGGATGTATTTATTTTATATATTTTGTTGTTCTTATCAATGGATCAACTTCCAAATTCTTTAGACCCTCGAGAGGATTAAGATAGGGATGTCCTTTATCTCCTTTACTTTTTTTGTTGGTTGTTGAAGGATTGAGTAGAGTTATTTTGGATGCAAAGAGGGTAGGATCCTTGATTGGGATTAAAGTGGGGGTCCTTTATTTATCTCATTTATTATTTGTTGATGATGTTTTGTTGTTCACAAATGGTAGTTTAAGGGAAGCTAGAAAGTTGAAGGAAATCTTGGACACTTACAGTATTGCTACCGACATGGAGATAAATTTTCAAAAATCCTCTATTTGCTTTAATGGTCTAGAGCAAGAGATTGAACAGGGTCTAATCAAAATTTTTCCTTTTAATCTCTTAGATTTCCAGGAAGGCTTTAAGTATCTGGGTTTTGTATTGAAGCCAAATACTTACAGGAAGAGAGATTGGGGATGGCT
The DNA here is from genome assembly GCA_028583015.1 of Wollemia nobilis. Classification (NCBI taxonomy): domain Eukaryota; kingdom Viridiplantae; phylum Streptophyta; class Pinopsida; order Araucariales; family Araucariaceae; genus Wollemia; species Wollemia nobilis. The sequence continues at coordinate 5,865,944 of JAQPPZ010001808.1, forward strand.
TTTAGAGAAGATTGAATTTAGGATTAACCATTGGTGTAATAGATGGTTGTCTATTGGTGGGATATTAACACTTGTAAAGTCGGTTCTTGAGGCAATTCCTATGTTTTGGCACTCCTTGGCCTTCATTCCTAAAGGAGTTCTAGAGAAAATAAGAAAACTTTGCTTCAGATTTCTTTGGACTGGACGCAAGGAACATGAAGGCATTCCTTTAGTTAAGTGGCAGAGTATTGCTAGGCCAAAGGAGGAAGGTGGTTGGGGTCTTAAAAATATCCATATTTTTGGTTCTTCTTTGGCAGCAAAAATTTTATGGAGGATTTTGACCAAAGAAGGATTATGGAAGAAGATTATTGAACAGAAGTATATTTGTCCAGGGACCTTTATAGATTGGATCAGAAGTCCATAGAAAAGCATTAAAAATATTTCCATTCAATGGAAGGCACTAGTACAGGCCTTTCCTATGATTGGAAAATATTTGGCTTGGAAAGTGGGCAATGGTGAACAAGTCAGAATAGGGGTTGATTCTATTTTGGGTTGTGGAGAAAACATTTTGTTGTCGGAAGCTATGATAAGTTCTTTACAAGACAAAGGTTTTTTCTTTCTTCATCAAGTGGGGGAATCAGATTCTTCTAGTCTTTGGACCCAAGGTTGGAAGCAGGCTCAGGTCTTGGGTCTTTTTGATGAGCAGGTTATTTTGTGGAAGGCTTACACTGATAGTCTTAATAAGAGTCATATCAAGTTGAGAGTTGAACCAGATACTATTGCTTGGGCATACAACAAATTTGGGGGTCAATATACGACTAGACTTGGTTACAAAGCAAGTTTTGACCCTCATCCTCAAGGGCCTACTTGGTGGTGGAAGCAAATTTAGAAATTATCTGCCCCAAAAAAATAATTATTTTCATGTGGTTAGCTTTGAGAAATAAGGCTTTGACTTGGGAAGTTTTACAGAGGAGAAGCAGACAAGGTCCAAGTATTTGTATGTTGTGTCAATCAGAGGAGGAAAACATCACACATTTGTTAATCAAATGCCCTTTTTCTCAACAGGTTTGGTTAGAAGCTGAACAGATAACTAGAGTACAAAATATTTGGGAAGGAGAAACAAGTGGAGGTATGCTTAAGACAATGGTTTTTGAAAAAAGAGTTGAAACAATTTCTTTCTTTACCATGTCTTATATGTTGGGGTATATGGTTGGCACGAAATGCAACTATTTTTGAAGGAAAGTTAATACCCCCATTTCAGGTCATTTTTCAGGTGAGGACTTTGGTCTCAATCAACAAAGGGCCTGACAAACATAAGAAACCTCGACAAGTAGGTAATTTGTTCATTGAAAAGTCTCAGCCATGGGGTTTTTTTGATGGGGCTAGTCAGAGACAGTCATATTTTAGTAGTGCAGGAGGTATTCTATACTTCTCAGATACCCACTATATCAAATTTAAAGTAGGTCTTGGGACAGGTTCCAACAATTTTGTTGAGTTCCAGGCGTTGAGATTGCTAATGAAGTGTGTTGTGGAGAGAAATGTGAAAAAATTACAAATTTTTGGAGATTCTACTCTAGTCATCAATTGGATGAATAGATCCACTCAATTAAAAAATAATATGCTTAGACCAGTGGGAGATGAACTACTGGAGGTGATTTCCCTTTTTGAAAATATCTCTTTTACTCATGTTTATAGGGAATTAAATCAAGAAGTAGATAAGTTATCAAAAGAAGGTCAACAGGTTCCAGAAGGTTTTTTGCAAATGGAAGAGAACAAGGATGGAGTTTCTTCTTTCACCCACATATCATACCCCTAGTTCCTATGCTAGCTCTGGTTTGTATTGTGGGCCTGTTCATTTGATTAGAGCTTTATGGCAGTTTTTAACTATTTCCTTTCTTTCTACTGGTTTCTTTTTCACTGATATCTATCCAGGTTTTGGACATGGAGGTTATTTGGATGATTAAGTATTGATATATAAGGATATTTATCCTTATTATCCCCATGCTATTTCGAAGATGGTTTTTTTCCTCTCCGATCTGCCCGACTGTAATTATATCTTGACTCCTAGTAATCTATTTTTATCTAGGTTTTTGTTTGTGCTAAGGCACTTGAGAAGTGTAATTTTCTTTCATTCTTGAAATAAAATTACGATTTTTTTCTTGTAAAAAATAGGATATTGGAAGAAATACCAACTATTTTGAGGATTTAGCCTATGAAGAAAAAGTAGAACAACACTTAGAGTACTCAGTACAATGGGTTCAACATATTAACAAGGAATCGTTTATTCAATATAATCCTGATTTAGGGAAGAACATTCTCGATGAACCTAAGGAATGTGTCTCATCATGTTTTGAATACTCTCTTGAAGTACCATGCACCATTCAGGATAAAAAAATTGGTAAAGAAAATGCAGTTTTATAAGTTAATACCTCTGCCATTAATAAGGATATACCAAAAAATGAGTAGGACAAATAAAAAGCTCCTGTAGTAGAGCCAAGAGAGGATAAATATGATGAAAAACAAAACTGTGAAAGAATATTGAGGAATAGAATAATAAGACCTGTTCTTGATATAGGCAGGGCCAAAAAGAGAAAACCCTCAAATTATCAAGCAAGATCCAAGGAAGCAAGAGCAAACATAGAGAAAGGAACACAAACTAAGTTGGTTGAACTTCTCTTTATCAAACAAAAAAATGATATTAGTAATTTGTAGGCAGGGCTAGTAGCCCCTAATGAGACATGATCACCATCTCATTAAAAAATAAGGGGTGCTAATGCCACCTCAAAGCAAAGGTGTATCAAGGACTTATGTTTAAGTAATAAACCTGATGTCCTTTGCATTTAGGAAAATAAACGACAAAAGAAGAAGTTTCAAAAACTATGAAATTAGTATGAGCGACATGTGAATGTGATGCTATAGATTCTAAAGGGGCAGTAAGGGGAATTCTAACTTGTTGGAATCCTATTAGAACCTCTTGTGTAACCATTCATAAAACTAGGCATTGAATAGCCTCTTTAATCACATGCTTTTTGCAAATATTCATTTCATCCTTATCAAGGTCTATGGACCTAAAAATCAGTTAGGTATATTAGAAGTTTGGAGTGGGATCAAAGCCTTTATGAGAAGTAAAAACCAAGAAACCTGATTGATTATCATAGGAGATTTTAATACCATAACCAAATTGGATAAAATTTTGGGGGGAATTAGGAAACTAACCCAAAGTATGAGATATTTCTCAACTTTTATTCAAAACAATAATTTATGGTAGGTCGAGTTTGAAGAAGATAACTATACATGAACCAATAATAGGAGAGGCCTGAATTCATTGGGTAGATGAAGGGACTTGTGCTAAAATCAATACCTTGACAAGGATTGGTTTAGATTATTGACCAATAAAAGTTAAAATGGTAGTAAGTGACTTCAAAAAATATCATATTTTAAATATGAGCATATGTGATAAGATCATCCTCAATTTATTGATATGATATCACAAACGTGGAAATATTCAAGAATCGATGGGTTGTATACACATCCAAAATAAATTAAATCAATGACATCTAGATTAAAATAATGGAACAAGAATACTTTTGGAAATATTTTTGAGAAGAAAGAAGAACTAAAAGATAAACTTTCAAAATTATAAAAAGGTGATCATAATAATCCAAGCTCGGAGGAAAGGGAGTTACTTAGTGAATATCATAATATTTTGAGTAAGGAAGAGAAATTTTGGAGATTAAAATCAAGACAAACTTGGTTAAAATAAGGAGATAAAAACACAAATTTTCAGAGGATGACAATAGTACATAGACCAACATCTAAATTTAATAGAACTAAATCAATAGGAGGGATTTGGATTGAAGACCAGAGTGAAATTAGAAAGGAGGTAAGGTATTTTTATCATAATATTCTAGGATTAGAAGAGTTTGAAGTTCTTAATGATAAACTTCTTTAAGAAGTTCCATCAATTATAACAGATGAAGACAATAGGAAACTGATAGAGCACATTACTTTGGAAGAAGTTCATCTAGCTCTTTTTTGTTTTAATAAGGATAAATCCCCAAGTCTGAATGGGCTCTCTACAACATTATATCAACATAATTGGGATATAGTGAAGGATTTTTTATTGGTGGTAGTGGAATAGTCTAGGGTAAAACAATACATACCTTATAAAATAAACACATCATATCTTACCTTGATTTCAAAAAAGAAGGATGCAAAATTGTTTGATTCATTTCAACCCATAAGCCTATGTAATATGGCATATAAGATTATTTCTAAAGTGATGGTGAATCGGTTAAGACCATTATTAGAAAAAATATTTTAGAAGAGCAAGGAGGATTTGTGAAAGGAAAACATATTTTGGATAGGATCATAGTAGCTCATGAAGTTATGCATTCAATAGCTTCAATAAAAGAGAAAGCAATGATATAAAAATTCGATATGAGTAAGGCCTATAATAGGGTTAAATGGGATTTTCTTTTTGTAATATTAGAAAATTTTATATTTGAAAAGAAATGAGTCAAATGAATTAAATCTTATGTCTCTACAATTTCATATTCAGTGTTGGTCAATGGGTTAGTAACAGAATCATTTATCACCATTTTTGTTCATTATTATGGTAGAGGTTTTGGGTATGAACTTGAAGAAGACTTACAAATATTAGCTTATAAGTGGACTAAAGGTTGGTAATATCATCGACAACTTCACCCATCAACAATTTGTAGATGATACAACCCTTTTTGGAAGGGCAAAGATAAACAAGGCCAAATATTTGATTAACTTATTAAAGGAATACGAAAGAGCATCAAGGTTGAAAGTTAATAGGACCAAATCTAAACTTTACTTTCTAAACACCCCAAATAAAATCCAAGCAAGGATATGTAGGTTACTTCAAATGGAAGAGGAAAATTTGCTAGCAACTTATCTAGGGATGCCCTTATTTGAGGGGAGAATGAGGATATAATTATGGAATCCAATTATAAGTAAATTTCATAATAAACTACCAGCATGGAAAGGTAGATGGTTATCATTAGCAGGAAGAGTGCATCTAATTAAATCAATCTTACAGGTCATTTCAACATTTATATGTCCTTGTATACTATGCCAAAATCGACAAGAAAAAGTTTAATATTTATTATGCAATCATTTTTGTAGTCAGGATTACATGATAAAAGGAATTTTCCTTTGGTGAAATGGAGCAAGGTGTGTGATGATAAAACTAGGGGAGGTCTCGGTTTAAAAGTTTTTACGGATGCAAACTTAGCTCTTAGGGGGAAAATAATTTGGATATTTGTACAAAGAGATTCAAATACAATGGGCAAGAATTCTTCTAAGTATGTTGAACCCAATGGCCTAAGCTTAATAATTATTGTATTCTCTCTACCACATGGTTATGCAGTATGAAATAGTTACAATTGATCGAGTGATTAAAGGTTTAAGATGGATGGTGGGAACTGGAAAAAAAAATTATATTTGGATGGATACTTGGTGTGATAAAAAACCACTTAATATAGATCCAATTTTGAAACCATGGATGAGATTAATTCATTATAAATATGGTGATAGGGTTTCAAATATTTTGGAAAGAATTTTTTTTTACAAGTATATAAAAATTGATGCTAGGAGGTAGATGAGTAGAAATATAACAACAATGATTATTCTGAGGGGAGCCAAAGATAAGTTGATTTAGGAGTTGAATAGCTTAGGATAATACATGACAAGAAGTGGATATAACATAAATCACCATCAAAATAGAAATATCGTAAGAATATGGAGAGATATTTGGGATAGCCTAAGCATTCCTAAAGTTAAAATGTTTGATTGGATAGTAAGTTATAGAAGAATTTTATCATGGGATAATCTTATGAAAAGGGGTTTTTATGGCCCCTCAAAATGTGTTCTTTGTAAAATGGAGGAGAAGAGTTTAGACCATCTCTTGGCACACTACTCAATAGTTTGGAAACTATGGCAAATGGATTCTTGATATGTTTGGTAAATGCATGATGATAAATGGTAAAATTGAGGAATGGTTACAAATCACTTTTAAAAGTGATACTTTATAGACAATCTGGGATATATCAAAAGATATAATACTTTAGATTGTTTGGCTAGAAAGGAATAGAAGAGTATTTGAAGGAAAGGAAAGCAGTTTAGAGGTAATACAAAGGACCAATTTTTTAGCCATAGAGGAGTTTAAACCAACCCTATCAACTCACCTAGTTCCTAATTTGGAAGTAAAGAGCCTTGATAGATGGAGTCAAGTCATCAAATAAAATTATGATGTTGGGGACAAGAGAAACAAAAAGAAGGAAAATAATATAAAGTGAAAACCACCAAATGTGGAGTTGGTCAAATTGAATTTTGATGGAGCATCTAAAGGAAATATAGGACCAAAGATGAGGAGGAATAATTAGAAATAATAGAGGAGATATTTTGTCAATTTACACTTTCAATAATGGATTTAAGACAAAAATGAAGTTGAAGCTTCGGTGGCTTTGGAAGGGTTAAAAATATGCAAACAAATGAAATGGAACAAAGTATGGATGAAAGTTGATTCACTCATAGTAATAAATGCAATTTTGAGGAAAGCAAAGGCTCCATGGAACATACAAGATATAATTATAGAATTCAAGATCTTGCTATAGATTTTGAAAAAATTAGGTTTACACATACATTAAGGGAAGAAAACAAATATGCAGATAGACTAGACAATAGAAGGATTTTAATTGAGATTTGTGAAGTTAAATTTTATTTTCCTTGGTTAGAGGAATTAGTAAGTTTAGTTGAAGCCGACAAGAAAATGTTGATTGCCTAAATCAAATAATGATTAAAATTTAATTTAATGCTTTCTATTGGTAATATCTGATTTATTTTATAACGTTATTGTGCTTTCATATATACTATTTATTACAAATTTTATGGTTGCACTTGTGCTTCAAGAAGGAAACTAGCAATATAGATCTTGTAAAATGAGTTATGATAGTGCAATATTTTGGAAATATTACTCTACTAAGATGCAAAGCATAGATAGTGGAGGTGAAGTTTTGGTATTGCGAAGGTTGTTATAGGAAAATGTCAATAAGAATGCTAAATTCTAATATATTTGTACTCACACAAAAAAATTAAAAGTTTTAGAAAATGAAAATAAAAAATTCAAACATTTTATGTAAAATAATGTAGGTTTCTAGCTATAGCAACTCAATTGAGATGAGAATTGAATTTGTTTGTAAACTCTCATGATCTAAAGAAGAGAGTTGTGATTTTTCAAGGGTGGGGGACCCAAGTACAACCCCTTGTTCTCCAACAAAAAAAAATTTACCTAGTTTCCATATCTATAAATATACCAAGTATAACAACCTATCAATTCCCTAATACCTCTTTTTTAGGGATCTTATTTATGCCCTTAATATTCCAAGATATCATTTTCATCATCACATTTTGTTTTTATTTGTGGGCTTAGCCCCTCTTCTTGTTAACACTTGCAATATTTGTTTTTGTTTTCCATATCAATATCCCTCTGAGTTTTTTTTTTCTCTTTTTTTTGCTTCTTGGATCTTCATCTCTTTTTTCATTTCAACTAACACTTTTATCTTCATTAATTTGTTTGATTATTTCACATTGTTCTTAATGAGACTTATTATCTATAAGGTTGTCTTGCTTTGAAGGATTTAAAATACAAGGAATAACCTCAAAAGCACATTCTTCTTTATGTTGGCTTGGAAACCCTGAAGTGCAATAATGCTACTCTATAACAATTATCTTCTTATGCTTCCCTAAAAATCCTAAATTGCTATGGATTTCCTTCATTCTCATTTCTTTATTATGTTACTCTTGAAACCTTAAAGTGCAAGGGATAACATCTACAACACTTTCATTTCTATTACCAAGAGAGGATTCTATACTACTTGAGGAAAATGAAGATGACTTACTTGGAATTAACTTGACCTCTTCCACCTCCTTTGTTTTAAAATTTTTCTACACATCTTCCTTTGTACCTTTAATGCTTTCTAAATTTGAACTTGTATATTGTACTTTCTTGTCCCTTGTATCCTTCTTTGTTTCTTCTAAAAATTGATCAGAGTTAATTATGATGGTCTTTGTCATATGATACTACAATTAGGTTTTCTCTACCTCTTCTTTTAGAGTGGAATATCCTTGATCTAATCTAGCTTCTATTATAGTATGATTTCCTTACTTTATCTTGAAGTTTTTCTTATGACCAATTTTTTTCTCTTATTTCACCATTTTCATTTTTAATTTCTTGCCATGTATCCAACCTCATAACAATTACGACATCATAATGCTATGCAATGTTTTCATAATCCACTTTTTAATCTCATTCTCTTGATTTAAATTTAACCTCATTAAATTGTAACAAAATTTTTGAAATATACATAACAACACATATTTAAGTATATATAGAATGTTTTTGCTCCTTAGTAGGAAGTATGTCCTTGATGAACTCCCTTAAAGTATTTCCAATTTTTTTCTAAACAACTTTATTGATAACTTGATATGGAAGTCCAAAAAGACTAACCCACACGAGAAGCATATGATATGATTTTTCATGTAAACATATATTGTAACCAAAGTATAGGTGGATAGTTATATCTTGTACAAACAACATCCTTTGTGAAAATCATGCCATACAACTTATGGATGTAAAAAGATTACTTTCTCTTTAACCATGCTTCGTTTAACAAAACATAAGTTTTTTTTTAAATACAAATATAGAGGGGATGGTTTTTTTTTTAAATACATAGGGGATGGTAAACATAATTTTTTTCTAACACAGAAGAATTGGCAGCACCATTGGATGTTGTCATTATAAACTCTAATCCGTTGGGTTAGATGAAGTCAACAACACTCTAACCCTCGAGGCAGTCAACTGACAAACTTTCGACCCACTACCATCCAACCTATCCCCATATGGATAGGCCATAGTTTGAACCTTGGACCTCCCCAAAGAAAGACCAAAGCCCTAACCACTACATTGTCCTCCGTGAACTTTACCAAAAACATAAGTTATAGTATATAACTTGAACAATCCCCACGTACATATTATTTCCCCAATAAATATTATTTAACCATACTTCAAATTAATAATATAATATATAACCCCTATATATTATATAAAAATAATACATACGGTTCGGCATTTGGCTTTTTTTCTGGAGGTTCAAGGTTTAAACCACGACGTGGAAAAGTGTGTGAGGTGGTTGTGTGTTAAATTCCATATTGATAAGCATAGCTTTCGGCACCGTAAAAGTTTCTCACACTAACTAAATAAAAAAATATATATTTTGTAAAAAGATAAATATATGTGATTGTATGTTTAACCCTATTAATAAACTTTATTACACTAACCAGATAAAAAATAAATATAATTTACAACCCTAGTCGCTTTCTATACCTCAGATCTCTTTTTAAATTTCCGAAAGGTAGACTCCACATATGATCATCATTACGAAGTTACAAAATATAAATTAATTATTTAAAACCATGCATGGATCATCCATGGATGTGTCTCTGTCTGAACCAGTAACAGATATTCAAATATTTTGCCTACGGTTTTAGCATTGGGTTTAGATTCGTGGAGGTATCTGCCGAGTTCTATCTGGTAGGTCTTCTAATTCTTTTCATTTTGTCATATTTTCAAACAACGTAAATTATTCTTCCAGAAGTGAATAGTAATTATATTTACTCTAAGATCTAAACCCTAGAGCGAATTCAATATCTTGTACAGCAACATTAAGAAGCCATTACAGTTTGCATGTGTGTAAAACCCAAAACCCTAGGACGAAAATTCCAATATTCCGCACAATTGAGGCAATTAGGTTTGCATTTATGTGAACAGTAAACCCTGGGGCAACTTCAATACCCTGAAACAATAAAATTCGCATTTGAAGAAATCCTTAACACCAGGGCAAATCCAGTACCTTGAACAAGAGCATCAAGGAAGGCAATACAGCTTGCATTTATATAAATTTAAAACCCTGGGAAAATGAGATAGATGGGATGACTCCTAGCAGTTTATCTACTTGTTTAGATGATTGTTCTTGTGGGTGTCCACTTTTAGAATGAATATTCCAAGCTTTGCATAAGGAATAAATCTGATGCATGGATAGTGAAATACGAGTATGGGGCGGTCTGACATGGGCAATGCTCGTGGACCTTAAAAGTTAAAACCATGCCGTCGTGGACTTAAAAGTTAAGGTAACATGAACCATGGCATCGATGAAGGCATTACAGTTTGCATTTGCAGTACAAAATGTGGGAATTGCTGCTGCGGCAGCAGATTACAGATACATCATAGGTTCTGTAACTGCCATCGGCATTGAATATATGGGGAACCCATTGATCTATGAAACTTGGCATTGCCAGAAGCGCTTTATGAAAAGTAGGAGGGTGCAGGATAGGAGTAAGAAGAAGAAAGAACCAGCTTTTGAGAAGGTCATGGAAAGGCAAAAACCACTTACTAAAGTGTTGACGGTCATGGACATTCTAAAGCATGAGCCGGAGCAAGTCATGACATTGAAGAGCCTTACAACGTATAGAAGGCAGCTCAAGATGACTGATGATGAGAGGATTCCTGTGTTTTTAAGGAAACACCCCAAGCTATTTGAGTTATATAAAGACCAACGTGGGGTTAAATGGTGTGGGTTGACTGCACAAGCTGAAAATTTGCTAGAGGAAGAATTGAGGCTCAAGAAAGAGTATGAGAGCACAGCAGTTAATTATGTCAGAAGGCTCTTGATGATGTCTGTGGATAAGACCCTCCAGGTTGACAAGATAGCTCATTTTAAGCGAGAATTTGGTCTGCCAGATGATTTTAAAAGGGAATGGATTTACAGCTTTCCAGAATATTTCAGAGTGGTTAGGACAGATGATGATGTCCTATACTTGAAGCTTACTTCATGGGATCCGGCCTTGGCTGTCACAGAATTGGAGAGGAAAGCAAAGGAAGGTACAGAGCAGAATGTTGAAGATAATTCAACTTCAGGCGTGTTGACTGTACCCTTTATTTCGACTTCAGGCTTGTTGACTGTACCCTTTCCACTCAGGTGGCCATTGCATTTGCCAAGGCATAAGAGACCTGATATATCAACCAAGAACTTCCAAGAATTGCCATATTTATCTCCTTATGCAGATCCTAGTGATTTGGTGCCTGGATCAAAAGAATTTGAAAAGAGAGCTGTTGCTGTTTTGCATGAGATTCTAAGTTTTACATTAGAGAAAAGGTTGATTGCAGACCATCTTACCCATTTTCGGTGGGAGTTCAGGTTGCCTCAGAAGTTAATGAGACTGTTCCTTCGGTACTTTGGAATTTTCTATGTCTCACCTAAAGGAAAGAGATTCCATGTGTTTTTGACAACTGCATATGAAGGTTGTGAATTGATTGAGAAGAGACCACTTGTACTATGGAAGGAGAAGGTTGAGAAACTACTGGGTGAGTCATGGAAGAGGAAGCGAGGAAAAATAGCCTATGTGGATGGTGATGAAGCTCTAGATGGAGATGAAATTCTTGTTCGAGGTGATTATGACAAGGAAGAGATCATTTATAGGGACGAACATTCTAGTGGCTATCATAGTGTCAAGGAGGACAAAGATGTAGCAGATGGCATGGAAGATGACATTATGAAGGAACTAGTAACAGATGATGAAATGGAAGTGCAGGAAGTTCTCAGGGCCTATGAACGCTAAGCAAGCCTACTACCCAGAATTGTATATCCACCATACATGCCTTTCAACATTTTAATATGTTTTTTCAGTTACAGAAATGTGTAGCTGGAGATGAATTAATGATTTTTTTTTAACTTTTCTTTTTGCCCTGTCTTTCAATTAATAAATTAATGTGTAGCTTGCTTGGGGTATGTCATTGTCTTTTTACGATGATATTCACTAGAAATTATCATTCATGCTGCTTATGCAAACTGCGCATGCAGTAATAAGCCTTTATTTTTAAACAAAGTCATTCAAGATGGCTATCAGTTAATCAGACTAATAGTTCAATTATGCAGGGAACTGATGTAAGAGTGCATAGTACATTTCCTTAATAAATGTTTTTCTATATTATTGCAATCAACATTGGAGTGTCTGTAGAAGCTACCAATCTATCTATCTTTGTTCTGAACAATTGCTATGATGGTGTGGAGTATGGTCCAAAAAGCCTGAGCACTAGCATGCACTCAGTTCATTTTTGAATGCTCTAAAACTGGACATGCTTCTGTTTATGCTTTTTGACAATTAGTCTGATTTCTGGCATCTCCACTCTCACATTATTAAATGGTAGTGCCCATGTAGAGGGGGCAGATATAGAGTCCAGACCACCTCTCATTACCTTGCTTCATTGTTTGGAGAGAGATATGTGTCTACAACATCTTACAATATTTAATTCATCCACAACTAGCCTCAGTGAACCTCTAAGGGATCCATCCTTCTCTTTATTCCAACTACTTGTTCACTTTAAATTGCATTTGTATGAGAATCTCTGCTGGAAGAGTGAACAGGAAATTCATGAATTTATATTTCTCATTCCGGGGTGGTGAGGGGTGGCGGGCATGAATTGAATATGTCAGGCAACATTTCAAATATTGGACACTGGTTCGTTATTGAGATTTGCATTCCTCAAATAATGTCTCATAGCTGGTTTAATTTGCTCACTCACAGATGAATGTCTCTTTGGGCAATGTTTGCTTCAAAGGGTGGAAGAATTTGTGTGAGTGGTGTTGGGACATATACTATCAAGGAGTGGCATGTTCTAAATTTGAAGATTGAGAAAGACATGTTACAGGTTTATCTTGTGATCTTGTAAGTAAAATTGACATACTCAAGCTTAGAAGTTCAAAGAAATCAGTAATGGTTTTATCGGAGGTCAGGTTGTTTGTTGATTTCATTAAATTTTTTAATAGAGTTTTAAATGAAATTCTTCTTTTTGGTTGCTTGTGGTTTGCAAAAACAATCAACTTTGCATTGGAATATCTAAAATTTATGTTTTCTCACCATTATTCTGATAACTAGCATCACCATTCTCATGATATTCAATAGTAGTGCCCATTAAGATGAGGCAGGTATAGAGTCCAGACCATCTCTCATACCTTGCTTCATGGCAGGGTGGGGGGAGGTGTCTGCAACATTATAGCCTGAGCCCCATGTCTAGGGATCCATGGTTCTCTTTATTCCAACTGCATAGTCACTTTAGAATGCTTTTGTGTGACAGTTTTTGCTGGAAAAGTGAACAGTAAATTAAAGCCATGACAGTTTCTGCTGGAAATGTATCTTCTGGTATTGTGAAGCCATGATGAGATAAACCTATCTCTATAAATTGACATGTTTTTAGTTCCAGGCTTCAATATACATATTGATTCTGCTTTTCTTATTGTTGGTTATCTTCTAATGTACTGCCTTTCTTCGTCTTTTTTTGAATAAGCAATGTGGTTTTTATTGGGGGCCACTCCCATTACAAAAACAAAACATTACATTGCTTTCATTACATTTCTATCAAATTAATTAAATCATATCCAACCTGCCTTTTTATCAAAAATATTCTTCATCTGCATTTTTTATCAAAGAGATTTGTCATCTTTTTCACAGCTAAGTTTCCGCAATCAACTCCTTTTTATCTATAAATATAAATATGTTGTCTATAACAATTTGAGAGTTTCTTAATACCTTTTTTAGGAGTTCTTAGTCATGCCCCTAATATTCCAAGTTATTATTTTTATTGTTATTTTTTGTTTTTATTTGTGGGTTTAGCCCCACTTCTTGTTAACACTTGCGATATTTGCTTTTCTTTTCCCATATCAATATCCCTCTAGGTTTCTTTTTCTCTTTGTTTTTTCTTCTTGGATCTTCCTTTTTTTTTTTCATTTCCACCAATACTTTTGTTTTCATCCATCTCTTCAGTCTTCTCACATTGCTCAAAGTAAGACTCATCATCTTTAAGTTTGTCTTGTTGTGCAGGATTTGTAGAGCAAAGGAGTAACCTCAAAAGCACATTCTTCTTTGTATTGCCCTGGAAACCCTAAAGTGCAAGGATGCTCTTTCAAAGCAATTACCTTCTTATTCTGCCCTAAAAACCCTAAATTTTTACAATCTTCCTCCATCCTCATTTCTTTATTATGCCTCTATACCACTTTCACTTTTGTTACCAGGAGAGGATTCTATACTACTTGAGGAAAATGAAGATGATTTACCTGAAAAGATCTTGACCTCTTATGTCCTCTGTGTTTGCATTTTCCTCCACATTTACCTTTGCACCTTTAATTCCTTATAAACTTGAACTTACATATTGTACTTTCTCATCCCTTAAATCCTTCTTTGTTTCTTCTAACGATTGATCCAAGTGAGTTATGGTGGCCTTTGCCATAAGATGTTGTAAATAGGATTTCTTTGCTTTTTCTTTAGGAGTGGAATATCCTTGATCTGATCTACCTTCTATTAATGTATGATTTCCTTGAAGTTTTTCTTATGACCAAATTGTTCTCTTGTTTTTCATAGTTTTCACTTTGCAAACTCTTGTCGAGTTGTCAGTCTCATAACAATTGCGGCAACGAAATGCGATGTTTTCATAATCCACTTGTTGTTCCCATTCTCTTGATTCAGATTTAATCTTAATAGATTGTGGAAAAGGTTTTCAAATATTCATAGCAACACATATTCTGGTATATATAGCATGCTTCCGCACTTTAATAGTTAGTCCTTCTTTGATGAATTCTCCTAGGGTATTTCCATTTTTTTTCAAAACATCCTTATCGATAAGCTGATATGTAAGTCCAAAAAGCCTAACCCAAATTAGAAGCTTCTTATTAGATTTTGTTTCAATAGAAAAATTTCCATTCCATGGTCTTAAATAAAAGGTATCGCTCCCTCTAAACCATGGGCCACCACTCAATATTTTATCCTTGATTTCTGAATTAGAAAAGACAAGGAAAAAACATTTAGGAAGAAAACTCAAAGAGTAATTTGAATTCAATCCCCACTTCCACTTGATCCAATATTAAATCTCCAAAAACCCTGGCCAAGAGCTATGGAATTTACATATTAACCTCTTGCTTCTCAAAACCATTATATCATGCTCAATCATCTCATTCTTGATGGT
Organism: Wollemia nobilis; assembly: GCA_028583015.1. NCBI lineage: Eukaryota > Viridiplantae > Streptophyta > Pinopsida > Araucariales > Araucariaceae > Wollemia > Wollemia nobilis. Next base: position 5,881,023 of record JAQPPZ010001808.1, read on the forward strand.
CACTTCTGGTGCAACATCTGCTACTTAGATCGAACTTTCCATATATTTGCTCTTCCACTCATCTTCAACTTGGGCATCCATACTTCCAACTAGGGCATCCTCACTTCCCATTAGGGCTTTCAAATATGACTTTCCTTTCAAACTAATTAGTGAGGTTGGGCTGTGGATTGCTCCTAGCTTCAACTCTCTCTTCTCTTGCACTCCCTCTCAGCTCACACTCCCGACTTGCACTTCGTCTTAGCTCGCATTCCCTCCCAGCTTGCACTCCCTCTTGGCTCACACTTTTTGCTTTCTCTTCTTTCTCTCGACATTTCTTTGCTTTGCAACTTTTTGGAACAATATTCGATGCATTCATGGTAAGGGTTTGAAGCATTGATACACTCTAAACGAATTTGTTGCTCTTCCATCTTTGTTTTTTTTTATTATTATTATATCTTGGATTTTTATTTTTCTGTTTTTACTTTGTCTTATTTCCTTTATTATACATTTTTATGGCTATCTACATGCAAGCAATATATTTGGCTTCAACATCTATTTTTATTTTGTCCTACTTGCAAATTGCCTTATTGTTTTCTTGAGCTGTTATCGTTTATTATATGTTGGAGTGCTTTATGTTTTTGTGGGGGTTTTACTTTTTGAGGCTTTCTCTCTTCTTTCCCTTTAATGGATGTCCATATACAAGCAATGCTCAAGTAGGGCTTACATAATAAAATATTACAATAATATTTATAAAGTTAATAAAATATTACAATAATTTAAGGTTAATTACAAGTTTATAAGGTGGGTTTAACCATAACAAGATTAACCGCAACCTATAGGGCTTACTTAACCACAACCTATAGGGCTTACTTGATAAAATATTACAATAAATTAAATACATTGTACAATGAAATACCCTTAGGTCTATCCATGATTACATCATACAATGTTTGTCACCCTCGGCTAAAAGTCAAATTACACTTTCAACACATACAATGTGCTCTCCTAACTACATATGTTGTATGATATAATGATGCCTTCGCTTTCTCATCGAATAGTGTACCAAGGCATCAGAGAATGGAGTAAGCTGCCTTAGACGGTTGACTGGATGCCGCAACATTAGTGGCAAAGATTGTGCTTGTAGATGGGTTTGGAATGATCATGATTTCACTTAATACCATATACAAGAAGGGGGTTTAATAATGTGATGGAATGGAATTTATGATGCATGAGTCTATCTTTCGGAGCGCATAACTTTTGATCCGATCGTTGGATCGACTTGAAATTTTACGAGGAGCTAGATAAATATGAGGACAATGTCGTGGCTAGCTCTATGGCCTAGATGATTTTTCAGGATTTTATCGGGCCCTAATTCCTTCATCTAGTGCCCTAAAAATGGAATTTAGTGTTTTTTTAGAAAATTGGAAGAAAGAATATTTGGAATTTAATAACTTCTTAGACATGGGTAGGTGTTAAGATTTTCTAGAAGGCCAAATATGGGTGATACGATGATGTGTATTAATTTAGAGGGCTATCCGAGTTTTTTGGTGAATTCCTAAAAATTTGGCTAAAATTAACAATTTGCCCAAAAATAGTAATTTCTTATCTTTAGGGCTTTAAGATTTAGGGTTTCATTTTGGGATATATATTCCCTTGGTATCGCATTGTAAGGGGGTGGAATCCAGGAATGAGAAAATAAAGCATTTACCGGTTTATTTCCATGTATTGCAATTTTTATGTGAATGGGGTTTTACTAGTTTATTTTCTATTTATCGTAGTTTTTATGTGATTGGAGGTATTTGTTCTAACCTCTTGTAGCTGGATTTACATCATTTGGTATCAGAGCAAGTTGGATCTTGTTAGGGAGAGAAGGTAATCTTGTCGATTACATTTATTCTGCTATTCTTATTTTTTTGTTTGGAATAACATAGATCATATTAGCATGAGGAGAGGAAGAGGAGGTTATGCCTAGATTAACAGGAATATGCAGGAGTTGTAGGCACAAGTTGCTCAATTGACTGGAATGATGGCCCATATGAGGGAAAGATATCCCATGGATTTTGTAGATCTGGATTCTGATAATGAGATTGTGGAAGGAGACAACAAGACAAAGGTTCATGTCGAGGAAGAACCAGAGGAGAAGCCAGAGGAGCATCATTTTGAGGATAGGCTAATTAGGGCCTTGGAAGGAAATAGAGATGGGATCAAGATTGATGTCCTTGAGTATGCAAGAGGGTTGAAACCAGAGGAGTTGATAGACTGGTTGAATAGCATGGAGAAGTTCTTTGAGTGGAGAGACATTTCAGAGGAAAAGAAAGTAAAGCTTGCATGCACAAAGTTGAAATGGCATGCATTGATTTGGTGGGATCATCTACAGAAGGAGAGGCAGAGAAAAGGAAAGGAAAAGATTAGGGTCTGGCATAAAATGGAAAAAAAACTGAAGGATAAATTCTTGCCTAAATATTATGCCCAAACATTGTTTCGTAGATTACAGAACCACAGGCAAAAGGATCAAAGCATCGAGGACTACACCAACGAATTCTACAAGTTATCAATTCGAGTGGAGCTTCAAGAGTCAAAAGAACAAAAGGTTGCAAGGTATGTGAATGGATTAAGTTATGCCATACAAGATGAGTTGAGTATGCTTCGGATCCATAGTGTAGAAGATGCATATCAGTTTGCATTAAAAGCGGAAGAGAAACATAAGAGGAGTAATTTTAGAAGAGGAGTGAGGAAAGGACCATCATCACCTCCAACCAGTGGGAGTGGTGGATTTAATCCCTCAAAGGGAGAATCTTCTAATACAAGAAAACAAGAAGAGTCTGGGCAAGGTCATAGTAACCATGAGAGAGGTGGAGGATTTCAAAGAGGAAGAGGCTATGGTGGAGGATGAAATTGGGAAGGCCCACAAAGGCAATATACTTGTTATAGATGTGGTGAGGAAGGGCATAGAGCTTTTGAGTGTTCGCACTATCCTGCACAAGAAATAAAACAAGGAGAACAAGCTAGAGTCAATCTAGTTGAGGCAAAAGAGCAAACTGAGATAGAAGTTGTTGCAGACATGGGGGAAAATCTCATGATAAAGAGGATGATGATCGTTCCAAGGAAGGAGAAAGCACAAGACAATGATGGTGGTGATTCCTGGTTGCGTATGAATATCTTTCGAACTAGGTGCACATATGGAGGAAAGGTATGTAAGATGATTATTGACAATGGTAGTTGTAAAAATATGGTTTCAAATGAAATGGTTGAGAAACTTAACTTAAAGTGTGAGAAGAACCCGTATCCCTATCGCATATCGTGGTTCAAGAAAGGGAACAAGGTAACTATAGATAAGAGGTGTCTGGTTAAGTTTTCAATTGGGAATACCTACAAGGATGAAGTATGGTGTGATGTAATTCCGATGGATGCATGTCACTTATTATTGGGGAGGCCTTGGCAATATGATAGGAAGGCTACCCATGATGGGGGAAGGAATACTTACACATTCTGGAAGGATGGAGTAAAAGTGGTCTTGTTACCACATAAGGAAGAAGGGCAAAGTGAAAGCCTATTGACAACTAAGGAATTTGTCAGAGTTCTTTTACCACAAGCTGAGTTTGCATATAATAGTTTAGTCAACAGGTCAACAGGAAAATCTCCTTTTCAGATTGTTTATGGTAAGAATCCCAATGGTGTGTTAGATCTAATTGATCTATCGATTCAGGATAAAATCAGTGATGATGCAAAGGCATTTGCAGAGCACATACAAGAATTGCAAGAAGGTGTTAGAAAGAAGTTGCAAGATAGTAATGAAAGGTATAAGGTAGCAACAGATGCAAGCATGCGAATGAAAGTATTTGAGGTGGGAGACATGGTGATGGTTCACCTCAGGAAGGAGAGGTTTCCCAAGGGCACATATAACAAATTGAAGTATAAGAAGATTGGACCATGTAGAATTTTGAAGAAGATGAATGATAATGCCTATAAAGTGGAGTTGCCTGTTGATTTTGATATTTCACCAGTTTTTAATGTTACAAATTTGTATGAATTTCATGGGGATGAAGATGAAGTTGAAGAAGAGGACATAAACTGGGAGCAGCAGATACCCAAGAAGAAGAAAGAAAAATTATGCAAGTACTTGATAAGAAGACAATCAGTACCAAGCAAGGAAACTACAATAAATACTTGGTACAATGGGAAGGTTTACAATAGGAAGATAATACTTGGATTTCAGAGTGGGAACTGAAAAATATTGATAGCAGAAAGTTGCAGGAGTTTGATCAAAGGAACTCGCAGGAGCAGAGTTCTTTTCAACCAGAGGAGAATGATGCAAGAGCCTATCTTTCGGAGGGCATAACTTTTGATTCACCCATTGGATCAACTTGAAATTTTATGTGGAGCCAGATAAATAGGAGGAAAATCATGGCTATCACTCTATGGCCTAGATATTTTTTTTAGGTTTTTATCGAGCTCTAATTCCTTCATCTAGTGCCCCAAAAATGGAATTTAGTGTTTTTTTAGAAAATTGGAAGAAATAATATTTGGAATTTAATAACTTCTTAGACATGGGTAGGTGTTAATATTTTATAGAAGGCCTAATATGGGTGATACGATGATGTGTATTAATTTAGAGGGCTATCCGAGCTTTTTTGGTGAATTCCTAAAATGATAGTTTGTCCAAAAAGTAGTAATTTCTTATCTTTAGGGCTTTAAGATTTAGGGTTTCATTTTAGGGTTTATTTTGGGATATATATTCCCTTGGTATCGCATTGTAATGGGGATGGAATCCAGGAATGAGAAAATAAAGCATTTACCGATTTATTTCCATGTATTGCAGTTTTTATGTGAATGGGGGTTTTACCATTTTGTTCTATTTATCGCAATTTTTATGTGATTGGAGGTATTTGTTCTGACCTCTTGCAACTGGATTTACATCAGTTTAGTTGTTGGAAGCTCTCTTTGTTTACCTAAATTTTTTTGTCAGATATTAGCCATTGGTTGTTTAGTTTTTATGTGATTGGAGGTCTTTGTTCTGACCTCTTACAGCTGGATTTACATAAGTTTAGCTGCTAGAAGCTCTCTTTGTTTACCTAATATCTTCTTCATATCCAAAGTTGATTCTGGACATTGCTTGATACAGAAGAACATATGCTTAGGAATCTTGAGATGAGTACAAGTGCAGAAATTAGTTGGAGTGTGAACACACTAGTTTTTAGACTGGAGTTGTACATTTTGATTTGCAATTGTCATTGCCAATATTTGTAACATAATTAACTTCGATATCGTGTGAATTGAGGAAGGTGTTTGATTCATAGTATTCATTTTACGTAAGGTTTTGATTGCAACCGCATGGGCAATGATTGGTAGCCATTTTATTCATAAGTTTTTTTTTTTGGCTAGATAATAAGGGGTTGTACTCAGCTCCCCCACCCTTGAAAAATTACAACTCTTTTCTTTAGAGCCTGAGAGTTTACAAATTGATATACTTCTCATCTCAATTGAGATGCTATAGCTAGAAACCTACATTTTACATAAAATGTCTGAATTCTTGATTTTCATTTTCTAGATCTTTTCAAATTTTTGTATGAATACAAATATTCCAGAATTCAACATCCTTCTTTCTATAGCAGCCTTCAAAATACCAAAATTTCACTTCTACTATCTATGCATTGCATCTTAGTAGAGTAATATTTCCAAAACATCGCACTATCATAGTCCGCTTTACTAAATTTGAATTGCTAGTTTCCTTCTTGAAACACAAGTGCAACCATAAAAATTATAATAAATAATTTATATGAAAACACATTATTGTTATAAAATAAATCATATATTACCAATGGAAAACATTAAAGTAAATCTTAATCATTATTTGATTCAGGCACTCAACATTTTCTTGTCAGCTTCAACTACACTTACTACTTCCTTTAACCATGGAAAGAAGAATTTAACTTCATGATCCTCAATCAAAACCCTTCTATTGGCTAGCCTATCTACACATTTGTTTCCTTCCCTTAATGTATGTGTAAACCAAATTTCTTCAAACTCTTTAGCAAGATCTTGAATTTCCACAATTATCTCTTGTATGTTCCATGGAGCCTTTTCTTTCCTCAAAATTACATTTATTACTATGAGAGAATCACCTTCCATCCATACTTTGTTCCATTTTATTTGTTTGCATATTTTTAACCCTTCTAAAGCCACCCAAGCTTCAACTTCATTATTTGTCTTAAATCCACTATTGAAAGCGTAATGAGACAAAATCTCTCTATTATTTCTAATTATTCCTCCTCCTGCTAGTCCTGGATTTCCTTTAAATGCTTTATCAAAATTCAAAAACCAAATCCACATCTGGTGGTTTCCACTTTATATTCTATCTTCTTTTTGCTTCTCTTGTACCCAACATCATAATTCCATTTAATGACTTGAATCCATCTATCAAGGCTCTTTGCTTTTAGATTAGGGACTGAGTGAGTTGATAGGGTTGGTTTAGACTCCTCTATGGCTAAACATATCTTCCTTTTCATTACCTCTAAACTGATTTCTTTTCCTTTAGATATTCTTCTATTCCTTTATAGTCATACAATCCAAAGTATTTTATCTTTTGAAATATCCCATATTGTATGTAAAGCCTCACTTTTATAAGTGTTCTACCATTACTTGAACCAATCTTCAATTTTGCTATTCATCACCATGCATTTACCAAACATATTAAGAATCCATTGCCATAGTTTCAAGACTATTGAGCAATGTACCAAGAGATGGTCTATACTCTCCTTTTTACAAAGAACACATTAAGAGGGGCCATAAAAACCCCTTTTCATAAGGTTATCCTAGGATAAAATTATTCTATGACCTACCAGCGAAACAAAAATTTTGACTATAGGAATGCTTGGGCTATTACAAATATCTCTCCATATTCTAGTGATATTATTATTTTGTTGGTGCTTTACATTATATCCACTTCTTGTTGTGTATTATCTTGAGATATTCAACTCCCAAATCAATTTATCCTTGGCTCTCCTCAGAATAATCACAATTGTTATCTTTCTACTCAATTGCCTCCTAGCATCAATGTCTTGTATACCTATAAAAAATTCTTCTTTCCATTTGTATCTTCCTTCTTGATCCTCGTACAAATTTTTTGAAACCCTATCACCATATTTGTATTGAAGCAATATCATCCAAGGTTTCAAAATTGGATCTAAATACAGTGGTTTTTTATCACACCAAGTATCCATCGAAATAGAATTTTTTTCTCCAATTCCCACCACCCATATTAAAACTTTAATCATTAGATCAATAGATATTTTTAAACCATTCCAAAGAGAAGAACCATTTGGTAGAGAGAATGAAGTAAATATTAAACTTGGGTCATTGAGCTGAACATACTTAGAAAAATTCTTGCCCATTGTCTTTGACTCTCTTTGTACAATCTCCAGATTACTTTTCCCCTTAGATCTAAGTTTGCATCTGTAAAAACTCTTAAACCAAGACCTCCCCTAGTTTTATCATCACACACATTGCTCCATTTCACCAAAGGAAATTTCCTTTTATCATGTAAACCTGACCATAAAAAGGATCACATAATATAAATTAAACTTTTTTCAATATATTTTGGCATAGTATATAATGACATATAATATGTTGGAATGGCCTGTAAGATTGACTTAAATAACTACACTCTTCCTGCCAACGATAACCATCTACCTTTCTAAGCTGGTAGTTTATTTTGAACTTTACTAATAATGAGATTCCATAATTCTACCCTTGTTCTTCCCTCAAATAAAGAAATCACTAGATAAGTTGTTGGCAAAATTGCCTCTTTCATTTGAAGTAACCTACAAATTCTTGCTTTGATATTAGCTAAAGTGTTAAGGAAATAAATTTTGGATTTTGTCCTATTAATTTTTTGCCCTAATGCTCTTTCATATTCCTTTAAAAATATATTCAAAGCTTTGGCCTCATTTATCCTTGCCCTTCCAAAAAGGGTTGTATCATCTACAAACTGTTGATGGGTGATGTTGTCGATGTTATTACTAACTTTAAGTCTACTTATAAGCCCATCTTTGTAAGCCTTCTTTAAGTTCCTACTCAAAACCTCTACCATAATAATGAACAAATAAGGAGATAAAGGATCTCCTTGTCTAAAGCCTCTCTTGGCTTTAAAATATTATGTTACTAACCCATTGACCAACACTGAATAACAAATTGTAGAGACACAAGCTTTAATCCATATAATCCATTTCTTCCAAAATCCAAACTTTTCTAAAACAGCAAAAAGAAAATCCCATTTAACCTTATCATAGGCTTTACTCATATCAAGTTTTAAGATCTTTGCTTTCTCTTTTCTTAAATTTGTTGAATGTTTAACTTCATGATCTACTATGATCCCATACAAAATTTATCTTTTTTTCACAAACCCCCCTTGTTCTCCTGAAATAATTTTATCTAACAATTGCCTTAATCGATTCGCCATCACTTTGGAGATAATCTTATATGCCATATTACATATGCTTATGGGTCTAAAAGAATCAAACAATTCAACACCCTTTTTCAAAAGTAGAGTAAGATATGTTGAATTTATTTTATAAGTTATATATCGTTTTACCATAGATTATTCCACTGCCACCAATAAAGAATCCTTCACTATATCCCAACTTTGTTGGTAAGCCCATATGGACCTAGGGATTTATCCTTATTAAAAGAGAAAAGAGCTAAATGAACTTCTTCTAGAGTAATAGGCCCTATCAGTTTCTTATTGTCTTCATTTTAATTGAAGGTACATCTTCAAAAAATTTATCATTAAGAACTTCAGTCTCCTTTGATCCTAGAATATTTTGATAAAAAGATTGCTTCTTCTAATTTCACTCTGATCTTCAATACAAACCCCTTCTATTGATTTAATTCTACTAATTCTAGATGTTGATATTTGTACTATAGCCATCCTATGAAAAAACTTTGTATTTTTATCTCCTTTTAACCAAGTTAATCTTGATTTTAATCTCCAGAATTTCTCTTCCTTGCTCAAAATGTTATGATATTCACTAAGCAACTCCCTTTCCTCTGAGCTTGGATTATTATGATCACCTTTTTGGAATTTTGAAAGTTTATCTTTTAGTTCTTTCTTCTCAAAAATGTTTCCAAAAGTGTTGTTCCATTCTTTTAATCTGATGTCATTGATTTAAATTTTGGAAGAGCATACAACCCACCATTTCCTAAAGAATTCTGTTTGTGCTATCATATCAAAAAATAGATGATGGTCTTCCCACATACGCTCATATTTAAAATATGATTTTTTTTAATTCACTTACCACCATTTTAACTCTTATTGGCCAATGATCTAAACCAATCCTTGTTAAGGTATTAATTTTAGCATAAGTCCCTTCATCTAGCTAATGATATGAGAGTATGCATCTATCTAATTTTTTTACTATTAGGTTCTGGCTTCTCCTATTGTTGGTCCATGTATAGTTGTCTTCTTCAAACTCAACCTCCTATAGACTATTGGTTTGAATAAAAGCTGGGAAATATCTCATAACGACCATTTTTTTTCATCGAACTTGGTTATGGCATTAAAATATCCTATGATCATGAATCGGGTTTCTTGGTCTTGAATTCTCATAAAGGCTTCAATCCCACTCCAAACTTCTAATCTACCTGACTAAATTGTAGGTCCATAAACATTGATAAGGATGAAACAAATATCTGCAAAGTAGCAAGTGACTAATGAGGCTATTCAATGTCTAGTTTTTTGAATGGTTACACAAAAGGTTCTAGAAGGATTCCAACAAGTTAGAATTTCCCTTGTCGCTCGTTTAGAATCCATAACATCCCATTCACATCTTGCCCATACTACTTTCGGAGATTTTGAAACTTCTTTTGTCATTTTAGTTTCTTGGATACAAAGAATATTAGGCTTATCAATTACTTAAACATAGGTCCCTAATAGACCTTTGCTTTGAGGGGCATTAACACCCCTTATATTCCATGATATGATAGTCATGTTTCATTAGGGGCTATTGGACCTGCTTGTGTATTACCTATATCATTTTGTTGTTTGGTAAAGAGAAGTTCAACCAACTTAGTTTGTGTTCCTTTCTTTATGTTTCCTCTTGCTTCCCTGGATCTTGCTTGATAATTTGAGGGTCTTCCTCTTTTTTCCTTGCCTATATCGTGAGTAGGTCTATTCCTCAATATTCCTTCACAATTTTGTTTTTCATCATATTTATCTTCTCTTGGCTCTACTATAGAAGCTTTTGACTTGTCCTGCTCATTTTTTGGTAATTTCTTATTAATGGCAGAGGTATTAACTTCTAAAACCACATTTTATTTAACAATTTCTTTTCTCCTGAATGGTGCATGGACTACAAGAGAGTATTCAAAATGTGATGAGACACATTCCTTAGGTTCATCGAGAATGTTCTTCCTTAATTCAAGATCATACTAAATAGACGGTTCCTTGTGAATATGTTGAACTTGTTGTACTACGTCCTCTAATTTTTGATATACTTTTTTCATAGGCTAAAGCCTTAAAAGAGTTGGTATTTCTTCCAATATCTTTCCTTACTAGTCTCCATTGTTTATTTTCTTTAATTTTTCTAGATCTATTTTTTGGAAGTTGAAAACCATCTTCATCAATAACCATTTGTAAGTTTCTCTTGTGATTTTCTACATATGATTTTGTTGGGCTCTTCTTAGGGCATAATCTCTCAATATGCCCCACCTCATGACATATTCTACATCTAAAAGATATGTTTTCATAATCTATGGTTTCTGTCCACATTTTATCCCCATACTTAAGAATGATTGATTCTAGTAAAGCTTTACTAATATCAATCATGACCAATATCCGAGCATAAATAGCTAAGAATCCATCTTTCATAATATCTAAAATCTCAAGGAATTCTCCTAGAATGTTGCCTATTGCCTCAAAGGTATCTGTTTTCTAAAATTGAATGGGCAACCCAAACATCCTAACCCAAACTGGTACTAGAGATAGATTTACATTTTTAGGTGAAAAGCCTTCATACCAATAGGTAAGGAAGAGTCCTGCTCTTCCCATAAACCAAGGACTCCCTTTTAGGATTTTTTCTCTTTCTTCCCTAGAATAAAAAATGGCTAGGAAGAAACCTTTTGAAAGATAGGATAGAATCACTCCTGAAGACTTCCAACTCCTATCAATCCATTTCCTTAAGGTTGAAGCCCCTAGCCAATACCCATTAAATTTACTAAAAATCACCCTCTCTTGGAACAACGAGGATCTCTGTGAGGTGCGCTCACTAACCTCTACCACTAGAGATGATTCTAAGGATTTAACTATAAATTGGTCCATGGAAAGGAAACTAAAACTCAAAATCTATTGAAATTTATTAGAATGTCTAATAGCAAATATAATATTTGATAAAAATATTATAATAATTTGAATGGAAAATTTTAAGATAAAGAAGGAAAAAAAACTTAGCTATTTTTTTTTTTGTCTAGATAGAATTTCTTGCCTCACTGAAGTCCTAGCCATTCATTGCTCTTTCCATCATCTGAACCCAGCTAAAAAATATTTGCAATTTCGTTTTTGTGACTTGAAAAATTGTCACCGCCCTTGTTCTATATGGTTGACTTCACAGGGTTGTATCTCCTTCAATATTGCTCGGATTCCTTCATATTTCCACTCATTTTAAAGCTATTCAAATTCCATACAAGCTAGTCCAAGAATCAACTGAATCAGATAACCATTCAAGAAAATATGTCTCTTAAAATATGAGATGTTTTTTAGAAAAAAATGCCATAATCCTTCGCAAAGTGACCATTCATTTTATTCATAAGGTTGTTTAAAAGATATACGATATATACTGTAGCATTGGGTAGGCCTTTTAACAACATGTTTCTTTGATATGGCTACATTTATCCTTGTTCATCCATTATTTTTCCTTGAAGAATGATGTTGCTTCTCATGAACACTATAGGTTGTTTGCATTCTCAAGAATGATGTCACTCATCCCTGATATTTTAGTCATTTAAATATGTTCAACCGTGTGTGCTCCTAAGTTTTAAGTCTCGGATCATAAGCTCCTTAAAAGGAGTGATGACTATGTTGCTTACCAACCTGGCCATGACAATATATGGTGAAAAAAATAGGGTGATTGGGATCATATGTGTGATACCAGTAGACTTGACTATATCTGGAGTGTAATTGTTTGTTTGTTTTTGTTTTTTCTTTACAATAATCAGTCTTTCAAATGATGTTTTATTTTCAACACAAGGCTCTATATTATGCACATTAGTCTTGATAGCCTCCTAAAGAGTACCCAAGAGTCCTCTTATTCTTAATGAACTCTTGAAGGGAGGTGGCATCTAGATCCCATAAGCTTGTAATAGAACCATTATACAAGAGGTCCTTTTGTAGATTTTATATGAAGTTAAAGCACCATCGACAATGTCGAGGGATAGGAAGCACTATCCTTAACCTATTCATTAATAGATTTAGAGTTTGACCGATTGAAAGAAAATAAAATGCTTTGAATCCTTATCTATGTGGCAACACTTGACACTTTTAAATAGATAGTAGTAAAGATTGTTGGAAAAAATCAAATATTAGAACACAACTAAGTGAATGAGATTTTATCTCTTAATGAAAATGATGTTAAGGAGTTGATTATGAAAACATAGTAGTTTAAGGAAGACGAAGAATATATTTGATAGAAAAGGAAAGAAAGAATCTCTTTGATAAAAAGATAAGTTAAATATGGTTTATTTGAACTAAATATGGTTTAGTTGATATCTTAAGAATGTGTAATATTTTATTATTTTGATTGGAATGACCCCTAATAAAAACTACACATAATTTATTAAAATAATAATAATAAATAAAAATTAGACATAAATGTTTAACTTTTTAAATATAATTAATTTAAAAATTAATTATATAAATATATACTAGGTTTTTCTTGTTTATAAAAATAATTAAATTATTTACTAGAAAATAAAAAATAAAAAAATTTGACAGCAAACAAGTTTGGTAGCCATTAGCAAAAAAAAAACTTAGGAACACCCTTACTCTCATTCCAGAGCTGCACATGGAATCCCACTAAATAGATAGATTAAGACTCTTAATAGATAGGTCACTTGTACTCTTGGTAAAAATATAGGCCCTTAGAAAATGGGCAAATACCTAGATTCACCAAATAAGGAAAAAAATAAGAAGAAAAAATATATGTAACACCTTGACAATTTGAAAATACAAATTAAATAAAATTTGATAACAATGTGCTCCTCGTATAAGATAATGTCTAGACAATGAAAATATACAAATAATAAATAATATATATTTTTTAGATGATTGCCATGTCTTGTTGAAAACTTGACAAATAACAAAGATAAGTAAAAGAAAAATAAAACTTGATAATAACAAAGGACAATAATGGTAATCAAGAAAAATAAATGAAAAAATATAGGATTTGGTAGCAACTTTGTAAATATAAAAGATAACAACTTAACAATTAACAATAATATAATAAAATTCAAGTTAATGGTGACTTGAATCGGACTAATATCTGGAAAACATGGAAGAGTGGTAGATTTAAATCTAAAGCTCTTCGAATTGGTTGGGAGCTTGGATTAAACTTCATTTGGTGGCAAGTGTGGTTGGAGAGAAATGCTAGAATTTTTAGAGAAATTTTTTCCTCGTTAGATGGAGTTTGGCAGATCATCTAGAGCAAAGTCACAAAACCGTAGTTGTCTATGCTATAGAGGAAACTCGAGAGTTGTTATTGGGCCAATGGAAGAGGGAGTTGAAGAGCAAGAGGGACAGGACAGAGCTAGTTGGAAACCACCACCAGAAGGCTGGATTAAAATTAATACTGATGGAGTTGCAAAGGGCAATCCGGGTAGTGCCGGAATTGGAGTGGTTTGCCGGAATCATGATGGATCAGTGCTCTATTGGGAACTGCAAGGCTTGGGAAAAGCCACAAACAATGAAGCAGAAGCCATAGCTATCAAATCCGCTTCTATTTGGGCAATGAAACAGGGCCACAGGAGGATCATTCTTGAATCGATTCTCAAATAATGGTTGGAGCTCTTGATTGCATGAGGAACTTTGCTTTGAAAGCATGGAGGTTGAGGATTCTTGTCACTCAAATTAAGGAATTATGGAAGGAATTAGATGATGTGATTCCAGTTTATGTGAGTCGAGATTTAAACAATGCGGCCGACTTCCGGCTAAGATGGGTGCCGAGAAGGAGGCAGGGGTTCGACTTCACAGTGACATGGCTATTGAGGATGAGGTGATCAGGCAGGGTCTGGAAAGGTCCTTGAACAAATGATCAAAGAAAAAGCAAAGGGAGGGAAGTTGTCACGATATCGCGACATGTTGCGCCGTCGTGGTCTCTGGAGGAAAGTTGTCGCGATATCACGACATGTTGCGCCGTCGCGGCCGCTGGAGGAAAGTTGTCACGATATCGCGACATGTTGCACCGTTGTGGTCGCTGGAGGAAAGTTGTCGCGATATCGCGACATGTTGCGCCGTCGCGGTCGCTGGAGGAAAGTTGTCGCGATATCGCGACATGTTGTTCCGTCGCGGTCGCTGGAGGAAAGTTGTCGCGATATCGCGACATGTTGCGCCGTCGCGGTCGCCGGAGGAAAGTTGTCGCGATATCGCGACATGTTGCGCCGTCGCGGTCGCTGGAGGAAAGTTGTCGCGATATCACGACATGTTGCGCCGTCGCGGTCGCTGGAGGAAAGTTGTCGCGATATCGCTACATGTTGCGCCGTCGCGGTCGCTGGAGGAAAGTTGTCGCGATATCGTGACATGTTGCGCCGTCGCGGTCGCTGGAGGAAAGTTGTCGCGATATCGCGACATGTTGCGCCGTCACGGTCGCTGGAGGAAAGTTGTCGCGATATCGCGACATGTTGCACCGTCGTGGCCGCTGGAGGAAAGTTGTCGCGATATCGCGACATGTTGCGCCGTCGCGGCCGCTGGTGGAAAGTTGTCGCGATATCGCGACATGTTGCACCGTCACGATCGCTGGTGGAAAGTTGTCGCGATATCGCGACATGTTGCGCCGTCACGGTCGCTGGTGGAAAGTTGTCGCGATATCGCGACATGTTGCGCCGTCGCGGTCGCTAGTGGAAAGTTGTCGCGATATCACGACATGTTGTTTTTTCGCGGCCAACGGAGAAATGGTGTCACGTTATCGCGACATGTTGATTTTTCGCGGCCAACGGAGAAAAGGTGTCGCATTATCGCGACATGTTGCTTTTTCGCGGCCAAAGGAGAAAAGGTGTCGCGATATTGCGACATGTCGCATTTTCGCGACCAAAGGAGAAATGGTGTCGCGATATCGCAACATGTTGCATTTTTGCTACCAAAGGAGAAAATGTGTCGCGATATCGCGACATGTTGTTTCATCGCGGCCGAGAGAGAAAAAGTGTCGCGATATCGCGACATGTTGCACTTTCGTGCCCAAAGAAGAAAAGTGTCGCGATATCGCGACTTGTTGATTTTTTGCGGCCAAAGGAGGAAAATGTCGCGATATCGCGACATTTTGCTTTTTCACGGCCAAAGGGGAAAGATGTCGCGATATCACGACATGTTGCATGTTTGCGGCCTAAGGAGGAGAATAGTGTCGCGTTTTCGTGACAAGCTGCATCAACTGTCCATGCCGATCCCCTGCTAGCTAGTTATTGATTCAGGAGATTTGGCTCCATTGCAAATATTCTTCTTCTATTGTAAGCTTGTGTTCTCTCTGAATTTGGCTGGGAAGAGTCTCTTCCCATATTGTAATTGATCTTTGTTTTAATACAAGTTTTTTCAAATTTTTCAAAAAAAAAAACAATTAAGAAGGACTAATGGAAATTAAAACAAATTTTGGTAATGATTTGGAAAGTAAAAATTGGACAAATAAAAAGCATATTAAGCAAAACAATTTAAACAACTTTTGGTGAAATTTTATCCATTAATAAATACCATTAATATTAAAAAGATAAAACTTTCTAACTACTCAATAAATAATAAAAGGATAAAACTTAGTAATGACTCATTAAATAATAGATGACTCTTGTCAATCAGAAAATTTGGTAACAACCCTCCAAATAGTTTAGAACTCAACAAGAATATGACTTTAAATAAAACTTGGGGATAATATAGCAAATAAGAAAAACTAAAATTTATGAAATGAAAAACTTGGTAACAACTCAAGAAGACTTTTGGAAAATTAAAAACATAGGAACAAGTCAATAAGAATTGGACTTTATCTTGGTAATGTATCTCAAAAAATTAAAAAATAAATAAAACTTTATCATGCTATGATTCCTAAAAAATAAGATAATGTTATTAATGACTTTTGACAAATTAAACAACTTGGTAATGACTTGAGAATTAAGACAAGCTTTTTAAGAGGTTGTTGGATGTGCAACCAACAACCTTATCACATCTTGAAGTAGGCTAAGAAAAGGGACTTTGGATTTGTGTTATCCCATGGAGATAGCTATGGGATAGCCCATGGTTTTGGAAACCACTAGTGGTTTCCAAGTTTACCTCTAGCCTATATAAACAAGCCTTGGGTGAGTGGTTTGGGTATTCTTGGTCATCTTGATTTTGGAGCATTATAGGTTGGAGTTAGAGACAAGTTGTTGGATTCTTCATATGTGTAGAAGATTGCATGTGCATGGTTATGTTGTTGGATTATCTCCTATGTGTTGAAGCCTAAATATATCCTAAGAGGAGTTAATCTCTAAAGTGTATTGTAACCGATTTGTTGTTGATAATACATTGAGACTCTCTTCTTGTTGGGTTTTTCCCCTCCGTGGGTTTTCCCAGGGTATATCTTGTGTTCTTCTCTTCTATATTCTGAATTTCTTTCTAAGTGCTAATACTTTAATAATTTTAGATCTAACTAACATAACTTTCCTCATTGGACTAAGTAGGAAATTATTGCATTTTGGTGCATTATTTCCTTTCATTTGGTATCAAAGCATGTCTTGTTGGTTATATCCATGGGAGGAGTAGGGTTGTTTTCATATTTAATCCTTGCTTGAGTGGGAGTTGTGCAGTGTTGATCTTGTTTTCAGGAAACATATATGGCAGGCACTAGAATGGAGATTGAGAAATTCAATGGGAGTAACTTTGAGCTATGGAAGCTCAAGATGGAGGATCTCCTTATTGATCAAGACCTCATGCAATGGCATCTGGTAAAAAACCCTTTGGTCTATCTATAGAAAATTGGGCTATGATTGATTAGAAGACAAGAAATATTGTTAAGCTTTGCCTTTCAAATTCAGTGTTCTTAATATTTTAGAAGAAATGACCACCAAGAATATCTAGACAAAGTTAGGGACCTTGTACCAAGCTAAGTCCTTTGTAAACAAGATTTTTCTATGGAAGAAGTTCTATTCATTGAGAGTGAATGATGATGCTTTTGTTACTAACTACTTGAATGCATTCAACATCTTGGCGATCTAGTTGACATTTGTGGATATGAATATAGAAGAGGAAGACTAATATATAACACTCCTATGTTCTTTGCATGATTCAAGGGATAACCTTGTGATGGCGATCAATAACACCATATCAAATATGAAGCTTAATGAGGTGGTGGGTTCATTACTCTTAAAGGAGATGAGGCAAAACATTTGATTTTGTCAAGGATGCATTAACCGTTAGAGGTCATTCAAAATAAAAAATAAGGACAAATGATGAAAGTCTAAAAGGAGATCCAAGTCCCCTAGTAGATCCAAGGTGAAATGTTGGAACTATGAAAAAATATAATACATTAAGGACTACAAGGAGAAGAAGTCCAAGAAGAATTTTGATGAATATTTTAACTCAAGGGCCTCTAATGATGATATTGGTGATGTGTTTGTTATAGCCCTTACCACTTATGCACTAGAGGGTGCATGATTAATTCACTTGGAAGTTTCCTACAACATGCCTTACCATATGGTGTGGTTTTCGTATTATGAAGACTTTGATGGCAAGAAGGTGTATTTGGGATATAACTCATCTCTCAAGATTTATGGTCATGGAAGAGTCATGCTCACACTTCAGGATGGAAGAACCAAATCCCTTTTCTAATATTTGCACATTTATAGTTTGGCAAGGAACCTACTTTCTATAAGTAAATTAAATGATGTTGGTGTACAAGTGGCCTTCGATAAGGACAAATGTAAGATGGTGCATAGAGCTATGTTTTTGGCTAAGGGACACAATTTTGGAACATTGTTCCATATTGAGGTAAGCATTATTGATTGTAATAATTTTGATATTCCTGTTTTTGAGAACCTAAAACTTCCTACTGAGAAGACCATGTTGTGGCATGAACACATGGTCCACATAGTTGAAAAGGGGCTTATGATCTTGAATTCTAAGAACTTGGTTGACGGGTTTATTGATTGCTTTCTTGATTTTGACTTTTGTGAATATTTTATCTATGGAAAGTAAAATTATGTAAAGTTTTATTTGAGCTTCGCTAGATCTATTGGGATTTTATATCTGATTCATAGTGATGTAGCATCACTAGAAAAGTCCTTGTATTATATATATCTTCTAGATTATTTCTCTAGGAAACTGTGGGTTTTCTTCCTTAGAAATAACTTTGAGGTCTTCTCAAAGTTCAAAGAGTTTAAAGCTCTTGTTGATAACTGTATAGAAAATAAAATCAAGGTATTGATGATGAATAATGGTGGAGAGTATTATTTTGCATCATTTGATAACCTTTGTAAAGAGCATGATATTACTAAGAACAAGACAACTCCACACCCCTCAACAAAATGGAGTCACAGAGCAAATGAACAAGCCATTGATGGAGAAATCTAGGAGTATGCTTAGTGGAGTTAACATAGATAACAAATTCTAGGAAAAAAATATAAGCATAAATTGTTACCTGATTAATAGATCTCTAACGTAAGCTCTTGTAGGTAAAACCCCTCAGGATTCTTGGTTAGGAAATAAACCTTCATTATAGCATATCAGGGTTTTTGGTTGTGAGGCATATGTACATGTGCCTAAGGAGAAGATATCCAAGTTGGATTTCAAAGTGGAGAAATGTATCTTCATTGTATATAGTAATGGATCCAAATAATACAAGCTTTAAATTCGTAAGATTAGAAAGACGATGTACAATCAGAATATGATCCTCAAGGAGATTAGATCTTCTCTTAAATGCTTACAACCTAAAGATGAGAAAATATTGGTTTAGTTGAAGGCAAAGACCAAGGAGCCTACACCTAACACTGAACTAGAGGTTCAGGATGGACCTAAAGAGGAGGTTGATTCAAATATTTTAGATAAAGACTATCAAATTCAAACTCCACTCCTGAGGTCCAATCAATAAAGAATGCAACCTACCAGGTCTAGTCCATTTGATTTGAGATGCATTTTTCTTTGTTTGCTAATGATTATAATCCTAGAACTATAAAGGAGGTAATAAATTTTGCATACAAGAAGACCAAGGATGAAGAGATGGCAGTGGTGGAGAATAACAACACATGGGACTTGGTGAAAATTCCTAAAGATAGGAAACCTATTGGCTGCAAATGGGTTTTCAAGATGAAATTTAGTTTTTATGGCAAGATCAAAATTACAAGGTAAGGTTAGTGGATAAGGGATATTTCTAGGTAGAGGAAATTAATTTTGGTAAGATCTTCTCTCCTAATGCAAATGTGACATCTATAAGATTTTTATTATATGTTGGTACTATGTTTGACCTTGAGGTTGAATAGATGGATGTGAAGATAGATATTCTACATGAGGATTTGGATGAGGAGATAGACATGACATAGCCTTAAAACTTCATGGGGAAAGATAATGAACCTAGTTTACATATTGAAGAAGTCCCTTTATGATCTAAAGTAGTCCTTGAAAATATGGTATCAGAAGTTCAATTCATATATTTTGAAGTTGGGTTATATTCGAGCTAAGTCTGATCATTGTGTATACATCAAACATGATGGTGATAATTGTCTTTATTTCACTTTAAATTTGATGACATATTTTTAGTAACATAAAACTTTGGGTCAATAAGAGAAAATGTGTTAACTCTATTTTGCATCAGTTTAAGATCCATGATTATAAACCAGTGAGTGTTCCCACTTTTGTAGGAACAAAGCTTTTTGTTGATCAATATATTTTGACATCAAGGACATGATACATATCCCTTATGCAAGTGTATTTGGTAGCTTAATGTATGATTTGGTCTATACTAAACTAGACATTCCCCATGCAATGGGAGTTCTAAGTAGGTATATGTCCAATCCAGGCAAGGAGCATTATGCTGTAATGAAGAGAGTCTTCATATATATTTGTGGTACTTTAAATTATTCTATTGTCCACTAAGGATGACATGCTTTGATTAGGATAGTGGATATAGATGGATTCATAAATTCAAAT
The DNA here is from genome assembly GCA_028583015.1 of Wollemia nobilis. NCBI lineage: Eukaryota > Viridiplantae > Streptophyta > Pinopsida > Araucariales > Araucariaceae > Wollemia > Wollemia nobilis. The sequence goes on from JAQPPZ010001808.1 coordinate 5,901,361, forward strand.
TGGGTTGGAGATGTGGATCATAGACGATCTACCATTTGGGTATGTCTTTACCTTGTTTAGTGGTGTAATAAGTTGGATGAATTAAAAATGGGTTATGGTTACTCTTTTTATGGTAGAGGTAAGGTATATGATAGCTACTCATACCTTTAAGTGGTCAATCTAGCTTTAGATTTTGTGTTTGTATATACAGTTGAAGTAGGATACAATTTTGGTTTAGTGTGATAACAAAAGTTCCATTAGTTTAGCAAGGAAGTTGTTAGGATGTGCAACAAAGAACCTTATCACATCTTGAGATGTGCAACCAACAACCTTGTCACATATTGGGATGTGCACTAAGTTGGATGTGTCTCATCCTTTGCAGAGAAACTATTGTATGAAAAGCCCTTGCTTCGACGGTCCCTATTTTTTCAAAGATATTATCGAAGCTATTTTTGGAGGCATTGGTGGGATTCTCGTGATTTGTGGGCATGGGTGGTTTTAGCCCATGGTATTGTACCCACAATATTATTATACCACATTGTAGTTTGGGGTTGTAAGAGTTTCCTTTATATTGATTGTAATATCCCATTACGAGCAAGGAATGAATAATAATATCAAAGGAGGTGTGGCTCTTGTTTGCTAGACTAGCCCATATTGGGTGAACAAGGGTAAATCTTGTGTGTTATATGTGCATGATTTATTGTGAGTTGTTGTTTTCTTCTAAGTTATTTATTTCTGTATTAATTATTCTGGAATAAGTTTGGGTAGAACTATTCACACTATTTTTTAGAAGGTTGCTAGGATGTGCAACCAATATCCTTATTATATCTTGAAGTAGTCTAAAAAGAGACTTTGAGATTTGTGTTATCCCATGGAGATAGCTACAGGATAGCCCATAGTTTTGAAAACTAATAGTGTTTTCCAAGTTTACATCTAGCCTATATAAATAAGCCTTGGATGAGTGGTTTGAGTATTCTTGGTCATCCTTATTTTGGAGAATTGCAAGTTAAAGTTGGATACAAATTATTGGATTATTCATGTGCATAGAAGATTGCATGTGCATGCTTATGTTGTTGGATTCTCTATTGTATGTTGAAGCCTAAATATCTCCTAAGAGAATTTAATCTTTGAAGTGTATTGTGATTGATTTATTGCTAATAATTTATTAAGTCTCTCTTTTTGTTGGTATTTTCCCCTTTGTGGGTTTTCCCATGGTATATCTTGTGTTCTTCTCTTCTATATTCTAAATTTATTTCTAAGTGCTAATACTCTATTGTAATAATTTTAGATCTAGTTAACTAGCATAACTTTTCTCATTGGACTAAGTAGGAAATTATTGCATTTTGATGCATTATTTCCTTTCAATCCCAATTCCTATATTACATACAAAGCTACAAGATTGGACTCGAAGAATTGGATAATTGGAGATAGAAGAGATGACACTATGTTTTAGAAGACTTGAAGGTATAAGAGGATGTGGACCCATTAGGATCAGATTCCTAGAAAAAAGGAAAAACAAAACTAGTCCTAACTAGAATCATCCCTTTCCAACAAGTAAATATGAGAAATTGGTGAAAGTTTGAATTAATTAATGCAAGATATAGATCACAAAATAGAAATAATTTGGTTAATGTACTTGCTTGTGATCATGGTGCCTTGCACTTATGAAAAAGAACAAGTTCCATATATTTCACTCAAAGACAAGGTGAAAAGGATCAACAACTTTTATGGATAAGTTTGAAAATTTTGGGAAAAGAGGGTAGAATATCTATCATGCTTAAAAGTCTCAATGCTCTATACATAATTGGAGGAGCTTATATCATGCTTCCATAATTCAGGTACATAGCAATAAGAATTATGAGCCTTGGGGTATGAGAAGAAAGATAAAGGTTTGTGAGATACAAGAAGATTGGAAGGATCTCCATATCTAATAAGAGGATTCCATTGGATTTAAATAAAGAATTAATGCCTTAGTTCTTCCACTTAGATGTAAATTAATCCTCTTGTTAAGCTTGACAATATTATTAAGAAGGAAAGAAATGCTTTTGATGATCCTGTTGCATGTTTGTAATAATTAATGCATTGTACTTAAGAAAATAATAATTTTTACATTCTTTACTTAAATACAAGGAAACCGTCATCACAAGTAAGTAAGGTCTTGAATAAATTTGTTGATTTGATATATTTTGAGGACTGCAAATGAGATTGATTTTGACCAATTGCCATCAAATTCCTAGTAATAAGAAAAATAATCTAATCTTAACTAGAATCATCCTTTCTCAATCATTGGATGAGAGAATATTGATGAAGACAACAAGATGATAGGCCTGAGAGATATGGTTGAAAGAAGGATATCTTAAAATGATGAATTTATTTTCCTATAATTAAGATGCCTTGTATGTAAGGAATTAATGAAACTCAATGTTCTTCACTTAGATACAAGGTAATCTAAATTTAAAATATATAAATATCCTAATTTGAAGGATTTGCAAGAGAAGGATAATAAAATTTTTATGGTACCCGCTCACATCTTGAAAGCACATGTCCTTGCAGAACGAATGCACAATTACAAGTAAACTACATTTCCACTCTCATATCATGTGATATGCATGTCCTTGTAGATTACACAAATGAAAAAATAGGTAGGGATCCACTCTCATATGACATCTAATAAGGAAAATAAATAAACCTAAATGGGATTATCCTTTACATATCATCATGAGTCCCCTATTATTAGTTCTACAATAATAGCCTTATAAGGGAAACCAACCAAACAAACAATGACACAAGTATGCATAATAGGTAGAATATTATTTCTAGCATGATTTGATTTGAACAATGCAAGCAACACAAACAATCAAGATACAAGTAGTTAGATAGTTGAATTGAAATAGACAATCACAAGTAGCCAAGAAACAACCAATAATATGCGATTTTTAGATAATTATCTTTATAAATGCATGATGTTTGTAGGTCTGTAAAGTTATTTTACACCAAGTGTGGCAATATGATATGCACCTAAGCTACACTTAGTAGTGATTATGTATGGACCTAGCCAATTAGGCTCAAAATTTCCCTTGAGATCTATTTTAGCATTGGTGTTCTTTTGGTTCTCCTTGAGAACCAAATTATTGAATTCAAAGGACCAATGCATTACTTTATTATCATAGGCTTGCTTGAGCCTTTGTTGGTAGACCCATATATTCTCTAAGGAATTAATTTAATTTTAATAAAGTAGTTTTAATTGACTAAGGTAGGCAAGGGGATATTCATATCCCACATAGGTATTTTACAAAAGAATTCGTAGGTACGAGACTTCAAGTTCAAAGGTAAAGACAACCCTAGTCCCATGTGCCAAAGCATAAGAAGTCACACTAGTTGGGATTCTAATATTGGTGTAATATATCTAAAGGATTTGGTATAGCTAGAGGTGCCAGTCTCTTCCAGTTGTATTGAGCAGAATATTGAGGATCTTGACAAGAATTTTAGTAGAGGCTTTGGTTTGATCATTACGTTGAGGATAATAGGATGTGGACAATTTATGTTGTATGTGATACCTTGCAAAAATATTTTAGATATCTTTATTATTATAAGGTGTGCCATTATCTAAGATAATGACAAAAGGGATGAGATAACAACATATTATCTAGTTTTGGTTGATTTAGAGACTTGGACTCCTATTTTTGGGACTAGAGGTAATGACTTCAACCCATTTGGTAAAGTATTTAGCTACAATAATGATGAAATTATGTCCATCAGAAGAGATGATTAATTTTCCTGATGATATCTTCTATCCAAATATAAAATATCCAAGGTGAAGTAATGGATTGTAGGTCTTATATGAGACATGAATAAGATTTTTATGCTTTTGAGGTTTATCACACCTTTCGACTTTATTAAATAAACATCTTTCCATAAAATGTCAATAATAAACCTTCTATAGAAGTTTCATAGTGATGGAAACACCACTAAAGTTCCCATTATAAGATCCATCATGGGCTTTCTAGATTACTTTTTGGGACTCAACATCCATCATGGGCTTTCTAGATTACTTTTTTACCTAGGTATCTAAGCAATATGGTCTCAAGGGTATAACATTATAAAATATCACCAATGATGACATGTCTATAGGCACTTTACTTAAGGTTTTTTGTTCATTATGACTCAAAATATTCAAATACCATAGTTGAGGTATGTCATGGATGTCCCTATACCAAGGAATAGGGGATGAGATAGATTCAAGGTTAAAGATCTCTAGAGAGATTAGACTAGTTTCTTGGGTTGTAGGTTCTTTGACTTGTCTAATGATGATTGTAACCTATTCACCATCAAGTTCTAATTGGATGGGAGATGTAGTAGAGGCCATGTCATCTACATGATTATTACTAGATTTAGGGATGGCATCAATAGTCACCTTATCAAAAGTGGTTATAAGCTTATTGGCAATCTTTCTATATGGATTTAATTTATCATACTTATTTTGTTACATCCCATTGACCTTGATGACTATCATATAGGAGTCTCAAAATATGACAAGGATTTTGACATTAAGGGCTCTAGCAAAATGAAGTCCTAAGATAAGGGCTTCATATTATGCTATATTATTGGTGCACAAAAACCTAAGATTAAAAGACAAAGGAATTATATGCTATCAAGGAGTAATCAAAATGACTCTTGTCCCTGCTCCTTTAACATAGTGCATACCATCAAATTACAAGCTCCAAGAATCAACATTTCCTCCTTAGATCCAATGTTAAAGGTGGATTCATCAAGGAAGTCTATCACTAAGTGTTAAGCCTCCTCCTAAAGGTGCCTTTGCTAATTGGTTGGAAATCACCTAAGCTTTCACATATTTTTTATTAATGAATTCTAAATCAAAAAATTTAAGCACAATGACCCACTTAATAGTTCTCCATAAGAGATGGGGATTGCATATGAGATATCATAATGGGTCTACCCTTGAGATAACAAATATCTTGTGACTCAATATGTAATATCTAATATTTTTGGAGGATGACTTTTTTTAAGTAGAGCTTCTCTAAATGGGTGTAATTAAATTCATAACTAAGAAAAGTTTGAATAATATAGAAAATTACCCTCTCAATTTTCATCGTCATATTGGTCCAACATGTCTCCTAATGCATAGTTAGTTAAAACTACGTAAAACAAGAGGATTTTGTTAGGATTAGGTGGGACAAGGACTAGGTTTGACATGAGTTGGGATTTAATGGTATAAAATACACCTTATTCATCATCCCATTTAAATATTAACTCCTTTCTCAAAATATTGGTAAGAGGGTAAAATTTATCAATTAGTTAGGAATCTAAAGACCTAAATCTTACCTTGAAGTCTATGAATCTAAGTAATTTTTGGAGGGGTGTCATTTTAATGATGGATTATATCTTGTTAGGGTCCAATTATATGCCTTTTCAAGACTTGATGAGTACTAGAAATTTTCCAACATCATCTCAAAATTACACCTTTGGGGAATTATACATACCTTGTACTACCTCAACCTTTTAAAAGTGTCTAAGGTGTCAAACATGATATTTGTACTTGAGTGATTAAAAAAAGAAGATCATAAACATAATCTTCAACAAATATCATGTATCAAGTCATAAATATGTAGTTCATGGCTCTTTGATAGGTAGCTCTTGTATTATTCAAACCATAGGGTATTACTTGATAGTAAAATGTTTTGAAGAAACAATAACATTTCACAACCATCGTAAAATTAAAAATCATGTAGACATTGGGGAGGGGAAATTAATCTATAGGATAATATTTATTTATGTCCTAGAAATTTACACACACAATGATGCTTCTAATTATTTTGGTGACTGGGATGATATTAGAAATCCATTCAAAGTAGTCCATAATCTCGATAATACCAACATTGAGGATCTTCTATAATTCTCTTTGACAAGAAGGATGACCATAAGGTATACTTTCTATAACTTTTCTTTACAAGTTTTTCACTGAGGGTGAAAACTAAATGGTGTACTACTAAAGAAGGGTCTAGACCTAGCATATTTGCATATGACCAATCAAAAATATCTATGAACTTTTCTAATAGATTGGTGTATTCTTTGCATTCTACCATAGTTAAAAAATTACCCAACTTAAGGATCTTAAGATCCTATTGAGTCCCAATATTTATTTCTATGGTCTCTTTAATTAGGATATGAAAATAATCCTCTAATCCATGAGGGGCTAGAAATACACTTAAATTTCTAGGTCATAGGATGATTTAATCACTATTTGACTTTTCTAATACTAGTATATTGGCAGTTTGAGGCAAATATTTCCCAAAGTTGAATTGATTTTGGTAGAGATAGATTTAACCACTTTATTGAGTGACTAATAAATAATCACAATCCATGCCTTCCCAATCTCAAGAGTCTTCATCAATGATCAACTAAAGATACTCTAAGGTTAAGCAATTGATTTTGGAATGACAAGTGAATTAAAATACAAAGGCAAGGACATTAACAAGGTCAAGGCTATCAAAGTTGTCATCACTCCAATAAATCCTACTTAAATAGACAACACTAGATAGAAAGGCTTGATCACAATGATCTTCATGATCAAGTGATTTCTCCTCATGGAGAGAAGACCTAGGATAGAGTTAATTATAACTAGGAATCTATCCTATCTCAAAATATCATGTCCAAGCTTAATTTTGCAATGGCTTCTTAATTTATTATTTGCATAAACCTAAGTCCTTACCTTGATAACCCATGTTGACCAAAATTTTCTTTGGAATAGGATATACATTTGATAAAAATACACAAGGCATATTGTTGTTGGGTTAGTTATTACTATCGTTGATCTTGTCATCATTGGAAGTGCCAACACAAATGAAATAGTAGCTTTCTATTTGTGTTATATTTCCTTTGCTACTAGGAGGTAATCCTAGTGTTTAAGGGAAGGATAAATTTTTGCTAGGTCCATAAGTGCAAAGGTTTTATTATTATTAGTGGTGATTGCATTTTGATCTTGCTTATTATGGTTTGTTATTGAATTTTGGTTAAGATTTTCACATATATGGAATGATTTTAGTGCATAAATGATTGGATACTTAGAAGATGAAGGATTGGAAAATGGATTTGGATTATTAAGATAATTGTTTAAAGAAATATTTGTATTGATAAAATGGGAACAAATATTGATTTTTTTTTTATTTTAAATTTCAATCACTTTACAAGATTTGAAAGGTTTAGGGTCAACAGGATTATTGTAGGTTTGAACCTTGTATTCATTTTAGAGATATTGATGAAGAGTGGATGGGATGAAATTTTTTTAATGGATCTAAGGCTTAACCAAAAGGATGTTATATGATAAATCATAATACACAACATAAAATAAAGTGTTGATAATTTAGGACCCTACTGCGAGGAGCAAGACTATTGTGTGACTAGACTCATACTCCCCATTGTCAAAGGCTTGAATCATAAAAATATATTTTTCAAGATCATTCTTAGGTAGGTCAAAGTGTATGGTATATTTCAAGCTACATACATTCAATCTAGAACCATTATCAACTAAAATTTGTTTCACAAAAGTTTCATTGACTTTTCCTATGATATATAAAGGAGAGTCCCCTATGAGAGAAGATTTAGGGATATCATCATTGTAAAAATAGATATTGGTACAATTTACCCCAATTAATCTAAAATAAAGAATATTCATTGAGATTTAAGTTTTGAGGAACTAAATTTCTACTCAAAAATTTGATAAGGATGTCTTGATGGGTGGGAGAGGATTTAAGAAGTTTAAAAGTATATATTTTGGCTAGGGTATTTTCGAGCTGCTATAGTAAGTCATAAACATCCTTTTTTTCTTGTCTTGGGTTGCAATTGAATGACCAAAGGGGGTCTTGTTGATTGGTTAGTTATATATCATTTAGATCAAAGGACCAAAGGAGGACTTACTAACTGACTAATTAGAGGTTAATCTAAGAGGATATTATTTTGCTAGTGTCTAGTGATAATGCAAATATGTGAGACATGAATAATATAGCAAGATGAATCAATGCTATCCACTACTCCTTGATTGGGAGGAGGTACATTGTTATAGTTGATATTGTTTGTTGTATTTTATTGATTTTGATTGGTATAATTAGGCAATAGATTTTGAAAGATTCCTAGATCTTGATCGGATGGGGATTGGGGTTTAGAGCTATTACCAACAATATTGGACCCCATTTTTTGAGGCCCATACACCTATTAATGGGGTGACCATGACTAAATGGAAGGCATAATAATCATTTGGTTTAAACTAGTAAGCCTCTTCCATTTCATGTTCAATAGGTTTGATGGGAGATATATCTAGAACTTTGGCTTTGAGAAGTTACTCTATGACAATAGAAAGAGGATAATCTAGCCTAGTATAGTTTCTATTGGATTTTTTTGGGTTGACATCTCTAGGATATTTTTTTTCAAATTTTTAATAGCATTGGTATTATTGATTTTTTGGTAATTAGGGACCCCATCACCAACAACATGTTTATTCTTATATTGGATTTTCTAAGTGGAAGGAGATAACTTATCTTCTTTCTTGTCTTTTTTAGTTTTTAATTGCCCTTGTTTTATGAGGGTAGTCTCTATTCTCTTGACCATGTCTATTGCATATTCTAAGGAGGAAACAAATTAGACATTTCTAGGTTAAAAGGGAGTTGCTCTTGAAGATTAGAATAGAAGATACTAAGTAGATCCTTTGATGAGGGCACATATTAGAATATCCCTACCAAAGTTCTCCATATTCCTAGAAAATTGGCAACACTTTCGTCTTTGGAATACTTGAGTTGTTTTAGGTCATTTATGGTGACTTTGTCCTTAATATATATGGAGAACTACTTCATAAACATTCCAATTATATCCCTAAACTGTTTAGGGATTGTTTGGGTATTTCGTAATACCATTTTAGAGATAAACCACTTCAACTCTTAGGGAATATTTACAGCAATTGTATTTTATCATAAGCAATATCATTGCAAGTAATCCTAAACAACCTAATGTGGTTGATTAAGCCTTCACCTTATACATTTGAAACTTTAGGGTTTAAATAAAAGGTGGAAAGGGTCTAATAGATACAAGGGATCTAATGGTTGGTTGTAAATATCATTATAAGAATACATTTGACCAAAGGATAATCCTTTAGTAGCAATCATTTGTTTTATATGCTCTAATTGAGTTGTTAGATTTTCAAGCTCTAGAGTGATTAGGTTAGGATTTGAAAAATAGATGGGTGAAGGGTTTTAAGATGGGATATAGAAAATCAATGATAAAATAGGATATAAATTAGGTGATTGATGTTGATAGATTTACAATTGTGATTAGGGAACTTGGAAAAATAACACTGATGTTGACATCAAATGAGAATTTTCTAAGATCCCTGATATTACAAAATTAGATTGGTTGGGAATTTGTTGATAAGGTAATGGAAATATATTCAAAATAGAATTAGTGATTGAATTAGAAGTTGCTTGATCAAGTAACATAGAGTTGAGATTGATGTTGAAGGTGGTTGGATTAGTATGAATAGTAAAATAGTTTGGATTAGGATTTGAATTTAGACTATGGGTAGATGTTATTGAATGTGTATTGAGCAAGGAGTTTTGATTTGGGTGTTGAGAAATTGTCTCCATGTTTTATGAGGATGGGAAACTAGAGATACATTGTAAAATATCTTCTAAATGTGGCACCAGAGGATATAGATTCCAATGAAATATGAGGAGAAACTTGGATCCCCACTTTTCGTTGTCACATTAGAAGGTGAAATTGTATGCACCAAATTTGGCATAATAACATAATAACTTTTTAAAAAGTAAAAGTTTGATCTATCTTATTGGAATGAAAAGGGATAGAAATAGGATATTGGGTCAATTCAATAATAAATCATACCCTTGGTATATCTCTTGAATCTTCTCAAATTCTCTAAAGAAATTATTGATAGATCCCTTATGCCTATGAAGAAAGTAATCCATGATGCAGGAGCATCCAATGGTGTAAGAGTGATCTTGCATCACCCAAATTTGTATTTGTTTCATTTTGTTCTAAAGTTTGTTTAGTTGTTTAGAGGATGGAGAAATAGACCCAACGCCGAAAGAATCGTCCCAATATCCTGAGCGGTTTGGGAGATATGTAAATTTTAAGGTCTTCTACCCTGTCAAAACTAGTGAAACTACTAAAGCTAGTAAAACTTGGAGGTCAATTTTGAAGGCCTTAGAGGCCTTTTTAAGGGCTGAAATATGGTGGTATTATGTGTAAACACAATACTAGGTCGTAAACCCCTTCGAGAGCTTTCCGAAAACATGCGCCAATAGTCGTTTCGAGCAACGAGCGATGAGTTATGACCTCGGGAAGTTTACCCCCGAAATTCAAATTTGAAATAGATGGTTCTAGGCGGGAAAAGGGAAAACAGGGTCATTGAGGGGGAATTTCGAATTTGTAATCAGTTGGTCTCTGTAAGCTCTATTTTCAGAATAGTAATACAAGAAAGCTTTTTGTCATTTTCTCTACTTTTTGTGGATTGTATGTGTTTGTTTAATGCAACTCTGCTTCAAGTGGTATCAGAGGAGTTCCTGAGTGTGTAAATAGATCACCGGACGTGAGGTAGTTTACACCAGGATTTGTGGTTAGGGTTTGTGAGAGACGTGAGCAGAATGCCTCCACGAAGAAACCATGGTGGTGGGAGAAATGCTATGGTGCCAGAAGAGGATTTTAGAGCTTTGTAGAGGTAAGTTCAAGCTCTGCAAGAGGAGCTGCGTAGAGGGTTTGAGCCAAGGAGAGAAGATGGGAGTGAAGATGAAGCTGAAGAAGAAGAGGCCTAGTTCGAGGAAGAAGAAGAGGTAGTAGATCCTACACAAGCCAGGTTATATAGAGCCATATCCTAGATTGGGAAGAGACCGAAGATGGAGGTTTCTACGTATTCTAGAAATCTTAATCCAGAAGAGTTGATCGACTGGATCAATGATATGGAAGAATACTTTGAGTATGAGGAGGTTGAAGATCCTGAGAGGGTCAAGTTTGCTAAGACCAAGCTAAAGGGTCATGCTAGTATTTGGTGGAAGGGAGTGCAGTTGGATAGAAATAGAAGAGGGAAGGAAAGGATAACAAGGTGGGAGTGGATGGTGGAGAAGTTGAAGAGATAGTTCATTCTAGTTGATTACGAGTTGGATCTACTAAAGAAAATGTAGGGTTTGAGGTAGTCAAGCAAGTCTATCAAAGAATACACAGAGGAGTTCTATAAGATTCTAATCAGAATAGGCCATTCTGAGGCCAACAAGGAGAAGGTAGCCCATTACATAAATGGGTTGAGAGTAAGTATTCAAGAGGAGCTGAGTCTAGTTAGGATGACCACCATAGAAGATGCTTACTAGTTTGCCTTGAAGGTAGAAGAGAAGTTGAATAGGAGATTTGAAAGCAAACAGAGAGGAAGAGGTCATGGTGGAAGAACTGGTAGGAGAACAAATGGAGGATGAAATGAGGACCAAAAGAAGAATGGAGAAGCAAGCAACAGTCAGGACCAGAAGGGGGAGAATGCTTACCACCCCCATGAGTAGAATAATGGCTACCAAAGAGGAAGAGGAAGGTCTAGATGAGGGCCTGGAAGAGGAGGATTTCATGGAACCTATTTCCAATGTGGGGAAGAAGGACATCGAGCATACGAGTGCCCACAACACCAAGGGGGAACGAATAAGAGGCCTGAAGGTAATGCCCGAGCTGCTATTGTAGATGAAGGTGCTGAATCTGAGCACTCTAAAGAAGCAGAAAGAGGAGAAGTTCTGGTCACAAGGAGAGCCTTGTTGAATGAGGAGAAAGATCCAGATCAGAGGAAGAGTCTATTCTACACAAGGTGTAAATGTGTAGGTAAGGTGTGTAATGTTATCATTGATAATGGTAGCACTGATAACCTAGTTTTAGAAGGGATGGTTACCAAGTTACAGTTAGAGAGAAGGAGGCACCCGCATCCATATCGGATTGCGTGGTTGCAGAAGGACCATAGGGCTTTGGTCAATGAGCAATGTTTAGTAAAATTCAATATTGGAAGTTACCATGATGAGGTCTTGTGTGACATCCTACCTATGGATGCTTACCATTTGCTATTGGGAAGGCCATGGTAGTTTGATCGACATGCAATACATGATGGGCATGCCAACACTTACTCCCTGACAAAGGATGGAGTGCACCACAAGTTGAAGCCCCTGAAGGAGGTGGATGAAAAGGTATGTAGCAGTGCCAGAATCTATTTAGTAGATGGTAGAAAATTTTTGGATGGCCTGAAGCATGAGCATATGTGCTATGCATTAATTCCTAGAGTTAAGGATGAGCAATGCAAAGATATCCCAATAGAGGTCTCAGGTCTATTAGAAGAATTCCTAGATATTATATCAGATAATGTACCTGAGGGTTTACCACCAGTGAGGAAGATCAGTCACCACATAGATTTGGTACCGGGAGCTAGTTTACCCAATAAGGCAGCCCATAGAATGACTCCTGTAGAAAGTGAGGAGCTAAATAGACAAGTCCAAGAGCTACTAAAAAAGGGACTGATTCGAGAGAGCTTAAGTCCATGTGCAGTACCTACAGTACTAGCACCAAAGAAATATGGGGAGTGGAGAATGTGTACAGACTCCCGAGCTATTAACAAGATCACCATCAAATACAGATTTCCATTGCCAAGGATGGATGACATTATGGACTATTTGAGTGGAGCCAAGTACTTCACCAAGATTGACCTGAAGAGTGGGTATCATCAGATTCGTATCAGAGAAGGAGATGAGTGGAAGACAACCTTCAAGACCAGAGAGGGTTTGTATGAGTGGTTGGTCATGCCATTTGGGCTAACCAATGCACCAAGCACATTCATGCGGCTTATGAATGAGGTATTGAAGGAGTTTCTAGGAAAATTTGTCATTGTCTATTTGGATGACATTTTAATTTTTAGTAAGACTTTGGAGGAGCACCTGCTGCATATTCGACGAGTTTTTGAGAAGTTGAGGGAGGAGCAGTTGCTGATTAATTTGAAGAAGTGCAGTTTTGTGAAGAAGGAGTTGGTGTACCTAGGATTTGTCATCTCAGATGAAGGTCTTAAAATGGACCCAGAAAAAGTGAGGGCTATCATTGAATGGCCTACCCCAAGGAGCATTACAGAGGTAAGATCATTCCATGGTCTAGCTAGTTTTTACAAAAAAATTATTAGGAATTTTAGCAGTATTTGTGCACCCCTAACAGAGACAATGAAAGGGGATAAGAAGGAGTTTAAGTGGACTTCAGGAGCAGATAGGAGTTTTGATATGTTGAAGAAGAAAGTCATAGAGCAACCTATTTTGGCACTTCCAGATTTTAATAAGGTATTTCAGGTAGATTGTGATGCTAGTGGTAGTGCCATAGGAGTTGTATTGAGTCAAGAAGGTAAGCATGTTGCCTACTTTAGTGAGAAGCTTAATGAGGCTAGGAAAAAGTATTCTATCTATGATCAAGAGTTTTATGCTATAGTTCAGGCTTTGAAGAAGTGGAGACACTATTTGTTGCCAAAAGAGTTTGTTCTATATACTGATCATCAGGCCTTACAGTATATTAATAGCCAAGGAAAATTAAATCAGAGGCACTTAAAATGGGTTGAGTTTTTGTAGAGTTATACCTTTGTGTTAAAACATAGGAGTGGGAAGTCAAACAGAGTTGCAGATGCCTTAAGTAGAAGGTAGAACTTGTTGATAGAAATGAAGGTGGAGGTTATAGGGTTTGATGAACTTAAGAGTTTGTACCCTGAAGATCCAGATTTTGTAGAGGCTTGGAGAGCTTGCTTGGCACTTGTTACTTTGGATAGAACTAAATGGTTGGATTTTCTAATCCAAGATGGAATGTTATTCAGAGGAAACCAATTGTGCATTCCAAGGAGTTCGATGAGAGAGAATCTAGTCAAGGAGAAGCATAGTGGAGGGTTGGTTGGACACTTTGGTCGAGATAAGACCATTGCCCTCGTTAGTGAGAACTACTATTGGCCATAGTTACAACAAGATGTGAAGAGATTTGTACAAAGTTGTAGAGTATGCCAGAGGGCCAAGGGTGTGAGGCAGAACACTGGATTATATCAGCCATTACCTATACCAGAGAAACCATGGGAAGACATCAACATGGATTTTGTTCTTGGCCTACCAAGGACACAGAGGGGGAATGACTCCATATTTGTGGTGGTTGACAGGTTTTCAAAGATGGCACATTTCATTCCCTGCTAGAAAACTAATGATGCAGTTCATGTTGCAGGGTTGTTTTTCAAAGAGGTGGTACGACTACATGGTCTACCAAAGAGTATTGTTTCAGATAGGGATACCAAGTTTATTGGGTATTTTTGGAGGACCTTATGGAAGAAATTGAAGATAGATTTGAAATTCAGTTCTGCATACCACCCATAGACTGATGGGCAAACAGAGGTGGTGAATAGGAGTTTGGGTAACCTACTGAGATGCTTAGTAGGAGATAAGCCCAAGGGATGGGATTTGGTTTTACCATAGGCAAAATTTTCTTATAACAATTCTATCAATAGGAGTACTAATAAATCCCCATTCCAGATTGTATATGGGAGCAGCCCAAGGAATGCTTCTGAGTTGAGGAATATGGACAGAGGGGAAAAGAGTAGTGTTGAGGTTGAGGACTTTGCAGAGCACCTGAAGAACTTGCATGAGGAGGTAAAGAAGCATATTAATAAGATGAACACTCAGTACAAGACAAGGGTAGACCAGAAGTGGTGGTTTAAGGAATTCCAAGTGGGAGATGAAGTTATGGTCCACCTGAGAAAAGAAAGGTTTCCTGCTAAAACCTATAACAAGCTGAAAATGAAGAAGTTTGGACCATGCAGGATCATAGAGAAACGAGATTCAGGAAATGCATATGAAGTAGAATTGCCGAGTGGGCTTAACATATCACCTGTGTTCAACATTTCTGATTTGGTAGAATATCATGAAGGGGACAATGATGATGGACCAATAACAAAAATTTGGGATATTCCAACATCTACTCCAGAGAAGGAAGAGATAGAAGAAATCCTGGATACCCGCATCGGCAAAAGTACAAGAAATAGGCAGTATGAAGAATATCTGGTTAAGTGGAAGGGCAGGCCTATTGAAGATTCATCTTGGTTGTCAAAGATAGAGGTTGACCACCTTGGTTTTCCTCCAACAGCAGAGAAGTGAAGGTCACTTCTCAATTTACCCTGGGTGTCTGATGTAGGAGCATCCAATGGTGTAAGAGTGATCTTGCATCACCAAAATTTGTATTTGTTTCATTTTGTTCTAAAGTTTGTTTAGTTTTTTAGAGGATGGAGAAATAGACCCAACGCTGAAAGAATCATCCCAATATCCTGAGCGGTTTGGGAGATATGTAAATTTTAAGGTCTTCTACCCTGTCAAAACTAGTGAAAATACTTCTAGTAAAACTTGGAGGTCAATTTTGAAGGCCTTAGAGGCCTTTTAAGGGCTGAAATATGGTGGTATTATGTATAAACACAATACTGGGCAGTAAACCCCTTCGAGAGCTTTCCGAAAACATGCGCCAATAGTCATTTCGAGCAACGAGCGATGAGTTATGACCTCGGGAAGTTTGCCCCCGAAATTCAAATTTGAAATAGATGGTTCTAGGCGGGAAAAGGGAAAACAGGGTCAAAAGGGGGAATTTCGAATTTGTAATGAGTTGGTCTCTGTAAGCTCTATTTTTAGAATAGTAATACAAGAAAAGCTTTGGCTCATTTTGCATTTTCTCTACTTTCTGTGGATTGTATGTGTTTTGTTTAATGCAACTCGCTTAAATCCATATCAATGGTTGATTAGAAGGTTAACCTTCCATATTTATAGGTGGGGACATGGATTATGAGGAGGAAATTCTTCATCATATTTTCCAAGAGTTGGATTCTCATAATTGAGAATATGGTCTTGGACCTCCTCACTACTTATGACAGGAGGATAAGATTGGTTGGCCAATTGGTAGTCAATCTTATAGGTTATATAACATATTTTAACCATGGATGGAAGTGATTGCTAAGGATGAGACGTAACTTAATTTTTATAAGTGTCTAGAGTTTATTGAAGAAGAAAAATAATATGTTTTATAAACCTATTTCTCCTTTATTCTATATATCGATTTGGCCTATATACCTTGAAGGCCTCCCTATATATTGATGATTCTTGATATACCTAACCCCATCTATATACCTATCAATATATGAGAGCAAAATTGATATGTGGAAGACAAATTATAAATGGAAGCACCCATAGAATACATGGTCAAAAATAATATGTGAGGGATAACAAAACCTACTTATGATTCCTCCTAACCCACCATGATATACTCTCTACCTAACATAACTATATGTAAGACCTTATGTGGGTGATTGGAAACCTAATATCACTATATACCTAATATATCCAAATAGTTCAAATGACAATTACTCAAGGAATAAAAAAGATTCCTACTAGGACTAACACTTGTTATCTGAATTATCATGTATTAATCTATGCAAACAATATTTAATTATATTGTTCTAAAGTTTGGCTAAATATTATTAAGTCTTTAAATCATTTAAGGTGAATTGGACAAGAATCTTTGGGACTTGTGGTGTTCATGCCTAGTTCACCAAAAATGTAGGTAAAAAAAAACAATATATAAGAGAAATAAATCTACCTCTTTTACCCTCCTTATACTTGCTTTTAAGAGATACCAAGGATGTGTGATTTGAATAAGTCTAATTAGTTTATTTGAAGAAAACCTATGGTTTTATCCCAATATTTTTGGCTACTTTTATCTTTTTAGATAATTTAAAATAATAACTTAAAAACATGATCAATCTGTAGGAAATCTAAACGATATGCAAACGCACAAAAATACAAGCAAACATGTTTCTAAACTACATGCACTTCATTTTGGGATGGCAATAGAAAATAAACATTTCATTTATTTTCTAAGGCAAGGATCTAAGGAATTTGTACAACATTCAAAATTTAAACTATGTATAACTTAGATTCTTTTAAAATGCAATGACTAACTATTGGGGGCCTAAAATGATCACTATGCCCCATGCATCTATGGGTGAAATTTTGCATCCCTTCACCCACTCTTTTTTGTAAAATAATGGCCTATGAGAAGTGGCTAGATTTTGAAGCTAAGCTCGGGCATTGATGGTTAGGGCAGATCTCAAAGTTAAAGCAGGTGAACGGAAGAACGGGTTTCCATGAAGTAAGGAATAGTCCCAAAATACCATCCTATACTAAAGCCACAAGAGGTGGGAGGATGGTAAAATACCCCGATTGCCCGAATGCATAAAATTTGGCTAAGGACAAGGTAAAGCAGATAAATATGCAGACAAATGCTTAAGGTGGATCCCAAATCCCCGCCTCGATCTTGGATGGAAAAATAGGGTCTCAAATCCCCATCCAGTAGAAGAGTGGAAGAATGGGATGGAAATGTAGTGGCTATTAGTCCTGAGTTTCCAAGAGTGGACAGAACTTTGGAAAGGCAACAATAAAGTTCCAAGCCCGATAACCCATCCGTGGGGTGGAGAATTGGGAAGTTGGCAGGTAGAGGAGCATGCTTGAATACCCATATGAGGCTAAGGTCATCATTCATCAAGAGGGAAGCATTAGGAATCCCTAGGAAAGGGCATTAATGATCTTAGATGCCTTCGTACAAGCTATCAATGGGCATGAATAAGGTGATTTTAAATGCACAATTTCAAAGATAATCAATCTTAGGCCTTACGTCCACATGAAGGGGTAAGGTAGATCAAAATTTATGATTTGATAAACTTGTTAGGATGATCAAGGGACTAGATCTATGCAAAAGTGCCTAACCTCTTTCAGACTGTCGCCATTCTATCATGAAGTAGAGCATCACTAGACCATATATTCTTTTCAACATTATATTCCTGCCTAGCACCATTAATGCTTGAATTTAATTTATTGTAAATATTCTATAAATAGTGGGATGTTAGCCATTCCAAAGGGCGGCTCTTTGGCCATTACAATTCATATGTAATTCTTCTCATTGCCTTGTAAATATAAAGATACTACTATTTGGTCTCTCATTTTGTCTTCACTTCCTTGCGATTGAATCTAAATGCTTATTTTTGTGATGGCCATCTAAGTTTACTCATTTAATTTTACAATCTAGATTTTGTGGGTTTTTTTTTGTGGTTTTAGAATTTGCATTCACCTTTGTATTTAGGGGTTTATTTTACTAAGGTTGGTCAAGTGGGAGAACCCTAATTCGGTATCCTATATTTCATACACCCTCCCGTTATTTTTGGAATTCACTCCAGCCTGCTGTGCTGAATGATAAGTGAGGATGCGATGGGCTTATCTGTTAGGTGGTATGCCCATGTTTCCATTGATGATGTTGAGCGTGCATGTGTCTTGATGCGGCCATAACCTGTCCTTGTGAATTTTGGCTATGACCTATTTTTACTTCCTTTCCCTCTCCCCATGTTCCCATTCCTTTGTGGCATAGGTGACTACAACTCAAGGATTTGGCCTCCTCCAGAGATCGACCACCCTACCTCTCTTAGGCTCGATGGTCGTTCAATGTTGGTCGAAGATATGGGCGTGTGACCCGCTCATACGATGTCGATTTTTGCACCAATAGTTTTTGGAAAAAAATTTGGGGACCCAAAAGGTCTCCGTTATTTAAGGAAATCAGAGTTTGATGACACTCTGGTTTACCCATATCCTGCTCAATCACCTGGTGACTCCTCTGTGTGAAAGATCCAAATTCTAGGATCAGTTACCTTTGTTGTGCTAACAATATTTCCATTTCTTGAAGGACTCAAGGTTTGATGAGCAGTATTGATATTATTAGAAGAGAAAGTATGCTCACCTGGCAACTCCAAAACCAAAGAAAGGACCAATATTTTTGAAGACCAGTGCCTCAATGACTTAGTCGCACTGTCCCCAATGGGATGATCTTGGTCCACTTAATCTCCAACACTGGCATGAAATTCCTAAAATTGCCTTGAATACTTTGATAAAATACAATGGAACTGAAGGAACTACTTGAGGGCACCTTGAAGACGTTGCGCTAGCAATCCTCCATAGTATCACACATGAAGATGTCATGATCAGACTTCTAGTCTTATCTCTTGAAGGAAGGGCGTTATTATGGTACCAATATCTTGGGAAAAAATGTATCTGCTCATGGGTGAATTTGGCGAGAGCTCTTATTAATACATTTTATGGTTCCAGGGATCCCTTACAACTCTTGATGCACCTTTCTTTCATCAAGAGAGCCTCTTTTGAATCCATTACAGACTTCAATATCCGATTCAAAAAAAGTTGAGAAATTATTCCCATTGAATTCTAGCCATCCCCTGTCCAAGCCCACCTGTATTATATTCGATCCTTAAGCTAGGATATGAGCCTTCTCTTGCTTCAATATAAGGAAAATATATTCCCTCAAGTATTTCAGGAGGATTTGCAAGCAGAGAAAATATTACTTCAAGCCAGAATGATATCCTCGAGAGACTCTGCTTTCCCAACCTCTTTTCCAATCACTACTGCTACCTTCTTGACTGCACAACATCCATAATGGCCACCACCAAAAGTCATGCAAGAACCAGGGGTGCAGTCATGCGAAGCACAAGGGTTGAATCCTCTCTCGGGCCAACGTGAAGAAAATGCAAGCACATTCCCTAAAATGAACAACCTCATTACTTGAAGTTTCCAGCATCCAAGGTAATTAGATCAGTAGGATGGCCAAATTATGGATCCCACCTCCAAAAAGGGCATAGATTTACAATTTTTTTGTATCTAGGAGCACGCTGACCAAGGGATGAAACATGCCCTAAAATGATGGGCCATTTAGGAGGTGGATCCTAAAGAAATTTTGGGGGCAGGTTCATCCCTTAATGTACCTTGTTGTCAAACTTTTGTTGGAGAATTAGAGGAGCACATGATAGGGATCCCACAACAAGCAGATTCCAAGGAATGGTGACACTGGAGCCTATTGCTAGATGAACCAGTATCAAAGGAGAGCTCCCACATGGCAAGATTTATTGCCACATTAATCATCAAATAAGAAAGTACTGGTTTGCATGTAGGCTCACCATGTTGAGGATATAGTTTAGCATGGAGAACCCTGGGGTAATGTCATTCGAACTATAAAGAGCGCTTTAAGTTCAATATCGTTTGGTTGAAATATTACCCACAGTTTTGTGTAAATAAGCCGACAACTAAATAAAGGTGTTGAAAGCACATGGTCGTGTAATAAGTATCATCATCTTGCATTGAAGTAACTTCTAATACGCACATCGATATTGAAGCACTCTCCTCGTAATCTGTGTCTTCAATTTTATGTTGTATTGTGGTGACCCCATAGTCCAATGGATCAAGACCTCATTTCATGCAATATCTAGAAGAAACATCCATTGCATGTACCATAATAGGTGTGACATCGCGTAATGGGTAAACTCTGGATCCGCCCAATTGCCTGCATCAAACCAAAAATTTTGGGAGCAGTGCCTACTCCTCGACTGAATGGGAAAACGGATCTATAAATAGCAACTCCAAAAAGGTGATAGTAGCATATGTTGTAAGATGAATATTAGAATAATGCTGCAACTAAAGTTTCCCTGGAGGAGTGTTAGTAAGCAGATGAAAATTTGCTTGATTGCATTAGAAATAGATGCTCTATCAGGACTAATAAATGCTTCTAGTATTTTTTCTATTTTTGAATGGTTTTTGGTCCTTGGTGAGGTATATTAACAATAGCACGATCTATGGGGTGTCCCATGGATCGCCTTCCCTTTTATTTTAATTCCTTCTCTTTCTTCAATTCCTTGTTATCACTAACATTTTCGGTTAGTGACCATCATCTTTTTCCTCTGGTGCTTCCTGTGTTTCCCTCCCTCCCCTTTCACCCTCTTGTTCTCTTTCCCTGGATTTTTTTTCCTATTTTAGCTTTTCCTTTCCCTTATTTTCTTCCATTACACCCTGTCCCACCTTGTCTTAATTCACCTCTGCCCATCTCCCTCCTTTGTCTTGCAGCCTTTGATGGTTGCTTTTGTTTATGCTCTCTCTGTCCCCTTTTTCCTCCCTATTTTTTGAGTGCTTCAAAGTGTAACTTTCTAGGTTTGGATTTTTTACAAGGGAAAAGCCCCTATGAGTTGCCAAGAGTGTAGGTGAAATTTTGCATCCCTTTACCCACTCTTTTTTACAAAATTATGGCTTGTGATAAGTGGCTAAATTAAGAAGCTAAGCCCGAACATTGATGGTTAGGGCATATCTCAAATTCAAAGTAGATGGACGAAATAATGGGCTGCCATGAAGCAAGGATTAGTCCCAAAAGCTCATACTATGATAAAACCACAAAATGTGGTAGGATGGAAAAACACAATGCATCAAGTTTGGCTAAGGACAAGGTCTATCAGATAAATAGGTGAACGAATGCTCAAGGTGGATCCCAAATCCTTACCCCGATCTTGGGCAGAAAAATGGGGTCTCAAATCCCCGTCTAGTAGAAGAGCAAAAGAATGGGATGGAAACATAGTGGCTATTAGTCCCGAGTTTCCAAGAGTGAGCAGAACTTTGGTAAGGCAACATGAAAGTTCCAAGCCTGATCACCCATCCGTGGGATGGAGAATTAGAAATTTGGTAGGTAGAGGAACGTACCCGAATATCCATTTGAGGCTGAGGTCATCATTCATCAAGAGGAAAGCACCAAGATTCTCTAGGAAAGGGTATTAATGATCTTAGCTACCTTCGTACGAGCTGTCAATGGGTGCAAAGAAGGTAACTTAAAATGCACAATTTCAGAGATAATCAATCTTAGGTCTTTCGTGCAAATGAAGGGGTAAGGTAGATTGGAATTTATGATCCAACAGACCTATCAAGATGATCAAGGTCCTAGATTTGCGCAAAAGTGCCTAACCTCTTTTAGACAACTGCCATTCTATCATGAAGTAGAGCATCAACAAACCATATGTTCATTTCAACATTATCTTCCCACCTAGCGCCATTAATGCTTGAATTCAAATTTATTGTAAATCTTCTATAAATAGTGGGATGCTAGCCATTCCAAAGGGTGGCTCTTTGGCCATTACAATTCATATGTAATTCTTCTCATCGCCTTGTAAATATAAGGATATCATTGTTTGGTCTCTCATTTTATCTTCACTTCCTTGTGATTGAATCTGAATGCTTATTTCTACGATGGCCATCTAAGTTTACTCATTTAATTCTGCAATTTGGATTTGATGGGTTTTTCTTGGTGGTTATAGAATTCGTATTTGAATTTGGGTTTAGGAGTTTATTTTTGCTAAGGTTGGTTAGTGGGAGTGCTCTAATTTTACATCCTGGATTTCTTGCACCCCCCTGCTAGTTCTAGAATTCGCTCTAACCTGCTGCGCTGAACAATAAGTGAGGATGCGATGGGCTGATCTATTAGGTGGTATGCTCATGTTTTCATTGATGATGTTGAGCGTGCATGTGTCTTGATGCAACCATAACTTGTCCTTATGAGTTTTGGCTATGACCTCCTTTTACTTTCTTTCTCTCTCCCCTTTTCTCCATTTCTTTCCAACGTAGGTAGTTAGGACTCGAGGAATCGACCTCCTCTGGAGATCGACCACCCCAACTTTTCTAGTCCCGATGACCATTCAATGTTGGCTGAAGATCACTGGGCGTACCACTCACTCGTTTGGTGCCAATTTTTGCACCAACAACATCATGACCCCTCATGGTTGCGATTGCTCTCTTATTTTAAGAAGGTGTGTTTAATGCCCTACACCTCATATGGGGTGCCTATCCTAGGAATTTTAGGGAGAATAGGATGCATCTCCTTTGGATGACCTTTGGGTTTTTTACCAAGGATGGCTCCTTAACTAGGCATGATCTTCAATGTTTATTTTCCTTCCTACACTAGCCTACTCTACCAGGTGTGTCTTGCCAAGGAAAAGAGCAAGAGAGAAAATAGTAAATGACATGAAATTAAAATGCAGGAAAGGAAACATATTTAAGTTACCTATGGGTGGTGGTCCACTAAAGATCTAAGAGACTCTTCGTGGCATAATGGGTTGAAGTGAACACATGCATTGCAATTGACAGTGCATGAGTAACACGGTCCCCTTAAACATGTGTAAGACATAACACCCATATCAAAACAAAAATAGGAATTTTATAATAGTCACAACTTCTTATTAATGTGAAATCTAGATTGCATACATGTCAAGAAAAAAATTTCAAAAACTAATCGACCGACAACACAAGGCTCAAGATAGGTTAAAATACAAGAGGAAATGAAGGAAATTCCCTCTTAAGAGAATGGATGCCTTTCAATTTTTTATAATGAAGAAGAAAGACGTATTTATAAGAAGAAATTGGAGAAATTTTCCCCCAAAATTTGTGCTAAAATTCAAAATTATCTAGCTCAAAATTGCTTAGGCTAGTCGACATCAATAATGAACGACCTCGAGCCTTTGATATTCATAGCCATAAATTTTATTGACAAATTGAATATTATTGGGTTGGTTCATGCTATAAATCTCCATGATTAGACCTTTGGGATATTTTATCATCAATGCCTCGGGTTCTATGTTGTCCTTGGGGATGTCCTCTATGTCGCTGCTTTAATGCTTCAACTGTCGCTAGGGAACTAAGTTTGGTTATGGGATGCCAAGACCAGGACTAGATCATAATCCCTTGCCTTGTGTGTAGTTGCTCTAGGTTAGTCGAGTGGCTTTGATGGTGCTTGGTTTGTTTCTTCCATGCTCTTAACAAGTTACCTCATGAAGACATCCTTAAATATATCCATCAAAGGTTACGATTGCCACCTTTATTTTTCTCTTAGGCCCCTGAATACTCCTCTTCTACCATGGATCATGAGAAGTATTTTGGGGAACAAACAAGCTTGGAAGTTTAAGGAGAATATTGTGGGTAAAAAACCTTCAAGTCGCTTGGTCCTTCCTTGAACTTCGCATATCAAACCTCTCTTTGAGAAAGGGAGGGGCTTGCCTTGCTTCCTCCATCTTTGACCACCTCAGGTCTTCCTTTCCTTGGATGAGGAATGAACCTTAGTCCCCATGATTCATTCATGGAATTATTTTAGAAATGCACTGAGGATTGGGAAACACTCTCAATCGAGGAAAGGAACCAAACTCACAACCTCAGATATTCAAGGAGAGGAAAAGGTCATGTGTGTTGGCTGAAGCAAGAGCAGGTGCCTATCCTAGGAATTTTAGGGAGCATGGGATGCATCTCATTTGGATGACCTTTGGAGTTTTTTTTATTAAGGATGGCTCCTTAACTAGGTGTGATCTTCGATGCTTATTTTTCTTCCTACACTATCCTACTCTACTAAGTGTATCTTCCCAAGGAAAAGAGCAAGAGAGAAAATAGTAAATGACATGAAATTAAAATGCAAGAAAGGAAACATATCTAGGTTATCTATGGGTGGTGGTGCACTAAAAATCTAAGAGACTCTCTATGGTACAACAGGTTGAAGTGAACACATGCATTGTAACTGCCAATGCACGAGTAACATAGTCCCCTTAAACATGTGTAAGACATAACACCCACATAAAAATAAAGATAGGGATTTCATAAAAGTCACAACTTCTTATTAATGCGAACTCTAGATTGCATACATGTCAAGAAAAGAGTTTCAAAAACTAATCGATCGACAAAACAAGACTCAAGCTAGGCCAAAACACAAGAGGGAATGAAGGAAATAACCCCTTAAGAGAATGAATGCCTTTCAATTTTTATAATGAAGAAGAAAGAGGTATTTATAAGAAGAAATTGAGGAAATTTCCCCCCAGAATTCATGCAAGAATTCAAAATTGTCTAGTTCAAACTTGCTCAGGCTAGTCGACATAAATAATAAATGACCTTAGGGCCTTGGAGATTTGTAGCCATAAATGTTGTTGGCAAATTGAATATTGTTGAGCTACTTCATGCTAGAAATATCCATGATTAGACCTTTGGGATCTTTTATCATCAATGCCTTGGGTTCTACATTGCCCCTTGGGCTATCCTTTGTGTCATTGCTTTAATGCTTCAACTATCACTAGAGAACTAAGTTCAGTTATGGAATGCCAGCACTGAGACTATATCATCATCCCTTCCCTTGTATCTGGTTGCTTTGGATTAGTCAAGTGGCTTTGATGGTGCTTTGTTGGCTAATCCCATGCTCTTAATAGGTTCCATAATGAAGACGTCCTTAAATGTGTCCATAAAAGGTTACAATTACCACCTTTCTTTTTCTCTTAGGCCCTTGAATACTCCTTTTCCACCATGGATCATGAGAAGGATTTTGGGGAACAAACAAGCTTGGAAATTTAAGGAGAATGTTGTGTCTAAAAATTCTTCAAGCTGCTTGGTCCTTCCCTGGACTTCGTGTATCACATCTCTCTTTGAGAAAGAGAGGGGCTTGTCTTGCTTCCTCCACCCTCGACCACCTCAGGTCCTCATTCTCCTTGAACGAGGAATGAACCTTAGTCCACAGGATTCATTGGTGGAGTTATTTTAGAAATGCACCAAGGATTGGGGAACACTCTCAATCGAGGAAAGGAATCAGACTCATGGCCTTGGATATCCAAGAAGAGAAAAATGTCATGTGTATTGGTTGGAGCAAAATCCTATTAGGACTCAGTCCCCTTTAGTCATCACTAAAAATACTAAGGTATTCCAAGTATTAATAGAACATGCTCTAGCTGCAACTAAAAACGTTTGGAATCCTCATTTTAGATTTAATTTGATAGATTGGCTAAGTTACATGGTGAGAGAAGCTTCAGGTTCAACATGGGTTGGCAGCAGTGATTTCCCTTTGGTTGCACTTTGGATGGTCTTCTAGCTTCATCTGTATCATAAGTAGTAGGAGCCTTGGGCCCATTCATTTCAGCTTTAGGTAGGCACTTTGATCAAAATTTTCTTTGGAGGTAAGATTTGCCCATTGTAGTGAATCTTCATTACACTAACCTAAATTTTAAGCAAGATGATAAGATGAATCAAAGCATGTGAATCAAGACTATACACATTTTCCTTTTCTAATGACAACATAGACATATAAATAACAAAGAAAAATCGAGGCTATAAACTAACGATGTAGCTAGGTAAAAGAAACTTCAAATACAAACTAAAAAAGGAGGAACAAGGATATATAAAACCTTTTTTATGCTTCAAATATCATTTGAATACCCTAATCTTGTTTTATAGTTTTTTTCTTGTTGCTCCACATGAACAAAATCCTACATACACAAACTAGATAAGACATTAGGGTTTTAGGGGTCTGCTTCAATCAAAGCCTTGTTATTTGAGACACAAGAAAATGCTAAAATATCAAAAGGAAATGGAGCCTTGGATTTTTTAATGAGACCTACAAAAATGCTACAACAAAATAGCTCTAGTGTTAGTATTATCAATGCTAACATTAGCATTGTTGAATAACAATGTTATTACCTATAGATGTTGTAAAATGATGTATCTTTTCAAGAGCCTACAAGAAGAATGAGAATGTAATATTTAAGATAGCAGTGAGCATATAAAGATATGATTCTAGTAAAGTAACAAAAAGGAACTTCTTTAAAGATAAAAGAAATGGATATATCAAGATCAAACTAAAAGATAAAGGAATATATGCTAAATGGTAAAGAGGAAAGATTTGAGGGAAAAATTTGAGGGCTTGGAGTCAATACATCAGTTTCCAGTATGATCCTACAAATGTGGATGAAGCTCTTCCTTAATGCATAAAAAATTGGAGATCTTGAGAGCCTTTGTAGATGATCCAAACATAGAAGATTGAACTAAGCTTGTAATATTATTCGAGGACTTATTCCTTGCATTTACATGCAACTAATGCCAAGAGCTTCTTTATGTAAGAATATTGGTATGTAGTTGGTGTAATTCCTTGATCATGCCTTTATTTGCTCCACGAAAGGTAAAATCTTATAGAACTTTGGAAGATGGAAGGTTAGAAGATCCATTGGAAGATGTAATATTTGAAGAGTTGTGTTAGATGTCGAACTTAAGAGAGTTGTCCATGATTGGAAGTTGCATAGAAGAAATGATTGGGGACAATAAAACCAAGATGCATGCTTTTGATTGATAGTTGAAAGGATGATATTGACAATTAGAGAATGTGATTACCAGTTAGAATATATGATTTCTAGTTAGAAGTATATTGGAGCTAGATGAGATTGTATGAGATGTTGTGTTTGGTGAAGGAGACAAAAAATCATGCTAATATATAGTTGATATTAGTTAGATGATATTTTTTGGATCATGATCAACCAAAAGCATTAGATGTTAAAAGCATGATGGTGCTATTGCTATAATAGCACTAATGTGAAATATGACCATTGGTGGGTCATCTAGGCTCGAAAAGGATCATGTTTGAATTATAGGCAATATTGTTTCCCTACAACAAAAGAACCACATGCGTTATTGCTTCTAGGACAACGATTTTAATTTAGGTCATATAGATGCATCTTTGATTAGTTTGAGCTTAGTCATTTACTTATAATGTTTAATGTCTTTGATAGGATAGAGATTGTTTTGATTGTCTAGCCAATAGAGTACTTAATTGGGTGTTTATATTTTTAATTCTAACTTTTCTTGGGCTATTTTATTAATTAATACTCATAAATAAAATTTGTTTTATTTATATTTGTAACTATCATATTATAAATATAATGTATTCAATTTAACAACATTTACTCTATGGTCTTTTCAATTGTCACCATATGAACTTTTCAATATATTTTCTAATTGGTTATTATATGGGATTGAAATAAACCCTATCCCTATTACATCAATGACCACATAGTTGTATTACAATAACTTGACTATTATGCATGTATCACTCGACATGATTTGAACCTAAGTCTCCTTTTTGAAACTTGAGGAACTTAATTGGTTGAACTAATACCATTTGATGACCTTGTCAATATTTGTTATCAATTTTACTATGAATAATAATTTATTTATAAAAAATAATTTTTATATAAAAATGTTTTGATCAAAATTATTTTTTTGTAAATAGTATTGTTATAGATTGTAAGAAATACCTTGTTAACATGAGAGTATGGTTCGATTATCTGAAAACAAACTTTAAAATTATACTAGAGAAACATGTTGGAAGCTTGAAGCTTTAAAATTACAAATTCAAAATTAGAAAAAATAAACTTAGTTTTAAGTCATTTTTCTTCATTTCTAAGAAAGTATTATCCCAAAATATAAATTATTTAAAAAAACATTTGTTCTTTAATAGGTTATATGAAATTTGATCGATCCCACTTGTATTACATCATCACCATATAATGATATTACAATAATGTTATATATGTATTGCTTGATAAAACTTGAGAGTAGATCTTCTCCTTAAAGTCAAGGAGTTCAGACAATTGAAATAATGTCATTTGATAAAAAAAACAACAAATTAAATAAATAATCACATTTAATATTTTATTAAATATTTGTTTAAAGTATTTTAGAGAAAAATTGTAATGAATAAGAAATTTGTTTCAATTCATTTTAATTAAATGGAATAGATGCAAGTCAAAAATTTTATAGTCCACTGTGCCCTTGGGTTCTCCAGACGAGGTAGGGGCTGAAGGAAGTTTCTCTCAAAATTTAGGACGGCGGTCCCATAGCTCCCTGTGAGGTGAGCGGCTTGCTCATTTAGACAGCAACAAAAAAATTCTCTCTCCTCCACCACCATGGACACCTTCAAGAATAACCCCTACCACCTATTATCGAATAATGCGACTGAGGCCAGTGGGGGTATGCAACTTGACTCTTTTTAATGTTGTTTCTCTCTTGGAATGTGCATGGGTTGATGGATCTTGTTCGTCATTACATGGTTCGGGATGAGCTCACTACCTGTTCCAGTCTCTATGGTCATCCATATTTTGTGTGTTTACAAGAAGTCAAAGTGGCAGGTTTCAATTTACAATCTACTTGTTCTATGTTATGTCCTGGCAGTCATATGTATGCTACCAACCACAATCACGACAGTGGATGCGCTGTCATTTTGCTTAATAATAGGTGGGCAAGCAATTTTGGTACATGGGGTTCTGATCCCTCTCACCACGCAGTTTGTATTCTGCTCAAATTTGGCGGTCTTTCCTTCAAGATTATTAATATTTATGCCTCTAATGAGGTCCAAGATAGATGTGCACTATGGAGATGGTGTGCTTTGTCCTTACCTACCACGGTCTGGCTAATGTGCGGTGATTTCAATATTGTTACACACCAAACCTAGCCGTCGGCTAGGTATTCCAAGAGTATAATATTTCATATATATTGTAGTTAGATTTTCCAAATGATATCATCGATTTTATTAATTCATCTCTGCATTTCGACATTGCCTTCACGACGGGATCTGCCCTCCTAGCGGCAATATAATTTTTATTGTTTTTCGTCTATTCGAAATCTCCGTATTCGATCTGTTTATTGTTCTATTTGCATGGTTAAATATTAAATATTAATCCATTTAAGAAATCCCGAAGGCATAGCCTTCCATGTGGTATCAGATTCATTCACGTTCCTGAGGAAACCGCATCGAGTAGCCGTCTACCTTCCGTTTCAATCGCGTTCGTAGGCGTCCCAAACACCTTGCGTATCCTTCCATTTTCAAACGACATCTGCAGGGTCCCAAACAAACTCAGCCGACAGTCGTGCAACATTTCGAAGGATTTTCAACGACATCCGCAGGGTCCCAAGCAAATTCAGCCGGCAGTCGTGCACCGTTTCGAAGGATATACCCGAGTAAACAATCACCAGTGCAACCGCGTTCAGGCATCCAATCGCTCCAAAAATTAAATCAGTGTGGAAGAAATTAAAACGCAATTCAGTAAAACGCAATTCGGTGGCAAGATCCGGTTCTCCAATCGCCATTACACGCAGAGAAATTTAAAACTAGCACGCCATTAGCAGAGCGAGCCGCAGCCAATCAGCGAACGCAATAATAATTATAACGCGTCTTACTAAGGTACTTACTTTATAAAAAATTTTAATTTTGTTTTGCGCCATAACAGATATCCCACATTGGGTGGGCGAAGGAGAGCAAGGTAGTTTATAAGCGGAGGCGGGCAAATAATAGAGTGTGATTTCGGTCACACGGCTCATCCACTCCCCACGCGCGTAGTCTCGCTGTCTTGCCAGCTCAAACGGGTTGCTTGAAATGCCACGTGCCATCCTGTCCTTCGGTCCTTGTCCGTCGTCGGGTCGGAATCGTAGTTTGCAGCGCGTATCGTGTTCGATTCCTTTCGTCGTCCGTGTTGCGTGTCGATCCGTGTCGCGTGTCGGTCCGATCCTTTTCACCGTCGGGTCTGTCTCGTTGTCTGTGTCGTCCTTCGCATTACGTGTCGATCGGGTCCTTTTCGTTGTCAGGTCTGTCTCATCGCCGTCGGGTCTGTCTCGTTGTCCGTGTCGCCCTTCGCATTGCGTGTCGGTCGGGTCCATTCCGTTGTTGGGTCTGTCTCGTCGTCAGTGTCGTCCTTTTCGTTGTCCGGTCCTTTTCGTGGTCGAGTCTGTCTTGTCAGGACCTAAATCGGAGCGTTAAACCTTGTCACCTTGTGTAGAGTTAGTGTCAATCAAGTGGTGTCACATACTCAAATTTCGATGTTAATCCAGTGGTGTCCAATCAGTGTCAATCTAGTTGGTGTCACATATTCAAAATTTCAATCGGTGTCAATCAAGTTGGTGTCAAATATTCAAATTGTTCAAATTTGGAAGCCTCGAGGGGGAGATTAAATTCTTGTCATTGAAGCAGAGTACACAAAATTTTTTGCCAAATTCAACCAAATTTTCATAGAAATCGAAGCTCAAGGATTACTAAGCAGGAAATTTTGAACAGTGCATGAGTAGAAGTTGGATCAAAGGACCTGACGGTCGACTATCAAGCTCGGAGAAGACCAATATCAACACAAGAAGACCTAATCGAAGCCCAGGTACAAAAAATTCTCCTTCTCCTTTTAAAATTGGTAGTTATAATCCACATCATCCACTGGTAGATCCTATGGCTACTAATCCTCCCCCAACTCACGAAAACATCACACAAGGAAACTCAAGTAACTCAGCCGTTTCCAACGATGATTCTCTTCGACTCTTACTAGAGGGTATGAACGAAATGAGTCTCCACCTAAAAGCCCTAGTGCAAGCACAAAACCAGCTTAATCCCAATACTAATCCCCAAAATCACTCCCATGCCCAAAGGAATGAAGAAAATGTCGATCATAATGATGATTGGGAACAACAACGAGGTGATTCAGATAATTACAGGGATCGCTATCATAGACAAGGGTACAACCAAAATCAAGAAAGGGATACGGGTTATCACCAACCGAGAGGCCCTAATAATTTTCCACGAATTGATATGCCCACTTTTGAAGGTCATGATCCTCGTGGTTGGATAGCCAAAATGGAAGGCATTCTTGACTTATATCAAATTAAGGAAATTGATAAAGTCCCTTTCGCTGCATCAAAATTAGGCACTGAGGCCTACCAATGGTTCGTATGGCTTAAACGAGAGAAAGGAGCTACTATTAATTGGAGAAAATTCACTACCTCTTTTTTAGAAAGATTTGATGAAGGAGCTACATCATCATACACAGTAAGACTCTTATCTCTTAAACAAGAAGGGTCGGTTAGCGAATTCGTTTCGGAGTTTACCAGTTTACTACCATACACTTTAGACCTCAGTCCAGACACAGTGGTAGGAGCCTTTCGCAATGGATTGAAAGAAAATATTCGAGTGGAGGTAGACATGCACAATCCAACCTTGCTGAACGATTGTATAAGAATAGCCAAGCTGGCCGAGAAGAGACATCAGTTGTCTGCACGACGTGAAACTTATAGTCGTCCTTCGTATCGCAACAATTCCTTTCGTAGAAATGATCAACCATCAAGATATTTTTGCTATAAATGTCGCACTCATCACCCCAAGGAACAAGCATGTGCCCAAAAACAAAACTTTCATATTGAAGGTGATCAATGTGAAGGAGAAGAGGAAGAACCTTACCAACCAGGAAGAACCTATGCCAGAAGACCTACCATGTACTCTAGAAGAAAAAGAAGAGGATACAATGGCGATCTCCGTGCATGCTCTCATGGGTTTAACCGCCCACCATACCATCAAGGTACCAGGATTTCTCCGCCAGAAAAAGGTGAATGTGCTAATTGATTCCGGTAGTACCCACAATTTTATCGACATCAAAACCGCAAAAGCTTTGAATTTATTCATTAACTCTTCCAACAAAGACAAATTCCAGGTTCTAGTGGCCAACGGGGTGAACGCACAATGTGTTGGTCGCACATCTCAAGTTTCCATAAAAATGGGAACTTATACTTGGTTTGGATCCCTTTTCGTCATGAATTTGGGGAACTCGGATGTCATTTTGGGAGTTGAATGGTTGGAAACATTAGACACGGTTAGCTTCAACTTCAAAAAATTATTTGTGGAATGGAAGGAAAACGGACGAGTCATTCGCTTACAAGGCATTACTACTCCTCCATCACAAATGGTGAGCTCTCATAGTATGGAGAAGATGTTAAAAAAGGGTGGATATGGGTTTATAGCTCAAATTAATTGTTTGGAAAAACAATCTCCAAGCAACTTCGGATATTATTGCTCCAGAGTTACAAGACATCATAACACATTACGAAGAGGTTTTCCAAGAACCTCAAGGATTACCACCTAAACGATCTCATGACCATGCCATCCATTTGATTCCAGGGAGTGTTCCACCTAACAATCGTCCTTATCGCTATCCTCAACCACAAAAGATAGAAATCGAACAGATCGTTCAGGATTTGTTGGATCATGGAGTCATTCGTCACAACACTAGTCCTTATTCCTCACCTGTAGTCCTGGCTAGACGAAAAGATAACTCTTGGCGTATGTGTCCTGACTTTCGTTCTCTCAATAAACTCACTATCAAGGACAAATTTCCTATCCCTGTCATAGATGACCTATTAGATGAGTTGCATGGTGCAAATTTTTTTACAAAATTAGACCTTCGCTCCGGATTTCACCAAATCCGTGTTAGAGAAGAAGATATTCCCAAAACTGCTTTTCGTACTCATGAAGGTCATTACGAATTTTTGGTCATGCCTTTTGGTCTCACTAATGCACCATCCACATTCCAAAGTCTCATGAACCAAGTGTTTCGTCCACTCCTCCGTAAGTTTGTGTTAGTTTTTTTTGATGATATTCTCATATACAACAAAACATGGACGGACCATTTACATCATGTGGATAAAGCCCTTCACATTTTACACAGAGAAAAGCTATTTGTCAAACGTTCCAAATGTTCCTTTGGTGTCCAAGAAGTGGAATATCTGGGTCATATAGTTTCACACGAGGGTGTCAAAGTCGATCCCAATAAGATTAAGGCAATTCAAGAGTGGCCCTTACCTAAAACCATCAAGAAACTTCATGGTTTTTTGGGTCTCACGGGTTACTATCGCAAGTTTGTACGAAATTATGGTAAGATTGCAGCACCTCTCACCGCACTCACAAAGAAGGATGCTTTTCGTTGGTCGGAAGAGGCCACTCAAGCCTTTGAAGCTCTTAAGAAAGCCATGTGTACAACTCCAAGTATTAGCAACTCCCAATTTTCACAAACCATTTATTATCGAATGTGATGCATCAAGAACAGGAATTGGGGCTATATTAATGCAAGAAGGTCATCCGTTGGCATTTGAAAGTAAACAGCTTTCCGAGAAAAATTTGGGAAGATCAACATACGAAAAAGAAATGTTGGCTATTCTTCACGTAGTAGAAAAATGGAGACACTACCTAATCAGTAGCCGCTTCATTATAAAAACAGATCATAGTAGCCTCAAACATTTTCTTGAGCAAAGGTTTTCATATCCGAAACAAAATAAGTGGTTAACCAAACTATTGGGCTATGATTTTGTTATCGAATACAAGAAAGGGAAGGAAAATATAGCTGTCGATGCACTGTCCAGGAAATATGAAGATGAAGTAGTCATTAACGCTATTTCAGGTCCTTGCTCCCAATGGGTGAATCAATTACAAGATGAATGGTTGTCCAATAGCGAAACTGCTCAGATACTTCAAGAATTATCTATAGGGTCCTCTAAACACCCTTTGTTCTCTTATGAAGACAACATCCTCCGGAAGAAGAACCGCATTTACATTCCACACAATTCAGACCTCAAATCAAAGATCCTCGACGAATCACACGCCTCTCCATCGGCAGGACATTCAAGATTTTTGAAAACATATTTAAGGGTCAAACAATCATTTTGTTGGAAAGGATTAAAAGCAGAAGTCAAACAATGGGTAGCGGAATGTGAAGTTTGCCAGCGCAATAAAGGAGAAACAGTCAAATCACCAGGATTGTTACAACCATTACCCATCCCTGAACGATAGTGGGAACATATATCCATGGATTTTATTGAAGGTCTTCCAAAGTCAGAAGGCAGGACAGTAATCTTCGTCGTCGTAGACCGGTTATCCAAATACGCTCACTTTCAGGCTTTACAACATCCATTTTCCGCAAGCAAGGTGGCAAAGGTATTTATGGATTCAATTTTCAAATTACATGGTATGCCAAAAAATATTGTAAGTGATAGAGACCCCATCTTCACTAGTAACTTTTGGCGGGAATTATTTCGACTTAGTGGTACCAAATTGAACATGTCTTGACCTACCATCCACAGACGAGATGGTCAAACGAAGTAGTTAACAAATGTTTGGGTACGTACTTAAGATGTTTTGCTCAAGATAAACAATACCAATGGAGCCATTGGTTAGCATTGGCAGAATGGTGGTACAACACTTCTTACCATTACTCAATTAAGATGTCTCCATTTGAAGCATTGTATGGCACCAAACCTCCAACAGTCGTAGATTACGTACATGGATCATCCAAAGTAGCCAAAGTGGATGATTGGTTCCAACAAAGGCAGTCTACACTCACTATCCTCAAAGAGAATTTAGTCCAAGCACAAAATCGTATGAAACAACAACAAGACTTGCACCGATCAGAGAGAACTTTTAATATAGGAGATTGGGTTTTCCTAAAGTTGCAACCTTACAAACAATCATCGTTAAGGATAAAGTCCAGCCAAAAGTTGGCTCCACGATTCTATGGTCCCTACAAAATTGTGCGCCGCATTGGAGAAGTAGCCTATCAATTAGAGCTACCTACATCATCACGAATACACCCGGTATTTCATGTTTCATGCCTCAAAAAAGTAATTGGTCGGAAAGTACAAAGTCAATCAGAATTACCGGTGCTCGATGAGGAAGGACGCATACATCTCCAACCCAAAGATATACTACAACATAGAATCCGAAGACTGAGATCACGCCAGATTCAAGAATTTCTCATTAAATGGCAAGATTTACCAGAGGAGGATGCCACATGGGAACCTGAAAGTATATTCCAGACATTTCCAGCTTTGAGGACAAAGCTTTCCGAGGAGGGGAGTCATGTTACACACCAAACCTAGCCGTCGGCTAGGTATTCCAAGTGTATAATTTTTCATATATATTGTAGTTAGATTTTCCAAATGATATCATCGATTTTATTAATTATTCTCTGCATTTCGGCATTGCCTTCACGGCGGGATCTGCCCTCCTAGTGGCAATATAATTTTTATTGTTTTTCGTCTATTCGAAATCTCCGTATTCGATCTGTTTATTGTTCTATTTGCATGGTTAATTATTAAATATTAATCCATTTAAGAAATCCCGAAGGCATAGCCTTCCAAATATGGTCGAGAAGCCTTATGATAAAATGGATCAGCTCCCCAATAGGTGGGCCTTGGGAGAGCGACATGCTTGGTATTTTATGAAAAATAAACTGGGGGTCTTCAATCCCAATGGTTATTTCTCTACAGGTCAGTTTCCCGAGCATTTGTTCATGTGGTCTAATTTTCAATCAGGCCCAACAAGAGTTTTAAAAAGGTTGGACAGGGTTATGTTGTTAGACCAGCGTGAGTTTTTTTTCTCGTCGGCTCCCTTCAGTCCCTTTTGTTGAAACCATTCCTGGTATGGTCTCGTCCGATCATTCCCCCATAATGTTATATGTTCATGTTTCCTCCACCCATCAATGGCCTACTCATGCTTAGTTTTTTCTTAACACTTCTTTCTTGCAACATGAAACCACTGTTTGTCACATCCAAAGGATCTGGAACATTATACCCAGACCCAATGGAGATTCAAGATGGATTGAGTGGTGGAATGATACCATTTTTTGTACCACTGATCTGATCAGAAGCCTGGGGAATAAGGTGGCGCAACTACGTTGTCGCTCTAATACTACTCTACGTAATGAGCTTGCACAGGTCTCCTTCCATATTGAGGCCTCTCCTTTTGACTCCACCATTCAAGCCCATGTCGCTCAGCTCCGACATGAGCTCAAAGTGGCTGAAGTGTACGAGGTTAGAGGGGCTCATATTAAAGCCAGACTGCATTGGCTCAAAGTGGGTGATCGTGTTTCTAAAGAGTTTTTCCAAAGGCTCCGGCCTCCACGTCACTCCACTCAATTCAAAGCTTTATTGGTTAATGGGGTTTGCACCACCTCTTTTCCTGAGATAGCAACTGAATTTACATAACATTATTCTCATGTTTTTGTTGCTCAATCGTACACCCTTGAACGAGAATTAGCCCTTCAATTTTGCAAAGAGGTTATCCTAGCTTGCCTCTCCCCAGTGCAACAGAATGAATGTGAACGACCCCTATCAGATAAGGATCTTGCAGATGCCCTGTTTCAAATGGCAAATGCGAAGGCCCTAAGGCTTGATGACTTTCCATACAAATTTTATAAAACTTGTTGGGAGTTTGTTGGTCCTGAATTGCATAAAGTATATTTAGAAGCCTTGCAGTCTGGCTCCTTAGGTGCTATTATCAATAAGGGCAATATCAAGTTTATCCCAAAGTCCGAGGATCTAGAAATCATTACAAATTGGAGGTCAATAACTTTGCTTAATGTTAGCTACAAGATCATTGCCAAAGCGCTTGCTTTACGGATTAGGCCCTTGCTTCCCTCTATTGTGAGGCCTGAGCAAACTGGCTTTATCCAGAATCGGTATATTTTGGACAACATTCTCGTTGTTTGGGAAGGGATGGAATGGGCTCGCAGGTCCAGTCAACAAGCCCTCTTCCTCAAGCTTGACTTTGAAAAGGCTTATGATCGAATTGAGTGGGTTTTCATTCTTTCCATGTTGGAAGCTCTTGGCTTTGGTCCTTAGTTTATTTCCTCTGTTAAAATGCTTTTTAGGATGCATCAGTTGTGCTTTCTCTCAACAAGTTTCAAACTGACGCTATTGGCTTGCATAGGTCAATAAGGTAGGGCTGTCCTTTGGCCCCCTTGCTATTCATTTTAGCAACAGAAGAATTTGGTTATCTTTTGGCTCATCGTGCTTCTCTTGGGATGCTTCGGGGTATTTCCCTTCCTAGGAATGTTGGTCAACTCATTAACGACCATTTTGTTGATGATTCCTTTCTTACTTTGAATGAGGATGAACAATCCCTTTTTGAAGCTCTGTCTTGTCTTGATATTTTTTGCAAAGCCTCCGGGTCTAATATCCAATGGAGGAAAACCTCATGTTACAGGAAATCCCTACAACCTCTTCCCCACTGGCTTCAACATGTGCAGTGGAGTTGGATTCAACCTGGAGAAGTCTTCAAATTCTTGGGCATTCCTTTTGCCTTTCAAGGCTCTCCATCCCAATTATGGTCTTATGTCATCAACAAAGTAGAAAGCAAGTTGGAATATTGGAATGCTAAGAAGTTGTCTCTTGTTGGTAAATTTCAAATTTTCTCGAAAGTGTTGGCTTCCATGCATGTTTATTACTCATCTTGTTGGGTCCCTTCCCAGGCTTGTTACAAATGGCTTGAAAAATTACTACGGGATTTTTTGTGGTCTAGTGGGTCTGAGTGGAAGGGCTTTCACAGAGTGGCTTGGGATATTTTTTGTCTCCCATGGCAAGCAGGGGGTATGGGTTTGTTGGACTGTAAGCGTCAAGGGTTAGCCCTCTATGCTAAATGGATTGTGCGGGCTCTCAAAGGACCTAAAGCATGGAAAGTTCTTATCAGACATTGCATCTCGACTGGGCTTCCCCTCAACCGTCGAGCCTGGGTAGGAATGGATTTGCCCTCTCTAGTGCTGGCCCTAGTTTTCATTAAAATCCCTGGCTCCTTTGTCATCAAAAGCATATGGAAGGCTTGGCAACAATTAAACCCTTGGATTGTTTGGAAGGGGGTCCGTTCACATAAAGGCATTTCCATTAATATTCTCAATGTCTGGTGGTCCCTTGTATTCAAGCTTCAGGGTAAGCCATTGGGCCAAGTTCCCTGGGTCCATGCCCAAATTTTTTTAAGCGGGGTATTGCCGCCATTGCAGATTTTTACTCTAGGGAAAACAGAGACTGGATTCCTTGGAATGATTTTAAAAGGATGTTTCGCTTGTCCAATGTTGACAAGGCTACGTATGATGTTGTTCTGGACCATACACCTTTCTCCTTATGGCATAAATTAGGTGTCAGATCCCAAAAACCCTGGTGGAAATATTGGGCCTGGTATAAGAGCACTTCCTTGCTCAGCTACAGAGCTAGACAGGGTTATGACTGGCTTACACCAACTGCACCCACGGTGCCCAAACTCAATGTCAAATGGGACCTTCTCTCATCACCCTCTAGGTGGAAAACCATATTTCATTCAGCTTGGGCATCTTATCTGGAGCCAAAGAAAGATTTTTTTGCCTGGAGCTTACTGTATCAAGGTTTACCCCTTGGTCGTAGACTTTCTTATATGGGGGTGCCTGAGCCCCGATGCCCATTTTGTCAAGAACCAGAGTCTTGTATGCATATTTTTTGGGCATGTAGATGGGCCAGTCTCGCTTGGAGTTGGGTGGGTTCTTTCTTTACCCCATTTATGTCCCTATAACTTTCCTAGCATCATGTCCTTCTGGGTGATCCCATTTAGTTTTCTCTCCCGTTGAGGGAAGTGTGGCAAATATTTAGAGTCAACCTTCTATTTCACATTTGGAAATCTAGAAACAAGATTATTTTCAAGCAGGTTGATCCGTCTCAGGATTTTTTGTTTGTTGACAAGCTCGAAGTTTTTCATGATGTGTGGTTTCAGATCTGTGACCAGGCTAAAAAGGTGGCTATGGAGCTAGACCATTTGCAGGCTTTGCTAAAATATTGGGGCGACACCCCTTGTGCTATTAGTAGGGAGGCCCTTGATCGTTCACCTCCTCACCCAGCCAGATCCCGTTCACGTCGATGCCCTGATCGTGCACGGTGTCAGCCTCCTCAAAGTAGATCTCGTGACTATGGAGGCCCATTGCAACAACCGGATATGTACACCTCCCAGCATTCTGCGCTTGTGATCACTCCACAATTTGTGCTTGTGCCTAATGATGGTTGGGGGGCTTCAAGCAGCCATGGGCATATTTCTAGCTGGTCTCATCCTTCTTCTCCAATTACTCATGCTTCAGGTTGGGGTGAGGAGCGCTTTGATGGGTGGGGGGAACCACCCACTTCAAATGGATAAGGCCCTGTCTGCCACAAGCCCCCTTCTTTAAAAACCTTTTTGGTTGTAGAATATTTCTAGTTTGTTGTTGATGGTCGTGGTGCCCGTGTGGTGCAGTTTGTTTTTCTTTATCCGCTATTAGGATAAGTTAGTGGCATTCGGGGTGTGATTTTTTCTCCACCCACACTTTTTTTTGGTTGTAAAGGACTTTTATTTTTATAATTAAAATGGCCTTTCATCAAAAAAAAATTCTATATGAAACTTAATTATCATACAAGATGGATGAGGTCCCTTTTAATATTATATAGTCTTCATTAAATTTTTTTTATAATTATAATAATAATAATAATTTAATCAATAAGTTTATTACTTTGCACCTGGGGGTGCAATGCAACGATTTGGGCTTTGACTCTTCTTCGGGAGGTCCAAGGTTCAAACCGTGGCATGGGTGAGTGTGTGAGAGGGTGGGTGTGTGTCTCCCTGGTGGAGTTGTTGTAACAGGTTGGGGGATTCCTGGTCAAAACACCCATATCTTAATATTACCAAAAAAAGAAAAATAATTTAATCAAATGATAGTGTGTGGGGGAGTTTGTGTTAAATTTAAGCTCAGCTCTCCCCTTATGAGAGGTTATGGTGGGATGGGGATGCCCAAACTTGAGTGTCGATCGTAGGGGTTTCTCATGCTAACCAAATCTAAAAATATAATTATTATTTTTGTCTTGGGTGGACAAGGTTCAAACCGTGGCATGTGTGTCTATGTGTTACATTTTCTATTGACAAGTTTGACTCTCCCTTTATGAGAGGTCATGTTGGGATGGGGATGTCCAGCCCTTGAGCTTCGATCATAAGGGTTTCTCATACTAACCAAATTTAAAAAAATAATAATTTAACCAAACCAAATTAAAAATAATAATAATTTAATCAAATACCATTGCTCAATTGGTAAAAAATTTTAACTTCCAAAGAGAAAATTTAGGTTTAAATCTTGTCGTATAACAGTATGTCCTTGGATTTTCATCAAAGAAATCTAAATTCAAACCTCAGTGAGGGGATCAGAACCCCTTTGTTTTTTTTATCCATAAGGGAGTTAGTTACATCCACAATCCTTGTTTACTACCAAGCAGGTTCAAATCTTGGGGCTTCCCCAACAACACCTATTCCAAAGATAAAATTTAAGTTTAAATCTTGTATCATGAGGGATAGTGTAACGGTGTGTCCTTGGATTTTCATCCAAGAAATCTAAATTTCAATCCTCGGTACGAGGAGGATCAGAATATTTTATTTATTTATTTATTTATTTATAGGGGAATTAGTTACATCCACAATCCTTGTCTACTACCAAGTAGGGTTCAAATCTTGGGGCTTCCCCCAACAACACCTATTTCAAAGAGAAAATTTAGGTTTAAATCTGGTCTCATGAGGGATAGTGTAACAATATGTCCTTGGATTTTCATCCAAGAAATCTAAATTCAAACCTTAGTACGGGGGATAAGAACCCCTTTTTTTCTTTTTAATTCATAGGGGAGTTAGTTACATCCACAATCCTTAAATTCAAACCTTGGCACGAGGGGATCAAAACCCTTTTATTTTTTTTAATCCATAGGGGAGTTAATTACATCCATAATCCTTTTCTACTACCAAGCAGGTTCAAATCTTGGGGTTCTTTCCAACAACATCTATTCCATCTTGTTGTTATTTAACTTAGCGTGAGGAGGATCATCGGGTGCTCGAGATTGGTATCATTGTTATTCCACCTTGTTGTTATTTAACTTAGCGTGAAGAGGATCATCGGATGCTCGAGATTGGTATTATTGTTGTTGGACTGGCGTGCACTCAACATAAATAGATCATATTATTATCTTTGCACAAATAGGTATGCTCCCAAGAACCTAAGTCTCTTCTTGATAAACACCAGAACTTACCAATTCACCTAGCCCCTAAGGACTAAATGAAAATTTTGGTTAAACAAAAATCTTGAGAACCTAGTCCTGTGGCCAACTATAGCTATTCCATTTGGGTATACCACGTGGCATCAGTCACAAAATATTGTTATTAGAGTATCCACAAGGTATACACACGAAGAATGAAGCTCGTATCAACCTCTATCAACACACAAGACATTCACCACCTGCGCCACATACTTGTAGGTTGAACACAGGGTAAATGGAGCCTGGGTTGGCCTCTACTAGCACCCAAGATATTCGCCAACTATGCTACATAAGCATATTAGATTAAAACCCCTTTCAAAAACCCATGCTTTACCCTATAATTTTTTAGTCCTACAAGGGATACCATAGTATTATGCCTTTGGGTTTTATGAGGAGACCCAAGTTCAAACCTCATTAAAGGAAACTAAGGTCTCTTTCAAAAACTCGAGCTTTACCTTAAAATTTAAAACCTGAAAGGATAGGCCATTTGCTAGTGGGTTGCTTCGATTCAATTCTTTAGATAGTCATGGTCCCGTTGACTTGAGTGTTTGTCAGTGGATTGCCTGAGTTAGATTCCCTGGATGGTTGGGGTTTTGTGATTTCGTCTTTATCTAATGGATTAAGGTTTATAAATATTTGCTCTTAACAAAATTAAATTTGAATCTTACCAAACTATATATGTATAATTTTCAAATACTTATAATATCATTATATTGTCATTGGTATTATATGAAAAAACATATTTTAATCTCATATAATCAAATTTTAAAAATTATAATTATAATTATAATTTAAAATTTATTTAATTATTTTCCTTTTTAAATAGTAAAGAAGGGGATAAATAACTTTTTATTTCAACATATGTATAATAACTGTTTTTTAATTTTAAGAAGCATCCTATTCCATCGTTTGGTTTTTTAATGGACAAATAAAATTTACTTTTATATACAAATTCATAATTAGTGATGAAAAGTGCTCTTGTTAGATGAGATTAATTAAACATTGTCAAAGTATTATTGGAAAGATATTAAAATTACTTGAACGGAAGATGAAGTACAATTAAAAGTGTAATTGCAACCATTTTCACTGGAAGAGGTACCGGAAATACAATTAAAGTATAATTGAGACAGTTTTTATTAGATGAGAGGGTGATTTGAATATAAGTATTTAAATATTTAAGATAAAAGTTTAAAAATATATTAATATAATATTTTAATCTTTGGAATGGTTTTGGTTTTGGTATTTTTTTTTAAATTTAAGTTTAAACTGTAGTGTAAGTATGAGGAGTGGGTGTATGTTTGGTTTTTATTGATAAACTCAACTTTTTCATAAAAATATTCAATTAACCAAATTATATATATATATAATATCTCAAAACTTGAGATGTTTACCAGTTTGCCATTCCTACTCGTGATCTTCAACACATGATTTTGATGACAGCATATAATTTAACGTAATAAGAGATCGACGTTTTAGTTGTCAAAGGAGATAAGGACATCTACTCCGACCCATCTATCATATTCCAATACGCATCTGCCAATTCTTCACATGGGGTAATTGACAATTTAGAGATTAGCCATACACATGTTTTGTGATAAAGATCACCAAGATCAATGTTTAGCCAGAAATATTATATAGTGCGAAGGTTTATTTATATTAAGGTTAATAATTGTTTGTTTGATTATTAAGAAGATGTTTAGGATTAAATTTTAGGGCACTTAAAAGTAGTAGTTTGATCTGAATTCTCTAAATACGTGCTAGATTGACGATGACGATACAAATCTCAAACGGCAAATGGGGATCAACAACAACGAAATGAAATAAGTTTGATAAAAACAACTTTGTAACCAATTATTTTATTAATAATAATAAAAATTTGAAAGACAGGACACATCAGTCTAATCATGTAAATCACTGACCTCAAGACTTCGACTTGCAACTTGCGAGGAGCCAAGAGAAGACAATGTCTTGCCAACTTTTTAGGACTTTGGTTCAAAATCCAATAGCTAAACATATCATGGTGGAACGTAACCTCATTGTGAGAGCCCCTCTCGTTCATAGTGATCCACCTCTCTTAAAAAAAGAGGACAAGTCCTGTTGTCCAACTTGTGACCCATTAAAAAAATCCACCTCTCTTAAAAAGACAAGTTGTCCCAATGGGTTCAATCAACAAAAAGCATTGCCATTATAGTGTCTAACCATTGGCACCAAGAATCTAGGAATGCATGACTAAAGCCAAAAGACTAAAATAATTTCAACTACCTTCCCAAGAAGCCATATTCATCTTTTTGAAGTGTGTATGGAGGTCACACTAAAGCCCCAAGAAGTCCTATTCATCTTTTTGAATTGTGTATAGAGGTCACACTCAAGTCATCTCAGGTTAAAAGTTCTGGAATTCTTAAATAAATGTTTAAGATTTAAATCATATTTTGGTAGGGATATATATTATGTTTTGATATTTGAAATATAGTTAGATAATTATATTATAAGCAATGTTTTTACAATATATTTTCATATAATCTATGATTTGTACATATTAAAAATTATTCTACTTTACATTTTTATATAAAAAATTAAATATAAAATATTATTAATAGGAGAAAACTAAAACCATTGATAATGTTGGTGCCACTTGCTGGTAATTTTGATGGTGTAAAACCTCTTGATTGTGGTCTCTCAAACTAAAACGGTCCAAGACGGTCTCGCAAAAAGTCTTTCGCTTAAAAAAAACTATTGAACTCCTAAATCAATAAGAAGAAAGAGTCATATTAAACTTGAGCCATCCATATGTATAATATTTTTAGGGTTGCTTTAAAAAACTTTTATTATACCTAATCCTTAAATAAAGACGATTTCAATAAGATATATATAATATTAACATCATGGTCTCACAAAAGTTTTTTTGCTTTAAAAAACCATTGAACTCCTAAATCAAGATTTAAGAAGAAAGAGTCAAATTAAACCTTGTTTTAAAAAACATTTATTATACCTAATCCTTAAATAAAAAGGATTTCAATAAGATATATATAATATTAACATCACAACACTTTTTTGCAGGCAGGCATGCATGCGAAAGAAACAAGATGGGTCAAATCTCGTCGGCCTGAAAAGATGACTCACAGGACTCACAAGCACTAATTCCTCACGAGGCCCGAGGCCCTCGTTGGCTTGAAAAGAGTACTCACAAGCACTAATTCCCCACGAGGCCCAGATTCCATAAAGTATTGGTGGATAGAATCTATGAGACTTATGCTTTTAAATTGAATGGAGGTTGGTGAATCCACACTAGATTCCACTTAAAATTGTCCTCATGCAAAATTGCAATCGGGCAGATTGAAAGAGTTGGAATCCGAAAGAAACACGAGCGCAATCCAAGAAAAGAGATAAGATCGATTCTATATATAAAGGCATTGGTTGGAACTTGATTTCCAAGGCCAAAGCTTTTTGCCAATTTCTTGTCGGG
Organism: Wollemia nobilis; assembly: GCA_028583015.1. Lineage (NCBI taxonomy): Eukaryota > Viridiplantae > Streptophyta > Pinopsida > Araucariales > Araucariaceae > Wollemia > Wollemia nobilis. The sequence goes on from JAQPPZ010001808.1 coordinate 5,946,229, forward strand.
TTGTATTGGGTCTTGTGTCCTTCAGAAAAGAAGGAAGGGTTCATCACACAATGGGGTGGGCAATAGCTGTGCATGGAGGTGCAGGAGTGGATCCCTGCCTACCTATAGCTCGCCAACAGGAGGCCAAGGATGCGCTCATGAATTGCCTTCACTTGGGTGTTTCTGCTCTCAAGGCCTGTGTTCCTGCCATTGATGTTGTTGAGCTTGTTGTAAGTAATCCTAAGATCCAAAAGATTGAATTAATCTAATCCATTTTTCAGAGTTTGGGACAGTGATCTTGGAATATCTGCAATGCCTGATTTTGTTTGGATGGTGTTGGAGACATTCGGGTGGTTTCATGTTTGTCAAAAGGTGTTGAATGGAGTGGGTTGTTTGGGTGGTGCTGAAAAGTTTCTAATTCTAAGGTGGTGGGAACTCTGTTTTTTTGGAGGAAGTATGTCTTATGTTCATGTGGGTGTTTATGATTTGAGAGTCATTGCAATGGTTGATCTTGTTCGGATAGTGCTTGGACCATTTAGGTGTTTTCATGCTGGTCAAAAATGTGGCGGATGGATTGGTTCTTTATGGGTGGCGTTGAAGGTTTTTTTTTGGCTTTTGGTTTTTGGCCAAAACTTGTGATCCAGTGGGAAGTTTTCTTGTTGGTTAAGTATGTGTTAGTATCATGTGGGTGTGTATGGTTTGAACCAGAAAGTTTTCTGTGCTATGAACATGGTAGATATGTTTGCATACCCTTGTTCTTGAATTCAATGTTGTGCTTATATGGAAAGCCATACTACGGAGATTTGTTCTCCATGATAGTTTACATTGGCAGTCATAAGGAAATTTAAGGTATCAAGCATGTTCCTCGTAGGTAGAAAGGGTGGAATGATCGCCCAAGCTGACTGATTTGGTTGTTTGCCTTGATTTAGATTCCATTACCTTATTCCCTTATCTCAATGGTCTGAAAAAAATATAGATTACTAAGCGTCTGAAAGACTATATTTATAGACCTGATTAGTTTTGTTTGATTCACAGTGATGCACTGCTATAGATGCAGAAGCATGTAAAAGAATCTACTACTTATTTAGTAAATTAGTCTTCTTTTGCACAGGAATAGTTGGGAACTTTAATAAGACGAGATGAGTCTAGGTGAACTTTCATGCATATGGCTTGCTAATTTAGGAATAGAGAATACCTTAGGCCGGCTTATCTGTTGTAGCATCTCTTCTTTGTCCTTTGAGTGCAAAAAGTTTCAGAAATGCTTTACTTTAGCATCTGGAGTTCATCTCATGAGTTTTACATTATTTTCCTGTTGTGTATCCCAATAATAATGTGCTAAATTTTATCATTGATGCAAATGTTTTTACTTTTATTCCTTGAGGATTTTTTCAACTTTTTGAATTTGTGTTCTCCTGTTGAATGTGGAGTAGAACACTTCATCCAAATTCAATCTTTAGAGTTGTTTTTATTAAAGCACTTATGTCCACTTAGTTTGGAACCTTTGAACCATTGTATCCTGTAGTTTGAAGTCCAGTCCCATTTGAAGATTTTAGGTGTCAAAGGAAGTCACAAAACAATTTTGCCCCTATAATATTGGTTTTACTAATTGAAAATACGAAGTATTTTTTCGGTTTGCTCTCTTTTCTTATTATTACTTTTACAGTGTTTTAGAGTATTCTACTTTGAATTACGTTTCTTCTATTTCCAGTGAATGCAGTCAGTTAATATCTTAATGACGATTTACCTTTACTATTTTATAGTGGAACTTCCTTGTGTTTGTTTGTCTTCTTGTCCACCCTGCGTTACCACTTCAGGTGCACTATTCTATCAGCATATTCTTTACTTGTAGAAAGAAAGAGTCTATGGAAACATTCATTCCTATTATCACACAACTTTTAAGGGAAGAAGTAAAACTAGTAAATATGGCAAAATTCAAATGATGGGATCCAAAACTGGAATAGGTGTACAATTTGTTTCACTAAATTATGGTAGGCCATCAAACTTTATCACTTCTACATGGGACAAAGAGTACTTTTTGATTTGTGGCCCCAAGTATGTCTTTCTTAGTACTGAATTGCAGAAGAATCCATTGACATCAATATTCACTTTATGGGATGGACCCAAGGTGAGGTTAATAAAACAAATTCATTGAGTAATTATTTCATGGCTCTCATCTTGGCATATGTGCCCTTGGATCTGATGTTACTACACTTCTTAATACTTATCGTGAATATTGTTTCAATTTCTGATTAGAGGGATTAGCAAACATTTCCTTTGTTAGACTCTGAGACATGAAATAGGAGCTCAAGAATGTGCTTTCTTTGGCAACATTGCTTTGATGTGAGGAATTCCAACTTGTTGTATGTGTAGATGTGAAATCAGCCCCTGGATCGCTTATGGAACTTTGCTTACAGTGTAACCATTCACATGTTTTTCAGAGGAAAAGATATTAGGAGCTAACTCCAACATGCTTGCCAGAGATTTTAAGTATAAAATTTTGTTTCAAAGAGGATCCATTTCATGTGTGATTGACCCCTCATTTGGATTGAGACTTTCAGGTAAGGGAGCTCGAGACCAATCCAATTTTCAATTCAGGCCGTGGGTCAGCATTGTCTGCAAAAGGTACGGTAGAAATGGACGCAAGCATAATGGATGGATCCAGAAACAAATGTGGAGCAGTCTCTGGCCTTTCTACAGTTAAAAATCCTATTTCCCTTGCTAGGCTTGTGATGGAAAAGTCTCCACATGCCTACATTGCTTTTGCTGGAGCTGAAGAGTTTGCAAGAGAGCAGGTTTAGAATTTTTCCTTAAATTCTCCTTTTAAAATATAATGTGCTTTTTTCTGCTTATTCTTTCTGTGACAAGTATCATGAATATGCGGCAGCTCTGCTTTTAAAGACTAGTTAAAAAAATTGAGGTGTAGGAAGCACTAGCAGCATCCATTTTAATTAAACATTGATTCCTTGTTTAGTGACCTGAGGAAGACAAAGATGTTCTTGCATTCCTTCTTATAGTAATCCTTTTGTGGAAATCATGCTTCTCAACGTTGCTATTTGAGTGATTACATGCATCTCTTGAAACAGCCTAAAACTGTATACATCCTGTGACAATGTTAGGGAGTTGAAATTGTGGATACAAGCTACTTCATTACTGAAGAAAACAAAGACCGACTGGAACAAGCAAAGAAAGCTAACAGCATACAGGTTTCTCTCTTCCTCTTTTCTCCTCCATTGTTTATCTATATACATGCATGTATGCACCCATTTTTGTGCTTGCTTGCAGTTCAAACCACTGTTATCATCAGAATTACATGAACAGGCATGCTATGTTACCCACTAATGTCATATGAACTAACATCTATACCTTGTTAAAACAATTTTTAAATAAAATTTTACTTAAATTAGTTATATGAAGTTGAAACAGGCCCATCTTTAATAAATGCTAATCTCAATAGTGCAGTATTCTAATAATTGTGTTATTACAATGAACTGTATTATCACGGGCTGCCTTATTGCAGAAGTCTCCACACAATGCAGGGACTTGAAATCGGGTTGCATTCATATGATTCCATCTTATTTAAGGTTGCTCCACAACTGCCTTAGACAAAATTAAAATGTTAACGTTAAAGTAGAGTCAGTCTCCACACAATGCAGGGATTTGAACTTGGGTTCACTCATATGATTCAATATTATTTAAGGTTGCTCCACAACTGCCTTAGACAAAATGTTAATGTTAATGTTAGAGGAGAGCTCCTAGAGAACATTAGGGAGGTTGCACCACAACTGCCTTAGACAAAATTTTAATGTTAATGTTAGAGTAGAGCTCATAGAGATTAGGGTGGACTTGGATCCATGACATAATTATACTTGACCCTAGGTCTATGGGCACTTGATACAAGGTAGCTTTCCATGGGTTTGGAACTTTGACTTAATAGTGTGAAACTCCTCCGTGCCACTTGCTCCAAACCCATTGGGCTTAAGTGTTAAGGTTAACATTGGTGCAAAGCTCATAGAGAACATGAGGGTGGTCTTGGATTCATAATATGCTTACACTTGATTCTAGGTCTATGGCCATTTAACTGTAGGGCCATGCATTGCCATAAGATCAATCCTCACCTCCAGATGTCCTTATTGCTCTACAAAGTGCATGTCTATGGGATTAGAACCTTGGCTTATGATTTGGAACTCCTTATTCCCCACTGCTTGGCCCAGATATGTTGGGCTTAAGAACAGGTTTTTTTATTTTACAATAGATGCCTATACTCTTTTTGAAACTGCAATGTAGGTCTTAGGTACATATTTGGATGAATAGAAAATTGGCAGTCTATTATTTGTGAATTTGATACTAGTAGTCTTCATCTCTTAAATGGATGTACCTGGCATTTTGAAATTGCACTATAGGCACCCTCTTTAGACATCTGTCTATGATTTATATTGTGTTACCCTTAGTGCATGTGCATTGTAAAAGAGTATGTTAGTATCTATCACCTTGGACAAGTAAAGCTCACTGCATTTTCAGTAGAGTTATTACGAGTAATGCTGATGGTTGACTGTTGAACCAGACCTTAGAAAGACTATAATCATCTGAGCAGCTTGAATCTTTGATTGTTCTTGGTAACTTTCTTTTAATGCTGAAAATATACTTATGCATTTAAAAGCATATAGTGGGTAGTATTGTGAGTTTTAGCTCTTTTAGGTGATGTAGAAATTAAGCATAAGGGGGGGAATCCAACTTGGCATACAACATACAAGTGGAATAATCCAAAGAGAGCTAAAATCATGTCTGACGGCTGTTAAGAAATGCTTAGAAGCCAAGACCACTTCTTCATAGAACATAATTGTTCATTTGTTTTGGCTAGGAGCTTATCTGTATTTCAACTAGCATGTAGCTTATCTCTTGAAAACATATAAGTTCATATTAAGAAACAAGAAATACACAGTTTCTTACACGGGGTATCTGACAATTCATTTTGCATATTAGCATCCTATTCTGACATTTAAATCACTTTTTGCAGTTTGATTATCGTCTACCTGAGTCTGAAAATGGAGTTGGAAATCATCATAAAAATGGACTATTGCCCACAGTGAAGTATTATGCAAATGGAACATTGGCAGCAGACAAATCCATTGAGGATAGTGTACTGTCTGAGAAGGTAGTGTTGTCTGTAGAAAATTATGTTGAAAATGGAGAGAAAACACCATACAGAAATGGCAAGTCAAAAATGAATGGAGTACCTATTAGTATATATCAGTCAGAAACTGTTGGTTGTGTTGCTGTGGACATTGAGGGCCATTGTGCAGCAGCTACTTCAACAGGGGGGCTGATAAACAAAAGGACAGGTAGAATTGGTGACTCGCCAATTATAGGGGCAGGTACATATGCCAATGGGATTTGTGCTGTTTCAGCCACTGGTGAAGGCGAAGCCATAATAAGAGCAACTGTTGCAAGAGATGTAGCAGCCCTCATGGAATACAAGGGTTTATCTCTTCAGAAGTCTGTTGATTATGTTATCAAACAGAGGTTGGAAGATGGTAAGGGTGGACTGATAGCTGTATCCAGTAATGGAGAAGCGATGGCAGGATTCAACACTTCGGGCATGTTCAGAGCTTGTGCTACAGAGGATGGCTACTTTGAAGTAGGCATCTGGAACTAAGATGTGTACTACTCTGTGTTTTGTGATAGTATGGTTATCTTCACTTTAATAGAAAAGCGGATATATGCTTGCCAAGTTTTCTTCTGTTCACAATCTTTGCATTTTCAGTCTGTCAATCATGGTTACCAAATATGGTCGTTTTTCCAAAACCATGTTTCATCATCTTTTAAATACACCATATCAAAATAGAAAAACGGATGATACTGTCAACAGGACAGACAGACTCCACAAAAACAATGCCAAATACTTTATTTCTCCAATTAAATTTTACAGCCCAATTGTGTTGGGGATCCAGAAGGCAACATGTGCTTATGAAGCATAGATGGTATTCTGACATGGCAATTCAAGAATCATATGTGGATTTTGATGGATAAGAAAGGGAGACAAATTATATGTTTTAAAGAAAAATGTGGGCACATGTGGGCTTCGTGACCAAGGAAGATCAGGTGGCTAGTTGCAGATATGTGTTCAAAATAGGGCAGGAGAATCATAGGGCATTGCTTTTTGACATGGCAAAAAAAAAATTGAAAGACAAACATAAAAAGAGGATAATGTGAGAAGAGGGGTATCATGACGGCCAACTGAAGAGAAGAATGTAGTGGAGGGCTTCCTAAATTTGAACAATAACTTTATTGTTAAGTGTGACTGCATTTGGCTAGCCTTTTGGAGAGTCTTCATGGGAAGTGGGGAAGGAGACAAATGTGCATGAAGTGGGGAAGGAGACAAATGTGTTTTTAATCCTATAGTGATGAGACCAAGGTTCATGTTTGATGGATTTTGTGACATTCAAGCCATTGTGCCCATAGGCAATTCATCATTACATAGCAGGTAGTAATCAGCTTTAATATCTCACTACTGTATATATGTTCATTTCATTGTTTTAATTAGCCCTAAACAAAAAGTAGAGAGCCAAGGAATTAATTTTCTATGAAATCTTCATTAAAGGAGTTCAATTACAATTCATGATCATGAATGATCATAAAAAATGAACAAAAATAAATTACTAAACTCAAGTAGTTTTAAACTGCTCACTGCTCTTTGCTTTCCCTTCTTTCGCCTCAAATCAAAGGCTTGGACAAGTGGTTGAACTGAAGACTCATCAGGTATAGGATCATCCTTGTATAGTTCCTCCAATCCTTGAGTATGTTCTATTTTTGCCCTCAATGCCTTGATGTCCTCCTAAGTGAATATTGTAGCCTGCGAACCTTCGAGTCTGAAAGTGGATCTAGGTCATCCAAGGAATTGTGACTTTACTTGTCTAAGGTTGTATTGCAGAAACATGAGGTCATTGAAGGGCTTCTAGGTTGAACCTGTTGCGCTTCTTGGTGTGTATGACCTCAAATAGAGACCAATTGCACCCAAACCCAAAAGTACTACAAGGCTGACTCTAAATGCTGATGACAATCCTTTTAAGATTTGGTGTTCTAGCACCATAATCTTCCCACCACAAATCAATAATTTTTTTATTTAATAAATAATAAATTTATATTTGTAATTTTGTAAATTGCAAGTAAAAAAGTTCAAAAGTTTAAAATTTCTACCTGGTCCTAAGGTCGTTTTTTGATTCACTACAACAAAAGGGAATGACCCCTAAGCCTCCTTGTAGGCTTCCAACATGGTTGGATCAAGTGATGTTTGGTTGAGTCATTTGTCACCCTATTAGTGCAAGTGTAGAAGCCTCCCTAGACTTCTTCATCATTATTAAAATTGGGAGCAAAAAAGAATTTGGGATTCAAGGAGTACCATGCTGCATGAAGAGGTCAATGGAGTTGCCTTGTCCATATCTTATCAACAATTCGTCAAATGGGATTCTATTTGTGTTGATTGCCTCCGCAGCCATGTTGGATGACCTCTTTTGCCCCTATCTATGGCCTCATACAATTATCCCATTGTAAATTTTTCTCTATCTATAAGGCAAAGAACCCTTGACTTGATGAAGGGTTTTGCCACTTGAAATTGAACAATAAAAATAATCATCATCAATTACTAAATATTATTTAACAAAATCACAAATCTGAATTTCTACTTTTTAGCTAAATTTAGAAAAAATACTAAAACTAAAAATCTAGATACTAACTTCAAATAATCACCTTGAGTGTTTCTTCTATGCTCATGCAAAGTGCGTGAAATATTTGCTTTCAAACCCTCTTTGTCTCCTCCTTTGAATGATGTGGTGAGGCATAGTATATAGTACATACCATTCCTTACTAACAAACATCCTTTTAAGAGCAACTAGAGGGCTTTGCAACACAATGAAATTAAAGGTAAATTTGGTAATGCCTGGGCAAAGAATGTCCCTCCCCTCACTATGCTCTCTCATCAAGCTGAATGCCCATTTGTTGTATATGTATCTCATAATGTTCTTTGCCTCATCAACCACAGTCTTTACCCATGATATTTTGCCAATGTCAATGCAATGGGGGATGAGGCCAATGCAATTGGCAACAAATGAGATCAAAAAAATAGAGAGGTGCTTCCCCTCGAAACATCTATCCATAGTGTTGGCAGTTTTGCCACACTAAATTTTGATTGTAAAATTCAAAGAATATAAGACGAATGATGCAGTTGTTTGGATATTTGTCTTTACTGTTTTGATGTAATGTTTTTGTTTGTTTCCCTCCTTTGATTGATTTTGCTAAATAAAGAATGGTGATTTCCTCCCTAGAAATACACAAGTTTTTGCCGATAAAAATTAATGCAAATCGTGGGCAAAAAATATAAAGGGGGAAATGTATGGCAAAAGAACATCTCAGGATCAAAGGAGCGATGAAAATGGTCTAAGGCTTCAACAATTATCTTTAAAAGGAAAAGCACCAGTGAATACAAAGGGGAAGATGTTTTCGCCCCAGGGAAGGGGCAAAAATCATTTTTGCCTACTTTTGGGCGAAAATACCATGTTAAGAAGATTCTGCCCAAGTGGGAGTGAAAACAATGGAAAGCGCTCGGTTTAAAACGAAGGCAAGATTTTACAAAGTGGAGAAAAGTACTTTCGCTCGAAAATTACGCATTTAAGGTGATGGGAATAGTCAAAGTCAAAGTCGCCCCAAAGGGGGGGCAAAAATCATTTTTGCCCTTCTTCAGGGTGAATTTCTAAATGAAGAAGTTATGGGGAGAAAATCAAGCAAAACATGTGCCTTGTAAAGTCAAAGTTAAAATCGCCTCCAGTAAGGGGCGAAAATCACTTTTGCCCTTCTTTTGGGCGAAATCCAAGTTGAGGACATTTTTCGAAGCGTAAATGATGAAGTGACATCATTTGGGTGAAGGTTGCGCCGATCAAAGTCAAAGTCACCCCAAGGAGGCGACGAAAACCATTTTTGCCCTTCTTGAGGGTGAAATCAATCATTTTCGCCCAATTTCTCGCAGAAGTCATTTCCATTCCATTTTCTAGTAAAATTCTCTATTTTCGGGTGAAATTAATCAGGTGAAGAGCAAAAGCATATTGATGGGCAAAAACACCAAATTGCCTGGGCGAAATCAATTCTTACCCCTTCCTTTCAGCAAAGCTTTCTTTCGAAGGCGCCACTGTTGTTGATATTTTTCGGGAAAGATCAGAGATCGATGGAATTTAATTCTTGGAGCAATGAAATTGATATTTCTAGAATTCTTGTTGAAGAGATGCCAAGATTAAATGCTACGTCCCGGATTCTGGTGCGATCCTATTCATTTTCGAGGTGCCCTCCACTGATTTCGCTTCTTTTCGAAACAAAGTTAATTTTCATTGGGTCTCCCCTAGCAAAGATAAAATTTTGAGGCGCAAAATGATGAAATGGTAACCAAAATTTAATATCTGAGCTTCTAATTGTCATGCGATATTGCTAAGTTTCGATGCACCGATGTCTGGAACGTTTTTCATATCGTTTATCTCTGCTGATTTCCCAAGCACACTCTATGAAAGAGGGATCGCTTCTTGAAAAATGTTCTGATTCGATCATCGTTGTTGTCGAGGAGAGAATTGCTCCGACTGGTCTTTGATGAGCCAACATTTTGTTCTAATTCGCATTTAATGGGGTAGCATGCTTAAAGGTGCAAGTCCTTGGTCCCACTTATGTGGGATTCCTCACCCCTATTAACATCGAGTCACGACATGTGTGTGGGGGTAGTTGGCCCTCTTGCTTTCTAACTGGTTCATGTGATGTTGTCTTTATACAAGCTGTTTATTTCCAGTGGCATATTCCCATGAGGAATTTTGTTCCACATTAATACCTCCCCCCTCTATAAATACTAAGCATTTTGATGTAATGAAGAAGGATGAACATTCTGCAAAAAAACACTTTGAGTTTTTTGCATCAATTGAAGGATTCTTGGCTTCTGGTTCCTAGAGTAGTGTTGTATGCAATTATTTTCTGCCTTTCATTTCTGTTAAGTTCATGATCTTTGTTAGGTAAATTTAAATTCTGCATTTCTGAATTTAATTCCTGGTAGAGAACTGAATGCTGAAATGATCATTGGAAATTATCCCTACAATCTATGAATGGTTCCTATGCTTTCCTTTTCATTACATGCTGATTAAAACTTGATTTGGATTTTAGCTGCTAGTTTATCCCCACCTTTCATCTTTGGCTCATAGCCAAATTTCCCATTCCTTTTGGTCATTTCCCATCTCTTTTCTGTTACCCTAAGTTTTAAACCAAATTAGATTAATAAGTGAACCAACCCTCTCTGGAGATTGGCCTGAGGGACATCTCTCTCCTTCAGCCTTTCAATGTTGGTCGGGTCTAGGACACATATATTATATGATTAGGTAGATTCGTGACCAACAGTTTTTGGCACTCCTGGTGGGACAAACAATCTCTGTATCAGTGGGACGAATAGTCTCCACATTTTAAGGGAGCCCGAGTTGGTGAATCTCTGGCTTGCATTTATCTGGAAAAATCACCATCGGTGCCAACCATTTTTGGTACGCCCGATGGGACATTAAAACGTTCCATTTTGAATAGTATCAAGGTTTGATGTTTGTCTTTTTACTGTATGATTAGAACATTTGGCAACTCAGTTTTACCTAAAAGCCTCCGAACGTGAAGTGAGTGAAAGCTTTCTTCATGATCACAAGATCGAAGGCCAAAATTTTTGAAGATCCCGTTGAGTTTTATGAGCTTGACACCCAAGTGTTAGGAGAACATCCTAGGTTAGTCACTCCGACTATCCCATCAGTTGCAACTTCTTCATAGGTAGCTGGTGTGTTTTATGTTCCTTCGAGTCTAGCTAGTACAACCACTAGCTTTCCTCCTCCCCAAGCAAAGGCCCAAAAATCTGCCACCTCAACCACCAAGACAGTTTCCAGCCTGGAATCACTTCGAAGCTTTGAATATGCAAGTTCAGAACTCGATTTCGCAAGTAGCGTTGAAGGCTTTGCCTACTTACGATAATACGGGCAAGATGATTTACGAGCATGTTCAAGATGTGGTTTCTTTTGCGACCATTCATAGTATCACGGATGAGGATGTCATGGTAAGATTGCTCGTGCTCTCTCTCAGAGGTAAGTTGCTTTACTGGTACTGGTCTTTACAGCTTGCCACTATTACCACATGGGACCAGTTGGCTGAATTATTGATCAAAGGGTTCAATGAACAAGCAAATATGTTCTCCCTGTTGTATTAATTTATCACCATTTAGAGGCATCCACAGGAGGAAATCGTAGACTTAAATGTTAGGTTCGCCAAAATTTGGCAGAGTTCTCGATGGTCTCCGATCGACTCCTGAATAAGCTGCATTCTATGACCTCCGAGACTTCAATTATGATATTAGCATGGCCATCCATCAGTCCAATGTTAACACATTTCCTAATTTGTATTTTGCTACGTAAAAGATCGAGGCTGATCTGATTGCTATCGGTAAGCTTCCACCAAATATGACAATGCCTACCTTTCCTGACCTTCTATAGTATTTGTACGCCAACGCATCTTCTCAGCCCTTGTCGATGTCCCCCATGTATCTGATACCTTCATGGAATCTGAATTCATCTCAAACCATGACAACAGTTTTTGTCCCACAACTGCCTACTCCAACCATTCCACAGTTACCCGCTCCGGTTCCATTCCCAACATTGTCATCTCCACTTGTACCACTTCCATTACCAGCTCCTCCAACACCCTCAAATCTCGATCCACAAGAAAAGTTGTTGAAGGAGATGCATTAAATGAACTCGGCCATAAGAGCGATGAGTAATGAAATCACGTTGATTAAAAATAAGCAGGCTGAAAGATATTTCTAGCCTAGGAGATTTCAACCTCCGTCGATCACCAGGAAGCAAGCAACTTCAACTAGCAAGGTGCCTGAGAGGAATCTGACTGCATTGGCAAACGAAGAAACTAGCGTATTAGACAAAGCATACTAGTGTTCTACTGCAATGATCCACATGGCGAGGAAACTTGCATGGTTCACCTAAACTACGTGTAGACATTGGTAGAAAGCTCTTTTGGTGGTCAAATCAACATGATTACAAAAGTTGATCATAATTTCATGGTTCCTTCTGAAGAGAAAGTTTCAGTTCTCACAAGTGCTAGAAGAAAACCCATCACCGTGGACCCAGCTGAGATGGAACCCTTGAAGGTATTGTTGATCCAAAGGTTCAAAATGAGAAAAAACAAGCACAAGCGAAAGCGTCTGTTTCAATGCCCAAGCTAGATGCACCTGTCTTGTTAAAATATCTCTTACCTTCGCGAGCGAAAGAAATATTGCAAGAAAAAGCTTCAACCTCGCAGGCGAAAGTTGAAACGGAGGAATAGGCCAAAGCAAAGCTCAAATACCCATCCTTGACCAAGCATTAGAGGGTAGAGGCTACCCAGTAGTATCAGAGCAAATATGAGGCTGCCAATGAAGGAAAAGAGTCCAGTGCATCCACGTATAACATCATTGAAGAGCTGAAGAACCCAACCAAGTTGAGTCTCTATGATGCATTGCAATTGCCTGGACAAGTTGACTTGTTGCAAGAATCGCTGAAATTTGTGAAAGATAAGGGGAAGAATCCAACTCAGACAGTGTTAGCTCAAATGCTAATGATTTCTACTGGAAAGAATAAACCACCCCCTTTCAACTTGTCTCTCAGGATGGAAGGCTGGATTGTGCATAATTGCATGATCGACTCCAGTGCTGCGATGACTATCATGCCAAAGGCAGTTTGTGATGTTATGGGCATGGAATATACAAGAAGCAGCCCTGGCATTTTACAATTAGATGGAACCCCTGTGAGGATAGTGAGGGTTATCAAATACATCCCCATTGTGTTGCATAAAATACCTCAGATCACTATGATCCAAGAGGTGGTTGTGGTTGATCTAGAGCCATATTTGAGCATGTGCCTGTCATGGGAGTTCATTGCCAAGTTAGGAGGCTATCTTCTCTAGACTATTCTCATTTGGAGATTCTTGTCAAGGGAAGGAGGATCCGAATTTATAATGAGAAGCCTTCTACTTATCACATAGAGAAGATTGAAGAAGATAAACCCATGAATTTTTTCAATTTGATGACCAAAGAATTGGAAGAATTAGACTTGATGGAAGAAGTTTTGGATGAGCTTCGAATAGAAAACGAGTTTTCAATGCTCGATTTCAATACCATGATGAAGACTGAAATTGGTTGTTACACCATCACGAAGCTTGAAAGAGCTGAAGTGATGGTGTCTGATGATCAAGATCTTGTTCTTGATCAATTATGGAAGTTGTACTTTGATGGCGCGAGATGCAAGAACGGTGCAGGGGATGAGATCGTTCTTATTTATCCTTCTAGCATACAAAATACTTATTCGTACCAACTAACCTAGAGTTGTACCAACAATGCCGCCAAGTACAAAGCACTATGCTTGGGTCTAAAGAAAGCCAAGAAGCTTGGGATCAAACAACTATAGATTTTTGGATATTCTGAGTAGATCGACAACCAAGTAACTAGTAAGTGTGTTTCCAAGCAACACTAGTTGAAGGTGTACCGCAACAAAGTTTGGGACCTGTTTGAAGCCTATACAACGTTGAACATCCAAGCGATCTTGCGAGAGCAAAACAAGCATGTCGATCTTCTGACATCCCTTGGTGCTAGTTTTTCTCTAGTTGAGCATGTGGTGAGAAAGCCCAAGATTGTGAGGTTAGTTTATAGACCTTCAGTCACTGAAAAAATATCTACTAGTAAGTGTTCAAAAGTGACGAAGAGATTGTAAATTTCCTGATAAGAGAAGCTAGTAATGTGGAAGAAAGAACACTTGATGAGGAAGAAGCTGAGGGATTGATCCAGCTGCAAAATAATCATATCCCAAAAGGATTGATTACACTTGAGAGTCTCTTTGATTAGAACGATAGAGCAAAAAAGCATAAGATCAAAGTGGATGAGAAGGAGTACACTAAACTGTAGTTAGGACCCGAGAAGTTGATCAAAGTTGGCACTGATTGCACTTAGGAAGAACTGGAGCAAATCAAGGAACTGTACCATGAGTATCCAGACATTTTCACTTGGAGCTACTAGGATTTGAAAGGCTACAACAAGGATGTGATTATTCAAGCAAATTAAAGAAAGAATTGCTTAAGCCCCGATCACGGTAAACCCTGATTATTCAAAGGATTTTATCCTGTACGTCATTGGTGAACAAGAGAGCTATGCAGCAGTGCTTACACAGAAGGGAGATGATGGAGATGAGCAACCAATTACTTTCTTAATCCAAGTCATCCAACTACATGAAGAAAAATACAATTTCATTGAGAAGCATGTATTTGCGGTGATGAAATCCTTGAAGAAGTTCCAACATTTTGTGTCCCAGAGCAAGACAATAGTTTATGTTGTTCATCCAGATGTCCGAAGTTTCATTATTCAAGGTGAGCTTGGAGACAAGAGAGTTGGTTGGGTCTCTAAAATCTAGGAGTATGATGTTGAAATCTGACCAACCAAGCTAGTTCGAGGTCGAGCACTATGTTAGGAGCTTGCAAGAAGTGCAACTTCTGAATCCATGGTTTTCCAACTTGAGGATTCAGTAAGTGGAAGTAATTTTGATAATCACTCTATAGTTAATCGTGATTGGACAGAGGACCTTATCGAATATTTTAGTTTAGGAAGGTGTCCTTCACATCTTAATGCTTCACAGAGAAGGAGATTTAGATTACAACCTCTCAGGTATGTGATGTTATCAAATGGACTATTCCACAAGAATATTGATGGAGTATTTCTTAGGTGCGTCCAAGAATCAGAGAAATAAAGAATCCTAGAGGAGTTTCACTCTGGTTTATCAGGAGGCCATTATGTAGGCAGGCCAATGGCGTTGAAGATCATCAAAGCAAGTTATTTTTGGCCTACTCTATTTGTAGATGCTTTGAAAGTTAGTCAAAGTTGTGACAAGTGCCAGAGATATGTCGACAGAAGCAGGAACACATCATTACCCCTTCATCTGATTCAATTAGAAGCACCATTTCAACAATGGGGCTTAGACTTTATTATGGTCATTGATCCAAATTCTTCTATCGAACACAAGTACATCTTGACTGCAATCGACTATTTCAATCTATGGGTTGAAGCAATTCCGACCAAGAAGGCGGACCAGACAACACTTATCTCTTTCCTTGAAGTTTTAATCACTCGTTTTGGCATACTAGATGCAATCATAACGGACAATGGAACTCCCTTCATCGGTGCCCGGATCAGAGAATTCACAGGTAAGTACAAAATTTATTTGAAGACATCATCTAACTACTTTTTGTAGGGAAATGATGTGGTTGAGTCCACAAACAAGAATTTGCTCAGGATTCTGAAAAGGACTCCGGGAGATAAAAAGCGCGATCACATCTCAGCGAAAAATCCATCAAGACATCCCCCTATTCCTTGGTATACGGTAAAGAAGCAGTCTTGCCCATTCATATTGAATTGTTGACCCTTCAATCATGGCACTTACTGTATGGTGAAGACGATGAATATGACCCCATGAGCATGAGGTTAGCTCAACTATTACAGTTGGAGGAGGAGAGGGAGAAATCATACAATGCTTTCATGGAACATGCCCGGATGACACAAAAATGGTTTGGCAAGAAAACTTTCGAGAAGTCGTTCGAGGTAGGTGATCTAGTGCTGAAATGGAACAAGAACAAGGCTAAACTTGGAAAGCATCACAAGTTTGAAGCAATATGGAAGGGCTCGTTCTTGATTTCAGGTGTGAATCAGGTTAACTCATTTCACTTACAGGACATGGAAGGTCGTGTGTTGCTGATTCCAGTAAATGGTCTTCATTTGAAGGCTTATCATCAGTGATAAAATTCCGATCAAGTATGTATATATGTACATAATTGTTTATGTTATTTTATTGAGTAAAATATTTTTAAATTTTAAATTAAAATATATATATATCTTCGTCGGGAGAATTTAATCCCATCCTGAGCAAGTAATTTTGCCCCAAAAATATTTTAAAGGCTTTTAAGTCATGTTTTGGGCAAAAATTGTTAAGAAAAGTAATTCTCTGGCAATTAAGTTTGGAAGCAAAGTCAAAATTGAATCTAAAAAAAAATTGTTGAAAGGCATGATTTGCTTTAAAAGCGCCCCTATTTTTAATTGTCAAAGAAGGGAGATAAAAAAAATGGGGAAGAGAATAAAATAAGAGAAAAGCAAAAGGCCAAGCAAAATTGAAAGATAAAAACTTTTATTTTCGCCCGAAAAAGGAGACTCGCCATGTTTTTTCTATTTTCGGGGCGAAATTCTCATTTATTTCTCCCATAAATGTTTTCGAAGCGAACCTGCAAGAAAAGATAAAAAAAAATCGCATGATTTTTTGAAAACTCTAGTTGACAATATTATTTTTGGTAAAAAAAGGGGGTAAAATTAATTTCGCCTTGCTTTTCCAAGCAAAGCACTCTCAGTTACAGCTTGCTTTTTAGCAATAAACTTTTTTGGGACAAAATCAAAAAGATAAAGTGTTTTAAAAGGGGTTGCGAAGCATATAATAACACCAAGCAGGCAAGGAAGAGTATTTTTGGAATGTCGGTCAAATGAAGCTGCCAGTTGCATGAGTATTTTCACCCAAGGACGTTTTCGGTGAAAAAAGCGCTCTCAGTTGACGTATTTCGCTGACCCGCACTAATTTCGAAGTAAACTTCAGTTAAATGCATGGAATCGGGCTAATTTCATTGGTAAAATTCAAAAAAGGCATTTTTAGCATCATCATGCAGTGAAGTTAATGGGTTTCACCCTCGAAAAGCGCCTATCACTCCCACATGGTGTTTATTATTCCCGAAATGAGTCGTTAAATACCCAGATTGCGCCCTCCAAGACAAAAAGCAGCTAAGCATAGAGTTTGAGGAAGATTTATAGCACGAGGACGTTATTGGTAGTTAAAGACATCATGAGAAAGTGTGTCAAGTGGGAGAACTAAGGGAGCACGCTCACCCGATTTCATCAAACGCACCACCTGCATTGAATTGGATAGTTGGGAGCAAAAGTTTCAAATATGATGAACCAGAAGCTTGCAATTAAAGAAAGATTAAGATTATTTTTCTAGAGCATTGTCGAATTATCATTCAGTTGCCTTGAATTGTTGCTTTGTTGTAGGATTATCATATTGTTGCAATAAAGTTGATTGCACAAAGATGGGGAAGAAAATTTTTGAGTCAACGAAAGCTACTGAGCCAAAGAAAGCACAAGGAGGCAAAAAAACTAAAAAAACCAGGTAAAATGAAAATATAGAGCTTAACCCGTATTATGATGCACTGGTTCAGATTGGAGACTGTGCTATTTTGAACAAGGGCATGGAAAAATTGTGCCAAGATGTGGAAGTTACTGTCAGGAAAAGCTTGACACCAGAAAGCTCATTAACCATCGCCTATCATGTGTAGATTTTCTGGTACCTATGTACACCTATTCATCCTTACCCCGAGCTGGTGATGGCAATTTTGAAGTTTTACAATCCTACCACGAGGGTTTTTCGAAATATGAAGGGCGATAAACTGTTCACCATTTCACCTAGCGCAGTTAGAGAGGAATTTACTTGTGGGGTGAAGCCTTCTCCGAACGTCATGTTCAAAAAATTAAATATCAAGGAGCAAGAGGAGAGGTATCAATCGACTATGACGTTGCACCAGTTCATGGAAAATCAACTGATAAAGGCACCCTAGTTCGAAGAGTTACCGATCTTGCCGAAGTCTCTAACAGAGTTAAAAAGTCTAGACATGTTTTCCATGTTGGCTTGGGTGTCCGGTCTTCCTATTGACTCCATGGTGTATAAATGGCAAGCAGTGCTCGTACAATGCATTTCATACGTTGAATTTTATGCCCCAACAACAATGCAAGCAAGCAAAAACCCGATTTTATTTGATTGGGCAAATTATGTGGCTCGAGCAATGCATACCCAGTTAGAGAAGATACAGAGTGAAGGAGCAATATCATTCAAGCAATTTTTTTTTTGGCCTGGTATTTCTTCTTCCATATGCACCGACATTTTTTATTCATAGCCATCAAGCAGGTCGATGAGGCAGACATGAAGTTACTAGTTTATTTGTAGTCTCCAAGCTTGTCCAGGAAGGAGTCATTTTACAATTTCAATTGCATGTTTTTGGGCCCTACCCTCAAACTTATTTTTGGCACATGTGAAAGAGTGCCAAGGGCGATGAGGGAGGATATCATTGTGGAGGAAAAATGAGATATTTTCTTGTTGATGCAAGTCATCATGGTACAAATTTTTGGCTTTACTAGCAAGCCGTTTATCCTTCTATATTTTACTACAGAGCATATTTTTACGATGGAAGTTGTCCGCTAGAACGACTTCATTAATGACATCTATGGGGTAGGTCTTGGAAAGAAAACTATATGCACCATGCCATTTCGCTTTGATGATATTGAAGTAGACCAGGTTGGCTAGAATAATTTGATTAATGAAGCTCTATACGACCTCGGTATGGTGGAGTTACCCTAGCGGTGGAAGTATGACCCTTTGGGTCACTTCGCAACAAGGATCAAAGCAAAAAGTTTTCATTGCTGTCCCAGACCAGATATTGAGCGACACAGAAACAATCTGGAGGGGCATGATCTTGAATGACATGTCAAAAATATGATATCGTTCCCACCATGGTACGATTTTTATGAGATGGAGGCTGAGTATAACCCTACAATACACAATCACCAGATTCCTCCTCCGGACTTGTTTGGCAAAATGAAGGAACAGTTTCCTGCTTGGTCTGAGGAGAAAATCACCAATTGGTAGGTTATGAGGGCTCATAGAGGAAAAACTAGGTCAACTTATGGCCTGGTGATGGATGATGCATTTTTGAACGTATATGATGAATATTATGACAGTTATCAGCCAATTTCTTTCACTAAAATCGTACCTCAAAGTTTTCAAAGATCTAACAGTGAAGAGATCGTGGCTCAAGGGGAGCAACATATGGTTGAGGAAGCACCATTTATGGAGGAAGAGAAACAACCATCGTCGAAAGAGCAACCCCAGTAGAAAAATAGGAGTAAGCATGAGGTACTTCCTTTTCCCAAGATCTCTAAGAAGCTAAGGATAGACAAAGTTTCTTCATCAAGTGCGAACCCTCCTCCTACAGTTGAAGCCGCACAAGCTAATGTTTCAAAAAATCCTCCTTTAATTTAGGTAGGACAACTTGGCCAGCATATGGACATTATAGACCTGGAGAAGGAGGCAGAGGAGGAACAAGACAAAGGAGAACCAATATCACAATCGCCCTCATCATCGACTCAAATGGTGTCGAAGCCCGAAGGTACGTTTCCTTTGACCTCTTCCCTTTCCCTTGAGCATTCGGTGATTGTTGCACCCTGTTCCATAGTTGTCTCTTCCATTTCACCCCATTTGGTATGCCTTCCACTTCTATCTCAATTCCTGTTTCTAGTCCCCAATCACTGATGCTCCCTCTTCTAATTCTGTTTCTTATGTTTCCCTTTCTTGCAGTTATTTTGTATCTGGACCCAATCCATTTTTACTCCCTTCATCGTCCATCCCAATAATTTCTATTGCGGCTATAAGTACACAAGCTCCTACTTAGGTGAGTGTAACTGTAGCCGAACCCCTCACTTTCACTCCCTCAACCACTTTCGTTCCACCAACCATTCCTGTTTCTACTTCCCTTCCCGAGGCAAGCCTTTAGCAAGATCGTTTTCCCTCTACTCCATTTATTGAGTTGCAGGTGCTGCTAGAGCCAGAGATGGAGATTGTGCCAGAGCATCCTGTTGCAACAAAAATAAGTCGAGCCCACCAAAGTTCATCACAATGGCTGAAAAGTCATAAGCAAAAATAAGCTCAAGCTCCAGCAAAGACATTGAAAAAGATCTCTTTTGATCCCGAAGCTATGGAGTCCCACACTATTAAAATGATTCCCCAGGTCCAGAAGCCCCAAGGAGAAATGGCTCCAAGTGATTATACTTATGAAGTCATTACAGAGGACCTGACGAAGATTAATACTACAGAGAAGATGAGGAATATACAGGTGGATATAAAATCTCTTTACTTGCATGATGAGCATTACAAGATAATATTTTTAAGGCTGAGGCGAAGATTATTGAATTAGATGAAGTTTTGGCTAAAAATAGGGCACAACTGGAGACATCAAAATCAGAGGTAAAGCGTTGGCAGCGAAAATCGAAAGAGTTGGAAAATACAGCCAAGGGATATCATACAACTTGGGTAGGAGCAGAGAAGCAAGTGCAAGCATTGGTCGCCCAACTTGAAGCTTTACAAAAATAGTTGGCTGAGAAAACCACACAGTAAGTGGACCTCTCCAAGGAGAAAATCAAAGAAGCTCACCGCCATTTAACTCAAGATTACGTGATATTGGCGATAGAAGCGCTCAAAGTTCTGTTGTATATGCATGAGGTCCAGATAATAATTTTCATTGGTAATCAAACTTTAGAGTATTTCGAGGAGCAACTGGAACCCAAGTTGGAGATGACACTGAAGATTCAGGTGTTAACTCAATTCGACTTCCACGTTAAGCCACTGAGTGGGATGGACTGAGCTTGGTCCAATGCCAAGATTATGTTATGTAGCTATTTTTCTAGGTTAGAGCTAGCTAGAGAGGGTATGTTTGAACAAGAGCATTGCATTTCACTCATTTATTTCGAGGCTCTAGCTGATGCTTTCGAGCTTCACTGATGATCATGGGGAGATTTTGTCAAAGAAAGAATTGGAGCTGGCTTGGTGAAATTTTTTCGAAGATACTTCAGAGATCGATAGCTGGGAGGAGCCAATCACAAAGGAACAAGCATTGCCATGCATGGAGAGGCTCACCCGCATCGAATTATCCCTGTTGGAGCTTAGTCAAAGAGCTAATCGCATCAGCTTGGATGAGGTTGAGACGTTGTGCTTTGTCATTGATTGGCTCCAATATCCTTCGAAGCTTGATGAAGAGTCTTGGGCTGCGACGGTTGTAGTATATGAGACTACCAATACAAGTCTCGCCAAGCAAGAAGCATAGGCATGCACGAAAGCAGAGTAGAAAAAGACTGCAGAAGAGAAGGTGAAACAGGCACAAGAGAAAAGAAAGGAGGCTGCTGAATCAACTATACCATCTGATGCAATCGACGGTAATGACAAATGAGCCCAATGGATGAAGGTCTGGGGTCGATTGCATCTAGACAAGCTGAATACCCCGAGAGCTGCCAAAAGTGTTGGCAGTTTTACCACACTAAATTTTGATTGTAAAATTCAAAGAATATAAGATGAATGATGCAATTGTTTGGATCTTTTGTCTTTATTGTTTTAATGTAACATTTTTTTGTTTCCCTCATTTGATTGATTTCACTAAATAAAGAATGGTGATTTTGTCCCTGGAAATACACAAGTTTTTGCCGATAAAAATTAATGCAAATCGAGGGCAAAAAATATAAAGGGGGAAATGTATGGCAAAATAACATCTTAGGATAAAAGGAGAGATGAAAATGGTTTAAGACTTCAACAATTACCTTTAAAAGGAAAAGCACCAGTGAAGACAAATGGTAAGATGTTTTCTCCCTAGGAAAGGGGCGAAAATAAGTTTCGCCCTTCTTTTGGGTGAAAATACCATGTTAAGAAGATTCTACCCAAGTGGGAGTGAAAACAATGGAAAGCGCTCGGTTTAAAACGAAGGCAAGATTTTACAAAGTGAAGAAAAGTACTTTCACCCAAAAATTATGCATTTAAGGTGATGGGAACCGGTCAAAGTCAAAGTCACCCTAGAGGGGGGCGAAAATCATTTTCACCCTTCTTCAGGGTGAATTTCTAAATGAAGATGTTTTGGGGCAAAAATCAAGCAAAACATGTGCCTTGTAAAGTCAAAGTCAAAATCGCCTCCAGTAAGAGGTAAAAATCACTTTCGCCCTTCTTTTGGGTGAAATCCAAGTTGAGGACATTTTTTAGAGCACAAATGATGAAGTGACGTCATTCGGGTGAATATTGCACCGATCAAAGTCAAAGTCGCTCTAGGTAGGGGGTAAAAATCATTTTCATCCTTCTTGAGCGCAAAATCAATCATTTTCGCCCAATTTCTCGCATAAATCATTTCAATTTCATTTTTTGGCAAAATTCTCTATTTTTCAAGTGAAATTAATCAGGTGAAGAGCGAAAGCATATTGATGGGCAAAAGCACCAAATTGTCTGGGCAAAATCAATTCTTGCCCCTTCCTTTCATCAAAGCTTTCTTTCGAAGGTGCCACTGTTGCTGATATTTTTTGGGAAAGATCGAAGACTGATGGAATTTAATTCTTGGAGCCATGAAATTGATATTTCCAGAGTTCCTGCTGAAGAGATGCTAAGATTAAATGCTACGTCCCATATTTTGGTGCGATTTTGTTAATTTCCGATGTGCCCTCCATTGATTTCACTCCTTTTTGAAACAAAGTTAATTTTCGTTGGGTCTCCCCTGGTGAAGATAAAATTTTGAGGTGCAAAATGATGAAATGGTGACCAAAATTTAATATCCGAGCTCCTAATTGTCACGCGATATTATTGAGTTTTGATGCATTGATATATGGAACATTTTTCGTATCGTCCATCTCTGTTGATTTCCTAGGCACACTCTGGAACCAACCCTCTCTGGAGATTGGCCCGAGGGACATCTCTCTCTTTGGCATTTCAATGTTGATCGGGTCTAGGGCACATATATTTTATGATTAGGTAGATTCGTGACCAACACATAGATATATAGGCCATTGCGTTGTCTGTTAGTACTTGAATAACGTTCTCCACTTCCACTTCAAGCACAACCTCCTCCAAAAAATTGAAAAATTGTGTGCTCTTCACCTCTAGCGAGGTATCAACTCATTTCAAGAAGACCATGCATCCACCTAAAGCCATTATAAAATTGAGTGTGTTGTTCCTTGCATCCAACCATCTTCAAATAAAATTTTGCAACACTTTTTCCTCCACAACTACCTTTGTTCTTCTACAAGAGCATGTGTGTTTGTAACACACTCCTCCAATAAAGGTCCTTTGAAATATTTTGTAGTAGAGGGCTTCATCTCCTTACCAACCTCTCCTAGTGCCCTCATTAAAGCTTCCCAATAAGGTTTGTTCACACAATTAAAAGGAATGTTGCAATAGAAATAAAAATATGTCATGTTATCAAGTGGCATTAGCTCAACCGATTAGATTCCTCGACATTTAAGGAGGAGACCAAGGTTCAAATATTTCCAAGTGATACATGGATAATATCCAAGCTTTGTTGTAATACCACTATTTGGTGATGTAATACGGGTTGGGCCCGTTTTTGTAACAACCAAGATCTAACAGACCTGGTTGTCCATTCCAGTATTGCACCCTGGAATCAAAGTGAAACTTTCAACTGGTTCAAGGTCTAGACATGACACGTAGAAGTTTGATGTAAGTAGTTTTGTTGTTTATCCAACATTTAATTAGTATGAGGCATAGGAAAACCTACTTAGCAGTATTGACCGCTGCAGATGGTATCCCAAGCGGATGAGATTGGCCAGATACCATAGAAAAAGTACCTTTTGTAAACCTATCTTCCCAAGCTTGAAGCACGGGTTCATGGTTGGGGTTATCCTCTAAGGCCCATAACACTTAGAGGGTGGATGCATACTTTCACCATCCCTTACCATGAAGGACTTAGGTTCATTTTGACCTAATTTCTATCCAAATTTAAATACATGAAAGGGGTTAACGTATTATATCTTGTGCCTAGTTGAAAGTCCACCTTCCCCAGAGTCAAATAGGGTCCACCATTACCTTAGCTCAAGTCCTAGAATCCCTTGTCATGGTACAATTGATGATGAGTTGTTCCATACCAACTCATCACTGAGTAGCTAGCATTGATGTCTTGCCAGGTTTCTCTCAATCGCACGATAAGCAAAAGACCCATCATCGTACTACTCACACAACGACCTAGAGGTGACGTCCCATACCGCCCCTTGTCGCATGTTCTTGGCAAAAGGACCTCCGGTACCAAGCTAGTTTGCCAGAAAATGACCGTTCTTGAATCATAGTAATTGTCCTTCCTACAATTACCGATGTTGGGTATTTATAAGTCTCAATTATTACCCTTACCAATTCTTAATTGGGGTATAAGATAACTGCGGACTTTTGCTCTTTCAAAACACCCAACTCACATCTCACATAAAGGAGATATAGAATCTGATATAACAATAACACTAACACTTAGTTTTGACATGGTGAGCCTATATCACAAAGCTGGGTTAAATTTTCATTTATTTGTTGGTGTATATTCAACCGCTAAGTCCGCTCGCCTATGTCTTATATGGCCCATACCAAGGCCCGATTACAAATGAGGATTTAAACGATTATAGTTTAACACATTCTATTTTAATCGTTTGATTCTGTTGCCTAAACATTTGAACATTTAAACTGAAAGCAATACTTTCAATGGAGTTTAGCTTCATATTGAAGTAAACCATTAAAGAATGACAATCAACGCCCATTCCCGGTTTCTCTTTAAAAGAGGGTAAACACTTAAAATTTATAAAGCATTGCCATTTACCATACGCAACAACTCTCAACAATAAATTAAAAATTGAAGGTAACTCAATTAAATACACTTAGCTTAAATACAATCTCCACCTAATATACACAACTCTTGTTTTATCTTTCAATAAGATCGACACATAAAAATCAAACAACCATACCAAGCTCTTCTCTAGTCGCAGAAAACCGATCCAAATTTTATACAAACGAATAGAAAGCAAAGTTATGTATATTTCATCATTATGTTTGAAACAACGTATATCACAACGCAAGGACAAGTAATCTCATTGATTCACAACATTGAATCATAATTTTAAAATATATATTTTGTTTAACAATAGGAATAAACATCGCATAATGAACATAACGCATCAAAAGTGCCCATCCAGATTCACTGTGATAGAAGATATCATAATATCTCCATAGCAAGCGCTTGAAAATATTTCCAAATGCGGATTCGGTTGGCGAAATCTTTTGTCCTCCCATAACCTTCGGCGTCCGAGGTGGGGCAATAAGGGGGGTCTTGTGGGATCAACACAACCCCAAAATGTATGCAATGCAGTTCTATATGAATACAGTTTTAAGTCTCAATTTAGGTTTTAGTGCTTTGGCTTTATGCAAGTTTTGAAAATACCTTATGAGGGACTTGTCTCATTAACAATACCCAAAGCTTAAAAAATATGTATAAAGCTTACATTAACAATAATAAATATAACTAATAATTTCTTTCTAAAAGAATAAAATCATAGTCAATTGAGTGAACCCATAATTCAAAATGTGATTTTAAATTACCTAACTATATATTAAATAAAAGAATATTATTTCTACTTATTGCAACCTCAAAAGGAATTTATGAAAGGATATTCTCCAACAAATTATACATGTATTATATTTTCTAAAAGAACATTTATCTATTCTAGCACATGTATATTTCCTTCCACTTCTCAATTTCTTAATAATAATCCATATAAAATAATCAACCATAATAATTAATCAAGATAATAAAGTTAGAATCCAAGATTTGTGAATTGAAACTATTTTTGACCAACTAGACTTTCCTAAATTTAACCTTGTAACGTACATAAATTGAAAACATGATAAAAATATATTAAGATTGAAACCATATTCTATATCATATTTAATTTGAAAACTAATAATTTAATCTAATAATCCAATTAATTTTCAAAGATAGTAATAACATAACATAACAAAATGTAATTTCTATAGTTGTTGGTTTTAGATAGATCTAGATGCATTTGTTATAAAATATTTCACTAAGGGAATATATTTTATTTCCGAAACAACATGCTTGTGGGTGTTTTGAGCATTATCTAAAACCCTATTTTAAAATAAGTGCCTAAACGATATAAAAAGCAACCATCACATACTTATAATAATATAATTTCAATAACTAAGTAAGGTACTTTACAAAGAGCAAACTATATTTTCAACAACTACATATGCACACATTATACTTTTATTGAATTATTAAGCAACATCTTTATAAAACAATTATAAGTACTCAAAAGGAGGCATTCATATTTTAACACATGACCTATTTTAAGTTCAAAAGCAACGATTATTGTTTTACAGGACTTAAACAACTTAAGAACAATTATTAATATAGGACCTAAAGAACTTAAAACTCAAGGTACAACCATTTCAAAATAAGTATAGGACATAATCGAAACTACTCTTATAAATATACTTTCTTTTAAAAGTCAACAATCTGACTTCAAGGCATGCTCGAGCATGTATTTATCTTTTATATGGTCTAGCTTTTATACAAAAAGCTTTTAAATACTTTCCAAGGCAATATTGAGGCTTTGCTTGTTTCACGTCGCTTATAGGAAGGCTGAAAATTTAATAAAAATGAAATGCTTTAATTGGAGTATAAGGTAACTGCAAAATGCCCAACTCATATCTCACATAAAGGAGATGTATAATCTGGTATAATAGTAACACTAACACTTTGTTTTGACACAACGAGCCTATGTCAAAAACTGGGTTAAATTTCCCTTTAGTAGTTGGTGTATATTCAACCGCTAAGACCGCCTGCCTATGTATTCTATGGTCCATACCGAAGCCCGATTATAGATGAGGATTTAAACATTATAGTTTAACACATTCTATTTTATTCGCTTGATTTTGCTACCTAAACATTTGAACATTTAAACTGAAAAGAATGAAAAACAATACTTTCAATGGAGTTTAGCTTCATATTGAAGTAAACCATTAAAGAATGACAATCAACGCCCATTCCCGATTTCTCTTTAAAAGAGGGTAAACACTTATGCAGTTGTATATGAATGCAACTTATGTATAACTCGTTTTCACTAAAATAAACATTCCATAAAAAAATACATGCAACAAACATAAAACGACATATCACATATAAGTCTCACAAACTAGTCAGAATGGAGTAAGGCAACAACGAAACAACAACAAAGCATTTCATCCGGAAAGCTATGGACATTTATTACAAACTGGCTTATCCAAAATCTGAGTTGAAGGAAAATAAAAGGTAGCATAGCTCGCTAACTATTATTTAATATTCCATTCATATCTAGCTTGCAACATCAAATAAATAATTCAACTTCTTAACACACAATAATATAGATGATAACTTACAGTATTTCATCTACCCGTATTAACCATCCGTTCTAACATACTATCATTCTTCTACCTTAATTTATAATAAGACAATCAATTCTAACATACATTCGAAAGGTGAACCTCTGACTTGAGAAATACTATTATCATTCTTCAACCTTAATTGATGATAAGACAATCAATTATAGCATACATACATTTGAAAGATGAACCTCTGACCTAAGGAATACGCCTAATAGACTTCAACACACCGTGCTTACAAATCCCTCCTATCAGAACGTTCATCGACCTCAACCAGAAATCATAACATCAACGAACACCCTTTCATTTTTCTCTTGGATTTTTAAAGAAATTCTATCAGCGATATAACAAATATTTGTTCATTCATCTTCTTGTCAGGTGGTATTCAAATTAATACACTAAAATTTTTAGATTAAAAGCCTTACAATATGCATACTACCCTTTTTATGAAATATGGCCATAAACAATTTTATTTTATTTCTAATTTTTATTTTAAATTATATATTAGCTTTATCCTTTTTTAAATTAGTTTAATTTTAATTTTAATATCTTTTGTTTAATATTTATTCATTCAATGTAATATTTGCAAACCAACAAATAAAACATATATATTTATATCTGATGCAGATATTAAACACAAAACTACATGTATGCAGATTTATGGATGTAATTTTTTAGTTAGCTTCTATGTACTTACAGACCGTGGTCTTTTTTCACACTTTTATCATATCGTTCCTTACCTCTTGTGGACCACCTTGTTCTGCCCACCTGAAGGAGGGTTTTTGGTTCTTCTTCTTACTCAAATACGAGTACTTGATCCTGCAACTACAAACCTATCAGTAGTACCTCATTCTAAAAACAAGAGTAAGTATAATTTATTATAAATAATAACTGTCCTAGTAGGGCTGTTACATTCTTCCTCATTAGGAATATACACAGTCCCTAGGTTTTAATACATTCTTAAGCAATAATTACATATTCATTCATAAATCCATATCAAACAAATCCATAAATATTCATATTCATTAAAAAAATCTATAGAAATTGACGAAGCACTTCATTCATTCTGATTGATATCAATATAAAGGTTACAATGTGGTTATGAGTTGGTTTATCTAACCAACTTGGTGGTTAATAAACCAACCTAGAGAGCGCCTACGAGCGCTACCCTTTTGCAAATAATGTAATGACAATGACATATATGCTAACATACCCCCTTATTACATTATTGGCAAATTCCAATAGTATCTCGAAACTTTTAATATTTGATACGCCCAAGTGCTTTGGTAAATATATCTGCAACTTGCGCATCAGTAGGAATGTATTGAAGTTGTATATGGTGCTTGGGAACTTCATCTCGAATGAAATGACATCTGGTATCAACATGTTTTGTACGTTCATGAAAATTTGGATTTTTGACAAGATTCAAAACACCTTGATTGTCGCAAAACAAATGAAGAGGAAGATTCTTTGGAAGACCCATGTTTGTTAGAATACGACTTAACCACATTATCTCGCAGACTGTTGCACTGGCTGCGCGATATTCTGCTTCTATAGAAGATAAAGCAACCACATGTTGCTTCTTACTGTGCCATGAGACAGGTCCAGATCCTAGATGAAAAACATATCCGGAAGTGGATTTACGATCATCAATGGATCCAAGCATAATCCGAGTCCGTGTATCCTAGTAAGAAAAACTTATTATTCTTTTTGTATTCCGGACCATAATTTGTACTACCACGAACATAATCAAGAACTCTTTTTGCTGCTTTCCAGTGACTCATCTTAGGCTCTTGCATGAACCTTGAAAGATATCCCACAATAAAACTAAGATCTGGCCTAGTATTTGTCAGATATAGGAGACTCTAAATCAACTGGCGATAGAGAGTACCATCTACCTGAGGTGATTCATCATATCGAGATAACTTAAGTCCTTGCTCCATTGGAGTTGCTTTTGACTTACAGTTAGTCATCCGATATTTTTCTACTAAAGTCTTGGCATATTTCTTTTGTGTTACTCTAATATGAAATCTTTGTTGAGTAACTTCTAAACCAAGACAATAGTGCAAGTCCTAGATCTGTCATTTCAAATGATTGCTTCAAATCATTTTTCACTAAGTCAATCATTCTTTCTGAGCTTCCTGTTATGATCAGATCGTCTACATAAAGTACAAGGATCACTATATCAGAACCATTTTTATTAATATAGAGATTTGCATCCGAAGGACTTCTTTTGAATCCATGTTGCACAAGGTGATTGTCTATCTTGATATACCAAGCTCGAGGAGCTTGTTTTAGCCCATACAAGGATTTGATCAACTTGCATACTTTTTGTTCTTGCCCCTCGACCATGAATCCTTCTGGTTGAGTCATGTATACTTCTTCCTGTAAGTCACCATTCAAGAAGGCACTTTTAACATCCATCTGATGCAACTTCCACCCAAACTGAGCTCCCATGGCACAAAGTACTCGAATGGTAGTCATTTTTATAGTAGGGGCAAAAGTCTCTTCATAGTCTATACCTTCTTTCTGAGCATATCCCTTTGCAACAAGTCGGGCTTTATGCTTATCAATAGATCCATCTGCCTTATACTTCACTTTGAACACCCATTTGCAGCCTATGGGTTTCTTTCCTATTGGCAGATCAACTAACTTCCAAGTATTATTTTTTATGAGAGACTTATGTTCTACATCCATGGCCTCTTTCCACTGTGGTTTATCAAGTGTAGATTGAACCGTTGTGGGTTCATTTGCATTCAATGTAGACATATAAATCTTTTCTTCATCCTCATCTTCTTCTCTATCATTTTTTGTACCCACTGACAAATCATCAAAGTGTTGATAAAGTTCGTCAACCTCTAAAGTAGATTCCTCTGCTCTCATTTGCTGAGTCATACTGTGAGTACATGGCCTATCTAGAGATAGATCTGGAAGGGAATTCAACTTAGCATCTCTCAAAGTGCTAGTGTACCATTTTGGAACTTTCTATTGTTTTTTGTGGAAGTTGAACCTCCTTCTTAGGTTCTTCTTCATCTAGATATATAGTTGTGGATGTGTCTTTTGATGTGAAAGCTTCATCAAATATAACATCTCTACTTACGTGTGTCTTCTTGGTCTTAGGATCAATCAATCGATAACCTTTTGAATACTCATCATAGCCAAGAAAGATACACTACAGGGTTTTCTCATCCAACTTCCTCCTTTTCTGTTTTGGAATGTGCATGAATGCTTTACATCCAAACACCCTTAGATGAGAAATGGAAGGTTTCTTACCTCTCCAAGCTCCTTGTGGTGTTTTCCCTTGTAGAGCTCTAGTGGGTGCTCTATTTAGGAGGTATAATGCCAGAGCAGATTGCACATCACAACAAATCATGTAGAGTGGATTTCCTAGAGGAAAAATCATCGTGTAGGTGAACAAAAATATTTACGCATCTCGCATTCCCCTTCGTTGTAGCCAGCTCATACACCTATAGTCATGTAGTTACGCGTATTAGCAGATCTCGCACTAGAAACTCCAGATGATTTTTTAAAAAAATAGATAGATTGTGCGCTAGAGCCATGACCTGTATCTCCAAATAGCGGAGCCCCTGCTGGAAGAAGCAAAACTAGAGTCAAGCCTGGTTGGGAAAGATGAATCTGAACACTGTGCATAAAAATAGAATGTTAAAAAAAATTAAACCTCGAGTGTGGGATAATTTGTTGCTTCACTCTCATCTAAAGACCATTCTTAAGTGAGTCGTCACATACAAAAGGAAGAAGAGTTGGGTTATCGACATAGACTGAAGGTTAACAATGTCAATGATGAAGTAGCCAATTGCTGACGAGAAGAGGAGCCTACCGTAAGGTGACCAGGAGTTGCTAAATTTGGAAGCGCTCCATCATAGTTGGAACATCATCATAGTCAGAGAGGCCGACTTGGAACCTGTCGACATAGATCTGTTGATGAAGTGCAATTTTATTTGTGCTATTGTCGTCATACCTAGGTATTGTTGTTACCTATTGTTAAAGATGCACACTGATGCTTCACCAAATAATCTTGGCATTCCCATAAATTTTTGGATGACTTTGGACTAGCGAGTTGCATACATCCAGATGACGTGTGATCATTCGCAGTTCAAGCCTACGACATCGAAGCTAAGTTGGAGGTTGTTCTAGAGTTGTGATTTCAAAGATTACTGTTCCAAAGCTGATTGTGGATTGTTGTAGAGATTTATCAAATCTTTACAAAATAAAATTACTTGTTGTTGGTATGATAGCCACCATGTATACAAAATTAAAAATTATAGAGTTTAATGGAGAGGATTATTATTTCTGGAACATCAGAATGAAAACTTTGTTGATGGCAAAAGAGCTTTGGAAAATTGTTATTGATGGGTATGAAGAACCAGAATATTGGATAAAATGCAAGGAGAAGAAAGAATATTGAAGAAGAAGAAACAACATCAAAATTGCTTGGCTCTCATGGATATCAGAAAAGGTATGAAGAAAAAAAAAATCCACTTATTGCTAGTTGTAGAACAGCTACAAAAGCATGGAAAATATTGAATGATATTTTTGGGTGATAAAATCACACAAGAAGATATTGTGGGTGATAATTTAGAAGATTGTATGAGCAAGGGGGAACCTTGTTCTTTTGAATATCATTTTGGAGTCTTATGAAGACTCATATGAAGAGCCTTATGAGGTTCTTATTGTGGGAGATATATTTTATGAGAAAGACATATATAATGAAAATGGAGAATTTATTCTTGAAGAGGAGGATGTGAAGGAGCCTTGTGTAGGCCCTTATGGAACTCTCATGGAAGAGAGTAATTTTAATGAATTTCTTTCTATTGATGAGAAGGAAGAAGAAATGGGTGTGAAATATTTACAAAGCATGTACATTGATGAAGAATGTCTCATTGAAGAGACAACGGATGAAGAATCATTCTATGAGAGTGATAAATATGTTGAAGACCACTTCAAAGTGGAAGATTGTTTGTTTAAAGACCACCAAGATGAGGTGGATGAAGAATATCTTATGGAAGAGACATATGTTAAAGAGGAGATATCATCTCAATTTTTTGAAGAGTGCTTCATGGAGGAGGCACAAAATCAGAATTTTGATGAAGCCATTCTCATGGAGGAGAATGTTGAAGATTGCTTTGAAGACCATTCATCAAGAATGGAGGATTGCTTTTTTGATCAAGCACTTGAATATGCTAGAGAAACACTCACTTTGGAGTGTTGTATTGTTGAAGATCACTCACATAGAGTGAATGGTGTAAAAATTGTATGGGATTTTGATCCAAGAGAAAAATTATATGAAGAGGAGATGCAAGCTATTAGCTTCATATTTGGAGATCACTCATCAAGAGTGAAGAATGGGGGTTGTCCTGTAGAGGCAAAAATGTGTGAAGCTACATCAAGGAGGAGAGCTCTTGTTGAAGAGTTAATGGTTGCTTCAAAAGCAAAAAAAAGTAAATGTACAGCAGCATGGCATCTTGGCAAGAACAAAGGAAGGCACATGGGATCCTACTCAAATCTACAAGCAAAGAGGTGATGCTATTTTGCTTGATTCTTTATTTGTTGATCATTTCT
This sequence comes from Wollemia nobilis, assembly GCA_028583015.1. Lineage (NCBI taxonomy): Eukaryota > Viridiplantae > Streptophyta > Pinopsida > Araucariales > Araucariaceae > Wollemia > Wollemia nobilis. Next base: position 5,978,958 of record JAQPPZ010001808.1, read on the forward strand.
TGAGTAGAAGTTTGATGTATTATTTTGACGCTACTGTTCTAATGTGTGTTGGAGAGTGTCTTATCAAGACATATTTGGCAAGCAATGCAAGCTTTGAAACTTGTTCTATGGAGACACCATTGGAGGAAAGTCTTCCTTTTGTGAAGACAATGATGGATCAGCACTTGGGATGTTTGTGTGATGTTTCTTATTTGGATAAGAAAGCATGTACAACCATTGTAATGAGTGAAAATTTGTGTGAGGAGTTGTATTCCCAAGTAGCATATGTAATAGGTCATTTCATGACTATGTTTTATGTAATTATGTGTGTAGAGATAGCTGAGATAGTTTTTTGGTACAATCATCAATGTGAGATGATTAATCTCAGCACATACTCATGTGGAGTATGGTTTTGTAATGATGTAAATGATGGTCACTTGCAATATTGGTTCTTGAAAACCAATACCTATGGCATTGTTGGAATGTCAAGAGAAGAAAATTTTGATGAAGGGGGAGTTGATCATCAAAAGGTACCCAATTTTATTTTTCTGGTGAAAGAAAACTTGGTTAAGAGCATGCATGAGGAACAAAAGTGTGGTGGGTGCCAAAATATTTATGTGTTCTTGAATTTTCTATTACAAGACTGGAAGAAACATCAAAGAAGATCAGTTGACCAGTTTGTGATGCTTCCAAACTCAAAAACTAAGTCCTTTCAGCATCAAGGGGGAGAATGTTGGAATTTCATCTTTGTCAACTAAAATGCAGACGTGTTTCTGTTTTGAGCTATTTTTGAAGTTTTTTAAAGATTGTTTCAAATGTGGTTTGAGTTGTTAGGTTGTTAGCTTCATGGTTGATCATGAGAATAATTCTTGTTGTTTACCAGATTATTTTCTAGTGAACATAGAGATCTATATAATGGATTGTAATATTGTGAGCATGCAACATAATGGAGTAGAGTATTGAGAGCTCCATGAGAGCCATTTGTAAGAGAATATTGATCTATTAGATTGTGTTCATATTCAACTATGCATAATTCTTTGGTTCATTCATATATTTGGTTAAATCCAAATCTAAGATCTTGGGTGTATTCCGTTGTGTACTTTAGTGTAATGAGATTGAATAGATTAATTAATTAATGAGCATTTCTCATTTCTTGCTCTATAAAATATCGATGTCGATGCAGAAGATAGACGAATAATTTTTGTTAATGTTAAAGAGATTTATTCTGTTAGATATTTTTCCTTAGGGACGAAAAAGGCAAGGATATATTGTAACAAGCTTTGGATTTTGAGAAGATTCAAGGATTCATAATGGTTATAAATATTCACACTTCAAAAGCACATCCATTAAATAGGCAATATACATACCCTTCTCTAGATTGGATGAAACAAAATCAAGAAACAATCTACTAAAGGGTTGACCCCTTTGCATGACTTGTTCCTTTACTGTGTTAACTCTTGTAACAATGTACTGCCAAAACCGTTGCATGAAATTTGCAAAGAGGGGACACTGGTCCACATGTCTTTCATACAATGTGTTACATTCATTGCTGAGATCATTGCATTTTGGTGAACAATAATCAGCATAATAATCCTCCGACAAAAAATCCTTCCGACAAATAGTACATCTTCTCTTAAAGCTTTTTCTCTTTCTTTTTTTCTCAACGGTATGAGGTGGTATATCCATGTCCACTAAAAAATATGATACATTAATTTATATTCTGCAAGGGAAATATTCTCGTTAACCTATAAAAATTTTAATAAAGTAAAGCCGCACTTGCACAAAAAAAATGTACGAGTTAAAATCTTGCATGCTTACAAGAGATATAAATTTAGTAAAAGGAAAATGAAGATGATAAAGGATTTTCATTTGATTGCATACACTTTACACATATACACAAAGAAGAGATAAATTTATAGCTTGAATATAATAGTTAAATTCTCATGAATGTGATTAGGGATGAAGTGGTTCTATGTGTGGAGTTAGTAGACTTGAAATATTCACTCAAACGCAACTGCACAATGAGAAAAGATAGTGGATTTTAATTTTTGATTGCATATGTTTTTGAAATCCATTCCACGAAACATTGGCTTTGTAGGTTGATTTTAATATTCCAATTTTGGAGTTCAAGACTTAGGTACCCACATAATTAATAGGTTTAAAAGATTCACTGAATGAAGCAACAAATATTCAAAGAGAAAAGGCTCTATTAAAAGACTGCAATACATAAAAGAAATATAAATTCACCAAAACTACAATAAGGATTTCGGATTTTAATTTTGATTGTATACATTCCAAAAATCCATTAATTAGACACTTTGTACCTTGAGTTTAATATTTGAATTCTAGAGTTCAAGACTGTAATATTGGATGAAAAATTGCTAACCATAAAATTAACTGAGCCAAAGATCTAGTGAAATGAGGTGGCTGGTTCACAAGAGATAAAGCACTAGTTATAAACATTCACACTTCAAAAGCAAAACAAACATTTTTCTTGAAGCTTTGGGATATTGTGGATCTATGATATAAGACTATTATAGCTTTGAAATAAAATCCTACTCTGTTGCACAATTATTTTAAGAGATTTAAGAAATTAGATTTTTCCAATAGAATTGAAAAGCAAATATCGACAATATGTGAATATTAGGGTTTTGATGCATATATGTCATCGTGTGAAATTTGTTAATCTATATTTAATCTAAATAATGAGACCAAAACTCTCTTGCTAACCCAATGGAAAGTATAAAAACTTGTTGCATATGAAAAATGTCCAATCAGGGCATCGACTTCAATATTTCATGAAAAATCATTTAATAGAATGTTATTGATTTGAAAAAATAATTGGTCTGTCCCTATGAATACGCTAAATTTTGCTTATTTACTTCAAAATCACTCAAATATAGGTTATGACTTTATACAAGTGTCCACAAGTCACCCTTGAAAATTGCTTCCCAGCAACGATATTTTAATCAAACATCCAAGTAGGAGATGTTGGAAAAGGTATGTGCATGAAAAGTTTATAGTAAAGAAAACCAACTCAATAATTTGAAACCTCTAAGTAGCAATAAGCCTTTGAATGGCCTTGACTAGAAATTGAAAAGAAAAAATTTAAATAAAAAGTAAAATGCAAAGCATGAAAAATAAAGACAAATGCTACTTTTCACTCTAGTGAAATCATAATTGGAATAGCACAAGACAAGAAAAATTCACAACAAACCTGTAGAATTAGTGCACTTGTATGTTTCGTGACCAGAAAGTTGGTCAAGTTTACAAGATAAGCCATTGTAGAGTTCACGACCAACAAAAATAGCATGAATCTATCTTGTCTTACAAGAGCTACACATATAGCCATCACATTAGGTTCCATTATGAGTGCAACAGGCAATAAAACCAAAACAGCTATTGGGGCCATGTACAACAACAAATTCATTGAGTTCAATTTTTCTCTACAATACATATTAAGAGAAGGTTTGAAGGTTTAATAAAGTATACTTGAACTCAATAAAATAATCATTGAGTTTAATTTTTCCCTGCAATACATATTAAGAGAAGGTTTGAAGGTTTAATATAGTATACTTGAACTCAATAAAATAGTCTGAAGATGTAATCTAATTCAGATACAATAGTTGAAGAGGAGAATGATCACCAAAACATGCCAATAATCTATTCACTTGCCCTTCAGAGGAGAGCAGTATTTCTTGGAGGACGGATTTTACAGCCCGAGCAGCAGTTGCACTTATGCACATAATAAATCCATATAAATGGAAACTTGGTTCCCCTTGCCTCCACAATAGCCATGCTTATGTACTTGTCAATATTTAATTTACCAATCTACTCATCAAAATCCTTCTACTAGCATTACTCCTAGAATTTCATATACAAAATGGCATCTAAAAGATACTCACACTTGAATTAATATCTTTCATGATAATAACACCGTAAACACTTCAAAAGAGAGACCCTTTACCAAGATTTTTCATGTCTATTATTTACCTCATTTTTCTAAATCCAGCTCAAGTTAGTTTAAAATAATACACTATTCATCAAATAGCATGAGCTCAACTAGTTAAATTCCTTAACTTTCAAGGAGGATGAGGAGACTGAGGTTTGAATCTTAGCAAGCAATATATGCACAATTTTTAAGTTGTTGTATACCACTATGTGGTCATGATGTAACATAGGTGGGACCCATTTCAATCCCATATAGCCAATTGAAAAAAAGGAATGCATTGTTCTTTCTACCAGACCTTGATGATTGTAAAACACCTTTTTGCTGGTGGTACCAGTTTTAGCTTCTCATAGATAAAGTTTGTTTAGACAATAATCTAAAATTAAACAAGAAATTTTTGGAGAGAGAAAGTGTTTTAAACAAGAAATTTCTCATGATGTTGTAAGTTCTTTAAGACAAATAAAGCTAGAGAGAGAGTAAATACTTACAATTAGTGTATTACATTAAAATATCAAATAAAGGGTAAAATTTTCACTTCAATTGCTCTAAAAAAATCTAAATACTTGTAGGTGTAACACCAACGAGACCATTTCGACCAAGGTTCAAATGTTGTAAGTGCTTTAAGCCAAAGAAAGCTGGAGAGAGTAAATAATTATAATTAATGTATTATATTAATACCAATTAAAGGGTAAATTGTTCACCTTAATTACTAGAAAAAATCCAAATAATAGTGATGACATCAACAATACCAAGGGGCATGAACTGTGGTTTTCCTATACTAGTAGTTCCTTTGGCTTTGCAATTACAAGGAATTCCACAGGCGAAATTCTATTCAGTTCCAATCAAGGCAATGAGTACCAATTTGGGAACATGGTGTTTAAATATCAATACTTGGATATCTCTATTGTTCTTTCTCCTAGTGTTTTTCTTTATGGAATGGAAGAGAGCACTAGGCCTGGATTTAGATTGGACATCAGTGGAAGTAACTATACTTTTTGGAATTCAAACATTGGAAGTGTGAATACTTGTGTGGATTTGTATGGGTCTCATCCATTTTATATGGATGTGAGTGCAAGGGGTGTTGCTCATGGATTAGTGCTCCCCAATAGCAATGGCATGAATGTTGAGTATGGAGGCAACTACTTGACATACAAAGTTACTGAGGGAGTTTTGGACTTGTATTTATTTATTGGTCCTTCTCCACTCTCTATTGTTTAGAAGTACACATGCCTCATAGGTCATCCTACCCCAATGCCATACTGGTCTTTTGGTAATTTCTTCCTTTTTCTTTTTCTCCTCTATACATGTTAGTATATTTATTCATGTTTAATTTATAGCAGATACATAGACCCAATTAACTTTGATTACATCCTAGTGTTTGGTATAAAGATAAAAAAGTAAAGGTCAGCCAAGAAATTTTTCACTTGGATAGTTCAATGTGTATTTGTTTTAAATTTTTAAAGCTTTGATCAAGCTTGTAGTAAATTGAGTCTTGTCAGTCTGTGTCGAAGGGGAAAGAGAGGAGAACTGAGAAAAGGTATATGTGAATGAAGTTAAAGGTATATGTGAATGGAACTTTTAACTCCACACTTGTGATATGTGTCCTTATCAAAGGACCAAGCCAAACTCTTCAGCCAATGTTCCACTTTCATTCGTGGTTTATTCTCACACACCTACAGACTCTTGATACACTTGCTACAGAGTAACTTTACCACTTCTATTGTGATTTATTCCCAAGCACCCTTATATTTTTTATATATATTTGTTTATTCTTAATATATATTATAATCTTGAGGGTGAAGATCTTGGAAAACCCGCAAATGATGACTACAAAGAAGTCAACTATTAAAGATATTAAAGACTCAATAGTGAATTAAAACAAATATAATTCTACGGTCTATATGTTAAACCCTAATAGTAGACCTTAAACACCCTAGACTCGTGATAGGCTTGTTGCAATGTAAAGACATCTAGAATTAGTACGAGTGGAACTTATAACTTGACACTTTACGAATATGGATCATTAATGAAAATATCTTCCAAGAGTCTTCAACGACCCACTTCACTTGCTTTTTATTCACTTGTAGGCTTATAAATTATATATAGGGATGACGAGAGTTTGCACATGACATTGGTTATTGACCCAAGTATCTAAGCATTTTTTTAGCTAGGTATAAGAATCATAATTATAAAATTACAAATTTGTTTTTCTTTTAATAGTAAGGATTATGTCAAGAATAAAAGGTATTTCACTCTCATGACCATTTATGGTCCATGCCACCAAATTCCTATTTGATGTTAGACTTGTTGAGACCAAGATATGATGGCAAGATGACAGATTTGTGAAGAAAACAATAAAGACAAGGTAACAACTTTGTGATGATAATAATAAAGATAGACTCAGCATGTAAATAGCCTTGGTATATATATGAGACACTTGTAAATATTAATATCATGATTGTTTCCAACAAGTCAAATGATATGATGAGCTTTATATGGTTTCTATACACCATATCTCTAATCAAGAAGTTCATAATCAAAACAACATCCCTTTAATCTAGAAATGGTGGCTTGAACAAGGGTACACTCTATATTTAGTGGTCCTACCAACTACCCATCACTAAGGAAAAATTAAAGTTGTCTAGGTTGCACAACCTGTATCTCTTATGATACCTAAAATTTTCTTGATATGACACAATGTAAGCTCTGCCTTGTAATTGGCACTGTTAAACTATGTGACAAAAGCCCCTCAATAATTTGTACTCATTCTTCATTTCCTACTAATCTCATAAGCTTTTTGTTTTACCCAATTCTCAGTAGCAGTATAAACACTCTCCTTCTTTCCCATTAGTAGAAGTAGCAGAGTTTCCCCCTTCTCCTCATGGGTTGGTGGGCTATATACACACTATTTGACATCCAACAATGATATTTTACTCAAACATCCAAGTAGGAGATGCTATAAAAGGTATGTGCATGAAAATTTTATAGTAAATAAAACCAACTCAAGAAGTTGAAACCTCTAAAAAGCAATAAGCCTTTGAATGGCCTTGACTATAAATTGAAAAGAAAACAAGTTAAATAAAAAGTAAAACGCAAAACATAAAAAATAAAGACAGACGCTACTTTTCACTCTAGTGAAATCATAATTGAAATAACACAAGACAAGAAAAAGTCACAACAAACCTACAGATTTAGTGCACTTGTATGTTTCATGACCAAAAAGTTGGTCAGGTTTACAAGATAAGCCATTATAGAGTTCACGAGCAACAAAAATAGCATGAATCTATTCTATCTTACAAGATCTACATATATAGCCATCACATTAGATTCCATTATGAGTGCAACAGAAAATACAACTAAAACAACTATTGAGGCTATGTACAACAATAAATTCATTGAGTTCAATTTTTCCCTACAATACATATTAAGAGAAGGTTTGAAGGTTTAATATAGTATACTTGAACTCAATAAAATAGTTTGAAGATATAATCTAAGTCTCCTTCCTATTGGCCCTTGCTAAATTGTTGCAATTAACCCCCAAAATTAAATATATAATATCATAAATAATTTATATTTAGAAATACAAAGAATGGCAACCAAAAAAAATTTGATGTCCTTCACGGGTGGCAATTTTTTAATATATTCTTACTCTGAAGTGTAGCATAAACTGACTCAGTCATTTCATGATGATGCTAACTGATTAGACTCATTTTCTCATACTACTTTTACAAAATTAAGTTCCAACTCTATGACTGCTTAACAAATGCATCCATCAAGCACTTCTCTTGGAACAAACCATTTGTGACAACTCCTTAATTTTATATATTTTCCCCCTAAAAGTACTCAACTATTAATTTCTTGATTTCACTTTTAACTACTTCAAGTTAAAAAAAGGAGGATAATTTTTAGAAACTTGGAAAATTTCTTTAACAATGAATTCATAGTTCTATAATTTTTCCAACTCTTTTTAAATGCTATCCAACTTGCTTAATATTCTGCACATTTTAAAAAGAATTTTGACAATTTTACAAAGAAAAACACTAGTTTTGTTTTAATTGGTCATTAACTTAAAATCTAATGTTTTGCATAGTAGTAACAACTTCATTTGTAAGATTGTATCAATCACTTGTTCCTCCAAGAAAGGAAGGGAAAAACAAAGAACTTATTCATAAGTTTAAAGAACTCCATATTTTTAGAAATTAGAAATCTCCACAAATATTTCTAAAATCAGTATCTGAATTTTTTTAGTACTAAAATCTTTTATTAGAACTTTCATAATTTGCTTAAAAAAATTTATGTTGTCCACGAAACTTTAAAGAATTTAGATCTTCATTTTCCCTTAGCGAATATTTCAAAGTCTTTTTCTACAAAATAGATAAATGGCACATCCTAGACAATAAAATTGTCCAGAAGAAATAGAATGATGTATATAGAAATATAAAACAAATTTTCTCAGCCTTAGAACACTTAAGCGGAACGAATTTCATCTTGTTTCAACAAATTTAGCAATATAAACAATTAATAATGCACAATTTGCAATCACACAATCAAATTTATAAAATTAACTATAAAATCAACCCTCAAAGGTTAACAATAGCAATTGGATCACTTGTTTATTGTTTGGAATTACTGCTATTAATTTGGAATTGTTCTATAAACGTAACATTGACACAAAAAGAAAGAGAAATGGAACATAATGTGATGAAAAACCTTTCAAAACCATATTAATATCAAAATAGGCCAACAAACTAAAAATCCTAAAGTTCAAATAAGCCAAGCTAGCTCCCAGAAATTAACCAAAACAAATTCCTAATTAAAAATCAGACATTCATAAATGTAAAGTAGAATTGACTTTTGCAAACTTCATAAAAAGTCCAAAATCCAATAATACCATTAACAATATGAATAAACCACATATTTCTAATTTCACTCATGGGAGAACCTATAGTATCTAGGATCCATAGAATGGAAAAGAAAAGGGAAATTGATTACATATATAAGCTCTTTCTCTTTTTCCTCAAGCTTGGCTACAATTCACTTCAATAAGACATTAATTCATAAATGTATTTTCCATGTTCATCATGTGATGTTTCCAAACATCCAAAATCTTAAGATATCTACCCATTATGGTAGATGATAAACAAATTGTAACTGAATTAATAGGAATACTTTGTTATTACCTCGATAATTTTAGAGCATAAAGGCAGAAGTAACAGGGTTAAAACCCACACATAACATTAACAACATACAAACTAATAAGTATAATCATAGGATAAGGATTCAAAAGCATGATCATGTACCAAGAAATAATGATTAATCAAAGTAACTATATTTTAATGTTGAATTTACAAAATTTTGCAAGGACCTACCCTAGCAAAACCCTCTGGCGTGCCTGTCTATGTACCAAAAAAGATTGACCTTCTTCTTGTTGGAATAATCCTCCTCCTCCTCCTCATCCCTCATGAAGAGGTGGGCTTTGAGGGTTTCTTATGTGCCTTTGATCCCATTTTCTTCTACACAAAGAGCACAATGAACCCAATTAGTGCCTCAGATCCCCCTTATCCCCTCACGCTCTATGATCCCCTCTCTTTTCTCTCCTTGGAGCAGGAAGCTTAATTTTTTTAAAGGTGACCATAAGAGGATGATTTTTAACTGCCCTCTTAGGGTCTATTAGGGCAATTTTTTACCGTTGTCTTTTAAGTGCCATTAAAAACATTTTTTGGGTGAGGGCGGTTTAAAACCGCCCTCTTAGGTTTATTAGGGCTTATTTTTACCACCGTAAAAAACTGCCATCTTTTAGGCACTGTTAAAATCTTTTTAAGTGATGGCGGTTTAAAATTGCCCTCTTAGAGTTTATTAGGGTGGTTTTTTATTGCCGTAAAAAACCACCAAATTTTATCCACCCTTAAAAGTCATTTTTTGTGTAGTGATTTTCTTCATATTGTTGTATATATTCCATTTTGAGTAAGTATTATTTGTTATAGAAAAGTGAATATGTATATATAAATTACAATAGCTTATTGAGTATATTACTTCAATTAGTTATGATGCTTAACTTTAGTTATTTTGTATCATGATTTGTTTATAGAAATATGATATGAGTATGCACCAAAAAATTGATATTATCTAAACTCATTTATACATATTAGTGATAGGGAAATGAAATAATGTGTTTAAGTCTATGTAGAGAATCCACAAAACCATAAGAAAATATTCAGATACAATCAATGTTGTTTCACTTGGAAGGCATTTGGCAAAATATATATATATATATTTGGATGGAAATAATGATCTACATTAGTGGATGGATTGTTGTGGAATTGTGTATTAGCAAGATATGAAAATTATATTGTATGAGTGTTGTGCAACATATAAGAATTTTTATTATGAAGAAGTCATAGTAAACTTTTATAAGGAACAACACTTTGTCAACTCATAAAATGTAATATATACTTTAGTCATATATATTTTAAAAATTAGTAATTTTAATGAAATATGAAAATATTGAGTGTTTAAGTAAGTTTACAAACACAATGTATCTCATTATAAAAAAATAATTCATGGGTTTGTGATATATGAAACTAATAGTAGAGTATAGAAGTATGAACTAGTTTGGTAAAACCTTGTTCTTGTGAAAGTAAAATCATTTATAGAAGGCCTGAAATCCATAAACTTGAAAAGAATGATGGTCTTAGGTATGGAATGTATGAAATGTATGCATTGGTCAAGTAACCCTTGATTTGAAGCATTGTAATAAGAACATCTCTATTTATCTTTATGTTGATATTCTTGCATTCTTACTTTAATCCAAAAGGAATTATAGATTAAACCACTTTATCCATTTTTCTTAAATAAATATTATTACAAGCACTTGATTATCATTATGTTGATTTTTTTAGTCTTACCATTATGTCATGAAGAGATAATATGGTTGTATATTCTTACATATGTATGTTCATTGCATCCCCTTACTTGGATGAAAGAACTATTTAATTAGTGTAAAATCCTTTGCACCTTGACCACCTTAAAGATGATAACAAATATAAATCAGACAACTTATATACCTTTAATTAAATGATGGACATAGTGGATAGATTATAAAATTTAACAAAACATGTTTGAAGACAATACTAGTTAGTTGATTAATAGACATAACATGATGGTATGGCTGCATAGATATATAATTTTACAATCACCTAATTGACTTCACCAACAAACTCACTCACCAAAGAAATTATAATTTCCTAGAATTATAAAATCTAATTAGTTTTGCACTCAAAGTAAGTGGTATATATTTGATGAGATCAAAATAAATAGACATAATGGAGGTCATCCTAACTCAAGGGGTGTATCAATCCTATCAAAATAGTGGTTGTTTGAGTCGTCGAGTAGCACTATTAAGATCTAAAGTACACTAAGATAAGTTTTTCTACCATGGATTCACATTTTAGACATAATGTAGAATTAACTAACATTAACATCTCTTTTTAGCCACCAACTACAGACTCTTTTCTAGCCCCAACCTTATGTAAAGTATCAACATGAGTCATTAACATAAGCATATTTACTATGTAAGAACCAACACCTTGAGTGTTGATTCCAATATAAAAATAAGTGCCAAGAACTAATGCCTTGTCTTAAGATTTAACTGACCCTATTTTATCAAAAGCATCTACATCCATATTTATACCATTTATTAAACAAATAATATTATCAAAACATTCTTCCCCTTAAAACCACAAAGAAACATAGAATCCTATAAAATAATTTATCATATATACCTTCTTATAACTATCCAAATTTAAACCACTTCCACTTCTATAAAGTTCTTGTAACTATGTTGTACATTTTTATATATAACATAGTATTCAATATAAATGGTTTTCTTAGGATCCTACCAAGACTTGGTTTTCTTAGGATCCTACCAAGACTCCCTTTGTTCATCCTAGTTAGATTAGGAAACTTAGGTAAGAATCATCAATTCAACCCTCATCGTCAAAAACATTCTCCAATTGTAACCCATCGCTTCCAACCTATATGCTAAGCTTAGTTATAATTACTTATTTTGCTACATCAATAGTTCATATTAATATTCTTATTTATTTAGATACTTTATAGTTTTCCTTCACTTTTTTTATCAACATCTCTCCTAATTATTTCCCTTTTCCATTTTTTTATCACTTATGAGATCAATCATATAAAAAACATTAAAACAACTGTCACTCTCACCAGTTGTTAACCAGTAACCACGATTCGAGGTAGGTGGCATCCCAGTCTAATGAGGTGTTCCCTACAACGGTCTTAAACAGGCAAGATTTGAATCTCGTTTATAAATATATCACCTTTGAGAAAGAGGTGGAAAAAATCAATAATTAGTTGTGGACAATCCTGCGATAGAACGGTTGAATGAACAACTAACAATTGTAGTGTTAATAAGCAAATTCCTCTATTGCATAAGCAAAGCTTATTACAATGCAATAACAAAGCCTATCCTCGACACTTCGTATCTGGGGACATCTGATGATTTGCAGCATGTTGTCTTGTGACCGTTTGCCTATTCTCTTTGCATACACTAGCTTAGCTATTAGTTAAAGTTATCTTTCCTTTTAGTTTAATCCATATGCTTCTATATTTGATCATTTATTTCTTGTTTATCATTCACCATAAGAGGAATTGGGACTGATTGTCTTGCCGAAGATATACTTCACGAAACTAGATCATGGCAATCCCCATTTATGCTAATGTTGTTCATTGTTTCCCACAGACGTTCGAGTTATTTCTTTCTAGTTCACTGGTCCAAGGGCGGATATGTCAGTATACTAAATCCTCTTGCCTAAATCCTCGTTGCTTATTCTTTTATTTGAGCATATATCTTAGATATATAGTCATTTAGCTTTGTTATAGTATCTCACATACTTGTCTTATGCGTTAACCGTTTGCTATGAATCTTAAAAGATATTGGCCCGAAAATAAGATTGTCATAGAAGCTTACATACAGTTCTCTAAGTTCCCCATTTGTGCATATATCGTATCCATGTTGAGATAGATATAGGAAGAAAAAAAAAATGCCTTCCACCTGGTGCTTTAATGTATCTATACCAGGAATTAGTATGCTTGGCCCAATCCCAAAGACAAGTTAAATGGATTAGAGATATAAACCATGGAATTTAAATGCTTATGCCTACAAAAACTTTGCATAAGCCCACAATTGTTGCTCAATGTCCTTGGGAGGATTGTCACTTGCATGTTTTAACCTTTTTTTTCTTTTTTTTTTATACATAGGGGAATTGGCAGCTGTCTTTCCTTTGTGAACAACTAGTCATAGGGTCAAATTACATTGCCTTTGGTCGTAGCATTAAATCATGGAGCTACCACTATAACCCCTACCTCACCTTGGTAAACACGGCCCGGAGTAAGGGAGATCCCCGGTGGCTTGGGGTTGGTATCGCCGTCATCAAGTTGACGCATAGTCAGCGGATTCTAGTCAGACTACTATCTTTACCTTAGAGTGAGCATGCCCGCGAGGTTTGAACCTAGGTCTCCTCTTGATAAGTACCCAACGTCTTACCAATCCACCTAACCCTAACCTCTTTTAATACTATCCTAAGTTGAATATATAGTTTGATAATTTTAAACCTTTATTTATTAAAATCAATTAGAGGTGATGTCTAATCTAATGCCAAGGACAATTTAATTTAATGATGGTTAAGCCAATAATGAAAATGAGTGAAGGACCTTGTATTAACACATTGTTAAACCAATTGCAAAATTGGTCACATTTGAAGCTTTCATTTCTCTATCGGTTTTTTTTTTTGGTAAATAGTGTAGCTTATATTAAAGGGTTTTTTCCTGGCTCCCAAAACCAATAGTTACAAAACCTCATAGGAGGCTGGCATTTTAGAAGACTAAAATTAAAAAAAAAATGTTTTCGCAAATGGATAAACATTGTTCACCATACAATGATTAAAAGCTGGTAAGCCTAATAGCAACACCCCAAACAGTATTGATGCAGATAATATATGGACAACAGACACCCAAACCAGCATTGATGCATATAATATATGTAAAGTTGAAATATCCCTCATGAAAAACAAAACCCAGTAAGAACCCAGAGAAACATACACAAAAAAAGACCCACGACCCTCCATCATGCATCAACCACCTTCTTCTTCGCAGTGCTTTCCTCAGTCTTTATGAGCTGCTTTAGCTTCCTGCAAATGTTGTCAAGAGTACTGATAAGGCTGCTGATGAAGATGTTGGCAAACTGATGATGAATCTCCTGCTCCAGAGCTTTGTTGTTATCATCTAAAATGTGAGCCGAACCCACTGATCTTCGAACTTGCACTGGTCAGTTTGACCCATGATTTGCCCACTCTTGATTGGCTTCATTGACAATGTTTGAGGGTGGATTGTTATCCCATATAGATAAGGAATTCTGACTGATTCCCATGTTTGCTAAGAGGTCAACCAATCTATTTGCCTCCATGTACACATGTCTGCATATTACGTTGCCCTATCTTTTAATCATGTTTCTAGCTTCCCTGATGGCATTCATGACCTTCCACGAAGGATTGGAGTTGTTGTTGATATAATTTATTATGTTTAGAGAGTCCCCTTCTATTTCGTAGTTCCCTTTGTGCTTTTGGATGATGTTGAGACCTCTCCACAGGGCATGGGCTTCTGCTACGTGATTAGTTTGAATGCCTAGGTTCTCCGCAAAAGTGACCACAATCTTGTCGTTGCTATCTCTGACCAGTCCTCCTGCCCCTGCCATTCCTAGGTTTCCTTTAGAAGCTCCATCAAAATTGAGCTTAAGCCATCCTATCGAGGGGGGTTTCCATGAAGAAGTGTGCCTTGGGTGGGGATGAGTAACACGAGGATTATCTTCCCTGGGTATATTAAGACTACTGAATAGAAAAACCTCCAATCCCACATCAGGGGGTTCTGTGCAAGGGATGAGTCGGGAGTTCTCTGTGGTAAAGTTGATGATTTTGCTAGCAATAGAGGTAGGGTCCTTGGGAGTGTTAGAGAAAACCCTGTTGTTTCTTTCTAGCCATACCTGCCATAAGAAATGGTGAATGCATATTTTCCACAAAGATTTCAATCGAGGATTTTTGAAGGGATTGGGCCACTGAGTGAAAAACTCTGTCAGGGAGTTGGGTTGGACCCAGTTGATATGGAAACTGGACAGTAGGTTGCTCATCACAACATATGAGAATTCGCATTTAGTGAAAATATGGTTGATGGATTCCCAAGCCTTATAGCACAAGTGGCATCTGTTGGGTACCATCATCCCCCTCTTGATGAGATTATCAATGGATAGAATCTTGTTTTGAATTGCCAACCAAGAAAAAACTACCACTTTAGGGATGAGGTGCTTGATCCAGATTTGGCTAGGGGAAAAGGGAGCTTGCTGTGGATTGAGGAGAAGTTGGTAGGCATATTTGATAGAGAAACAACCATTGTCTGTTTCTTTCCAAATTAGATGGTCTTCTCTTCCATCTGTCGGGATCACTGTAGTATTCAACATAAGAGCCAAAGCCCTCGTTGCCCTGGTTATGTGCCCATCATTTGAGTTAATGTTGAGGTCTTTCCAGCTTTTAGACCCATTGATGTTTTGGATGAAGTCTGCTACTTTACTGCCTATGGTGTCGTCAAGGATGGGTTTTAGCACATATATCTCATCATCTTCAACTAGGGGCTGATCACTGACCCACCTGTCTATCCAAAATTTTATGGCGGTACCTGTTCCCAGCTGCCACCTTGAACCTTTTGAATAACTTCCCTGATTTGAATGATTGACTTCCAAAAAGTTGATCCTTCTTTGGGGATATCTTCATCAGTGAATTCTTTGTGCTGAAGGTATTTCCTCTGTATTATTGACACCCATTCTGCATTGAAACTTGTGTGAATTTTCCAGGCTTGCTTAGCCAGCAGAGCAGTGTTCATATGCTTGATTCTTCTAAGTCCCAGACCCCCTTGGTTTTTTGGCCGATAGACCTTTTCCCATCCAACCAAATGAATTTTTTGTTTCTCCTCTATGCCACCCCATAGGAATATTTTTTGTATTTGTTCGATTTGGGCATAGACTGAAGCAGGGGCTTTGAAGACTGAGAGGAAATAGGTTGGGATGCTTTGAAGGCATGCTGCGGTGAGAGTGATTTTACCAGCTTGGGTTAGGAATGCCCCTTTCCATCCTGCTAACTTTTTGTTTATCCTTTCCACCACATGACTCCACATGGACAATTTGGGACGACTGTAGAAAAGAGGAAGCCCCAGATAGTGAGTAGGGAACTCACCAATGCTACATTGAAGAATACGCCCGATTTTAATCTGCCTGGAAAGGGGGGTATTGATAAAAATGCTTTTGCTTTTGGTATAGTTGATTTCTTGCCCAATCGCTTTCTCATATAAATCAAGGATTTTTTTGATCATCTTGGCCTCCACTACTGAAGCATGGGTAGCGAGTATTGTGTTGTCCACAAATTGTTGGTGTGACAACGGATTTAGACTCGAGGCAGCCCTGATCCCTATGATATTTTTCTCACTGACAACACTCTTAAGTGCTCTTCCCAGAGATTCGGCAAGTATGATGAAAATAAAGGGTGACAAGGGATCTCCCTGCCTGATGCCTCTGCCACTAGGGAAATAACCTGCAGGTGATCCGTTAACCAAGACTGAGAAATGCGGGTTGGAGATGCAACCTCTGATTACATTTATCCATTCCCTATGGAAACCAAATTTTTGAAGAACAGCCAAAAGGAAATCCTTGTTTACTCGATCAAAAGCCTTACTGATATCTAATTTGAGAAAAAGGGTTGCTTTCTTGTTTTGGGAAGTTGAGTGGAGGACTTCATGCAGGGTGATTATGCCATCATGAATGGACCTTCCTTTGACCGAGCTGCCCTAACAAGGATCTATAATGAGCGGGAGAATTTCTTTGAGTCTTGTTGTCAAGGCTTTGGCAAAAATCTTGTATATGACATTACATAGACTGATGGGTCTGTAGTCATTCATGGATTTGCACTCAGGCCCTTTAGGGATTAGGGCAATGAAAGTGGAGTTGGTGCTTCTGGGGATGGCTTTGGATTTCTGCATGTGAATAATAGCTTTGCATATGTCAGCCCCTATGATATCCCAGTAAGTTTGAAAAAACCTGGGGGAGAAGCCATCAGGCCTCGGAGCTTTATCAGGGGCCATGGAGAAAAGAGCCTACTTTATTTCTTCATTGGTAAGGTCCTTGATGAGCATGTCATTCATTTCAGGGGATACCAGATTTGGAATATGTTGAAGAAGCTGATCCTGTGCCTGTTTGAACACAGTGGAATTAGTCCCCAACATTTTTTCAAAGAAAGTGACTGCTTCATCTCTGATGAGGTGGATGTCTCTCACACTTGTACCATCACTGTTTGTTAACTCCCTGATCTTGTTGGAGCTTCTGTGGCGAAGAGTGGAAGCATGGAAGAATTTTGTGTTTGAGTCCCCGTCCTTGAGCCACAAGGCTCTAGACTTTTGTCTCCAGTACATTTCTTCCTTGGCCAGAATGTTGTGGTAATCGGCAAGGAGCTTTTTCTCTTCATTCCTTATTTGTATGCTCATTTGCCCTTTTTGAATTTGATCTTCTATAGATTTGAGCTTGTTGATGATTTGCTCTTTGTTTTCAAAAATATTACCAAACACTTCCTTGTTCCATATTTTGATGTGGTCTTTGATTATTTTGAGTTTTTGGGTGACTTGAGCGATGGGTGATCCAACCACCTATTGTTGCCACCACCCTGCAATTTGATTACGTAAATATGGATGGAGAACCCACATTGCCTCGAATCTGAAAGGGGTCCTAAAAATTGGAGGCTTGTTAGCTTCGAACAGAAGAGGGTTGTGATCCGAGCCGATTCTGGGCAGGGAAATGAGGGAGGCATCACCAAACAGAGGTATGGCTTCTTGAGATAAGAAGAATCTGTCTAGCTTAACTTGGATCAGATTGTTCCCTATTCTTCTGTTATTCCATGTGAATTGAGCTCCCCGAATCTGGATGTCCATTAGGTTATTTTCAGTGACAAAACCATGGAAGTCCTGAATACTTTTGGTAGGGATGTCATTTCCTCCTGCCTTATCTGATGGGTAAAGGGGGGAGTTGAAATCCCTGACCAAAACCCAAGGGAAATTTTTGAAAGCCTGCCTCATTTGACTTAATTGGTCCCAAAAGGAGCTCCTACTGAGGGGATTGTTTGGAGCATAGATATTAGACAGGATCCAACATTGATCCTTGTCTTTGCAAAAAAACATGATGTTTATAACTCTATCTGAGGACGAGATTACTCTACCATCTACTTTCTCTGGATCCCAAAGGCACAAGAGACCCCCATATGGGCCTTGGTTGGGACTGAAAATGCTTCCACTATTTTTCCAAATGGCGTTGCCCGCCTTGCATGCTTTTGACTGATCTAACTTAGTCTCTTGAATAATGAGGATTGTTGGTTTGATTTCTTTTCTAACAATGCTAACCAACCTCTGCTTGACCGCGTTGTTGAGGCCCCTCACATTCCATGAGAGTATCCTCATATGGAAACTTTGGATGATTTCTTGCCCCCTTTTGACTATTGCACAGGGGGTTTGGATAATTTGGGATCTTCCTTCGGGTGGGTAAACATTTTTGGAACAAGGGTTGTTTGGACGCCATTGGCTATGTCCTCAGCAGTTTGGCTTCTTATTTGCTCTTGGATATTAGGCCTTCCCCTTTTCTTGTCATTTCCAACATCCACACAGGATTTTTTGGAGCTTCGAGTGTTTTTGGGACTGAAATCTACTCTTGTTTTCTCGATAGCCTCTTGGGAAAGAATATTTTTAGGAGGGGGATCAGGGGAACCTAGTTTGACTGGAGATAAAATAGGGCTGCTGGTGGGAAGGGGATACTGCAAAACTTCTTCAATGGTGGGGATTTGGAGGTCGACATTTAGGTCTGACCTATCATTTTCTTGCTGAGTGAAAAACCCTTCATTTATTTCTAAATAAGAGTGGGTGAGATTACCCAAAATATCAAATCGATTGGGATGAGCGAATAGGGAGCTTACCTGAGCTTGGTCTTCTTATTGTTCTGGCTACACTTTTTGCTTCCCTTTGTTTGCCATAGGGTTTTGCCCTGGTGCTTGCTGGAAAGGGTTTCTGCTGTAGATTTGCCTGGTCTTTTGCATAGGGGGCTTCCTAGGGGAGCAAAAACCTTGGTTCCTATAGAGATGGTTGCCAGAATCTACCTCCTTCTAAGGTCTGAGGGAGGGGCAGTGGGACTTGAGGTGTCCTTGGGTTCGACATTCGATGCAGAATGTCGGTTTGTTTTCGTACTCTATGGCCTGGCAATGACGAAAAGAACCATAGACTAGGTTGATTCGAGTTGGGAGCTGGGAATCAATATTTGCGTTGATGCATATTCTGGCTTGGGTCAACCTGGTGCGAGCTTTGGTGGTTGAATCCATGGCCACCATTTCCCCTATGTATCTGCCTATTCCTTGCAGGATATCTTCATGCCAAAATTGGCTAGGGAGTCCTAGAAGACGAACCCACACTGGAGCAAAATTAATGCTCTGAGTTTCGGCATTAAAATATTCCCCCCATCTGCGAATGAACAAACTCTTCTTCCCGTAGAACCATGGCCCCCCTATTAGAATGCGAGTTGCATCTTCGGGATTGTTTAGGCGGATTTGAAAGAACCCTCTAGGGAGAGCTACAATCTCAAGATTCCCTAAAACTTTCCACCTGGTAGTGGCCCACCGCCTAATGGATTCCATGTCCGGTCTGCCGCCAACGAACTTCCCAATCAAAGAGTGTTCTTCTAGGGAAAGATATTCGACCATTAGGGTTTTTGGAATCACTAAGTCTTCTTCGACCGCTGTCAAAGGGCTTCGGTCCTTGGTAGATTTCTGTGATTTGGTACCCGTGACCTTTTCGAGATAATATGCAGACCCGGAGGGCCCAGCATCGGTCCCACCTACTTTGGGATAGCCCTCGTTCTTGTCCGGGGGGTCCTTCCTCGAGTCTTTCTCCCGCTTAGTGGAAAGGTTTGTTTCAGCATCAGCATCTGACTCATCCGTGCCCTCCCCTGTAGCAGAGTTGGGAATCTCACCTGGTTCAAAGTTCCTCATCGTTTTCGCACCCAATACATTCTCGCCAGAACTTACCTGAGATAATATGCTCGTCATTGCTCCTCGAAACCCTGATGCAGGAAACTGTAAAAAAAATTGATATGTTACTGTTGTTGTAGGTTTTTGATGAATTTATCTGATGCAAAAAACAGTGCAAAATTTTTGAAGACAATACTTGTAAATGTAAAGAACTTACCATATATGAACATTGATGTAATTGTAAATATGACAAAGGGATATTCTCACTGTCTGTTTTTTTTAATTATTATTTAATAAATCATGGCATGTGATCTCCCTAAGAGCAAGCCATAAATATGGCACAATTATAATGGTTATTTTCTTTTGAGAGTGATATATATATTTATTTTTTATTTTAAAATAAAAAGATTATCTTCGAAAATGGAATGAATTATTAATGTCGCCATGCTGAAACTTTTTATTTATTTATTTAAATTAAAAAAATCTCAATCAACCTTAATTTTATGATTATATCACATGGGTGGGATACGAGTTTTCTTGAGAGCAACATTTCAATGGTCAACACACGGTCCCATAATCCCATGGAACACGGACATTCTTCTCGTTTTTTCGGGGTCAGACAGAAATAAATAAGAATTATATGGTAGTCATTGAATGTTTGTTGGTTGGTTGGTTGTTTTAGTTTGATTTGATTAGTTATTTTTGTTTTTATTTAATGAGTTAGAAATTTTAGAGATTCTTTACTCAATATAAATAAATAAATAAATAAGAGTTGTAAGATTTTTGGAATTTTAAATAGGAGGTTTAAAATTCATATTGGGGAGAGAGAGTTATACACCTTTCTTTGACGAGGGTTGGATAAATATATATTAAGTAAATAATATTTTTTATGATATTCCTTTCATATGATTTATGGTCTTATAAATGTTAAAAACTATTTTATCTTTTACCTTTATTTATATATAGATATATATATAACAATTTTTTAATAAATACAGTGATGAGTACAAAAGTAAAACAGGGTATAAGATTGAGAACAAATTGATGGAGAGTAAAGGGTTTACCACTTCATATTCATATTCAGTCTAGTACATGAACCTTAACATTTTATATGGTGAACCTTAACAAAATAAAAATAAAAAATTGCTTGAGAAAAATGGGTTGTATTTTGGTCTCCCACCCTTGATAAATCACAACACTCTTCTATAAAGCTTGAGAGTTTGTAAACTTGTTTAATTCCATCTCCATTGAGATGCTATAACTAGATTCATAAAAAGTTTGAATTTTTTATATTTATTTTTTTGATCTTCTTCAATTTTTTGTATAGATATAAATATTCAACATATTTTTTTCTTGACAATTTCCAATATTGTTCATTCATCCATTCAAGTAAAATATTGATTAGTGATGGTCTTTGATGATGCCAAGTTGCCAAGTTGTCATTGTGCCACTTGAATATCCATAACTGCTCTGTTGGCTCCATATTTTTGTTGCTTTGCTTTGATATTTTGAATGATTGGTCATGTTGTTTCTTGATGTTGTTGCACCCTTTTGAAATCTAGAAATATTATGCTCTTTCTGTCAAACACTGCCATACTTAATACCTTTTTTACTCCATGTAAAAATAAAATATTGATGCCTTAAGCCATGCCTCCAAGATTATTGTTGCTCAGGGTGGTTTGGGTATAGATATGCTGTAACCTTAACCTGATTTTTGGTTTCCTTTGATTCTTCAACAATTTGTTTTTAAATTTAACTTTAAATTCTTCTTCACAATATTCTCTCTTATACCTTTCTTTTGGTGCATCCTTGTGCACTTTTAACAAGGCTTCCTTGGAATTTTTTGTTGCTTCTTCCATGGGATCTATTGTTTCTATGACTATAAATTCAACTTTTGAGTTTTTTAATGGTTCTTCAACTTGTTTCCTTATCATAACTGCTTTTTGCTTCTCCTTGGATCCTTGCTTCTTAAAAAATTTCTTTCGAATGTGATCATTAACTTGTACATTGTCATCTATATTTTTATGTCCTCTTTATTCATTTCTTTCAATTCCCTCTAAAGCCTTTTTAGTTTTCTTCGTCTTTTGATGGTGACCTTCAAACTAGCTATCTTTTTATATGGGTTCCACTGACTCAAGAATGCATGATCCAATTCATCCCAGTTGGAATTCCATTCCTTACGAACATTTATCCACCTATCATAAGCTTGTTCTTTTAAAAGATAAAAAAGTTTGTATTTCAAAAATAAATCACTAGAATATTGAGATCTAAACTTCATCCACCATTCTCGAGCATTAATGTTATCCTTCCAATAAAAATTCATAACTCCATGATATCAATCCAAAAAAAATCCAAAAGAAGCTAGGGATTTGAAAAGAAAAAAGACTAGACTTTTTCAATTTTTTTCAATCTCCTCTAATCCTTGCTATCAGTGGTAGAACAATTTAAATGTAAAATAATTGACATATAAAAGAATGCAATTGTCCATTATGACTTTGCATTAATCCATTAACAAGGTTCTCCTCCAAAGGATTCAACACTATTGCACAAATTGTTGCTATTGTTGTGAAGAAATATGGATGGCTTTGATGGCGGCATGGTTCTTCTTGATGGTGGCGATGACAATGTTAAAACTTCATTTTTCTTGTAAACAAGATATTGCACCTGAAACCCAAATCACTTCTCTTTGTCGGTAATCTTAAATTTACTTCTCTTTGTTGGTAATCTTGTCGGTACTCTTCTCTTGCGCAAATCTTCTCTTTTGTGAATCCCCTCTTACCCTTAATCTTATCTTTTTGATAATCTTCTCTTCTTCCTTCATGTCCTCCGGCTACCTAAAGTTTTCAAAGAAGTTGAACCTTAACATTAGTCAAATAGTGTTAATTCAAATAGTTAAATTACGGTTAAATTTCTCAACTTTGAAGGAGACCTATGTTCAAATCTTGTTAAGAAATACATATATATTTGTAATATAACTATGTGGTTACATGTGTTCCCCAAACCCTGTAAGGGGGATGGAGGTCCAAGGTTCAAATCTTGGGCCTCGTCGGACTAAACGCTTGTCCATTTCCTGGTGCTTTCAACAGCGTAAAAGGTTTAAAATGATCATGGCATGGTGGTTATAGGGGCGGACTTTGCAAATATCTGTGTGGCGGCTTTCGAGGCGGACAACACATAATATTGTGGCAGCCATAAAAATTTGAATTCATGGTGGCTATTGATTCCACCATGTAAAATCAAAAAAAAAAAACTATGTGGTTACATACAAAGAAGGCCTACTCCAATCCCATATAACCAATTAAAAGGGGGAAGGGGTTACATTTGTTGTTAATAATTAATTTAATATAACCATGTATTTAATAAATAATAACAATTTATCAAATGACAATAGCTCAACTAGTTATATTCCTCAACTTTCAAAGAGGATACCTAGGTTTAAATATTGCCAAGCAATACATATATAATTGCCAACCTGTTTTAATACCACTACATGGCCATGATGTAATAGGAGTGAGGTCCATTTCAATTCTATATAACCATTTGATAAAAATAAATAATAATGACTTGAAAAATAATTTCAATAATATATGTTTGTTATATTCAAACTTGTCATGTGGACTAAAAATTTTGAAAGAAAAAATAATTATACATCAACAAATTCAACCTAAACTATGAACACAACCAAAAGAAGTACATAGATGCAAAGATCAAATAGAAGAAAAAATGCTTATAACCCAACTAAGATCTAGTTCACACCAGCTCAGATGTAAAACTAGAAGATGGACAATTCCTCAAGAGGTATGGTTAGAATGAATATATATTTTGCACAACAAGAGTAATGGAGACCGAAAAATATTTTGTCATGAAATGTGAAGCCTACAAGAACATTAGGATTGCATATGAGGACACTCTAAAAGTAAACTCATTAATGGAAATTTTTAAAGAATTGAGAATAAAAAAACAAGGAAACTTTTCATAAAAATTAATAATAGAAGAAACACACTCCAAAAAATGATAAAAGGATGTTGAGTTTTTTTTACTTTGTTGAAAAAAAATTCTTAGATGTTGTTAAACTTTGGAAGTTTGAATAGGGGGCCCAATGTTTCAATCCAAAAGGGAATAGGGTTGTACACCATACCCCATCTTATATTAAATCTCTTGGTCCCATAGACTATTTTGGTCTCATGGACATAATTAAAATCATTTTATTTCACTTTAGATATAAATTAATATCAATGGTTTGCATAAGGGATTGATGTATAAGAAAAAAATAATGATTCATTTGGTCATTATTGCAAGAGTGTCAGTTGTAGTGTGGGGAGTTAATTTAGGATACATTCATTTGATTTCTTTCTCAATAATATCCTGGATAAATTTGTTTAGTGTTTTAAAAGTAAAGTAAAGTAGTGTTTAATGTCCATGATATTATAGGCATATGAGATGATCCTTCTAAAGGATGTTGTTTACCTATTGTGTGTTTATCCAGCAAAACTTTGATTACCAAAGTATGGTGTCTAATTCTACCCATTGGATTGAAACCTTGGATCTCCTATTTGCAATTCTAAAACCTTATCATTAGGCCCACTCAAGTTGTGTGTTTTGCTTAAGTCTATGACTTTCTCACATCATTATTTTGTTTATTTATATGTAAAGCAAATATTTCTATGTATATTATATCACTTAATGTGTGATTTTTCCATCTAGTTATTTAAAAAAATATCTATCTCTACTAAATTTACCTACCTCTTTGTCAAAGTTTGGATAATTTAATTGAAAGCAAGGATTTTCACACCCTACATTAAGGTTCTAACCCTATGGTTGAGCCTTAACATTTTAGCCTAAGTAATTCAAGGCAAGTGGTGGGGAATGAAAAGTTTCACACCATAAACCAAGGTTTTAATCCTATGGGTGAACACTCATATTTTGTCTGGATTGGAGCAAGTAATGGTCACCAAGAATTTTTATGCCATAATCCAATGTTTCAATCCCATGAGATGATCCTTGACATTTAACCTAATGGACATGGGCCAACTAATGATGAGTGAGGAGTTTCACACTATAAGATAAGGTTTCAAACCCATGGGTGAATCTTAATCATTACTATGGTTCTAATTTGATGGATGAAACTTAACATTTTCTTTAATGGATTGGGTCAACCAGTGGGAAGTGGGAACTTTAAGTCTATAAGCCATAGTTTCAAACCCATAATGTGAATCGTAACATTTAACTAAATGGATTTGGAATAAGTATTGGAAGGCAAGGAGTTTTACATTATAGCCAAGGTTCCAATTCCATGTGTGAAGTTTAACATTTACTGAAGGGATCTAGGACAAGAAGTTTTATATCATAAACCAAGGTTCCAATTCCATGTGTGAATTCTAATGCTTTCCCATAGGTTTGTCACGAACAATAGGGAATACAAAATTTCATACTATAAGTCAAGGTTCCAATCCTATTGGTGAATCTTATAATAAACCTTGATTCGGACAAATGATAAATGCTTATGTGCTCCAAATTGAGGATCTAAGGTTCAAATTCGAAATGGGGTGGCTTTTATACACCAAGTTTTTAAATAAACATAATATTATGGGATCCATTCAATCCATATGACTAAATTTATCCAAGGCATTGTGGAGTAACAATAAATGGGATGTGATGTATGATCACAATTGAATTTTAAATCCCCTCATTATAATGAGCATTTTCTCATTAAATAAACCAATGGTAATACGAACTAATGTGATGGCATGACAACGTGGTTTTTTAAAATAGTGTAACTAACTTAGATATGTACAAAATAAATTAAATTACAATTAAATTTCTTAACTTTGAAGGAGACCTATGTTCAAATCCTGTTAAGCAATACATGTATATTTGTAGGTCTATTTCAATCCCATATAACCAATTAAAAAGGGGGAATGAGATTACATTGGTTGTTAATAATTAATTTAATATAATCATGTATTTAACAAATAATAATTATTTATCAAATGACATTAGCTCAATCAGTTATATTCCTCAACTTTCAAGGGGGAGACCTAGGTTTAAATATTGCCAAGCAATACATACATAATTGCCAACTTGTTGTAATACCACTACATGGCCATGATGTAATAGGAGTGGGGCCTATTTCAATCCCATATAACCAATTGACAAAAATAAATAATAATATTTTGAAAAATATTTTCAATAATATATGTTTTTTTTATTCAAACTTGTCATATGGACTAAAATTTTTGAAAGAAAAAAATATTATACATCAACAAATTCAACCTAAACTATGAACACAACCAAAATAAGTACATAGATGCAAAGATCAAATAGAAGTAAAAATGCTTATAACCCAACTAAGATCCATTTCAC
The DNA here is from genome assembly GCA_028583015.1 of Wollemia nobilis. Classification (NCBI taxonomy): domain Eukaryota; kingdom Viridiplantae; phylum Streptophyta; class Pinopsida; order Araucariales; family Araucariaceae; genus Wollemia; species Wollemia nobilis. The sequence goes on from JAQPPZ010001808.1 coordinate 6,005,364, forward strand.
ACCAACTCAAATGCAAAAACTAGAAGATGGATAATTCCTCAAGAGGTATGGTCATAATGAATATATCTTTTGCACAACAAGAGTAATGAAAATATTTTATCATGAAATGTGAATCCTACAAGAACATTAGGATTGCATATGAGGACACTAAAAAAGTAAACTCTTTAATGGAACATTTTAAAGAATTGAGAATAGAAAAAACAAGAAAAAATTTCATCAAAATCAATATCAAAAGAAACACACTCAAACAAGATGATAAGAGGATGTTGAGTTTTTTGACTTTGTTGAATAATTTTTCTTAGATTTTATTAAACTTTGGAACTCTGAATAGGGGGTCCAAAGTTTCAATCCAAAAGGGAGTAGGATTGTACACCATACCCCATATTAAAGCTCTTCGCCCCATTGACTATTTTTGGCTCATGAACATAATTAAAATCATTTTATTTCACTTCAGATATAAATTAATATCAATGGTTTGCATAGGGGGATTGATGTATAAGAAAAAAATAACGATTCATTTTGTCATTATTGCAAGAGTGTCAATTGTAGTCTGGGGAGTTAATTTATGATACAGTCATTGATTACTTTCTCGACAGTGTCTTGGACAGATTTGTTTAGTGTTGTAAACCTAAAGTAAAGTAGTGTTTAATGTCCATGAGACCATAGGCTATATGAGATGGTCCTTCTCAAGGATGTTGTTTGCCCATTGTGTGTTTTTCCAACAAAACTTCAATTACCAAAGTATGGTGTCCAATTCTACCCCACATTGGATTCAAACCTTGGATCTCCTATTCGCAATTCTAAAACCTTACCATTTGGCCCACTCAAGTTGTGTGTTTTGCTTAAGTCTACATCTTGCTTACATCATTATTTTGTTTATTTCTATATAAAATAAATATTTCTATAATTATTATCACTTGTTGTGTGATCTTTCCATCTAGTTATTTAAATAAATATCTATCTCTACTAAATTGACCTACCTCTTTGTCAAAGTTTGAAGAAATTAATTGAGAGCCGGGATTTTCACTCCACACATTAAGGTTCAATTCCTATGGTTGAGCCTTAACATTTTAGCCTAAGGAATTCAAGGCAAGTGGTGGGAAATGAAAATTTTAACACCATAAACCAAGGTTCTAATCCTATGGGTGAACCCTAACATTTTATCTAGATTGGGGTAAGTAATGGGTACCAAGGAGTTTTATACCATAATCCAATATTTCAATCATGTGAGATGATCCTTGACATTTAACTTGATGGATATAGGGCAAATAATGAGAAGCAAGGAGTTTCACACTATAAGAAAAGGTTTCAAACCCATGAGTGAATTTTAATAATTACAATGGTTCTAACTCGATGGGTGGAACTTAACATCTTATCTAATGGATTGAGGCAACTAGTGGGAAGTGAGGACTTTAAGTCTATATGTCATAGTTTCAAACCCATAATGTGAACCTTAATATTTAACCTAATTGATTTGGGACATTGAATGGAAAATTTCAATTCTTCAGAGGGTAACTATGATCTTAGGATGTGATGGCGAACGAACATCTAAATTACAATTCTACGATGGGCGAGAAGCATAAATGCAGGAGAAAGATCTTGGGGAATGGTTCGCAAGTGCACGGTGACTCCAAATGCCACCAGACAGGGAGCGAAACACCAAGTAAAACCTTTGTAGGCACGACAGAGGATAGGAATGGAGATTATAGGAGAAAAGACCCACCGAATAAAATATAAGCGAGCAATAAGAGGAACAACCATGTTTCATTCACATAAGCACTCCAAGGGAAACCTAAACCCTCACTCGTGGCATCAAACACCTTCGTAACCCAAGGCTATGACATCTTCTATCCAGAGCAAGTTATGGAAGAGTATGCCACCCGCGATTCATTTTCCTTGGTAGGGAAATTTGTTGGAGGAAGACCTGATATGGATTCACTCTGGTGTTGGGCACCAATCAAGTGGAAAACTAAAGGATTCCTAGAACTGTCAGCAATGTCTAGAGGATTTTTCATGATTTACCTCAATACACAGGAAGACACAAACCGCATTCTAGCAGGGGGCCCATGGTTCTTTGATAGAAGAAGCCTACTCCTTCGCAAGTGGGGAGAAGACTTCAACCCATAATCACAGAGCTTAAACTATGCTCCCATTTGGGTTTGTCTCCTAAATATGCCCTCTCATTTCTTTCGTGAAGATGTGCTCCAAGGTATAGCTCGAGCAATCAAGGAATTGGTTACCATTGACCCAGCAACTCGTGCCCGGGCCTATCTGATGCAGACCCGCATATGCATCAATGTCAACCTAGAAACTCATCTCCTTGACCATGTTAACCTAATTTATGGCTCTGACCATCGGATACAGCCACTGGAGTACAAAAATAAACCTACATTCTCCTCAAAATACCAATTATAGGGGCACCTTTCATCCTAGTGCCTGAAACGCAAAAGCGCGCATATTTATCCCCAAACTTTGGCCTGTCCAGTCCATGGAGAAAACCAGAAGACAAAAATCAAAATGGGATAGATCCAGAATCACAAGGGCAAGCAACAGGCCCTACCCTCCCCATACGATGATATACATAAGGCAAGTAGTCTGTTCACTATCTCTAATAAGTTCATTTTACTCAATAATTTTGTTCTCAATGATAAATTCTATGATGAGGAACCCCCTTGTGATAAAATACTTGTTTCTAATCTAATCATCCAATCCTACCCCAAGGCCAACATCCCCTAGAAAAAATCCCTTCCACCTCCCCTGTGCCCTTCTTCCCCACCCAACAACGGTCATGAATCCTAGAGTTATCCCCCCCAACCCCCACCGTCCCCTAATCCTCCACAAAATTATCCCCCACCCAACAAGACTAGTTCACCCCTCTCCCCATCTAAATTCCTCGATTTTGTGCCTGATGACGATGATTTTTCCCAAGAATCCCCAGAACCATGGATTCCAAAATAAACTCGAAGTTTCAAAAAATCCCATATTGATGTGGGAAGAGATAGAAAAAAGGGTAGGTCCTCTGGCACAGACCTGAGAAGCCGGGATACAGTTGAAGATATAGCCAATGGTGCCCAAAAAACCCTATTCTAGGAATTTGGGATGATCAACAGGGAAGAAACTAAGAGATCCAAACCCCCTACGTAGCAAGGTAAAGGGGACAAAAAACCCTCCAAAAGTTCCAAATGAAAGTCCTCTCCTGGAATGCGAGAGGGTTAAATGGGGCAACTAAAAAAATACTCATTGCTACCATGTGGAAAGAAACTAATCCCACCATTTTCCTTATTCAAGAAACCAAATTAGATGATCAATGGTCACCTAGAATTGCCAAGACCATTTGGAGAAAAAGTGAGTTCACCTTTACACCAAAAATTGGTACCTCAGACGGACTCCTCTATCTATGGGACCCAACCAAGGTAGAAGGTAGAGTCATATCAGTTGAAGGGTGCATGTCCAATATCTACTTCCATGATTCTAACACCCAACTATCTTGGGTTATGACAAATGTGTATGCCCCTAACACGTCGCAGGGCAAATTGATCCTGTTGAATAATCTCATTTCGATGAGACAAGCTGTCAATGAAGTCCCTTGGATCTTAGCAGGGGACTTTAACACCCCCTTGCATCCTTCAGAGAAGAGAGGTGGGAATGTCATAACCCCCAAAGCCATAGATGACTTTGCACACTTTGTAGACTCAAATGAACTAATGGACATCTAGCTGAGAGGGTCCCAGTACATGTGGAGTAACAGAAGGATGGACAGACACCTCATCCAAGAAAAACTAGACATGTTTTTGTTGTTCCAATAAGTGCTTCCCTTCTTCGGTGATGTTATCCTGTAGGCACTCCAAAAAATCGAGTACGATCACAGCCCCCTGATTTTTGAAACTATTAATAGATCTCAGTTCAAAATCCTATTCCAGTTTGAATCAATATGGACACAGCACCTAGATATCAAAAATCAGATTACCGAATGGTGGGGAGAAAGATTTCTTGGGACTATCATTAACCAGGGAATGCAGAAACTTTGATCGATTAAGGTCAAATTGAAGGTGTAGAACAGAGAGACATTCGGTAATATCTTTGAAAAAAAGAATAACATCAAAAACAGATAAAAAATTTGAGGACAAGTTCCAATAGGGGAAGGAGGATGATAATCTCATAGATGAGAAGCGAGTTCTACTTTCAAAATACCATAACACCCTACGGAAGGAAGAGATGTTCTAGTGTCAAAAATTGAGACAGTTGTGGCTTAAGGAAGGAGACTCCAACTCCAAAAAAAATCACATCTCCACCCTCACGCATAGGGGAGCTAACAAGATCAAGGGCTTCACCAAACAAGACGGGTCTTTCATCTCAAATATCCACTAGATTTGGGATGAAGTAGTCTGCCACTTTGAATCCCTCTTGAGATCCCTCCCTTCCTCCTTCGATCAGGCCACGGATACCCTTCTCGAGAACATTCCCAAATCCATCCTTGAGGCCATGAATAACCTCCTCCTTAGCCCTCTTTCCCCTAAGGAGATCCACCAGATCCTATTCTCCATGCAACCAGACCAAGCCCCTAGTCCCGACGAGTTTCCCCTCAGGTTATTCCAAACCTACTGGGACATCATTGGCCCCGACATCTGCCAAGCTATTTCTGAAATGCAGCTCACCAGATCCATTCCCAAGGATGTCAACTCCACTTTCCTTGCTCTCATTCCCAAGGGGCCCAATACCTAGTACCTTTCTGATTACCGCCCCATAATCCTGTGCAATATATAAAATCTTGTCCAAAGCCATGGCCAATAGACTCACAAGCATTCTCCCTTCCATCATCGACCCATACCAAGGTAGTACTATCAAAGGTCGAAACATTGTTGATGGTGTCATCACCATTCATGAGCTCATCCATTCAGTCCATACCTCCAACAAGTTTGCCTTCTTCCTGAATCTTGACATGAATAAAGCCTTTGATAGAGTGGACTAGGAGTTTTTGACCAGAGTCCTTCTCAAGTTCTGCTTCCATGAGAACTGGGTCAAGCTGATCTTGAACTGCATCTCTTCTTCTTGGTTTTTTGTGCTTGTTAATGGATCAGTAGTAGGGTATTTTTCCAGCACCAGAGGACTAAGACAAGGGGATACCCTCTTTCCCATCCTTTTCATTATCCTGACTGAAAGCCTAGGGAGAGTTATCAAAAATGTTTGTACTAAAGGGTTGATATCCAATATCAAGGCTGCATCCAACCGTCAGCCCTCGACTAATCAATAGTTTGTGGATGACACCCTGCTAGCCACTACAACCTCTATTTCGAAAGCCAAAATCATCAATTTTATCTTCAACATCTATGAGGAAGTTGTTTGTCAAAATATTAATTTCTCAAGAGCAAACTCTACTTCATCAACACCCCTATGAAGTGGCAGGTCAAATTCATGGGTATCTTGGGTTGTGATATTGCTGACCTCCTAACTACCTACCTTGGCCTCCTAATGTTCCAAGGGAGACCAACAAAGGCTATGTGGAACAATGTCACCAAGAGAATTCATAGGAAACTAGCAAGTTGGAAAGGGGCTCTCCTCTCCCAAGCAGGCAAAGCAACCTTGTTCAAGTATGTCCTCCAAAGCATCCCGATGTACTTTCTATCAGTCTTCCAAATCCTCGAGACTGTGGGAGAAGCTATAGAAAATATCCAGAAACGCTTCCTATGGGAAAGGACTCATAGCTAGTGGAAGTTTCACCTTGTGTCCTGGGATAAAGTGTGCACCCCTAAATATAGAGGCGAGATCAGTTTACGCAGGATCAACCTTATGAATGAGGCCCTTTTGGCCAAACAGGCATGGAAGATGATCACCAATGTCAATCTAGAATGGGTTTCTATTGTCAAGAGAAATTACTTGCAACAACACTCTTTTAGGTACGAAGGGACTCTTAGTACTGGCTCCCATTTTTACCAATCCATAATCCACACCAAGCATCTTCTCCAAAAGGGGATCAAATGACAACTTGGGGACGGTAAGGATATTGACTTCTGGCATGATCCGTGGGCCAAGGATGAGTCCCTCGTCAAAGACCCCGACATTGCAGAAATCAAACACCTTACTGAAAGCAAATTTGGTCCTATAGTTACCGAATTTATTACTACCAACCAAGATAGTCACAGGTGGAAACAGATCCATTTAAGAATTAGAAACACAGTCTTAAATAAAGCCCTATCTGATCTGCAGTCTGTCCTCAGGGTAAATTTTATTCCCCAAACCTAGATGGTAGATAAGATTTGCTGGAAAGGCAACAGCGATGGGCAATTATCTATGAAATCCACTTCTTGGTTGGAAGACATTCCTCCTAAGCAGCCCAACACCAATGATAGCCCTGCCATAGCCAGGACCATATGGCTCAAGCACCTTGTCTCGAAGGTGGCCCATTTATGTTGGCTTGCGGTCCACAACAGGATCCTAACCACTAAAAACTTGATCAAAAGAGGTGTCATCATCCCCAGAAGATGTTATCTTTGCACTCAGGCATGGGAGTCCACCCAAAATTTTCTCCTTGACTGTCCCTTCGCCATTGATGTTTTTTCTTCCCTGATCAGCACGTTCCATATCAACTAGGTGTGGCCCAAGTTCGTCCTTGACTTGTTCACCCAGTTGTCTAGTATTTTCAAGAATCCCATACTCAATTTCCTCTGGAAAGCCCTACTGCACCATGCAATTTGGTAAATCTGGCTAGAGCAAAATAATCGTATCTTCAATGATAGTCTCAAAAATACAGAAACAGTGACCAACAGAGCTTTGTCCTTTGCTATAAAAATTGCTAGCCTCATCCCGTGCACGAACGTCCCTACTTCTAGGTTGGATTATTCCTTGTTCAATACTCTCAATATTTTCACCAAGTGTTCAAGAACCCAGAAGCCCCACACCACCAGGAGTAATGCCAAGTGGAATCCCCCACCCCCAGGTTGACTTAAGGTCAATTTTAACAGGTCCTCCAAAGGAAATCTAGGGGATGCAGGGATTGGAGGAGTCATAAGGGACCACGCTGGAAACATAATCATGGCTTTTGCTAAAAATTTAGGAGTTTAGACCAACAACTACATGGAAGCCTGAGCTCTCTGGAGAAGTATTGAGGTCAGCAGGTCTTTGACTAAACCTATCATCTTCGAAGGAGATTTTCTTATTGTGGTTAGTCACATGAATAACAATAGCAATGGAGGATGGAATATCCACAACATAATTCAAGAATGCCAAGCTTCCTTATGTCAACGACCTCAAAGCATGATTCATCATGTGTTTAGAGAGGCGAACAAGGTGGTATACCTTCTGGCCAATAGAGCGGCCAACTAAGCCAACCTGATCATATAGGAAGATGCCTTCCCCTAGGATGTCATGAAGGCAACCAACCATGATGTACAGCTTAGTCATAAAGAGCAGGAACTCCTTGTTGTTCTCAAGGCCCTCCTTGCCTCTGATCAGAAAGATGTTGAGCAAGAAGGAAATGAGGAATCCCAATAGTTCTAGGAAGATGATAGCAGGCAGTTGGACAGCCTTTGTTTGTAATGGTCTTAGTTTATTTCTATCTTGTCTGTTTTTGTTTAAATATGTATCTAGCCTGGATAGTTTCTAGAATGTATCAATTTTGTACTACTGGATCTATCAATGCCCAATGTAATAGGGACGGAACCCTTCAACCTGAATAGTAAATAAAAAAATTTACCTACCAAAAAAAAGAAAGTGAGTTTCACACTCTAGCCAAGGTTCCAATCCCATGTGTGAACTTTAACATTTATTAAAGGGGTTTGGGATAAGCAATGGGTGTGAGGAGTTTCATATCATAAACCAAGGTTCCAATCCCATGGGTGAACTTTAATGTTTGCCCATAGGTTTGACACAAACAATAGGGAATAAGGATTTCATACTATAGGTCAAGGTTCCAAACTTATGGATGAATCTTATAGTAAACCTTGATTGGGATAAAAGATAAAGGTTTATGTGCTCCAAATAAAAAATCTAAGTTTCAAATTCAAAATGGGGTGGGTATTATACACCAAATTTAAATAAGCATAATATGATGGGATCAATTTCAACCCCATACCTTTTTTGGGAGGGTTCAGAATTTCAATCGTATATTGTCAACTAAATTTGTTCCAGGTATTATAGAATAAAAATAAATGAGATATGATGTATTATCACAAATTTATTTCAAATCCCCTCGTTATAGTGGATACTTTCTCATTAAGGCAACCTATGGTAATACAATTTAATGGAATACCATGTGGGTTTTTAAAATATTATAACTAACTTCCGACATATACAATACAAATATCTATTAATTGTCAAAATATATTAACCTCACCTCAGGTATCTCAATCTTTTTAAAGCTATATATAGAGTATAGGCTTCTCAATTTTGATATCCTTAGTGGATATTTGTATTATAGATGTATAATCGAGTAGCATTGACATTGGCATTGTTGTTTGTATTGACAAATGGAATAAAACAATTTCCTTTATTATAGTATAAATGATAAAGCAAAGGGAATGCATTTCTTGTTGAATTTTGTTTCCCTAAAACAATTTTTTGTGCAACGAAGATAATCTTCAATCCTTAGATGTTTTAATGATATGGAGACATAATCTATTGTAGGTATTATCTTGCTTAATTAACTTGTGAATGCAATTTAGATTTTAACTATTTATTTTGAAATAGGATATTTTAAAATTCATTTAAAATTTGTGTTTTTTCAATGAGTTTACATAGGTTTTTATGAGGAATTATGCTTCCCTCATTAGTACCCTCATACTGAGTGAGGTTTGAATAGTCAAAGACCTTACCACTTTGTAAGCTTGTAGCTATAAAATTTTTATTGTTTTTATTTTTTTATGAATAATAATAATATATTGTCTAGAAGATTGTTGCCACTGCTGTAGCAGGTTGTAGTAGATCCATCGTCGTCACTGTCTGATGATAGTTGAAGACCCATGTATAATTTTGATGAAATCTTAGACTATGAAGAAGGTAAGTATTCCTCTTTCTTACATCTAAATTTTCTTTGGAAGAAGTTTGTCAACTGTAATTATAAAATGTATTCAATGAAACTAAGATTCGTAAACAAAAAATTATTATTTATTTATTTAATTTAAAAAAATCTCTTTCACATTAATTTTATAATTACATCACATGGACAAGGTACCAGTTTTCTTGGGAGCAACATGTCAATGCTCACCTTACCACGAGGTCACATAATTCAATGGGTCAAGAACATTCTTCTTGGTTTTCTGGGTCAAGCGAAAATCAAGTAAATTTATAAGATTTTAAAATTTTGAATAAAAATTTTGAGTTTAATAAATATATATATATATAATATTTTAATAATTAAAGTTGATTAAATAAATATATATTTATTTTTTAAGAGTTTTTTCACTTGATTTATAGATTTATGGATGTTAAAAATTAATTTATTTTTTTTTTATATATATATATATATATATATATATATATATATATATATATATTTTGGTAATATAACAATAATAGGTACAAAAGTAAAAGAACAGTTGACCGAGATAAAAGAGTTTTACACTTCATATTAAGATTCAATTATGATAGGTAAACCTTAACATTAATCATATAGTGATAATTCAAACGGTTAAATTTCTTAACTTTGAAGGAAGAGACTTATGTTTGAATCTTGTTAAGCAATATATGTATTGTTGTAATACAACTATGTGGTTACACATGGGTAAGGCCTGTTCCAATCCCATATAACCAATTAAAAAGGGGAAGGAGATACATTGGTTGTTAATAATTTATTTAATATATTCATGTATTTAATAAATAATAATAATTTGAAAATTAGTTTCAATAATATGAGTTTGTTATTATCAAACTTGTCATGTAAATTGAAATTTTTAAAAGGAAAAAATTCAACTAACATCCGGTTTACCTCCATATCAGATGCAAAATTAGAATATGGACAGTTCCTCAAGAGGCATGGTTAGAATGAATATATATCTTTTGCACAAGAGTAGTGTAGACCAAAAAAATATTTTGTATGTGAAGCCTACAAGAACATTAGGATTGCATATGAAACTTTTTGAAGAATTTAGAATAGGAAAAACAAGGAAACTTCTCATCAAAATCAATAGTAAAAGAAACACACTCCAAAAGATGATAAAAGGATGTTGAGTTTTTTTTACTTTGTTGAATTTTTTTCTTAGATGTTACACTTTAGAACTCTAAATAAGGGTTCAAGGTTTCAATCCAAAAGGGAGTAGATTTGTAGACCATAGCCCATCTTATATTAAAGGGGTATAGTCTCATAGACTATTTTAGGGTCACAAACATAATTAAAATCATTTCATTTCAGATAAAAATTAGTATTAAGGGTTTTCATAAGGGGGTTGATGTATGAGAAAACTTTAATAATTTCTTTGGTCATATTTGCAAGAGTGTCATTTGTAATGTGGGGAGTTTATTTACCACATGTTGATTTGATTATTTGCTCGAAAATATCTTAGACAAATTTGTTTAGTATTGTAGAGGTAAAATATAGTAGTGTTTAACACCCACAAGACCATAGGCCATATGAAACGATCCTGATAGAGGATGTTATTTACCAATTATATATCTATCCAACAAAACTTCGATTACCAAAGTATGGTATCCAACTCTACCCACATTGGATTCAAACCTTGGATCTCTTATTCAAAGCTCTAAAATCTTACCATTAGGCCCATTCAAGTTGTGTGTTTTGCTTAAGTCTACGTCTTGCTCACATCATTATTTTGTTTATTTCTACATAAAACAAAGATTTCTATAGTTATCATATCACTTAATGTGTTGTCTTTATGTCTAGTTATTTAAATAAATATCTATCTCTATTTAAAATTGACATATCTCTATGTCAAAGTTTGGAGAAAAAAATTAGAGCAAGGATTTAATACCATACGTTAAGATTCTAATCCTATGGGTGAGCCTTAACATTTTAGCCTAAGGGATTCGAGGCAAGTGGTGGGTAATGAAAAGTTTCACACCATAAATCAAGGTTCTAATTATGTGGGTGAACTTTAACATTTTGTCTGGATTGGGGCAAGTAATGGGTACCAAGGAGTTTTATACCATAATCTAATGTTCCAATCCAAGGTGCGTCTTCAGAGAAACGACTTCATATGATCAATTTTTAGTTGGGTAGTTATGTTCTTGATTCCTCCAACAACTACAATGTGTTGGAGTATCTTAGCGATGAGGATATGTTGTTGGATGTAGAGCCATCATCGATGAAATTGATAGCTTCTACAAAGGAAGTAAAATATGAAGATCCATCCTCTTCTTTGTGGTTTCGATATTCTTGGAGTTCTCGACAGGAAAAAGAAGATTGGGACAGTCTACCCAAAAAACCAGTTTCACCCATTTGAACCTTGGTGGATGACTGCCAAACCCAACAGTTTCAATAGCTTTGGGGTGTTAGCATTGCTTGAACAAAAGCAGGATGACAGAGTCTCAACAAAGCAACCAGTCTTTAAGTCTACTTGGAAAGATTTAATTACACAGGTACCTAATGAAACCAACCATTATACACATTAGATCTCTCCAAAGTTGCAGTTTTAAAGTTTAGGGCTTTTTTGCTTTAGTTTAATTTTAGTTTTGCAAACAAATCTCTTAGTGATCTATTCTTTTTTTTTCTCAAGCCCTTCTCGCCCTCGGCCCTCGTTTAATTTCTTGCATAAGCTTTGGGATGTGATTCCATTCCACCCACTTTTATTTTTTTTTGTGAATTTGTACTCTTATTACTTTTTTAATAAGATTAAGTCACTTTCAACAAAAAAATATTAAACTTAACTCATCTATTTCAATCTTTTCAAAGCTATACATAAAGTATAGGCTCCTCAATTTTGATATCTTTAGTGGATATTTGTATTATGGATATATAATCTAGTAGCATTGACATAGACATTGCTTTTGTATAGACACATGCAATAACAATATATTTTATTATAATATAAATGATAAAAGCAAAAGGATTACATTTACCGACAGGCAGTTGCCCTAGTGGTTAAGATGATGGTTGTTTCTTAAGTGGTATTGTGTTCAAACCCCTTAAGGGTGGTTGTTGATGTAATTTGTAAAAAAGGATTACATTTCTTGTTGAATTTTATGTCTTCTAAAATAATTTTTTTGTTTAATCAAGATAATCTTCAACCATTAGATGTTTTAATGATACAGAGATATAATTTATTGTAGGTATTATCTTGCTTAATTAGCTTGTAAAAGTAATTTAGATCTTAACTACTTATTTTCAACTTAAATTGTTGCTATCTTAATTAAGATTAATATTTTAATATCTATTTTTAAATTCACTCAGAATTTGTGTTATTTGTCCTAGGGAGAACAGTGCAACGGTTTGGGCTTTGGATCTTCTTCGGGAGGTCCAAGGTTCAAACCGTGGCGTGGATGAGTGTGTGAGGGGTGGGTGTGTGTTCATAAAAAAAAAATGTGTTATTTTTATTTTTAATTAGTATTTTAATTTATTTAAAATTTAATAATATTATATTTCTAAACTTTTTGTTAATGATATTATTTTCTTAATATTTTACTCATAAATAAATTTATATAACATTATCTAATATAGATAGATAGGTATTAACATGAAAGGAATTCCAATCATGGAATATGCCAACTAATAACTAATAAAACTTTTCCCACTTAAATAAAAAATGTATGCAAGTAATATATGATAATTAAAAAATAATATAAAATATAAATGTTATTCCATAAACATTATGATCTTAATTAAATATTTTTAATTGTTATTTAATATAAAATTATTTTAAATCATAAAAGTAAACAAAATTTTAATTTTTAAATATTATATTTCTTTTAAATTATTAAAACATCTTAAATTTTTATTTTAGTCATCTAAATTGTTTTGCTCTTTGTTTGTATTATATTTTACAATTCGGAAGCTTTCAACAATTCCATGCAAGTTGAACTCATCCTTTATTAGGATAAACACTTTAAATCTTTAATAAATTATTTAAAAAATAAAACATTAAAATTTTATTTTAATTTTTTATAATATTATATATTTTGTATCTGTTAATAATATTATTCTTTTAATGCTTAGGAATGTTTTTAAGAAAATTTTAAAGTTTATAATATATATTTAATATTGATATTAAAGTTAAAAAATAGAAAATAAAAATAAAAAATGTGTGATAAGTAAATTATATATATATATATATATATATATTTTTAGGGGAACAGTGCAGCGGTTTGGGCTTTAGCTCTTCTTCAAGAGGTCCAAGGTTCAAACCGTGTGGGTGAGTGTGTGAGAGGGTGGGTGTGTATTCATCAAAATATATATATATATATATATATATATATATATATATATATATATATATATATATATATATATATATATATATATATATATATATACATATTCAGCCCCTTACACACTCACCCACGCAATGGGTTTGAACTTGAACCTCCCAAAAAATACCAAAGCACGAACCGTTGCGTTATTCCCTAGGACTATATATATATATATATATATATATATATATTTCAATAATTAAGAATTAAAAAAATACTAATATAAATTATAATATATTAATTAAAATTTTATGCCTTTTTTTTATTATAGTTCAACTAGCAAACACTTAGTACCTATCATCCAACAATAATTAAGAATGAAAAAATATTAATATAAATTATAATATGTTAATTAAAAGTTTATGTTTTTTTTAATACCGCCAATTAGACAAAGTCAACGGAGGGAGTCAATCGACAAACAATCGATTGTGAGTAGTTTGAGTTTACACGGTTTTTTTTAATGAGGGGTCTCAATCCCCTCGTACAAGGGTTTAACCTTATGTCTCCGAAAAAACTAAAAACTTACCACTAAAATATCTATAGGTAAAAACGTTTACATGTGCTTTTAAGTTTATCTTAATCATAAAGGAATAAAAATTGACAATTACAACCCCACCTTCCTATCTTAACTCCTTATTTTTTTTATTTGGTTAGTGTGAGAAACGCTTACAACCAACGCACAAAGCAGTCTCCTCCCAACCATGATCCCTCATAAAGTCAATAGTTATGCTTATCAATACGGAATTTAAAACACAACCACCACAAACCCACCCCCTCACACACTTGCCCACGCTGCAAAACCTTTGTTAAGGAAAACCATTCCTTGTATTCCCTGAGGACCAAGACTTTCTGTTCCACGGGACTTGTCTTATCCGAGTGAACCCTTCAGGTTAGTCGGGATTTTTTTTGTATTTGTAACTCTCTTTATAATAAGTAAGGACATTATCATGCTATAAACTTCAAATTAAATATTTCATGTTGTTTCACATTATCTATATTTTCATTGTTTTAAAATTTCATTAAGTTGTAGTTTTATTAAGTCATTTAAATTGTTTTGGCATATATATTTATATTTTATTAGTTATTAATTTTTTAATTAATGGTGAAAAATAAGGGTTTTGAAAGGTTTCAAAATCTTTTACATTAGATGAGGCAGAAAAAGATAAGGTCAATTAAGTACAAGCCAACCTCCAAGGTCAAAAGAATATAAACCAAAACCCAATAGCTATCCAAGAGAACAAAAGAGAAAGATAATGCTATGATACAGCATAGAGTAGCCCACCACCCAACAACGCTTAAAAGAAGTATTACTATATCAACTTTCTTTTAGAGGCACAAAAGTTCCTACTCTATTTTTGCATAAGACCGATGAAGCTTGCCCTCCACAGAATCAAGATTCCAAAGCATCCACAACCCTACTTAAACATTTGTACCCCTTCCAAACAAACCTCTGTAATCTATCAAAATCTTCATCGCCCATCTTAGTTTCTTTAAATTTAAAATAACATGATTGAAACTTTTTTCTAAAATATTTTAGTAATTTTTGTTTAGTCAGGGCATGTAGACCCCGAATATTCCATGAGATAATATTCATTACTTCAAGGATTGTGGAGCCTTCCCTCCACTCAAAGGTAATGTAGGCTAAGAGCCATTAGCCACATCTTGAGTCATTTTCTTTAAGCGCACCTGAAACTTTCATGATCTCCTTGACCCCCTCCCACTACCTAGATTCATTATTTTTTGGGTGTTTCTAATGGGTCGTATAGAGCCAATATTTCCCTGCTTGCTTGATCCTACTGATTGAGGAAGGAGCTACTACTCCTAAGCTATCTTCTTCTTTAGTTGTATCTTTAACCTATTTAGAACTTCTTGAAAGCCATCTTCCTTCGAGGAAGACCAAACCTCTTTTGCTTCCCCTTTCAATGCATTTGCAAAAATATCTCCCTCTTCGACATCCCAAGGAAGACCAAACCAATTTTGATTCCCCTTTCAATGCATTTGCAAAAATATCTCTCTCTTCGACATCCCAAAAGGACTTCATGATAGCTTCATATTTTCCCTTATCAAGAGGGGCAACAACCTTCTCATTGTACAAAATGGGGTAACTAATCCCAAAAACACCTTAATCAGAGCCTCCTAAAGAGGGGACAAAGGAACCTAAGCAATAGGCAACTAATCACCTTGAAGATCCAAGATCTCAACTCCCTTATCCAAAATAGTGTCCAACCTATCCTCATGACCAAGAGGTAACAACTCTCCTAAAAAAACCAAAGTTTAGAGTGGGACTCTTCTTTTTTCTTACTCCAGATCTGGATCTCCTGCTTCTTAGGAAGTTTCTTCTTTGGATACTTAGTCTATAAATGGCTAGCCTTCTTACAATAAGAGCAAATGGGCATAGAGGTTTCATATTCTATATCTTGGATCCAATATCTAGAATTTAAAATCAACTTAATAGAAGATGAAGCATAACAACTAACAAACGAATGCAAAGAAGTAGATCGAATAGGAAGTGAAATTATATTTGCCACTTTAGGAGGGCTAAGTCCTTCACCACTAAGGAGGGCTTAGTCCTTGCAAAATACACCAATTATTATGAATGACGAAAATATGATAAATTATAAATCAACAACAATCATATATAGTAGTAAATCAATAAATCGGTGAACACTTGGAAATATAGCCGACTAGCTATATTAGTGTTGTAACATGACTCCCCTCCTAGGAAAGATTTGTCCTCAAAGCTGAAAATGACTCAAAGATACTTTCTATTTCCCATGTAGCATCTTCTACTAGTAGGTCCTAACATTTGATTAGAAATTCTTTGATGTGATGGGATCGAAGAAAACGTGATTTGCTTTGCAAAATTTCTTCTAGTTGTAGATATATACGTCCTTCTTCATCATGTATTGGCAGTTCTGATTGAGAGTGTACTTTTTGTTCGATCACCTTCTTGAGATATGAAACATGAAATACTAGATGTATACGAGATGAGGAAGGAATCTCTAGTTGATATGCCACTTCACCTATGTGATGCACTATCTTGTAAGGACCATAAAATATTGGAGTCAACTTTTGACTAGTCTTGATCTTCAATGATAGTTGTTTGTAGGGTTGTAGACGTAAGAAAACCAATCATATACTTGGGCCACTATGGAAGATCCTGGAACATAATCTGCTAGTGTTGGTGGTTTTATGCCATACAATGCTTTAAATGGGTGGAATAATGGTACGAGGTGCTATACCACCATGCTGCTAATGAAAGCCAATGACTCCATTGATACTGTTTATCTTGAATAAAACATCTTAGATAAGTACCCAGATATTTGTTAACTATTTCAATTTGACCATTTATTTGAGGATGTTATGCAAAATATATATTTAACTTCATACCACTAAGATAAAATAATTCTTTCTAAAATTTGCTAGTAAAAATGGGATCATGATCACTTACAATATTTTTGGGTATTCCATGCAACTTGAAAATTGAGTCCATAAATACGTTAGCCACTTTGCTTGCTAAAAATGGATGTTGTAGAGCATTGAAGTGAGCATATTTGGAGAGGCGATCCACTACCACCAAAATTACTATTTTACCTTTCGATTTAGGAAGACCTTCAATAAAATCCATTGAAATGTGTTCCCATTGGCGATACGATATAGATAGTGGTTGAAGCAGTCCTAGAGTTCGATAGTTTCATCCTTATTGAGCTTACATACTTCACATTCAGCCACCCATGTTTTGACCTTAGATTTTAATCCTTTCCTATTAAATGATTGTTTTACCTGCATATATCTTCAAAAATTTGGAATGTCCTGCTGATGGAGAAGCATGCGATTCTTCAAGAATCTTGGATTTAATGGTAGAATTGCATGAATTGTAAATGCGATTCTTTCTTCTTAATACCTTGTCATCATATGAAAAATAAGGATGTTTAGATGATCCTAGCATCATATCTTGAATTATTTGAGCAGTTTTTGTATTTGACAACCATTCCTCTTGGAGTTGAGAAACCCATTGGGAATAAGGACCTGAAATGACGTTGATAACCACTTTGGTAAGACCCCAAGGTCTTACTATAAAATTATTAACAAATTAATGTAAATGTAATCACAGGCCACTCAAAGGGGGCTCCCTTGTAATTGCTTTGCCACTATAGGGGGCTCCCTCCTTAGAATCTATGCTTATTATTATTCTTCTTGGATGATTTGATATGGATGGCCAACCTAATATATATATCTACCCTAAAGCTACATTGGTGAAGAGACATGATGGTTCACGTATGAAGATACGTGATGGTTCATGTTATGAAGGGTTATGATGGTTCACTTTATAAGTTAATAATATAAAAATTAAATGATTAATAATACTAACTAATAATGTTAGGATTGAGGATCCTAACATGCCACCCTCATTAAAAAGAGCTTTGTCCTCAAATCTCAAAGTGAGAAGCTTTGTCCTTTGTTTTCCAAGAAGGATTTGTGTTCGTTCTTGGACTCTTTTAATGGCATCCTTTCATAAGCAGGGATATCGAGAAGGATGAAGAATTAGCAGGGGGTTGCCAAGAACAATAGTAGAATATTCCTTAGGAAAATCATGATGACGATGGGAGGGCAACCCTTGGTGTTCCTCAAATACTTCAGAAGGATGCATCAAAAGTGATGGTAATGATTTCATATCCTTTTTTGGTTCCTTGGTAGAACCAATGGAGAAGGAGTGTGTAGTCACTCTGCGTTGGTTTCGAATAGTTTTGGTCATATGGCAAGAACACACTATTGGTGAGGAAGGTATCTGTAGGTCTTGTAGAGTGCATGTTTCACTAGGATTGATCACTTTGGGTATTTTTACCTCATCCTTGCTTGGTACATCAATCAATTCTTGCACATCGACCTCATTGTCTTCATTGCGATGAGTAGGTGCATTGGTTGCTTCGGACACAACTACCTCATCTGCTTGCTCTATGGAGATACAAGGATCAACTTCCTTCAATAAATACAATGTTAGTGTAGCACATTTATGGTGGGGTTCAAATTGTTCATCACAATTATCACAGAGTCCTTTTGATCGTCGTTCTTTCATCTCCTAAAAGTTGAGATGTTTAATTCATAAATTTCGGTTAGATTTGGGGGTTGTGTAAGTGCTTTGTGCCCTTCCATTATGCATAGGTTTGGGAGCGAAGTAAGTGGTCGAAAATTTTTCCATAAGTGGTTTCCCTAATCGTTGTTGTGCATTGATTTTATCTTCAGCTAATTTTGCCAATCCATAGGTCTGCATCATTGTATAGGGATTGAACCTTGTCACCTCCATTCTAATTTCTTCTTTTAATCCCCTAATGAAGCCACTTATCAGAATTGATTCATCCAATATTGTGTTGTGTTTGGTGATATCCTCAAACCGAGTTTGATACTCACGCACATAAGTGATTTGATGAAGATATTTGAGCAATTCCCACATGACTGGGTCCCACATGGCTCTGATACCAAATGGTAAGACCCCAAGGTCTTACTATAAAATTATTAACAAATTAATGTAAATGTAATCGCAGGCCACTCAAAGGGGGCTCCCTTGTAATCACTTTGCCACTATAGGGGGCTCCCTCCTTAGAATCTATGCTTATTATTATTCTTCTTGGATGATTTGATATGGATGGCCAACCTAATATATATCTACCCTAAAGCTACATTGGTGAAGAGACATGATGGTTCACGTATGAAGAGACGTGATGGTTCACGTTATGAAGGGTTGTGATGGTTCACTTTATAAGTTAATAATATAATAATTAAATGATTAATAATGCTAACTAATAATGTTAGGATTGAGGATCCTAACACACTTCATCTTCATATTTATGAGATAATACATCTACTGCCACATTTTCTTTCCCTTTATTATACTCGATAAAAAAATCATATCCCAATAATTTTGTTAACCACTTGTTTTGCTCTAGATAAGAAATTGTTCCATAAAATGCTTGAGACTACTATGATCTGTTTTTATGATAAAACGACTACTAATTAAGTAATGTCTCCATTTCTCAACTGCATGAAGAATAGCCAACATTTATTTCTCATATGTGAACCTTCTTAAATTCTTACCCAAAATCTGCTAAGTCTCAAATGCCAATAGATGTCCTTTTTGCATGAGTATTGCCCCAATACTTATACCTGAGGCATCACATTCGATCACAAATGGTTTGTGAAAATCTATGGGTTTCCAAAACTAGAGTAGTACACATTGCTTATTTGAGAGCCATGAATGCTTGAGTGGCTGCTTCAGACCAATGAAAAGCATCCTTCTTTGTGAGAGTTGTGAGAGGGACTGCAATTTTACCATAATTGCACACAAACTTGCGATAGTAGCCGATAAGACCCAAAAAACCATAAATTTTCTTGATGGTTTTAGGTAAAGTCCAATCTTGAATGGCATTAATTTTATTAGGATCCACTTTAACACCTTCATGAGAAATGATATGACCTAAATATTCAACTTCTTGAACACCAAAAGAGCATTTAGAGCATTTGACAAATAGTTTTTCTTTATTTAATATATGAAGAACCTTTCCCACATGCATCAAATGATCCTTCAATGTTTTAATGTATACTAGAATGTCATCGAAGAAGACTACGAAAAATATATGAAGGAATGGACGAAATACATGGTTCATGAGACTTCGAAAGGTGGAGGGAGCATTAATGATACCAAACGACATGACTAAGAATTCATAATGACCTTCATGAGTATGAAAAACTGTTTTAGGAATATCCTCATCTCTTACTCTGATTTGATGAAAACCAAAACGTAGATCCCATTTTGTGAAAATTTTTACAGCATGCAATTCATCTAATAAATCATCTATGACATAGATAGGGAATTTATCCTTGATGATGATTTCATTTAGGGGACAAAAATTAGGACACATACACCAATAGTTATCCTTACGATGGACCAAAACCACTGGTGAGGAATAAGGACTAGTGCTATGACGAATGACTCCATGTTCGAGGAGTTCTTGGACAATCTTTTCAATTTTTATTTTTTTGACGTTGAGGATATCGATAAGGATGGACATTAGGAGGAAGGCTTCATGTAACAAGATGTATGGCATGGTCATGAAATCATTTTGGGGGTAGTCCTTTTGGTTCTTGGAAAACTTCATCATAGCTAGCCACAATATATTGAAAATCCTTCGAGTGAATTTCAGGAATAACCTGTGCTTGCTTTTCCAAACAATTGATTTGAGCTATGAATCCATAACCCCCTTTCCTTAATATTTTTTCCATGCTGTGAGAACTTACTACCTTTGATGGAGGAGTTGGAATTCCTTGGAGGTGAATGGTTTTTCCATTTTCTTTCCATTCCATAAATAATTTTTTGAAATTAAAACTGACAGTGTCCAATTGTTCTAACCATTCAACTCCCAAAATAACATATAAATTCCCTAAACTCATAATAAATAGAGTTCCATGCCAAGTATAATTTCCCATTTGTATCGAAACTGAAGATGTTCTACCAATACATTGAGCATTTCCTTCATTTTCCACTAAAACTTGAAACCTATCTTGATTGGAGGAGTGAATATGTAAGTTTAATGCCTTAGCAATTTTAAGGTCAATAAAATGATGAGTACTACCTAAATCGATCAACACATTTATCATTTTCTATCGAATAAATATCGATACCTTGATTGTATGGTGAGGTGTTAATCCCTTAAGAGCATGTATTGACATAGCCATAGTTTCTTTGTCAATTGTTTCTTCATTATGATCCATTTTCTCTTCGAGCAAAGGTGACTCTTGTGGAATGATATCCTCTGCTTCCTCTTCGTCATCCCTGTTATCATATTCTATTTGAAAGTTTTGTCTTGGTACACATGCTTGATCTTTTGGATGATGATTGTGACATTTATAGAAGTAATATCTGTATGGTTGGTCATTTCTATGAAAAGAAGTGTTGCGATATTGAGAACGATTATAGGAGTCACGTTTAAAAGATGTCAAATTTTGAATCTTTTTCTCAGCAAGCTTAGCAATCCTTATAGTATCATCCAGAGAGTATGGATATTGTAAGTCTACTTCAATTTGAATATTCTCTTTCAATCCATATCTAAAGGTCGAAACCACCACATCAGTTTGTAAATCTCCTATATAAGCAAGAAGACTTGTGAATTCTGAAACATAATTTCTTATCGAACTAGTTTTTTAAGTGTCAACAGACGAACTATGTACGAGGATGAACTCCCTTCATCAAATCTCTTGAGGAAATTTTTATTGAATTCAGGCCATAAGAGGTGATGAATATGTTGACGTTTTTTCCAAGCGAAAAATTGGTAATATTCGATGCCTAATTTGGAGGAGGCATAAGGAACTTTTTCATATTCAAGCACACGATATAGTTTTACGATACCTTCCATTTTAGCTATCCAACCATGTGGATCTCCACCTCCAAATGTAGGTATATCAGCACATGGAATATTAACACCTGTATTGCATCTTACTTGTTGATAAACTTCCTCAGCATCTTGTTCTGTATTATCATTTTGTCTATGGTAGTAGTTTGGGGAAGGAGGAGCTTCTTGGTTTTGTTTCCTCAATAATTGCGTAAGCAATGATGTCATGTTGGTCATACTAGACATTAGTTGAGACAAACATGAGTGTACTTCTAGGTTACTTGTATTAGGGTTTTCCATCTCCTCATGTGTGATATTTTCTTGGGATGATTTGGAAGGAGCCATGGGGTTAATAGTAGGATGGTTAGGATCAAAGTTGTTAATGCATAAAGGAGAGTTGTATTGTGTACCTTTATTTTGTGGAGGTCTTCTTGGTGACTTTGAAAGTCCTTTGTTAGTATTATTTGAGCTACGTTTGGTCCCTTATTCTACCTGTCGCTCATGCACTTGCTTTATACAAACGTGCAAAATTTTGTTGAAAGTTTCAAATTTTGTCTTGATTTCTACAAAAATTGGTTAATTTGACAAAAAATGGGTTTGTTTTCTGCTCAGTTGTCGCTCCAATTGCGACGTAGATTTTGAATTTGAATTTCAACGGTTAATTATTTTTGAATCGCAACGGCTAGTTATCCAATGACTAGTTATTTTCTAACAACTAGTTATTTTCAAATCCAATGACTAGTTGAAGGGACGAAGGGACATTCTGACGCAATCAACTTTTGGATACGACACAATCACTACACGATGCGATCGACTTTAGGACATGACACAATCACTACATGACCAGACACGATGGTGAATATGGAATTAATGACCAGACCTAACGACTACATGACCTGACCTAACAGCAAATATGGGATTAACGGCTAAATGACCAGACCCACTATGCGACAAGATCCAACAAATACATAACAAGATCTGATAGTTATACGACAACAAGAGGCGATACGACTTGTAGATGCGATGATGACTATGTGATAGGCACGACAATAGTGGAGTTAATAACCTAAACACTATTGACACATGAATAACTTGATACATACCGCCACGTAGACTAATCGTGATACCAATGACAAGACACGACGACACAACATTGGAATCGCATGGGTCAGCTCGTGTGACCTAAGTCACAATCGACTTAGTGCCTTTGGTGGAATATAAATAGTGTTTTGGGCTTGTTGTAGTGGATGTGGGATTAATTGAACTCGAATAAGAAGACTTCATCGAATAACCCAACTTTGGACTATACGCAAAAATAACACTGGCTTCACACACGATTAGATGGTTGTTTCAAGCTGTATCTTGATATCTGTTCAAGAGAATAACGGTGGTGAATGGCTGATAAAATGGTGTTTTCTTCTTATGTTTTTTAATGACTGGTAATACTAATTTTACACTATTGTTTCATAGCAAACAGTGATTAGGGTGGACAAAAATGATACGATGGCACTTTACGTGGAATGAGATGTTGTTGAGGAGGCAAACGGACTGAAGGGTGGGTGTCTTACATGCAAATGGACAAGAAGTAGCCTAAATGGTCCATGCAGATGGATTTTTAGTTGTAGGAACGGACTAACTAATGGTTTATTATATGATTGACCATTTGGAATACAACTAACAAATAGCACCGAGGCCTTAATTAAATTGTAACACAGAGATAAGGAACCCCAAGGACACGATAAGAAAATATGGAGAACCAATAAGTTAATAAAACGTCAATTACTATGATCAATGGACGTAAAAAGAGGTGAAAGAGGATGACTGGGTAGGTTGGCAAATAGAAAAACTAATTTTTATGCTTAAAATTTTATATGATGATAGCATAGGAATATGGTTTTCCCAACAACGTATTACCCAATCAAATACACCTTGCCAAAATTAATTACGTGTGAAACTTTAGAATAGGGAGATATAAGTACCTTTATTTGGAGCGATTAACCCTAAATTTCTTTCGAAAGATGAATTTATTCTGCTCAAATATTTTTTTGGAAAGAAGACGACGCACAAGCTGTGTCAATGTATTCCACAATATCACTTACAGCCTACAGGCAGGCGGCCACAGCTGGACAGGCCAAAATATAACAAACTTTTTTTTTTTTTACGTCTGTCACCCTGAACTGAGCTACACACCATAGAGGAAACATATGCGAGGAGGAACGAACAAACACAAAGAAATGAGTGATGAAAATATTCTTCTAGGATTGAGCAGTGTGAACAAATTTTCTTCTAAGATTGAGATGGTGTTTTAATACTCCTGCAACCCTACTTTTCTCCCACTTGCGCAAGATCCTAGCTTTCATAGCACTTGAAGCATAAAAATCATCAAATGAATGCAAAGAAGTAGATCGAATAGGAAATAAAATTATATTTACCACTTTAGGAGGGCTAATTCCTTCGCCACTAAGGAGGGCTTAGTCCTTGCAAAATACACAAATTATTATGAATGATAAAAATATGATAAATTATAAATCAACAACAATCGCATATAATAGTAAATCAATAAATCGGTGAACACTTGGAAATATAGTCGACTAGCTATATTGGTGTAATAAAATATGGTAGAGGCTTAGGGAGATCAATGTTACACAAAACTTGGTGGCAAAAACCATCCTTGTTTTTACATGGATGGCCAGATCTACCGTAATCAATCTTTCCATTAATTTAATAATACCCTTAAGGATGTCATCATCCTAGAAGACCACAAGTAACCTAGGCAGATGCACCCAAATGGTTTCCATATTGATATTCTTAGTGGATGGATTGAATTCCAAGGACCATTTCCTCAAAAAGAGACCTTTTTTATCAAAAAAATGTGGTCCCTTCATAACCACAACTTGCATATCTTTAGAAATATTAAAATTAAATAGTAGAAAACCTTTAGGCAACTCCACAAATTCCAAATCTCCCTTTGACCTCCATTTTTGAGAAGTCCATTTCTTGATAGAGTCCAAATCCAACCAAACACAAATAAATTTCCCAACCAAAGAGTTTTCTTGTTCCATTGTCATTCGATGAATAATGGTTTGAGGAATATGCAAAGAAGAAATATCAGACTCTATATCCAAACCAGATCAAAGTGAATTGTAAAAATAAGGCTAGCTCCCAATAACGCTCATAGAGGGAGCATAAAACAATGAAGCTTTTGGACCCCCCAACACCTAGGTCAAACACATCAAAATTTAAATAGAGTCCTAAGGGCCACCTGCCACATTCCCCTCACCATCAACACCTACCTCACTTTGCACACCTTCCATGTTGCCTCTACCCCCTGGGCCCCTATACCCCTTCACCTATGCAAATTCTATTCAAAATTGATGTCATCTAATATCTCATACATCTCCTAATGGCACTAATCACAAGCCCTCATAGATCTTCTAGCGGCACAAAACTCCCAATGACGCTTAAAACTAAATAAATGTAAATATTTTTTTTGTTGTTGAAAAGTACCTTGTATTATTAATAATAATAGTTACACTCATCACAAAAAAGGCAGGTGGTATGGAATCACCTCCCAAAATATCAAATTGATAACCCTCCTAAAACTTAAAAATATGGATTTGGGGCTTAAATAGATAATCAGAGAGCTAAGTTATCAAAGGTTGGTGATCGTCCCAAGAATTTGTCCAAAACTTAGCTTGTTGACCATTATGAATTATCTAAAATAACTTCTTTATCAAATCCTCACCAATCCTAAGAACCACCAAAATGGGAGAACCTCTGGTAGGTAGTTGATAGCAAACAAAGTCTTAGGACTTTTGTATTTCAAATATTTAGCACAAATATTATTGGCCCATAGGGCATTGGGGTTATTCAAAATCCATACAACTTTGTAGCTAAAGCCTTATTATATTATAGCAGACTAGAATCCTAACCCCCCTTCATGCTCGGGAAGGCATAAAGTATCCCATTTCACCAAGGCCCATTTTCTTTTCTCCTTAGTACCACTCCAGAGGAACCGTTGATTGATTTGATCTAATTCTCAAAGAACTGCCTTTGGGATATTCAACAAACATAAATAGGTATAGCTTGAAGGACTTATTTTACCAAGGTAATTTGGCCCCCATATGAAAGCCACCTATTGGTCCACTTTCTAATTTTATCCTTTACTCTGTCCAACAACCAATTCCAGTCTTTTTTTATCTTTGGATGTTGATAGGAATGCCTAAATAAATGATCGAAAGGGAGGTCTTCTATATCTTAATTTATTTAGAACCATAAATTCTTGTCTAGGAGAGCAATGAAAGAATATGACTTTTGATTTATCTTCATTGATCAATTGCCCCATAGAATTAGAGAAACAAAAAGTGATTTGATTAATCATAGAGGCTTCCTTAACCGTATCTTTATCTAACAGAGTAAATTCATCAACAAACTGACGATGCGAGATAGGCCTGGCTCCATGAGCAATGGTAACTCCCTCAAGGGTTCTATTTTCTCTATTTTTGGTCATAGACCTACCCAAGCATTTAGCAAGAATGATGAATAAATAAGGGGAAAGGGGGTCGCTCTACCTAATACCTCTAGATGTTGGGAACACCTATGAAGGGTAGCCATTGATAAGAATTGATTAGGACACTAAAGAGAAACATCCCATAATCTAATATGTTCATTACTGAGAGAAGTTAAATTACCTCATAACTTTGACAAGTGTCAATCCACTCTGTCATAAGCTTTGGATAGGTCTAAACAAATGAACATAGAAGGATATTTTCATGCTTCCATGGAATGGATGGCTTTCTGAGCAAGAACTATCTCATCCACAATCTAATGCTCTTCCACGTAACCTCTTTGTTTAGGGGAAATAATCTTATGCAAAAGAGGTTTTAGCCTCTCCGTCATTATCTTGGTAATGATTTTGAGAAGAACATTACATAAAGTTATTGGTCTAAAAATTGAGATATATTTTACATCTTGAGCCTTTGGGACTAGAGTTATATAAGTTTTATTGATAACCTTCAAAATATCTTTGGACTTCCTGGGTTCTTCCACCACCCCTAACATATCAACATGAAGAATATCTCAGAATTCTTGGTAAAATTTGATGGGAAAGCCATTAACCCCAAGGTCTTCCCTTTTTGCATTTTAAAAACCACTTGTTGAAGCTCGTTGATAGTAACTAGAGCAGTCAAAACAAAGTTCTCCTCATAAGTGATAAGAGTTGGGATCACTTGAAGGATATTCTATTGAGAAGTTGAGTCAAGACATGCAATAGTGAATAGTTTGGAAAAGTAGTTGACTGTGATAGACTTCATGCCATCCCAAGTGTGGACAAAGTCTCCAGAATATGAATTTAGAGAATAAATAAAGTTGTAGGATTTGTGGACTAGAAGAGATTTGTGAAAGAATTTTGTGTTTCGATCTCCTTCTTTGAGCCATTGGATCCTAGATTTTTGCTTCCATAAGAGCTCTTCTATTTTTTCCCATTCCTCTAACTACGTGTGAGTCTAATTTCATTAATACTTCTACTCTTAGTAAGGCCATCTAAATGGATTTGATCATTCAACTCTTCAAGCTAAGCAATCACTTCTTATTTCTTTTGCTTGACATCTCCAAACTCCTTCCAATTCTAAATCTTGATTTTGGATTGGATGTATTGTAACCTTTTGGCAAAATAAAACATCTTAGTTCCATACCTTGGTTTACCTTCCTACCACCATTGCCACACTCGAGGTTTGAAGGAACTATCTTTGAGCCACATTAACTTAAATTGGAAGGGCAAAAAACTAACCTTAGTTTTCCACATTTCAACCATGACTGGACAATGATTTGAACCATCATTGTTAAGAGTTTTCACCTTAGGAATGTGACCATGGATTAAGAAATTGTCAAAGAACAACTATCCAATATTTCCATGATACAAGCAAAGCCTTGTCTTCTGTTAGACCAAGTCATGAGGCCATTATCTATTTGGATGTCCACAAGGTGAAGGTTTGCAATATATTCACTCATGAGGTTTGAGCTCCTATCTAGATTCCTATTCCCCCCCTCTTCTCTTCCAAATAGAGGATGGTATTTAAGTCTCCTCCGATCAAGACCCAAGCTTCAGGAAAATGGGAGATAATATAAGTTATATCCTTCCATTGTCTCCGCTTTTCCTCTAAAGTAATTGGAGCATAAACAATCAAGCAAAGCATAATTTGGTTAGATTGTCTACTTTGTGCAACCACAACCAAGAGACCCCAGCTACCAACCATATGGTGAATAATGATATTTTTTGGATCCTAGAGGTAAACAATACCACCAGAAGCCCCATGGGAGCTGAATGAAACCACTTTTCCTACCAACCAGATTTTACTTAGAATAGACTTCATTTTCTCTATAGACATCTTTGTTTCTTGAAGGAAAACCAAATGTGGTTGGTTTGTCCGAATCATTCTTCTAATTTCATTTTGTTTTGAAAGACTCCATTTGAGCCCTATAATATTCCAAGTGATGATATTTATTAATAATAGGGCTAAATACGTTGGTAAGGGCATTAATCTTACCTTCCTCTACAAGCTTTTCACCTTCTTTTACCATATGATGTTGATTAGTCTTGCGGCCTACCTTTTAGTTAGTGTCCATCTTCATTTTTTTTTCCTATTTTTTGTCTTACCCTAATTGAATCTAGGATACATTCTAATCCTGAAGTATGTGTACACGCAACCAAAGCGTTATTGGAAGGTTTAACAAAGCCTGTGTTGGGGTCTGAATTATTTGAAGTTTTAGCATTTAAAATATTGTTCTTCTTGTCTATGTTTTCTCTCTTATTTTTCTATTGAAAACCTTTGATTTCTTGGTTTGTCTTTGAGTCCTTCCTTGCATCTTTAAATTGTGTTTCTAATATTTTTGTCTCCATTATGTCCTCTTCCTCACATGTGAAGATATTTATGGAAAGAATTCCAAACATATTAGCTGACCACATCGCTTGATCCTTCATAATTGGTTTTTTAGTATTCTTCTTCTCAGGGATTTGGAAACCTTCTAAGTTTTTCCTCTTTTTTTTTATCTGGAATCTTACTTGGATAGACACTAGCCAAATGACCATATTCATGGTGTATTTTACAATAGAAAGGAATATTTTCATAATCCACCACATGCTCCCAAGTGTCCTCCCCAAATTGTAATGAGATCTTCTGTGGAAGGGGTATGTTGAAATCCTTTCAAGCATAAATGACATGTTCAAATTTGTGTGTATAGTTAGCAGTCATAATGAAATTTCTAAGGGAGTTTCCAATTGTAGAAAAAATAATTGGATTCCAAAATTCAATTGGGAGGTCAAAGAGTCTAACCCACATAGGTCTTGTAGAAGGCATCTCTTCTTTGGCTTTAAATTTAGTGTGCCAAGGCTTCATGAAAAACCCTACCCTTCTAAAAAACCAAAGACCCCTTGAAGTATTTTCTCTCTATCTTCATCATTAGCAAAAATAACACAAAAATAACCATAGGGATAAACAAATATTTGTAATTCACCTTGTGTTTTTAGTATTTGGAAACCCACACTTTGAAAGCAAATTGGCTCGAATGAAAACCCAGGAAACAACAAATCAGTCATCTTCTTTCCGGATCTTCTATGCCATCCTGAATGTCATCCATTTTTAGCTTAACAATTGGGGTTCCATCAGCTACCTTTAGACCTTCACCCAAAACATCGCTTTCTTCGGTAGCAAGCAACATCTCGGTCCCCACTGCACTAATGGATCGTGGATTCACGTCATCCAATGTGGCATTAGCATTTTGGAGCAGAATCCCCACCTGGGTTGTGCCCGTGTTTGTCTTAGAACCCCTAAAAATCCACCGCCCATGCATTTTCGGGCTTAAGTGCAATAAATATTAAGCTTAGGTCACTGGGCTCAACATACTTGTTTAGAGGATTTCTTGCCCATTGTATTTGACTCTCTTTGTACAATATTCAAATAAATTTTCCTCTAATAGCTAAGTTTGCATCCATAAGAACTCTTAAACTGAGACCTCCCCTAATTTTATTATCACACACCTTGCTCCATTTCATCAAAGGAAATTTCCTTTTATCTTGAAATCCAAACCACAAAAATGATCGCATAATATAGATTATACTTTTTTCTATCTATTTTGGCATAGTATGCAAGGATATATAATATGTTGGAATTGCTTGTAAGACTGATTTAAATAGTTGCACTCTTCCTCCTAATGATAACCAAATAACTTTCTATGATGGTAGTTTATTCTAAACTCTACTTACAACTAGATTTCATAATTCTATCCTCATTATGCCCTCAATTAAGGCCATCCCTATATAAGTTGTTGGTAATTTTACTTCATCCATTTGAAGTAACCTGCATATCCCTGCTTTGATTTAAGTTGAGGTGTTTAGGAAGTAAAATTTAGATTTTGTCCTATTAAATTTTTTCCTTGATGCTCTTTTGGACTCCCTTAATAAGTTATTGAAAGCTCTAGCCTCGTTTATCCTTTCCCTCCCAAAAAGGGTTGTATCATCTACAAACTATTTTTTTTTTGTAATTATTTTAATAGATTAACAGTGGGTTTTTATAGAGGATCCCAAAACCTTATGTACAAAATCAGCCTTGCTGGAATGTGCATCATGCCTTGTGGCTGGAGGAATAAACCTGATGACGTAAAACCAAAAACTGCTAATTGCCCGAAGGCTATAAGTAGGGCCCTTATGCCTGAATATCCGGAAACAAACCACATTTTACCAAGGAAAACAAAAATACTAGCCGGAGAAATTTGACCATCGAAAGCAAAAACAGCCAAACCAAACAAATGACCTTCTGAAGCGAGGAGAACATCATGAGAGGATATCCGCATTGGCCAAACTCACCACCTCAGACGGGAAGCATGAGCGCCACACAACAGGACACGTGGTCACAAGCCCTTTGTTGGCCATGTGGTCTGCCACACGATTTCCTTCCCTGAAAATATGGCATGCCTTCCACCCGTCACGTTGAGAGAGGAGCATCCTAGCCTCAAGAATGATGTTGTAGACCCTCCAAGACGGGTCTTTAGAGCCTAGCGGATAGTTGACTATATTGAGCGAATCACCTTCGACTATCAAAGGCCGAGGATCCTCGGAGAGGATCCGGATACCTTTCAAAACACTTCGGCTTCAAGGATAGTGATTAGTCCGGGCACCCAAATCTTCACAATAAGCCAAGCACGAGATTCTCGTTATGATCTCTAACCACACCACCGGAACCGAGCGAGGCCGGGATTGCCTTTGGCCGCACCGTCAAAGTTTAATTTAATCCAGCCCCACGGGGGCTTGGTCCAAATAACATCCCCACGCTGAGACTTAGAAACACCATCAAGAATAGGGAAAAGGCCCAAACTTTGGAAGATCGCTGCTTCGCCAGGAAGGCGGGGATGAGAACTAGGAACAACTTTAGAATTCTCAATGGCGAAGGATAAGGCTCTCTGAGCGACACAGGGAGGTACTCTAGGGACCTTGCCGAAGACTCTGGAATTTCTCTCTAGCCAAATCTGCCAAATGGAGTGGTGGAAAGAGGCCTCAAGAAGGAAGCGAATTTTAGGATTCTTGAAAGGATTGGGCCATTGGTGGAAGGCATCTTTGAGGGAGCGAGGAGTGCACCAAAGAATTTGAAAGGAAGACAGGACAGTGCCGAGGACAGAATGGGAAAAAGGACAATGCAAAAATAAGTGGTCTGTCGTCTCACAATCGAACAAAGCACAAGAAGCACCTGTTGGGAATAGCAAAACCCCTCTTATGGAGGTTGTCGATGGTTAAGGCTTTATTATGAAAGGCAATCCATGCAAAGTAATTAACTTTAGGAATAATACCCTTCCTCCAAATCACTTTCCACCGATGATCCATGGCAATCTCGCAAGTAAGAAGGTCATAGGCAGTCTTGACAGAGAACAGACCATCCTCTATGCCACGCCAGATGATTCTGTCATCTCTTCTAACAGATGGAATTAAAACAGACCGAAGAATATTAGACAAAAAAGTCATTTCATTGTTAAAGCCGTCCAGGACTGGCAAATTCCACCGAGGGGGAAGAGAGCTCCGATCAATGAAGTCTGCAACCTTGAGTTGGGAATTTGGATCCACCTGGGCTTTCAGGCCAGCAAGGTCCGCTCTCAACTCGAGAGCTCCATCAGTAACCCACCTGTCCTTCCAGAAGAGAATGGAGTTGCCATCACCCAAAATCCAGTGAGCACCAGAGTTGATCAGAGAGCGGGCTTGAAGCACAGATTTCCAAAAGGCAGACGCTTCAGGAGGAATCCCGACATCAAAAAGAGAACTCGATCCAAGATACTTCCTCTTAACCAGCTTGACCCACTCTGCTGGGTCATTAGTCAGGATCTTCCAAGCGTGCTTAGCGATCAAAGCAGTGTTCATGAGTCTTGATCTCCTCATTCCCATGCCACCTTGGTCCTTTCGCAAGCAAACCTTATCCCAGGCCACAAGAGGAATTCTGGATTTTTCTTCATTGCCAGACCACAGAAAGGTCCTCTGAATCTTTTCAATCTTGGAATGGACAAAAACAGGCAGCATGAACACAGACATGAAGTAAGTTGGGATTCCTTGGAGACAAGCTTTGGTAAGGGTGGCTTTCCCAGCTTGCGACAGGAATTTGCCTTCCAAGTGCTCAACTTTTTGTGAAGACGTTCCAGGATCATGTCCCACAAGCTTCCATTGGCTCGGCCATTACAAGCCAGAGGCAAACCCAGATAAGACGCAGGCAGGGAATCAATAGTGCATTCCAAAATTCTGGCTATGCGGAGTTGCCTTCGCATAGGAGTGTTAATAAAATAAATTTTGCTTTTGATGTAATTGAATTTCTGTCCAGCGACCTTTTCATAACGGGAGAGGATTCGCTTGATGGATTTGGCTTGAGTGACGGACGCCCCAGTGGAGATGAGGGTGTCATCCACAAATTGCTGATGAGAGACAGGATCGACTCTGGAGGTGGGAAAAATGCCAGAGATCTTATTCTGATGAAGAGCCTCTTTCAAAGACCAACTCAGAACCTCAGCCAGAAGGATGAATAGAATAGGAGACAGAGGGTCACCTTGTCTGAGGCCTCTGGCACTTTGGAAATACCCAGCAGGGGATCCGTTGATTAGAACAGAAAAGGAGGGAGTGGATATGCAACTACTGACAAGGTCAATCCATTGAGGGTGAAAATCGAACTTGAAGAGGACAAGCACGAGAGGAACCTCCCGTCAACTCGTCAAAAGCTTTATTCATGTCCAACTTGAGGAAAAGAGCAAGCATTTTTTGGAGCGGTGAGCGGAATGGAGGGGTTTCATGGATGGTGATGACACCATCGAGAATGTTTCTGCCTTTCACAGTGCTTCCCTGAGAAGGACCAACCAAGGAGGGAAGAAGGGACCTCAGACGGTTGGCTATGGACTTGGTTAAGATTTTATAAAAAACATTGCACAGGCTAATGGGACGATAATCAGAGAAACTTTTGCAGGCGAAAGACTTAGGGATGAGAGCAAGAAAGGTAGAATTTAGTTTTGGATGGATGGATCTGGAGGCTTGAATCTCCTGAATTGCTTCACACACATCCGAACCCACAACATCCCACATAACTTAAAAAAAATGGGGGGGAAAACCATCAGGCCCAGGGGCCTTGTCTGGTTGCATGGAGAACAAAGCTTCTTTAATCTCAGACATAGAAAAAGGCTCCAGAAGCTTAGAGCTTACCTCGGGAGGAACTTTGACTGGGAAGTTATCCAACAGAGATTTCGAACCTCGGAGATCACCGTCGGGAGGAACACCGAGCATATCCTGGAAGAAGTCAACCGCTTCACTTCGGATTTCCTCAATATCCTTGGTAACGCGTCCATCCTTGCACACCACTTCCCTGATTTTGTTAGCCCCTCTGTGCCGCAAAGTTGACGCGTGAAAAAACTTCGTATTGGAGTCTCCATTTCTCAACCGGAGGTCCCTAGATTTCTGGCGCCATAAAGTTTCTTCCCTTGCAAGAATAGAATGATAATCCACCAAGAGCCTCCTTTCCTCCTCCCTGAGGCAATCGGTGTAACCTTCGAGCTCCATTCTCTCCTCCACCAATTTTAGGTTCGTAGAAATGGACCTTTTGGACTCAAAAATGTTGCCGAACACCTCCTTGTTCCATGTTTTCAAATTCCTTTTGATTAACTTGAGTTTTAAGGCCACTCTCTTGGAAGCGGAACTTGCTACCTTCTATCGCCACCGAGTCCGTAACCAACCCTCTAAAGTCCTTGTGAGAAATCCACATGGACTCAAATCTAAAGGGGTTTTAAAAACAGGCCCATCAACCATCTCCAGGACAATAGGATTGTGATCAGACCCAATCCTCGGTAAGGCCGAGAGAGTTGTCGCACCGAGTATGGGAATAGCCTCTTGGGATATGAAGAATCTGTCAAGCTTGACTTGAATAAGATTGCTCCCAATCCTCCTGTTGCTTCAAGTGAAGGATGCCCCCTTGAGGTCAATGTCAAGCAAGTTATTGGTAGAAACAAAATCTCGAAAGTCTTCCAGACTGTGGCTAGAGTGGTCCGATCCTCCTTTCTTTTCGGATGGGTGAAGAGGACAGCTTGAAATCTCCCCCTAGAACCCAAGGGAAATTACGGAACGTTTCCCTCATCCGGGGAAATAGCCTTCCACATTTCTCGCTCTCTCCGAGATAGAGTTTGGGGCATACACATTAGACGAGGATCCAAGAAAAGTTAATGGCTTTGGAATGAAACAAAACATTGATAATCCCGCTGGAAGTTGAGAGAAGGTCTGCCCTCAAAAATCTCTCGGATCCCAAAGAATCATGAGACCGCCTCGCCATTCCCACCGTAGGATCGGAGAGGAATTTTGCCTTAGCCCAAATGACCTTAGCAGCCTCGGCGTGAAGAGATAGCATTGGTCTTAGTCTCTTGCAAAATTAGGATGGACGGATTCGTCCTCTTTCTGAGATCAGCCACCAATCTCCGTTTGGCAGCTGCATTAAGCCCTCTCACATTCCATGGGAGGACTTTCATCTCAACAGTTTGATATTCTTATTACCTCCCTTTCCTTGCTGGAGGGGAGGTTTTGGGACAGACGAGTCACCCATCTGGGAATCAGAATCATCCCGAAAAAGCGATCGTTGAGTACCATTTGCAACATCTCGCCGTCGTCTCCTTGTCCCGCCTGTCTTTGTTGGGGGGACGACCTTGCTTCCTTTTGCTACCAAAATCAACACCTTGCTTTCGGCTTCTCGTATTACGAGGGCTGATATTACTAGACCGCTCACCCCTTCTTCCTAGTAGGTAATATTCCAAAGACATTTTGGGACTCGGTGTGGTTATGGTCCAAGATTTTGGGTGAATCTGCCTGTGCGATGATTGGTGGAAGGGACTGGTCCTTCTCCTCTTGTGGTCCAAGGTGAGGGCTTGCACCACACGGCTCAGAGATCGTTTGGGGGGAGACTGCTTCCACCGGGTGGGAGGATTCGGGATGGTCCCTAGACGGGCCTAGAGAATCATGCCCTTTTGCAACAGGGTGCTTTTTCTGACCTTCACCGTGTTCCAAGGGGTTGCTGGAATCCCGTTTCTTCATCCCTGGATTTTGAAGAGGACAGTTGGACTGGAGGTGCCCTTGAGAACTACACAGGGGGCAGAAAGCCGGTCTGTTCTCATACACAATGACTTGCTTGTGAAGAATGATATCTCCAAATCGGAGAGTGATGGATGATGGAAGGTCAGCCTCCAAATCTGCCAGAATGCATAACCGAGCTTGAACAAATCTGGTTCGAGCTTTGGTGGGAGGGTCAATGGTAACCAACTCACCAATGGAGCGTGCAATTCCTCTGATTACATTTTCATGCCAACAGAAGAGGGGGAGACTCGGGAGTCTAACCCATATTGGAGCAATGTTGATATTTTGGGTCTCGGGGTTGAAGTCCATACCCCACTTCCTTAGAAAGAGACTTTTGCGACCTAGGAACCAGGGACCACCAGCCAAGATTTTACAGTAGTCCTCCTTGTTATTCAGTCTAATCGCGAAAAAACCCCGGGATAAGGCCGCCAACTCCATGTGACCAGAGGTTCGCCATTTACCTGCCGCCCACTTGCGAATGGTCTCCATGTCGGGACGGCCGCCAATAAACTTACCGATGAGGGTAAATTTTTTGAATTCCACAAAGCTTGAAAGAATTTCTGTCGGGATGTCCAACTCGTCCCCGACAGGAAACAACTCCTTGGAGAGCAGACCGCTAAGGGTTTCTGAAGCCGCTGCCTGAGCGTACAACTTCTGAGGTCCACCTCCCCATTTGTCTGGTGGATCCTTGTCATGACCTACATCCTCTTCGATTGGAGAGGACTCCTTAGCACCCCCGATCTCTGACTGCCCTCCCTTCGCCCTGCTGTGCCCTTGGTTCAGTTTGTTGGCGTTCCCATGCTCTCCCACAGAAGCTTTCCCGCCCGCTGTCATCTTGGCCGTCAAAACCCTAGCTTCGAATCATTTTTTTCTTCTTCTTCTTTATTCAAGCAAGGTATCATCTACAAACTATTGATGGGTGATGTTGTCGATGTTATTACTAGCCTTAAGTTCCACTTATAAGCCCATATTTGTTAACCTTATTCATTTCCTACCCAAAACCTTTGCCATAATAATGAACAAAACTTCTATTGTATTATGATTACATAGTGGTGTTCTTATAACTTACAATTATATATATTGTTTAGCAAGATTCAAACCTAGATCTCCTCCTTAATAGATCAAAAATTTAGTCAATTAAACTCATACCATTCAATAATATAATTTGTTTATTCTAATTAAACTTACATATTTGAATAACATACTATAATTAATTAATTTAATAAATATTTAAAATAGTTTTATGTTTGTTTTTACTATGTATTTAAAAATATGAATTGTATTGTGTTTCCTAAAGTTTTAGTCCTTGAATACTATTTTTTATTGATAAAATGGTTTTTAGTGTGTCCCTATTCTACTTACAAAAATATTTGCATTATTAATGGCTATAAGTTTTCAAAACCAAAATCTAGGCATCTACAAACTAAAACTATATCAGCCAAAGTTGTAACAAAATTTTTCTCTACACTACCAAAATTGAAACTAAAACTTCAAACATAGAGAAAAAAATAGGAAACTACCAAACATACACATATCATAATAATAATAATCATCGGATTCATATTCAAAGTTGATAGGGATCATATCCTCCATCAACTTATCTTCCATGAAATCACTCCCCTAGATATGTTGGCATCAATATCCACCAAGCATGAAAGCCCCTCATTAAGGATTTTTTCCTCTCCCTTCCTTCAAAATCTTCTTGTCATTGGGATGTGGGTTGACTATTCAGTTTAGAAATATATAGGGAAATTTATTGTTGGTCTCAATCCAGATCCCATTTACTAATTTTATTTGGTTTGTTTCTCAATCAAGGAAATTATTATGTTCCCTATAAATAAGAAAAAACTCAAACTCCTCAAAATGACATAGAAGCCCCTTGGTGTCACCAATATTATCTTGAAGAAAACCCTTGAAAAGAGTTTTTCTTTTGAAGCCATCAATGACAACCAACAAGTCACCTTCCACATGGATTCGATTAAAAACCAAATGATTGAGATTTCTTAATTTTAGCTAGAACCACCCTTGCCTTTGCCAATGTATTAGTTGTGGTCCCATAAAACTTAGCATAAGCACCAAGGAGAATTACCTTATGGTCACAAAGTTCCCTCCTTCTCTAGCTAGCCCTAGGTTGCCTTTTAAGGTCCCATAAAAATTCAATTTGACCCGTTCTTCCTTTGGTGGATTCTATTTTGTTTTATCCCTGTTATTTCCTTTATTCTTGGCCCCATTATTAGAGATCAATTCCAAGTTTCAATTTTTAGCTATAATTTTCTCTCTTCCTTCTTCTACTCCATCTCTCTAATCTTGGTTTTCCATTGTTTCTTTAATGTTCAAACTAATCCGCTCCATAATCCTATTGAAATTCTACCTTTCCCCTCTAAAAATTCTTTTGTTTCTTTCCAACTAGATATTTTAGATCATGTAGGTTAGGATTAAATGCCAAAGCAACTGAAGTCTTCTACTTTGAAAAGGGAATTCTCATTCCATCACTCTATCCTTCAAATTAATTATAAAAATCCATTTTTTTTAGTTTTGACTAAAACTTTATCTCAAATCTCTACTGTGGATTAGGAGTAGATAAAGAGATGATCATGGGTCTATTATTTATCTAAGTAGATCTCACATCTGGAAGGTTATGCAAATCCTTTTTTGTGAAGGTTATTCGTAGTTAAGACTTTCCCTTGCATAGTTATCCAATGGAAGAAGATTATTTTTGTGACCCCTTCCCTAAATCAAATCTTCAACCAATGGAAATATAGAACTTCTTCCCCCTTTTCCACCTAATAACTAAGCATTACTTGGTATTGTCCATGTTTAGACCATGGCCACCATAATTGATCACTTGTTGGTAACTGAGGAATATAATAAACTCTCAGTCTTTCCTCTAAAGCACCCATTGCCTCTCTAAACTAATTGTCCACTATTAGAGGTCTCCAAAGGTGAAATCCACATCTATCCTATATGTAGTCATTCACCTTTTCACCATGAGATCTTTTGAGAATAAGATGTAATTCAAATAAAATCTCCTCTTTGTTTAGAGGTTTGGAGCCCAACCATCTATCATACCAAAATTTGACATTGGTTTTATGTCCAATATTCCAAAAAAAAACCTTTTTCTATTATATCTTGGCTCTTAACTATGTGATTCTAGAATAAGAATAATATTCTCTTAAAAAAAATTAATGTGTTAATCTAATGCGTGGCCCACACGTTGAAGTAGTTCATCTCCTTTAGACTAGGCTAGGGATATGGATATTTTTAAATTAGGTTTTAGAATTAAATTATTCATTAATTATAATAGTACAAGATTCAATATTTCATTATCATTAGGGTTATACGGAGGAAAAGCACATGGATCTATGTAGCAAGTAAATTAACTTGGTTGGATTAACTAATTAGTCAATAATAATAAAAAAGAAAGGTAGCCCCTCAAATCAAAGTGGACCACCTCAAATATGTAAGTCAACATTACATATTGCACTACCCTCTTGACTCGAGGGCTAAATTGAGGATCAATATTGATCTTCACCTCTTAATAGTAGCTCTAGGATATAAGATTTTAGGGGTGATATATGAAGGTATTCTTAGAAAGAATTTTTTAAAGGATATTGCTATTTGCTTGCCAAAGAGAATGAATTAGAGCTTGAGATTTCATTTATCAATGAATTATTGGTGTATTACTTTATGAATTTTATTTCAAATGAATTCTTCCTTGTTATCTTCTTCAATTCAAGAATTAAATAATGGATGATGGTCCTTGGTTTAAGGACAAATATGAATTATATTTAAGACCAAAGTGAGGATTTTTATGTGGAGATAAAAACTATCAAAAGGCTTCCAATATGATTAGGTTTTATGGACTTCTTTATCAACTTATCAATAATAAGGTTTTGAAGAATACTATTCATACTCTAAGGGAGTTCATCTAGAAGGTACCAACTATTAAGGAGATAAAGCATGTTGCATACACTTGAATATGTGTTGCCATGAATATTTTAAAAATTTTACAAAAGTTCATTAGGATTAAATCCAAATCAAGAGAATGTCATGAAGAAGTGGATTATGAAAATATTGCATTCAAATATCACAAATTTTATGAGATTGGATACATGGCAAGAGAGCGCAAAGTGAAAATAATGAAGAAAGAGATGGAAAATTTTGAGCATGAGATAGGTTTCAACATCAAGCAAGGTTATTATATCATAGTAAAATTGGGGTCAAATCAATGATCTTCTATTCCTAAGAAAGTGTCAAAAAAAACTCTCTACCTCATCAAATAGTAAAGGCCATTACAATTTAATCAAATGAACCATTAATTTTTTTTGATACAAGGTATAAGAAAATATATTACACAAGTTCAAATTCAAGAGTTAAAGGTGAGAAGGAAGATGAGGAGGGGATTTCAAGGTTAATCTAGGTAAATAATCTTCATTTTCTTCAAGTAACATAAAACCCTCTCATAAAAATGAATGTAATACAAAATGCATCCATAGCACTTTAGATTTTCAAGAGTAGCATAATAAAGAAATGCATATGGAGGATATCCATGGAAATTTAGGGTTTCTATGGTAGCATAAAAAAGTAATTACTATGGAGGATCATTCTTGTACTTTAGGGTTTCCATGGCAACATAAAGAAGAAAGTGTAATTCTTTCATTTCAAAAATTTTAGGGCAACATAAATCTTTAAAAGATAAGTATCATTATAAACAATATGAAAAATATAAGAGAATGATGAGGATGTAAGTGTTAGTGGGAATGGAAAAAGGGAATGAAGATTGTCACAACATGAACAAATATAATAGGAATTTCAAAGGGATATCGATTTGGGAAGTCAAATAAAAATATCATAGGCGATAACAAGAAGTAGGACTAAGTCCACTAACAAAAATAAAAAGTAATGATAAAAATGGTATCATGGAATATTAGGGGTATGAATAAGAGCCCTAAAAAAGAGTTATTAAGAAATTAATAGGTTGGTATAGTCTTGAGATTATTTAATACAAGAAACAATATTATATAGTGAGGAGTGTAAGAATGCTTTAAAAAATATTATGAAGATGGGGGATTGTATAACAATTTCTTCTATAGCACCTTGTAGTGGTATTGCAACAATATGGGACAAATGCAAATGGGATGGAGAATCCTTAGAAGCAAAGGAGAATTTTGTTGTTGGACTATTTTGTAGAAAAGAGGAAAACATCTAAGTTTAGGATATAATTGTATATGCTTCATTTATAGTTGCTCTTCATGAAAGATATTGGAAAGACCTTAACATATTTTTGTGAAATACAATGATGATTCATAATTGTTATCTAGGTATTCTTAAGGGTGACTTAAACATGGTTTTATTTCCGTTCCAAAAAGAAGGGTGGTACTCATGATGGTCTAAATAAATGCAAGATTTGCTTCATTTGTTAATTCAAATGACCTTTGGGATGTTATTCCTTCATGTTTGTAATGTACATGGGATAATAGATGCATTGGACAAACTCATGTAGCATAAATATTAGAAAGCTTCTTGTTATCCAACACATGGTTACAAACAAAGTATACAATAGTTTCAAATATTTTATTATGTATAGGATCAAATCATAAAACCATTCCTTTGCCTTATAATTTACTCAATAATGGTCATCTAAAGTCATTTTGCTTCCAAACTATGTGACTCCAAGACCTTGATTTCTTTCAAATGGTTATGTTATGGTGGGATGAAGCAAATTTTTAAGGATCATATATGTATAGGTTTGTTCAAAAGATAAAATATCTAAAAGGGCAAATGAAGATGTTAAATTTTAAATCTTCTGGTAATATTTTTAAAGAAAACAATGAAATTAAATCTAAGCTCAAAAAATCACAAGAGATAGTAGAAATGAATGGTATGGACAAACATTCTTATGCACAACAAAAACCATTGTTTTCTGATTATCATAATTCTTAAAAAATGAGTCATATTGGTTCTAATAATCTATGGAAAATGGCTCAAGAAAGGAGATAAGAATACCAAATTTTTTATGCTACAACGAAAATATATATTTTTATTTTCATTACATAATTTTTTTTTGACTCCAGATGGAAGAAGTATTGAGGAAGAAGAACATATCAATAAGAAAACAATTAATTATTTCCAAAATATTTTTGTTAGATGTTAGGCACAAGGTAAGCTTTTGTAAAATAGTTCATTGATTATCACACAAGGAAAAAATGAAAGCTTATAAACAATATATCTATGAATGAGCTATATGAAGTAGTTCCTCTTCCATCCTAATAAGGCACCTAGTCTTGATAGATTTCCTGCAATTTTCTTTCAATTTTTTTAAATTTATTGAATACTCATAAGTTGGTTACAATTGAAGAAACCTAAATAAGAAGGTAGTTTCTCTTCCATCCTAATAACGCACCTAGTATGGATAGATTTTTTGTAATCTTTTTTAGATTTATTGAAGAGTCATATGTTGTTTACAATTGTCCCATGGGAGATAGCACAACGGTTTGGGCTTTGGCTCTTCTTCGGGAGGTTCAAGGTTCAAACCGCGATGTAGGTGAGTGTGTGAGGAGGTGGGTATGTGGTGGCTATGTGTTAAATTCCCTATTGATAAGCATAGCTCTCGACTTTACGAGGGATCATGGTTGAGAAAAGACTGCTCAACCTTGTGCGTTGGTCGTAGGGGTTTCTAATACTAACCAAATATATATTTATATCAGCTTTATGAGGGATCATGGTTGAGAAAAGACTGCTCAACCTTGTGCGTTGGTCATAGGGGTTTCTAATACTAACCATATATATATAGAGAGAGAGAGAGAGATTACAATTGAAAAGACCCAAATAAAAGAAGGTTACAATTAATAAGATCAATACCACATTTATTTTTTTCAATTAGTTATATAGGATTGAAACAAGCCTTATTCATATTACATC
The DNA here is from genome assembly GCA_028583015.1 of Wollemia nobilis. NCBI lineage: Eukaryota > Viridiplantae > Streptophyta > Pinopsida > Araucariales > Araucariaceae > Wollemia > Wollemia nobilis. Next base: position 6,047,646 of record JAQPPZ010001808.1, read on the forward strand.
ATCACTATAGTAGTATTATAACAAAGCTTGGATACTATCTATGTATCCTTTGTCAAGATTTGAAGCTTGGTCTCCTCCTTAAAAATTAAAAAATCTAATCAATTAAACTAATACTACTTAATATCAATACCACTTTATTACATTAATTATTAAAAAAATAAAATAAAATATTTAAATTAATTAATTATAAATAAATTAAATTATAATTATTTATTAAAATTAAAAAATTAAAAATATGATAACCATTCCCTTCACACTTCTGCGCTTAATTTTTATTGTCTAGCAAAATAATCTAAAGGTCTAGCAAAATAATCTAAAGGTCTCAAGTGGGCTTCTACCATAAGAGGTTTTAAGTTGGCTTCTACCAATGTTTTTTTTAAATAAGTTCAATTATATAAAAAAATTAAAATTTATAAAATTATTTTTTATAAAAAATAAATTTATGTTTTAAATTATAAGAGTTATTGATTCAAATAAGAACTTAAACGTGTTTTCATGGTTAAGAAAAGCATAATAGATGTATAGATTAAAGATTTAAACTTCTTTAAGAAAGAGAGGATTTGCATTTGCTGCCTTTACTCCACTTATGGCACTTTAACCCGGGAGACCCCATTTTTTTTTTTGTTATTTTATCAATAAAAGATTAAATAATAACAGAAAAAAATCTCCATCTATTATGGTATGGAAATCCAAACTTCTTGGATAACTCAAAGATGCCAAGGCTCTTTAATGAGTCTTATAAGTATTCCTTATTTGACTTCAGATTTCATTGACTTGAAATTTAGCAATAAATATGAAAATTTTAAATTGATATTTTGGTAAGTTATTTTAGTTTAATTTTTTTTGGAAGTTTGAGTTCAGTTGATATCGTCTTTATTTAACAGGTTAAAGATTATAAAGGTTTTCAAACTAAACAAAGATTTGATTTTTAATAAATACTTGAAAATAAAATAAAATACAACAATAATATAATTAGAAGCCACATTCTTGGAGTATTCACAAGGCTTTCTTCTTGTAATTCGAACTCAAATAACTTAAATAATAAAAAAAATTGATTTTTAATAAATATTTGAAAAAAATTAAAATATAAGATAATATAATTAGGAGCCACATTCTTTGGAGTATTCAAAAGGCTTTCTTCTTGTAATTCGAACTTAGATAACATACATAACAATCTAATGATATACTATCAAGGTGTCCCAAAATTTTAAATATCTTTTAGAATTCTGTTAATTTCTTATGCATTTAGACATCTAGAAGATACTTCCTCAAATTTTTCAAAAATTATAAATTACTAAACTTAAATCCTCAACTTTATGAAGATTATAATTCCAAGACATAAAACAGTAACTGTATTTTTCGTAAAAAGTAGGTTTTTGAAAAGGATTGTACTTTCCTTTTCACATCATATTTTTAATTGAACCATATATTTCAACCTTGTTATTTATGTCACTCATATATTTCAACCATTAAACCCTTAACTCTTTGCAAAATTTTGAGTTAAAAAGACCAGTGTTTATGAGGGGTCCTAAGTTTTATAGTTTAATTGATGTTGTTGAGATCTTAACCTTGTTAGTTATGTCACTCATATTTCAACCATTAAACCATTAACTCTTTGCAAAATTTTGAGTTAAAAAGACCAGTGTTTATGAGGGGTCTTGGTCCCCTTGTAAGAGTTTAAATTTGGATCTATTGAATGATAACCCTTATGAAAATTATGAACTTTGAATGAAAAAATGTGAGTTTTTATGAGGGTCCAGGATCCCCTTGTACCAGGGTTTAAACTTGGGTTTTTGATGAAAATCCTTATGAGAACTATAAACTTTAAATAAAAATGCAAGTTTTTATAGACCGATAAGGACTGCACAGTGGTTAGGGATTTGACCTTTTTTTGGAGAGGTCTAAGCCCTAACCATGAGAGATTAGTAAGACGTTGGACACTTACCAAAAGGAGACCTAGGTTCAAACCTGGAGGCATGTCCAATCGAGGCAAGGGTTTGACCTAAGTCCATTGAGTGTGCGTCAGCTTGATGACAATGATACCAATTCCAAGCCACCGGGGGCCTCCCTCACTCCCGGTCATATTTGCCAATGCGTGAGGTACAGGTTATAGTGGAAGCACCATGATTTGACGCTACAATTGAAGGCAATGTAACTTGACCATATAACTAGTTGTAAAAAAAGGAAAGGTAGTTACTTCTTCTATGTGTAAAACAAAAAGAACCTTTTGACTGTCTTTTATTAATATAAAATTTAATTCTTAAGATTTAAAATTTAAATTAAAAAAAATAGATTATACATTTTTTAAAGACACAACCCACATCATCATGTTTAAATGAGTGATTCTTCGGACGGTTTTCTATGATGTACACAAAAACCAAAACTCGAATCACATAGAATTACACACCATCATATCGAAACAAATGATTGTCTATGACATATGATTCTCTATAATATACACAAAAATCAAAACTCTATGATTGTCTATGACAAATGATTCTCCCTAATATACACGAAAATCAAAACTCAAACCACATAAAATAACGCACGCAACCATTTAAACTTTAAACCTTCCAAAAAAAACAAAACCCTAACTTAGGCTATCCCACCCACACTTCTTAACCAAACTTCATATCACGTTAACGACATGCCAAGATTCTAAAAAAGCAGAAAATTCCTTTAAAAGGAAATAGAAAACAGAAAGGAAAACAGTAAAAGCATGTGGCAGCCAACTAGATTTCCACGAAACTATAAAAGTCAATATGGTTAACTTGTCCATTCTAAATTGGTACCCTACATACCATATTCTTAACATATTCGATGCTTATGCTTTGCGTAGTTGGTCAAAAACAATTACTATAATTGGGACTACCCACATGTCCTTATTTATTTTATTATTTTAAAATTATTTTTTTTAATAATTTTTATTTTAATTAAAAATTTAAAATTTTCAATTTCAATTTTTGTTATAATTTTGTGCTTTATTTTAAAAATTTACTAAAAAGAATAGTTTTTTTTTTTTTTTTTTTTTTTTACTTTAAAATTTTACTAAATTAAAATCCTTTTAAAATTTATATTTTATGTTAATTTTTTGGATTTTAAATTTTTATAAAGAAACTTAACTTCAAACCAAACTAAAAATTTTTAAAACCCATACTTTATCTTAAATTTTTTATCTAAAAAATAAATATGGTAACCACCGACTTAAAAACTAAAAGTTTCTTTACCTAAATCTCTTTTTTTTTTCCCTTAACAACTCAACCCAAGCTTTTACGTTGGACGCGTGATATGCAGCGTAATACACCTGACTTAACGGAGCTGGGTCCCACAAAACTTTCCACAATTAATTTGCTTTTTACTTATTTATTTATTTATTGCGCTTTACTGAGCTTTGATTAAAGCTCGACGGGATGGTGGGGTCCAATAAAAGTTCAGTAAAGCAATTAAAAAATAGTTAAGTTCAGTAAACCAAATAAAAAATAGTTTAGGAATCATTACTTTATTCATGAGGGCACCGCCCCGGTCGCCACGTGGAGACACGAGTGCCCTCGATCTTTATAAAAATGGACGGCGCAGGTGGAGATCGTCTGAGGGACACGTTTCATTCCTGTTGGCAGACTTTCAATATCCTCAGGCCAGCCTGGCGAGCACGAATCTTAGAGTCACGTACCACGTCAGCATCAATCTGGGGTCCGCGCTGGACTTCTTGATAACTGACGGGTACGGAATTGACAGCGGGGCTGCTAACGGTTGCTGCAGAAGAGGTATAAATATGTATATAGTCGACACCGACCGAACCGTGGGGTTGCGGGTACCGGTGCGGCGGGAGATATACGCACTGTATATACACCCGACCTTAACCCAAAACATCGCCTTCTTCGAATGCAAGCAAGATCTTGGTCCCCACTGCACTAGATTCACGTCGTCCAATGTGGCATTGGCATTTTGGAGCAGAATCCCCGCCTGGGTTGCCCCCGTTTTTGTCTGAACTGATTAATTCATAATAATCCATTACAATATATAGCTTGAGAATGTAAATGACGAATCTCCTAAAATTGATTAATTCATAATAATTCATTACAATATATAGCTTGGGAATGTAAATGACGAATCTCTTAAAAACAGAACGAATCTTCCAAGTGGACAAAGAAAACAAATATATGAGAATCAAATGTCTCAACATCATACCAAACCACCTAAATATTACCTATTACATCTGAAGATATTCACAGGGAATATTGTCCCATGAAAATCGAAAGACACGCTAATAATAGAAATCAATCAAACTCCAACATACTCCCCCTTGAAGTTAAGGGGACTGACAAGGAAGTTTCTCAGCTTCAAAAAGTGAGCTTTGATAACTCCTTTGGTGAACAAATCTGCAATGTTGTCTTTAGTGCTGCAATGATGCAATTCAATCACCTTCTTCTCGACCATGTCTCGGATGAAGTGATACTTCATATCAAAATGCTTTGACCTGCTGTGATGAACTGGATTATATGCTAGTTGAATAGCACTCATGTTATCACAATACAATGTAGTAGGACCATATTGTTGTTCTCCAATTTCTTCAAGGACTTTCCTCGACCACAATGCTTGAGCACTAGCACTTGTGATTTCAATGTATTCTGCTTTGGTGGAAGAGAGTGCAATTGTAGTTTGTTTCTTTAAGCTCCATGTGATTAAAGTAGACCCAAGGCTGAAACAATTACCTGATGTAGACTTCCTGTCATCTATATTACTCCCCCAATCTGAATCACTAAAACCAAACAATTTTACATCTTCATTTTTACAATAATGGATGCCAAAAGCAAGTGTACCTTTTACATATCTCAATATTCTTTTTGCACCTTTCATGTGTAATTCAGAAGGGTCACTCATATACCTTGATAAAAGTGATACAACACATGCAATGTCTGGTCTAGTGTTGGTGAGAAACATCAAACTCCCAACCATACTTCTATATGTGGTCACATCAACTTTTTTAGTTCCATCATCCTTACTCAACAACTCACCATGAGCTATTGGTGTTGCAACAAGTTTACAATTTTCCATCCCAATTTTTTTTAACATATCATTGGCATATTTTTTTTGACAAATGAAAATTTCACTATCACTTTGATACACCTCCATACCAAGAAAATAGTGCATCAAGCCTAGATCTTTCATCTCAAATTCATGCATCATGGCATTCTTGAAGTCATCATTCAACTTAGGATTACTACCTAAGTAAATCAAGTCATCCACATATAAACAAACAAGGAGAATGTCATTACCTTGTTTATTATAGTATAAGGTTGGCTCACTCTTGCTTCTCACAAAACCATATTGACGGAAGTACCCATCAATTCTTGAATACCAAGCTCTTGGAGCTTGTTTAAGACCATACAAGGCCTTCTTAAACCTGTACACGAGATTCTCCTTACCTTGAACTACAAATCCTTGAGGTTGTTGCACATAAACCTCCTCATCCAAGAATCCATTCAAAAAAGCACTTTTTACATCCAGATGATGTACATTCCAGCTTTTATGAGCAGCAATAGAAAGAACCATCCTCACTGTTTCTTGTCTTGCAACTGGAACAAAAGTCTCCTCATAATCAATGCCATACCTTTGTGTGAACCCCTTGGCCACAAGTCTTGCTTTGTGTCTCTCTACACTTCCATCATAATTATATTTTATTTTGTAGACCCATTTAGAGCCCACAACTTTCTTACCTTTTGGAAGCTCAACTAGCTCCCAAGTATCATTCTTCTTGATGAAGTTCATTTCTTCTTTCATTGCCTTCATCCATACATAATTAGTACATGTTTGTTCATAACAAGATGGTTCTAAATCAACAAGAGACATTAAGGCATAATTCACAACATCACCTTTGGGCTTACCATCATTTTCATCGCCATACATATGCAAGTTTTCAAGTCTTTTCACCACTTGATCTACCTCTTGTGCTTGACTTCTTGTAACTCTTCTTTGAAAATTTGTATCTAACATTTGAGAGGATGGATGGTTTTGTTGGAGCTTTTTATTTTTCAACACATTACTTGGAGAATCTTCACTCAATAGTGTGAAATCTTCATTTGTTTGAATAGTACTCCTTCGATAAATGTCACTTAAGCTTCTTACCTTCCTTGGTGGACTTGAACTTGCACTTGAAACTGAAGAACTAGATGAGGGGCTGCTTGGTAGAGAACTAGATGAAGGGCTTCTTGTTGGAGAGCTAGATGAGGGGCTCCTTGGTGGATTAGTAGCACTTGGAACTAAAACATTAGTGGGCTGCTCATCATCATCAATAATACCACCAGTCAAAACATATTTTGACTTCTCAATATGGCCTTTTTGATGACCATAAACTCCCCCTTCATAAAAAATCACATCTCGAGACACGACAACCTTGTGTGTCTTTGGATTAAAGAGCCTATATGCTTTGTTATTTTCACAATACCCAAGGAATATGCATGCTTCACTTTTGGGATCTAACTTCCTCCTTTTTTCATCAGGAACATGTGCATAAGCCAAGCAACCAAAAACTCTGAAATGACTTACAGTTGGTTTCCTTCCATACCATACCTCATATGGAGTGATGCCATCCAAGCTAGAAGTAGGACTCCTATTCAAAATATAAATGGAAGTCCTTACCACATCAGCCCAATACATATTAGTTAACCTCTTTGTTTGTAGCATGCTTCTTGCCATATTTATCACTGTTCTATTTTTACGCTCGACCACACCATTTTGTTGTGGTGTGTAAGCAGCTGTGAGTTGCCTTCTAACACCACAATCTTTAAAAAATTGAAGAAATTCATTTGAACAAAATTCTCCTCCCCTATCAGTCCTTAAAAATTTTACATAGTGCCCACTTTGATTTTCAACACGATTTTAAAAATCTTTAAAACAATCAAATGCCTCATCCTTTGTCTTCAAAAGATAAACCCAACACATTCTTGAAAAATCATCTATGAAGGTGAGAAAGTATGAATTCTTACCAATACTTTGAGTCTGCATTGGCCCACAAATATCAGAGTGCACCAATTGAAGGGGATAAGTGGCTCTCCATGCTTTGCCTTTTGGAAAATTCATCCTTGAGTGCTTGCCCAAAGCACATCCTTCACACACACCTTTTTTATCATCAATTTTAGGTAGCCCATATACCATCTCTTGAGAAACCATTTTCCTCAAACTAGGAAAATTTACATGGCCAAATCTTAAGTGCCATAGCCAAATTTTGCTATCAATGGCTGCACATGCAAAATCATTATTTTCTTCTCCAAATTTTAGAGGAAACAATCTATTCTTGGTCATGGGAATGGTAGTGACGTGCCTATGCCCATGATTCTTATCAAAAATCTCACACTTATTATTTTCAAACACAAGCTTAAAATTCTTTTCCATGATTTGCCCAACACTCAACAAATTATGTTTTAAATTTGGAGTGTAATAAATATCAGTTACTTTCTTCTTACCTTCATTAGTGTGTACTTCCATGGTTCCTTTGCCTTCAACTTGCAATGCTTTATCATCTCCAAGCTTGATATTGGATTTGTAGGAATTTTCAATTGTAGATAGCAACTCCTCCTTGTCGGTCATGTGATTGGAACATCCGGTATCAAGAATCCATGTCTCATTCATATTTTGATCAGATTTGCCATATGACAAAAACAAAATTGATGAGTCCTCCTCCTCACCATAGTGTGCATTATTGCTTCTTCCTCCATGTGATGCTTTCAATCTACAATATTTTTCAAAGTGCCCATACTTGCTACAATAGTAACATTGCTTGTTACTTCTGCCTTGATAGCCATTTCTTCCTCTTTCATGAGAGCCACCTCTTCCTCTTTCTTGGAAGCTACCTCTTCCTCCTCTTGGAGAAAAAATACCTGTACCTCTTGAAGAAGATATACCTCTTCCTCTCCATTGGCCTCTTCCTCTTGAACTAGATTCACCTTCTTTGGATGAAAATGCTTTTTCTTCCATTCCCCCAACATTTGGAGTTGAAGAGAATCTCTCCTCATGGGACATTAAGGAACCCATGAGCTGATCATATGTGAGAGTAGTCAAGTCCTTACTCTCCTCAATTACAATGGATACTTGGCTCCATTTGGGTAAAAGTGTCCTCAACACTTTCTTTACAATGACTTCATTATTCACTTCTTCACCAAGAGTCTTCATTTTGTCAACACGTGCTTTGGCTCTCATGCAATAGTCTCCAACCTTTTCATTTTCCTTCATCCCGAGATTTTCAAACTCCATTTTTAGAGTTTGCAATCTCACTTGCTTGACTTGAGTGTTGCCTTCATAGCTCTCTTGTAGAGCTTCCCATGCATCTTTGGCTGATGCACAACTTGCAATCTTTGGGAAAATGCTCTCATCCAAGGTTGTTTGCAAGTAGAATGTTGCAAGAATATTCTTCTTTTGTGCCTCTCTTGTTGCTTGTCTATCGACAGTTGGAATAGTACTCCAATCGATTGGCTCTATGTAGCGATCCTCCACAATCTCCCAAGCACCTTTGCTAATGAGCAAGTGCTTCATCTTGATTGACCAGTAGTCATAGTTGTCTCCTCTAAATTCTGGGATTGGGACATTAATGTTGCCATTTGCCATTTTTACAAATCAATGGTGCAGCTCCTTCCTTACTCGCTGGTGGACTTTCAATCCCAATGATTATTCTTCAAATGCAGCAGACAACGCTGAATTCCAATGATTACAGAAGCACGTGCTAATGTGCACATCAATTTTTTTTTTTTAAAAACAAAATAATTACTTCCACTATATTCTAAAGTTGATGTTACCAAGTGTTACAAATTCCAAAAATAATATCCATATCTACTAAATCAATAATTGATGCTTAAACTAATGTAAAAAAAAAATATATATATATATATATATATATATATATATATATATATATATTCTCTTTTTCTTTCTATTTTTTTATCAAAAGTCAAGCTGTCATCTTCATTTCACTATAAACAGCAACTACTCGGAAATATGTCTTCTTTAAGTACAGCTCGGGAGAGGCGGAACTCTTAAGGCGTCAAAGACCAATGTCGCGATGTCTAGACTAAACCACAATTAAATGTTTCTTTTTCCTTCCTCTCGGACTTGGAAATCTATCTTACTTTTGTTTAAACTGCCGGCCAGCATTCCCTTTTTCTTCCTAAGACTGAACGACTTTCTCCTTACCTTCCGGTCTTCATTTCGTTCACGGAAGTAGATAAGTTTGTGCTGCAGTCCGAGGGCTTTTATGTGAGCCAGATACATCTCCGAGACCGCGTGTCCGACGTCGTCCCTGAAGGATTGCTGCCTCCACTGGTTATTTAGCAGCGGTTGCGAATGCGCCCCTTCCTCGTCCAACGACAGGTGCCGGGAGAGTGCCTCCTCGCTCTTCAAATTCTCCCGCAGGAAAAGCGATAGGTGCCGGGAGAGTGCCTTCTCGCTCTTCAAATTCTCTTGCAGGAAAGCGAGCGAGGACGGTTCGGGCACCGAATTTGGCTCCGCGAGCTTGCAAATACCCTCGCTCACACCGTCCTGAAACAACACAAAAAAATTCTTAAAAAAAAATTAGTAAAGTTTTTCTCAAACCAGAATCTAATATTACATGTGAGCCAGAATCTAATATTACATGTGAGCCAGAATTAGTCTGAACTGATTAATTCATGATAATCCATTACAATATATAGCTTGAGAATGTAACTGACGAATCTCCCAAGTTAGTAAAATACAGAACGAATCTTCCAAGTGGGTAAAAAAAACAAATATATGAGAATCAAATGTTCTCAACATCACACCAAACCACCTAAACATTGCCTATTACCGAATCTTCCAAGTGGGCCAAAAAAACAAATATATGAGAATCAAATGTTCTCAACATCACACCAAACCACCTGAACATTACCTATTACAACGGGAGATATTGACACGGAATATTACCCCATGAAAATAAAAAAACACACTAATAATAAAAATCAATCAAACTCCAACACAATCCACTAATCCACTGCCCTTTTTTCGAGCTTAAGCGCAGACACCCGCTTCAGTTTTGCTGCTCTTTAAACCCATTTTGTGGAAAAAAATGGGGCTTTATTGGCCAAAATGCCCAAAAATCTGGTTGGTATGCACTCTCATAATGACCACCATGATTTCTGAATGCAATGCTGCTACGGATTCAGGGAATTTGGCCGTCCTGAAGGCCTTTTATAACAGCATAGAGAATCAGGAGAAGCTTCCAGACTGGACTGGCAATGATGCATGTCAAGAGTGGACGGGCATTAATTGCGACGGTGATGGCATGGTCACAGGCATCTCATTACAGAGCATGAAATTATGAGGTAAGCTTCCTGCAAGTTTTAACCAGCTGAAATCCGTGGTATCAATCTCTTTGCAGAAGAACAGCTTCTATGGCCCACTACCCACCTTGAATGGCCTCGCCAATCTGGAGGTGGCCTACTTGAATGACAATCAGTTTGATGGCATACCAGATGACTTCTTCAGGAACCTCACAAGCCTGAGGGGCATATATTTGGACAACTATCCCTTGTACAAATCCACAGGATGGATTCTGTCCAGTGATATTTTGGGGTCCCCTCAGCTTGCCAATCTGTCCCTCCATGCCTTCAAGAGGAGGATACCCTCCATTTTAGGCAACTTGGGAAGCTTGCAGGTCCTTAGTATACCCTATAATCAACATGAGAGGTCTATTTCAAGCACCCTTAATGGCACCCGCTTGCATGTCGCTGGCCAATAATCAGTAGTGGGTGTATAAGGTTTGAAGTATGATGTATTTAGAAGGTGGGGTTTAGTTGATTTTATATAATTTAAAATATTTAATGATATTAATTATTTTTTAGTGTTAAAAATAATAGTTAAAATAATTTTTTTTTTTTTTGGTGTCTACAGATGAATTGGTTACAATCACAATTTTTAGTAACTGTCAGCGCAGCTAAACTTACATTAAGAATATGAAAAGTTATTTAATGTATTTTTTACAAAATACATTTTATTGACACCTCCAAAGGTTAGGTGGATTGGTAAGTACATGTTTGGTCAAGCACTTACTAAGAAGAGATCTAGGTTCAAATTTTGGCGGCAAACCTCTTACAAAGGTAATAGTCTAATCAGAATTTTTTGAGTGCACGCGAAATTGATGATAATGGTACGAATCCTAAGCACTTGGTGGTCCATTTCATGTCAGACTATAAAACAACGAGGTGGAATAGGTTTGGTGGATGCAACCCTCGTAGCTTCAAACCTTGGAGGCAAGTCCTCTGAGTGCATGCAAGACTGACGACGGTACAAATCCCATGAAATAGGTTTGGTGGATGTAGTCCTCCTAAGTTCAAACCTTGGGGGTAAGTCTATTGCAAAGGTAGTAGTCTCATTTGAATCCTTTGAGTACAAGCAAGACAAACAATGATAATATGAATCCCGAGCACCCAAAGGTAGTAGTCTAATCTGAATCTTGGTGGATGCAACCCTCCTAGGTTCAAACCTTGGGGGTAAGTCTGTTGCAAAGATAGTAATCTGATTCAAATCCTTTGAGTGCAAGCAAAACTGACGACGATGGTACGAATCCCGAGCACCTTAAGGTAGTGGTCATGGTCTAATCTGAATCCTTTGAGTGCACGCAAAATTGATCGACAAACAACGATGTATATATCCCAAAGGTAGTAGTATGATGACAACGATATGAATCCCGAACACCTAAAGGTAGTAGTTTGATCGGAATCCTTTGAGTGCACACAAGTCTAACGACGACGTATGCATCCCAAGCAAGTCTGTTGCAAAGGTAGTAGTCTGATTCGAATTCTTTGAGTGCAAGCAACACTGACGACGACGGTACGAATCCCGAGCACCTAAAGGTAGTGGTCTGATCCGAATCCTTTGAGTGCACATAAGATTGACGATGACCATATGAATCTCGAGCACCCAATGCCAACAAACATATGATTCCCGAGCACTCGGTGGTCCATTTCGCGTCGGACTATAAAAAAACAAATGAAATAAGTTTGATGAAACTCTCCTATCAAACAAAAAAACTGCATGTCACATAAAAAAGATTATCTTACATAAAGTTAATTATTAATGTCATCAGGTTGAAAATTATTATTTATTTTTAAAAAATCTCTTTCAACTTAATTTTATAATTACATCACATGGACCCAGTACGGTTATCTTGCATAAGGTTAATTATTAATGTCGTCACCTTAATTTATTTATTTAATTAATATTTATTTATTTAATTTAAAAAAAATCTCTTTCACCTTAATTTTATAATTACATCACATGGACGGGGTACGGCTATCTTACATAAGGTTAATTATTAATGTCGTCATGTTGAACATTAATATTTACTTATTTAATTTAAAAATAAAATCTCTTTCACCTTAATTTTATAATTACATCACATCGACCGGACCAGGTACGAGTTTTCTTGGGAGCAACATGTCAATGCTCACATTATTCAATGAGACGAACATTCTTCTCGGTTTTGTGGGCAAGACAAAAATCAAGTAGGGTTATAAGATTTAGAAATTTTAAATGAAGTTCTAAAATTTGATTTTAGTAAAGATAAAGTTATATATTATATTTTAATAATTAAATTTTGATTAAATATATATTTATTTATTTTTAAGAGGTTTTTTTATATAATTTACAGGATTTTAGATATTAAACATTAATTTTTCTTTTACTTTATTTATATATAAAAATAAATATATATGAATGTAAGAAACGATGAAGCTTTGAGGCTCTTTTTCATTTCGAGAGAGAACATGCATTATTGAGGAGGGACGTTTTTCCAGGACTATTCAAATTCTCGAATTTGTTTCGGCTATATTTCACTCATCCAAAATTGGATTGAGCTAAAATATTGAGGGTAGATGCCTAAAAAACCTTAGAATGTCTCCACCAATTTTCAGATCATTTGGAGCAACACAAGTCCTAGTGCATCCCTATGTGTAAACATGTTATTTGGCAAGCAGTTGTACAAGGGTTTCATATGGGTTAAGTGCAAGCAGCTCCGAAGGTTGGTTTTTGGGGCCTTCGGGCCCTAGCAACCAATATTTTTGTGGTTTATACTCAAGATTTTAGCAGGACATGGTGTAGGGGATTCAAGATGGGTTAGAAATATGTCTTTCAACAGATCATGTTGTGAACTTGAGTGATAACGACTTCTAATTTACTACACAAAATAAAAGTGAAAACCATACCTTTCCACGACGTCTAGGGCAAGGATTAGAGAGATCGCGAAACAAGTTTCAAGCAATTGATCAAAAAATGACTCATATCTCAAGTGAATTTGGTGCTAAGGTGCACCCACAAAATAAATCTACTATGAAAACCTTTGTCAAGGGTAAGAATTTCGAAGAGTCAACCCCAAAAATGAATTTTAGGGATGCCCTCCATGGTGGACAGCCTCAACCCAATGCTAATATTAATCTTAGGGCTTCCCATAAACCTCTAAGAATGCCTAAGATTGATCCCAATAAAACGTAGTCAGGATGTCTTAAAGTAGCTGATGGAACTTCTATTGGTAAGCTTGATATGGGTAACATTCAGACTGACATTGAAGATCTGGAAAAAGAGGACTAATTTATCGGTTTGTGGGTTTTCGTCCAAGCCTATCTGCTTTCAAAATTTGGGCTGCAAAAAGCTGGAAAACTGAAGGTGAGTTATTTTCTTGTTTTATTTGCTAATAATGAAGATAGAGAGAAAAATTTTCAAGGGGTCCCTGGTTCTTTGGAAGGGCAAGGCTTTTCATGAATCCCTGACATACTAAATTTAAATCCAAAGAAGAGATGCCTTCTACAACTCCCATGTTGGTTAGACTCTTTGGCATCTCTATTGAATTTTGGAATCCTACTATTTTTTCGTCAATTGAAAACTCTTTAGGAACTTCTATGATGACTGTTGATTGTACTCAAAATTTTGAACATATTATTTATGCTCGAATTTGTGTTTTAATCGATTTTGACAAACCCCTACCTAAAAAGATCACATTACAATTTGGGGAAGACACTTCGGAGCAAGTAGTGGACTATGAGAACATTCCTTTTCGTTGTAGAATTTACCATGAATATGGTCATTTGGCTAATGCTTGCCCAAATAAAATTGTTGATCAAAAGAAGATATAAACTCAGCAGGTTTCCAAAGGCCTAAGAAGAAGTACAATAAAAAAAAACCAGTTATGAAGGATCAATCAAAGTCATCTTCTAATATGTTTGAAATCCTTTCCACAAATGATGTCTCAAGTGAGGAAGAGGAAATAATGGAAACAAAAATCTTAGAAACATAATTTAAATATGAAGAGAAGAACTCAGAGACAAACCAACAAATCAAAGGTTTTCAACAGAAAAAAAAAGAGAAAATTTACACAAGAAAAACAATGTTTTAAAATTTCAAAACTTCAAATAATGTAGGTCCCAATATAGACTCTAGTGAACCCTCTTGTAACATTTTGATTGAGTACAAGCATTCTTCAAGGTTAGAAGCCATCTCAGATTCAATTGGAGTAAGTCAAGAAATAAGGAAAAAAATCTAAAGATGGATTCTTATCAAAAGGCAGGTCATAAGACCAATCAATATCATATGGTAAAAGAAGGTGAAAAGCTTGTAGAGGAAGGTAAGATTAATGCCCTTCCAACCTTTTTAACCCTGGTATTAATGGATATCATCATTTGGAATATTAGATGACTCAAAGTGATTCTTTCAAAACAAAATGAAATTATAAGAATGATTCAGATAAATCATCCACATCTTGTTTTCCTTCAAGAAACGAATATGACAATAGAGGATACAGACTCAATTGCTAGTAAAATTTGGCCAGCCTAAAAAGTGGTTTCCCTTAGTTCCCAGGGGACTAAGGGAAACCACTAAGGAAGTAAGGGAAACTAAGGGAAAAGTGGTTTCCCTTAGTTTCCCTTACTTCATTCTGGTGGCATTGCTTGTCTTTGGGACCCAAAAGAGGTAGTTATTCACCATATGGTTGGCAATTGGAGTATTTTGGCTATAGCTATTCAAAGTAGACATTCCAACCAAATTATGCTCTGTATTATTGTTTATGCTTAGACTGCTTTGGAGGAAAAAAAAAGACAGTGGAAGGATAAAAGTTATATTATCTCTCATTTTCTTGAAGCTTGGATCTTGATCGGAGGAGATTTCAATACCATCCTCTCTGTGGATGAGAAAATGGGGAGAAATTGAAATTTGGACGGAAGCACTGACCTCATGAGCAAATATACTGCAAACCTCCATCTTGTGGACATCCAACCAAATAATGGGCTTATGACTTGGTCTAACAGAAGGTAAGGCTTAGTTTGTATAATGGAGATATTGGATAGGTTTTTGCTCTTTGAAAAATTCTTAATCCATGGTCACATTCCTAAAGTGAAGACTCTTAAAAATGCTGGTTTAGATCACTGGCCAGTCATGGTGGAAATGTGGAAAACCAATGTGAGTTTCTCTCCTTTTTGTTTTCAATTAATGTGGCTCAGAGACAGTTTATTTAGACCTTGTGTGCAACAATAGTGGAAGGAAGGTAAGCCTAAGTATGAGACTAATATGTTATGTTTTGTCAAAAAATTGCAATTCATTAAATCCAAAATCAAGACTTGGAACTGGAAGGAGTTTGGGGATGTTCATAAAAAAAACATGAATTTATTGCTCAACTTGAAAATTTGAATAAGAAAATCCATTTAGATGGTCTCATAGAGAGTAGAAGTGCAAATGAAATTAAACTCACAACTCAGTTAGAGGAATGGGAAAAATAGAAGAACTCTTATGGAACCAAAAATCTAGAATTCAATGGCTCAAAGAAGGAGATTGAAACACAAATTTCTTCCACAAATCTCTTCTAGCTCTAAGATCTCACAATTTTATTTCTTCTTTGAAATCAGATTATGGAGATGTTGTCTGCACTTGGGATGGCATGAACTCTATTGTTGTGAATTACTTTTCCAATCTTTTTGTCGCTACTCCTCTTGACTAAGCTTCTCAAAAAAATGTTCTTCAAGCAATTCCTTCTCTTATCACTTTTGAGGAGAACTCTATTTTGACTACTCCTATTACTATCAATGAGCTTCAATATGTAGTTTTTAAAATGCAAAAAGGAAAACCCCGTGTCTTTATGGTTTTCCCATTGAGTTCTACCAAGAGTTCTGGGATATCCTTCATGCTGATTTATTAGAGGTGGTGGAAGAAGCCAGGAAAACCAAAGAAATTTTGAAGGTTATCAATAAAAATTATATTACTCTTGTTCCAAAAGCTCAAGAGGTTGATCATATCTTAGCTTTTAGACCTATTGATTTATGTAATGTTCTTCTCAAAATTATTACTAAGATCATGGTAGAAAGGTTGAAGCCTATTTTGCATAAGATTATTTCCCCTGAACAAGGGGGTTATGTGGAAGGGCGTCAAATAGTAGATGAGATAGTTCTTGCTCAGGAAGCCATCCATTCCATGGATATGCAAAAATCTCCTTCCATGTTCATTTGGTTAGACTTATCCAAAGCTTATGACAGAGTGGATTGGCACTTCCTTATCAAAGTTTTGAGGCAATTTGGTTTCTCTCAGGATTGGATGGATTGGATTATGGGATGTATCTCTTCAGTTTCCTACATAGTTCTTATCAATGGTAGGCCTTCTCGGTCGTTCCCGACTTCCAGAGGTATTAGTCAATGTGACTCGCTATCCCCTTATTTATTCATCATTCTTGTTGAATGCTTGGGTAGGACTATAACCAAAAAGAGAGAAAAAAAACCCTTGAGGGAGTTACCATTGCTCATGGAGCTAGACCTATCTCTCATATTCAATTTGTTGATGACTCTACTATTTTAGGTAAAGCTATAGTTAAGGAAGATTCTAATATTAAGAAAATAATTAGCTTTTTTCTAAGGCTACTGGGCAATTGATCAATGAAGACAAATCTAAAGTTATTTTATTTCACTGCTCTGCCAGACAGGAATCCATGGTCTTGGATATATTAAGATATAAGAAGACCTCCCTTTCGATCACTTATTTAGGTATTTGTTGTTGGACAAAGTTAAGAAGAAAATTGGAAAGTGGACCAATATGTGGCTTTCTTCTGGGGGTAGAATCACCTTGGTAAAATCAGTCCTTCAAGCTATTCCTATTTATGTTTCTTCCGTGTTGAATGTCCCAAAGGTTGTTCTTCGAGAACTGGATCAAATCAATCATCCGTTCCTTTGGAGTGGTACTAAGGAGAAAAGAAAATGGGCCTTGGTGAAATGGGACACTTTATGTCTTCTTAAGAATGAAGGGGGCTTAGGATTCCGGTCTTCTATTAATAACAACAAAGCTTTAGATGCTAAATTATGTTGGAGGATGTTGCATAACCCCAATGTTCTTTGAGCCAATAATCTTTGTCAGGGTTATGCATAAGCGCAAAATATCGTAAATTGGCTATATTTAGGATTTTTGAAATTTGAAATTTGCTAATTTTGGAACCTTTCACTAGGACCCATTCGCTCGAAATTTATGGGGTGGAATTTTTTTGGGGTCAATTCACACAACTTTGATAAAAATTATCCTATTTTTATTTTAATTTGTCAACCACTTTCGCCCAATTCAAAAGACAATTTGCCTTCAAATTATGAACAATTTTATTTTTCCCATCCAATTCGCCTTCAAATTATAAACAATTTTGTTTTTCCTACCCAATTCACCACATATACTACCCGTATAAATACTAAAGGGGGTACCAATAAACATACGTCCAAAACACCTCTACAATCGATCGACACCCCTGCAATCGATCGACACCCCTGCAACCGATCGACACCTCTCCAACCGATCGACATGAGTCGATCGATTGCAAAGGCGTGTCAATCAACCTAGGCCGATCGGTTGTAAAGTTGCAACCAATTAGATTAGGTTGATTGATACACCTTTGCAATAAATCAACTTATACCGATCAGTTGCACTCTACAATCGATTGACTTAGGCCGATTGACATGCCTCTACAATTGATCAGCTTATGCCATGTCGATTGGTTTTAGCCATGTCAGTCAGTTGCAACGATGTCGATCGATTGCAGCCATGTCGATCGACTACAACCATGTCGATTGATTGCACTTTGCAATCAATCGACTTAGGTTGATTGACATGCCTTTGCAATCGATCGACTTATGTTGATCGGTTGCAGAGGTGCGCTTTTGTAGAGAACCTTCTAGGAGGTATAACTTTTGATCCAGAGCTCCATTTTTATTTTTTTTTAAAACCACCTAGCTTGATGATATCTACACAAAAATCTTAGTAAAATCCTAAAAAAACAATCTAAAACTGATCGACATGGCTGAAATCAATCGGTTGCAGCCACGTCGATCGGTTGCAACCATGTCGATTAGTTTTAGATTATTTTTTGAGGATTTTAATAATATTTTTGTGTAGATCTTGTCGAGCTAGGTGGTTTAAAAAAAATGAAAATGGAGCTCTGGATCAAAAGTTATGCCTCCTAGAAGATGTCGATCGGTTACATTCATGTCGATCGGTTGTAGCTATGTCGATTGCCTATAACCATGTCAATCGGCTACACTCTGCAACATATCAGCTTAGGCCGATTGACACACCTCTGCAACCGATCCGATTATGTCGATCGGTTGCAGAGGTGTGCTTTAGAAAGAACCTTCTAGGAGGTATAACCTTTGATCCAGAGCTTCGTTTTCAATTTTGTTTGTTTTTAAAACCACCTAACTCGACGATATCTACATAAAAATCTTAGTAAAATCCTTAAAAAATAATCTAAAACCGATCAACATGGCTGCAACCGATCGATTGCAGCCATTTCGATCGGTTGCAGCCATGTCAATTCGTTTTAGATTGATTTTTGAGGATTTTATTAATATTTTTGAGTAGATCTCACCGAGCTAGGTGGTTTTAAAACAAAATAAATTGAAAATGAAGCTTGGGATCAAAAGTTATACCTCTTAGAAGGTAGTCTACAAAAGCGCACTAAGCCGAACGGTTGCAGAGACATGTCAGTCGACCTAAGCTGATTTGCTGCAGAGTAAAATACTAAAAAAACCCTCTATAAATAACCAACTGAAACCCTCTGCAACCGACCAAAACCTCTAGAAAAGTTTTTCAATTGATTCGCCATAGTTTGAAAATTTTTGGTGAAAAATGAATGCAATTCGCCTTGTATCCTTGGACATAATTCGCCAAGATTTTGAGACAATTTGCCTTGATTTTATAAATAGATTTTGGGTTTGACCCCTTATGCATAACCCTGATCTTCGTGCTAAATATGCTAAGAACAAAAGTCCTGAAGACCTTGTTCGCTATCAATTGCCTACCAAAAGTTCTCCCATTTTAGTAGTTCTTAATACTGGCGAGGATTTGATAAAGAAAAATTTATTTTGGATCATTCATAATGGTCAACAAGCAAATTTTTGGACATATTCTTGGGATGGTCACAAGCCTTTGATAACTCAATTTCCCGACTGGAGACCTTGGATGGAGGAGCTTCACCGAGCTAACTGGATAAAGATGGCTAATTACTGTCGTTACCATACTAGTACTTCAAAGGTTGGTAGATATTGGATCCCTATTAATGACTAGCCTATTCAAATACCAGAAAGGCAAAGACAAGATATCCAAGGCATCCTTCATATGAGATCTCTCTCTTGGTCCCATGAAAAAGATTGTTTTGGTTGGAGAAACACTACTAAGGGTGAGTATTTAGTTGCTCAAGATTGTTTGATCTTATGCCATAATATTACCAACCAATCATCTGAAATATTTTCTCAGTTGTGTGCTCAAAATTTCTGGCCTAAGGTGAGGTTCTTTACTTGGCTTTTATTGCATCGTAGGGTGATTACTGGTGAGCAACTTATGAAGCGTGGTTTTCATGGTCCTTTTAGATGTGAAATGTGTGGAGAGAATGTAGAAACTCTCAACCATATTTTTATTGAGTGTACTTTAGCCTCTGAGATATGGAGGAGAATGACCACTTTACTTGGATTACAGTGGTCCAATTTTTTAACTTTAGAATAGCTTTGGAGGGATTGGCCTAATCAAGAGGTTGTTGATCATTTTATTAGGCAATTAGTTTGGATGGGTTCTACCATTCTTCTTTGGAATATCTGGAATGAAAGGAACAACCAAATTTTTAATCAAGATAGGAAGGATATTCACTATATTTGGCAAAAGACCATTGCCAACTTAGTTGAATCAGTCCAACAACTCCTTAATCACCCCCAAAATATGGGATCAAGTGATGCAAAGATTGAAGATTAAATATTCTAAGGGCAACCTACTTAAAGGGAATATGAGTAATTGTAAGATGGATATGACAAGAAATTGGTAACCTCCTTCTAAGGATTTTGGAAAAGTCAATACTGATGGAGCCTTTAGAGAGAACCCTGGAAAAGCTAGTGTGGGAGGAATTGGTAGACTTTCAGATGGCTCCCTGGTTTTTACTTTTGCTTAGAATTTGGGTATTCTTTTCAATAACCTTGTTGAGGGGTATGGTATCCTCAGAGGCCTTCAAGAGGCTACTAATGTTGGATGGTAAAATGTGCTAGTTGAGTCTGAATCTCAACTCATGATTAATATTTTGAAGACTCCTTCTAAGAATCATAAGGTTGATTGGAGAATAAAAATAATTATTGAGAAGATTCAATTAATCCAGATGGGATTTTTGAGAGTTGATTACTATCATGTGGTCAGAGATCAAAACAAGAGTGCTGATGCTTTAGCTAATTGGGCTTTGGACAAAGGTGATCTTACTTGCTATGACCACCCTCCTAGATGGCGGGCTTCGTAAATAAGGGAAGATTTTATTTCTATCATTTCTTTGGATGACTCCAGTTCTGGAGGTACCTAGTTTCTTCTTGCTTTATTTTTGCTTCTCTTTGGTTCGGTTAGGGTATTTTAGTTCCCTAGCTCAAAATATTCTTTCTTTTGTTTCCTATGTTGATTCTTGCCTTAAAAGTCTTTAGGTCTAGAAAGGTCATTGTTATGTTCAATTTTTTTCTTTTTTGTTTAGTTTTTTGAGGTGTGTGTGTGTTTTTTTATTTTATTTTGTTTTTTGTTGTTTTTATGTTTTTATTGTTTTGTGTTTGTTGTTATTGTTCTTGTGTTTTTGTATGTTTGTGTTAATTCGTGTTTTTGTGTGTGTGTGTTTTCTATGTTTTTTGTTTTTGTTTATTGTCTGTTGTTTGTTTTTATTTTTTATTTTTTAGGTTTTGATTGTTTTTGTTTATTGTCTGTTGTTGTTTGTTTTTATTTTTTATTTTTTAGGTTTTTATTGTTTTTGTTGGTTATGTCTTTGTAACGTTCTGTTGTTTTTGTCATGTTTGTGTTTTGTTATGTTGTTCTTGTGTTTTTTCTATGTGGTTCATGTTGTGAGTTTTGTTTTTATCTAATTGTGTGTGTTTGGTTGTGCTTTTTCTTTTTGACACACTGAGGGAGCATGTTTTTTAATTTAATCTTATTATTTTTATTTATTTATTTATTTATTTCTTTAATCTTATTGTGTGTTTGTTTGCTCTTTGAGTATATCAAAGGTGATAGGCCAGGTACAAGCCTCAGGCGATTTTGGCGGAATAGATACCCTTTTCTCCTTGGGTCTTACCCGAAAGTGGCATCTCTTCTGAGATGTTTTCCACAAAATATAAATAAATAAATAAATATATAAAACAGATTGATAATAAAACAATAATAAGTACAAAAGTAAAAGAGGGTTTATATTGTGTATGGATTTAGAACAATTAATAGAGAGTAAATAATTTCACACTTCATCTTAAGATTCAAAATAGGTAAACCTTAACATTAATGAGACAGAGTTAATTCATAGGTTAAATTTTTCAACTTTGAAGGAGAAAACCTATGTTCGAATCTTGTTAAGCAATACATGTATTGTTGTAATACAACTATGTGGTTACACATGGTGAGGCCTGTTCCAATCCCATATAACCAATTAAATGGGGAAGGGGTTACATTGGTTGTTAATAATTAATTTAATATAATCATATGTTTACAATAATAATTTGAAAATTAGTTTTAATAATATACGTTTGTTATACTCAAACTTGTCATGTGGATTAAAATTTTTAAAAAGAAAAAAAACTTATAACCCAACTAACATCTAATTCATCTCATCTCACATGCAAAACTTGAAGATAAACAATTTGTTAAGAAGCATGGTTAGAATGAATATATATCTTTTGCACATGAATAATGGAGACCAAAAAATATATTTTATTATAAAATGTGAAACCAAAAACATTAGGATTACATATGGAACTTTTTGAACAAACATCGCTTTCTTCGGTTGCAAGCAACATCTCGGATCGTGGATTCACGTCGTCCAATGTGGCATTGCCATTTTGGAGCAGAATCCCCACTTGGGTTGCGCCCGTTTTTGTCTTAGAATCTGAAAAATCCACTGCCCTTGCATTTTCGAGCTTAAGCGCAGACACCCGGTTTAGTTTTGCTGCTGTTTAGACCCATTTTGCGGAAAAAAATGGGGCTTTATTGGCCAAAATGCCCAAAAATCTGGTTGCTATGCACTCTCATAATGACCACCATGATTTCTGAATGCAATGCTGCTACGGATTCAGGGAATTTGGCCGTCCTGAAGGGCTTTTATAACAGCATAGACAATCAGGAGAAGCTCCCAGACTGGAGTGGCAATGATGCATGTCAAGGGTGGACGGCTATAAATTGCGACGGTGATGGCATGGTCACAGGCATCTCATTACAGAGCATGAAATTATGAGGTAAGCTTCCTGTAAATTTTAACCAGCTGAAATCCGTGGTGTCAATCTCTTTGCAGAAGAACAGCCTCTATGGCCCTCTGCCCACCTTGAATGGCCTCTCCAATCTGGAGGTGGCCTACTTGAATGACAATCAGTTTGATGGCATACCAGATGACTTCTTCCCAAACCTCACAAGCCTGAGGACATATATTTGGACAACTATCCCTTGAACAAATCCACAGGGTGGATTCTGGCCAATGCCATTTTGGGTCCCCCAGCTTGCCAATCTGTCCCTCCATACCTTAAGGGGGAGGATACCCTCCTTTTTAGGCAACTTGGGAATCTTGCAGGTCCTTAGTATACCCTATAGTCAGCTTGAAAGGTCTATTCTAAGTACTGTTTTGGTTTTGTATAACTTATAAAAGGGATAGGTTGGATGGTAGTGGTCAGTTTCATACTTTAAAATATTAAATTTAATTAACTTCATTCAATCTAACAAACTATGATTTATAATAATATCTAATGATGTATTCTCAATGGTAAAATCAATGGTCAACAAAACTAAACCTTTTTTATAATTAGACTCAAATCAACAAGACTAAAAATCATTCAATATATTTTAAAAAAAAAAAAAAAAAAAATATATATATATATATATATATATATATATTTTGATTAGTCATTATTTTTAGTGATTAGTAAGAGTTGGGTTCAAACCATAGGGACAAATTTATTGTCTTCTTTTTGTTGATCCGGTGTGAGATGGAGACCACAGGTTGCTCAAGGTTTGTATATATATATATATATTTTTTTTTTGATTAGTCATTATTTTTAGTGATTAGTAAGAGTTGGGTTCAAACCATAGGGACAAATTTATTGTCTTCTTTTTGTTGATCCGGTGTGAGATGGAGACCACGAGGTTGCTCAAGGTTTGTATATATATATATATATATATATATATATATATATTTTTTTTTTTGATTAGTCATTATTTTTAGTGATTAGTAAGAGTTGGGTTCAAACCATAGGGACAAATTTATTGTCTTCTTTTTGTTGATCCGGTGTGAGATGGAGACCACAGGTTGCTCAAGGTTTATACTGTTATGGTCAGTCTGGCAGGCATTCAGAGAATTCACACTACTACTTTTACAAAGGTTTGAACCTAAATATTTTCTTGGTAATTGCCTAACCAAACCTGCACTTATAAAATTTATATTATTTAACTAAAAAATTAATTATTAATGTCTTCATGCTAAAAAAAACTATTATTTATTTATTTAATTAAAAAAAATCTATTTCACCTTAATTTTACACATCACATTGACAAGGTGCGAGTTTTCTTGGGAGCAACATGTAAATGCTCACCTTACCACGGGGTCGCATATTTCAATGGGACAAGAACATTCTTCTCGGTTTTGTGGGTCAATGAAAATCAAATAGAATTATAAGATTTTGGTGAAAATTAAGATTTTGAAATTTTGAACAGAATTTTAAAGTTTGAGTGTAATAAAAATAAAGTTATATATTATAATAAATATATATTTATTTTTAAGCAGGTTTTTACATTAAAATTTATTTTATTTTTAACCTTTATTTATATATAAAAATAAATATATATAAAATAATTTGGTAATAAAAAAAATAAGGGATAAAAAAAGAAGTTTATATTGTGTATGGGTTTAGAATAGAGTAAAGAGTTTCACACCTTATATTAACATTAGGTGAACCTTTAACACTAATCAGATAACAAGAATTTAAACGGTTAAATTTCTCAACTTAAGACTTATGTTTGAATCTTGTTAAGTAATACATGTTTTGTTTTAATACAACTATGTGGTTACACATGGGTGAGGCTTGTTCCAATCCCATATAACCAATTAAAAGGGGGAAGAGGTTACATTGGTTGTTAATAATTAATCTAATATAATCATGTGTTTAATAAATAATAATAATTTGAAAATTAGTTTCAATAATATATATGTTATATTCAAACTTGTCATGTGGATTGAAATTAATAAAAAATGCTTATAGACCAATTAACATCCGGTTCATCCCGTCTCATATGCAAAATTGGAAGATGGATAATTCCTTAAGAGGCATGGTAAAAAAAGAAAGGCTTTTGTGCACCAAATTGAGAATCTAAAGTTCAAATTCAAAACGAGGTGGGTTTTATACACCAAATCTAAGTAAACGTAATATTATGGGACCTATTTCAACCCCATATGACCAACTAAATTAGTCCAAGGTATTGTGGAATAACAACAAATGGAATGTAATGTATGATCACAAATTTATTTCAAATCCCCTCATTATAGTGGACACTTTCTCATTAAGGAAACCAATGGTAATATAATTTAATAGAAAACCATGATAATGTGGTTTATTGAAATATTGTAATCTACTTCAATATATACAATACCCAAAAGGGATAAGTCGGTTGGTAGCGGTCAAGAGCTTGTTAGTAGGCAGTTGTGGCCTTGGACGGTCGGGGTTCCATTGTTTTTATATTTACCCAACAAGCTAGGGTTTATAGAGGTTTCCCTTTGCATCAAAAAGAACTTCAATATATACAATATAAATATCTATTAAATATCAAAATATATTAATATCTTGTCTTGGATGGAGAATATACAATATCAATATGGTCCCTAGCCCTGGCAGACCAATGCATAACACTGGTGTTGTAGAAGGGAACACATGCCATAATGGCTTCTCTCAAATGACTACACAAGTTTGTGCTGAGAATGGTCCACAAGGTAACCCTTCTCTTGATGTAATTCTTTTATTGCTTGAATTTGATTATGCATGTCACTGGTTGGTTAGAATCATTCACCCTTGTCGGGTATTTCATTGGATGCATCCCTAACGAGTCTTCCCTTAGGATCTAGGTTAACATAGTTTGAACTCCTCATGGAGTCAAGCTGACAATGGTTCAAAACCTTATGAAACATTTTTTTTGTTTTGCTTTGCGAAAACAACCCATGCTAAGGCGATTTACGAGAATAGTCCTTGGTACATGAGAAGCTCTTTGCTTATTTTTCTTCTTAGACTTATGAATTTTCTATTTATGAGGAAAGGTCTACCAAAGTCCTTGTGTGGGTGGAATTCCCATAAATCCATCTATCCTTGTGGCCCTTTCTCAACCACATAACAACCCCTCTATAGCATGTCATTTTATTGGTGGTGGACAATTTTTTCCATGCACACCCTCAAAAAATATTTGCATCGAGAGTAATATTTCTCGCGATCTTAAGGATACTATTAACATACAAGTTAGTGACATTATGTTATCCCAACGGTTCCTCTACATTAATTTTCCCAACACGTGTTTTTGGTACCATTCCTTAACACACAAGATCAAAGATTATCCCTTGATATCGTATAATTGAGACAAGCAAAGCCCCACCACACCGAGTGTGCTCACTCCTCAACCTTAGGATGATGGTTGGATGACTATGGGAGGGTGTAAAAATACGTGTTTGGTTACTTTTAGAGGTACACAGTCCAAGTCAACACATGTATCAAAGCTAGTAAGAAAAGGGTATGAAAAGGAAAAAATTGGTCCCCTAGCTGAAACTGCAAATAATGAGGCCCTTCAGCCTTAATAGATTTGTACCGCAAGGGCTGCAATAGTGGTTGCTTCATAGTCTGCTCAACCAACCTGTCATCTAGTACATTCCTCGCATGTTAGCACAAGGTTCTTCCACAACTCGAGAAGGGGATTTACAGAAGAAGATGCAACTCCAAAGAAGTGACTTCATATACCCACTTTTTAGTTGGGCAATTATTTTCTTGATTCCTCCAATAACTACAATGTGTTGGAGTATCTTAGTGATGATGATATGCCACTCAATGCAGAGCCATCATTGATGGAATTGACGACTCCTATAGAGGAAGAAAAACCTGAAGATCCCTCCCCTTCTATGTGGTTTTGGTGTTCCCATAGTTCTTGACAGGGGAAAGAAGATCGGGATAATCTACCTGAAAAACGGTTTCACCCATTCGAACCTTGGTGGGCAAGTGCCAAACCCAATAGTTTCAACAACTTTGGGGTGTTGGCATTGCTTGAACAAAAGTAGGATGACAAAGTCTCAACGAAGCAGCCAGTATTTAAGTCTACTCAAAAAGATTTACTTACATGGGTGTATGACGAAATCAACCATTATGCGGGTTAGATCTCTCCTGAGTTACATTTTTATAGTTTAGGATTTTTTTGCTCTAGTTTATTTTTAGTTTTGCAGTGTAAGCAACAGATCTCTTAGTGACTCCATCACTTATCACTCAGGAAAAAATGAAAGCTTGATGAAGAATATTTCTATGGAGGAGCTCCATGAAGTAGTTTTCTCTTTCCATCCTAACAAGGAACCGAGCCCCGATGGATTTTTTGCAATTTTCTTTCAAAAAATTTTAGATTTATTGAATAGTGTTATGTTAGATGTAGTTGAAGAGGCTCGATAAAGAAAGGCTACAATAAGTGAGACCAATGCTACTTTTATTACCTTGGTTCCCAAGAAAGATGACAAAATATTTTGATAACTTTCGTCTAATAAACCTTTGTAATATGATTTACAAAGATCATTTCAAAAATTATAGCAAATAGGTTAAAGGGTATTCTAGGGTGTCTTATCTCAGAGGAACAAGGTGACTTTGTTAAGGGTAAACAAATTCTTGATGGTATAATTGTTGCACAAGAGGCCATACATTCTCTTCATTCTATGAAAAAACCATGTATGCTTTTGAAATTAGATATGAACAAAGCATATGATAGAGTTTCCTGGAATTTTCTACATGTTATTCTCAAAAGTGTAGCTTTGATTATAGTTGGTGTGAGTGGATTAAATATATTTATAGCATTGCAATTTTTTTTTTATTTTGATCAATGGTTCTCCTACTGAGTACTTCAAGTCATTTTGTGGACTTCGCCAAGGTGCTCCTCTTTCTCTTTATCTATTCATTATTCTGGCAGAATAATTAGGGAGAGTCTTTTCAAAGGCAAAAATAGAAGGAAAAATCAAGGGTATTCAAGTTGCAAAAAATGGTCCCTTCGAATCTCATCTCCAATTTATTGATGATACTTTTCTTTTGGGCCATCCCTCAATCAGTGAGGCCATGGATTTCAAATCAATATTATCATGTTATGAGAAGGTTACTGGATAGTTGGTAAATACTTCAAAATCTAGGATATTTTTCATTAACACTGCCCTAAATTTACAAAAAATTATTATGAATATTTTAGGGTTCAAAATTGAAAAATTTCCATCAACCTACTTAGGTATTCCTTTGTTCTAATAAAGGGAATAAAAAGGAGCTTTGGATCTCTTTTTTGGATAGAATAAAATCTTGCTTGACATGTTAGAAAGGTAAGTTATTAACCATGGCAGGAAGGCTACAACTCACAAAGACTACTTTACAATCCATTCCTATTTATATGATGTCACTTTCAAGACTGCCAGGTATTGCATCAAAATGGATAAAATTCAAAGAGACTTTCTATGGAAAGGTTGTGAGGAAAAAATTAGGTTTCCTCTTTGTAAGTGGGATAGGGTTTGCAAAGGAAAGAATATTGGAGGAGTAGGCTTGCGAAATTGTAGACTTATGAATTTGGCATTAGGAGCAAAGCTTGGGTGGAGACTATTTAGAGATCAAAGAAAGAATTGGGTAAAAATATTACTTCAAAAATATATAGGTTCTCTTGATGTAATGAAATTGTTTAGTAAAAGAACTCTATCCAAAGCATCATCAACAGGGAACTTCATATCATACAATTTGCATTTGATAAAGAAACATATTAGATGATAAATCAATGAAGGGAGTTATGCAAATTTTTGGTTTGATGCTTGGTTGAAGCCTTATCCTCTTATCTTTGACTCAAAATGGAAATCATTGGCTCAAGCGTACGTAGCATGTAAAGGTCCAGAGGTCAAAGATTATATTATTATAAGCAAAAACTCCAGAACGTGGATTTATTTTAGTATCTTGGTTGAAGGAGAGGAACTCAAACAAATTGCAGATGAACTTAAAAATATGCTTCAAGAGTTTTATTTGTCAATTTTTATATGAAAGGATGAGTTGGTTTGTAATTTATCAAAGGATAGTGGATACTCAATCAAGTTGGGATATGAGGATTTAGAACAATCAAAATTTCCTTCTCCTAATGATTTTTCTTGGAAAAATGTTTGGTTATTAGAGGCTCTCCCTAAGACCTCAACATTTCTTTGGTTAGCAGTTCAATGTAAGATTCTTACAGGAGAGAGTCTACAAAGAAGAGGATATTATGGACCCTTCAGATGTGCCTTGTGTGAGAAGGATTTAGAAACGTCAGACCATTTACTTCTTCATTGTTTGTTTGCTCACACCATTTGGGGTTATTTTTAAAAAATATGAAATTGTATTGGGTAGCTCCATCAACATTGAAAGAGTTGATAAAATGTTGGATAAATTATAATAAAGCTAAAGCATTATGTATTTTTTGGAGGATTGGTCCTACCATTATTTGTTGAAATTTATGGCTTGAAAGGAATAATAGAATTTTTAAAAATAAATATAAAAATCATGCCCAATTTGAAACCGTATTAGTGCCTCTATTGCAGAATGTCTAAAAATATGGTGCTCATCATGGGAAGTCTCCATTGCAGAAAAAGAAAAAGAGGTGCTAATAACTTGGCTACAGGATTGAACATACATGGAAGAGTCATCTGCGAAAACGAAATTAAAACAAAGGATCTACTTCGATCTATGGTAAAATGGAAATGTCCAAAAATTGGGTTTATCAAAATTAATTTTGATGGTGCTTTTAAAGGAAATCCAAGAAAAGTTGGTGGAGGTGGTGTTTTTAGAAATAGTGAAGGCAAAATTCTCTTCACTTATTTAGAATCATATGGAACTTCAACTAACAAATATGCAGAGGCTAGGGCACTTCTTACAAGGATTAAAATTGCAATAGAAAAAGGATGAAAATATATTTCAATTGAGGGGGACTCACAAATGATCATCAATGCTATTAACAAAAATGGATGCGAAGATTGCATAAAAAATAGTAATATTGCTGATGTTCATTGTCTATTACTAAAGGTAATCTCCTGGCAATGTGAGCATATTTATAGAGAAGGAAATCAAGTAGTAGATAAATTAGTGAATTATGGTGTTGATCTTCATCTCGGTGAAATTCAAATTTTAGAAGGCAACTGACCAAGTGAGATTTTATGTCTTAATAAAAATGATGTCAAGGAGTTGATTGTGGAAACAACACTTTGAGGAAGTTGAAGAATATATTTAAGAGAAAAAAGAAATGAAAAAGTCATGATAAAAATGTATGCTACAACAAATGTAATATTTTGGTATTGTGATGGGAGTGGCCCCAATAGAAGCCACATATAACCTATTAAAAAAATAGACCTCTTCGTGATTTGTTCATCATTTTTTTTTTTTCTCATACCCTTTTGACCCTGGTTTAGTTTTTTGCATAGGCTTTGGGGTGTGCTTCCATACCACCCACTTTTATTTTTGTGAATTTGTACTCTTATTACTTTTTTTAATAAGATTAAGTCACTTTCAACAAAAATATATATATATATATATATATATATATATATATATATATATATATATATATATATATATAATCTTTTAAAGCTATACATAGAGTATAGGCTCCTCAATTTTGATATCTTGTATTATCGATATATAATCTAGTAGCATTGACATCGACATTGCTTTTGTATTGACACTTGCAATAAAATAATATATTTTATTATAATGTAAATGATAAAGCAAAAGGAATACAATTCTTGTTGGATTTTATACCTTCTAAAACTATTTTTGTTTAATCAAGATAATCTTCAACCATTAGATGTTTTAATGATATGAAAATATAATCTATTGTAGGTATTATCTTGCTTAATTAGCTTATAAATATAATTTAGATCTTAATTATTCATTTTCAACTCAAATTGTTACTACCTTTATTAAGATTAATATTTAAAATTTATTGGAAAGTTAGAAGCTACATTGAAGAGGCCAAGAAACTTGCTACTCACTAGTAGGAAGTTATCTTCCAACATGCTTTCAGAGAAGCAAATAAGGTAGCAGATAAATTGGCAAACATTGGGGTTGATGGTCCAGGTTTGTTGACTTGGACAAACACACTACCACAGGAGGTACATGCTTTAGCCACTATTGAAAATTTTGACAATGATTAGTTGGGTTACCATATTTTTTATAATTTTCCTCATTATGTGTAAGAGTGTTGGAGTTTTAAAAGGTTCTAGTAGGACAATAGACACCAAATATAAAAAAGTCTTTAAGGTCTTGGTTTTTTGGCCCGTATTTTTGAATAAAAAATTCCATCAATTTAATGACCCCTTCTCTCTGTGGACCTGTCAGTTGGATGGTTGTCTCATGATCATCTGGACTTGTTTAGAACCCATTCATCTCACAAATCTTAATCTACATTATTTCAATAATAGGCGGGTGTCCTTTCATATAACCCCTAGAATGTCTGGTATCTATGTCCATTGCCACATGATTTATCCGTTTATCTAGAAAATTTGTGATTTTTCAACAACCAAGAGTAATAGTTCATTCCCAAAGCCTACTAACGTCTCAAACATAAAGTTTGGGAACAAATCAAAGGATGTTTTTTGCAGATATAGTGGGGACATCAACAACGCAAATGGAGATCTCACTCTTTCCAATTCGAGCGATCCCTGTCGCATGTGGAAAGATCATTGGCACCAAAAGATTTTTAGAGATGTTTATTTGAATATTGACAAGATTTGCTCCAGGACCGAGACAGGAAATCTGATAATTCTGGGAATCATCATTTTTGAAAAATCCAAAAATCTTGGAACCATCACCGAATGTGATAGGGTGGGAAAAATTTTTTGCATCGAAAGTAATTCTAAAAACTACTCACTTCTTCCTAGAATTCTTAGACTTTGGGAGGAGCTGAGAAGAATCTAAAAGCTTCTAGTAAAAAGGTGGATGGACAGAAGGAGGCCATGGGCAGTTCTGATCAGTATATTGTTGCTCGGATGTTCCTACTGTTTGGTTTGGGTAGTGCCCAAGGGGCTTCTTTGTTTTTCTTGTGTTCGGTTTTCATCTTGTAGTCTTGAAGGATGGATCATTTTCTCTGTGTTTGTTGTAGTGTTTTCTATCGATGTAATAGGTGAATATTTACCTGCTTTTTTGAGGGTTTTGTATACTTTCTCTTGGGCTTAGGCTGATGCTTGTTGTTCCCTGTTGATGTAAAAGGTATTTGGGAGCCTTCATATTTCCCGACATAATATAATATCAATTAACTTACCAAAAAATATATTTAAAAATTCATTCAAAATTTGTGTTGTTTTTTATTTTTAAAGAATATTTTAAATTTTTAAAATTTAATAATAATATATTTCTAAACTTTTGTAAGGGAATTTTAATCACTGTGCCACACTCGTTACTAATCTTTATCTTCCTAAGTAATTTTTTAATAAAACCTTTAATTTATTGCTTAGACTGTGTTATCTTGGTGTTTCCAAGTAGCCTCACATCAAATCATCATTTTTTGTTAATACACAAGGGAGTGGGATTCTATGAGAACTAAATGAAAAAATAGAAGAACTTAATGGCTAATTAGGGTTTATAAAATAAGAAAATATATAAATTTTTTTGAAGTCAAAAAATATGACTTTATTAAATTGGATATATAGGATTGAAACAACTTTCACTTGCATTGCATTATTATTTTGGTGGAGAACAAGGGGTTGTACTTGGGTCCCCCACCCTTGACAAATCACAACTCTCTTCTTTAGAGCTTTAGATTTTACAAATAGATTCAATTATCATCTCAATTGAGTTGATAATCTATAAACCTACATCATTTTACATAAAATATCTAAATTCTTGATTTTCATTTTTTGGATCTTTTTCAATTTTTTGTGTGAATACAAATATTCAAGAATTCAACATCCTTCTTGACATTTTTCTACAACAACCTTCACAATACCAAAACTTTACCTCTACTATCTATGCATTGCGTCTTAGTAAAGTAATATTCCCAAAACATTGCACTATTATAGCTTGCTTTACTAGATCTGGATTGCTAGTTTCCTTCCTGAAGCACAAGTGCAACTACAAAAATTATAATAAATACTTTATATGAAAACACATTAATGTTTTAAAATAAAGCAGATATTATCAATGGAAAACATTAGAGTAAATATTAATCATTAGTTGATTTAGGCAATCAACATTTTCTTGTTAGCTTTAGCTAAATTTACTACTTTCTCTAACCATGTAAAAGAGAATTTAACTTCGCGATCGTCAATTAAAACCCCTCTATTGTCTAGCCTATCTACACTTTTTTTTCCTTCCCTTAATGTATGTGTAAACATGATTTCTTCAAACTCTATAGCAAGGTCTTGAATTTCCACAATTATCTCTTGTATGTTCCATAGAGCCTTTGCTTTCTTCAAAATTGCATTTATTACTATGAGTGAATCACCTTCCATCCATACTTTTTTCCATTTCATTTTTTTGTATATTTTTAACCCTTCCAAAGCTGCCCAAGCTTCAACTTTATTATTTATCTTAAATCCACTATTGAAAGTATAATGAGACAAAATCTCTATTTTTTATTATTATTCCTCCTCCTCTTGGTCCTAGATTTCCTTTAGATGCTCCATCAAAATTCAATTTGACCAAATCCACATATGGTGGTTTCTACTTTATATTTGTTGTCTTCTTTTGTTTCTACTGTTTCCAACATAATAATTCCATTTTATGACTTAACTCCACCTATCAAGGATCTTTGCTTCTATGTTATGGATTGGGTGAGTTGATAGGGTTGGTTTACACTCCTCTATGGCTAAACAAATATTTCTTTTCATTACCTCTAAATTGCTTTCTTTTTCTTTAAATATTCTTCTATTCCTTTCTATCCATACATCCCAAAGTATTGTATCTTTTGATATATTCTAAATTGTTTATAAATCCTTACTTTTAAAAGTGCTTTATCATTGCTTTAACCATTCTTAATTTCTACCATTTATCACCATAAATTTACCAAACATTTTAAGAATCCATTACCATACTTTCCAAACTATTGAGCAATGTCCCAAGAGATGGTATATACACGATTTCTCCTTTTCATAAAGAACACATTGTGAGGGGCCATGAAAACCCCTTCTCATAAGGATATCCCAAGATAAAATTATTCTATGACCTACTAGCCAAATAAATATTTTAACTTTAGGAATGCTTGGTCTATCCCAAATATATCTTCATTTTCTTGTGATATTTGTATTTTATTGGTGCTTTAAATTATATCCACTTCTTATTGTGTATTCTCGTAAGCTATTCAACTCCTAAATCAACTTATCCTTGGCTCCCCTCAGAATAATCATTGTTATCTTTTTGCTCAACTGCCTTCTAGCATCAATGCCTAGTATACTTATAAAAAAGTCTTCTTTCCATTTGTGTCTTCCTTCTTTATCCTTGTACAAAATGTTTAAAACCCTATCACCATAATTATCTTGAAGTAATCTCATCCAAGGTTGCAAAATTAGATCTAGATTGAGTGGTTTTTTATCACACCAAGTATCCATCCAAATAGAAAATTTTCTCCAGTTCGCACCACCCATCTTAAACCTTTAATTTCTAGATCAATTAATTTTTTAAAACTATTCCATAATGCATAACCATTTGGTAGTGAGAAAGCAATAAATATTAAGCTTAGTCACTGGGCTCAACATAGTTTCTTAGAAGAATTCTTGCCAATTTTCTTTGACTCTCTTTGTATAATATCCAAATAACATTTTCCCTAAAAGCTTGCATACATAAGAACTCTTTAACTGAGACCTCCCCTAATTCTATTATCACACACCTTACTCCATTTCACTAAAGAAAATTTCATTTTATCATGTAATCCTAACCACAAAAATGATCGCATAATATAGATTATCTTTTTTTTCTATCTATTTTTGCATAGTATACAAGGACATATAATATGTTTGAATTACTTGTAATACTGATTTAAATAGTTGCACTCTTCCTCCTAATGATAACCATATAAATTTCCATGTCGGTAGTTTATTTTAAACTTTACTTACAACTGGATTTCATAATTCTATCCTCATTCTACCCTCAATTAAGGGCATCCCTAGATAAGTTGTTGGTAGTTTTACCTCATTTATTTGAAGTAACCTACATATTGCTACTTTGATTTTAGTTGAGGTGTTTAAGAATTAAAATTTGGATTTTGTCCTATTAACTTTTTTCCTTGATGCTCTTTCGTATTCCCTTAATAAGTTATTCAAAGCTCTAGCCTCGTTTATCCTTTCCCTCCCAAAAAGGGTTGTATCATCTACAAACTATTGATGGGTGATATTGTCGATGTTATTACTAGCCTTAAGTTCCACTTATAAGCCCATATTTGTTAGCCTTCTTCAAGTTCCTACCCAAAACCTTTGCCATAATAATGAACAAAACTTGTATTGTATTATGATTGATAGCAAATGCAATGTGAACAATGCAAAATTATTAGCCAAAATAATTAACAAATATATTTAGTGCAAATAATTTAAATAACATATGACTTAGGCTAAAAATATCCTAAGGCAATTGTTTGCCCCTTAAATAGTAAACAACGTAAATTAGGAAGCCTTCCCCCTAAGATAGCTAACAACCTTAGAGATTGATGCTAACAACTAACCAAATATTATTCATGTTACAATGTGAATAATCAAATATAAATATATATCATTAACCATAGGTAATAGTTAATGATATTTACAATGGTAAATCAAAGTAAATAATGGAATAACCTAGTGGTAAAAATAAATATTACTTTTTACCCTAACATCCCCCCTTTATTACATTATTTTGTAATACAAAGTGTACTTCTGAACAACTCAAATTTGACACGTCCAAGTGCCTTTGTGAAGATATTTACAACATGTTCATTAGTGGGAAATAATTGGAGCTTGATGCGGTGATTAGGAACTTCGTCGTGAATGAAATGACACTATGTGTCAATATGGCGTGCTCATGGTGAACTGGATTCTTCACTAAGTTAAAAAAACCCTGGTTGTCACAAAACAAGTGAATTAAAATTTTCTTGGGTAAGCCCATACTTTCTATTATGTGACTCAACCATATGGCTTCACACACTGTATATTGTGTTGCACGATATTTTGCCTCTATTGAAGATATAGCAAACACCTATTGCTTCTTGCTGTGCCATGAGACAGGTCCGAATCCTATATGAAAAACATATCCAGATGTTGAATTTCGGCCATCTACTGATCCAGCATATCCAGAGTCCATGAAACCTTGTAAGAAGAATTTGTCATTCTTCTTATACTCTAAACCATACTCCACATTACCACGAATGTAGTGGAGAACACGCTTTGTTGCTTTTCAATAAGTAAATTTTGGTTCTTGCATGAACTGAGAAAAATAATTCACAACAAATGTGATATCTGGTCTAGTGTTTGTCAGGTATATAAGGCTCTCAATCATTTGATGATAAAGTGCACCATCTACCTGAGGTGAATCATCGTATCATGAAATCTGAAGCCCTTGTTCCATCGTTGTTGCTTTTGACTCGCAATCAGTCATATGATAATTTTCTATCGGTGTCTTGGCATACTTGTTTTGAGTTACCCTTAGGTAATTCTTTTTTGTTCAATCTCCAAAGCAAGACAACAATGGAGAAGTACCAAATCTGTCATATCAAATGACTCTCTCAATTCATTCTTCATGACATCTATCAATATCTCTAAGTTTCCAGTTATGATCAAATAATCCACATAGAGTATAAGTATCACTATCTTAGAACCAATGTTATTAGCATAGATATTTGCATCTAAAGGACTTATCTTAAATCCATGTTGTAGAAGGTAATTATCTATATTTATATACCATGCTCTAGGGGCTTGTTTTAACCCATACAAGGATTTAACCAGTTTACAAACTTGTTTCTCATGGCCTTCCTCAACAAATCCTTACAGTTGAGTCATGTATACTTCCTCTTTCAAATCACCATTTAGGAAGGTGTTCTTTACATCCATTTGATGAAGTTTCCATCTATATTGTGCTACCATAGCATAAAGAACATGAATGGTGGTCATCCTTGCAGTGGGTGCAAAGGTCTCTTCATAATTGATGCCTTTCTTTTGAGCATAGCCCTTTGCCATAAGGTAGGATTTATACTTGTCAATGGTTCCATCTACCTTGTTTTTCATTTTGTAAACCCATTTACAGTCAATGGGTTTCTTACCTAAATATAATTAACCAGCTTTCATGTATTTTTCTAAATGAGATATTTATATTCAATATCCATAAATACCCTCCATTATGGCTCACTAAGTGCTTCTTTGACCGTGGAGGGTTCATGTTCATCATATGAAGACATATAAACCCTCTCATCATCAATCTCCATGTCTTCTCCACTATCAATCTCTCTCTACATAAAACTCTTTGAAATGTTGGTAAAGGTAATCAACTATGGGTGATGCTTCTGCTCTCTTCTATTGAGACATACTACAAGTTCAAGGATGATTCAGAGTAATATCAAAAGGTGAGATCAATTTTGAATCTTTCACCATACTTGTATACCATTTTGGCACCTTTTTCTGAGGTGGAGGAGTTTGTTTATGTGGCTCCTCATCTTCCAGGTATACAGTGGATGTGATTATAGGTGTGAAAGCCCCATCGAACACCACATCTATACTTACATGTATTTTCTTTGTTCTAGGGCCATACAATCGATACCCTTTAGAGTATTCATCATAGCCAAGTAAAATGCATTATAAGGTTTTCTCATCTAGTTTCTTTCTCTTTTATTTAGGTATATGCATAAATTCTTTACACCCAAAAAATCTAAGATGAGATATGGAGGGCTTCCTACCACTCCATGCTTCCTGTGGAGTTATATCTTTAAGGGCCTTTGTGGGTGCCCTATTCAAAAGATATATTGTCGTTGTGATAGCTTCTACATAGTAGCATTGCTCAATATTTTCACCTTTAAGCATACTACGTACCGTTTCCATGATGGAACGATTTCTCCTTTCAACAACCCCATTTTGTTGTGGATAATAGGCTATGGTTAGTTGTATTTTGATCCCATGTGTTTTCAAAAATGAAGATAATTCATTTGAGGTATATTCCCCCCTCGATATGAGCGGAGGGTCTTTATGTAGCATCCAAAATATTTATCAACTAGTTGCTTGAACTGCTAAAAGTAGGAAAATGATTCAGATTTTAGCTGAAGAAAGGAGACCCACATTTTCCATGAGTTATCGTCTACAAACAATTGATAATACCTTTTGCCTCCAAAACTTGGTGGTATGGGACTGCACAAATCAGTGTGCACTAACTCCAACAATTTCTTAGCTTTAGAAGAGCTAGCTTTGAATGGTGCTCGGCGTTGCTTGCTTGCTAAGCAATCAGAGCAAGTGGACAATGTAGATGAAAGGGTAGAAAGTCCCTTCACCATTTGAGATTTACTTAGCTCAAGTAAATACCCTTTACTAAGATGCCCAAATCTCTTATGCCAAAGAGAAGTGGCCTACCTTGTGTTGACTGTCATGGAAACATGAGGTGTTGAAACAACATCTAGTGTGAACAAGCCATGCTTGTAAGAACCGGTCACTATGTGTTTACCCTGCTTGGTGATATAGCAACGTTTAAGACCATTTTCCACTTTGAAATTGAAAATCATGTTTTTATCCAGGATTTGTGGAACTCACAACAAGTTGTTTATCAATCTTGGAACATAAAGGAAATTGTGAATATGAAACTTTCTATATGGAAGGGAAATAGTGACACTCCCTTCTCCCTGGACACGATAGGTCTTATTATCAACAATTGTTACTGGTTTACCTTCTCTTGCCACAAATGTCTCAGACCACTGCTTGTCACCAATCATGTGTTTGTTGGTGCCTGAATCAATGTACCAAATAGAATCCTTCTAAGTAGAAGATGTATGGGTCATGAGCACTTTGTGTGCTCTTTCTGAATCAAAATCATAATTTTAAATAACAACATGGCTTCTTTGTTGTCTATTGTTCTTCTGTGGTTTGTTTTTGTCCTTTTTGTTTTGTTTGTTCTTAAACCAACACCTGTTGGTTTCATGATTGTCCATTTTGCAATGAGTGCAATATTTCCCTTGAGATTGAGGTTTCTTGCCTTTATCTCTTGATGATGATCCTGAAGATGAGCCTCCCTTTTAAAAGTTACATTTCTTCTTTCCACACTGTTTGTTTGTTTAAAGTGCATTGTTTGACACTTCACCACTTTGGAGTTGATTTGCTTCTTTTGTTTGAAGCAAATTAACTAACTCCACAAAGGTGATTTTTATTTGAGATAAATTAAGGAATTTTATTAACATATTATAGGATTTAGGAAGAGCCCTCAATATTATTGAAGTCAAAATAGTATCTTCTACTTTGGCTCCTAAAGCATTCAACTTTGACTTCAGTTATGCTACTCTACAAAGGAATAACTCTACTGATTCTCCTAACTTCATATAGAGTGTATGAAGTTGTATTTGAATGTGTAGAATAGTCTATTGATTCTTACCTTAAAAAATGGTACAAAGAGCATCCCATGCATCTTTACCATTTTTAGATTCACTTATGTGAGGCTGGATCTCATTAGTACTAGCAAGGAGAATCGACATGAGAAGACGATTGTTCTTTTTATCCCATGCTTTTTGATCTACTCCTGGTGATGTGGGTCTTGCATCAGTGCCATCCACTAAATCCCACATCTCCTCTATAGTAAGTATTGCTTTCATCTTGGTCTTCCATGCTTGAAAAATTAGAGCCCTTTAGCAATTGTGTATCATTTAAGTATTTATTGATAGTTGCCATTTAGGAAGGGTCTAGAATGGATCCAATATGGTCTCTATTTCTCTCTTTACTTGATATTTAATGGCACCTACCTGAAAAATATTTGTGAAGGATTTATCAATTTGAGGATATTTAAGCCAAACAAGAAGAAAGTTAGAGATAATTCACTCTTTAGTGATATTTAATGGCTCCTGCCTAAAAATCCTTCCAAATAAGGATAGTTAGTTTGAGGGAATTAAGCCAAACAACAAAAGAGTGAATTAGGGATTTTGATGTAGGAGAGAATATTAAGAACAAATTGGCTTTAAAACCTGTGCAATGAGTTACACAAATTATTGTGAAATTTTGGGGTTTTAGTGCTCTTGATTGTGATGACCTTTAATTGCAAAAAACAAGAAAGTAAATGCAATAATCAATCAAAGAGGACCCACAAAATTTTTATCACTAAGGTGTCGGATGCAACAAAAAATACACCTTATTTAGGAATGCTAATTTTTAATTTAGGTGTCAAGTAATATAAAAAATGGACCTAATTATTAATTTTTGCAACAAAAGATGTATTTGTGTTTTGCAAAAATACAAAACTTAAGTTCAAATTATCCCCCCCTTTGTGTTACATTTTTTGTAAAAAGATAATTTATCAAAGATCAATCATCCCCCCTTTTTTTTACAAAAAATAACAAAGTAGCTCACCTTTCAAGACAAGTCGACACACAACAAGCTTTTGAAAGGCTTTCCAGAACTAGTCGAAAAATGACTTGGTTTTAGTGGACCCTTTGAGGCTTCAATACTCAAAAATTGGAGGGGCATGAGGATTGAAAGGTTCTCTAATCCTCATGGGACCATAAATTCGATCCAAACCCTTCCAAGGATCTGTGTAAGTGTTGAAACGAGGTAAACTTCTTCTATGCTCTCGAAGCATATGATGAAAAATAGATCTTGTTGTTTGTCATTGAAGTTCATTCCTCTTTCTTATAACTCTTTGACGATGAAGAGCTTGTTTAATCCAAGGCTTTTTCTTCATGAAATAAAACTTGTACTCTCAAAAAATTTAAAGCAAAATGGTTAAAAATTTCAATTTTTTGCAAAATAAATTATGCTTTCAGACTTTGTCTCTTATCCTCCATTGAAAGTGGAGAAAACAAAAAGAAAACAACTTTTACAAATTTGCAATGGTAAAGAGACCTTTAGTTTTCAATTTTGAATGCAAAATTTAAAAATAATTTTAATCATGATTTAATAATAAAATTAATTTTTAGTGTAAAATCAATTTAAAAAAAACTAATTTGAGACACCTGTATTAATCAAATTATATATAAAAAATGATTAAAAAAATAAAAAAATTTACAAAAAAAATGAAAAAAAACTTATACCTTGGTGATGTTTTTGGAAGATGTAAAAAAAAATTAAGCCTTTCAACTCCAATTGGGAGTCGATCCCACAACTCCGTGGGCACTAGCCCTTTCGACTGGCTCTCCGGTCAGTTGAGCTAGGCGACCTGATGGGAAGGGAAGAGAAACAACTTCCCTTTCCCTCTTTCCCTCATGCAAGCAAGGAAAAATAGGATTTATCCCACATTGCCCATGCGGGCGATGTTGTGGGATATAAAAGGGAAAAAAAGCCCTTGTTTTTATGATTACCTTCGAGTAGTCAGTCTAGTCTAGTATTTTGGTCACTACCACTTATCGCGGTAGGTCTGGTCGAGGTGTCAAGTTAGTGGTTGTCCGTCATGTGTCGGGTTTATGGCTATCTGCCACATGTCGGGTTTGTGGTTGTTCACCATGTGTTGTGTCCATGTCATCTACCAGGTGGCACGTGGCTAGTTCACCATGTGTCGCTCGATGTGTTAGTCTATTCCAATGGCTTGTCTGCCATGTGTTAAGTTTGGTTTCACCCTCGGGATGCGTACCATTTCGATGTCATCCTTGAGATGCAAGCCACGTCAGACAAGGTGGTCAACGGCTATCAGGTTCTAGGTTACGTTCCCAATTTGCGTGTCCCATAGATATAGGATTGCATATCCCATCGATATAGGATTTTATATCTTGTTGATCTAGGGGAGACTTCAGAGGGCGCTCCTGCCTGCTGGTTGGTCGGCCACCTACGAGT
Source organism: Wollemia nobilis (assembly GCA_028583015.1). Taxonomy (NCBI): domain Eukaryota; kingdom Viridiplantae; phylum Streptophyta; class Pinopsida; order Araucariales; family Araucariaceae; genus Wollemia; species Wollemia nobilis. Next base: position 6,089,311 of record JAQPPZ010001808.1, read on the forward strand.
GATCATCGGAGCCTCACTTTGATATCTGGCTCAAAGCATGCCTTGATCAACTATCAGAGGGTGCTCCTGCACTCTAGTTGATTTTTGAGCACCTGCTAACGGTTGTCGGAGTCATGTTTCGATGGTCGATAACAAGCATCTTGCCTCCCTTCATGGAGGTAGGTTGTTTGTTGTGTCCACGTGAGCTTCACAGACTGCGGGCCCTTGGGCTCTTAGCTATGTCCATCTGAGCATCACAGACTATGAGTCCTTGGACTCTTGGTTGTGTCCACATGAGCATCATGGACTATGGTCCCTTGGAGTGTTTCAATGGAAACACAAAAAAAATTATGAGTAACTTAGGAGTTAATAAATCAAACAAAAATAAACACAACCTTAGGTATTCCGTGCTGATGCTGAAACGCTACTGGGACGAGAATTCCTCCCACCTTGCCCAATGTGGAATGAGAGACTTCCTCCTGTATTGCCTAGTGTGCGCCTTGCCTCCTCCATAGCTCTGATGCTAATGATAGCAAATGCAATGTGAACAATGCAAAATTATTAGCCAGAATAATTAACAAATATATTGAGTGTAAATGATTTAAATAATATATGACTTAGGCTAAAAATAGACTAAGGCAATTGTTTTCCCCTTAGGTAGTAAACAACATGAATTAGGAAGCCTTCCCCCTAAGGTAGCTAACAACCTTAGAGAGTGATGCTAACAACTAACCAAATATTATTCACGTTACAATGTGAATAATCAAATATAAATATATATCATTAACCATAGGTAATAGTTAATGATATTTACAATGGTAAATCAAATTAAATAATGGAATGAGGAGGGAAGAAAGAGATAGGGGAGGGCTCTGGTCCCTCCCCTGCTACCCGTCCCCTGGCTCCTGGTTCCTGCCCAGTCCCTGGCTCAACCTAGGTCATCCCTCCCTAGGAGTGGTTGTTTGCAGATGATCTCCTGGGGGAGATCCTTCTCCACTTTCTTCACCCCTTCCCAATCGACTAGGGTTTCCTTGGTTGTTTCTTCAGCCTGGTGCTTCCCAGGGATCCTTGTTTGGTTGGGGATCCCTTCCCTTTTTTACCTCAGGCTTCCCCTTGGGGTTTTTTGCAGGTTATTCACGTGGATCTGGTCCCCTGTGTTTCTATAAGAAGTGGAGGTGATGGTTTAGGGTTTTGACAGCTTTTTGGGGTCTCCCTTGAGGTCCTCACAGCTTTGGGGGTGGTCTAGGGGGGCCTCTTTCCCCCTGTGCTTGTGAATCCTTGGCGAGATCCTGTGGCTGCTGTTATTCCTGTGTGGAGGCTTCTTCGTGCTGGTTCTGCTCCTTGGTGGACACCCTGGGCATCTGTTTTGGCCTTGGGGGGGCTTTTCTCTGCCTGGGCTGTTCCCATTCCTAGTCCCAGTTCCCTGAAGCTGCTTTTGTGCTTGGACAGGATTCTTGGTCCCTGCTGCTGGGTTTCCTTTGTTTTCTGCTGCATGTTTCATTCTTGGGGGGGTCTGATCTATGCACGTAGACCATAGATCCCACATGTTTGGCTCCTAGGGATCCCATCCCTGTGACTATTTTCCTCTTCCCGCTCGGGATTCCCAGTCCCTGGATCCCTGGTCCCTTAACCTACTTTTTCTTACTATTTTCCCAAGGCAGGATTCTCATGGTGCAACTTTCTGGTCGCTTCCCGCTGGGCTGGATCCCCTCTGTGTTGGATTTCGGCTTCCTGCAGGGCGGGATCCCCCTGTCTCTGGGCGGGATGGCTCTCGCTGAACGGAATGTTTTCCCACTGGGCGGGATGGCTTCTCCATAGGGCGAGATCCCCCAAATCCGCTAGTTTTCCCGTAAGGCAGGATTTTTTATTTTTTGCTGGTTTCCTCGATGGCAGGATTTTCCTGGTGGAGTTTTTTTTTTGAAGCTTTCCGTTGGGCGGGATCTTCTCTTTGTTGGGTTTCAGCTGCTTCCCGCTAGGCGGGACTCTCTTTGGTGGTTTTTGACTGCTTCCCACGAGGCAGGATTTTATTGTAACGGTTTTTCTTTGCTTCCTGCTAGGCGGGATCTACTCGATGGTGGTTTTCGGCTACTCCCCGCTGGGCGGGATCTCCAAAACTACTTTCTTTCAAATTTGGTTGTTTCCTGCTGAGAGGGATTGTTTCATTCTTACTATTACCGCTGTGTGGGATTTCTGTTTTGGTGTTCAGTTTCAAGGGATTGATGCCCTAGGCCCATCGCTTATGTAATCAAGTTTTGGGATCCTTGTTAAAACCCGTTGTAAATACAAACACTACTTACCAAAAAAAAAGCAAATAATGGAATAAGCTAGTGGTAAAAATAAATACTACTTTTTACCCTAACAATGATTGCATAGTGGTGTTATTATAAGTTGACAATTATATATATTGTTTAGCAAGATTCAAACCTAGATCTTCTCCTTAATAGATCAAAAATTTAATCAACTAAACTCATACCATTCAATAATATAATTTGGTTATTCTAATTAAACTTACATATTTTAATAATATACTATAATTAATTAATTTAATAAATATTTAAAATAATTATATGTTTGTTTTTACTATGTATTTAAAAATATGAATTGTATTGTGTTTCCTAAAGTTTTAGTCCTTGAATACTCTTTTTTATTGATAAAATGATTTTGAGTATGTCCCTATTCTACTTACAAAAATGTTTGCATTACTAATGGCTATAAGTTGTCAAAACCAAAATCTAGGCATCTATAAACTAAATTTATATCATCCAAAGTTGTATAAAACTTTTCTCTACACTACCAAAATTGAAACTAGAACCTCAAACATAGAGCAACAAATAGGAAACTACCAAACATACACATGTCATTATAATAATAATCATCGGATTCATATTCAAATTTGATAGGGATCATATCCTCCATTAACTTATCTTCCATGAAATCATGCCCCTAGATATCTTGGCATCAATATCTACCAAGCATGAAAGCCCCTCATTAAGGATTTTTTCCTCTCCCTTCCTTCAAAATCTTCTTGTCATTGGGATATGGGATGACTATTCAGTTTAGAAAGATGTAGGGAAATTTATTGTTGGTCTCAAGCCATATCCCCTTTACTAATTTTGTTTGGTTTGCTACCCAATCAGGGAAATTATTACATTCCCTATAAATAAGAAAAAACTCAAACTCCTCAAAATGACTTAGAAGCCCCTTGGTGTGACCAATAATATCTTGAAGAAAACCCTTGAAAAGAGATTTTCCTTTGAGGCCATCAATGACAACCAACAAATTACCTTCCACATGGATTCGATTAAAAACCAGATGATTGAGATTTCTTAATTTTAGCTAGAACCACCCTTGCCTTTGCCACTGTATTAGTTGCAGTCCCATAAAACTTAGCATAAGCACCAAGGAGAATTATCTTATGGTCACAAAGTCTCCTCCTTCTCTAGCTAGCCCTAGTTTACCTTTTAAGGCCCCATTAAAATTCAATTTGACCCGTCCTTCCCTTGGTGGATTCCATTTTGTTGTATCCCTATTATTTCCTATATTCTTGGCCCCATTATTAGGGATCAATTCCAAGTTCTAATTTTTAGCTATAATTTTCTCTCTTCCTTCTTCTATCCCATATCTCTAATCTTGGTTTTCCATTGTTTTGTTAATGTTCAAACTAATCTGCTCCATAATCCTATTGACATTCTACCTTTCCCCTCTATTTTTTTTTTGTTCCTTTTCAACTAGATATTGCATATCATGTAGGTTAGGATTAAATTCTATAGCAACTCAAGTCTTCTACTTTGAAAAGGGTATTTTCACTCCATCACCCTATCCTTCAAATTACTTATAAAACCCCAAAAATTTTTGGTTTTGACCAAAACTTTATCCCAAATCTCTACTGTGGATTAGGAGTGGATAAAAAGATGATCATGGGTCTCTTCTTAATCCAAGTAGTTATCACAACTGGAAGGTTATGCAAATCCTTTTTTGTGAAGGTTATCTGTAGTTAACACTTTCCCTTGCATAGTTATCCAATGGAAGAAGATTATTTTTGTGACCCCTTCCCTAAATCAAATCTTCAATCAAGGGAAAGCTACTTGGTATTGTCCATGTTTAGACCATGGCCACCATAATTGATCACTTGTTGGTAATTGAGGAATATAATAAACTCTCAGTCTTTCCTCTAGAATACCCATTGCCTCCCTAAACTAATTCTCCACTACTAGAGGTCTCCAAAGGTGGAATCCACCTCTATCCTATATGTAGTCATTCACCTTTTCTCCATGAAATATTTTGAGAATAAGGTGTAATTCAAATATACTCTCCTTTTTATTTAGATGTTTGGAGCCCAACCATCTATCATCCCAAAATTAGACATTTATTTTATCTCCAATATTCCAAACAACACCTTTTTCTATTATATCTTGGCTCTTAACTATGTGATTCTAGAATAAGAGTAATATTCTCTTTAGTTATTTTTTAATGTGTTAATCTAATGCATGGCCCACAAGTTGAAGTAGTTCATATCCTTTAGAATAGGCTAGGGATATGGATCTATTTAAATTAGGTTTTAGAATTAAATTATCCATTAATTATAAAAGTACAATAGTCAATATTTCATCATCATTAGGGTTATACGGACGAAAAGCACATGGATCTATGTAGCAAGTAAATTAACTTGGTTGGATTAACTAATTAGTCAATAATAATAAAAAAGAAAGGTAGCCCCTTGAATAAAAGTGGACCACCTCAAATATGTAATTCAACATTACATATTGCACTACCCTCTTGACTCGAGGGCAAATTTGAGGATCAATATTGATCTTCACCTCTTAATAGTAGCTCTAGGATCTAAGATTTTAGGGGTGATCTATGAAGGTATTCTTAGAAAGAATTTTTTAAAGGATATTGCTATTTTCTTGTCAAAGAGAATAAATTAGAGCTTGAGATTTCATTTATCAACCAATTATTGGTGTATTACTTTATGAATTAACTTTCAAATGAATTCTTCCTTGTTATCTTCTTCAATTTAGAAATCAAGAATTAAATAATGGATGATGGTCCTTGGTTTAGGGACAAAGATAAATTATGTTTAAGACCAAAGTAAGGATTTTTATGCGGAAACAAAAACTATCAAAAGGCTTCCAATATGATTAGGTTTTATGGACTTCTTTATCAACTTATCAATAATAAGTTTTTGAAGAATATTAGTCATACTCTAAGGGAGTTCATCTAGAAGGTACCAAGGAGATAAATCATGTTGCATACACTTGAATATGTGTTGCCATGAATATTTTAACATTTTTACAAAAGTTCATTAGGATTAAATCTAAATCAAGAGAATTTAATGAAGTGAATTATGAAAATATTGCATTCAAATGTCACAAATTTTATGAGACTGGATACATGGCAAGGGAGTACAAAGTGAAAATAATAAAGAAAGAGATGGAAAATTTTGAGCATGGTATAGGTTTCAACATCAAGCAAGGCTATTATATCATAGTAGAAGTGGGGTCAAATCAATGACGTTCTATTCCTAAGAAAGTGGCAAAAAATCTCTCTACCTCATCAAATGGTAAAGACTATTACAATTTACTCAAATGAACCATTAAATTTTTTTGATTCAAGGTATAAGAAAATATATCACACAAGTTCAAATTCAAGATTTAAAGGTGAGAAGGAAGATGAGGAGCGGAGGTCAAGGTTAATCTAGGTATTTCATCTTCATTTTCCTCAAGTAGCATAAAATACTCTCATAAAAATGAATGTAATACAAAATGTATCCATTGCACTTTAGATTTTCAAGAGTAACATAATAAAGAAATGCATATGAAAGATATCCATGGAAATTTAGGGTTTCTATGGTGGTATTAAAAAGTAATTACTATGGAGGATCATTCTTGTACTCTAGGGTTTCCATGGCAACATAAAGAAGAAAGTGTAATTCTTTCATTTCAAAAATTTTAGGGCAACATAAATATTTAAATGATAAGTATCATTATAAACAATATGGAAAAATCTAAGAGATTGATGAGGATGTAAGTGTTAGTGGGAATGGAAAAAGGAGATGAATATTGTCACAACATGAACAAAGATAATAGGAAACTCAAAGGGATATCGATTTGGGAAGTCAAATAAAAATATCATAGGCGATAACAAGAAGTAGAGCTAAGTCCACTAATAAAAATAAAATGTGATGATAAAAATGGTATCATGGAATATTAGGGGTATGAATAAGAGCCCTAAAAAAGAGTTATTAAGAAATTAATAGGTTGGTATAGTCTTGATATTATTTAATACAAGAAACAATATTATATAGTGAGGAGTGTAAGGATGCTTTAAAAAATATTATGAATATGGGGGATTGTATAGCAATTTCTTCTATAGCACCTTGTAGTGGTACTGCAACAATATGGGACAAATGCAAACGAGATGGACAATCCTTAGAAGGAAAAGGGAATTTGGTTGTTGGACTATTTTGTAGAAAAGAGAAAAACATCAAAGTTTAGGTTATAATTGTATATGCTTCATTTATAGTTGCTCTTCATGAAAGATATTGGAAATACCTTAACATATTTTTGTGAAATACAATGATGATTCATAATTGTTATCTAGGGATTCTTAAGGGCAACTTCAACATGGTTATATTTCCTTTGAAAAAAGAAGGGTGTTACTCATGATGGTCTAAATCAATGCAAGATTTGTTTCATTTGTTAATTTAAATAACCTTTGGGATTTTATTCCTTCACGTTTGTAGTGTACATTGGATAATAGATGCACTGGACAAACTCATGTAGCATAAAAATTAGATAGATTCTTTTTATCCAGCACATGATTACAAACAACGTATAGAATATTTTTTAATATTTTATTGTGTATAGGATCAAATCACAAACCCGTTCCTTTGCCTTATGATTTACTCGATAATGGTCATCTAAAGTCATTTTGCTTCCAAACTATGTGGTTCCAAGACCTTGATTTCTTCCAAATGGTTATGTTATGGTGGGATGAAGAAAATTTTGAAGGATCATATATGTATAGGTTTGTTCAAAAGATGAAATATCTAAAGGGGCAAATGAAAATTTTGAATTCCAAATGTTTTGGTAATATTTTTAAAGAAAACAATGAAATTGAATCTAAGCTCCATAACTCACAAAAGATAGTAGAAATGAATGGTATGGACAAACATTCTTATGTACAAGAAAAACCATTGTTTTTTTTATTATCATAATACTAAAAAAAATGAGTCATATTGGTTCTAACAATCTATAGAAAATGGCTCAAGGAAGGAGATAAGAATACCAAATTTTTTATGCTACAACGAAAATATATATATTTTTTAATTTTCATCACATAATTATTTTTGAATCCAAATGGAAGAAGTATTGAGGAAGAAGAAAATATCAATAAGAAAGCAATTAATTATTTCAAAAATATTTTTGTTAGATGTTTTACAAGATAAAGAGGCACAAGATAAACTTTTGTAAAATATTTCATTGATTATCACACAAGGACAAAATGAAAGCTTATGAAAAATATATCTATGGATGAGCTATATGAAGTAGTTCCTCTTCTATCCTAATAAGGCACCTAGTCTTGATAGATTTTCTGCAATTTTCTTTCAATTTTTTTTAAATTTATTGAATAGTCATATGTTGGTTACAATTGAAGAGACCCAAATAAAAGAAGGTAGTTTCTCTTCCATCCTAATAACGTGCCTAGTCTGGATAGTTTTTTGTATTTTTTTTTAGATTTATGGAAGAGTCATATGTTGGTTACAATTGTGTTAGGGGAATAGCGCAACGGTTTGGGCCTTGGCTCTTCTTTGAGAGGTTCAAGGTTCAAACTGCGAAGTGGGTGAGTGTGTGAGGGGGTGGGTGTGTGGTGGTTGTGTGGGGTCATCGTTGGGAAGAGACTGCTCGACCTTGTGCATTGGTTATAGGGGTTTCTCATACTAACCATATATATATATATTGTAGACACCTAAAACATGTCATGCTTAGGGGAGCTACTCACATAGACACATTCATAAGATCATATGACATAATCTTGGACTTTCCAAGCATCAACAAGTGGTTCTCACCACTCATTTGGGGCCTTTTCAAGCCATCCAAGCCTAGCCGCTCAAGCCTAGAGTGACCAGATCTTAGCCGCTCAAGCCTAGAGCGGCCAGACCTTAGCCACTGTAGATGACAATGGCCAGATCTTAGTCGTTGCAGACGATAGCGACTAAACCATAAAAGTAGTTTTACCGACAAACAGGCCTAATCACGGGCGGAAGTGGCAGTCTGCATGCAATAAAGGTGAGCGGGAGTAACTTTGCATTCCCTTTCATGACCAGTTCACATGGGAGACTTGAGTTTGCATTTAGACTTTAGTTAACTGGTCTTTAAACATAGAAAAGACAAAAATCTTCTCATGCTAACTCTCACTACGCATGAGGAATTCATTCCTAGGGCTTGGACATAGACCTAGGGTTTCACACTATAAAAGGTGCAAGCCTAAGAGCACCAAGGATTTTATTTTATCCAAGTAATCCTAAATTTATCAGGATAGGTCATTGAGGAGAGCTTTCGAGACTTGGAGAGTTCCCCTTGGAGATCACATTTATGGTGAAGCCCTGACAAATTGGAGAGCATAGCAACCATTATTTCAACATCGGATACAAGCTTTGATCCATAGCTTTGGAGCAAAGAGGACGAGAGTCACTTTAGCGATCGTTGTCTTGGATAGTGGCCCGTAGGCCTAACTTAGGGTTTTAGACATTAGATTCATTATTTTTTTAGCATATCATTAGCATAGCATCATTTCATTCATTCACATTCATAGCATTAGTTTAATTTGCACTTGCTTTCATTTGTTATATTCATTGCTAACAACCTCATCCGAGGAGGTATTCTCGGACATCTAAGCGTGTGTTGTTGTTTCATTGCTTATAGGGCCACAGGTTCATCGGATAAAATCTACAACATACGAGAGCAAAAGGGATCCCTCTAGGAAATAGGCCTAGAGAAGGAGGCATCTGTAAGCCCTCATACATTTCCATGTGTGAAACCGAGAAGCTTTTGAAAGCGCACCACCTCTTTGCGAAAGGGGCACTCTTTACCTATTTGTAACCTTATTGTATCGAAATGGGTATCCCTAAGAGGGACCGACATGTAACCGGGTTTCAATACAAATAAAGAGATCCATATTTGTTATTTTTATGTTATATGCTTTTCATTGTCTTCCATTTCATTTTTGGGTTTTAATACATTGCAAGTAGAGTAAAAAGAGTGGTGTGCGTGTCCCGGGGTCGCTACAGATGGTGATCATGGTGGGACCTCCACTGATTTTTCATTTTCTTCCTGAATACTAACTTAGTTTTGTGTGTAGGTCTAGCCGCTCTGAGCTACAATGGCCAAAAATCAGCCGCTCTAAGCTACAATGGCCAATAGAGCCTTAGCCGCTCCCACTAACGATGGCCAAGAACCAACCACTCTGGTCAATAGCGACCAGAACTGGAGAGCAGTAGAGGATAGAAACAAGGTTCTCTGAGCTAGATTAGAGGTTGGTACAACCTCTCTGATATTTTATAGCTTTCTATTTGCTTATGTGTGTCTAAAATAGAGAACTTAAAGCACATTTATGTTTGGAAATTGAAAGAATAAAAGGAGAAAGAATTAAGCATTTTGCATATCTTAGATCTTCTTTTAGATTTCCACTAGGCGTTGCTAGGAACAATGGCTTATGCCTAAAAATTTCACCCTAGAATCCAACGTGCTAGACATTGTATGTTGTTTGCTTGCTTTGAGGCCTTGCTAGAGGCCATATTTGCATGAAATAAAGTGTGCTCATACAAATCATAGTAGTTCATGCATATTTCTGAATATTGAAATGTATTTTTGCACTTAGGCATATAGGAAAGACTCATTGCTGCTATATGATGCACTTTATGTTATGCAAGCTTAAAATGAACACCACACACACACGTATCATTTAAACATTGGGGAGTTGGATTTCATCACCAACCCTCAATTCAGTCCAGTGACATTGGAATTCATCTCCTTCCACCGGTTTGCCCCCTAGAGCTTCCTAGAAATGGATTGAGAAACTTACTTATAGTGGTACTAAGTTACTTGTGCTCAAACTATCTCCCACTATTGGAACAATCATTGGTTCAGAGTGGAAGAGCTAGGCGAACCCCCCACTAGGACTTCAATGGTGTACCCTAGCTTATTTTGAGAAAATCATGTTTGGCATGGGTGTACTTGATTGTCACTATGGATGAGTCTTCTCATTATTAATCCAAGAACAAAAGCAAGAAATCAAAGGAACAACAAATCATCAAAACACACCAAATAGTTTAGGGCACACTTAAATCGATAATCAAGATAAACATTTGTTTGGTATTGTGTGGCTATTCCTAAATTGCAACTCAAAAGATCAATTCATAGACAAAATGGTCAAAACAAGAAGTAAACACCCTCGGTCTGATACCGAGGGAGAGACTGAAGCAACTCATACCCATAGGCGAAGTCATAGTAACATTGAATGACCTACCCGTAAGACCATGAGACGTAGCTCCATGAGCCTAAGGGGTGATAACTCAACCCTTGGGGGATCTCCTCGAGAAACCCCAAGTAGGGAACCACATCATGGAACAAAGTCACATAAACAAAAAGAGGCTTCACAACCATCCTCATCAAGGAGACATGAGGAGACCTCAAGGGCCTCCTCTAAACACACAGAAACATCTCAAAGACGTGAGGAAGCTTCAAGGGCTTCCTCCTCACATGGACATAAAGAAGGTTCTAAAACTCATTCTTCACATAGGGATGATGAGACTGCTACATCTCCATCCACATGGAGAAAACATGTCACCACAAAGCCTTCTTCATCAAGAAGGCAAGCAAGAGTTGCAACACCTCAAGATTCACAAGAAACATATGAAATAGGTCTACCCACTGAAGGGCAGGAAACTAGAGCTACATCTAGTCATGGGAATCAGATAGAAGAAACCCTTCACACAAAAGGAAATATTCCCATAGACTATGACCTCATAGGAGTGAATGGCACCCCATGGGACCAGCCATGGAAAACAAGACAGCTAGATGGGTTGGATCGGTTTCCTACATGACCAACTCAAAGAACTATAGCTACTGAGAACTCTGCATCTAGAAGCTCATAAACTATGACTTCTAAGCACACCTCTCAGTCTAGGGGTACCTCAGAGTGACCCCATAGTAAACGTATAGAGTCTGATCATAGAGATACTCAATAGTACACTGAACAAGTCACATTAGCTAGCAAGAGTACAGGTACAGCAGAAACCTCCTCGAGGAATCTATGAGTCAAGACAACAAGAACAGAGTCAGATAAACATGAGTCTTCTATGATAGTGCAAAATGACCATATGAGATGGTTAGAAAATGCATTACGTAAGGAGCGAGAGCTAGTGGAAGCTCTCGAACAAGATAAACAAAGAGAAAGACTCTTGCGCCAACATGAGCAACGCTTAAGAGAGCAAGTTGAGTGGCTAGCTCTTAGAAATTTATAGACAAATGGTGGTGACCACCAAAGAACTAGATGCATTGACTCACCTAAGGAGAGGTGCACTAGACAAGATAGCCCACAATGAAACCACCCACCAAACCATGAACGAAATCCAACTAGTGGGGAAAGGGCAAACATAACAAACCAGGATCACAATCCTGAGTCCCCTCATAGGAGGGAGGAAAATAGAACAAATAAAATGGATAGAGAGTTACCTCCATTACCACTATGAGTAGGCCTACAAGAGGAGGAAATCTATGCATCAAAGGTATTTCAAGAGCTTGCTAAAAATATGAAAGCCTTTGAGAAACAAGAGGTAGCTAGGAACTCGCCAACATTGAGCAAAATACACAACCAACCATTGTGCCCATCAATCCCTAGCCCTCCATATCCTAAGCACTTTGAGATGCCTAGGTTGGAAAAATTTAAGGGTGAAGAGGATGCACAAGAGCACGTCACCAATTTTATCAATGCATGTTTTCATCTTGAAGACAATGATGCTCTCATGCTAAGAACATTCATAATGACATTTTTAGGTGTTGCCACTCAATGGTTCAACCAACTACCTAAGCATAGCATAACCAACTTTGAACAACTAGTAAACGCATTCCTAAAGCATTTCTCCTTTGGTGCTAAGAAGAAGGTGAACCTTTCAGACCTGGCCAACTTGAAACAGTATGATGATGAGCCAGTAATGGATTATGGGAATAGATGGAGAAAAGTCATGGTAAAGTTATCATTCTCCATTCCCACAGAAGAGATCATTCGCATGTTCACCAAAAGTTGTTCTAAACACATCTCCCTCTTGCTACAACTTCAGAAGTATCCTTCATTTGAGGAAGCTTTGGCATAGGCCAAACTCATCGAAGACATAAAAGTAGATGAGGGAACCATTAAACTCTAAAACAAAAAGGAGTGGAACAAGAATGGTAAGAATGACAAGTACAAGCAGAAGCAGGGCAACCCTGCTCTAGTCAATCAAGTCGTATTGGCTACACCTAAGGATGGGGGTGCACAACAACCCCAGAACTATCAAGCACATCCCCCACCAGCCAATTACGATCAAAGGAACAATCAGGGGTGAAACAAAGAATGCAAGCCACCTCGCTATTTCATGCCTCTGACAGAATCAATGCAATCAATATTCAATCAGTTGAGCGAGGCCAAGAGGATCATATTTCTTGATATACCTCTTATAGATCCCAACCATCCTAAGCCAAAAGGATATAGGGAAGATCAATTTTACCCTTATCATAGGATACCGGGGCATGACATTGAGGCTTGCATTGGTTTTAAGCATCAAGTGCAAAACATGATTGAGGTGGGAGAACTCAAAGTTGACAACCCACTAGCTCCCGATAACAGAGACATGGGCATATACAAAAACCCGTTGCCCAATCATGAGGCCCCTAGAGAGCAAGGGGCCCAAGTCAATCAGGTTCGAGTTGATATACCTACCCATGGATGCATTGGGATGGTTGAGATTGTTAACATAGCAACCAGGACTAGATGGTATGGTCAACCACAACCTCCTACAACTCCCATGAATGTCCCAACTACACCTAGGTAGAGGTAGGGGCAAGACAACCTTCCAAGTCCACCAACATGACCTATGGTAACTATCCAGAGTAGATTGGAGCAAAACCTACAGATGACTCTAGCTAAGCTATCCATCTATGAGCTCATACAATAGTCCCCAAAGCATAGGGAGACTTTAATGGAAATTTTAAGGACAATTGAGCTCCAACCACAAGATGCGAATGCATTCACTCATTTTGTGGGACAAGTACAAGAATTCCAGGAACCTATAATTCGATTCTATGATTATGAGATTAAGACAGTACCTACTACCTTACCAGACCCTCCACTGAACATTGTGGTAGCAATCAATGACTTACCTTTCAAGAGGGTCTTGGTCGATATAGGTTCATCAATAAACATCATTACAACAACAACAATAGAGCACCTTAAGATCCCCAAGTCCAATATCATTCCAGGAGCTTACACATTGAGAGATTTTAATGATGCTTTATGCAATACTATGGGAATGATAGTCCTACCCATCAAGGTGGGGCATAAGACCATCCCTGTGATGTGTCATGTCTTGGAAGGGGCTATGCAATACAACATCCTCCTAGGGCATCCTTGGATAAGGGCCATGAAGTGTGTTCCTTCGATCTTGCACCAATGTGTCAAGTATGTGCATGAAAACAAAGTCTATGTGGTTATGGTTGATGAAGAGCCATTCAAATATGTCCATCAGGTGGACATTCTAGGAGAATTTGTAATTCCTTCTACCCACCTATACGTAGCACCTTCATATCCAACCACACAATTGGATAACAAAGGCAAAGGGGTAAGAAAAGACCCATGCACATCAACACCTCCTAGTGCACTTAAAATAGTCAATGCTTCTAAAGTACCATCAACATCAAAACCAAAAGATAATCAGAAGCTAAAGGTACCCTTAGTCAAGGAAGAAAGGCCCAAGGAAGTGCCAACTATAGCCATTGCTAAAATTCCAAGTCCTATGGAAGAAGAAGATCTTCAAGATCAAGATGAAGATAGTGATTACCATCCCGCTTCACCAGTGTCATCCGTAGGGTCATCCACATCGCATGCATCAATACACTTGGCAAGCACAGGCATAGGGGAGTACCTTGTGTAGAACATTACCTTTACACCTATCATTGAGTCTGCACAAGACATGGGAAGACCTAAGGACTTGAGACCACTAGTGGGAATAGTGGTTCCACTTGGAATCCCTCCCAACCAAACCAATTTTGTCTATGTCGACCTGGACTGCGCCCATAAGTCTTCAGACATAGAAGAGGATTATGATAAATTATTCATGATCAATGTTCATTACCTCTCTAATACTGAGTTTTCTCTAAGCTACTTTGAGCATTGCCATTGGCATGGCTATGGCCTTGGTATATATGAGAAGGGCGAAGGCCATACGAGCCACAATATCAGCTTCCCTCCGACAGGTTTGGGTTAGGCTATTATATTGGAGGTCGATATGACTCTCTTGTAGTAGCATTGGATAGATTAAGCTTAGGGTTAGGAGAAGACATCGATTTCATTCCTTATCACCCCCTAAGAACAAGAAATTTGAGCAACAGACAAGTGGCCATGATGAACGTACCACCACCAAAAATTTATCATCCAAACATCTCAATTGATTCCACCCCAATAGGGTACAACTCATGGGATGAAGAGAATGGATATGAAGCAAGTGATGATGAGGTGCAACTTGGCTTAGCCTACCATGGGCCTCGCTATTTACAAATATTCACATGGTCCATCCATAATGAGAGTGGGTACATATCGGATGAAAGTGACTATGAATCAGAGGACTCAATAGAAAGAGCCTACTTAGGCTTGAGCCATCAACCCCTGACTTTGGGGCAAGAGACAAATGCAAATGGATTCTTCATAAGTGATGAAGAATATGAAGATGAAATGGAGATGGCCTACTTGGGGCCAAGACATGAGCCTTCTATTCTAGGGCCACATACCAATGCTAACGGTTTCTGGATAAGTGATGATGACTTTGAGGATGAGACCGAGATGGCTTATCTTGGGCCTCACCACTTGCGACAAGTCAACGAGCTAGTAGAAAGAGAGGTGGCACTACATGCCATAGATCCTAGATTAAGGTTCCTCGGAAGACCTGTTGACTTAGGGGCTATTCACCGCATGGTCAATCCCCCTCCACCCACATTCTGAGAGATCCTTGAGCCAAATGACCCCATTCCATAGTATGTGCATAGAGAGAATCCAACCACTCGCATGCTGCATAGGGAGGACCCATTCATCCCCAAACCGCTAGAACCTCATCACAAGTATGGAAGGGAAACCCCTAAAACAATATTACACCCATGTGGTCCTAGAGATTTCATCCCATCCATCAACATGATCTCCATTGATTTGGCCACTCCACTTCATAATCCAGTAGATCCTACCAAATCATTGCATCTTGATGTAGAGGCTATTGATTGGGATCATGTTGATTCACCCATAGAGCCTGAAGACCTCTTCCCCAATGAAGAGATGTTACAGCCATTCCATTTTGCATCAAGTTGTGCGTATGATGTATTCCATGTTGGTTTGGATCCTGAGTCAGTAGGACCTATAAATCCCATCGATGACATTCATTTGATACCCATGCCTCATCAACTAGAGGATGGGTCACATATGGCTATAGAAGTGACTTTCGAGGTGGACATCAATGATGATCCTACCCAACCAAGGAAATTCAAGTTCGGAGAAAGTCTATCTCTAGAGGAACAAGCCATCCTAATTCCTCTCCTCAAAGAGAGGCCAAATATTTTTGCTTGGACTTACAAAGACATGCCAGGGATAGATCCAAAGTTAGTCATTCACAACCTTTCATTGGATCCCATGAAGAAGCCAATCAAGAAAAAGTTGAGGAAAATGCATCCAACCATCGCTTTGATGGTGAAGAACGAATTGCAAAAACTACTGGATGTAGTGTTCATAGTTCCTATCGACTACCCTGAGTGGGTGTCGAACATGGTACCCATGGGGAAACCCGATGGAAGAGTCTGTATCTACACAGACTTTAGATATTTAAATAGGGCAACACCAAAGGATTCATTCTTATTGCCAAACATAGATGCTCTTGTAGATGCAACCGTAGGTCATGAGATGCTCTCCCTAATGGATGGTTTTTTTGGATACAACCAGATTCAGATTAAGCCCGAAGATCAACATAAAACTACTTTCATTACTCCATGGGGAACATTCTATTACAAAGTGATGCCATTCGGTCTCAAAAATGTTGGTGCCACATATCAATGGGCCATGACATACATATTCCATGACTATATGCATAAGATCTTAGAGGATTACATGGATGACTTACTAGCCAAGTCCCTATTGTGGCAAGAGCATGCTGAAGTCCTTAGAAAAGTCTTTGATCACCTCATTGAGCACAATGTCCGATTGAATCCTAAGAAGTGCGTATTTGGCATAACTTCTGGCAAGATTTTGGGATTCATCGTATCCAAGAGAGGCATTGAAGTTGATCCTACAAAGGTAAAGGCTATATTGGAAATGGCCGCCCCTACCAACATTAGGGAGCTAAGGAGCCTACAAGGCAAGATAGCATCCATCAAAATATTCATCATGCAATTATCAGACAAATGTCGACCCATGAATCGGTTGCTATGCAAGGAGGTCCCCTTTCATTGGGATGAAGAATGCCATCAAGCCTTTGCAGAGATCAAAACTTATCTAGCAACACCGCTAGTATTGGCTCCACCAAGGCCAGACATACCATTTTTACTATATATATCGGCTACTGATTTTGCATTGGGCACCATGTTAGCCCAAAAGAATGCACAAGATAAAGAGCAAGCCATATATTACATTAGTCGCACCTTGGTGAGTTATGAGCTAGGATATGCGTATGTCAAAAAGTTGTGTTTAGCAAGTGGTCTTTGCAACTCGAAAGTTGTGACACTACATGTTGAGCCATACGACCTACGTCATATCAAAACAAAATCCTTTGCAGTACATGATGAGCAAGACATATCACAATACACGTACCGCAAAGTGGATCATGCTATTGATAGAATTTGATCTAGAGTTCATAAGCCAAAATTCCATCAAGGGACAAGTCATAGCAGATCAATTAGCAGAGGTGCCTCTTCAAGATAACAAGCCTCTCACCATAGAATTGCCTGATGATGTGGTCTTTGCATTATCAGATCCACCAGAACTCGAAGAACCTAAGAAAGAAAGAGACATGTCATTATTCTTCGATGGTTCGAAGTGTGAACAAGGGGGTGGAGCAGGGATTGTCTTTATCACACCACAGGGTACTCCATTGCCCTTATCATTCAAACTAGACTTCCCTTGCACAAACAACAACACGAAATATGAGGCATTGATCTTGGGACTCCAAACAACCATAGCAATGGGCATTAAAATATTGAATATCTTTGGTGACTCCTTGCTCATAGTAAACCAAGTCAAAGGACTATTTCAATGTAGGTGCCCACTCCTGAAGACTTACAAGGAACTTGTTGACACCTACCTAGCCCGACTAGAATGGTATGACATCGAGGCAATCCCTCATACATCAAATAGATTTGTAGACACCATGGCCTCTTTGGGATCCTTAATCCCTCAGAATCCATCTACTAATTTTACAACCATTCATGTGAAAGTGCTTTCGCACTCAACAATACATCATGAAGCTTTTGACAATCAAGAATCAGTCAACATGATCAACATCGAACCAAATCAGGATTGGTCCTTCGTAGCTAGATATTTCTTGCAAATGGCACCTTGGGGGTCTTTGATCTCCCAAGGACCTATGGAGTGTGGTGCAACCATACACCATAGAGTTGTTCCTCAATCTATGTTCACCAGCTTGAGAATGCAGGAAGAGCAAGCCATATTTTCTATAGAAGTCATGGCTTATCAAGATTGGCTTTCCCAACTACGGGACTTCCTAAAACTTGGAATAGTACCTCAAGGTTTATCGCATACTGAAAGGTGAACATTCAAATAGAAAGCAACAAGATACATATTTCTAGGAGAAATCCTCTACAGATGAGGATATGATGGAGTATTACTCCATTGTCTTGAGCCCCAAGAAGCATCCTGGGCAATTTTGCAAGCTCACGATGGCACATGTGGAGGGCATTTCAGTGGCATGGCCATCATTAAGCGCATCTTGAGAATGGGTTACTATTGGCCCACCATGGAAAAGGACTACTGTGAGTATGTCAAGAAATGCATTAAGTGCCAGCATCATGCAAATCTAATGCACTTACCATCGCAAGCCTTGCAACCCATCCAGGAAGCATGGCCATTCTCATAGTGGGGACTAGACTTGATTGGGAAGATCTCACCCCCATCCTCAGGCCGACACACATTCATCATAATGGCCACTGAATACTTCACTAAATGGGTTGAAGTGATCCCCTTAACATCAACAACTAGACCGAGGATTACGGAGTTTATACTCCATAATATCATAAGTCATTTTGGGGTCCCTTCGAAGATAATATCGGATAATGGGCCATATTTCAAGAACAAAAATGTGCATGCTTTAATGAAAAAATACCATATTCAACATAATTTTTCAATGCCTTATTATCCACAAGCAAATGGGCAAGCAGAAGCCTCGAACAAAATAATAGTCTCCATCTTGAGGAAGACGGTGCAAGACAATCACAAGGATTGGCACATGCAGTTGCCTCTTGCACTATGGGCATACAGGACTAGTATACGGATGCCCACTAGGGCAACACCATTTTCACTAGTATATGGCACTGAGGCCATCATGCCACTAGAGTTGGAAATTCCAACTCTACGCATAGCATTAAAGGACTTCATAGATGATGATGCCATATGGCAAGGCCGCCTTGATCAGTTGATGCTTCTTGATGAACGACGAGTCAATGCTTTAGAGCATCTTCACATTTACCAAGATCACCTTGCATGAGCTTACAATAGTAAAGTCCACTTAAGAGAATTCAAGGTTGGAGATCTAGTGCTCAAAGAAAACCAATAGAATTTGAATCTGTTACCGCACCTATGAGACAAGTTCATGATAAATTGGATAGGCCCGTACATGATTTCACAAAGAGTTGGGCCTGGAGCATATCACCTTATATCATTAGATGGTGTTGAAGAGCCTGAACCTCTCAATATCATTCACTTGAAGGCATTCTACACATAAAACACAAAAACATTCAAATATGTCATAAAACACAAAAACATTCAAATATGTCAAAAACACAAAAACATTCAAATATGTCAAAAATACAAAAACATTCAAATATGTCAAAAATACAAACAAATCATAAAAACATAAAAATTCAAAATACAATCAAAGTGCTCCAAGACAGCAAAAAAATCACAACACTTGTCAAAATCAAATCAAAATGCTCCAAGGGCATCCAAGCCGCTTGGTCAAAATCAAATTCAAAATGCTCCAAGGGTATTCAAACCGCTTGGTCAAATTCAAATCAAAATGCTCCAAGGGCATCCAAACCGCTTGGTCAAAATCAAATCAAAATGCTCCAAGGGTATTCAAACCGCTTGGTCAACTCCAATCAAAAATGCTCCAAGGGTAATTCATGCCACTTGGTCAAAATCAAAAAGCTCCAAGGGTACTTCATGCTACTTGGTCAAAAATCAAAAAGCCCCAAAGGCACAATAAGCCCTTTGGTCAAATTAAGCAAAAATACAAAAACAACATAAAAATAAAAAATACAAAAACAATTGCATCTCACATCTTGCATCCACATAATTGCATTACATTTTCATATCCATTACATTCGCATATGTCATGAGAGCCTTAAAAGTGATGCCACAATTTGTCTCACAAACCATTCAAATCCATACCTCCATCAACACATGTGTGTAATTGTGTTTTTCAACACAACCATTATCAGTTGCTATACATAATATACTAAGGTTTTTCGATTATTCAACCACACCTAGTGATCTTATCAACTTTTGTGGAAAACCATCTTGGTTAGTAGAGAATAAGGTCTAGTGGTGACAAAGCCTAGCATATCTCAAGATCCCACCACTAATTACAAACACTAAATTCTAGTTGGTACATGGGAAGATGAAAGTCGTAAAGTGGTTAGGTTACATAAAGTGAAAAGGGACATCCTTGCTTATCCCCCTATGCAACCAATTCAAAAATGCTGAGAATTGACAAAAGGACAAGCTCCACCCTACCCAAAAATCCCTTGCTTAAGTCAACAAGCAAAAATCCCAGGTTCAAAGTTCAAAATATTCAAAAGTCACACATCAACACCCATATTCATAGCTCAAAATATCAAAAGGACAAAAGCAAAATAAACAATGATTATCATCACTACAAGAATCCCTTGCTCAAAAAAAATCAGTCAAAAATAAACAGTGATTTTTATCACTAAATACGAGCAAGTATCCCAAGTCATAATGAAGAAAAGAAGGGATTGGAGCTTGAATCCCTGGAATTCTCAGCACTATACAGGATTGGAAGGAGAAATCCTTATGCATGATGATATGTCTATCACAAAAGCTATGCATTTGTATAGACCAATGTTTGAATGTGGATGAGCTAGCTTTAGGTAATCCAAAACTGCCTAGTGGTATAGTCCAATTGAGTCCAACATAAGAATAAGATGAACACTTGAGGATCCTCGATATTAGAAATGGGCTGAAATAATCCCACCTAAAATCGGAGGAAATGCATGGGTTCTATCTAAATATATTCATTTGCACACACAAGGAGAATGAGTATCTAGGACCATGATGAAAGCCTAATTTTCAAAAGCCTTAAATGATCAGTACACAGTCATTGATAGGGTAACTAGAGTGTTTGAATCTTCAGAAAGCCCCAAAATTCTTACATAGCAACAAATCATATCATCATTCACACCATCACTTTATTTATAAGATTCTATAAATTAGGGGTATCAACATAGTAGGACAGATACCGCATATATATTAGAAATAGTATATAGACGACCACTGACTACTTTATATCTTTTAATTTACAGAAACTTATCAAGAAAATACATCTCACACCATTACATCTCATATATGAATACTTAATCAATTCTTATGATAAGAGTGATTATTTAAATTCATGATTAATTTTTTTACTTTATATGGTATCACCCATTAATATTGTCAATGTCATATGCATTCCTTATGTTTTAAGTGATTAGAGCATACAGGTTCATTTATACCATCCCATCACATAAGTTAGATGCATACAATTAAAGCAAAATTAAACATGCATTTAACAATAACATCGCATCCATAAACACAAAAACCAAATCACCCATCATTACATCATAAAGCACATCATAAAACATATAGGCAATATCCATTTGCATACAATCATAAATTCATCATTTATCAACTCAAAATACATCACATCATATCATCAAATCATATAAGCATCTACACATCCATCTAAGCATCTACAATATCATCTATCATCTAACATATACATCAAGTCATCATAATGCCATCATCACATCACATCATAAAACAAAATAACAACAAAAACATGAGCAATAAATGATACACATAATGAGTCATAATGCAAAGATATCATAAAAGTATGTGTGTCAAGTCCATGGATATACAAAAATACCCATGGGCTATAATCATATAGGTCAGCCGACCTCAAAAACAAAACCAAGTGCACCATCAATCAAATACTGGGCTTGCACCCTGCAACACCGCCCCTATGGCCGGATCTCTAGGAGAATGGTGCGAGCTGGACCCTACTGGTCTCTCAGTATGAGTCCGGGCCCCATGACCAGGCCAAATGGAATACTACCCTATTGTAGAGCTCCTACTGACCTGTGACCCACCTGTGGCTCCTCTCTCCCTAGGGATGGCTCCTAGCCTCCTGATCTACCTCGAGAGAGCGGCAATATGGGTTGCATCCTCAACAATCTGTACATCACTCTCATCCAACAAACCCTATAGATGCTTGATCTCATCCTCGAGAGCTACCCTCGAAGGACCCTCAAGAGTAGGAGGAGCAACAACAACCTACATCCAGGTAGCTCCTCCCATAGCGGCCTGCAAAGCCTATATCTGGTCTGAAAGTTATGCTATAGTGGTATCCCACTGAGCTATGATGGCATCACGCTATTGTACCTATATCTTGGCCGACTGGAGCTTGACCTCCACATCATGCAGCTATGCCCTGAGAGGAGAATCTCTCTCCTTAGGCTCCATCTCCTCCTCTCAATAACCTCCTGCTCCTCCACTACCACCTGCTCTACCTATTGGTCCCACGTTGTAGTCCTAGCATGAACCCTACGCCTCGATGGATCTACCCCATCTCTACCATCATCCTCTCAGCCTAGAATACCCTCACCATGCCACATCAGGTCACCCCACCATCGCACAAATGCATCTGTGACTCCCCTAACCACTCCAAGATCAACAACTAGGGCATCCTCCTCATCAGCTAACTCTGTGACCTATCGGGAGGGAGGTCTCTCTCTACTTCGATGCACCTATACAAAAATGGTACTAGTGGCACATCCTACTGCAACCCATACTGATGAAGAACCCGAGAGTAGAAGAAGTGCTCCTAGATGCTAATATTATGGTCGATGAGCCATCGCTCGTGTCGCATCCTAGAAGTAAAACTGGTAGGTCATCCCAAGTGGGACACTCATGATACGAGTGCCATATGACATCTCCAACCTAAAGTCCAATGAAAGTATCAGTATAATGAGACAACTCCCCTACAAAAGTGTGGCTCTTGCACTCCTCGCTCTCTCTAGCCCATCTGGAGCATAGCACTGCATCCACCCATCCACAACTATGATCTCAATAGGAAGCCCCTTGGGATGATCTACCTTAATGTGCTCCCATCCCCAGATCTACAAAATCCAACTAGTGATGCTGACATGACCCCTCCGATGGATGTGGTACAACTCATCATAACACTGAGCCAATAGAGACCTACCCCATGCATATCTGATAGGCTCCTCGCTATCCATCAGGTCCTAAACCATCACAAGGAGGTTCCAAGGGAACCTCAAGCCTGAGCAGTCTAGGATAAGGACATTGTTGATGACCATCAGCAATACCGCATGCCTCACTATGAAAACATGCTCTCGATACCAATGGATAATGGACACTCCCCTAGACTTGGTGTCCTTGAGAGCATCCTCAGAGCATCCTCTAAACACCCAAGTGAAGACAACCACCTGATCATTAGTGGCCGAAGAAACGATGGCCACTCCATCAAAAGGGATCCAAAATATCCTATACACATCCTCTAGCGTAATGGTCATCTCACCGATCGAGAGGTGGAAGGTATTAGTCCAAGGGTCCCAATGATGGGCCAAAGCCATAAGGTAAGCCTGATCCGACATAATGTGAGGTAGTATAGTAACATACTAGAGCCCATGAGCCTTAAGCCACCTCCAATCCATGTCATCCAGAAGAGGTAGAAGGTCATTCATGAGCCTCGGGTCCCGAGCCCGAGCAGTAAGGATCTAAGAAAAACAAAAGAAATATGAAACATAACTACAGTGCATCTAAGGCATAAATCCCAATAAAACATGAAAAATATGACACTCTCCTAAATATGAGCAAAGAGGGGGATAAATACACCTAGGCATGCAACACATGCTAAAGAGTAGTTCAAAATTCCCAAAAAAAATTAAAAACTATCTCAAAAAAAACAAAAAAAAAATATATTTGCAAAATTGGCTAAGGGATTTAGCCATTGTCACCCATAGCTAGAATCTGGCCGACTGGAGACAACGGCCAAAGCCCAATGGTCAAATTTTTGACCATTGGGGTTCAAACCTAGCTCTCTGAGCGACAACACCAAATTTTTTCCGCTCTGAGCGACAACGACCAAAAGGCGACACGACAAACCCATGAACCCTAGGCCATAAAATACAAAAAAAATTGAAAACATAAAAAATGGGGACCAACCCACCACATAAAAACCTATACTAAGCCTAGCTATGGATTTCATTCATTACCAACAGGTTTAGTGAGGTTCATTTACCATTTACTTAGTGAGGTTCAATTTTACCCAAAAGAGGAAAAGAGGTTAGGGTTTGAAAGAATACCCGAGAAGCTCTGGCTCCTCCAGTAGCTAATACCTCACCCTATGCAACCATATCCTCGATGCAGGTATCTTTCAAAACTACAACTATCATTGTCTCACCAGAGCTCTGAAAAGTGAATTGTCAACAAAGAAAATGATAGGTCAAAAGCCCTAAAAGTGCATTTTTATATTTTCAAATTATGCCTTGGCCACTACTGACATCAACGGCCCAAACTTCATGGCCGCTCAAGGTGACAATGGCCACAAGCAGAGACTCAGAGGTCATTGGACCTGATAGTGACCTACTCCATAGATAAAAACAAAAGATTCCTTCCATGGGGGATAACAAAAAAACATTAAATAAATGCATTTTGATGAATTAAAATCATCTTGATGATCAAAATAACAAAAAAAATCACATAAAAGCATAATCTCAAGTAGGCCTCGTATCCAGTTACTTACTCTATCCACTCGATGATTGCAATGATTCACACTCCATGCACTTCGATGAGATGAGTAGGTTACCATAAGGCCACTTGGGGCAAAAACATTTCATTTTGGAATTACGATGTGCCACCCTTCAATCCCGAAGAAGACCAAGATGGTCGAACTGCTCCATGGGTGCGAAAGGATCATCCTAATTCCCCTATGATACCAAAAACATTAAGCCAAAGTGATACAATATGAACATAAATAGAATCACTCATCCTAACTCCCTAAGAAGGCTATTGATAGTTGGACCGCTCCTCGAGATAGGGATGGATGATTATCATAAACAATTGGAATCACACTTGGATGTGGGATTGCCCATTAAAAGCAACAAATGCTAGAAAGGAACCAGATTAGTCATATTGGTCAAGTGACTTGTCACTTCATTCATTGTCATTTCTTCACCAATCCATTGTGTGAGGAGGTAGTTCAAAACTTCAACATAATCATAATCAAATCAACAAAATATCACTCGATCACATCAAAATCATGTTCATCCTATGAATCATTGCATACAACAATCACAAATTTCCCTTGTTTGCTGGGAACGTAAGCAGACATGACATCTTCAATTGTAGCTCTCCTACCGGTTGGAATTATTGTAGCAGCTGAAGCTACCCGATTGAGTTTGAGGAATGAGTGCAATTTAACATGCCCAAGCCATTGAGCTAAGTCCTCCGAACATTGAGGCAATGATTCGAAGGATGCATGCCATCTTGCATGATTGGGCCATCCGGCATTGATCAGACCATTGATCACCATACACCCTACAAACAGATCAGTCTACATTTTTGCTCAGCATTGTGTTTTCCACATAGTGCATCGCAAAAAGGGGCATCTGTAGACACCTAAAATATGTCATGCTTAGGGGAGCTACTCACATAGACACATTCATAAGATCATATGACATAATCTTGGACTTTCCAAGCATCAACAATGGTTCTCACCACTCATTTGGGGCCTTTTCAAGCCATCCAAGCCTAGCCGCTCAAGCCTAGAGTGACCAGATCTTAGCCGCTCAAGCCTAGAGCGGCCAGACCTTAGCCGCTGCAGATGACAGCGACTAGATATTAGTCATTGTAGATGACAGTGGCTAAACCATAAAAGTAGTTTTATCGACAAACAGGCCTAATCATGGGTGGAAGTGGTAGTCTGCATGCAATAAAGGTGAGTGGGAGTAACTTTGCATTCCCTTTCATGACCAGTTCACATGGGAGACTTGAGTTTGCATTTAGACTTTAGTTAACTGGTCTTTAAACATAGAAAAGACAAAAATCTTCTCATGCTAACTCTCACTACGCATGAGGAATTCATTCCTAGGGCTTGGACATAGACCTAGGGTTTCACACTATAAAAGGTGCAAGCCTAAGAGCACCAAAAGCATAATATTTTATCCAAGTAATCCCAAATTTATCAGGACGGGTCATTGAGGAGAGCTTTCGAGACTTGGAGAGTTCCCTTGGAGATCACATTTACGATGAAGCCCTGACAAATTGGAGAGCATAGCAACCATTATTTCAACATCGGATACAAGCTTTGATCCATAGCTTTGGAGCAAAGAGGACGAGAGTCACTTTAGCGATCATTATCTTGGACAGTGGCCCGTAGGCCTAACTTAGGGTTTTAGACATTAGATTCATTATTTTTTTAGCATATCATTAGCATAGCATCATTTCATTCATTCACATTCATAGCATTAGTTTAATTTGCACTTGCTTTCATTTGTTATATTCATTGCTAACAACCTCATCCAGGGAGGTATTCTCGGACATCTAAGCGTGTGTTGTTGTTTCATTGCTTACAGGGCCACAGGTTCATCGGATGGAATCTGCAACATACGAGAGCAAAAGGGATCCCTCTAGGAAATAGGCCTA
The DNA here is from genome assembly GCA_028583015.1 of Wollemia nobilis. Classification (NCBI taxonomy): domain Eukaryota; kingdom Viridiplantae; phylum Streptophyta; class Pinopsida; order Araucariales; family Araucariaceae; genus Wollemia; species Wollemia nobilis. The sequence goes on from JAQPPZ010001808.1 coordinate 6,115,765, forward strand.
GAGAAGGAGGCATCTGTAAGCCCTCATACATTTTCATGTGTGGAACCGGGAAGCTTTTGAAAGTGCACCACCTCTTTGTGAAAGGGGCACTCTTTACCTATTTGTAACCTTATTGTATCGAAATGGGTATCCCTAAGAGGGACCGACATGTAACCGGGTTTCAATACAAATAAAGAGATCCATCTTTGTTATTTTTCGTGTTATATGCTTTTCATTGTCTTCCATTTCATTTTTGGGTTTTAATACATTGCAAGTAGAGTAAAAAGAGCGGTGCGTGCATCCCGGGGTCGCTACGTATATATATTTCTTGATTACAATTAAATAGACCCAAATAAAAGAAGGTTACAATTAATAAGATCAATACCACTTTTATTTTTTTCAATTGGTTATATAGGATTGAAACTAGCCCTGCCCATATTACATCATCACTATAATGGTATTATAACAAAGCTTGGATACTATCCATGTATCCTTTGGCAAGATTTGAAGCTTGGTCTCCTTTTTAAAGATTAAAGAATATATTCGGTTAAACTAATACCACTTGATATCAATACTACTTTATTATATTAATTACCAAGAAAAATTAAATAAAATATTTGAATAATTTAAATATAAATAAATTATATTTACAATTATTTATTTATTAAAATATAAAATTTTAAAATATAAAAAATATGACAACCATTCTCTTCATACCCTTAATAATTTATTGGATAGCAAAATAGTCTAGAGGTCTCAAGTTGGCTTCTACCATAATCATGTGCAACAAGTTTATTAGAGGTTTACCATAATTAAGTGCAATATTTTTTTAAAAACAAGTTCAATCACATATATGCATTTATAGTTTAAATTTAAATATAAAAAAAATTAAAATTTATAAAATTAATGTTTATAAAAAATAAATTTTTATTTTAAATTGTAAAATTTTTTAATTTTATGAATTTATTTATTGATTCAAATAAGAAATTAAACATGTTTTCATGGTTAAGAAAAGCATAACAACACTATAAAGTATTGTGGGGTGTAATAAATTAAAGATTTAAACTTCTTTAACATACATCTCTTAGAAGAAAGGATGTGCATTTACTGCCTCTACCCCACTTTAACCCCGGAGACCCCATATTTCCCTTTTTTATCAATAAAAGATTAAATAATAAGTATGAAAATCTCATCTCTTTGATGGCATGGAAATCCAAACTGCATGGGTAACTCAAAAATGCCAAGGCTCTTTAACGAGTCTTATAATTATTCCTTATTTGACTTCAGATTTCATTCACTTTGGAATTTAGTAATAAATAAAAAAAATTTAAATTGATATTTTGGTAAGTTATTTAGTTCAATTTATTTGAAGGGTTGAAGTTCAGTTGATTTTGTGGATTAAAGATTATAAAGGTTCTCAAATAAAAAAAGTGGATTTTTAATAAATACTTGGAAAAAAAGTAAAATACAAAGATAATATAATTAAGAGCTACATTCTTTGGAGTATTCACAAAGCTTTCTTCTTGTAAATTGAACTTAGATAACTTGCATAACAATTTAATGATATACCATTAAAGTGTCCCAACATAAATTTTAAATATCTTTTAAAATTCTATTAATTTCTTATGCATTTAGGCATCTAGAAGATACTTCCTCAAATTTGTCAAAAATTATAAAATAACAAACTTAAATCCTCAACTTTATGAAGATTATAATTCCAAGACTTAAAACCATCACTGTATCTCTTTAAAGTAAAAAGTAGGTTTTTGAAAAGGATTGTACTTTCCTTTTCACATCAACTTAGTTATATTAAGTTTTATAGTTTATAGTTTATTTGGGGTTGTTGAGATCTGCAAGATATGTCACACATATATCTCAACATTAAACCATTAATTCTTTGCAAAATTAGAGTTAAAAAGCCAGTGTTTATGAGGGGTCTTGGTTCCATTGTAAAATGATTTAAATTTGAATCTATTGGATGAAAACCTTTATTAAAATTATAAACTTTGAATGAAAAAAATGTGAGTTTTTATGAGGGTCCACGATCCCCTTTACCAGGGTTTAAACTTGAGTTTTGATGAAAATCTTTATGAAAATTATAAACTTTAAATAAAAAATGCAAGTTTTTATAGGCCGATAAGGACTGCACAATGTTTAGGGCTTTGACCTCTCTTTGGGAAGGTTTAAGCCCTAACCACTAGGGATTGGTAAGACATTGGGCACTTACCAAGAGGAGACCTAGGTTCAAACTTGGGGCCATATCCAATCAAGGCAAGGATAGTAGTTTGACCTAAGTCCATTGAGTGTGCGACAATTTGATGATAGTGATACCAACCCCAAGCCTCCAGGGCCTCCCTCACTTCGGTCATGTTTGCCAACAAGCGAGATAGAGGTTATAGTGGAGGCACCATGATTTACCTTAGGATTGGAGACAACGTAACTTGACCATGTAACTAGTTGTTAAAAAGGAAAGGTAGTTACTTCTTCTATGTATAAAACAAAAAATATCTTTTGGCTGTCTTTTGTTAATATAAAATTTAATTTTTAAGATTTAAAATTTAAATTAAAAAAACAGATTATACATTTTTTTTTTAAAGACACAACCCACATTATCATGTTTAAATAAGTGATTCTTCTAGCGGATTTCTATGATGTGCACGAAAACCAAAACTCTAACCATTTAAAATTACACAATGTCTATGACAAATGATACTCCCTAATATATACACAAAAATCAAAATTCGATAATTGTCTCTCCCTAATATATATATATATCAAAATTCGATGATTTTCTCTCCCTAAAATCAAAACTAGAACCACATAAGCAACCATTTAAACTTTAAACTTTCCAACCAACCAAAAAAAAAAAAAAAAAACTAACTTACGCTATCCCCACGCGCACTTCTTATCCCTATTTCACTAGTAACCAAACTTCATAACACGCTAACGACATGCCAAGATTCTAAAAAAGCAGAAAATTCCTTTAAAAGGAAATAGAAAACAGAAAGGAAAACAGTAAAAGCATGTGCCAGCCAACTAGATTTCCACGAAACCATAAAAGTCAATATGGTTAACTTGTCCATTCTAAATTGGTACCCTACATACCATATTCTTAACATATTCGATGCTTATGCTTTGGGTAGTTGGTCAAAAACAATTCCTTGAATAGGGACTACCCACATGCCCTTATTTATTCTCATTATTTTATTATTTTTAAAATTATTATTTTTTAATAATTTTTAAGTATCTTTCAATAATTTTAATTTTTAAGTTTTTATTAAAAAATTAAAAATTTTATTTTTATTTTAATTTTGTATTTTACTTTAAAATTTTACTAAAGAAATGAAAACTCTTTTAAATTTTATTTTTCATTTTTAAATTTTATTAAATTGAAATCCTTTCAAAATCCATATTTTATTCTAATTTTTTTTGGTTTTCAATTTTCATTAAAAAAAAACTTAACTTCAAACCCAACCAAATTCCTTTTAAAACCTAGGTTCAAATCTCTCCTCCTCACATACATGATAATATGTAACTCTGGGGTGTGTTAATCTCACCCACCCAATCAAAATAAAAAAAAACTATATTTTACCCTAATTTTTTATTTAAAAAATAAATCAATAATAAATAATAACCAACTTATATAAAAAATCCCATTAAATTTTATCGGAACTAAAAGTTTCCTTACCTAACCTTTTTTTTTTTTTCAACTTCAACAACTCTACCCAAGCTTTTACGTTGGACGCACGATGTGCAGCGTAATACACCTGACTTAAAGGAACTGGGTCCCACAAAACGCTGCACAATTAATCTGCTTTTTATTTATTTATTGCCCTTTATTGAGCTTTGATTAAAGCTCGACGCCATGGTGGGGTCCAATAAAAGATCAGTAAAGCAATTAAAAAATAGTTTAGGAATCATTACTTTATTCATGAGGGCAACGCCCCTGTCGCCACGTGGATACATGAGCGTCCTCGATCTTTATAATATGGACGGCGCAGGTGGAGATAGTCTGAGGGACACGTTTCATTCCGATTGGCAGACTTTCAATATCCTCACGCCAGTCTGGCGAGCACGAATCTTAGAGTCACGTACCACGTCAGCATCAATCTGGGGTCCGCGCTGGACTTCTTGATAACTGACGGGTACGGAATTGACAGCGGGGCTTCTAACGGTTGCTGCACAAGAGGTATAAATACGTATATAGTCGACACCGACCGAACCGCGGGGTTGCGGGTACCGGTGCGCCGGGATATATACGCACTGTATATACCCCCGACCTTAACCCAAAACATCGCTTTCTTCGAATGCAAGCAAGATCTCGGTCCCCACTGCACTAACGGATCGTGGATTCACGTCGTCCAATGTGGCATTGGCATTTTGAAGCAGAATCCCCGCCTGGGTTGCGCCCGTTTTTGTCTTAGAATCCTGAAAAATCCACTGCCCTTGCATTTTCGAGCTTAAGCGCAGACACCCGCTTTAGTTTTGCTGCTCTTTAGACCCATTTTGCGGAAAAAAATGGGGCTTTATTGGCCAAAATGCCCAAAAATCTGGTTGGTATGCACTCTCATAATGATCACCATGATTTCTGAATGCAATGCTGCTACGGATTCAGGGAATTTGGCCGTCCTGAAGGCCTTTTATAACAGCATAGAGAATCAGGAGAAGCTTCCAGACTGGACTGGCAATGATGCATGTAAAGGGTGGACAGGCATAAATTGCGACGGTGATGGCATGGTCACAAGCATCTCATTACAGAGCATGAAATTATCAGGTAAGCTTCCTGCAAATTTTAACCAGTTGAAATCTCTGGTATCAATCTCTTTGCAGAAGAACAGCCTCAATGGCCCACTACCCACCTTGAATGGCCTCGCCAATCTGGAGGTGGCCTACTTGAATGACAATCAGTTTGATGGCATACCGGATGACTTCTTCAGGAACCTCACAAGCCTGACGGGCATATATTTGGACAACAATCCCTTGAACAAATCCACAGGGTGGATTCTGTCCAATGATATTTTGGGGTCCTCTCAGCTTGCCAATCTGTCCCTCTATAACACCACCCTTAAAGGGGAGATACCCTCATTTTTAGGCAACTTGGGAAGCTTGCAGGTCCTTAGTATACCCTATAATCAGCTTGAGGGGTCTATTCCAAGTACCCTTAATGGCACCAGCTTGCAGGTTTTTGTGGCCAATAACCAGCAGGGGAATGCCCTTTTGGGGGGCACATTGGATGTGCTTGCAAGCATCAGTACTCTGACTCGCGTATGGTTGCATGTCAACAATTTTTCCGGGGAAATCCCTGAGGGGTTTTCTCAGGCCTCCGGTTTGAAAGAACTTTTGTTGAGAAGCAATCAGCTTACTGGCCCAGTGCCACAGGCTATTGCTTCCTTGGCGAGTCTGACTAATTTGTCCGTGGATTCTAATCTGCTTGATGGGCCAATTCCTGTTGTGGGTAAGGGGATCTATTTTACATATGATCAGAATTATTTCTGTACCACTACACCGGGCGACGAATGTGCTTCGGAGGTTAGTGCTCTCTTGGCTTTTCTTAGAGGTATTGGGTATCCTCCTGCTATTGTCAAATCATGGTCAGGGAATGATCCCTGCAACGCATGGACTGGGGTTTCATGTGGCAGTGATGGGAAGGTCTCTGTTGTCAATCTGGCCAAGAGGGGTCTCAGTGGAACCATAGATCCTGCTATGGGGAATTTGAGTGAGTTAGTCAACCTGAAGCTGAATGACAATAAGCTGACTGGGAAAATTCCCAACACTTTAACTGGATTGAAAGCTCTCAAAACATTGGATGTCAGTAACAACGATTTGTATGGACCAATTCCAGTTTTTGGGCCTGGAGTGGGGCTTGCTACGGATGGGAATCCTAATATCAACGAAACTTATAATCCTAGTACTCCTCCTGCTGATGGTGGCGGTGGTGGTAGTCCTGGGCCCTCTACAAGTAATAGAAATGAACAGAAGTCTAAAAGTAAAAAGCCTGCTGTTGTTATAGCGATTGTTGTTTCCGTGATTGTGATTATTGTGTTGTTTGTAAGCTTCTTTTTATACAAGAGGAGGAAGAATCCCAAGTTCTCAAGATTGCCCACAGAGCATCTGCCGCATGGGCAGGTGAAAATCAATGGGGCTGGGGGCAGCAGCGATTTTGGGGTCGGAGATGCGGGCACCAGCTTGGCCGGTGCCCATGGAAACATAGTTTACCCCCTTGGGATCCTTCAAAAGGCGACAGATAATTTTAATCCTGAAAATTTGCTGGGAAAAGGTGGTTTCGGATCTGTGTATGAAGGTATGCTTGAAGATGGTTCCAAGGTTGCAGTCAAGAGAATGGATCCTGAACTTGTTACCAGCAAGGGATTGCAAGAGTTTCAAGCAGAGATTAGCATGCTGGGAAAGGTCCGCCATAGGAATCTTGTGGCCTTGATTGGTTATTGTACAGAGAATAATGAGAGGTTGCTAGTGTATGAGTACATGCCTCATGGCACATTGAGCCAACACCTTTTCAGTTGGCAGCAAAATGGAGTCAAGCCTCTGGATTGGAATGCTAGGCTACTTATTGCTTTGGATGTAGCTCATGGGATGCAGTATCTGCACAATCTGGCCTATAAAATTATCATTCACAGGGATTTGAAGCCTTCCAATATCCTTTTGGATGAGAACCTAAGAGCAAAAGTCTCTGACTTTGGTCTTGCAAAACTTGCTCCTGAAGACAAGGCGTCCGTGGAAACAAGATTGGCTGGAACATTTGGGTATCTTGCTCCAGAGTATGCAGGTTAGTTCTATTTGTATGTTAAATTGTTTATTTGCTGTAACTTTTGGAGATTTGTTTTTTTTTTTTAAATTTGAAACCACCTGCATTACATCATACGACTTGGCTCATGCATATATTGCTTGGTATTACAACATCTTGGATGGTCAAGATTTGAATCTTGGTTTTTGCCTTGAAAGTCCATACAATTAACCAGTTGAGCTACTGCCATTTGATAAAATTGTTAAAGTTCATTCATGAGATTTGAACCTTGGTTTAGCATGTGAAACAATTTGCTTCCAACCGTTGATCCCAAATTCCTTGGGCAATTTTGAATGTTTGGCTAGCTTACAACCTCTTTTTTATTTTATTTTTAATTTTTTTTACGTTGCAAGTGTGGTTTTCCTTTTGTGTTGACATACAGCCACTGGACGTGTGAATACAAAGTCAGATGTATACAGCTTTGGTGTTGTGCTTATGGAACTGATAACAGGTCAGAAGGCTTTAGATGAAAAGCGTACTGAAGATAAGATTCACCTAGTCCCTTGGTTTAGGCATGTAAGCAGGGACCAAGAACATTTTAGGACAGTCATAGATCCTGTTCTTGAACTGACTGATGAGAACATTAAAAGCATCAATGCTGTGGCTGAGCTTTCTTGGCATTGTACTCAACGAGAGCCCAGTGCTCGCCCTGACATGGGACATGCAGTCGCAGTTTTAGGTTCATTTGTGAAACAGTGGAAGCCTGCTACTGTTACTGAAGATGATGACCCCTTTCCTGGAATGACACAGGAGCAAAGGCAGTGGAAGATATTTGATGATTTGTCATTGACTATTCCTGGAGGCATCAACGACGTTGGAACGTCTCAGAGCACACAGATTGAAGGGCATCGGACTGTAAGTGCAAGATGACTTCCTCTCTAAGGGGTGGAGAAGAAAAATATTCTGAACAAGATCCTATGATTGAAGGTTTCATGTCATATAAAATAACACAGGTGTCACCATTATTCTTGACTATGTCAAATTTTAAGTTACCATTGATCTGCAAGTGCAGACTTGTGGCCTTTCTGCAATTCAGTGCTTTTGGTCTCTTGTTGAATTTGCAAACCAAATGGGTATACAGGTTATACAAGAAGACTATTTGTGCTACTTAGTGATCAAAGAGAAAGGCTGAATGAAAGCTACAGCAAAGCCCTGTTTGGTTGGCTATTCTATGATGGAATGTAAAAGGTCTCTTTTTTCCTTTATGCACAGGTACAACGATCGGCTTCCATATGAACCAGTCTGGTGAGTTACAGAGCTGTTATACAGTTTTTATGATTCAAGCTTATAAAAGAAACATAGACCAAATTCATATACTGCATTTTGGTTTATCTTTGCAGTGATGTTCAATAAGGCAAATTATTGTACCATGCTATTTGGGAAACATCTTGTTCATGTTTTGTGTTTTTTTCCATGCTTATTTTAAGCTTAGTTTCAGAACTTTTCATAAAGTTGTTACTCTGAATTTTCAAAAAAATGTATGATGGCAATTCATGTGGAACTGTAGACCTTTAGTATGGTTGAACTCTGACATTTCTCAAAATAATCATGCATTAAATTGTACAGAGGAAGCACATTTCTTCATTCAAACACGTCTTTCTTAGAATGTGCCACATAAAATTCTATAAATAGAAGAAAACGCAATAACAATCATAGGTTTTTTAAATCAATTTTTTTTTTTACCTTGTATAATATTTTATGTTGCATTTAATGTTGATTACTATTGATAATGTGCATACCATGTTACACAATGTTTAGTGAATTATTCCAACGTGTTATTTGTTGTAAACAGTCATGCAAGATTTATCGCTTATTATTATTATTTTTTTCCAAAAACGGACTATATTGTAGTCTTCACTTCGAAATATGAACAGTCATGCAAAAATCCAACTTAAACTATCATAGATCCCTGTGGGATTTTAAGGTTCCCCGGGTGTTATAGGCCAATAGACATGGTTTAGAACAGGTTTTGAAGTACCATTAGCTTCCCCCAAGATTTTCAACAAATTCTCTGTTAGAACCAAAACAGAACTATCTTAAGCATCAACAATAGGATGAGATCATCTTATCCCCATTACCAACAATACAACTTTTCTTTTCTAGTAGATTTGAAAAAGCAGAAAGAGGGCATCTGCAACTAAGCTTCAAAGCTTGCATTATGCCTTGGACATCTGCAACAATGATGAACCCGATCTTGTGTATACAACAGAATATCAACATAGAGTTGCTTACACTGGATGCACTGGGCTTTTGTTCTTTAAAGTTTACTCTATTTAGCATTTCCCTTATAGGTGAACTAAATACTGCTCACCTCAAGTCTGTTCGAGTATAGATATAATGTGATCTCTTATTGCATTTAGAATGCAGGGTTGTGTTAATGGCGTGTTACTACTTCCATCTCAAAACAGATGCAGCCATGCTAACTATTGTTGCTGCTGCTTGTGATCCAGTCTGTTTTGAACATTTATGGACAAGAAATATTGTTTTTGAAATTGTCCATTACAGATCATTATAACTGAAATTGCTCTTGCAGACTCATCTAAATTATATAGCCTTCTCAAGGCCAAGTTTACAATTGCAGCCTGCTTCCCCATTCTTTGCAACTAGTTTTACATGTTTGCGCTAAGCTCCTTTTGCATGGGTGACTGAGTTTGAGTTTCCTTTCAGACATTTTGCATTTCATACAAGATTTTCATAATAGGTTAAAAAATTAAAAAAAATTATGAATGGATGTAATACTTTTAATTTTGTTCAGAAGAGATCATTAAAGAAAAGAAAAATAGATTACGGACTACAAGTTTAAGTAAAATCTTACTTGGACTTGCTTTAACTTAATCTATTCTGGCTGCTTTTGGTTTCCATGGTGGATTTGAGCATACTTATCATGGTGTTAAGTGTTCCAACTTATTGTTATACTACTGTTTATAGTAGTTATACTATACTACATTATTTACATTCCATCATAATCATCATTTGTTTTTATCCGGAGGGAAAATTTCAGGTATCAGAAGCAACTTGTCTAAGGAAAGATCATAAAACTTTGTTGCTTTTCATTAATGGAAGGTTCTGATGGCTTATTTGAAGTCCTTGGTTGAAGCAACCTTGTCTCAAGGAAAGATCATAATTTTCTTGTTGATTTTCTTTGATGGAAGGTTCTGAGTTGTTATTTGAAGTTTTTGGTGACGAGGATTACTTTAGACTACAAAGCTCATTCAATTTCAACTGTCTTGTTCTATGCATTAACATGCAAAAATAATTTAAAAAAGTTATTGAAAATAAAAGAACGTGTTAAATATCAAGGAAATTTTTAAGGGTAACCAAAAAAAAATTGAAATCTTTTGGTTACAAGATTTGAATATATGAAAGGGGAGGGTCATTTGCCACAAAAGGGAAACACAAAAAAATTATTTTGATGGATGGTAAAATAAAAATGTTTAAAAATTGGGTTTATCAAAGTTAATTTTGGATGGTCCTTTAAGAAAAATTAGTAGAAATGATGTTTTTTAAATAATTAAAACAAAGATCATAATTTTCCAAGATCATAATTTTATTGTTGCTTTTCATTGATGGAAGGTTTTGATGGGTTATTTGAAGTTTTTGGTGACGAGGATTACTTTAGACTACAAAGCTCATTCAATTTCAAGTGTCTTGTTCTATGCCTTAACATGCAATAATAATTTAAAAAAGTTATTGAAAATAAAAGAATAAGTGTTAAATATTAAGGAAAGTTTTAAGTGTAACAAAAAAAATTGGAATCTTTTGGTTACATGATTTGAATATATATATATTTGAAAGGGGAGGGTCATTTATCACAAAAGAGTAACACAAAAGATTTGTTTTGATAGATGGTAAATTGGAAATGTTTAAAAATTGGGTTTATCAAAATTAATTTTGATGGTCATTCGAAAAGAAATTTAAGAATTTGTTTTGGTGGATGGTAATAAAAAATGTTTAAAAATTGGGTTTATGAAAATTAATTTTGATGGTCCTTCTAAAAGAAATTTAAGAAAAGCTAGTGGAGATGGTGTTTTTACAAAGTTTTCATCACTTTAGAATTATATGTAATTTTGACTAACTATTATATGTAATTGTGATTAACAACTATACAAAAGACTATATAAAAGACTACAACACTTTTTGAAGGTATGAAAATTGAGCCTCCAAAGGCTAGGTGGATTGGTAATTGTTTGTCTGGCCAGGCACTTATCAAGAAGAGACTTAGGTTCAAACCTTGGGGGCATGTTTGTTGCAAATGTAGTAGTTTGATCTGAATCCTTTGTTGCAAAGGTAGTAGTTTGATCTGAATTTTTTGAATGCACGTGAGTCCAAAGACAATGGTACAAATTTCGAGCAATTGATGGTCCACTTCACGTTGGGTCATCAACAACAAGGTGGTATAGGTTAGTGGTATAGACTTGTTGGGAGTAGTTCTTGTGGTTTGAACCTCAATTAGCATTTGGTGGTCCACTTCACATTGGGTCATCAACAACAAGGTGGTATAGGCTAGTGGTATAGGCTTGTTGGGAGTATGTTAGGATCTCATCCTAACCCTTAATGTAATAACTTCCCTGATGTAATAATTCCTAGTGAACGTGGGTAGTACCCATGATTAATATTTTGTAATGTTCTAAGTTTTAGCTTAGGTAGTGCCTATGACAAATGGCACCCTTTTTATGTAACACATGGTAGATAGGTTAGGTAAGGTGGCATTGTGCATGTAATTCGTGTGGCATTATGCATGTAATTCGAGTGGCATTGTGCATGTAATTCAAAGTGGCACTATGCATGTAATTCGGGTGGCATTATGCATGTAATCCAGGTGGCATTTTGCATGTAAGCCAACCTTGGAAGGAAACTCCTTAAATACCCGAAAAGGCACCAATGTAACCATATTTTTGCAAATTAATGAAGTATTGAAGGAGGTTGCCCCCTCGAAGAGGCCTCGCGATTCTGTCTTATTGTGAGATTGTTCCTTTATGCAAATTTTTGTTATATTAATATGATGTTTATGTGAGTTTATTTCCAAGCAATTGTGTGAGAGTGTGTTATTTGAGTTTATTTTATAGCAGGATCTTAACAAGTGGTATCAGAGCGCTTTCCAGGGCCAAGTTCTGCTGCAACTGCAACGATTCTTGCCATCCAATCCGCCTGTTAGGTATAAATTCTATGTGTTTTTCCCATTTCTGTTTTTCCTTATTAAAAAAAAATCCAAAAAATACAGTGCATTTTTTTTCCAGACCAAAAAAAAAAAAAATATTTTTAGTTGAGTAGGTAGAAACCCTGTACCGGGGGTTTTAAAATATCGTGAAGGATCTGTCGTTATTGGCTAAGCTAGATAGCCCATAAAGCGTCTAGTGAAGTGAGGGGCGATCAGGCTCCAATACCTATGCCTCGGACGTAACTCGCGCACGGACTTGAGCTCCCACGTATCTTCGGGTATATCGAGAGACCATCTAGGATTAAACAAACTTTTAGCCATTAGGAAGCTCTTCGGCCTTGTATTACTCATAGTCTACGGGACACAAGATCCTGGACGATTACCCTCCCGTATTGTCAGAGAGGCAGTAGTGTGCTCAAGGGTATGTGTGGAATCCTCCTTGAGTAGTGGCCTGAAATATTGGTCCGAGCACTATTGTTCGTCACCGTCGGTATATTAGAGGGCCTATGGGTGGTACATACTCCTATACTTAGCATTCCCCGGTTCTGTTAAAACTTCAACCTGTAAAAAAGCAAAAAAAATAAAAATAAAAATCCAAACATCCCTGTTCGTAAACCTGCATTTCAAAAGTGAGCATATGAGAAAGGAGTCCTCTACTAAAAAATAATAGAAGGGACATGCATTCGGGATAAGCCATGAGGGTGACACTTAAGTTGACAGTCTGGAGAATAACAGTAAAATTTACAGTGGCACACAAGTCATCAGTCGAGAGGTCAAGACAAAGGCAGAATTCACAGTCTTCAGGGTCAGAATAGAACTGTCATATCAGTCACCTGCAAAATACAGAGAATCTTGAGTGTGAAACGAGGCCAGTTATAGATAGTGCTCCAGTACCCAACTTTTGCTCAGTAGCTCAGAATTAGAAACTGTAAACACCGTTAGACTCAGCAAAACAGGAGATAAAAAAAGTCTGGGGTGCCAAAAAGTAGTGTTGAGAGATATAGCTCATTGTGACCACCTCCTTCAGCTGATCATTTTGATATATAGCACCCAAGCACTTTTTTGGGCACTTACTAAAAATAGTAAGTCCTAAAAATTCAATTCTATTTTTAGTAACTGGTCACAAAAGGTCTAAAAAATGGCCCAGGGTACCCGTGGACACCAAAAAGAACTAGAACACTTGGAATCCCTAACAAAAGCCATTGAGAACTTGAACTCGGCTTTTCACTCCATAAGGGAAGAAGTCCAAGGTCTTCGCCTAGAGCATGAGGCCACTAGCAACCGCTTAGAAGAAGCACAGATAGAAGTAGACAACAAATTGAGAAGAGAACCACCCAAATCATAATACCAAGCTGAGAGTTCTACAAGGAATCGTGACCATGATCCACCCTTTAGAATGCCCAAATTGGACTTTCCCAAATTTAGTGGGAAGGATGTTGATGGGTGGCTATGTCGGGTTGACCAATTCTTTCGACTTCATAATGTACCCATATTTCATCGAGTCCGGATGGCTTCCTTTAACTTGGAATCTGAGGCTCTACACTGGTTTCAATGGTTGCGTCTTGCCTACCCAAATCTCTCTTGGGAGGATTTTGAATCCCAACTACTCACTCGATTTGGTCCTAGTGAGTATGAGGACTTTACAGGAGCCTTGACCAAACTACAACAAACAGGGTCAGTCCGAGAGTACCAAGCTCAATTTGAAAAATTGGCCAATAAGACAAGAGGATTGAGTGAAGGGTTCTTCCAGAGTTGTTATATCAGTGGGTTGAAGGTGGAACTCCAAGCGGAAGTAAAAATGTTGAAACCACGAACTATGATGGAAGCTATCGCTTGGCCCTGTTTGGCCGAATCTAAACTCTCTCGCCCAAAGACGCCCATCAAAGTTTCTCGCAAAATAGACCTTCATTTCCTCCTAGAGCCCAACACCCAGCTTGATAATAAACCCGCTGCACCCAAGCGCCTCACCACCGAAGAGATGGATGCACGTCGTGCCCAAGGATTATGCTACAATTGTGATGAAAAGTTTTTCAAAGGGCATAAGTGTGCACACAAAAAATTGTTCCTGATAGATGTTGAAGAACCTGATACCTCTGACGAGAGTGATAAGGATGAGGACCCTCCGTAAACACCTCCTCCACAAGAAGAAGTGAAACAGAACCCGAGACAACAATTACATCCATGCCCTTGCGGCATTACTACTCCTCAAACCATGAAGGTTACAAGATTTTTCAAGGGCCAACATCTTTCCATCCTTCTGGATTCGGGAAGCACGCACAACTTCATTGACCCTAGAGTTGCTCAATGGGCAAATTGCTATATCCACACTTGTAATTCCTTTGAGGTCATGGTAGCTAATGGGGGAACCTTACCTTGTAAAGGAAAGTGTCGCAATGTTAAAATCAAGATAGGGGACTATGAACTCAAGCGAGACATGTTTGCCCTCCAGCTTGGGTGGATGTGATATTGTTTTGGGATCTCAATGGTTGAGTACGTTGGGCACTATCAGTTGGAACTTTGCTGAACTTTGGATGCAGTTCTCCTAGAACGGACAAACACACATCATCAAGGGCTCCCCAGAAGGAACACCTCAAATTATCAGTTCAAACGGCATGGAGAAATTGCTAAAGAAATCATCACGTGGGGTCATTGCACAACTATTCTCCATCCAACCATCCACATCCCCAATGGGTGAAATCCCACCAGACATGCAACAGATTCTCCACAAACATGAGGCCATCTTTTCATAACCAACCACACTACCACCGCATCGCTCTCATGACCATGCCATTCCATTATTGCCGGATAGTACACCTCCCAATATCAGACCATACAGGTACCCCCATGCCATGAAGTCAGAGATTGAGAAGATGATACAGGAATTACTCAAGGCGGGTGTCATTCGGCCTAGTACTAGTCCCTACTCCGCACCCGCCTTACCGGTCCTCAAGAAGGATGGCTCTTGGCGATTGTGTATTGACTACCGAGAACTCAACAAGATAACTCGTCAAGGATAAATTTCCTATCCCTCGTGGTTGATGAATTACTAGATGAATTACATGGGACCATGTACTTCACCAAGCTAGACCTCCGCTCCGGGTACCATCGGATCCGGCTCAGTGGATGAAGATATTCCTAAAACTCTTTCGCACTCATGAAGGTCATTATGAATTCTTGGTAATGCCATTTGGTCTCACAAATGCTCCTTCCACATTCCAAAGCCTGATGAACAACATCTTTCGCCCTTTCTTGCGGAAGTTCATCCTTGTGTTCTTCGATGACATCTTGATTTACAGTCACACATGGGAAGAGCATCTCAATCATGTAGATCAAACCCTCCAACTACTGGCCGACCATAAACTGTTTGCAAAAAGGTCCAAGTGCTCCTTTGGTTTGACTGAAGTAGAATATCCGGGACACATTGTCTCAAAGGATGGTGTCAAGGTTGACCCTAAGAAGATCCAAGCAGCCCAAGAATGGCCGAAACCTCGCACACTCAAGGGGCTTCGAGGATTTTTAGGGCTTACAGGATATTACCGTAAATTTGTCTCGCAATTATGGAAAGATAGCCACCCCCTCACCTCCATGTTGAAGAAGGATTCTTTTACTTGGACAGGGCCGGCTGAGCAAGCATTCCCGGAACTCAAGCATGCCATGACCACCACTCCAGCTTTAGCCATGCCGTACTTCTCTAAAAAATTTGTCATTGAAAGTGACGCTTCGGTCGTGGTATTGGGGCGGTATTGATGCAAGAAGGACGCCCTTTGGCTTTTACCAAAGAAAGCCCTATCTCGATCGCAATTTGGGGAAATCCACATATGCCAAGGAAATGTTGGCAATATTGCATGCAATCCTGCATTGGCGGCCTTACCTCATTGGGCGCCATTTCTCCATCAAAACCGACCACCGTAGTCCGAAATACTTTCTAGAACAACGAGTTGCCACCCCCGAGCAACAAAAGTGGGTATCAAAACTCATGGGCTATGATTATGACATCACGTACAAAAAAGGGAAGGAAAATCTTGTGCGTGATGCTCTCTCTCGCCAATTTGAGACCCTTAGTATGTTGTGTGCCATCTCTGCACCATTGCCCCAATGGATTGAGCCCTTACGTCAAGAAATACTTCAGGATGCAGATTTGAAAGACCTGGTTGCTTCACTTAGGGATGATCCAGAGTCTACACCAGGATATAGTTGGGATGGCCAGGATCTGCGTTACCATCAACGCCTGGTTCTTCCTCCTAAGTCCCCACTTCGAGAACTCCTCATGAAGGAATCACATGCTACTCCATCTGCTGGCCATTCAGGGTTCCTAAAAACTTATGAGCGACTCAAGCGCACCTTCTTTTGGAAAGGTATGAAACAGGACATTCGCTCTTTTGTAGCGGATTGCGACACTTGTCAAAGGATGAAAGGAGAAACAAGTGCGCTCTCCGTGCACTCTTCAACCATTGCCGATACCGGATCGTGTGGACCGACATCTCCATGGACTTCATAGAAGGGCTACCTAAATCTGGAGGCAAGTCTCGTTATTTTCGTGGTAGTGGACCGCCTTTCAAAGTATGCTCACTTTTGTGCCCTAACCCATCCTTACACAAGCATCCACTATTGCCCAAATTTTTCTTGACTCCATATTTCGCCTTCATGGCATGCCCACCTCCATTGTATCTGATCATGATCCCACCTTTACTAGCAATTTTTGGCAAGAGTTGTTTAAGTTGCAGGGGACTCACTCAAAATGAGTTCAGCCTACCATCCGCAAACGGATGGTCAAACAGAGGTTGTTAATAAATGCTTGGAAACCTACCTTCGCTGCTTTGCCTCCGATCATCCTACTCATTGGGCAAAATGGCTTTCTTTGGCCGAATGGTGGTACAACACTTCCTATCATACCGCCACCAAACTCACACCGTTTGAGGCAGTTTACGGGCGCCCTCCACTCACGCCTTCCTCCTACATTTCGGGCAGCTCCAAGGTCCAGGCCGTCGACAATGCTCTGAGTCAACACACCGAGGTCCTCCGCCAACTCAAGCAAAATTTGAACATGGCCCGTAATCGGATGCGCCAACAAGCCGATCAACATCGTTTTGAGCGTAGCTTTGATGTGGGTGATATGGTCTTCCTTCGCTTACGCCCATACAAACAATCATCCCTACAACTCCGCAGGTGTCAGAAGCTCGCTCCAAAATTCTATGGTCCTTATCAAGTTCTACAACGGATTGGTCCAACAGCTTACAAATTGGCTCTTCCCCCCACTTCCAAGATCCACCCTATTTTTCATGTTTCCCTTCTCAAGAAAGTTGTGGGCACAAAGGTACAGGTTCAATCAACACTCCCTGAATTGGATGAAGAAGGCTCCATCTTACTTGCACCGGAACAGCTGCTGGATCGTCGAACTCGCACTCTGTGCAACCGTACCATCACAGAGGTCCTGGTTCAGTGGCGTGGACTTCAACCTGAGGATGCTACATGGGAGTCTCTCCATCAACTCCAAGCAACAGTTTTCTCATTTTCAGCTTTGAGGACAAAGCTTCTTCAAGGAGAAGGGCATGTTAGGATCTCATCCTAACCCTTAATGTAATAACTTCCCCGATGTAATAATTCCTAGTGAACGTGGGTAGTACCCATGATTAATATTTTGTAATGTTCTAAGTTTTAGCTTAGGTAGTGCCTATGACAAATGGCACCCTTTTTATGTAACACATGGTAGATAGGAGGCATTGTGCATGTAATTCGTGTGGCATTATGCATGTAATTCGAGTGGCATTGTGCATGTAATTCAAAGTGGCACTATGCATGTAATTCGGGTGGCATTATGCATGTAATCCAGGTGGCATTTTGCATGTAAGCCAACCTTGGAAGGAAACTCCTTAAATACCCGAAAAGGCACCAATGTAACCATATTTTTGCAAATTAATGAAGTATTGAAGGAGGTTGCCCCCTCGAAGAGGCCTCACGATTCTGTCTTATTGTGAGATTGTTCCTTTATGCAAATTTCTGTTATATTAATATGATGTTTATGTGAGTTTATTTCCAAGCAATCGTGTGAGAGTGTGTTATTTGAGTTTATTTTATAGCAAGATCTTAACAGAGTAGCTCTTGTGGTTTGAACCTCAATTGGTGGTCCACCTCACATTAGGTCATCAACAACAAGGTGGTATAGGCTTGTTGGGAGTAGCTCTTGTGGTTTGAACCTTGCACTTACGAGGTGGTACAGGCTTATTGGGAGTAGCTTTAGTGGTTTGAACGTTGCATTTGACAGTTACTACTAAAAATAGTGTGGATGTAACTGACTCCTTTATGTCTATAAAAAAAAACTAAAACATGATGAAAATATATTTCAATTGAGGTAGACTCACATGTTATTATTAACTCTTAAAAGATCAAAATTGTAATTAAAACAAGATGGAAATATATATTATTATTAACTCTTAAAAGATCAAAATCGTAATTTAAACAGGATGAAAATATATTTCAATTGAGGTACTCTCAAATTATTATCACATTATCCACAAAATTGGATGTGAATATATTTTAATTGAAAGAAATTCAAAAATTATCATTAATAATATTGAATGTAAAAATATAATAAAAATATTAAAAATAATATTATTGTTAATTTTCATCTAATATATTCAATAGATTTAAAATATTTAGCCAAAGCCTAGGGAGGTCACCTTCGGTATTCGAAGGCATGATAATGTGTGATCAATGATTAGAACTCATCTTAAGTTACAAGGTGCATGAGGAGATAAGAAGACGACCATCTCTTATCGAACGTGTGATCAATGATTAGAAATCATTTTAAGTTGCATGAGGAGATAAGAAGACGACCATCTCATATCGAAGTAAAATGTTAGGAAGCATTGCAACCTCTAGTAGATTTGTTGTGAGTCAAGGTCAAGGAATGTGATGAAAGTTAAGGTGTTAAGGAATTAAAGATTGTGGTTACAAGTTAAGGTAGTCAAGTTAATTTGATGTTGGGGAATATAAAGAAGATTTAGCCTATGTGATGATAAGTTAAGGCAAAAACAAGTTAATGACAAGGAATATAATGACAAGATAGACATAAAAATAATTACTTTATATAAATTAACATAAATTATAAGTTTTTATACCTCATTTTTATTATAGGAAAGATATATTTTATATATGAAAATAATTTTTATTTTTAAATAAAGATAATATAAATATGGGTTGGTTGAGTGTATTATTATTTTTAATAGATTTATAGTTATATATATAATATTATATTTTCCTCGTATTTGGAGTTATAATGTCTTTGATAATTGGATTTAACTATATAGTGATAAAAAAGAAAATTATGAATTGATAAAGCTTTGGGTAATTTTTTTCAAAAAATGAATAATCTTTCATAGTTATATCTTTGCATAGAGTTGCTCGATTAAGATAATTCTTGTGCCATTTTGTACGAAATTTGAAAAGCTTTGAAATGAGTGGTCATTCAAAAGAATACAAACAATATCGAGGAGGATATGATAATGTGAAAACAACAATTTGAAGTTAGGGCAATGTTCGGGTGGATTTTTCTGGAAAAAGATCTCATCTTTTAGGAGCCATTTCATTGCAAAAGGTTGTTCGATTTGGATGATTCTTGGATCAATTTATAATGAGTGGTCATATAAAGAAATTCAAATAGTATTGAGGGAGACACAGCCCTATGAAGTCAACCATTTGGAACAAGGTAGAGATGATTTTTTAAGTTGCGAAAAATGAAATTGAAGATATTTGTCTGCAGGGTTTGAATGATGGAAGGAGCAACAAAGGTCTAAGGCATTAGTGAGGCAAGAGATTTTTTTTAGGCATAGAATTTTTCAGCTAGATTTCCTTTTGCCTTTTATTATCTTAGAAGTTTTGCATGCAAATTATTATAGGTTTATTTTCAAGTAATATAATTGCTATAGGATATACTAGTAAATTCTGGTGGATTTTGAGTAATAATTTCATTTTCATGGACTTATTTACAATTAAATCCTTTAAATCATCCCTAGTAGCAGAGGTTAGTGAGGACCTCATAGAGAAGCGATCCTTGTTTATCAAAGATAGGGTAATTTTTAGTAAATTTAATGGGTCTTGGGTAGGGGCTTAAATATTACGAAAATGGATCGATAGGAGTTGGAAGTCTTTAGGAGTGAGTCTATATTTTCTTCCCAAAGGTTTCTTCCTAGCCATTTTTTGTTTTAGGGAGGAAATAGCTAGAATTCTAAAAGGGGTTCCTTTGTTTATGGGAAGAGTACGACTCTTCCTTACCTGCCAATATGAAGACTTTGCTCTTGAAAACATAAATTTATCTCTAATAGTTTGGGTTAGGATGTATGGGTTACCCATTGAATTCCACGAAATGGTTACCTTTGAGCCAATGGGCAACACTTTGGGAGAATTCCTTGAGATTTTAGAAACTATAAAAGATGGATTCTTGACTATTTATACTCGAATATTGGTCATGATTAATGTAAGTAAACCTTTACTAGAATCAATCATTCTTAAGTATGGGGGTAAGTTGTGGACCCAAACCATAGATTATGAAAACATCTATTTTAGATGTAGATGTCATGAGGTATCACATTTTGAGTGATCATGCCCTAAGAAGATTCTAGTAGAAACAATATGTAGAAAACCAAAAGAGAAACATAAAATGGATATGGATGAGAATGGTTTTCAACTTAAAAAAAATATAAACAGATGAAAGTACATAAACAGTGGAAACCAGTAAGGAAGGATATTGAAAGAAATACCAATTATTTTGAGGCTTTAACCTATGAGGAAAAAATAGAACAAAACTTACAGGACATGGTACAACAAGATCCTAATATTAAAAAGGAATTGTCTATTTAGTATGATCGTGATTTAGGGATGAACATTCCCATTGAAGCTAAGGAATGTGCCTCATCAAACTGTGAAGACTCTTTTGAAGTACCATGCACCATTCAATAGAAGAAATATGGTAAAGAAAATGCAGTGTTAGATGCTAATACCTCTACCATTAATAAAAAAATACCATAAAATGAGCAGGACAAATCAAAAGCTTTCGTAGCAGAGCCAAGAGACGATAAATTCAATAAAAAGAAAAATTGTGAACAAATATTGAGGAATAGAATAATAAGACCTATTCCTGATTCAAGTAAGGTAAAATAGGAAAACCCTCAAATTATCAAGTGGGAGCCATAGAATTAAGAGGAAACATAGATAAAGGAACACAATCTAAGTTGGTTGAACTTCTCTTTACCAAACAAAAAATGA
Source organism: Wollemia nobilis (assembly GCA_028583015.1). Taxonomy (NCBI): domain Eukaryota; kingdom Viridiplantae; phylum Streptophyta; class Pinopsida; order Araucariales; family Araucariaceae; genus Wollemia; species Wollemia nobilis. The sequence continues at coordinate 6,136,965 of JAQPPZ010001808.1, forward strand.
TATTGGTAATTCATAGGTGGGGCTAGTAGCCTGTCATTAGACATGATTACCATATCATGGAATACAAGGGGTGCTACCCCCTCAAAGTAGAGGTGTATCAAGGGCCTATGTTTAAGTAATAAGCTTGATATTCTTTATATATGGAAAACTAAAATGACAAAGGAAGAAGTTTCTAAAACTATAAAAGCAGTATGGAAAATATGTGAATGGGATGCTATGGATTCTAAAGGGACGATAGGGGGAATTCTAACATGTTGGAATCTTGACAGAACCTCCAGTGCAACCATTTATAAAACTAGGCATTGGATAGTCTCATTAGTCACATGCTACTTTGTAGATATTCATTTCATCTTTATCAATGTCTATGGACCGAAAAATCAGTTAGGTAGATCAAAAGTATGGAGTGGGATTGAAGCCTTAATTAAAAGTAAAAATAAGAAACCATATTCATGACCATGGCAGATTTTAATGCCATAAGCAATCTAGATGAAAAATTTGGGGAAATTAGGAAAATAACCCAATGTATGAGAGATTTCTTAGCTTTTATTCAAAACAATAATCTATGGGAGGTTGAGTTTGAAGAGGAAAACTATACATGGACCAACAATAGGAGATGCCAAAACCTAATAGCAAAAAAATTAGATAGATGCATACTCTTAGATCATTGATTAAATAAAGGGACTTGTGCTAAAATTAATACCTTGACAAGGATTGGTTCAAATCACTGGCCAATAAGAGTTAAAATGATGGTAAGTGAATTAAAAAAATATCATATTTTAAATATGATCATGTGGGAAGACCATCTTCAATTTGTTGATATGATAGTGCAAATGTGGAATTATTCAAGAAATGGTGGGCTGTGCACTTCGAAAACAATTTAAATCAATGACATCTAGATTAAAAGAAAGGAACAAGAACACTTTTGGAAACATTTTTGAGAATAAATAAGAACTAAAAGAGAAACTTTCAAAAATTTAAAAAAGGAAGCATAGTAATACAAGCCCGGAGAAAAGTGAGTTGCTTAGTGAATATCATAATATTTTAAGGTAGAAAAATTCAAAGATTAAAATCGAGATAAACTTGGTTAAAAGAAGGAAATATAAACACACAATTTTTTCATAGGATGACAATAGTACAAATATTAGCATCCAACATTAGTAGAATTAAATTAGTAGAAGGGAATTTGGATTGAAGACCAGAGTGAAATCATAAAGGAGGAGAGTTATTTTTACTAGAATATTCTAGGATTGAAGGACTTCGAAGTTCTTAATGATCCTCTACTACAAGAAGTACCTTTAGTTATAACAAATGAAGACAATAGAAAATTGATGGAGCCTATTACTTTGGAAGTTCATTAAACTATATTCTCTTTTGACAAGGATAAATTCCCAAATTCAAATGGGCTTTCCGCAACATTCTATCAACAAAATTTGGATACAATGAAGGATTCTTTATGGTGGTGGTGGAACAATTTAGAGTAAAACAATACATACCTTATAAAATAAATGCAACATATCTTACCCTAATTCCAAAAAAGAAGGATTCAAAATTGTTTGATTTATTTAGGCCCATAAACCTATGTAATATGGTATATAAGATAATCTCTAGGTGATGACAAATCAGTTAAAATCACTATTAGAAAAAATATTTTATAAGAGCAAGAGGGATTTGTGAAAGGAAGACAAATTCAGGATGGGATCATAGTAGCTCATGAAGTTATGCTTCAACAATTTCAAGAAAAGAGAGAAATGATCTTAAAACTTGACATGAGTAAAGCCTATAATAGGGTTAAATGGGATTTTATTTTTGTAGCATTAGAAATGTTTGCATTTGGGAAGAAATGGGTTGGATGGATTAAAGCTTGTGTCCCTACAATTTTATATTCAGTGCTGGTCAATGGGTTAGTAATAGAATATTTCAAATCCAAGAAAGGTCTTAGACAGGGAGATCCTCTATCACCATATTTGTTCATTATTATGGTAGATGTATTGGGTAGGAACTTAAAGAAGGCTAACAAACATGGGCTAATAAGTGGACTTAAGGCTAGTAATAACATTGACAACATCATCCATCAAAAATTTGTAAATGATACAACCCTTTTTGGGAGGGTTGGGTAAATGAGGGTAGAGCTTTGAATAACTTTAAGGAATATGAAAGAGCGTCAAGAAAAAACGTTTTTGAAAAATCCAAAATTTACTTCCCAAACACTTCAACTAGAATCAAAGCAGGGATATGAAGGTTACTTCAAATGCAGGCAATAAATTTACTAGCAACTTATCTAGGGATGTCCTTATTTGAGGGGAGAATGAGGATAGAATTGTGGAATCTAGTTATAAGTAAAATTTAAAATAAACTACTAACTAACATGGAAATGTAGATGTTTATCATTAGCAAGAATGGTGCAACTAATTAAATCAATTTTACGAGCCATTTCAATATATTATATATCCTTGTATACAATGCCAAAATCAATAGAAAAAAGTTATGCGATCATTTTTGTTGTCAGGACTACATGATAAAAGAAAATTTCCTTTGGTTAAATGGAGTAAGGTGTGTGATGATAAAGCTAGGGGATATCTCTATTTAAGAGTTCTTATGGATGCAAACTTGGCTCTTAGGGGAAAATTTATTTGGATATTGTACAAAGAGAGTCAAAGACAATGGATAATAATTCTTCTAAGTATGTTTATCCCAATGACCCAATATTAATATTTATTGCATTCTCATTACTAGATGGTTTTGCACTATAGAATAGTTTTAAAAAATCAATTGATCTAGTGATTAAAGATCTAATATGGGTGGTGGGAACTAGAGAAAAATTCTATTTGGATGGATACTTGGTGTGATAAAAAACCACTCAATATAAATCCAATTTTGAAACCATGAATGAGATTACTTCAAGATAAATATGGTGATAGGGTTTCAAACATTATGTACAAAGATTATGAAGGAAGAAAAAAATAGAAATAAGCTTTTTTTTACAAGACATTGATGCTAGGAGGCAGTTGAACAGAAAGATAAAAATGATTATTTTGAGGGGAGTTGAGGATAAGCTAATTTGGAAGTTGAATAACTTAGGAGAATACACAACAAGAAGTGGATATAATGCAAAGCACTAACAAACTAGGAATACTGTAAGAATATAGAGAGATATTTGGGATAGCCCAATCGTTCCTAAAGATAAAATGTTCGTTTGGTTGGTAGGTCATAGAAGAATTTATATTGGGATAACCTTATGAAAAGGGATTTTCATGGCCCCTCACAATGTGTTCTATGTAAAATGGAGGAGAGTATAAACTCTTTTGAGACACTACTTAATAGTCAAGAAACTATGGCAATGGATTATTAATATTTTTGGTAATACATAATGATGAATGATAGAATTGAAGAATGGTTAAAGCAATGAAAAATCACTTTTTAAAGTGAGGCTTTACAAACAATTAGGGTTATATCAAAAGATATAATACATTGGACTTTATGGCTAGAAAGGAATATAAGAAAATTTACAGGAAATTAAAGTAGTTTAGAGGTAATGAAAAGGAAGATTTGTTTAGCTATAGAGGAGGCTAAACCAATCATATCAACTCACCCTATCCCTAATATAGAAGTAGAAAGCCTTTAGATGGAGTCAATTCATTGAATGGATTTATGATGTTGGATACAAGAGAAACAAAAAGAAGGTAAATAAAATAAAGTGAAAACCACTAGAAGTGGAGTTGGTCAAATTGAATTTTTATGGAGCATCTAAAGGAAATATAGGACTAGTAGGAGGATGAGGAATACATATAAATAATAGAGGATATACTTTGTCTCATTACACTTTTAATAGTGAATTTAAGACAAATAATGAAGTTGAAGCTTGGGTGGCTTTGGAAGGGTTAAAAATATGTAGACAAATGAAATGGAATAGAGTATGGATGGAAGGTGATTCATTAATAGTAATAAATATAATTTTGAGAAAAGCAAAGGCTCCATGGAACATACAAGAGATAATTGTGGAAATACAAGATCTTGCTATAGAGTTTTAAGAAATCAGGTTTATACATACGTTAATAAAAGGAAACAAATGTGCAGATAGGCTAGCCAATAAAAGGGGTTTTAATTGAGGATCATGCAGTTAAATTCTCTTTTCCATGGTTAGAGGAAGTAGTAAGTTTAGCTGAAGCTAACAAGAAAATGTTGACTACCTAAATAAAATAATGATTAAGATTTACTTTAATATTTTTTATTGGTAATATTTGCTTTATTTTATAACATTAATGTGTTTTCATATAAACTATTTATTACAATTCTTGTAGTTGCACTTATGCTTCAAGAAGGAAATTAACAATCTAGATATGGTAAAGGGGGCTATGATAGTGTGAAGTTTTGAAAATATTACTCTACTAAGATGTAATGCATAGATATTAGAGGTGGAGTTTTGGTATTGTGAAGCTATTGTAGGAAAATGTCAAGAAGGATGCTAAATTTTAGAATATTTGTATTCACAAAAAATTGAAGAAGATCTATAAAATGAAAATCAAGAATTCAAACTTTTTATGAATAATGATGTAGGTATCTAGTTATAACAACTTAATTGAGATGAGAACTGAATCTGTTTGTAAAATCTCAAGATCTAAAGGAGATATTTGTAATTTTTCAAGGGTGGGGGACTCGAGTACAATTCCTTGTTCTCCAACGAAAAAAAAAAATTATAATTTCCCCTATTTATGGATAGAAAGTTTATCTATTTGGATCACTTTATATAAATTTGGTACTTTAAGCTGAGAAAAAGGTTGAGGGTATTAGTTTCTAACCTTTTTCTTTGGGCACCTTACCTCCCTCAAGATTTTAGGATAGATTGACCAAAAATGATTAACTCCTCAATGAAGGTATGACTTGCTCTTTTGTTTGAAAAGCCTCAAGTTCTCTACCTTCACTACTTAATACAAAGTAAGGAGATAATTTAAGCCCAAAATTTATTTTTCTTCCTTAAGGATCATACAAATTCCATTAGATTCATTATTTTGTCTTTCCCATATCCAAATAAATCCAAACCATATACCAAACTTGAGATTTGTAGTGGTCATGAATTGCCTTATATCTTGCATGAAACTTTTCCATTCAATATTATATTTATATGGATGCATTTGTTTTAAATTCAATGAAATCAAGTTTTTTTCCCTCTCCTTTTTCCATACAGGGAAGTTGAAGTATCACATCAAAATGTTATTGAGGAAGATATGCATAACATAAATTTAAATGTCAATAAAGAGGTGAAAGACCTTATTGTAGGCATGTTGGATGTATGCCAAGCTTTCATTCCAAGTGATAGGATGCTTTATATTATAATATTTTAATAGGTGTACTAAGGGGCTATCACCACTTCCTTTATCCCATATGTTTGTAAATGGAAGGAATATAACACTTTGATTTAGTACACATAGCATTCCAAATCGTCTTTTAAAAAGAACTTTAGAAATTTATATTCTTATTAGAAGTGACATATTTTGCTAAACTAAAGTTAACCATAAGAATATTTGAATTAATTTTTGTTCACCAATGGTCTTCTCACAACGAATCAACATGTATCTTGAAAAATCTATTCACAATAAGTAGAAATAGTTATCAACTTGTCTTGTATTGAGCAATTCTTTAAGACAATTCATAGAAATACTTTTCCATAACCATAGATGTGGTGGAAATGGTTATAAATATGTAGCTTATGATTGTTTGTGAAAGTAGGAAAATCATGCACCAATAACAAAGTAAAGATAGCAATATATATAATTGAAACACAATGATAAAACAATAAAATATGGAGCCCTATTTATATTAGAAATTTGTTTTTTCAATGTGTTACAATCAGATCCCCTCTAAGGGGATGCTACCAATGATACAAGGATTACAATAAAATATCCGAGTGCAATGTAAATGATCTCCTTGTTAATGCAGTTTGTCTATGAGCGGGTTTTTCATGATTGTTGATTTTGATCAGATAAAACCATGGAATATTTATCATCGTAGAATCCTATAATTTGCACACAAAGAAACACAAAAAATATCAAAAGCATATATAGGGTCCACTGAGGTTGGACCCGTATTAGAGATGATAAATGCTGAAATAGAAAGAAAGCATATGCATTAACTAAATGTAAACTAAATGAAAAAATTAGAAAATTTATTTTCTATGCTAATTTGAAAAGAAAATTGGAAAATGCAGGTCTCTAGATGAGATCGTATTGGGTCGAGATGACCTTGTCTATGGACCATCTCGAATCGAGACAAATTCTATACCATCTCGAGTCAAGACAATCGCTATCCCATGACTATGTCTTTTCAAGAGCAAGTTTGAGCGGCATCTAAGATACCTCAGGGTGTGTTATCGATGGATTATTGTGCTTGTGGAAGCGACTTGATGGATCATATTAGATTTGAAGTGAAGACACTCAATTATACGCAATCTAGGAGCACAAATTTTAATCCCTTGCAACAATTTGGTAGCATGGTCTCAGCAGTAGGCTTAGAGGATTGAAAACAATAACACTTCATTACGCAAAATCTTGAACTCTATATTATAATAGAATATTTGCATAAGAAATCAGGGGTTCAAATTGAGGGGGTGAGTGCCAATTTATAGGCTTCTCGAATGGAAGCTAATAATGGCAAAAGCACACTGCATGAAAAAGCAGAGAGGCTGTATGCATTAAAAAAAGTGGATGCTTATCTCTAAAATTTCATGCGATTGATAATTTTATGCGTTGTTTTCTAATTTTGGCCCATGCAGGGTGCTTACTACTTTTTTCGAGTTCATGCATGGGGTTAACTAGTAATTTTGGTTGCAAGTTATGTGCCTTTTTATTTTTAAACTTACTTTTTTGTGAACATATCGGGTCGAGGTGACCACATTTTAGAGGTAATCTTGGATTGAGACAACCACAATTTTATGGGGAATTATGCCCGTTTAAGTGGTGAAAACCACATTTTTAGCCCTGAGGCTGCTCAAGCTAGATTTTGTGGTCTAAAAGAAGTCCATTTAGGTAGTATCCTTAAAATGACATGTTTTAGGTGTCAATAGATACCCCTATTTAGGATGCTTTATGCAAAAGCACAATGTGGAGCAAAAATAGAGAATCTAAAATGGTCAATTTGATGGTTAATGATATTCATTAAACAAATCAACGTAAAATACCCCAATCATGAAAAGAGCATGCATTTTTGAATCATTGCTTCCAACTCATTGATGGATTTGATTTTAGTAAACTTTTTAGCCATGAGTAGACATTATGATATGAGTCCACAATCGATGGCTTTGAGTATACTGAATTTTTGGTAACCTTTTAGTCATTGGAAGATAGACTTTAGTCTACACTTTAGGCTTTAGGGATACCAATCAAGCAGTTTAGCTACCCAGTTTGTTTTGTTTGAATTTATTTTTGCTTGTTGTTTGCCCCAAAAAAAAGGGTGTATGATTGTCTTTGGCAATGATTCTTGAATGAACACAATTAGCACTTTTGAGTGTTTGATTATTTATTTGAATTTTGTAATTATATGACAACCTCCTCAAGCGACGACTTGATAGAGGAGATGCAAAATCATGAAAGTGATGAGTTTATTGAACAAGATAACTTGATTTGTATTTTTTTGAGTGAATGTGAAAGTCAAAGCACTTTTGAACCCATGAAAATCTTGACTTTGACCCTGTTTGATTTGGATTTTTATGGAATTTTGCAAATTTTACGGCCATCTTGGATGACCACGATGCACCACATGGCCATCTCGGACAACGACATTTGTGGTGATTATTTATGGCAAATTTTTTACAAAATTGATCATTTTCATTACACGCGATGGGAGGAGAGTGAGATGGCGAGGAGGAGAGCTAAATTTACACAATGAAGCACTACCAAAACCTAGACTAAACTTGACGATGGACCACCTCAAGGATTCTTCGAGTGAAAGAGTCAGAGAGCAGAAGGTAAGTACCACATTATCACATTTCGTTGATTAAAGTAAAATACACTATATTAAGAAAGATGGGTAATTGAACTTCTCATTTAATGTTTAATAGGTTCATTTATTGGTTTTATTTTTTTTGTTGTTTTGTTTTATTTATTATTATAATTATTATTATTATTTTTGTTACTATGGTAGATTAATTTTTTTGCTTTTTTAAATTTGAGGGTCGTATCGTGTCAAGACGACCCCTCTTGGGATTTTTGACCATTGGGGAGGCCATATTGATCCGAGACAACCATGTTTAGGGTCTATATCTACCTAAGATGACCACTTTTTGGGGCTATCTCAATATGAGATGGTTTTTAGGAGACTTAAATTTTTTTGATGTGTTTGTTTATGGTCCTTTTTTTTGGACTGTGTGTGATGGATGTTTGTTAAATTTTGCATTGTTTTAGTTGCTTAGGGCATGACACAGACACACTAATGTATTTAGGAGAGCACATAATGCTCTCACTAATTATTATTGGGATTGGTTGAAATCCATTGGCATTATGTACGCTATCAGGTTAGATCTAGTACATGCAGATCAAGTCTACCTGATGGCATTGACCAACAAATGGGACAATCGAATGAACACTTTAGATATTTCGATCGGTGAGATGATTGTTACCTCAAAGTATGTCTATAAAATATTGCAGATCCCTATAAAGAGAAATCTAATTGTTACAGTGCAAACCAACAAGCAAGCTCAAATATTATAGAGGGTCTACCATCAAGATTGGCAACAAGTAGACTACAATGTGGATAGTGGGGGAGTTAGGGTGGAAGTTGGGTATAATACCTAGCTTCTAACTGTAGCATAGGGGGATTATTTCTAGAGAGTAAGGTGAATTAGAATATTCTAGAACCAATCCTCATGCTCTATGATGACTTTGACCCAAATTGTACGATTTGCTAGTGAATGATTTGCAAATTCACAAAACTGCTTATACGATATCCAAATCGTACAATTCTATGATCCAAAATGTACAATAGGTTGGCATGTATAATTTTCCACTTGTATAGTTTGCTGGAAGCTGGTTTGCAAGGCAAAACCAATAGTTTTGTAATCATTTTTTCATGAATCCTTATTTTCCTCTTTTGGCATGTCTAGTTATGCAATTGCATTACCAAATTGGGTAAATTTATTACTTCTACGGTTTGGTTTGGCCAACTATACGGTTGCACAAACCCTTGCTAAATTATTCACTTACAAATTTTCTAATTTGTACACAGACTCTTCTCCAGGAAATATTTGGGTTATCTTTCTAGTGCAATTGCTAACCTAGTTTCATAACATGTAAACCCTAATTCACTGTATTGGAATTAATATCACCAATAAAATTTCTAAAAATAATACAAAAACATAATAATGGTTTTTTATAGAAATAATAATGCACAAAATAAATTTCCCAACATCATCCAGGGTTATGGTCTCATAATTAGTGTAATTCCATTGCAATATCATCCATATTTCACACCATTCTGGCCATACTTGCACAAAACACACAATATGGATTCACCATTCACATGCATAATAGAATTCACAATGAATCACAATCCACAATGCTATTTTTATATTAACATGGTTGAATGTATGCATAATTACCAATGAACACTCACAATGAACAACAATCATGAACAATAAATGAACTACAATCCTCTATGGATAACTCTTCCATAAGCATGAAAAACATGAATGTATCTCCACGATGAACAACCATAAAAAATTGAATGAGGGGATTATAATGCTTGCCCAGGAATTTCCAAAGTAGTTCAGACAACCACCATTTACAACTGCCATCTCATTCAACAACCAATTGCATTAAGGATTTCCTAAGTCTAAATTATTTTTTATCAAATTCATCTTAAATGCACTTTTCACTTGATTTCACTTAATTTCTCATTGCACACTTATAACATTGTATAATTACACTCGATTGTATGTTTTATAATTTCTCATTTGTACAATTAGACCAAACCCTACATTTTATGTTTTGAAAGACCATACATTTAACAAAATTGACAAATTATGTAAATCCACTTTTCACATCTTCTTTTGGGAGGTGAATTTGCTACCTATATCTACCCTCCCCTTTACATCAAACGGTGTCCTAATAAACTCAGTTGTTTTGATCTTGGCCAGTTGGTCTTGCTTAAGATCATCAATTTGAACATAAAGTATGATACACTCATTTTGCAACTTAGCTGTATAGTTGCTGAATTCCATAGCCTTCAAACCATACTTGTTGGCCTTATCTTCTATCTTAGCTAAGAGTTGTACTAACTAATTTTCATGCTTAGATGTACCCTTGTATATATTCTCATTCAATGCTGCCTCTATCCTAGTGGCAATTACTAGTGCCTCATCCTTCATTGTGATGAGTCTCAGATGTTGCCGCAAGTCCACTTCATATGCCCATATATGCTTTTCCTTAACTCGTAGTTGTGCCTTATGATCCATGATCAAATCATTGTATTGCATGGTATCTCTCATTAGCTCCTCAATATTGTGATATTTTAACTATAATTTCTCTTCCACTACCTTCAACTAGCCCTCATGTTTGGCCAATTGCTCATTCTGTACTGCCAAATATTCTTCTTGTTGCTTAAGTTGTTGGTTGTGCAAAATTAATTGTCCCTCTTGCTACTTTATCTATGTTGCTTACTGCTGCAATAATACTTCCTGTTCTTCCAAACGCTTCTTCTAATATTTCTCTTTCTAGATCACAAGCTACTTTTTTTGTTTGCATGAGCATAGCTTCTCTTTATAGGTAAGCTTCATATCACTCATCTCAGCTTCCACCTTCTTCAACTTCTCCTTTACCTCAGTTATGCTGCATTCTAGTTCTTCTTCAATTGCAACTATCTCTTTTTGAGTAGTATCTACTCCTTCCTTCTATGCCTCCTTGGCTTGATAAATTTGTTCAAGACCCAGGCTTATCCACTCAATCCAATGTGTTAGGAGATTTAATTTTTGAAGGATGAAAACCAGATTCAAAGATGCCCTTCAAAATTCTATGTCCAATCTATTCAAAGGACATCTATGACTCTTTTCTAGATCCATGTACACTAATGGATACACTATGTAATTGGTACCTAATCCATCCAAAAAATCTATAATTTCGAACATCCTTGTTACCTCTCCCCTTGGTAACTACCATGGGTGTTGTGCATGAATTTGGGCTATTTATCTTGTACAATCTTCACTACACACCCACTCCATAACCTTATCTAGTTCAATGAATATATTCTCCCTCCACTACTTTAGTTTTTCAATTCCACCTATGCAAATTGCAACTGAGTGCTAGTGAATATATCGTAAACTTATTCCTTGGATTTCATTTTTGATGGTGTCCTCACTCGATCCATCCAATACTTCGAAATCATTATCCTAAAGAAATGTAGGAGATCCCATCGCTTCTCCCAATTATTTTATGCCAATTGGCACACTAATACCTACCAAAATATAAATCATCTATATCTAAGTGCACATCATCTGGATTGGTGCGCATAGGTTCTGGTTGCTCCTTTTGCACATGAGTTTTCTACCTCCTCTATCTCTCCCATTGCCTACGTATCCTAATACACACTGGACTATTTGGCGGTGTTACTACCTCCTCCTCCTAAGATGGTGGTTGCTCCTATGGCCATTGTGTAGGTACCTACTGCTCTAAATCAAAATCCAATTATAGTTGTCTTCATCTCTTTCTTCGAGGGTTGACTTCCTCATCTGAAGAAGTCTCTCCTCCCTTAATCATGGGAGGTTCAAGTTTTTTGGTACTCTTATTCTATCTTGATTTTTTTGATCTTTTCTAGATAGGTACAAACTTTACCCATTACAGTATAGAAGGTTGATCCTATGATAAATCACATGGTGGTGTTAGCCCAGTAAATGGAACACCAGTTTGGGAAATGACATCTAGCATGATAGCTACGGCTTGGAGGGCCATGGCAAAGGTCCTCTTTCTCTTCAAAAATAAATTTTGAATTCGTTGTTCCAAGTAGGTTCCTCAATCATACCATAATCCTTGAGAAACACCTTCTACACATTGTGCCATACAAATAGGCATCTCATAAGAGCATGCTTCTCCTGATAGTCAAGACATAATCACATTCATCGCACATGCTAGCTTATCGGTATTTATCATGCTCTACTTGATCCCTCTTTCACCTAAACCAAAAGCCTTCATAGCTAATGGAGATGTAAACTTGATGAGCAATGTGATCAACTTGTGGGTCTAAATCTAGTCCACAACCTTCCTCTTAAAAGGATGACCTTCCTTTGACAATCCAAATATCTATAAAAAAGCATTAGTCAAGAATTCCACCTTAATATGGTGATTTCCAACTCGCACATAGGTGCAATTCTGACGTGACACATTATGATTGTACCATTTGCAATAGGTGCTCATTATAGAATACCTTATCTTGTGGTGGAGTTTGCTTTATTGTGCTCACTTTTGCTTGAGTCAACAAAACTTTCAACGGGTGCTTATCCTCATTTTATTTCCACCATTTTTGATAAAAATATCTTGTGGGCTATACAAAGTGAAGAACACAAGCTTATACTGAGAGGGGGGTGAATAGTATAAGACCACTTTTTACTTTTCTTTCCCAAACAATATTATGCAATGTATAGATAGCAATATCAATAGCAGTAATCAAAGTAATGCACAAATCACCACACACAATAGAGACACCATAATTTACGTGGTTCACCCAATGTGGGCTACTCCACGGAGAAAATATTTCACTAAAATCTTCTCAATCAATCTCTTGGGAATCCTTTCCCTATTACAATGTTTATGGACCTCTGTCCAAAGGAGACACCAATCCCCTAAATCAGGTTCGTGGATCTCTATCCATAGGAGAACTCCTTCTCCTCTAATTCTGCTGGTGATCCTCTAGAAGACTACTACCTCCACTACATTGGCTTGTGGATCTCTCTCCACTGAAGACTCTTGTCCCCACTCAAAAGACCTGTCCTCACTGCCCTAGCTAATGGATCTCTATCCACTAGAGACTACTGTCCTCTCTGCTCTATCACCTCCAAAGCTCTATCTCAAATCTGCACTAAACATAGTCCTTCGGTCTAGCACAAATCTGCTCAATATCTATCTATGGTCTAGCACAAATCTATCCTCAAATCTGCACCAAACTCTATCCTCAAATATTGCTCAACAAGTCCACACAGAACTTGCTTAAATCTTCTCAACAAGTCCACACAGAACTTGCTCAAATCTACTCAACAAGTCCACACAGAACTTGTCCAATATGCTCAACAAGTCCACACAGAACTTGCTCAAATATGCTCAACAAGTCCACATAGAACTTGCTCAAATATGCTCAACAAGTCCACAGAACTTGTCCAATATGCTCAACAAGTCCACACAGAACTTGTACAAATCTGCTCAACAAGTCCACATAGAACTTGCTCAAATATTCTCAAAAGTCCACACAGAACTTGTCAAATATGCTCAACAAGTCCACACAAAACTTGTCCAATATCCTCAACAAGTCCACATAGAACTTGTCCAATCTGCTCAACAAGTCCACATAGAACTTGCTCAAATCTACTCAACAAGTCCACACAAAACTTCTTAAATCTGCTCAACAAGTCCACACAAAACTTGTCCAATATGCTCAATAAGTCCACAACTAATCCTCATCCACTCCAAATCTTCTCAAAAAGTCCACACAAAGACTTACCTCCAATTTGCTCAACAAGTCCACACAGAACTTGTCCAATCTCATAGAAACATAAAGAGAATTGTTAGAGACTCAATATGTTCTATACTAATCACAATGCTCAATTACTTTCTCAACTCAAATTAGAATATAGAATAGTTTATTTTATGGAACTTGAACAATCACTTCACACATCCACTTGACTAGGCTCAACCAACTCTACTCAACCAATCACTCAATGAAACAACCCTTGCTCACAAACCCTAGTCCAAGCATATAAACATCAACTCAAAATGTTTCCAATAATTCTCAACAACAAATCTCACATAACAATGATACTCATGTTCTTTGCAAACCCTAGTTCAAGTTCTTCACTCAACAACTCACTTCAACAACAATGCTTATGAAACAACTCTCACATAACAATGATACTCAAACCCTAGTTCAAGTTCTTCACTCAACAACTCACTTCAACAACAATGCTTATGAAACAACTCTCACATAACAATGATACTCAAACCCTAGTTCAAGTTCTTTACACAACCAATAGCTTCAACAAAAATGCTTATAAAACAATCCTTTATTCCAAAAAACCTTGAAGCATTATCTCAACACTCTCAATAGGAAATCCTAATCAAGTCCTTTTCACTCCAAACTTATTTTCTAGAAAACCAATCAATCAACTCAACTATGGAAGAATGTGCTCATACCTTTTTCTTGATGATGAAGGGATCTCATAAATCTGCCACAACAACAAACACTCTTTTGCCAAGCTCAAGAAGTTATAAGATGATAAAATCCCTCAAAAATTACAATGTAAATATCAAAACATATACACCTTATCACTCCATATTTAAGGAAACATTCTTCAACCTTTACAAAAAATTAATTCACCAAATACACCTTATAATCTCCCAATGATAATAATAATCAATGACAAGAATAATGTTAATGCAATCTTCTTTCTCAAAAATAACTCTATGCAAGAAATCCCTTTTTATCCTTTAAATCCTCAACAAATCAATGTGACAAACACTTTATTCAAAATAAAGCTAACTCCTTATTCCTCCAATACACCAAAAATAATAATCAATATAAAAACCTTAAGCAACCCTTTTATCTCCCTAAGACCTCATGTCAAACCTTAGGCACATAAAATATTACACACAAAAATTAATACCTTTGCCTTGCCTTGGAAGGGATTCGAACTCACGACGCTTCCTCAACTAGCGCCCTAGCCATGGCTCCAACCACCACGTGAGCTAGGCGCTCGCTTGGGGAGAAGAGGGCACCACGTGCTCCAAAAACTCCTTGCCTTGCTTAGCACAAAATGTGTGCCTTTCCTTTGGTGCTCTCCAACACCAATGCAACCACCAAAACACTGCCACCGCATTTCAAACGCAGGTCTCCTGGCACCCAACACTCTAACGCTGTCCTCTTTGCCACTAGGCCACGCTGCCCAGTTGGCGCTTGGTCAATTCATGTTGTTCCTCTTAAACGTTATTCACTGGTGCTAAACACATTAATCACTTCACATATTTCGCACGAGTCAACACAATTGCACGCATACATTAATCGAGCAAAAGGATAAGTATTAATGCCTTTTAGGTATTGGTATTTATAATGGTTTCCCTCCTTTATGCAAAACGTCGGCGCTCAAATTTCCTCCAATGTATTAGACGTCGACGCTTGTTTATCCCTTTGACCTTATTAATTTATAAAATATTTAAATTCATTTGAATTTAAATTTTATAAATTACTTCTTTAAAACCCTTGGTTTTATTTAGGCCACCTTTCATTTTGCAACTTGGTATAAATAATATTTATTTATAAAATTTAAATTCATTTTGAATTTAAATATTTTATCAAATAAATATTAAACCTTCCTTTAGCTTTGCAATAAACTTTCTTGGGTTTTTATGAAAAACCTTTTAACTTATGCTTCCACATAATATTAAAAATATTATGGAGCCCTTTTGCCTTTAACCTTGCCTTTAACCTCTACATTGTATTATGGAGCCCTTTTGCCTTTAACCTTGCCTTTAACCTCTGCATTGTTCCTCTTGACCTTTGACATTATTAGAAGCTTCTTCCTAGATATTAATGACAACTTTATTTCTTGACAAATTCCTTGACATCAATGACAACTCGACTTAATGACTCAAAATGTCCAACAATCTCCCCCTTTGTCATTGATGGCAACCCAACTTCTTTTTACTGAAAACTTGGCTTTTCCTTTGTTCTGCTCCCCTAGGACATTGCTCCCCCTGGCTCAATGCTCTCTCAAATACCAAATCTCTCCCCCTTACTCAAATATCTCCCCCTTTGACATCAATGGAAAAGGGTCACCTTTGGGGCTTGGGGCTAAGAATGAGCCTCTTAGCTTAGCCCCTCTCCCACCTTATCTTGAGGTGGTTAATTATGGGGTGGGAGTATTTATACTCCTAGAAAGCACTGTTCTTTACCTTTATCCTATTTCCTTCTTATCTGATCCTTCTGATTTATCTGACCATTTATTTCCATGTCCATGTTCCTGTCCATGTCTACATTCCTATCCATGTTCCTGTTCCTATTCATATCCATGTTCCTATTCCTTGTCTGTATTCATGTTATTGTTCTTGTTACTATTCATATCCATGTTCCTATTCCCGTTCCTATTCCTGTTCCTGCTTGATTATGGAATGTATGCTCTATACCACTTTTCTATGTGACCATAATTATTGCATTTATAACAATTAATGTTATTATTCCTTGGAGGTACAAATGTATTAAGATTTATCCTAGTGAAGACATACCTACTTCTATCATGAACCTTGCAATTCATTGCCTTGTGACCAAACTGATTACATGAGTAGCAATACCCATGGAAAAGCTGTCTATTCCCATATTCCTATCTTTCCTGTGTCCTGCATTGTGAAGCCATGTGTCCAAACCTGTGATATGAAAATCATCTTCCATTGAAACCTCCTTGCCTTTACCTCATTGGTCTCCTAGTATCTCTTGACCTATTCTGATTGCTATTCCATATATCTTCTTTGTGCATTGTTCCTGTCCTTGTTAAACTCTCTATTGTCCAACCCATCCTCAGATGTCTCACTCTCTTTTACACTGTATTCTTCTGAAGTATCTTCATATGAAGTTTCTCCTCCTTCAAAACTTGAGGTTGACTCTCCTTCCTATTTATTTTGATCTTGTCCAAATCCAAGACTTTTTTTGCTTGATGTAAGCTTTTGTATCTTGATGAACTTATCTAAGTTATTTGAGTTGTTTTTGAATCCTTTTAGATTGAATTTGGAGTCTTTCAAATATTCTCTTAGAAGTGCCGCTTCTTGTGCTAACTTTTAACATTCTAAGATATTTTCTTCTAACTTATCCTTGAACCTTTTTGTCTTAGCCTTTGATTTTTCTAAATACTCTATGAGCAGTCTTCTCTCTTTATCACATTCTTGAAATTGAATTTCAAGTTTAGAGTTTTGCTTTCTTACCTTCTTTACTATTTCAAGAGTATAAATAAGTTCTCCCTTGATATCATATCCATATTTCTCTAAATATTTCTCTATTTGTTTGCCTTTGTCCACATATTTATTTTCTACTGGATTGTCTTCTATAGGATCACCTACTTCTTCTTCTAATGCCTGTTAGTCAAAAAGTGACTAACTACAGAAAAACAGCTGATGCACCTTTTTTGCATATTTCCCAAGAAGACCAAAGTGGCCCATATGCTAAAGATCAAAGAAAAAGCAAAACACCGCAAGGAGGAAAAAGTGTCGCGATATCGCGACATGTTGCATTTTCGCGGCTCAGAGCGAAGAGAAGGAGCAAGGAGGAAAAGTGTCGCGATATCGCGACATGTTGCTAAAGCAAAGAAAGAGCAAGAGGAAAAGTGTGATATGGACATGTATTTTCGCATGGCTAAAGCAAGGAGAAAGAGCAAAGAGGAAAAGTGTCGCGATATCGCGACATGTTGTATTTTCGTGGCTAAGAGCAAGAGAAAGAGCAAGGAGGAAAAAGTGTCGCGATATCGCGACATGTTGCATTTTCGCGGCTAAAAGCAAGAGAAAGAGCAAAGAGGAAAAAGTGTCGCGATATCGCGACATGTTGCATTTTCATGGCTAAAAGCAAGAGAAAGAGCAAAGAGGAAAAAGTGTCGCGATATCGCGACATGTTGCATTT
Organism: Wollemia nobilis; assembly: GCA_028583015.1. Taxonomy (NCBI): domain Eukaryota; kingdom Viridiplantae; phylum Streptophyta; class Pinopsida; order Araucariales; family Araucariaceae; genus Wollemia; species Wollemia nobilis. Next base: position 6,154,806 of record JAQPPZ010001808.1, read on the forward strand.
TCACGGCTAAAAGCAAGAGAAAGAGCAAAGAGGAAAAAGTGTCGTGATATCGCGACATGTTGCATTTTCGCGGCTAAAAGCAAGAGAAAGAGCAAAGAGGAAAAAGTGTCGCGATATCGCGACATGTTGCATTTTCTACGGTCTAAAAGCAAAGAGAAAGAGCAAAGAGGAAAAAGTGTCACGATATCGCGACATGTTGCATTTTCACGGCTAAAGAGAAGAGAAAGAGCAAGAAGGAAAAAGTGTCGCGATATCGCGACATGTTGCATTTTCGTGGTCCAAAGCAAAGAGAAAGAGCCAAGAGGAAAAAGTGTCGCGATATCGCGACATGTTGCATTTTCGTGGCTAAAAGCAACAAAAGGGAGCAAGGAGGCAAAAGTGTCGCGATATCGCGACATGTCTCATTTTCAGCTGAAGGCAAAAAGAGCAAAGCAAGAGACGAATGTCGTGATTTCATGACATGTCTCATTTTCGTAGGTAGAAGCAGTAGAAGAGCAAAGCAAGGAAAGAATGTCATGATTTCATGACATGTCTCATTTTCAGCTGGAAGCGGCAGAAGAGCAAAGCAAGGAAAGAATGTCATGATTTCATGACATGTCTCATTTTCGCGACTGGAAGCGATAGAAGAGCAAAGCAAGGAAAGAATGTCATGATTTCGTGACATGTCTCATTTTCACGGTGGGAGGCAGCATAAAAGCGAAGCAAGGAAAGAATGTCATGATTTCATGACATGTCTCATTTTCACGGTGGAAGCGGCAGAAAAGCAAAGCAAGGAAAGAATGTCATGATTTCGTGACATGTCTCATTTTCATGGTGGAAGCAGAAGAGCAAAGCAAGGAAAGAATGTCATGATTTCATGACATGTCTCATTTTCACGAGGGAGGCAGTAAAAGAGCAAAGGAAGAGACGAATGTCACGATTTCGTGACATGTCTCATTTTCACGGTTGGAAGCGACAAAAGAGCAAAGCAAGGAAAGAATGTCATGATTTCGTGACATGTCTCATTTTCACGATGGGAGGCAACAAAAGAGCAAAGGAAGAGATGAATGTCATGATTTCGTGACATGTCTCATTTTCATGGTTGGAAGCGGCAGAGGAGCAAAACAGGAGACGAATGTCATGATTTCGTGACATGCCAACTGTAAAGGAATAGAGTATATTTTTGGCAACTGGGGACATGCATTGACATCAGGTGCTGATTTTTGAAGAATGGTCTATTGATTATAACTTGGTAGGTCCGTTGGATGATTGCAGAATAACAGGCTCACCTAAAATTAGCTAGAAGGAAATTTATCCAATCTACGAGAAATCCTTTGTGTATTATTAGAAACTGTAGACAATTACTTGTAATTGATTGAAGAAATTAAAAGTACGTAGTAGAAGATACTCTTTTTAGGGTATAAATAGGAGTGAGTCGACCAGAAAAAGGTCGGCTCTTGGACGTTTACAAGCTTGATGTGCATGTACTGGATTACAAGCAATAAAAGATTTCTTCCTCTGGCTTTCGAAACTTTTGTGTGCTTGTATGTATCTGGTGTTTTAACTTTTATTCACTCTAAGTTTTATAATGTATCTATTCTAAAATCTGGACTATGCATGCATAAATCTTGTTTCTAGAGTTGAACATTAAAAGATATTTACATGCTTTTAGACGAACATCTAAAAGTCACACTCAAGAATTCATGTTTTCTATAAAGAAGAGTTCTAGCTTTGCTGTTGTCTAAACTGCATCATCAATGTTTGTTGTTGTCTAATCTGTACCATGAGAAAAGTTCTAGCTTAGGCTATATTTCCCTTATCTCTTGTTCCCATTTTCTCTAAAAAACTCAAAGGAACCAGCCTTCTCTGGAGACTAGACAGATGATCTCAAGCAAGATCTGTCTATTCAATGTTGGCAAAGTCTAAGGTGCAACACTATTAACCGAAGGCAGATTTTGTTCCAACAGTTTTTGGCATGCCCGGTGGGACCAACAATCCCACAGTATTGTATAAGTTTTGGTGTTTTACCTTAAGAGCCTTTTGTTTGAAAAATCTCAAGAAAAATCACCTGGCGACTCCGTTGCATTTAGACCATAAAAGAAAGACCTTGTCTAGAAACCTTCTGGTTATATAGCCATATGATAACCAGATCCCGAGCTAGAAACTCTGAAGAACCTATCGAGTTTTTTGAACTACATCTCGGAAGCCTAAAAGCACACCCTGTGCTAGCCGCAAGATCAAATCCGCTCGACACCATTAGCACCTCTTTAACACCCATTGTAGGAGCATCTGCAAGCAATCCTATAGCGGTTGTAACTCCTTTAGCAATCATGGCAGCCGCCCCTGCCCCAACGCATCTTGTATGGAATCAAACTGGCCCTTTGAACTTGGGAACACACCACCAAATTCCACAAGCTGCACTAAAAGCATTGTCGAGCTTTGACGAAATAGGCAAAATAGTAGATGAACACTATTTAGATGTATCAGAGCTAGCATCTATTTACAACATCACTCAAGAAGATGTAATGGTCAGATTGTTGATTATATCTTTGAAAGGAAAGATGCTCTATTGGTACAGAGCGCTTCCCGCTGGATCCATTACTTCTTGGGCAGTACTGGTCGATCGTATGGTCGATGAATTTAATATACATGCAGATCCTTTCACATTGTTGAATCAATTCACTATCATTGAAAGGCATCCACAAGAAGAAATCCAAGATTTCAACATCAGATTTACCAGAACTCGTGATAGAGTACCGCAAGGCCTAAAGCCCATGGAAGAACAAGCTATATGCTATTATTTAAGGGCTTTTGATTCAGATCTCAGTATGATAATAAGGCAATCCCGTGTAACCACTTTTCCTAGGATCTATGTAGAGGCAGCAAGGGGTGAAGCTGATCTCATCGCTACAAAAAGATATCCATCAAAAAGTCTATTGCCTATTTTACCAGAGCTTTCCCAAGCATCAATTTCTAAACTGCCTGCACTCCCATCAACGCGTGCTCTCCCATCTATAGCTGCACCTCCTACATTCCTTGCATTACCAGCCACACCCCTTGCATCAGCTCCCCCCAATGATCAATACACGACCATAATTGATACAATGAAGACATTGTCAAATGAAATGGCATCCATGAAAAAGAGAGAGGTGGAAAGGAATATCCAAGCAAGAAGATTTCCACAGATACAAAAGGAAGGTGCTTCAACAAGTGGAAGAGGACAAGATAAAAAAAATGTGGTGTATGCGAATGAGATAGGAGATAATGGAGAACCCACTAATTTCGACTACTGGTGTACCACTTGCAATGATCCTCATGGAGAAGATTCATGCATGATTCATCAACATCATGTGCAAGCGGTTATTAATGAAAGAGCCAAAGAAACCGGCAAGGGACAGGTGAACATAATCAGAGAGGTCCACCACAATTTGGCAATGCCATCAGTGGAGCAAGTATCGGTCCTAACAAGATCGGGAAAAAAGTCATTACAAGCTGACCCTAAGGAACTCCAACCACTAGGTTTTCCTCCTGCCCCCAGGGCAACTCCGCAGAAGAACCTGTCCAGTGAGAAAGGACGTTCTGACCCTCCTCAGACTTCTGCGACTACACCAAGAAAAGAATTTCCTCCTAGAAAAGGGAGCGAAGCTCAAGAGCAAGCGAAGGAAAGACTCAGATTTCCTTCATTGAAAAAAAGGCAAAGAACAGAAGCTACGCAAGTCTACAGAGACAGATATGATGCATCGACTAGTGGAAGGGAGAAAAGTGTTGAAGTATCCCCAGCTGCAACTCTTTCGTTCAACATTGCAGAAGAAATGAAGAGGACCCCCTCCAAAATAAGCATGTATGATGCACTGCAAATTCCTGGTCAGATTGACCTCCTCCAAGAATCTTTAACTTTAAAGAATAATACCTCTTCCTCAAATGTTATACAAGCAAATGTTGTGTCAACCTCTGGAAAAAATAGACCACCCCCATTCTATTTATCTTTGCAAATGGAGGGGTGGATAGTTCACAATTGCATGATTGATTCAGGGGCCGCAACTACGGTGATGCCGAAAGCCGTATGTGACATAATGGGGATGGAATATACTCGAAGTCATCCTGGTGTGTTGCAATTGGATGGTACTCCAGTAAAAACTATCGGGGTGATCAAAGATATACCTATTCAACTCCACAGAATGCCAGAAGCAGTCGTCATACAAGAAGTAGTCGTTGTAGACTTAGAACCATATTTCGGTATGTGTTTATCCAGAGAGTTCACAGCCAAACTGGGAGGTTATCTATCACTAGATTATTCGCATTTGGAGGTACCTTTCAAAGGTAAAAGAGTCAAGATCTACAATGAGAAACCATCTACTTTTCATGTGGAAAGACTAGAAGAAACAACTACTATCAACATGATGTCCGAGGAATTTGAGAATATCGATTTAATGGAAGAAACCCTGGAGGAACTCCAATCTGAAGATCAATTTTCAATGAAAGACTTCAATGCTATGATAGAGACAGAAATGGGAAGCTATTCCATTGAGAAACCAAAAAAGCTCCCTATTGTTGTCCCTAAAACAGATGATTCAGTCAACCGGTTATGGAAATTGTACTTTGATGGGTCAAGGTGCAAAAATGGAGCAAGAGCTGGAATCGTCCTGATTTCACCCACTGGAAAAGAAAAAGTCTTTTCATATAGGTTGACATGGAGTTGCACCAATAACGCAGCTGAGTACGAAGCCTTGTGTTTGGGACTCAAGAAAGCTAAAAAATTGGGTGTAAAACAGCTGTTGATCTATGGAGATTCAGAGCTGATCGTTAAACAGGTTACTGGCAAGTGCATTTGTAAGCAACATTACCTAAGGGCTTACAAAAACAAAGTGTTAGATCTATTGGAAAATTTTGAAGCACTAAACATGAAATCCATTTCCAGAGAGAAGAACACACATGCAGACCTGTTAGCATCAGTAGGATCAAATTTTTGCCCAGTCGGCAATGTTATTCAGAAGTCTAAAATAGTTAGACTTATATACAGGCCTTCAGTGCCCGACAAAGACATTTTTTGGCAAGTATTCGAAAATGATGAGCAGATCCTAGATTTTTTGATTCATGAGATGAATTGCTCTACAGATAGAGAGTTACAAGAAGAGGACGAAGAGAGCCTTATTCAATTGAAAAACAACCATATCCCCAGGGGACTGATCACCCTGGAGAGCCTTTTCGACAATAGCGACAGAGCTGTAGGTCGAAGGATCAAGGTAGATGAACGTCGGTATAAAGAAGTAGAACTAGAACCGGGAAAAATGATCAAAGTAGGGACCGATTGTACAGTGGTAGAACTAGAGAAAATAAAATAGTTATGTAGAGAGTATCCAGATATAATAGCCTGGACTTATAGTGATCTGAAAGTGTACAGGAAAGAGGTCATTCAACATACCATTGAACTGGAGGAAGGAGCTAAACCTTTCAGACAGAGGCAGAGGCCTATGAATCCCAAGATTGAAGCCTTAATGAAACAAGAGTTGTTAAAACTCCTGTAGGCTAAGATAATATACCCAATCAAGCACTCTACCTGGGTGGCAAATTTAGTTCCAGTCCGTAAGAAAAATGGAGAGATACGACTATGCATCGATTTCAAAAATTTGAATAGAGCCTCTTTAAAGGATCACTATCCTTTACCCCAGATTGACCCAATCCTTCATACTATGGCGGGAGCAGAAAGGTTTTCTCTGTTAGACGGCTTTTCTGGTTACAATCAAGTTTGGGTGAGAAATGAAGATCAATACAAGACTGCGTTCACCACTAAGTGGGGAACATTTGCATACCAAAGGATGCCCTTTGGATTATCTAACGCAGGAGCAACTTTCCAGAGAGCCATGGACGTAGCTTTTGGGGAGCTTGCGAACAAAATTATTGTCGTCTATTTAGATGACATGACTATTTTTTCTCACAACAAAAAGGACCATGCCACTCATCTGCAACAAGTATTTGAGAAATGTAGGGAATTTGGGATATCACTAAATCCTAAAAAATCTATTTTTGCTGTGGAAGAAGGAATACTCCTTGGGCATGTTATTTCTAAAGTTGGGCTGTCAATTGATCCTGATAGAGTAAAGGCACTTCTTGAGTTGTCTCTCCCAGTTAACAAGAAAGGTTTGCAGTCTTTCTTTGGGCAAATAAATTTTGTCAAAAAATTCATTGCGGATTTTGCCCAAATAGTTAAACCAATGACTGAATTATTGAAAAAGGATGCTCCTTTCAAATGGACAGAGCCAAGGAAAGAAGCTTTCCAAAAAATTCTAGAAGCCATCGCTCAAGCTCCTGTGCTAGTCAACCCTGACTATTCCCGAGATTTCATACTATATGCTTGTCAGAGAGCAAAATAGTTATGCTGCAGTTCTCACTCAGAAAGGAGCGAGATGACGAAGAAAGACCCATAGCCTTTCCGAGTTCCACCATGCACAAACATGAGGAAAGGTACAACTTCATAGAAAAACAAGTATACGCAATTATGAAATCCTTGAATAAGCTAAAACACTTCTTATCCCAGAGTCGGACGATGGTGTATGTTATTCATCCCGATGTAAGGAACTTCATAATTCAAGGAGAATTGGGTGAAAAAAGAGCTGGATGGGTGACTCGCATCCAAGAGTATGATGTAGAAATACATCCTACTAAAATAGTCAGAGGAGAGCTTTGTGCCAGGAATTGGCCAAGCAAGCTGCAAGTGGATATGGGGAGAGCCACCCCGTCATGGCAAACACAGAGCAACACCAAGACAGAGCAAGTTCGGGTTGGATCGATGACTTTGTGAGGTATTTTCAGACTGGGTCATGTCCTGAAGATATGAACGCTTCCCAGAGAAGGAGATTCAGAACCCAAGCATTGAAATATACCCTTCGAATAGAGGGGTTGTACAGGATTAACATCGATGGTGTATTGTTAAAATGCGTTCCCGATAATGAAAAGCAGAAAGTGTTAGATGAATTTCATGGGGGTTTTCAGGGGGACATTATGCAGGCCGAACTACAGCTTTGAAGATCCTTAGAGCTGGATGTTATTGGCCTTCCATCTTCCTAGATGCGTACAAAGTGACCCAGAGGTGTGAACAGTGTCAGAGGTATGTGGGAAGAAACAGGAATGCACCTATGCCCTTAAAAGCTATTCAAGTCGAGGAACCATTCCAGCAGTGGGGGTTGGATTTCATAGGGATAATAGAGCCAAACTCATCATCAGGCCACAAATACATTCTCACTGCCATGGACTACTTCACCAAGTGGGCAGAAGTAGTGCCTACGAAGAAAGCTGATTCAGAAGTGGTGATAGAATTCATCGAAAGTCTAATCACAAGGTTTGGCATACCAGATTCTTTGGTTACAGACAATGGATCCCCTTTCACTAGTGCAAAGATGATCGAATTCGTCAGTAGATATGGAATTTACCTGAAGACTTCCTCTAATTATTACCCACAAGGTAATGGATTAGCTGAGTCTACTAATAAGAATCTTCTAAGAATTCTGAAAAGAACATTAGAGGACAATAAGAAGAACTGGCACTCACTCCTGAATCAAGCCCTGTGGGCCGATAGAATCTCAATCAAAAAATCAATCAATACTTCGCCATATGCTTTGGTTTATGGCAAAGAAGCTGTTCTACCGATTCATATGGAGATACCCGCATTGAGGATGCTAAACCAAGTTAACGAAGATGAAGGTCATCCAATGGATGCCCGACTGATGCAACTTCTGTAGCTTGAAGAATCTAGGGAACAGGCCTACGATCATCATCAAAAGCATATGGTAAAAACAATCGGGTGGTTCGATAAGAAAACCACTTTCAAGAAATTTAAAATAGGTGACCTGGTATTAAAATGGAATGTCAAGAAAGCAAAGCCAGGACACCATGACAAGTTTGATGCTTTCTGGGAGGGGCCATTCAAAATTGTTTCAGAAAAGCAATTCAATGCCTTCCAGTTAAAAGATCAAGATGGATGGGTTCTACCCATCACGGTGAATGCTTTTCACCTAAAATTGTATTTCCAGTAAAAGCTACAGATCACCATTATATGTACAGTATATTATAAGTTTGAAGTTTTGTAAATATTTCCCTTTTTACGGCCTAATAAGAATCAAGTGTGCAAAACTTATCAAGAGATAATTGCAGCCATGGACAGAATCAGAAGATCTAAACATCAGGGGCAGCAGCCAGCGGTCAGAGCTAGGACCAGCTCCCAAAATTGAATTTTTGTGTTCTTCAGACAAAGGTTAAATACCTAAGTGGTAAAAGAAAGGTTCTGATAAGGTGAAGATCACTTGTATTCCAAAGTGCATTCTTTTTCTTTTGTTTTTCCGCTCGAAATTTTTCTTTTCACAACTGTGCTGGTGACTCCGCTTCCCAATGGATGAAGGCCTGGTCTCTATTTTTTTGCTAGCAAAAATTCCCCGGAAGGCACCAAGAATGTTAGTCAAAAAGTGACTAACTACAGAAAAATAGCTGATGCACCTTTTTTGCATATTTCCCAAGAAGACCAAAGTGGCCCATATGCTAAAGATCAAAGAAAAAGCAAAACACCGCAAGGAGGAAAAAGTGTCGCGATATCGTGACATGTTGCATTTTCGCGGTTCAAAGCAAGAGAAGGAGCAAGGAGGAAAAGTGTCGCGATATCGCGACATTTGTTATTTTCGTGGCTAAAGCAAAAAGAAAGAGCAAGAAGGAAAAGTGTCGCGATATCGCGACATTGTTGCATTTTCTGGCTAAAGAGCAAGAAAAAGAGCCAAGAGAAAAAGTGTCGCGATATCGCGACATGTTGCATTTTCCGGCTAAAAGCAAAGAGAAAGAGCAAAGAGGAAAAAGTGTCGCGATATCGCGACATGTTGTATTTTCGTGGCTAAGAGCAAGAGAAAGAGCAAGGAGGAAAAAGTGTCGCGATATCGCGACATGTTGCATTTTCGTACAAAGCAAGAGAAAGAGCCAAGAGGAAAAAGTGTCGCGATATCGCGACATGTTGCATTTTCATGGCTAAAAGCAAGAGAAAGAGCCAAGAGGAAAAAGTGTCGCGATATCGCGACATGTTGCATTTTTGCGGCTAAAAGCAAGAGAAAGAGCCAAGAGGAAAAAGTGTCGCGATATCGCGACATGTTGCATTTTCATGGCTAAAAGCAAGAGAAAGAGCAAAGAGGAAAAAGTGTCGCGATATCGCGACATGTTGCATTTTCGCGGTTAAAAGCAAAGAGAAGGGAGCAAGGAGGAAAAAGTGTCGCGATATCGCGACATGTTCGCATTTTTGTGGCTAAAGGCAATAGAAGAGCAAAGCAAGGAGACAAATGTCACGATTTCGTGACATGTCTCATTTTCATGGTAGAAGCGATAGAAAAGCAAAGCAAGGAAAGAATGTCACGATTTCATGACATGTCTCATTTTCGTGAAGAGAAGAGCAAAGCAAGGAAAGAATGTCACGATTTCATGACATGTCTCATTTTCATGGTGGGAAGCGACAGAAAAGCAAAGAAAGGAAAGAATATCGCGATTTCGCGACATGTCTCATTTTCGTGGATGGAAGTGGCAGAAGAGCAAAGCAAGGAAAGAATGTCACGATTTCGTGACATGCCTTATTTTTGCGATGGAAGGCAACAAAAAAACGAAGCAAGGAAAGAATGTCACGATTTCGTGACATGTCTCATTTTCGCGGATGGAAGCGGCAGAAAAGCAAAGAAAGGAAAGAATGTCGTGATTTCGTGACATGTCTCATTTTCACGTGGAAGCGGCAGAAGAGCAAAGCAAGGAAAGAATGTCATGATTTCGTGACATGTCTCATTTTCATGGCTGGAGGCAACAAAAGAGCAAAGGAAGAGACGAATGTCACGATTTCGTGACATGTCTCATTTTCGTTGGAAGCGCAGAAGAGCAAAGCAAGGAAAGAATGTCACGATTTCATGACATGTCTCATTTTCACGATGGGAGGCAGCAAAAGAGCAAAGGAAGAGATGAATGTCATGATTTCGTGACATGTCTCATTTTCACGGTTGGAAGCGGCAGAGGAGCAAAATAGGAGATGAATGTCATGATTTCGTGACATGCCAGCTATAAAGGAATAGAGTATATTTTTGGCAACTGGGGACATGCACTGACATCAGGTGCTGATTTTTGAAGAATGGTCTATTGATTATAACCTGGCAGGTCCGCTGGATGATTGCAGAATAATAGGCTCACCTAAAATTAGCCAGAAGGAAATTTATCCAATCTACGGGAAATCCTTTGTGTATTATTAGAAACTGTAGACAATTACTTGTAATTGATTGAAGAAATTAAAAGTACGTAGTAGAAGATACTCTTTTTAGGGTATAAATAGGAGTGAGTCGACCAGAAAAAGGTCGGCTCTTGGACGTTTACAAGCTTGATGTGCATGTACTGGATTACAAGCAATAAAAGATTTCTTCCTCTGGCTTTCAAAACTTCTGTGTGCTTGTATGTATCTGGTGTTTTAACTTTTATTCACTCTAAGTTTTATAATGTATCTGTTCTGAAATCTGGACTGTGCATGTATAAATCTTGTTTCTAGAGTTGAACATTAAAAGATATTTACATGCTTTTAGACGAACATCTAAAAGTCACACTCAGGAATTCATGTTTTCTATAAAGAAGAGTTCTAGCTTTGCTATTGTCTAAACTGCATCATCAATGTTTGTTGTTGTCTAATCTGTACCATGAGAAAAGTTCTAGCTTAGGCTATATTTCCCTTATCTCTTGTTCCCATTTTCTCTAAAAAACTCAAAGGAACCAGCCTTCTCTGGAGACTAGACAGATGATCTCAAGCAAGATCTGTCTATTCAATGTTGGCAAAGTCTAAGGCGCAACACTATTAACCGAAGGCAGATTTTGTTCCAACAATGCCATTAGAAGGTTTTCATTTGGTCCTTCAAGTGCATCCTCATATTCATCATCACTGAAACTATAGCCATCCCTTGTACAATCATCTTCAAGATGTCCAAAGTTACCACATCTAAAACACTTGAGAATTACTAGAGTCCTTTTCTTAACTTATTTTTTTCTTCAATCATAAATAGGACTTCATCTCTATCATTATCTGAAAAACTAGCATCACTATCACTTGAGTACTTACTTGCATTATCCACATAGTAGCTCCTATTTTGCCTTTGGAAGAAATTCTTTCCTGTGTGTTTTGTCCATCCTTGCTTTTCTTTTGGTGCCTATATCTTTCTGATTCCATGTTCTTGTGATCCTATTTTTCTTCACCATTGTTATTCTTAGCTTCTTGACAATATGTTGTAAAATGTTCATAATTTCCACAATTGAAACATTTAACAGACTTTAGATCTTTTGTTTTTTCATAATCCTTATTTCTTCTACCATAATTAGCTTCTTCATCACTAGATGACTCATTGCTTGATTCTGACTTCTTACCCTTTGTATTTTTGATTGCTTTGAATGCTGCTTCCTTCTGGGGAGTAGGATATTTTGTTCTTATCTCATGCGCTGTAAGAATACCAAGCAAAATATCTCTTGTCAAAGTATCCCCATCCATTGAAATTTCTATAGAAAAAACCGTTTCACTGAATCTTTTTGGAAGAGTTCTTAAAACTTTATCCCAAACATCCGATTCATCAATATTCATTCCAAGTCCTTGCATAGCATTAACAACCTCATCAATTCGAAGTAGATAAGTACTAATTTTTTCCTCATCCTTCATTCTTAATTCTTCAAATTGTCCTTTGAGATTTCACATCTTTGCTTTCTTGACACATTTATCTCCTTCATATATATTTTGCAATTTATCCCACATTTCTTTTGTTGTTTGACAATGCATAACTTTCATAGACTTTGTTCTATGTAAACCTCTCAAAAGTGCATTCATTGCTTTTGAATTGTAATGTTGTAGGAGCTTACCTTCCTTATATGTAGGAGGATTAATTAAGGGATCATATCCAAATTCAACTGCTTCCCAAATTTCATTGCCAAGTGCCATCAGGTAGATCTTCATTCTCATACTTCAGTACATATAGTCACTTCCATCAAATACTAGAGTTGAATTATCTGAGGACACATTCTTAGAATCCATTGTGTTCTTTATTAAAATTTTCTTCAAGTTGTTAAACTCTTCTGAAGGAACCAACTCTGATACCAATTGAAGAACACAAGATTATACTGAGAGGGGGGTGAACATTATAAGACCAATTTTTACTTTTCTTTCATAATAAATATTATGAAATGTAAAGATATAAATATCAACAATAGTTTTCAAAGCAATGCAAAAATAACCACACATAATAGAGACATCACAATTTACGTGGTTCACCCAATGTGGGATACTCCATGGAGAAAATATTTCACTAAAATTTTCTCAATCAATCTCTTGGGAATCCTTTCCCTATTACAATGTTTATGGACCTCTATCCAAAGGAGACACCAATCCCCCAAATCAAGTTCATGGATCTTTATCCATAGGAGAACTCCTTCTCCTCTACTCTAGCTGGTGAACCTCTAGAAGACTACTACCTCCACTGCACTGGCTTGTGGATCTCTCTCCACTGAAGACTCTTATCCCAACTTAGAAGACCTATCCTCACTTACCTGGCTAATGGATTTCTATCTACTGGAGACTACTATCCTCTATGCTCTGTCACCTCCAAAGCTTTGTATCAAATATATACTAAACACAATCCTTCAGTCTAGCACAAATCTGCTCAATCTCAATATTTGGTCTAGCACAAATTTGTCCTCAAATTTGCACCAAAATCTGTCCTCAAATCTTGCTCAACAAGTCCACACAAAACTTGCTTAAATCTGCTCAAAAAGTCCACACATAACTTGCTCAAATATACTCAAAAAGTCCACATAGAACTTGTCCAATATGCTCAACAAGTCCACACAGAACTTGCTCAAATCTACTCAACAAGTCCATATAGAACCTGCTTAAATTTGCTCAACAAGTCCACACAAAAATTGTCCAATATGCTCAACAAGTCCACACAGAACTTGTGTAATATGCTCAACAAGTCCACACAAAACTTGCTCAAATATGCTCAAAAAGTCCACACAGAACTTGCTTAAATATGCTCAACAAGTCCACACAGAACTTGTCCAATCTGCTCAATAAGTCCACATAAAAATTGTCCAATCTTCTCAACAAGTCCACACAGAACTTGCTCAAATATGCTCAACAAGTCCACATAGAACTAATCCAATCTGCTCAACAAGTCCACACAGAACTTGTCCAATATTCTCAACAAGTCCACATAGAACTTGCTCAAATCTGCTCAATAAGTCCACATAGAACTTGTCCAATCTGCTCAACAAGTCCACATAGAACTTGTCCAATATCATAGAAACATAAAGAGAATTGTTAGAGACTCAATATGTTCTATACTAATCACAATGCTCAATTACTTTCTCAACTCAAGTCAGAATATAGAATAGTTTGTTTTATGGAACTTGAACTATCACTTCACACATCCACTTGACTAGGCTCAACCAACTCTACTCAACCAATCACTCAATGAAATAACCCTTGCTCACAAACCCTAGTCCAAGCATATAAACATCAACTCAAAACGTTTCCAACAATGCTCAAAAAAAAATATCACATAACAATGATACTTCTGATCTTTGCAAACCCTAGTCCAAGTTCTTCACTCAACAACTCACTTCAACAACAATGCTTATGAAACAAATCTCACATAACAATGATACTGAAACCCTAGTTCAAGTTCTTCACTCAACAACTCACTTCAACAACAATGCTTATGAAACAACTCTCACATAACAATGATACTGAAACCCTAGTTCAAGTTCTTTACACATCCAATAACTTCAACAACAATGCTTATGAAACAATCCTTTATTTCAGAAAACCTTGAAGAATTATCTCAACACTCTCAATAAGAAATCCTTATCAAGTCCTTTTCACTCCAAACTTATTTTCCAGAAAACCAATCAATCAACTCTACTATGGAAGAATGTGCTCATACCTTTTTCTTGATGATGAAGGGATCTCACAAATCTGCCACAACAACACACTCTTTTACCAAGCTCAAGAAATTATAAGATGATAAAATCCCTTAAAAATTACAATGTAAATATCAAAACATATACACCTTATCACTCTATCTTTAAGGAAATATTCTTCAACCTTTACAAAACTTAATTCACCAAATACACCTTATAATCTCCCAATGATAATAATAATCAATGACAAGAATAATGTTAATGCAATCTTCTTTCTAAAAAATAACTCTATGCAAGAAATCTTTTTTTTATCCTTTAAATCCTCAACAAATCAATGTGACACACTTTATTCAAAATAAATCTAACTCCTTATTCCTCCAATATACCAATAATAATAATCAATATAAAAACCTCAAGCAACCCTTTTTTCTTCCTAAGACCTCATGTCAAACCTTATGCACATAAAATATTACACACAAAAATTAATACCTTTGCCTTGCCTTGGAAGGGATTTGAACTCACAAAGCTTCCTCAACCAACGTCCTAGCCATGAATCCAACCTCTGTGTGATCTAGGCGCTCCCTTAGGGAGAAGAGGGCACCACGTGCTCCAAAAACTCCTTGCCTTACTTTGCGCAAAATGTGCGCCTTTCCTTTGGTGCTCTCCAACACCAATGCAACCACCAAAACACTGCCTCCACATTTCGAACGCAGGTCTCTTGGCCCCCAACACTCTAATGCTGTCCTCTTTGCCACTAGGCCACACTGCCCAGTTGGAGCTTGGTCAATTCATGCTGTTCCTCTTAACCGTTATTTGTTGGCGCTAAACACATTAATCACTTCACATATTTCGTACGAGTCAACACAATTGCACGCATACATTAATCGAGCAAAAGGATAAAATTATTAATGCCTTTTAGGCATTGGTATTTATAATGGTTTCCCTCATTTATGCAAAACATCGACACTCAAATTTCCTCCAATGTATTAGACGTCGACGCTTATTTATCCCTTTGACCTTATTAATTTATAAAATATTTAAATTCATTTGAATTTAAATTTTATAAATTACTTCTTTAAAACCCTTGGTTTTATTTAGGCCACCTTTCATTTTACAACTTGGTATAAATAATATTTATTTATAAAATTTAAATTCATTTTGAAATTAAATATTTAATCAAATAAATATTAAACCTTCATTTAGCTTTGCAATAAACTTTATTGCGTTTTTATGAAAAACCTTTTAACTTATGACTCCACATAATATTAAAAATATTGTGGAGCCCTTTTCCCTTTAACCTTACCTTTAACCTCTGCATTGTATTATGGATCCCTTTTGCCTTTAACCTCTGTATTGTATTATGGAGCCCTTTTGCCTTTAACCTTGTCTTTAACCTCTGCATTGTATTTTGGAGCCCTTTTGCCTTTAACCTTACCTTTAACCTCTGCATTTTTCCTCTTGACCTTTGAAATTATTAGAAACTTCTTCCTAGATATTAATGACAACTTTATTTCTTGAAAAATTCCTTGATATAAATGACAACTCGACTTAATGAATCGAAATGTCCAACACAAAGGTGATATCCTTGATATCCACTTGTCCTCCCTCATCATCACTTGTTTGCTCATTTAGGGTAGCTTCCTTATGCACCTCACTATGAAGCTCCTTACGGTGTACCCTAGGTGTTTTCATTAGCTCCTCACAGAATTGTGATTGTGCCCTTTCTCTACCACCACACCAATTCCTGGGTCCTCTCCATGGCCTATTATCTCTTCCCTCCAAGGTCGGTAGCCATGATATTGTGGCTAAAAAACTCATCCTTGGTCCTTTACTAGGTAGGTCACTCTGTGCCTAGGTTGTAAATCTTGCTGGGTCCTAGTGAACAGTCAACTTTCATTGCTGTAATCCATCATAAATGAGTTTAAAACTCCCTCTTGATGCTCATTCTTTACCATTCTTCATTGTGAAACCACTTTGATATCGGTCTTCTTCAATTTGGAAACTCAAGATAACTACATCACCAACCATACAATATGCTCCAAAAATTTACAACTGCTTCTAAAAATGTATAATTACTTCCAAAAATCATACAACTACTACTCACAATCATACAGGTGCTTTGTGAAATTGTACACACCTTCCAAATCATACAATTATGTTAGAAAGCGTACAATTACAGTCCAATTCTATAAGATTCACCCAAAACGTACAATATAAGCTTCAAATAATACAAATTTATTTTAAAATAGTACAAGATACCCCAAATCATAAAAATGCACCTCTCCTCCATACAATTGCACTACAAATCATACAATTGTACTCATAATCATACAATTGCACCTAAACTGCTAAATTTAGGCTCTGTTTTGCATAAACTTTCTCTAAATCGTATAATATGCCTCCAATTCATACAATTTCATCCCCAAATCAAATGAACTACATTTTAGACCATCACTTGCCATAAATTTCCTGATTTTTCATGATTTCTACAATTAACTATGCACCCTTTTCTTCATTTGTGCAATTTGCTTTTTATGATGCATTTTCGATGCCCTCTACAACTATTTCTCTCCTACTTGTGTAATTCTTCATCTATTAGGTTTAATTCTACTTGAGTGCAATATATTGTATGGCTGTCTCCTTTATTATTTTCCACATGCAACAACTAAGATGTCTTTAATTTTTCATCAAATGAATTTTCCCGCACTAGGGTTTGCAATCTTCCACTTTGCTTGCTTTTTCAGAATTGATTCAAACCCTAGCCATGTTTTTCACCTTAAAGTTTTTCTCTATTATGTTTTTACTTAAAACCCTAACTCCACCAATATAAAATTCACCCTCCATTATGTTTTCTAAAAAAACTCAGCCTTTTTAGACTAAAACCCTAACTTTGGTAGCTTTTTCTCCCAAATATGGCTTGCTTTTTTGAAAACAAGAAAATTCCTTGGTGCAAATTCATAATGGGTCATAAATTTTTGTTATCCTATGATGTTTACATACCCATATGGGGAAAAATTCATTCGGTTGCACACTTCTTGCTCTTGGATGCTTCGAAATTTACTATTTCATTTATACAATTTTCAAACCTGGTAAAAATAACATGCATGGTACCTTCTATTTTATATTTAATATGTCCCTTGCATGAAAATTCACCACCTCAACCTCATTTGCATGTAATTTTGACATTTTTTATGGATTATTTCCAACTCATCTCTTTTTGCATGCATTTTTTTCCTTTCTTGTTTTTTTGAATATTTTATTGTTTTTGCTTTTATTTCCTTTTTCTATTCTTCAGAAGGAGCCGCCATTGCTATTTTTCAACCGATTTAAGAATAATGTACTAGTATCACTTGTCATGCTCCTTTCACTTTCACCTATTCCAAAGGTTTGCTGTAAATGACATCACTTCAATTTGTAGCTCACACCACCTTATGGCCTTAAACATGATCAAGATGAACAACATCATCAACATGATGGGCAACGCCCATAACCACCTGTGTTAGGGTTTAAGGGGGTAAAATATGCCTTGCAGGATCAAGGGATAGCATCCCTTATAGGGTCAAGGGGTAGCACCCTGAAACCTCAATGGTGAAGCTATTAAAACCATCACTATTGAAGCCAAATTTTTATTTTCATCGATACTTTGATGGCCTCTACTTAACCCACTTAAATAGCTCATTGTTGACTCCATTTTGCTTCTCTCAGGCTCTAAGAAACTAAATGTTGACCTTGAACTATCCTATCTTAACCATTGATAGACTTTATTTTCCTTGTATGGTTTTGCTCGATACAATTTCGGATTGCATGATTCCATTTTGTATGATTTCACATTGTACGATTTGCTCTTGTACAATTTACACTTATATGGTTTCATTTTGTAGAATTTGATAGTGAATGGTTTCACATTGTATAATTTGATTTGTAATCATACAATCTCTACCAACTATAAAATTTCACTTACTACTTGTATTATTTGTACAAACTATATGATTACACTCATCAATTGTATGATTTGTGCTAACTGTACGTTTTCACCCAACAATTATACAATTTCCTCTTGCAAAATCGTATAGTCTTGTTCTTCCTTGGATAATTTGAATTGTATGATTGGTTGTTCTATTTGGAAAACATCTTCCAATTGTACAATTGATTGTTCCTTTTGAACAACATCCTCCAATTGTACAATGGGTTGTTCCACTTGAACAACATCCTCCAATTATACAATGGGTCATTCCTCAATATCATACAATATTATACCTCTTTTATTTTTGTGACGAGTTTCATAAACTACATCACTAGTAACAATATTCCTCTTTACACCTTGGCTTTGGTCTACATATACCTATGGTGATGATTTTGCACTGTCTAAGTCACACTCATCCTTATATTCAACATTCTTTTCTTTGGAGTCATTTTCTTCCTTGACTTATTGAATCCAACACTTCTTTTATCCAAAATCATCACTCTCATTACCTAAGTTATCATCAATACTAGAATCACTTTCCTCTACAAAGTTACTCTCATATGCATTAACATTATACCAATTCATTGGTGATATATTTGCATATCTTTCCCAAGGTGTAATCCAAAGCCTCTTGGTATGATCTTGGAGGAAATATCTTCATATTCCTTTGATACGTAGGAAGAAGTCCATATATGAACCACATCTTCTTCGATGCCTCTGAGTGGTATTTCTCCACATGGTCAAACAACCCACTCAACCTTCGATTGTAAGAATGAACAAACTCATTCTCTCCTTGTATGCTATAAATTTCATCATTATTGTATAATAGAAATTTCTCCACAAATGCATCACACAATTCTTCCCATGTCTAGTACTTATCCTCTGGTAATTCTATATACTAGTCTACTACAAATTCTTGAATTGTTGTAGGAAACAACCACCTCTATTCTGCCTCATTGGTCTAACCAGTCACTTTCCACACCATGTGATAAATTCTCCAATTCTGAATTGGGCCTCCCTTCCCATCTCCTATGAAAAGGTGGTACCTTTATTTCATTACTCTCTTCGCTACACTAGCCATTATTGGAGTTCCTCCCCCATAACTTGAGTATGTATCTTCTATAATCCTTGATTGATTCCTTCTTTGGGTGGGTGATCCACTATGCTGCTCTTCATCGGATGTTTCTATATGTGGTACCTGATTATCACCAAATAGTCATTTATCAACCTCCTATGCATCCTCAATCTGTGATATCCTTCATCAGAATATCGACTATGGTCCTGGTTCTTCTTCCTGAGACCTCACTCCCTGTTGCTCTTTTCTTGACTCCTATCCTCTGCATTCCTTTGCAACCTTTCTATCACTTCTTCAGGTGTTACCATATACTCACTATCTCTTTGCACAATTATTTCATTAGTCTTCCCTTATGTCAATGTTCTCATTAACCCTTGGTGGTTCTTGTACCCTCTCTTTCATATCTATAAATAACGTATCCCACATTTCAACATTTCCTTATTCTAAAGTCCATACTTGTTCGATTACTAGTTCGTTCATAGAGTTGTTCATGTTTTCCCTTTGAGAAATTCTTGTGCTCCTTCTAAGTGGAATCTAATCATCTACTTAATTTTGTCTTCCACATATTCATAAACTTGTATCTATCATTCACCTTCAATTGGTTCTTACTCACCGCTTGTCACTTGTAAACCCTTCTCAACTACAACAATGGGTTCTTCTCAATTTCATCAATTTGAATAATTTTAATAGGCAATGACACCAAATGTAGCATAGGGGGGTTGTTTCTAGAGGGGGAAGTAAATTGGAATATATTAGAACCAATCCTCATGCTCTATGATGACTTTTATCCAAATCATATAGATTATACAGTTTGCTAGTGAACGATTTGTGACTTCACAAAAGTACTTGTATGATCTCCAAATCATACATTTGTACAATCCAAATCTTACAACAGGATGGAATGTATGATTTTCCACTTATACAGTTTTCTAGAAGTCGATTTGCAAGGCAAAACCAATAGTTTTATAATCATTTTTTCATAAACCCTTATTTTCCTCTTTTAGCAAGTCTAGTTATGTAATTGAATTACCAAATTAGGAAAATTGATTACTTGTATGGTTTGGTTTGGTCAATTTTATGGTTGCACAAACCCTTGATGAATTATTCACTTATAGATTTTCCAATTTGTACATATATTTTTCTTCAGGATAGATTTGGATTAACTTTCTAGTGTAATTGCTAACCTAATTTCATAACATGTAAACCTGAATTCACTGTATTAGAATTAATATCACCAATAACATTTTCAAAAATCATACAAAAACATAATAACAGTTTTTTATAGCAATAATAATACATAAAATTAATTCCCCAACATCATCCATGGTTATGGCTTCATCAATAGTGTATCCATTGCAATATCATCCATCTTTTACACCATTCTGGCCATATTTGCACAGAACACACAATTTGGATTCTCCATTCACATGCACAATAGGATTCACAATGACTCATAATCCACAATGCTATTTTCATATTAGCATGGCTAAATGTATGCACAATTACCAATGAATAATATTAATGAACAACAATCATGAACAGTAAATGAACAACTACAATCCTCTATGAACAACTCTTCCATAAGCATGAACAACATGAATGAACCTCAACGATGAACAACCATAAAAAATTGAATGGCGGGTTTATAATGCTTGCCCAAGACTTTCCAAAATATTTTTTGAGATAACCACAATTTACAGTTGCTATCTTGTTCGAAAACCAACTTGAATTAAGGTTTTCCTAAGTCTAATTTAATTTTTATCAAATTCACCTTAACTGCACATTTCACTTGATTTCACTTAAATTCTCATTGCACACTTATAACATTGTACAATTACACCCGATGATATGTTTATAATTCCTTATTTGTACAATTATACCAAACTCTACATTTGTACATTTTGACAAACCGTACATCTAACAAAATTGACAAAATTGAAAAAATCTTGCAAATCCAGTTTTCACTTCTTCTTTTGAGAGGTGGATTTGCTGCCTATACTAACATCCTAACATGTAGTGCTTATGTAACTTATGTCGAACATGATTTTTCCTGACTCTTTAAGTGTGAGGTTCTTGTGGAACCTCCTAGATCTAGTGCAATATTTGGTGGAGTGCATAGTGGAGCAGCCACTGATTATGGCCTAGGGTACCACACTACTGGCACAAATCTATGATAAGCTATATGAGATTTGATATCATTGTTGGTTGGGGTTAGGATGTAACTTCCTCTTACAAATTTAGTTATGAGAGCACATTCAATTGGATAGGTTTAATGTATTGCCATGGGCTAGTTGAAGGGAGATGGTGGATAGAGATATCCCATATGCTGTTTAGTGGACACACACTAAGGAGTAGGGCAAGAGTATCATGTATCCGGGTACCATCATGCACTACATAGAGTTGCTAGAGAGGATGAGGCTAGAGCATGTGATATGGTGACCTTGGAGGGAATTTTTGTATTAGGCAGAGGTTGATCATCATTTGAGGTGGGTGAGACATGGTCATTGGTTGAAGGGTTGGCATGGCACTGAGCATGAGTACTTCCAATACTCATGAGTTACTCGATAACTAGGGGTATGCTAGGATGTACTTGATGAGGTAGTTTTCTATATATGTAGGATGTGTGAGGCACAAATCACATGGCCAAAAGGATTCAGATGATCCATTAGATGACCCAGACAGAGAGGACCTTGGTACGACTCCTGAGTATGAAACATAGTGGATGGATTAACTATGGCAAAGAGGTAGGGCAGGTGGAGGTGAGACTGGTGTCAGTGGAGTAGGAGCAATAAAGGTGATGGTAGATCCATACCAATGATGAGTGCATCATCACATATGGGAAGAGGGGGATACCTCTAGGATAGGTGAGGGGATTAAGGAGGTTGAGGAGGAGGATACATAGGAGTAGATGATTGCATTTAGGAAGCAAATCCATATTATCCAGGGATAGTTGACTGATAAGGATACAATGTAGGCATTAGCATAGAGTTAGATGGATTGTGAGAAGCAAATGTGGTAGGATTTTGGTGAGGAAAGAGATACCTTACAGGCTCAAGTGGAGATTCTGAAGGATGATATGGCTAGGGTAACAACATAATGAGATGCTCTATGGGTACAATTAACAAGAGTCATAATAGAGTGATATGCCCTACAAATACATGTTGTAGGGGTTACAATAGAGTGTGATTATTTGTAGGCTTAGGTAGCAGGGTTGATTTTTGTGCAAGGCATAGGTGGATAGACCATGAGTGATGTCGTTAAGTTAAAAGTAGAGGTATCAGAGTTGCAGGGAAGATTGTATCGCTACATGTCTCATAATTAGTTAGATCGAGCTACATTGTTTGCTTGGAGGATGAGGTAGAGCGATGAGGTGGCATGTTATCCTTTTACTCATCGACAGGGCCATCACATCACAACTAACGTAGAAATTTTTGACAACCTTTAGTGAGACCATGGGTTCCTAGATTTTTAGACACTCCAAAGATATCAAGGGCCAGTGGTTTAGAGCAACCTCGTTGAGACAATATCGAGGGTAGTGGCGAGACCAATAGTGCAAGGTCATCCTAAGGGTTTATTATGCATTGTGCTTATATTTTTGAGTGTGAGGTTCGAGGACCCACTTTATTGTACCCTACAAGCATTTTGTAGCATGATGTACCACTCTTTTGACATATATATCTATCTATATATATATAAATATGATCTTTTCAATTATGCTTATCATGTTGTTTAATGCTTATGTTATTTCATGTATGGATGCACTTATGGATGCAATGATGGATGATGGATGTATGCCTAGACATTGTGTATATGATTATGAATGTATGGTTAATGAATATTTTTGATATGATAGCTCTAGTATGTATTCATAAATGTATGCATTAATGACATGATGATGCAAAATTTGATTTTCATATTTATATGTTAAAACATAATGAATGAATCTAAGATGCAAAAACAAACTAAGTGTAAGCACCATAGAATGTATAAAATTCATTAATCCAAATGTTAACCTTTTCACAAAAGTCATACATTTGAAGATAAAGTATAATATGACAAAATGTAAATGATGGATGGGGAACAATGAGAGGTCACAAGGGAACAACAAGGTTTTTCATGAGATTAAAATGCCCTATTTGACCAGTCAAAAGTTGTATACTGACTATACATGATTATAAAAGATAAATATATGCTAAGAAGACCTAAATATTCAATATCCCTACGTGTGTATAGTGAAGTTCATTAATATGATGCATAAGACTATCCCATTGCTAGGCTGATATTTATAACCCATTACTGTAATGGGGATCACCCTATGGTCATCATTACCCTGATTTTGTACGCAGTTGGACTAAACTACTAGGTAATACAAGTCATCAAAATCTAGCTCATATGCAAGCTAACATTGGTCTATACAAAATAAGGTCACTTATATGACATACGTTTCACCATTCATATGGCTACTCTATTTATAGGTCAACACCTATAGCCCATTGTTGGTGATGGAGATTACCCCATGGTTATCAAAAATTAAGAATTTCAGGGATTCAAGCTCTTTTCCCCCTTATTTTCTTTTGATTTTTTTGGATACTTGCTCATTTTTGTGAAAGAGCAAGGGATTTATCTATTTTTTTGGGATACTTGCTTACTTTTGGGAAAGAGCAAGGGATTTTTAATGCTTTTGGTAGGGGGAGCTTGTCCTTATATTAATTCTCAACATTCTAGACCATTTGTATAATAGGATGAGCAAGTGAAACCTTTCACTTAAGGGGCAAGGACTACGTTGTAGTGTTGCCTTTCCTTATGTAAACTTATATTTTAAAAATGTGAAATTGTGTTGGGATTTTGAGATATACAAGGTACAATCAAAATAAGACCCTACCTTCAAAAATCAAGATAGCTTTCCACAAAATTTAAAAAGAAAACTAGGAATTGTTGAATGACCGAAAGACCCTATTGAAAACTCTATAACAAATTACTAGGTGAAGAAAAAAACACAAACACCTAGGACAAGGAATGTGGATGGAAATAATTTGTTGGATGTGTGTTTGTTTCCTTATGAAATTTTGGAAACTAAAAGGTGTGCATAAAGTAGTCAGTGGCTATATGAACATCATTTTTGATGGTCATACAATATTTATCATATCTTACAAGGACCTCTTAATAGTCAAAATATCAAAAGAAAAAGTGCAAATGATGATAATATAAAAGGTTTGATTAAGACTCATGACAATCATACAAGCTTGGTGCTCTATGAAATGCAAATAGTAAAAATAAATGTGTGGTGTTTGTAAGTCTTTTATAAACTTTTGAACATTAAGATATGTACATAAAATATTTAGTGGCCGTATGAACATCATTGCTGCTGGTCATATAGTATCTATCCTATATGATGAGGACACCCTAATGGTCAAAATGACACAAAGTTA
Organism: Wollemia nobilis; assembly: GCA_028583015.1. Classification (NCBI taxonomy): domain Eukaryota; kingdom Viridiplantae; phylum Streptophyta; class Pinopsida; order Araucariales; family Araucariaceae; genus Wollemia; species Wollemia nobilis. The sequence continues at coordinate 6,179,200 of JAQPPZ010001808.1, forward strand.
GGTGTAAGTGATGATAAGATGCATAATAGAGTTATGCTAATGCAATGACTAATATGCCTAATGCAAGTAACCAATGAAATGCAGTAATGTGTAATGCATACTAACATAAGCAATGAAATGTTTTTGTGATTTTTGATTTTGTATTATTTTTGTTGTTTTTGTTATTTTATTGCTTTTATTTTTGATACATTGTGTGTTATGCATGAAGTACCTACAGGCGAAGAATGTTAGGAGGTTCAGGTTCCTCAACACCCTCAAGGGAAGCTAGACGATGATTGGGTCGAACCAGTTAGCCATAAATTTATCCTTCAAAAGGGGTGTCAAGTTGGAATTATTGGTTTTATTTGAGCACAAGATCACCAACTTCAAAAGACCTGAGATATACTTTTGTGTCATAGGCTCGCTTAATGCGATCTTGATAAACATGAATATTCTCAAAAGCATTGATGTGTCGTTCATCAAGAAGCATGAGTTGATCTAGGTGAGCATGTCGTGCAGTGTCATCATTGATGAAATCTTGCAATGAAATGCACAAAGATAAAATTTCCAATTCAATGGGTAGGATGGCCTCAGTGCCATATAATAATGAAAATGAAGTTTCCCTAGTTGGCGTTTGAATTCTAGTTCGATAAGCCCATAGTGCTAGAGGCAATTGAGGATTCCAATATTTATGATTATCGTTTACTATTTTCTTGAGAATGGCAATGACTATTTTGTTTGATGCCTTTGCTTACCCATTACTTTGCGGATAATAAGGCATTGAAAAGTTGTGTTGAATATTATACTTAGCGCATAAAGCTCTCATATCCTTGTTTTTGAATGACAACCCATTATCCAAAATTATTTTGGATGGAATACCAAAACAACATATGATGTTATGTAATATGAATTCCATGATGCATGAACCTGTCGTAGTGGTAAGAGGAATAGCTTCCACCCACTTTGTAAAATATTCCATGGCCATTAGGATGAATGTGTGATGGCCCAATGAGGGAGGATAAATTTTACCGATTAAGTCAAATCCCCATTGCAAGAAAGGCCACAATGAATGAATTCATTGTAAGGCCTGTGAAGGTACATACAAAATATTAACATGATGCTAAAATTTAATGCACCTATTAACATAAGAAAAATAGTATCACTCCATAGTGGGCCAATAATAACCCATTTTGAGGATGCACTTAGCAATAACTAAGCTACTAAAATGACCACTACAAGTACTATCATGAGCTTGGAAAATAGCCCAAGTAGGTTCTTGGGGCCCTAAGTAATGAAGGATAAGACCATCGTAGGTTCAATGGTAGAGTATATCTCCTACCAAGACATATTTTATCACTTTTTTCTTGCATGTTCTTTTGGAAACATGCGATAATCCCGAAGGAATGGTACCTAGTTTCAGGAAATATTTGAGTTGAGAAAACCAATCTTGATACGAGTCATATTAGACTAGATGAAATCTTTGCTCCTATCTAGATGCACCTCACACGAATGCGGAATGGGATAGAACCTTAAGGTAGATGGTCATATTATTATCACAAGGCATTTTTGAGACCAAGGACCTATATAAATAGTTTTATAATAATTTTTTCATAAATAATTAAAAATTCTCAAAACTATAATTTCTCAAATATCATCTATTTTCTTCAATAAACAATTAGTTTTACTTCTTATCTTAAAAAAAGTGGTAATTAATTTGTTTACTTGGATTGAGAAATATGTTTTTCTTTCCTTTTACATGAATTTTCCATATAGCCTAGAAAAAACATGAAATATCCAAATTCAAACAATTGTAACACCCTTAATAGTTATTAGAATTTAATAAGTGACAAACCTTTTTTTATAGTATTCAATAATATATACACAATGATATAACATTTTTTGGAAATGATTTCTAAAAAAATTGATATGATTTTTTTCTTTGGAAAAAATATTTGTGCAACCAATAAAAGGCATAAATACCTTTAGCTTCAATCAACCATAAATTTCTCAATAATTATTAGAATTTAACAAATGACTAGTTATTTTTATAGTACTAAAAAAGATCTACACAATAGTGCAAAATATTTTAAAAGTGACTCCTTAAAAAATTGATATGATTTTTTTCTTTTGAAAAAAAATTGCATAGCCAAAAAATAACATAAATACCCCAACTTTAAACAACCATAACTTTCTCAATACTTATCCGAATTTAACAAATGATTAGTCATTTCTATAGTACTAAAAAATATATACAAAATGGTGTGAACATATCCTAAAAATGACTACAAAAAAAGATATGGACCCTCCAAGATGAGATATTTTTTCTAGAAAATTGTGCCCTAGCTTTACAAAGTAAACCCTACTTCGCTAGAATCACTTCTCTGATACCAATGGTTATGAAACTATATTATCATTAGCAATAAATAATTTACCAATATAAAGAAATATCAAACATTTACCCACAAATAAACTCCACAATAACTATCCACATAATAAAATAGAGATTAATAATGCCCTTTATGTAGGGCAAAACCAAGAATACTCCTTAAGAAAGAAATCACTTCATAAGATCTCCACTCCAAGAGTCAAGACTTACTAAGAAAACTTCATATGACTTCTATTGTACAACTAGGGATGCATATCTCTTTATACAAGAACGTGATGGTTGACCTTCCATGAGTTAGAAGGTCATACATGTGGTGGTTAACCTTCTATGAGTTACAAAGTACATAATATATTAATATGAAACTATGTTATATGTTATTACGATTTTATGTGTGACTCATGCCATAATACAATATTATATTATATCACCACATCCATATCCTTAGGTAATTAACATTTCATCTCCTTACAAAAATGTTTCATCTTTGAAACATAGGAAGAAACTAAATAATATGATCTTCTAAGCAATGTTGTCAATTGGTACCAATCTTGATTATCCTTCCATCCAAGTGAAATTTTGATTGGTGGTAGTTCATGAGGATGCCAAGCTACCCTTGTGCCATTTGAATATCCATAGTTTTTGCTCCTTTTGTTCTATGTATATCCCTCATATTTGTTTTGTTGCCTTAAATTATGTTTCCATGATTATTGCCTCTCATGGTGATGTGGATGATGACATGATCCAATATTTTGTGCCTCTATTTTATTCTCTTCTCTTTTACTCCCCTATATTAGTTTATTCATGGACTATAATTTAGCTTATTTTTTTTTATTGAAGAACACAAGCTTATACTGAGAGGGGGGGGGTGAACAGTATAAGACCTCTTTTTACTTTTTCCTTTATAATTCAAAACAGTAAAGCAATATACCCAAAGCAATGCACAATATCATCCACAAAGTGACACCAATTTTAACGTGGTTCACCTAGAATGGCTGGGCTACGTCCACAAAAAATTTCTCTAAAAGTTATCTCAAAGTTCTTTGGGAATCCTTCCCAATTACAATGTTTATGAGCCTTGGCCCAAAGGAGATACCTTCCCCCAATCATAATTTATGAGCCTATGCTCAAAGGAGATACCTTCCCCTCTGCTCTGGAAATGATCCCTCAGAAGATCAATTGCCTCTACCTCTTGCCAGCACATGGAACTCCTTTCCATCGAAGACCTCCTATCCTCAATGCTTAGCCTAAGAGACCTGTGCCTTCTATGATCACGTCCACATCAGCTCAGCAACCTGTACCAAACACAGTCATTCGATCTAGTACAAGTCTTCCTCTGTCTGTCAGATCTGTCCAACTCTTAAACAAATCAATCCTCTGCATACAAGCCTTCTAAAAGACTTGCCAAATCTATCCTCAGGTTCTTCTCATAGAACCAGTGCACCTCTGTCCTCAAGTTCTCCGATAGAACTAACAAACTCAACTCACAAGTCCTCTGCTAGGACCTGTCCAAATCTGCTCACAAGTCCCCATCGAAACCTGTCCAAAACTGCTCACAAGTCCCCATCGAAACCTGTCCAAAACCTACTCACAAATCCCCACTGGAACCTGTCCAAAAACTCAGCAAGCTCACCAAGAATAACTTTCTTAGTAGGAAATCACAAAGTGAATTGTTAGAGACCCAATGTGATTTGTCAAACTCATAGAAGCATAAAGAGAATTTTTAGAGACTCAATATGTTCTATACTCAGATCCCAATATCAAAACTCAACTCAAATCAACTCAGCTCAATCTGAATCTCAAATATGAAAACTCAACTCAATATCTGAAATGGATAGGATAGAATATTTTCTTTCAAGAACATGAAACCCCAACAATTGCCAACTATGCAAAGAATCACATAACAATGATACTCATGTTATTTTCACCATCAATTAGGGTTTCAACAATAATGCTCATTAAACAAGGTTTAGTCAACCAACACCATTCAACTCAACATCAACCTTGAAGCATTCAACCAATCATCACAAGAAAAGGAAACAAGTAGAAATCCTTTTCCCTCCAAAGATATTTGAACAAAACAGCCACCAACACAATATCACCAAATGCAAAGAATAACTTGCTCAAATCAACTCAATGGCGTAAGCCCAATATCATGAATCAAGTAAAGCAATAACTTGATCAAACAACCTCTATGGAAGCAACTCAACCATCAAACTCAAAACAGCCAACCAAGGGTTCCACCAACTCAATGCAAGTAGCTAGACTCACAAATATAAACCCTAGTGCACAAAGCTTCCACTATCTCAAACCAAAAATTATGCATTCACCAAAAACTCTCGTTAAGGATAACAATGCATAAGTAGTCTTCAACAAACCAGAAAATAGGATTTACACCTAGCCAAAGGATACCTAGTAGAATACCTTTTCACTCCAACCTTATTTCAGAAAACATACACCAATCATACTCATAAGAAGAATGTGCCCATACCTTATTGGAGTAGAAGATAATTGAACCTTCAAGCTCGTCACCAAACACAACTCTCAAACTTCCAACCAAGTTAGGGTTAGAATAAAAAGAAATGAGCAATAATATAAACTTCCTTTATTACACCTTTTAGCTCCACTTCTTTAAACACAACCACCATAACATGCCAATAAATCAACAATCACAGACTCACACCTTATACCTCCATTTTTAATTTTAGCATAACAAAGAATAATCTTAAAAATACATCCAAAGAAATATGCCCTTATTTATCCTAAGCTTTTATTCAATGCTAATCACAAAAGCCAAAACTCATAAAATTTAATCACACCTTATAAATCATTGTCCAAGAAACTCCGAATTTCATGGCATAAATATGTTTTAATAAAAATGTGTGTTACTCTAGCAAAGCACCCCCGCGAGACTCGAAACGATGACCTCTACCAATACAGTGCCCAACAGTAGCCTTCGCTACCACTAGCCCACGCGGGCTACGAAGTTCACATGTGAACTTCCCTCCACTTCACCCTCGAAAAAAACTCCCGAAGACTTTTCAACCGCACGTGCTTCTAAGTCTTCCTTCGATCGCAACGAATACAGAGCACAAACACCGCAAATTGCATTCGGGTAATTTCAAATTAATTAGCCTTCCAACCTTAGGAGTTGGAGAATAAATAGTCTCTTCGAATACACCTTAACATCGGTGGAAATAAAGACCATTTAAAAATTAATCAAAAGTCTTTTCAAAAAGGGTTTAAAAACCCTTAAATAATTTTAATAAATTAAGAATAAAAAAAAAGTTTAAAAACCTTTAAGTATTTTTAATAAATTAAAAATAATTTCTCCCTTAATTAATTAAATAATTAATTAATTAAAACCTTGAAGGGTTTTAAATAATAATTAAATAAATAATAAAGAGAACCTCCATTGGTTTTAATAAAAACCATTTAACTTGGTTTTAATAAAAACCCTATCCAACTTGGTTTTAATAAAAACCGGTTTGGTTTTAATGAAAAACCCTTTCCAATGGAATCTCTCCGGATCCTCTTAAAAATATTCTCTTGGAATATTCCACCTTTGAAGGCAACACATCCTCTTAACATTAATGCCATTTCATTTTGACATCAATGAAAACTCATAGACAAGAAGCTAGGATCTCAAACCCAAAATTGCCAACATTTATCTCTGCCACTACCTCCTCCTTAGATGTTATTCCAGGTTCTTTTCCTTGTTCTTCAATTTGTTCTCCTTTAATGATTTCCTAGTTTCCCTTGATCCTTGCTCTAAGTTGAGAAATATCTTGCAAAGTTGTCTTCTTTTTTTATACCATAATTCTTAAATTTATTTTGCATATTTATGTTAACGGTATCCAAATAATAAACCAAGGATAACCAAGAACAATATCTACATCATCCATCTCAATAACATAAAAATATGAATGTAAAACATATTTATCAATAGTGATATTTAAGTCTTCAAAAAATTGAACATTTTCACCCTTAATTTTTATGTTTTTTATTTTCTGTCTGAACTTGCACCCATTAGCCAAATCAATATTAATGAAATTATATATGCTACTAGGGTTAATAGAAATAATATTTTTTTTATTTTGAATACAACCATGAACATCTAAAATAGAATCTTTAGATTCAAATAATTCTTTCTGACCATTGTTTGATAGAAAAGGTGTGGTTTCCTTTGCCCGCATATTATTATCCTTTTTATTCAATCCCCATTTGCTTAAAAGTCTAACTTCAAAATTTTCCTATGTGTATATATAATTACGAGCACTAACAAAGTCTATATGCCACTTTGAAGCTTCCCCTTGCAAATAAGCATAAATATTACATCTTCATTCTAGTTTGAAAAAAATTAATGGTTTTTTCCACTTCATCAATCATTCCTTAGCATCACTATCATCATCTCCAATGGATATTAGCAACTCAATGCCCTCAAACCAATAATTATTTTTTCAAGGTTGTTACGGTTTTAACTAATTGAAAATTCTCAAAACTAGAATTTCTCAAATCTCATCTATTTCTTTCAATAAACAATTACTATTATAGATTATCTTAAAAAAAAACAAGTGGTAACTAATTTGTTTACTAAAATTGAGAAATAATTTTCTTTCCTTTTGCATAAATTTTCCACGTAGCTGAGAAAGAACATAAAAGTCTCAAAATTCAAACAGTTGTAACACCCTCTATAGCTATAAGAATTTAAAAAGTGACCAACCTTTTTTATAGTATTCGAGAATATCTACAAAATGATATAAAATATTTTGGAAATGATTGCTAAAAATATTGATATGATTTTTTTTCTTTTGAAAAAATATCTGTGCAACAAAAAAAACATAAATACCATAGCTTTAATTGGCCATAACATTCTCAATAATTATCAGATTTTAACAAATGACTAGTTGTTTTTATAGTACTAAAAAAAACATCTACACAATAGTGCAAAATATTCTAAAATGACTTAAAAATTGATATGAATTTATTTCTTTTGAAAAAAATGCATTGCCAAAAATTAGCATAAATATCCCAACTTTAATGACCATAAATTTCTCAATACTTATCCAAATTTAACAAATGATTAGTTATTTTTATAGTACTCAATATATATATATACACAATGGTGTAAAAATATCCTCAAAATTACTAATAAACAAAAATATATGGCCCCTACAAGATGATATATTTTTCTTAGAAAAATGTGCCCTAGCTCTACAAAACAAACCTCACTTTGCTAAAATTGATGCTCTGATACCAATTGTTATGAACCTATCTTCTCATTAACAATAAATCATTCACCAATATGAACAAATATCAAATATTTATCCAAAAATAAATTCCACAATAACTATCCACATAATAAAATAGAGATTAATAATACCCTTGAGGTAGGGCAACACTAAGAATAGTCCTTAAGAAAGGAATTATTCCACAAGATCTCTGCTCCAAGAGCTAAGACTCTTAAAAATAACACTTCATATGACTTTTATTGTACAATTGGGTATGAATCACCCTTTATACAAGAATGTGATGGTTCACCTTCCATGAGTTAGAAGGTCATCCATGTGATGGTTAACCTTCTATGAGTTACAAAGCGCATTATATTTTAATATAAAACTACATTATATGTTATTATAATTTTATGTGTGACTCATTCTATAATATAATATTATATTATATTCTCATATTCATATCCTTAGGTACCTAACATTCCACCTCCTTACAAAAATATTTCATCTTTGAAATATAGGAAGAAACTAAATAATATGATCTTCTAAGCAATGTTGTCAATTGGTACCAATCTTGATTATCCTTCCATCCAAGTGAAATTTTGATTGGTGGTTATTTGTGAGGATGCCAAACTACCCTTATGCAATTTAAATACCCATAGTTTTTTCCCTTTTGGTTCTATGTATCTCCCTCATATTTCCTTTGTTGCCTTAAATCATGTTTCCATGATTGTTGCTTCTCATGGTGATATGGATGACGATATGCTCCAATATTTTGTGCCTCTATTTTATTCTCTTCTCTCTTACTCCTCTCTTTTGGTTTATTCTTGGACTATAATTTAGCTTATTCTTTGATCTTTGCCACTACCTCCTCCTTAGATTCTATTTCAAGTTATTTTGCTTGTTCTTCAATTTGTTCTTCTGTAATGATTTCCTAGTTTTCCCTTGATCCTTGCTCTCTAAGTTGAGAAATATATTACAAAGTTATCTTCTTTTTTTATACCATAATTTCATAAATTTATTTTGCATATTTATATTGACAGTTCCCAAAGAATACAACCAAGGATAACCAAGAACAATATCTACATCATCCATCTCAATAACATAAAAATATGAATGTAAAACATATTTATCAATGGTGATATTTAAGTCTTCAAAAAATTAAACATTTTCACCTTCAAGTTGTATGTTTTGTTTTTCATTTTCTTTGCATGAAATTGCAACCCCTTAGCCAAAACAATATAAGGAAATTTTATTGTTACGAGGGTTAATAGGAATAATATTTTTTTATTATTTTGAATGCAACCATGAACCTCTAAAATAGAATTTTTAGATTCAAACAATTCCTTCTGACCATTGTTTGACACAAAAGGTGTGGTTTCCTTAGCCTATATATTATTATCCTTTTCCTTCAATCCCCATTTGCTTAAAAATGTAACTTCAAATAATTCTTATTTGTATATATAATTACGAGCACTAGCAAAGTCTATACGCCACTTTGAAGTTTCCCCTTGCAAATAAGCATAATCTATCTCCATTCTAGATTGAAAAAACTTTAACAAATTCTTTTTCACTTCATAAACCATTCCTTAGCATCACTATCATCATCTCCAGTGGATAATGGCAACTCCATGCCCTCAAACCAATATAATTTTTTCAAGGCAATTAAGGTTTTAAATAATAAAAATTCTCAAAACTAGAATTTCTTAATTTTCATCTATTTCTTTTAATACACAATTACTTATACAAATTATCTTAAAAAGCAAACAAATGGTAACTAATTTATTTACTCGGATTGAGAAATATGATTTTCTTTCCTTTTGCATGAATTTTCCACATAGCCGAGAAAGACCATAAAAAATCCAACTTCAAAAAGTTGTAACACCCTCAATATTTATCAGAATTTAACAAGTGATCAACTTTTTTATAGTATTAAGAAAATGTACACAATGATATAAATTGTTTTGGAAATGATTGGTAAATAAATTGATATGATTTTTTTGTTTTGAAAGATATTTGTATAGAAAAAAAAAACATAAATACCCCAAATTTAATCAACCATACCTTTCTCAATAATAATTATAATTTAATAAATGACTAGTTATTTTTGTAGTACTAAAAAACATCTACACAATAGTGCAAAATATTTTAAAAATCACTCCTTAAAAAACTGATTTGAATTTTGCTCTCAATTTTAGGTAGGAAAATCTCAAATTTTAATTTTAAATTAAAGAGAAGCGAGAATTCAGATGGAACAACTCTTAACAATTCCACTCTATTGGGATGGTGTCCTCATGAGGATAAGGGGATCTCTGCCTAGGTATGAGGATCCATAATTGTTTTTGTAGAATTTCATATTTTCCCCTTAGAAACTCCTGGTAAATTTTTGGTTAGACTCCTATTTTAAGTGTAGATCTAGTTTGGGAGAGATTTTGTGGTTTCCTTCTTAGGGCCACCACTATCTAGTTGTTAGTGGATTTTCTTTTGGTACCTTTCAACCAATTTAAATTTTTCTTTAGTCCTTGGATTACAGTTTCTAAGTTTCCTTTGATATTTTGTGTGGAACCTTTTTGTCTCTATTTCAATTTTGATTCTATGCCTTTGATGATAAATAACAGTTTGTTTTTATTAGCTTTGGCTTGGATGAGAACCACTTCTTGGATTTTGGTGTTATTAACCCTAATATTGCTTTTCAAATTTTATCTTGTTCTTTTGGAGGCTCCTTGGGAAATATCCACGTCTCCTATTTCTCGTTTCTTTTGGTACCTTTCAACCAATTTAAATTTTGCTGTAGTCCTTGGATTACAGTTTCTAAGTTTCCATTGATATTTTGTTTGGAACCTTTTCACCTCTATTTCAATTTTGATTCTATGCCTTTGATGACAAATCACGGTTTGTTTTTATTGGCTTTGGCTTGGATGAGAACCACTTCTCGAGTTTTGGTGTTCTTACCCCTAATCTTGCTTTTCAAATTTTATCTCATTCTTTTGGAGGCTCCTTGGATGGGATACATGTCTCCTATTTCTCTTGGTTCTCTTGGTTCTCATGGATCTCTAGTATTATCTAGGATTCTATCTTGCTTTGTTCAGATCTTTTATTTCCTGTTGTTGGTTGGAGCTTGACTTCTTGACCCTCTGGATGGGTTTGATCCTCTTTGGTTTTTGTTTGGTTTCTCCTTAGAAGCTTGTGCTTCTAGTTGTAAAATATTTGGGACCCTTTCAAAACCTCTTATTTTACCCAATAAAAAAAGCTGATATGAATTTTTTTCTTTTATTTATTTTTTGTGTAGCCAAAAAATAACATAAATACCCCAACTTTAAACAACCATAACTTTCTCAATACTTATATGAATTTAACAAATGACTAGTCATTTTTATAGTACTAAAAATATATATACACATTAGTGTAAAAATATCCTAAATATGACTACAAAAAATGATATGGCCCATAGAAGATGATATTATTAGCTTTTGATGAATGAGCCATGAGAGATAACAATCACAAGACGCAGAATAATATGCAAGAAAATAAATCTGCTAGATGACTGAAGTATGCTGAAATATAAAACATATAAAAGATTACAATTTAGCTATGGAGGAAGTAAGCACCCCATTAACAAAGACACATATCTACATCACATCCATCACTAGTAAATGGTGTAGAACACAATCCGCTAATCCACACTATCTAACAATATCTCCCGACTGTCCTATCTATCTATCTAAGAGGTCATACTTATATATATAAAATAGGATGCTTGCCTAACACTCCATCTAGCTGTGCATAGGACACCTCGCACATGTACAACTTGCACATGGATACTTGTCCATTTATTACATTGCATGAAGTCATTAGATAACTTGTACAGGAAGTAATCTACATATGCATCTTGGAGGATATATTTACATAACCCAAATGATGGAATATAATTTTTTTAACACCCCCTGTATTACATTATTTAGGTATTGAAGGATTTAGTCTTTAATATCAATTTTCTTCATCTTCTGATTGGTATTCTACTCTTCTTATTTTTCATTCTTTGTAACCTGTTCAAGAAAATAGTTAGTGTTTCGGTAGTATGTTCCATTTTTTGATAGAGATTTCATTTCAAAATCCTCTATGAGTTCTTCCAATTATTCAAGTTATTCTATCCTCTGAACCATGTGGCCTTTCTAATTTTTCTTTGGATATTCAAGTTGAGGATAACTGCTAGCTCGCTAAAATTACTGCTGATGAGGTTTCCTTTGGTATTGTCGTAGCTCAAAATGATTCCTATGATTTGTTTGATTTATTTGGTTCTAATTTTTGGGATTATATCTACAATAGTTGGTATTGTGTCCTTTCTTTCTGCAGATCTAACAATACCATGTTTTCCATCATCATGTTGTAGAAATAATATTTCCCTGTGGATTGTCTTTTGAGGCCAATGCAGTGTTAGTCATTTCATATTTCAAAGTATTTTCTACTTCATATTCTTGAAGTATATTGAATAAATCTTTAAAAGATGTATCTTTAATTAAGACCTGCAAAGATGTTACCAGGTGCTTATATCTGTTTGGAAGTGCTCTCATTGTTACTTGAGTAAGAAGTTCATATTTAACTGTTTCACCTAAGGTTAACAATTTATCTTTAATATCTGCTACCTTCCTTAGGAATAATTCTATACTCTCTCCACTATTTATTTTCAATGAGTGAAGTTGAGTTTGTAAATGAAGAATAGTTACCTTATTCTTTCCTTCAAATATTTTTTCTAGGTTTATCCATGCTTTTAAAGATGTTTTGGCTGAATTGATATATGGTTAAATCTCATTAGTGATAGCAAAAGTTATTATCATTAAGGCCTTTGAATAATTATCTTAAAAATTTAGGATTTATGCTTCTCCTATGGTAGGTTTCTGAGTTTTACCTTTGACAACATCCCAAAGTTTTTCATATACTATAATTACTTTCACTTTATTTTCCCAAGAAAAATAATTAGGACCCTTGAGAAGTTGAGATTCTGCTAGGAAGAATTTGTTAGATACCATTTCATAATATTAAAATACCAAGCCTTATGACTCCATAATGTTTTGAAGTATGCTATAGCGCTTTTGTAATAATATAGTTCAAATTCGGTTGATTTTGTACAAGTTTTAAAAGAATAAAATATCAAATTTTAACACCTTATTACTCCTACTTGAACTAAGCACTATTTTTGTTTTGAAGAGGTTTTGATGTTGGAAATATTTTGTCCCCTTTTTAGATATTTGAGACAAGTAAAAAATAAATTTATCCAACCTTAATAAAATCCCTAAATAATCTCTTTCATCTCCCTTGGATTTTTTATAATTTATAAATAATATAAATTTGATGAAGTAACCCTTATGACTCCTAAGTTTTTGGAAAATTAGAGAAATGATAATAATATTTGCAATGTAGTTTAATCCAAGTTAAATTCCTTATTCCTCCTAAGTAAGATTACAAATATTAAAATAATAAGATAAGTCACCCCATTAGCTTTCAAAACCCTAAGTTTCAACCTTAGTTTGTAATCCTTATAACTCCAACTTATGAAAGAAATAATCAATGGGATTTAGACCAAACCTTATATACAATATCTCCTTGATGTTCAGCGCATTCCATGGCTGAATATAACAACGTCTAGAATGTACCTTGAGCACTCAGATTAATGGAGATTCTTTGGAATATTGACTAATTGTTGTACGTAGGAACTAAAAATGTTGACCTTCCAAAAATATGAAGCTTTTAATCCTTGTTTCCCTTTGTCTTCCACATTGCAGTTTGAATGTTTTTGCTACTTCTCTCATGCCTTGACTGTGCTACGTTCCTCCTTCAAACATCTTGACTATGCTTCACTCTTCCATGCTAGTCATAGACTAAAAGATGCCTTTAAACAATGTGGATCATAAGCATTATGATAAGTGTCACGTCCATTATAAAAGAGCACTCCCTTATTTACGTAACAGTTAGAATCTTTGTCCAACGCTTCTTGAAAATGAAGAACACAAGCTTATACTAAGAGGGGGGTGAACAGTATAAGATCACTTTTTACTTTTTCTTTCCCAATAAATATTATGCAATGTAAAGATAGCAATATCAATAGTAGTAATCAAAGTAATGCACAAATTACCACACACAATAGAGACACCACAATTTACGTGGTTCACCCAATGTGGGCTACTCCACGAAGAAAATATTTCATTAAAATTTTCTCAATCAGTATCTTAGGAATCTTTTCCCTATTACAATGTTTATGGACCTCTGTCCAAAGGAGATACCAATCCCCTTAATCAAGTTTATGGATCTCTATCCACAAGAGAACTCCTTTCTCATTTTGCCCTGGCTAGTGATCTTCTAGAAGAACTGTTACCTCTACTGCACTGGCTAATGGATCTCTATCCATTGAAGACTCTCGTCCTCACTCAGAAGACCTATCCTCACTACCATGGCTAATGGATCTCTATCAACTAGAGACTATCATCCTCTATACTCTATCACCTCCAAAGCTTATACTTAACTCTATCTCAAATTTATACTAAACACAATCCGTCGATCTAGCGTAAATCTATCCTAAATCTTTGTCTTTGGTCTAGCACAAATCTGTCTTCAAATATGCACCAAAATCTATCCTCGAATCTAACTAAACACAGTCCCTTGGTCTAGCACAAATTAGTACTCAATATATGTCCTCAAGCCTTAACTCAAAGCTTGACTCAATCTCAAATCAACTCTGCCAGATCTTCCCCAAAACTTAACTCAAGGTTTGAACAAATCAATCAATCAACTCTATTGGATTTGCCCCAAACCTTAACTCAAGGTTTGAACAAATCAATCAATCAACTCTATTGGATCTACCCCAAACCTTAACTCAAGGTTTGAAAAAATCAATCAATCAACTCTACTCTCAAGCCTTCTCAAATACTTGTCTTAAATCTACCTTGTAAGCTTTCACAAAAGCTCACACCAATTAGTCTACAAGTCCTCTCTAGAACTTGTCCAATATGCTCAATAAGTCCTCTCAAGAACTTAACCAAATCTACTCAATAAGTCCTCTCAAGAACTTAACCAAATCTACTCTCAATCTATATTGTAAGCTTCCATAAAAGCTTACTCAAATTTACCCACAAGTCTTCTCATAGACTTACCTCAAATCTGCTCAACAAGTCCACACTAGAACTTGTCCAATATCATAGAAACATAAAGAGAATCGTTAGAGACTCAATATGCTCTATACTCATCACGATGCTCAAAAAATTTCAATAACTCTTTCAAAAACATACAGAGAATTGTTAGAGACTCAATATGCATAACATTCACCTCAATGCTCAATTAATTTATCAAATCAATTCAGAATATATAATAGTTTATTATATGGAACTTGAACAATCACTTTACACATCCACTTGACTAGGCTCAACCAACTTTACTCAACCAATCACTCAATGAAACAATCCTTTCTTACAAACCCTAGTCCAAGTATATAAACACCAAATCAAAATATTTCCAACAATGCTTAACAAAAAATCTCACATAACAATGATACTCATGTTATTTTCAAACCCTAGTTCTTTGCTCAACCAATGGCTTCAAAAACAATGCTTATAAAATAAGGTTTCAATAACAACTCTTTATTCCAAAAAAAATTGAAGCATTAAATCACACACACTCAAAAAGAAAACCCTAATAAAGTCCTTTTCACTCCAAACTCATTTTCTAGAAAAACAACCAATCAACTTAACTATGAAAGAATGTGCTCATACCTTTTTCTTTATGATGAAGGAATCTCATAAATTTGCCAAAACCACAAAATCTTATTTTCCAAGCTCAAAGAAGTTATAAGATGATAAACTCCCTCAAAAATACAATATAAATATCAAGACACACATACACCTTATCACTCCATATTTAAGAAAACATTCATCAACATTTACAAAAATAATTCACCACTTACACCTTATAATCTCCCAATTAAAATAATTTTCAATGCACTCTTATTTTCAAAATAACTCAATGCAAGAAGTTCCTTTTATCCTTTTAAAACTTCAACAAATCAATGTGACACAAATACTTTATTCAAAAATAAATCTAACCCCTTATTCCTCCAATTTACCAAAAATAATAATCAAATAAAAATCCTTTATTACCTTTTTAAAACAACCCTTTTAACTCCATAAGACCTCATATCAAACTTTAGGTAACACAAAATAATAATCAAAATTTATTACCTTTGCCTTGGTGGGTTTCAAACTCACGACGTAGCCTCAACTAGCGCCCTAGCCATGGCTCCAACCACCGCACGAGCTAGGCGTTCGCTTGGGGAGTAAAGAGCACCACGTGCTCTATAAAGCTCCCCGCTTTACCTAGCAAAACATGCATCGTTTCCTTTGGCACTTCCAACATAAACACAACCACCAAAACACGCTGCCACCATGTTTCGAATGCAAGTCACCTAGCGCCCAAACACTCTAACCGCTGCTCTCTTGCCACTAGGCCACACTGCCTAGATGGATTTCAACTTTATATGCTTTTTATTTTTATCTCTATTCACTGGCACATAACACAAGAAATTTGCTTCTCTTTTTCTGCACGAGTTCTCAACACAATTGCATGCATTAACATTCGAGCAAAAGGATAATTTTAATACCTCTAAGGTATGGGTTTTTATATCAATTTCCTCCTTCACACATATATGTCGGTGCTTCAAATTTATTTCAAACTTTAGACATTGGCACTATGATTTTCCTTTAAACTTATTAATTTATAAATTATTTAAATTCTCTAGAATTTAATTTTTATAAATTAATTCTTTAAAACCCTTTGGTTTTATTAAGACCTTCTCTCATTGTACAACTTTGTATAAATAATATTTATTTATAAAATTTAAATTCAATTTGAATTTAAATGTTTTATAAAATAAATATTAAACCTTCCTTTAGCTTTTGCAATAAGCTTCCTTGGGTTTTTATGAAAAACCTTTTAACTTATGCTTCCACATAATATTAATAATATTATGAATCCCTTTTGCCTTTAACCTCTGCATTGTTCCTCTTGACCTTTTGATATTACCAGTAGCTCATTAATGACAACTTCGTTTCTTGACATCGATGACAACTTTGATTCAAAATGTCCAACAATATCCACCTTTGTCATTGATGGCAATCCAATTTTTTTACCAAAAAACTTGATCTTTCCTTTGTTCATATCCCCCTGGAACATTTCTCCACCTAGCTCAATGCTCTATTAAAATATTTCTTCTTTACTCAAATTCCAAATCTCTCCCCCTTACTCAAATCTCTACCCATTTGACATCAATGGCAAAGGGTCACCTTTGGGGCTCGGGGCTAAGAATGAGCCTCTTAGCTTAGCCCCTCCCCACCTCCTCATGAGATTTAATTCTAGGGTGGGAGTATTTCTACTCCCAGAAAGAACTATTCTTCACATTTATCCTCTTTCCTTCTTATCTGATCCTTCTAATTCCTTTGACTGTTCCTTTCCATGTCCATGTTCCTATCCATGTCCACATTCCTGTTCTTGTTCCTGTTCATATCCATGTTCTTATTTCTATTCATATCCATGTTCCTATTCTTGTTTATATTTTTGTTTATACTTGATTCTGGAATGTCTGCTCTACACCACTTTGTTGTGTGACCATCATTATTGCACTTATAACACTTAATGTTATTATTCCTTGGAGGTACAAATATCTTGAGATTTCTCCTAGTAAAGCCATATCCTCTTTTTTCATGAACCCTGCAATTCATTGCCTTATGACCAAACTGATTACATGAGTAGCAATACCCATGGAAAAGCTATATGTTCCCATATTCCTATTTTTTATGTGTCCTACACTATGAATCCATGTGTCCAAACCTGTGACATGAAAAAAATATTCCATTGAAGTTTCATTTTCATGACCTCAATGGTATCTTAGTCTCTCTTGACCTATTCTGATGACTGTTCCATCTATTTCTTCTTTGTACATTTTTCCTGTTCTTTTTGAACTCTTTGTTGTCCAACTTATCCTCATATGTCTCACTTTCTCTTAAACTTTCTTTTTCTATAGTATATTCTTCTGAAGCTTCTTCTCCTCCAGAACATGAGGTTGACTTTCCTTCCCATTTCTTCTATCCTTGTTCAAATCCAAGACTTGTTTTGCTTGATGCAGGCTTTTGTATCTTGATGAACTTATCCAAGTTCTTTGAGCTATTTTTGAACCCTTCTACTTAAATTTGGAGTTTTCTAAATCTTCCCTTAGTAGTGCCACTTCTTATGCTAACTTTTCACATTCTAAGATCTTTGCTTCTAACTTATCCTTGAACTTATTTTTCTTAGCCTTTGATTTTTCTAGATCCTCTATAAGCATCCTTATCTCTTCATCACATTATTGAAACTAAATTTCAATCTTAGGGTTTTGCTTTCTTACCTTCTTCACTGTGTCAAGGGCATATATAAGTTCTCCCTTGAGATCATATCCATATTTATCTAAATATTCCTCTATTTGTTTACCTTTGTTCATATCATCATTTTCTTTTGGCTTATCTTCTATAGGGTCATTTTATTCTTCTTCTAGTGCCATTAGAATATTCTCTTCTAGTCCTTCAAGTGCATCCTCATATTCATCATCACTAAAACTATAACCATTCCTTGTACAACTATATTCAAGATGTCCAAAGTTATCACATCTAAAACACTTGAGAATCATTGGTGCCCTTTTTTGAACTTCCTTTTCTTCAATCATAAATAGGACTTCATATCTATCATTATCTGAAAAACTAGCATCACTATAACTTGAGTACTTACTTGCCTTATCCGCATAGTAGCTCCTCTTTTGCCTTTGAAAGAACTTCTTTCCTTGTATTCTTTGTCCATCCTTGCTTTTATTTTGGTGTTTGTATCTTTTTGATTCCCTATTTCTCTTCAACATTGTTGTTCTTAGCTTCTTGAAAATCTGTTGTATAATGACCATACTTTCCCAAATTGAAATATTTAACATATTTTAGATCTCTAGATTTTCTAGAATCCTTATCCCTTCTACCATAATTATCTTCTTCATCACTGGATGACTCATTGCTTTATTATGACTTCTTACCCTTTGTATTTTTGATTGCTTTGAAGGTTGCTTCCTTCTGGGAATAGGTTCTTTTGTTCTCATATCAAAAGCTATAATAATACCAAGGAACATATCTCTTGTCAAAGAATCACCATCATTTGATTCTTCTATAGCTAAAATATTTTCACTAAAACTTGTTGGAAGAGACCTTAAGATCTTATCATAAATATCTGATTCATCAACCTTCATTCCAAGTCCTTGCATAGCATTAAAAACCTCATAAAATTGAAGTAGATAAGTGCTAATGTTTTACTTATTCTTCATTCTTAACTCTTCAAGTTATTATTTGAAATTTTGTATATTTGCTTTCTTGACACTTTTATCTCCTTCATGTATATTTTGTAATTTATCCCACATTCCTTTTGCATTTTCACAATGCATAACTTTTATTGATTCTATTCTATGCAAACCTCTCAAAAGTGCATTCATTGATTTTGAATTGTAATTCTGTAGAATCTTACCTTCATTATTTATAGGTGGATCAATTGAGGGGTCGTATCCATTTTCAACTGCTTCCCAAACTTCATTACCAAGTACCTTCAAGTAGATATTCATTCTCAAAATCCAATATATATAATCACTTCCATCAAATACTGGTACTAAATTATCTAAAGGTCCATTATTAGAATACATTGTGTTCTTGTTAGATTTTCCTTTAAGCTATTAAACTCTTTCAAAGGAATCCGCTATGATACCAATTGAATAACACAAGCTTATACTGAGAGGGGGGGTCAAAAGTATAAGACCACTTTTTACTTTTTCTTTCCCAAATAAATATTATGCAATGTAAAGATAGAAATATCAATAGCAGTAATCAAAGCAATGCATAAATCACCACATACAATAGAGACACCACAATTTACGTGGTTCACCCAATGTGGGATACTCCACGGAGAAAATATTTCATTAAAATTTTCTCAATCAATCTCTTGGGAATCCTTTCCCTATTACAATATTTATGGACCTCTGTCTAAAGGAGATACCAATACCCTTAATCAAGTTTTTGGATCTCTATTCATAGGAGAACTCCTTTCTCCTCTTGCTTTGGCTGGTGATCTTCTAGAAGAACTGCTGCCTCTACTACACTGGCTAATGGATCTCTATCCACTGAAGACTCTTGTCCTCACTCAGAAGACCTGTCCTCACTACCCTGGCTAATGGATCTCTATCCACTAGAGACTGTCATCCTCTATACTCTATCACCTCCAAAGCTTACACTTCAGCTCTGTCTCAAATTTATACTAAACATAGTCCGTCTATCTAGCACAAATCTGTCCTCAATCTCTATCTCTGTTCTGGCATAAATATATCCTCAAATTTACACCAAAATTTGTCCTCAAATCTGTACTAAATGTAGTCCCTTGATATAGCACAAATCAATCCTCAATATTTTTCCTCAAGCCATAAATCAAAGCTTGACTCAATCTCAAATCAACTCTGCTAGATCTGCCCAAACCTTAACTCAAGGTTTGAACAAATCAATCAATCAACTCTGATGGATCTACCCCAAAACTGAACTCAAGGTTTAAACAAATAAATCAATCAACTTTACTGGATCTGCCTCAAAAATTAACTCAAGATTTGAACAAAATAATCAATCAACTCTGCTCTCAAGCCTTCTTAAATACTTGTCTCAAATTTGCCTTGTAAGCTTTCACAAAAGCTCACACCAATTAGTCTACAAGTCCTCTCTAGAACTTGTCCAATATGCTCAATAAGTACTCTCAAGAACTTAACCAAATCTACTCAATAAGTCATGTCAAGAACTTAACCAAATATGCTATCAATCTATATTGTAAGCTTCCACAAAATATTACTCAAATCTATCCCCAAGTCTTCTCATAGACTTACCTCAAATCTGCTCAACAAGTCCATACTAGAACTTGTCCAATATAATATAAATATAAAGAGAATTGTTAGGGACTC
This sequence comes from Wollemia nobilis, assembly GCA_028583015.1. Lineage (NCBI taxonomy): Eukaryota > Viridiplantae > Streptophyta > Pinopsida > Araucariales > Araucariaceae > Wollemia > Wollemia nobilis. Next base: position 6,199,829 of record JAQPPZ010001808.1, read on the forward strand.
AATATGCTCTATACTCATCACGATGCTCAAACAATTTCAATCACTCTTTCAGAAACATACAAAGAATTTCTGGAGACTCAATATGCCTCACATTCACCTCAATGCTCAATCACTTTCTCAAATCAAATAAAAAAACTTGATACAAATTAAACTTTGTACCTTTCAGGAAACACAAAGCTAATTTTATTTTTGAGAGTGGTAGAATAGTACAAGCTATTTTTTAATGCAGTGATATTACACCTTTCACTCCAATAAACTCAAATAAATACACTAATAATTTGCTGCAACTAATCAAGAATAACCTAAAATGAATCTTTAGGAGTTATTCTGCAATTTCACTACAATCAATGTTATAGGACGTAGTATTATTTTTCAATAATATATAATAGGTAGTTGATAGAAGCTAATTTGGAATATAATAAAATACTAATAAATGTGCAATTGAATCCTTAAAAAGAATCTATTTTTTTTGCACTTTAGAAGACTGAAATCTATTTTCCTTTTTGTAAGTTTAATCCAATTTCAGGTGCTCTAATAAATCTAATAAGTAGTTCAATTTAATAAATCTTTTTGCACCATAAGTTGCATACCATTTTTTGTAGCTCTTCTTTTTCCTTTGTAGAGGATGTAGACCTTAGTGTCTAGAAACATCAAGTTTCTACTTCCAATAGGATGTCCTGCATAGCTCCTTCTTCACCAAATGATGGTCTCAAACTTTCTTTTATGAGCCTAAGATTTGGTGGCTTGTTCTCCTCTTTCTACTATAGATTTGGAGAAGTCTATGTCTCTAGGGCAGTGCCTTCTCGCTATGAGAGGTAATATTTAAATATCCAATATTTGGTGAGCTTCTTCTATATTCAATTCCTCTTGCCAAGTTTTGACTTAGGATCTTCTTCTAGGGTTTGGCAATCCTTGCCAAACTTCTTCTTCTTATATTTGGAACTCCTTGCAAAATTCTCCTCTTGGGCTTGTTGTCGAATGGCGATAATTGTCCCAAGTTATTCACTATCAGGGACTTCACCTAGATAGTGGATTTCTCTAAAGAGTTCTCAAAGAACTCTCTTGATCTTCAGCAAGGCTCTCCTAGCCTTTCCTGGATGCTCAATGAGACCTTCTCAAGGTCTTTGATCTGGCAGCTTTTAATGGTCTTCCCTTAGACCTTTTATTCAACCTTCTACTTCTAGAAGTTTTTGTGGTGATATCTTCTATGGATATTCTGATTCTACTAATTTTTGCTTTGATTAGGACTCTCCTAGTCCTTCTTCTTCCAAGATTGGAAGTTATTCAATGAGATCTTCTCCTGATCTCTTCTCTTTTGCTTCAGGATTAAGCTGATTCTAAAGAAGATGCTCTTCCTAACTTTCTTGTAGGAAGTCTCCAAACTCACTCAATATTTTATTCCTCCAATAAGAATATTAGTATTAAAATCATATATTCTTTTTGAATTCTTCTTCAGGATCAAGCCTTCCGTGGCCTATTTTGAGTACCAAGGATCCTATGGCATTTTTTAGTATCAAGGTTTCTATAGCCTTTTCAATATTAAGGATTCTATGGAATTTTCAATATAAGACTTCTATGTCTTCTTCTGCAAGGCTTCAATGGTATTTCTGTATCAAGACTCTTATGGCCTATTCTTCAAGTGTGGATTTTTTGCAATCAAGCATGGAGATATTTAGTCTCTTATCTTCACCATGATACTTAACTAGAAGTCTTATTTTGCAGTATTCTTCTCTTGCATGATGAAATAACCTCTACACAATGAGGGCACACCAATCATTGGGTAATGAAGCTGGAGTCTCCTAACTTTCTATCACAGGAGGAGTCCTAATCCTCTAAGGATTAATTTCTTGCAACAAAAGAAACTTTAGGCACCAGTTAGCAAACTCCAGATGACCTGGATGATATTTACTAGATGATCTATCAATCTAGTGGGTTGAAATGCTTAGTCCTAGTCTTCATAAGTTTTTATAACAATTCGGTGGAAAAGACTCTAGACGAAAATGATCTAAGTATTTTTTAAAACTGAGAATATTTTCAATTTTATTTTTGTGACTCTCCCAAAATCTACCACCTAGATACTCTTGAGATCTCTTGCTAGTGGTTGGTTCAATGGCATGTTAGTTTGACAAAAATCTTAGGCTAACCAACAATGGTGGTTCCCTAATGACATGCACAGATTAGGTCTATCGTGGCTTTGATACCACTGTTAGATTTTGATGATTGAGCCATGAGAGATAACAATCACAAGATGTAGAATAACATGCAAGAATATAAATCTGCTAGATGACTGAAGTATGCTAAAATATAAAACATATAAAATATTACAATATAGCTATGGAGGAAGTGAGCACTCCATTAACAAAGCTACAGATCTACATCACATCCATCACTAGTAAATGGTGTGGAACACAATCCACTAATATATGCTATCTAACAATGTCTCTCGACTGTCCTATCTATATATCTAAGAGGCCATCCTTATATATGCAAAATTGGATTCTTGCCCAACACTCTATCTAGTTGTGCATAGGACACCTTGCACATGTACAACTTGCACATGGATACTTGTCTATTTATTAAATTGCATGAAGTCACTAGATAACTTGCACTGGAAGTAATATAGGTATGTATCTTGGAGGATACATTTACATAACCTAAATTATGTAATAGACAATATTTCCAACAAAGATGTTTTCTCTACAAAATTTGCCCTAGCTCTACAAAACAAACCTCACTTTGCTAGAATCACTGCTTTGATACCAATTGGTATGAACCTATATTCTCATTAACAATAAATAGTTCACCAATATGAAGAAATATAAAAAATTTATCCACAAATAAACTCCATAAAACTATCCATATAATAAAATAAAGATTAATAATAACCTTGAGGTAGGGCAACACCAAGAATACTCCTCAAAGAAGGAATCACTCCATAAGATATCCTCTCTAAGAGTCAAGACTTTTACAAAGAACACTTTATATGACTTATCTTGTGCAATTGGGGGTACATCTCTCTTTATACAAGAATGTGATGGTTCACCTTCCATGAGTTAGAAGGTCATAAATATGGTGGTTAACCTTCCATGAGTTACAATGTGCATAATATTATAATACGAAACTATGTTATATTATTATAATTTTATGTGTGACTCTTGCCATAATACAATATTATATTATATAACCACATCCATACTTTTAGATACCGAACATTCTAGCTTCTTAAAAAAATGTATCATCTTCGAAACATAGGAAGAAAAAAAATAATATCATCTTCTAAAAAATGTTGTCAATTGGTACCAATCTTGATTATCCTTCCATCCAAGTGAAATTTTGATTGGTCGTAATCTATGAGGATGCTAAGCTTCCCTTATGCCATTTAAATACCCATAGTTTTTACTCTTTTGATTTCATGTATATCCCTCATATTTCCTTTGTTACCTTAAATCCTATTTCCATGATTGTTTCCTCCTATGATGATGTGGATGACCATATGCTCCAATATTATTTCAATGTAGTTACAATTTTAAATAGTAAAAAATTCTCAAAACTAGAGTTTCTCAATTCTTATCTATTTATTTCAATAAATAATTACTTTTATATATTATCTTAAAAAAAAACAAGTGGCAACTAATTTGTTTACTTAGATTAAGAAATACGATTTTATTTCCTTTTGCATGAATTTTCCATGTATCCTAGAAATAACATTAAAAACCCAACTTTGAACAATTGTAACTCCCTCAATACTTATTAGAATTTAACAAGTCACCAAAATTTTTATAGTATTCAAGAATATTTACACAATGATGCAAAAATTTCTAGAAATGAGTGTTTTTCTTTTGAAAAATATTTTGTGCAGCCAAAACAATAGCACAAATATCCCAAATCCAATAATTTATAATGCTTTCAATACTTATGATAATTTAATAAATGTGTGGTTGTTTTTGTGGTACTAAACAAGATCTACAAAATTGTATAACAATATTCTAAAAATGACTCCTTGAATAGATTGATAATTTGCATAGCCAAAATACAACATAAAGACTCCAACTTCAAATAGCCATAAATTTCTTAATGCTTATCAAAATTTAACAAATGATTAGTCATTTTTGTAGTACTCGAAAAGATATACATAATTGTGTAAAAATTTCTAAAAAATGACTACCGCACAAAATGATATGACCCTACAAGATGAGATATTTTTTTTGGATATTTATGACTTAGCTCTACAAAACAAACCCCACTTTTCTAGAATTGTTGTTTTTGTTGAGCAAGGTGTTGCAAGAAGTTTGTCATTGTTGTCAACACAGGCAGTTAGATCCAATGATGCAGTGGATAGACAGTTCAGGAGCCATTCAGATGCAGAGAACAGAAATTCAAAGGATAGTCAGATTATGTAAAGTGCAATTCCAGGAAAACAAGAGTGACCCAGTTTCAAAAATTCGAAGAAAAAGACAAGTTAGAAAACTGTCGCGATATCGCGACATGTTTTCTGTCGCGATTTCGTGACAGGTCGGAGGAGAGAGAAAGCAGCCAAAATGTCACGATTTCGCGACGAAAGTGAGGAGAGAGAAAGCACAGCCGAAAATGTCACGATTTCACGACGAAAGTGAGGAGAGAGAAGCGCAGTAGAAAATGTCACGATTTCACGACAAGTCGGAGGAAAGAAAAGACGCAAGGCAAACTGTCATGATTTCGCGACATGCTGGAGGCCAAGGAGCTAAGTCGAGAAACTGTAGCGATTTCGCTACATGTTGAAATTTCGCTGGCCGAAGCAAGGAGAAAGCGTTAAGTTGAAAAGTTGTAGCGATTTCGCTACATGTTGAATTTTCGTTGGCCGAAGCAGGGAGAAAGTGTTAAGTGAAAAGTTGTAGCGATTTCGCTATGAATCAAAAGTGCACAAAGCAAAGGTGTAGCGATTTCGCTACGTGTCAAAATTGCACAAATCAAAGGTGTAGCGATTTCGCTACGAGTTGAAAAAGCACAACACAAAGGTGTAGCGATTTCGCTACGAGTTGAAAAAGCATAACACGAAGGTGTAGCGATTTCGCTATAGGTCTAAAGTGTAGAACTCAAAGGTGCAGCGATTATGCTTCAAGTCGAAAGTGTAAGGCACAAGAGTGTAGCGATTTCGCTACGAGTCAATATTTCACGGGTAGAAGCAAAGTTGGAAGCACAAGGCACTAAGTTGTAGCGATTTCGCTACTGCATGAAGCAAGGAATGTACGGAAGCCGAAAGCATCACGATTTCATGACAAAGATGAGGATGACGTCAGCAAAAGCTGAAAGTGTCACGATTTCATGACAGGTTGCAAGAAAAGCCTCTGGAAGCCAAAAGCGTCACGATTTCATGACAAAGCTGAGGATGACGTCAGCAAAAGCTGAAAGTGTCACGATTTCATGACAGGTTGCAGGAAAAGCCTCTGGAAGCCGAAAGCGTCACGATTTCATGACAAGGATGAGGATGACGTCAGCAAAAGTTCAAAGTGTCACGATTTCATGACAAGAACGATGGCAAAGCTTTCAACGGCCAAAAGGGTCACGATTTCATGACAGCAAGGACAAGAAGGCATACGGCTACAAAAGGTGTCACGATATCGCGACATGTTATTATTTCATAGCAACAGTTACAAAAAGGTGACAAAGGTGGTAGCAGCGGTTGAGGCCGACAAAGTTGAATCGGGGCCGACGGATTTTAGGGTTTTGCAGCCGACATCTTCTAGGGTTTTACAACGGATGTTCTTAGGGTTTGCAGCCGACATCTTCTAGGGTTTTACAACGGATGTTCTTAGGGTTTGCAGTCGACATCTTCTAGGGTTTTACAGTGGATATTCTTAGGGTTTGCAGCCGACATCTTCTAGGGTTTTACAGCGGATGTTCTTAGGGTTTGCAGCCAACATCTTCTAGGGTTTTACAGCGGAGGTTCTTAGGGTTTGTAGCAAACTTTCTTAGGGTTTGCAGCCGACGTCCTTAGGGTTACTGCCGACTATGATTTGAGAATTGATCTTGATTTTTCTTCTATAAAAGCAGGGCTTCCTCGAGTTTGAAGAGTAAGGTGTGAAGATAGGGTGCGAAGGTGAGTAGAGTGGTTGCGCAAGTGAAGTTCATGTCGGAGCAGAGTGCGAAGTAGTAGTTCGAGTCTGCATATCGTGATTGCGTGTTAGAAGTGCGAAATGTGTAGAGGTGGAGATCTAAGTTCAAAGTGATAGCGCGCAGACAGCAGAAGTGATCGATCATCCGATTGCAGCAGAGAGTGCGAAGAAGTACATAGAAGCGATCGGACAGTGCGAAGTGTTTTGCGAGAACGTGAGAATGCGAAAAAAATAGCACAACGTGTAAGTTTTATTCTATCATTTTTATTATCTTTATTGACTTCCAAGTTGTAGCTTGGTATAAGGGGTTGGTGCCTCTTTCCAGTAGGTGCTGGTAAATTAGGAGTTGGTGCTCCATTCTGTTTGAATCAGATAAAGCCAAGGGGTTGGTGCTCCTTCCAGTTGGTGCTGGTAAAAGATATTGTAAAGTTGTAGCTTTGCATTGACTGGATTTGGATGGTAGTCCAAGCAGTCATTTTTGAGGAGTAGCCACATTGGTGAACCTCGTTAATATGTTGTGTTGTGTGTCATGCTTTCTTGCTGCATTTGATATTTTGTTTATCAGTTTTAAATAGTTGCTGGATTTAAAACTACATATATTAGAAATTTTAAAGATCACACTGATTCACCCCCCTCTCAGTGTCACTGTGATTACAACAATTGGTATCAGAGCTAGGTACCTGAACAGGCTCAATCAGCTAGGGTGATCCCAGTAAGTGACATTATGGCAGGTGGTGAAGGTTTCTCCTCAAACAAGGCACCACTGTTTGATGAAACAAATTATGCTTTCTGGAAGATCAGAATGCAAACATATCTCCAAGCTTTGGGATTTGACATCTGGAATGCAGTAGTCAATGGTTACACAGCTCCTGCTACTTCTCCAACCGACAGCACCGATAAAAAGGAGTTTGAAAATGATTCTAAAGCTAAAAATGCCATCATGTGTGGATTAGTGGACAGTGAGTTGGTCAAAATCATAAACTATGTTTCAGCAAAAGATGTGTGGGACAAACTAGAGAATATTCATGAGGGAGATGACAAGATCAAGGAAGCTAAGCTGCAAACTCATCGAGCTCAATTCGAATCACTAAAAATGACCAACGATGAGAACATAGAAGCCTTCATGCAAAGGGTAAATGGAATCACTAATTCAATGAGAGGTCTCGACGAAAAGTTGGATGATGCTACTATTGTGAAAAAGGTTTTAAGGTCGCTTCCTCACAGGTTTGATTCTAAAGTCTCTGCCATAGAAGAGGCTAAAGACTTAAATCATTTCAGTATGGATGAGATGCATGGTTCCTTGACGGCTTACGAAATGAGAATAGGAAAGTCTAATCCTACAGATAGAGAAGCAGCATTTAAAGCCCAAAAGGGTAAAGACACAAAGCAAGAGTCTGAAGAAGAAGAAATTTCAGATGAAATGGAAGCAAATTTTGTCAGAAAGTTGAGAAAGGGCAAAGGAAAGTACAAAGGAAAACTACCTTTTAAATGTTTCAACTGTGGGGGAATTGGACACTTTGCAACCAAATGTCCTCTCAATGAGAAGGACAAAGGTGAGGAAACTTCACATCAAGAAAAAGGTGAATGGAGAAAGAAATCTAACTTCGAGAAAAGGCAATTTCAAAAAGAAAAGCTTTATATCCAGGAATGCATATTCCTCAGAAGACAACTCTAGTGAGGATTCTAAGAAGGAACAGGTGAAGCTCTATTCATGGCATTTGAAGTCAAAAATTCTGAAAAGGCAAAAATCTCAGAGAAGGAAGAAGGTATGAACTCTATACTGACTATTGAAAAAACTGAGGCTGAAGTAGATTTAGAAGGTGAACTAGTTTCTGCTCTTATAGAATGGAAATCTGAGAAGAGAAAAAATAAAAAACTGTCAAGGAAACTTGAGGATGCAAATGACATTATAACAAGTTTGAAAATATAGTCAGAAGAGTACAAGAAAATGTCCGAAGATCTTGAAGTTCAGGTGACCATGAAGATAGATTGCTGCTTGTAAACTGGAAGAAGAAAATGTTGGTCTTCGAATACAGATACAAGAGCTGGATCGAAAAATTAGCTGCTATTACAAACGTGAAGAAATTTCGATGAAGCTGGACAAAATTTTAAGCGATCAAAGACCCGCAGGTATCAAATTTGGTGCGGGCTTTGTTGAAGGAGAATCATCAGCCAAAAATGTTGAAAGGAGTGAAGACAAGAAACAGGTTGTGGAAAGAACAACTAATCGAGGCAAAAGAAAGAAATGATGCCAGGCACTGAAAAGAGGATTGACAATGATGGTTTTACCAAGGTCACACATCAAAAGAAAAGAAAATCTATGACTCCTGCAACAAACTGGCAAAGACCATCTTTCAGGTTCAATCATTACTTTTATGGTTTCTGTTTCAAATGTAATGCTTATGGACATAAAATTGCTGACTGCAAGTATAATGTAGGACCAAGAAGTTTCACTAGTAGAAATGCTTTTGCTCCTTTAATAAGTTATGCAGTAGAATGCTTCAATTGTCACAACTTTGGGCATATTGCTAGAAACTGTCATAGTACCTCTGTTTCAAATCAAATTCAGAAAAGAAGAGTTCAACCATATAGGGCAAAACAAAGTAGAAATCATTCTGAAAGATATGTGCAAGAGTCTGAAAAGGGGAAATCCAAGCTAGAATCCAATACCACGGTCAAAACAGAATGGAAACAGAAAGAACAACTCAGAGAAGAAAAGGAATCTCTAATAGTACAGACAACCTTCAAGGCTCAAAATAAATGTGTTCCATGGATTCTTGACGGTGGTTGCTCAAGTCATATGACAGGTGATAAACAGAAGTTTGAAAAACTACAGAAATATGAGGGTGGCTCTGTAAAGTTCGAAAACAATGATGGAGCCAAGATAATCGGAAAGGGGTCTGTCAAAATTAGTGATGGGAAAATTAAGTCAGAAGAAGTTCTGTTTGTGGATGGTCTGAAACACAATCTGTTAAGTGTGAGTCAAATCTGTGATAAAGGACATGAAGTAGTTTTCAAGAAGCAGGGTTGTGAAGTCAGAAAAATAAACAGCGGGAAATTAATAGCAACCGGCTCAAGGACGTCTGGAAACCTGTACACACTCTCAGAATCTTCAGAAGGTATGTGCTTCATTGGACAAGAAGAAGAGAACTGGCTGTGGCACAAGAGGCTTGGACACATAAGTTTCGACAACTTAGTGAAAATCAGCTCAAAACAAGCAGTGAGAGATATTCCAACCATTAGAAAACCTTCAAATATTGTCTGTGCCTCATGTCAGAAGGGAAAGCAAACCAGAGTTTCATTCAAAACAAAAGAGTACCACACTAGCAAGCCTCTGGAACTTATACATACAGACTTATGTGGACCCATGAGAACACAAAGCATAAATGGAGACAAATATTTTATGTTATGTATCGATGATTATTCCAGAATGACCTGGATATTTTTCTTAAAAGACAAAACAGAAGCTTTTCAAATGTTCAAATCCTTCAAACATCTAGTTGAGAATGAAACAGGAAAAAGGATTAAATGTTTACGATCAGATAGAGGAGGAGAATTCATTTCAAATGAATTTTTAGAATACTTGTGAAAATCATGGCATCGGGAGACAATATTCAGCGAGCTAGAACTCCCCAGTAGAATGGTGTAGTAGAAAGAAAGAACAGAACTGTTCAGGAAATGGCACGCACTATGCTGGCAGAAAATAAAATAGCAGACAGATTCCGGAAAGAAGCAGTTCACACAGCAGTATACCTCCAAAACAGATATATGTTAAGGACTCATGAAAGCAAAACTCCTTATGAGTTGTGGTTTGGTAGAAAAGCAACAGCAAAACATCTCAAAGTATTTGGCTGTAAGTGTTATATCAGAAATACTGATGACAATCTCGAGAAATTTGAAGATAGAGCGAGATGAAGGTGTCTTTGTTGGATATTCTCCAAAAAGTAAAGCTTACAAATGCTACAACAAGAGACTCAAGAAAATTGTGGATAGTGCAGATGTTAAATTTGATGAAGGTAGAACACGGTTAAGCCGACTTTGAGGAAAACTACCCAATCTATGAAGATGTTTTTGAAGGAGATGAGGTAAATGAAGAAGGAAACAAACCTACAATTGATTCGATTGACTTAATCGATGACTCGAAGCACAAGAAAATAAGAAATTTAAAACTGGCAGCTGGCAGAAAAATCATCCAACAGATCAAATAATTGGAGATCCCACGATTGGTGTTCAAACAAGAAGGAAAGTAATAAGTAATTACTCTCTTTTATCAAGCATTGAGCCCAAAAACATAGATGAAGCCAACAAAGATGATAGCTGGATGAAAGCAATAAATGAAGAGTTAGATCAGATTGAAAAGAACAGAACTTGGGAACTGGTACCTAGACACTGCAAATAAGAATGTAATCGACACCAAATGGATATTTCGAAACAAATTAAATGAAGACGGTCGGGTCATTAGAAACAAAGCAAGACTGGTTTGCAAAGGCTATGCACGGGTCGAAGGCATTGATTTTGAAGAGACTTTCGCACCGAGTGGCTGGACTAGAAGCTATTAGAATGTTTTTGGCACTAGCGGTTCACAAGAACTTCGAGTTTATCCAGATGGATGTAAAATCTGCCTTCCTAAATGGGAAACTTGAAGAAGAGGTCTATATTGAACAACCAGATGGCTTTCAAATTAGTGAAGATCCTAACCTTGTCTGCAAATTAAAGAAAGCATTGTATGGATTAAAACAAGCACCACGGGCATGGTATGCAAGGCTAGATAATTATCTCTCTCAACAGGGATTCAAGAAAGGTTTAGTGGACAATAATCTGTATGTAAAAACAGAAGGTGGGCATCTCATTGTTCTAGTTGTCTATGTAGATGATATCATATTTGGCAGCAACAAAGATGAATCTTGTAAAGACTTAGCAAATAAGATGCAGAATGAATTTGAAATGTCTATGATTGGTGAACTGTCTTACTTTCTTGGGCTGCAAGTTAATCAAAATGAGAAAGGCATATTCATTTCCCAAATCAAATATGTGAAAGAAATGCTAAAAAGGTTCACTATGGAGGACTGTAAGCCAGTCAGCACTCCCATGACAACAGGCTGCAAATTGAGTAAAGAAGACAAATCTCCACCTGTAGACCAAACCATGTACAGATCTATGATTGGAAGTCTACTATATTTAACGACCACTAGACCTGACATTCTACGAGCAGTTTGCATGGTAGCTAGATTTCAGGCCAGTCCCAAAGAGACTCATGTGACAACAGTTAAAAGGATTTTTCGATATCTCAAGGGCACCATGGAGTATGGGTTGTGGTACCCAAAAGGCAAAGACTTCACTCTTATATCATATTCAGATGCAGATTGGGCTGGATGTGTTGATGACAGAAAGAGTACCAGTGGAGGAGCCTTCTATTTGGGGGACAGATTGGTTGCATGGCACAGTAAGAAGCAAGAGTCAGTTTCTTTATCTACAGCTGAGGCAGAATATATTGCAGCAGCAACATGTTGCACACAAGTCTTGTGGATGAAACAAACTTTGAAAGATCTAGGTATTAATTTTAGTGAACCAATATCAGTAAAGTGTGATAACACCAGTGCAATCAACATCTCTAAGAATCCAATAATGCACTCACGGACAAAGCACATTGCTATAAGGTATCATTTCTTGAAGGAGAAAGTTGCAGAAGGAGAAGTTAAATTGGACTATGTCCCAACTACAGAACAAGTAGCGAGATATTTTTACAAAACCTTTGCCCAAGGAAGTATTTGAGTACCTTCGTAGCAAATTAGGAGTAGTCACACTTCCTAAGAAGTGACTAGCTACAAGGATCACTTTCTCAGGGGGAGCATTTGAGTATTTGACTATTCTTTTGCTCATGATCATAATTTGTGTCAGATGCCACAAATTGTGCCTGAGAAGTGTGAGGTTGGACTCAGGGGGAGTCTACAGCAGCCCTTTGGTATTATTGACAAAGGGGGAGAAGAGTTACAGGAATGTATACAGGTGTTGCCAACAATTCCAAAGGGGGAGATTGTTGAGCAAGGTGGTGCAAGAAGTTTGTCATTGTTGTCAACACGAGCGGTTAGATCCAATGATGCGGTGGATAGACAGTTCAGGAGCCATTCAGATGCAGAGAACAAAAATTCAAAGGATAGTCAGATTATGTAAAGTGCAATTCCAAGAAAACAAGAGTGACCCAGTTTCAAAAATTCGAAGAAAAAGACAAGTTAGAAAACTGTCGCGATATCGCGACATGTTTTCTGTCACGATTTCGTGACAGGTCGGAGGAGAGAGAAAGCATAGCCAAAAATGTCACGATTTCATGACGAAAGTGAGGAGAGAGAAAGCACAGCCGAAAATGTCATGATTTCACGACGAAAGTGAGGAGAGAGAAGGCACAGTCAAAAATGTCATGATTTCATGACAAGTCGGAGGAAAGAAAAGACGCAAGGCAAACTGTCATGATTTCGTGACATGCTGGAGGCCAAGGAGCTAAGTCGAGAAACTGTAGCGATTTCGCTACATGTTGAAATTTCACTGGCCGAAGCAAGGAGAAAGCGTTAAGTTGAAAAGTTGTAGCGATTTCGCTACATGTTGAATTTTCGTTGGGAAGGAGGAGAAAGTGTTAAGTGAAAAGTTGTAGCGATTTCGCTACGAATCAAAAGTGCACAAAGCAAAGGTGTAGCGATTTCGCTACGTGTCAAAATTGCACAAATCAAAGGTGTAGCGATTTCGCTACGAGTTGAAAAAGCACAACACAAAGGTGTAGCGATTTCGCTACGAGTTGAAAAAGCATAACACGAAGGTGTAGCGATTTCGCTACAGGTCTAAAGTGCAGAACTCAAAGGTGCAGCGATTATGCTTCAAGTCGAAAGTGTAAGGCACAAGAGTGTAGCGATTTCGCTACGAGTCAATATTTCATGGGTAGAAGCAAAGTTGGAAGCACAAGGCACTAAGTTGTAGCGATTTCGCTACTGCATGAAGCAAGGAATGTACGGAAGCCGAAAGCGTCGCGATTTCGCGACAAAGATGAGGATGACGTCAGCAAAAGCTGAAAGTGTCGCGATTTCATGACAGGTTGCAAGAAAAGCCTCTGGAAGCCAAAAGCGTCGTGATTTCACGACAAAGTCGAGGATGACGTCACAAAAAGTGAAAGTGTCACGATTTCGTGACAGGTTGCAGGAAAAGCCTCTGGAAGCCGAAAGCATCGCGATTTCACGACAAGGATGAGGATGACGTCAGCAAAAGTTCAAAGTGTCACGATTTCGTGACAAGAACGGTGGCAAAGCTTTCAACGGCCAAAAGGGTCACGATTTCACGACAGCAAGGACAAGAAGGCGTACGGCTACAAAAGGTGTCGCGATATCGTGACATGTTATTATTTCGTGACAACAGTTACAAAAAGGTGACAAAGGTGGCAGCAGCGGTTGAGGCCGACAAAGTTGAATCGGGGCCGATGGATTTTAGGGTTTTGCAGCCGACATCTTCTAGGGTTTTACAGCAGATGTTCTTAGGGTTTTGCAGCTGACATCTTCTAGGGTTTTACAGCGGATGTTCTTAGGGTTTGCAACCGACATCTTCTAGGGTTTTATAGCGGATATTCTTAGGGTTTGCAGCCGACATCTTCTAGGGTTTTACAGCGGATGTTCTTAGGGTTTGCAGCCAACATCTTCTAGGGTTTTATAGCGGAGGTTCTTAGGGTTTGCAGCAAACTTTCTTAGGGTTTGTAGCCGACGTCCTTAGGGTTACTGCCGACTATGATTTGAGAATTGATCTTGATTTTTCTTCTATAAAAGCGGGGCTTCCTCGAGTTTGAAGTGTGAGGTGTGAAGATAGGGTGCGAAGGCGAGTAGAGTGGTTGCGCAAGTGAAGTTCATGTCGGAGCAGAGTGCGAAGTAGTAGTTCGAGTCTGCATATCGTGATTGCGTGTTAGAAGTGCGAAATGTGTAGAGGTGGAGATCTAAGTTCAAAGTGATAGCGCGCAGACAGCAGAAGTGATCGATCATCCGATTGCAGCAGAGAGTGCGAAGAAGTACACAGAAGCGATCGGACAGTGCGAAGTGTTTTGCGTAGAAGCAGCAGAATGCAAAAAAATAGCAGACTCTTGGTAAAAGGGGTTGGTGCCTCTTTCCAGTAGGTGCTAGTAAATTAGGAGTTGGTGCTCCATTCTGTTTGAAATAGATAAAGCTAAGGGGTTGGTGCTCCTTCCAGTTGGTGTTGGTAAAATAATTTTGTAAAGTTGTAGCTTTGCATTGACTGGATTTGGATGGTAGTCCAAGCAGTCGTTTTGAGGAGTAGCCACATTGGTGAACCTCGTTAATATGTTGTGTTGTGTGTCATGCTTTCTTGCTGCATTTGATATTTCGTTTATCAGTTTTAAATAGTTGCTGGATTTAAAACTATATATATTAGAAACTTTAAAGATCACACTGATTCACCTCCCTCTCAGTGTCACTGTGATTACAACAGTTTTGATACTAACTGTTATGAACCTCTATTCTCATTAACAATAAATCATTCATCAATATGAAGAAATTTCAAACATGCATCCACAAATAAACTCTACAATAACTATCTACACAATAAAATAGAGGTAGATAATACCCTTGAGGTAGGACAACATCAAGAATCCTCCTTAAGGAATGACTCCACAAGATATCTACTCCATGAGCCAAGACTCTTACAATGAAAAATTTAATTGACTTCCCTTTTACATTTGAGGGTACATCTCTCTTTATACAAGAATTTTATAGTTCACCTTCCATGAGTTAGAAATTCATCCATGTGGTGGTTAAAATTCCATGAGTTACAAAGTGCATAATATTATAATATGACACTATGTTATATATTATTATAATTTTATGTGTGAACTAGTCCATAATACAATATTATATTATATCTCCACATTCATATCCTTAGATAACTAATATCTACCAAATATGTGGTTATCCAACTATACTTTGGCTACTGAAGAATGGTGTATAAACCTATCACTTGTGTGATTTGATCCTTAAAAATCTTATTCATATTTCTAAAGCATTTACCATCATGCCTATTCAAGTTACATAAAATATAATAAAGGATGGTCTAAAAAATAACTAAAAAGTGTATGTGTATATAATGGTTATGATAAATCCATAAAAAACCTTAGAGGTAGTTGAGAGTAACCACGAGTATGGAGGTGGTTGAGTGGAACCAAAACAAAGTGTATAGATGGTCGAAAGAGACCACAAATTTGGTGGTGGTTATGGATTGAATAGATAAAAACCCTTGGTATATGCACACTGATTGATAAGTATGAAGATACATCTAAGAAGGACTATAGAAGACACACCCTAACTATAGAATATTACAATTACTGCATATAGATGTAAAATGATCATGGAGATTGTATCATAATAAAAACATTAGAATGGAAGAATTGATAAAGACCTTGTTTAAAATAACACCTAATTAGTCATAAGGCCCAAAGAGGTAAGTGAGACTCACATTTTCTTGTGTTCGTGGAGAGGTCAATTCTTAGCTAAAATTGATTTATGGGAAGGTGCTAGACTAAATTAATTTTATCAATGGATAATAGGATGCATTATGCCATTGTCGAGTCAACAAGATGTATTGTGGTTGTGTCTGGATAATGTGTTGTATGTTTGCATTGTTTGATGAGTATGGAGATACATATAAGGAGTGCAAAGAGATGCAATTGTACAAAAGAGACACACCAAGTGTAGAATATTCTAGTTGTTGCACAAAGATATAAAATAATCATGGAGATGGTATTATAATAAATATATTAGAGTGAAAGACTTGATAAACACCTTGTTGTAAACTATACCTAAGTAGACTTAAGATACAAAGAGGTAGGTGAGACTCATATTTCTTTATGTTTGTGGGTAGGTCAAGTCTTAGACATAACTAATTTATGGAAGGTATTGGACTATAAATTAATTTTGTCCATGGACAATAGGATGCATTGTACCATTGTCTAGTCAACAAGATATATTGTGGTTCTCTCTAGATAATGGGTTGTATGGTTGCATTGTTTGGTTAATAGGTAAGAATCAACAAGTAATTGGATGCAACCACTCTTAAAGCTATCAGAATAAAAATATACAGACTTGTATCCTTCACCACCTTTAATCTTTAAATTTAATACAAGGTATATGAACCTAATTTTCCACACATATTCCATGTTTTTATAATATTTATAGTTTTTTTTTTTCAATTAGTTATACAAGATTGAAATGATACCTACCCATATTACATTATCACCACATAGTGGTATTACAACAAAACTTGGATATTATCTATGTATCATTTGAAAAGATTCAAACCTTGGTATCCTCATTGAATGTTGATGTATCTAACTAATTGAGCTAATGCCATTCGATAAAAAATTAACACATTCTATATTTTCATAAAATTTAACTTGATATATATTTTTATTATATATAATGAATTGTATATAAAATATATTAACAAGTGTAGATATAAGTAAAGTTAAGAGTTTCCTGGTGGCTTTCACAAATTGTAGTGCTATGGCTAAAAACTAAAGATTTGAAACAACTAGGGTTTGAAGAGTGGCTTCCGAACATTGCAGTGTGATAGCCAAAAACTACAAATATGTGAGATGGCTAGGGTTTTAAAAACAAAGTTCTTTACCTAGATGAAATAAAAATTGGTGGATACATGCAACCAAGATGCAGTGTGAATTTGCGGGTGAATGCAACATGGGTGTAGTTCTTTACCATGGATGTAATTCTTTACCACCGCATGTAGGCCCAAGAGCCTAGATTGTCTAGCTTCAAAGCTTCTTCCATGCATGTACTATGAGCTTTTGTTCAAACATTTCATTATGGTGTAAATATTTCCAACTGCAAAGTAAGGTACTATTCAGAGTTATCCTTATTTTTTTCTTTTTTTGTGTGTGGCTTCCTCTCTTTTTGATGGTAACCTCTTCAAGGGGCCTACCACCTACCTATTTTGGATATGTGGTGCAAAACAAAGGTACTAAAGGAGAAATTGGGAGATCTTTGAGAGGTATTAAGCATGCAACTATTAAAGAGGGAAAATATAATAGATCACAAAACCTTTAGCCCTCAATAAATTTCTAAAAAAATTATTGAGTTATCATGATTCAATGTAAAACCAAATTCTTTTAAATAAAGAATTTCCTATTTATCCAAGCAGGCATAAATTTTCTGCTTCACAGGTTTCTAGCTGATGGAGTAGGATTTGTAAAATTGGATAAGGGAAGTGTAGAAACCAAAGGAAGATATAGAACTTAAATTTTGCCCTAAGGGCTTCTTCATAGCCATTTTCAACTACTTGGAGGACAAGAAGAGGATTCAAAATGGGGTCCTTACTTCATGGTAAGTGCATGTCTTTTTATGCTCTCCCTCTAGAATTTTAGAATGAGGAAAACTTGAACGAAATTGGAAACATATTTGGAGAATATATAGTAATGTTGAAAGTAACTAAACAGGCTCGTGTAACTAACTTTACCCATATTTATCTCCATGTAGACAAGTTGCACCCTATTTTGGAGGTAATTATTCTAAGTGCAAGGGATTATGAGTGGACCCAAGACCTAGATTATGAGAATGTGCCCTTTTGATGCAGATTTTACCATACTCATGGCCATATCTTGTGGAACTCTCATACCCTTATGCAAAAAGTGGAGGATATAGAGAAAAAGAAGGATCTAGTAGGGATGAAGGAAGAGTGGGAATATCCAAAGTTGGCAAACAAAAAGGATAAACATGTGTGGTAGAAGAAATGGAAAGAAAAAATTCAACAAACAAATAAATTTATGATTGTACAAGAGATAAAAAAAGAGATGGAGGAATCCATGCATATCACTTGAGAGGATTGTGAACAAAGAAACAAGGAAGGGAGTAAGGGAAAAACGCAATAAAAATTCTTATCAAATAGTCAATAAAAAATCTTGAAAATCCAAAGGAAGGGGATTTAATCTAGAGGAATCCACAACTAAGGTTGAGTTACGAATATACTTTGATGAATGTTAATGAGCATATTCAACATGAAGATATTTTGGGTGAAATATCCTCAGACCCTCCTTTGAAGGGACCTTCTCAATTTGAAAATGAGGAGATTGGCCAAACCCTCCTACAATAAGGACCTATTCCTAAAAAATGTGGTAACCTCTTCCTCAAACTCCTCCTTAATTCCTAATGTACATGATATTTCTATTGTCCCTTTCAATTATAGCTTCTTGTAGACCTTGAACCTTGAAGGAAATAAAAAAGAGGACACTAAAGAAGTGAAGAGGAGGAAAAAATCAAAAGACTTTGGGAACCTCTCCTTGAGTGCTCTACGTTTAGGACTAAAATCTACCTCAATTATCAAAATAAATAAATACAAATTAATTTACGTAAGGAGAGGAAAGAAATATTTGATAGAGTTCTTGGAAGATACAGGGAAGACACTCATGGATTTTGCACTAGTGGTTCTCCTAAGTACAAATGTTTTGGTAGGAAAATTCTTCACAAGTGGTTCATAATGAAGATCCTCTTCTAGAATATACGTGGATTACACTCTTTAAGAAAATATAGTTCTTAAGAGAAGGATAGGCTTGAAGGGCCTTGACATAATTATTATTCAAGAAACCAAGCTGAATCTAGAAGATATGGCTTGTAAAACTGATCAAATTTGGAAAGGAGAAGAAGGTATGGCAAATGCAACTAAGGGATAGGCAAGGGGTTTGGAAATTATATGGAATTATAGAAAGTGTATTATGGTGGAATGCATTGTAGGTAATTGGTGGATTTCTATTAAGTCTAGATTGGTATCTTCCCTTCTCCAAGTTTGGATTATGAATATTTATGGTCCTATTGATGGTAATCGCAAATTGGAGTGTTGGAATAATATTATCTTTTCTCATGACTAGTCTAGAAATGATAATTGAAAAATCAAAGGATATATCAATGCTATTTGAAACCTAAGTGAGAAGAAGGGGGGTAAGGAAATTGGACAAAAGCAGTGAGGACTTTGACTCTTTCATCTCTAGCCTCAACTTAATTGATGTGGTCCCAAAAAAGGGGTAGTTTACATGGAATAATAGAATATTTGGGAAGGCCTTTGTGGCTAAGAGATTGGATATATTCTTTGTTATTGAGAGTTGCCTTGAGGTGTATTATTTCATGGAGTCCTTTGTCCTTTTGTGCCCTATCTCAGGCCATTAGCCCATTTCCATAAGTTTGAATATTTCAACCTATCCAAGATAATATTCCTTTAAATTTGAAAGCATGTGGCTACTTCACTTGATCAAGAAGAGAAATTTGGGATCTGGTGGGGAGAAGAAAGGCCAAAGTGGGGCACTAATAAGTATCTTCTAGAAAAAATACTTAGTTTTATCAAGAGAAAAATAAGGATCTAGAACAAGGAAGTCTTTGGGGATATTTTCAAACAAAAGGAAGCTAGACAAGGATGTTGCTCTTATTCAATGATAGATGGAGTCCCAAGGGTTTATTGAGGCCCTTCTTAGCTATGAGAATAATCTCAGTAGATGAGTGGATGACCAAGAGTTGAATAATTTTTTTTTTTGGAAATAAAAATCAAGAATTAATTGGTTGAAGGAAGGAGATAGAAACTCTGCCTTCTTCCTTTGAACCACTATCGAACACAAAAATTTGAATAGAATTTCCAAATTGACTAACCCTAAGGAAGATATCATTGAGTAATTTCAAGAGATTGACCTTTTTGCAGAGAACTATTCCATATGCATCTTAATTGAACCACTTATAGAAAGAGTTCAATCAAGAGAAAGAGTCTTGTCTACGATTTCCTCGATGGTCACCTAAGAGCAAAATGAATGTCTTAATAAGATTATTAGTCTAGAAGATGTGGAATGTGATGTTTTCAACCTTAAGAAATGGAAATATCTTAGGCCTAATGGTTTTCCCATCAATTTCTACCATCATTATTGGGATATCACTAAGAATTATATCCATCAGGTGGTGGATGCTCATAAATCTAAGCAAATTCTAAGAACCCTAAACTCCACTTTTTTTACTCTAATCCCTAAGACCCATCAAGCTACTCATATGAAGAACTTTAGACCCATATCCTTGTGTAATTCCACTTACAAAATTATCACTAAAGTGATGGCTAACAGACTCCATAAGATTATGGACTCAATCATTTCTTGGGAGTAGGAAGGATTTGTGCATGGTAGAAAAATCTTGGATAGCATCCTTATCACTCCCACTCCATGAAGAATAGTAGATTTATAGGAATGCTTATTAAGTTAAACATGGCTAAAGCTTATGATTGGGTTAATAAAATCATACTTTTAAAAATCTTGGATAGAATTGGATTTTGTCATGAGTGGATTGAGTGGGTGAAAGCATGTATCTCCTTGGTCATAGTTTTAGTCTTGGTGAATGGTTCTCCTACTAAGTTCTTTTCTATGTATAGAGGCCTGAGATAGGGGGACCATTTTTGCTCCTTACCTCTATTATTTTGGCAAAATATCTAGGGAGATTTATCAAAAAAGATAAGAGCTATGGTCACTTAAAGGGTTTTTATGTGTCTAAGGATGCGCATAAGATTTCTCACCTCTAGTTTATGGATGATACTTTGCTGATGGGTGAAGCCACTCTCAGGGAGGCATGAATATTTAAGAATAATTTAGAGGATTATATGGCTACCTTTGGAGGGGCAATCAATATGATGAAGTCAAGGTTTTTCTTCAACACTCCTATTTTTATCCAAGCGAATATTTCCAAGTTTCTTAGCTTTGAGAGGTCCTCTCTTCCTTTCAAGTACTTGGGATTTCCTTTGACTGACTCTAATCCTAAAATATTAGATTGGAGAGAGGTTACAAGAATGCAATTTTAAATGGTTTTCTCGAGTAGCAGATTAACCCTTCTCAAGTCCATTCTCCAAGCTCTTTCGATCTACTTCTTCTCTGCTTTATTAGCACCTACAAATATTTTAGAACAACTCCAAAAACTTTAAAAAGAATTTTTTTGGTGTGATCCCTCTCTAGAAAGAGAATGGCCTCTTGTTGCTTGGAAAGATATTTGCCAACCTCTTTAGGAGGGGGGCCTTGGAATCAAAGATCTTTACATCTTCAACAAAGCCCTTAATGGGAAACCATTTTGGAGATTTTACAATGTAGAGAACCTTTTTTGGGCCAAATTTCTTAAGCAAAAACATATCCTTGAGGTGGACTAGAAGAAGTTGATCAGGCTTGAACACTTTCCCCCAAGTTCTCTCTAGACAAGTCTAACATCCTACAACACATATGTGTGGTTTTAAACCTTCTAAAAAATTAGGGATGACAACCATGCTCTCTTCTAGGAGGATGCGTGAAACCATTATGAACCTTTAAGAGAAGATAATTCCTTGATTGATTTGAATGAGGATTTTGAAGAGGAGGATTGGAGTCGAGTCAAGGATTACGTTTAGGGCCATCCCATTCCCCATGAGACTGGTCGGGTGGTTCTTCAATTATGAAAGAACCTTGATGTTAGCTTATTCAAATAAAGAAAGTTGATAAAAAAAACTTTGAGGAATCATCTCTAGTATGAAGCTTTCCTACTATAAGGGACTAGACTTGTCAAGTTGGGGGAGAAGTAGAGATGAAAACTTTACTACCAAGAAAGCTTACAATTTTCTTATGGAGGTAAACTTCAATGGGGATAGAAATCAAATTTGGTAGAGAATATGGAGGAAAGGTGTTTGGACCAAGATCTCAATTTTTGTTTGGTTGGTGGTGCAAGATAAAATATTAACTGGTAATAAATTGATGAAGAAAGGCTACTATGGCCCCTTTATATGCCCAAATTGTGAAGTTAATATTGAAACCATCAACCATCCTTCATTTCTTGCCCCTTTGCTTAGTCCCTCTGGAGAGACTTTGTAAACTCTTGGAGAGGGCCCCTCCATAATTTTTAGACTATAAGGGATCTAATTTTGGAGAGGGTTGGCCAAAACTCTGATCCTGACTATATTAGAGCCATTTGGGAATGGACCCTCACATTATTTGGTTGATTTGGTTATAGAGAAATAAAAAAATATTTAGGGATGAATCAATTTCAAACCTAGATTTCTGTTGAATCTATTTTGGTCAAGCAGTGGGAGGGTTGGGATAAACCCGTAGATAACAATCTTAGAGATATCAAGAATTAATGGCTGGGCCAACATTTAGATGACAATAGCATTTGGTGCCCAATCAAGAAAAATAAAGACTCTAAGAATCATACAAAAACCAGTTGGCAACCTCCCCATAAAGGGTTTGTCAAGTTCAAATTTGATGGTTCATCCCAGGGGAACTCGGGTAAAGTTGGCGTGGGTAGCATTTTTCATTTTGACCAAGAGAATATGAAAGGTCATTTTTTAGTTAGCCTTGAAGATACCACTAACAATCATGCTGAGGCATATACCCTCCTGAAGGGTTGTTGTGAGCTCTTAAACAAAATTGACAGAATATTTATGTTGAAGGGGATTCCTAGGTGATCATCAACCAAATAAAATACGATAATGATCTTCCTCACTCTCTAACTAGAGGCTAGAGGATATTATTCAAACTATAAAAGAACTTCGATACTCGTTTCAATCCTTAGAGTACTTTCATGTGCAAATATTTGCAAACAAGGTGGTTGATGCTATTGCTAATTAGGGAGTGGATAGAGGTCTTAGAAAGATCACCTAGATAAACCAATTTGTTGACATGGATGCTCCTAAGGGCACCATTTGTAATATTATTTCTCTGATCAATAAAGATAATGAAGGTGCACTTAGCGCTAGTAATGGTGAAAGTAGGTTGGAGAAAGCTTTATAATTACTGCAATCTGCATGAGCCTTGAATAATTGATTTTTTGTTGACCTTTCTAGCTGATACATGCATGACTTATTGGCTAATTTACTTTGGGCTAGACATGCTTTTTGAGTGTGACGAAGAGGATAAGCAAGGTACGAACCCTAGGCTATTGTGGTGGAACAAATACTCTTACCTCCTTAAAACTTATACCTCCTTAAAACTTACTTGAAAAGAATATTTTCCAAAAATAAAAATTAAGAATTCTCCAACTACATAATATTTGAAAATCAAACCTTAAAATTAAAAAAATTCAACTATAAAATTCGAGTATTTAGAGGTTAAAATTCAATCCTATTGTGAAGTGTCTAGCCACTTATCCCTCGACTATAACCAGTCATAAAAATTTATAATATTCAACTTAAATTTTAAAAAACAAGCAAAATCATTTATTTTATAAGAACTCCGAATTGTTTTGAAAAAGAAATAAAAAAATATAGAAAGATTTAAATTCAATGACCTAAATTTATGTGATAGATGGTCCATATCCTCTCTTCATATGATGCCACTAAACCCCAGATGGATTGGGAAAATGAAACACAATTAAAGTGCAGTGTATATGACTGAAACCTGAAGCAAAACAAATTACAAATCATCCTTTAAAACATATAATATAAATTATTATTTTATATTTAATTATGTCTTTAAAAAATTCTTACCATCCCAAATATCAATACGATTAAATAAATTTATATCAAATTACTCGGTTGACCGAAAAGACGCAGTCGTTCACTGAACCACAACATAGCCTTTGGAAAATAAGTTACATTTTTTTTATAATCACAAGGCACTTCTATTATTATATTTAAAAAAAGAGGAGAAGGGGAGAAGAATTATTACATATAGAGATTATATTTTAAAAAGAGCTGAGGAGAAGAATTTCAGAAGAGCAGACAAGACCAGAAAAAAATGCAGAATAGAAAAGAAAAGAGAGATATTGTTATCTGTGTTGCGGTCCATGTTGAGTTTATCTTAAGTTGCTGTGGTGAAGATATGTATGGGAAGATATTTATGGAGATCATGAAGGCAGTGCGCCAGTTATTTAAATCAAAATGCCTCTCCATTGCTCTCACCATGGCCAAGAATTCGCAATTCAAACATTGGCAGAGGAGGAAAAGCACACGGTTGATGTTCCCACGCTACAGCTCGGCTGTGACTCTGTGCTTGAAGAAGTCGGTAGATCCAAATCCAGAACGATCTTCTGTGAAGATAAAACCAAATAAATTTATCATGCCAACCATTCAGTCATTCGGAATTTTAACTGAAACCAATCATTTGTAAAATTTTGTCAAAACTACAATGGGAGATGTGGACGTGAAGGTATACCATTGCCGTTTAAAATGATCGGTTTTCTCCAGCATGGATGCCATTGACTGCATTCTTGTCAGTCACATAGGTAACAACTGGATTAAAAATTTTAATTTTTTATGTAGTAATTTCGTTACACTTTAATACCTCTTCTTCTGCCTCTCCCTATTAATTGCCCAAGGTGATGGAGTGTTATTATTGGTACTAAGCAGATTTGTTTAATAAGTTGAACGGTTCCTTTTGTGGCCTATGGTTTTGATATGCTCTGAATGATCTGACCTCAATTATACCACCAAATATTATTTAAAAAATAAAAATAATAATTAAAAAAATAAATTATAAATTTTTTTTATTTTTTTTAAATCTTATTAATAATAACGTGTTTAACTATATTAATTGTATGTAAAATAAAACATATAAACTAACGTGTTTAACTTTGAATGTTTATATTTTTATTTAATTTAATTTTATTTACAATTAATTTTTTTCAATTGGTTATGTGAGATTGAAATGGGTCCACTTGTATTACATAGTTACAACAAAGCTTGAATATTACAACAAAGCTTGAATATTATGTATGTATTGGTTGACAAGATTTGAACTTGAATCTCCTTTAAATATTAAAGAATCTAATCAGTTGAGCTAATGCCACTCGATAATTTTATTTACAATTATTAAATATATTATATATTAAATATAAAATTAAAGATAAATAATAATAATATATGTTTGTCTATGTAAAAACATAAAATTAGCATGTCTTTGGGTTCTCATTAAAGAGACCTTAAGTTGAAATCATAGGTGGATGGCTACGAAGAATAGCTTGTTTCTAGGGACGCCACTTGCATTATCGGTGATGTGACCCGGTTTCAATCCCTACGGTGGATGTGTACAAGAAGTATTACTTAAAAAAAAAACACAAAATTAGTATGGAGACCTTAAGTTGAAATCATAAGTGGATGGCTATGAAGAATAACTTATGTTTCTACGGACGCCACTTGCATTATCGGTGATGTGACCCAGGTTCAATCCCTAGGGTGGATGTGTACAAAAAGTATTACTAAAAAAAACACAAAATTAGTATGTCTTTGGGTTCTCATTAAAAGGACCTTAAGTTGAAACTATAGGTGGATCGCTACAAAGAATAACTCATGTTTCTATTTAAAAAAATAAAAAAAACATAGAGTAAAGATGTTTATGATAGAAAGTAAGGCATATCTCATTATCATTATTAATACAAATAACTCATTTGTCTATATTACTATTGAAAGAGAAGATTGTATGCACTAAGATATTCGAATTAAAAGCAAGAGTTTGATTTGTGTATATGGTTGAAAAAATAGTTTTTTTTAAAGAAGGAATATATATTATAAACAAGTGGTTCTCGCTCTTTGTTTCCAATAGATTTCCTTTTGATTAGAAACACGAGTTTCTTTCATCGCTTTGCCTTAATAGGTAGACAAAGAAATTCTTTGTCTTACGTTTAAGACTTCAATGGCCCGGTGATGGACACTATACAAGGTATGCAACAAGCAACAATCAACAAATAATTTTTTTGAAAATATTTTCACTGCTTCGGCTCTCCCTAATCTTGCAGTGCAACAAGAGATACTTAATTGTATCCCCTAGAATATTTCAACCAAGCAAAACTAAGCCCTTTTTAGTCCCGTAGATAAGGAAGAGATGAGGAGCATAGTTTTTAAAATTAAAAAAATATCCAGAGTTCGATGGTTTTCCAATTGAATTCTTTAAGGCTTTTTGGGATGTCATAGGTGAGGATTTAACCAAGGCTTTTGAAGACTATTGTTCAAATAGAACTAAACTTTAGGATTTGAACCACACTTTCCTCGCTTTGATTTCAAAAGTGGGACAAGTCTCCAGCCTTGGAGATTTTTGCCCGATTGCTCTCTACAATGTGACCTATAAGATAATCACTAAGTTGATGGCTGAAAGGCTTAAGAAAATTATGGATAACATAATCTCCTAAGAACAATAAGGATTTATGGAGGGGCATCAAATTTTGGATGGGGTTATTCTAGCCTAGGAGGCTATCCACTCAATGCAGCAATATGGCCGAAGAGGTATGTTTAATAAACTAGACATGTCTAAGGCTTGTGATAGAGCCCTCTAGTAGTTTCTAGATCAAATGCTAACACATTCTATATTTTCATAAAATTTAACTTGATATATATTTTGATTATATATAATGAATTGTATATAAAATATATTAACAAGTGTAGGTATAAGTAAAGTTAAGAGTTCTCCTGGTGGCTTTCAAACATTGTAGTGCTATGGCCAAAAACTGCAGATTTGAAACAACTATGGTTTGAAGAGTGGCTTCCGAACATTGCAGTGTGATAGCCAAAAAATACAAATCTGTGAGATGGCTAGGGTTTGAAAAACAAAGTTCTTTACCTAGATGAAATAAAAATTGGTGGACACATGCAATCAAGATGCAATGTGAATTGGTGGGTGAATGCAACATGGGTGTAGTTCTTTACCATGGATGTAGTTCTTTACCACCGCATGTAGGCCCAAGAGCCTAGATTGTCTAGCTTCAAAGCTTCCTCCATGCATGTACTATGAGATTTTATTCAAACATTTCATTATGGTGTAAAGATTTCCAACCACAAAGTAAAGTACTATTCATAGTTATCCCTATTTTTTTCTTTTTTTGTGTGTGGCTTTCTCTCTTTTTGATGGTAACCTCTTCAAGGGGCCTACCACCTCCCTCTTTTGGAGATGTGGTGCAAAACAAAGGTACTAAAGGAGAAAGTGGAAGCTCTTCGAGAGGTATTAAGCATGCAACTATTAAAGAGGGGAAAGATAATATATCATAAAACCCTTAGCCCTCAATAAATTCCTAAAAAAAACTATTGAGTTATCGTGATTCAATGTAAAACCAAAATCCTTTAAATAAGGATTTTCCTATTTATCCAAGCAGGCATTCATTTTTGGCTTCACAAGTTTCTAGCTGATGGAGTAGGATTTGTAAAATTGGATAAGGGAAGTTTAGAAACCAAAGGAAGATATAGAACTTAAACTTTGCCCTAAGGGCTTCTTCATAGCCATTTTCAACTACTTGGAGGATAAGAAGATGATTCAAAATGGGGGCCCTTACTTCATGGTAAGTGCATGTCTTTTTATGCTCTCCCTCTAGAATTTTAGAATGAGAAAACCTTGAAATAAATTGGAAATATATTTTGAGAATATATAGGAATGTTGAAAGTAACTAAATAGGCTTGTGTAACTAACTTTACCCAGATTTATCTCCATGTAGACATGTTGCACCCTCTTTTGGAGGTAATTATTCTAAGTGCAAGGGATTATGAGTGGACCCAAGACTTAGATTATGAGAATGGGCCCTTTTGATGCAGATTTTACCATCCTCATGGCCATATCTTGTGGAACTCTCCTACCTTTAAGCAAAAAGTGAAGGAGATAGAGAAAAAGAAGGATCTAGTAGGGAAGAAGGAAGAGTGAGAATCTCCAAAATTGGCAAACAAAAAGGATAAACATGTTTGGTAGAAGAAAGGGAAACAAAAAATTCAACAAACAAACAAATTTATGATTGTACAAGAGATAAAAAAAGAGATGGAGGAATCCATGCATATCACTTGAGAGGAATGTGAACAAACAAACGAGGAAGGGAGTAAGGGGAAAACATAATGAAAATTCTTACCGACTAGTCAATAAAAATCTTGAAAATCCAAAGGAAGGGGCTTTAATCTAGAGGAATCCACAACTAAGGTTGAGTTATGAATATACTTCTATGAATGCTAATGAACCTATTCAACATGAAGATATTTTGGGTTAAATATCCTCAGACCCTCCCTTGAAGGGACCTTATCAATTTGAAAATGAGGAGATTGGCCAAAACCTCCTACAATAAGGACCTATTCCTAAAAAATGTGGTAACCTCTTCCTCAAATCCTTCTTAATTCGTAATGTATATTATATTTGTATTGTCCCTTTTAATTATAGCTTCTTGTAGACCTTGAATCTTGAAGGAAATAAAAAAGAGGACACTAAAGAAGTGAAGAGGAGGAAAAAATCAAAAGACTTTGGGAACCTCTCCTTGAGTGCTCTATGTTTAGGACTAAAATCTACCTCATATACCAAAATAAAGACATGCAAATTAATTTACTTAAGGAGAGGAAGCAAATCTTTGATAGAGTTCTTGGAAGATACAGGGAAGACACTCATGGATTTTGGACTGGTGGTTCTCTTAAGTACAAATGTTTTGGGAGGAAAACCCTTCACAAGTGGTTCATAATGAAGATCCTCTCCTGGAATATACGTGGATTACACTCTTTAAGAAAATATATTTCTTAAGAGAAGGATAGGCTTGGAGGGCCTTGACATAATTATTATTCAAGAAACCAAGCTGAATATAGAAGATATGGCTTGTAAAACTGATCAAATTTGGAAAGAAGAAGAAGGTATGGCAAATGCAACTAAGGGATAGGCATGGGGTTTGGAAATTATATGGAATTCTAGAAAGTTTATTATGGTGGAATGCATTGTAGGTAATTGGTGGATTTCTATTAAGTTTAGATTTGTATCTTCCCTTCTCCAAGTTTGGATTACGAATATTTATGGTCCTATTGATGGTAATCGTAAATTGGAGTGTGGGAATAATATTATATTTTCTCATGACTAGTCTAGAAATGATAATTGAAAAATTGGAGGAAATTTCAATGCTATTTGAAACCTAGGTGAGAATAAAGGGGGTAAGGAAATTGGACAAAAGCAGTGAGGACTTTGACTCTTTCATCTCTAGCCTCAACTTAATTGATGTGGTCCCAAGAAAGGGGCAGTTTACTTGGAATAATAGAATATTTGGGAAGGCCTTTGTGGCTAAGAGATTGGATATATTCTTTGTTATTGAGAGTTTCCTTGGGGTATCTTTTTTCATGGAGCCATTTGTCCTTTTGTGCCCTCTCTCAGGCCATTGACCCATTTCCATAAGTTTTAATATTTCAACCTATCCAAGACAATATTCCTTTAAATTTGAAAGCATGTGGCTACTTCACCTGATCGAGAAGGGAAATTTGGGATCTGGTGGATAGAATAAAGTTCAAAGTGGGGAACTAATAAGTATCTTCTAAAAGAAATACTTAGTTTTATCAAGAGAAAAATAAGGATCTAGACCAAGGAAGTATTTGGGGATATTTTCAAATAAAAGGAAGCTATACAAGGATGTTGCTCTTCTTCAATGATAGATGGAGTCCTAAGGGATTACTGAGGCCCTTCTTAGCTATGAGAATAATCTCAATAGATGAGTGGATGAAAAAGAGTTGAATGATTTTTTTTTGGAAATAGAAGTCAAGAATTAACTGGTTGAAGGAAGGAG
This sequence comes from Wollemia nobilis, assembly GCA_028583015.1. NCBI lineage: Eukaryota > Viridiplantae > Streptophyta > Pinopsida > Araucariales > Araucariaceae > Wollemia > Wollemia nobilis. The sequence goes on from JAQPPZ010001808.1 coordinate 6,229,431, forward strand.
ATAGAAACTTTGCCTTCTTCCTTCGAACCACTATCGAACACCAAAATTTGAATAGAATTTCCAAATTGACTAACCCTAAGGAAGATATCATTGAATAATTTCAAGAGATTGACCTTTTGGTAGATAACTATTCCAGATGCCTCCTAATTGAACCACTTATAGAAAGAGTTCAATCAAGAGAAAGTGTCTTGTCTACAATTCCCTCGATGGTCACCTAATAGCAAAATGAATGTCTTAATAAGATTGTTAGTCTAGAAGAAGTGGAAGGTGATGTTTTAAGCCTTAAGAAAGGGAAATATCTTAGGCTTGATGGTTTTCCCATCAATTCCTACCAGCATTATTAGGATATCATTAAGAATGATATTCATCAGGTGGTGGAGGAGGCTCATAACTCTAAGAAAATTCTGAGAACCCTAAACTGCACTTTTTTTACTCTAATCCCTAAGACCCATCAAGATACTCATATGGAGAACTTTAGACCCATATCCTTGTGTAATACCACTTACAAAATTATCACTAAAGTGATGGATAATAGACTCCAAAATATTCTAGACTCAATCATTTCTTGGGAGTAGGGAGGATTTGTGCATGGTAGAAAAATCTTGGATAGCATCCTCATCACTCCCACTCCATGAAGAATAGCAAATTTATAAGAATGCTTATTAAGTTAAACATGGCTAAAGCTTATGATTGGGTTAATCAAATCGTACTTTTAAAAATATTGGCTAGAATTTGATTTTGTCATGAGTGGATTGAGTGGGTGAAAGCATGCATCTCATTGGTCATAGTGTTAGTCTTGGTGAATGGTTCTCCTACTAGGTTCTTTGCTATGTCTAGAGGCCTGAGACAGGGGGACCCTTTTTATCCTTACCTCTATTATTTTGGCAAAATATCTAGGGAGATTTATCCAAAAAATAAGAGCTATGGTCACTTAAAGGGTTTTTATGTGTCTAAGGATGAGCATAATATTCCCCACATCTAGTTCATGGATGATACTTTATTGATGGGTGAAACCACTCTCAGGAAGGTATGAATATTTAAGAAGAATTTGGAGGATTATATGGCTACCTCTGGAGTGGCAATCAATGTGATGAAGTCAAGGTTGTTATTCAATACTCCTATTTTTATCCAAGCGAATATTTCCAAGTTTTTGAGCTTTGAGAGGTCCTCTCTTCCTTTCAAGTACTTGGAATTTCCTTTGTATAACTCTAATCCTAAAATATTAGATTGAAGAGAGGTTACAAGGATGAAATTTTAAATGGTTTTCCTCAAGTAGCATATTAACCCTTCTCAAGTCCATTCTTCAAGCTCTTTTGATCTACATCTTCTTTGCTTTATTAGCACTTGTAAATATTTTAGAACAACTCCAAAAACTTTAAAATATTTTTTTGGTGTGATCCCTCTCTAGAAAGAGAATTGGAAAGATATTTGCAAACCTCTTTAGGAGGCGGGCCTTGGAATTAAAGATCTTTACATCTTCAAAAAATCCCTTAATGGGAAACTATTTTGGAGATTTTGCAATGGAGAGAACCTTTTTTGGGCCAGAGTTCTTAAGAAAAAACATATCCTTGAGGTGGACTAGAAGAATTTGATCAGGCTTGAACACTTTCCCCCAAGTTCTCTCTAGACATGTCTAACATCCTACAACACATGGGTGTGGTTTTAAACCTTCTAAAAAATTAGGGATGACAACCATGCTCTCTTCTAGGAGGATGCGTGGAACCAATATGAACGGTAGCTTTATTTAATAATTTATGGAGTGTTATTATTGGGTGATTTATATAATAAGTTGAACGGTAGCTTTTGTGGCCTATGATTTTAATTCTATTTTTATTGGCCTATGGTTTTAATTCTATTTTTATTGTTTTTAGGAGAATTATGCATTAGCACTATTTTATTTTTAAATGTTATTTTTGACACCTAAAATTGAAAAATATGGTCCTTTGGACACCTTAATGTATGGGTGTTTTATATTGAGAAGGATATCCTTTGTTAATATGATCTAAAATATGTGATTTTAATTATACCACCAAATATTCCTTAAAAAAATAAAAATAATAATAATTTTTTTTTTATAAAGTTTTTTAAATTTTTTTAAAATCCTGTTAATAATAACGTGTTCAATTTTGAATGTTTATACTTTTATTATATTTGATTTAATTTTATTTACACTTAATTTATTTTTTCAATTAGTTATATGAGATTGAAATATGCCCTACCAATATCGAGGAATCTAACCAGTTGAACTAATGCCACTTGATAATGTTATTTACAATTATTAAATATATTATATGTTAAATATAAAACTAAACATAAATAATAATAATAATATATTTATCTATGTAAAAACACAAAATTTGTATATCTTTGAGTTCTCATTAAAGAGACCTTGAAACCATAGGTGGATGGCTTTGAAAAATAACCTATGTTTCTATTTAAAAAAATAAAAAATACATCATAATTCTATTTAAGAGTAAAGATGTTTATGATCCAAAGTAAGGCATATCTCATTATCATTATTAATACAAAATAACTCATTTGTATATATTACTATTGAAAGAGGAGATTTTATGCACTAGGATATTCAAATTAAAAGTAAGAGCTTGATTTGTGTATATGGTTGAAAAAATAGTTTTTTGAAAGAAGGAATATATATTATAAACAAGTGGTTCTCGCTCTTTGTTTCCAATAGATTTCCTTTTGATTAGAAACACGAGTTTCTTTCATCGCTTTGCCTTAATAGGTAGACAAAGAAATTCTTTGTCTTACGTTTAAGACTTCAATGGCCCGGTGATGGACACTATACAAGGTATGCAACAAGCAACAATCAACAAATAATTTTTTTGAAAATATTTTCACTGCTTCGGCTCTCCCTAATCTTGCAGTGCAACAAGAGATACTTAATTGTATCCCCTAGAATATTTCAACCAAGCAAAACTAAGCCCTTTTTAGTCCCGTAGATAAGGAAGAGATGAGGAGCATAGTTTTTAAAATTAAAAAAATATCCAGAGTTCGATGGTTTTCCAATTGAATTCTTTAAGGCTTTTTGGGATGTCATAGGTGAGGATTTAACCAAGGCTTTTGAAGACTATTGTTCAAATAGAACTAAACTTTAGGATTTGAACCACACTTTCCTCGCTTTGATTTCAAAAGTGGGACAAGTCTCCAGCCTTGGAGATTTTTGCCTGATTGCTCTCTATAATGTGACCTATAAGATAATCACTAAGTTGATGGCTGAAAGGATTAAGAAAATTATGGATAACGTAATCTCCTAAGAATAATAAGGATTTATGGAGGGGCATCAAATTTTGGATGGGGTTATTCTAGCCTAGGAGGCTATCCACTCAATGCAGCAATATGGCCGAAGAGGTATGTTTAATAAACTAGACATGTCTAAGGCTTGTGATAGAGCCCTCTAGTAGTTTCTAGATCAAATGCTAACACATTCTATATTTTCATAAAATTTAACTTGATATATATTTTGATTATATATAATGAATTGTATATAAAATATATTAACAAGTGTAGGTATAAGTAAAGTTAAGAGTTCTCCTGGTGGCTTTCAAACATTGTAGTGCTATGGCCAAAAACTACAGATTTGAAACAACTATGGTTTGAAGAGTGGCTTCCGAACATTGCAGTGTGATAGCCAAAAAATACAAATCTGTGAGATGGCTAGGGTTTGAAAAACAAAGTTCTTTACCTAGATGAAATAAAAATTGGTGGACACATGCAATCAAGATGCAATGTGAATTGGTGGGTGAATGCAACATGGGTGTAGTTCTTTACCATGGATGTAGTTCTTTACCACCGCATGTAGGCCCAAGAGCCTAGATTGTCTAGCTTCAAAGCTTCCTCCATGCATGTACTATGAGATTTTATTCAAACATTTCATTATGGTGTAAAGATTTCCAACCACAAAGTAAAGTACTATTCATAGTTATCCCTATTTTTTTCTTTTTTTGTGTGTGGCTTTCTCTCTTTTTGATGGTAACCTCTTCAAGGGGCCTACCACCTCCCTCTTTTGGAGATGTGGTGCAAAACAAAGGTACTAAAGGAGAAAGTGGAAGCTCTTCGAGAGGTATTAAGCATGCAACTATTAAAGAGGGGAAAGATAATATATCATAAAACCCTTAGCCCTCAATAAATTCCTAAAAAAAACTATTGAGTTATCGTGATTCAATGTAAAACCAAAATCCTTTAAATAAGGATTTTCCTATTTATCCAAGCAGGCATTCATTTTTGGCTTCACAAGTTTCTAGCTGATGGAGTAGGATTTGTAAAATTGGATAAGGGAAGTTTAGAAACCAAAGGAAGATATAGAACTTAAACTTTGCCCTAAGGGCTTCTTCATAGCCATTTTCAACTACTTGGAGGATAAGAAGATGATTCAAAATGGGGGCCCTTACTTCATGGTAAGTGCATGTCTTTTTATGCTCTCCCTCTAGAATTTTAGAATGAGAAAACCTTGAAATAAATTGGAAATATATTTTGAGAATATATAGGAATGTTGAAAGTAACTAAATAGGCTTGTGTAACTAACTTTACCCAGATTTATCTCCATGTAGACATGTTGCACCCTCTTTTGGAGGTAATTATTCTAAGTGCAAGGGATTATGAGTGGACCCAAGACTTAGATTATGAGAATGGGCCCTTTTGATGCAGATTTTACCATCCTCATGGCCATATCTTGTGGAACTCTCCTACCTTTAAGCAAAAAGTGAAGGAGATAGAGAAAAAGAAGGATCTAGTAGGGAAGAAGGAAGAGTGAGAATCTCCAAAATTGGCAAACAAAAAGGATAAACATGTTTGGTAGAAGAAAGGGAAACAAAAAATTCAACAAACAAACAAATTTATGATTGTACAAGAGATAAAAAAAGAGATGGAGGAATCCATGCATATCACTTGAGAGGAATGTGAACAAACAAACGAGGAAGGGAGTAAGGGGAAAACATAATGAAAATTCTTACCGACTAGTCAATAAAAATCTTGAAAATCCAAAGGAAGGGGCTTTAATCTAGAGGAATCCACAACTAAGGTTGAGTTATGAATATACTTCTATGAATGCTAATGAACCTATTCAACATGAAGATATTTTGGGTTAAATATCCTCAGACCCTCCCTTGAAGGGACCTTATCAATTTGAAAATGAGGAGATTGGCCAAAACCTCCTACAATAAGGACCTATTCCTAAAAAATGTGGTAACCTCTTCCTCAAATCCTTCTTAATTCGTAATGTATATTATATTTGTATTGTCCCTTTTAATTATAGCTTCTTGTAGACCTTGAATCTTGAAGGAAATAAAAAAGAGGACACTAAAGAAGTGAAGAGGAGGAATAAATCAAAAGACTTTGGGAACCTCTCCTTGAGTGCTCTATGTTTAGGACTAAAATCTACCTCATATACCAAAATAAAGACATGCAAATTAATTTACTTAAGGAGAGGAAGCAAATCTTTGATAGAGTTCTTGGAAGATACAGGGAAGACACTCATGGATTTTGGACTGGTGGTTCTCTTAAGTACAAATGTTTTGGGAGGAAAACCCTTCACAAGTGGTTCATAATGAAGATCCTCTCCTGGAATATACGTGGATTACACTCTTTAAGAAAATATATTTCTTAAGAGAAGGATAGGCTTGGAGGGCCTTGACATAATTATTATTCAAGAAACCAAGCTGAATATAGAAGATATGGCTTGTAAAACTGATCAAATTTGGAAAGAAGAAGAAGGTATGGCAAATGCAACTAAGGGATAGGCATGGGGTTTGGAAATTATATGGAATTCTAGAAAGTTTATTATGGTGGAATGCATTGTAGGTAATTGGTGGATTTCTATTAAGTTTAGATTTGTATCTTCCCTTCTCCAAGTTTGGATTACGAATATTTATGGTCCTATTGATGGTAATCGTAAATTGGAGTGTGGGAATAATATTATATTTTCTCATGACTAGTCTAGAAATGATAATTGAAAAATTGGAGGAAATTTCAATGCTATTTGAAACCTAGGTGAGAATAAAGGGGGTAAGGAAATTGGACAAAAGCAGTGAGGACTTTGACTCTTTCATCTCTAGCCTCAACTTAATTGATGTGGTCCCAAGAAAGGGGCAGTTTACTTGGAATAATAGAATATTTGGGAAGGCCTTTGTGGCTAAGAGATTGGATATATTCTTTGTTATTGAGAGTTTCCTTGGGGTATCTTTTTTCATGGAGCCATTTGTCCTTTTGTGCCCTCTCTCAGGCCATTGACCCATTTCCATAAGTTTTAATATTTCAACCTATCCAAGACAATATTCCTTTAAATTTGAAAGCATGTGGCTACTTCACCTGATCGAGAAGGGAAATTTGGGATCTGGTGGATAGAATAAAGTTCAAAGTGGGGAACTAATAAGTATCTTCTAAAAGAAATACTTAGTTTTATCAAGAGAAAAATAAGGATCTAGACCAAGGAAGTATTTGGGGATATTTTCAAATAAAAGGAAGCTATACAAGGATGTTGCTCTTCTTCAATGATAGATGGAGTCCTAAGGGATTACTGAGGCCCTTCTTAGCTATGAGAATAATCTCAATAGATGAGTGGATGAAAAAGAGTTGAATGATTTTTTTTTGGAAATAGAAGTCAAGAATTAACTGGTTGAAGGAAGGAGATAGAAACTTTGCCTTCTTCCTTCGAACCACTATCGAACACCAAAATTTGAATAGAATTTCCAAATTGACTAACCCTAAGGAAGATATCATTGAATAATTTCAAGAGATTGACCTTTTGGTAGATAACTATTCCAGATGCCTCCTAATTGAACCACTTATAGAAAGAGTTCAATCAAGAGAAAGTGTCTTGTCTACAATTCCCTCGATGGTCACCTAATAGCAAAATGAATGTCTTAATAAGATTGTTAGTCTAGAAGAAGTGGAAGGTGATGTTTTAAGCCTTAAGAAAGGGAAATATCTTAGGCTTGATGGTTTTCCCATCAATTCCTACCAGCATTATTAGGATATCATTAAGAATGATATTCATCAGGTGGTGGAGGAGGCTCATAACTCTAAGAAAATTCTGAGAACCCTAAACTGCACTTTTTTTACTCTAATCCCTAAGACCCATCAAGATACTCATATGGAGAACTTTAGACCCATATCCTTGTGTAATACCACTTACAAAATTATCACTAAAGTGATGGATAATAGACTCCAAAATATTCTAGACTCAATCATTTCTTGGGAGTAGGGAGGATTTGTGCATGGTAGAAAAATCTTGGATAGCATCCTCATCACTCCCACTCCATGAAGAATAGAAAATTTATAAGAATGCTTATTAAGTTAAACATGGCTAAAGCTTATGATTGGGTTAATCAAATCGTACTTTTAAAAATATTGGCTAGAATTTGATTTTGTCATGAGTGGATTGAGTGGGTGAAAGCATGCATCTCATTGGTCATAGTGTTAGTCTTGGTGAATGGTTCTCCTACTAGGTTCTTTGCTATGTCTAGAGGCCTGAGACAGGGGGACCCTTTTTATCCTTACCTCTATTATTTTGGCAAAATATCTAGGGAGATTTATCCAAAAAATAAGAGCTATGGTCACTTAAAGGGTTTTTATGTGTCTAAGGATGAGCATAATATTCCCCACATCTAGTTCATGGATGATACTTTATTGATGGGTGAAACCACTCTCAGGAAGGTATGAATATTTAAGAAGAATTTGGAGGATTATATGGCTACCTCTGGAGTGGCAATCAATGTGATGAAGTCAAGGTTGTTATTCAATACTCCTATTTTTATCCAAGCGAATATTTCCAAGTTTTTGAGCTTTGAGAGGTCCTCTCTTCCTTTCAAGTACTTGGAATTTCCTTTGTATAACTCTAATCCTAAAATATTAGATTGAAGAGAGGTTACAAGGATGAAATTTTAAATGGTTTTCCTCAAGTAGCATATTAACCCTTCTCAAGTCCATTCTTCAAGCTCTTTTGATCTACATCTTCTTTGCTTTATTAGCACTTGTAAATATTTTAGAACAACTCCAAAAACTTTAAAATATTTTTTTGGTGTGATCCCTCTCTAGAAAGAGAATTGGAAAGATATTTGCAAACCTCTTTAGGAGGCGGGCCTTGGAATTAAAGATCTTTACATCTTCAAAAAATCCCTTAATGGGAAACTATTTTGGAGATTTTGCAATGGAGAGAACCTTTTTTGGGCTGGAGTTCTTAAGAAAAAACATATCCTTGAGGTGGACTAGAAGAATTTGATCAGGCTTGAACACTTTCCCCCAAGTTCTCTCTAGACATGTCTAACATCCTACAACACATGGGTGTGGTTTTAAACCTTCTAAAAAATTAGGGATGACAACCATGCTCTCTTCTAGGAGGATGCGTGGAACCAATATGAACGGTAGCTTTATTTAATAATTTATGGAGTGTTATTATTGGGTGATTTATATAATAAGTTGAACGGTAGCTTTTGTGGCCTATGATTTTAATTCTATTTTTATTGGCCTATGGTTTTAATTCTATTTTTATTGTTTTTAGGAGAATTATGCATTAGCACTATTTTATTTTTAAATGTTATTTTTGACACCTAAAATTGAAAAATATGGTCCTTTGGACACCTTAATGTATGGGTGTTTTATATTGAGAAGGATATCCTTTGTTAATATGATCTAAAATATGTGATTTTAATTATACCACCAAATATTCCTTAAAAAAATAAAAATAATAATAATTTTTTTTTTATAAAGTTTTTTAAATTTTTTTAAAATCCTGTTAATAATAACGTGTTCAATTTTGAATGTTTATACTTTTATTATATTTGATTTAATTTTATTTACACTTAATTTATTTTTTCAATTAGTTATATGAGATTGAAATATGCCCTACCAATATCGAGGAATCTAACCAGTTGAACTAATGCCACTTGATAATGTTATTTACAATTATTAAATATATTATATGTTAAATATAAAACTAAACATAAATAATAATAATAATATATTTATCTATGTAAAAACACAAAATTTGTATATCTTTGAGTTCTCATTAAAGAGACCTTGAAACCATAGGTGGATGGCTTTGAAAAATAACCTATGTTTCTATTTAAAAAAATAAAAAATACATCATAATTCTATTTAAGAGTAAAGATGTTTATGATCCAAAGTAAGGCATATCTCATTATCATTATTAATACAAAATAACTCATTTGTATATATTACTATTGAAAGAGGAGATTTTATGCACTAGGATATTCAAATTAAAAGTAAGAGCTTGATTTGTGTATATGGTTGAAAAAATAGTTTTTTGAAAGAAGGAATATATATTATAAACAAGTGGTTCTCGCTCTTTGTTTCCAATATATTTCCTTTTGATTAGAAACACGAGTTTCTTTCATCGCTTTGCCTTAATAGGTAGACAAAGAAATTCTTTGTCTTACGTTTAAGACTTCAATGGCCCGGTGATGGACACTATACAAGGTATGCAACAAGCAACAATCAACAAATAATTTTTTTGAAAATATTTTCACTGCTTCGGCTCTCCCTAATCTTGCAGTGCAACAAGAGATACTTAATTGTATCCCCTAGAATATTTCAACCAAGCAAAACTAAGCCCTTTTTAGTCCCGTAGATAAGGAAGAGATGAGGAGCATAGTTTTTAAAATTAAAAAAATATCCAGAGTTCGATGGTTTTCCAATTGAATTCTTTAAGGCTTTTTGGGATGTCATAGGTGAGGATTTAACCAAGGCTTTTGAAGACTATTGTTCAAATAGAACTAAACTTTAGGATTTGAACCACACTTTCCTCGCTTTGATTTCAAAAGTGGGACAAGTCTCCAGCCTTGGAGATTTTTGCCTGATTGCTCTCTATAATGTGACCTATAAGATAATCACTAAGTTGATGGCTGAAAGGCTTAAGAAAATTATGGATAACGTAATCTCCTAAGAATAATAAGGATTTATGGAGGGGCATCAAATTTTGGATGGGGTTATTCTAGCCTAGGAGGCTATCCACTCAATGCAGCAATATGGCCGAAGAGGTATGTTTAATAAACTAGACATGTCTAAGGCTTGTGATAGAGCCCTCTAGTAGTTTCTAGATCAAATGCTAACACATTCTATATTTTCATAAAATTTAACTTGATATATATTTTGATTATATATAATGAATTGTATATAAAATATATTAACAAGTGTAGGTATAAGTAAAGTTAAGAGTTCTCCTGGTGGCTTTCAAACATTGTAGTGCTATGGCCAAAAACTGCAGATTTGAAACAACTATGGTTTGAAGAGTGGCTTCCGAACATTGCAGTGTGATAGCCAAAAAATACAAATCTGTGAGATGGCTAGGGTTTGAAAAACAAAGTTCTTTACCTAGATGAAATAAAAATTGGTGGACACATGCAATCAAGATGCAATGTGAATTGGTGGGTGAATGCAACATGGGTGTAGTTCTTTACCATGGATGTAGTTCTTTACCACCGCATGTAGGCCCAAGAGCCTAGATTGTCTAGCTTCAAAGCTTCCTCCATGCATGTACTATGAGATTTTATTCAAACATTTCATTATGGTGTAAAGATTTCCAACCACAAAGTAAAGTACTATTCATAGTTATCCCTATTTTTTTCTTTTTTTGTGTGTGGCTTTCTCTCTTTTTGATGGTAACCTCTTCAAGGGGCCTACCACCTCCCTCTTTTGGAGATGTGGTGCAAAACAAAGGTACTAAAGGAGAAAGTGGAAGCTCTTCGAGAGGTATTAAGCATGCAACTATTAAAGAGGGGAAAGATAATATATCATAAAACCCTTAGCCCTCAATAAATTCCTAAAAAAAACTATTGAGTTATCGTGATTCAATGTAAAACCAAAATCCTTTAAATAAGGATTTTCCTATTTATCCAAGCAGGCATTCATTTTTGGCTTCACAAGTTTCTAGCTGATGGAGTAGGATTTGTAAAATTGGATAAGGGAAGTTTAGAAACCAAAGGAAGATATAGAACTTAAACTTTGCCCTAAGGGCTTCTTCATAGCCATTTTCAACTACTTGGAGGATAAGAAGATGATTCAAAATGGGGGCCCTTACTTCATGGTAAGTGCATGTCTTTTTATGCTCTCCCTCTAGAATTTTAGAATGAGAAAACCTTGAAATAAATTGGAAATATATTTTGAGAATATATAGGAATGTTGAAAGTAACTAAATAGGCTTGTGTAACTAACTTTACCCAGATTTATCTCCATGTAGACATGTTGCACCCTCTTTTGGAGGTAATTATTCTAAGTGCAAGGGATTATGAGTGGACCCAAGACTTAGATTATGAGAATGGGCCCTTTTGATGCAGATTTTACCATCCTCATGGCCATATCTTGTGGAACTCTCCTACCTTTAAGCAAAAAGTGAAGGAGATAGAGAAAAAGAAGGATCTAGTAGGGAAGAAGGAAGAGTGAGAATCTCCAAAATTGGCAAACAAAAAGGATAAACATGTTTGGTAGAAGAAAGGGAAACAAAAAATTCAACAAACAAACAAATTTATGATTGTACAAGAGATAAAAAAAGAGATGGAGGAATCCATGCATATCACTTGAGAGGAATGTGAACAAACAAACGAGGAAGGGAGTAAGGGGAAAACATAATGAAAATTCTTACCGACTAGTCAATAAAAATCTTGAAAATCCAAAGGAAGGGGCTTTAATCTAGAGGAATCCACAACTAAGGTTGAGTTATGAATATACTTCTATGAATGCTAATGAACCTATTCAACATGAAGATATTTTGGGTTAAATATCCTCAGACCCTCCCTTGAAGGGACCTTATCAATTTGAAAATGAGGAGATTGGCCAAAACCTCCTACAATAAGGACCTATTCCTAAAAAATGTGGTAACCTCTTCCTCAAATCCTTCTTAATTCGTAATGTATATTATATTTGTATTGTCCCTTTTAATTATAGCTTCTTGTAGACCTTGAATCTTGAAGGAAATAAAAAAGAGGACACTAAAGAAGTGAAGAGGAGGAAAAAATCAAAAGACTTTGGGAACCTCTCCTTGAGTGCTCTATGTTTAGGACTAAAATCTACCTCATATACCAAAATAAAGACATGCAAATTAATTTACTTAAGGAGAGGAAGCAAATCTTTGATAGAGTTCTTGGAAGATACAGGGAAGACACTCATGGATTTTGGACTGGTGGTTCTCTTAAGTACAAATGTTTTGGGAGGAAAACCCTTCACAAGTGGTTCATAATGAAGATCCTCTCCTGGAATATACGTGGATTACACTCTTTAAGAAAATATATTTCTTAAGAGAAGGATAGGCTTGGAGGGCCTTGACATAATTATTATTCAAGAAACCAAGCTGAATATAGAAGATATGGCTTGTAAAACTGATCAAATTTGGAAAGAAGAAGAAGGTATGGCAAATGCAACTAAGGGATAGGCATGGGGTTTGGAAATTATATGGAATTCTAGAAAGTTTATTATGGTGGAATGCATTGTAGGTAATTGGTGGATTTCTATTAAGTTTAGATTTGTATCTTCCCTTCTCCAAGTTTGGATTACGAATATTTATGGTCCTATTGATGGTAATCGTAAATTGGAGTGTGGGAATAATATTATATTTTCTCATGACTAGTCTAGAAATGATAATTGAAAAATTGGAGGAAATTTCAATGCTATTTGAAACCTAGGTGAGAATAAAGGGGGTAAGGAAATTGGACAAAAGCAAAGGAGACTTTGACTCTTTCATCTCTAGCCTCAACTTAATTGATGTGGTCCCAAGAAAGGGGCGATTTACTTGGAATAATAGAATATTTGGGAAGGCCTTTGTGGCTAAGAGATTGGATATATTCTTTGTTATTGAGAGTTTCCTTGGGGTATCTTTTTTCATGGAGCCATTTGTCCTTTTGTGCCCTCTCTCAGGCCATTGACCCATTTCCATAAGTTTTAATATTTCAACCTATCCAAGACAATATTCCTTTAAATTTGAAAGCATGTGGCTACTTCACCTGATCGAGAAGGGAAATTTGGGATCTGGTGGATAGAATAAAGTTCAAAGTGGGGAACTAATAAGTATCTTCTAAAAGAAATACTTAGTTTTATCAAGAGAAAAATAAGGATCTAGACCAAGGAAGTATTTGGGGATATTTTCAAATAAAAGGAAGCTATACAAGGATGTTGCTCTTCTTCAATGATAGATGGAGTCCTAAGGGATTACTGAGGCCCTTCTTAGCTATGAGAATAATCTCAATAGATGAGTGGATGAAAAAGAGTTGAATGATTTTTTTTTGGAAATAGAAGTCAAGAATTAACTGGTTGAAGGAAGGAGATAGAAACTTTGCCTTCTTCCTTCGAACCACTATCGAACACCAAAATTTGAATAGAATTTCCAAATTGACTAACCCTAAGGAAGATATCATTGAATAATTTCAAGAGATTGACCTTTTGGTAGATAACTATTCCAGATGCCTCCTAATTGAACCACTTATAGAAAGAGTTCAATCAAGAGAAAGTGTCTTGTCTACAATTCCCTCGATGGTCACCTAATAGCAAAATGAATGTCTTAATAAGATTGTTAGTCTAGAAGAAGTGGAAGGTGATGTTTTAAGCCTTAAGAAAGGGAAATATCTTAGGCTTGATGGTTTTCCCATCAATTCCTACCAGCATTATTAGGATATCATTAAGAATGATATTCATCAGGTGGTGGAGGAGGCTCATAACTCTAAGAAAATTCTGAGAACCCTAAACTGCACTTTTTTTACTCTAATCCCTAAGACCCATCAAGATACTCATATGGAGAACTTTAGACCCATATCCTTGTGTAATACCACTTACAAAATTATCACTAAAGTGATGGATAATAGACTCCAAAATATTCTAGACTCAATCATTTCTTGGGAGTAGGGAGGATTTGTGCATGGTAGAAAAATCTTGGATAGCATCCTCATCACTCCCACTCCATGAAGAATAGAAAATTTATAAGAATGCTTATTAAGTTAAACATGGCTAAAGCTTATGATTGGGTTAATCAAATCGTACTTTTAAAAATATTGGCTAGAATTTGATTTTGTCATGAGTGGATTGAGTGGGTGAAAGCATGCATCTCATTGGTCATAGTGTTAGTCTTGGTGAATGGTTCTCCTACTAGGTTCTTTGCTATGTCTAGAGGCCTGAGACAGGGGGACCCTTTTTATCCTTACCTCTATTATTTTGGCAAAATATCTAGGGAGATTTATCCAAAAAATAAGAGCTATGGTCACTTAAAGGGTTTTTATGTGTCTAAGGATGAGCATAATATTCCCCACATCTAGTTCATGGATGATACTTTATTGATGGGTGAAACCACTCTCAGGAAGGTATGAATATTTAAGAAGAATTTGGAGGATTATATGGCTACCTCTGGAGTGGCAATCAATGTGATGAAGTCAAGGTTGTTATTCAATACTCCTATTTTTATCCAAGCGAATATTTCCAAGTTTTTGAGCTTTGAGAGGTCCTCTCTTCCTTTCAAGTACTTGGAATTTCCTTTGTATAACTCTAATCCTAAAATATTAGATTGAAGAGAGGTTACAAGGATGAAATTTTAAATGGTTTTCCTCAAGTAGCATATTAACCCTTCTCAAGTCCATTCTTCAAGCTCTTTTGATCTACATCTTCTTTGCTTTATTAGCACTTGTAAATATTTTAGAACAACTCCAAAAACTTTAAAATATTTTTTTGGTGTGATCCCTCTCTAGAAAGAGAATTGGAAAGATATTTGCAAACCTCTTTAGGAGGCGGGCCTTGGAATTAAAGATCTTTACATCTTCAAAAAATCCCTTAATGGGAAACTATTTTGGAGATTTTGCAATGGAGAGAACCTTTTTTGGGCTGGAGTTCTTAGGAAAAAATATATCCTTGAGGTGGACTAGAAGGATTTGATCAAGGCTTGAACACTTTCCCCCAAGTTCTCTCTAGACATGTCTAACATCCTACAACACATGGGTGTGGTTTTAAACCTTCTAAAAAATTAGGGATGACAACCATGCTCTCTTCTAGGAGGATGCGTGGAACCAATATGAACGGTAGCTTTATTTAATAATTTATGGAGTGTTATTATTGGGTGATTTATATAATAAGTTGAACGGTAGCTTTTGTGGCCTATGATTTTAATTCTATTTTTATTGGCCTATGGTTTTAATTCTATTTTTATTGTTTTTAGGAGAATTATGCATTAGCACTATTTTATTTTTAAATGTTATTTTTGACACCTAAAATTGAAAAATATGGTCCTTTGGACACCTTAATGTATGGGTGTTTTATATTGAGAAGGATATCCTTTGTTAATATGATCTAAAATATGTGATTTTAATTATACCACCAAATATTCCTTAAAAAAATAAAAATAATAATAATTTTTTTTTTATAAAGTTTTTTAAATTTTTTTAAAATCCTGTTAATAATAACGTGTTCAATTTTGAATGTTTATACTTTTATTATATTTGATTTAATTTTATTTACACTTAATTTATTTTTTCAATTAGTTATATGAGATTGAAATATGCCCTACCAATATCGAGGAATCTAACCAGTTGAACTAATGCCACTTGATAATGTTATTTACAATTATTAAATATATTATATGTTAAATATAAAACTAAACATAAATAATAATAATAATATATTTATCTATGTAAAAACACAAAATTTGTATATCTTTGAGTTCTCATTAAAGAGACCTTGAAACCATAGGTGGATGGCTTTGAAAAATAACCTATGTTTCTATTTAAAAAAATAAAAAATACATCATAATTCTATTTAAGAGTAAAGATGTTTATGATCCAAAGTAAGGCATATCTCATTATCATTATTAATACAAAATAACTCATTTGTATATATTACTATTGAAAGAGGAGATTTTATGCACTAGGATATTCAAATTAAAAGTAAGAGCTTGATTTGTGTATATGGTTGAAAAAATAGTTTTTTGAAAGAAGGAATATATATTATAAACAAGTGGTTCTCGCTCTTTGTTTCCAATATATTTCCTTTTGATTAGAAACACGAGTTTCTTTCATCGCTTTGCCTTAATAGGTAGACAAAGAAATTCTTTGTCTTACGTTTAAGACTTCAATGGCCCGGTGATGGACACTATACAAGGTATGCAACAAGCAACAATCAACAAATAATTTTTTTGAAAATATTTTCACTGCTTCGGCTCTCCCTAATCTTGCAGTGCAACAAGAGATACTTAATTGTATCCCCTAGAATATTTCAACCAAGCAAAACTAAGCCCTTTTTAGTCCCGTAGATAAGGAAGAGATGAGGAGCATAGTTTTTAAAATTAAAAAAATATCCAGAGTTCGATGGTTTTCCAATTGAATTCTTTAAGGCTTTTTGGGATGTCATAGGTGAGGATTTAACCAAGGCTTTTGAAGAATATTGTTCAAATAGAACTAAACTTTAGGATTTGAACCATACTTTCCTCGCTTTGATTCCAAAAGTGGGACAAGTCTCCGACCTTGGAGATTTTTGCCCGATTGCTCTCTATAATGTGACCTATAAGATAATCACTAAGTTGATGGCTGAAAGGCTTAAGAAAATTATGGATAACGTAATCTCCTAAGAATAATAAGGATTTATGGAGGGGCATCAAATTTTGGATGGGGTTATTCTAGCCTAGGAGGCTATCCACTCAATGCAGCAATATGGCCGAAGAGGTATGTTTAATAAACTAGACATGTCTAAGGCTTGTGATAGAGCCCTCTAGTAGTTTCTAGATCAAATGCTAACACATTCTATATTTTCATAAAATTTAACTTGATATATATTTTGATTATATATAATGAATTGTATATAAAATATATTAACAAGTGTAGGTATAAGTAAAGTTAAGAGTTCTCCTGGTGGCTTTCAAACATTGTAGTGCTATGTCCAAAAACTGCAGATTTGAAACAACTATGGTTTGAAGAGTGGCTTCCGAACATTGCAGTGTGATAGCCAAAAAATACAAATCTGTGAGATGGCTAGGGTTTGAAAAACAAAGTTCTTTACCTAGATGAAATAAAAATTGGTGGACACATGCAATCAAGATGCAATGTGAATTGGTGGGTGAATGCAACATGGGTGTAGTTCTTTACCATGGATGTAGTTCTTTACCACCGCATGTAGGCCCAAGAGCCTAGATTGTCTAGCTTCAAAGCTTCCTCCATGCATGTACTATGAGATTTTATTCAAACATTTCATTATGGTGTAAAGATTTCCAACCACAAAGTAAAGTACTATTCATAGTTATCCCTATTTTTTTCTTTTTTTGTGTGTGGCTTTCTCTCTTTTTGATGGTAACCTCTTCAAGGGGCCTACCACCTCCCTCTTTTGGAGATGTGGTGCAAAACAAAGGTACTAAAGGAGAAAGTGGAAGCTCTTCGAGAGGTATTAAGCATGCAACTATTAAAGAGGGGAAAGATAATATATCATAAAACCCTTAGCCCTCAATAAATTCCTAAAAAAAACTATTGAGTTATCGTGATTCAATGTAAAACCAAAATCCTTTAAATAAGGATTTTCCTATTTATCCAAGCAGGCATTCATTTTTGGCTTCACAAGTTTCTAGCTGATGGAGTAGGATTTGTAAAATTGGATAAGGGAAGTTTAGAAACCAAAGGAAGATATAGAACTTAAACTTTGCCCTAAGGGCTTCTTCATAGCCATTTTCAACTACTTGGAGGATAAGAAGATGATTCAAAATGGGGGCCCTTACTTCATGGTAAGTGCATGTCTTTTTATGCTCTCCCTCTAGAATTTTAGAATGAGAAAACCTTGAAATAAATTGGAAATATATTTTGAGAATATATAGGAATGTTGAAAGTAACTAAATAGGCTTGTGTAACTAACTTTACCCAGATTTATCTCCATGTAGACATGTTGCACCCTCTTTTGGAGGTAATTATTCTAAGTGCAAGGGATTATGAGTGGACCCAAGACTTAGATTATGAGAATGGGCCCTTTTGATGCAGATTTTACCATCCTCATGGCCATATCTTGTGGAACTCTCCTACCTTTAAGCAAAAAGTGAAGGAGATAGAGAAAAAGAAGGATCTAGTAGGGAAGAAGGAAGAGTGAGAATCTCCAAAATTGGCAAACAAAAAGGATAAACATGTTTGGTAGAAGAAAGGGAAACAAAAAATTCAACAAACAAACAAATTTATGATTGTACAAGAGATAAAAAAAGAGATGGAGGAATCCATGCATATCACTTGAGAGGAATGTGAACAAACAAACGAGGAAGGGAGTAAGGGGAAAACATAATGAAAATTCTTACCGACTAGTCAATAAAAATCTTGAAAATCCAAAGGAAGGGGCTTTAATCTAGAGGAATCCACAACTAAGGTTGAGTTATGAATATACTTCTATGAATGCTAATGAACCTATTCAACATGAAGATATTTTGGGTTAAATATCCTCAGACCCTCCCTTGAAGGGACCTTATCAATTTGAAAATGAGGAGATTGGCCAAAACCTCCTACAATAAGGACCTATTCCTAAAAAATGTGGTAACCTCTTCCTCAAATCCTTCTTAATTCGTAATGTATATTATATTTGTATTGTCCCTTTTAATTATAGCTTCTTGTAGACCTTGAATCTTGAAGGAAATAAAAAAGAGGACACTAAAGAAGTGAAGAGGAGGAATAAATCAAAAGACTTTGGGAACCTCTCCTTGAGTGCTCTATGTTTAGGACTAAAATCTACCTCATATACCAAAATAAAGACATGCAAATTAATTTACTTAAGGAGAGGAAGCAAATCTTTGATAGAGTTCTTGGAAGATACAGGGAAGACACTCATGGATTTTGGACTGGTGGTTCTCTTAAGTACAAATGTTTTGGGAGGAAAACCCTTCACAAGTGGTTCATAATGAAGATCCTCTCCTGGAATATACGTGGATTACACTCTTTAAGAAAATATATTTCTTAAGAGAAGGATAGGCTTGGAGGGCCTTGACATAATTATTATTCAAGAAACCAAGCTGAATATAGAAGATATGGCTTGTAAAACTGATCAAATTTGGAAAGAAGAAGAAGGTATGGCAAATGCAACTAAGGGATAGGCATGGGGTTTGGAAATTATATGGAATTCTAGAAAGTTTATTATGGTGGAATGCATTGTAGGTAATTGGTGGATTTCTATTAAGTTTAGATTTGTATCTTCCCTTCTCCAAGTTTGGATTACGAATATTTATGGTCCTATTGATGGTAATCGTAAATTGGAGTGTGGGAATAATATTATATTTTCTCATGACTAGTCTAGAAATGATAATTGAAAAATTGGAGGAAATTTCAATGCTATTTGAAACCTAGGTGAGAATAAAGGGGGTAAGGAAATTGGACAAAAGCAGTGAGGACTTTGACTCTTTCATCTCTAGCCTCAACTTAATTGATGTGGTCCCAAGAAAGGGGCAGTTTACTTGGAATAATAGAATATTTGGGAAGGCCTTTGTGGCTAAGAGATTGGATATATTCTTTGTTATTGAGAGTTTCCTTGGGGTATCTTTTTTCATGGAGCCATTTGTCCTTTTGTGCCCTCTCTCAGGCCATTGACCCATTTCCATAAGTTTTAATATTTCAACCTATCCAAGACAATATTCCTTTAAATTTGAAAGCATGTGGCTACTTCACCTGATCGAGAAGGGAAATTTGGGATCTGGTGGATAGAATAAAGTTCAAAGTGGGGAACTAATAAGTATCTTCTAAAAGAAATACTTAGTTTTATCAAGAGAAAAATAAGGATCTAGACCAAGGAAGTATTTGGGGATATTTTCAAATAAAAGGAAGCTATACAAGGATGTTGCTCTTCTTCAATGATAGATGGAGTCCTAAGGGATTACTGAGGCCCTTCTTAGCTATGAGAATAATCTCAATAGATGAGTGGATGAAAAAGAGTTGAATGATTTTTTTTTGGAAATAGAAGTCAAGAATTAACTGGTTGAAGGAAGGAGATAGAAACTTTGCCTTCTTCCTTCGAACCACTATCGAACACCAAAATTTGAATAGAATTTCCAAATTGACTAACCCTAAGGAAGATATCATTGAATAATTTCAAGAGATTGACCTTTTGGTAGATAACTATTCCAGATGCCTCCTAATTGAACCACTTATAGAAAGAGTTCAATCAAGAGAAAGTGTCTTGTCTACAATTCCCTCGATGGTCACCTAATAGCAAAATGAATGTCTTAATAAGATTGTTAGTCTAGAAGAAGTGGAAGGTGATGTTTTAAGCCTTAAGAAAGGGAAATATCTTAGGCTTGATGGTTTTCCCATCAATTCCTACCAGCATTATTAGGATATCATTAAGAATGATATTCATCAGGTGGTGGAGGAGGCTCATAACTCTAAGAAAATTCTGAGAACCCTAAACTGCACTTTTTTTACTCTAATCCCTAAGACCCATCAAGATACTCATATGGAGAACTTTAGACCCATATCCTTGTGTAATACCACTTACAAAATTATCACTAAAGTGATGGATAATAGACTCCAAAATATTCTAGACTCAATCATTTCTTGGGAGTAGGGAGGATTTGTGCATGGTAGAAAAATCTTGGATAGCATCCTCATCACTCCCACTCCATGAAGAATAGCAAATTTATAAGAATGCTTATTAAGTTAAACATGGCTAAAGCTTATGATTGGGTTAATCAAATCGTACTTTTAAAAATATTGGCTAGAATTTGATTTTGTCATGAGTGGATTGAGTGGGTGAAAGCATGCATCTCATTGGTCATAGTGTTAGTCTTGGTGAATGGTTCTCCTACTAGGTTCTTTGCTATGTCTAGAGGCCTGAGACAGGGGGACCCTTTTTATCCTTACCTCTATTATTTTGGCAAAATATCTAGGGAGATTTATCCAAAAAATAAGAGCTATGGTCACTTAAAGGGTTTTTATGTGTCTAAGGATGAGCATAATATTCCCCACATCTAGTTCATGGATGATACTTTATTGATGGGTGAAACCACTCTCAGGAAGGTATGAATATTTAAGAAGAATTTGGAGGATTATATGGCTACCTCTGGAGTGGCAATCAATGTGATGAAGTCAAGGTTGTTATTCAATACTCCTATTTTTATCCAAGCGAATATTTCCAAGTTTTTGAGCTTTGAGAGGTCCTCTCTTCCTTTCAAGTACTTGGAATTTCCTTTGTATAACTCTAATCCTAAAATATTAGATTGAAGAGAGGTTACAAGGATGAAATTTTAAATGGTTTTCCTCAAGTAGCATATTAACCCTTCTCAAGTCCATTCTTCAAGCTCTTTTGATCTACATCTTCTTTGCTTTATTAGCACTTGTAAATATTTTAGAACAACTCCAAAAACTTTAAAATATATTTTTGGTGTGATCCCTCTCTAGAAAGAGAATTGGAAAGATATTTGCAAACCTCTTTAGGAGGCGGGCCTTGGAATTAAAGATCTTTACATCTTCAAAAAATCCCTTAATGGGAAACTATTTTGGAGATTTTGCAATGGAGAGAACCTTTTTTGGGCCAGAGTTCTTAAGAAAAAACATATCCTTGAGGTGGACTAGAAGAATTTGATCAGGCTTGAACACTTTCCCCCAAGTTCTCTCTAGACATGTCTAACATCCTACAACACATGGGTGTGGTTTTAAACCTTCTAAAAAATTAGGGATGACAACCATGCTCTCTTCTAGGAGGATGCGTGGAACCAATATGAACGGTAGCTTTATTTAATAATTTATGGAGTGTTATTATTGGGTGATTTATATAATAAGTTGAACGGTAGCTTTTGTGGCCTATGATTTTAATTCTATTTTTATTGGCCTATGGTTTTAATTCTATTTTTATTGTTTTTAGGAGAATTATGCATTAGCACTATTTTATTTTTAAATGTTATTTTTGACACCTAAAATTGAAAAATATGGTCCTTTGGACACCTTAATGTATGGGTGTTTTATATTGAGAAGGATATCCTTTGTTAATATGATCTAAAATATGTGATTTTAATTATACCACCAAATATTCCTTAAAAAAATAAAAATAATAATAATTTTTTTTTTATAAAGTTTTTTAAATTTTTTTAAAATCCTGTTAATAATAACGTGTTCAATTTTGAATGTTTATACTTTTATTATATTTGATTTAATTTTATTTACACTTAATTTATTTTTTCAATTAGTTATATGAGATTGAAATATGCCCTACCAATATCGAGGAATCTAACCAGTTGAACTAATGCCACTTGATAATGTTATTTACAATTATTAAATATATTATATGTTAAATATAAAACTAAACATAAATAATAATAATAATATATTTATCTATGTAAAAACACAAAATTTGTATATCTTTGAGTTCTCATTAAAGAGACCTTGAAACCATAGGTGGATGGCTTTGAAAAATAACCTATGTTTCTATTTAAAAAAATAAAAAATACATCATAATTCTATTTAAGAGTAAAGATGTTTATGATCCAAAGTAAGGCATATCTCATTATCATTATTAATACAAAATAACTCATTTGTATATATTACTATTGAAAGAGGAGATTTTATGCACTAGGATATTCAAATTAAAAGTAAGAGCTTGATTTGTGTATATGGTTGAAAAAATAGTTTTTTGAAAGAAGGAATATATATTATAAACAAGTGGTTCTCGCTCTTTGTTTCCAATAGATTTCCTTTTGATTAGAAACACGAGTTTCTTTCATCGCTTTGCCTTAATAGGTAGACAAAGAAATTCTTTGTCTTACGTTTAAGACTTCAATGGCCCGGTGATGGACACTATACAAGGTATGCAACAAGCAACAATCAACAAATAATTTTTTTGAAAATATTTTCACTGCTTCGGCTCTCCCTAATCTTGCAGTGCAACAAGAGATACTTAATTGTATCCCCTAGAATATTTCAACCAAGCAAAACTAAGCCCTTTTTAGTCCCGTAGATAAGGAAGAGATGAGGAGCATAGTTTTTAAAATTAAAAAAATATCCAGAGTTCGATGGTTTTCCAATTGAATTCTTTAAGGCTTTTTGGGATGTCATAGGTGAGGATTTAACCAAGGCTTTTGAAGACTATTGTTCAAATAGAACTAAACTTTAGGATTTGAACCACACTTTCCTCGCTTTGATTTCAAAAGTGGGACAAGTCTCCAGCCTTGGAGATTTTTGCCTGATTGCTCTCTATAATGTGACCTATAAGATAATCACTAAGTTGATGGCTGAAAGGCTTAAGAAAATTATGGATAACGTAATCTCCTAAGAATAATAAGGATTTATGGAGGGGCATCAAATTTTGGATGGGGTTATTCTAGCCTAGGAGGCTATCCACTCAATGCAACAATATGGTCGAAGAGGTATGTTTATTAAACTAGACATGTCTAAGGCTTATGATAGAGCCCTCTAGTAGTTTCTAGATCAAATGCTAACACATTCTATATTTTCATAAAATTTAACTTGATATATATTTTGATTATATATAATGAATTGTATATAAAATATATTAACAAGTGTAGGTATAAGTAAAGTTAAGAGTTCTCCTGGTGGCTTTCAAACATTGTAGTGCTATGGCCAAAAACTGCAGATTTGAAACAACTATGGTTTGAAGAGTGGCTTCCGAACATTGCAGTGTGATAGCCAAAAAATACAAATCTGTGAGATGGCTAGGGTTTGAAAAACAAAGTTCTTTACCTAGATGAAATAAAAATTGGTGGACACATGCAATCAAGATGCAATGTGAATTGGTGGGTGAATGCAACATGGGTGTAGTTCTTTACCATGGATGTAGTTCTTTACCACCGCATGTAGGCCCAAGAGCCTAGATTGTCTAGCTTCAAAGCTTCCTCCATGCATGTACTATGAGATTTTATTCAAACATTTCATTATGGTGTAAAGATTTCCAACCACAAAGTAAAGTACTATTCATAGTTATCCCTATTTTTTTCTTTTTTTGTGTGTGGCTTTCTCTCTTTTTGATGGTAACCTCTTCAAGGGGCCTACCACCTCCCTCTTTTGGAGATGTGGTGCAAAACAAAGGTACTAAAGGAGAAAGTGGAAGCTCTTCGAGAGGTATTAAGCATGCAACTATTAAAGAGGGGAAAGATAATATATCATAAAACCCTTAGCCCTCAATAAATTCCTAAAAAAAACTATTGAGTTATCGTGATTCAATGTAAAACCAAAATCCTTTAAATAAGGATTTTCCTATTTATCCAAGCAGGCATTCATTTTTGGCTTCACAAGTTTCTAGCTGATGGAGTAGGATTTGTAAAATTGGATAAGGGAAGTTTAGAAACCAAAGGAAGATATAGAACTTAAACTTTGCCCTAAGGGCTTCTTCATAGCCATTTTCAACTACTTGGAGGATAAGAAGATGATTCAAAATGGGGGCCCTTACTTCATGGTAAGTGCATGTCTTTTTATGCTCTCCCTCTAGAATTTTAGAATGAGAAAACCTTGAAATAAATTGGAAATATATTTTGAGAATATATAGGAATGTTGAAAGTAACTAAATAGGCTTGTGTAACTAACTTTACCCAGATTTATCTCCATGTAGACATGTTGCACCCTCTTTTGGAGGTAATTATTCTAAGTGCAAGGGATTATGAGTGGACCCAAGACTTAGATTATGAGAATGGGCCCTTTTGATGCAGATTTTACCATCCTCATGGCCATATCTTGTGGAACTCTCCTACCTTTAAGCAAAAAGTGAAGGAGATAGAGAAAAAGAAGGATCTAGTAGGGAAGAAGGAAGAGTGAGAATCTCCAAAATTGGCAAACAAAAAGGATAAACATGTTTGGTAGAAGAAAGGGAAACAAAAAATTCAACAAACAAACAAATTTATGATTGTACAAGAGATAAAAAAAGAGATGGAGGAATCCATGCATATCACTTGAGAGGAATGTGAACAAACAAACGAGGAAGGGAGTAAGGGGAAAACATAATGAAAATTCTTACCGACTAGTCAATAAAAATCTTGAAAATCCAAAGGAAGGGGCTTTAATCTAGAGGAATCCACAACTAAGGTTGAGTTATGAATATACTTCTATGAATGCTAATGAACCTATTCAACATGAAGATATTTTGGGTTAAATATCCTCAGACCCTCCCTTGAAGGGACCTTATCAATTTGAAAATGAGGAGATTGGCCAAAACCTCCTACAATAAGGACCTATTCCTAAAAAATGTGGTAACCTCTTCCTCAAATCCTTCTTAATTCGTAATGTATATTATATTTGTATTGTCCCTTTTAATTATAGCTTCTTGTAGACCTTGAATCTTGAAGGAAATAAAAAAGAGGACACTAAAGAAGTGAAGAGGAGGAAAAAATCAAAAGACTTTGGGAACCTCTCCTTGAGTGCTCTATGTTTAGGACTAAAATCTACCTCATATACCAAAATAAAGACATGCAAATTAATTTACTTAAGGAGAGGAAGCAAATCTTTGATAGAGTTCTTGGAAGATACAGGGAAGACACTCATGGATTTTGGACTGGTGGTTCTCTTAAGTACAAATGTTTTGGGAGGAAAACCCTTCACAAGTGGTTCATAATGAAGATCCTCTCCTGGAATATACGTGGATTACACTCTTTAAGAAAATATATTTCTTAAGAGAAGGATAGGCTTGGAGGGCCTTGACATAATTATTATTCAAGAAACCAAGCTGAATATAGAAGATATGGCTTGTAAAACTGATCAAATTTGGAAAGAAGAAGAAGGTATGGCAAATGCAACTAAGGGATAGGCATGGGGTTTGGAAATTATATGGAATTCTAGAAAGTTTATTATGGTGGAATGCATTGTAGGTAATTGGTGGATTTCTATTAAGTTTAGATTTGTATCTTCCCTTCTCCAAGTTTGGATTACGAATATTTATGGTCCTATTGATGGTAATCGTAAATTGGAGTGTGGGAATAATATTATATTTTCTCATGACTAGTCTAGAAATGATAATTGAAAAATTGGAGGAAATTTCAATGCTATTTGAAACCTAGGTGAGAATAAAGGGGGTAAGGAAATTGGACAAAAGCAGTGAGGACTTTGACTCTTTCATCTCTAGCCTCAACTTAATTGATGTGGTCCCAAGAAAGGGGCAGTTTACTTGGAATAATAGAATATTTGGGAAGGCCTTTGTGGCTAAGAGATTGGATATATTCTTTGTTATTGAGAGTTTCCTTGGGGTATCTTTTTTCATGGAGCCATTTGTCCTTTTGTGCCCTCTCTCAGGCCATTGACCCATTTCCATAAGTTTTAATATTTCAACCTATCCAAGACAATATTCCTTTAAATTTGAAAGCATGTGGCTACTTCACCTGATCGAGAAGGGAAATTTGGGATCTGGTGGATAGAATAAAGTTCAAAGTGGGGAACTAATAAGTATCTTCTAAAAGAAATACTTAGTTTTATCAAGAGAAAAATAAGGATCTAGACCAAGGAAGTATTTGGGGATATTTTCAAATAAAAGGAAGCTATACAAGGATGTTGCTCTTCTTCAATGATAGATGGAGTCCTAAGGGATTACTGAGGCCCTTCTTAGCTATGAGAATAATCTCAATAGATGAGTGGATGAAAAAGAGTTGAATGATTTTTTTTTGGAAATAGAAGTCAAGAATTAACTGGTTGAAGGAAGGAGATAGAAACTTTGCCTTCTTCCTTCGAACCACTATCGAACACCAAAATTTGAATAGAATTTCCAAATTGACTAACCCTAAGGAAGATATCATTGAATAATTTCAAGAGATTGACCTTTTGGTAGATAACTATTCCAGATGCCTCCTAATTGAACCACTTATAGAAAGAGTTCAATCAAGAGAAAGTGTCTTGTCTACAATTCCCTCGATGGTCACCTAATAGCAAAATGAATGTCTTAATAAGATTGTTAGTCTAGAAGAAGTGGAAGGTGATGTTTTAAGCCTTAAGAAAGGGAAATATCTTAGGCTTGATGGTTTTCCCATCAATTCCTACCAGCATTATTAGGATATCATTAAGAATGATATTCATCAGGTGGTGGAGGAGGCTCATAACTCTAAGAAAATTCTGAGAACCCTAAACTGCACTTTTTTTACTCTAATCCCTAAGACCCATCAAGATACTCATATGGAGAACTTTAGACCCATATCCTTGTGTAATACCACTTACAAAATTATCACTAAAGTGATGGATAATAGACTCCAAAATATTCTAGACTCAATCATTTCTTGGGAGTAGGGAGGATTTGTGCATGGTAGAAAAATCTTGGATAGCATCCTCATCACTCCCACTCCATGAAGAATAGCAAATTTATAAGAATGCTTATTAAGTTAAACATGGCTAAAGCTTATGATTGGGTTAATCAAATCGTACTTTTAAAAATATTGGCTAGAATTTGATTTTGTCATGAGTGGATTGAGTGGGTGAAAGCATGCATCTCATTGGTCATAGTGTTAGTCTTGGTGAATGGTTCTCCTACTAGGTTCTTTGCTATGTCTAGAGGCCTGAGACAGGGGGACCCTTTTTATCCTTACCTCTATTATTTTGGCAAAATATCTAGGGAGATTTATCCAAAAAATAAGAGCTATGGTCACTTAAAGGGTTTTTATGTGTCTAAGGATGAGCATAATATTCCCCACATCTAGTTCATGGATGATACTTTATTGATGGGTGAAACCACTCTCAGGAAGGTATGAATATTTAAGAAGAATTTGGAGGATTATATGGCTACCTCTGGAGTGGCAATCAATGTGATGAAGTCAAGGTTGTTATTCAATACTCCTATTTTTATCCAAGCGAATATTTCCAAGTTTTTGAGCTTTGAGAGGTCCTCTCTTCCTTTCAAGTACTTGGAATTTCCTTTGTATAACTCTAATCCTAAAATATTAGATTGAAGAGAGGTTACAAGGATGAAATTTTAAATGGTTTTCCTCAAGTAGCATATTAACCCTTCTCAAGTCCATTCTTCAAGCTCTTTTGATCTACATCTTCTTTGCTTTATTAGCACTTGTAAATATTTTAGAACAACTCCAAAAACTTTAAAATATATTTTTGGTGTGATCCCTCTCTAGAAAGAGAATTGGAAAGATATTTGCAAACCTCTTTAGGAGGCGGGCCTTGGAATTAAAGATCTTTACATCTTCAAAAAATCCCTTAATGGGAAACTATTTTGGAGATTTTGCAATGGAGAGAACCTTTTTTGGGCCAGAGTTCTTAAGAAAAAACATATCCTTGAGGTGGACTAGAAGAATTTGATCAGGCTTGAACACTTTCCCCCAAGTTCTCTCTAGACATGTCTAACATCCTACAACACATGGGTGTGGTTTTAAACCTTCTAAAAAATTAGGGATGACAACCATGCTCTCTTCTAGGAGGATGCGTGGAACCAATATGAACGGTAGCTTTATTTAATAATTTATGGAGTGTTATTATTGGGTGATTTATATAATAAGTTGAACGGTAGCTTTTGTGGCCTATGATTTTAATTCTATTTTTATTGGCCTATGGTTTTAATTCTATTTTTATTGTTTTTAGGAGAATTATGCATTAGCACTATTTTATTTTTAAATGTTATTTTTGACACCTAAAATTGAAAAATATGGTCCTTTGGACACCTTAATGTATGGGTGTTTTATATTGAGAAGGATATCCTTTGTTAATATGATCTAAAATATGTGATTTTAATTATACCACCAAATATTCCTTAAAAAAATAAAAATAATAATAATTTTTTTTTTATAAAGTTTTTTAAATTTTTTTAAAATCCTGTTAATAATAACGTGTTCAATTTTGAATGTTTATACTTTTATTATATTTGATTTAATTTTATTTACACTTAATTTATTTTTTCAATTAGTTATATGAGATTGAAATATGCCCTACCAATATCGAGGAATCTAACCAGTTGAACTAATGCCACTTGATAATGTTATTTACAATTATTAAATATATTATATGTTAAATATAAAACTAAACATAAATAATAATAATAATATATTTATCTATGTAAAAACACAAAATTTGTATATCTTTGAGTTCTCATTAAAGAGACCTTGAAACCATAGGTGGATGGCTTTGAAAAATAACCTATGTTTCTATTTAAAAAAATAAAAAATACATCATAATTCTATTTAAGAGTAAAGATGTTTATGATCCAAAGTAAGGCATATCTCATTATCATTATTAATACAAAATAACTCATTTGTATATATTACTATTGAAAGAGGAGATTTTATGCACTAGGATATTCAAATTAAAAGTAAGAGCTTGATTTGTGTATATGGTTGAAAAAATAGTTTTTTGAAAGAAGGAATATATATTATAAACAAGTGGTTCTCGCTCTTTGTTTCCAATGACAGGTAGACAAAGGAATTCTTTGTCTTACCTTTAGGACTCCAATGGCCTGGTGATGGACACTATACCAGGTATGAAACAAGCAACAAACAATTTCTTTGAAAATATTTTCACTGCCCTTGTTCTCCCTAATCTTGTAGTGCAACAATAGATACTTAATTGTATCCTCTAGATTATATCAACCAAGCAAAACTAAGTCCTTTTTAGTCCCATGGATAAGAAAGAGGTGACGAGCATAGTTTTCAAAATTAAAAAATTCTCCAGATCCCAATGGTTTTCCAATTGAATTCTTTAAGGCTTTTTGGGATGTCATAGGTGAGGATTTAACCAAGGCTTTTGAAGAATCTTGTTCAAATAGAACTATAATTTGGGCTTTGAACCACACTTTCCTCGCTTTGATTTAAAAAGTGGTACAAGCCTCCATTCTTAGAGATTTTTGCCTGATTGCTCTTTGTAATGTGACCTAGAAGATAATCACTAAGTTGATGGTTGAAAGGCTTAAGAAGATTATGAATCACATAATATCCCAAGAACAAGAAAGATTTGTGGAGTGGCATCAAATTTTGGATGGGGTTATTCTAGCCTTGGAGGCTATCCACTAAATGCAACAATATGGTAGAAGAGGTATGTTTATTAAACTATACATGTCTAAGGCTTGTGATAGAGACCCCTAGTAGTTTTTTGATCAAATGCTTGAGAAATTCGACTTCTCTTAGGAGTGGAGAGAGTGGATTAGGAGTTGTGTCTTGATGGTTTCCTTCTCTATTCTCATAAATGGCTCCTCCTCTACCCCTTTTAATACTTCCAAGGGTATTCATCAAGGATGCCCTATTTATCCATTTATTTTTATTATTATAGTAGAAGGCTTGGGCAAATTCCTTTAGAGAAATAAGCAACAAGAACGTTTGGCAGGTGTGCAATTGGATGAGATGATGCTAACTCCCCTTCAATTTGTTGATGATATAGGTCTCCTTGGGGAAGCTAGCATTCAGAAGGCTAGAACACTCAAATCTGTCTTAAAAAACTACATGGACGGTATTGTCCGACAAGTGAATACAGCCAAATCCAAGGTTATTTTCTTTAATATAGACAAAAAAATTCAAGATCATATTCTCACCATTTTAAGTTTTGCTTAGGGTACTCTTTCACTTTATTGCCTAGGTAATCCTCTTCATTTTAAGAGACTAAGGGTGATTGATTAGAAATATTTATTGTATAGAATCACTGCTAAAGTGAATCATTGGACTCACTACTAGCTTAATTTCAAAGGAAGAATGACTCTCATCCAATCGATGATCCAAGCCATGTCTGTTTATAAATTCTCCATCCTAGGTACCCCATGGGAGTACTTAGAGAGTTGGATTCACTTATGAGAAAATAATTGTGGGATAACCCAAGGATGGGTAAGAAGTGGGTTCTTGTTAGTTGGGATACAATATATCAACCTAAAGCTCGTGGGTTTTTGGTTTTCATAAAGTATCTTTAAACAATCAAGCTCTTTCTAGGAAGCTCTATTGAAGATGGATGTAAAGAAACTTAAAAAAATCAAGCTCTTTTCAAAAATCTCAATTGGAGATGGATCTCCAACTAGGAGTATTTCTTTAGGAAATTCATCACTAGTAATTATTTGGATTTTATCCCCCACCAAGAAGCTGGTCGTACTCATTTGAGAGGATCTAGCTCCATTATTTGGAAGGTTCTAAAAGCTAGAGAACAATTAGGTAAACTTGAAATTTTCTAGAAAGTGGATAAATGAGATAAACTTAATTTTTGGACTGATTCCTCGAAGGTAGAGGATGGATTAAGATGGATTCCTAAATTAATTCTAGGCAAATTGGAGATTTCACTTTATTTCGGTTGAAGAGGTTGGAAGAATGACATGTTCTTGTCCCTCTTCATCAAACGCTTCTTATTTATAGAATCCTAAAGTAGAGGTACCTTACAGGGAAATAGGAAGAGGATAGGATCTCCTACGACCTTGGAAATTTAGGTGTCTTCACTATCCATGATGATTATAATGCTTTGCTCCCTCCATTGCCGATCCTCTAGGATGCTGCTTGGGATAGAGTTTGGGTGGCTAAGGGATGACCTAAAATAATTTTCTTTGCTTAGAAAGTGATCATAGGAATTGTCTCCCCTATGATAACCTTATGAAGAGAGGCTTTTATGGCCCTTCCAAGTGCATCATGTGTAATTCCCAAGAGGAGATGCTTGATCATTTGCTTTTCCAATAAATTTGATAGAGAGTTGTGGAAAATGTGAATAGACCTCTTTAAGGTTGGCCAAAACTTTCAAGTGAATCTTGCTAATATATGGGAGATCTGGAAACAAATAAAGTTTAAGAATATATCCATTCAGCTAGGCTAGTCCCTAGGCCTGAGCTTCATCTGGTGGCACATTTGACTGGAAAGAAATTCTAGCATTTTTAGAGAGGAGTTTAGCTCAGTGGAGCTAGTTTGGTACAAAATTGTTACCAAGATTTTTGAAACTTTTAAAGCTCACCTTACGGACCAAAAAATCTAGGAGAATGAGTTGGATCCCAAGTCACAGAAGTTGGGATCATGGAAGCCCTCTTCCTTTGGTTAGGAAAAATCAATTCTAATGGTGCAACTAATGGTAACTTGGGGGTTGCAGATATTGGTTTTATCAAAAGAGACTTCAAGAAAAGGTCCTTCATCGGGAGCTAAAGGGTCTTGGAATGGCTACTAACAATGAAGCTGAAGGGCTAGCTATCAGATAAGGTTATCTCAATGCTTGGGATAATGGGGTTAAAAAGATCATCGTTGAATCTAAATCACAAATAATAGTGAGGCTTTTGGATGCTATTAAAAATTTTAGATCGAAGGCTTGGAGGATAAGAAATATTGTGAGCCAAATAAAATCCATTTGGGAGTAGTTCGAGGATACCATTCTGGTCCATGTTGTTAGACAAAATAATGTTGTACTTGAATTTTTGGCTAAACATGGTAGTGAAAGTTTGGTTGGTTGCATGCTGAATTTTGATTAGAATAGAGACACTTTTGAATGGTTGGAGGTGAACCAAATGGTTCTTTTTTTGTCTAGCAAAGACTTATGCAAGGATGAGGACAGGTCTAGAGTCCTTGAGAAGGATGAGTAGTTCTTGAACTAGTAACTTTATGAAGTTCATTGAGCCTTTAGGCCCTAGTAGGGGTAATATTTGCAATTAGTGCATCTGTGGACTCCTGATATTAAAATGCTAAGTTTTATGGGTAGTACCCGTGGGACAGTGGAGGATGAATAGTTATTTTTTGGGTTTTTTGTTGTCTCTTGCAGCACTCTTTGGTCCTTTTTGGGATAACACTGGTAGTGTTTGCAGGCGTGTCAAGCATGCTAGGTTTCTTCATATTAACATAAAGTAGAAGTGGGATCAATGTAAGAGTCTTTGTTCTTTAGATGGTACTCAATTTTTTTGTTATTTTTGGAGATGTTAATCCAAGTTTTATTCAGATTTTAGGACTTGCTAAAAGTAGTAGACCTAAAATTATAATGTGAATCTTACCTTTTAAATTTTTTTTAACCTTATATATATTATAAACAAAGGATTCATGAGATTTTAATTGCATAATATTTTTTTCTCAACTTTTCCATTAAAAAAACTTTAAGCACATGTAATGACTTACAAGTTTATAAATATTTCAAAATCATTAATAATGTTGGATAACCAATTTTCATATATTGTTAAAAGAGAGTTTTTTTTAGTATAAGGATAATATGGTAAGAGATTTATTAATTTTTCGTATTTTTTAAAATAATTCTTTAATAAGTGATCATTAAATTATATAACATTTATAATTAATTTGGTAATAATTATAATGTGTAACAATCCACAATGTAGAGAAATATCTTAAGCAATGTTAAAACTAAATAAAAATAATATAGAAACACATTCTTG
Source organism: Wollemia nobilis (assembly GCA_028583015.1). NCBI lineage: Eukaryota > Viridiplantae > Streptophyta > Pinopsida > Araucariales > Araucariaceae > Wollemia > Wollemia nobilis. The sequence continues at coordinate 6,262,611 of JAQPPZ010001808.1, forward strand.
GGGACCCATGCATTTATGATTGCTTTGAAATTAATAGCACTTTTATAACCAAATTATAGTTATTTTTAAATTAATGATAATTAAAATTACTATGTTTCGGGGGACAATTTAATGGTTCGAGCTTTGGTTCTTCTTTAAGAGGTCTAAAGTTCAAACCATGATGTGTGTGGCTGTATGTTAAATTTCTTATTGATAAGCTCAACTTTCCTTTTTATGAGAAATTATAATGGAATGAGAATGTTTAACCTTGAGCATCAATAAAAGGAGTTTTACATTAATCAAATAAAAAAAATTAAAATTATTATATAATTTAACCACAAAAAAATTCTTCATATTGATACGTGAGTTTACATAATATATAATAAATTTTTGGCACAAGTACATGTAGGGAAGAATCCTCCCATTTAGAGTTCTTGTTTTAGATTTTTGGAAAAATTCAAAGAATGAAAAGCTCAAAGTACCAAAGAAAATTTATTTATAGAAATCGTAATTGGATGGATATCTTAGTAAAGGACAAAAAGAAAAGTGAATATATGTAATCCTAGTCCCTATCCAAGTAACATCTATTCTACTAGAAGGATGAGACGATAAGATATAATACGATGGTTTTTAAATATAGAGTTAAATATTCAAATATAATGGATATTGATCAATTTATTTAGAGATTTAAAAATCATTAATCGGAGGTGATTGAAGATTTTACAATATTTAATGAATTTTTTTTAAAGTATTTTCTTTGTCATTTTCTCTAATTTTAAAATCAGGGATATAATAATAAATGACAACTATAATTTAAAATATAGTTGGCTTGTATTTGAGGTCACAAAGTGATATATTTTTATTGGAGATAAAAAATTTTATAATATTTTGTAAATAAGGTTACGATTTTTGGATATTTATATGGACTTATTATTATTATTATTTTTGGATTAGGTTAGTGTGAGAAAGTTCTACAATTGAATTTTAGGATTGAGTAGCCCCCTTCCAACCATGATCCCTCATAAGGTTGAGATCTGAATTTATCAATAGAGGATTAACACACATCCACACACACGCATCAGTTTGAATCTTGGACCTTCTAAAGAAGAGCCAAACCATGAACTGTTGCTCTTGTTCCCTTGAGACTATATGGGCTTATTATTAAGAAGGATTTTGAAAAATATTGGTAATACTCTAGGATAATTCATTAGAAAGGGACAAGCTAACAAAAAAATAAGTGAAGTCTATGTATACTTAAATACATGACACCATAAATATTTGAAAACCTTTGTTAGAACCAATACAAATAAATATAAGTTAAGGATGGAATCAACAAGTGAAACATTAAAGCATTGTGTTTTAATGCTACAATTTTTTTGAGGTCTAACACATGTTAAAATTTACAAAGTGAAATGATTGAGAAAGAGATGGAATATTTTGGTCATGAAAAAACTTCAATATGAAGCAAAGAGAATATATTGTAATAGAATTTGATTTAGATCGAGAATTTTGTAATCTAAAATATTGCAAATAAAGGTCCTCTATCTCATTGGATGGTGAAGACCATTGAAGTAAATAATAGAAGAAACTAAGAACGATGTAAGAGATTAGAAATTATGATGCACAAGTTTAAAATTGAAGGAATTATTAGCATAGAGAAAATTTTAAATAGAGAAGATGGAAAGGATGAGATCTAGTATAGGTTAATCATTTTCTTTTATGAAAGTAGTAAAAACAATTTCCTTGATTTTTAAGGTTTTAAGGATAGCATAATAAAGAAAGTAGTATGGATGATATTTCTCTTAAATAAGGGACTTTCGGGGAATGTAAGAAAGTAAATGTTATAGTGGAGAGCTCTCATACTTTATGGTTTAAAGCACAGCATAACTTAGATGAAAATGTTTTTGAGGCCATCCATTCCACTTCATGTTCTTGAGGGAGCATAGAAATATAGATGATAACTAAAATAATGAACAATTTAAAACCATAGGAGAGATTGATGAGGGTGAAAGTATTGGTAGCAATGAAAATGAGAGGAAGACACTAAAAGTAGGAACAAAGAATAAAGGACACTAAAAGGAATATTTATCAACTAAATAAAAAATAATATTACAAGTATTAACAAGAAATGACACTAATACCACAAATAGAAAAAAATTAATGATGAAGATATTATCTAGGAATATTTAGAGTATGAATAAGAACACTTATCTTAATTTCTATTAATATTATTCCATGTTCAAATAGGTGAGTGAAAAATGGAGGCAAAAAAATTATAAGAAAATGGAGGCAACAATTTCGATGGAGACGATGTAGGCAAAAATGACAACAACTCCGACAGTGGTGACAGTGGTAACAAGGATAAAAGTGAGTTAGAAGGAGATGGTTTGAATCAAGAGATTGGGGAGATATATTTTCCCCTGAAAAGAGTGAAAGGAATATTTGTGATTATTGGTAAACAATCATATGATTCTGGGTCCACCACTCTTTTCACCATTGGCTCCCTTTATCGTGGATTGGTATCTGAGATAACTGCATCAAGATTTATCAGCTATAACAAAGTAGTGGGTTCCAAAACATAAATGGATCGAGGATCCTCCAAAACAAGGATCAATGCCCTAGTAGACCCATGAAGAAAGGCTTCACCACCAAATGGAAGCTTTCCTCCAGCAACAACAACAACAGTGGGTGTATCAGGAGAAGGTGCTCCCAAATTTAATAGATCCTTTGTAGATATGGTAAAAATCAACTCAAAACCTAGTCACCTTGATACTAGGATTGATCTGCATCCGTCTAACACCAACTTTTTAGTCGATAAATTTTTAGAATTACGGCCAGACATGGAATCAATTTACAAATGGATCCACTCCTCTTAATGGCCCTTAGGATCTATGAATCTAGTCACGCTCCCTAGGGGTTTCCTTTTTATTTGGTTAAACAACCCTACAGACTCTCGTCGAATCCTCATAGATGGGTCGTGGTTCTTCGAACAAATGGGTCTCTTCCTATGGAAATGGGGAGTGGATTTTGACCATCCAATCAAAAGATCAACTATGCACCAATTTGAGTTCATATCCCAAGACTCCTGGTTTAGTTCTAGCACAAATATATTCTTTGATGTATTGTGAGGGACATTGGAGAGCTTATCTCTTTTGATACACTCACTCGAGTGGGAACCCGTATGATCCAGGTCCGTATGTGCATTAATGTAAATTTAGATTCGACCCTCCCATATTTGATCAATATCATTTCAAAGTTTTGTACCTTCTCTCAAATTATTGAATATGAAAATAAACCTACTTTATGTGATCTCTGTTCCAAGCAAGGCCATATTTGTTCTCAATGCCTCAAAATCCCTAAAATTACTTCTATTCCTTCTAATGAAGTTCATCATCAATCCAAATCTGGTCATCACCACCCATCCTCTAATATTGGACCAAACCTTACTCTGGTCCCCCCATATAATCCCCCTACTGAGATCCCTCCTTACTCTAGAGTTGAAGGATAGATTCAATCGAAGGGACTCACTGTTCCTTCTGTATCTAGTCCTATTTTATCTCGTCCTCATTCTCTGTCCATTCCTATATCCAACCACTTTTTCCCCATTTTTGATTATGATGCCACCTCTAATACCATCAATCCCACATTTACCCATCCCTAGAACCCTCCACCTTTGCCTAAGAGTCTCACTAATTCTACCAATATCATTCCTTTCTCCCCTAGCCCTTATCCTACTTGAACCCAAAGAAAGATTTACGTTGATGTGGGTTCTGGAAAAAATGAGCCCGTTCAACTACCCAAGAAATAAAAAATAGAGAAGCTTCGAATGAGATCACAAATGGCACACAACTCACCTTTAAGGGCTCATCTAGACCTTCAGATACCCAAGTTGAAAATAGATACAAACTTCCCCTTCCTACTGGAATAGGGAAGCGAACATCATCAAGAAGTGCTAAATGAAGATACTTTCATGGAATGTGATAGGCCTCAATGGACGTAACAAGTAACACTTGGTTAAGTCCATGAGGAGAGACTTAAGACCCACCATTGTTTAGTACAAGAGACTAAACTGAATTCCTAGAGTACCACTTGTATTTCAAGATTCATTTGAAAATATTTTGAATCTCTTTTTAGTTCTACCAATGGAGCTTCAGGCAGACTATTATGTATGTGGGATCCTACGAAAGTTGAGGGGACCTTGTTGTCTATGGAAAAAAATTACATGAATGTTATTTTTTCAACAAAGAGGATGGTTACCATTGGGTCCTTTCAAATATCTATGCTCCCAACACCCTTGCCAAAGGATCCTCTTATGGAGTTCTCTCAGCCAACTCAGGGAAGTCTTCTCATTAGAGGTATGGATGTTGGCTGGAGATTTCAAATCTTGTATGTTCCCCATTGACAAGAAAGGGGGATACCAAATCACTAATAATTTTTATAAGAACTTTGCATATTTTTTTGATGACAATGAACTTATAAATATCAACCTCAAGGGGTCAATATGCACTTGGAGAAACCAAATGAAATATGATCAACTAATCTAGATTTACCTTGATCAGTTTATTATCTCCACCAATGCTATTTCTAGATCTGGTGATGATATCCTATGCTCATTACCCAGAATTAGTTTCGACCATGATCCCCTATTTTTGGATAGCTTCTCCTAGGTTTCTCCCTTCAAGTCACCCTTTAGATTTGAATCTATGTGGCTTCAAGATCCGAACCTCAAATATCTAATCTCTCTGTGGTGCTCTCACAAGTTTTCTAGATCTCAAGTTTCCCAGGTGAGCAACAATATTCGATATATGAAAATCAAGTTAAAAAATAGAACATAGATGTCTTCAAGAATATATTCCATAAAAAAGTAATAGATCCAGTCTCAACTCACTAGCATTGAGCTCTCAATATAGCATGGAAATCCTGACCCGACACTTCAGGACACAGAAAAGACTCTCCTAACAGAATTTCATAACATCCTCATAAATGAAGAAGTATTTTAGAAAAAAAAGTCATGGGTCACGTGGTTGAAATAAAGAGATTATAATATAAAATTATTTCATGCCACCACCATAATACACAAAGGGTGCAACAAAATCAAGGAGCTCATATGATTGAATGGGGAAGTAACTAAGGATATTTCTGAAATCAGAAGTGAGGCTATCAATTTATTTGAAAAATTACTCAATCCTAGCCTTGGGTGTGATCATCAAATGTCTGAGGCTCTCCTCCAAAATATCCTAAGGTTAGTAATGTCAAAATATAACCAATTTTGCTCAAACCAATTTCTAATGAAAAAATTATACTGCTATTTTTTCCATGCAAGGTGGGAAAGCCCCAAGCCCTGATGGATTTCCTCCTATTTTCTTCCATTTTTTCTGAGATATTTTTGGTCTAGATGTCATCTCTGTCATATAGCAAATACAAAGGTGCAAATATATCCCTGGAGATATCAACTCCACCTTGCTGCCCCTCATTCCTAAAGTCAACAAGACCTACACTCTTACTGATTTTCATTCCATTAGCCTCTACAATGTCCTCTATAAAAACCTCACCAAAGCCATAGCCATGAGACTCAAACTCATCCCCCTCACATAATTTATCCTAATCAAGGTAGCTCTATCCAGGGGAGGCTAATCACGAACAACATCATCACTATTCATGAAATCATCCATTTTGTTTCTAAAATTGGCAAGGCTAGTTTTCTCCTAAAACTTGATATGAACAAGGCATTTGTTGCTAAGAAAATCGAGGATAATAAATGAAATAATGAAATTAAATAACTTTAATAAATAAGAATCACAGTTTCTGTAAGGGCAATCATAAACAATTATGATATATATTCAATATTCGATTATTCTAAACAAACAATGCTACCCTATTAAATATTATGTCATGGGTTGCCTATAGAAGGTCACACCCTTTCATGTAATGTTATAAGTAAAATAATAAATATTTAATTTTAGTTAGGAATAGATCCTAACATACCACCCCTCTTAGAAAGGATTTGACCTCAAAGCTGGAATTTTGTATAATGCTGGTGGATATGATGGAGTGTTTCCCAAGTAGCGTCTTCTAAGGGTAGACATTTCCACTCGATCAAGACTTCTATGATATCTCAATTACGAAGGTGACGAGATCAGTGATCTAAGATAACTTCAGGTTCAACCAAAAGTACTCCATCTTTAGTAAATTATGGAAGGTTAGTTTGGAGAGTGATATGTGCTCCAACTACTGACTCAAGGCAAGAAACATGGAATACGAGATGAATTTTGGAAGATGGTGGTAACTCAAGTTTGTAAGAAACGACCCCAATACGTTGGAGAACTTTAAAAGGTCCATAAAATTTGGGCGCTAACTTCTGAGAGCCTTTTTGTTTGAAAGATGATTTATGATATGGTTGGAGGTGTAGGAAAACCTTATCACCTTCTTGAAAACTTCGCTCGCTCCTATGTTGATCGGCTTGCTGCTTCATGCGATTTTGGGTATGCAAAATGTCATCTTGAGTAGAGAGTTTTGTCTCCATCGCTTGAACGTTTTTACTCTCGAGAATATAAGAAGTGAGTGATGGTGGTGTTTGGCCATATAATGCTTCATAAGGAGTCATTTTGATGGATTTATGGTATGAAGTGTTATACCACCATTCTGCTAACGGAAGCCATTTTACCCAATGGAACGGTTGAGTAGAAATAAAACAATGAAGTTAAGTTTCTAAACATTTATTAATAACTTCAGTCTGGCCATCGGTTTGAGTATGGTAAGCGAAGCTCATACAAAGTTGAGTACCTTGTAATTTGAACAATTCCTTCCAAAAAGTGCTAGTGAAAGTTGGGTCACGATCACTAAAAATCGTTGAGGGCATACCATATAATTTAAATATGTTATCAAAGAAAATATGGGCTATAGTACTAGCGATGTAAGGGTGAGCCACCGGACAAAAATGAGCATATTTGGATAAATGATCTACTACTATAAAAATGGTTGTTTTTCCGCCTGATTTTGGTAGTCCTTCGATAAAATCCATAGAAATATTCGCCCATGTTTTGGTTGGTATAGGAAGAGGTTGAAGTAATCCCATAGTAGCAATTGTATCCCCTTTGTGTCTTTTGCAAGTCTCACATTATTTTACAAATTTTTTGATGTAGTTTTTCATATCTACCCAATAAAAATATCTAGTTACTCTTTTATGTCTTTAAAAACCCTGAATGTCTGACAGTGGGTGAGGAATGTAATTTGTGGGGAAGTTTTTCATGATAAGAGGAATTAAGGGAGAGAACCATTCATACTTTGTACCTTAATATATTATCCATCCAAGTGTATGGAGGTTTGCTAGTATAATTATGTTGGAGTTGTTGAATTATTGTGTGGGTAGTAGAATCATTAATCCATTCTTCATGCACCTCATTTAACCATTTAGGAATAAGGGAGGAAAGAGCATGTAATTGAGGCATGTCTTCAAATTTTCTAGAAAGTGCATCGACCGCCATGTTGTCTTTTCCTTTTTTTTATGTATTTTTGCAATCATAGCTAAGTAGTTTAGTAACCCACTTTTGTTGTTCTGGAGTATTTGTGCGTTGTTCCAAGAAGTATTTTAGGCTAAGATGATCAGTGTGAATAATAAAATTTTGTCCAATAAGGTAAGATCTTCACTGCTGAATAGCATGGAAAATAGCCAACATTTCTTTTTCATATGTAGAACGAGCTAAATTCTTTTTAGAAAAGGCCTTGCTTGTGAAGGCCAAGGGTCTCTCGTCTTGTATGAGTATGGCTCCTATCCCTACCCCCAATGCATCACTTTCAATTATGAATGGTTTAGAGAAATCGGGCATGGCCAAGACCAAGGTAGTACACATTGCATTTTTTAATGTGAGGAATGCTTCATCCACTTTAGATGTCCAATTGAAGGTATTTTTCTTAAGTAGTGCTGTTAAGGGGGCTGCGATTTTACCATAATTTTTGAAAAACTTGCAATAACATCCTGTTAGCCTAAGAAACCCTCTTAAACAACTTAAGGTTTTTGGAATCGACCAAATATTTATATCCTCAATTTTGCATGGGTCTAACTTAACGCCTTCCTTAGAGACAATGTGCCCTAAGTATTCGATTGCTTGTTTTCCAAAAGAACACTTTGATCTTTTAGCATATAGTTGATTTTTCTTCAAGATTCTCAATGCTTAGATAATGTGGTTCAAATGATCTTCCCATGTTTTGTTGTAAATAAAAATGTCATCAAATAAAAATAAGATAAATTTACGAAAGAAAGGGTGGAATACCTTGTTCATTAGACTTTGAGAAGTGGAAGGAGTGTTGGTAAGGCCAAAGGACATCACCAAGAATTCAGAGTGCCCCTCATGAGTGCAAAAGGTTGTCTTTGGAATATCCTTTTCATTAACTCTGATTTGGTGGTAGCTCGATCGTAAGTCTAATTTGGAAAAGTAGACAGCCCCATGTAGTTCATCTATGACCAAAATAGGAAATTTATCCTTGATGGTCATTTTGTTAAGTGCTCTAAAATCAAAACATAAGTGTCATGTGAAGAAAACATCGAAGCAGTTTGATCATATTGATTGATATCCATATAAAGGTTACAATGCATGCAGTTATTAGTTGGTTTATCTAACCAACCTGGTGGTTAATCAACCAACCTAGAGAGCGCCTACGAGCGCTACCATTTTGCCAAGTTGTAATACAATGACATATATGCTAACATCCCCCCTTATTACATTATTGGCAAATTCCAATAGTATCTCGAAACTTTTCATATTTGATACGCCCAAGAGCTTTGGTAAAAATATCTGCAACTTGCGCATCAGTAGGAATGTATTGAAGTTGTATATGGTGCTTGGGAACTGCATCTCGAATGAAATGACATCTGGTATCAACATGTTTGGTACGTTCATGAAAAATTGGATTTTTGACAAGATTCAAAACACCTTGATTGTCGCAAAACAAATGAAGAGGAAGATTCTTTGGGAGACCCATGTTTGTAAGAATGCGACTTAACCACATTATCTCGCAGACTGCTTCACTTGCTGCACGTGATATTCTGCTTCTGTAGAAGATAAAGCAACCACTTGCTACTTCTTACTGTGCCAGGAAACAGGTCCAGATCCAAGATGAAAAACATATCCGAAAGTGGATTTACGATCATCAAGGGATCCAACATAATCTGAGTCCGTGTAACCTAGTAGGAAAAACTTATTATTCTTTTTGTATTCCAGACCATAATTTGTACTGCCATGAACATAATGAAGAACTCTTTTTGCTGCTTTCCAGTGACTCATCTTAGGCTCTTGCATGAATCTTGAAAGATATCCCATAGCAAAACTGAGATCTGGCCTGGTATTTGTTAGATATAGGAGACTCCCAATCAACTGGCGATAGAGAGTACCATCTACCTGAGGTGATTCATCATATCGGGATAACTTAAGTCCTTGCTCCATTGGAGTTGCTTTTGAATTATAGTTAGTCATCCGATATTTTTCTACTAAAGTCTTGGCATATTTCTTTTGTGTTACTCTGATATGAAATCTTTGCTGAGTAACTTCTAAACCAAGACAATAGTGCAGAAGTCCTAGATCTGTCATTTCAAATGAATGCTTCAAATCATTTTTTACTAAGTCAATCATTCTTTCCGAGCTTCCGGTTATGATCAGATCGTCTACATAAAGTACAAGGATCACTATATCAGAACCATTTTTCTTAATATAGAGATTTGCATCAGAAGGACTTCTTTTGAATCCATGTTGCACAAGGTGACTGTCTATCTTGATATACCAAGCTCGAGGAGCTTGTTTGAGCCCATACAAGGATTTGATCAACTTGCATACTTTTTGTTCTTGCCCCTCGACTATGAATCCTTCTGGTTGAGTCATGTATACTTCTTCCCGTAAGTCACCATTCAAGAAGGCACTTTTAACATCCATCTGATGCAACTTCCACCCAAACTGAGCTCCCATGGCACAAAGTACTCGAATGGTAGTCATTTTTGCAGTAGGGGCAAAAGTCTCTTCATAGTCTATACCTTCTTTCCGAGCATAACCCTTTGCAACAAGTCGGGCTTTATGCTTATCAAGAGATCCATCTGCCTTATACTTTACTTTGAACACCCATTTGCAGCCTATGGGTTTCTTTCCCGTTGGCAGATCGACTAACTTCCAAGTTTTATTTTTTATGAGAGAATTATGTTCTACATCCATGGCCTTTTTCCATTGTGGTTTATCAAGTGCAGATTGAACCGTTGTGGGTTCATTTTCATTCAATGTAGACATATAAATTTTTTCGTCATCCTCATCTTCTTCTCTAGCATTTTCTGTACCCACTGACAAATCATCAAAGTGTTGACAAAGTTCGTCAACCTCTAAAGTAGATTCCTCTGCTCTCATTTGTCTGAGTCATACTCGTGAGTACATGGCCTATCTAAAGATAGATATGGAAGAGAGTTCAACTTAGTATCTCTCAAAGTGCTAGTGTACCATTTTGGAACTTTCGTTGTTGTTGTGGAAGTTGATCCTCCTTCTTAAGTTCTTCTTCATCTAGATATACAGTTGTGGATGTGTCTTTTGATGTGAAAGCTTCATCAAATATAACATCTCTACTCACGTGTGTCTTCTTGGTCTTAGTATCAATCAATCGATACCCTTTTGAATACTCATCATAGCCAAGAAAGATACACTGCAGGGTTTTCTCATCCAATTTCCTCCTTTTCTGTTTTGGAATGTGCATGAATGCTTTACATCCAAACACCCTTAGATGAGAAATGGAAGGTTTCTTACCACTCCAAGCTTCTTGTGGTGTTTTCCCTTGTAGAGCTTTAGTGGGTGCTCTATTTAGGAGGTATAATGTTGTGTTTACTGCTTCGCCCAATATTGATCCTCAAGATGTGCTCCCTTTAGCATACATCGAACCATTTCCATAATGGAACGATTTCTCCTTTCTGCAACTCCATTCTGCTGAGGTGTATAGGCTGTAGTCAGTTGTCTTTTGATCCCATGCTTCTTAAGAAATTCTGAAAACTCTTCAGAGGTGTATTCCCCCCCCCGATCTGAGCGGAGAGTTTTTATCAAACAACTTGACTCTTTCTCAACAAGTCTCTTGAACTGTTGAAAGTAGAGGAATGCTTCTGATTTCAATTGAAGAAAGAAAACCCACATCTTTCGTGAGTAATCGTCAACAAATAGTTGAAAATACTTCTTCCCACCATAGCTGGATGGCATAGGACCACACAGATCGGTATGTACCAGCTCTAAAGGTTGTGTAGCTCGAGAGGAGCTTGCTTCAAAAGGTACTCGATGTTGCTTCCCTGCTAAGCAATCCGAGCAAACTGGTAATATAGACGAGAGTGGGGGTAGACCGATCACCATCCCATATTTGTATAATTCAAGCAAATATCCAGAACTGAGGTGCCCATAACGTCTATGCCAGAGAGAGGTGGCCTCCTTTGTAGTTGCAGCCAGAGCAACATGAGGAGTTGAAAGGGCATCGAGAATGAACAAACCATGTTTGTAGGATCCGGTTGCAACATGTTTACCACAGTGAGTGATAAAACATCTCTTCTTGCCTTTGATAACTCGAAACATGACAGTCATATTTCTATCCAACATTTGTGTGACTGAAAGGAGATTATTGGCTAAACCTGGAACATAGAGTACTTTCTCAATTTTACAATCACCATCAGGAAGAGACACAGAAATATCCCCTTCTCCCTTTACTTGATAGACTTGATTGTCAGCAATGGTGACTGGCTTACCCTCTTTCTCCACAAAAGTATTAAACCATGATTTGTCTCCAGTCATGTGTTTGCTGGCTCCTGAATCAATATACCATACAACATCAATATGGGAAGACGAAGTATGGGTCATGAGCACCTTGTGTGCTCTTTCAGAGTCAGAATGTGAATCGGACCCAGGAGAATCGGAGTCTGAATTGGAGTCAGCATAAGCAACATGGCCTTTAGATTGCTTATGTTTGTTGTATTTCTGTTTGTTTTTCCCCTTCTTCTGAGGACCTCTATCATTTTGTTGCTTGTTTTTGAACCAACACCTGTTGGTGTCATGGTTATTCATATCACAAATCTTGCAATATTTTGTATCCTTCTGTTGATTTTGCTTCCCTTTGCCTTTGGAAGAAGGACCCCCTTTTGAAACTGTCCTTGTTTTCTACCACTTTGTTGTGTGGAAAGAGCATTATCTGGTACATCATCTTTCTGGATCTGAGTTGCCTCCTCAGTCTGAAGCAAATTTACCAGCTCCACAAATGATACTTGTCTACCAAAAACATTGAGAGAAGTGATCAACATCTTGTAGGAATTTGGTAATGCTCTCAAGATAACAGAGTTCAAGACATCATCATCTACAGGTTTTCCCATAGCATTCAATTTGGCTTTCAAGTCAGCCACTCGACAAAGGAATATATCAACTGTTTCCCCAGAATTCATACTGAGATTATGTAGTTGAGTTTGAAGATGAAGAATAGTGGATTGATTCTTTCCTTCATATACTCGTGATCAAGGCATCCCAAGCTATCTTACTAGTTTTTGCATCACAAATATGAGGCTGCACCTCATCTGTAGTAGCAAGCAAGATAAACACAAGGCTCTTCTTATCTTTCTTATCCCAAGCATCTTGATCTGTTCTTGTTGTCTGAGGGCGTTTTGTAGTGCCAGTCACTACATCCCATAGATCTTCCAACTGAAGAATAGCTTTCATCTTTGTCTTCCATGGAACAAAATTAGGACCTTTCAACAATTGTGAATCTGAAAGATACTTATGAATTGTGGCCATTATGAAGGTTCCTTATATCACCGATTGGTCTCCCTTTCTTTATACCTGCTAGATCTTTATATCGTAACCATTCAGTATATACCCGCCCTTACGTGAGGGAGACTATAGGTATATAGGAACAATATACTACTCAATATGTACCCGCCCTTACGTGAGGGAGACTATAAGTACATATGAGAAGCACAATATATCGAACATAGGCGATACTGAAAGGGCATCGTGTTGTTAATGACACCTACCATAGAAAATTTTATTCCTCATGCGTGGGGCGTAACTTCCCCTAAACACTTTGGAAAAAACTTTCGTCAGGATTTACGCCTAACAACAATCACGATGTGGGTATGAAATGGGAAAAAAAACTGGTTTGCCTTATTTCTCCCCGACGATTAATAGAGAACAAGCTCAGACGTCGTTGTTGCAGCTATATTAGGCGGCGAATACAGTAGTCCAAAGCACGACAACATTACCTGTAAGTGTGGACCAGAGGTATCTCAAATACCGAACGTTGCTTGTGCAATAAATTGCACAAATAGGGTATAAATTTGGGGTCTTATATTTTTTTTTGTAATTTATGATTGTTAATGCACAAAAAAAAGATATTTAAATGCAAAAGAAACAATCACAAATGCCCACAAATTTGAACACCTATTACAAATTTAGCAATTATTCTGCCAAATGATTGTTTTTCCCCCTTTATCTTATAATTTTGCAAAATGAAACATGTGAAGACCTGAGATCTCTCCCTCGTCAAGTTGCAAAATAGAAAAGGAGTGGGAAAAAATGGTACCTGAACACCCAAAAAAATTTTTTGGAGCCATCAAGGCGTCATTTTGACTGCACAAGCGTCAAAAAACCATGTCTGGGCATCAAACGGGCATTTCGGGCGTCAAATCAGCGACCCGCCATCAACAATCAAGCGATCCGCCGTCAAAACACCATAGGGCGTCAAAAAAATGCACCCGCCATCAAAAAATTGCACCCGCCGTCACAGCGCACGTAGAGGGAATGGAAACCGTGACCTACCGCCAAACAACCACCGCACTTACCATGGGAGCCAGAGGGCCCGATGTGAACATAGAGGAACTAGGCCAATGTTAACAGCATCGGGGCCGGAGAAGAGGGAAAAAAAGATAATCCCACATGGCCTGTGCTGCCACTGTGGGGATCTTTAAAGGTGCAGAAAGTAACTGTATATTTTGGTTGCCTTCGGGCAACCACCCCGCCCTTTTGCCTTCGTAACCGTGCATCGATCCGCCCTGGCTTTGCCTCACGTGTCCTCGATTTGCATTGCGTGCCTCTGTCAGTTTCGTCCTCTGTCTGCGTTCGTTAGCCTCTGTGTGCCTCACGTGTCCTGTTGGCGGGGTTAGTCCGTCCGGTCATTCTGCCGTCCGTCCTCTATCTTCTGCATCCTCAGTCTACCGTCCGTCCTCTGTCTTCTGCGTCCTTAGTCTGTCGTCTATCCTCTATCTGCATCTGGTCAGTATACATCAGTCAGCTGTCCATCCTCTATCTATGTTCGTTCAGACTTGTCTGCGTCTGGCTCACGTCTGTTAGGATCCATAGTCTTTCTGCGTCCGTAGCTCTGATGCCATGAAGAAAACGTCGAAGCAGTTTGATCATATTGATTGATATCCATATAAAGGTTACAATGCATGCAGTTATTAGTTGGTTTATCTAACCAACCTGGTGGTTAATCAACCAACCTAGAGAGCGCCTACGAGCGCTACCATTTTGCCAAGTTGTAATACAATGACATATATGCTAACACCATGACCCATCCTTATTTCTTACTAGTATAACTGGAGAGGATTAAGGGATTTTGCTAGGTCTAATGACCCCTACCTTAAGAATATCTTGTACTAGTTTATCTATCTTCATATTTTGAAGATATGGATAATGATAGGGCCTAATATTAGGGGGTTGATGCCCTAGAAGTAGTTTAATAGTGTGATCGTGACTTTGTTATGGAGGTAGTCCTTTTGGTTCATTGAATACTTCTAAAATATTTTGTAGCTCTAGAACCTCCTATTCTTCATGAGTGGGTTGGATTAAAAACAATTGGGATACTATTCCCTTGCTTCCCTTACGGATAAATTTTTCCATTCTATGAGAACTTATGATTTGTGAGGGTCCAAATTTTAATCCCTTGATAGTATAAGTTTGGTTCTTCTCTATGAACTTCATCCACAATTCATCAAATTCCCATTGAACTATGCCCAATGTTCATAGCCATTGTACTCCTAGTACGATGTCACAACCTCCTAGAGGTAGTACGTATATGTCTCCTTTCATGTTATAATCCCCCATAGTTAGTTTTATATTTCAACAATTACCTTTACATGGAATTTTTCCTCTGTTTCCAATCATCACTTCAAAATTATTGCAAGGATATATAAAAAAATTAGCTTGCTTAGCCACCCTTGGGTCGATAAAATTATGCATGCTACCAGAGTCTAGGAGCATAGTAAGGTTTTATTTCTTAAAATACCCTTTTAACCTCATCGTTTGTGGAGCAAAAAATCTAGCAAGGGCATTGAAGGAAACCTTAGGTGTATTTTCATCATCACTTTCAGGTGTGTCGGATACTACTTCCACTTCTACCTCAGTTTCTTCTTTGTTTGAATTTCCACATTTTGTAGCATCCATAATATATAAATTTTGTGAGGCACATTTATGATTTTGATAAAATTTTTCATCGCAGTGGTAGCAAAGACCTTTAGCTCGTCGTTCCTTCATTTCCTCAAAACTAAGACATTTAATTGGTAGGGTTGGGTTAAGTTTTGAGGTTGTGTAGGAGTTTTGTGCCCTTCCATTCTACATAGTTTTGGGGTTAGTGTAAGTATTCTATGATTTTACCATGGTTGGTTTTCCCAATTGGTGTTGTGCATTGATTTTATCCTCAACTAGTTTCACCAACCCCATGGTCTACATCATGTTTGTGGGATTATACATTTGTAACTCTATACAGATTTCTTCCTTTAATCCACTAATGAAACAATCTTGAAAGAATGAAGCGTCTAGCTCGGTTGTTCGATTTGCCAATCTTTCAAATTCAGCTTGATATTCCCTTACTCAAGTGGTTTGGCACAATTTGGTGAGAGCTCCTGTGAAATTTTAAAAAGTGCTAGGTCCAATCCGTACTAATATATTTTGTGTAAAGGTTAACCAAGTAAGAGTTCCACTAGTTTTTTCAAACAATTGGTACCATTGGATGGCCTCGTTCTCTAAGTGAAAGGATGCAATATGCACCTTTTGTATTTTAGGAATTTTATTTAAAGAGAAATATTGCTCTGCCCAATAAATCCAGTTTGTAGGATCACCACCTTCAAATTTTGGAAAATATAACTTGGTAGTACTGGGTAGGATGTATGTTTGTGGCCCTCCCAGTGGTGCCTGGGATGGGTATTGAATTTTTATTATTTGATCAGATTTTGTTGCCTAATTTTGATTGGAATATCGAATACGTTTGATGTCATGATTCTAGTTCTGACTGGTTAAAAATGTTTTGCATCGGTTTGATCGGAAGATGAAGTAGTGTCCATAGAGTTTGTAGTGGTAATTGGCCCTGATGCCAGTTGCTAAGAAACTCCAGGAGAATAAATGAAATAATGAAATTAAATAACTTTAATAAATAAGAATCATAGTTTTTGTAAGGGCAATCACAAACAATAATGATATATATTGAATATTAGATGATTCTAAACCAAACAAGACTACCCTATTAAATATTATGTTATGGGTTACCTATAAAAGGTCACACCCTTTCATGTAATGTTATATGTAAAATAATATAGAGTTAATGTTAATTAGGAATAGATCCTAACAATTTTATAGAGTTTCTTGGAGTTTCCTATTCTTTGTCCTCTTTAGGTTTGGATTCCACCCTGATTAGATTGCTCTCATTAAGGAATGTATAACTACTTTTAATTTCTCCGTTATGGTCAATGGCTCTCTTGTAGGTTATTTCAAGAGTTTCAAATGCTTAATACAGGAGGACCCTCTTTCTCCTTTTCTTTTTATCATTGTTGTAGAAGCCTTAGGTAGAACCCTAAACTCTGCATGTTCCAAAGGAGATATTTTGATTTCAAGTCCATATCTTCCCTTCAACCTATCTCTCACCAGCAGTTTGTTGATGATACCATCCTGGCCACCCTTGCCTTAGTTCCTCAAGCCCATATTATTAAAATGATCCTACTTTCCTTTGAGGTTGATTCTAGATAAAAATTTAATTTCTATAAGAGTACGGTTTACTTCATCAACACCCTTGTTAGACGCCAAGCTCACATTGCTGCTTTTCTTGGGTGTATCATTGATGAAATACCTCCACCTATTTAGGGTTCTCTCTCTTCAAAGGTCCTTCCAAAAAATCCCTTTGGAATACTGTCATTGAACGAATTAAAAAAAAACTGGCTAGCTCAAAATAAAGCCTTCTTAGTTGGGCAAGTAAGGCCACCTTAGTCAAAGCTATTCTCCAAAGTATCCCAATGTTTTTCCTCTCCATATTTCAAATTCCTATTGAATTTTGCAAAACAATTGAGCAACTCCAAATAATTTTTTTATGGTTTGGTTCAGAGCTGAAACAATGTATACATTTGGTTGCATGGGACTAGGTATGTTCAAGGAAATAGCACAGTGGCATTGGGATTCAAAATGTTTGTAACATGAATCTAGCACTCATCGCCAAACAAGGGTGGCAAGTCCTTACCAATGAGAAATCTCTATGGGTCTCTATTATGAAAGTAAAATATCTTTGGCACCACACCAATTTCTTGGATGATCCTTCTCCCATCTATGGATCAACAACATGGAACTCCATCCTTAAATCTAAGGAGATCATTAGAAAATACATTCGCTGGAAATTAGGCAATGGTGAAAAGATCAATTTTTGGAGGATATCTGGCTAGGCAACTGCCCTTTGTGGACTCATGCATACCTCCTTTTCCTAAAACCTGTCATCAACTCCTCGTTAAATTTGAAGGTATGTAACTTATTTCATCCTAATCATAATTTCTCAAAGCCATTCCTAGTTGATGACCTATCTAGTGAGAAAAGACAATCTACCTACATCCTATCAAACCTTTTACATCTTTGTGTCATTCCTAGTTTACCCTCTAAGGATTCGATCATTTGGGTTCCTACTTCCAATGGCCTCTTCATCGTCAAGTTTGCCTACACCCTCACCAAGAACCCTTCCCCCTCCTTGGTTTCCTTCCATGCTTATCTGGAAAAAATACCTCATCCCCAAAGTATGTTTCTTCTTTTGGATTACCATATAGAACATGATCCTTACCATACCAAAACTCCATCATCATGGAATTTTGTTACCCAATCATTGTTACTTGTGTCTTTAGGATTGTGAGTCTACCCATTATATTTTCATGTCTTACACCTTCTTCCATTCCATCATGTCCTCCCTATTCTCCTCCATCGGTATCCCCTAGGTCTTGCCTGCCCTTCTGAGTGATTTATGTGTTTAGTGGCCTAATACTTTCAAAGGTTTATGCCTCAATACCTTTTGGTCCTTCTATCTCCCTCATTTCCTATGGGAGATTTGGCATGAATAAAATTCCATGTTTTTAATGATTTAAATCATGACGTATGATATGTGCTCTCCAGAATCCTTCATGCAACTACTGAGAATATTTCCGTTACTCATGGAGATGATGACTCAACCAAATTTTGAAGTTTTGTTGGCCTCTTCTATTAAGATTCCCAACTGCAATCTCCATACTCCTATGAAGGTTGATCGATCATTAATCAAATGGTCTTCTCCTTCAGGTTTTCTCAAACTAAATTTTAATGGAGCAGCCAAAGGGAATTATAGGTCCACTGGTGCTAGAGGAATTGTCAAAGATCACATAGGCAACATCATTTTGGCCTTTTTTGAGAATCTGGGACACCAATATAATCATTTTACAGAAGCCAGGGAACTTCACCAGGGTATTGTCCTCCTTCACAACATGTAGTGTTCCAATTTACTTGTTGAAGGGGATTCCAAAAATATCATCTAGTGCTTAATTTCTAAGACTCATTCTATTTCATGGAATATTTCCAACATGATCTCTAAATATAACTGTCTAATGCAATCCTTCATGAGTGTCACTTTCAATCATGTTTACCGTGAAGGAAATTGTGTTGCTGATCTCCTTGCGAACATGGGATCTCTGAATAGAGTCTCACTATTTGGAGAGACCTTTTTACTCTGTCTCTAATCGAAATCAATGCAGTTGAAGTTCTTAGGAAATAAGGCTAGGTGGTATTGGTGGTGGGATCACCTTGGCTCCATGTGGAACTATGATCATATTTTTCATCATCATATGACAAGTCACACTATGAGTGGTAGACCAGAATCAAGATGTACTCATATGGAATACCCTAAAAATTATAATGAGGATGCAACATTACACTTCAATGATGATGTCACTTTTAAAAGGCCAAATTTTCATGCTGTGAAAAAAGATCAACTTTGGAGTTCTAGAATATCCGATGTGGGTCACGTGTCAGGACACATCACCATTCACAACACTTTTGTCATAGATTTTTGGGGGACTCCTTGAGATGCCCACCTTTGGGTAGTGACGGGGTGGCTTTATCATCTAGATTGGTATCTAGATTGAAACTCTTCTAATCCTCGTTAGCACCACAAGGATTCTCTCACCTAGGTCATTACAGGAGGCAACCTCAACAAATTTTTGGTCCATGATCACCTTCTTCATTGGTGGTGCTCTTCCAAACCTTCCCATTTTAATTGATATTTATTCCAAGAGTTTTGGTAATCACCATATTTTTACCTCAAGTGACTACATGTTAAGTCATCGTGATCACTAGATGAACCCTCTTTCGCTATTGTTGATAATTTATGCATCCAAATCCGGTGCCACTTCATCAAGAGGAGTTTTTCTTCGACCTATACTTTTTAATTTTTTTGTCTATATTTTCTATTAGGTTTGTCTCACTCGTGTCAACCCATGTGTGATGTTTTCTTCCACTCTAAGTGCAATCATAACCCATATTTTTTTGAAGAGTGGTATGCGTGTTTTGTGCCATCACATTCAGATTTGTATTTAGGTAGGATTCCCTGCCTTCTTAATCACTGCTTTTCATCCTCTTGTGGTGTTATCTTCCCTTCATAGTTTGCCTACTTTGGTGCATTTATTCACTACTCACTTCCTCTGGTCTAGCCCTATTTTGATGGCCGAAGTCAAACCTTCTTCCCTTCACCTAACTTCTCTTGTCAAAGATATCTTTCGTGACCATGGCCTACTTAATTTTTCAACAACTCTTTAACGACCATGACCCTAATATTTTCCTAGAGTTTGTGCATACGTGGGATGGAGGATATGTATTCATCCATGGATTAGCTTTACAGTCACTATAGACCTCCTTATAGAAATCATGGGGATTCCAAATGAAGGGAAAATTATTAATAAAGAGAAGCACTTGCTCCAGGGTGATCTGGCTCTCTTTCGGGATCATGGTGAATCCTTAGGAAGATACAAAGGTGGTTTTCTTTGAGATACTCTTCCAAAGACATGGGACGTAGTGATGGTGATGGTCCTTCAATACTTCATGCTAGAAAGTCCCAGAGCAGTATTGAGAACCTTCCACTTAGCTTTCCTCAACCACTTATGGGAGAAGAAAATAATCAACATACCAAAATATATTTTTTGATCTATCAAAATATCGGTTCTCAATATCAAGAGAGGGGTATCTTCTTTTCCCCTGCACCAAGGTCTACATATGTTGATGTACCATTACATTTTGGAGAACCAAACATGTAGGGCTATGGGAGTGGTGGTATCTGCCATGGGACTTGTGGATGATGTTGAAGGAGTAGGTGGTGACACTTCTGCATATTTGATAACCAATAAGATGCTCAAATCCAATGAAAATCTAGAAGGAACACTGAGCACCCGTCACTCCACCAAAGCCAAAGCTAGCAGTGGAAAACATAAGGCTCCAATTGTGGTTGATAATGATTGTTTTGATGATTCACTTTATTTTTAGGTAAAAAAAAAGACTACTCCTAAAAAAAGTTGCCCTCTTGAGGGTCCCTACACTAAGCCTTCCCCCTACTGGCTTTCATAATTTCATGCTGGCATAATATCTTTGAAAGA
Source organism: Wollemia nobilis (assembly GCA_028583015.1). Classification (NCBI taxonomy): domain Eukaryota; kingdom Viridiplantae; phylum Streptophyta; class Pinopsida; order Araucariales; family Araucariaceae; genus Wollemia; species Wollemia nobilis. Next base: position 6,283,486 of record JAQPPZ010001808.1, read on the forward strand.
GGCTACCTTTAATATCTCCACAATATTATGAAGGCCCTATAGAGAGCGGCCAGGATGACTTCCTCGCTACTATCTTAGTTAGAGACTCTCTTAGAAGAATACAAGGACCAATTCAAGATCTTGGAGGAGTTTAAGAGTCTGGTGGGTGCCACCAAGGATGGACATGACATATCTGGGTAATCAAACATTTAGCTATTCTTCTCTATGGATGTTGGTCTCTGTTTTCTACTTCACAATCCCTCTTACACGGGATTCTCTTTAGCTCTTGGGTTTTTGTATCAATGCTTCTGTTTCTCTGCTTGCCCCTACGTGGGTCTTTGAAGATTGGTTTTAATTCAACTCCTATGTGGGTATTTTGGTTCTCCTCCTTGGCCCTGTGAGGGCTCCTTTTTGTGCTGAAGGAGGCTCACGTATTTTCCATTTTTTCTATTTTATTTTGATATTTTTACCTTTATGCTATGGAGTGTTCTTCGGCTTTACTTATTTTTTTGTAAAAGGTTACGTGATCCTTTCAAAACTCCTTTTACAATAAAAAATTAATAAGGCCACTTAAAAAGAGTTTACAAGAAATTTGTAGGTTGTTATAGTCTTGAAATTAGCTTAATACAAGAATAAAAATAAGAAGTACGAAATATAAGGATCCATTCAAAAAGATTTAGATGATGGATAATTCGTTAGAAATTGTTGTTATAGGAGTTTTAGGAAGTATTGTGACAATATGGGATAAGGAGTTTTATTTATTGTATCAATTTTAGTCTATTTACCTTATTTGTAGTTTCTTTACTTTAAACCCAATTATTCATCTATGAAAATTGTTCTTCAAATAATTCTAAATATTTTCATTTAGATAGGATTGATTCGCTAAAACTTGTCCATGTAGGTGTGTTACCTAGTAAAAGGTACTTTACCTCCTAAATTTTTCTTCAACATTACCAATAATTTACCATATATTAGAAATATGGATTAAAAACTTGTAAATTTGAAGTGTTAATTAGTAGATTCTACACAAGCTATACAAAATAGTTGTAAAATTTATAGAGAAGGTAAAATATTTTAATACTTTTTAATTAGTAAAGAGGTTGTATGTAGGGATATCCAACCCAAAAGAAATGATAGATAATTTATATTGTTCCTCCTTCCAAAATAAGTATCCAACCATATAATTCAATAGTGTTGATTGTGTATCAAGTGGCATTATCTCAATCAGTTAGATTCCTCAAAAAATTCGAGGAGACCCAGGTTCAAATCTTACCAAACGATACATGGACAATATCCAAGCTTTGTTGTAATACCACTATGTGGTGATGATGTAATATGGGTAGGGCATGTTTCAATCCCATATAACCCATTAAAAAAATAGTGCCAATCATGTGCTTGTTGATATTAGACTTACGAATCGCTATTCCTACTATACAACACAATATGGTTTTCAAGATAATATATTTAATGGATTGAATTGCTTATTTATTGGGTGGGATAGTATCACAATAGGTTAAATTTTTATTGGTGTTCCTTTCAAATCCCCATAGTGGCAAAAAAATAATACAAAGTATCATCTACTTAGTCATCCATGAAACTTATTCTTCAAATCATTCTATATATATTTAATTAGTTATAATTGATTAGCTAAAATTTGTGCATGTAGTTGTGTTACCTAGTGAAATATACTTTAACTCTTAAATTTTCCTTAAACTTTATTAATAATTTACAATATCTTAGAAATATGGATCAAACATTTGTAAACATAGGATATGAATAATGCCATTTAAAAATAATTAAGGAATTAGAAAGTTATCTTAGTATTCAAGTTAGTTTAATATAAGAAGCAAAAAATAAGCAATGAGTAATATAAGGAATCATTAAAAAATATCTAGAATATGAGTAATTTTCTAACAATTGTTGTTATAAGAGTTTGAGGAGGTATTGCAACAATATGGGATAAGGCAAATTTAGATGGAAAATTTCTAAAATGAATAAGTGATTGGGTTAGTTGTCTTTTTGAAGGAAAGAAAAAAATATCAAAATTAAAGTCCAAAATATATATTATCCAAATACAAACACTCTTGTAAGGGATGATGTTAGAAATTTATCACATCTATATTAAGTTCAATAATGATTCACAATTGTGATATGCAGATTTTTTGGCGGCATAAAATTAATCCTATCTTCATCAACAAGGGGGGTGGTATTCTTAGATTTCAAAAAATATGGGATTATAGATATATTAGGAAAACTTATGCAGGAGAAATTTTGAACATGATTTTGTTATCTATTGCATGATTGTAAATAAAGAATACAATTTATTTAGTCATTTTCTCATAAGATCAAATTGAAAGCACAATCTATTTAGATATGATCTACTCAATATGACCATCATAAACCATATTTTTTTAGCTTATTGGGATCTAAGACCATGATTTCATCCAAATGGTTAAAATATCATGCGATGTAGAAATATTTAAATGATAATGTATGCATGCATTTATGTAAAATATGAAATATCTAAAGGGTAAAATAAATATTTCAAATATCAAATCAAAATTAAAAAAATCTATAAGAGATATTGTTGAAAGAAATGAAATGGCTTTTGATTAATTAATAATTATAATAATGTATTAAAAAGATAAATTTATATTGGGATTGACTTAAGAAATATGATAGAAATATCAATTTGTTTCATACTACTACTAATGTGCAATTTGTTATTTCATTAAATAAAAAATGTTTTGGCTCTTGATGAAATATTTATTGGGTAATAAGAAGAGATTATGAATTGAGCACTAATTATTTTAAAGATATTGGATTAGGAATTAGGGAAGATAAGGAGGATGAAGGTGAAATTTTAAAAAATATTCCATCAATCATTACATAATGATAAAATAAAATCTTAATGAGGAATTAATAGAAAGAGGATATACAACGTGCAATTGTTTACTTTCTAACTCTAAAGGCAATTAATCCCAATGGATTTCTTATAATATATATATTTTAAATTGTGTCTTGTTGATGAACAATATGCTAAACACAATTAAAGAGGGTAAGAAAATAATGTTACAATAATTGACACCAATAATATCTTTATGAACTTCTTTGAAGAAATATGATATAAAACATGTTGATAACCTTCATCTAGTTTTCTTTATAGCATGATTTAAAATATAATTTCTAAAAGTTTGGAAAATTATTCTAGGATATAATTATTTATTCCATTATTATGATAATGCACGCCAACGTGCATATCTAATAATATAGCATATTATTGTTAAATGTGCTATCATTAGATTTTATATTTTTAGCAGAATATTTTATGTTCGAGTAAGTTAAGCTGGATTTGGTTACAAACTATTTTGAGCCTGTCCTCATTGTATAAATTCCACACTCATGAATGAAATCAATTGATCATTTTACTACATTTCTATTAGAGCAAAATTTATGTCTCTCATAGAGAGGATTGCCTCTGCCAACAACTGAACGTGTGCTCATATTGACGAGTCTACAGCTGGGCATAGAAGGTATAACATTTCTCCTTTTTGATACTATTATGTTGTTGCATTTATATTTTCTTAGAAGGGACATATCCCCTATTCTTTGTTGTTCATTATTCATGTAATAGTGTGATCCTTGTTTGAAAATTTATGTGTTAGCATATAATTTTTTTTTCAACTGTACAGGTTGTAGTGACCTTGATCGTGCAACTAGACTGCTACTCCAACCACCATAGCCCACAACCCTAGATACTGCACAATAGCTAGAGTGCAGCGCCACATGGTTACTCATCCCAGGAGCTACAAGGTTACACAACCCCAAGAACACCCACCGCGCAGACCCTGATCGACCATTGTGTAGGCTAGTTCCTAGACCCAAGCTGTAGATGATCACACCCAAAAGGATCAGCAGAACGCAGATCGGATCATGCAAGCCTAAGTTTATTTTTCATTAAATATTTTTTTGCATGCTAGTCATAGTTTATAATTTTTCACTAATTACACAAATAATTGTTTATTTTTAATTAATTGATTAATTATTATTTTTTTAATTAAATAATTAGTTAAATTAATTTATTATTTGATTCAATTAATTGATTTAATTAGAACTTTCATGCAATTTTTTAAGGGGTTACAAGAAAAACAACAAAATTCATTTGCAAAACAAAAATCAAACCACCTTGAACTAATTTTTTGCAAACATTGAGACAAAACAAATTCTCAAGAGGGCTACAAAATTGAACACAAAATCTTGTTATTTTGCAAAAGAAAAACACAAAGGGGAAAAACACAAAAAATTGTTGTTTTTTGCAAATAAATTTCAAAACAAGGGCAAAAGCAATAAATATTATTTAAAAAAAAAAAACAAAATTTATTACAAAAACAGTGAATTTCCTTACAGTTAGCAAACTCTCACCCCACCCTTCTTCCTTAAGAGGTAATAGTGAAGAACACAATCTTATACTGAGAGGGGGGTGAATAGTATAATATCATTTTTTATTTTTCTTTCCCAAGCAATATTATGCAATATATGAATGGCAATATCAATAACAGTAATAAAAGCAATGCAAAAATCGCCACACATAATAGAGACACCAATTTAACGTGGTTCACCCAAGGTGGGCTACTCCACGAAGAAAATATTTCACTAAAATTTTCTCAAAATATCTCTTGGGAATCCTTCCCTATTACAATGTTTATGGAACCTCTGTACAAAGGAGACACCAATCCCCTAATCAATTTTGTGGATACCTATCCATAGGAGACACCAATCACCTCAGATGGTTTGTGGATCTCTATCCATAGGAGAAATCCTTCTTCTCTACTCTGGATGGTGATCCTCTAGAAGACTACTACCTCCACTACACTGGCTTGTGGATCTCTTTCCATTGAAGACCTCTATCCTCACTTATAAGACCTCTATCCTTACTACCTTGGCTAATGGATCTCTATCCACTGGAGACTACTGTCCTCTACACTATCACCTCCAAAGCTTACTCTCAGCTCTGTCTTAAATCTACACTAAACATTGTCCTTCGGTCTAGCACAAATCTACTCAATATTTATCTCAAATATACACTAAAAATTGATCTTCGATCTAGCACAAATCTTGCTCACAAGTCTATATTTGGTCTGGTATAGTTCTACCCTCAAATACACACCAAAATATATTCTAAAATCTGTCCTCAAGCCTTAACACAAAGCTTGATCTAATCACAAATCAACTCTGCTAGATCTACCCCAAGCCTTAACTCAAAGCTTGAACATATCAACCAGTCAACTCTACTCTCAAGTCTTCTTAAAGTCTTACCTCAAATCTATCCACAAGTCCTCTCAAGAACTTGCTCAATCTACTCTCAAGTATTCACTAATACTTATCTCAAATCTACTCAACAAGTCCTCTCTAGAACTTATCCAATCTACCCAACAAGTCTTCACCAAGACTTACCTCAAATATGCTTGTAAGCTTCCACAAAAGCTCACACAAATATGTCCTTAAGCTTAATCAACTCTATCCTTAAGTCACCTCTGGGAATCACTCAAATATGCCCACACACTTTCACAGAATCTTGCTTAACTCTGTCCTTAAGTCCACTCTAGGACTTGCTCAAATCTGTCCACTAGCTTTCACAAAAGTTTATTCAAAAAAATTGCAAAACTTGCTTTCAAAACTCAACTTAATCTCTTTCAGAAAACCTCTTTAATCACACAAACAAGTTTCACTCAGAATATTTTTTAACTACAAAATCATATAGAGAATGGTTAGAGAATCAATATGTTTCACACTCACAAAACACTCAATCACTTCCAAACTCTCTTTCAAATCAATTTAGAATAAAGAACAATTTGTTTCACAGAACTTGAACTATCACTCCAATACTTTCAATCAATAATGCTCATCAAATTCAACCAATCATCCACTCAATGAAACACAACTTGCTTACAAACCCTAACCAAGTGTTTTATAATGTTTCTAAAAATTCATACTATGGAACTCAAACCTTGAATCAAGATGATTCCAAATTCACATAACAATGATACTCATGTTCTTTCACAAACCCTAGCTCAAGATAGTTCTAAATTTCACATAACAATGATACTCATGTTATTTCACAAACCCTAGCTCAAAATAGTTCTCAATATCACATAACAATGATACTCATGTTCTTTCACAAACCCTAGCTCAAGATAGTTCTCAATCTCACATAACAATGATACTCATGTTCTTTCACAAACACAAATCATGCACATGAAAACTCACTCATCATTTCCAAAAATACTCAACAATCCTTTTCACTCCAACTTTGCATTTCAAAACATTCCACAAAACAAAATTTCACTCACAAGGAAGATATATCCATACATTTTTTATTTATTTATGGAGATCTGATTTCAAAACCTGTCCCAATCACAATCAACTCCTCTTTGCCAATTTCAAAGTTAGAAAGAAAAAATTTTTACTCAATTATTTCCCTTGAAATTATTTCACCATACAAAAATATTAAATCTCAAGTACACCTTATAGACTCCAAAATTTCAAAAATAATTAGCATAGACTCAAATAACTCACTTCCACAATAATTTCCTTCATGCACCTTATTTCTCCTCTCAAAAATAATTATCACAATGTAGCTTTATTTCAAAATACAAAATATAATATTCCTTGCATACCTTATCACTCCTACTTTATAAATTCTAACCACCAAAAATTAAAATAAAATATTTAATTTTCTTATACCTTATATCTCCCTCAACAAACTCTCAAACCACCTTTTAAATCTCACGCAATATTTTAATGCAATTTTCCACACATCAAAACCTTTGGAAATTAAACCATAAAAAACATACATTTGTTTTAATGCTGCCCAAAAAAATTGCTTCGATGAATTTTGAACACCCGACCTCGCCTTTCCAAATACCTTAGTGCAAAGTGCATCCACCACTTGGGCTATGTGCCCTTACGAAATTAAAAGGTGCACAACCTTGCTTTTACTCCTTGTCTCTTCTCCCACTAAGTGCAAACGAAAACACTTCCCCTTAGAAAAAGACAATTGCGTGAATTGAACCCACGATCTCGTGCTCACTAACGCCTTAACGTAGCCCTCAACTGCCACTTACACTACCTAGTGCCTTGAGATATTTTGGCGCTCCGCTTCGATTTGACACATGTCTGCCCTTCAACGTTTAACACATGCAAAATTTCCTTTCTCTATGCCGCACGAATCACTTAGAATTTTGGGCATATAATTCACATGGATAAGTTTTAATTAAAATTTTTACCCCTTTTAGACCATATTCCATGTTTTCCAACACGTCAACTATTTAGAAAATTCAATTTTTAATTTGAATTTAATATTTAAACTTTTGGCACCTTTATTATTTATTTAAATTTAAATTTTAACCTATGGTTAAAATATTTAAATTTAAATAAATTAAATCATAATCTTTAAAATCTGCCAAATGGGTCTTTTTGAGGATTTATAATTTAATAACTCCTTGGCCCTCATTTTTCTTCAACTCAACCTTTAACCTGGAATATTATAATATTAAATATTATAATATTATTATTCCCTTTTAAACCTGCTTCTCCATCCTTGGGATTTCCTTTTAAACTTGCTTCTCCTTCCTTGGGTCTTCAATCTATTTAGGCCTTTTAGGCATATAATATTAAAATAAATATTATATCCTATTCCTTTAAACATCTTCCTTACCTTTTGGAAAAACCACCTGATGATATTAATGACGAAAAAACTTGGACATCAACCTCTTGACATCAATGACAACAAAACTTGACATCAATGACATCAACCTCTTGACATCAATGACAACAAAACTTGTTCATTTTTCCAACAATATCCTCCTTTGTCATTGATGGTAACCCATTTTCCTTTTACCATTTATTGTACCTCTTTCAGTTCTGCTCCCCCTGAGAAACTGCTTCCCTGAATGAATGCTCTTCCCCTAACTCAAATCTCTCCCCCTTTGACATCAATGGCAAAGGGCCATCTTTGGGGCTTGGGGCTAAAGATAAGACTCTTAGCTCAACCTCTCCCCAACCTTCTTTTTGGGGTGGTTAATTATGGGGTGGGAGTATATCTACTCCCAGCATACATTGCTATTTATCTTTGTCTACCTTCTTCCTCAATTGATCCTTCTGATTCCTTTGACTATTCTTATTCCTGCTTGTCTCTAGAAGTTTTTCTCTACACCACTTAGCCATATGCCCAAAATTATTGCACTTATAACACTTAATTGTGTGGTTCCTTTAAGGTGCAAATATCTTGTAGTTCCTCCTAGTGAAGCCATATCCATTCCTATCATGAACCTTGCATTTTACTGCCTTATGACCAAACTGGTTATAAGAGTAGCAATACCCTTGAAAGAGATACCCATTTCTATATCCCTACCTTTCATGTGTCTTGCACTGCATAGCCTTGTGACCAAACCTATGACATGAGAAGCATTATCCATTGAAAAAACCTTGCATTGACCTCATTGGTCTCTTGGTCTCTTCTACCCTATGTTGTTTCTTGTTCCATCTATTCCTCATTTGTGCAATTTATATTTCCTTGTTGAACTTTTTATTTTCCAGCTTATCCTTAGAAGTCTCACTCTCTCTTTCAATCTCTTATTTTGAAGCTTCTTCTTATTTGGAGCTTGATATTGACTCCTCTCCTCATCCTCTATATTCTTCTTAAAAACCAAGTCTTGTCTTGTTTGATGAAGATATTTGTACCTTGATAATATTATCCAAGTTATTTGAGCTTCTCCAAAACCTTTGTAGCTTATATTTAGACTCTTTTACTTCCTTCCTTAGTGAAGCTATCTCATGCTCTAATATTTCACATTCTAAAACCTTTACCTCTAACCTCACTTTAAATCTCCTTGTCTTAGCTATTGAGTTGGTAAAATATTCTATAAGCTTTCCTTTCTCTTCATCACATTCTTGAAATTGAAGCTTGAGTTTTGAGTTCTACTTTATTACCTTCCTTAATTCCTTAAGAGCAGAAATAAACTCACCCTCAAGATCAAATTCTCCTTCCTCTTCATTTTTTGATTCTTTGTCTTTTAGATCATCTCCATTCCTTTTTTATTCATCTCCAATAGGAGCACTTCCTTATTCTTCTATTTCCATAAGAAGACTTTCTTCTTATGGACCTTCAAGAGCATAACAAATCTTCTTCTTCATTATCTGAGGACCTTTAATCACTATCACTTGAACTCTTACCTACCTTGTATGCATACAAACTCTTCTTATACCTTTGGAAAAACTTCTTTCCTTGCTTACCTTATCCATCCCTTCTTTTATTTTGATACCTATGTTTACCTGTTTCCCTATTATTATGATCCTGTTTCTCTTCATCATTACTACTTCTAACCTTTGGATAATCACATGCATAGTGACCATATTTACCACAATTAAAAAACTTAACTGATTTCGTACCTTTATAATTTCTTGTATCCTTATTCCTTCTACCATAGTTTGCTTCTTCATCACTAGATAACTCATTACTTGAATCTAACTTGTTACCCTTTGACTTCCTTGTAACTTTGAAGGTTTTTTTATTTATGAGGAATAACCTCCTCTTTTATTCTCATCTCAAAATTTGTGAGAATTCCATGCAACTCATCCCTTGTCAACAATTCAATATCTTTTGACTCTTCTATGGCTAAAATATTTTCACTATATCTCTTAGGGAGTGACCTTAAAATCTTGTGACAAACATCTGTTTCTTCAACTTTAAACCCAAGTCCTTGCATAGAGTTAACAACCTCATCCACACGAAGTAAGTATGAAGCAATGTCTTCCTCATCCTTCATTTTTAAGTATTCAAATATTTTCTTGTGATTTAGCAATTTTGCCTTCTTGACCTTTTTGTCTCCCTCATATATACCTTTTAGCTTATCCCAAATCTCTTTTGTTGATGTGCAATGCATAACTTTTATAAACTCTGTTTCATGTAAACCATTTAAAATTCCATTCATTGCCTTTGAATTATTTAGTTGTAGGAGCTTACCATATTTATCTATAGGTGGAGTAGCTGGCAATATGTACCCATCCTCAAATGCTTACCATTTATCATTTCCTAGTTCCATTAGGAAAATATTCATTCTCACACTCCAAAATGTATAATTATTCCTATCGAACAATGGCGTCTTATTCCCTGAAAATCCACTTTGAGAATCCATTTATGTTATTGTAAGATTTTCCTTCAAGTTGTTAAACTCTTTCAAAGGAATCCACTCTGATACCAATTGAATAACACAAGCTTATACTGAGAGGGGGGTGAAAAATATAGGACCACTTTTTTCTTTTCTTTATCAAACAATATTATGCAATATATCAATGACAATATCAATAGTAGTAATCAAAGCAATGCACAAATAACCACATAATAGAGACCAATTTAATGTGGTTCACCCAAGGTGGGCTACTCCACAGAGAAAATATTTTACTAAAATTTAAATCTCTTAGGAATACTTCCCTATTACAATATTTATGGACCTCTATCCAAAGGAGACACTAATATCCTAATCAAGTTTATGGATACCTATCCATAGGAGACACCAATACACTCAGCAGGTTTATGGATCTCTATCCATAGGAGAATTCCTTCTCCTCTGCTCTGCCTGGTGATCCTCTAGAAGACTACTGCCTCCACTACACTGACTTGTGGATATCTTTCCACTAAAGACCTCTGTCCTCACTCAGAAGACTTATATCCTCACTACCTTGGCTAATGGATCTCTATCCATTAGAGACTACGGTCCTTTGCTATTTCACCTCCAAATCTTACTCAGCTCTGTCTCAAATCTACACTAAACACTGTCCTTCGGTCTAGCACAAATATTCTTAATATTTGTCTCAAATTTGCACTAAACAATGTCTTTCGATTTAACAAAAATATTTCTCACAAGTATGTCTCTGTTCTAGTACAGATATACCCTCAAATCTACACCAAAATCTATCCTAAAATATATTGTCAAGCCTTAACACAAAACTTTATACAATCACAAATAAACTCTGCTAGATCTGCCCCAAGCCTTAACTCAAAGCTTGAACAAATCAATCAATAAATTTTGCTCTCAAGTCTTCTCAAAGACTTGCCTCAAATATGTCCACAAGTCCTCTCAAGAACTTGCTCAATCTACTCTCAAGTCTTCACTAAGACCTGTTGCGGGCCAAACAAGGTTAACTTCTTTCCTACTTTTGTCACATGCCCGTGCATTTAATTTATCAACCCAGGGAGCTTCGTAAACTTGCGAAGGGTCTTGAACAAGATTGCTTACAATACCACTTGAGATGAGTCCGCTAGTTCTACTATTGGGGGGTGTTTCAAACGGTTGTCAATCATTCATACACTCCTCAATAATTTACGTAAAAACAATTAAATCTACAGAAAGGAAATATTCACACATTCCTGGAAATGAACCTACTGCAAATACTGGAAATAACAATGCGATAAACAATCTTATAAAAGCGGTAAACTAATCTAGAAAACACAGGAAAAATAGGGGAAGAAATACTGGCTTGGAGTGGGCCCAGGCTCCAGCAGCTTCCTCCCAGCTGAACACGCACTTAGAAACTCTTAGAACTGTATTATAATTATCAAAGTATTACAATGCTTCTTCTGTATATCTCTCTATAATTACTATCAAAATATTCTATATCCTATATATCCTCAGAGAGGTCTACGTGTGTTTATATAGCACACCCACAGAACTTCTGTTACAAAGAAGTTATAACAGTCGATTCATTCCAGACTAAACTAAGACAGTCTGGTAAATGTGATCGACGTCTGCTAAAACTGGCATTCGTTTCTAACGGTGGCGTGTTCACTGATTGGTTTGTGCTTCACCTGGCATTGGTAGGACGTTCTCATACATCGGTGCGATCCCCAATTTAGCTCTACATGACGTAGAGTTGGAACTGCACCAGTCATTGTTGTCCACGTCGTGCTTGTCTGGTCAACGGGTGAAGAACAGGGGCACCTTCCCTATGAGGAAGGTGCCTAAGTATGTCAGTGCCTTCTCTATGTGAAAGGTGCCTTACTACCATTGGTGCCTTCCTGGAAGAGGAAGGCGCTTATCTTCTATTGGCGCCTTCCTATGAGAGGAAGGCGCTTGCCTTCTAGTGGCGCCTTCCTATCGATGCCTTCCTTATGAGAGGAAGGCACTTGCCTTCTAGTGGCACCTTCCTTATGAGAGGAAGGCGCTTGCCTTCTAGTGGTGCCTTCCTTATGAGAGGAAGGCGCTTCTTTTCCTTTGGCACCTTCCTAGAAGAGGAAGGCACTGGCCTTCTATTGGCGCCTTCCTAGGAGAGGAAGGCGCTTGTCTTTCCTTGGTGCCTTCCTGGAAGAGGAAGGCGCCTACTTACGCTTGGCACCTTCCTGGAAGAGGAAGGCGCCTACCTTCTCTGCATTGATTCCGAAAGAAACAAAGTGCCAGGTCCATAAAAAGACCTCGACTGATCCAAATCTAACTAAATCAACTACAATTCCACAAAAACACACTGAAAACACATGAATTAGATAACATGCATAATTTCATCAAATAATTATATAATCATTCATAAACATATGCAATCCTTATTATACAACCGCATAATAATCAAGAAAATGTATACAAAATATGAGCATTTTTGATGCTCATCATCCCCCCATGCCTAACATATGCCATGCCCTCATGGCATCAAAACTATAGGTAGCCCTATTGACCCCTCATCATTGTCATTTCTTGGTGGATCCGACTGTACCTATGGCTCGTGTCTGCCTCTTCTGTGCTGGCATCTGGAGGTGTGGCTCTTATTTTTCTATGCGGAGCTAAGGGTGTTGTTGTCGATTGTCCTTTCCTCATCCTAGCCACTATCGAAGGTGATCTAACCAGTGTCATCTCTACTACCTAAAATGCAGCTTCTACAGCTTGCCATAGGTCAGCATCCGGAGGTCTGACCACTGCAAGAGGGATATCTAAATTATCCCTCCTGAGATGAACTACTTGGGCTTTGTACAATCGGGCTGCTTCAGGAGTAAGCCCTACATTCTCCTTTGCAATGGCAGTGGCCTCCAATTCGGGGCCATATACCCCCCACCATTCAAAATACCTTCTTATCATGGAGGGTCATCCCCGGGATGACCCATAAATATCCTAGAACTGGCTGTCCTCTATCGGATTGATGTAGATACCAGAGTCCCCCTGCATCCTCGAGGTTGCCTTCCTAGTCTCCTTAGCTGCTGTCATCTCTTTGAGCAGTCATTCAAACTATTTTTACCTCTCCACGAATGGTTGCATATCCCACTCATCTTCCTCTAGCTCGATGAAGGTCACCTTCACCTTCTTTCGAGCCATCCTAGGCCCTTTTCCTCTGGCCTCTACAGAAAATGTGGAGCTCGAATAGGGGTTTTCCCTTTCTCCCTGGTGGACATCTTCTCACTCTGAGGGGCCTGCTCTACGGTCCCTGGAGCATTCTCTTCACTCTGTGCTGCCATCCCTGGGGGTGCTTCTTCATCCCCCTGTCTATCCTATGTCGACCCCTCAGGTTCTTCTCTTCCTTCCTCAGGTCCAGGGAGTTCTTCCTTATCCCCGGTCTGTCTCTTTTGGCCCTCGTCCTACTCTGTATCACTCAGGACGATGACAGGGGATGTTGTGGGACTTCTTTCCCCTTCACTCCCAAAAATAGAGGAATTCTCCCCTACCTCCGGGCTGCTCTGTCGGGCATCCGATCAAAATTCTCTCAAAGAGAATACTCATTCTATAGATGTGGGAGAATTCATCGAGACTTCTTTTGCCTAGTCAATTTGGGTCGATGCATCCCTTCATTCTGTTCCCCTATCCTGGAGTAGCTGGTTCTCCTCCCACAACTGCCGACAACTGCTCGAGCTGGGTGATTCATCTTTCTCACTCTTTCAATTCCCCTCTATGCTTGTTCTGGTAGTCCTCCAAAATTTTTTGGGCCATCCAACAATTGGTTTGCCACTCCAACGCTTCCTCCAAGGCTGCGTCGACCTGATCATTGCTCCCGAAAGTCCCTGCATCTTGTGGGCTCTAGTTTGTCAATTCTCAGAGGGTTTGGGCTGCAACGTCGACTTTCAAGTCACTCTATTCTTCTTCTACCGAGAGGAGGAGTCACCATAGGTATTTCCTCCTAGGGACTAGTTCTAGCAATCAAAACTCGACCTCACTGCTAATAAGCGATGCTCCTTCCTCTTCATACTTAGGCACTAGGGAATGCCCTCTTTCCTCTATGCATTCAGGCACTAGTGAATGCCCTCTTTCTTCCATGAAATAGGGCAATGCCAATTGCTCGATACTTACCATCTCCTCTATAGGGCTTCCCTCTTCTTGCCCTATTTTGGCAACAACATCTTATTGCCTTTCTTGGCTGCCATCTCCCTCTACATCGAGGTTCTACCTCTACGCTTCTGCATGGCGGACCAGTGCTGATATCAGCCCATGGTGGGCCAAGGCGGATGGTGCTCCCTTATAGTACCTAGCCACTTCGTCCTTCAGAGCATTTTCTAGGTAGAAGGGCACGTTCAACTTCCTTCCATGCACCAGGTGATTCAGAAACTGCACATGGTTAGCGTGCAGATGGGTATACTTCTCGATGCATGTAAAGAATCGAGCAACCTGCTCGAATATCTTCCATAGATTCATGGGAAGGCTACTTTTGGGTAGCCCTTCCTTATCTATCTACACATTTTCTCCTGGTAGCAGCACTTCGGCGTACGACTTCAACAGTCCACCTTTGTATATGCATTCCCCTATGAGGGGCAATCCAGTCACCTACGAGATGTATTCGAGGGTGACTAGAATTTCTACCCCTCGCACCTGAGCTACGTCGCCCCTCAAGGAGGCAGCGAATTCCTTGGATACCTCCATATCCTAGCCTTGACTGACTAGGGTATAGTATTCGAGCCATCCCTCGGCCTCGAACTATGTTTTTACCACCCCCTGATTCCTTTCGTATCACTCGGCTCATTCTTCTTCACCACATGATTCTTCGACCTTCCTCCCATGGCGCCTTCCCTTACTACTACATTTTTTCTATCCTTACTTCTTCAGGAAGGTGCCTTCTTATAGGGAAGGTGCCTAACCTTAGCATTTAATTCTAGGGTACACCTTTCGAGCCATATCATTGGCACGCGGTTTCAGCTATGGGGGGATATGATTTTTATGATGACGATATTTTTTTGGTACTGCATAATTTATAAATAATTATATAAAAATTTGAGTTAGTATGCGCGTACCTTATTCGGTGTTTCATGCATCGTGAAGAGCATTGATTCACTGATTTGTGACATGGGGGAGGGGTATGGTCATCTGATGTCGCTCGTTCGTGTGGTGATTTCATTTCGATCGAGGCATCCGGGAGACTTAAGTGTTGGTTGTACGTGGAAGGCGCTCTTTGGTACCTTCCCAATGTGGAAGGTGCTTATGTGGCACCTTCTCAATGTGGAAGGCACTTATATGGTGCCTTCCCGATGTTGTCGATGCTCTCTGAATGGATGCACCTTTCGATGGTGGAAGGCATCTCTGATTGGATGCACCTTCATGGTGGAAGGCACCTTTGATTGGATGCACCTTTCGATGGTGGAAGGCACCTTTTTGATGATGGCACCTTCCTGCTATGGAAGGTGCTTCTAAATGGGTGCACCTTCCCGATGTGGAAGGTGCCTCGGTCTATATGCACCTTCCCAATGTGGAAGGCACCTCGATCTGTATGCACCTTCCCAATGTGGAAGGCACCTCTTTTTTTTTTTTGTGGTGCCTTCCAACCATGGAAGGCACCTATATATTTTTTTTTTATATATTTTTATTTATTTTGTGCCTTCTTTATAAGGAAGTGCCTTCTTGGGCGCCTTCTTTATAAGGAAGGCACCTTCTTCTTGGGCACCTTCTTTATAAGGAAGGTGCCTTCTTCTTTATAAGACCTTCTTGGCCTTCTTTATAAGGAAGTGCACACTTCATTTTTGTGCCTTCTTTATAAGGAAGGTGCCTTCTTCTGGCCTTTCTCATGTGGAAGGCACCTTATTCTTGGCAATCATGTTGCGATTGACTGGGAAAGGGTGATCAAGCCTTCTCAGTCTCGCTTCACGCTGCCTCAGCTTCTACCTATGAGTGTCGATGTCGGAATGCTGAGCCGAATCAGGCCTGGTTTCCCAGATACCTATTCCTCATGCTGTCAGGTCCTCCACCTACAAAAAGCAAATGAAAAGAAAGAAAAATAAAGGTAGTTAGATGCATTCCATGCCTATTAGGCCCTGGATTAGGATGCCTACAGCTTGCATGCGGGCGTCATCCCTACAAAACACACCATAAGAAAAAAACTAAATTAACTAATTTTGGTGAGCACCTCCATGCCCACCATTTTGCCTATTAAGAGTTTGGTCTGGATCTAACAAGATGGGGTCTCCCCCATGTCTATTCTGGATTCCACCTATAAGGTTTCAGATGTGTTATAGGGGCGCAATCGGTGGCCATTGACCATTAACATGGTGTTGCTACCATCAATTGTTCTAACGTGCACTACCCCATTCTTGATGAGCTCTACCACCTCATACGGTCCCATCCATATTTGCATTAATTTACCTTTTCTTTCCTGGAACCGAGAATCGTACAACAACACCCATTCTCCTTCTTGGAACTGCTTCAGTTTAATGTGGTGATCATGCCACCACTTTCTTTGCTTTTGTATGATTTCTGTTCTCTGCAAAGCATCCATTCAGATTTCGTCCAGCTGATCTAGCTGTCGAATCCTTTCTTCTTGAGCGTCATCCAAGCTCAAGTTCAATTCTGAAGCCGTCCTCAATGTCTTGATTTCAAATTCAATGGGCATCATCGCACTCTTCCCATAGACCAGTTGGAAGGGTGTGAAGCCTGTGGTGGATTTCCACATGGTATTATATGCCCAGACTGCCTCCGACAACCGTGTAGCCCAATCTTTTCTATGTTGTTGCATGGTCTTCGTCAGGATGTTCTCTATTTCTCTGTTCGTCACTTCCACTTGCCCATTTGCCTATGGATGGTAGGGTGTAGTTTTATTGTGCCAAACTCTGTATTGCTCCATCAGCTCCTTGATCAACCTGGAGGTAAATTGAGGCCCCTGGTCTATTGTTATCTCTCTAGGGACCCCAAATCATGTAAAAATGTGGGCAAATAAGAAATCGATGATTGTTCTTTCTTTTGAATCTCTCAACGCTTGAACTTCAACCCATTTGGTGACGTAATCTGTACAGACCAAAATAAACCTCCTCCCTATTGAAGGTGGATTAATTGGTCCCACGAAGTCCATGCCCCACTTATCGAAGGGTTCCAGGTGTACCTGAGGCTGGAGGGGCATTTCATCTCGATGGGTTGGTCTGCCCATTCTTTGGCATTCATCGCACTTGCTGGCGTACGCAGCCGCATCCTTGAACAGAGTGGGCCAAAAGTACCCAACCTGTAGGATTTTGTAGGCAGTTCATTTCCCTGCAAAGTGTCCTCCGCATGGTTCATCGTGACATGCTTTGAGTACTTCTGAGAACTCCTGCTTTGCTACGCATCTCCTTATAATCTGGTCACATCCTATTTTGAATAGGAGGCCATCAATCCATAGGAACGATGCACTTTTCTCTATGACCGCCTACTTTTCTCAGAAAGAGAGAGCAGGTGAGGTTCTTTCGATGGCCAAGTAATTGGCTATATCTACGTACCATGAGATTTGCTCACTAATGGTGAACAAATGTTCATCCAAAAACTGGTCTTCCACTATTGTATGGTCTGTCGATATCAATCTGGATAGAAAATCTGCTACGACATTGTCCTTGCCTGGTTTGTCGACTATTGTGATGTCGAATTCCTATAGTAACAAGAGCCACCTGATAATTCTTCCACCAATGGCCGGCTTGCTCATCAAGTATCTGATAGCCGCATGGTCCGTGTGGAAAAATACCTTATACCCAATGATATAATGGCAGAATTTGTTTATGGCATGCACAACTGCAAGGAACTCCTTCTCCGTCACCATGTAGTTGAGCTTGGCTCCTACCAAGTTTTTGCTGACATAGTAGATGGCATAAAATTCTTCGCCATCCTTCTATCCGAGGACTGCTCCAATCGCACCATTGGATGCATCACAGTAGATATGGAATGGTATGGCCCAATTTGGTCCTCTTAAAACCGGTGTGGATATCAGTTTCTCTTTAAGCAACTGAAATGCTTCTTCGTAGTCTTCCATCCAATTGAACTCCACATCTTTAGATAATAGAGTGTGCAGTGGTTTTGCAATTTTGTTGAATTCGATGATAAATCATCGGTAGTACCCGATTGATCCAAGAAAACTCCTCACCTCTCTCTACGTTCTAGGGCTGGGTAGGTCTCTGATGACCTCAATTTTTCTTTTATCAACCTTTATTCCTTCTACGGAGAGGTGGTGTCCCAGTACGATGCCTTCTTGCATCATCATAAAGCATTTCTCGTTGCTCAGGGACAAATTGTTTTCCTTGCTTCTTTCGAGCACTCTTTCCAAGTTCGTCATTGCCTCATCAAAGGTTTCTCCATAGACGGTGAAGTCATCCATGTATACTTCGACCGCGTCTCCCATCATGTCTAAAAATATGCTAAGCACCACCCTTTGAAAGGTGGCAGGTGCGTTGCACAATCCGAAAGGTAATACCCGATAGGCAAACGTTCCCCATGGGTAGGTGAACGTTGTCTTATCCTGATCCTCTTCTCCTATCTGGATCTGGTTGTATCCACTGAATCCATCCAAGAAGGAGAAATACTTCCTCCCTGAGAGTGTATCCAAGACTTGATCAATGAACGGGAGCGGGAAGTGGTCCTTCTTGGTCGCTTTGTTTAATGCTCTGTAGTCCACATAGATTCACCATTTCCCATTCTTTTTAGGGACTACCACTAACGGTGATACCCACTCGCTATCAAAAATTGGATAGATGAATCCGACAGTCAAGAGTTTTTGCAGTTCTTCCTTGACAATGTCTTTCATTGTCGGATTCATTCTTCTCTATGGTTGCCTGCTTGGAGTTGCTTGATCATCTAGGTATATACGATGGGTATAGATCTCTGGGCTGATACCCTTCATATCTGAGTAATCCCATGCAAATGCCTATTGGTGTCTAACCAGGAGCTCTTCTACTTTCATCAATTGTGTGGGAGTCAACCCACTACTGACATTCAATGTTCTTCCTAGCCCGACGTGTATCTACTGAATGTGGTGATCTTGGGCGCCAGCCAATGATGATCCAGGTGTGGAGATGGAGGACTCCCCATGGAGGAACTCCACAATAGCACCATATTCATCTTCTTCTGCCAACTCATCCAACGTCATCACCGGCTGGATCATGGATAGCTCAAGATTTTCATGCTCGATCAACATGGGTTCTCCTACTGAGTCGACGGACTATGCTGGGGGTGAAATAGTCAACCTTTTAACATTTCATCCATCGAAGATGGTCATCAGCCCATCCCGATAGCTGATGTAAGCATCAGCTATTGCCAGCCATGGCCTTCCCAAGATGAGCGGGTAACCGCCCAACCTAGTTTTAGATTGCAGGACTAAAAAGTTGGTTGGGTATTCCCATGCATTGACTGTCACTATTATGTCTTCCAACATTCCTTTCGGTGCCATGGTCGATCGATCGACCAACTATAGCACTATCATAGTGGGTTTCAGGTTCATGAGTTGTAGCCTCTGCATGGTCTCCTGAGGCATTACGTTGATGGCTGCTTCGAGATCGACCAACGTATTGGACAGGGAATGTCCCTCAATTTTTATAGTCAACATCGGGCTACCCGGTCTGCATACTTAGGATGGCACATTTTTCCCATCATCAAATCTGCTAGTTTACCCATGACATTGATAGTCTGGGTTGCTCTTCATCCTGGCTTCCTTAGACACATCTCTCTTATCGCCTTGGTATATATCGAAACATCTCGGATGGCTTGAAATAATGGAATTGTCATGGTGAGGTTCTTCAAGCTAGACAAGATATCAAACTCCGACTGTGTTACTTTCCTCTATTCTTGCAGTCGATTGGGAAATGGAGCCTTTGCTCTCTCGGGCATTTCTTCTATCACCTCTTCTACAAGAGGTGTTTCTCCTACCTCTTCCTCCTCTTCTACCAGTGGAGGCGTTCCTACTCCTAGCTGTCTACCAGACCTAAGCTGAATATGGTACATCGGATACATCTCACCCTCCATGTTGTATGTTGGCTGGTTCACCCTGTTATTCGGATTTGTCATCGGTTGTGCGGGTAGCTATGCAGGTCTCACTACTGGCAACGTCGATAAATTCTATTGGGGGTGAGCTGGTGCTACATTCTATGGAGCCTGATTCCATGGAGTGTGGCCTCTCCACTACTGCCCAGGATATGGATATGGCATCCATGGCTGCTGGTTCGGGAATGCTGTTGGGGGTGCGTTGGACCAGGGTGATGGCCCCCACCACCCCATGTTAGGTGGTTGAGGTGGGCCTTGGTGCATGTATGGTCCTCCCCCATATGATGACATTTTGGTTGGCATATTCCCTGTAGGGGGTTGTGGCCAACTCTTTCGATTGCCTATGAAATAGGCATCCGCGCTTTCAACATCCTCCTGATTACTGGGCAGTTGTGGGCACAATCGAGTTTTATGGTTCAGCCTACAAACTGTGCATACTCTGACTTTGTTCTCCGGGCATGCATTCTTTGCATGCTTCCCTCTACATTTTGGATAGAAATAAGCCAATGTTGCTTCATTTTCTTGCTTCTTTTTCTCTAACAGTAGCGTATCCATCTGCAATGCTAGAGATGAGAGCATTTCGCTCTTTAAATCTTCCAACATGTTACCTATTTCTGTCTTCGTGACTGAAGCAGTCACTTTCATGGTTCTAGAAGTGGTCTTGCCTCTCCTTCTTGAGTAGTTCCGGCATAGTTGTCGGATGTCTTCCATAGCGTGCTGGTAGACATCACCTCCAGAGATCATGTTAAGAGCCTCTAGTGATTCATTGGTAAGTCCTCTCAAAAATATGCTTTTGAGGGACTTATCAGATAGTTTCATGTGAGGAGATCATTGAAGATTGAAGTTGAATCTCTCCTAGTATTCCTCGAGAGACTCATCTTCTTTCTACGTCATGCTCAGGACCTCTTCTCTGGAGTCTCTTGCTCTCCCAAAATCTTGGTATTGCTCTAAAAAGAGCTTCTTCATTTGATCCCAAGTGGCAATGTGTTTGTCTCCCAGACCGATGAACCACCATAGAGCTGCATCATCCAACATGGAAGGAAAGAGTTTCAGCTTCTGCGTATCAGATTTGTAGTCCACAGACCTGCATAAGACATCAAACTTAAATAAAAATAGGTCAGGGTCCTCAGTTGGGTATCCTCTGAAGGTCGAAAGGTGAGCAGGGGATATGTTTTTCATTTTGGTATCTCCTACTCCTTCATCAATCGAGAAACTAAATCCAGATGAGACTTCTTCATTGTCAGCCATTTTTTTAGGAAATGTGGTCTCTAATGCAGTATTTATGGCCTTACGATCATTTAAGACTTTCTGAGTCAAGGCTCTAAGGTTGTCTGGTGTTATCGTCCGATCTTCTACAACTTTCCACAATAGGGCTTCCTCTAAGGGTGTCCTATTAAACAGGGGATTTATGATGATTCATTCTTCCCCACGTTGATGGGATGAGGAGGCACTTTGCACAAAGTGTGGCTCCTCACTCCAATGGATTGTTGGAGGTGGGTCGGGTGAGTCTAATTCAAATTTAGAATGTTCGGCTGACTCAGGTTCTGATGGATTGGTTTTTATAAACCGACCGTCAGGTCCTCTTCTTCTCGAAGAACTCATACAAGGTCAGATGGAAGGTTTCCAGGTATTGTAAATAATCTAGTTGAGACGCTTCCTCGACAACGGTGCCAAAATGTTGTGGGCCAAACAAGGTTAACTTCTTTCCTACTTTTGTCACATGCCCATGCATTTAATTTATCAACCCAGGGAGCTTCGTAAACTTGCGAAGGGTCTTGAACAAGATTGCTTACAATACCACTTGAGATGAGTCCGCTAGTTCTACTATTGGGGGGTGTTTCAAATGGTTGTCAATCATTCATACACTCCTCAATAATTTACGTAAAAATAATTAAATCTACAGAAAGGAAATATTCACACATTCCTAGAAATGAACCTACTACAAATACTAGAAATAACAATGCGATAAACAATCTTATAAAAGTGGTAAACTAATCTAGAAAACATAAGAAAAATAGGGGAAGAAATACTGGCTTGGAGTGGGCCCAGGCTCCAATAGCTTCCTCCCAACTGAACACGCACTTAGAAACTCTTAGAACTGTATTATAATTATCAAAGTATTACAATGCTTCTTCTATAAATCTCTCTATAATTACTATCAAAATATTCTATATCCTATATATCCTTAGAGAGGTCTACGTGTGTTTATATAGCACACCCGTAGAACTTCTATTACAAAGAAGTTATAATAGTCGATTCATTCCAGACTAAACTAAGACAGTCTGGTAAATGTGATCGACGTCTACTAAAATTGGCATTCGTTTCTAATGGTGGCATGTTCACTGATTGGTTTGTGCTTCACCTGGCATTGGTAGGACATTCTCATACATCGATGTGATCCCCAATTTAGCTCTACATGACGTAGAGTTGGAACTGCACCAGTCGTTGTTGTCCACGTCATGCTTGTCTGGTCAACGAGTGAAGAACAGGGGTGCCTTCCCTATGAGGAAGGTGCCTAAGTATGTTGGGCACCTTCTCTATGCGAAGGTGCCTTATTGGCCCCCGAAGAGGAAGGCGCTTATCTTCTATTGGCACCTTCCTATGAGAGGAAGGCGCTTGCCTTCTAGTGGCACCTTCCTATCGATGCCTTCCTTATGAGAGGAAGGCGCTTGCCTTCTAGTGGCACCTTCCTTATGAGAGGAAGGCGCTTGCCTTCTAGTGGCACCTTCCTTATGAGAGGAAGGCGCTTCTTTTCCTTTGGCGCCTTCCTAGAAGAGGAAGGCACTGGCCTTCTATTGGCACCTTCCTAGGAGAGGAAGGCGCTTGTCTTTCCTTGGTGCCTTCTTGGAAGAGGAAGGTGCCTACTTACGCTTGGTGCCTTCCTGGAAGAGGAAGGCGCCTACCTTCTCTGCGTTGATTCCGAAAGAAACAAAGTGCCAGGTCCATGAAAAGACCTCGACTGATCCAAATCTAACTAAATCAACTGCAATTCCACAAAAACACACTGAAAACACATGAATTAGATAACACGCATAATTTCATCAAATAATTATATAATCATTCATAAACATATGCAATCCTTATTATACAACCGCATAATAATCAAGAAAATGTATACAAAATATGAGCATTTCTGATGCTCATCAAAGAATTATCTCAAATATGCTCAATAGGTCCTCTCTAGAACTCGTCCAATCTACTCAATAAGTCTTCACCAAGAATTACCTCAAATTTGCTTGTAATATTCCACAAAAGCTCACAAAAATATGTCCTTAAGATTTCACAAAAGCTTACTCAAATTTATCCTTAAGTCCCATCTAGGACTTACTCAAATCTGCCCACAAGCTTTCACAAAAGCTTTCTTAACTCTATCCTTAAGTCTACTCTAGGACTTGCTCAAATCTGTCCACTAGTTTTCACAAAATCTTATTCAAATCAATTGCAAAACTTGCATATAAAACTCAACTTAATCTCTTTTAGAAAATCTCTTTAATCACAAAAACAAGTTTCACTCAGAATCTTGTTTAACTACAGAAACATTTAGAGAATGGTTAGAGACTCAATATATTTTATACTCACAAAACACTCAATCACTTCCAAAATCTCTTTCAAATCAATTTAGAATAAAGAAAAATTTGTTTCACAAAACTTGAACTATCACTCCAATACTTTCAATCAATAATGCTCATCAACTTCAACCAATAATCCACTCAATGAAATACAACTTGCTTACAAACCCTAACCAAGTATTTCACAATGCTTCTAACAAATCACACTATGGAACTCAAACCTTGACTCAAGATGATTCCAAATTCACATAACAATGATACTCATGTTCTTTCACAAAACCTAGCTCAAGATAGTTCTCAATATCACATAACAATTATACTCATGTTATTTCACAAACCCTAGCTCAAGATAGTTATCAATCTCACATAATAATGATACTCATGTTCTTTCACAAACCCTAGCTCAAGATAGTTCTCAATATCACATAACAATGATACTCATGTTCTTTCACAAACACAAATCATGCACATGAAAACTCACTCATCATTTCCAACAATACTCAACAATCCTTTTCACTCCAACTTTGCATTTCACAACATTCAACCAAACAATATTTCACTCACAAGGAAGATATGCCCATACCTTTTTGTTTTGATGGAGATCTGATTTCAAAACCTGTCTCAATCACAATCAACTCCTCTTTGCCAATTTCAAAGTTAGATAGCAAAAATCTTTACTCAAATATTTCCCTCAAAATTATTTCACCATACAAAAATATTAAATCTCAAGTACACCTTATAGACTCCAAACTTTCAAAAATAATTAGCATAGACTCAAATAACTCACTTCCACAATAATTTCCTTCATGCACCTTATTTCTCCTCTCAAAAATAATTATCACAATGTAGCTTTATTTCAAAATACAAAATATAATATTCCTTGCATACCTTATCACTCCTACTTTATAAATTCTAACCACCAAAAATTAAAATAAAATATTTAATTTTCTTATACCTTATATCTCCCTCAACAAACTCTCAAACCACATTTTAAATCTCACGTAATATTTTAATGCAATTTTCCACACATCAAAACCTTTGGAAATTAAACCATAAAAAGCATACCTTTGTTTTAATGTTGCCCAACAAAAATTTCTTCGGCGAATTTCGAACACTCGACCTCACCTTTCCAAATACCTTAGTGCAAAGTGCATCCACCACTTGGGCTACATGCCCTCACAAAATTAAAAGGTGCACAACCTTGCTTTTACTCCTTGTCTCTTCTCCCACTAAGCGCAAACGAAAATACTTCCCCATAGAAAAAGACAATCGCATGAATTGAACCCGCGATCTCGTGCACACTAATGCCTTAATGCAGCCCTCGGCTGCCACCTGCACTACCAAGAACCTTGAGATATGTTTGACGCTCTGCTTTGATTTGACACCACGTCTGCCTTTCAACATTTAACACATGCAAAATTTCCTTTCTCTGCGACACACGAATCACTTAGACTTTTGGGCATATAATTCGCATGGATAAGTTTTAATTAAAAACTTTACCCCTTTTATACCATATGCCATGTTGTCCAACACATCGACAATTTAGGAAATTTGATTTTTAATTCGAATTTAATATTTAAACTTTTGGCACCTTTATTATTTATTTAAATTTAAATTTTAACCTATGGTTAAAATATTTAAATTTAAATAAATTAAATCATAATATTTAAAATCTGCCAAATGGGTCTTTTTGAGGATTTATAATTTAATAACTCCTTGGCCCTCGTTTTTCTTCAACTCAACCTTTAACCTAAAATATTATAATATTATATATTATAATATTATTATTCCCTTTTAAACCTGTTTCTCCATCCTTTGGATTTCTTTTTAAACCTACTTCTCCTTCCCTTGGTCTTCAATCTGTTTAGGCCTTTTAGGCATATAATATTAAAATAAATATTATATCCTATTTCTTTAAATGTCTTCCTTGCATTTTGAAAAAACCACCTGATGACATTAATGATTATAAAACTTGGACATCAACCTCTTGACATCAATGACAACAAAACTTGCTCATATTTCCAACAAATAGTACTACCTTTGCACCATCCTTCCAAAAGGTGTAAGTATTTTGACCTCCATCATGGATGGCCTTCCTATCATACTACTAAGACCTCCCCAATAGTATGTGACAGGCATCCATAGGAATTACGTCACACCACACTTCATATTTATAAGTATTTCCAATTGAGAATTTTACTAAACATCTCCTATCAATAGTCATCTCATTCCCTTTCTTGATCCATGAAATATGATAGGGGTATGGGTGCTTCTCACATTTTAGATTCATTATGTCTACCATTACATTAGAGACCATATTTTCACAACTACCACCATCAATGATTACTTTGCATACCTTTCCTCCTAATGTGCATCTTGTGCAAAATATATTTATACGCAACCATGACTCACCACCATCATCCGCTTGCATTTTTGCCTTCTTTGGAGTAATCAACATCCTCCTTATCATGAGATTTTCACCCATGTCTTAGTCTCCTCATCTTCCTCAACCAGGTTGACTCTAGCTTGCCCCCCTAATTTATCTCTTCAACATCATAATGGGTGCATTCAAATGCTCTATGACCTTCCTCACCACATCTAAAATAGGTATATGGCTTCCATGGTCCATTCCTAGTTTGACCTCCCCCATTACCTTGACCTCTCTAATTTCCTCTTCCTCTTTGGTAGGTACCACAACCTTGCTTCGTCTCTTCTTGTTTCTCTATATTTTAGGATTCTCCCTTTGACGAGCTCGATCCACCACACCCTTGATTTGGAGAGGATGTTATTTCCTTCTTCCATCCTCTTCTATAATTACTCCTATTATGCTTCTCTTTGGCTCTTAAAGCCATCTGATATACATATTCTATAGTAAGGGTACAATGCATACTTAACTCATCTTGAATAGCATAACTTAGGCCATTTACATACCTCACAACCCTTTGCTCTTCGGTATCATTATGCTCCACCCGAATAGATAGTTTGTAAAACTTGTTGGTGTAGTCCTCAATGCTTTGGTCCTTTTGTCAAAGGTTCTAAAATCTATGAAACAAGGTTTGGGAATAGTCTACAGGCACAAACTTCTCTTGCAATTTTTTCTTCATCTTATCCCAGGCCTTGATATTTTATTTTCCTTTCCTCTATCGCTTTATCTATAGATAATACCACCAAATTAAGGAATGCCCCTTCAACTTTATGCATGCTAGTTTCACCTTATTTTCCTCAGCAATATTAATCCATTCAGAATATTTCTCCATGCTATTTACCTAATCAATTAGCTCCTCTAGTTTTAACCCACTAGCATACTTGAAAATATCAATATTGATTTTATCTCGATTTCCTTTAAGTTCTTCCAAGGATAAGATCATCCTGCTTTTAAAGCATTTTGCTTCTCCCTCTGGTCCTTCTGGTTCTACTTTTATGTGATCCTTAGATCCACTTTCCTAAACCACAATCTCATTATTAGATCCTAGATCTGAGACCTCATTGTTGTGCCCTTCTATCATGCGATTAATCGCACCAGTTAACTGTGCTTTTTTTGCATGTAGATTTTCCATCTACCTATTCATTTGGGCGTAGATCCCTCTCCCTCTATCTTATATTCATCTTCTTTCCACTAGAAACATCTCACCCGCTATGATACCAATTGATGTAGATTCACTACAAGAGACCAACAATGGAATCCAAGGTAAATTTGCAAGACTAAGAATAAAAAAAATACCATTAGAAGAAACCTGCAAATGGATTTTCCTTGTTATCTGAATCCACACCCCTGATTACAAAGGATTCAGATATTACTTATCTCCCCAAAACCCTAGCCAATGCTACCTTATGTCCACTTACTATTTTTAGTAACCCCCTTACTATTTTTAGTAACTCTAGAATAAATCTTGGATGACCTCCAAAATGGAATCACACATTCGTTATTCAATAATGATGACTATCCCAAAATAGCAACCCCACTCTAGTTCTACACTAAAAGATATTAAAACTTTTCAGTTTTGAAAAAATAAAAAAATTACATTAAAAGCTAATTTCTAGCCACCTGGTGAAGATTTTTGGCTTCAAAATTGGTCAAAAATTGGCCAAGGTCATTATAAAAACCTTGTAGGATCCTTGGATACTCAATTACGCATGTTAAAAAAACAAACAAAGAAAAACCACCCGAATCAAAAGTTATGGCCTCGACAAGGTGCATCACTAATGCACTATTGTCATGGCTTGGAGGTGTGGCAAACTAAGAATCTTGTATTTATGTCACAAATAAAGTATGCTAAAATATTGGTTGAGAAGTCTTAGATGATAGATTGTATACACTCCAATGGAAGTAGGGTTGAAACTATCATGTTATGATCCATGCTCAAAGTGAATGGAACTCTCTATCACTAGTTGATTGGAAGTCTAATTTATCTAACATACACTAGACTTGACATCAACTATGGAATGAGCTACCTTTCATGGTTCATGAAAGAAATAAAGGTGTTTCATTGGAAAGAAGAAAATCAAGTACTAAGGTATATCAATGGTATGACTGAGTATTGTCTAGGATACAAGAAAAATAATCAATTATTCTTGATAGGTTTTGCTAATACAAACTATAAAAAATCCATTGGTGATAGTAGATCCAATTTTGGATGTCTTCTTCTAGGATCCAATCCAAGTTCTTGGGTAAGTAAGAAGTAGCATGCTGTTATTTTTTCTCCCATTGAGGTTGAATATCATGTTGTACGAGGAGTTGTCTATGAGGTGATATGGTTATATCACATCTTGTCAAGAAATGACATCCCACAAAAGAAACTAGCGATCTCGAGTTGTGATAATTAAAGAGTTATAAAGCTTTTTCTTAATCTAGTTTTCCATGAGCATATAAAACATAAATGTTTAGTCTCATTTTACATGTAAATATGTTCAATAACACAACATATAACTCTAGTTTTATCCCATAGAGAAGCAAAATGCAAATATTTTAAAGTCTCTTGCATATATAAAGTTTGAAAAATTTATAAATTTTCTTGTATATACTTTGATTGAGCATTGATGTAATAATGACGGGAATATTGTGGGTATTACATATTCACCTTATGGTTATGGAGGTTATGAGAAGTTGGAAAATAGTTGTAAATCCTAATCTTGTGCCCTCTTAATTTCACATGTACATATATTTCTATCACATCACTACAAAAGTTTATCACAATATGTGAAAGAGTTCTAACTCTATTGTAGAATTTAACACACAGGAAATGCAGATGCGAAGATGAAATTGAATAATTCCACTTAGAGGGGGCAGGTATTTGCTTGAATAAGCAATGTAAATTATATATTCTATGATTAAAATTAAAATGATGTGATGATTATAAATATGTGTGAAGGGTTATAATGAAGGGTCACAACCCTTGTTAATATTGATTTGTAACATGGCTCCCCTCCTCAAAAAGCTTTGTCCTCAAAGCTGGAAAATATTGGAGAATACTCTCAGACTCCCAAGTAGCATCTTCTTTGGGAAGGTCTTGCCATTTAATGAGAAATTCCTGGATATGACATGAGCGAAGTTTTCATTCTCTAGTATGGAGAATGGCTTCAGGTTGGAGGGTGATACATCCTTCATCATCGAGTATTGGAAGCTCTATTTGGGATCTTACCTTTTGACCAAGAACGGGTTTGAGATAGGATACATGGAACACTGGATGGATGCGAGATGAAGGAGGAAGCTCCAAGTGATAGGCGACTTCACCGATGCGACGAATGACTTTGTAAGGTCCATAAAAGTGAGGAGCCAATTTCTGACTAGACTTGATCTTCAATGATAATTGTTTGTAAGGTTGTAAGCATAGGAAAACCATGTCACCAACTTTGAATTGTCTTTCAGAGCACTTTAAATCATGTTGTTGCTTCATACGATTTTGTTCTTGGATCAAATTATCTTTAAGAAGAGTAAGCATCATTTGATGGTGTTGTAACAAGTCATCAACCTGAGCTACCTTAGAAGTACCAGGCACATAATCGGTGAGAGATGGTGGTTTTTGACCATACAAGGCTTCAAAGGGTGACATCTTAAGGGAGGTGTGATAAGAGGTATTATACCACCATTCTGCTAAGGAAATCCATTGCATCCAGTGATGTTGCTTATCTTGAGAAAAACATCGAAGGTAGGTTCCTAAACACTTGTTAACTATCTCGGTTTGACCATCCGATTGGGGATGATATGCAAAAGACATATTTAACTTGGTACCACTAAGGTAAAATAATTTCATCCAAAAATTGCTCGTAAAGATAGGATCACGATCACTGACAATGGTTTTGGGCATACCATGTAGTTTGAAGATTGAATCCAAAAATACTTTAGCCACTTTACTTGCCGAATAGGGATGTTGTAAGGCACTAAAATGAGCATATTTGGAGAGACGATCTACTACGACAAAAATCATTGTTTTACCCTCGTATTTGGGTAGCCCCTCGATGAAATCCATAGAAATGTGCTCCCACTGATGATTAGGGATGGGTAATGGTTGTAATAGACCGAGGGCTTTGATTGTTTCTCCTTTGTTACGTTGACAGACTTCACATTCAACCACAAATATTTTGATATCAGATTTTAGACCTTTCCACAAAAATGATTGCTTTGCTCTTTGGTAGGTTTTCAAGAATCCGGAATGTCCTACCATCGGAGATGCATGCACTTCTTGGAGAATTGTGGATTTAAGAGTGGAAGAAGGAGAGAGGTAAATTCGATCTTTCTTGCAAAGTACTCCATCCTCATAAGAGAAGTATGGATGCATGGATGATCCTAAATTTATATCATGGATTATTTGAGCGGTCTCTTCATCGGCCATCCATTCTTTTTGAAGTTGGGCAAGCCACTAGGAACAAGGACCCGAGATTACGTTTATGGTTACTTCATCTTCGTATTGATGGGACAAGGCATCGACTACTACATTTTCTTTACCCTTTTTGTATTCAATGATGAAATCGTAACCTAATAGTTTTGTCAACCATTTATTTTGTTCGGGATAGGAAAGACGTTGTTCCAAGAAATGTTTAAGACTACTATGATCAGTTTTGATGATGAAGCGACTGCTTAATAAGTAATGCCTCCATTTTTCTATCGCATGTAGAATAGCTAGCATTTCTTTTTCGTAAGTGGATCTTCCCAAATTCTTTCCTAAAAGTTGTTTACTCTCGAAAGCTAAGGGATGACCTTCCTGCATTAAAATAACTCCAATACCCATCCCCAAAGCATCACACTCAATGATGAAGGGCTTGCTAAAATCAGGAGTGGCCAAGATGGGTGTGGAACACATAGCCTCTTTTAGGGCATTGAAAGCTTGTGAAGCAGCATCATTCCAATGGAAAGCATCCTTTTTTGTAAGAGCTGTGAGAGGTGCTGTGATCTTCCCATAGTTGTGGATAAACTTTCGATAATAACTTGTGAGTCCTAAGAATCCTCGAAGCTTTTTGAGTGTCTTTGGTAAAGGCCAATCTTGAATAGCCTTGATTTTATTAGGATCCACTTTAACTCCTTCTTGAGAGACTATGTGACCCAAGTATTCTACTTCCTTGACCCCAAATGCACATTTGGATCTTTTAACGAATAATTTCTCCTTTTGTAATAAATAAAGAACCTTGTCGACATGATCTAAATGGTCCTTCCAAGATTTGCTGTAAATTAAGATATCATCAAAGAAAACAAGAACAAATTTACGAAGATATGGTCTAAAAACATGGTTCATAAGACTTTGAAAAGTGGATGGGGCATTGGTTAGACCGAAAGGCATGACTAAGAACTCATAGTGGCCTTCATGAGTACGAAAGGCTATTTTTGGGATATCTTCTTCTCTAATCCTAATTTGGTGAAAGCCTGAGCGTAAGTCTAGCTTAGTGAAATATTGTGCACCATGTAGTTCATCTAACAAGTCATCGATGATGGGAATAGGAAATTTGTCTTTGATGGTAAGTTTGTTAAGGGGATGAAAATCAGGACACATACACCATGAATTATCCTTACAATGTGTCATCACAATGGGAGATGAATAAGGACTAGTGCTTGGTTGAATGATTCCGTGTTCTAGCATATCTTGGACAAGTTTCTCAATTTCAGTCTTTATTGGTTGTGGATGGTGATAAGGACGTATGTTAGGAGGTAGGCTACCAAGAATTAAATGGATAGCATGATCATGTGACCTTTTAGGAGGTAGACCATATGGTTCGCTAAATACCACTTCATAATTATCCACAATATTTTGAAGATCCCTAGGTAGAGTTGGAGATGAAGAATCCGAGGAATTAACTTCAAGGGAATTTATTTGAGCAATATAATCGTAGCCACCTTTTTGCAATAATTTTTCCATGCAATGTGAACTCACTATGCGAGAAGGAGGAGGTTGAATCCCTTGAAGGCAAATATTTTTTCCATTTTCTGACCACTTGAT
Organism: Wollemia nobilis; assembly: GCA_028583015.1. Taxonomy (NCBI): domain Eukaryota; kingdom Viridiplantae; phylum Streptophyta; class Pinopsida; order Araucariales; family Araucariaceae; genus Wollemia; species Wollemia nobilis. The sequence continues at coordinate 6,315,685 of JAQPPZ010001808.1, forward strand.
ATATAATTTTTGGAGATTAAGAGTAACATCCCCAAGTTGAGATAACCATTGAGATCCTAGAATGACATCCGAACTACCTAGGTTCATAACAAAAAGTGTACCTATCCATGTATAATTTCCCATTTGGATTGTTACCTTGGATGTTCGACCTACGCATTGAGCATTTCCTCCATTGGCGATAAGTACTTGGAATTTATCTTGATTGGAAGTCTGGATATACAGATTCAAGGATTTGGTTGTTTTATAGTCGATGAAGTTATGCGTACTTCCAGAGTCAATCAACACATTAACACATTGGTTTTTAATGTATCCTTACACCTTGATAGTGTGATGGGCTTGAATACCCATGAGTGCATGCATCGAGAGAGCCACTGTATCATCTTCTAGTGTTTCCTCATTTGCGGGTTCTATAGATGGCTCTGGTTGAGGTGTATCCTCTTCTTCAACCACTGAAGTATCTTCATATTCTACATGAAAGTTCTGATATTGTACACAAGCTTGCTCACATGGGTGATGTGAACGATATTTATAACAAAATAATCTTGTGGGACGCTCAAAGTTGTGATATGGCTGACGAGAGTTGAAGTCCCGACGATATGGAAGAGCGATATTTTGGAGTTTTTGTTCTATTGCCTGAGCGATACGTTGTGCCTCATCTAAGGTATAAGGGTCATGCATGTCAACTTCCTTGTGAATCTTATCCTTAAGACCATAGCGAAAGGTCGAAACCACCACTGTAGGACTTAATTCGTGGGTATAGGTGAGTAGACTAGTAAATTCTGAGATATAGTCATCTACTGACCCTGTTTGCTTGATTTGCATAAGGTGAACCACGTATGATTGGGATGCTCCTTTATCATATCTTCGAAGAAATTTTTCCTTAAATTCAGGCCATAAAAGTGGACATTGATTTTCATGAAGTTGCCATAATAGCCATTGATATGCTTGTGTACCCAGTTTAGAAGCTACGAATGTAACATGTCCTTTTAGGGATATGGTGTAATCGGATAAGTCCTTCCATATTTGATAACCATCCATGAGGGTCGACACCTTCAAATGTGGGCATGTCGACTCGAGGAACGTGGACATCATGAGGCCATTCCAAGTACTAGGAAGCACCACCTACTTCTGGGTCTAAATCATTAGCGAAGCGTTGATTTGTAGCAACTTGTCTTTGGCGACTATTTAAAGGTTCGAGATTTAGGGTAGTTTGTGAGCGAGGGGTAAGGGGTGGTGTAATGGATGCAATGTGGGACTCAATAGCTCATAGATATATGCACACTTCTTTCAATATTGATTCTTGTTGAGTCAGATATTGTTGTAGAGAAGCATCCACATTTGTAGGAATTGGTATAGATTCCCTGGGAGGCGGGTTATTGAAAGCAGAATCTGTTTGGTTTGGAGAAGTCATTGTAGAATAGCATTGTTGGTTAAAACTAGTGATGTGATTGGGCTTTCTTGGTGGTCATTTTTTGGTCATAAATTCATTAATCGGTGAAGGATTTCTTTGTAGTCTTTCGTTGACTCGATTCCACCCACTCTCAATTTTGTGATTAGTTTGATTTTTTTTTTGGCTTCTTTATAAATTTTGAGAGTACTTTATGGAATTATTTCTTCAAGTTGTTGACAAAATTGCAAATTTTGTCAATTTTGTTAACAAATTGCAATTTTTTTTTTTTTGTTGTCACAAAAAAATTAGCAACTTTTCAATTTTGAATTTTGTCAAATTTTGAAAAAATTCTAATCTTCGTAAAAAATGTTGACAATAAATGTAATTTTGTAAATTTGTCCAAAAATGTTGACTGTATTTGATCAACTGGACGAATCGAACTAGTTTTAAGGCCCGGATTTCCAATCATGGTCACCTGGGCGAATCGAACTGGTTTTGAGGCACTGACTTTAACAGTGGTCAGTGGTGACACTTGGCGAGTGAGGAGGTATCCGCAATGTTTAATATATAGCGGCGATCAACAGGTGAATTCAAATTTAAACTGTTTAACTGTCACAGCTGGAGGATGAAATAGAGTGGAAACCTACGGACAGATGGTAGCAATTAGTCGCTAAAGTCGCAGAATTCCAACGGTAGCAATTACGATACAGAATAGAACGGACAGTCGGTGTTGCAGTCGGCACAGAGTGGAGCAAATAGGTAGTGTCTGTGAAGTATCCACCAATTAATGACACACGTTCAATTGGATATGCTGCAAATTTCTTTATCTGTAGGTCGCCGTGTGAAGCCCACCCATTAAAAGAATGTAGCAATCGCAGGTTTGAATTATGAGGAAGATACGAATACGTGCTGACAATTTACTGTTCGTAATTCTTCACTGCTAGTTTGCGTGGGAGGAAAGATACGCTCAAATTAGGTTGATAATGCTTAAATTAGCGCGTATTTACGCTTTTTTTTTAAACGTTACGACGCTTTAGCGAGCCAGCACCAGATTAGAAACTGGCAGCTTTCACACAAGTGGCATATCGAACTTGGTTGCCTTCTGGATTAAGAGGAATTTTTTCTGCCTTTTAGTTTGAGCTTTTCAAATAGATAGATCCCAAACTTGAAATGGATAAAAGTTCCATTTCATTCTATATATATAAGGGAAGACCATTTTGGTACTTTAAAATGGGGTGCTTCTTAAAATTTTGTATGATGAATTTTAGAGATAAGAAGTGGAAGTCCTTTGTAAAGCCCATCAGAGGTTGGACTTCCTTCTATTGTAATTGTTGATATTCCATATGTTTTGCCTAATTTGTATTGTCAAGGAAGTATTATAAAGTATTTCCAATTGGCATATTATTTGTCTTCAATGAGCCTTTCCTCATAATATTACCTTGTCACTTAGTAGGTGTTCCACTATTTTTGAACATGTGATATGATTTTTACCATAGGAAAATGAGATCTTATCTACATATGTGAAATGGTTTATAAAGAAGTATTTCTTATTTTCAAATATAATTCTCTTTGGCATCAACATCAATCATCCCTTTTAATTCAAGGATATTAAAGCTAACCTTTACATTGAATGTAGGAGGACCTCTAAATGGCCCATTAGTCTATGACAATAAGACACTTAGAATGTTTTATAGAAGTTTTGTAAACTGAGTCACCATGTTGGTTCTATACTACTATAATGTTTGATCAACCAAAAACTTGAGCTTTTAGAGGAATCGTCACCATTCACTTAACTCAACATCTATGTGCTTTTGTGTCATTCAAAGAGGTATTCAAATAGATCTTTGGTGTATAAATCAGCTTTCTTATATCCTACTTCTATATGAGTGCACATTTAGGAGTGCAAGTGTTTTGATAACATTGATCTAAATTTCTTTGGGTAGTTCATGGGGAATTTGTACAAATATAATATTTTATTTGTTATTGTTGGGGATATTACATTATTTGGTAGTATTGTGGATATTAATTTAGGGAGTGTGCTAAATATGTGTCTAATATATGTATCATATGTGAGAAAAGTTCAAGTGTCATGTAATAAAGTGTGCAAGTGTGTAAAGTGTAAGAGTGTGCAATTTGTCATGCAAGTAAGTCAAGAGTCCTATGTGTAGGTGTCAAGTAGGAAAGTAAAGAGTTATGGAAGAGACAAGGTCAAAAGGATAATATGTGATTATATGTTTGTGATAAATCATTGTAATAAGCATCAAACATGTATAGCTTTATGCTTGCATTAGTAGACCTTTGATCAATAATATTTCTAGAGTTTATGTGCATATTATTGTGATTATGTGAATGAATATTATATTTGATTAATATTTGATCCTTGATAAAAGGTCTAGTGAAATAATATAAGAAAAAAACCAACAATAATGAAATAAAAAATAAACCAAATCAAGAAATATTCAAAAATTGGAAAAAAAAATTGGTACTTTATTATATAAATGAGACTGTATATGAGTGCTATATCTATTAGAGATGTTTTTATTTGAAATTTTATAATTGCATTTAAACCCACTAACTTATAGAATTTGCAAGTGGAAGAAGAAGATTTGCTAAAATAGAAGCCAAGGGTAGCCTTTTGTGATGTGAAAATTCACTACACAATAGAGCTTCAATTGTCATATTTGGAAGGTGTACAATATTTTCAAGTAAATACAAATATATACAAACTGATAAAAATCATTAATATCAATTTTGCCAAAATATTATATTTATCAATAAAATTGTATTTCTCTGTCAAATTTAATTTATCAAACCAATACAATTTAATTTGTCAAAAATTGACTAAACTAGCTAGTCATTTCATAAATATCGAATGAAATATTAATGAGAAATATTGTTGTAGAGGAAATACAAGAGTCATTTTTCTTTTTCCACCCTAATAAGGAACCTAGACCAAATGCATTTTATGTAACATTATTTTTAAAAAGCATGAATTTATTGAGGTGTGATATATTGGGTTTGGGTTAACATGATAGGAAAAACAAGGCTATAATAAATGCAATCAATACCATATTTAGTGCACTAGTTCCCATGAAAGGTGAGACAAAATATTTTGATAATTTTTATCTCATGAGCCTTGAAGTTATTGTTTAAAATATAGTGTGAAAAAATAGGTAAATGTATTTACAAGTATTCTAGTTTGTGTTATTTCAAAGTAAATAGGTGGTTTTACTCATGATAGGCAAATTAAATTGATTGTATAATCATTGCACAAGAGGTCATACATTATCTTTATTGTAAGAAAAGTCAAAAATTAAATATTAACAAAGCATATGATATGGTTTAATGGACCTTTGTATATCATATTCTTAGAAGTTTTAATTTTGATCATGGTTAGTATAAATGGATAAGATGTTGTCATATCACTCCAAAATATTATATTTTTGTAGATGGATCACACATTTGATACTTTATTATCTTGTGGATTTTTCTAGGGTACCCTACTATCTACTTATCTCTTTGTTATTCTTGTTGAGCATCAGAAATATATTTCTCAAAGGAAAAATTTGAAGGTAAAAAAAAAAGTACTTGAAAGTTAAACAAATGGTCCCTTCAAATCTCATATCTATTTTTTTATGATAATTATTTTGGATTAGCCCTTGGTTGGTTAGGCCATTTAATGTAAATAAAATATTATCATGCTATGATAAGGGTATTAGATATTTGACCTAAATATAATAAAATTTGGGGTCTTTTTCATCAACAAAACCCTATGTTTAAAATGGACTATTATGTATAATTCAGAGATTAAAGTTAGAAATTACCATCAAAATATCTAGACATTCGTTTATTTGATAAAGGAAAGAAGAAAAAAATTTAGAATTCCATTTTGGATAGAATAACATCTTGTTGGGTAGGTTGAAAGGGTGATTTCATAACCATGTCTACATGATAATAACTAATAGAAGCTTCGTTGCAATATAAATCTATATAATGTAACTTTTAAGATTACTCATAGGTATTACATCCAAACTTGGTAAACATTAAAGATGTTATCATTGGAAAGGATGTGAGAAAAGTTTTAGGTTTTCACTTTTTTAGTGAGATAGGGTTTCAAATGAGTAAATTTTGGAGAGGCATATTTATAGTATTATAGCCTTATGATTATGGCATTATGGGGCATAACATGGTTGGATATTTTTAAAAAATTAAGGAAAGAGCTGAGGAAAAATGATAATTAAAATATATATAGAAATTCAATAAATTTGTTAAGCAAATGAACCCTACCCAGGGATTCCTTAGCATATAAATTCAAATAAGAGAATTTGCACTTAATCAAAAAATATATTAGGTGGTAAGTCAATGAGGGAATTTCTTACTTTTGGTATAAAATAGAAACCATTGGTTCATGCCAATTTAACTTATAGATTTTCAAAGATAAAAAATATATTGATCTCAATAATTATTCTACATCTTCAATTTTTATTAGCAACTTAATTGAGGGAGAGGAGCTCAAATAAATAATAGATTAAATTTAAGATATGTTTTTTATTGGTTGGAGGAAGGGGTTTTGAAAGGATACCCAAACCTTGTACAAAAAAATATCCTCAAGGGAGACTATCTCCCAAAGACAAAAAGAGAGGACCCAACAATGGAAAAAAGGGAGACAGTCTCCAAGAGAGAAAAAACAACAAGATCACAAAATAGGGGGTATCCAAAATAGGGAAGACATCCTTAACATGTAAAGATATGATCACAAAACCAAAAGCCATCCAAGTAGTAGAGGCCCATCATTTATCATTCCTAGGAATAGGGAAGTCAACAATACTTGTAAATTACATGAGTTCTATTTACCCATTTTTATATGGAAGCATGAGTTGGTTTGAAATCTATAAAAATATGATGGATACTCAATTTAGTTAAAATATGAGTATTTATAGCAATCAAAATATCCTACATCCATGAATCTCACTTGGAGATTGCTTGTTCACTTGAGGCCCTACAAAGGGTCTCAACATTCCTTTGGTTAATAGTCCAAAGCAAAATTATTACATGTGATATTCTAAAAAGGAACTAAGGTATTATGGACCTTCTAAGTGTTCCTTATGTAAGGAGGATCCCAAAATATCATATCATATCTACTTTTTTATTGTCCCTTTGCTTATACAATTTAGGGCTTCTTTTTAAAAAAGGAGAATATTTTGGATAGCTCCATAAATATTGGAAGAAATAATGAAATACTTGATTAATTATTTCAATGATAAAGTATCATGTATTCTCTAGAGTATTGGTACAAACATTATTTACTAGATTATGTAGATTGAAAGGAATAATATAATTTTCAAAAATAAATCTTAGAATCATATCAATATTTGGAATTTTATTCTTTTCTTTCTCATATAATGTATACATGTATGGTTCCCATTATGGAGAGTATCTGGTGTGGAAAAGAGGTACTATCCTCTTGGTTTTAGAATTTAAATATACACACAATAATCATAAGTACAAACATAATTAGCATAAAGGATCTGCATTGATCTATTTAATAAAATTGAAATGTTCAAAATTTGGGTCATCAAAATTAATGTTTATGGTTATTCCAAATGAAACATGGATGAAGCTAGAAGAAGGTGGCATCTTTCAAAATAATTAATGAAACTTTCAACTCACCTACTCAAAACATTATGAAACATCAACCAATAATGATGTAGAGTCTAGCCAATTTTCACATGGATCAAGATTACCATTAGAAAAATGTGGAAATATGTTTCAATCGAGGGGGACTCACATATTATTGTCAACACTATAAAGAAAATAGGTGTGGGTATTGGAGCAAAATAGTTTATACAATCACGATTGTAATCTTTGTCTTCATGAAATTCAAATGTGAGAAGGTCCATAGTTGAGGAAAAATCTCTCTTTTAGAAAATGATATCAAGTTGAATGAGGAAATATAGAAGTTTAATAAATATGAAGAGCATTTTCGATAGAAATATAAACTCTATATGGTCTAATTGACATAATAACAAAATGTAATATTTTGATATTTTGATGGGAGTGGTTACCAATAAAAGGCATATATAACTTGTTAGAGAAAAAATACATCTTTTGATGATTGACATGATTTAATGCATGCTTTTTGATGTTGTGGTTGGTGATGGGTTTAGCCATGTTTTTGTTATTTTAAGTAACCACTTCCTAACTCAACCTGGGTTAGTGTGACTACCTATTGGGGTGTTCCTATCCACCCATTTTTTTGTTGTAAAGACTTGTTTTTTAAAATTAATTAAAATTTAGAACATTACATTAAAAAAAATACATATGTTCTATTATCAATCTATAAAGTTGACCTAATCAAATGTCCTATCTAATTGAAATTATCCTTATGTCTTTCAATCTGAACAATTTCTTTAATTTATCTTGTCATCATGTTATCCACATTGCTTATTATCTTAACTTCTTCCATCTAGCTGTGATAATCATAGGTACAATAATATTTTGCCATTTTTAATTTTCTAGATCATTTATACCTCAAATCTACATATTGGTCCTTGACCCTTGCATGATTAGTTCTATTTATTTCACTAGTATATACCATTCTATAATTATCACATAAAATTGAACAGTTTCTTGCTCCTATGTTTTGGGTGAACATTGTTTGTGTCACATCAACCTTGTTTTTCAATTATCTCAAATGTTTTCTAATAGTCTTAGAAGGCTAAAAAAATGAACAAATTTCCTTTTCTATTTTTTTTAGATATTCTAAAAGAAACATATAAAGCATATATGTTTGAATTTGTTTGTCTTGTCCTGCCAATTATAAACTTAATTACAATTTTATTATTAAATAATACATTTTTCAAGCTAAAACAAAAATAACTCCATCTTCAAAGGTTTTTTTTTTCACAATTTAAAAGAGGATATCAAATTATTTGTAACATTTTAATTATAGAAACATAATTTTTTTAAATCCTTTCATACTTAAGAATGCTCTTCTAATTTAATATTCTATATATACATACATAACATCATCAATATATATTGTTGGTATATCCAACCTTATCACCCATTTTTTTTTTAAGCGAAAAACCCCTTGCGGGGCCGCCTTGGTCTAAGAGACCACGAACAGGGGGTTCTACACCGTCAAAGTCACCCGGGGGTCGCACCCAGCCCTGCCCGCACCAACATTATCAATTGGATTTTGGGTACCCAATTCAACTTTTTGGTAGGGTGGAGATTCGAACCTGGGACCTCCCTTGGAGGATTGCCCTCTCCTCTCCAACTCACCCACAACACCTGGGTGCAACCTTATCACCTAAATAATAATAAAAGTACAACCCTTTTATTTAGCTATTCTAATAGAAACTCCTCCTATATAAAGCTGATAAATTGGAATTTGTTGTTCTTGTCCTATCAATTATAAACTTAATTACAATTTTATTATTATATAATACATTTTTTAAACTAAAACAAAAATCACTCCATATTTAAAAGAAAAAAAACTTTCTGATATCAAATTTATTATAACATTTTAAATATGAAAACATATATTTTTTTAAATCTTCCATACTTAATAATGCTCTCCTAATTTAATATTTTCTATATACATAGATAACATCATCGATATATATTGTTGGCATATCCAACCTTATCACCTAAATAAAAGCAAAAGTACAACCATTTTAACTACCACTACTAAACAAACTTAAAACCATATATGTGAGAAACATAGAGTAACACGGAAGAATTTAGTTGGAGATATATTGGAGTAAAATCATATAATTTAGTTCAAGATACATTGGGACCACCCTCCCTAATGTGGGTATGAACAAGAAGAACTCAAGACCTCTATTTTTTTTTTGGTATTGATAAAAAAGGGGGTTGAAGGACCTCAACCCTTTACACAGAGCTCGAAAGATGTACAAGAAAAAATAAGAGAAGATCATACAAATGCAAGATAGCCCTATCTTAGTAAAACAAACAAACCTAGGCTAAACTTGTTGATGGAGAATCTGAAATAATATTCCTCCTGCTATCCTTCTATTTAGCATGGCTGATGCAGTGCTCAATGGTTTACATAACTGATAAAGAAACTGTTGACAATAATGTAATTTAGTGTGCTCAAATATTTCATCACATGATCCCAATAAGTATTTTGCTTTTCTCTGCCCTCTTTATCTTCTAGCTTCATTATAAATTCATATAATCTCTTCCAAATCCATGGGGGCATATGACCAGACCTTGAAATTCTTATATTTAACTGCCATATTTGCCATTTTATCGATAGCTTTGTTTCCCTCTCTATAAATATGTTTAACTTGACTTTCTTCTAGGTTTTCCAAAATAGTCCTTGCATCTATAATTATTTGGAAAATGCTAGAATTATTTAACTCCCTTTTTTTAAGGGAAGTTATAATATTCTTGGAATCCCCCTCAAGAACAATTCTTCTAAAATCCAAATTCACTGCAATTCGGAGGCCTGTAAGCATTGCCCTTACTTCAGTTTGGTGAGTTGTGGTAATTCCTAGATCCTCAACATATGCATCCACTACCTGACCTCTGTCATTCCTAATGAGGCCCCCACCACCAGCATGATCTGAGTTACCTTTTGCAGCTCCATCAAAGTTAATTTTTACCCAGTCTTTGTGGGGATGTTCCCATCTAGTATCTAGTCTCATCTTATTGATTTTTTTCACATTTAAGATATATTTTTCTCTAAAGAGGATCATTGCAAGATTTTACTAGCCAACAATATTTTAATACAATCCTCCAATAGGGATGTTTTTATCCTGACATAAACCCCAATTATTCCTCTGGTTTTATTTTTGAACACTCATTTGTTTCTTTCCAACCAAATCCCCTAGCAAATATGTGGAATGCATTTTTGCCAAAAATACTACTTTCTAAGTGCCAATGTTCCCAAATCCTGATTAGAGAATCTAGAATGACCCAAGAAACATTAACTTCTCTCAATAACATATTTAGGATATCACGAAAAAATTCACAAGTTCCAAATAGATGGTCCACATACTCATCCTCTTTGTTACATAAGACACAAACAGTTGGAACCACAATTCCTCTTTTAAACATATTATCTTTCGTAAGAATCTTATTGAGAATGGCAATGTAAAAACATATCAACCTTAGGGATGATGTTTAGCTTCCAAATTATTTTAAGCTCGGGTTTCTCTGAGGTTATTTTTCCCAAGACTCTATATCCATCCTTCACCAAGTACTGGCCTTGCTAGTTTCTTCCCAAAATTATATGATCCTCCTCTAAATCTCTACCTAAATAATAAATCCTTAGGAGGTTTTACAGATATTTATCCCCTAGGCCTTGCATATCTTCTTGCATGATTTTCCTCTCCTAAAAATCACCCCCAGGTCTTCCTTGATTTCTTTTCCCATAATTACCTGTATTCTTTGTATTTTTGTATGTTTTCCAGGAGGATCATTCTCTCCCATTTGGTTACATCCTATCATAGATTCTTCTGTTGTTGATTGAGCTGTTTTACCCAACTCTAGTCTTTTGCTAAATCTTGTTTGCATACCCTCCTTAGATTACTTTGAGTTTTCTATTATGTTTAGATCCTTATGTTCCTAAAATTGTTTAGTTTCATTCTTTGAAAGTAAAAATTGATATAATCCTTGCCATCCATATATTTCTTTGATTTTAAACCCCCAAACTCCTCCAATCTGATCCTTCTTCTATTTTGAGGGTTGAAGCCCTGATGCCAACATTTTAGGAAAATTGATATTTTCTCAAAGAAAAACGGATCTCGTGATAAAGCTGCCACTAGATCCTCCTCAATATTAAATCGGATTAAGAAGTATCCCTTTAATAGACCAATAACATTTATTGAGCCCTTTGTTTGAATTTTAGAATGAAGCCATCTCCTAAGCACATCTAAATGTGGTTTAGGCCCTAGAAATTTGTCTACCATGCTAAACTCATTATCCCTCAATATTTTTTTGATTAGGGATTCAACAATACATACCTTTCCATTTTCATGTGATATCTCTATACCAACTTCTCCTTTAATCGCTTCCTTTCTTCCTTTGAGAATGGATGCACAAGAATCCTTTCCTTATCCTTCCTGTAGAACATTTTTTGCATTTGTCATTCCCTTTTCTACACATCGATCAACATTCCTTAGATCCCTAGCTCTCCCATACGGATCCCTAATTTCACCATTTTGCCTTAATGGAGGAAAGTCTTTATCATTCAAGGAATCCATCCAAAAATCTCTGTGTTCACAGCTTGATGTTCACAACTTGGCAACCATCCAAAACCCTCGACGTTCACAACTCAACCTCTATTCAAAACCCTTAGTGTTCATAGCTCAACATCCATCCAAAACCCTCAGTGTTCATAGCTCAACATCCTTCCAAAATCGTCGGCGTTCACAACACAACATTCATACCAGCTTATCAATAAGAATGTTTTGAAGAATATTGAAAATATCTTAAGAGAATTCATCAAGAAAGGACTCAAAACCTCTATTTTTTTTTAATTAATGGTGAAAAATAAGGTTTTGAAAGGTCCCAAAACCTTTTACATTAGAGGAGGTAGAGAAAGATAAGGCTAATCAAGCACATGACAACTTCCAAGGCCAAAAGAAACAAAAATTAACCTAAAACAACCATCCAAAAGCAAAGACCAGCCCACTACTCATCAAGGCAGAAAGGAGAACATCAAGATGCAGATAACAAAATTCCAAATTCAGAGAGCAAGGATGAAGGCAAAACACCAAGCATATTCCTTGAGAATGGTAACCACTAGGGAGCAAAAGGGTCAGCCCCCCAAAAAACACCCCCAAAAGAGAGGATCACTAGAACACAACTGAGATCTTATCCAAACAGAAAGACAATAAAAATACCTATTGGATAGGTAGGCCCAATGCTTCCAAAGCAACAATTGTCAGTAACCGCGAAGGAAAATTGTCTTCCCAAATTATGAACTGGCCACTATCCATCCCCACATTGGCCATAACATCAACAACCTGGTTATCTTTCCTATAAATATGTTCAATTTTAATTTCTAACATACCTTCCAGAATATTTGATGTATCTTTAATAATATTCAAGTTAAAATAATTGTCGAACTTTCCAAAATCAAAAATCACCTTAAGTAAGAAGTCTTCTAAACACTTTGAAATAAGTTAGAGGTTTTTTTCTATTAGTCATTTTGAACCAAAACTACAAAATAAACCACCCATTTTAGATCATGTCAAGATCAGTTGACATGAAAAGTATAAACGCAACCTCAGCTAACATGTCTTTAACACTATTTGATCGGAACAAATTACTCCCTGCATTTATGGAGTGCGTCATGCTCCGTCATATGTATTCACAATATCTTACGCATCGTCCTTACCAAGGCGGCCATTGTTCTTGCCGGGTTGACTCAATCCATTCAAACATTGACCATAACCGTCAAAGTTTGAAAAACTAAAAGGCTTCAATGCCACCACCAAACCGCGTTATTCCTGTTACCCTTCAACGGACATCCAGGCCCTTAACATCAATCTTAGATATCATCTTCCTTAACACTTCCTTTTATCAGTTTTTATTAGATCCTACAGTCGTTTTGGATAGGAAAATCTAGATACTGTAGATGAAATTTCAATCAAAGAAAAATAATGGTCAAAATTTAGATGGTATTAGTCTAAAAGTTGAATTAAATTGAGTTTTTACAGAATCCTTGACCTTCTCAAATTGAGAATTCCATTCAATAAAGACCAGTGGTCTGCTCTGCAAGAAAAAAACAATATAACCAGTTTCATTTCCAGAGTGAGAGATCCATTCAATAAAGACCCATGGTCTGTTCTGCAAGAAAAACAAAATATAACCAGTTTCGTTCTTGGTCTTGACTTCCAGGTAGTTCTGCAAGATCTAAAGATAAACAGGGTTGCCTCATAAAATTGAATCATATATTGTAGTGGGGGTACCTTGAGATCCAAAAAATTGCAGAAATGAATAATCCCCATTGGCCCACTGTGAATCTGGAGGAAAGTTTTCTGGTTTCGATAGATCCCCACGTTGTGTATTTGAGGAGGTGTGTTACCGTCCAAACTTTGTATCTGCAGGTGGCAAATGTGAGGTTGTTGTCGAGGTTATTTCGCAAGTATGGCAGAATTGAGCGTGTGACGTTGAATTGGGAACTTCACTGTGCTTATGTGGAGTATGCGGAGGAACAGTCAGCGGAGGCAGCAATTCTGATGCTCCATGGCCACACGCTTAGGTTTGCAAGACATCCCCTTATTTTTCTCCATGTCACTCGCACTTGTTTCCGCGTTCATCCTCATCCTTCCCCTTTGAATCCACCATTATAGCTATGAATATGTATATTGGAACACAAAAGGGGTAATGAGTTTATCTGGGCTTCATATTCTTTAACAGTTTGGTTTTATCTTTATGATCATTGAAGAATATGCAGTGAAAGTTTTGTCAGATGCATAGAATGAGGATCAGATAATCCTGGCGGAAGAAAAGAGATCAGAATAATGTTATCAGATAGAATCACAGATCAATGTGTGGCTTATGATAAATGGTCAAATTCATTGGATACCTAAGGTGAGGATGGACCAAATGTATACAAGAAAGTCTTGGGTTGGGTTTCAGGTCTATTTAATTGTCTTAAGCCTTGGCCCTTACAAGCAAATGTATGGTTTTTATAAGAATCTGAGGGAAAAATAATCCTTGTCCAATGAGCTGAGGAAGAAGGGTTCTGAATGTGAGATCTATCTGTTGTATAGCCCAAGCCAATTTTTGGTTTTTCCAAACAATACTTGTGTTAATGCTCCCAAAGGTGCTTTACTAACCTGAATTCTTTATTAGAAGGTTTTAGGGTATTGACATGATTTGTTTTTCCAATTAGAGATGAAGGACATGTATCAGTGAGAATTATTAAAGCATGCTTCTAAGAATATAGAAAACTTAGTTTTCTGATTACAAATTGAATCAATAATGTTCAGGGTCTGTTTGGCTATAAAAGAGCATTGTGTGCTCAAGGCTTTCCTAATTTTCACTAATGATTTTAGTTTGCTCTAATGAAAATTGTTTCTCTTATGAGTATGGACATTTTTAAATTTAGAAATATTTTCTTTTGATTATTTTTCTTAATTAAGTAGAAACATCAAGCACTTCAGACACATTCGAGACTTTTTATGTAAACAATATCAAAAGAAAGTTTTGTAAAACCCAGGAAATACTTGACTATTTCATTTAAAAACTGTTGTAATTTGATTCCACTTTAAGAATGATGGCCAGCTGCTTCTGCAATCATACCCATCATTGGCGGAGCGGCTTTTTGTGGTTGAGGAGGAAGTTAGCCGTAACAAATTTAAGGTTCTTAGATAGACTTCCAGCTGTAAGCTTCTTAATTCTCACCAGATTTTTTTTGGAAACATACAGTAATAACTGAAGTATATAGGTAGATAATAACTGAAACATATAGTTGGATATATCAAAAGGCATCCTTCCTGGAATGAATTTAATTTATATCTCCACAAAAGGACCTTTCCTTCAATGAATCCAACTTAGTTTTTTATAAGAAAAGTTTAATGTTTTTTTACTATTATACTGTACCAATAAGATTTTAACTAGATTTTTTATACTGTGCCAACAGGATTCTAACTAGATTTTATACGAAAAGTTCAACGCCTTTACTGTGTCAACATAACTCAAAAACACCCTTCCTTGAATGAATTCAAAAATCCAACTTAAATTTCCACAAGAAAAATTCAAAACCTTTACTATTATGCTGTGCGAACAAGGCCCTGGTAGATTTTTGTTACATTCATCTTTTAGAAGAGGTAGCAGCGATTTTGTAATTATTCTTCCTTAAATATAATTTTAAATTATAATGTTTTGTATTTTGTTTGACTGGATGCAACTGTAAGTAAAATGAGGATACTGAATATTAAATGCAGATCTTCAATGTTGAGTAATCATGCCCAATAACGTGACATTTGCATCTATATATTGTTTAAGGACAACAAGCTTATCCAAATATTCATTTTAATATTAATTTTTATTATTTTTAAAATATAATATATAAAATAATTGAACATAAATGTGACGGTAGTACTATATTCGGTTGGGTGAGTTGTGATAGTGTTTCTGTTTTGCCTAGTTATTAAGGACAACAAGCTTATCCAAATATTCATTTTTAATATTAATTTTATTGTTTTTAAAATATAATATACAAAATAATTTAAGATAAATGTGATGGTAGTACTGTATTCGGTTGGGTGAGTTGTGATAGTGTATTCGGTTGGGTGAGTTGTGATAGTGTTTCTGTTTTGCCTGGTTTGTTGTGCCCATGATGACAGTGCTTGGATGCATGGGTTATACCTAATTTATCAGTTGTGTATTGTAATATATATATAATACATCTCCAATAGAAAAATAAGTTTGTTGTGCCCATGATGACAGTGCTTGGATGCATGGGTTATACCTAATTTATCAGTTGTGTATTGTAATATATATAATACATCTCCAATAGAAAAATAAGTTTGTTGTGCCCATGATGACAGTGCTTGGATGCATGGGTTATACCTAATTTATCAGTTGTGTATTGTAATATATATAATACATCTCCAATAGAAAAATAAAAAACAAATGCAGACATAGGGTAGAAGAATTGGAAAGAGCAATGTAATTCCTGAATTCTTAACTGAGAATTTTTTTCAAAAAGATTTCTATAATAAACATAACCTTCAAGGATCGATGAAAAAAGTGTTTAAAATATTATACTATAGCCAAAATATATCTGGCACGGTTGATGTTTATCTATGTAATTCTTTTATATTTGCACATATTAATGTAAGTTTTACAAGTTCATTTTACGAGTGTGATGTCTTGTTTTCGTTTGCTTTTTTTTTTTTTTTTAATATAGATTTTAGCCCTTAGTGTGGTTTTCTTAAAAATTCATGCATCAAAATATTATATATATATATTTTGATTGATTTAGTTTGAGTAACATTATGAAATTCAATTGATTGTGGGTTTCTATGTCTTTTGTTTCAAATGTTTTTGATACCACCTTTTTTGATCATGCTTTCATTGTGTTTTTTATTTCTTGTTCTCTGTCTCCGTCTCATTATTTCAAGTTTCAGTTTTATCTGAATGCTTCTTTATTAAGACATCAAACTATGTCAGATCATATTTGTAGGATTTAGAATCTGGTTCCCATATCAACTAGAATTTATTGTAGAATTTTCTAGTGGAATGAAGATATCTCTAGAACAACTGTTCTTCTCAAGAATTTAGGAGTTGAAGTTGTCAAGCGGAGATGAATCTCTAATGTAGCCCTTAAAGTTGAACTGAGATGCTTCTGTTAGACTAGAAGCGAGCCCTCTAAGCTCTATTCTCCAAGATCTAGTTGCAAGTCTTAGGCATGAACTTAAAAAAATGAGCTTTATGAAGCAAGGGGAGCTCAACTTTGTGCTCAACTTCACTGGTTGAAAATTGGTGATAAGGTTTCAAAATAAAATTTTTAGAAAATAAAACCCTTGAGACAAGCCATTCAGTTTAATGCTATTTAGGATGTAGGGGTTCATTGGTCATGACATCCTGATATTATTGAAGTTTTTTTCAAGCATTATCAAAAAGTTTTTGCTTCTTAGGAGTTAACTCTTGAACGACAGGCTGCAATACAGTTATCCCTGAGAAGGTTTTAGCTCTTCAAAAGGAAGCTTGTGAACGTCCTTTGTCATTGGATGATCTTGTTGAAGCCTTATCCATGATGTCTAATGATAAAGCTCTAGGATTAGACAAATTTTATTATGAATTTTATAAGGAGTACTGGGACATGGTTGGCCCAAATTTATTGTATGTTTATCAGGAAGCAATGGCTTCTGGCTCTTTAGGTTCTATAATTAATAAGAGCAATATTAAATTCATTCTTAAGCAAGGGGATCCAAAAGTGATCATCAACTGGAGACCTATTACTTTACTCAATGTGAGTTACAAAATTATTGCTAAGGATTTGGCCTTACACCTTAGACCACTGTTGCCCATTATTATCCACCTTGAGTAGACTGGGTTTGTGCAAAGTAGATATATTTTGGATAATGTAATTGTTGTTTGGGAGGTCATTGAATGGTCTAGAGCCACTCAAAAAAATAATCTTTTCATTAAGATTTATTTTGAGAAAGCATATGATAGGATTGAATGTAATTTCATCCTTACCATTCTTCAAGTTCTTGGTTTCGGGCCACATTTTTTAAGCTTGGTTAGTATGCTTTTTGTTGATGCTTCAACTATGCTTACTTTGAATAATTATTATTTTAAATCAATTGGATTGTTCAGATCTATCAAACAAGGTTATCCTTTGACTCCTTCTCTTTTCATATTGGCATCTGAATATTTTGGATACCTTCTTGCTGACCAAGTGATTCAAGGTGATATTAGGGGTATTTCTTTACCTGGATAATATTCTCAACTCATAAATGGATATTTTGTAGATGATTATTTTTTGATAATTCATGAGGATGAACGCTTTGTCAAACAGACACTAGATTGCCTATATATTTTTTGCAAATCATCAGGATATAGCATTCAATGGAGAAAGACATCATGCTATAGGCAATCCTCTTTGGACCTTCCAAGTTGTAGTGGTATTGGATCCAACCAGGGGAGATGTTTAAATTTCTTGGCATCCCATTTGCATTATAGAGTTCCCCTGCTATCTTGTGGAATTATGTTTTACAAAAAGTAGAGAAAAAAAATTTCTTACCAAAAATTTACTCTAGAGGGTAAGTTTCAAGTGTGTTCCAAAATTATTGCTACTACGCATGTGTATTATTCATCACATTGGGTCCCTTCTCAAGCCTACTATAAAAATTTAGAAAGCTTTTAAGGGGTTTTTTTTGGGAAAACTCATCACATAAACAAGGGTTTCATAGAGTTTCCTGGGAGATTTGTTGTCTTCCCAAAAAATTAGGGGGTATGAGACTACATGATTGTGAAAGACAAGGTTTTGCTTTATCTACCAAATGGATTCTTCAAGCCTTAAGTGGTTCTGAAGCTTGGAAATTTCTATTTGACACTGCATTTCCACTGGTTTGCCTCTTGGTAGGAAGGCTCGAAAAGGTATGAGTTTTCAATCCCTCCTGGTTGCTCCTATCCTAGTTAAAATTCAAGGCTCTTTTGCCATTTAGAGCATATGGTGGGCTTGGGATAAAATTAAGCCTTGGTTGTGTTGGCTAGGGGATGAACATCAAAAAGGTGCTTTTATTCCCACTTATAATGTTTGGTGGTCACCGCTTATTGATTTTTAAGGTTCCTCCCTTGCTTCTATGCAAGGGATTCATGCTCAACGGTTCTTCAGGAAAGGGATTTCAATAGTGGCAAATTTCTTTTGAGATATTCTAGGGATTGGATCCCATGAGATGTTTTTAGGAGATTGTTTGATCTGCGACCAGATGATAAGAATACTTATAACACTATTTTGAATTGTATCCATTTTTCTCTTTGGCCCATGGTCTATAGATATTCTCAAAATCCTTGGTAGTATGACTGAGGATGGTTTAATAAAACCCCACTTCTTAATTACAAACCTAAGTTAGGGTATGCTTGGATTACTCCCAATGTCCCTATGGTTCAAAGACTCAATAAGCGGTGGGATATTCTTTCCACTTAGACTCGTTGGAGTCTAATATTTAAAATGACTTGGGCAGGGTATATTGAACCCAAACATGATTTTTTTGCCCAGAGCTTATTATCCTAAAGTATTCCTCTTGGAAAAATATTAAAATACCTTGTAATAGAGAATCATACCTACCATTTTTGTGGTGCTTCACATGAGCCCCTTCATATTTTTTGGTAGTGCAGGAAATCTCGAATGGCCTGGGATTGACTTGAGTCCTTCTTTCAACCTCATATGGCTAATTCATTCACCTGGAATCATGCTTTGCTTGGCGACCCACCAAATTTTTTCTTGCCTTGTTGGAAGTGTGGAACATTCTTTGCATCAGTGTGCTCTTTCATATTTAGAAAACTTGTAACATAATTTTTTTCTTAGCAACATAGTTCAGTTGAATTTTTAATTGTTGATAAGTGCATGATTTATTCTGATTTTTAGTTTTAAATTTTAGTTCAAGTGGAAAAAGTTCATGTGGAGGTGGAGCATCTTTGCACTATTATGCAACACTAGGGTATTGCCCCATGTATGGCCAACCGAGTGCCTCCTACGAACCTTCTCTATCTCATGAAGTTTCCAAATCACGCTCTCACCAACAACTTTCCTCTCGATCTATAGAAAGACATTGGTCTTGGTCGTCTCTTGTTCAATGATCCCAATGTAACATTAGTGCTAGTACATCTCATCATGGTAGTGGATGGGAGCCATACCCAGTTTTTGGTTGGGGATATCCTTTTCCCATGTGTTCAGTCACTTAAGATAATGTGGTGGGCTGGGGTGTATCTGATGGTATTGATGGCTCTGGTACAAGTGATAATGTTCACATGCCTGAGGAGAATGGGTGGTCCATTTCTATTCCTTGTAATACTAGTTGGCAGCATATGGAGGCTGATGGACTTTCACCTCATGAGCATACCCCCCATGATTGACATGATTTAATGCATGCTTTTTGGTGTTGTGGTTGGTGATAGGTTTAACCCTATTTTTGTTGTTTTGAGTAACTACTTCCTAACTCAACCTGAGTTGGTATGACTACCTATTGGGGTGTGCCTATCCACCCATTTTTGTGGTTGTAAAAATTTATAATTTTAAATTAATTAAAAGTTAGGCCTTTACATTAAAAAAAAAATCAATGTATTTTGATTTACACTATGAAATACCTAACATGGTATCGATAAACATACATCTAAAACACTTGAAACCCTCAAAAATATCTGAAGCAACAAAAACCCTACAGTAGACCAAAAAATAAAACCGATTAGAGGTCTATCAATCAAAATATTTTCTAATTGGTTGAATAGAGAGAAGCGTGACACAGTGGAGATCATTTATAGAGGACTAACTATTAGAAAAATTGATCGATTATAGATTTACCAATTGGTTACAAAATTGTCGATCGATTGTAAACTTGATGATCGATTACAAACTTATCGATCAGTTATAGATTTATTGGCTGGTTAAATTTTTTATGATCAGTTACAAATTTGATGGTCGGTTACAGATTTGATGATTGGTTACAGGTTTATTGATCAGTTACGAATTTGTTGATCGATTATAGATTTATCAATAGGTTACATATTTATCGAATGGTTGTAAATTTAACGATTGATTATAGACTTATTGATTGGTTGTAAACTTTTTAATTAGTTCCAGACTTAAAAATTAGTTACACAATTGTTAATTGATTGTACAGCTCTAATGGACAGTTGTAAAAAGTTGTGATGACTATGACAATAGGTAAAGTGAAAGCTTCCAAAAATATCAGTGTGGTTGTTTTGTTTTGGATCATCTCTAGCAATAAATTTGACTTAATGTCTACTTGTTGTTGTAGCCTTGTTACTTGTTTTGTAACCATTGTTGGTGCAAAACTATAGAGTTTTTTTAGAATTTCTATAGAACTATTCTTTTAGTTTACAAACTATGGTAGTCATAATGACATGAGACATCAAGGTTTCCTTAGAATTCAGCGAAAGTTACCTTTTAGTATTGGATTTAGAATGTTATCTTGGATTGTATTCTTCTTCCACTATTTTGCTATCCAAAATTTTTCTCAGTTTCTTAGGCAGTGTAGATGCACTATCTACAAATGTGAGGTCCAAGCATCCATGTCATCTTGTAGTTTGTTAGGAGCATTTCTTGTTGTCAAAGCCTCCTTGTCTGTTAGAGTATATTTTCTTAGTGTTGTTGTAGCCTTGTTACTTGTTTTGTAACCATTGTTGGTGTAGTACTATAGAGTTTCTTTAGAATTGCTATAGAACTATTCTTTTAGTTTGTAAACTATGGTAGTCACAATGACATGAGACATCAAGGTTTCCTTAGAATTCAATGAAGGTTAACCCTACTGGAGTGCAAGGTATTCCTTTAGTGTTGGGTTTAGAATGTTATCTTGGATTGTATTCTTCTTCCACTATTTTGTTGTCCAAAGTTTTTTTCTTAGTTTCATAGGCAGCGTAGATGCACTATCTACAACTATGAGATCCAAGTATCCATGTCATCTTGTAGTGTGTTAGGAGCATTTCTTGTTGTTAGAGCCTCCTTCTTGTCTCTTAGAGTATGTTTTCTTGTTGTTCTCTGAGCACGCAGGCAGAGGTCATTGTAGAGGGCAGTGTAGGTTTATCTCAAAACTCATAGATTCTTTATGGAATTATAGTTTAACCTTGGTTTCTTAGAAATGCACATTATTATTGAGGGAAGTATGTACAATGTCACCTACTGGAAATTATGGAAATTATTATTGAAGTTATTATTGAGGAAAGTGTAAGATTTTCCTTCAAATTCATATTCATTTCCTAACATCAAAATATTTTTTATTTACACGTACAATGTCACCTACTGGTGATGGAAATAAGGGAGGCCAATATTTTGGTAAAAACCAATCCTAAAATATATTACACATTTATCAAAATGTAATGAGGCATCCACATCTGCGCATGTTGAAGGTACAAACACCTTTTACCAACTAATCAAGTAATTTTTATATTTTGTTATTTTGAAATATAAAGCCTTTCTTCATTTATAAATAAAAGGTTTATTTGTTTATTTACCTCTTTTTAATGCTTTGCAAAAATGTATTCAGTTATTTCTTAAATATAGAGCCTTTTAAAATCTAAAAATGATATAGAACACCAAACATTGAATGCAATGAACATTATTGACCCCGATATGCCTCCACTTGAAGATATTCCAACAGATGAGATGGGACCACATGATAATATTCATATAAAAGCATTCAACAACCGCTTGACGACATTCCTCATAGAGACCATCAACCAAAAAAGAAAACTAGAGTACTATTAAAATGCAAACTTTTTAGAAATCTTCTATTCAAAAACATAAACGTAGAAAGTTAACCAAGTGGACTATTGGGAGGACATTTAAGCTTGAATGGTCATCAAAATATCCCTTTATTGAGTTAGTTCAGCCAGAGAACAACAATGACACACCAATAAAGTGTAGATGCATTATTTATAGTTGGAAAATAGGAAAGGATCATAACATGCAACTTAAGTTGGACACAATAGAATAATATTATGGGAAAGTTTATTCGATAGTAAAATAAAGTGATGGAACAATTACAAAATTAGTTAGGTGGAAGGATTCATTAGAATGTGTGCATATTACATATGCACTGGAATATAAAAAAGAAATGAAACAACAAACTCTTATTGAGAAGGGTGGAATAATCCAGGTCCAATATTAAAGAATTCATAAGATTGTATTAGGTTCAAAAATTTTGCAATTTGTTGTTGTATACAATATTATAAAAGGGTAGACCCATATCTAATTTTATTTATTATAAGCAACTTTTTCAACTAGCTGATGTACAGAACCTCACCAATTCTCACTAGTCAAATCGAAGTGCTTAGAAAATGGTAAAATATCTATCACTGGTTGAAAAAGGAGTACCTGAGAGGGAATGTAAAGCATACCAAATTTATTTCACTTTTAGTTTATGAGGTAACAATTGTTGACAACACATCTTTGATTTGCATACATGTTTACACATTCCAAAATCATTTAAGAAAACCTCATTTACTAGCACTACATAAGATGATGGAAAATTGTAATATGGAAAACATTTACAATGTTGTTTTAACCAGTTTAAAGGATATTGCTGGAATGGATGAAAAAGAAATAGCCACAAAGTTAATTTGTGTTGGAGTTGATGGTGCAACTACAATGCAAGGACAAAGGAATGGACTTTGTGTTAGACTTCAGACAACAATTACCCCATATTTGATTCCCATTCATTGCATGGTGCATAGAATGAATCTTGCATACAAAATTGTGAGCACATTTGAAAATATTGCCAGAGTGGAAGAACTCATTCGTGAAATACACACTTACTTTTTGTGTAGTCCAAGAAGGTTTGTAGAGTTTCAACAATTTTCTCTAGGTGTTACTAAAGGAAAAAAATTGTTAAAGGATGTGGACACCAGGTGGATTTCATTGTTTCTTCCTGCAAAAAGGGTTTTTTTAGAATATCAATCCTTAGTGGGGTTTATGTATGCACATCGTAGGGATGTTGACAAGGCAAAATATTTGCTTTACCATATGACTGACTTGGAAACACTTCTCACATTATGTGGTATTCTTCCATTGTTGAAAGAAATGAATACTTTGATTAAACTTGCACAGGAAAGAACCATTTATATTGTCGATTTCATCAGGATGAGAAAACACATATGTATGCTTATTGATAAGATATACTTATCCAAAGAAAATTTTACAGATCCTTTGTTTGATAGTTGGAATACTTTAACTAAGGTCAATGATCCTAATACAATTTTTTGAAGTTCAACATCAATGATAATATTTGTATTACTATCCATGGAAAGATGATTCCTTTATATCGTTATGAAAAGTGATCAGATATAGTTATAGAGGATGTTGAACAAGTGCCCATAACACACAGTGGATTTGATGTGGTTTTACACAGTACTAAGATTAAATTGATAAAAATTGTAGAATCATTGACAAGGGAAATAAGAGATCATTTCCAAAGAGATGAGTTGCTTGAGGCGATGGTTGTGGTTAACCCCATGTTCTAGAATCCTTGTCTTGACTCCAATAGTAAAAGTGAGTTGTTTGTAAAATATATGGGCACTCTTGTGAAACATTTCACTAAATGTGTGGAAGTGAATGGTATTGAAATCAATGGTATTCTCAACAAAGAACTTTTGAGACAACAATCCATCGATTTTGGAATGACAATGGTTAATCAAATTGCACATTTGAGTAACCCACATGAGCCTGGTTCCATCATGCATTTGTGGAAAAAATTGTATCCAAGTAGTGTCTTACAAGAAACGATGAGTGAATATTTTCTTTTATATGAATTATGTCAGACAATGATTTTGGGATCTATTGAAGACGAAAGGATTTTTAGTGCACTATCTTTTGTGAAATCTAAAGTTCATAATAGGTTGGACAAAAATTTGGAAAATTGTTTGAGAATATATGTGTCATCGTACGATTTGGATACATATCCCTATGACAGAGCTTTGGCATATTGGAAGTCCCTAGCGGACCGAAGAGGTATCACTAATATTCTTGATAATGAGGATAACGACACTTGCAGTGATCAGATTGTGGTGAAGCAGAATTCATATATGCTTACTAGTTCTTTTGGAGAAGTCGAGAAGTGTTTGTTTCAACTTCCTCCATTGTAAAATTTCAATGATTTAAAAAATTCATATAATTAATGGTATTCAGGATTTGATATCATTTGTCTTCGTTGATAAGACTTTTTTTTTCATACCATAGCTTTATGTCTATGTTGAAAAAATTATGTTTTATGCTTTGGCTTTGAATTAAATGAAAATTTTAAAACCATGCATGCATGTATCATTAGTAAATGAAAATTTTAAAACCATGTATCATTAGTAATTGAAAATTTTCTGTTTTATGCTTTGGCTTTGAATAAAATGAAAATTTTAAAACCATGCATGCATGTATCATTATTAAATATTTTTTATAGAATGTGTTGTATGTAGTTTAGAAAGCACAATGTAAAAATGTTAAAAATATGCATGCATGTATCATTAGAAAATGAAAATTTTAAAACCATGTATCATTAGTAAATGAAAATTTTATGTTTTATGCTTTGGCTTTGAATAAATGAAAATTTTAAAACCATGCATGCATGTATTAGTAGTAAATATTTTTTTATAGAAAGTGTTGTATGTAGTTTAGAAAGCACAATGCAAATAACATAATACTCAAGTTATGGAAATAACAAAACAATATAAATGGAAATATCCTACCATGAGAAAGCATTCTAGTATTTAAATCCAATACCATACTCTATACATTCATACTCTTATAACATTCTATACATTCATACTCTCTATATAACATTCTATACATTCATACTCTTATTCTATACATTCATACTCCTAATAGGTTGTTTAAGAAATTTTATACATTCACACGCTTATTCTATACATTCATACTCTTTATATAACATATAGTTGCATCAACCAAAATAATATAAATGGAAATACCCTACCATGAGAAAGCATTCTATTATTTAAATCCAATACCATACTCTATACATTCATACTCTCTATATAACATATAGTTGCATCAGCCAAACATTATATTCTATAAGTTTATATAACACATAGTTGCATCAACCAAGTGTTAAGATTCAAAATTCAACTACCTAAAGAAAGCCTATAAACTAAAAATTTAAACCCATGCATAGATGTATCCTTCGTAAACTCAAGCACAATTGAAATAGCATAATGCTGAAGCTATAGAAATAACACATGAATATAAATGGAAATAACATAATACTCAAGTGATGGAAATAACACAAGAACATACATTGTAATTGTAAAAACACACAAAAATATACATAGAAATAGCATAATACTAAATTTATGAAAATGTCTTAATTGTTAATACTCAATTCATGAAATTGTTTTTTGAAAATGTCTTGAATGTATTGACTTTCTCATTCCTTAGATTTGGGGCTAGAGGTAGTTTCGGGTTCTTTTCCCTTTTCTACTACCTCTACAATCTATTGTTCAAGGGGTACAATTCCTGTATCTAATATCTCCACTACTTGTACTTTAGGTTGCTCAGCATTATCCTCCATTGCTCTAGATCTGACCAAGATGTTCTCTACTTTTTCTAAGCCTTCGAGCAACTCATTTTCTTCTTTTGCAGCATCTTTGGTTACTAGTGCAAGAACTTCTTTACCTTTTTTCTTAAGCAAAATATCAGGATCAAACCCATGTAGGATTATGATCCTCCTAAAAGTATTGTTCTCTCAAACTATTTCTTGAGCCTTTTTTTTCATTGAATTAGAATCCAACAAGTAATCCTTTGCCATTTGTAGATAATCTTGCAGGTTTTGAACCTGCTTCTTCAGATTTTCAAAGTTGACCTGCAAAAGAAAAAATAAGAAAGAAGTTAGTAGATAGTTACATTTAAAAAAATAACAAACAAAATTTAGAAGACATTAGTCTAACCTCAACAACATTCTTTGTAGCTACAACAACAACAAATTTTTTGTTGTCAAATACCCATTGATTAAAATAAGCTTGGGCTTCAACATTTATGTTCTCCAATCTGTTCAACATAATACTTAAAATTTCATCATGATAAGAAGTTGTAACCTTCACTGTGCCAGATTTAGCTTGATGTAGTAGAGCATCAAGTTTTTTAGTTTGTTTTCAACAAAAGAAAAAATGTTTTCCCTTTTTGAATTTTTTTTAATTGGGTATTTATTTCCTTTATTAAAACTTTGGCCTGATACTCCCATTGCTTCATTTATTTTACATATTTAAGCAACGAATCTATGATGGTTGCTTGACAATTATCAGATACTAAAAGACTTTCAAAAAATTTTACTTTGTCATCCTCAGTTAGAGGATGACGGGTGCCAGTTTTCCTAGGAGGAGATGAGATCTGAGGAGATTCACTTGAATATTCTACTTCTACTTCTCGAAGCAAATTTGTTGCTTGAAAAATAGGGCATGTTGCCCTGTAAAAAGTAATCCTCATCAAGTGGAGGATTAGGTAACCCCACAGCTAAAACTTCTTGTACATTTGTAAAATTACCAAAAGATATATTTCCAAATCCTAAAAATTCCTTGGTTGCTCCTCCCTTGGATGGAAGAAATCATTTTCCACCCATACCTAGCTGACCTTGCATTTGTTGTTGATGTGGTGGAGGAGGGGGTGACATCCTTTGTTGTCTTCCTTGAGTATATTGTTGTGCAGTAGCTTAAAAAATCACAATAAAATTTTATTACAAATTTTGTGAAGGTAGACTATAAAATTTAATGTAAATGTATTAGACTTACTAGCCGAAGATGAGATCTCTTGTGCAGATACACCTTATAATGGAATGTTTGTGCACCGTACATCTGAAAACATATTAAAAAAATTCATTAAAATGATAGATTATAATTTTAAGTAAATGAATACATGAACCCAATCTTGAAATAGAAACTTACGTGTAGTGGGTGTGGCCTCACTGATATCAACAACAATAGTTGACAATTGATGAGCAGGTGGAGGTTGATGAGGATTAGGAGAATTGGAAGACCTTAAGCATTTTGAAGATCTTCTATGCAATGGTGTCGATTTCGAAGGTGTTTCAGAATCTCTTGTTTCTTCTAGATTATGACCTCTGACAACAACATCTTGTTTTGAGGAGAAAGAGGATGCCCTTTTCTACATTTATGTATAAATTATAAAAATAATAAAAATAAAAATTGTAATTGAATATAAAAAATTATAAGTTTCATATACAAGTAAAATTTACCACCGTACCTCATAGAGATGGCCTTAGAGAAAAATTAGAAAAAGTTAGAAACAACACCAACAACAAACTTAGGTTACACTTGTGAGTTATTTAATCCTTCATTTCCTCCTTTTAGTAAAGAAAATTAAAATTTTCATGCTTAAATAGAGAAATTATAGAATATATTGCAGTTTTAAAAGTGTTTGTCTATGACCGTACCTTGGTAAGACGACCTCTATCTATGGCTACCCTTGTTCCATACGGTCCCTATTTCTAACCATATTTGGGTCAAACGACCTCTTCTATAGACAATACTCTATAGATACAACCTTTATTTCTATTTTTTTGTGGTTTACTTGCTTATTGCCTATCTAAAGGATAATAATGTAGGGTTTTACGTTTGATAGATTTATGAAATTAAAACATTTATTATTTCAAAATTTGAATTTGAAAAGTTCTTTTATGCATTAGTGAAAGATCATGGAAATGCTTCTTGCTTTTACCTTATTTGCATAAAATAAAAAGAGCCCCAAACACCACGTACCTCTTTAACATTAATGAGTTGGAATTCATCCCCAACTATTAATTGAGACCAACAACAATGGGCTTCATCTCCACCCATTGGCTCGCACCTAGAAACCTAGTTGGCTAAAGTGAGTGGTCTTCTAGACTTCATCTCCAGAAGGTCCCCTACTCTTGGATGTGCCTAAAGTAGGAAGGATTAGTAGGGCCTTTTATCATAGGGTTTAATAATCAATGGAATGCAACTATCATTTTTGTCCAAGACACACCCAAGTGTTGAAGTGAACTCATTGTTGGGATAGTAGTAGGACTTAGACAATGCAACATCCTCTGGGGGGTTAATTTTGATTCCTTAGATTTACCTTGATCCAACATCCAATAGGAAATTATTCTTTGTCATTTGGGTTATATTCTCCATTAGGGGGTATGTTCAAACTATATTTTAGTGTTTTCTATTTTATTTATCCCTTTAGTTTCATAGGATTAGGGGATTCAACATCAAAATATACAAAAAAATATAGGGATTCACAAAGAAAAATTAAAAGAGATAATCACATTGTATAATTTATTTGTTTCTTTACTATTGCATAATCAAGATCATGGTAACTACATGTAACCAAGCTCAATCATGAGTTGATTATTCAAAAAAATTACAAGAAGACCATGAATACCTCTAATTCAGTCCTAAAGACTTGGTCATTCCTATATGGCACCTTGATGTCAATCGCAATGATAAAACCACCTATAGGGAATCAGATGTGAGGATATCATAATCCATAAGGTACCTTTCGATCCTTGATATGATCAAGAAGATGAACCTCTTGGTCGAAGCCTATCTTGTAACACCACTAGACATAACCTACCCATTGAGGGGCCTAGTAGGACAGTATCATAGATTCACATCCCAACCCAATCCATACACCATACTAATTATGAGTGATATTATGCGTCAACATCTGGCCTAAATGAGAGACACTTTGCTTGATCAACCATGGATGAATAAAAAATTTAAAGGAGGAACATAGCCTCATCTACCCATATTTATCTTGAATATGAGGAAGAGGAAGGCCTAAGCCATCCTATATTTTACCATGGGTATTGTTCCATGCAAGTGTGTTGTACCTCTACACCATCTCAGTATGAAGACTTGACATTTGAACCTAAAAACTAGGTTAACATGGCTTCCCTCGATCATGGGAAATGAGTAGCCAAACCTCCTGGACCCATAGAACAAGTGAAGTCCCTTCTCATTGATGCAAGGGCTTGTAGGCCACACACAAGTAACCCACTAAATAGGACAAAAACAAACCAACTACAACTAGATAGGTTGCAAGAGAAGCAAGAGTACCTAGATCATGCCAAAATAGAACAACATAGGGTGCATCAAAAATAGTTGCATCGGTAATGTTTGCACCAAGAAAGATTACAAAAATAAGTTTAGGAGGAATTTCCCATGCCTAGAACCTATAGTTAGGAAATACACATGTGCATTGCAAAACACCATGACCTACCTCCTAGGTCTAACTATCCTCCTTATGTACCAACACAAACTCATCAGTCTCAACAGTATCAAAATCGTCAACCCAAGTACGAGGTCTATAAAGACCTAGAACCAAAATATCAAGACCTAGGGTATCTTGAGACACTCTATGAGGGTATAGATGACAATTACATTCAAAAATATCATCCTAATAGAAACCTTATACCTCCCCCTCTACAAGTACCAATACAAGAAAATGAGATCTCTCTCTTGGTCCCATGAAAAAGATTGTTTTGGATGGACCAACACTACTAAGGGTGAGTATTCAGTTTCTCAAGGTTATTTGACCTTATGCTATAATAATCCCAACCATTCTTCTAACATATTTTTTGATTGTGGGCTCAAAAGCTCTGGCCTAAGGTGAGGTTATTTAATTGGATTTTATTGCATCGTAGGGTGCTTACTGGTGAGCAACTTATGAAGCGTGGTTTTGGCCCTTTTAGATGTGAAATGTGTGAAGAGAATGTAGAAAATATCAACCATATTTTTATTGAGTGTACTTTAGCCTCTAAGCTATGGAGGAGAATTGCAACTTTACTTGGCTTACAATGGTCCAATTTTTTTACTTTTGAACAGCTTTGGAGGGATTGACCTAATCAAGAGGGTGTTGATCATTTTATTAGGCAGTTAGTTTGGATGGGTTCTACCATTCTTCTTTGGAATATTTGGAATGAAAGGAACAACCAAATTTTAATCAATATAGGAATGATATTCACTATATTTGGCAAAATACCATAGCCAACTTAGTTGAATCAGTCCATCAACTCCTTAATCACCCCAAAACTCCCACCAAAGATGGGATCAAGTGATGCAAAGATTGAATATTAAACCTTCTAAGGGAAACCAACTTAAAGGGAATGTGAGTATTAGTAAGATGGATAGGACTAGAAATTGGCAATCTCCTCCTAAGAATTTTGGAAAAGTCAATACTGATGGAGCCTCTAGAGGGAACCCTGGAAAAGCCAGTGTGGGAGGAATTGGTAGACTTTTAGATGACTCCCTGGTTTTTACTTTTGTTGAGAATTTGGGTATTCTTTCCAATAACCTTGCTGAGGGGTATGGTATCCTTAGAGGTCTTCAAGAGGCTACTAAGGTTGGATGGGAAAAGGTGTTAGTTGAGTCTGAATCTCAACTTATGAATAATCTCTTGAAGACTGCTTCTAAGAATCATAAGGTGGATTGGAGAATAAAAAGAATTACTGAGAAGATTCAGTTAATCCGGATGGAATTTTTAAAAGTTGATTACAATCATGTGGTTAGAGATAAAAAAAAGAGTGCTGATGCTTTAGCTAATTGGGCTTTGGACAAAGGTGATCTTACTTGTTATGGCCACCCTCCTATATGGTGGGCTTCTCAAATTAAGGAAGCTCTTCTTTCTATCATTTCTTTGGATGGCTCCAGTTCTGAAGGTACCTAGTTTCTTCTTGTTTTTTTTTTGCTTCTCTTTGGTTTATTCAATTTTTTTTTAGTTCCCTAGCTCATTCTATTCTTTATTTTGTTTCCTCTATTGATTCTTGCCTTAATAGTCTTTTGGTCTAGGTAGGTCATTGTTTTGTTCATTTTTTTCTTTTTTCTTTTTTGTTTAGATTTTTAAGGTGGGTGGGTTCTTTTGTTTTGTTTTGTTTTTGTGTTCTTTGTGTTGTTTTTTGTTGTTCTTTTGTTTTTGTTGTTTTGTTTTTTTTTGTTTTTTGTTATTTTTCTTGTGTTTTTTTTCGTTCTTGTTCTTGGGTTTCTATTTGTTTGTGTTATTTCGTGTTTTTATGTGTGAGTGTTTTCTATGTATTTTGTTTTTGTTTATTGTCTATTGTTGGTTGGTTTTTATTTTTATTTTTTAATTTTGTAGGTTTTGGTTGTGTTTATTTTTCATGTTTTTTTTGGGTTGTCTTTGTAGTGTTCTGTTGTTTTTGTCTTGTTTGTGTTTTGTTATGTGGTTCTTGTGTTTTTCTATGTGGTTTGTGTTGTGGTTTATTTTATATTATTATGCGTGTTTGGTTGTGCTTTTGTTTTTGACACACTCAAGGAGCATGTTTTTTATTTTATTTTATTATTTTTGTTGTTATTTACTTATTTTTAAATTGGTTTTATGTGTTTGTTTGCTCCTTGAGTATGTCAAAGGTGGTAGGCCAGGTATGAGTCCTGGGCATTTTTGGCAGAATGGATACCCATACCTCCTTGGGTCTTACTCGAAAGCGACATCCATTTTGGGATGTTTTCCACAAATAAAAAAAAAATACAAGAAAATGGGATAATCTCATCTCAAGCCTACAAGGTGCTCATAAAGTGCATAAAGTCATTAGAAAAATAAGGGATAGAATATCAAAATTCCACATTGCATCAATTTTGGAACCAAAAACTCCATCCTTTAGTACCATGTCCTCCATATCCTAAGCATTTTGAGATGCCAAGATTAGATAAATTCAAATGGGACGAGGATGCATAAGAACACGTGACTAGCTTCATGAACCTTTATTTCCAACTTCAAGATGATGATGCCTTGTTGGTAAGGATTTCTTGATAACACTCTTTAGCCTAGCATTAGAGTGGTACAACCATTAACCAAGGCATAGAATCTATAGTTTTGAGCATCTCACAAACACCTTCTTAGAATATTTTTCATTTAGCATTAAGAAGAAAGCCAATATGACTGACTTGCCTAACCTTAGACAATTTGATGATGATCTAGTCATAGACTATGGCAATAGGTGGAGTAAGGTTATGTTCAAATTTCCATTCACTCTATGTATAATAGAATTGACTCAAATGTTTACGATAAGTTTCTCAAAACAATTTTAGCTTCTCCTACAATTACAACAATATCAGATATTCGAAGAGGCTTTGGCACAAGCCAAAGTTATAGAGGACATAAAGGTCCAATAAGGGGCTATTAAAATCCTAAATAAGGAGTGGAATAAAAGCTCTAGAGACAACCAAATACAACAAATATAATCTTTGATCAATCAAGTTGTCCTAAGTGTTTCGAAGCCTGAAAAGCAAGTAGCATCCCAATAGCCTAATTATCAAGATCAATCCTCTCTAGTGCAATACACCAATCAAAATCGATGAAATCAGGTATAAAATTAGCAATTCCACCTACCACATAATTATACGCCATTTTTTGAGCCTTTGAAATCACTCTTCAAATGATTATGTAAAGTGAAGGCTATCACCCTACTTGAGATTCACCCCCTAGAACCTAATTTCCCAAAACCTAAGAGGCATAGAGAGGATCTATACTATGTATATCATAAAAAAAATGGTCACGATCTCTAGGCCTGTTATGCATTCAAGAACGTAGTACAAGACATGTTAGATAAAAAGCAATTACAAATCGACAACCCTCTTGCCCTTGATAACCAAAAAATGGGCATATTTAAAGATCCCTTACCTAAACATGAGGATAAGGAAGATCAAATAGGATAGGTAAATTAAATCCCTATGGCCCTACCTAATTAGGGTTTTGTAGGAATGATCAATACTATGACAAAGAATAGGAGATATCCTGACCAAGGTACACCACCTGTAGCTCCAACTAATATTCCTCATACGTCATAACCCTTATCGCAGTCAAATACTATCCAATACTGTAGGGAGCTTGTAATTACCTTTTGTGATCATGAGATCAAGTTAGCTCCCACTAATGGAACCGATCCTCCACTACACATCATTGCTAGTGTGAATCAGATTTTTTATAAGTGAGTCTTGATTGATATAGGTTCATCCATCAATATCATCACCATGATTGCCCTATAACATCTCAACCTTTCGCCTTCACACATCACAACATCCACATTCACATTGTAAGAATTTAATGATGCCTTATGCTCCATTGTTAGAATGATTGTACTTCCTATTTAGGTTGGGATAAAGACCATACCTATATTATGCCACATCTTGGAGGGTGTAAGACAGTACAATATACTACTTGGAAGACCTTGGATGAGAGATATGGAGTGCATCCCATCCATATTGCATCAACACCTTAAATTTATACATGAAGGAAAAATTCATATGGTTCATGCCAATCTAGAACCCTTAAAGTAATACAATATGATTGGTTATCCACAAGATCTTACCTTGACACCCACTCACCTGGATGTCCAACCAAATGTTACCATAAAAATTCTAGATCTAGTATAAACATCCACTAAATCATCACCACCTCTCCCATCTCCGCTATCATCATTGGTATCTTTCGATATTCCTTCTTCATCATTAGGAAATTCAAGCAAAGACAATTTGAAGGCACTTATGGAGGAGAACCCACCATCCATATCCATTATTTTTACAATAGAAATCCTAACTCTCATGGAGGAAGGAGAATCATCTATTGCAATGGATAAACCACCTCAAATCACTCATGACTCATTACATGAACATGGGGGACAAGTAGAGCACCCTAGGTAGGTTAATGAGGTATACATACCTCATCCAAATGAAGGGTTTGTTGGAATGGTCAATGTGGTCATAGAAGACCAAAATTCTAAAATTCCATCTAACATTCCTCCAATGTTACAATCACTTATCCAACCCTCTCAATCACCTACCAATAACTACGACCCACCCACACTAGTCTTACAACATATCTTGGATTGGTTAGCCAAAATTGAGATACAAGTGGATCACCAAAATGATGCCTTACAACAAATCATTAATCAACTCACAAAAATTGAGTTATGGCAGTAAAACGCATCCAAGCCCAAACTGTCTCCTCTACAACCATAAAATAAATCCCAACAAAATTAGGCATAGAGTCAATCACACCACTTTCCTTGCATTTATACACCCTTGCCTGTATCTTTGTCATTTCTCTTTAATCGATTATATGAGGCAAAGGTTATCATTTTTTCTAAAATATGTCCCTTAGATCCAAAAAACCTAAAATCTAAGGGGTATAGAGAGGA
The DNA here is from genome assembly GCA_028583015.1 of Wollemia nobilis. Lineage (NCBI taxonomy): Eukaryota > Viridiplantae > Streptophyta > Pinopsida > Araucariales > Araucariaceae > Wollemia > Wollemia nobilis. The sequence goes on from JAQPPZ010001808.1 coordinate 6,350,449, forward strand.
ATTGTACTTTTTATATCATTGAAAAAATGGTCATGATATTCAAGCATGTTATTCATTTAAAAACGTAATATAGGACATGCTTGAGAGAAGAAAACTTTGAATTGACAATACTCTTACTATCGATGATAAATAAATAGGTATAGTTAATGATCTGTTACCTACACTGATAAATAAAATAGAGCAACCTAAGCAGGTGACTGAGATACACACAACCCTACCACCTCATCAAAATGATCCACCACATCCACCTCGTTTAATATACCAGCCCCATGCTTGGACTCCGTTATTTGAGCCCATGTGGACCATTTTTTAAAATTTGTAGGAGGAAAAAGTGATAATTTTACCTAATATATGTCCTCTTGATCCCAAAATACCCATGTCTAAGAGTTATTGGGAGGATCACTTTTGCCTTTATCATTAGATAGAGTGACATGATATTAACAATTGCTATACATTCAAATATGTGGTGCAAGATCTTATCGATAGGGAGACCTTTTCCATAGACAACTCACTTACCTTAACTCAGCTATCTCCAATTCATACCACATCACCCCCTCTATGGTCTCAAGATTAGCCGCAACCTGATAAATCCAACAAGATAAATCACCATTACACAAAAATTCCAATACCCTCCTTAGCCCTATTTTAAAGGCTTTATGAGGCACACACAATCCTATTACTAAAAGTAAAACCAAGTAGACCTAATTCTGGGTCTCAAAATGAAAACCCCTATCGTGTTTACTACAAATAGAATGGAAATGAAATCTAAACCTTCTACTCATTCATAAATATTATGCAAAACATGATAGACCAAAATGAGCTCCGCATAGACGGTTCTCTCGCCTCATCCCTTCAGGACATTGACATTGCACAAAATTTATTGCCACAATAATGGGGTTGATATTTATCACTCCTCCCAAGAAATCCAGTGATATAACATCAATCATAGTCCATACTGGGGGTGCTCAAGGTGTCACGCCTTCCCTGCCATCCACATCGCAATCGATGAAGTAATTTGGATATTATGAAGGTATCACACCTTCCCCAAATTCACCAATCACAACACACTATGGGTGTGCTTAAGGTTTCACACCTTATCCCACAAAAAAAATCATCAAAAATTACAAAAAAATCAAAAATCACAAAATTACAAAAACAACAAAAATTATAAAATAATAAAAAAATCAGAAAACATAAAAACACAAAACAATACAAAACATCAAAAATACAAAAATATTTGCATTATGTATTTTGTTGCATTCATTGAATAGTTACATTAGGTATATTCATCCATTACACTTGCATTAGGACAACTTGTGTTTGCATTCTTACAAATGACACCATGTTTGTATGCCGGTCATGTGCCTCAAATCAACCTTATCCATCATAATCACTTGTAGTTTTCCTTATGAGATTTTGCTTATTAAGGGGTCCTCATAAGATAGGTTAGATACTGGATGAATATCAACAATGATTTTTAGATGGCCACTGAATATTTTATGCACACCTTTTAGTTTACAAAATATCATAGGAAAAACCCCCACATAAAACATATCAGATCATCCACATTCTCCTTTGTTAGTAACTATGTTTTTCAACACAACCAATAAAGTTGCTATAGGGTGTTCACTAGGTTTTTTGGTTATTCAACCATCCTTAGTTTTATTTTAATATTTTGTAGAAATCTATATTGGATTTAGAAGGTAAGGTCTTTATTTGATAGTACCTTGCATATATCGAAATCCCAATACAATTTCATACATTTAAATCCTAATTTTGAACAAGGAAGGATGATACTACAATATAATCCTTGTCACATTGAGAAATAGGTTTCCCTTGATCATCCCATTATGTACATGGTCTAGGATGCTGAGAATTGAAAAAAGGACAAGCTCCCCCATACCCAAGCAATCTCCTTACTCTTCCACAAAATGAGCAAGTTTTCGAACAAAAAAAAAGAAATTGTGGTTTTCATCACTAATCAAAATCCCTTGCTCCTAAAAGAATGGTTTTCACCACTAAGCTAAAAAAAAGTGGTTTTCATCACTATAAACGAGCATATATCCCAAGAAATCAAAAGAAAAGAAGGGGGTAAAGAGCTCAAATCCCTAAAATCCTTAGTTATTCATAAGCCATGGGGAAATCTCCATTACAAAAATGGTTTGAATGAAACCCACCTGGCAATGAAGTAGCCTTACGCATGGTGATATTTCTATCACACTAGCAATGTTCTTTTGTACAAACCAATGTTATCTCATGTATGAGCTAGCTTTTTATGGCTTGTATTACCTAGTAGCCTAGTACAACTATGTCGAAACTAAGGATAAGATGACTATAGGGTGATCCTCATTACAATAATGGGTTGCATAAAATCCACATGGCAATGAGGTATTATTATGCATCATCTAATACATTGAATTTGCACACACAGGGATATTGAATATCTAGGTCTTCATAATAAATGCATATCTTTCATAAGTCTTGTGTAGCCAATATATAACTTTTGATCAATCAACTAGGGTGTTTGAGTCCCATGGAAAATCTTAAAATCCTCTTATAACACCTAATTATCTCATCATCACTCATAATTTCACTTATGAGATTTTGATTATTAATAGGTCCTAATAAGATAGGATAGATATTGGATAAATATCAACAATGATATATAAACAACCATTGATGATTTTATTCATACCTTTTAGTTTGCAAAATATCATACAAAAAACCCCAATATCCCACACATATCTCATCTCACACACTCACATTCAAATGTATAACTTTTGTGATAAGGTTGACATTTTAGTTCCTAATTTTTATACCTCCTGTGGTGTCTTCCATTAGCTTGTTAAACATGTTTAGATTTATTTATTATGATGTAATCAATTAAAACATACATCCATAATTTACAGTAGAACATAAATATAAAGTTTAATGCATATCATACACACTATATTTGTTATAACAACAACAACATGAATTCACATTCATAATCAAATAAAAAATCCAAAACATGCATCTAACATTAGATATCACATCGATACATACATACATCTAGGAATACATCTATGCATCTATACTACAATATCTAGATGTACATCCATCATCCATAATTGCATTTGTCATTGCATCCATAACATACAAATCAAAACATGACATAAACACATGATGGACTATAAATAAGAGATATATCATATATGTACGATAAATTTCAGATACATCATGCTACAAAAATTACCCGTAGGCTACAATCATGTATGTCCTTGGACCTTACACCAAAAAATATACCAATACATAGGCATAAAATCATGCAAGGCCTGCACCTCTAGAGTCACCTCTACCCTCTGTTGTGTCTCTATGAAGCCACCTTTATCCACTGGTCACTAACATCTTTAACCTGGATGATGACCTATGATTCTAACCCATTGATAGATATCTTGAATCACTAAATCGGATTTGCTCGGATCCTCCTATCAAAGATTGCTCAGGTAGATGACTACCAAGTATACCTATTTGATCCTCCAAATCCATGATGTAAAATCTATCAGATCGATGTTGAGCATCATATTAACTCAACAGGATCCATAGTCTAGCCATATTGACTTGTAACCCTACGACATCCCCTATGACATCTCTACTTGCTTCCACCTATCCTTTATCTACAATTAAGACTGCTAACTAAGCCTATAGATTATCCTACTCTTCTATCCTGGCCACTACTTGAGCCTATAGAGCATCTTGCTTTACTATCTTAGCCACGACTTGTGCCTAAAAAGCATCCCACTCTGCTATCCTCACATCCATATGTGTTTGGAAAGTATCCCAATCTATTTTAACCTTGTCTATATCTGTCTATGAGCTATCCACCTGGGCCTTAAGGAGGTTCCTCTCCTCAGTAAATCATCTCCACTATTGTCTACCACTATCTAGCTAACTTTGAACTAATGACAATGAAGTTTCACAAACAAGTAGTTGTCTATGAAGACTCAAAATATTAGCTCTTAGAGTGGCCTCCTACCCTTGAGGATCCTCCTCATCACCACCTATGTTCTCACAATCCTGTAGCTTAGTAACCCCCTTGGTGGCTTGGGCCCACTCCTCTTTCATTCAGTGATGCACTCGTCACCCTCCATCACCTACCTCATATCTTGAGGAATTCTCTACCATAGCCTCCTTAGTTGTCCCCCTCTATCATAACCTAAATTAGCTTACTCATTGGTCCATAACCCTACCATAATTGAGTAATCCATTAGGTATCATACTCTATGGTGGTACCCGAATCCTCCACATCTAGATCTATCACGAAAAGATCTACTTCATCATTTAGAGGCACAATGTGTGACCACTATAGCTGCCTCTCATTTCCTCGACGATGATAAATGATAGGCTCACCATGTACATCCTAATGAACCCCAAAATATTGAGTAACATGATATTATTAGATATATTCTCACTCTATGCCATGTTGACCAACCATCGACCACTCCTATCTCACCTACCTTGTATGGACTGCTACATATGCCCACATCAGACAATATCTATATGACCACCATACAACATGCATAGGTATCAATCTAGCAAATGTACCAACATAATGTTCTAGCTAGCCTGAATGAGGGTGACTCTAACCCATCTCTTGAGCTTGATACCATCAAGCTATATAACTAATATCCTAATCCTCCATTCGAGCTTGATCTAACCAAAGGAGCCCTATTGACCTATCTACACAGATGTTCTCCCATCCCATATCTAAATAAGGAAACTACATCTGATACCTACTCATCCCCTATGGTAGATCTCATACAACTCATCATAGATACGAGCTAGCAATTTTGTACCCCTATCTATGATCATAGGAGCATTTGTAGTATACTACTAAATATTGTACAATCTTGAGAAGGTTCCATGGGAACCTCACTCTTGAAGAGTTAGGCAAGAGAATGTTTGACATGAGTGACATAAGAAATGCATGTCTGCTCATAAACGCCTTCGTCTCATACCATAACTCAACTAATACACCACCTCTATACAAGCTACATCAAGCTACCTCCCAATCATCATAAAAGAATCTCTAGAGAACTCTCTCCTATTAACCAATGTGGATGGAAGTGATGGGATACCCCTCAATCGAAATCCTCAAAATCTTATACATATCCTCCAATGGGACTATCATCTCGCTAGTTGAAATGTGGAAGGTGTTGATTTTGCTATCCCAATGATCTGATAAGGCAATCAAGTAATCTTGATCTGCCATCATTACGTCTAATCTTGTTGGTTTCTTAAGGCCAATAGCCTTAAGCCAGTCTTACTCAACTATAATCAATGCACCACATGTTGTATTATAGACAATAGGAAATCTATGCCTAGCCCTCAAGACCTAAATACAAAGTTGTAAAATTAAACGGTCAAAAAATTAAAAAATCATCAAGCAAACAAACAAAAAAATCAACATGATAATACGGTCATCTCGGGATGAGACAATCTGCAGGCAAGGCCATCTCAGGTCGAGATAATTGCTGCAATGATTAAAAACCATTAAAAAACCCCCATCCCACCCTAGGATGGTCCCCAAACCCTAAAATAGAGGATCATATTTGCTAGAGATAGCCCCAAAATAGAGGTACATGTACCCTAAAAACTAAAAAAGAAAAAGAATGCAATGCAAAAAGCAAAACTAACCTACACTACATCCTACTCTAAGGTGTGTTCCTTACCTTAAATTTTAGGTGAAGTTCATTAAACCACATTAGTTAGTGAGGTTCATTTTATTTTTCCAAATAATAGAGGGAAAAAAGTAACTGTCTTTCTCGCTCTGGCTCCTCCACCCATTGAGGTCCCAGACTAATCCATGTTTGCAATAGGTAAAATTTCAGCAGTGCTTTGCTTTAGAATTTGTTCTCGTCCTCCTCACCTCTCATTTTCTCTAATTGCCAATAGTGAAAATGATATCAAAAATATAAAATTTTTGCTTTTATAATTTTATAAATTTTGCGTCCATATCGGGATCAAAAGGTTGCATTTAATGCTACTATCCTACCAAGGGACAACCCCAAAATTTACAAAAATTGTAAAAAAAATACACAAAAACAACAAAAAAAGTAAATAATTCTAAAAATAACTAAAACCTATATGGTCCAAAAATCCTCAAGTAATCCTTGTACCTAGTGATTTACCCTATACACTTGGTGGTTGCAACGACTAATTATCCATGCAATCCGGTCGGATGGGTAGGTTACCATAAGGCCAATTGAAAAAAATAGTTCATATATGAATCATATTACTATCATTTAGTTCCTTAAGAAAGCCATGTAGCTAGACTACTCCATGGGATAGATATGTACATTTTCCTTTTCCACTTAACCTCAAGTAATCCATGTATACAGTGATTTACCTCTAGAACAAATTGAATTGCTACCATATTGACTCCCTAAGAAAGCCATGTAGCTGGACTTATCCAAGGTATAGAGATGTACAATTACCAATAATGGTCAAAATCATAGTTGTAATAGGATTTCCGCCCCTCACATTCACAAAAGTCCTACAATGTTCAAAACAAGTCATATTGGTCAAGTGACTCATCGATTTCATCACTTTCCATCTCCTCATTGACTCATCGCTTGAGGGGGTAGTCATACATAACTGAATTCATAATCAAAATCAATAATAAAACACTGAATCATGCAAATGGTATCCATCCAAATATAATTACCAAAGAAAATCATACCCTTTCTTGGGGTAAACAACAAGAAATTTTTTTAACCAAACACATATTTGGTATTCTTGAATCATGATGTTTGTAGACCCTTGTGTCTACTCCATGGCTAAAAAGTTTACAAAAAACTTAAGTTCTTAAACTTGTTGGAAGCAACGATTCAAAGATGCATGCTCTTTCTATGATTGGGACATCTAACATTGATCAGATCAATGAATATTATCAACCCTCAACATGACTTTAGGTCATCTATTTTTGCTTCGTGCTATGATTTCACACAATGCATCCCAAAAAGGATCACTTGTAAACACTTAAAACACATCACATTGAGGTGACTATCTATATCGACATCTATTCAGGCCATATGTTCCACCTTGGGTAGACCTAGGGCTTAACAGTGGTTCTCACCACTCAAACAAGGGAAAATATCTCTTTGTGGTGGAGATTGTCTCACCTCAAGATGATCCCTAGTCACGATCATCTCACCCCAATATGACCAGCAATCATGATCGTCCACCCCAAGATGACTATGCCTAAAGCAAGTTCCCATGCCAATGTTCAAATGGTTACACGTCATCCAAGCATAACGATTTCTTGATAATAATTTATTGATTTCAATAATTTATTGGCTTCTCCAACAAGCCTTGGAATCCTATTGGGAAGTCTATTTAAAGGTGCCTAACCTTCATTGAAATTACCCAAGTTTTATGAATCGAATTGCTATCGGATTGAATAACTAGAGAAATATTACTCTCATAAGCAACGAAGTGCTACAAAAATTCAACCATTGAGCTTTCAAGTATGCCAATGGACCATATCAAAGGTTGAATATTGAATTCATACTTCTTGCACCATTTAACACTCTTAATTTATGTCATATCCCACCATTAAGTCATTCTTCACGAGCGCACCCTTGAACATCAATCTCACGAATCAAACCCAACATCACCTTGCATCGGTCACAAGGATTTTGCTCGTAGTTCAATGGCCATATTTCCAGAGATGGCCTATAGGTGCCACCATCTCACCTTGAGATGGTGAGAAGGCTAGATCATCCCGCATAGAGAAAACATTCCAAAAGATATCTATTTTCTCATTTTCTTGCTTTCAGTAGATTTAGTAACATTTCAATTACTTCCTAGCATAGTTAGATTTTATTTTCATGCATCCATTTGTCATATTTTAGCCTTCTTTATTATTTTATTTATCATGGACATGGGCCTTATATTGAAAGGCTCTTCACATGCTATTAATACCTTTTAAGTTTATTTGTGTGCATATTACAGATGCTTACATGGAGAAAATGGAATAAATATTCACTCCTCATCATCATATATTATGGAGGTCACGAGTAACCCTCTCCATTATTAATAAAAGGGCACCATATAATCATTTATATATCTTATTATTTATTTGTATGGTTACATTTAGATTAACTACATTGCAATCTTATATTTTATTTTAAGGGTGTATGATCTTTTTAGCATATTTCATTGAGTGTCAGATTTAACGGTGGAGTTCCATTTTGATGCGATTCGAAACATAGATGCACTAGTCAAATTTTTGGTGCACTAGGCAATAAACCAAATATGCTAACACCCATAATGGAATGTCTATTGGTCTTCCTTACAGAATGATTTTGTCTTGGAAGAACTAGGCACATAATCGAATAAACTTGTTAGAAATAGTTTAAAAATAAAGCCCTATCTGGACTTGGTAGTGAAAACTGCAAAAAAAAATAGTATTTGTAAAACCCTAAATTTCAACTTCAAATAAATATAAAAATATGTAGAGTTATACCTATCAAATATTTTAGAGGAACATCAAATTTGATCTCCAAAGAGTATTTGTCGTCATCAGATAACTGGAACTTGAATGTGACAGTATCACAGTTGTTGTGAGGCAATGCTGTCAATCTGGGGACGTCTGAGGGTGTAACAAAAAATCTTATGCTCTTGTCAATAGTAATATTACTATACCCAAATCATCATCATAAGTTGCAACAATCATCTACAGTAGTTTTATGTCTATGTTGTACTGAGTCATAAAAAGTAACCCACGAAGACTAGAGTTGACTTACCCATGATATGTCATAACTAGATGTTGTTAAAATTTTAGAAATAAGGGGGAAAACAAGGTTTCTAAAATTAATTTTGGATGAAATAGGGGTGGAAGAGGATACCATTGGTTTATTTGATAGGGTAGGGTATGATGAGAAAATGTACGGTGAGAAAAGGTTAAAAAATAACTACAAGAAAAAAAGGTGAGAAAAGATAAGGAGGTACAGTGAGAAAAGCTTTAAAAATGACTTTGGGTGAGAAAAAGATGAAAAGAAAAAATTTCTTCTGCTTGTTGTGATATGGTTTGTGTTATAAAAAGGGTAAAAAATGTCTGTTTATACCTTTATATAGAGTTCTTGCATGCATATATTTAATGCATGGTGGAAATGTGGTATTTGAGCATTTGACACATGGTACAACTATAACCCATTGACAATGGAATCATGTTCTACAACCGATCGAAATTGTAGTAATCGATCGACATTCCTAAAATTGATTGACATTCCAACAATTGATCGATATTACAACAATCGTTTGTCATTCCTACAACCTATCATCATTGTAGAAATCAATCGACATTACAACAACCGATTGATATTATATCAACCAATCATTATTCTTGCAATCCATGATCATTGCAACAACTAATTGAAATTATAGCAATCGATCAGTAATGTAACAACTGATTAGCATAGCAGTAAGTGATCAAAATTGTAGTAATTGATCAACATCTCTACAACCGATCAAAATCACTACAACCAATCAATATTGCAGTAACTAATCAATAATGTAGTAACCTATCAGTATTGCAACCAATTGATATAGCAACAAGTAATCAGTATTGCAACAATCGATCGACATTACAATAACAAATCGGTATTACAACCGATCAACATTTCTACCACCAATCAACATTACTGCAACTGATCAACATTTCTACAACCGATCAATATTGCTACAATCGATTGGTATTGCTATAATTGATTGAAACTACTACAATTGATTGGTACATCTACAACCATTTCAATAAATTATCATTTATGCAACCGGTATGGATGCAATCGGTCGATATCCCTATAATCAATCAACATTGTTGCAACCAATCATCATTGCTGCAACCGATCAACATTGTTGCAACTGATCAACATTGCTACAATCGATCGATATTACTACAACTGATTGATATTACTACAATCAATTGAAATTTACTACAACAGATCGATATTTTTACAACCTGCATTGCTCTACCAATAGTATGATTCAATCGATCATCATTCGTGTAACCAGAATGGATGCAAATGATCAACATCCCTACAGTCAATTGATATTGATGTAACTGATCGAAACTGCTGCAACCGATCGATATTTCTCTCCCAATAGTATGTTGCACATGATCGTCCTTTCTACAAATGATTGCCATTGTTGCAACCGATCATCATTAACCCTTTGAATCCTCTACTGTAATTGATTTTCAATATGCTATCGTCAAGCTTAACTATCAATAGTTAGTCTATCAACTAGTTTTATAATTTTTGGTGAAAAATAAAGGTAATTTGCCACTATTTTATAATTTTTGGTGAAAAATAAAGGTAATTCGCCACATCTTCAACATAAATTTGGTCAGGATTCACCAATATTTTGAAACTAATTTGCCTTTTTTTATAATTATATTTTGGGTCCAAACCCTTATGCATAATATTGATCATATTAACCTACTATGATATAAAAAATAGGCTTTATTTTGATTATGAATTATAAGTTAATGGTTTAACCATGATAAGGTTAACCATGGATAATAGGTCATACATAAATAATAACTAAAGACATCATACAATGTTAGCCTTGGCGATTAAGTTAGATTACAAATTTCAACATTTTTCTCATAATATTAATTTAAGGGCCAAGTAGAGAAGGAATTTATGATAATAATATCTTCCCTCATAATGTATGCTTTAGTGGGTGTCTATTATTGAGGAAGGCTTAGACTAGTCTCCCTCATCATCTAAAAGTTTGCTTATATGAGGATGGCCCTCCACTTGCATAAGAGTCTCCTTAAGATGGATTGTGGACATGACAACCAATAACACATAATCCCACACTAATAAAAATAACACATAATTTATAACTCCATATGGGAAAGAGAATTCATGAATACTCCCTCTTATATTCAACCCATCATTTGAGTTTAGTATTTTCTTTTTCTAGTTCTTGAATGGATCCTTTGGCTACTATTTTTTCGTATTGATAACACTCATGTTCACCTATGCATTCATGAGTCGAAGATAGATATTTATAAACTTGTAATATTCTCATATAGGATTATTACTAGTGGGTATGCCAACATGAGATTGTATAGTTTTAACTATCAAATTCTCAATATTATCAACTTACTATTGACTCTATGTTCATTCCTTATTTAAAAAAAAATAAAGTATAAATATGGAATATTTATCCACTTCTTATTCAATTTGATTCTTCTATTTTCTATCTCTAATCGCTTCTCAAACATATTTACTATGTCTTTAGATATACCCCTAAGTACTTCCCACTATGAAGTTATCCCTACATAGGATCATCTACTTGAGCCTATAGTGAACTATTCATTTTTGTAATATCTTCTTCCTATACAACTTGATTTTTAGTGATATAAGGATTAATATCACCTTAATTTTCTATCTCTTTCATCTCTTTATTTCTTGGACACAATTTTGAGAAGGTAGGTGCTTTTTCATTCTTCTAGTTCTTGTCCACATCATGATTGCCTTCCCATCTACGAAGCTTAGTTAATCCTAAAGTTTGTTGCTCAATATCATTTCTCTCTCATACCAAAGATTAATATTTTACCTTTTGCAATGGTGGATTTTTACTATGGACCTCGTAAGGGTTCTTCCATCCCCATGGATTTTTTACCATGTGAAGAAGTAGTTAGTGTGGTAGATTTTTTAGGAATTCTAATTATCCATGTAACTACTAAGATGATTGCTACTAGAAATTTAACCATTGGAAACTAATAAATTTATCAATAGTATATAAAGGACATTATGATAGAAAATTAGTAGAGTAATATTTCAAAATTATTAGTCAAAATACAATGGGGTAAGGGATATCTAGACTAGTTGTAAAGGATAATTCATTACATGTAATTACAAAAAAATAGTGAAGTACATGGCCTAAAGTTAAAAAGAATCTTATTAATTGATAAAAAATTATATAAATAGACTTGATTATAGTTTATCTATATATCTCTTCTTTTGAATATTAGACATTGTCACTTTATATGGTAATTAATTTTATATATTATGTAAATAAGAAGCAATAGAATGCAGGAAATGTGGCATAAGTAAAATTGAGGATAATATGGTGATAACACGATGGGATTATGTAAAAGGTCAACTACATATCAATGACACTATGGGCTCATTGGTTCCTTAAGGGACATGGAGTACAAAATTTATTTCTTTGGTTCTCCAAAGCAAACTTATTTTAGTTATTTTTAGCATGTGAAATGTATCCAGTATGGAAATAAAAAATCATGATGGGTTAATGGAATAATATTTATGTAAATATGGGTCTACATATATAGAGGATAGTTACTTAGAAATTTTAAGGTAAGAAAAATCCATTATGGACCAATGACACTACAAACAAAATGCTTTGCAACTAAAGCTTTTCAATTGGAAATAAATTAAAGTTTCTTTTTCTATAGAGGGTGTATACTTATCCCAATATTTGTTAGGAGTTATTACATCATAGTCCATGTGAAATGGCATGTGGTATAACCACCCATCACAATGTCTATGTACACACTATAGGAAAAGGGTAGTCACAGTTTTAATTAGAGGGTTGCTATCCCAAATTTAGGTATTCTATGTATTTAAATATATACCATTTCATAATTTAAATCATAGAGCCATTGATTTCTAACATGTGGTATCAGAGTAAGTAGAAGGAAGAGTCATCTCTCCTTGTTATCCTGCTCAAGATTCAACATAGAGAAGCCATAACTATCCTTATGTTAAAAAAGGTTTTCAAGGGTAAACAATCCTACCAAAAATTGATTAAGGATTAACTTAAAAAAAGGAGAAAATAATCTTCTTTGTGAAGAAAATTCTACAGAAGATTTAAAATTTGGATGTTGCCTAGACAAGAGCTAGGACCTATCAATAAATATTTTTCAATTATATTTACAAAATATTCTCAAATAATGCAAGGAACTAAACATTCCATCAATCAGGTGAATGATCCCAAAAATGTGAGATGTTTCACAAAGTAGGTATAAGACATCACTAAATTAAAGAAAAAGGAATGGTAACCTCCAAATAAGAGAGGTAACCATGTATATTTGAAGCAAAAATATTCAATTATCATAAATTCATGAATAAAAAATATTAAATTTTATATTGCTAAGACACTCTCTATATTTTCCAAAGCATACCATTTGTTTAAAAGATAACTTAGGGAATACAATCTTGCCAATAACTAGAAAGGTGAACCTCCAAAGAAAAGGAGGTATGAATCATTAGAGAAAATCTAGAATAAAGAAAAAATAATATGTATTGTTTGAATTCCTCAAGGTGAAGAAGAAACTAGAATATACCACAGTATTATTTTTGAGAAATTCATAGGCTTGTTTTAAATCCACAAGGTGAAAAAGGAACTGGAATCAACCATAGGATTCTCATGTCAACTACATAGCTCAACAAAAAATAATACTATATCCAACATATAAAATTCATATTTGCAAACAAAGATAGCAAATAAAAATGACACTATCAACTAATTCATTGCTATTGATCGAGAAAAGAAGTAGATTCATCATTGAAGTTTTTCACCTATTCCATATGGTAACATCAAGATACAAGTAATTTTAACTCAAGGGCACATAGCGATAAAGTTATAATGATCCATTAAAATCATAAAGGTATTAATATTTCCTCATAGGATTTTGTGTGTTTAATAGAATAACTATAGGTTCAAACCATATTATATATACATAGCACAAGAGAAGTCAAAGCAAAAAAGAATATCACAACATGATTGTTGAAGATTGGGGGAAATAAATACTCCAAAAAATTTTCAAAGAGAGATTACATCATAATCAAATAAGGATCAAAGAAACTTAGAGACGACATTTGCATGCTTCCTAAGAATACCCATAGATATTGAACCACCATGTTCATAAGACATGAGAAATTAGCTTGCTATAGGTATTCATAACCACACACACTCCTTGTGCAAGTTTAGTAGAAGTTCACTTGTTGTAGGTGTTCATCACCACATGAACTCATGCAAGTTTAGGAGACATTTGAGATAACCATTTGATTTATTTTCACAAGTGAATTCCAATATGAAGCAAGATATATTTATACCAATCGTTTGATGTCATTTTTAAGCAAGACTCAAGAAAATACAATCATCCATGCCCATTCAAACTCATAGACAAATGAACCTAGGATCAATCAACAATTGAAATGGTCCCACATTGACAGTGGGGAGGCTTATTAAAGCCTATAATAGATATATCCTTTTATTTTATTATTGTAGGTGAAAAAAGAGAAGCATATATTTTTGAAGAAACAAAATATTCTAGAGAATGTTCCATTGAGGAAGGAGATTCCCTCTACTTAATATTTTTTCCTAGTGAGACCCTAATTTCCTTGTAATTTGAGGCATCATTTAAATTACATGTATAGGATTATATATAGTTTTCAAAAAGAATTTTTTGAGGTTGATACAGTGAAAGAAAAATATTCAAATTTTATGAAAATTTACTATGGTTAGTGGAGAATCAAAGTTTCTATTGCTTAATTTCCAACTATTAAGGGAGAATAACTATGCTTCTTGGAAGACTAAAATTATAACATAGCTTGAGCTTGAAGAAGTATGGTAAGTTATAGTTGCAACCATTCCCATATTACTATAGAAGGTAAATATTAGATAAAGTTTTACAAAGTAGATATAAAGATAAGATTAATCACCATGTTTGAAGTAGCAGATGAAGTACAAGCATACATTTATGATTTAAACACAACTAAAGATGCACGGAAGAAGATGAAGATTATTTTTGAAGCAAAGGATCAAAATTATATTCTATTTCTCTAGAATTAGCTTCATTTGTTGAAGATGAAGGGTGTAGAGAAACTCAAATCTTTTATGAGGAGAATTGCTAAATTACAAGCATCACTACAAACATTAAGATAAAAAGCATTTTATGAAATAATAGTTCCAATTATTTTAAGATCTTTTCCTTCTCAATAAAATGTATTTGTGAGTACATTAAATATTAATGAGAAAACACTAACCTTGTAAAATTTGGTGAACCTACTTCAAAATTAGAAGCCTTACATTCAAGATAAGAAGAAGAACATACACTTATTTTAAATAAAAAAGGGAAGCAATCATTTAAAAGAGACATAAAACATTAACAACACTTCAAACAAAGAAAAATTCTTAAGGATATCATAGTTAGGGAAATGATTCTCAAAGAAATAATTTTCATACACAAAATATGTATGATATTTGTGATAGAAGTGGTCACACAGTGAAGGAAAATTGGCATAATCCATTTACAAATAGATATATTTTACGAGAGATGAACTAGTAACAAGATAGGTCATCATAAGATAAGCAAAATAAATTGGAGAAAGGCACAATAAAATAATATAACTAAATATAACCAAGTTAAAAAATAATAAAAATATTATGTAGAAGAATAAGACAAACATGTATTCGTTGCACATATTTAACCAAGTCAACACAATAATGTTTGATATTACATTAAAGAAACTAAACAAATGATAGGTCAAGAAAATTGGAACCATCCAAATTGTTCTAGCTATACAAGAAATAATGCAACCAAGGATATAAAGAGCTTAGTTGATCACTCCAAACCACTAGAAATCCAACAAGAGAGAAGATTGTCGAGATACAAAGGAAACCATGACATGTTCAAGCTATGGGATACGTCTAAGGCTAAGAAGTTCAATTGCTCATGGAATGAAGATGGTATGCTTAAAATTATTTTTTTCTACTCATTTTCTAGGTACAGAGAAAAATATTTGCAGGAAGAATGGCCTATTATGAGAAGGGATTTTAGGAAGTAGGGCATAGCTTGAAAAATAAATATTGTTAAGATAATATTATTTATTTTTATAACTCATAAAGTGAGATATATTTACATAATTATCAAATCTTAGGATCTCATAAAACACTTATCAAGGAGCGTATCGACACTACAAGCAATCAAGATACTAAATGATAAGATGCATTGTGATATCATCAAAAATTGCAACATAATACAAAAGAAAGAGAGATTTGGTAGATAGTTTTAGCAGCTATTGGGCCCTAATGGTTCAACTCTAAATATGATTGAGCACTTGATAAATTGATACATTCATGTTCAAGAAAAAAATATAGCAACTATTGGGTCCTTCAAGGGGCTAAAACAAGTATGAAAAATTACTAAAAATTATATTCAAAATATATTTATCATAACAAAGAACTTATAATAAAATTAAAACATATAAACAATCCAAAACTTGGTCACAATAGAAAAAATGAAAAGCAGAAGAATTTGAAGAAGCAATACACAACATACTTCCCATCATATGCATGACAAAAAATAGAAACCAATCAATTCAATGGTCTACATATAATGCATGGTAGCACATTCTTCACATGAAGACATTGGAGGAGGCACATATTTCATGCATTAAATTTATAGATATTAGTTATTGTAATAAGTGTGTTTTGGAATGCATGATAAGTATCATAGGAAAAAGTCTACATTGAGGGGGAGAATTTCTCTTTCAAATGTATAGATTATAACATGACTCTAGAAATAAATTTTGGTCATTAGTTAAAGATAAAGTTATGACTATAATGAAATAAGTGGGGGTATGTGAGGTGTTATTACATCATAGTCCATGTGAAATGGCATGTAGTATAACCACCCATCATAAGGTCTATGCATGGACTATAGTACAAGGGTAGTTGTAAGTTTAGTTAGTGGGTTGTTAGGCCAAATTTGGTTATTCTATGTATTTAAATATCTATCATTTTATAATGTGAATCATTGAAGCATTGATTTATAACAATTTTTAATATTGAGGTATCTTAAAGATTTTTTTTAAATAATAAATTTTCCTTTCCAAATTAAAATAAGGACTAGAATAAAAAAAAAAAATTGTCCCTATTGGGTACCTAAGTATATGAATATGGGATATAATATAATATTGTATTATGGCATGGGTTAAACATAAAATTATAATAATATATAACATAGTGCCATAATATAATATTATGCACTTTTTAACTCATGGAAGGTGCACCATAATATTCCTGTATAAAGAAATATATATCCCCAATTATAAAGAAAGTTCCATGAAGTATTATTTATAAGAGTCTTGGCTTGTGGAGAGGATATACTATGGAGTTATTTCTTTCTTATGGAGTATTCTTGGTGTTGCCCTACCTCAAGGGTATTATCTGTCTTTATTTTATTGTATGGATTATTATTGTGGAATTTATTTGTGAATACATATTTAATATTTTTGCATATTGATGAATGATTTATTGTTAATAAGGAGTGATTCATAACAATTGGTGTTATAGTAGCAATTCTGGTAAAGTGGGGTTGTTTTTGGAGAGCTAGGGCACATTTTTCTAGAACAATATCCCATATTTCAAGGGTCATATATTTTCTATTAAATTATAAGTATTGAGGACATTATGGATGTTATAAGTTGGGATAATTATACTACTTTTTTACCTATGCATTTTTTTCAAAAGAAAAAAATTCATATCAATTTTTTAGTAGTCATTTTAGAATATTTTTGCATCATTGTGTAGATCTTCTTAAATTATACAAAAATGGATTATCAATTGTTTAATTATAATAAGTATTGAGAGAGTTATAACTATTTGAAGTTGATATTTTGATGTTGTTTTTTGGCTATGTGGAAAATTTGTACAAAAAGGAAAAAAATAATATTTCTCAATCTGGGTAAGTAAACTAGTTATCATTTGTTTTGTTTGAATAAATATATATAAACATAGAAATAATTTGAAGTTGCATTTTTAAGCAAACATGGATCATAAGAAAAAAGTAATAATATGAAGGCAAAAGAAAGCACATCTTTGGTGTTTGATAGAACAAACAATGGTTAGAAAGAATTATTGGAATCTAAAAATTCTATTTTGCAAGTTCATGGTTGCATTCAAAATAAAAAAATTATTATTTTCATAAACCCTAGTGTAGCACCCTAAAATTGGCGTAGTGAAATCTTAATAATTACATTTACTCTAGTAAATAATTTAAATTCAAATTTTAACCTCCCAAACCGCCCGTTAACCGTCGGTTAATCCGTTTCCCCTTTTCTCATGCCATTTTTAGAGGTTGTTTTGACCGTTTGATGATATCATCGCCGATCAGACGATATCGCCTCAGATATGATGATTTCGTCTGGGCAAGGACGTCCAGACGATCTTGTCCCTAAACTAATTTTGCACAATTAGCTTCTGTTCCAACGGGTCTCTAATCCGGGCAGAAGCGTGTTTGCGCCATTAGAGACCCTCCCCCATTTGAGATCTCCCAAATAGGGATGATCTCCAACCTCCTAACCTCCCTCCTAAGCCTATTTAATCCTAAACCCTCCCCTTGGCACCCCCCTGGCTGATAATTCCTGTAACCCGACTTCATACATGTTAAAGCATCCCAAATTCATATTTGCAGTAGTTATATACCAATTTTTGTAGGTACCTTAGTGCTTTTCAGTCGGAGCAATCTTACATCATCGTCGACGATCCTGTTCAGATCGAAGGCGAACCTGTCAAATCAGAGACGATTTTGTACCAATGCGAGATGATTTCGACTGTAGTCCACATTGAGGCAATTAGTGCCTGAAGTTTGCATTTCTCCACCTTTTCTTTGCTATTTTATTCTGCAATTAGCTAGCTTATTTAGTATTTTATGCTATTTTGCATTTTGGAATTCACCCATATAGCTTTAAATGCATAATTAAATCATAATTATTATCTAATTAGCATAATTCATTCATATTTCTATTTTCCAGTTTTAGTTTGATATTATTGCTATCATTTTACACTGTTTCCCTTTGTTAGAATAGTTGCATTTTCTATGTTTTGCATTTATTTCTCTGTTTGTAGGTCTCTGACGAATTCGTCTGACAAATTCGTCAGATCTCAGACGATCTTGTCTGATCTCAAATGATTCTGTCGAATTCCAGACGATCCTGACTGCTTCAAGAATCAGAATCTTCATCAGACATCCGGATCAGGTATTTTCCTTTAACATTTCTCAATTTCTCTGTTTTTCTGTCCTATTCTGTTTTCTGCATTCATTTAATCTACATCTGCATATAGAATAGCTTAGACACATTTTTTGCCAAACCTAGGATTTGAATTCTTAAGGCTAAAACGAACACATAAAACACATTCCAAACCTAGGCATGGAAACTGCCATTAAATGTTTCCTGGTGAACCCACCATCCATCAAAAAATCACCAATATACACCTCCCTTGAGAGGCGGGACCTTCGCAAGGCCTCTCAGTCCGAGGTATCGCGCCATCCTTTTCACATCCCCCTTTCGGGCATGGATCCTATAGCCTGAAGGTAAGGGTGTGAAAAATTTGGAGCGATACATTTTGGTGAACCCGACGTGAATGCGTTGTAAACCTTTTGAAAACAAAAAAATAAAAATAAAAATAAAAATAAAACAAAAAAAATATAGATTGCATTTTAGATCATTTAAATTTAATATCATGTTTAGATGGTAGCTCCTAAGAAAAGATTAGCAGTTACTATAAATGTAGAAATCCAATTGGCAGCCATAGAAATCAATTCTGTGCTTAGTGTGCATGAAACAGATAGAAATCAACCATTGTGGGACGAACTCGATAGAAGACTTAGTGTCATTTCATCTAGGTCAAAAAAACTTAAACAAATCAAGAGGCTTATCCTAGATAGAATCCTGGATCCTCATCAACTTGTCTTCTATCACGAACTTTAGAGAGCCTGCCATAGATGGTTAGCTTATAGGAGAGCCCTTGTATCTTCAAAAAATTTCACTTTCGAGGAATACCTCAAGAACACAGTTGTGGTACGACAATTTCTAGTTCATATAGAATCCCTAGAAACTGATCTTATGATTAGAAGAATATGGAACAAAATTCCTAGAGCTATGTTGTATCGTGAATATTGTCGTGAGAATTATTATTATCAATCAGAATTTGAAATACATGGTATTTCTATAGCTCTTTTCATTAAAATTTTAAAAGAAAACTTTCAATTTGAAGAAGAACACTTCATGACTCCTGAACAACTCGAGCCCATTAATGATATTTATAAATTGTTTATAGAAAACTAGATAATTACTTTGAGTCTTATTTCTTGCATTTATTGTGTTATTTGCTGTCTTTACAATATTATTTCAAAAACAAAGAAAAATTAAAAAACATAGCAAAAACTAAAAACATTTCATTTCAAATATTGTAGTAGGTATATAATTAATATATACCTCTTAAGCTTGTTGCATATATATATATATATATATATATATATATATATATATTTGCTGAAATCTAAAATTTAGCACCATGCCTAAACTTAGGAATGGTAAAGAAACTTTAGGAAAAGAAGATTGGTTACAAGATAAAACTAGAGACCCAAATGTCCTTCCTGAAGATCCAATTCTGGAAGGAGAAAATCTAGATCACCCAGAAGATGACTTAGGTGAAGATAATGAACAAGAAGGAAGTGTTAAAGAGGATGGATCCTCATCCCCTAGAGTAGCTCCAGATGGAACTATTGCTTTTGACAACGTAGATCATTTTCGAAAATTTCTCAATGATAACATTGACGCCCTTAATGTGGCAATTTGTATTGATAAAGGGCAAATTAGTGACACTCAAGCAGCCATCCAACATGCGTTTGACGTATGCACTAATCCCTTGTCTTTCATTGATCAAGAAAGTGATAAGGCTAGACCATCCAATACAGATATGGTCACTATGGTTCAAAACATGTCAAAACAACAGGTTACCCAACCTCCTAAGGAACTTGTTATTCAACCTAAAGTCATTCCCACACAAAAGAAAAATTCCTTCACTACTTTATTTTTCCAAACTATTGAGCAATATGCTTCAAGTAAACAAAAACCTAAAACGAAGCCAAACACCAATTTTCAACAATCTAGAATACAACATAATACCACTTCAAAATTCCTTCATAACACTTTTCCCATCAACAATTTACACAATAGCAACATAACATCTAATCTTCATGTCCCTCCATCATATGCTCACAAAATCCATGTCAATGCCCTACCGAACCAATATGGTGGGCAAACTAGTAATCTGGAAGCCATGGTGAAACAGTTAACTTCGCGTATGGACCAGATAGATCCTTATCGTCCCTTGTACAATTATTGAGAGATCTGTAGTCAACCTTTGGATCCCATAGTTGTAGCTCAACCGTACCCTAAGCATTTTCCCATGCCCATCCTGCCTATATATAAAGGAACCGAAGATCCCATAGAGCATCTTCGCATGTTTAGGATAGCATGTCATGATATATCACATGATGACTTGCTATTACTAAAAATGTTCCCAAAAAGCTTAGGTGGAATGGCATTAGAGTGGTACTATCAATTGCCCACTCATTCTTTGAGAAACTTTGAAGAAATAGCTGAATCATTTGTCCATCAATTTAGTGCCTACATCGAGAGGCATGTAACCATTAAAGATCTATACAACTTAAAACAAGACAAGGATGAATGTTTTGCCGATTTCTTAGCTAGATGGAGGCAATTGATAGGAAAATTGCACTTTGTGCTACCCTATAGGGAAATGTTGGACATTTTTATCAATAATTTACAAGAACAAATATCTTATGAGCTATCAATTGCTACTTTAACTACCTTCGAACAAGCTATAGATTTAGCTCGAAGAGTAGAAGATGCCCTCATTAGGAGAGGTCAACTTAGGAAGAAGGATGATGAGAAAACCTCTAGAAATCAATATAAAAACAAACAAGTTGTTGGTGACGGAGTCACTGACAGCAAAAATGTTGCTAATATCAACGCAACAAAGACAACAAAAAAATTTATATTGAAACCTCCTGACAAACCTCCTCGAGAATTTACTCGGTTGAATCAACCCTTATCAACTATTTTACCTCAATTACTCGAAAGAGGTTTGATCCAATTACCAACTATCCAGGAACCTGATCCAACTATACCCGGATACAGAGCTGACTTACACTGTGATTTCCATAGAGGACCTGGACACTCTACCAACGCTTGTAAAAGGTTGAAACATAAAATACGGGATTTGATTGATAATAATGAAATGGAGGTGCAAGCCTTCCAACCTAAACAAAATGCTCCTAATAATACTCAAAAGACCATTCCCCAAAATCAAAATCAAAATGCTAATCAAACATTAGACATATTTCAACACCCTTTACCAAGACATGGTAAAGAGGTAGCCAATCAAATTGAACATCATAATGTTCCCCCTCCTACTCGATATGTAGGAACCATTAGCGGACAATTACCTGTTCAGGATCCTCAAATATTTGACACAACCTTATCCCTGGTTACGATCAGGCCCTTACATAATTTTCAAACTTCTTATTCTAGTGATGTAGAATCAGATACTGAAAGTGAATTAGACATTACTTCAAACCAATCGAATAGTTCTGAAAATGAATCAGATCCTATTCAACCTATCACAGATGCTATGGTTCCAGAAGAACCATTTCCTAGAAGAATTACTACTCAATCTTCTTCTAATCAATTCCTCCCTGATGAACAAGCCATAAATGCTCAACCGAGACCAGTTCAACGTCCTCATTATAACATTGTAGGTACCATCGGAGTTGTTACCCGACAACAGGCTCAAAATTCTCAACAAGAACCAAATCAGAATGATGGATCAGCTCCATTCATTTTGAAAAATCCCAATAAAGGGAATTATGCTCCTAATGTTCAACCTAAACCCCCTTACAATATTAATGAGCAATTATCCAATACTATAGCTAGAATTTCCCTTTTGGATTTATTAAGATCTTCTCCTACCCATAGGGATGAGTTGATGCTTACATTAAGCCAAATGATGGTACCTCAAAACATTCAACCTGAAGCTATGGCCAATACTATCATCACTCGAGAGGTTGATTGTATTGACTTTCGGGATAAAGATATCCCACAACACAGTTTACATAAGGATAATCCCTTATACATTACTACTCTAATTGGAGATGTAGCTGTCAAACGAGTCCTGATTGATAATGGCTCATCTCTAAACATTTGCACTTTTGACTTCCACCAAAGATTTGGCTTTAGAAGTGATGAAATGAAGAAAACTGATATGATTATCAAAGATTTTAATGACAAAACACAAGAAACATGTGGAGTTATTACCATCCCATTGCAAGTTGGTCCTAGAACCCTAGATACAACTGTGTGTATTGTACATTGCCCAGCATCGTACAATATACTTTTGGGTTGCCCTTGGATCAATGCGATGCGGGATGTCCCATCAACTTTACACCAATGTGTTAAATTTGAATTTAAAAATCAGTTGGTCACTATCCATGGTGACCCTAGACCCTTTGATATGTGTGCTTTGGCAGAACCTATTGGAGTGCAATTTTGCCCCGCTCTGTCATCCACACATCCTAGTTCTTATTTTTCATCCAAAACGCGTGAAACACACACCCATAACTTCACCTACTTCCCCTTTATTAATTTCATCCTCCTATATAGATCAACAATCTTCTAAACAAATCACTCTAGAACCTCAAAAAGATCTTCAATCTACATCCAATACTTCATGTTCTACCCCTATAATTTCAAAACCTATAGACACATCTATCATACCTTCCACATCTAAAGATATAGGGAATGACCCTTCTACATCTTACGCTCTTTCTGATGAACTTTTACAAGATTTATCCTCAATATTAATATTAGAAAAAATAAATACTTTCATGCGAGATTCAATTCTTTTAAATAAGTTGCCACCATCTCCTCGTACTTTGGGCCTCCCACAACCTATGGGAAGTACTTACCAAGTCGGGAGTTGTGCATTCATTTATAAAGGATATGACTAGGGAAGAATCCCTCAGAACATTAAAACTCATCATGAGGGATATGCTCGGTGTTATTTTACCAATGATTATATTAAAGCTAAACCCATGATGCTTAAAATGGGATATAAAGGGAAAGGCTTGGGACCTTTCCAAAATGGCATGAAATAACCTTTCAAGATAGAACCGTGGCCTGCCCGTTGTGGTGTGGGCCTATTTCCTAGTAAGGGTCAACCCTTTCCTTTTGAATATGATGATCATATCGTATGTTATCAAGATTATTTGGATAGGCATGATGATTTGCCTCTACAAAATCAACCATTTACATGTAACATGTTATCCATAGCTTACCCTGAAATGATCGCTGACCCCGATGAAGAGTTGGAAGGAGATATCTTCCATGATGTCTTCGTTGAAGAGATGTTACACAATGGATTTTATTTTGATGGTTCTATACCAACTATAGCCCAACTTGATACCACTAATCCTCAAGATGAATTATCCAAATTAACCTTACAATAATTACAAGAATTGGGCGTTTCACCCGCCCCGCCTAACTTTGAAAGAGATCTACACATGGAGGTAGAAAACGTCATTAAAATTAACATTGGAACTGAGGATAATCCTCACATAATCAATATTGGATCAGAATTAAGTCAAGAAAAACAAGAACAATACATTGCATTCCTTAAAGAGTATGAAGATGTCTTCGCTTGGAAATATTAAGATATGCCAGGTCTAGACCCCTTCTCTAGTCATGCATCACCTAGTGGTCCATCCGGATGCTAAACCTGTTAAACAAAAACTTAGAAAAATGCATCCCAAAGTGGCTTTGCTAGTCAAAGGGGAGTTAGAAAAACTCCTGAATGTTGTTTTTATACAAGCTATTGATTATGTTGAATGGATCTCAAACGTAGTTCCAGTCACCAAGAAAGAAGCTATCAAAGTTAGGGTTTGCACAGATTTTAGAGATATTAATGCTGCATGCCCTAAAGATGACTTTCCTCTTCCAAACATGGATCAAATAATTGACTTTACTGTCAAAAGTGGGATGATGTCCTTAATGAATGGATTCTCCGGTTATAATCAGATCAGGATAGCTCCTGAGGATCAGGCTAAAATAGCCTTTATTACCCCTTGGGGTACCTTTTGTTGGAAAGTGATGCCATTTGGCTTAAAGAATGTAGGTGCAACTTATCAACGAGCTATGACTTATATTTTTCATGATATGATGCATGATATCCTACATGATTATGTAGATGATATTATAGCTCGCTTTATTATTGAAGATAATCATTTAGATGATTTGAGAAAAGTTTTTAATCGATTACGAGAATATCTTATTCGATTAAATCCAACAAAATGCATATTCGAAGTCAAGTCTGGTAAACTATTAGGGGTTTTAGTTTCTTTACGTGGTATCAAAATCGACCCTCTCAAGATTGTGGCTATCACTGATATGCCCGCACCTACTAATATATCTAATTTATGAAGTTTACAAGGTAAGCTTCAAGCTATTCGTCGTTTCATCGATAAGCTGGCGGACAAAACCGGTCCCTTTATTAAACTCCTTAAGAAGGACATCCCTTTTAATTGGGATGATGAATGTCAAGAAGCTTTGGAACTTCTCAAACAATACCTCCTTAATCCACCGATGCTTTCACCACCTAAACCTGATCGCCCATTTCTCCTGTATATTTTAGCTTCAGATTCTGCCTTAGGCGCTATGCTAGATCAACTTGATGATGACAAGAGAGAACATGCTAATTATTACATTAGCGAAACCTTCATCAGTTATGAAACCTGATATATAGCATTAGAGAAATTATGTCTAGCAGTCATGTTTGCTACGCAAAAATTACGACATTATATGCTTAGTCAGAAAACTTATGTCATTGCCAAATACGATCCCTTAAGGTATCTCATGAGTCGACCTTATTTATCGGGTCGCACAGCCAAGTGGGTTCTTGCTCTAAGCGATTTTGATCTCACATTTATAGGACAGAAGTCTGTTAAGGGTCAAATCATAGCAGATCAATTAGCTGCTGCACCATTAGAGTCTACCCATCCCCTCGTCATCGAGTTTCCTGATGAATGCCTTCAATTAGAGGCAGACCATATTGAAAAATGGTCCTTATACTTTGATGGAGCCCGATGCATGAGTGGGGCTGGTGCGGGTATTATTTTAATATCCCTACAAAAACATCTTATTCCTCTGTCCTTCAAATTAACATTTGCTTGCACCAACAATACTACTGAATATGAAGCTCTAATCCTTGGATTACGAGCTGCCTTGGCACTAAAAATTAAACATTTGTTAGTTTTTGGTGATTCTCAACTGGTTACAAACCAAATTAATGAAGTTTATCAGACCAGAGATGATAAACTATGCCCATATAAGGCCTATTTTTTACAACTAATGTCTCTATTTGATCAAGTTACTTTGGAAGCTATTCCTCGAACTTGCAACCATGCAACTGATGCTATGGTCGCAGCTGCATCTCTCCTGCCCTTGGAGTTAGATGACGAATATGCCACTATCATTATTCGTCGACTCTAGGAACCCGCTTCAAATAAGTCATGCTTAGAACCTTTGGATGTGTTTCTAATCAATGAAACTACTCCTGAACCTTGGTATACAAACATATTTGATTTTATCCAAAATGGGACTTTCCCTGCCAATTCTAATAGAAACCAGCGTTGGTTATTACGTAGACGAGCAAGTCAATTTGTAATAATTGGCAATACTTTGTATAGGAGATCTTTTGAAGGCATCCTATTAAGATGTTTAAATTTAGAAGAATCTAAATCAGCCTTGAGTGAAGCCCACGATGGATCTTGTGGAGGACACTTCAGTGGTAGTGTCATTGCTAAAAAGCTCCTTCGGATAGGATAATTTTGGCCTACCATGGAAACGGATGCACATGAGTATGTGCGCCATTGCGACAAGTGTCAAAAACATGCTGACCTTGTCCATGCGCCTGC
The DNA here is from genome assembly GCA_028583015.1 of Wollemia nobilis. Classification (NCBI taxonomy): domain Eukaryota; kingdom Viridiplantae; phylum Streptophyta; class Pinopsida; order Araucariales; family Araucariaceae; genus Wollemia; species Wollemia nobilis. The sequence continues at coordinate 6,377,315 of JAQPPZ010001808.1, forward strand.
ACAAGAATTGCAGGCTATTTCATCTCCTTGGCCCTTTTCAAAATGGGGCTTAGATATTATTGGCAAAATCAATCCTGTGTCATTTGATGGACACAAATTCATCATAATCGCCACCGAGTATTTCATGAAGTGGGTTGAAGCTATGCCTTTAGCTTCCTGCATTGGCACATAAGTCTCTAAATTTATTTTTAATCAAATTATTTGTAGGTTCGGAATTCCTGCAAATCTCATCTTTGACAATGGAACTTGTTTCAAAAATAAAGATGTTAAAAAATTATGCCAAAAATATAAGATTCAACATCGCTGGTCCACTCCCTATTATCCTCAGGGTAATGGTCAAGCAGAAGCATCTAAAAAAACCTTAATCAAAATTCTCAAAAGATTGGTCAATAAAACTGGTCGTGACTGGCACATTCAGTTATATCCAACTTTGTGGGCCTATCGAACTAGTGTTCGAACCCCCACTGGAACTTCACCTTTTGTTTTGGTTTATGGTGCTAAAGCCATTTTTCCCATTGAATTAGAAGTTCCTTCTTTGGCTCTGCTACTTCAAGATACCGAAGTAGGAGATGAATATCGAGCTGGCAGACTCAGTCAGCTGGAACTCCTCGATGAAAAACGCATCAATGCTTTGGAGCATCTCCGTGCCTACCAAAACAAGCTTAAAAGATCATATGCTAAAAAAGTTCGTCATCGATCCTTTGAGATCGGCGACCTTGTTTTAAAAGAAAATAAAAAAAATACTAATGCAACTAAGGACCTTAAAGGTAAGTTTGAGCCCAACTGGCTTGGACCATACATTATTATTGCTAAATTTGAATTAGGAGCATACAAACTTTCTACCTTAGATGGTAAAGAACTTAAAGAACCCATGAATATTTTACATCTTAAACGTTACTATGTATAAATTTGGTCATTTCATCCTTGTATATATTTTTTTAAAATATTTCAAAATCATTATCTTGTATTTCTTTCAATTTATAAATTCAAAAACACCAAAAACATTCATAATCATCAAAATATTCAACACTATTTGTTGTATTTATTTATGGCACTTGTTAATTTTTGTTCAAAAACAAAAATCAAAACAAATAAATAAAAAAAAAATGATAAAAATCTAAAAACAGCAATATTCTTGACGCTTTCGAAACCAAAACAAAATAAAGAAAAAATAGAGAGTCAACATTCTCAAAACTTCTCAAAAAATTATTTATATATATTTTCTTACAATTTTGCAGTTATATGTTTCAAATTATTTTGGATAAATTAACATTTATTTGGAATCCCTCACTTGCACACTCACAAAAATAAATATCTTGATTTTTATTTGGCATGATTACTAATCTCTCTTATATCAAAGTTCACAAAATTCAATTAAATAAAGTTTGAGCACAGAGAATCGATCTTGTTATTTACTTAAACCAAGCACATCTTTTCACAATAAAATGATTATATTTGTAATTTCCGTGCTTTGCTACATAGTAGAAGTGGTTTCTTGAGCGAAAAGTTTCCCTTGCTATCCTATCATGCACATGGTCTAGAATCTTTGAGAATTGGCAAAAGGACAAGCTCACCCCTACCCAGAATAAAAATCCCTTGCTCTATAGCTAATCCGAGCAAGTATCCCTAGCATAGAACAAAAAGCAAAGTTCAAGAAAAAGAAAAGGACAAAAAAATGTTATTTTACAACAATATTTCAAGCACTATCTCAAAAATCAAGCAAAAATACAAAAAGAAAAAGCAAAAAGAAAAAGAAAAGAAAAGCAAAAGCAAAAGCAATAAAATCCATTTCCCTACCCTTTGAAAAGAAAAGAAGGGTTGATGAGCTTGAATCCTTGGAATTCTCAATTATTCAAAAACTGTGAGGTAAGCCCCATAACAGGTGGTTTGTGCCCAACCCGCTTGGCCTTGGGTAACTCCTAGCGTGGCGATATGTCTGTTACATTAGCGACCTTATTTTGTATAGACCTATGTCTGCTTATGGATTAGCTAGATCTTGATAATCCGACCTACATAGTAGTCTAGTATGGTTATATGCATCTACATCATGGTTAATGAACACTTATTTGGTTTCTTCAAATCACTTGTATCATATTATCTTGCTCAAAATTGGTAAATGAACAATGCAATTGCACACACATTTGTATTTGAGAGATTTTGTGTATCATTATGATAAATCAATATTGGAAATGAACTCACATATGCACATGGGATTCCTTATAAATCTAACTTTTGTCTTCAAAATACTTTGAAATATTTTTTGCAACTTGTTTGGAATAATTCATTTTCTTCTTTCAAGTACAGTTGTTTAGCATAAAGACAACTATATAATAAAAAAATTAAAATTTCTTTCAAACCATACAATCAAAAACACACACACATATATATATATATATATATATATATATATATATATATATTTCGACTTTCGCGACGATGGTATAGTTCCAAAACCAAAATTGGAATTTTATGCCTAGCGCAAGTCCTCATCTTCATATTTTCTGTTTATTAAAAAACCAACCATGCAATAAAACTATCTCTTTTTGGATTTTCGCGATGATGGTATAAGTCTATACCTACATATTCTATGCCTAGCGCAAACCATTGTAACAATTTTTATTCCCCATTTATTTAAAAATCATGAAAACCATATGACTTAAATCATTTTGTTATACAAATTATGCTTTACAAATAAGCAAACACATTATCATTATTTCATGTCATTATGTCAACCTTCAATTTTGCAATGATGGTATAATTCCTAAGGAATTATCCAAAAATATTATCACACTTAGGAATTTATGCCTAGCAAAAATCATTTTAATATTATTTCATGCATACTATTTTCATGGAAATCTGAAAAACAAACCATCATCATCATCATTTGCACCATTGCACCAAAGTCTTAAGACAGTCTCTTAAGCACTCTTTTACTTTTAACAATATTTCTATACTGGGATTAGCTTGATGACCGAGTGAGTAGCAACTCCATGAAATAGTCTATAATAGTGACCATGTCCTTTGAAATTATTTTCAGAAGTCTCTTTTTATTTTTTATCACATCACATCACAAACAACCAATTTGTTACATCAGATTATTTCATTTAAATTTTACAAGCATGACATTCAAAATTATAATATTTCCAACGACATAATTACATGAATCATCAAATCAATCAAATCAAACATAAAAGCATCATAAAAATACAAGCCACAAGTCATATGATCAAAATACACATCTCATATCATATATATATCAACAATATATACATCATCAAAACTGGATCGGTATGCCACAATCTGTACCTCGGCATACTCAATCCTCTATCAACAAAAAATAATAATAAATGCTCTATGTCTCAATATGTACAATGCTGTGTAGTACTCTAGCCTCGAGAACCCCTCAAGCTCTCAGCCTCATCTCCTCCCCCGCCCTGAGGTGGACGAGGTGGCCCCATCGTAGTATGTGTAGTACTACGAGTCCTAGTCGTCGATCGAGATGAAGTCCTCGATGACCCGATCCTGATCGGATCTACGATGTTAGCTAGTAGGGGTAGTCTATCCTCCTCTAGCACCAGCTAATAGTATAATGTCTGATAGAAAGTAATTTGGGCAATAGCCCGTGTCAGCTCCCCAATGCTCGCCCCTCTGCCCTGTGCCCTAAGGCATGCAATCTCGTCTCGGAGATGTGTCACCTCAGATCAATGTCGTGCAGCCTCCTCCTGTAGGGTCTGCACCTACGCCTAGAGACAGATCATTTTTGCTCGAAGAGTCGCTGTCTCGCTACTCTCCCTAGTGTCGACACCCTTGCCCTTATCGGGTGATGGTGGTCTCTCTCTTTGTGGATAAGGGGGTCTCTCTGCCCTCCTCTCCCACTATCGTGGCCTCTCCTGTGCATGCGGCCTCCTCAGCTCTCTCCCACTGTGACCCTGGGCCGCCTCCATAGCCGCTTGGCGCTGCCTCCCTATTCGATGCACAACTGCATGTATCAGACCCCGAGCCCTCGTCATCCGAGGAGGGCGGATGCCTGCATACTAGGCATCGTAGCCATCTGCAACCCCTACGTCGTCCCCATCCACTAGCTAAATGGGGGCATCGTTCTAGTCTTGACTCCAGAAGCATTGCATGTTTGGAGCCCCGCTCACCGTGGTGTTATCCCAGATAGTCTAAGAAAACTCATAATCCCTGAGAGATGAGATCCCCTGTTGTAGACCAAACTGTTGCAAAAATTGGTCATAGCGGTGGAGCTCCACCTCTCCCCTCTCCATTCATAGCCAGCAAACTCGCCTGACGTGAGCTAACTCCTATCCGTCCTCGACCCACCTTGGGTGCTCTCGCCATGGCCTCTAGGTGATCTGGTCTAGGACTAGATCATCTAACAGTCTCTGGGACATTAGTAGGTCGATCCGTCGCTATGATCCTCTTTGGAGCCACCAGTAGAAGACTCGGGGCCTCTCCCTGTCAATCCCTATCAGAGGAAGCCCTACTGGCCTTTGCACTGCAATGTGCTCCTAGCACCAAACCTGTAGGAGCGATGTCATCACCAGACATCGGCCGCCCTTGTACACGACCCCATGCAAGATCTTGTACAATCAGCATAGCACAAAACTGGCCTAAGAGAACCTGTAGCCATGGTCTTGCATATTGCAGATCACATCTGCTAGCATCCATGGCACCCTGCACCCGCTCTGGTGGCACAACAGAAGTCCACCAACCACTCCAGCTAAAACCTGTGTCAGTCTAGATGCCTCAGGCATTTGACGTAGTGCCTCGATATTAACTCTGCCCTTCTCCAGGGCAAAGCTCGGGTCACCATACAACCGCCTCATAGCATGGACTTGATTGGCTGCAGGAGTGATCAATCATCCTTGTATGGGGATTCTTAGAATCCTCCATACATCCTCCAAAGTGGGAGTCATCTCCCCTGTCGATAGCCAAAAATAGGAAGAACCTGGATACCACCTCTCTACTAGGGCTGTCAGTAGCCCCATATCTATAGACACTTGTGGCATTTCTGCCACATGCTGTAAGCCGGCTCGTGCCGCTCGATCCCGCTCTGCCTGTGTAAGAGCGGCCAAGTCATCTCTCAAACCTCCATATTTCCATTCCCTGATTTTTAGCAAACCTCTTTGCAACATAAACAACAAAACAACAAACAATCATTAATAACCACTCAAGTGATTAAAAATGCAAGTTAAAAAAGTTCAATTTAATCAAATGATGATATCGTCCACTATTGGACGATATCGTCCCAAATTTGAGCAAATTCGTCTCCGATTTCGCAAGCCGAAATTGTCCCTAATTTGACGAAATCGTCCCCCTTTCATCGATTTCGCCCTTAGACGAAATTGGCAAAATTGAGATGATTTCTTTGAAATCGTGACGATTTTGTCCCGACAATGTCGACGGCCCAAAAACGATCGCGATGCTCAAAAATTAATTAAAATTCACCTAAAAAGCATGTAAAATCAAATTAAATCATTCTAAGTTAAGTCTAGACTCTTACCCGTAGCCCGCGACGGACCTCTGTTGATCTGTGCGTCATCTCCACCATTTTTGCTTCCAGAGCTCTAAAACCAAAAAATGAACAGTAAAAATGAATTAGGGTTTTACCCTATTTTTCTTAATTTTATTCAAAAATAATTCAAAAAATTAATTTTGCTTTTTCGCATTTTTACCTCAAACGTTCGATTTGGGTAAAAATAGGGAGGGGGCACCATAGTAAGCTGTCATACGATTCGACCAAGAATCGTCGCCTAAAAATGGGAATAATTTTTGCTTTCTCATAGATCGAGAAGAACTCATCTTTAATACATTTTCTTCGAAAAATTCGCTAAAGAGGGGGCAAAATGTAGCACCCTAAAATTGGCGTAGTGAAATCTTAATAATTACATTTACTCTAGTAAATAATTTAAATTCAAATTTTAACCTCCCAAACCGCCCGTTAACCGCCGGTTAATCCGTTTCCCCTTTTCCCGTGCCATTTTTAGAGGTTGTTTTGACCGTTTGACGATATCGTCACCGATCAAACGATATCACCTCAGATCTGACGATTTCGTCTGGGCAAGGACGTCCAGATGATCTTGTCCCTAAACTGATTTTGCACAATTAGCTTCTGTTCCAACGGGTCTCTAATCCTGGCAGAAGCGTGTCTACACTATTAGAGACCCTCCCCCATTGGAGATCTCCCAAATAGGGATGATCTCCAACCTCCTAACCTCCCTCCTAAGCCTATTTAATCCTAAGCCCTCCCCTTAGCACCCCCCTGGCTGATAATTCCTGTAACCCGACTTCATACACGTTAAAGCATCCCAAATTCATATTTGTAGTAGTTATATACCAATTTTGTTGCAGGTACCTTAGTGCTTTTCAACCAGAGCAAGCTTACATCATCGCCGACGATCCTGTTCAGATCGAAGGCGAACCTATCGAATCAAAGATGATTTCGTACCAATGCGAGATGATTTCGACTGTAGTCCACATTGAGGCAATCAGTGCCTGAAGTTTGCATTTCTCCATCTTTTCTCTGTTGTTTTATTCTGCAATTAGCTAGCTTATTCAGTATTTTATGCTATTCTGCATTTTGGAGTTCACCCATATAGCTTTAAATGCATAATTAAATCATAATTATTATCTAATTAGCATAATTCATTCATGTTTCTATTTTCCAGTTTCAGTTTGATATTATTGCTATCATTTTACACTATTTCCCTCTGTTAGAATAGTTGGATTTTTTGTGTTTTGCATCTATTTCTCTGTTTGCAGGTCTCAGACGAATTCGTCTAACGAATTCATCAGATCTCAGATGATCTTATCTGATCTCAGATGATTCTGTCGAATTCCAGACGATCCTGACTGCTTTAAGAATCAGAATCTTCATTAGACATCCGGATCAGGTATTTTCATTTAACTTTTCTCAATTTCTCTGTTTTTATGTCGTATTCTATTTTTTGCATTCATTTAATCTGCATCTGCATATAGAATAGCTTAGACACATTTTTGGCCAAACCTAGGATTTGAATGCTTAAGGCTAAAACGAACACATAAAACACATTCCAAACCTAGGCATGGAAACTGCCATTAAATGTTTCCTGGTGAACCCACCATCCGTCGAAAAATCACCAATATACACCTCCCTTGAGAGGTAGGACCTTCGCAAGGCCTCTCAGTCCGAGGTATCGCGCCATCCTTTTCACATCCCCCTTTCGGACACGGATCCTATAGCCTGAAGGTAAGGGTGTGAAAAATTTGGAGCGATACACCTAGTAGTAGATATAATTTTATAATTATGTCTTTGACTAAGAGGTTATAAGTTCAAACAAAGAAAATCAAAGACATACAACTTGAGGGTGAGAATATTCAAATTTTTGAAGATTTTAAGCTTGTTATGGATAAATATGTTTTACATTTAGATTTTTATACTATTGATATGGGTGATATATATATTATTCTTGGTTAGTCTTGGTTACATTCATTAGGTACTTTTTCATATTAATATCATTTTTAACATTCATGTTATTGAGAAAAATATCAAGGAAGGAAATTATGAGCAACCTATAGCTTTCTTCAGCTAGACCCAACATGATCATGAGAAAAATATAACTTCATAAAAAAGTAAGTCTATGCTTTGATGAAATCCTTGAAGAATTTTAGGCACTTTTTTTCTTAGAATAAAACAATGGTGTATGTGGTGCACTCAGATGCCCAAAACTTTATAATACAAGGAGAATTGGGTGACGAACAAGTCGACTAGGTCATGAATATTTAGGAATACGACATCAAAATCAGACCAACCAAGCTTGTAAGAGGTAGAACACTATACCAGAAGCTTGCATAGTGAACACTATAGAATGTTAATATATCATTAGAAGAATAGTAGACCCCTTGACTAAAAAGCACACAAGTAGGTTCAAACACTTGGTTCCAACATTTAGTGCATTATTTTGAATCTAATAAATATCTGTATGGTTTATCATTCATTAGGTAATATAATTAAGATAATATTCTCAACTATAATATAGTTACACTTAACCCTTAGTCCATGCATTTTCATAAGTTTAATCACTTTCTCCAATTATTTTCATTTATGTGTAAGTTGCCTTGCTTTTGGGATTGAAAATTTAGATTACACTCTCAAAATGGTTACTTCCCATTGCTTGTCCAAAATCCATTAGGCCAAGTGGTTAGATATTTTTAAAATCATATACCAACTAGGATTTGAATTGAAGGCCTAATAATTAAAGTGTCAATATAGTTTACATTAGGATAAATCTCATAAAGAATATAGGGTGATATTGTATTATAGTATAGTTACATTGAACTTAAGATTTTTGTCTAGTCAATCCTATATCCATGCATTATCATAAGTTTTACCCCCAACTTTAAGTTTCCTTATGGCCCTACAAAATGTCTATCCATGGTACTAGAACCTTTGCTTGCTAAGTTGCACTTGTTACTTTTGACCATCTTCCCAAAGGGTCATCATTATTTATATGCTATTGTTATATATAAATTCATCATTTAAGTAAACACATGCAAATCCAAACAATACTTCATTATTATAACTGGATTACTATTTAAGTAAAATAATATATTTTTTAAATAAGGATATGTTTATATTAAAGTCAAAACAACTCATTCAAGCACATGGGGGTGCAACACAACGGTTTGGGCTCTGGCTCTTCTTCGAGAGGTCCAAGGTTCAAACCGTGGTGTGGGTGAGTGTGTGAGGGGGTGGGTGTGTGTCTCCCTGGTGGAGTTGTTGTAATAGGTTGGGGGATTCCTGGTCAAAACCCCCATATATTAATATTACCAAAAAATAAAAAAAACAACTCATTCAAGGCTCAACCCTCTATTAATCATATCATTTGCGTCTTTAGTCTTCTCTATGGAAGGCATCTCCACTCAACCACTTGAACTCGACATCATTTTTATTAAAACATTACTAACTATTTTTAAATTTATTATATGGAATTGCAATAGGCCCAATTCAAATTACATCACTATGATGTTACCATATCATACTTCAATGAACCATATTACTCAAACCCTTTGAGTCTTCTTGCTAACTTTCTATATGGAAAAGATTTAATGTCAATTACTTGTATTTAATCTAAAAAAAAAATATTTTAATTGAAATACTATTAGTTAATTTAAAGGGATACAATATTACAATAGGCCTAACCCATAATAATTATTTTTAATTGTTTATATGGAATTGCAATAGGTCCAATCTATATTATATTACCATGATGTTACGGTGTTATTTCAATAAGTCACATAGTGATATTATATTTTCTAACTCAATTTCAACCTAGATATTTCCAATGAAAGCTTATATTTTAGATGATTTGATTTTAACTAATGATATTTGATAAAAATATTATTTAATATATCAATATTATTTTTGAGTACCATTTTATAGATAAAGTTTTTAACAAGTACAAATAAATTAAATTTAAAAGAAAAAAAGTAAAGATCATTTAAATTTTAAATCATTGTACTATTTTTTTTGTTTATATAAACTATTTCAAATAAAATTACTATAAAGAGATCATAGTGGTATGGCTTTAGGTTTCCATCCAAGAGACCTAGGTTCCAACCATTGCACAAGAGACTGGTACCGTTTCAAAAAACCCTAGGTTGGTTGGTAGTGAGTGGTTCAATTCTCTTGAGGATCGGGTCTTGTTTATTTCGTCTTTACCTAGTAGGCTAGGGATTATAGATATTCCATACAAATAAAACTAAAAAGAGACTTGCAATGGGTATGTAAATAAATATCATTGAAAATAAGTTCTAATCTATTAAATTCTATTTTTTTGGTATTTTATTCCTCCAAACATAATGAGAGATGATAGTATAAAATTTTGAATTATAAAATACAAAATAATAATAAAATATAAAATTTGTTTACATTATGTCACATTTGAATATTAAGTTGTATTTTTTTAGTTGCATTTACATTATGTCACAATGGATTGATGACATGAAAAACAAACAAAAGTGACCCACATGCATATTGGAACACTTGGATAGGTTTGTAATCTTAGATGACCTTCTCTCTCTAGGAGTAATTCTGAAATTTCTTATCCTTAATAATGTAGGATCAGACCATTGGCCTATTTTTCTAGATATCTAGCAATCTACTAGGAATTACTCACCCTTTAAATTATAGCTTATGTGGTTTAGAGATAATTATTTTAGGCCATTAGTTCTTCAATAGTGGAGGGAAGGAAAACCAATATACACCACCCAAATGTATTGCTTTATCAAGATATTACAGTTCATCAAAACCAAAATTAAGGAATGGAATTGACATAAGTTTAGGGATGTTAGGGTTAAAAAGGTAGATTGGTATTCAAAATAATGCTCATATTCACTCGGGATTTAAAAAGGAGCTTAGAAAATAGGAAATCCAAGTCTTCTTTGAGTTAGGTTGAAGGAAGGAGATAATAACTCTACTTTCTTCCATAAATATCTTCTAGCCAAACAAGTTTCAAACTTTACGCCTTCCTTGAAGACCAACATAGGCGATCTAGTTTACTCCTATGATGGGATGAAGAAAATTACCACTAACTACTTTAAGGAGATTTTATCTATAGCCCCTTTAGACCCTAGGTCTCAAGAGGAAGTTCTATAGGGAATCCCTTCCATTATTAAGAAAGAGGATAATGAGGTATTGATAGCACTAGTTTCTATGATAAAAGTAAAATAAGCAATTTTAAAAATACAAAAAGAATAACTCTTGGATCGGATGGCTTCCTCATGGATTTATTCCAAGAATTTTAGGACATGTTCAAGGATGATCTACTTGCAACGGTAGAGGAAGCGCTTGGGTAAAGTTAATTTTAAAGAAATCAAAAAAACCTACGTTGTACTCGTACCTAAGTCCTAAGAAGAGGTAGATAATATTTAGCCTTGTGTAGTGTTCTCCTCAAAACTATTATGGTGATGATTGCTCAAAGGTTGAAACCCTTATTTCCTATGATAATATTGCAAGAAAAATGAGGATTTGTGGGAAGGAGACAAATTATATATGAAATAGTGTTTTCGTAAGAGGTCCTCACTCCATGTAGGCACAAATATCCCTAGCCATGTTTATTTGTTTGGACCTCTCTAAGGCTTATGGTAGGGTGGATTGGTATTTTATCTTATAGGTCTTGAGAAAGTTTGGCTTCTCTCAAGATTGGGTTAAGTGGATTAGAGGCACTATTTTCTCAATATCCTATGTTGTATTGATAAAAAATAGTCTATCTACTTTCTTTATTTCTTCCAAGGACTACACCAAGAGGATCATATTTCCCCTATCTATTCATCATTTTGGTAGTTTCTGGGTCATCTTATATCTAAAGAAAGGAAGAATAGATAATTTAAGGAATCAAATGTGCATTGACAACCCCTTCTCTCTCTCATTTATAGTTTGTATATGAATCAAATTTTATGGACTATGCTACTACATTGAAAGCATCTAGATTCAAAATAATTCTAAATGTCTTTTCTATAGCCAAAGGATAACTTATTAATAAGGAAAAACCTAAGATGATATTATTTCATTGTACTACTAGAGTGGAGACCATGATTATAAGCATATTGAATTTCAAGCGATCATCTCTTCCAATATCTTATTTAGGAGTTTCATTAAAGGTGGCAAAAAAAAAGGAGAAATGAGAGTGGTTGATAGAGAATATACATAGTAGGTTGAATAACTGGATCAATTGATGGATTTCTCTTGCAAGTAGATTCACTTTAGTCAAATTTATTTTACAATTTATTCCCATCTATATTTTCTCGGTCCTAAGTATTCCTAAGGATGTATTGAGGAAGTTGAATAATATTAATAAGAGGTTCTTATGAAGCAAAGAAAAAATAGAGTGCAAGTGGGACCTAGCGAAGTGGGATTAGATTTATTTTCCAAAAAAAGAGGGAGGCTTTAGCCTTGAGTCAGAAATAAAAAACAACTTATCTTTGGTAGAAAAATTATTTTCCCTAATGAGTTATGGGTATAGATCCTGAGAACCAAGTATGTAGAAAATTGAGCTTCAAAAGACTTTACTAGATATTGAATTCCTCGATGAGAATATCTGATTCTTGAGGTACTAATGATAGGGGAGGTAATTATCAAACCATAACTATTTTGGATAGTGGGGACTAGCCATCAAGTAAATTTTTGGATAGATGCTTGGGATGGTGTACCTTCATTGTCTCAAAAATTTCTAGAATGACAAGACAACATGAAACAACTCCATGGTTGAGGATAGAAAAATATATCCCATTATTATAGAAACTATAGAAACAGAAATTTAGAGTATAGATTCTAGATTCCAATAAGGAACTGGCCAATTCTAGCAATAGAGGCCATCAATAAGGCTATTCATTAGGTTCTTATAAGTCAATCTACCTTGGTTAAAATCCAAATATAAGTTGGGATGGGGACCACATTCTAAAGATGTATATACTACATCTCTAAGATAATCATCCCTCACTCATCATGGAAAAAATCCACACAAGAATATCTTTAATTAGTTGTAGCAACTGTTGACATGGCCTAAAGTGAGACTATTTATTTATATTATACTTTTCAAGAAGGTTGTTACAGGGGACCAGTTGATGAAACATGATTTTTCTAGTTTTTTTATATATGATCTCTATTGTGTAGAGAACGATACTTGGGACCACCTATTTTTCTTATGTCCTATAGCTATTCAATTATGGAAATGGTTGGCAATTTTTTAGATCTAAAATTCCTTCAATTCACCTCCCTTATGTAGACATGGAGGACTTTTACTAGGATGAATGGATTGGAAAACTCAATGAAATAGATGGCATTGGTTAGCATCTCTCTATTGCACTGGAATCTATAGAAAGAAAATATTTGGGAAAATACTGCAACTAATATCAAGGAAACTACCCTACATACTTTGAAGTCCCCCTCCATGGTATCTCAACAGTGGCACAATTTACTCTCAAGGCTTCAACTCCCTTTGGGTGAATGGAGACATAGGTACCCATAGAGTCCTTGGCCTACTATTTAGAGGGATGGACTATGGAAAGCCCATCCTAGAAGGATGGGAAAGATCAATACTGATGGCACATCAAGAGGTAATCTAGGAAGGAAAAGCATGAGAAGCATAGAATGACTCTTAGATGGTACTCATACCTTTATTTTTCTAGATAATATTGGTGTCCTTCCTAGCAATCTAGCAAAAACATGTGCTGATATTTATGGTCTTTAGGAAGCTACTCAGGTTGGTTGGTCTACAGTATAGGTTGAGTCATACTCACAGGTGACCATTAATCAACTGAAGACACCCACCAACATCTCCTCTCAATATTGGAAGTTACAAATGGTGATTAAAAAGATACACGTGCTTCAGTCTAGATTGAAAATAGTAGAGTTTCTTCATGCTCCCTGAGAAATAACTAAAATTATAGATGTTATGGCAAATTTAGCTTTAGATTGTTGGGATCTGACTCGTTATGGAGATCCTCCTTGATGGTGGCTAAAGAAAACTAGGGAATATCTCTACTGTATACTCCATATTGATGCTAGAAACTCTAATTCCTATATGTAGTGACTTAGAAGAAAGTCATAGATCCCTCTTTCCCTGTATTAGAAAAATGTATTTAAGACATAATTGTTGTTCTTCTATAAAATTATAGATGAAATCCTTGTTTTCTTGGAAGGGCCAATAATGTAGCCTTCTTACTTGCTTATAAGTAATACAAAAGCTTTTTAAACAATGTAGCCTTTTATTTTTCAAGTATAAATTATATAATTCTCTCTCAAATTCAATGTTCTTCCAAATTAATTTTTCTAAATTTATATCTAATACTATTTTATTGAGTTTTTACAATATGTCATATGTATAGTCTAAATAATGGATACATTTTTATTTTATTTAACTAAAAAATGAATAAATATGTTTTATTTTTTAACGGATAAAATTTATTTCATCCATCTTTGAAACATAAAATTGTATTTAAAGATCTTTGAAAGTTACAATATTTATCACTATTTCCATATCTCCTTTCTTTAATAAGTTAATAACCATTTAATATTTTTTTGATTGATAGAGGGGTTTTGAAAGGACCCAAAATTTTTATTTTTATTGATATAAAGATCAACACTGAAAGTCAAACAGAATAAAAAAGCATCTAGGAAAACCCAACCAAACCATCCAAAAGATAAAAAAGGAAACCTAGTAATTCCCACCAAACCTAGCAAACCCAGAAAATGAACAAGAGAAACCGTTAAAACAAGCAAACCATGAACAAGAACCATGCAAACCAGAACAGGAAACCATAACTGTCACATGAGCTGACATTGACCTGCATCTCATAATTCTCATGAGGAATCAAATACCACGTAAAAAGTGACTACTCCTAGGCTAGAGGCAAGGGAGTCTCATTTGGGATCCAATAAAATAATGTCTAGAGAAATTTTAAGACCTTAATTTTTACAGAAATCATACAATTTAAAATTACTTTATAAGTAAAGCTTCTTTAAAAATAACTCTAGATCTTAGGGTTTAAACCCAAATTCAATTCAGGATATTAATTTGAGATAATTTTATAAAAGCATGTAAAAGTGTACATTTTATATTACTTTGTTTTAGGTTTAAATGTCATACTTTATTTTAGTTGAAAATCAACTACCTAAAGGATTATGCAATGAATGCAAAGATAAAAATGATTGCATAAACACCACATTTGCAAGTGTCAAAATATTTATTATTTAATAATATCTCCTAAATAAAAATATTTGATATAAAATTAGATTTATTTAGAATTTAGAATCACTTTGTGTGGGAGACAAAATATATATTCTTATATATGTTTAGAAAATGTCTAATATCTAATAGTAGATATCATCTATATTATCTATTTATATATTTTATTTTTTATCTTCAAATTGTCAATGTAAATAATTGTCCTATAATAAGGGCCACAGAGGATATGGGCTCATGAATTATGAATGCACATTAAAGGTGAAAAAAAGTGAAACAAATGACCATATAACCTTAAAAATGGTCATCTTACTCCTCGCAGTTGTGTTTATTCTAAATCATATATGTTAGCTTTTAAGGTTATATGGTTAGATATTTCATTATATTCACCTTATTTTAAAGGTTATATGGTTATATATTTCATTATATTCACCTTATTTTGAAGGTTATATGGTTAGATATTTCATTATATTCACCTTATTTGTGCATTCATATTTCATGAGTATATCCTCCATAGCTCTTATATGAAAAATATTGTTTATTCTAAATCATATATATTAGCTTTTAAGGTTATATGGTTAGCTATTTCATTATATTCACCTTATTTGTGCATTCTTTTTCATGAGTATATCCTTCATAGCTCTTATATGAAAAATATTGCTTACTGATGTTAAAAGAAGTAAGAAGAAGATTCATATATTAGTTAAAAATAAATATCGTCATGATAATTTTTTTTGATTGATAGTAGAAGAGGTTTTAAAAGGGTCCCTAAACCTATTACAAGTAGGGTTTTGAAAGTGTCCCTAAACCTATTACAATTAGGGTTTTGAAAGACACCCCCAAACCTTAGATATAGCAATAAGACATCAAGAAATATTGAGTTGGATTCCACGAATCAAACCCAAAAATCCAATGAAACAACCTCCTAGCAAATAAGTCATAGATTTTTATCAAGAAAATACAAGATATTGTCCCATGGTCAAACCACCATGTGATTTAAATCTAAAGCAATGAAGAAAAATAGCAGAATAATGAAAATGTTATCGATTAAAAATTATTTTACAAATAAAAACTGTCCAAACAGAAGCATTTATCATCTAACATGAAATGAGAATAGAGGAATCCTATCATCACAATCAACAAATCTACCCAAAAAATCACATAATAGGATAACCCCTCATGAGAATATCCGGTTCAAGAAAACAACACTAGAAATAATAGCCAACAAAATCCATATCATAAAAACCATCCAGGAGATTTGCATAAGAAATTCCATAAAACCCATAAATCTCGTTGGAGCCAACAAAAAAAGTTTTAAGAACCACTCTCAGGTACAAGAAAAAAGATATAGCAACATTCTACACCGCACTTGAGAGGGAGAAGGGTAAGATCCCAAAAAATAAGCCTTAGAACCCTAGGATCAAACACACCACCACTACTGGAACTGGAGAAAGAGATATCTATAGACCACCGAATTTAGGAAACCCATCAGAGAAATGGGGTCAAAAGTCAAAAACCACCGTAGTATAACAACCCACTTTCACCCCAACTGGTTTGGGTCGGTATTTGGTCTTGTTTCCCTAGAACAACTAGATATAATAAGAAATTACTGAAACCAAAAGAAAGCCACACAAAACAGCCATGAATCCACTACTAGTAGATAACCCTAGCAATAGAGCCATCCAAGCACCATCCAACTAGAGTAGCCAAGCCATCAGAGCCAAAGTCATCCAAGGGAACACCGTCAGATTTCTATAGTCAAACACTATACCAAGATCACCCCAACGGGTTTGGCTCGGTAGGTGGCCCTTTCCTCTCCTTGGAAATCCAAAAAAAAACATAAAACTACCGAATCTAAAAGAAATACTACACAATCCAACCAAGTCCCTGAAACTAGCAAAAAACCTAAGAAACACATCCATCCAACACACCCACCAACCAAAGCGTGAGCTAGCCAAGGGGTCAGCAACCAAAATTTTCCACTGCATTATAATGACCTAGGATCATCCCTACAGGTTTGGGTCAGCATTTGGACCTCTATCCTAGATAAGAGTGATAATTCTAAACCCATAAGAGAGTATAACATACCAGCAATACCCCCAACAAGAAAAACACCCTGGTCACAAACCACATAGAGAAACTAATCCTGACTAATAGCCAGATCCATAATGGGAGAAAATGGACCTCCGGTTCAAAGGGTTTCAAAGTGTTAATGCCAAAGCGAGAGTGGAAACCTCATGGAGGAAGCCCTCATAGAGAAAACCCTTATGGGCCCTCTTTGCCACGGTGAGGCTCAGGCCCTCTCAGACCCTCTCTGCCATGATGAGGCTCAATAATATAACAACAAAAATATAATAATTAAAATAAATCAATAATCATTAACTAAAATCATTATTACTCATAACTATTATTATGTTTAACAAAAATATTTTAATACTCAAATGGCCTTAGTTGAAGCATTTAATATTATGGGATCTAATAAGAAGATCCATGTTTTACTAAGAGTTATAATACAACTATGTGGTTCATTAAAAAATTATGGTAACATGTTGATAATATAGTATGAATGGGATAATTCCATGTAACTAGTAAAATAATTAGTATTCTATCATGATCCATAGATAATCCTTGATTTTTGCATCTAGATAGAAAGGTATGTTGTTCACCTCTTAAAAAAGTCATGCCATAATGACTATATTATATTTATGAGAGAAATATTTCTTCTACATCAAAATCATAGATTTAGAATAATGTTTTTTATAAAATTTTAGGATATTAATTCAATTCATCATACAAGAATACCACCATTAAGGTATAAAAATATTTTTGAGCAAGGTGTTGTCATTGTTGTCAACACACTCATTTGGACTTGGTTGGTGCATCGTAAGGTGTTCGGAGCTTGTACAAAAATATTCGGTGCTTGTGAGGGTGTGTTTGATGCTCGGGTGAAGGTGTTGCAAGTGGTTTGTGCAAAATTGCAAAAGTTGTCAAAAAGTTGCAAATGTTGCAAATGTTGTTCATAATTGCCAATGGACTGTGTTGGATAACCTGACACATTGTGTGGAGTCTTGTTTGACAGTAATGAGTGCAGTAGCAGTGTTAGTTCAATGTATGGACTGATCGATTGCATCGACGGTACTTTGATGGATGACTTTGTACATTGTTGGACAGGTGTAAAATCTCCGTCGAAGGCCATGTTTTCGGAGGTATATTAAGCAATCCGTGAGGAATTAGACTTTGAAATTTTTACTGGAGATAGTCAGATCTATCAAGAGCATAATTTTTAAATATCAATCTAAATGGATATCTGAGGAGGAAACAGTAACAATTTAAAAATGGCTTTGGAGCACTTTTTCTAGTTTATGTGACGTGTAAAATCAGCGTTAGAGGCCACTTTGTCAGAGGTATATTAAGAAATCCGTGAGGAATAAAAATTTGAAATTTTTACTGGAGGTATCCAGATGTACCAAGAGCATACATTTTAAATTTTAGTCCAAACAGAGATCTGAGGAGGAAACGGTATTAGTTGCAAAACAGCTCCGGAGCACTTTTTCCAGTTTTTGGCAATTGTAGACATGTGTCAAATCTACATAAAAGGCCATCTTGTCAAAGGTACTGCGAATAATCCATGAAGATTTAAAATCTAAAATTTAAACTAGAGGTATTCAGTTTATCCAAGAATATATGTTTCAAATTTTAGCCCATTTGGAAATTTGAGGAGGTAGTTATGACTATTACAAAAAGTCATGTCAGCTCTTTTTGGTAATTTTGGTAGTTTATAAGAATATATAGGTGGAGTGGTGCTTTTGTGTAACTAAAAAAAGAACCGTGTTTTCGATGTGAAATATATATATATATATATATATATATATATATATATATATATATATATATATATATATATTAAAAGAAAAGGGAGATGATGATTTTTCTTGAGAAAGGACTACCAGCGCATGTTGTGAAGATTTTTTTGACATTCTGATTGAAAAAGTGTGCAAGGTGTGGGATTATCAGTGTGCAGAGTTGAGAATATTGAAAATGTTAGATAGAAGATTTTAGAGGAGAAGATTTGTGAGCTAGACTACTCAAGCTCTTTTGATAGAATTTAAAACTTTTATTAGAGATTTTTAAGTTTGTCAGGTTGGTGCTTGGCAACAGGGGTCGATGATCCTTGCAGTTGGTGCTACTAAAGTTCAGGTTGGTTGGTATCATTGCCTACAATTGGTGCTACAAAAATATTGTAAAGACAAAATATTTTTGATGTTGTATTTGGATGGGAGTCCAAACAGTCCATTGGCAAGTGGTTTTCCCACATCGGATTTCACTATAAATTTGGTGTTATGTGATGAATGTTTGTGTGATTACTCGTTTTGATTTGATTTCATAGTTGGATTAAATTTTTAATACACACTGATTCACCCTGCCTGAATGAAGATGAGAATATAAAGGCCTACCTGTTAAGAATAAATGAATTCATTAATGCTATCAAAGGACATGGAAAGGAAATAAAAGACTCGGTAATCGTCAAAAAGTATTAAGATCTCTTCCTCAAAGGTTTGATTCTAAAGTTTCTATAATAGAATAAGCTAAGGATTTAAATTCTCTAACTATGGATGAGTTGCATGGTTATTTGACTGTTTATGAAATGAGAATAGGAAAATATAAATCTACAAATAGAGAAGTTGCCTTCAAAGCTTAGAAAAATACAAAAATAAAACTAGAGTCTGATGAAGATGAAATGTTAGATGAGATGGAAGCTAAATTTGTGCGAAAACTAAAAATAGGTAAAGGAAAATATAAGGAAAAATTGTTGTTCAAATGTTTCAACTGTGGAAGTGTTGGACATTTTGCAGCTAAATTTTTGTATAATGAAAAGAATTTCAATGATGAAGGATCACATAGTGAAAGAGGCAACTGGAAAAAGATGTCAAATTTCAGAAAAGGCAAATCCAAGAAGAAAAGTTTCATTTCCAATAATATCAGTTCATCCGGAGACATATCCAGTGAGAACCTTGAGAAAAAAACAAGCAAAGATCTTTTCATGGCACTTGAAGTAGAAAAGCTGAAAGAAGAAGAGGAATTCGATGAAGAAGAAATAGATGCAGAAGTTAATATGGAAGCAAAATTGGTTGTAGCTCTAGATGAATTGAAGGCAGAAAGAAAAAGGCACAAGAAAATTTCAATAAATCTTGAGGATGCAAATGAAATCATAGTAACTTTGAAGGTGCAAATAGAAGAATTCAGAAAGATCTCCAAATATCTTGAGGTGCAATTAACCATGAAAGTAGAAAATTGCAGCAACTTAGAAGAAGAGATTGTTGGTTTAAGGATGTAGTTAGAAAATATGAATCAGAAAATTAGTTCTTATCACAAACTTGAAGGGAGTTATATGAAGTTGGATGAGATCATAAAGAACCAGAGAACTACACACATTAGATTCGGTTCGGATTTTGAAGAAGGAGAAACATCAAATAAACCAAAAGCAACCAATGCAAAATCTACAAAGACTGAAGAAAAGAAAACACAAGCTGATCAAGCAAAGTCGAATCTAGTAAGAAAAGACAACAATGCAAGGCATGAGAAGAAAGTTGATAATGATGGCTTCACCAATGTCGTGCATCAAAGGAGAAGAGGATTCATGGAACCTATGACTACATGGCAAAGACCGCAAACCAGGTTCAATTATTATTTTTGGTTACTATTTAAAATGCAATGCTTATGGTCACAAGATTTTAGATTTCAAGTTTAATGTCGCACCAAGAAATTTTGTGAGTAATAATTTCTTTGCACCATTGGTGGACTATTCCGTGGAATGTTATAAATGTCATAATTTTAGGTACATTACAAAATTTTGTAGAAGTGTGTTTGCATCAAATATTTTTCAAGAAAGAAGATTTCAACCAGACTCAAGGAAACAAAACAAAAAAATATCAAACAATCATGATCAATCAACTAAAAATCATAAGACAATATAAGAATTCAAGGCAAAGGACAAACAAGTTTGGAAAGAGAAAGAAAAAACAAAGGAAGACAATGAGTCTTTGATTGTATAGACAACATTCAAGGCACAAAATAAACCCGCACCATGGATACTTGATAGTGGATGTTCTAGTCACATGACTAGGGACAAACATAAATTTAAAAAATTGCAGCAATATGAAGGTGGCTCAGTCAAATTCGAAAACAATGATGGAGCTAAGATAGTTGGTAGAGGTATGGTTAATATTAGAAATAGAAAAATCAAGTTAGAAGAATTCTTGTTTGTGGTTGAACTAAAGCATAATCTGTTAAGCATGAGTCAAATTTGTGACAAAGGTCATGATGTGATTTTTAAAAGATAGGGATGTGAAATCAGAAAGGCAAACAATGGTAAATTGATAGCAGATGGAACAAGAACATATGGAAATTTGTACACTCTCAGAGAGACCTTAGAAGGATCTTGCTTGCTTGGACATGAAAATAAAAATTGGTTGTGGCACAAGAGACTTGGTCATATCAGCTTCAACAATTTAGTAAAAATCAGCTCGAAGAAAGCGGTAAGAGACATTCCCAACATTTCCAAACCATCAAAAAATATTTGTGCATCATGTCAGAAAGGTAAGCAAACTAGAACATCTTTCAAGGCAAAAGAACACTATACTAGAAAACCATTGGAGTTGGTGCATACTGATTTGTGTGGGCCAATGAGAACTCAGAGTATAAACAGTGACAAATACTTCATGTTGTGCATGGATGATTACTCCAGAATGACATGGGTACTATTATTGAAACATAAATCGAAAGCCCTTGAAATGTTTAAAATATTTAAAAACCTGGTTGAAAATCAGACTGGAAGAAGAATTAAATGCCTAAGATTAGATAGAGGAGGTGAATTCATTTATGAATATTTTACAGATTATTGTGAGAAATTTGGTATCAAGAGACAATTTTTTACTGTAAGAACACCTCAACAAAATGGTGTTGTGGAGATAAATAATAGAGCAGTGCAGGAAATGACTAGAACTATGCTAACTAAGAGCAAAGTAGTTGACAGGTTCTGGAAAGAGGCAGTCCATACAATGGTCTATATACAAAACATGTGCATGCTAAGGCCAAATGAAAGCAAAATACCATATCAAATGTGGTTCGATGGATTAGCGACAACAAAACATTTTAAAGTATTTGGCAACAATTTCTACATAAGAACTAAAGACAACCTTGGAAAATTTGAGGATAGAGCGGATGAAGGTATTTTTATTGGCTATTCTACTAAAATCAAAGCTTATACATGTTATAATAAGAGGCTAAGATTTTTTTTGAAAGTGCTGATGTTAAAGTTGATGAAGGAAATCGGTGGTGGTAGCCGATGCGGTAAGGAGGTGCACGATAAGACTTTGGTTATCGAGAAGTCGCAGGTTCGACTCGCGTGGGCAGAAAAAAAAGGTTAAATTTTAGGTTCGAGGTGTAGACCAATTGGTTCATCCAAACCCCATAAGGGGGGCAGAGGTCCAAGGTTCAAATCTTGGGCCTCACCGGATTGAACACTTGTCCCTTTCATGGTTCTTTCAGTAGCATAAAAGGTTTAAAATTATTGTGGCATGGCGGTTATAGGGGTGAACTATGCGAATATTTGTGTGGCGGCTTCTGGGGCGAACAATGCAGAATACTATGGCAACCATAAAAGCTGGACAGCTTGCCCGGATTCATGGCGGCTACCAAATCCACCATGTTAAAAAAAAAAGTTGATGAAGGAAGAGAAAATGTAACTAACAATGAAGAGAACTTTCCTATTTATGAAGAGACAATTGAAAGAGAAAAGGAAGAGAAGGAATATGAGGATTCAAGAAGTGAATCAAAAGAAGAAGAATTGGAGAAAGAAAAAAAATCCAAATTAGCAACATGGCAAAAAGACCATCTCCAAGAAAAAATAATTGGAGACCCTAAAATTGGTGTTCAGACAAGAAGAAGAATAACCAGAACTTACTCTCTTTTGTCTAACATAGAGCCCAAAAATTTTGCAGAAGTAAGTAAATATGAAAATTGGGTAAAGGTAATTGAAGAAGAGTTGAACCAGATTGAAAAGAACAAGACTTGGGAGCTAGTGCCAAGACCAGTGAACAAGAACGTGATTGGTACCAAGGGGGTTTTTGAAACAAGCTTAATGAAGATGGATAGGTTGTAAGAAATAAAGCAAGGTTAGTTTGCAAAGGATATGCACAAGTTGAAGGTATTTATTTTGAAAAAAATTTTGCACTTGTAGCCAGGCTAGAAGCAATAAGGATATTTCTTGCATTAGTGATTTACAAAAATTTTAGTTTATCAAATGGATGTAAAGTCAGATTTTCTAAATGGTAAGCTTGAAGAAGAGGTATACATTGAGCAACCAAATTCTTTTCAGGTAGGAGATGATCCTAATATGATTTGCAGGTTGAAGAAAGAATTATATGGTTTTAAACAAGCACCCCTAGCTTGGTATGCAAGGCTAGACACCTATCTCCAGCAGCAAGGTTTCAAGAAAGGTATGGTGGACATCAATTTGTATGTTAAATCTGAAAAATATTATCAAGTTATTGTTGTGTACTTAGATGATATCATTTTTGGAGGTTGCAAGGATGAGTTATGCAAATATTTCACCAATAAGATGCAAAATGAGTTCGAGATGTCTATTATTGGTGAGTTTGCTTATTTTCTTGGTTTGCAAATTAATCAGTTAGAAAAAGGCATATTCATTTCTCAAATCAAATATGTGAAAGAGATGTTAAAGAAATTTACAATTGAATATTGCAAGCTAGTCAGTACTCCCATGACAACAGGTTGTAAGTTAAGCAAGGATGAAAAATCACCACCTATATATCAAACCATGCATAGATCCATGATTGGGAGCTTATTGTACTTGACTGCTACAAGACCAAACATTTTGAAGACAATGTGTATGGTGGTAATATTTCAGGCCAATTCTAAGGAAACTCATGTTACAACGGTAAAGAGTTTTTTGATATCTTAAGGGTACAATGGAGTACAGTTTATGGTATCCAAAAGGTAAGGAATTCACTCTTACTGCTTATTTAGATGCATATTGGGAAGGTTGTGTAGATGACAGGAAGAGTACCAATGGTGGTGCATTTTATCTTGGTGACAATATTGTGGCATGGCATAGCAAAAAGTAGGAATCGGTTTCCTTGTCCATAGTAGAGGCAAAGTACATTGCAACGACATCATCTTGCACATAGGTATTATGGATAAAATAAACCTTGAAGATCTTGGCATTCATTTTAGTGAGCCTATTTCAGTTATGTGTGACAATACCGGTACAATTAATATCTCAAAGAACCTAGTTATGCATTCCCGCACAAAGCACATAGCTATCAGGTACCATTTCTTAAAAGAGAAAGTTGTAGAAGGAAAGGTCAAGTTGGATTTTGTTCCAACGACAAAGCAAGTAGTGGATATCTTCACAAAACCATTGCCAAAGGAATTTTTTGAATATCTTCATAAGGAATTGGGAGTGGTTACACTTCACAAGCACTAGAATACTATCGGGACCACATTCTTAGGGGGAGCAATTTTTCACTGTTTGATCTTTTTGCTCCTATTTGTAATTATTGCTTAGTACTAATTTTTGCCTGAGAATGTTGTGTATGGACTCAGGGAGAGTTTGAAAAATCCCTTTGTCATTGTTGTCAAAGGGGGATAATATTTATAGGAAAATGTTCGTATGTTGCCAAAAATTCCAAAGGGGGAGATTGTTGAGCAAGGTGTTGTCATTATTGTCAACACACTCAGTTGGACTTGGTTGGTGCAACGGTAAGGTGTTTGGAGCTTGTACAAAAATATTCGGTGCTTGTGAGGACATGTTCGATGCTTGGGTGAAGGTGTTGCAAGTGGTTTATTTGATTCTCGGGTGAAGGTGTTGCAAGTGGTTTATGCAAAATTGCAAAAGTTGTTAAAAAGTTGCAAAAGTTGCAAATGTTATTCATAAGTGCCAATGGACTGTGTTGGATAACATGACACATTGTGTGGAGTCTTTTTTGATAGTGCATTCGTAGTGTTAGTTTAATGTTTGGACCGATCGGTTGCATCGCTGGTACTTTGATGGATGACTTTGTACATTGTTGGATAGGTGTACAATATGCATCAGAGGCCATGTTGTTGGAGGTATATTAAGCAATCCGTGAGGAATCAAACTTTGAAATTTTTATTGGAGATAGTCAGATGTACCGAGTGCATAAATTTTAAATTTAAGTACAAACAGAGCTCTGAGGAGGAAATGGTAATAGTTTCAAAACGGCTCTGGAACATTTTTTCCAGTTTATGTGACGTGTAAAATCAGCGTTAGAGGCCACTTTGTCGGAGGTATATTAAGAAATCCGTGAGGAATCAGACTTTGAAATTTTTACTGGAGGTATTCAGATGTATCGAGAGCATATTTTTTAAATTTCAGTCCAAACAAAGATCTGAGGAGGAAACGATAACAGTTGCAAAACGGCTCCAGAGCACTTTTCCAGTTTTTGGTAGTTTTAGACGTGTTAAATCTGCGTAAAAGACCATCTTTTCGAAGGTATTGTTAATAATCCGTGAAGAGTTAAAATCTAAAATTTAAACTGGAGGTATTTAGTTTATCCAAAAATATATGTTTCAACTTTTAGCCCATTTGGAAATTTGAGGAGGTAGTTATGACTGTTACAAAAAGCCTTGTTAGCTCTTTTTGGCAATTTTGGTAGTTTCTACGAATATAACGGTGGAGTGGTGCTTTTGTGTAATTGAAAAAAAAGAGCTAAGTTTTTCAATGTGAAATATAAAATATATATATATATATATATATATATATATATATATATTTTAGAAGAAAAGGGAGATGATGGTTTTTCTTGAGAAAGGACTGCTAGCGCATGTGAAGATTTTTTTTTTTGGCATTCTGATTGAAAAAGTGTGCAAGGTGTGAGATTATCAGTGTGCAGAGTTGAGAAGATTGAAAAGGTTAAGCAAAAGATTTTAGAGGAGAATATTTGTGAGCTAGACCACTCAGGATTTTTTGATAGGATTTAAAATATTTATCAGAGCTTTTTAAATTTGTCGGGTTGGTGCTTGGCAAAAGGGATCGACGCTCCTTGTAGTTGGTACTACTAAAGTCCGGGTTGGTTGGTGCCATTCCTTGTAGTTGGTTCTACAAAAATATTGTAAAGACCAAATCTTTTCGAGGTTGGATTTGGATGAGAGTCCAAAAAATCCATTGACACAGTGGTTTTTCCACATCGGATTTCCACTATAAATCCGGTGTTATGTGATGAATGTTTGTGTGATTGCTCATTTTGATTTGATTTCATAGTTGGATTAAATTTTTAATACACATTGATTCACCCCCCTCTTAGTGTCACGCTTAGTTCAAAAAATATATATTTAGTTACTCTATTAAGCATTCCAATGTTTGTCTCACTTTCATATATATAACCTTTAAAAGTCATAAAAAATATTATTCTTAGCGATTAAAAGAAACATATAAAACTATAATAATAAATATTACTAACTAGCTTTTATTTTAAAGAAGGAAGTTTATTAATAACCATATTAAGAAGCTATCTATCTACAAAAGAAGATAGTTTTAATATTATTCTATTATAATGCACCTTTTTATTTAAAGTGCCTCTTTTTAACTCTAAATAACTTGAGATCTATTTATTAATTAATTATTTAGATATTCATTAGCACTATTTTTTTTACGTAGGTAAAATTGATAAAGTGCGAGGTTTAAATGGGCCCCAACCCCAAGTACATAAACTGGTAGATAAACCAATAGAATAAGATGTCACAAGCCTACATATTGGCCAGAAACAACCTGAGGAACAAGATCCAAACAATAGTAAAGAAGGCTGGATGGATGCCTGACATCAAAAAAATAAAAATGTAGTTCAAGCAATACCCACGCAGGGGTTTCTTAAGAGAAGTAACTATATGAAAAACCTGTAAAGGAGCTATGACAAAAACTCGCATAGGGGAAGCTCGCAAAAGATCCATAAAAACTATAATAGACACCGTGGGCTAGGGCGTAGGCAACGACTCATGATCAATGGTAGCACTCTTCCACTTGAAAATATTCAAATGATTTGGGAAACCTTGGAGCTAAAGTTCCCAATTATGAAGATCTCTTCGCACCACTCACCCTTTCATCGGTAGTTCTGTCACCTCAGCCATCAACTTAACAGTAAATCTGAAATGGATGTTACATACAACAACATAACTATTATTCCACAAAATGATAAAGACTTCAGTGATATCTTTCTCATCCCCTTTGAACTTGCTTAGAAACGGAATGAGACCATGAGATTCCAAAAAGGTGTGAGATAGGGGATCAAGCTAAAGAGTAGATGGCTCAAGAAGGGCCATATTGGAAAGACTTGGGAGAAAGGAAGACCATAGAAGATTCTTACTGCCTAGGACACACAAAGACAAACAAAACTAGATGACAATGGATTGACATAGACCAAGGATGTAAATATATAATTTTTTGGTACAATAGACACCATTTTTGAAATCTGAGTTGGTGTGATTGGCAGACCATGTAATAATACTCCATAAGGAATAAATACTGGAAAAAATAGATATGGCACAGGACAAACTTCGTACATGATAGGGCTGGTATAGGATTGGGAGTGTCAAATGACTGAAATAATGAATCTCAAAATTCACAAAACATAAAATTAAGCATATCAAGACTCAACGCATATTGGTATTGTTTAATAACATCCAGTTGCATAGCCTAGACATACTCAGGGACTTGACATGCTTGGAGAAGACAACCACGAGGTAAACCCACTGATAGGGCCTATCTTAGGACATTTTATACTTCATGAAAGGAAAATGGGAGAACCAAATGCTAGCACTGATAGCAAGGTAGAGAGTCATGCTAATCAAAAAAATTTCACCATAATAATTAGAACCAAAGAAACACATCATGCTGAAAAGGGCAAAGTCCGCATTGGAGAAGCTGACCCACAAAAACCTTTGACCACAAATTTCAAACCAAAACATCATTAGTAGCATTTAAAACTTCTTGGGGAAATTTTTATTTCCAAATGGATAGATATTTATAGGTAACTCCCCAATTGACAAGAATATCTGCAGGTCTATTAGCTTCACAGTACACATGGTTGATAGAGATATCATTGAAATTTTGGGATAGATTCTTATCTTCTTGAACAATATTTCTGACATTCCAAGAGGACACCCTATTGTTTTTAAGAGAATTTATAATGTTCAAAGAATATCCCTCAATAAAAAGGTTACCTTTATAATCCTTGAGAACATGGTTATGCATAGGGGCAAATTTCGTAATTTAGCACGAATATTCATATTTCCACAATTTTAATTTTGCAAATTTTGGGACCCTAGAGGTCGTCCCATTCGCTCGAAAATTTTAGGATCAAATTTTTTTTAGGGTGAATTCGCCCTAGTACCATAAGGTTTCCCACCTAAATTTCACCTTAAAATTATTTTAAAAAAATTATCCCACCCAATTCACCTGTTGTACCCCTTTATATATAGGTGACCCTAACAATGACACTCATACAATTAAAATATTAATTTTCTTCGATAGCAAATGATACAAAGCAGATGACTAACACAATGCGACTAACATATGACTGATATAGACGATTGGGAGAACATGAATGACATAGTCACCTTTTGCCAGTCACCCTCTAGTAGAAGGCGTATGGCAAAAGGCAATTGGTAGTGGGTGACTGGCAAAAGGCGATGACATAAGGCGACTGGCATAAGGCAACTAGCAGAAGGTGACTAAAAATAATTTCACACTTTTAGGCATCAATATATATCCAAACATAGACATATTTGTACTCATTGGAAAGCTCTTTTTGAGCCCGATATAATGGTGGTGTTTTTATGAAGTTTCAAGATGATTTAATAGGTCAAAAGTGGTCCCAAATATGGTGGTGAGGAAGTAATTTTATTTTGAGGTAGATTTTGACCTATTAAATAATTTTAAAATTTCATAAAAACACCACCATTATAGCAGGATTAAAAAGCAATTTCCAATGAGTACCAATATGCCTATGTTTATATTTATATTGATGCCTAAAATGTGAAATTATTGTCAATCACCCTCTACCAGTCACCCTATTCTAGTCACCTTCTACAGATTGCCATGTATCAGGCTTGAAAGTAGCTTTCCAACCTGTACACATATGGCTATGTTTGGATTTATATTGATGCCTAAAAATATGAAATTATTATCAATCATCCTCTGCCAATCGCTCTCTACCAGTCACCTTCTGCCAATTGCCATGTGGCAAATGGGAAAAGAAGACTGGCATAAGGCGACTGACATAAGGTGACTAGAAGAAGGTGACTAAAAGTATTTTCAAAATTTTAGGCATCAATATATATCCAAACATAGGTATATTTTTACTTGTTGGAAAGCTCTTTTTGAGTCCGATCTAATGGTGGTTCTTTTATTAAGTTTCAAGATGATTTAATAGGTCAAAAGTGGTCCCAAATATGGTGGTGAGGAGGTAATATAATTTTGGGGTAGATTGGACCTATTAAATCATCTCAAAACTTCATAAAAACACCACCATTAGATCGGGATCAAAAAGAGCTTTCCAATGAGTACAAATATGCCTATGTTTGGATTTATATTGATGCCTAAAAATATGAAATTATTATTAGTCACCCTTTGATAGTCGCTTTCTATGGCAGAAGGTGACTAGAAGAAGGCGACTGGCATAAGGTGACTGGAAGAAGGCGATTGGTAGAAGATAATTGATAATAATTTCATAGTTTTAGGCATCAATATATATCCAAACATAGGCATATTTGTACTCATTGGAAAACTCTTTTCGAGCCTGGTCTACTGGTGGTATTTTTTATGAAGTTTCATGATGATTTAATAGGTCAAAAGTACCCAAAAAAAAGTTTATAATCTATGTGTAATTTTTTTAAAAATTCACCATATTTTGATAAGTTTTTTGCAAAATTTTGAAAAATTTACCCTGAATTTTATACATGATTCATCTTGATTCACTCTGAATTTATAATTACTTTTTTGGTACTACCACTTATGCATAACCCTAATTGAGAAGATCTAGCACTCTCCATAGTGCATGAAATTCAGCAAAATGATTTGTTTAACACCCCATATACTCATCATAAGCCATAATAACTTGACCACTGTTATCTATGACTAGGCCACCTACACCAGCATACCCTGGGTTTCCTTTGGAAGCACCATCAAAATTAAGTTTCGGCAACTCACTTGGAGGAGGAATCTAATGGGCATCCAATCTGGTATGGGGGGCTGGTAAACTAGAACTAGAGTTGCAAGGAATATTTAAAGAAGAGAACAAAATAGACTCCAATATAGAATCAGGTGGTTTGGGATAATGGAAGAGCTAGGAATTCTTGACATCAAAGGTAATAGCTTTGTTGGCTATAGATATGGGATCCTTAGAGGAGGAAGAAAAAACTTGCTATTTTTTTCAAGCTACACTCATCATAAGATATGATGAAGGCTCACTTTCCATAAAGAAGATAATTTGATATTTTTGAATGGAGAAGGCCATTGGATGAAAAGGCGACTCAATAAATTAGGAGGAACCCAAGAGATATGAAAAGTAAATATAAGGTGATCCAAATATTTCTTGGAGAAACGAAACTCTAGAAGGAGCTAATTGGCATATTCCTAGACATTCATGCATAAATAACATATGTTGGGGATAGACATGCCCCTTTTCATAATGTTATCAATCGTTAGAATCTTATTTTGAATGGCCAACTAGCTAAAATGAGCAATTTTTGGAATGAGGTATTTAATCCACACTCGATCATAAGGGATATGGACCACTTGATAATCAATAGTTATATCATGAGTATATTTAACATTGAAAAACCCAAAATCAGTTTCTTTCCATAAAGGAGAGTAAGGGGAATTACCAGTGGGGATGACTGTTGCATTTAAGATGGTTTTGAGAACATCTGAGGTAGCAGAGATTTGACCATTAGCACATGGAATATGAAAATATTTGCAACAATTGGAATCAGACGAAATGTTAATAAAATATTCAAACTTTCTACCAATTAAAGTGTCCAAGAAAGGCTTTAAGATAACAATTTCATTGTTCTATGAAAGTGATTGATTAGAAATCCACCTGTTAGTCCAAAAACTAATTTTTCTCCCTATGCCTAGTTACCACCTTACCCTATTCTGAATAAGAGATATGGTTTGGATAATTGATTTCCAACAAGTGGAACCATCTCTAGGAATATCATAATCCAGGGAAACAATGGTTTTGAAGATATTTTTTGTTGACAATTGAGACCCATTCAAGGTTGTTGGTGAAAATATTCCATGCTTGCTTGGCTAACAAGGTTGTGTTCATATTAAAAACTCTTCGAAGCCCCAATTCCCCTTGTATTTTTGGGGAGCACACCTTGTCCCAACTCACAAGATGAAATGTTTTCCTATCCTTGGTACCTGCCCATAAAAATCTCTTTTGGATTTGCTCAATTTTCATGTAGATAGTAGCAGGAACTTTGAATATGAACATGAAATAAATAGGAACACTTTGGAGATAAGCCATTTTTAGGGTGGCTTTGGATGCTTGATAGAGGAGATACCCTTTCCAACCTGTAAGTTTTTTATTAATCTTCTCATTAAAATCACTCCACATAGATTCCTTCGAAGCACTGGTGAAAAGAGGGAGGCCCAAATATTGAGTAGGTAACTGAGATATAACACATTGAAAAATACGTGTAATATTTGCTTATCTCTCTTGGGGAGTGTTGATGAAATAGATTTTGCTATTAATATAATTTATTTTCTAACTTGCAGCCTCCTCATATGTATCAAAAATACTCTTAGTAGCTTTTTCATCCCACACAAAAGCATGAGTAGCAATGATGGTATCATGAACAAAATACTGGTGAGATAGGGCTCTTAAATTGGATGTAGACTTAATTCCTAAAATTATGTTGTTGGAGTAGGCATTTTTGAGTGCTCTACCCAAGGATTTAGTAAGAATAATAAAAGGATAGTGGAGAGAGGATCTCCCTATTTGAGGCCCCTATTACTAGGGAAAAACCTTGCTACATATCCATTTACCAAGACTGAAAACCAAGGATTAGAGATGCAATTGTGAACAAGATCAACCCATTCCCTATGAAATCCAAATTTGAGAAGGGTAGTAATCAGGAAATCTCTGTTAAATTTATCAAATGCCTTATTCATATCAAATTTGAAAATCATGATGGATTTTTTGTTAAGGCTAGCATAATGAAGGACTTCACGTGACATGATGACACCATTAGTAATATTTCTTCCTTTGGCAAAGCTACCTTGACAAGGATCTATGATATGAGGAATGATATCCTTGAGTCTTGTAGCCATGGCTTTAGTGAGAGTTTTGTAAAGAATATTGCAGAGACTAATGGTTCTAAAATATGACATAGATTTGCAAACATGCCATTTGGGAACCAAGGCATTGAAAGTGGAGTTGATACTTCTGGGTATAGATTTAGTTTACTAAAGTTCAATTATGGCATTACAAATGTCAGACCCAATGATATCCTAAAAGGTTTTGTATAACCAGGGGTAAAACCCATCAGGGCCTAGGGTTTTATTAGGGTGCATATAAAAAAGGGCCTCTTTAATGTCATCAAGGGTGAGGGGTTTGATAAGAGTCAAATTCATATCTAAAGTGACCAAGTTGGGAATATGGTGGAGCAATTGTCTACCATATCGGGTAGTATTTTGGGGGTTGGATCCCAAAAGATCTTCAAAGAAATATGAAGCTTCATTTTGGATCTCAGAAATGTCCTTGATGATGGTGTCATCACTTCTGGTTAATTATTTAATTTTGTTCAAACTTTGATGTCTAAGGGTAGTGGCATGAAAGAATTTTGTGGAAGAGTCCCCCTCTTTAAGCCAAAAGGCCCTTGATTTTTACCTCCAAAATGTTTTCTCTTTAGCCAGTACATTATGATAGTCTGCAAGAACCTGTCTCTCTTCATTTCTGAGTTGTTCATTGAGCTACCTATTCTGAATTTGGAGTTTAATACTTTTTAGCCTTTGCATAATCTTCTTATTTTGAAATATGTTACCAAAAAATTATCTGTTATAGACTCAGATATTTTATTTGACACACTTAATTTTTTGAGAAACCTTGAAAATAAAGGACCCATGACAGTTAAACTACCACCAGTTAGCAATTTGCATCTGCAAATCTGGGTGTTGAGTCCACATAGCTTCAAATATGAAGGGTATTTTAAAACAAGGACCTTTATCAGCTTCAAACAATAAAGGACAATGATCATATCCAAATCTGGAAAGACAAATAATAGTACCATCACCCATCACCGATATAGATTCTTGAGAGAAAAAACTCTATCAAGTTTAACTTGAATGTGCTGATCCCCAATTCTCCTGTTGCTCTAGGTATATTTTACCCCTTTAGTCTGAATATCCATCAGCTCACAATCAGTGACAAAGTTATAAAAATCCTCAATGCTTTTGGAGGGCATCAAGTTCCCTCCTTGCTTGTCAAAAGGAAAAATGGAAGATTTGAAATCTCTAGTGATAATCAACGAAAGGTTCAAGAAAGCACTTATCATATGACTCAAAGTATCCCATAGGCCCCTATGGATGAGAGGATTTTTAGGGGCATAGACATTGGACATAACCCAAGAGAAATTATTGCTTTTATAGAAGGACATAATATTGAGGATCCTATTAGAAGAGGAAATGATTCTACCTTCTAACTTGTTTGAGTCCCAAATATAGAGAAGTCCCCCAGACATACCTTGAGCGGGGCAAAAAGCAAACTCACCATTTTTCTAGAAAGAATTTGTGATTTTTTAGATTATATTTTGGTCAATCTTCATTTCTTGTAGAACTATGATAGTGGGTCTATGTTCTTTCCTCAGAGTGCAAACAAACCTTTGCTTGAAAACACTATTGAGAAATCTCATATTCCATGAGAGGATCCTCATTTAGAATTTTTGGAAAGTTTTTGGCCTCCCTTAGATTGTTGCAAGGGAGGTTACGGTATTTTTGATTCATCGTTCTCTTGTCCGAGAAGATCTTGGAATAGGGTTTTATGGGTACCATTTGCAATATCATTTTTTATTTCCTTTTTATTTTGATCGTTTATAGAGGGTCTTCACTTTTTTTCTTTTCACTACCGATGTCAACATAAGCTTTCTTGAGACTTCTAGTGTTAATGGGTCTGAAATCATATTTATCTTATTTCTCCACTTTTTATGATATGGGACTACCAATTTCTATATACCCCTCAGGGGTGGATGGAGTTTTTGAGATAGTATTGGAGGGTCTAGATCTGATTGGGGATTGAGGCTCATCTTGGTCAGAAACTAGGGTTTCAACTAGATGTGAGGTAATGTCATACTCACTAGGTTTAGGCCCATGAAAAGTAGTTCCTTTTAAAACATCAAAACAATTTTGAAAGACAAAAATGAAACTCATCTTTGGACGATTGTTCTTCGAATCTTGAATTTCAATCTACTTTCCTTTAGAATTTTCTAGAATTTGATCCTTCTTATGGTAGTAGCTATTTTTCTGCTTGTCCTGCAAGGATCTACCTTGTTGCCATCTAATTTGTAACACACTTTGAGAGGTATTGGGGAATTTTATCTCCTTTGAGTTTCTTAGAAACGGACATTGGGTTTTGAGATAGCCTTGAGCCTTGCATTCAATGTAGAATACAAGCTTATTATTATATTCTATGGCATAACATCTATGATAGGAGACATAAACCAAATTTATCTGAGTGGGACACTGGTAATACAGATTGGTGCTAACAAAAATTCTAGCATGTACCATGCGAGTGCATGATCTAGTCACTGGGTTGATTGCAACCAACTCACCTATATATTTTCCAATACCCTTTAAAATATCTTCGTGCCAAAAATAGGTAGGCATATTTGGCAACCGAAACTAGATTGGTACAAAATTTTGCTCTACGTCTCAAGGTTGAAATATTCACTCCACCTCTGAATAAAGAGACTCTTTTGGTCGAAGAACCAAGGACCCCTGGTAAGAATCCAGGAGGCATCTTCTTCATTTTTGAGTCGAATGAGGAAAAAATGTGCTTGTACTATTATTTTCAAAAATTTGATTGCACTAATTATTGCACCATCCTACATAAGAAAGTACAACTCATGAAGTAGACATATGAAACATAAAATAAAAATTGAATATATAAATGACAATAAGAAATATTCAACCATTGAATTATCCAAAAGTTAGCTATTACAAACATAAAGAATAAATAATTGATATTATGGATCTTGAGAAGTCTAACCAAAATATGGTTTGATCATCAAACATAGTGGCATAACACTCATTTTGATTGAAGACATTACAAATTTTAGACTAACATGATAGGCAATTGCATGAGAACCCAAAGTTAGTATTTATTCATCATCAAATTAATTGTATCTTCTTTGCCTATGTAGCGGTGAAAAAAAAGAACAAAATTCCTTCGTCTTCATCTTCTCATTTGGAGTTCATTTAATGAACTAAAATAATTTCTTACAAAACTGAAAATAATGATAAAGATAATATTTTATTTATTTAGACATTTTCATCATATTTTTGAGGAATATAATACTAAAACTAAAGATAACGATGATATTTTATTGATTTAAACATTACTATCATCTGTTTGAGAAACTACATCATTTTCCTCTTTGCTTAAGGATTCATTTATTTCCAAACAATCATACCATGCAATCCCACATGAATATAAATAATATTACTAAACATGGGAGAGGAAATTTACGACTCCATAGTGGAACCCCTTGGATAGTTGAGCTTCACAAAGTGAAATAGCCCAAAGAAGTAAAGATAGAAATATCATGTCCCCGAGGGCTAGGTGGATTGATAAGTGCTTGTTTGGTTAGGCAATTACCAAGAAAACACCCAAGTTCAAACCTCAAGGGTAGCCTAATTGCAAAGGTAGTAGTCTAACATGAATCCTCTAAGTGCACGCTAGATCGACGATGATAGTATGAATCCCAAGAAACCGGTGGTCCCCTTCATACTGGATTAACAATAATGAGGTGGAATAGGTTTGGTGGGAGCAGCCCTTGTGGTTTGAACCTTACACTTGTCAGTTACTAAAAATAGTGTGGTTGTGACCAACTCTCCTATGTAACCAAAAAAGGAAAAAAAAGATAGAAAGATCATGGCAATGATGTCAGTTTTTTATTTTGTAGTTATAATCAAGTACTTAGATAAGATTAGTTGTATTTCAAGCTAAAAAATACTCTTAACTCTTTAAGAGGCCTAAGTACTTGATACATCTAAGATAAAAGAGTGAACCAAAAGCTATGAATTAATAATTTACTAAAATTATAATATAGAAGAGATGTTCAATAGGTTACATGATGTTCCCAAGCCAAGAGATCTTATGGCTATCAAGATTTTTTATGTTGGTATATACAAATTATATATACATAAATCATCTATAGTGAGATATACAGTGTACAAACCATGGGCTTAAACTAAATAGAAAATATTTTATAATATTGGGGAGATCGTTCTCTAACTAGTAGAATCTTATTTTTTAAAACACTTCAATTCGATAAAGAAAAAATTGTTTTAATAAAATAACATATAAATATTGCATGGTTAATGAATAATCCAAATAATGCATAGGTTTTGATGCCAAAAGATAAAAAGATATAATTCAAGCAAGTTTTTTGACCCTTTTGGACCTTAGCTCCTAGGCAACACAAACTAAATCAAGTCCATTTCATAGACAACCATTGCTAAATCTAAGAATGTAAAATACATTAGTAACAAGAACTAAACCTGAAAGTCATAAAACTTATAATCTTAAATTTTTAAATTATATCTTTTACAAGATCCAATTTTTAGGATCAATGAATGCTCCAACATTCAACTAGATCCCCTTCCATAATTTGTGTACAATTTAATTTAAATCACTCATTCAACAAGCATACTAAAATATTACAATATCAAAACATTTTGATAATATATATTTTAATGTAAAATAATATTGTAAGTTAAAAAAATCATATATATGGTGAGGCAGCCAACTGAGGTATGATATCCGTATCATGGGTCCATTCTACTTCAGTCAAAATCAGACTGGCTACCATAAGTCCTTTAAAATATGAGTGGGTAGTTAAGTTGGTATGAGACGGCTAGCTGAGGTCCATGATCTATATTTCAGGTCTATTCTATGCTAGTTCAAATCACACTAGCTACCATAAGCATTTTTGGAAGACCTAAAACCTGGAGTCTGGCTAAAGGAGCATGGAAGGATAAAGGAGCATATGAGTCTAGACTATTGAAGGAGCGTGGAAGGTTGGGTTGGGTGAAGGGGCTGCATTAAAAGTATGGGATGTTGGGTGGAAGGTTGGGATGGTTGAAGGAGTGTGGAAGGTCAATAAGGTTAAAGGAGCATGGAAAGCTGGTTTGGCTGAAGGAGCTACAACAAAAGGTTGAGATATTGAGTGGAAGGCTAGGAAGGTTAAAGCAACATGGAATCTTGGTTAGGTTGAAGGAGTGTGGAAGGCTAGCCTTTGCTAGGTGGAAGGATTTTTTGAGGTTGGGTAAGCTCAAAGAACCATAATAGTATGTTGGGTTGCTAGATGAAATGCAACAACATATTAGGTTACTGGGTGGAATTCTAGGATGGTTGAGTCCCTATTTTTTTTTTTTATCTTTGGTGCACTTGTGGGTTTATAACCGATAAGGATTGGGATGGTTTTTTCCCCCTTTTTGTGCTGTGGAAGTGAACCTCTTTGCATCTTGACCAAATATTTCCTAGTTCCTCTCATAGGATTGGTCTATTATGTTGGGTGTTGGTGGTTTGTGCTTCTAGTATTAAGGTTATTATTTTGGGTGGGTTTTGATTTTAACTTAAATTTGAGCACCCCTTGAAATCGGTATATTGGACAAGAATCCAGTGGTCTGTTGCCTAGATTCCTATTTTGGGTGGGTTATTTAATTTTTATTCATGATTGAGCACCTTTGGTTCAAGATCTCTGGTTTCCTTCTTGTGTGGGAAGGTTTTATTTTGTAATCCCTATTGTAGGATGTATTTTTCTATTAGAGATCAATTTTTTTGACTATAGGGTTCCTAATGGATCGAATGATATTTTTTTTAAAGCTTTTGATTCATATTGGAGAAGTCTACCCCATAGTTTTTTTGTAAGTTTTCAAAAATTTTGGTGGAAGGGGAGAAATTTAAATTTGAATTTGATCCAAATTTAAGCGAGAACCTGATAGTGCTTTGGTTTGTTACTGTCTATTGGTGATTCGTCCTTGAGAAGTCATGGGGTATGGTTGTGACCTCTCTTCAATGCTAGATAAAAGGCTGTGTGGTGGGACTTTTTGGGTTGGGTAGGATTTTTAAATTTTGAATCATTGAAAAAATGGGATCCCATATTTGGATGGGATCTACTTATTTGAATGTATTTTTCTATGTGGTAGTTGTAGGAGTTCTTGTTGTTGGTTACTGGGTATCTTCTGGTGGAGACAAAGTTGCTAGAATCAAGATTTCTATTATGGGTGGGAAGGTCTAATTTTTATCTATGATTCAAATTCAAGCGCTCTTGTGTTTGACCATTTTTTTAAAATTGAGTGCTCTTTTTATTTTTATTTTTAAATTCAAATTAACTTCACATAGCATTGCTAGTTGTAATGTTGGATCCATCGGTTAAGTTCTCTAATTCCCGAGGTAGTTAGTTCTTTGTCTTGGATAAGAAGCTTCATTTCAATTTTATTTTTAAATCCTCCAAGTTAAGGCAGAAATGTTGTTTGTTTTGGATCTATAGGATCCAACTCAACTTGGTTTCTGGGTTATTGAATGCAGGATCAGTTTATGTTGGATACAAGATCCAACTCTTAAAATTTGGTTGCTTTCGGTTCAGGTTGGGTAGGAGCCACCTGAGATTGGTTTAATTTATCTAAATTTTGGTCTCATTTTCCCTTGGGTGGGTCATACCTTCTTGTGTTTCACCTTGGTTTCTCTTTGGATGTTTTTATTTCTAGATCTTAGGTTTGGGGACCCTTTCAAAACCCCTTATGTAAAAAGTTCAAGTTCCCTTTCAAAACCCCTTATTATAGCTAATCAAAACAAAAAAGTCATACCTATGACTTGAGTTTGTAACTTTTTTTCTTTTTCCTACCTCCATTTCTCCTTGCTTCTCCTCCTTCCTCTTCTTCCTTCATTTCATATTAATTTTAAATTGCTTTATAATTATTGAATGAAATCATTTTACCACTATCTCAATGTAATATTTATATGTGTAAATATATAATTATAATGTACTTTTCTATTAACTTAGTTCCATGAATATAATATATTCATTTATTTTTCTTATTTTACATAAAAAACATTACTTAACTAAGTACAAGTGATATTTAATTAATCAAAACATTATTTCTTATTATAAGATTAAGAAAACATGATTATTCAAGATCACTAAAGAACAACATTACATATTCATAAAATATTATTGATCACCATGTTTCTCTATCTTCACACTTTTTTCTTGATTAATAATAGCATTATAATAGTGTAACTATCATGTTTTTACTCATGTTATCTAGAGATGGCATGTTAGAGCTAGCTTAAGATACTAAATTAAGGATAATTATGTTCTATGTTTATGTTGTTGTTGATGTTATTTTTGCACTAGTTAGAGGCTAAATAACTCAATGACATTACGTATTTATAAAATGTTATTTATCACCATGTTTCTCTATCTTCACACTTTTTTCTTGTTTAATAATAGCATTATAATAGTGAACTGTCATATTTTTACTCATGTTATCTAGAGATGGCATGTTAGAGCTAGCTTAAGATACTAAATTGAGGTTAATTTGGTTCTATGTTTATGTTGTTGTTGATGTTATTTTAGAACTAGTTAGAGGATAAATAAATCAATTATTAAACATAATTATTTTGATATTATTTGATGATAATTACATGCAAGAAATGTTAGCTTTTGAAGCTAAATACTAAAGATAAAATAACTAGAAGATCTAAAATGAAGTTTCAATATGAAATATAAGATAATGGTAATATTCTAAATGTATAAAACTCATAAATAAATTCAAAAATAACTCATAGAATTATCATTAACAAATGCTCACAAAAATTGTATCTCCATTGAATCAAGATCTCAAGTACCCATACTTACAAACACTCTCATACTACAATACATGTACCTTGTACACATACATAGATACATATATAAAGGAATGTGACTCTTCATATGGTGCACCCCTGGTCTTCACTCTTCTAGAGACTTCATCTTCATATTCTATGGAATCATGTGCACATGGACTATTATGCACATTTATATTACTAAAATACTTTTCACACTTGTGCATTTATTACCTTGCATAAAGTAAATACTCACACTCTAATCTATGACACTCTCATAATCTAAATATGTACCCAAGCTGGTACATTAGCATGTACCAAATAATGTAATAAATTTCAACAAGAAATAATGTATGCTTAACATTGTTGTAGCAAAGGAAGAAATAAAACTATAATTTTTAGTGTTATGTTAGTGCTAATGGTTGTGCTATGATTATAAAATGTAGTGGTACTCCTCGTCATCGTTCTATCTCTTATTAAATTAAGGATGAACTCTTGATTGGATTTAGAAAAAAAACCATTGGCACTTAATATATTATATAAATTTTATCCCAAAACATTTTATATCTAAATTTATTTTATGCTTAAGTGATTGAAAATAAAATTTTATGATAAATACCTTTATTATACTATCTTCTTTATAAAGAGGCATGTGGATACAATGATGCACAAGGAAAAATGCTATGTTACTTGAAGAATAATTTAGAGGAAAATATATTAATTTGTATTGACTTAATATCAATTTTGGTTTGATAATTTATTTAATTTTTTATATATTAATTGACCTTTTTTTTTCAAATATATTTATCTTAAATGTACGCCTCATATTATCAAGTAACATTATCACAATTTATAGTTTTAAGATTTTATATGTTATTTGATATAAAGATATATATAAATATATTTAGACTACAATAGTTAAATATTTTTGCAAGAAAGGTCCCTTCCTATTTTGTCTCTCAGTATAAAGTTTTGCACATTGGTGAGGATGGGTCTCAGCATTTAGTAATCCCATGTTCAACCTCCCCCTTCCATTGTCCTTGGTCCATAAGGTGCCCAACAATATTGGAAGTGCCCACAATCAATCCGTTGATTATGCTTCGGACGAAAAAGCTTCATTGGTAGGATGGATGATTTAAAGAATTTGAAATTGTAGTTATAGTTGATTGCAATTTAGTTAGTAGCCTAATGGTGGGATCTGTTAGATTTTTGTAAAATATTTCTAAGTTTCTCTTAATATATATTTAAAATAAAAATAAAAATTAAAAATAATTAGAATATTGTTTGATATGTAAACATGTTTCTTTAATGCAAATGAGTTGTGTTCCATATGATGTCAACATAATGTGGTATTTAAATTTATATTAATGATTGGCATGTAAATTTGCTTTAAGAATGTGAATGAGTTTATAATAATTATCTATAGATTTTATTTTTTTTACTAATTTAATGAGATATTTTGATTCTTATTTTGATTTTTTAGCTATGCTTATTGAAAATTATGGATCATCTAGGTATTACCTCCAATAAATGTTAGGGGAACATGGAAAACTAACATTCGTGAGTGCAAATAATAATGGAGCAAAGCGGGAGCGGAGGCAGGTGCAATTTCTGCAAACATGATTCTCATTCTGCTAGAGGTGGGAAACAGGGTTTCCAAACCCCTGGAAGCTGTGAGGCTCAAGGAGGGAACAAGCAAGGTTCTGAAGCAACTGAGGAAGAGCAGGTGGACAGTGACAAGGACACTGAGGGTTTTAAAAAATTAGAGGGACACGAACCCCCTGATATTATTTTTGATAAGAAGGCCCACATCAAGAATTCTAAGGGCAATAAGTCTTTTGCACAGGCCCTTAAAGGTGGCAATAGGGTTTCCTTAAATTCCTTACCACCTCTCACTCCCAATGGGCAGAAGGTATCCGTGCCTGAAAGCGTAATGGCAGACTTTATATCGATGAAAAATTTTTCTCTGGTAGGCAAATTCATAGGGGGCAAGCCGGATATTGAAACGATTCGACGATGGGCATCCTTGAAGTGGAAGACTTCTGGACACATGGAGATTATTGCATTATCAAGGGGGTTTTTTGCGGTACGCCTTAACAATAGTGAAGATGCTAGTCGTATTCTAACAGGAGGACCTTGGTTCTTGGGCCGAAGAAGTCTTTTTCTTAGGAGATGGGCTGAGGATTTTGACCCGAAAAAGCAGAGCATAAACTTTGCCCCCATTTGGGTCCGTCTCCCAAATCTCCCGTTTCATTGGTGGCATGAGTATTTTCTTCAGTGTATTGCCAAGACCATAGGGGATTTGGTGGCCATTGACAATCCAACCCTTGCACGCACCAGAATGACGCATGCTAGGATTTGTGTAAATGCAAACCTAGAATCCGAGCTTCCTACTCATGTGGAGTTAGAATATGGAAATAAAACAAGATTACGAGTCATCGAATATGAAAATAGACCAGCATTTTGCTCGATCTGTAATATTCAAGGCCATCTCAAAGGACAATGCTCTTTTTGAGAAGCCAGCAAACCCTTCCTAGGAATAATGATTCCAAGCGACAGTCTTTCAGAAATAATGGCAAATACACAGGGATGTACAGGGTTAAAGATCCAAATGTTGAAAAGGCAAAGGCATCTGGTTTGGGGCAAATGGAGAATGAGGCTGAGCTTCACATGGACAATGGTAAGGACAAGCAAATTGCTACATCACAAACTAACCAACAAAAGGTATGCTCTCCTTTCGAAAATCTAAATAAATTTAACATTTTTGCTGAAAACCAAATAATTACAGAGGAAAATCAGAATGAAGGGTCTAATGTGGAGGATATAATTCTTGGTCTCCCTGCTTACCTTGACTCCCCAACCAAATCTGGACCTTCCAATCCTCCTCCTGTTGGTCATAAAGAATGCCCTAATGATGAGTCTTTTTACGCCCGAAAAGAGAAAAAGTGCTTTCAGAGTTAATCAACCCTTCCAAGCGACATTTTTCACCTTTGTCTTTGTCCCAATCCAGAGAAGGGGTTTCCAGCACTGTTATCCAATAGGTTACCCAAACCAAATTTAGCCCGAAACAGACTAGAAGCTCAATGAAGTCCCCCTTGATTGACTGTGGAGGTGAGAAAAAAAAGGGAAGAAAGTCAAATGCCCAGCAATGGAAAGAAGAGGTCCAAGATGAGATAGCTAATGGAATTCAAACTACTCTGTTTCCATCAATTGGAAATCTTCCCTTTGAAGAGAACAAAATTCTTAAGCCCCCTCAAGTCCAAGGCAGGGGAAGAGGAAAAAAATTTAAAAGTTCCAAATGAAGATCATATCCTGGAATGTAAGGGGGCTCAATGGCCTTCCTAAACAGCGGTTAGTCAAATATTTAAGAAGAGATTTTGATCCCACTATTCTTATTTTGCAAGAAACTAAAGTCGATGAAGTTTTGTCTAGAAAAATTGCCGTCAATATCTGGAAAAAGGGAGAAGCAATTTTTTGCAAAGCCAATGGAACCTCAGGTGGTCTTCTTTGTATCTGGAATCCAGGGAAGGTGGAAGGCAAGGTTATTCAATTAGGGGAAAGGGTAATGAGCATTATTTTTAAGGATAAGGTTAGTGACCTTTCTTGGATATTAACAAATGTGTATGCCCCTAATTCTATATCTGGGAGAGCTGATCTATGGAATTTACTCAGTCATTTCAAGGAAGCTTTTCAGGATATCCCATGGATAGTGGCGGGGGACTTTAATACCCCTCTTTACCCCTCTGATAAAAAATTGGGAGTAGGAATTCCAGCAAGAAGTATGGAGGACTTTCAAGATTTCATCAACAACAACAATTTATTGGATGTCAAATTAAAAAATTCTAAATTTACTTGGAGCAATAGGAGGTCTGGAAATCAACTTATAATGGAAAATCTTGATAGGTTTTTTTTTTCACAAGAAGCAATACAATCTTTTGGGGATGCAAATCTGTTGTCCTTGCCTCGCATTGGGTCTGACCACAACCCAATTTTACTTGAAATTGAAGAGACTCCAAAATTCAAAAGGCCTTTTAGGTTTGAATCTATGTGGATGCACCACCCTGATCTCAGAGACAGAATTTCTCAATGGTGGCAGCATTCTTGTCAGGGCAGGCCTTCATTCAGAT
Source organism: Wollemia nobilis (assembly GCA_028583015.1). NCBI lineage: Eukaryota > Viridiplantae > Streptophyta > Pinopsida > Araucariales > Araucariaceae > Wollemia > Wollemia nobilis. The sequence continues at coordinate 6,421,322 of JAQPPZ010001808.1, forward strand.
TAGCACATAAACTTAAAGTGGTGAAAGAAAATCTAAGGATCTGGAATAAAGAAATTTTTGGAAACATTTTTGAAAACAAGAAAGTCATCTCTGAAAGGTTATCAACCATTGAGAAAAAACTTGAAGAGGGATTTCCAAACCCTTCCCTACAGGCAGATGAAAAGAAAGCCCTTGCTGAGTACCATAATGTTTTAGCCTGCGAGGAGACTTTTTGGCGACAAAAGTCTAGAGCTACTTGGCTAAAATAAGGTGATGCCAACACAAGATTTTTTCATGCATCTACCTTAAGGAACAGAAGCCACAATAGAATTAAAGAACTTGTTAGAGATGATGGATCATCCCTTTCTAGTCCTAATGAGATCAGAAATGAAGCAGTTTCCTATTTTCAGAATCTTTTAGGAGAAGAACATTTCAGTTCTGCCTTAGCTTCAGAATCAATGCTTTACCATATTCCTCATTTAATTTTTGATGACTTGAATGGGGAGTTAATTAAGCCTTTCACGGATGAAGAAATCAAAGAGGCCCTCTTCTCAATGAACCCTGATAAAGCTCCAGGTCCAGACGGGTTTTCACCTCATTTTTTTCAGGCTTTTTGGGATATTGTAGGTTTTGATGTATGTGCTACTATCAAGGAATTTCAGTCCACAAAGCATATTCCGAGAAGTTTTAACTCCACTTTTATTGCTTTAATCCCAAAGATTCCTACTCCTATATCTATGATGGACTTTAGACCTATTAGCATTTGTAATGTTGTTTATAAAATTTTGACCAAGGCGATTGCAAATAGAATGAGGAAGATCCTTCCTATGTTTATTGATGTTTGTCAAGGCAGTTCAGTCCCTGGAAGGTCCATCCTTGATGGTGTCATAATAGTTCATGAAGCCCTCCATTCGGTAGTCCAGACTAAAAAACCTGCTTTTGCTCTCAAGATGGATATGAACAAGGCTTATGACAGCATAAAATGGAGTTTTGTTTCTGCCATTCTTCAGAAATTTGGTTTTCATCATGAATGGATCAAGCTTTTGGAAGGATGTTTTATGAAACCTTGGTTTTCAATCCTTGTTAATGGTGCTCCTGCTGGATACTTTCAAAGTAAAAGGGGCCTAAGGCAAGGTGACCCTATCTCTCCCATGTTGTTTATCATTGTGGCTGAAGCCCTTGGGAGGACAATCAAAGCTGCCTGTAATATTGGTCTTATTTCAAGAATTAAAGCATCATCACAAACACAGGCAGTTACACATGAACAGTTTGTGGATGATACTTTGTTGTTAACTCTTGCATCAGTTTTTGAGGCTAAGGTCATAAAACATATTCTAGAGCTATATGAGGATGCTGCGGGGCAAAAGGTAAATTTTTCAAAGAGTAAAATTTATTTCTTTAACACTCCCATTCAGAGGCAGATTAATATTGCTAGGATTCTTGGATGCTCAGTGTCTACTCTTCCATCCACATACTTAGGCCTTCCTTTATTTACAGTGCGAGCTACCGATTCCATGTGGACTAATGTAATTGAAAGAATTCGAGAGGAAGTCGGTTGGATGGAAAGGGAACTTGTTATCTCAAGTCGGCAAGGCATTTCTCACCGGGTTTTCCATTCAAAGCATCCCCTGTCTACTTTCTATCTATTTTTAAAGCTCCTACAAGTGTCTACACTAAAATTGAACGAGATCCGGAAGAGGTTCCTATGGACTGGTTCGAATCTAAGCGGCGCTTTCACTTGGTGTCCTGGGATAGGGTTTGCAAACCAAGGGAGTTTGGAGGTATTGGGCTAAGGAGAATACAACATTTAAACATGGCCCTCCTGGCCAAACAAGCATGGCGTCTTCTGACAAATGCAAATGCATATGGATTACTATAATCAAAAGAAAGTATTTGCAAGAAACTGAATTTTTAAGTTATTCCTTTCCTCCCAGGGGATCAATTTTTTGGAAATCAATCCTTCAAACTAAAAACTTGCTAAGCAAAGGGCTACGTTGGAAACTGGGAAATGGAAGAAACATTGATTTTTGGGACCACAAATGGTTAAAGGACTATCCCCTCTCTGCAGACCCCATCCTTTCAACCCTTAGAGCTTGGACAATTGAAGTTTTTGGTACCAAAGTTGCAGATTTTATTAATTTGTCAAACAATAGAAGGGTTTGGAAGCCAATAATGAACAATGATCTACCAGGGGCATCAATAATACTGGAGAATGAATTAAGACAGTCTTTACTCCCTTCTGGCATTCTTGAGGACCAGCTTATCTGGGAAGCTTCAGACAATGGGGAATTTTCTCGTCAAGACTGCTTATCTGATGCTTATTGATAATGATGAACCTACTTTCCCTCACTTGGAAGTTTGGCCCAAAAGCATTGTTCCGAAGGTTGGGTTTTTTGCATGGATGGCCATCCAAAATAAGATCCTCACCATGGATAACTTATTAAAAAGAGGTGTGACTATTGTTAATAGGTGTTATCTTTGTATGTCTAAGTGGGAGTCTATTGATCATTTGTTTTTGTATTGTAATTTTTCTGTCTCAATCTTGTTAGGTCTGTTACAAGTGTTTCATATTTATTGGGTCCATCCTCAGTCCATCTTTGACTTATTGGTCCAAAGTGGCCTTCTCCCTTTTTGAATAGGCATCTTAGGTATATGTGGAAGATCCGCCTTCATCACTACTTGTGGCGAGATATGGTTGGAAAGGAATCGTCGGGCCTTCTTGGATAAGTTTTCTCAATCATCCTCTATCCTGTCAAAAATTTTAGTATATGCTAATGAGAATGCTTGTTTAGTGCCTGCAGCATCTAGACCTCCAAATCCTTTTGAAGCTTCATTAGGCCAGTCATTAAACTTACCTCTCACTGATGGCCTCAATCATCCTCAAGTCCTGTCCTAGAACCATGATCTCATGGACCCCACCCCCCCTAGGGTGGATTAAGTTCAATTTTGATGGGGCATCTAGGGGCAACCCAGGTGAAGTTGGGGCTGGTGGCTTACTTAGATACCACAAGGGTGAGGTGCTTGTAGCTTTTGTTGAACATCTTGGAGCTCAAACTAACAATGTGGCTGAAGCGAGGGCAGTTTGGAGGAGCCTCAAGGTGGCAGAGAATTATCCAGGGAAACTGTTGGTGGAAGGTGATTCTCTTATTATTATAAATCTTCTAAAGAACACTAAGAGAGCTCCTTGGAGATTTGATGACTACATCCACGAAGCAAGGGCTCTAATTCATGATCGACTTGAGGCCATAATTTTGCATACCTTCCGGAAAGCAAACATGGCAGCTGATAGGCTGGCAAATGAAGGCATTGTAGCAGCAAATTTGATCACGTGGACTGAAAATCTTCCTCATGCAGTCTCAATGGTGATAGATAATGAAAAATTTTATATTGGAAGGCTCAAAGTGGATTTTGTCTTTGTTAGTTCTATTTTGCGTCTTTCTTTTCTGATGGCCATAATATTAGGCTTCCATAGTTTAGTTTGGATGTATTATGTTGGAAGAGTAGGTCTTGGCCCTTTTTGTTGTCAGTTTAAACTTTCGTGGCTTGGCCTTTGTCCAGTTGGTCAGTGGACCCTATTTTGTAAAATGGTTTTGGGTCAACCAGTTAAAACCCGGTGTTAATCATAAATATTCTCTTACTTACCAAAAAAAAAAAAAAAAAAAACATTCATGAGTGCAAATAATATAGATAGGACACTCCTTTCTCAAGCAGCCAAAAAGGGACCCTCCTCTCTCAAGCAGCCAAAGCCACCCTGACAATGGCATGTCTCCCAAGTGTTTCATATTCAAAGTTCCTCCTGCTGTCTGCATGAAAATTGAGCAAATCCAAAAAAGATTTTTGTAGGTAGGTGTCGATGACAGGAAAATATTTCATCTGGTCAGTTGGGACAAGGTGTGCTCCTTGAAAAATAAGGGGGGATTTGGGTTCTGAAGAGTTTATAATATGAACACAACCTTGTTATCCAAGCAAGCATGGAAGGTTTTCACCAACAACCTTGAATGGGTCTCAATTGTCAACAAAAAATATCTTCAAAATCGTTGTTTCTTGAATGATGATATTCCCAGAGATGGGTCCACTTTATGGAAATCAATTATCCAAACCAGATATCTAATTCAAAAGGGGATAAGTTGGCAACTATGCATAGGGAAAAAAATTAATTTCTGGACTGACAGGTGGATTTCTAATCAAACACTTTTAGATAACAATGAAATTGTTGTCTTACAACCTTTCTTGGACACATTAATTGGTAACAAGGTTGAAGATTTCATTGATATTTCATCGGATTCCAAGTGTTGGAAACATTTCCATATTCCATGTGTTAATGGTCAAATCTCTGTTGCATCAGAAGTTATAAAAACAATCCTAAATGTAACAGTTATCCCCAATGGTAATTCCACTAACTCTCCCTTTTGGAAAGAAACTAATTCTGGGTTGCTCATTGTTAAATCTGCTCATGATCTGACTATTGATTATCAAGTGGTCCATATCCCTTATGATCAAGTGTGGATTAAATACCTCATATCAAAAGTTTCTCATTTCAGATGGTTGACCATTCAAAATAAGATTCTAATGATTGATAACATTATGAAAAGGGACATGTTTGTCCCCAAAAGATGCTATTTGTGTATGAATTTCTGGAAATCTACTAATCACCTCCTTTTGGAGTGCCCTTTCTCGAAGACATCTTTGGATCACATTATGACCACTTTTCATATCTCTTGGGTTCCTCCAAATTTATTGAGTCACATTTTCACCCAATGGCCTACTCCATTCAAAAATATTAGATTATCTTCTTTATGGAAAGTGAGCCTTCATCATATCTTATGGCAATTGTGGCTTGAAAGAAATAACGAGGTTTTTTATTCCTCCTCTAAGGATCCCATATCTATTGCCAACAAAGCTATTGCCTTTGTTGTCGAGAATTCCTAGCTCTTCCCTTGTCCCAAACCACCTAATTCTATATTGGAGTCTATTCTATTCTCTTATTTAAATATTCCTTGCAAATCCAGTTCTAGTTTACTAGCCCCCCATCCTAGAGTGGGTACTCATTGGATTCCTCCCCTAAGTGAGTGGCTGAAACTTAACTTTGATGGTGCCTCCAAGGGAAACGCAAGGGATGCTGGTGTAGGTGGCCTGGTCAGAGATAGCAGTGGATATATTATTATGGCTTATGCTGAGTATCTAGGGTGCCAAACTAATCATTTTGATGAAGGTCATGCACTTTATAGAGGGCTAGATCTTCTCAAGGATTATAAAGGTAACCTTTTTATTGAGGGAGATTCTTTGAACATTATAAATACTCTTAAAAACAACAGGATGTCCTATTAGAATATCATAACTTTTATTCATGAAGCTAAGAAGCTATCTCAAAATTTCAATGACATCTCTATCCACCATGTGTACAGCAAAGCTAACAGACCTGCAAATATTCTTTCCAATTGGGGAGTTATACATAAATCTCTGTCCATTTGGAAAGAAATCTTTTCCCAAGAATTTTTAAATTCTATTAATAATGATTTGGTTTAAAATATGTGGTCATAGGTTTTGGTGGGTCAACTTCTCCAATGTTGACTCTACCCTTTTTAGCATGATGTGTTTCTTTGGTTCCAGTTATTATGGTAATTTTTTTATTGGCATGAATCTCTATCTTGCTATCAGTGCTGGATTTTGGTTATCCTATTTCCCTTCTGTGAAGTATGCAATGTACCAAGACAGGCCCTGTTGGTGGGTTTACCTCATGGTTGTCTTATCCAAGCATGTCAAGTACCCAAGTAGGTCTAGGCTATGCAATTGGATGTTATCTAACAATCTCAATATGTGTCAAATCTCGAGATGCTTAATTTTATGTCTTGTGAATTTTAAGATTCATTTTTTCAGTCATTTGGCACTCCCAATCCGTTCCCATCCCTATCACGTGCGAAGTCTGTCTTGTGCCATGTCTATTTTTTAATGTCGATTCCCTAAGAAGAATTATTATGTGGTCTGTCAATCACACCAACTCAACTTCTATGAAGGTCGTCTATGGTACCAAAAATATCTATTTTACATCTCTAGTCTGTGTCAATCCATCACTGTCTAGTTTTGTTCACCGTTGTGTGTCCTAGGTAGTAAGAAACTTATGTGATCTTTCTTTCTCCTCAGTCTTGCCAACATGGCCTTTCTTGAGCCATCTACCCTTCAGCTTGATCCCCTATCTCACACCTTTATGGAAGCTCATGGTCTCATTCCGTTTCTAAGCAAGTTAAAAGGAGTTAAGCAAGATATCACTGAAGCCTTCATCCACCTCAATCTATGAGGTCATATCAGCTTAAAAAATCAAGGGTTGATACCAGTCAGAGCTCCCCTTATCATATTTTGGACGAAGATAGTGATGATCCTTGCATTACTACTCACAACACAATTTATGTTATCATCATTAACAACATTATCAATGCCATTGATAAGATCAACGAGACTATTAAGATGCTACTCTCGAACCATCATAGAGATGCTCCTGCAAATGAAGATGTTACATACGTCTAGGTCTGGGTCTATTGAGTACTCTGTTTGTTCTCATGCTAGATCTCTTTGTTTTTGGTCTTTTGATCCCCTACATGGGATTTTAATTATAGTCTATAGTGCCCCTATGTGGGACTTTTTGAGCACTGTGTTTATTTTTGTACAAGTGTCTATTATAGTTTTTATGGATCTTTTGCGAGCTTCCCCTATGCAGGTTTTTGTCATAGCTCCTTTACAAGTTTTTCAAGTACTTACTTCTCTTAAGCAACCCCTACATGGGTATTTCTCAGACTGTATTTTTATTTATCTAACATCAGCGTTCCATCCAACCTTCTCTACTGTTGTTTGGACCTTTTTATTCAGGTTGTTGTTGGCCAATATGTAGGCCTATGTTATCTTATGCTATTGGTTTAGCTACCAATTTATGTACTTGGGTTTGGGACCCATTTAAAACCTGTACTTAATAATTTTTACCTACCAAAAAAATATATATAGATAAGACACTAAAGGAGCAATAGATTGAATTCACTTTAATAATTTTAAATAATATTACCTTGTGATGGAAAGCAACGATGTGGTACTCTGGTGTGAGCGAGGCTGAGGCGGTGGAGGTGGATGAGTATCTGGTGTTGGTCAATAATTTTGTTGAAGATCTATCAAAGTTTTCAAAGGGAAATAGGTGCTTTCCCCCTCCCTGGGACCCAAGTAAGATTTTTTTTCTCTATAGGTGGGTCTTGGGAATTCCTCCTCCCTATTCTCCTTTGCCAATGTGGTGGTTGGGATGAAGGATGGATATGATTTGGTCCCCTATGAAATGAACACTAACTCGAACCAAATTCACATCCCTGATTTCAATGTTAATAATATTATTGAAAATGGGACGTGGAATTTGGTGGGTAAACTCCAAGGAGGAAGGCTAGACCTGGATGCCTTGAAATATTTGGCCATGACAAGGTAGCATCCACATGGTTCTTTGGATATTGTAGCTCTTTCAAGAAATTTTTTTCTAATTAGGCTCAGTTGTGAATATGATTCTAGGAACATTCTTGAAGGTGGACCCTAGTTCTTTGGAAAGAGAAGTCTATTTTTTAAAAGAAGGGGTCCTAATTTCAATCCAATACTACAGAGCATCAATATTATTCCTATTTGGGTTAAATTTCTATACTTTCCCTTACATATCTGGCATGTGAGTGTCTTAAAGGAGGTGGCAAAAATCATTGGAGACTTTGTCTCCTTTGAACGTACAATAAATTCTCTATCCTGGATGCAGTATGTTCAAATGTATATTTTGGTGAACATTGAACATGAGTTACCAAGTTCAATCAAGCTCATTTCATATCTAGGATGGACTTAGTTTATTGAATATGAGAACAAGCCACTACCTTGCCAAGCTTGTGGGAAGGGTGGCCATCATAATAACCTTTGCACCTTGTAGTTGAAAGCTAATTTTGGTTCAGAGATTGATTCCTAGAAGTTAGTTGGTGGCTTCAAAAGAAAAAGGTAATATCTCCTCCCTGAAAGATTTGTCTAGGTCCCGAGGTGATAGGGTGGGTGTCTCTCAAGATAAGGATCTTGGTCATCTTGAGAAAAGGGAGGTAAACCCATATTCTATTCCCCTGCTAAATTCTTTTGAATGTTTGGTTATGGTGGATTCCATTTCACAACAGATTTTGGAGTCTCGCTTGGCTTCATTGTCCTCTTCGAAGCCTGCTAGTTCAGTTCCAATTGCCTCTCATGGTCTTGTTCTGGGAAGGGCTCCCTAGGCCTTAAATTTCGGTCTTGTAGTCCTTCACGAGTTAAAAGGAAAATGGGATGCCCTAAGAAGAGGGTGTGCTACTCTGAAGCAGCTATTTGGAACCATCCTGGTTTCGATCTGAAGAGAAATTTGGGTATCAGGCACAATAGTAGACAACTCAGACTAGATGCCTTTAAAATCTCCCCACCTTGGGATGAGTTGATGCGGATATCGATTTGAGTTTTGCTTGGTCTCTAGCATTTGTTGTTGTTCTTCCTGGTGTTACAGAGGTTCTGTTGTCTAGATATCCGATTTTTAGCTGGTGGTTTTTGGATCCTGGAGTAGTTTTCAGTTTTAAATTCTTTTGGGTATGATTCAAATTAGTAGATAGGTTGTTATGTTTGTAGAAGAGTTTCTTTAATGCCTGTCAGAGACCCATATGTTGGGAGTGCATCTTTATGAGGGCAGATGGGCTCTTTAGCCGATGTTATTTTTGAATTTATTTAGTTTCATCCCTACTGTGTTGGGTTGTAGACTTCAACCTTGGATTGATATGATTCCGGGGTGTTATCTCCCTTAATGGAGTTGATGTATAAGGTTGAGTGGTCCTTTCAAAATCCTATTTTTAAATTATATTTATATATATATATATATATATATATATATATATATATATATATAAAATCAAGATGAACCTAATTTTGCATTGATACTATGTTGAAAAAAGATTGGACATAACCTTCTAGCAAGTGCTTCAACCTCCAACATCCCCTGATGCTATATGTTCAAGACATGCACCTTGTTTTACTTTGACAGCATGTTGATTCATAAACGCCTAACAAGTCCTCGAGGTACTTTACCTCTGTTCTTTTTTTTTTTACATATTTTCACCACGTGGACTGGGCTTTAATCATTCTTGTACCAATTTGGAATAAGAGTATGTTCAAACAATTTTCTATAACGAAACATTATAATTTATAATAACTATAATGATACAAGGAAAACTCTCCCGGAAAACTGAATTTGGTTTCATATGGCATTCATCAATATCTGTTATCTAACGGTCTAATATAGAAGACAGTAAACCGTTTAGAATTTTTTTCTCTGGGTCACCAGATAAAGCTAATCCTACTTCCTGCAGGTTTTCAAAGGCAAAGGAAGGTGTGGCAAATAGATAAAAACCTGGTCAAAATCCAAGAGAGGAAAGATTACAAGTAAAAACCTTAAAAGTAAAGGGAAAAATAATAAAAAATAATGCCAAGTAGATCTGAAAATATGAACTTAAAATAGGGTGTAACTTATGTATAAGTGGCTGGGCACAATAAAGGACCAAAAATGGGTGAAGCTGTTTGTGAACACATTGGAAAACTTGTAATGAAATTTCTCACAATAGAAAACATTGTTACGTGCCTGACAAAGAGAATATTTTGGTGGGAAAATCGTGGTTCAATATGTATTTGACTAGTGTTTGATGCAGGAACGCTCTACTAAATACTCACTATTTTCTGTTATCCGCATGTAGTTGAATATTAATGTTTAAATGACACCTAAAAAATGGAATCTAGCAGTTTTGACTAATTATTTTTGGAAAACTGATCTGTGCTCCATAGTAATAGTATGTAATCTTCTTTAGAATAGAGATGCAGATAGATAGATAGATGCATGGTAAGTTGGATTTTGATTTAGACAATGTTTGATGCTCTGAAAGAAGATGAGTTTACAAGAATCACAATCTACTGAAGTATTTATGTGTAGTCATTTCCGTTTCATGACGTTTGTTTAGAATTTGTTTCTTCTCCTATTAACATTTTTCATCAATAACATCTGCAAATATGGTTTGTGGAATGAAAAGCTGAAACCAATATTTACAATATCTTTTGTGATCTTACATCATTCAAAAAAAAAAAAAAAAAAAAAAAAAAAACTATTCTCAGATTTCATTCATCGTTGGCGTGGGTGTGGAAGAAAGAAGTTCCTGTTCCTGGATTCGCCTTGAAAACAGTAAGTATCCATTTTTTTCAAACCAGAATAGGTCGGCGGCCTAGATGCACTAGTTCTTATAAAAAATTGTAATATTGCATTGCAGGATAACATCAGAAGACAGGGACAGTGAATTTGAAATGGATAATCCCGGATGGCCCACCTTGAATCTTGCGGATAGCTTTATAATTTCAATGAATCCTTATGTAGTATATTTAAGGCGGTGTCTTACGGTGCAAACTCTGTATCTTCACAGAACCAATGTGTTGATGTTGCAGCAGCTTTTTAGCCAATATGGGAGAGTTGTGAGGGTCATAATAAATTCAGAACTTCATTGTGCGTTTGTGGAATATGAAGATGAAAGTTCTGCTAATGCAGCGATTCTGATGGTTAATGGCAGCATCCTGAGAATTCCAGATGAACCCCTTGTTTTTCTGTACGTGACACACACATGTTTCCGTGTGGACCCTGATCCTACCCCATTAAATCCATTTCATCCACCATCTTAGATCTTTGTTTTAGCGGCAGATTCTTCAGATAAAATTTAGTTTCACTTTCATACTCGGTTCTGCTGAATAACCGCTTGGTTACTTTTTAGGTCTTGAAGAACTAGTCCATTATCTGGCTTGGTTATATTTTTAGGTCATATTACTTGACTCTTATGGATAGAGACTTGCCTGTAACTTCAACAGCATTGGTGGTGAAATAAATTTCTTTGGGCAGGGTCTTCATGGATGAATGCGATTTGTTTCAAACGCAGAGAGGCCGTTTGCAATTTTAAGGAAAAAAACAAACTTGGAGACATGCTCAACTACTGGGATTCCTAATTACAGATAGTGGCTATTCTTACCCTTCTTGTTTTAAAGAATAGTTGTGCCTTTTGGCTTGTAGTTGGTCGGTGGAACAGACTTAACATTCTTTTCATGAATGTTAAATTTTGATTGATTTTTCCATATAGTAGCTCATATTTGAATTTAAATTATTGTTATAAGTTTTTTAATATTTAAAACAGTTAAATGATTCAGACTTTTTTGGGCTAGTTGAACTAGCTTTACATGGTAACCTGGTTGTAATTGGGATAGGAAGAAAATGTCATAATAAAAGTGTTCCTATTTCCTCTTTCAAAGATAAAACATATATTAAAGTAATGGTTAACTTTAGTCTCTATAATGTCAAAAGAAATAGAGGCATAAAGGCATAAATCATATAATTGTAAAACACATTGCTCTAGATAATAAATCATTTCTTTGAAGGATTGTTAATACTAAGGTATTAAGGAAACAATTATAGCTTACTTTTTAAACTTATAGATGATAAGTGTAAAGATTCATATGAATGTAATGTTGCAATATTAGGGTATCTTATGATTTTAGAATTTTAATTATCAATAATTATTTTACTTTAAATATTAATAATATAAAATTTAGTTTAATAAATAATAAAATTTATTTGATAATTATAATTTTATTACATAAAAATAATATTATAATGATATATTTTAAATAGTATATGAAAGATAAAAGATTTAGGTTTTATCTAGATGAATGTTTTTCATATTTTTATATTTCATATATACTTTATGTAAGGATATCAAACTTTCTATCATTCTTACATTTTTTTATTATGTCTTGACATTGTATGTGTGTATACCTTTTTGTGTTACAATATAAAATTATTTGAATAAATCCATAAGCAACCCTTCCAACTTGAAGTATGAAATAGTAAGAGGTCCAATTCATATTCAATGCATGTAATAACTAGTTGCATGAGGAGCTAGGGTTTATAAAAGATAGATTCAGAGAGCTCAAGAGAGGTGGGGGGATTGACACCACAGAGCTCCACAAATTTCTTGGAAATTAGTAAAGGCTGTTGAAGAAGAGTGTTGTCATTGCATGATGTTTTTTGGAGGAGAGGGAATTACCACTCAGATCCTAGATCCTAGATACAAGATTCTGAGAAACCTGTTACAAAAGGAAATTAGGAAGGATCTTGTCCGTGAGAGGAAAATGAGAATGTTCTCTCCCTATGGGTTCTCGGTGGAGATTAAAAAAATTGTTTCTACAAAGTTTTTTGACCCTCCTACTTCTCTATGTGATGTGGATCTAGGGCTCCTCATTCCTTTTAACCCAGGTAAGAATTCTTGGGTGAATGTTGTTGTGAATTCAACGTAAAAATCTATTATGAATGATGTGTTTGATCTTCAGCCTTCTTAGAGATCATTATCCATACCTTATTATATTAACCTTGGATGAAGGGTTGTTTAATCTTGTGGGAAAATTTATGGGTTCTAGACCAAATTTAGACTCAATTAGAAGATGAGATTTCTCTAAATGGTCACCTAGTGGTCAGATGGAAATTGTAGCTTTACCCAACAACTTTTTTCTTATTAAAATTTCCAAGGAAGAGGACATGGTTAATATTCTTAGTGGTCGATCATGGTTTTTTGGTAGAAGAGGTTTGTTCCTCCGTAGATGGGGGGTGGATTTTGACCCAGAATTGCAAAAGATAAACTGTCTATTTGGGTGAAGCTTCTTGGTTTACCTCTTCACTTTTGGTATGTGGATATCTTGAGAGGTATCACTAAAATGTTTGGAGAGCTAATCAAAATTGATGCAACCACTCGTGCTAAATCCAAACTAATTACTGCTAGGATGTGCATTTTCATTAATCTAGATTTTGATCTCCCAAAATCCATTGAACTAATTTCAGATTTGGGTATTAGAAAACAAGCCATTATTTTTGAAAATTTATCTTCTCATAGATCTAAGGCTTTCCATATGGGATATTAGATCTCTTCCAAGAATAATGTAAATATTGATGGAAATTCTTAAATCTCTTATAAGAATATTGTAAATTCTGATGGAAATATTATACCTTCTGCTGAGTCTGTTGATTGTTCAAGATATTTATCTTCTATTGATATCCTTGTTACTCTTCCTAGGTCCATTGTAGAGGATCCTTTTCTTAAGAAGACTTGTTTTGAGAAATTTTAATTCTTCCATAGAGATTGCTAACTTTTTTGAAAATATTTCTCTTGTTGGATTTTGTGTCAAAGATGTGATAACCATGGCTGAAGCCTCTCTAGTTAAGATTGTTGATGAGGTCAATTCAAGAAATTTGGTTAGAAATTTTAGCTTTTGAGGATGTATATTGGAGGAAATGAAGCCACAAGATGTGAAATAAGTAATTTATGATAACTATATGATAATGACACTCTAATATGCAGGAAAATAATGAGATAAAATTCTGTAATAAATCAGTAATACACCATTAATGAAAGCTCACAAAAATAGTACAATGCAATATCATGGAGGACTTGAACACTCCAAAATTTTCAATAAAGAACTACATTGTACCTACTCACTATAGTAACATTGTATCTATCTCTCTTTGTATATCTCATAAAGGTATATATATATATATATATAGGAAGATATTTTGCTTGACCTTTAATCTACCATGACTCTTCATCTATCTTATCCTATGACTCATGTACATGTGGACTACATGCACATTTACATCATTGCATATTATAACACTTGTGCATTTATTATATTGTATGAAGTAACTCAAACTTTACTCTAAGATTAAACTTCTTCTCTAGTTATGTACCTAAGGTGGTACATTAAAATGTACCCAATAATGTAATATATTCTAACACATCCCTGTATTATGTTATTTGGGTATTGAAGACTTTAGTCTTAGATATTTATCCTTCAGATGTTCTTCATATTGATCTGGTTCTTTGTATTATATTTAGTTTACTTTGTATTGTATCCCTCCTTGATATGGTTCTTCTTTTTCTTTATTTTTATCTTTGAATTTAGTTTTTGCTCTTTTGTAAGTGGTTGTGCTACCACCTGATTCTTGTAAAAGTACTTTTTATTTGTATTTGTCCTTCTTAGTACTATTCTTGTTGTGTATAGAGGCTTCTAAACATACACTTAAGCCATCATAATAATATCTTGAATTAGTAAAATTTGAAGTATCATTACTGCATGAGGATTGAAATATCTTCTCTAAAATAAATTCATCCATGATTGTTTTTTTTTTTAAGTGATTCAATCAATCCTTTATATTCAATATTATCATCCTTGTAATATTTAAATGTAAGTAATGCCATATATAATATGCTACCGATGTTTACAAGAATTTGAATATCGTCCTGTCCATTATAAAATTACTTTAGTGAATTAAGCATGTAGATAATATTCCAAGGTTTCAAATTTTTCTTGTAAAGCTTCACTATGAATTATTTTCGAAGTAAGATCTAAGTTTCCTTTAGATTTTTTAAGTAAATTCTTTATTCTAATTTTGATAAAACTTTCTCTCTTTCTAATAGTGTTGTTCATGTCATTGTTGACTGTATTCTTTGAAGTTGACATCTTTCTACCTTCATATTTTTAAATAGATTATTGTCACTTGATGATCTTATACCTTTCTATCAAAATTCTAGGCTGAATCAAATATGAAAGTGTAGAATTATTTTAGCTCTTTAGTACTTTAAGAATATTTTTATAGATCCTTTGTAGTAGTCTACCTTATAACTCCCTAGTTTCAAGTATATGTTCAATCTTGCTAAGAACTTTTCAATTTAACAAGTTGTGTAAAGTGCTTCTATCTAACAAGTGTTTGAATGCACTATGAAACTTGATAGTATGCTTAGATTTCTTAATTTAAGTTGAATTTCTTTTTTTTCCCTAATGTTCAAATTTAATTTCTTTTCTTATGTCTCCCTATTTATTAGTAAGTAGAAAGATGCACCTTCAAGTTTTATTAAGTTTTTTTTCCATCAAGAAATTTTAGTTGGATTAATGTCTCAAAAAGTTAATGCAAGAGACTAATGTAGAATGCAATTTCCAAATTCTAATCAATTAATAAATTTTCTTCTTTAACCTTCACTTTTCAATGGTTTAATTTTTCTAAATTCCAAGAAACTAAAATTTGAAGTAGTATACCTTATAACTCCCTAATTTAAAATTTTAGAAAATAATAATATTTGCAAAATATTATTTTAATTATCCAATGTAGAAACCCTTACATATTTGGAATTAAATATTTGCAAATATTGTAATGTTTAAATCTCAAGCAATTTATAATATCTTCTAAGATATATTCCTTTTGCTAAAATTGCTTCCTTACTCTCTAAGGTTGATATTTCAATGTATTAATAAATAAATTTCAACCTTGTATTAGGCACCTTATAACTCCATAAAATTAGGAAAGCAAATATTAAATACGTAAAACTATACCTTACTTACAATATGTATGCGTTGATTGGATCCAGTATTTGACATATGGATATTCTTCTCTTACACGCCTTGGAGTATATTAACTCCTCTTTGAATACTCATTCTTTGTTCATTGTATTAGTGCAAGTAATGGTCGACATGCTCGAAATGAGTGTTGTATTCTAGCTTTGCTCCTTCAATATCAACAATAGTTTGGTATCTTCAACTTTAGCATTTTGAAACCTTAAGTTCCAATGAATACACTTGCTACCTAAATATTTTCTACGATCATGTTTCGGTTGAGGAATGTGCGTCCACCTCTCACTGTGTATGGAAGAGATCAACCAATATTTATGAGCACCTTCTTCTCCTCCTTAATAGTGATTTTACCTCTTTGAATGTATAGAATTCAATACTAAATATGTGTGCTCTCTTATTTGCTTCGATCTTGAGAACCTTTTGAATTAGGCTATTAATAATTTACATCCTTTCTTAGGATGCAATACACTTGGTGTATTACTGTAACTTCTCCCTTATTGATGCTCTTGCCACTTGGTGCATACATTGATCAGATATGTAGATGGAAAATATATGTTATAATATATATGAGCATTAGTTGGTGAGCCTTCAATGCTATTTCTTTTAATGAAATGATTACTACACCTTGAATCTTTGAAAGATGGCTTCAATGCTTCCAATATGAGTGTTACTTTTATTTTGAGCACTTTGTCCTTGCGTAGGCATTAGAAAGAATATGAGACATATTATTTCATTGTGCAAAGTGACACTTCTTTCTATTACATGTGAGAATACCTTCAAAATCTCTTTAACCTTGAAGACTTCATGCCAATGGGTGTAAGTTGTTCACTCTTATCTTCAATGCTTTCTCCTTCTTGCCAATGAGTGCAAGTTATTCAATCTAGGATTAATTTTTTTTCTAGAAAATTATGGTGATATTCTCCCACAAGGTTGGCTCCATCTAATGTGATTCAAGAGCATTGAAATGGTGGTTCTATGGTGCTCCAACAGTGGATTTAGATGCTTCATTTTAGTTGGCAATTCGTCCAAGTTGTAGCTTGGATAATGCACCTTTATTTTTACCTTGTAATTTAATTCTTTATGTTTGTAATGTGTTGTCCTTAGCACTATCCTCTCTACATCAATATGCAATAGATTATGATATCCTTACGTAGGTATTAATATTATAGGTTAATACTACTATAGGCGCTAGATTCAGTGATGGATTTGGTATCTTTAGACACCTTGAAACTTGGCTAATGTGAGCCTTTAATTGGCTCTCTTTCTTAGTCTAAAATATAATCCTTTACTTTGCTAAAATTATTGCTTTGTAAATATGCTTTGCAAGTTGTTGTAGTGTCTTTGAGACACTCTAGCTCTATACTCTTTTTCTATGTAGGACAAGAATATTATGGTGTAGTAATATTATGAAAAATTCTTTGCAATAGCTACAATGGAATACCTTAAGTTTGCACCTATATTTTGAGATTTTTTAAATCTCTTTTTGCAAGATTTATTTCTTCCTTGATAAGATGGCTTATTTGTACTACTTCCTAGTGGCAAGTGATGATTTGATGTGGCTAGACAACTCTCTCCTTTTCTTGCTTAACATAGCAATAATAAATTCAAGCTCTTAATCATGCAACTTAACTTTGTACTAGTTTTCACCCTTAACTTGAATACTTAATCCACCTATAATAACCAGTATAGTGCAATAGATTGTTTTTCTTATTACTCCTGTAAATGAATATTTAAAAGTAACTTGAAATATGCACTATAATCTATGCAACTTTCACTTACGAATAATGTATTATTTGCTTTAATTATAAGGTAGGATGTTGATATTTTTATTTCTTTTGAAATATATCTAACTCCTCCTTTTATGTGGACGTTATAACCCTTGTAAAACTATCTTTTGTACTCCCTTTAAGACTTTAATATGCAACCTTCTCCTTGCAAATTTTAAATTCTAATATGGTGCTTAATGAAACTTAATAATGAACTAAATAAGTAATTTTCAACTATTGAAATTTCTACACAAAATTTAATTACCTTAATGAGCTCTGTAGATGATGGTTGTATTGGTGATTTGAATCACTTAACTACTACCTTGTAATGGATTAAATCATAGCTCTTCCTTGCTGTCAAAAATAGCTCTTTAGCTCACCTGTTTGTAGCTTTGAAACCCTCTAACTTACTACCTAAAACTTATAGTTCGGTAGCTTCAACTTTCCTTCAGGATGTATCCTAGAAATCTAAAACTTAGCAGCTATTGATGTTGCCCAAATTGATGCTTCCTTATTGTTCTCAAATATAAAAATTTTAGATTGCAAATAAGTCAATCTCTCCACTGAAATATTGTCCTTGAATCTCAAAAATTTGGTAGGGAACTCCTCCAAATCATAGTTGAGATTTTTTTCAAGAACCCTTCAATTTTTTGTTGTAGAAAGCAGTAACATCCTTTATTTGAATGAGACTTCAATCCTTCAATGATAGTATTCAAATATCTCAGATTTGGTAGCTTCTTATATCTCTGTTCTTCTCCAAATTCCTTGTCAAATTCTGACTTAAATCTAGACCTTCTTCTCAAGAATCTGATAGTCTTGAGATTTTTACTAATCTCCTCAGAAATTTGGCAAAATCCTTGCCAAATACTTCTCCTTTGGGCTTGTTATCAGATGACGATAATTATCCCAAATTATTTTTTTATCAGGAAGTTCTCCTTAGTAGATTTCTCCAACGAGTTCTCCTAGGAACTCCTTTAATGACCTTCTCTAAATTATATAATAAGGTTTTACTAGCCTTCTCCTTCTTTCTCCTTGAGACCTCTTCTCTAGGGTCTTCAATCTCACACCTTCTATGGTATTATAAATAATACCATTTATTCAATATTTAACTATGGAAGTTTTGCAGTGAGATCTCTCTCTTGGATCTTTGAAATTTACTAATTCTAGAATTTTAAATTGTACCTTTGCTAGTCCTTCTCAATCTTCATTTTTCCAAGACTAGAAATTCTTCAACAAGATCTTCTATGGGTCTTCTCTTCAAATTTCAATGGAGATATCCAATCTCCAATATTCTTAGGATTCTTTTCTTTGAGTCTCTTCCTCATTTAATGGGATCTTCTTTCTAGGATCTCCTCCTTGATTTGCAATCTTCAATATTCAATGGAGATCACCAACCTCCAATATTCTCCTAGACTATTTTTTAGAGTCTCCTCAAACTACAATAAGACTCATCTAGCATTTTTCTTTCTTCTAAAATTTATAGGTTTGCAACTCTTGCAATGGGACCTTTTATTTTAGGTCTCCAAATCTCCAATTTTGTGTTTGTTGCTTTAGCTATAGGATTGATTCCAATGAAGATATGCTTCCTATATTTCTTGTAGGAAGCTTCCCAACTTTATTTGAATCTCCTTTTCTTATAGTAAAGTTTTAGAAACTAAAAAATGGTAAATCCCTAAATGTAGAGATTCTAAATCTTCACTAGTTGACTTGTCAATCTAGTGGAATCAATCTTGAGTCCTACTATTCACAAGTTTTTTTGCAACTCTATGGAAATAATCCAGCCAAATATATATTTAGAAATTCTACAAATAAAATTTATGAATTCCTCTTAATATCTCTTGTGGCTCTCCCTATTTCCTATGGATATATTGTGTGCTTTGATACCACTGTTAGATTTTGGGGATGCATATTGAAGGAAATGCAACCACAAGATGTGATTTAAGTAAGCTATAATAAGTATATGATAATGACACTATAATATGTAGGAAAATAATGAGATAAACTTTTGCAATAACTCAATAATATACTAATTATGAAAGTTGATAAAAATAGTACAATGCAATCTCATGGAGGACTTGAACATATACCCCAGAATTTTCAATAAAGAACTACATTGCACCTACTCACAATAGTAACATTGTATCTCTCTCACTATCTCTCTCTATCTATCTCATAAAGGCATATGTAGGAAGATATATTCCGTGGCCTTTACCCATGACTCTTCATATACCTTATCATATGACTCATGTACATGTGAACTATATGCACATTTACATCATTACATATTCTAACACTTGTACATTTATTATAATGCATGAAGTAAATAAAAATTTACTTTAAAGTAAAATCCTACTCTAGTTACGTACTTAAGGTGGTACATTAGCATGTACCCCATAATGTAATATAATCTAACAAGAAAAAATAGACTATTGACAATTCACTTACTTCCACAAGAGATATTTCTCGTAGCTCTCTCTTGTTTGATTCTTTAGTTGAGAATGAGAAAAGGAATATTGGTTTAAATATGGAGGTTACTCCCTCAAAAAGAGTGATCAAGAGTGGTAAGAGATCTTTTGTTCAAGGTCCTATCACAAAATCTCAAAAAAGTAAAGGTAGGCAATTATCTAGAAATCTCTACAAGACTAATTTGAATATAGAAAAATAGAAAGGGATATTGCAAATGGGGTGCATTTCACTCTAAATTTTAATGGAAATGGAGGGAAATTTGGTTTGAATTTTAAATAAATGGGGGGATTTTTGGCTAGATAACCCTTCTTTCTTTGGCGAGTTAAAGTTATTTTCTCTCTAATATGGAAAGAGGTTTTGGGTTAGATGCAGTTATGAGATTTATGGTTTAGGTTTCTTTCTCCAAATTATGGTTGTTTTCTTGGGGTTGTTGTAAGGTATGGATTTGGATTTTTCTCAATTGATGTTGGAGCCAAGGTTTCAAGAATATTCTACTAGTTTTTTCTTGGCTTATTTGGTTGGTTTTTTTCCTAGCTTTTGGATCTAGTTCATCTATTGCTAGGAATGGTTGACAACTAGTTTCATGGCCTATTTCAAATTTTATTTTGAATTTCTAGGTAGATTTTAATTCCAAGTGGGATATTTCTAGGTGGGAAACCTGTTTGGAATGCTTTGATCCTCTAGAGGGGTATTTTTTAATTATAGGTAATATTATTTTGGGTGAGAAGCATGTTTTAATTTTTTTTAATTTTTAGAGGAAAAACTAGTCACATCTTTTGTTGGAGTGGATGACAACTTGATTTTTGGCTCTCCTTGATTTTTTAGGTAGGAAGTCTATTTTAAAATTTGGATTAGAATTTTAGGCAGAATTAAGATACAAAGGTCGATTTGGGCGGTATTTTATCTGGGTAGTTTTTGACTCACTCCTTGGGCTATGTGCTATTCTTTTTAGTGATTTGGTGTTTCTAGATCTTGGGATATCCTTTTGTTTTCTTTTAGAGTTGGGCCTCTTATTCTCTTTGGAGCTTCAGTTGTGTTTTCTAGAAGTTTGTTCTTGAGATTTCATTAGAGCTTCTTCCGTGTTTTTCTTAGAGTTGTACTTTTGAGATATTTTTAGTTGTAAAAGGTTTGGGGTCCTTTCAAAACCCCTCTTTACCACCTAATAAAAAAAAACTAATTACATTCTCTCTTCTATGAATACTAGAAAGTTGTTAAAATATGCGTCTTAAAATTCTTTTCTATATTTTGTAGTGCTTATTAAAGTTTAGGTTTAATTTTTTTAAATATTTAATTTTTAAGAAGTTGTGCATTTTTTATTGGGTCACTTTCATTAAAAAAATAAAATATTATATTATTCTCATTACATTTTTAACAAGTTAATTAAAGCATATTTAAAATTTTTCTTTCTATTAAAATATTCTCCATCTTCTTCAAAAGTGTTAAGTTTTCATATTCAACTTCTTTTATATCATATACCTTGAGGTATAAGGGCATAAACCATATAATAGTAAAATACATTGCTCTAGTTAATAAACTATTCCTTTGAAGGATAAGATATATTGTAAATACTAAGGTATTAAGGAAATAATTATAGCATAATCATTAAACTTATAGATGATGAGTTAAAGGTTCAGATAATGTTTGAATATTATGATGTCTTATAATTTTAAAATTTTAATTATCAGTAATTAATTTACTTTAAATATTAATAAAATATAATTTTAGTTTACTAAATAATAAAAACTATTTGAAAATTATATATATTTTTTATAAAATAAAAATAATATCACAATAATATATTTAAAATAGTACATGAAATCTAAAAGCTTTAGGTTTTGTCTAGATCCGATTGCTTTTCATATCCTTATATTTTCATATATCCTATGCAAGGACATCAAACCTTCTATGCCATTTCTATATTCTTTTGTTATTTCCGGATATTGTTTGTGTATACCTTTTGTGTTACAATATAACATTATTTGAATGACTCCATAAGCAACCCTTCCAGTTTGAAGTATGAAATAGTAAGAGGTCCAATTCATATTCAATGCCTGGGAATAACTAGTTGCATGCTCTATTCTATGAATACTACAAAGCTATTAAAATATGTTTCTTTAAAGTCTTATATATATATTTTGTATTGCTTCTTTAAATTTAATTTGTTTAAAATATTTTATTTTTAATAAGTTATGTGTGATTTTTATTGAAATTATTTTTATTATGGAAATCAAATATTATATTATTTTCATTATATTTTTAATAATAAAATTAAAGTATACTTAATTTTTCCTTTCTATCAAAGATATTATCTATCTTCTTCAAAGTGTTAAGTTTTTATAATCAAATCCTTTTATATCATATACCTTCCAAAATTTAACTACTGTCAAGATGAAATTCAAGACCATGAATGACTAAAATATTTGCTACCCAACTTCTATATTTATAAATATCTTGTCTATAACAACCTCATAATTTCTTTATACCTTTTTTTAAGGTTCTTATTCATTCTCTTAATATTCTAAAATATTAATTTAATTATTACTTTTTATTTTTATTTATGGGTTTAACCCCATTTCTTGTTCGCACTTGTGATATATGCTTTTGTTTTCCCATATAAATATCCTTAGGGGTTTATTTTTCTCTTTTTTTTTGCTTATGGGGTATTTCTTTCTTGTTTTCATTCCTAGAAATACTTTCATCTTCATAAACCTCTTGAATATTTTCACACATTCTCTCTATATAAGTTCCATGTAAATAAACTAATGAAATCAATGAATCATATTAATTCACAAATATCTATTCTTTTACAATATTAATTCTCTTAAAGAATGATCAGTTGAAGGAATAATACTTAAGGATGGGAATTTGTTATGAACATAAAGTGATAAATTTGATAATGGATCAATAAAAATATAGCTTAGTTATTATGTAGCTTTCTAGAGTTGTGAGCGGTGGAGTGGAGCTTTCTGGGATGACTGTGAGTAGTGGAGTGGAGCTACGAGTGTTGGAGATTTCTAGGATGACTGAAAGTGGAAATGGTGGTACTACAAGTGGAAATTTTGGAGCTACAAGCAATATTGGTGGAGCTACGAGTGGTGGAGCTCTCTCGAATAGTAATGGAGGAGATTTTTTGGTTGACTATGGAAGGGCACATGTTTGTAAAGGGAATGAAGTTTGGAAGGGTAGGTACTCTATTGATCTGGAAGCTAATTATTTTGCTCAAGTGATAGGATCATGTGACACCTTTGTTTCACCTTTGGAGGTTAGGGAGTAAGTGTTCCCTTTTGATTCCCCAAAATGTTTTTGAACCCTTGTTGGATGAAGGTTTGATTTACATTATTGAGACAGTTTTTGATCCCCATTCTAGCCTAGATTATTTCAAAAAAATGGGCCATATATAGATGGAATCCGCATGGGAAACTGGATATTTTGATCCTCACAAATGATTTATTTCTATTCAAGTTTTCATATGGATCTGACTTGCTCTAAATTCTTAGTGAAGGCCCTTGGTTTTTAGGAGGAAGAAGTATTTTCTTAAAATATGGGGAACTAACATTGATCTAGTTACTCAAAAAATCAACTCGGCCCTAGTTTGGATTAGACTCTCGGGTCTTACCTTACAGTTTTAGCATATGGATCTCCTTCGAGGTATTGTAAAAATCTTTGGGAAGTTGATTACCATTGATGGCCCAAATCGTTCCAAGTGTAGATTGGTCGCAACAAGAATGTGTATTAAAAATAATTTGGATAGATATTTCCATAAGATAATTGATCTAATCTCAGAGCTTGGATTAAGGAAGCAATTGGTGGAATTCAAAAAATTTCCTCTTAAGGTTTTTTATTTGGATTTTCTAGGTAAAGGTGGGTAGCCTTAGACAACAAATTTAAATAAAATATAGAGGCACAAAGACTCTTTGAAGAAACTAAAATAACATAACTTTGCTGGTATTGGGTCTTTAGTAGGCCTCATAAACCCTCTAGCAGATGAAGATATGGCTCTTTGGAATAGTTGAGTGTTTGAGGAGGGTGAGTGCTCTACAAAAAATGGTCAACCTCAGGTGATGAGGCCTAGAAACACCTCATTTTTGCTACATTTTGGACATCAAAATACTACCATATAACCATATATAATATTATTTTATACCAAATATTTTATTAGAGTAGATTATTTATTATTTTTTGTATGATTTTATGTTTAAGAATACTGTACCCTTGTTTTGTACCCCTGTTTTATACCCTCATTTTGACTATTTTCAACATTTTTATGATTTTGTTGGTAAAATAACATAGAAAAACAAGGGCAAATAAGCATGTTGTGATTTATGATTAAAAAAAGTTATCAAGATGATCTGGCACCAAAATAGTCTTTGTTATAAAACAAGGCATTGACATATTTTGTCCAACATACAAAAACCAACCAGCTATCATATTTAAGGGGAATATTAAAGCAGTCAAAAAGAGAAATAAAAAATAGATGGAATGTATTAACGGATACCAAATAAGACATTTTATCCACTTGGATGCATTCTAATGTGGTATAAATGACAATAACAAGGCATAAAGCAGAAAATGTAGGGATAGTTGTACACAACATACAAAAGGTAGTAGCTTGCAACATTAAAGGAAGGTAAGAATAAATTCAAAAGAAAAAGTTAAAACCTATTGGAAAGTGCCAAAGGAAATGATAAATATATTACCATACAATTGGAATTACCCCCACACAATACAACTAGCAGCAACAACACATAACAAGAATTCAGCCTAATATTCTAAAGCTCTCTAGAATGACAGATAAAAACAATATGTTTGAACAAGAAAAGCACAAAATGACATCCATTTTGTGGGGGATGAGAAATATTAACAAAAATATAGACGTGATAACTTTTTTTAATCCCTTATTAGTTGATTTACATCAGATTGGAGGTATAGAAAGTGCATGAATGTATGATGCAGTAGATTCTATCCTAAAATAGACCTAGTTTGCTGCAACAGAATAGATAATTACACATGAAAAAGTACCACCTTTGATTTATAAATATATAATTATATATTAGCATAAATAAAATAACTCCCTTATTGGTTGAGTTAGTAGGAAGTAGAAGGTAGTAGGAGTTAGAAGTCAGAGAAATTCAACAAACATAAATAGTTGTAAAAGTTGTAAAGTTGTAGTTTTGCAACAACAGTTAATAAAATGTGCAACATTATTCAATTGTCTTAATTTTGTGAGTGAATGTTTAGAAATTATATTTTTGGAGTGATTTTACCTTCCTGTTTGACCAGGGAGCAAGGGTCCACTCTAGTGTTAGAGGAAGGAGCCTTTTTTTTCAGGTTTTCTGTTAGTTTTCTATTTTAGTAATTTTTGTCTAATTTCTTACTAAAATATTGTAACTATAGTTTTATTTGTTTCTAGAATATTTTTAGTGTGTTGAAAGTGAGGTGTGTGTGATTTTTTTTGCAGCTAGTTGACTCCTATTTTTGTGTGCTTTTATTTCCCCTATTTTCTGCATTTCTATTTCAACAATATTTTTCTGATAAATTTTCTTGCAACAACTTTTTTGACAAGTTTTTCCAGTAGTTTTTCTGATAATTTTTTGCATTTCCAATATAGCATGATTGACTTAAATTACATTTTAATTTATAATTTTTCCATTGATGTTATTTCAATTTAGCAAGCATAAAATAGTTCCTATTTCAACAATTTCAATTCTGCAATTGTCAATTTCTACAATTGTACCTTAAGTGTTAAATTTTGCAATTTCAATTCTATAAGTTAGATTAGCTTCAATTCTAAAAATTAGGATTAGTGTGACCTTGAAAAACCAAACAAAAATCAGTTTCACCGATTAAATATTTGAACTAATTGCTTGAACTATAACTTGCCAATGCCTTCTATCATAGATAGCCTTGGACATCACCCTGGATTTGATTAATATTGAAAATTAAATGATGATAATAATGATACTCATATTTTTTGGCACTGTTGTTAGGGAACATAGGTATTGTTAGGAGATAAAATAGTCAAACAATTATTGGTTGTGCTAAGTTGTGAACTTTAGAGTAAAAACTTGAAACAAAGCAACTTGCATGAAACACAGTTGTGAAACTGATAGTTGCAATTAAGAAAATTAGAGACACAAGCATAGCAAAATTTTAGAAACCATATGAAGAAAAATTCACAAGAGGTTGAAACTATGCCAAAGTTGTTTGAATTTATGATTCCCAAAAATGTTAGAATTTTAAAAAACACAATCATCTACTTCAAGAAGTGTAGGATTCCTTGAAAAATCATTACAAGGAGAAAAAATTAGTACTTTAACACCACCTTCCATTGAAAAATTCATACAATCAATACAATTTAATAGGATTTGTAATTGCTATTAGAAATCCATAATGGTAGGCTCACAAGAGAATCCAGGGAAATCCAATAATGCACTCCACTCTAGTGCAACTAGTACACCTACCAAAACTTTTCAAAATATCATTTGATTAGATCCTAATAAAAATCTTCCATGAAAGTCATTTCACCTTCTGTGTTACCAATTTTTAAGGGAGTTACATTTTAAGATCCGGATATATTTTTATTTGAGTTTAAGATTGTATGTCAAGCTCATGATTACAATAATGACAATCAAAAGCTTAAATTATTTCCTTCCACTCTTAAATAATCATCCCTATGATGGTTTATAAGCTTAGCACCTAATTCAATTCGAATTTAAGATAAAATGGAAAATATATTTTTGGAGAGATACCAAAAATATTGTCAAGTCGAGAATCAAAACGATGAATTGCTTCGAACGAAATAAGAAAAAGATGAAATTTTAAAAGATTATTTAGATAATTTTTCTTTTGTTCATAAGAGATGTGGGAGTGTTGAACCAGAACTAAATAAAGTCATATTATTGAGAGGACTAAAAGATGAATCAAGAGATGTATTGGATATTTTTAGAAGAGGATATGCGAATACACTTGAATTTTAGGAAATCATTGAATTCTGTAAAAAATATTCCCATTCAAGGCATAGAAAACACCAAATTGGTAATAACACAAGTGTTTTGACAAAGTTCATGAAAGAGTTTGCTAATCTAAAATATGATATTTTAGACCATATTAACACAATATTAGATCAAAGAAATGCAAATAATTAATCCACTAAATATTTAACCATCTATTGTTCAACATATAAGAAGTAACACTCTCTACATGAATGTACTTTGAATAAAACATCTATGTCTACTATATGTAGCATTTATGGAAGTACATCCTACATATCAATTGCATTTGTTACCAGGACTCAAAAGTGTCTTTGAAAAAAGTTTCAACCTATAAAATAATTTAATTTTATAGAACAAATATAAGGGGATAATTTTCTTAAGTTTCCATATCAAAATTATTCTTAATTTCCTAAACATTAGGGAAATGATCCTTGGTATATGCCATGGTCTACTTCATGTCCACTTTAACAACATTGGATTCAGCCACCATGGGCATATCCCAAAGAGTGATATCAACCTAGATGGATGAATCAAAAAATAAATCAAAATCATCCACCATGGTTGCAACCAAAAATGCAAGGATAAAAATGGGTACAACAAAAACAACAACAACAACAAGAAAAATAACCTCCACTTTCAGTTCAACCTATGGCTAATACTAATACTGTTACATAGGCAACCCTTGTCTCTATGGCTAAATCAAAATATATAGCCATAATAGATGTTACTGATTGTGACAACACTCAATTGTGTTCAAGAAAATCACTTCTTGAACCTATTCCACTTATCAATATAGAAATGGTACCTAAATAAAAAAACATGAAAACCCATCTACATTGAAAACAAAAAGAACATAAAAAAGAAAAGGAAAACCTCTCTCAAAATGATTTAATGGAAAAAGTATCATATACTAAACAATTCGAGATATAAAAATAACATCTTCAAACTTAGATTTGGTAAAAAAATTAAATCATGTAAATGTTATAATCTCTTTACTATAGATTGTTAAAGATGTACCTTCAATTAACCAAACTATTCAGGAAATGTGTTTTAACAAACTAAGAAAAAAAAAGAAAATATATACTTAGACCATACATGTAGGTGGAAAATTTATAGACTTGCTTACAGGAAAATTTACTCCACCTAAGTATGATTTTCCAGGAAGCCTATGGTTTTTTGAAACATATAAGAAAAATAAAAAGGACATTTCAATTTTTGGCCTCCAGAGTTGTAAAGGATAATTTAGAAGATTTGGATTCATACAAAGGGTTTATGTTTGATAAAAATATTCTAATCAAAAAATTGCATGATTCGGAGCTTAAATATGAACCAATTACTGTCCAACACTTACTATGGAGTGAGGAAAAAGAACTTAAACATTTGTCACCCATTCCAATACAAGACAATTCTTTTCATTTACCACATGGATGACATCATCATTTTATCTCATATTTCATTTTCATCTATCAAATTTAATTCCTTCAAGAAATTTTTTGATAAAGATACACAAATATTCGATTCTTTTATACCATGCCATTGATCTCTTAATTCATTAATGCATAATTTTCAAAGAATGAATTCGATACATCCTGATCCAAAACAAATTGAAACACAAACAAAAACACCTTTGAAAATTAGTAGTTGGTTGATTAATTACTAGGAAGAAAAATTGTTTAATGCATTGATCCAACATCCTAATGCTTTACTAACACTTCATACATATTTAAAAGTTGGCATTGAGTTGTTGTAGGTATAAAATAATAGAATTTTACAATTGAATGCATTGGATGAATTTTGGTTGGAGGTACTTCACCAAATAGAGATTGTTAAAAAATAATGGAAAATGTGGCATGATGACCACATTAGGAAAAACAAATATGAAACATAAGTGTTTGCAAATAAATTTGTTCAAATTTATTTGATTGATGATTTAAGGAGGACATTAGTGGTGAATAAACATCATTTATGATTGTACCATAAGCCACTAATAAAGGTGGAATTTGCTCGATATTTTTCACGGTTAAAATTGCATATGATAGAAGAGGCTTCATATTCTGATAGAGATTCCAAATGATCATATCTTTGAATCATGGAGAAAAATGAGAAAAAAAGAAAGAAAAGAAAAAAAAGAGAAAAGAAAAAAAAGGAGAAAAAAGAGAGAGAAAAGAGAAAAAATTGTAGCATAATGCATGTCCCACAAAATGTAGATGTATGAGGACATACATAAATTTTAGCAGGAAGGAGGAAAAATGAAGCTAATATTTCATTTTCAGCAATAAGAAGGCAATGATGACATGATAATATTCTTATTGCTCATATAAAAAGAAGGGTCGATACTTCATTGTTGTTGTTTTCATGTAGAAAAATATAGATGTGCTTTTTGCAAAATAAATATTGTTCTTATCAAAATAAAAATGAGAGGAATTATCTCTCATTGAAGCACTTGAAAAAAAACATAGAAGTTGGTTGAAAATAAAAAATGACAACCTCTTCTAATGAAAAAAGAGATGAAAAAATGAATAATTCAATAGTGAAAACCTTTTCAAAGGTGCTATTGAATTAAGGCTTACATGAAAATTGGTTTTTGACATGTTTGCCTTTTTGATATATCCATAATTTCTCAATAATTGTACAAATATCACCTACTGCACATGTTCTATTTTTTTGATCTCAGGTAGCCTACTAAAAATCATCGAAAGCAGTAGTTTGTAAAGTGTATGATAAATTTTCAGGACGGTAAGGTATGTGTTTCTTGCATTTTGTCATAGTAGCCATTTAGCATGTGATGTATGATAATTCAGTGTTTAGCATAAATAATTTATAATCTTGACACGTAAAAATGGATATTCTCTCCAAAATGTTAAGAAACACCCTGTTCTACCATTGGTTGAGTGATAAATTCAGGTCCGGCTGCAAGAAAATAACAAGAAAATACAAAGCTCCAAAATGACTTAAAGCTTCGAAAGAAATACAATTTTGGCTATATATATGCAAAAAAATCACAGAGATTTGGAATGACCCAAAGCTCTGGAAAAAGGTTTGCAAAATCTAAAACTATGTAGTGTGCAAAAATTTGAATTTAACCAAGCGCACAAATTTTGAATGAAAACAAATAGTTGGAATGAAATATATACCCATGTGGCACACCTCACATGACCACTATGGAATTAATCACAAGTTTTCAAAAATACTTAGCAGCCATTGAGCAGGTATCATTTGTAACATTCTGAATAGTTTGAAAAAAATAAGTAGCATGCGTAAAGTTGCAAATATGCTAGGCATGCATAAATTTAAAATTATGGTACACATGAATTTAAAAATATGCAGGGCACAAAAATTTAAAAATGCATGGGATGTACGTTTGAAAAAAAACATGTGGCTTGCATTTGTCATTTTGCCATTGTGCTTGTATTCTCAAATTTTGAAAGAGTTAAGCAAGACCAGTTGGATTAGAATTGGGAAGGGTGACCATCCTGGGAGATCTTGGTGGGTGCACAATTGAAGTACATTGTGTTCCTAAGTGCAATGGCTTTACCAGAAAAACCAATATGTTGAAAAAATTGTAGTAGGAGGGCAACATATATTGGTACACTATTTTAAACCAACTACCAAAACTAGGGCATAGAGAAAGAGAAAATTTGAAGGTAACCCTATAGAACAACCAAGTATCTAAAATTGTTGCTTGGAAAGATACATTTGCAGAGATAAAAATATATGCATATTTAGAAACATATGCATTAATGATAAAATTACTAAA
Source organism: Wollemia nobilis (assembly GCA_028583015.1). NCBI lineage: Eukaryota > Viridiplantae > Streptophyta > Pinopsida > Araucariales > Araucariaceae > Wollemia > Wollemia nobilis. The sequence goes on from JAQPPZ010001808.1 coordinate 6,451,765, forward strand.
ATTGTTGCTAAAACAAACATATCTACATAGTTAGAACTAGCAGATTCATCAGAGGAAGAGTAAATAGATTCTAGTTTTTCCTTTTTGTTTCAAATTTATTTGCCCAAATATAATCATTATTTTAATAGTATATGGACCACACCATTGTTATACAAGTTTTCCCTTGCACTTCTTAAGCACATAATCAAGCTTATGGATAATATCCCCAACAAGAGTAGTAAGATCAACAAGATGAGCTTCCCTATATTCATGATGTCACTCAACAAAATTTTCAAGAAAACATGCAAAGAAGACAATTTATTTTCTTGTGGAAAGATAAATTTAGTACCATAGACTAAATAAAAAAGAGTTGTCCTTGTAAACATATAAATAATAGTTTAGTACATCTATAATGTAAGATATAACTCTAAGTTCCAATATTTCTTTGAATCCATAACTATATTTTTTAAAAATTTTACCAAAATTGTGTTGCTAGATTCAACTTGACCATTCCCTTATGAATAGTAAGGCACAAAAAAATTGTGTTGAATCCCTAATTGAGAAGTAAACTCATGTATTTATTTATTTTTTAAAGGAATACCACTATCTAATATGAGTGTTGATGAGACACCAATGTGACACACAATATGATTAAAACTAAATTTGGATATTGTGAGGGTTGTTCGATTTGTCAATGGTCTAGCTTCCACCCATTTTATAGAATAATTTATTTCTATGGTAATACATTTATGCCCATCCATGATCATTGGAGAAATAGGTCACACAATATCACGACCCTAAATAGAGAAAGGCCAATAAGGATCAATTATGAATAATCTAAGTAAGGGAATGAATGTCATCCTTGTGGAACTAACACTTATCACATGATTTAAAATACTTATTGGTGTTATCTTCCGTTGTTGGCCAAAATTATTCTTAATGGTTTATGTACTATGGAATGACCACTAAAGTTTCCTCTATAGTCAATTCTATGAACATCAAAAAGAGATTTTATATATTAACTTCTATAAGACATCATAAAAGCATGCCATTGGAATTGCAATAACAAAAAACTATTCTAAGAACAACATATATAATTGGTATCTTATGAATACAATCCTACGACTTAGCATTAGCCATATGTAGATAGGATTGATCATTGAGGATGCATAAAAGTTGTCATAACAAGAATCATCAAGAGGAATTTGGTAACTAGTATTATTGACCTTGATTGTATGCACAACCACTAGGCCATTAGTGATAGAAATAATAGGTTCATCATAGAATTTTACCATAAAAATTTTATTATAAATGTTTTCATGTGGTATGAACTTACTAGCTAAAGTGGCTAGGGAGTCAACATCAACATTCTGCCTTGTGGGGAATGGCTAATGGAATATTTTAAAGTATTAATTAAATTATTTGCCACTTGGTGTTAAGGAATTACATGGGAATATTTGATAGTATATTCATCAATTATTTGATGAACCACAATTTGAGAATCACCTAACACCTTGATGTGTTTAACATTCATATGTTGGGAACTCAAAAGTCTTGAATCTAGAGCCTTATATTCCAAAAATGATTAAGTGGAAGGTCATAGGAACAACTAGGACATTTGGAAACTTAAGAAAGATATTATATCTTTCTCCAAACATATTTTTTACTCCATAAAAGTAATGGATCTAAGTTTTAAGGTGAAGTTTTTTATCAGATTCTTGAGGAGTTGAAGGTGTGTACACTTTGTATTTAGTTCTTATTTCATGGTATCTCTTAGAAGACTATCAAGATTACAATAGCATTTTTTCTTGATTAATAATTTTATAGGGAGCATATTCCTAAACAATACTAGGGTAACGAAGGAAGGGCCATTATGTCATCATCACACAACATCCCTTGTAAGGGTTGTTGTATAGGGTAAGGAGATGATGTCAAATTATTACCAATTACCTAAGTCTTAATAGCTTTTTGTGTGGCAGTATGAATATGAAAATATTGCATAATAGTAATCCACTTTTTGTATTGTGTATCACTAGGGATGTAAGGCTTTTGTAATATCTGTCTTGAAAGATTAGTTTTGATGACCACATAACTTGTCCAAAATAATATGTAGTGTCATAATTTTTCCTTGCAAAGCATATAGCTAAGAAATATTTTTCCATGGGAGTGTATTGTGCTTTGGTAAAAATATGGTTCAACTAATATAATAAACGTCATACTACTTTTTGTTATTATCTTGTTGACAGAGGACAACTCCCAAGGAATTCTGATTAGCTGAAGATTAGAATAGAGATGGATTATTCGAGTTGGGTGGGTGAAGAGTTGGAGTATGCAATAGAATTTTTTTTAATTCTTAAAAAATATTCTTACAACTTTCATCCCACTTGAATTCAATATATTTCTTAAGCAAATAATCAATGGATAATATTTGAAATCTAACTTAGGGATAAATTGCCTAAAAACTCCAATATTTCCTAAGAAAGATTTAATATATCATATGGTTTTAGAGGGAGGAATATCATTAGTGGATTTTATCTTATCCTAATTGACATCTAAGCCCCTATGAGACACCATAAATCCTAGTAGCTTACAACTAGTAACACTAAATACACACTTCGTAGGATTAAGTATAACCTTATAGTGATGTAATCAATTATATATGACATGAAGGTCACCTAGATGGTCATCCTACTTTTTAGACTTATAAAATATATCATCTACATATAATTACACTATATTTCCTATTAAATAATGAAATACCATTGTCATAGGTTATTGATAAGTAGTATTGACATTTTTCAAACTAAAAAGTATGAGAATATAATAGAATGTACCCCAATGTGCAGTAAATATTCTTTTTATTTGATCCTCAATGTAAATCTAGATTTAGTTATACCTTAAATAGCCATTCATAACAAATAATATTCATATCCAATAATTTAATCTATGATAGCATTAAGGAGAAGAAAAAGAAAAGTTATCCTTGGGACAAACTAGGATGTTGTTTCTAAAATCATAGCAATTTTTTTTAAAGCAAAAAAACCCTTGCGGGGATGCCTTGGTCTGAGAGACCATGACCAGGGGGTTCTGCACCATCAAAGTCACCCGGGAGTCACGCCTGGACCTGCCTGCACTAACATTATCAATTGGATTTTGAGTACCCAATTCAACTTTTTGGTAGGGTGGAGATTCAAACCCGGGACCTCCCTTGGAGTATTTCTCTCTCCTCTCCAACTCACCTACAACACCTGGATAAAATCATAGAAAATATGAATAACATTATTTTTATTATTATTTTTAGGCACGTTGTTAGACATTCATCTTCATTAATCAAAAGGTATGATGAATTTGACATCTAACACCATTATTTTAATTTTTCATAGGTCTTGAAGTAGGGAATATAATCTTCTTTGCTTTTTTTAGACTAGAGTGATATCCTTACAAGTAACAATATTATGGAGAACCAAATTCTCATCCATCATGGGTATGTCAGAACATTATCAAGCAAGAACATCCCTATACTCATTAAGCAAGGAAGTAAACATGGATTGTTCTTCATTAGATCGGCCTATACAAATTTTAACTATGTGTGGTTGCTTAGGGTTCTAATATTAACATCTATGATAGGTTACACATTCATGATATTTCCTTCTTCAATATCATATAGAGCAAGGAGAAGATTCTCTAATTTAGAATTAATTTTAACCTAGAAAACATATTTAGACCTTTTATGCCTTCTCCATTGATGATTTGGCTCATAAATGAACCTTCTCTTATGATATAGTTGAGTAAGCATTTCCTATATAGCATATAGGAATTCTAGAATAGCTTCATAATTAGGTAAGGTTAGGAGGAAGAGAAAATTATCAAGAATTGTATCTATTAGTTATATTTCATGCCCCTTGACCTTAATAAAAGAGAGGATATGAGCATGGTATTAAGTATTGAGAAATATAGAAATATGTTTACCAAGGCAGGGTCTTATTTGCTTGTAAAATTTTATTAAATATTTAATGACAAACCTAGTTTTTAGGTCAATAAAAAACTTAGTTTCAATTAGATGCCTTGATAGATAAGAGGATGTAGGATCAATAAAATAATCAAGTCACTTTTTAGATAATATTTATAGATCTAAAAATAGACCAATAGGGATAGCGAGGAATACCTAAGTAGACTCTACTTTTTTAAAAATTGTAAGAACTATGATCACCATATTTGGGTACAATCATGTTTTCCAAGAAATACCATATTAAATGTTAGTCTAGGCATAGTGGGAGTTGTACAAGTCAAATAATCATCAAAGACTATAATAAAAGTAGGAATAGGCTTTGAAATAGGTAAACCACTAGTGCTAACTATGGTTATTTCTTTTAGTAGAAGTCTTAGTAAATATAGAAGAATTTTCAATAGATAGTGATCCAATAGTAGATTATAGTTGAAGATAATTCAAGACAATATAGTCATTAAAAGTTCCAAAAATAGAGTATACAAGATGAGAGTTTTGAAACTAATGGATTTTAGCCTTTGTTATATAACTAGAAAAGGGAATAATTATTATTTAACCTAACTTATGAAAATGTTTTTAAGAAGACATAACAAAAATATCAAGTGTTCTATGACTATCTAGCCTAGATTTATAGTTTTTAACATCTAGAATTTTGAAGCATACAATAACCAAAAAAATTATTGTTATTAATTACACAAAATATTATATCAATCCAGTCATCATATTGATCTAAAATAGGAACTACCATTTAATATACATGATAATGAACTAAACCTACCTTAACAATATAATTAGTAAAAGGAGCATTCTTATTTTCAATGTTAAAGGCTTGATTAAAATCATTATCTATATCACTATTGGTTTCCTCTCTGTGTTTTCGTTAACTACACAATGTGTTGTTTCAATTTGGTAGCATCCTTATGGGATTTATATAATTTGGTCAAAATTTGGTAAAACAAAATATAATATATCTGTTTAAAATTTAACAATGGTGGTAGATTATCTACTACCTCTTGAGGAAGGGAAATAACAACATTCATGTCAAGTTGACGATCCTTATATTCAGACATGTCTTGAGGGAATTTCAAGCAAAATTTAGAACACCTCTTACATATATTACTTCTATATGTCCATTGAGGCCCATTTTTATAGATTGGAAGCTTTTGTGTTTTAGAAGGAACAAAATAGTTTTTATGACTTGGAGGATGATGCCCCCAAGGATCTAATTCTACTTCTATGGTAAGAAAATTTTCATTATATATAATTAACCACTTCTATAATCCTTCTATAATCCTTCTATAATTGAACACCATAAAGTTCACTCTTACTTCTATAATCCTTGATAAAATTAAAAAACAAATGCAACCCATAGGATTTTTAGGTTTTCCATTATAAAAATAACAATGATTTCTAGTAGAAAGGGTATTTTTCCTAGGGATATTTAGAGTATCTATCATGGATAATAGCTTAATACATGTACTACTTCCTTCATCAACCACATCCTTATAGATTGCCATATTATTATGAACAACGAATATCATTAATGGTGGGTTATCATCCCTTGCTAAGAAATTAGAAGCACACCAACCATGTTTTTTAAGGAAATTGTATAACAAAATTAGGGCTAGTATGTGCAATAATACAAAGGTTTTGTATATGTGATTTAAAAGACTACATTTCATGAGACCTTGGGATGGTAGGCATAATGTTTGAAATACTTGATTTCGGTATCTCCATATCATCCAATAAGTCTCTTATCCTTTATCTTTGATAAGGATATTTCCTACGTAATTCTTAGTGTGGTACCTTACAAGGTATTGTACACAAATCTTCAACAAAATTCCATGCTTTTGTTTTATCAATGATAATTTTCAACAATGAATCTTTGGTTTGGGTAATGCACTATTTTATTTCTATTAAGGGCATAAAGATCACTACATTATGTAATGGTCATGGGATATCACTATTTTTATAAATGATAGGTTTTATAGACTATGTTGAGGTTTACTTAGATACATATTCTATGGTTTTAAAATATTTTTGTATCTTTAACAGTTTTTTATACGATTAAAGTAGGGTTTAAATTATTATCAATAATAGAAAGATTAATTATGACTTGAATATGTTATTTTATTTTATTTTTATTCCTAATAAGGTTACTTCATTTTATATAGGCATGTACTCCTAGTAACAATGACAATCTATTGTTCCAAATATGTAATTGTTTTTCTTTGCACCTATAGAATATTGGCATACTGAGATACATATGGTTGACTACAAATATATTCTCCATTTGGGCCAAGTTGTGAAAATACTTGATTAATTTGGGTGACATTTAAGAAGTGCTAGGTCAAGGATTTTAATTTTGGGACTAGTTACAATTTTGATTTGGACCCCCACCTTGGTTGCCTTGATTATAATTATATCCTTGATTTTTATAGTTTTGTTGGCCACACTAATTAAAACTTTGATCCTAATTTTGTTGTTGATTAGGATCTTATTTTTCATGGTTGGAGATTCGAGTGTTGTAGAGTGAGGATGGTTAAACCTCTTATAGAGATTATTTTTCCTTTAATTAAATAAAATAATACTATCATTATTAATTTTATCAATATTGAAGTTAGGACTAAAGGCTTGCCTAAGGTAGAACTTTCACAAATCTACACAAGTGAAATTATCATGACCACATGTTCCATTCCAAAAGTAAAACTTTCTATTATCATGCCATATAAGATCTTTAAAAAAATAATTAATATTATAGTTTTTTAGCTTAGTTGGTGGCCATATTTTGAGAATATATTCATGTGTCCATTTAGGCATCACATTCATAGATTTTGTACCACTTCCAAAATTTGGTTAACATATGGACATAAGATCCAACTCTCTTTAATTCATGAGAGGTATCTTGAAATAATACATTGTAAACACCATCCCCTACAATATTATTTAAGATTTTTAGGTTTTAGGGATTTTTGGCCTTCCTTTTTTTTCCCTAATACTCAAGGATCTAAAAAAAATGAATTTCTTTATCAAGGGAAGATAAACAATAAGAATCATGTTCTTCAATTTTAGCCAAAAAGAGGATCTAAGTTTGTTTATAAATATCATAGTAGTATCCTCGTGATTAAATTGATATTTGCATGGCATTTAAGTATATCCCACATTTTTTTAAAATTAATATTAGATTTGATAAGGTCTTGTTTTATGTTTACAAAAATATCCATTGCTTCCATAATACTCATATCATCATCAAACTCTTATTTTTTATTTTTATTTTTTAAAATATCTAGGGAATCAATGGAATGACTAGGTAAGGACTCAAACTACTGAAGAGCATTTCCTACCAAATCCCTAGTCATTAATTTTAGTAACACTTTCTCATTATGAAGTAAATCCCTATAATATGTCATGAAATTGTCTATAAATATTTGTACTTAAATAATCCTATCATAAATGAAATTAGGCAAATTATTAGATAGGTCTATAGCTTCCACATATGGGGCTAAAGACTAAGTTTTATAATTTCTCAATATTGGATCAGTTGACGTAGGCAAAGCCTCCCTAGGGTTAGCTAGAGGAGGAGGAGAAAGAGGAGCATTGGAATTCAATATTGAAGTAGGAATAACAACCAACACTACAAGGTTTCTATTTACACATAGATTTTGAGTAATATTGGTCATAAATTATTTTATTTGTTTGGAAATTCTCTCTTGAAAGCCTCTATTTATCTCTCAGTATCACATCTATGCCTTTCTAGCTAGTAAGCTAAAGGTTCCATAAGGATCATTATGTACATAGATAGATTTTTATCATGAGGCTAATTATTAGTGTTTATTTTTTGGGATTGACACTCGACATGCATTATCTATGCACACATCTATCTTTCCATGGTTGTATTTTGGCACAAATGTGGATGTGCCCTAACTGCATCATTAAGAAGTAGTTTGGGTTCATCGTGGTACTCATTTTTACTACTTACCACCAGAGTTCCTATAGATTTTTTAGACTCTAAAATAGATCCATAAGGTTTTTCAAATTCAATACAAGGGTTTTATTATTCTTCTATGTTAGAATATCTATTACTCTAATCCTTTATCTGAGGTTCACCATCATGGGAAAGTGAAAATGGATGGTTGATGTAATTTTGTAAGGTAATAAAAAGAGGTATATTATCTTCTATTTCTACAAATTTTAGAATACGCTTCTTCTCAGACCTATTAGGAATTTAAATGCCTTTGAAGAAGTTGAAAGAGCCATAAGGGTAAGTAGAAAATCTACTTAATGGCAACTAGGCTTTTACCAAAATATTTTACCCTTAAGCAAATAAACAATAAAAACCCTTACAACAATTAAAACTTAATTTTTGGTAAATCTCTAAGAGAAAGAGAAAAACTATGATAGTTTTATTCATCATGCAACAAAAGAAAAACACACAAAAAACCTTTAACGACTATTCTACTAATCCCTAGGGACTAAAAATGGAAAGAAAAACACTTAAAGTTGTGTACAAAAAAATGTTTATGAAAAAAGTTATATATCATACAATTATGGAAATTAATAAAAGATAAATCAAGCAAATTAAACAATGATAGCAAATAAATAAATTAATAGTAAATTCTATAAGCTATCTTAATTCAAGTATAAATGAAAAGGAATATTCAAGAATAAAATGTACTAAATTTATCCATAAAATTTTAATAACCTAAGGCTAATCCTAATGTGCTAAAAATAATTATTTAACACCTAGGGCATCAAGGAGCATATAATTCAAGAAAAAAGAAGCTCATTCCTACACTATGTTGCTTGTAATATCATCATAGTAAATAAGGAGAGATCACACATGGGACTTTTATAGATTATTTGACTTACCTTGAAATCTAATCCTCAAATGATTACTAGTAATATTTAGCTACAAATCCTAATAGAGCATCATATCCTCCTCTATGAAAGGTATTGAACCAATGACCAATGACTTTGGTTGTATTTGCAAGGTCATGAGAGAGAAACATAACAAAAATAGGGTGCATGATGTGGAATGAGTTATAAAAAATAAAATGAATGTAGTGTTAGTAATAAAATTATCAATAAGAAAATGTTTTTTTTTTTTTATAGTTGAATTAAATGTGAATGTATGGTGAGAAAATAAGGAGGTGAAAGGGGTATTTATTGGAGATAACTCTCCCTTTGGAATTGATGGCTCATTTTCTATTTTTTTAGGAACATAAAATCATAACTGTTAGTCCAAATGATACATAATGTGAACCATAGATAAAAGTATGATAACATCACAATCATGCATCAAAAATACTATAACAAATCAAACAACCAAACTTCCTAGTTAAAGTGGAATTTTTGGCATTGTCATTTTTAGGATGTGTTATTTGGGAGATAATATTAAAATATCCCTTAATGGTAACTCAATCATTATTATTTATGTTTTGTAAAAGTTAGAATAAAAAAAAAATGAAAGTTGACAACAAAATGATAATTGGGTGGAGAAAGGGAACCAAAACCACTATCCAACATGGCTTATTGGTTTCCTACGGAAGTTCTATCAATGTTAGTCCACCCTTATCCCATACATAGGAAGATGATACTCTCCACCACTTGTAAATTTAACTATTAGTGCTCTTTTAATAAATATAGACCCTTAATAATGAAACCATTGATATTTTACTAGTTGAATGACAAGGAATTACTTTCATATTTTTATCAAGAGTTAGATATCTAAAATACCTTTGTGTTTTAACCCATTTATTGCTTGAAAAATATACAAAAATTTAAAATAACCCTCATCCTGAAACTAAATTACAAAAGGAGACAAGCTTATCAAAGCTATTTTTATAAAAAATCATTTTGCCCTTATGTTTCTTAATTTTTAAGGTAGAATTGTCATATTAAAGTAACTCTATTTTATTTTTATGTTTATAAAATCATATATTATGCTTCTTAATTACTTCATAAATTGTATAAATGTCTCATAATACATTCACAATGTAAATGTTTATGATGACATCAAAACAAAATTAGAAAAGAAAAGAAATCATATTTTGTAGGAAGTTTGGTTGTTTGATTTATTTGAGTGTTTTTGATGCATGATTGTGATGTTAGCATATTTTTATAACTATGGTTCAAAGTTCTTTTGCAGATTTTTTGAAGAAAAATAAGCAAATACTAAAGAAGCACATACAACTACAATAAAAATGCTCTTTACAATTCCTTAAAAGATATCAACATCTCAAAGAGTAAATGGATGCTTTCCATAGTCAAAATTGAGGTCAAATATTATAATTGAGCAAAGGATGGTAGAATAAATAATATTATATAGAGCCAATCATGATTTGATCTATAAATCCATGGGTATTCACCCTATCCTAAATTATATACATTCATGGGTTCATCAAAACTAGGAGCCTCTTGGTGAGTATTCTTTGTGGTTTATTAGTAATGGATATTTTATTGTTAGTTTTTCCTCACTTGTCGATAGAAATAGGGCTTTCGAATCAGAAAAGAGGAATCATGGTTTGAAATGATTATTTGTTTAGCCCTAGAGAGTTTATTTTAATCCCCAAATTGAACCCATTATTGTCCTAGTTTGGATCCATTTGTATGCACTTCCAATGGAGTTTTGGAGTGAGTAGGTATTGGAAATCATCAATAATTTTCTTGGAAGATATTAGGATGTTTCTAGAGACACAATCTAAGGAAAAACAACCATTTATGTTATATTATGTTTGGAAATGGATCTTATCCAACCTTTGCCAACAGATGTGAAACTCAATCTTGTAGGACTATCTTGGATTTATCAATTGGATTATGAGGTGTTGCCCTTCAGGTATAGAGTTTACCACAAATATGGGTATTTGTCTTGTTCTTGCCTAAAAAATATGAACACAAAAATGGAGTCTCCTCTAGGAATGTCAAATCCTCCTAAGGAGGGTAATTAAATAGTGAATAAAAAATAGCTCTCATTTCTCAAGGAAGAGAAGCACATGGAGATGGTTTTGAATAGTCCAAAAGAAGAAGGTAAATGAAAAATATGGGAAAAAGCAAATCCATCTCAAGCCGTCAAATAACTATGAGATCTTCAAGATACTAGTGGACTAGTAAGAAGAATAATTCATGGAAGGAATGTATAGGAATAATTGAAACAATAAAAACCATGTTAAAGCCCCTCTTTCAGTTCCTCCTATCTTAGAGCAAGTAATAGAGTGCAATATGTTACCATAATCAGAGATTGTAGGGGTATTGATAGTGCATAAACAAGAGCAACCAATAATAAATATGTCATCATGGGTATGGTAGAAAATAATAGAAAAAAACCAAATCTAGGGATAATCCAAGTGGTGAAGAGATCAAAGAATATTAATTCTCAAAGAGTGGGTAGAAAATCAAATAAAGAATTGATAGTAGTTCAAGGAGATAAACTAATCATTGGGGGATTGTCAGGCTAATAGAATATTACTGGTCTCAAGGAAACTAATGATTATACAATCATGGAATATTAGGGGTTTTAATAGTAGAACCCATCAATCTATTATTCGAAGACTTCAAAAAAGTAATTTTTTTTTTGCTTATCTAGAGGAAAAAAATATCGTTGGATATTATGTGTAAAATAGTAAATAGGCTTTGGAGGGTCGATGGTCATATGGAATTGGTTGCCCACAGGGCCTTAGGGGAGATAGTTACCTTTTGTAAATCTCTTGAAGAAACAACAATAAAACATATAGCTTGGAGGGGTGTCCTCCAATCAAATTTTAGGAACAATGTGACAATTGAGAAGGTTTCAATCACAAATTTTTATGGGGATAAAAACCTAGATGGTCAAATTCATCAATGGAAAGAAGTCCATAATATGAGAGTATCAAGGGAGGAGTTAGAATGGATTATTATTGGGGATTTTATTGAAAAATTATCAATATATCAGGAAGGGGGAACCCTAATTTTGAATCCAAGGGATCGATTTATGACTACCTAGACCCATGCATTACACTTGGTTGATATTAAATATCCTAGAATCAAATATAATTGGACTAATAAGAGGAGGGATTCACATAGTAGGAAGGTGAAATTAGACCATATTTTGGTTTTAGAGGAGGCATTTGTGAAATGGAATCTAAAATTTTAAATTTCCAAGGGTTCAAATTCGGATCACTTTCCCATTTTTTTAAGGAGGATCAAGATATGACAACATCACAAACCATTCAAACTTGAAAATGTTTGGTTACATAAAGAAGAATTTCAAAAGAAAAATTGACAATGGTGGAAAGAGGAATGCCCAACATATGGGATATAAATGTTTAGACTCCAGAAGTAGCTTCATTATATTAAGGATCAACTAAAATAATGGAGGTGAGATAAAAATATGAAATTCCAAGTACAATTATCAAGGATCAACTAAAATAATGGAGGTGCGATAAAAAGATGAAATTCCAAGTCCAATTAGATCCATTGGTGGATAGATGAGATAAGATGTAAAAACACTCCATGGAAGGAATAATTATAGAGCAAATCAAAGAATACGATGATGCACTGCGTAAATAAATTGATAATATTGACAACCAAGAGGAGATCTATTGGAAACAAATATTAAGAACCACTTGGTTATTGGAAGGTGATATATATATATATATAATTTTATTTTTCCTTTCAATTCATAAAATTTAGCGGGAATCCTCCATAGAATGCATAATGCTTTATATTCAAGCTAATATTTTTGTAACTCTCCTATTGTTGATGGAGCCACATAATTTCTTATTTTTAAATAATAGTATTATTCTAAAGGAAAATGTTATACCATGAGTGATCAGTAAAAAAAAATATTTTAATTTGAAATCATCATGAACATTTGTATAGTGAATTTAATATGATTGTCCATATCCTCTATTAGATAGTCAAAGTTCTTTTGCATATTTGTTGAAGGAAATCGAGTAGATATTGAAGAAGCACAAAAAACTACACTATAATTCCTTGAAAAAGATAAACATCTCAAAGAGTCAATGGATGCTTTCCATAGTCAGAATTAGGTCAAGTATTGTCATTGAGCAAAGGATGGTAGAAGAAATAGTATTATATAGATCCAATCATGATTTGATCTATAAATTCATGGGTATTTGAACTACCCTAAATTTTATACATTCATGGGTTCATCAAAACTAGGAGCCTCTTGGTGAGTATTCTTTGTGGTTTATTAGTAATAAAATTTTTATTGTTATTTTTTCCTCACTTGTAGATAGAAATAGGGCTTTCAAATCAGAAAAGAGGAATCATGGTTTTACATGATTATTTGTTTAGCCCTGGAGATTGATTTTTGATCCCAAAATTGAAATAATTATTATCCTAGTTTGAATCCATTTGTATGCACTTCCAATGGATTTTTGGAGTGATTAGGTATTGAAAATCATAAATAATTACCTTGTAATATATTTGGGTGTTTCTAGAGATACAATATAAGGAAACACAACCATTTATGTGAGATTATGTATGGAAATGAATCTTAGCCAACATTTGCCAATAGAGGTGGAACTCAATCTTATAGGACTATCTTGAATTTATCAACTAGATTATGAGGTGTTGCCCTTCAGGTATAGAGTTTTCCACAAATATAGACATTTGGCTTGGTCTTTCCTAAACAATATGAACACAAAAATAGAGTCTCCTCTAGGAATGTCAAATCCTCCTAAGGAGGGTAAGTCAATAGTCAATAAAGAAATAACTATCATTTATCAAGAAAGAGAAGCACAGGGAGATGGTTTTGAATAGTCCAAAAGAATAAGGTAAATGAAAAATATGGTAAAGAGGAAATCTAGCTTAAGCCCTCATATAAGTATGAGATCTTCAAGATACTAGTGGACTAGTAAGAAGAAAAAATCATGGAAGGAGTGGATGGGAATAATTGAAACAATAAAAACCATGTTTAAGCCCCTATTTTAGTTCCTCCTATCTTAGAGCAAGTAATAGAGTGTAATATGTTACCACAATCAGAGATTTTAGGGGTATTGATAGTGCATAACCAAGAGCAAACAATAATAAAATATTTCATCATGGGTATGGTAGAAAAGAATAGAAAAAATCCAACTCTAGGGATAACCCAAGTGGAGAAGAGATCAAATAATATTAACTCTCAAGGAGTGGGTAGAAAATCAAATAAAGAATTGATAGTAGTTCAAGGAGATAAACTAATCATTGGGGGATTGTGAGGCTAATAGAATATTACTGGTCTCAAGGCAACCAATGATTATACAATCATGGAATATTAGGGTTTTTAATAGTAGAACACATTAATATATTGTTCAAAGACTTCAAAAAAATTAAAAACTTGTTTTTCTTATCTAGAAGACAAAAATATTCTTGGATCTTATGTGTAAAATAGTAAATAGGCTTTGGAGGGTCGATGGTCATATGGATTTTGTTGTCCACGGGGCCTTATGGGGGATAGTTACCTTTTGTAAATATCTTGAATGAACAACAATAAAAAATATAGCTTGGAGGGGTGTCCTCACATCACATTTTAGGAACAATGTGACAATTGAGAAGGTTTCAATCACAACTTTTTATGGAGCTCAAAACCTAGATGGTCAAATTCATCAATGGAAAGAAGTGCATAATATAAGATTCTCAAGAGAGGAGTTAGAATGGATTATTATTGGGGATTTTAATGCAAAATTATCAATATATCAGGAAGGGGAACCCTAATTTTGCATCCAAGGGATCGATTTATGAATACCTAGATCCATGCATTACACTTGGTGGATATTAAAAATCTTAGAATCAACTATAATTATAATAATAAGAGGAGGAATTCACATAGTAGGAATGTGAAGTTATACCATTTTTATTTTCAGAGGAGGCATTTGTGAAATGGAATCTAAAATTTTAGATTTCCAAGGTTTCAATTTCAGATCACTTTCCCATTTTTTTGGAAGGGGGGTCAAGATAGGGCAACATCACAAACCACTCATATTTGAAAAATTTTGGTTAAAAAAAGAGGAACTTCAAAAGAAAATTCCACAATGGTGGAAATAGGGATACCCAACATATGGGACAACAATTTTTAGATTACACAAGTAGCTTCATTATGTCAAGGATAAAATGAAATAATGGACGTGAGCTAACAAGATGAAATTCCAAGTCCAAAGAGATCCATTGGTGGAAAGATGATATGAAGTGCAAAAAAACTTCACAGAAGGAACAATTATAGAGCAACTCAAAGAAGAGGGTGATGCACTGCGTAAAGCAATTGAGAAAATTGACAACCAAGAGGAGATCTATTAAAAACAAATATTAGGAACCACTTGGTTATTGGAAGGTGATAGAAACATCAAATTTCTCTATTAGGTTACTTGTTCTAGGAGATAGACACATAAGACAGAAGCTATTCAAGATGAGAATGGACACTCCTTTGATACAATCCTAGGTATGCATTTCCATTTTGATAAATTGTTTAAGGAAAGTATGGTGTGAGACAAAGAGGATAAAAAATAAGTTCTTGCTATCATACCCTTTATTATCTATGAATAAAAAAATTAGGCCCTACTTAAACCTATTGATAGAGAGGAATTTAAATAAAGTAGTCTTTGGAATGAGTACAAAAAAACCACCAGGTCCAATGACTTTCTAGTTAAATTTTTTCAGACCTTCTAGGACAAGTTGGAGAAGGATGTAATGGTTGTGGTCTTCTTCAACCTTGATCAAAGGCTTCAAGAATTTTTTTAGAGATCTAGGGATTCATGAGAACTTCTCTCCCAATGATATATTTGGGGGTCTCTTTGCAATTTAAAAATATAAAGATAGATATCTGGAGGAATCTTGTGGATCATGTCATTAGTCTCACACATGGTCAAGCTATGGAGTATATTATATATATTTTTAGTCCATCATTCAGGACATACCAATTTATAATTTTTCTACCCTTGCTTCCCCACATACCATATGAAAAGAGTTGCATAGGATGGCTAGAAACGTTTTATGGGGAGGAGTAAACAGAGAGAGTAAATAGGCCTTAGTAAATTGGTAGAAAGTAAGCCATATCAAGGCAAAGAAAGATTTGGGACTAAGAAAATTAGAGTTAAATAATAAAGCATTAGCTAGAAAGCTTTACTAGAGGTGGATATTCCAACCAACTTCTTTATTTAGTAGATATTTAACTAGTAAATATTTGGTATAGGTGAACCCGAATGAGGTGAGTCATTTCTCTTTGGATGGTAATGGGTCCTTAGTGTGGAAGACTCTAAAGTTAGGATCTTTGATAGTGAAATATGGATTATTTTTGAAAGTGGGGATAGGAGAGAATGCATGCTTTTGGACAAACACATAAGATCAATACCCACTTATCATTGTTGAATTTCCAAAACTACAACTAGTAAAAACATCTATGGAAAGCAAGGGTTGGATCTAGATTAAAAGTTATTTCAACACTATTCACCTAGTGGATTACAGGTTTAAGTAGTTTAAGAAGTTAGATGAGTGGCCAATTCCAATCCCTCTAGAATTGACACTCATCATGACTAAAATATTAGCAAAAATATTTCTCATAGGTAGAGATGAGGAGAATGAATTATCTTGGGGCTATGGGAGTCTTGGAGTCTACACAATGAAGGATGGATATGATAAGATCCTTCCAAAACCTCCTCATGTATATCAAGTGAGGATTGGAAAAATATTTGGTATTCCAAGGGTTGACCAAAAGTAAACATCTTTATCTAGCAGGTCATGCACAATGGAATTCTTACTTTTAATAATCTCAGGTGTACACGAATCATTGGTCCAAATCAATGTATTTTATGCTATAAAATCAAGAAAACATCTGACCACTTGATGTTTAAGTACCTATTCACGCACCAAATATAGGAGCAATGTTTTTTAGCTTATAAAATCTAAGCCAATGGTGATTTGAATTGGATAAATATTTGGGAAAGATGGAAGAGGGGTAGATTTAAATATGAATCTCTTTGTATTAGGTGGAAGCTTGGATTAAAATTCATATGGTGGTAAGCGTGGTTGGAGAGAAATAGAAAATTTTAAAGAAATATTTTCATCCTTGGATGGTGTTTGGTAGGTCATTTGGAGCAAAGTCACAAAAATTGTAGTAGTTTATGCTAAAGAGAAAACTCGGGATGATATAGGGATGATGGAGAAGGAAGTTGAAGTGCAAGAGGATCAAGACAAAGCTAGTTGGAAAACACCCCCAAAAGGTTGGATTAAAATTAATACTAATGGATCTACAAAAGATAATCTAGGTAGAGTTGGAATTGAAGTGGTCTATAGAAATCATGTTGGGACAATGCTCTATTGGGAACTACAAGTCTTGGGTAGGACCATGAGCAATGAAGTAAAAACCTTAGCTATCAAATTTGCTTCTATATGGGTAGTAAGACAAGGTTATAGGAGGATAATCATAGAATCAGTTTTTCAAATCTTAGTAAGGGCTCTGAATTGCATGAGGGGCATTGCTTTAGAGATATTATGTTGAGGATTTTTGTCACCCAAATTAATTAATTTTGTAGGGAATTAGATAATGTAATTTCGCTTTATGTGGGTAGAACTCTGAATAAAGTGGTAAACTTCTTAGATAAGATGTGTATCAAGAAGTAGGTAGGGGTTCAGTGGTATAGTGGTATGACTATTGAGGATGAGAGGAGTAGGCAAGTTGATGAGCAAATCTAGTGTTTAACTAATTTGGACAACCATTGCAAATATATGGTTTAAGGGATTTGGCTCCAATGTAGTTCTCATTTTACTATTGTAAATAGGTATTCTCACCACCTAAGGCTAGGAGGAGTCTCATACCACCAACTTGTAAATGATCTTGTTTTATTATAATTTTTCAAATTATTTTTCAAAAAAACTTTGGAACATTATTATTGTCTCTTATGTAATGTTTATAGGTATGGTGTTCATCATGGGATGTATGTATGACAAGTAAATGGAAACATATTAGTAATAATATTATACACACAAAACGGCAAGGGAGTTAACATAAGAGATCTATACTGATCTATGATAAATAAAAGTCCATATAAACTATTAATTTTATAATTTCTCAACATTGGATTAGTTGATGCAGGAAAATATTCCCTAGGGTTAGCTAGAGGAGGAGGAAAAAGAGGAGAACTGGGATTAAATATTAGAGGAATAACAACCAACACTACAAGGTTTCTATTTACACATAGAATTTGAGTAATTTTGATCATCAAGTCTTGGAAAATTCTCTCCTAGAAGACTTCATTTATCTTTCAGTATCACATTTATGACTTTGTAGCTAGTAAGCTAAAGGTTTCCTAAGGATCGGTATGTACATAGCTAGCCTTTTATCATGAGGCTCATTATTAGTGTTAAATTTTAGGGATTAGCACTTGATATGCATTATCTTGCCATGGTTACTATATTTTGGGGCAATTATGGATATGCCCTAACTACCTCATTAAAGGGTAGTTTGTATTCATCATAGTATTCATATTTTCTACTTAACACCTAATTTCCTATAGTTTTTGGGACCCTACAATAGATATATGAGGTTTTTCAAAGTCAATACTAGTGTTTTTTTTTCTTCTAAGTTAAAATACATATTAGTCTAATCCTTTATCTAAGGTTCATCATCATGAGAAAGTTGAAAAGGATGGTTAGTGTAATTTTGGAGGGTAATAAAAAAGGCAAATTCTCTTCTATTTCTAAAAATTTTAGTATATGCTTCTTCTCAAACCTAGTAGGAATTCCAATGCCTTTGAAGATGCTGAAAGAGCCATAAGGGTAAGTAGAAAATCTAGTTAAGAGAAGATAGGCTTTTACAAAAATATTTAACCCTTAAGCAGGTAGACGATAAAAACCATTACAATAAATAAAATTTGATTTTTGAAAAATCCCTAAGAGAAAGAGAAAAATGATAGTTTTATTCATCATGCAACAAAAGAAAAACACACACAAAACCTATATAAACTATTCTACTAAACCCTAGGGGCTAGAAATGGAAAGAAAAAACTTGAAAGTTGTGTACCCCAAAATGTTTATGAAAAAGAGTTATATATCAAACACTTATGAAAATTAATACAATATAAACTGAAAAACTTAAATTATGATAGCAAAGCAATAAATTAACAATAAATTCCATAAAAAATCCTAATTCAAGTACAAATGAGAAATAATATTCAAGAATAAACTGTACTAAAGTTATCCATAAAATGTTAACAAGATAGGGCTAATATTAATGTGATGAAAATAATTATTTAACACCTAGGGCATCAATAAGAATAAAATTCAAGAAATAAAGAATCTCATTCCTACACTATCCTACTTGTAATGTCATCACAATAAATAAGGAGAGATCACACATAGGATTTTTATAGATTGTTTGACTTGCTTTGGAATCCAATCCTCAAATTAATCTTTAGCTAAAAATAATAGCAAAGCATCTATCCTCCTCTATGAAAGGTAGCAATGGTTGATGAATTTTGTTGTACCGATAAGGTCAAGATAGAGAGAGAAACATAGAAAAATAAGGTACATGATGTGGAAGAAATAGAAGTAAATAACATGAATGTATTGTTAGTAATAAAATTATTAAGAAGTGAATATTTATTTTTTATAATTGAATTAATGGTAAATGTATCATGAGAAAATGAGGAAGTGAAAGGGGTATTTATAGTATATAACTCTCCTTTTGAATTTGATGGATGATTTTCTCTTTTTTAAGGGACATAAAATCATAATTGGTAGTCCAAATGATACATCGTTTGAACTATAGTTATAAAAATATGCTAACATCACAATCATGCATAAAAACACTAAAATTAATCAAACAACCAAACTTTCTACTTAAAATAGAATTCTTGGCATTGTCATTTTTTAGGACGTGTGATTGGAGGACAAATATCAAAATATCCCTTAATTTTAACTCTATCCTTATTTTTTAGGTTTTTCAAAAGTTATAATAAAAAGGTATCATAAAATATGGTAAAAAATTAATGAACCAAAACAACTAGCCAACATGTCCTATTGGTTTTCTACACAAGGACTAACAACGTTAGTCCACCCTTATCCCATAAATAGGAATATAATACTCTCTACCACTTGTAAAGTTAACTATTAGTGCTCTTTTAAAAAATATAGACCCTTAATAAGGAAACCATTGATATTTTACTAGTTGAATGATAAGAAATTACTTTCATAGTTTTATCAAGATTTAGATATCTAAAATACCTTTGTTTTTTGTCCTAATTCTGGCTTGAGTAATATACACAAATTCAAAACAAACATCATATTGAAACTAAACTACAAAAGGAGACAAGATTCTCAAAGCTATTTTTATAAAAAAAATAATTTTGCCTTATGTTTCTTAACTTATAATGTAAATATTGTCATATAAAAGTAATTCTATTTTGCTTCTATGTTTATAAAATCATAGATTATGCTTATTAATTACTTCATAAATATCTCATAATATATTCACAATGTAATTTTTTATGATGATATCAAAACAAAATTAAACAAGAAAAAGAATCATGTTTTGTCTATGTATCTCATATTACATTCACAATACAAATGTTCATAATAATTTTAAATTAGAAGAAAATAATTTATTGATCACTCATGGCATAAATTTTTCCTTTAGAACAATGCTAATATTTAGAAATAAGAAATTATGTGGCTCCATCAACAATAGGAGAGTTACAACAATATTATATTAAAAATAAAGCATTTTGCATTTTATGGAGGAATCCCATTAAATTTAATGGCTTGAAAGAAAAAATAAAATTATATATATAATATAATATATATATATATATATATATATATATATATATATATATATATATATATAAGTAAATAAAAGAATCATATCTAAATTTGAAACATTATTATTGTCTCTTGTGAAATATTTATAGTCATGGTGTTCATCATAGGATGCATTTATGAAAAATAAATGGCAACATATTAGTTCTGAGTATTATACACACAAAAAAACAAGGGAGTGAACATAAGGGATCTATATTGATCTATAATAATTAAATGTCTATATAAACTATTAGAATTAATGTTTAATAGTGCTTTTAGAGGAAACCTAGGCTATGTCGGCGTGTTTTTTCCAAATTCGCAAAAGAAAAAAATTTACTCACATACTTAGCATCACATGGAACTTTAGCTTATGTAGATCTTACAACACTTCTTAGCAAAATTATGATAGAAAATGGAAAATGTTTGATATATATTTGAACTAAGATTTAAAAAGTATTAGTACTATAAAGAAAAATGGTTGTGATCCATTTGATTTACAATATCATACAAGTGTTTCATATTTATTGGGTCCATCCTCAGTCCATTTTTGACTTATTTGTCTAGTGGCCTTCTCCTTTTTTGAATAGGCGTCTTAGGTATATGTGGAAGATCTGCCTTCATCACTACTTATGGCAGATATGGTTGGAAAGGAATCGTCGGGCCTTCTTGGATAAGGTTTCTCAGTCATCCTCTGTCCTATAAAAAATTTTAGTATATGCTAATGAGAATGCTTGTTTAGTGCCTGCAGCATCTAGACCTCCAAATCCTTTTGAAGCTTCATTAGGCCGATCAATAAACTTACCTCTCATCGGCCTCAATCATCCTCAAGTCTGTCCTAGAACCATGATCACATGGACCCCACCCCCACTAGGGTGGATTAAGTTAAATTTTGATGGGGCATCTAGGGGCAACCCAGGTGAAGTTGGGGCTGGTGGCTTACTTAGAGACCACAAGGGTGAGGTGCTTGTAGCTTTTGTTGAACATCTTGGAGCTCAAACTAACAATGTGGTGAAGCGAGGCGGTTTGGAGGAGCCTCAAGGTGGCAGAGAATTATCCATGGAAACTGTTGGTGGAAGGTGATTCTATTATTATTATAAATCTTCTAAATAACACTAAGAGAGCTCCTTGGAGATTTGATGACTACATCCACGAAGCAAGGGCTCTAATTCATGATCGACCTGAGGCCATAATTTTGCATACCTTCCGGAAGCAAACATGGCGGTGATAGGTTGGAAAATGAAGGCATTGTAGCAACAAATTTGATCACGTGGACTGAAAATCTTCCTCATGCGGTCTCAATGGTGATAGATAATGAAAAATTTTATATTGGAAGGCTCAAAGTGGATTTTGTCTTTGTTAGTTCTATTTTGCGTCTTTCTTTTCTGATGGCCATAATATTAGGCTTCCATAGTTTAGTTTGGCTGTATTCTGTTGGAAGAGTAGGTCTTGGCCCTTTTTGTTGTCAATTTAAACTTTTAGGGCTTGGCCTTTGTCCAGTTGGTCAGTGGACCCTATTTTGTAAAATGGTTTTGGGTCAACCAGTTAAAACCCGGTGTTAATTATAAATATTCTCTTACTTACCAAAAAAAAACAATATCATTAATTATTATCCATTAAGCATTGACATAGACATAATCTTAAAAATGACAAACATATCTATAAAGAATAAAATAAAGTAATGCTTAAGATGATCTTTAAATAAATTTTAAATCTTAAAAGCTAATAAATTAAAGAAGATTTTATCTTTTAATAAAAATCATATGAAAAAATTATTTAAAAAACAATAATTTCAAAGATATACAGAATATCTATAATACAAACATAAAATCTGATTAATGTAATAACAAATATAATGTTCAAATATTTTGATGAAAACAAATCATACCTATTTTATTTTAAAATAATAAACAAATAAAATATAAAACAATAATCTCTACATATTAATACCTATTTATCTACATCTCAAAGATGAAATGCAGATGTTTATTTAATATTTATAGGCATCTAATGCATGCACATTTAAACCAAAAATTTCTGGGATTTTTGTCCTCTAGGTCCAAAAAAAAATTGTTTTATTGGACCATCCATTGCCACGCCATAATTTTTTTTTTTTATTTGAAGATGTTCAATAGATTCTCGCTTAGGCATGGAGGGTGCCGGCTAGAATGTAACACAAACACTTTTGCAAGTTTTAAGATAGACAATCGTCTATTTCATTTAGGCTCCTGTATCTAGAGATTTTGGTGGTTAATTCTTGGATGCTAATGGCTCCCATATAATTTAATTTTTAATATATAATAACAGTTTATTTTTAATATATATCAAATTTAAGTATGAATTAAATTTGGATCTTAAAAAAAATTAATATAACAAAAATATGGTTTTATTATTTTTATCTTTCACATTTATATAATTTTACATATTAAAAAGCATTAGTTTATTTTTTTAATTTTTAAGAAAATTTTATATTTAAATCTTATAAAAAATTACATTCAAATCAATATAATATTATATAATCATAATATATTTATTTGAAAATAATATTATATAATCATAACATATTATAAATAGCATTCATATCAATCTAAGTCCTGCAACAAATTTTAAAACATACCAAATCAACATAGCTAATTATGATTAATCATAGTATAATATAAATGACATTAATATCAATCTATGTTATATAACAAATTTAAAAACATATCAAATCAAGATAATATTATATAATTATAATTATAGTAGAATATGTTTTTAAAGGTTAGGTGGATTCTCTTTGACTAGACATTTAGGCATTTACTAAGAAGAGACCTAGGTTTAAACCTTAGGGTATGTCTGTTGGTCTGATCCCAAGCTATGGGTGATTTTCCTATGTCATGTCATTAACAACAGGGTGATATAAACTTGTTGGAAGCATCTACTAGTTACTAAAAATATTGTAGATGTAACTACTCCCTTATATCAAAATAATAATAAATTTGTTTACATTGGTTGTATAACAAATTATGAATTATACCAAATCAAAATAACCATAATATAATATAAATTGAATTCATATCAATCTGTCATATAACAAATTTTAAAACATACCAAATCAATAAAGTGCAATATAATCATTTCATATCAATCTATCTCATATATCAAATTGCATTCATATTGAATATGTGCCGTATAACAAATTTTAAAACATACCAAATCGATAAAGTACAATATAATCATTTCAATAAAATACAATATAATCATTTCATATCAATCTATCTCATTCCTGTCAATCTATGTTATATAACAAATTTTAAAACATACCAAATCAATAAAGTACAATATAATCATTTCATATCAATCTATCTCATATAGCAAATTTTAAAACATAGCAAATTGACTGTAACAAAGATCACCCATCCATCAGGCGTGTGACTGTAACTACATCATAATTTTATGTTGACTCGCACACAAAATATGAGAAGGCCAGAATTCTGTCTTGGCGATCATGCTTTAGAGCAAATAGATCAAACCAGAAGGCCAGAATGTATACCGTATATGTATACCCTGTGCCTATAAATCCTGCCCCTTGTTTTAAAGTCAAGTCTAAGCCGAATAACTTGGGATCTGTTGGATCTGACAATCATGATGATCGGATAAGCCCTCCTATAGAGCGGCAAGCACTTGACCAAGTCTAATTCAAAGGAAATTTTATGGGAACATGATAGATAGTAAGTGTTTAATGAAAGACAATAATATATATATATATATATATACTAACTCTGCTGAATCTAACGATAATACTTTACTGGAAATTTGGATAAGATTTTACCACAAAACAGCACAAACAACATGAAAGAAATTTCACCGGAACCTGCAGTTTAAGCCTAGGTAGTTCGGTAGCTATTTTCGGTTCCGTTAATAGTATCACCGCTGATCGCTTCACCTGTCTAAGACTTATGAGAATTCTTCGTTTCTTACTTAATTTTAGGTAGTTAAGCGCCTCTCCTATAGGAGATAGATGTAAATCCAGAAGAATCTGGCCATCAACAGAATTAAGACATGCATGCATCCTAGTTTCACATGACCGACCTCAAATATATATATTTCTGTCACTGAATCCTTTTGAAAAAACCATTTACCATTTATAAGGAAGACGTGGAAAAACCTTTTTTTTTTTTTGGTACTTATAACAGTGTTCGCCTGCTGAACTGGTCTTGCCAAGAGAAAGGGATCTCTCACAAGTAGACTTTTCTCGCTGACATGGAAGAAAAATTCATCTTTGCATATGAGAACGCAGTAAGTCACTAGGAGCATTTTCACAAACGATTTCTTTTTGCTTTCTTCCTTTTTTTTCCTCATTTTAATTATGTATACGGAAACTGATACCAGAATGGGTACTGTCAAGAGTGTCAATGGGATGGCAACCTATATCATTTTTACAGAGAATTGCCCTTATAAGACCATGTTTATATAATTTAAGTGGTTTATAAACCCATCATTTTTCAAATTTTTTGGTAATTGGTAGTAGGCATACAAATCTAAGCCTAAGCATAGAGGTGTAAGTAAGCCCTTGATCTGGACTATATCTGAGTTCTCAACTGTATTAACATCAAAATGGCTTCTCGGTGGAAGGTATAAACCTAATTCTTGAGCATTTTTTTCATATATGATTCCTCAATACCAAGTAGCAGCACATTCATAAAAATATTTAACCATCTTATTGTGATACTATTCTTCTACAAATTGGGTTTTCAAAAGAATTTTGTTTGTTGTGATACAAATATTTAACCATCTTACTTTCTAAAGGATTTATTGTGATACTATTCTTCTGCAAATTGGGTTTTCAAACAATATAATCCTGCGGAAGAATTTTGTTTGTTATGATACAAATTAATACATAAATATGATTTGGTGATATATATAATATTTATGTTCATTGGGTGAAATATATTGGTTGGAAGAATTTCGTTTGTTGTGATACAAATTAATTCATAAATATGATTTGGTGATATATATAATATTTATGTTCATTGGGTGAAATATATTGGTTGTATTTAAGGGTTTCTGGAGCACAAAGGTCATGTCGGAGACGATCCCAGTACCAGAAAATTCAGATATGAACAATCCCCAGTGGCCGAATGTGAACCTTGCCGACAGTATTTTGATTTCCATAGATCCTCACATAGTGTATCTGAGGCGGTGTATTACTGTGGCGGGTAAGGATCTGAATATGGCCACCAGTAGGCTGTTGCGGATGCATTTTGAGCAGTGCGGGAGAGTCGAACGCGTGACGTTGAATAGCGGGCGTCCGTGTGCATATGTAGAGTATGCGGAGGAGCAATCCGCAGTCATGGCCATCCTCACTCTGAACCGTTCCAGGCTTCAGGTTTATGGAAATCCGCTTACTGTTCTGCAATTAAATGTGACCCGCACATGTTTCCGCGTTCACCCTTTTCCTGGGCCGTTAAGAACACCATTTTGATTCACTGTATCTTTTATAGGTATATTAATTTGGATGAGGTCTGTTAGGCATACAAGACCTTAGATTACAGAGGACATTTCTAGTGGAGGACACTTTCAAATATTGAAGAGACAAGAATCTTTGACAGCTTTACAAGGGCTCCTCCACCCTTTATTCTGTCAATACCGTTCCTAAATTTATGTAATTGTAATTATGCTTTTTAAATAGATGGGAAAGGAATGCACCTTTCATGGTGATGGTCATCAATTTCACCAGACAACATTTTTATCAAATGCTATTTCTTTAGGCAAGATGACTGTGTTAAGTATTAGGTTATTTCTCTCAAGTAAAACCATTGAAGTAATTTACTTCCTTTTCAATTTAAGTTATAATTTTACTTTATCCTTATCAAATGCTATTTCTGCAGGCAAGATGACTGCGTTAAGTCTTATGTCATTTCTCTCAAGGTGATCTATCATTCAATTTATCATTATTATCTTATAATAAACTCAGCAAAATCACACACTCTCTAGAAAATAACAAATAAAAAAATTTAAAGTCCATTTGGCCTCATTTTTTTTTTTTTTTCTGTATGTTTGACTATGAATAAATTCAGAGGAAATTTCAATCATATTTTACAGAATTTGGGCAATTTTTTGGGATCAAATCTAGGGATTGTTTTAGTTTTTTTCAAGTTTACAGAGGAAATATCAATTATATTCTATAGATTTTAGATAATTTTTTTGGGATCAAATCTAGGGATTGTTTTAGTTTTTTTTCAAGTTTTCATTTTTGTTTGTTATTCCACAAGCATGTAGGCTAGTCCCTAAGGCATTAGATTAGTTAATTATTTATCACTTTTATTCTTTCCTGGGAAAAAAATATATGGATTGTTTGGGTGAAGTTTATGAAACTACCATTAGCAATAATGACCCTCAACTAAATCCAAGTGTAGCCCCATTGACTGCTTCAAGTGAGAACGCACATGCATTTGTACAAAGAGACCTAGTGTGGGAGGATTGAATTAAAAGAAACTTATCAATTCAAGTTTTTGTAGATACTATGGAATGGACATGCAAGGAGCTATCGGTAATCTCAAATAGCATTTGCTTTGGTAACCAAGGCATGACATAAACCCTCACCTTGGAGAATATGGTTTGATAAAAAATGAAGTAAAGGCTTGACTCTTTAACAAAGAGACCAAAAAAAAAAAGCATAAAAGATCAAAATTTGTAGTGGGATATCAAGTAGGGATTGGGATATCAAGTAGGGAGTCAGACCTCTTTGTATGAGAATAAGGCTAGATCAAAGGATGTTTATGTCAAGAAAAAAAAAACAATCTTAGCCCTTGTATATAACAAGGAAGTGAGATTCAAAGGAGTGCAAATATTGGATGAAGATATTTAGAAAATGGGTTAAACAATTTTTAGAAAATATTTCAATGGGCTATTGTTGGATGAGTATGTAATGAATATTTATGCTCTTATAGGGACTAGTTATTTTGATAGTAGATATTCTCCTACATAAATAAAGTTGTAAAGTTAGGACCAATGTTTGGTAGGGATAATACTAAATTATTTCTAGATATATAGACTAGGTCATAAATAATTAAAAAGAGGTTGATCAAATATATAAGAGGTCAAATTCACAAATGACATATATTAGTCTCCCCACGTAATCTTTTCATATTCCTAGGAAATTGGCTAGACTCTCTTCTTTGCTTGTGTTGATTTTTATAGGTTGTTGATGGCTACCTTATCCTCTTCATACATAGAAAACTATACAAGAAATTATCATAACAAGTTCTTGAATCTCTTAAGAAAATAGCATGGTACTTGACAGTACCCCTTCAAAATCAAACATTGTTAGACTTGGAAAATATTTTTAGGAGCAACCCCTCATTATTAGAAATATCATGAAAGGTAATGTGAAACATATCAATGTGGTTTGTGAGGTCTTTATTTTCCTCATAAATCTAGAACTTCAGATTTTAAAGGTTTATAGGAAAGACCCTACAAGTTATGGTTGAATATAAAAGTTGGTTGTAGTGGTCTCCAACCTTTGAATCAATGCCAATTCTTGATAGTTCCTATTTTTTGTTTTAGTTGTTCTATTTGAGTGATAAAGGCTTACATTTCTATAAATATTAGACTAGGATTATAAAGAGTACAATGAGATGGGATGACTAGATTCTGAATTTAATATATTATATAAAAGGAGTTGGAAATAGGTTCATGAGAAGATGCTCTAGAAATATTATTTAAGATCCTTAAATTTATGGTGTATTCTTATTGAAGATGAGGAATAAGAATTGTTGAATCAAAATTTTAAAACATTTGGGGAATCATATTAGAGTTTTATATTATTATGGGGACCTCACTTGAATTCCCAAATGTATTAAGAACTAGTTGGAAAAATGATAAGCCTATCCCATACCAACTTGTGAGGTTAAATGAGTATTATTTATCTTAACCTTATAGGATTTGAGAAACTATGCAAGAGAGGGTATAATACTTAAGATGTCTTGGTAATATCTGGATAGGTTTAACTTGTATAACCTCTTACAATTATAAATATATAGATGGTAGTATAGATGTGATTGCAATACCATGCTTTGGTATTGACATGGTGATATTGATCAATACTAAATATTTTTCATAAATATATGTATTTTCATGGGAAATTTGGATAGCAATTGGTAATGTGAAGGAAAATCAATACTTGAGATACTATTCCATTTTAACCTTATGTTTATTAATTAAATGAATATAACATCATATTAATTGAAGGCTATCATTTTTTCTCATACTAGATTGGGCTAGATGGGAATGAGCCACCAAGATCATCATTTTCATTGAAAGTAGGATTCTAATAGTTATCTAAGTGGGTATTTTGTATTATTCTTGAATTAAACGAGGATAACCAATATCATGGGCTACACCACTTATAATTTTTACTTTTTGGCAATAATAATTAATTCCTAAAGTGAATTATCAAAGGTATTGGACTTAGGTTTAGGTGATCTAGTTTAATGTTCTTTTAGATTTTATATCTTATTGTTTTTAGACTTCTAAAGGTAATTTTGATAAATAAAAAATAAATAGAATAAATATCATAACTTAAACCTATCACTCCCCCTTCCTATATGGTAATCATTATGATATACCTCAAATACCTCTTTATAACAACTCCAAAAATCTCTATATACCAAGGTATTTTAATATAGCCATTGATACGAGGGAGGTATTATATAAGAGTAGTAGAGTTAGTAAACATAAGAGAAATGGTGTATGCCAAACAAATTAGATATGTGGATGGTATGATGACATGTTAAAGATCCTATGATATATCAAAGGCTTAAGTATTGGTGTATGCCACCTCTCACTTCATTATCCATTTTATGGGAAACCTGGCTTCACCAAGAATAATATACACATTATATAAAAAATGTTAGAGAAGAAAAAGTGAAGTGAGATAATATTTGGTTCAATAATCCTCCTATATACTTTAGTAAAAATATAGGATTAATAAATTAAGTTAAAAGTGGATTTGTTTATCTTTAGTTCAAGATATGAATACGACACAAGTCTTTGTAGTAAAGTTACAATTATAAGTAAAAAATATAGAATTCAAGTACTCTGAGGAAGCCAGAAATGAAACACATTCCATTTTAGTTTCAAATGTAAAAATGCTTTGAAAGGAAATTATATGTCTTTCAACTTCAAATGCATAAACAAGAAATTGTAACCTTTTTCTTTTTATTTTCTTTTTCAATTTAAAGATTAAATGTGACTTATATGATATCTTAATTCCCTGAAGTGAAATTAAATTACAAGTATAGGAAGGTAGAAAATATTAAGTATAGAATCATGTAATATAGTCATGATTAGATTTTTCTCATTTTAGACTCTAACAAAAGCATAGTTTCCTTACAATACTAATAGAAGCACAACCACACTAATAGAAGTAAAAACGTAGTACTCCATTAGGATATGGTGTGCTAATCTAGATGATGAGAACTTAAAATTTGAATCATAAGTATATTCTAAGATGATATTAATCTTTTAGACGAGTAGATATAGACATAAGGGTTAAGGTATGTTTAAATAATATTTATAGTTTCTATACAATCTAAAATATGAGGATGAGCTTGATTTTTTACCACTTATTTTAAAAAAATGAAATAATTGTAGCAATAGAACTACTATTTTCCTTTTCCTAAAAACTATGATGAATTTAACTCAATCCACTAATATTTAAAAGGACAACATGCAAAATTCTAAAATATTATAAATATCCAAACAAAGAGTTTTGATCATTATTGCAAATTCATGAGCATTTGGCATGGATCCACTAATATGATCCCAATAGGCTATCTCATATAGTAGGTAATAAAAATGAGTATTGATGTATTGGGATCTATGCTAGCTAGGCCCTTAGTACCTTTAAAATTTTGATAAATACTAAACAAAAAATAAAATGGATAGTGATGAAAAAACAAAAGATAAGTTTTAGATGATTACAACCTTGCTCTATCACTGATTTTTTGATAGTGATTGTCAAATTTCTTGTCAAAAGTATAATGAAAAATAGTGATATGGATGAGTGAATACCCAATAATGCTACAAACAAAATATAGATAGAAGGAATAAGCCAACAAATAATCAAAATAATATGAATTCCTAAAATATGCATATGCTATTGATAATGGTAGCTTGAGAAAGATTTATGATTGGATTATCCCTCTCTTATGGATTGAAAAAATTATAGGTAGTCATTGGTGATAATATAGGCATAACTAGGCTAACAAAATACTACATAGAGTCTCACACTATTGTCTACACAACTAGCAGCCAATGCTAAAGCCTCAAAACCTCATATTTGAACCTGCAACTTATCCAAAAGGATAACAAAATATAGATATACTAAAGATATCATAAAACACATAGGTTAGACAAACACATGGATATTGAAATGATAAAACACTAAATGAAATCAAATGCATCAAACATAAATATTATTAATGTGCAAGAAAAAGGATGAGAAAATGAAAACCCCCTTTTAAACAACCATAAATGTAAATATTTTTAATGATTTTTCTTGCCCCAAAATATGAGTAGAAATTAAATTAAAATAATTTGAAAAAGTTTATCCTAAAAATATTAGTCTCTCATAGAATAAAAAATAATATAATTTATACTACTTTAACCCCTTCCTAGAATCTTACCTCGTAGTATCCAATGGTGTTCTAGTTGGATTAGTTTCTCATTCCACATGATTGCTCCTCCTCTTTGTGATTTATTGAATTATTTATTCGTACTTGGTTTATTTATTGGTAAATTATGATTTAAAATTTCTAATTTAAATAATCATTTCAAGGAAGAGAGTTGGGAAAACATTGTCTAGGATAGACACCATTAGAGTTGAATAGATATTTTATAGTTAAGTGGTAGGTGTTAGGGAAATGTGGCAACCAAGAAGGATGGTGAGGTTCAATTGAGAAGATAAAAATGATAAGAATTGATGAATTAAATCCATCTGGGGATTCACAAATTTTGGCTTATGCAATCATGGAAATATAATTTTTGACTCTTTTTGATAAATTTTTTTTTTTTTTTTAGATTACTATGTATGAAATATGGTTTAATGCATCCTTCATGTAGTTATATATGGATAGATTGTTGAATTATTCTAACATTCTACTATAAATTTTTATTTCATCCTAATAATTCTCATTTCAAATGGCCCATAACCATGATTTGCACCCTTAATTAGAAAAATTGTAATAACCTATTGTGTAGCTAATCATAGAACAATAAGTATTAGGAGAGGAATCAAGATTTATATTGGCCATGATAAGTGCTTTTATTATTGAATTCAATACTAACGATATGCTTCTCAATGTATTTTTCACATGGAAACAACTAAATCAAAACAATGTGATTGATCTTGGTTTGCATCTAGGGTTAGTTTAGAGGATGAATTTATGAGTAAAAATATAAATTATTAGTCCTTTCTTAGTTTAGTGTATTCCCATTATGAGGGAGCTTTTTCTACTTTTGGTTTTCAATGGAATCATGGTTACTCTTTTATTGCATGTTTTCCATCCATGAGAAGTCAATTTTATTCTATATCTGATGAGCTAATAATAAGCATATTATAAATTTCTTATTCTCACATTTACAATATAAAGAAAGTGAAGTATTATTGATTAGCAAACAAAGATAATAAATCATGTTGAAAATGAGTTTAATATATCAAATCTAATATATAAAAAATATAATAGACATGTATTAATATATATTTGACCATAAACCTTATATAGTGGGTACAATTTAGTCTCCCAAGGAATAAATGAGGTCTTGAAAATATAGATCTAAGGATATAAGATATGATAACCATGGATAAATAGGTTATTCAAGTCATCAATAGTCTAGAAGGTTGGAATTCTCTTTTTCATATTAAATTGATGTCACTTTAACTAATGATAAATGGTTACAAATATTTATGTATAATAAATTGGTATATAATTCATTCTTCAAAATAAAAACTTCCTTGTCCTTAGTATCTAGACCACTTTGTCTAGAAATAACTCAATTATTGAAATCAGATAGCTCTTTTTTTTTGCCATGCTCATAAATTTATTTCCTTATTTATTTTGTGGAATTATCTGGTTTTTTTAATAAACTACCTTTGACTTGATCCTACCTTTATATCGTCAATATACTTTTCTATAAGATATATTAGAAAATTCCTCAACCTCTTGGATTTCACTAAATGTTTGTATTGCCATAAAGAATCTAAAGTGCAAGGAATAACCTCATTAGCATTTTCTTCTTTATGTTGCCATGAAAACCCTAAAGTGCACAAATGATTGTCCATAGTCATTACTTTCTTATGTTGGCTTGGAAAATCTCAATTTCCTTAGATATCCTCCATATTATTTTCATTATTGTACTATTCTTGAAATCCTAAAGTGCAAAAAATACACTTTATACTACTTTCATTTTGATTGTAATGAGAAGATTTTATGCTTCTTAAGGAAAATAAAGATGTTTAACAAGATTAAGCTTGACACCCTTCATCTATTATTTTAAAATTTACCTCCCCATATTCCTTTGTTTTAAAATTTACCTTTACTTCTTCCTTCATACATTTAGGTCCTTCTATATTTAAACTTGTGTATTGTAATTCCTCATCCCTAATATTATTTTTTTCTTCTAATGGTTGATTCGAGTGAACTATAATAGCCTTTACCATCTCATGATGTAGAATGAATTTTCTTACCACTTTCTTAGGAGTAAAAAATCCTTGACTTGACCTATCTTATACTATGATATGGTCTCCTTGTTTCATATTGAAATTACCTTCCTACCCAAAAATTCCATCTCTTTCTCCATAATTTTCACTTTGTAATCTCTTGCTATGTGTTGGGTTTCATGATATTTACAACATCGGAATGTAATATTTTCATAATCCACTACAGTAAAGGTTTTAAAATATCCACGACAACCCATATTTATGTGTATAAAACATGTCTTCTCTCCTTAGTATCATCCCTCCTTATTGATGAGTTTATAAGGAAGTCCAAAATACTAATCCATATCAAAATCCTTTTAATAGTATTTGTTTCTATATAAAAATTATCACTCTAAGGTCTTAAATATAATGCATCTCCAACTCTAAACCGAGGGTCTCCATCCATTATTTGTCCTTTTTTATGAAATGGAGAAAATAATCAGGAGAATTCCTTTTGGAATAAAAATCATGGAGTAATTTCAACTCAATCCTCACTTCCACTTGATCCACTTGATCCCTAGAACTTACATATTAACCCTTTGGTTTTAAGAACCATTATATCATGCTCAATCATATCATCCCTGATAATCACTTTTGGTGTAGTATTTTCTACCTAGATAAGGTTTGGCATAGATTCACACTTCCTCTTATTTTAAACTAGGGCATCAATAATTCTAATTAAGGTATCCTTACATCAAACTAGACCATCCATTATTTTAGTAAGGACTTTTAAAAATTACTTTCTTGCGATGGTACCGAGATTTTCTTCACATAAATCCTTTCAAATTTTTCCTAAGATCTAGAATAGGAAGTGAAAATTGTTCCTTGAGAGCACTCACTTTCGGCACACACTCACTCTCATAATAATAATTAAGAAATACAATATAGAATATATAATATTTATATAATTAGATGAAATAATATTAAATTATTTGTTTGTATTTTTTGGTGGGATACAAAGTGCATAACTTAACCTTGACATATCTAAACATAATAGTGTCCAATAATTACAATGGAAAAATATATTTAAATAAGGCTTTAAGTATATGTAAAAATACTTTCAAATATGTGCCCTTGACATATTTTTTTTTATTGTTTGGAAAACATGGGAGTTCATTTTTATGAAAGGAAGATATGGAAAAATAATTTTTGCTTATCTCTTTTAAATATTACCTCATCAGAGGTAAAAGAAAAGTCTATTCCACAAGGTGTTATCTTTTGATGCTATTGATATTGCTATTGCTTCTTGGGTATTTTGGTGCTCTCAATGTGACTATATGTTGTTGTTATAGTAGTTATAGTTATAGTGAATGCTATTATAGTGTACTTCTATTTTTGTTGTTGCTACTTCTATTACCTGTTGTTGAGAATCAAAGTAAATACCACTATTAGTTTGAAAGGGAGGAATAAAAAATTGTTCGATCAACCTTTGCCCCATTGTTAGAAATAGTTTTTAATATTAACTAGAGTGTTGTTTTTGTTTGGTTATGTTCTAAAATTGTTGCTATAGCTTTCTTTTTATCTCATGCTATCCAGGTAGGTTGATGTTTATATTGTAAAATTGGAAAGCTTAACTTTATAAAAGGGTTGAGGCCCCTCCAAAACCCCTTTTTTTCACCATTACCCAAACAATATTCTTGGTTTTACTGACATTTTCTTAAAAATATTTCACCTTCATTGATGTGAGACATAAAAAAAATCAATTATTTATGTATTAAATAATATATAAAAAAATTACATATGTTACTTCCATATTAAGAAACACACAAATCCTCCAAAGATAACAATAAAGTTAGAATGGTTTTTTTCAATTGAACAAAATTTCGAGTCAAGCCACCCATATTGTTTAAAGATTTTATCACCATTCATTGATAGGATCAGAGTTCCCATAGTTGAAGAAATCTCCATCATCCATTGGAAATATATATTTATCATACAAGAATGCAAAAAGAATCAAAGATAAAGCATCTTAGCATTTCATGCAAACATGTGAAAATCTTCAATAATTATTGTGTCTCTTTATTATTTATTTTTAACATTGTTTGTTATTATTTTTGTAATAAATGTCATGGATCCCAAGCTCATGGGATGTATAGAGATGAAGAAATAAGACAAAAAATATTTGATATATGCAATGGCAACAAAATATCCTTAAAATATACTAGTCTAGGCCTAATTTTTGTTAGTGGGCTATGAAGAGCTCAATATGAAGAGATGAACAAGTTAAGTTTTTATAGGAAACAAACATAACTAACAAGAGAATGAAGGATTTGAATAAAAAACATGATAGTTTTAGGAATAGGAATAATATGGGAATTAAGTCAATATTCTCTTTGTCCATACAACTAAAAGACGCAACAGATAAATTTATATAGAATAATGCAATAATTTTTTTAAACTTAAGTTTGGATCATTTGATAAAATTATTGCTATATTTCTATGGAAAATAAATAGCAATTAACATTATATTTAAATCAATTCAAAAAATTTCCCCTATTTACATCACATGAAGATATTAGAACCCTAATTTGGACCTTAAAAAATGCACAATAGGGAAAAAAATCAAAAGGACATTAGTTACCATGCATGAATCTAAACTTAAATAAAATAAATTAATATTGTTACAAAACTTTCTACTCTATTTTTATTGATACCACCTAGTAAATAAATTAAGAAGGTGCATTTGTGTTGGATGACATCTCAATAGTATGAATGAGCAAAAGTAGAATAATAGGGGTATACAATAAAATAAGCGAAAATCTCATCATTGATATAAGATCTGGTGGTAAATGTAATAGCATAGGATGATGTCATATAGATGACTATCAACAAGATATTGAGAGGATTAGGTATTGAATGCAGGCATACACAACTCTATCAAGTCAAACATATATTTTTTCTAGATGTGGAAAAGACAATGAAATCACTTTGCCTCACAAGCAAAGACAACATGAAGTCAAGATAAACCTAAGTAAAAATCTAATGGAACAAGGTGAGAGATTAGATATGTTTTATTTATATCTAATATATTTTTTATAGATGTGTGTACAATAAATATAGTAGGCATAAGAATGACGTAGTGAATGTATAGTATGTATGTAGTATATATAGAAGGAACATAAAGGTAGAATCTATCTAGTAGGAATAAGCAACTAACCATAATGGAGTAAAATATAAGTAATGTAGAAGTAATTGACAATAATTAATCCCATATACAAGTAACAAGATTACAAGATGAAAGAAGAAAATTTATCAACCTTGTATGCACTTACATTGTAGGTACTTACCTTGATGGTTCATGGTTATGCCTAACATATTAAGATTCCTTGAATTCCTTAAATGCATTAGAATCCTTGATATCTAACCTTCTTGGTTTATTGGTATCCTAACTAATAAGCACTTTAGGTAAGTACTCCTTGCTAGGAGAAGTGCTAACATAGGTAAAAGAAGAATAGAAATTTTATTATGGAGTGCCAGGAGACTTGAGGGAGTGATGAAGGATGATTTTCAAGTGATTTTAAAATAGTTTTATAGATATTTTAAAATATCCTTAGAAGTATTTACAAAGACCTAGCACATGGTTCTAAGTAGTACTTGAGTGTGAAGAACCTCTATGTATCTTCTCATTGCTTCATATAGTTCACCCAATTGTTCCTAATTTACTAGTATTATGATGGATTATGAGGAAATATGATTGGATGTGACTTATTACACTCTTATTAAAAATTATTTATTATGTTGGATGTAGTTTATCAATATTTCTAATCAACTAGTGATGTTATTGTTAGCTGTCACAATTGGTCAAAATGACTATTGAAATCAATTTTAGAGGGTCTAGCTATGTTAATTATGAGGTCATTTTAAAAAAGGGTTTAACATTGAAAATATAACCATTTTTTATAATTTAACACTCTTGTACATGTACTCTTAGTGGTGCTCTTATAAATTTGATAGTGCTCTTGCTAAATTGGGTTCAATTAGTGGTGGAAAATATCTAAATTGTTCAAATAAAAGCATTATTGACTATTATTAGTTATTAAAAGTTATTTTGGACTAAGTTGAACTTATTTATAATGATATCTTAATATTGGGTAAATTTTGAATGATAGGATCAATTTGTTAAGTTTCAATGAAATTGGTATGATGAGTCACAATTAAGCTAAATTTTATAATTATAGATATATTAAGTTAGAGTGCTATTTTCTAGAAAGAGAACATCCTATCATGAAGTTTCACTCTTATGAATTAGAGAAAGCTAACTACAATTGATGGTTGAAAGTGGATTAATTAGGTATTTGAATGCCAATTTTTACATCAATTTTAGGGTTTTCCTATGTAGGATAAATATATTTGAAAGAGGTTTGACTTGTCATAAAGAGGATCCCTTGCTAATTTTATTGACTAGAAAAATTGAAGGACAAATATGGTCTTCCTAGGGGGTCTTATGCTATAAAGTCATAAATTACCTAAAATAAGGAAAATTAGAGATTTAGAGTTATTCCCACATGCTTCTTATGTGTGATATAGTACTCTAGATGGTTTATATAGTATGTTATGGTCTAAAGAGTCGTCTAGACTTCTTATAAGTGACTTAGAGTTCTTATAAGTAATTTAGGGTTTCTATGAATAATCTATGATTATTATAGTATAGTTAGGACTCTTATAGGATTTCTAAGCTCCCTAGAGGCTTGATAGTTTTTAATCTAATTGATTTATATTATATGTATTGATTATATGGGTGAATATATTAAATATTTAGTAGATCTTATGAATATCAATGCAATCCCATTTATTTTTTATACCCTTACCTATATCAAGAATCCACTATGAAAGAAATAAAGGGTACTTACCTTTGTAATTGAATTTCATTGAGGATAATTTCCAAGTGTATAGATTGAAGTAAAGGATCCCACAAAATTATAAGTGTATGATTTTGAATGAGTCTTTTAAAAATCAAGGTATTAAATCCATGGAGCTCATACCATTTGATACAATTTTTATGTTTATTAGTATGCATTATTTTATTAAATATTAAAATAATAATAAATATTATTTATATATTATAAATATTATAATAAGCTAATACAATACATGCTATTTAAAAATATAGTAAAAATTTATAATTCCTAAATTGGTAGGCTTTATAATCTCCATAGGTATACAATAGTGTTTTTAGAAAAAACATAGTTTTTATTATTGTGAGGTATAATCATAACCACCATAGTTATACTCACCATCATGCAATAATTATATCAAAAAATAAAATCACATATTAGATTATAACAAAGGGATTCAAATTGAAGTATGAAAGGTTGTGTATATTAGTTGTTATTTGTATTTTTAGATTGCATCCATAGAAAACCTTAAGAATGTATTGATTTTAGAAAATAGAGGATACATGGTCATAGTTAAAAAAAAAAACATGACATATTTATAGTTCCCAAATATCAATATAGGGTGATCTAGGCTAAAACCAGATTTAAATGAAAAAATATCCTTATTATAATGGATCTAAAATGTTTATTTAATTTTAGCATATAAGAACATTCAAATAAAATGTTGGGATTATAACATAACAAAACATGGCAACACAACATAGAGGTAAAGAAATATCATAAGGAGTAAAATAATAAAAGTATTAACATGTTGAATAATGGAAATTAACATGATGATGCACATGAATTACAATGCATATATATATATATATATATAGGACAAGGAGGGTTAGGGTTGTAGAGAGAAAAACCCTAACCCTAAACTATGCACGTGTAGGAAGGAAACCCTAAACCTAAGTGTGCGCATCCTATGAAAGTGCATAGGCAAAGTCACATTAAAATATTTTGACATACCTATTTAATGTGCACTTTCCTAAATAAAAATGTAATTCAACATTAGATATGTCCCTCCTTAATGTTTACTCTCATTACAACATCCATAGAGTGTTTTTCTAAACCTGGAAAACTTGTCAAGCCTAAATGACTTGGTGAAGATGTTAGCCACTTTATTTTGAGTTGGTATATACTCCATGTGTATAATATTCTTTTGGACTATTTATATTATGAAGTGATGATGGATCTCAATATGCTTTATCTAGGCATGGAAAATTGGATATTTGATCATCTTAATGTACTTTGATTACCATAATATATGTCTATTGGAACATCTATAAATATCCCAACATCCTTAAGTAGTTACCTCAATTGTTGCCTTATACTCTACTTCTGTTGAATACAAGAAAAATATATGTCGTTTCTTAGTGTTCCATGAAATAGTACCCTAACCCAACTGAAAGCAGTAACCAATAGTTGATCACCTAGTTTTAGGAAAACTAGCCTAATTTAGATCTATGTACCCAATGAATGAAAATTCATCACATGTTGTCTACATAAGACCATGATGTGGGGTCCTCTTTAGGAATCTCAAAAATCCTATTAGCTACTATCCAATGGATCTTCTTGGTATCCTACATGAATCTAGAAATAAGATCCACTAAATAGGTGATATCTAGTCTAGTTGAAGTTAAGTAGATCAGAATTCCAACTAGTTATCTATAAAGGGTGTCATCAATCCTTTCTTCACCATCACTATTAATCAATTTCAATCAAGTTTCCATGGGAGTGATGGAGGGTTTACACTCTTGCATGTGAAACCTCTTCAAGAGAGACTAAATATATTTAGTCTGAGAGATGAAGATCTTACCAATCTATTACCA
Source organism: Wollemia nobilis (assembly GCA_028583015.1). Lineage (NCBI taxonomy): Eukaryota > Viridiplantae > Streptophyta > Pinopsida > Araucariales > Araucariaceae > Wollemia > Wollemia nobilis. Next base: position 6,491,971 of record JAQPPZ010001808.1, read on the forward strand.
CACTTTTATGCCTAAGCAATAATGAAGGAGGCCCAATTTAGTCATTTCAAAGGTTTTGCATAAGTCCTCTTTGAGAATCCTTATTCCATCTATGTCATAACCTATAATGAGAATATCATCCACATAAAATATCACCAAAGTGATGCAGTTCCTCCAATATTTCACATAAGAAGTAGATTTTGTTGTAGATGTAGTGAAACCAATGTCAATTAAATAGGAAATAATTTTAGCATACCAAGATCATGGTGCTTGCTTCAATCTATATAGAACTTTATTCAATTTGAGGACATTGTTTTCTTGGCCTTTGACTGTGTACTCTAGTGGTTGATCAACATACACTTTTTCCTACAATGCACCATTGAGAAAGGTATGTTCTACATTCATATGATATATAGGCCAATGTTTCGAAGTGGCTAAAGCAATAATAATGCATATTGTAGTCATATTTGCCACAGGAGAAAATATATCCTCATAATAAAACTCGTCTTGTTTCTTATAGAATTTGGAATAGGTAAGCCTTATAGCAATCTAATGATCCATTTGATTTATACTTTTTCTTATACACCCATTTTGTTCCAATGGTGAATCTACATAGGGGTAAATCAACTAATTCCCATGTGCAATTCTATTCAATGGAATTAAATTCTTTTTCTATAATAAGAGTCCATTTAGGATCACAAAGTTCATTTTTGATATTAGAAGGTTATGGTTGGATTAGGACTTTATCCATGAGATCATAGTTCACTTGGTGTCTTAGGGTAGAAGACCTTTTACCTATATAAGTGGGAAAGTAGCTTTGGGTTGCATCTATGGTAAATTGGACCCACTTAGATAAATGATTTGATGAGGTGGAATTGTCATTATATGGAGGAGTAGGATTAGTAGGGGAAGGAGGACATGCATCATGAGTAGAGATATCTTCATGTGAAGAAGGCATTTAATTATGATGGAAGATGAAGGATTAGGTGAGGGAGGGGGTGCAAAGGGAGTAACTATTTCCTGATTTTGTTGAAATGAAGGGGATATAGGAGGACTTGGTGAGGGATACTCATTGAAGATAAAATACCTACAGAGAAATATATTTTGGAAATATCAAATAACTTATAGGCTTTGGCACTTTCACTATAGCCAAAAAAAATGCAGTTTTGGCTATTGTCATCAAATTTCCTACTTTTTTGATAAGGAATGCAGGCATAGGCATCACATCTAAAGACTATGAAATGGTCAAAATGGGGTATACTTCCAATCCATAATTACTTTGTTTTTATTTTATGAAAAGTATTAGTATATGACCCATTGGTCAAGTATGAAACAATAAGAACAAATTCTCCCCAAAATATGTTTGACAATGCAGCAACAACTAGCATAGATTTTTCTCTATTTTTGATGGTTTAATTCATCCCTTTAGTTACTCCATTTTGATGAGATTTATAAGGATTTTTGAATAGCCTCCTTATCCCATGGTACTTACTAAAGTTAAAAATAATTTTGGATATGTTTTCTCCGCCATTATCTATCCTCAAGATGGAGATCTAATAACCACTTTCTCTTTCAACAAGTGCCATGAATTCCTTGAATGTATCAAGGGCTTACCATTAAATTTTATTGCTATAATCATAAACGAAAGTGATGTGATATCTAACCCCAACATGATATTGAATATACAATGACACACAAATGTCTAAATGCACTAATTATAATGGTTTGTGGGCTCTCCAAGCCTTTCCTAACTCAAAAGGATGTCTAAGGTGTTTGAAAAAAAACATGGTTTAAAAAGGCATTTAGAATCACTTAAGTGAGGAAGTCCTTTTACCAAACCCATTATTTCCATCATTTGAATATTATGAAAGTTTAAATGATCCATTATTTCATGCCACAAATACTCCAAAGATAAAGTAGTAGTTGTATGCAAATATTGTTGAGTTACAGCTAGCGTAAGGAGGTAATGGACAACATCCTTTTTTACTCCTATGGATTTGACATAGTCATTTGGTTCTTGAATATAATATTGGTCTTTGTTGAAAATATAGTATAACCCTTATCTATAAGTTATCCCATACAAATAAGACTCCTCTTGAGGCTTAGTACATACAACACATTCATGGCAAGGAGATTATTCCTATTTTGTAAATCAAGTGGTGCATCTCCTACACCTTCAATGAAAAGAGCATTTTCATCTCCAAAAGTAATGAACTGGTTATGGGTAGGTTGTATCTTGATCAACCAATCCTGCTTATCCGATATGTGTTTAGCTTCCTGTGAGTCTATATACCAATAATATTTATCTTCAACATTGACTTGATATGTTGCATAATGTATTAATAATATGGTCTTGTTGATTCCTTTGATTTTTGTGTGTATTTCTTTGATAATAATCAGTTGCAAAATAATCCCATTTTATATAATAGTCACATCCTTGTTAGTTTTTTGGGTGATTTGGTTGTTGTCGAGGCCTATAATAATGAGCTATTCTATTAGGATGATCACCTTAGGGAGGTCTTTGATGCCATCCTTGCTACTAATGTGGTTTTTACTATGGATATTTATGGTACTATTATGGTTTCTAATGGTATTGTTATGGTTATTGATGGTATTGCTATGGTTTTTGATGCTACTAACGTGGTTTTTGATGTTGTCATGGTTGAGATATTTGTCTATCTCTCTAATTTTGTTGATATCTTGTTTGGTCTATTCTATAAAAAATCCTTGGTGTCAAAGGCTACTACTATGGAGTCAATATATTCAGCTTTGATTAAGACCTACTCATCTTTTTTAAGGACTTCAATCCCCTCAAATAAATAATTCAAAGTTTTACCAATTAAATTTAACATGGTAGCATATGCAATAAATTTAGATGGAAGGTTATGCAATATAATAGAGATAAATTTATTATCTAGAAGAAGGTGGTCTGCTATTAAGAAATCATTTCTTATGGGCTTCACTTCTATGAGATAATTGGTAAGTCAATATTTCATGCATAGAATGTGCAGTTTATTTTTTTAAATACAATATTATGTCTTGACTAGGCCTATCAAACAACCTCATGAATGCATCCCAAGATTATTTTGGTGTAATGGTAGCTCTTATAGTTTCTCCACATTGAATACCAATAAATAGTTTGATTAAATTCAAAGCTATGTTAGAATTTTTCTCAAATAAATTCTTGGTTATAGCATCTTTAGGAGGTGTCAATGGTTCTTCATCCTAATTTCTATCTCTTACATAATCCCACATTCCATTCATGATTAAGATTGATTCCATTTCAAATTTCCAATTTGCAAATGAGTCAACTCCCTCAAGATTTTGTGTGAGTCCATTGAGCAAATTTGTTGATGCCATGATGAATAAAATTCAAGCACTTAGAAAATGTGGAGGGAGCTCAACCAAGGTGACTAGAGACACAAGTTCCAAGTATGAGACCCTTAAAATAGTCTAAGGTACACCTATTAATATCCATAATATGTGGAGGGTTCACCTATCTTTTTCATTCTAAATCAATGTGTTTCTAACTATGGGTGGAAACTTAAATACACATGGTCTTTGCCCATATAGGAGAGTAAGAAGTGGGAAATAAGGGAGTAAAATATTTGCTTATTAAAATGGTGTGCTTGTTTGCTTGCTAGAAAAAATTCCACAAATAATGTGTCAAATAAATGGTCAACTACTTAGGTGGAAATAAATCTACGCTTGATCACAATATGAAATAAACTCCAAAGACATGTGGGGGTATAGCAAGCATAAATAATATATATATATATATATATATATATATAAGAATAATATGACCAAGTCAATGCCACACTAAGAACTCCACAAGCAAGGGACAAGGGGCCCTAAACACCCCTTGTGATGATGATTGTATTAGAGAAAATGGCTAAAAATAACCCCAAGTAGTTCCTTCAAAAGTAGTACAATGTCAATGCCACCAATGACAATAATACCTCCAAATTTACCAAATATGATGAACAATTTGGCCTAATAATCCCCTAAGACCATAAGAATAGAGCTTCTCCAAATGTGCAACAAGTGTTGTAAGAGTATCGAGAATTTCCGAGATTGCACTATATTTTACAAGATTAATTTTGAGGTAAATTAAGCTAATCAAATAGTTACAAAACCAAAAATAGACCCCACCAATATGTTCATTTTGAAAAATGATTTCCAATTCAAAATGCTAGAAATTTCAATGTCCCTCTAACATTGAAAAAATTTCACCAAGTAAAAGAATATTATTTCCACTTTAATTATTAAAATCACCATCAATATGCACACAAATAACATATTACAACTAGTTTTTGGAACGGTATTGGAGTCAGCTCCACAATGCAACTTTTATATTTGAAAGTTGATGCTAAAAAATTCTTCGTCCTCAAATGAAAAGTATTCATTAAAAAAAAAGATGAGGAATATTGTAAAATATTTTAAAATATATATTTTTTGTTTTCATTTAAAAAACAATGTTGCCCCCTCAATTTTGAAACTTTTCATCCCCTACATAGGTCAAGCTACACAGTGCTGGTTTCCAAGAAGGGTGTTGAGAATAGAGTGAGGACAACTATGGAATACTTTATGGAAGGTTTGGCTTGGTTGTGTTACATTTTACTAAGGGATGCGATTAGATCGAAAGGACACAAAAATCAAAATCATAGACACCTTCAAATATTCATGTTGCTCTAAATGAATATGTTAAGAATCAGAACGTTTATCTCAATGTACTTCCTTATAAATATAAGGGTGTGGTGACTATGAATGACTTTGTGTATGAAGAAATGAGAAATGTAGACAATGCATCTGGAAACTCTACATGATTTACAAGAACATTTGTGGGTGTGATGTAGTTTTTGGGGATCAACACATTGGGAAAGTATATGGAAACAATGACTGAGTGGCAAAGAGGCTATGATCGGTGATGGAAAAATTAGAAAAGAAAAAAAAAATAGCAAAAAATTTGGAGTAAGGTATTGGAGAATGATCTTCGAGAGTTTTCTTTAACTTTGTGATGGCTCTCTATTGTTGGAAATATGAGCAAAATTTGTTGTCATTGATGTCAAGAGTCAGTTTTAGTGAGTAGTGCAAGAGGAAGGATGTCAAGTGTCAGTTTCAATAATCAATGCAAGAGAAATATTGCTTTTAGATCTAATGGAAATAATATTAGAATATTCAAGGTGGTGAGATAAGGTCTATAGGAGAAATAAGAAGGCCCAAGAAAAATAATATTATAATATTTTATTATAATATTAAAGCTCTAATGGTAAAACCTAAGGTGAAAAAAATAAATTATAATAATTTCATTATAAATTAATTTGTAATTTAATTTAATTAACCTTATAGTTATTAAATTAATTATAATAATTTTATTATTAATTAAATTATAATTTAATTAAATAACCCTAAGGTTAGGGTTACAAAGGGCAAACAAATAAATCAAATGATGTCGATGTTGACTATTTTCCTACCTGTATATTTGCTAATAAGGAGAGCACATCGTTATTTATACCAAGTGCTTTGGTATTCCCAAAGTTATCCTTCAAACGAATTAATCGAAGTGCATATGAAAATAGTGAACAACGTAGAATAAGAGGTAATTATTTTTCTCACATGGTAGTTAACAAGTGCATAAGAAGGAGAAGGCTTGGAAGCCTTGTCACCACCTAGACAGGTGGGCTAGCGACAGTTGGTAGCACTTTCAATAATACAAGGTGCTACATTCGATTCGCGACAGGGAAAGTTGTGAGGTTTTGCATCGCGAACGCCAAAGTCCTTTTGGCTTTTTGCACCAGGGAAGGAGATAAATTTTTGCAGGTGCTTTTGCCTCCCATGTGAGCACTTAGCTCATGTGGCTAGGCAACTATAGCTAAAGCACTAGAGATGCTTTGACTTAGGATCGAATCTCATTGGGAGAACTTTGAGAGGTACTAAAGTTTTATTAAAAATTATTTTTGGCTCCTAAGGTTGTGTGGTATAGTTTTGAGCTTAGGGAGATATAAGGTTGATAAAATTAAATGATTAGTTTTATTTAATTGTTTGGTGGATTGATTTATTTAGAGTGTATTTATAAGGTGTATTTGAGTTTAATTATTTTTGTAATTATGAGATATTTTGAGGGAGTGTTGGAGTGTTATATTGTCATCTAACCCTTGAGATTGGCAAAGATAGTAATTGTTATTGAGACAGGTTTTGAGGTTAAGTCTTCATAAAACAAAAGGTATGGGCACATATTCCTTGTGAGTTACTGTTGGATGTTGTAAATGCTAAATTGGAGTGAAAAGGGTTGTTTGATAAGCATTGTTGAGTTTGATTGGTAAAGATTTTTCTGAGTGAAATTTTATGATAAAAACCTTGTTTGATAAGAATTTTTGAAAACATTAAATGAGCCTTCATATGCAGATTTAGGATTTGTGAAAAGAACATGAGTATCATTGTTATGTGAAGTTGAGAACTATCTTGAACTAGTGTTTGTGAAAGATCATGAGTATCATTGTTATGTGAAGTTTATTTCATAAGAATTGTTGACTAAGCTTTTATTGAGTGATTGGTTGAGTGGATTAAGCTTGTGTGGAAGCTTATAATACATATTTCAAACAAGTATTGGTGAAGACTTGTTGAGAAGATTGGACAAGTTCTAGTGAATACTTGTTGAGGAGATTGGACAAGTTATAGTGAGGACTTGTTGAGCAAATTTGAGACAAGTCTTGGTGAAGACTTGTTGAGCAAATTGGACAAGTTCTAGGGAGGACTTGTTGGATAGATTTGAGACAAGTATTTGAGAAGACTTGAGAGAAGAGTTTATTAATTGATTTGTTCAAGCCTTGAGTTAAGGTTTGGGACAGATCTAGTAGATTTGATTTGTGATTGAATGAATATTTGAGTTAAGGCTTGAGGATATATTTGAGGATAGAGTTTGGTGTAGATTTGAGGATATTTTTGTGCTATACTAAAGATAGATATTGAGTATATTTGTGCTAGAATGAAGGATTATGTCTAGTGTAGACCAGAGATAGAGATTGAGTAGATTTGTGCTAGATCGAAGGACTATGTTTAGTGCAGATCAGAGACAAATATTGAGAAATTTTATGCTGAGAGTAAGCTTTGGAGGTGATAGAGTATAGAGGATAATAGTCTCGAGTGGATAGAGGTCCATTAGCTAGGGCAGTGAATACAAGTCTTCTGAGTGAGGGTAGGATTCCAGTGGATAGAGATCCATAAGCCAGTGTAGTGGAGGTAGCAATTCTTCTAGAAGATCACCAGCCATAGTAGAGGAGAAGGATTTCTCCTATAGATAGAGATCCAAAAACTTAATTAGGGGATTGGTGTCTCCTTTGGATAGATTTCCATAAACATTGTACTAGGGAAATGATTCCAAAGATAATTTATTTGAGAAAATTTTATAAGAAATATTTTCTTCGTGGAGTAGCCCACATTGGGTGAACCATGTTAAATCATGTCTCTCATGTATGTGATGCTTTGTGTGATGTTTACTACTTTAATATTTTTTATGTTATCATATGGATTGAATAGAGAAAATATATATCTTATATTGTTCAACCCCCTCTAAGTATAATAACATGTTCTTCAATTGGTATCAGAGTGGGTCTCTCCATGAAAATACTAACAGCTTGGAGGAATATCCATTAGAAACACACATGACTTCAAAGAGTGAAGAAGAGATAATGTTTGACATAAAAGAGGAATTCTTTGTTGCTCTTAGGAACCTTGAAAAGTTTATAAATAAGAACTCAAGTTTGAAGGATCAAACTCAAGAAGATGATGAAGCAAGGATAGAACTTCTATAGAGTCTCACATAACTCAATATAAAGGTAGAAGATGGAAAGAAAATTGAATGGGATATGACAAATATATTAAGAGCAAGAGAAACAGAATATGAAATATTGGAAGAAAAAATTATTTATCTAAGGAATGAAGTTGAAAAGATCAAGGTACTACCAGATATAAATTTTGGAAAACAGAAAGAGGAGTCAAGCCTTCAAGAAGCAAATATTTCAAACAAAGATAAGCAAGTGACGCATACTCCAGAAGGAAAATATATCAGGAAAGAATAAAGTAAATAAGAACCATGTATACAGGTTAATTACAACAAAATGAGGAGCACTCAACCATATTTTTCAAGGTATTCAAACGTATTACATAATATCTTCCATGGCTATTGCTTTTCATGTAATAAATATGGTCATAGAGTTGTACATTGGACTAGTTATGTTAAAAAGGATGTAAATAGAAATTTCCATTTTTTTGTATCTCTTATAGATAGTGATGTTATATGTTATAAGTGCAAAAATCTTGGGCACAAAGCTATATGGTGTGAAATGGTATTGCCTAAGTCAATTAAAAATAATGCAACTTCAACAATTAGAAAAGAAAGAAAAGGGGATTAAAAATCTAGATCAATGTTAGTTCAAATAGCTTGTCATGCTCAGGATAAAGAAGAACAATGGTTTCTTGATAGTGGTTGCTCTAGACACATGACATGAGACAAAGGCAAATTTCTTGTACTCAAAGAAATTAATAGAGGATCAGTAAGTTTTGGTGATAATGGATCAACAAAAATCTATGGAAAAGGAACTCTGAGTTTAGATAACAGGAAAACTAGAATAGAAAATGTACTATATGTCAAGGGGTTAAGACACAATATGCTAAGTGTAAGCCAACTTTGTGATCAAGGTCATATGGTTATATTTGACCCAAATAGATGTTATATAAGAAAGTCAGAAATTGGAAAGGTCATTGCAAATCCAAGTAGAACTCCAAAAAACCTCTATATGCTTAATGATATTAAAGGAGAAAAGTGTTTTCTATCACAAGAAGATTAGATTTGGTTTTGGCATAGATGAATGGGTCATTTGAATTTTGATAATATAGTCAACCTAAGAAATAAACATGCTGTCAGAGATTTACCCAAGCTAAAAAGGCTATAAAACACAATATGTGCACCTTGTGAGCATGGAAAGCAAACTATAAAAAATTTCAAATCAAAGGGATATATGTCGTTTGAGTCATTAAAACTAATAAATACTGATCTATGTGATCCTGCAAAAACACAGAGTATTCAAGGTGAAAGTTACTTCATATTTTTTATAGATGATTACTCCAGAATGACTTGGGTAGCTTTCCTAAAATATAAGTCAGAAGCATTTGACAAATTCAAGGTATTTAAAGAATGGGTCGAAAATGAAATTGGAATAGGGATTAAGTGTTTGAGATTTGACATAGGAGAGTTTACCTCAAATGAATTTGTAGATTTTTGTGAATAGCATGGAATCAAGAGAGAATACTCAACTGCAAGAATTCCTCAACGAAATGGAGTAGTTGAAAGGAAAAATAGGACTATTGAGAATATGGCTAGAGCTATGTTAATTGAGTCTAAGATTTTAGATGGATTTTGGAGGGAACCATTCAACATAGCAATGTATATAATCACGAGGGATGAGAATATAGATTCAAGAGAACCAGCTCAACAAATTGTGTATCAGGAAGATCGAAGTTGTCAAGAAGAGTTTTGTGAGGAATCATATGAAGAAGAGGAAGAAACAAAAAAACTTCTTCCTAATACTCCATCCAGGTATGTACAAAAACATCATCCAAAAGAGCTAATCATTGGGAATTCATATGAGAGACAAACAATGATAAGGATAATAACGCCATATCAACAAGCAAATTTTTCTTTATTATCTAAAATTTTCAAAATACTTCAATGATGCAAGTGAAGATAAGTTTGGATTAAGGAAATGGATGAGGAATTAGATCATATAGACAAAAGTAAGACTTGGGAACCTGTTCCATGACCAAAAGGTAAAAATATGATTGGAACTAAATGGTTATTCAGGAAAAAGTTAAATGAATATGTCCAGGTAGTTAGGAATAAAGCAAGGTTAGTGTGCAAAGGTTATGCACAGGTAGATGGAATTGAATTTGATGAGACATTTGATCTAGTTGCATGACTTGAAGCTATAAAAATATTCTTAGCCTTTTCAAGCTTCAAAAATTTCAAAGTATATCATATGAATGTTAAATCAGCCTTTCTAAATGGTGTTCTAGAAGAAGAAGTTTATATTGAGTAGGTAGAGGGATTCATAAGACTAGATAAACCAGACTACGTATGTAGATTGAAGAAGACATTGTATGGTCTAAAACAGGCTCCTAGAGCATGGTACTCAATATTGGATAAGTACCTTCAAGAAAAAGGGGTTTAGGAAAGGAATAGTGGAGACTAACTTATACAATAAAAATGAAGGGAATGATCTACTAATTGTGGTTGTTTACGTGGATGACATAATTTTTAGGGGAAATAATGATAAGATGTGTCAAAAATTTTCAAAGAGCATGCAAAATGAATTTGAGATGTCTATGCTTGGTGATTTGTCCTTCTTCCTTGGACTTCAGATTTCACAATCAGAGAAAAGAGTATTTATTTCACAAACCAAGTATAAAAAAGAGATGCTAAAGAAATTTAAGTTAGAAGATTGCAAGCCAGTAAGTAATCCCATTGTTACAAGATGTAAGTTAAGTAAATATGATGAATCTCCAAAGGCAAATCAGAAATTATATAGATCTATGATTGGTAACTTATTGTACGTCACAACTACAAGATCAGATATCATGCAAGCAGTGGGATTGGTGGTAAGGTTTTAGGTAGCACCCAAGGAAAAACATTTATTAGTAGTAAAAAGGATTCTCAGGTATCTAAAAATGACTATGGAATTTGCGCTCTAGTATCCCAAAAGTGACAGTTTCACTCTCATAGCTTATACAGATGCAGATTGGGTTGGAATCATTGATGATAGAAAAAGCACAGGTGGAGAAGCATTCTTTCTTGGAGACTTTTTGGTCTCTTTATTAAGTAAGAAACATGCATCAATATCCTTATCTACAACAGAGGAAGAGTATATTGCAATAGTTGCCAGTTGTACACAAGTATTATGGATTAAGAAAACTCTAGAGGATTTTAAGATAAAATATGATTATCCTATTCCCATAATCTGTGATACAAGTGCTATTAATATCTCAAATAATCCAGTGATGCACTCCAGGACAAAGCACACTCTAATTAAGTATCATTTTATGAGAGAGCAGGTTATGGATAAATAGGTCAGGTTGGAATATGTTACTACAAAAGAGCAGATTGCAAATATTTTCACCAAACCACTTTCGAAAGAGAATTTTGAGTACCTACAAGAAAAGTTGGGAGTAGTTATACTCCCATACCAGAATTAACCACCTCAAGAGGAGGTGGTGAAGGGGCTAAGTTAAGAATCTCATTCTTAGCCCCAATCCCCAAAAGTGATCCTTTGCCATTGATGACAAAGGAGGAGAGATTTGAGTTAATGGGAGAGAATTCAGTCAGAGGGAGTAGAATAGAAAAATGTAAAAGAAATGGTAAAAGGTAAATGGGTTGCCATAAATGACAAAGGGGTATATTGTTGGAAATATGAGCAATATTTGTTGTCATTGATGTCAAGGGTTAGTTTCAATGAGCAGTGAAAGAGGAAGGATGTCAAGAGTTAGTTTCAGTAATCAGCGCAAGAGAAAGATCTCTTCTAGACCTAAGGGAAATAATATTATAATATCTCCCATTATAATATTCAATGTGGTATGATAAGGTCTACAGGAGAAATAAGGACCAAGAAAAATAATATTATAATATTTTATTATAATATTATAATATTTTATTATAATATTATAATATTTTATTATAATATTAAAGATCTAATGGTAAGACCTAAAGTAATTAAATTAATTATAATAATTTCATTATAAATTAATTGTAATTTAATTTAATTAACCTTATAGTTATTAATTTAATCATAATAATTTTATTATTAATTAAATAATAGTTTAATTAAATAACCCTAAGTTTAGGGTTACAAAGGGAAAATGAATAAATCAAATGGCATTGACATCGACTATTTTCCTACTCACCGATGTGCTAAGGAGGAGAGCACATTGGTATTTATACCAAGTGCTTTGGTATTCCCAAAGTTATCCTTCAAACGAATTAATCGAAGTGCATGCGAAAACAGTGAACATCATGGAATAAAAGGCAAGTTTTTTTCTCATATGGCAGTTGAAAAGTTTATAAGGAGGATAAGGCTTGGAAGCCTTGTCACCACCTAGCGAGGTGGGATAGCGAAAGTTGGTTGTGCTTTTAGGAATGCAAGGTGCTGTGTTCGATTCATAGTACGGAAAGTTGTGAGGTTTTGCATCGCAGATGCCAAGGTCCTTTTGGATTTTGGTTCCATGGAAGGAGACAAAGCATCATGGGAAATTTTTCCTCCCATGTGAGTGCTTAGCTCATGCAACTAGGTAACCACGACTAAAGTGATGGAGGTGCTTCGAATCGGGATTGAATCTCACTAGGAGCACTTTGAGAGGTACGAAAGTTTTTATTAAAAAATATTTTTGGCTCCTAAGGTTGTGTGATATAGTTTTGAGCTTAGGGAGATATAAGGTTGATAAAATTAAACGACTAGTTTTATTTCATTGGTTGGTGGATTAATTTATTAAGAGTGGAGTTATAAGGTGTATTTGAGTTTAATTATTTTTGTAATTGGGAAATATTTTGAGGGCGTGTTGGACTAATATTTTTTCATCTAACCATGAGACCTTGGTGGGACCAAAGGGGTGAAGGGTATCTTATTTGTTAGTGATGCCCAACTTAAAACCTGCAGTCTCAATTTTTTAAATTTAAAACTAATCATTAGTATTGTAGGTGGAAGTGCTTGCAAAAGGTTTCTTCTCCTCACTATAAACTTACCCCTTAGACATTTTATGCCTCATAATGTCTCTAACATAGAAAATAAATGATTTTTAGAAATAATTAAAGTAAATCAATAACTAAATAGAGTAGATAAATGCTCCACAACGTCTATAATATTTCCACATCTTAGAATTCAACTAAGAAATATTAAACAAATACTTCAGTATAGACTCTAATAATTTAAGCATATCAGGGATACTTAAAATACTAGCTAAGATTCAATTTTTACGGTAGCTTATCCAGTGTTGTAGGTGAATAAACTTGATATTTTACTTTTTTAGAAGGAGAAAAAAACAACTCAACTTATCCAATACAATAAATTTCCTTTCTATTTCTCATTCATAGGGTCAAAAAAAAATATTGCACTTGAAGAGGATACTTTAGGAAAAAATTGTATGCTAAAACCAGATCAAAAAATATATGTTTTAAGTAGACGCACAATAACTACAAAAGAACACCAAGTGGGATGACCAAGCTATTAATGAGGTCATAAAAATGTCTCCCTTTAATTTTTAATCTCATTAAACTAGATAAAGAAAATAATATTAGAAAAATAGCATCTCAATTGATCTTAAAATATGTGAATAGTAGAAAATTTTAGGAAGAAAAGAATGAAAACAAATAAATGAATCTTATACTTTAAGGGTATTTTTCACCTACATTGTTAGAATCATGGTTATGGTGAACATCCCATTGATGTGATTGGTGAGAGTGTTGTTGATGGTTCCCCAAAGCACCACACCATTGCTCATTATAGCATTTTTTACCTCCTTATAATGGAACTCCTAGTCAATGCTATGTGAGCTCTTGATGTAGGAGCTATCCACCACATTTATCTACATGGTAATAGAAAACCACGACAATTGGCTCATGAATTTATTGATTGGTTACTATTTAAGTGGACCATGGAAGAATTATGAATAGGCTTGATGTCATGTTGACCTTAGTTATGCATTTTTAATTTTTGAAAAGGAAAAAATATAAATGATTTGATTGATTAGATTTAATAGGTGAGATTATAGTTGCCCAGTGAGACTAGAGCTTATTAGCAGTCATGATACTATAAATCGAAGAAATGTATGACCACGTATCCATAAAATAGTGGCTAGAATTTGGTAATTATATTTGTTGTAGCATGACCATGCCTTTCAATAACTTAAAATTGATATTTATCTATGTTCTTCAAATAATTGTATCATAGTGGGGATAGGTGCATGCTAGATCTCAAGTACTTAAGTGCATTCACACTAGTGCATGGTGACTGTTTGAATACCTGCACCATACCTAGAAATATTGAAAACCCATTAAATAATTCAAAAGTTAGAACAATTATAATAGTGGTCATATTATATTTTTTGAGGTTGTAGATCAAGAGATAGAAACCCTCACCAAGGAGAATTGTGATACCCAACTTAGTATGGTGGAGGCTTGGGTTATGGAAAATATTATTTCACTATACGAAAATTGTAACACTTGAAATTATCCTTGTGTTCACTTCCTTTGTTTTATATAATTTAATTCTTTATAAATAATGTCATTCATTTCATTTAAAACTTTGAAAGAGGAAAATATTATGATAAGAATGAAATTAATTTGTGGGTGAGAACCCTTCAACAAACACAAATGATATTAACAAATAATATACACATTTATTATGAGAATAATGAGCTTAATATGGTAATGTATATGTGCTTTGGTATGCTTATAGTCCATCCCATGAGATAATATTAAGATTAATTAATATGCATTTCTAATTCTTTTTTAGAAAAAATAATATTTAAAATTACTCAAAAGGAATAGGTTGGTTGGTAGCAACCAAGTGCTTGTCTATGGGATACCCTAGTTCAATTCCTTGAATGGTTGGGATCTAATTGACTTCATCATTACCCAATAGGCTAGGGATTATAAAGGTTTACCTACCAAAAAAAAGTAAAATTTAATATATTTTTTAATATTGTTTGCATGTTTAACCTTTGAAAAATATAAATATAAATAGTTGTTTTTTGTGAGTTGTACATATCATATTGGAAAATTTCACATGCATATATATAATGTCAAAATTATTAAAAAAATACATGTTGATTAATAGTTTATAATAAAATTAAATAAAATGATTATATAGCATAATGATGTTGATTGATAATTTTATTGGAGAATATTACATTATTTGGTACTTGCTAATGTACCCCCATGGTTCCATTGTAAATATTAGAATAGGGTTTGAGTCATTAAATTAGGTGTGTGATTTAGATTTCCTTTAAAGTACGTGTTAATGTGTAGGATGAGTCCAAGTGTCATATAGTAAAGCATACAAGTGTTTAGAGTGTGAGTGTGTGCAAGTGTGTATAAAGTCAAGACTTATGTATACAAGTGGCAAGATGTAAAGTTAAGGGACATAAGAGGTTTATCGTGTGTGTGAAATAGGAAAGGATGTATCTCCCAAATATGTGAGGAGAGCAATATTCAAGTATTCAAGAGTCACCTTCAAAGGTTATATTATGAAGACAAAGCTCCATGTATTATATCTAAATATTGAGCAAATATCAAGTTGTATATTTGACTCATCAATAATATTATGAGTATGTTTATTTAGTGATATTATTATATTTTATGAATTTTATATTCATTTACATTGATATTATGATGTGATTAAGCCTTCATATATATATATATATATATTTTGTGAAATATATTAATCATAAATATTGGGATCTATGATTAAATCTGGCTAAAATTCCAACAGTGGTATCAGAGTCATAATTGTGGGAGTCATCTTGGTTCATAGCTAGCATCAAAGAAAAACTTTAATGTGAATTTTTAAGAAGAATATAGAGATATAAGCTTAAAATTTAGAAGGTAGCATCAAAGAAGAACTCTAATGTGAGTTTGAATTTGAAGGTAAAAGAAGTTGCATGTTAGAAGCTAGCATTAGAGAAGAACTCTATTGTGAATTTTGAATGCACAAAGAACACTAAAATTTGAGTAACAAATATTTGGAAAAAGAGTGACTACTGTCAGTTGATATTTTATGGAGAAGAAGACAAACAAAAAATTGATGCCATCTGAAGAAAAAGTAGACAAAAGAAAATAGAGTGTTGAAAAATATATAAGGTTTCCGGTCATGCCTGGATATTATTGATAACAATTTGATTGTTAAGAATTTAATATTGTTGTGCCTATTATTTTTTTGAAAGATAAGATAAATTTCTAAAGGTTATGAAGACTAGACATGAAGATTGAATAGTCCAAAAAATGGAAGGCTCAAGAAGGAAAATCCAATCACATGTGAACTAATTGAATAGGAATACTGATAAATTTGAAGCATTGAAGCACCTATAGGAAACCAATGAGCACCTATAGAATAGAAGTGGCATTGAAAGTTAGTGAACCACTAGTGAAGAAAGGTTGAAAGAAATTGAAGCATCATTAGAGTTGAACCGAGAGGAGAGGATGTTGAAAAGTTTACAAAAATAAAAATCCAAATAGACTATAGTGTTGCACAATAATAAACAAAGTAGAATAGTCTACATTAATAATTTTGATAATATAATGAAAAACACGATGATCCTGATATTCAATGGATGAAATTTATAAAGAATGATATTGAGAGAGCAAACATTTTTTAAATGGGTGGTTTATAATTTATCATAGTGCCTTAAAATGTATGGAGAAAAAAAATGGTAACATTATTAAGTTTGATTGTCAAAAATTTAAAGGTTGGGTATTCTATTTAGAGTGCACAAGTCGGTATTTTCAAATTAAAAAATATTTTGAGAGATTGTTTTGGATTAAAAACAAAAATAATTGTTTTAATCATGCACATGAGAGATTAGATATGCATATACCATGTAGAAATAAGATTAAAAACAAAATAAAAATATGTTTGAATCTTTCATGCACATAGACATTATAATATTTAGACATTATAAGGTTGAGAGAGATAGGTATTTAAATAAAAAAGAAGAAGAATATTTTAAGAAAAATATAAAAAAGGAAAGTTGTGTTAATGGGAGTTATAAGGGGAGTTGCAAACTGATTAAATTTTTTATTTTATAAAGGAGAGCTACAAGGAGGAAAATTATTGGGAATAAATAGTAATTTGAAATTTAAGAATTATAATTGAATATTGTTTTATTTAAAATTAAAATTATTTAATTTGTCTAATTAAATTTGGGATAAATAAGGTATTCTACAATAAAAAAATGATTATTGCAACATGGCAATAAAAGAAAAAAACAAAGAAAGACAGTCAAAAATATTTTACAATTTTTCTCTCAAGAAGCTACTAAAGATGAAAAATATTTGTCAAAGAAAGTGATAGAATATTTACAATCTATTCTTGAAGAATATAAAAAGGAGAATTTTTATTACTACAACAATGCATGCAAAGTGTTATTGATGATGCCAATGATTGTCATAATTTTTTTGTTATTATACCTATTAGTTTGTGGAAAACAACATACAAAGGAATAATCACTCTAAATATTTTCAAGATAAAAAAGGGAAATTAAAGAATTATGGAACAATCCTATGATAAAAGTTTTTTTTTGTCACATGAATGATTTAAGGCCCATGATGACAAATGCATATTGTGATACTAGTGATTGTCATTAAAATGCAAAAGATAATTGTGATGTAAGTTGTGATACTTGTGATTTAAGATCCATGCCAAAGATAGAAGAACTTGTTCCAAGAGCATATGGTGCATGTGACATAAAGAATTTGTATATAGTTCATGAAGATAAATAATTGGCACAAATTATTTATGACATTAATCATTGTAATGAGAGAGATAATGGAATAGAGTTTTTGATAGGATGTTGTATTGAAACTTTTTAGAAAGAAACTATCATAAAGAAAACTAATGAAGACCTCAAAAAATCATATGATAAATGTGACCATTGTGGCAGGCATGACCACAAAAGAAAAATATGTTGGAATCTTCATTGTTATGAAATTTATGGAGGTAACAATCACTCTCAAAAATATTGTTGGTACAAAGGAAATAATATTTTTGGATGGATAAACACAATAACAAGAAAAACACTAAATGGATTTCCTCATAAATATTTTTTAAAATTTAGATATGGTCACAAGAAAGATATGAATGTTTTCAAAATATTAAGAAGAAAAGTAATACCAACAACAATGTCAAAGTTCAATCCAAAATAAAAATACAAGAATATGAAGATGAAGTTTGAATACTAAAGTCTTCAATAACCAAATAATGTAATACAAAGGGATTTTGGAGAATATTACATCATTTGGTACATGCTAATGTACCCCCATGGTACCATTATAAATATTAGAATATGGTGTGAATCCTTAGATTACGTTTGTATATTTACCCTAAAGTATGTGTAAATGTGTAGAATAAATCCAAGTGTCATACAGTAAAATGTGCAAGTGTGTAGAGTGTGAGTGTGGCCAAGTGTCATAAAATAAAGTGTGCAAGTGTGTATAAAGTCAAGACTCAAATATACAAGTAGAAAGATGTAAAGCAAATGAACATGAGAGGTTCGTCTTATGTGTTGAATATGAAAGGATGCATCTCCCAAATATGTGAAGAGAATAATAGTCAAGTATTCAAGATCCACCTTTGAAGGTTATACTATGGAGACAAAGCTCCATGTATTGTATCCGAATATTTAGAAAATTTGAAGTTATATAGTTGACTCATCAATAATATTATGATTATGTTTATTTTGTGGTAATGTTATATTTTGTGAATATTATATTCATTAACATTGGTGTTATGATGTGATTGAGCCTTTATATATATATTTTCTATGAATTATATTTGATCCTAGATATTGGGACTCGTGATTAAATCTAGCTAAAAAGCCAACAAATTTAGAATAAATTTGATTATATATTATTATGGTAAAAAAATATTTTATGTTGAAAATATTTTATCTTTGAATTTAAAAATTGAAAACATATATTTAATTTTAATTTTTACCTTCACATACAAGAAGGATACTAAATAATTGCAAAAGCATAGTGTAGTTTTATTAGTTATAAAAATATTTTACCTTTTCTATCTATGAGTTGAAGGAAAGCTATAGCCCTCTACTAATATGAGCACAATGGGGATAACCCCATACATGCTTGAATGGACTTCAATATTGGTACTAGCACTGGTTTCCAACTTGGGATAAAAATCCATACTCCAAAGCCCAAACATTGAACTCCAAAGGGTCTCTCAACATATTAGCACACTCTAGACTTCCCCTTCTCAACATATCAACATATTATTCAATATTAATGTCGTCACTAGCTAATTGTTATTTATATTTTTTAAAACTTGTGAAATGCTTGGGCATGACAACACTTTAGCCCTATGCCATTTTTTGCCCATCTAGATGATAATCATACTTTTAGTCAGCATAAAAACTTGTCAGTATAATAGATTTAGTGCCAAAACCTTTAGTACCTAGCTAGTTGGGGACATAAAAAATGACAAAAGCAAGTACTACTTGTATAAACATGAAATATACCATCATCCAATGATAGTTGGAAAGCCCAATTAAAGAGCTACAAATAGTTTAGTGACTTGGTTAATCTAATAATGCGAACACTATTTTTAAAGTAGAAGAAATAGATTATTGGTTGTTTTTTGAAAGAACCAAGGACTATTGGAATTCAGTAGTCTCACCATTTTAGAAGATAAATCATTTCATATTCCAACATTGCATACTATTACTCCATTACATCTTCATATATAAAGGAATATCCAAAATGTAACACAAGAGATTATTTAAATATAAAGATCCATAATACAAGATACTATTCAAGGAGGAAAACAAAAAAATGTATACAAGAAAGAAAGAAAAATGTGGCATAACTAGCCCATATCTTCCCATCAAGATCATTGACTATATTTTCACTTGTATTGCCATGTATTACTAGTTGATATCATGGTTGCACCTAGTATTGTGACTAGTGTTATTACAATATATAGGAAGCTAACCAACACCATAATATCCCTTATTAAGAATATAGTTTACATCATATTTTCATCCCTACATAGAGATATGGTCCACATGCTATCATATTTTGGCTTATGCCTCTCTCTCTAGATAAATATACCTACCTACCTATCTATCTATCTATCTATCTATCTATCACACTGATGTAGTAGAAATTTGTAATTGAATACAATTACAAGAAAGGTAGTTCCCACTTGTTTGTAATTGCCACATATTCATATAAGAAAGAGGAAGAGAAAGAAAAAAATAAGAAAGGAAGAGGAATATGAATTACCAAGAAAAGTAGGAGAGGATGGCATACACAGAGAAGATAAGAGGAGAAAAGAATAGAAAGAAATATAAACATAGAGAGGAACACATATGGGGAGAGGCATATAGTTACATATATATAGATAGAGAGAGGTAGTCATAACAATATGTATGTCCAATTGTATGTGAATTTGGAATGTGTTTTGGAGTATTTTACATTATTTGATACATGCTAATGTACCCCCATGGTACCTTCATGGTACATCTTATAATATTATATTAGGGTTGATTCTTAGTTTAGAGTGTGAGTAATATTTTATGTAATGTTTTAATATGCAGTAAATGCACAAGTGTCATGTGAGTAAGTGTGCAAGTGTAATGTGAGTTTATGTGCACAAGTATCCTTAGATTAGAGTGTGCCAAGTGCAGAGTCATGTCTGGGTATGCATACAAGATAGATTCATGTGTATGTAAGTGTCAAATAGATAATCCAAGAGTCATGAGACTTGGCATATGGAAAGGAATAGTCAAATATCCAATGAGTTATTATACTAGGGTTATATAGCACTCTATATAAGTCATACAATTATCAAGTGTAGAGAGTCAAGTGCTATATTTTTAAGAGAAAGAGGAGTAATAAAAATTGCATAAATTTTGAGCAATTAATATTGTAAATTATGCTACATGTTTTATACATGTGTAATTTAGGCTATTACATTCATATTATTGTTTATTAATAGAGTTTAGTTGACATATTTTAAGCCATGATTTACATATTAATTTGTGTATATTATCCTACTTACATAATTATGTTGATCTTACTATTTTATGGCTATATAACAAATGATCCTATGAAATTTATCCTGTCAATTTTATCTTAATATTAAGTCTTGAAAAGCCATTAGTGGTATCAGAGCTATACTATGAGTAGTTTCTTGCATAGGTTGAATTTATTTACCTACATTCAAAATTGATTTTGTCTAATTGATAAAATTGGTTTAGAGTATTTCTACTTTAAAGGGAGATAGACCTAGATTATATTGCAAGGTCATAGTAAGTAGAAGCTAAAGTCTTTTCATAGTTGCACGAACAACTAGTAAAGACTAGGCCTCAACTATAAAGTCTTTATACAGTTGTAGAATGACTCGTTAAGACTAGAACTCATCTCTAGTGTATTTCCATGGTTATAAACAGTGAAGACAAGGAATCATCTATTGGAAGAAGAATAAAGTTTAAAATAGTTGATCATTTAGAGACATCCAACCCTTGACATTAGAACAATTTTAGGGACATATATATTCCTTGACACTGATTTCTATGAACTCAAAAGATAGTTGAAGGATTCAGTACTATCAAGTCATCTTGATTTTGATTGAAGCATCAAGGATATTCAATATCACCTTGACATATTTTTTGTTCATAGGTGTGACCTAAGAAATTATTGAAGACAAAGCCGCAAAAAATATTGATCATTAGAAGAGTGAGAAGCTTCCTACAATGGATAGAGAATAATTTCATCTTCAAATGCAAGAGTAAGCATAAAAGGATAAGAATATATAAAGTACTAAAATATCTATCTGAATATAATATTTCATCAAGCGAAGATTAATTAAAGTTGTATGACATATAATATTGAAGTATTGAATATAAACCTTAACATAAGAAGTAAAAGATTCAGGTCTTGAAGATAAACCTTGACATAAGAGGTAGAATATTTAGGTCTTGAAGAAAGATCTTGACATACAAGGAAGAAGTTTTAAATCTTGAAGATAGACCTTGACATAGTCAAGATTAGAAAATAAGCTTTAGTTCATAGCTTGATATTAGCAGGAAAAAGAATAAAGAAAAGGAGTAGAAAAAAAGATAGAAGAATCAAGAGACTTATATATTCCAAAAAATAGAAGGCTGAATATTCACAAGAAGAATAGATCTTGATGAGAGATCTAGATATATGATTTTTTTATAATAATATAAGTTATAGATCTTGGCAAAATGTCTTGAAAGAAAACAACCATTAGAGAGCGTCAAGTAAAGATACATTCAAATGTACATTTGAGTGTAGCATAAAATAAAGGATACACACCATCACAATAAGCACAATAAGGATAGACTAAATATATTTAGTCTGAGAGATGAATATCTTACCAATATATTACCACACTTTTATGCCTAAGCAGTAATGACAGAGGCCCAATTTAGTCATTTCAAAGGTTTTGCATAAGTCCTCTTTGAGAATCCTTATTCCATATATGTCATCACCTATAATGAGAAGATCAACCTCATAAAATATCACCAAAGTGATGCATTTCATTCAATGTTTCACATAAAAAGTAGATTTTGTTGTAGCTCTAGCAAAACCAATGTCAATTAAATAAGAAACAATTTTGGCATACCAAGATCATGGTGCTTGCTTCAATCCATATAGAGCTTTCTTCAGTTTGAGGACTTTGTTTTCTTGGCCTTTGATTGTGTACTCTAGTGGTTGATCAACATACACTTTTTCCTACAATGCACCATTGATAAAGGTATGTTCTACATTCATATGATATATAGGCCAATGTTTCGAAGTGGCTAAAGCAATAATAATGCATACTGTAGTCATATTTTCCACAGGAGCAAAGATATCCTCATAATAAAACCCTTCTTGTTTCTTATAGAATTTAGCTAATAGGTAATACCTATAGCAATCTAATGATCCATTTGATTTATACTTTTTATTATACACCCATTTTGCCAATGGTGAATTTACCTAGGGGTAAATCAACTAATTCCCATGTGCAATTCCATTAAATGAAATTCAATTTTTGTTCCATGAAAAGAGTCCATTTAGGATCACCAAGTTCATTTTTGATATTATAAGGTTATGGTTGGATTAGGAGTTTATCCATGAGATCAAAGTTAACTTGGTGTCTTAGGGTAGAAGACCTTTTACCTATATAAGTGGGCAAGTAGCTTTGGGTTGCATATATGGTAAATTGGACCCACTTAGATAAAGGATTTGATGAGGTGGAAATTATCATTATATGGAGTAGGATTAGGAGGGGAAGGAGGACATGCATCATGAGTAGATATATCCTCATGTGAGGAAGGCATTGAATTATGATGGAAGAGGAAGGATTAGGTGAGGGAGGGGGTGCAAAGGGAGTAACTATTTCTTGATTTTGTTGAAATAAAAGGGATATAGGAGGACTTAGTGAGGGATACTCATTGAAGATAAAATACCTAAAAAGAAATATGTTTTGGAAATAGGCTCAAATAACTTATAGATTTTGGCACTTTCACTATAGCCAAAAAAAATGTTTTTTTGGCTCTTGTCATCAAATTTCCTACTTTTTGATAAGGAATGTAGGCATAGGCATCACATCCAAAGACTATGAAATGGTCAAAATAGGGTATAATTCCACTCCATAATTCCTTTACTTTTATGTTATGCAATGTATAGGACCTATTGGTAAAGTATGCAACAATAAGAAAAACTTCTCCCCAAAATGTGTTTGGCAATGCAGCAACAACTAGCATAGATTTTTCTCTATTTTTTATGGTTTAATTCATCCCTTTAGCTACTCAATTTTGATGAGATGTATAAGAATTTTTGAATAGCCTCCTTATCCCATGATACTTACTAAAGTTAAAAATAATTTGGATATATTTTCTCCACCATTATCTATCCTCAATATGGAGATCTAATAACCACTTTCTCTTTCAAAAAGTGCCATGAATTACTTGAATGTATCAAGGGCTTACCATTAAATTTTATTGCTATAATCATAAATGAAAGTGATGTGATATCTAACCCCAACATGATAGTGAATAGACAATGACCCACAAATGTCTAAATGCATTAATTATAATGGTCTGGGGGCTCTCCGAGCCTTTCCTGACTCAAAAGGATGTCTAAGGTTTTTGAAAAAATACATGGTTTACAAAGGCATTTAGAATCACTTAAGTGAGGAAGTCCTTTTACAAAACCCATTATTTCCATCATTTGAATATTATGAATTTTTTTAAATGATCCATTCTTTCATGCCACAAATACTTCAAATATAAAGTAGTATTTGGATGCAAATTTTGTTGAGTTACAACTTGCGTAAAGAGGTAATGGACAACATCCTTTTTTACTCCTATGGCTTTGACATAGTCATTTGGTTATTGAATATAATATTTGTCTTTGTTGAAAATATAGTATAACCCTTATCTATAAGTTATCCCATACAAATAAGACTCCTCTTGAGGCTTAGTACATACAATACATTCATGGCAAGGACATTATTCCTATTGTGTAAATCAAGTGGTGCATCTCCTACACCTTCAATGGAAAGAGCATGTTCATCTCCAAAAGTAATGAACTGGTTATGGGTAGGTTGTATCTTGGTCAACCAATCCTGCTTAGCTAGCTTGTGTTTAGCTTCCTGTGACTCTATATACCAATAATACTTATCTTCAACATTGACTTGATATGTTGCATAATGTATTAATATTATGGTCTTGTTGATCCCTTTGATTTATGTGTGTATTTCTTCAATAACAATCAGTTGCAAAATAATCCCATTTTATATAATAGTCACATCCTTGTTAGTTGTTTGGGTGATTTGGTTGTTGTTGAGGCCTATAATAATGAGGTATTCTATTAGGATGATCACCTTAGGGAGGTATTGGATGCCATCCTAGCTACTAATGTGGTTTTTTTTATGGATATTTATGGTACTATTATGGTTTCTAATGGTATTGTTATGGTTATTGATGGTATTTCTATGGTTTCTGATGCTACTAACGTGGTTGTTGATGTTGTCATGGTTGAGATCTTTGTCTATCTCTCTAATTTTGTTGATATCTTGTTTGGTCTATTATGTAAAAATTCCTTGGTGTCAAAGGCTACTACTGTAGAGTCAATATCTTCAGTTTTGATTAAGGCCTACTCATATTTTTTAAGGACTTCAATCCCCTTAAATAAATCATTTAAACTTTTACCAATTAAATTTAACATGGTAGCATATACATGAAATTTATATGGAAGGTCGTGCAATATAATAGGGATAAATTTATTATCTAGTAGAAGGTGGTCTACTATTAATAAATCATTTCTTATGGGATTCACTTCTATGAGATAATTGGTAAGTCAATATTTCATGCATAGACTATGCAGTTTATTTTTTTAAATACAATATTATGTCCTGACTAGGCCTATCAAACAACCTCATGAATGCATCCCAAGATTATTTGGGTGTAATGGTAGCTCTTATAGTTTCTCCACATTGAATACCAATAAATAGTTTGATTAAATTCAAAGCTATGTTAGAATTTTTCTCAAATAAATTCTTGGTTGTAGCATCTTTAGGAGATGTTAATGGTTCTTAATCCTAATTTCTATCTCTTACATAATCCCACATTCCATTCATGATTAAAATTTATTCTATTTCAAAGTTCCAATTTGCAAATGAGTTAGCCCCCTCAAGATTTTGTGTGAGTCCATTGAGCAAATTTGTGGATGTCATGGTGAATAAAATTCAAGCACTTAGAAAATGTGGAGGGAGTTCAAACGAGGTGACTAGAGACACAAGTTACAAGTATGAGACCCTTAAAATAGTCTAAGTTACACCTCTTAATATCCATAATATGTGGAGGGTTCACCTATCTTTTTTATTCTAAATCAATGTGTTTCCAACTATGGGTGGAAACTTGAATACACGTGGTCTTTGCCTACATAGGAGAGTAAGAAGTGGGAAATAAGCTGGTAAAATATTTTCTTATTAAAATGGTGTACTTTCTTTCTTGCTATAAAAAATTCCACAAATGATGTGTCAAATAAATGGTCAACTACTTAGGTGGAAATAAATCTACACTTGATCACAATATGAAATAAACCCCAAAGACATGTGGAGGTATAGCAAGCATAAATAATATATATAAGAATAATATGACCAAGTCAATGCCACACTAAGAAATCCACAAGAAAGGGACAAGGGGCCCTAAACACCCCTTGTGATGATGATTGTATTAGAGAAAATGACTAAAAATAACCCCAAGTAGTTCCTCCAAGACTAGTACAATATTAATGCCACCAATGACAATAATGCCTCCAAATTTACCAAATATAATGAACAATTTTGCCTAATAATCCTTTAAGACCATTAGAATAGAGCTTCTCCAAATGTGGCACAAGTGTTTTAAGAGTTTCGAGCATTGCCGAGATTGCACTATATTTTACAAGATTAATTTAGAGGTAAATTAATCCAATCAAATAGCTACAAAACTAAAAATAGACCCCACCAATATGTTCAGTTTGAAAAATGATTTCCAATTCAAAATGCTAGAAATTTCAATGTCCCTCTAACATTGTAAAAATTTCACCAAGTAGAAGAATATTCCTTCCACTTTAATTATTAAAATCACCATCAATATGCACCCAAATAACATCTTACAACTAGTTTTTGGAATGGTATTGGAGTCAGGTCCACAATGCAACTTTTAGATTTAAAAGTTAATGCTCCAAATGATGCTGAAAAATGCTTCATCCTCAAAATGAAAAGTATTCCCTAAAAAAAAAGATGAGGAATATTGTAAAATATTTTAAAATATATATATATATATATATATATATATATATATATATATATATATATATATATATATATATATATATTGTTGCCCCCTCAATTTTGAAACTTTTCATCCCCTACATAGGTCAAGCTACACAGTGTTGGTTTCCATGAAGGGTGTTGAGAATAGAGGGAGGACAACTATGGACTACTTTATGGAAGGTTTGGAATAATTGTGTTACATATTACTAAGGGATGCAATTAGATCGAAAGGAAACAAAAATCAAAATCATAGATCAGGTTTACCTTCAAATATTCATGTTGCTCTGAATAAAGATGTTAAGAATCAAAACGTTTATCTCAATGTACTTCCCTATAATGATAAGGGTGTGGTGACCATGGATGACTTTGTGTATGAAGAAATGAGAAAGGTAGACAACGGATCTGGAACATCTACATGATTTACAAGAACATTTGTGGGTGTGATGTAGTTGTTGGGGATCAACACATTGGGAAATTCTATGGAAACAATGACTCAATGGCAAAGAGGATATGATAGGTGATGGAAAATTTAGAAAAGAAAAAAATTAGCAAAAATTTGGAGTAAAGCATTGGAGAAGGATCTTCGAGAGTTTTATTTAACTTTGTGATGGCTCTCTATTTTTGGAAATATGAGAAAAATTTGATGTCATTGATGTCAAGAGTCAGTTTCAGTGAGTAGTGCAAGGGGAAGGATGTCAAGAGTCAGTTTCAGTAATCAGTGTAAGAGAAATATTGATTTTAGATCTATTGGAAATAATATTATAATATCTCTCATTATAAAATTCAAGGTGGTCATATAAGGTCTACAGGAGAAATAAGAAGGCCCAAGAAAAATAATATTATAATATTAAAGATCTAATGGTAAGACCTAAAGTAATTAAATTAATTATAATAATTTCATTATAAATTAATTTGTAATTTAATTTAATTAACCTTATAGTTATTAAATTAATTATAATAATTTTATTATTAATTAAATTATAATTTAATTAAATAACCCTAAGGTTAGGGTTACAAAGGGAAAACGAATAAATCAAATGATGTCAACGTTGACTATTTTCTTACCCACCGATTTGCTAAGAAGGAGAGCACATCGGTATTTATACCAAGTGCTTTGGTATTCCCAAAGTTATCCTTCAAGCGAATTAATCGAAGTGCATACGAAAATAATGAACAACATGGAATAAGAGGTAATTATTTTTTCTCACATGGTAGTTAACAAGTGCATAAGGAGGAGAAGGCTTGGAAGCCTTGTCACCACCTAGACAGGTGGGCTAGTCACAGTTGGTAGTGCTTTCAAGAATACAAGGTGTTGCGTTCAATTCGTAGTAGGAAAAGTTATGAGGTTTTGCATCACGTACGACAAAGTCCTTTTGGATTTTTGCACCAGGGAAGGTGATAATGTTTCGTAGGTGGTTGTTTCTCCCATGTGAGCGATTAGCTCACATGGCTAGGTAACTGCAGCTAAATCAGTAGAGATGCTTTGACTCGAGATCGAATCCCATTGGGAGCACTTTGAGAGGTACTAAAGTTTTTATTAAAAATTATTTTTGGCTCCTAAGGTTGTGTGGAATAGTTTTGAGCTTAGGAAGATATAAGGTTGATAAAATTAAATGATTAGTTTTTTTTCATTGTTTGGTGGATTTATTTATTTAGAGTGTATTTATAAGGGCTATTTGAGTTTAATTATTTTTGTAATTATAAAATATTTTGAGGGAGTGTTGGAGTGTTATATTGTCATATAAAGCTTGAGATTGGCAAAGATAGTAATTGTGATTGAGATATGTTTTGAGGTTAAGTATTCATCAAACAAAAGGTATGGGCACATATTCCTTGTGAGTGACTGTTGGATTTTGTAAATGCTAAATTGGAGTGAAAAGGGTTGTTTGATAAGCATTGTTGAGTTTGATTGGTAAAGGTTTTTCTGAGTGAAAGTTTATGATAAAAACCTTGTTTGATAAGCATTGTTGGAAACATTGAATGAGCCTTCATATGTAGAACTAGGGTTTGTGAAAATAACATGAGTATCATTGTTATGTGAAGTTGAGAACTATCTTGAACTAGGGTTTGTGAAAGATCATGAGTATCATTGTTATGTGAAGTTTATTTCATAAGAATTGTTGACTAAGCTTTTATTGAGTGATTGGTTGAGTGGATTAAGCTTGTGTGGAAGCTTATAATACATATTTCAAACAAGTCTTGGTGAAGAATTTTTGAGCAGGTTGGACAAGTTCTAGTGTAGACTTGTTGAGGAGATTGGACAAGTTATAGTGAGGACTTGTTGAGCAAATTTGAGACAAGTCTTGGTGAAGACTTGTTGAGACAATTGGACAAGTTCTAGGGAGAAATTGTTGGATATATTTGAGATAAGTATTTGAGAAGAATTGAAAGAAAATTTGATTAATTGATTTGTTCAAGCCTTGATTTAAGGTTTGGGACATATCTAGTAGAGTTGATTTGTGATTGAATGAAGCTTTGTATTAAGGCTTGAGGACATATTTGAGGATATATTTTGGTGTAGATTTTAGTACAAGTTTATGCTATACTAAAGATAGATATTGAGTATATTTGTGCTAAACTGAAGGATTATATTTAGTGTATACCAGAGATAGATATTGAGTAGATTTGTGCTAGATCGAAGGACTATGTTTAATGCATATCAGAGACAAATATTGAGCAAATTTGTGCTAAGAGTAATCTTTGGAGGTGATAGAGCATAGAGGATAATAGTCTCGAGTGGATAGAGGTCCATTAGCTAGGGAAATGAATACAAGTCTTCTGAGTGAGGGTATGAGTCTTCAGTGGATAGAGATCCATAAGCCAGTGTAGTGGAGGTAGCAGTTCTTCTAGAAGATCACCAACTAGAGCAAAGGAGGAGTTCTCCTATGGATAGATATCCACAAACTTAATTAGGGGATTGGTGTCTCCTTTGGATAAAGGTCCATAAACATTGTAATAGGGAAAGTATTCCAAAGATAATTTATTTGACAAAATTTTATAAGGAATATTTTCTCTATGGAATAGCCCACATTGGGTGAACCATGTTAAATCATGTCTCTCATGTGTGTGATGCTTTGTGTGATGTTTACTACTTTAATATTTCTAATGTTATCATATGGATTGAAAAGAAAAAAATTATATCTTATATTGTTCACCCCCCTCTAAGTATAAGCACATGTTATTCAATTGGTATCAAAGTGGGTCTCTCCATGAAAATACTAACAACTTGGAGGAAGATCCATCAGAAACACACATGACTTAAGAGAGTGAAGAAGAGATAATGTTTGACATAAAAGAGGAATCATTTGTTGCTCTTAATAAACTTGAAAATGTTAGAAATAATAACTCAATTTTGAAGGATCAAACTCAAGAAGATGATGAAGCAAGGATAGAACTTCTACAGAGTCTCACAGAACTCAATATAAAGGTAGAAGAGGGAAATAAAATTGAATAGGATAGAATAAATATATTAATAGCAAGAGAAACAGAATGTGAAATATTGGAAGAAAAAATTATTTATCTAAGGAATGAAGTTGATAAGATCAAGGTGCTACCAGATATAAATTTTTGAAAATAGAAAGAGGAGTCAAGTCTTCAAGAAGCAAAGACTTCAAACAAAGATAAGCAAGTGACACATACTCCAGAAGGAAAAGATATCGGGAAAGAATAAATTAAATCAAAACAATGGATAAAGGTTAATTACAACAAAAGGAGGATCACTCAACCATATTTTCCAATGTATTCAAATATATTACATAATATTTTCCATGGCTATTGCTTTTCATGTAATAAATATGGTCATAGAGTTGTACATTGCACTGGTTATGTTAAAAAAGATGTAAATAGAAATTTCCATTTTTTTTACCTCTTATAGATGGTGATGTTATATGTTATAAGTGCAATAATCTTGGGCATAAGGCTATATGGTGCAAAATGGTATTTCCTAAGTCAAGTAAAAAGAATGCAACTTCAACAATTAGGAAAGAAAGAAAATGGGATGAAAAATCTAGATCATCAAACAACTCTTCATGCTCAAGATAAAGAATAACAATGGTTTCTTGATAGTGGTTGCTCTAGACACTTCACAGAAGACAAATACAAATATCTTGTACTAAAAGAAACTAATATAGGATCAGTAAGTTTTGGTGATAATGGATAAAAAAAAATCTATGGAAAAGGAACTCTGAGTTTATATAACAAGAAAACTAGAATATAAAATGTACTATATGTCAAGGGGTTAAGACACAACATGCTAAGTGTAAGCCAACTTTGTGATCAAGGTCATATGGTTAAATTTCACCCAAATAGATGTGCTATAAGAAATTCAGAAATTGGAAAGGTCATTGCAAATGCAAGTAGAACTCCAAACAACCTCTATATGCTTAATGATATTAGAGGAGAAAAGTGTTTTCTATCACAAGAAGATGAGATTTGTTTGTGGCATAGACAAATGGGTGATTTGAATTTTAATAATATAGTCAAAATAAGCAATAAACACACTGTCAGAGATTTACCCAAGCTAAAAGGACCACAAAACACAATATGTGCACCTTGTCAGCATGGAAAGCAAACTATAACAAATTTCAAATCAAAGGGATAAGTGTCGTTTGAGTCATTAAAACTAATACATACTGATTTATGTGATCCTACCAGAACATGGAGTATTCAAGGTGAAAGTTACTTCATATTTTTTATATATGATTACTCCAGAATGACTTGGGTAGCTTTCCTAAAATATAATTCAGAAGCATTTTACAAATTTTATGTATTTAAAGAATGGGTCGAAAATGAAATTGGCAAAAGGATTAAGTGTTTGAGATTTGATAGAGGAGAGTTTACCTCAAATGAATTTGTATATTTTTGTGAATAGCACGAAATCAAAAGAGAATACTCAACTGCAAGAACTCCTCAACATAATGGAGTAGTTGAAATGAAAAATAGGACTATTGAGAATATGGCTAGAGCTATGTTAATTGAGTCCAAGATTTCAGATGGATTTTGGAGGGAAATAGTCAACAAAGTAGTGTATATAATCACTATGGCTAAAATAAGGGTAAACCATCACAAGACTCCATATGAGCTTTGGAAAGGAAGACCGACCATTGTAAAACATTTCAAGGTTTTTAGAAGCAAGTGTTACATAATATGAGAAGAGCAAAACATGGGCAAGTTTGATCCAAGATGTGATGAGGGTAGTTTTCTTGGTTATTATACTAAGAGTAAAGCCTATAGATGCTACAAAAAAATGACACACACTATTGTAGAAAGTATAATGTAACAGTTGATGAGAAGATAGATTCAAGAGAACCAGTTCAACAAATTGTGTATCAGGAAGATGGAAGTTGTCAAGAAGAGTTTCATGAGGAATCATATGAAGAAGAGGAAGAAACAAAAAGACTTATTCCTAATACTTTATCCAGGTATGTACAAAAACATCATCCAAAAGAGCTAATCATTGGGAATTCATATGAGAGACAGACAAGGAGAAGGATAATAACACCATCTCAACAAGCAATTTTTTCTTTATTATCTAAAATTGAGAAAAAATACTTCAATGATGCAAGTGAAGATAATTTTGGATTAAGGCAATGGATGAGGAATTATATTAGATAGAGAAAAGCAATACTTGGGAACTTGTTCCATGACCAAAAGTTAAAAATGTGATTGGCACTAAATGGGTATTCAGGAACAAGTTAAATGAAGATAGTAAGGTATTTAGGAATAAAGCAAGGTTAGTGTGCAAAGGTTATGCACAGGTAGATGGAATTGAATTTGATGAGACATTTGCTCTAGTTGCACGACTTGAATCTATAAAAATGTTCTTAGCCTTTTCAAGCTTCAAAAATTTTAAAGTATATCATATGAATGTTAAATCAACCTTTATAAATGGTGTTCTAGAAGAAGAAGTTTATATTGAGTAGCTAGAGGGATTCATAATACTTGCTAAACCAAACTATGTATGTAGATTGAAGAAGACATTGCATGGTCTAAAACAAGATCCTAGAGCATGGTGCTCAATATTGGATAAGTACCTTCAGGAAAATGAGTTCATGAAAGGAATAGTGGATAGTAACTTATACAAAAAAAATGAAGGGAATGATCTACTAATTGTGGTTGTTTACGTGGATGAAATAATTTTTAGGGGAAATAATGATAAGATGTGTCAAAATTTTGCAAAGAGCATGCATAATAATTTGAGATGTCTATGCTTGGTGAGTTGTCCTTCTTCCTTGGACTTCAGATTTCACAATCAGAGAAAGGAGTATTTATTTCACAAACCAAGTATAAAAAGAGATGCTACAAAAATTTAAGTTAGAACATTACAAACCAGTAAGTAATCCCATGGTTACAGGATGTAAGTTAAGTAAATATTATGAATCTCCAAAGGCAAATATGAAATTATATAGATCTATGATTGACAACTTACTATACGTCACAACTACAATATCAGATATCATGCAAGCAGTGGGACTAGTGGTAAGGTTTTAGGTAGCACCCAAGGAAACACATGTATCAGCAGTAAAAAGGATTCTCAGGTATCTAAAAAGGACTATGGAATTTGGGATCTAGTATCCCAAAAGTGACAATTTCACTCTCACAGCTTATACAGATGCAAATTGGGTTGGCAACATTGATGATAGAAAAAGCACAAGTGGAGGAGCATTCTTTCTTGGAGACTATTTGGTCTCTTGGTTAAGTAATAAACATGCATCAATATCCTTATCTGCAATAGAGGAAGAGTATATTGCAGCAGTTGCTAGTTGTACACATATTATGGATTAAGCAAACTCTAGAGTATTTTAAGATAAAATATGATTATCCTATTCCCATACTCTATGATACAAGTGTTATAAATATCTCAAATAATCCAGTGATGCACTCCAGGACAAAGCACACTCTAATTAAGTATCATTTTATGAGAGAGTAGGTTATGGATAAATAGGTCAGGTTGGAATATGTTACTACAAAAGAGAAAATTGCAGATATTTTCACCAAGCCACTTTCGAAAGAGAATTTTGAGTACCTGCAAGAAAATTTGGGAGTAGTTATACTCCCACCCCAGAATTAACCACCTCAAGAGGAGGGGGTGAAGGGGCTAAGATAAGAATCTCATTCTTAGCCCCAATCCCCAAAGGTGACCCTTTGCCATTAATGACAAAGGAGGAGATATTTGAGTTAATGGGAGAGAATTCAGTCAGAGGGAGTAGAATAGAAAAAGGTTAAAGAAATGGTAAAAGGTAAATGGGTTGCCATCAATGACAAATGGGGATATTGTTGTAAATATTAGCAATATTTGTTGTCATTGATGTCAAGAGTTAGTTTCAGTGAGCAGTGCAAGAGGAAGGATGTCAAGAGTTAGTTTCAGTAATCATCGCAAGAGAAAGATTGCTTCTAGACCTAAGGGAAATAATATTATAATATCTCCCATTATAATATTCAAGGTGGTAAGATAAGGTCTATAGGAGAAATAAGAAGACCCAATTAAAAATAACATTATAATATTAAATATCTAATGGTAAGACCTAAAGTAATTATATTAATTATAAATTAATTATAATAATTTCATTATAAATTAATTTGTAATTTAATTTAATTAACCTTATAGTTATTAAATTAATCATAATAATTTAATTAAATAACCCTAAGGTTAGGGTTACAAAGGGCAAACGAATAAATCAAATGGCATCGACATCAACTATTTTCCTACTCATCGATGTGCTAAGGAGGAGAGCACATTGGTATTTATACCAAGTGCTTTGGTATTCCCAAAGTTATCCTTCAAATGAATTAATCAAATTGCATGCAAAAATAGTGAACATCATGGAATAAGAGTTAAGGTTTTTTTCTCACGTGGTGGTTGAAAAATGCATAAGGAGGAGAAGGCTTGGAAGCCTTGTCACCACTTAGATAGGTGGGCTAGCGAAAGTTGGAAGTGATTTTAGGAATGCAAGGTGCTGCATTCGATTCATAGTAGGGAAAG
Organism: Wollemia nobilis; assembly: GCA_028583015.1. Taxonomy (NCBI): domain Eukaryota; kingdom Viridiplantae; phylum Streptophyta; class Pinopsida; order Araucariales; family Araucariaceae; genus Wollemia; species Wollemia nobilis. The sequence goes on from JAQPPZ010001808.1 coordinate 6,526,543, forward strand.
TTGTGAGGTTTTGCGTCGTAGATGCCAAGGTCCTTTTGGATTTTGGTTCCAGGGAAGGAGACAAAGCGTCATGGGAATTTTTTCCTCCCACGTGAGTGCTTAGCTCATGTGTCTAGGCAACCACGGCTAAAGCGATGGAGACGCTTCGACTCGAGATAAAATCCCGCTGGAAGCACTTTGAGAGGTACTAAAGTTTTTATTAAAAAATATTTTTGGCTCCTAAGGTTGTGTGATATAGTTTTGAGCTTAGGGAGATATAAGGTTGATAAAATTAAATTATTATTTTTATTTCATTGTTTGGTGGATAAATTAATTTAGAGTGGAGTTATAAGGTGTATTTGAGTTTAATTAGTTTTGTAATTGTGAAATATTTTGAGGGAGTGTTGGAGTGATATTTTTCATCTAACCCTTGAGATTGGCAAAGAAATCAATTGTGATTGAGATATGTTTTGAGGTTAATTATTCATAAAATAAAAGGTATGGGCACATCTTCCTTTTGAGTGATTCTTGGATGTTATAAATGCTAAGTTGGAGTGAAAAGGGTTGTTTGATAAACATTGTTGAGTTTGATTGGTAAAGGTTTTTCAGAGTGAAATCTTATGATAAAAATCCTATTTAATAAGAATTTTTGGAAATATTGAATGAGCCTTCATATGTAGAACTAGATTTTGTGAAAAGAACATGAGTATCATTGTTATATGAAGTTGAGAACTATATTGAACTAGGATTTGTGAAATATCATGAGTATCATTGTTATGTGAAGTTTGTTTGATAAGCATTGTTGACTAAGCTTTAATTGAGGGATTGGTTGAGTGTAGTAATCTTGTGTGGAAGCTTACAATACACATTTCAGATAAGTCTTGGTGAAGACTTGTTGATCAGATTGGACAAGTTCTAGTGAAGACTTTTTGAAGAGATTGGACAAGTTCTAGTGAGGACTTGTTGAGAAAATTTGAGATAAGTCTTGGTGAAGACTTGTTGAGAAGATTGGAAAAGTTCTAGGGAGGACTTGTTGGACAAATTTGAGATAAGTCTTTGAGAAGAATTGAGACTGGAGTTGATTAATTGATTTGTTCAAACCTCGAGTTAAGTTTTGGGACAAATCTAGCAGAGTTGAGTTGTGATTGAATCAAGCTTTGTGTTAAGGCTTTAGGATATATTTGAGGATAGATTTTGGTGAAAATTTGAGGATAGGTTTGTTCCAAACCAGAGATAAATATTGAGTAGATTTGTGCTAGATCAAAAGACTATTTTTAGTGCAGACCAAATATAGAGATTGTGCAAATTTGTGCTAGATCAAAGGACTCTGTTTTGTATAGATCAAATACAAAGATTGAGTAAATTTGTGCTAGATTAAAGGACTGTATTTAGTGTAGATTTGAGATAGAGCTGAAAGAAAGCTTTGGAGGTGACTAAGTATAGAGGACAACAGTCTCCAGTGGATAAAGATCCATTAGTAAAGGTAGTGAAGATAGGTCTTCTATGTGAGGGTAGGAGTCTTCAGTGGATACAGATCCATAATCCAGTGCAGTGGAGGCAACAATTCTTCTAGAAGATCATCAGTCAGAGCAGAGGATATGGAGTTATTTTATGGATAGAGATCCATGAACTTACTTAGGGGTTTTGTGTCTCCTTTTGATAGAGGTCCATAAACATTGTAATAGGGAAAGCATTCCCAAGAGAATTTATTTGAGAAAAGTTTATAAGAAATATTTTCTCAGTGGAGTAGCCCACATTGGGTGAACTGCGGTAAATCACGTCTCTCATGTGTGTGATTCTTTACGTAATGTTACTACTTTAATATTGTTAATGTTATCATATGGATTGAAAATCAAAAACTTTTATCTTATAATTTTCACCCCCCCTCTCAGTATAAGCACATTTTCTTCATCTATACCAACAAGAACCTTATTCTGATGATGAATTAGTATGGCTTTATGAGAAGATACATAACAATGGATCATACTAGGCTATGTGGAACCTATTTTTATACTTCTCTCCAACGCTCTCCATGATGACTATGTTTCATCAAAAAATTGATTTTCTCATCAAATAGATGTTTTCGCATCAATTCAAAGTGGGTTATTCCTATTCTTAAAGAACTATTTCTTCACTGGTCCATATGTGCTACTAAGCAAGGGAAATCTATGCTTGGTTACAAAACCGATAGGACCTGAGTATTGGGAGACATTGGTGGGACCAAAGGGGTGAAAGGGTATCTTCTTTGTTAGTGATGCCCAACTTAAAACCTGCAGTCTCAATTTTTTTAATTTAAAACTAATCACTATTATTGTAGGTGGAAGTGCTTGCAAAAGGTTTCTTCTCACTCACTATAAACTTACCCCTTAAACATTTTATGTCTCATAATATCTCTAACATAGAAATTTAATGATTTTTAGAAATAATTAAACTAAATCAATAACAAAATAGAGTAGATAAATGCTCCACAAAGTCTATAATATTTCCACATCTTAGAATTCAACTAAGAAATATTAAACCAATACTTTATTATAGACTCTAATAATTGAAGCATATCAGAGATACTGAAAATACTAGCTAAGATTCAATTTTTATGGTAGCTTATCGAGTGTTGTAGGTGAATAAACTTGATATTTTACTTTTCTATAAGGAGAAAAAAACAACTTAGCTTATCCAATACAATAAATTTCCTTTCTATTTCTCATTAATAGGGTCAAAAAAAAAATATTGCAATTGAAGAGGATACTTTAGGAAAAAAATGTATGCTAAAACCAGATCAAAAAATATATGTTTTAGGTAGGCGCACAATAACTGCAAAAGAACCCCAAGTGGGATGACCAAGCTATTAATGAGGTCATAAAAAAATGTCCCCCCTTAATTTTGAATTTCATTAAACTAGATAAAGAAAATAATATTAGAAAAATAGCATCTCAATTGATCTTAAAATATGTGAATAGTATTTTAGGAAGAAAATAATGAAAACAAATAAATGAATTGTATACTTTAAGGGTATTTTTCACCTACATTGTTAGCATCATGGTTATGGTGAACATAACATTGATGTGATTGGTGAGAGTGTTGTTGATGGTTCCCCAAAGCACCACACCATTGCTCATTATAGCCTTTTTGACCTCCTTATAATGGAACTCCTAGTAAATGCTATGTGAGTTCTTGATGTAGGAGCTATCCACCACATTTATCTACATGGTAATAGAAAACCACCACAATTGGCTCACGAATTTATTGATTGGTTATATTTAAGTGGACCATGGAAGAATTATGAATAGGCTTGATGTCATGTTGACCTTAGTTATGCACAAACACAAATATTATGATAAGAATCAAATTAATTTGTGGGTGAGAACCCTTCAACAAACACAAATGATATTAATAAATAATGTGCACATTTATTATGAGAATAATGAGCTTAATATGGTAATGTATATGTGCTTTGGTATGCTTATAGTTTATCCCATGAGATAATATTAAGATTAATTAATATGCATTTCTAATTCCTTTTTAGAAAAAATAATATTTAAAATTGCTCAAAAGGAATAGGTTGGTTGGTAGCAACCAAGTGCTTGTCTATGGGATGCCCTAGTTCAATTCCTTGAATGGTTGGGATCTCATTGACTTCATAATTACCCAATAGGCTAGGGATTATAAAGGTTTACCTACGGATCGGACGGATGGAGCAGCAAGGAGGAGGAGCGAGAGGTCTAGGGGCATCAAACCCTAGGTGTGGGACTTCAGAGGGCAGATCAGCAGACGCGGCAGGTGGGGGCTCTGGCGAGATAGCAGGCCCCCAGGCGGAGGATGTGGACAAGGAAGTTCTTTTGGAACCGGTCCAAGGGCGTTGGGCGGATGCGGTTGAAGATTTCTCTGAGGGGGACCAGGACTCTATGCGTCAGGATCAAAGGAAGAACCAAGAAGGAGACAAAGAGAAACCTGGCAACTGGAGACCTTCATATCTTAATGCTCTTCACGGTAAGCAAAAATTATCCGACTCTTGTTTTAATCTAAAATCTGTCAATGGTAGGTTGCACGTCCCAGATTCCTTAGCTCAGCATGTGGCTATGGAGGGCAGAACATCTTTGGTGGCTAAATTTATGGGGGTGAGGCCGGACATGGAAGTCATAAGGAGATGGGCCATCCAAAAATGGCAGCCAAGGGCCGGTATGATGATTAAGGCTTTACCCAAGAGTTTTCTTTTGGTGACATTTCAATGTGAACAGGGCATGGAAAGGACTCTCCAAGGAGGTCCTTGGTTTTTTGGGAAAAGGGGCTTGTATCTGAAGCGTTGGTCCCCCGATTTCAACCCCCAGACTCAGGTGCTGGATTTGGCTCCTATTTGGGTTAAGATGCCAGGATTACCTCTGCTTTTCTGGAACGAACAAATATTGGCTGGGATAGCTACAGAGATTGGAGAACTAATAGCTATTGATCCTGCAACCTTGAGCAAAACAAGACTCATGTCTGCTCGCATGTGTGTGTTGGCGGACCTGAGTAAAGAGCTCCCTAAATCCATTATTTTGTCGTCTATGTTTGGCCTTCATACTCAGGTATTTGAATATGAAAATATGTCTTTTAAGTGTAGTGTTTGTGGGAAGGTAGGGCACCGGGGTATCCACTTGCATTTCCAAGAACCAGCCCCCACTCCAAAATACTGATCCTCAAACCCAGAATAATATCCCTCCCCCGCAGATCTCCATTCCTACCCAACCTGGGCCTCAAGGACGTGGAGCTCAAAATCCGAATATCAGAGACCCTGTTCGCCCTATTGTAAGCAAGAGGCAACGTTTTAACCCTCCTCCCAAAAATTCCTATGCCCCAAAACCCTCTCACGGGGGAGCTGGTCCCTTTGATGGGAACCCTCAAGCTCAACCTGCTCCTAAGATGATACAGCAAGCCTCAGAGCCAAATAACAAAGGAAAGAACCCCATAGATCAACGCCATGGGGAAAGTAAGTTTGATTGGGTGATACGGGAGGCCTATGGAGGCTCGGTGGAAGTGGTCCCATGTACTGCAGAGGAATTTATGGGAAGAAATTCCAAGGAGATCAACATCCCAGTGGAGAACAGTTTTGATGCATTAAATCATTTGAAGGGAGTTCAGATGGACAGCCAAGAAGTGGAATCGAGGTAGAGGAGACTCAAGAGAAGGATTTAGAGGAGAAAAATCGAAGGAAGGAGCAGGAAACTAATAATACGAGGCAAGGATACTCGGGAGGAAGAGGTGAACCACCAAGATCAGTGTAACCCCAAAGCGGGGAAAAAAGAATCTACTAATCAAGAAGCTAAGAGCACGGAATCATCTCCACTGTCAAAAAGACCAGTTAACCTGGAAAGCCAGATTGTTACCCCAAATACCAAGACTGACCTACCCAAGATGGTTACTAGAAGCCAAGTGAATCCTAAGGAACTTCAACCTAGAGCGGATGTATGGGGATATGGTTCGGTAGGAAGAGGGAAACCTAGCAATGTTGCCTTAAGGCAGAAAGAAGCAGAGCGAGGAGTGGCTGATGGCACTCAAGCAATATTGCTCTTTGGGGCGAAGGCTCGAGGATCCAAAGCCCATAAATGAAGATTCTTTCATGGAATATTCGTGGGAGTAATCCTGCAAAAATAAGAGCTTTGTATGCTCTTAGACAAGAACACAAACCGGATATGATTTTACTGCAAGAAACTAAAATGGAGGAGAGTAGAGTTATTCCTTTTAAGAATAGGACTTGGCGAGAAGCTGAAGTAGTAGGCCAAGAGGCCACTGGAACAGCAGGAGGGTTACTGGTTATGTGGAACAAAAATGTGATTGATAGTAGAGTGATTCTGATGTCTAGTTGGTTTATTTGTCTCTTATGTGTGGATAAAACCACGCAGGAAGAGTGGATCTTAACGAATGTATATGCTCCAATTAGACAGGGACTGAGAAGGGTTCTTTGGAGTCGACTAGCTGAATTGAGGGAGACGGTCCCCAACTACCCTTGGATTGTGGCGGGGGATTTCAATTGCTACCTTAATCCTGTAGATAAATTGGGGGGCTCTCAAAGAATAACTGCTGATATCTACGAGTTTAGAGATTTTGTTGAGCAACATGAGCTGATGGATGTGGACCTGCGTAGATTCTCCTATACATGGTCTAACAAAAGATTGAAGGAAAACCAAATTCAGATAAGATTAGATAGGTTTCTTCTTTCTCAAGAATGCCTGGAGAGGTTTGGGGACTCTTCATTAACGGCACTCCCAAGAATCGGGTCTGATCACAACCCAATTCTATGGGAAACAGGGGAGGACTCTAAGAAAAGATACATCAGACCCTTTCGATTCGAACTTATGTGGTTCCAACATCAGGATCTCAAGGATCTGGTTGCCCAATGGTGGGACAAAAAGTATAATGGTTCGAAACTGGCCCAAGTGGCATGTAAACTAAGGAATGTGAAGGCTAACATTAGAGAGTGGAACAAAACTTCCTTTGGCAATATTTTTTGTTAAAAAGGCAGAACTAAAAGACAAGATCAATGAACTATAGGAGAAGCTGAAGTCGGAGCGACTTACCAGAGGATCTGAGAAACCAGGAGAGGGAGCTGTTAGCCGAATACCACACGATGCTAGGATTTGAAGAAACCTTTTGGAGGCAGAAATCCAGACTGCGTTGGTTAAAGGAGGGTGACAGAAATACAAAGTTCTTCCATGTCTCTACTCTTCACCACAGGAGTACTAACAAAATTAAGGAGATCAAGATGGCCGATGGGTCTAACACCAAAGATATGGAAGACATAAGGAGGGAAGCGGTTGAGTACTTTAAATCGTTGCTAGAAGATGTAAATCCGACTATTGAAGAAGAGGACTCTCTGTTGGCAGCCATTCCACCCCTCGTAACTGATAATCTTAATGGATTCTTACTTAGTCCTTTCACAAAGGAGGAAATCAAGAAGGTCGTTTTTGACATGGATGGTAACAGCTCCCCAGGACCGGATGGCTTCCCTGCAGCTTTCTTCCAGAAGTTTTGGGATATCCTAGGCAATGATGTAGTGGAAGCTATAATTGAGGCTCAAAAGGACATGGAAATCCCAGGAGTTAATGCTACTTTTTTAGTCCTCATCCCTAAACTAGTGGGAGCAATGGAATTTTCCAGTTTTCGCCCTATCAGTTTATGTAACACTCTGATGAAGATTCTCACAAAAACAATCGCCAATAGGCTGAAGGTTATCCTTCCTTTCATCATTGATATGAACCAAGGTGGCTTTGTGAAAGGGCGACAAATATTGGATGGTATCATCACAATTCATGAGGTTATTCATTCAATGGTGACTAGTAAGGAAGCAGGTATGTTACTAAAGCTTGATATGAATAAAGCCTACGACCGGGTCTCATGGCGGTTCCTCACCAAGATTTTGGGTAAGTTTGGTTTCTGTCCCCGGTGGATTAAGTTGATTTTTAGTTGTATCTCTACTACAAGATTTTCTGTCATGGTGAATGGGTCACCCTCCGGTTACTTTAAGAGTGAAAGGGGGTTGCGACAAGGAGATCCTTTGTCTCCATACTTGTTTATTATTTTAGCGGAAGCATTGGGTAGGAACATTTCAGCAGCGGTGGCAGATGGTCAATTGGAAGGTTTTAAACCAGCCTCAACAGCAGGGCCAGTGTCTCACCAACAGTTTGTGGATGATACAATCATTGTGTCCAAAGCCTCGGTGCCTCAAGCTAGGAAGTTGAAGAGAATTCTAACCAAGTATGAGACAGAAGCAGGACAGTACATAAACTATAAGAAGAGTAGCATCTATTTCTTTAACACGCTTGGTGGGAGGGAGGAAAGAATAGCTAACCTCTTCGGTTGTGGAAAGGAGCTTCTACCGGCAACTTATCTAGGCATGCCTATGTTCGAAGGAAGAATGAAGGCTACTTTGTGGAACTCAGTCATTGACAGGATCTCCAAAAAGTTAGAAGGGTGGAAGGGCAGCCTTCTCGACTCCGCGAGAAAAGCCTTATTAGTTCAAACTACTTTACAGAGCATTCCAATTTATTGCATGTCTCTATTTAGAATGCCTGCAAAGGTCCGAGCTACATTGGAGCTAATTCAACGCAACTTCTTGTGGTCAGGTTCAGAGGAGAGAAAGAGAATTTCATTGGTAGCATGGAATCAGGTGTGTGCAAGCAAGGATCAGGGGGGCATGGGGTTAAAGAGAATGAAAGAATTGAATCAAGCTCTGATTGGCAAACAGGTATGGAGATTTATCAATAATGATCAATTGGGATGGGTAAAACTTCTTAAGGCAAAATATATCAGAAATAATCAGGACTTCCTGAAAGTTGATAATCTTCCTAGAGGATCCTATTTTTGGAATTGTTTGCTCGAATGTCGGGAGGTAGTCAGGAAAGGCATCGGATGGAGAATTGGTAATGGAAGACAAGTGGACTTTTGGAAAGACCCGTGGTTGGAAGAGGCCCCTCTGAAAGATAACTTAGACCTTCAAGTCCTCCAACATAAACTTTCGAAGGAAATGGGAGGAAAAGTAGGGGATTTTATTTCTGTAGCACAGGAAACTTCTTCTTGGAAGAAAATCACAGTTCATAATCCGTCAGAGCAAGAGAAGGTGGCCCTAACCAAACTCAATGATGCTTTAAGGGTGTTCCCGATCATTCCTGGGGGAGGAAGAGACAAGGCGATTTGGGGCAAAACTACAAGTGGGATCTATTCAGTAAAAACTGCCTATAAGTTAATCCACTCAGGATTCAATGGCTGGACTCCGACTCTGTTATTTGGTTAAATAATTTAACCCCAAAAATAGCTTTCTTCTTTTGGTTGGCGAGTTCAAAATAAGATCCCGACAACGAGATAATCTGCAAAGGAGAGGTTTCCAATTCATCAATCGATGTATCTTGTGTGAGAAAGCAATAGAATCTGTAAGTCATATATTTCTAACTTGTGATTTTTCTTGTACAGTCTTCCAAATGATCCTGTCCAAATTTCATATAGATTGGGTCTGTCCAAATAGCATGTCTGACTTCTGCATACAGTGGGCTTCCCCCTTCCGGGCAAAGCTTTTGACTTGGCTCTGGAAGCTCAGCTTACCCCATTTTTTATGGGGGATATGGAATGAGAGAAATAAGAGAGTATTTAAAGGACGTAAGAAAGATCCCAGGTTATGTGGCAATAAAATAATCAGAGCTTTGAAAGAAAACTGGAAAACTTTCTTCTTCAAAAATGAGACCATGTCTCTAAGGGAAAGGAGGATTTTGCGGAGCTGGGGAGAGGAACTTCCAGGACCTAGACATTACAACCAACCCACGGGATGGTGTCAAGTGGATACCCCCCACACAAAAGTGGGTTAAGTTTAATTTTGACGGGGCAGCTAAAGGAAATCCGGGGGCTGCTGGAGCAGGAGGAGTTTTGAGAAATGAGGAAGGAAAAGTGGTCCTTGCCTTTGCAGAGCCTTTGGGAACTCAAACAAATCATTTTGCAGAAGCCCGAGCTCGCATGCGAGCAATGAGAATTGCCGGACTTGAGGGTTATAAGGAAGTTATCTTTGAAGGGGATTCGCTTAATATAATCAAGGCAATTAAGGAGGATAAAGACCCCAGCTGGACCATATTGGAGCTTATCCTAGAAGCAAGGATTCATAAATCTCATTTGGTTAATGCCCGAATCCAACACACCTTCAGAGAAGGGAACCAGGCGGCGGATCTAATGGCAAATATTGCAGTTCTGTTGGGGAGATGCAAATTTGGAAGGATAACTTCCCTCAAGAACTATTGGTGTTGGCTGCTAGAGAAGAGCTAAGATCAAACCTGTTAGAGCATCGGGGAGATCGGAGGGGCTGATGATGAGTAATCCGACAGATGGAATTAGGCAGAAAAGGCATCCCATTTGTTGGGGCATGGGAGGTGACAAGTGTACAGAACAGCAACCTAGTGTTAGTAAGTGCTAGGTGTTGTTTGGTTTTTGTTTTATCCTGAATAGTCAAGCGACAAGTATAGGACTGTGGACTCTAAGTATGGCTTAATGTGAGTCTTAGAAAGATCCATTTTGTATTTTGATTATACGGGCTTGATGCTAGAACCAGCCCATTTTGACTTTGTAAAAGGTTTGTGGACCTTATAACCACCTCTACCTTATACCAAAAAAAATAAAGGTTTACCTACAAAAAAAAGTAAAATTTAATATATTTTTTAATATTGTTTGCATGTTTAAGCTTTGAAAAATATAAATATAAATAGTTGTTTTTTTGTGAGTTGTATATATCATATTGGAAAATTTCACATGCATATATATAATGTACAAATTATTAAAAAATACATGTTGATTAATAGATTATAATAAAATTAAATAAAATTATATAGCATAATGATGTTGATTGATAGTTTTTTATTGGAGAATATTACATTATTTGGTACCTGCTAATGTACCCCCATGGTTCCATTGTAAATATTAGAATAGGGTTTGAGTCATTAGGTTAGGTGTGTGATTTAGATTTCCTTTAAAGTACGTGTTAATGTGTATGATGAGTCCAAGTGTCATATAGTAAAGCATACAAGTGTTTAGTGTGTGAGTGTGTGCAAGTGTGTAGAAAGTCAAGACTTATGTATACAAGTGACAAGATGTAAAGTTAATGGACATAAGAGGTTTATCATATGTGTGGAATAGGAAAGGATGCATCTCCCAAATATGTGAAGAGAGCAATATTAAATTATTCAAGAGTCACCTTTAAAGGTTATATTATGAAGACAAAGCTCCATCTATTATATCTATATATTGAGAAAATCTCAAGTTGTATATTTGACTCATCAATAATATTATGAGTATGTCTATTTAGTGATATTATTACATTTTATGAATTTTATATTAATTTACATTTATATTATGATGTGATTAAGCCTTAATATATATATTTTGTGAAATATATTTAATCATAAATATTGGGATCTATGATTAAATCTAGCTAAAATTCCAACAGTGGTATCAGATTCATAATTGTGGGAGCCATATTGGTTCATAGATATTATCAAAGAAAAAATTTAATGTGAATTTTTAAGAAGAATATAGAGATATAAACTTAAAATTTAGAAGGTAGCATCAAAGAAGAACTCTAATGTGAGTTTGAATTTGAAGGTAAAATAAGTTGCATGTTAGAAGCTAGCATTAGAGAAGAACTCTATTGTGAATTTTGAATGCACAAAGAACACTAAAGTTTGAGCAAAAAATATTTGGAAAAAGAGTGACTACTATCAGTTGATATTTTATGGAGAAGAAGACACACAAAAAATTGATGCCATCTAAAGAAAAAGTAGACAAAAGGAAATAGAGTGTTGAAAAATATATATGATTTTCGGTCATGCCTTGATATTATTGATAGCAATTTGATTGTTAAGAATTTAATATTGTAGTGCCTATTAATTTTTTGAAAGATAAGATAAATTTCTAAAGGCTATGAAGATTGAATAGTCCAAAAAATGGAAGGCTCAAGAAGGAAAAGCCAATCACATGTGAACTAATTGAATAGGAATACTGATATATTTGAAGCATTGAAGCACCTATAGGAAACCAATGAGCACTTATAGAATAGAAGTAGCATTGAAAGTTAGTGAACCACTAGTGAAGAAAGGTTGAAAGAAATTTAAGCATCATTAGAGTTGAATCGAGAGGAGAGGATGTTGAAAAGTTGTTTACAAAAATCAAAAGCCAAATAGACTATAGTGTTACACAATAATAAACAAAGTAAAATTCTACATTAATAATTTTGATAATATAATGAAAAACACGATGATCTAATATTCAATGGATGAAATTTATAAAGGATGGTTTTGAGAGAGCAAACATTTTTTAAATGGATGGTTTAATTTATCATAGTGCCTTCAAATGTATGGAGAAAAAAAATGGCAACATTATTGAGTTTGATTGTCAAAAATTTAAAGGTTGGGTATTCTATTTAGAGTGCACAAGTCGGTAGTTGCAAATTAAAAAATATTTTGAGAGATTGTTTTGGATTAAAAAACAAAAATAATTGTTTTAATCATGCACATGAGAGATAAGATATGCATATACCATATAGAAATAAGATAAAAAACAAAATAAAAATATGTTTGAATCTTGCATGCACTAGACATTATAATATTTAGACATTATAAGGTTGAGAGAGATAGGTATTTAAATAGAAAAGAAGAATAATTTAAGAAAAATATAAAAAATGAAAGTTGTGTTAATGGGAGTTATAAGGGGAGTTGCAAATTGATTAAATTTTTTATTTTATAAAGGAGAGCTACAAGGAGGAAAATTATTGGGAATAAATAGTAATTTGAAATTTGAGAATTATAATTGAATATTGATTTATTTAAAATTAAAATGATTTAATTTGTCTAATTAAATTTGGGATAAATAAGGTATTCTACAATAAAAAATGATTATTTCAATATGGCAATAAAAGAAAAAAACAAAGAAATACAGTAAAAAATAGTTTACAATTTTTCTCTCCAGAAGCTAGTAAAGATGGAAAATATGTGTCAAAGAAAGTGATAGAATATTTACAATATATTCTTGAAGAATATAAAAAGGAGATTTTTTATTACTACAACAATGCATGCAAAGTGTTCTTGATGATGCCAATGATTGTCATAATTTTTTTGTTATTATACCTATTACTTTGTGGAAAACAACATACAAAGGAATAATCACTCTAAATGTTTTCAAGATAAAAAAAATAAATTAAAGAATTACGGAACAATCCTATGATAAAATATGTTTGTTGTGACACGAATGATTTAAGGCCCATGATGACATATGCATATTGTGATACTAGTGATTGTCATTAAAATGCAAAAGAGAATTGTGATGTAAGTTGTGATACTTGTGATTTAAGATCCATGCCAAAGATAGAAGAACTTTTTCCAAGAGCATATGGTGCATGTGACATAAAGAATTTGTATATAGTTCGTGAAGATAATTAATTGGCACAAATTATTTGTGACATTAATCATTGTAATGAGAGAGATAATGGAATAGAGTTTTTGATAGGATGCAGCCTTGAAACTTTTTAGAAAGAAACTATTGTAAAGCAAACTAATGAAGACCTCAAACAATCATATGACAAATGTGACCATTGTGGCAGGAATGGCCACAAAAGAAAAATATGTTGAAATATTTATTATTATGAAATTTATGGAGGTAACAATCACTCTCAAAAATATTGTTGGTACAAAGGAAATAATATTTTTGGATGGGTAAACACAAGGAAAAGAAAAATAATAAATGGATTTCCTCATAAATATTTTTTAAAATTTAGATATGGTCACAAGAAATATATGAATGTTTTCAAAATATTAAGAAGAAAAGCAATACCAACAACAATGTCAAAGTTCAATCCAAAATAAAAATACAAGAATATGAAGATGAAGTTTGAATACTAAAGTCTTCAATAACCAAATAATATAATACAAAGGGATGTTGGAGAATATTACATCATTTGGTACATGCTAATGTACCCCCATGGTACCATTATAAATATTAGAATATGGTGTGAATCCTTAGATTACGTGTGTATATTTCCCCTAAAGTATGTGTAAATGTGTAGGATAAATCCAAGTGTCATATAGTAAAGTGTGCAAGTGTGTAGAGTTTGAGTGTGTCCAAGTGTCATAAAATAAAGTGTGCAAGTGTGTATAAAGTCAAGACTAAAATATACAAGTAGAAATATGTAAAGTGAACGACATGAGAGGTTTGTCTTATGTGTTGAATATGAAAGGATGCATCTCCCAAATATGTGAAGAGAATAATAGTCAAGTATTCAAGATCCACCTTTGAAGGTTATAATATGGAGACAAAGCTCCATGTATGGTATCTGAATATTGAGAAAATTTCAAGTTATATATTTGACTCATCAATAATATTATGACTATGTTTGTTTTGTGGTAATGTTATATTTTATGAATATTATATTCATTAAAATTGGTGTTATGATGTGATTGACCCTTTATATATATATATATATATATATATATATATATTCTATGAAATATATCTGATCCTAAATATTGGGACTCGTGATTAAATCTAGCTAAAAAGCCAAAAAATTTAGAATAAATTTGATTATATATTATTATGGTAAAAAATTATTTTATGTTGACAATATTTTATCTTTGACTTTAAAAATTGAAAACATATATTTAATTTTAATTTTTACCTTCACATATAAGAAGGATACTAAATAATTATAAAAGCATAGTGTAGTTTTATTAGTTATAAAAATATTTTACCTTTTCTATAAATCAGTTGAAGGACAGATATAGCCCTCTAATAATATGAGCACAATGGGTATAACCCCATACATGCTTGAATGGACTTCAATATTGGTACTAGCACTGGTTTCCAGCTTGGGATCAAAAAACATACTCCAAAGCCCAAACATTGAACTCCAAAGGGTCTCTCAACATATTAGCACACTCTATACTTTCCCTTCTCAACATATCAACATATTCTCCAATATTAATGTCATCACTAGCTAATTGATATTTATATTTTTTAAAAATTGTTAACGCTCGGGTATGACAACACTTTAGCACTAAACCATTTATTGCTCGTCTAGATGATAATCATACTTTTAGTCAGCATAAAAACTTATCAGTATAATAGATTTAATGCAAATTCCTTTAGTACCTAGCTAGTTGGGGACATAAAAAATGACAAAAGCAAGTACTACTTGTATAAAAATGAAATATTCCATCATCCAATGATAGTTGGAAGGCCCAATTAAAGGGCTACAAATAGTTTAGTTATTTGGTTAATCCAAGAATGCGAACATTATTTTTAAAGTAGAAGAAATAAATTATTGGTTATTTCTTGAGAGAACCAAGGACTATTGGAATTGAGTAGTCCCACCATTCTATAAGATAAATCATTTCATCTTCCAACATTGCATACTATTACTCCATTACATCTTCATATATAAAGGAATATCCAAAATGTAACACAAGAGATTACTTAAAGATAAAGATCCATAATACAAGATACTATTCACAGAGGAAAACTAAAAAACGTATACAAGAAAGAAAGAAAAAGGTGGTATAACTAACCCATATCTTCCCATCAATATCATTGACTATATTTTCACCTATATTGCCATGTATTACTAGTTGATATCAAGGTTGCATCTAGTATTGTGACTAGTGTTATTACATTTATATATAGGAAGCTAAACAACACCATAATATCCCTTATTAATATATAATTTATATCATATTTGCATCCCTACATAGATATATGGTCCACATGCTATCGTATTTTGGCTTATGCCTCTCTCTCTAGATAAATATACCTACCTACCTATCTCTCTATCTATCACACTGATGTAGTAGCAATTTGCAATTGAATACAATTACAAGCAAGGTAGTTCCCACTTGTTTGTAATTGCCACCAATTCATATAAGAAAGAGGAAGAGAAAGAGAAAAAATGAGAAAGGAAGAGGAAGAGGAATTACCAAGAAAAGTAGAAGAGGATAGCATACACAGAGAAGAGAAGAGGAGAAGAGAATAGAAAGAGAGATAAACATAGATAGGAACACATATGAGGAGAGGCATATAGTTACATATATAGATAGAGAGAGGTAGTCATAGCAATATGTATGTCCAATTGTATGTGAATTTGGAATGTGTTTTGGAGTATATTACATTATTTGATACATGCTAATGTACCCCCATGGTACCTTCATGGTACATCTTATAAATATTATATTAGGGTTGATTCTTAGTTTAGAGTGTGAGTAATATTTTATGTAATATTTTAATGTGCAGTAAATGCACAAGTGTCATGTGAGTAAGTGTGCAAGTGTAATGTGAGTTTATGTGCACAAGCATCCTTATATTATAGTGTGCCAAGTGCAGAGTCATGTCTGGGTGTGCGTATAAGATATATTCATGTGTATGTAAGTGTCAAATAGATAATCCAAGAGTCATGAGACTTGGCATATGGAAAGGAATAGTCAAATATCCAAAGAGTTATTCTACTATGGTTATATAGCACTCCATATCAATCATACAATTATCAAGTGTAGAGAGTCAAGTGCTATATTTGTAAGAGAAAGATGAGTAATAAATATTGCATAAATTTTGAGCAGTTAATATTGTAAATTATGCTACATGTTTTATACATGTGTAATTTAGGCTATTACATTCACATTATTGTTTATTAATAAAGTTTAGTTGACATATTATAAGACGTGATTTACATATTAATTTGTGTATATTATCCTACTTACATAATTATGTTGATCTTACTATTTTATGGCTATATAACATTTGATCCTATGTAATTTATCTTGTCAATTTTATCTTAATATTAAGGTTTGAAAAGCCATTAGTGGTATCATAGCTACATGAGTAGTTTCTTGCATAGGTTGAATTTATTTACCTACATTCAAAATTGATTTTGTCTAATTGATAAAATTGGTTTAGAGTATTTCTACTTTAAAGGGAGATATACCTGGATTATATTGCAAGGTCAGAGTAAGTAGAGACTAAAGTCTTTCCATAGTTTCACGAACAACTAGTAAAGACTAGGACTCAACTATAAAGTCTTTATATGGTTGTAGAATGACTAGTGAAGACCAAAACTCATCTCTAGTGTATTTCCATGGTTATAAATAGTGAATACAAGGACTCATCTATTGGAAGAAGAATAAAGTTTAAAATAGTTGATCATTTAGAGACATATCCAACCCTTGAAATTAGAACAATTTTAGGGACATATATATTCCTTGACACCGATTTCTATGAACTTAGAATATAGTTGAAGGATTCAATACAATCAAGTCATCTTGATTTTTATTGAAGCATCAAGGATATTGAATATCACCTTGACATATTTTTTGTTCATAGGTGTGACCTAAGAAATTATTGAAGACAAATCCGCAACAAATATTGATCGTTAGAAGAGTGAGAAGCTTGCTACAATGGATAGAGAAGAATTTCATCTTCAAATGCAAGAGTAAGAATAAAAGGAGAATAATATATAAAGTACTAAAATATCTATCTGAATATAATATTTCATCAATTCAAGATTAATTAAAGTTGCATGACATAGAATATTCAAGTATTGAATATAAACATTAACATAAGAAGTAAAAGATTTAGGTCTTGAAGATAAACCTTGACATAAGAGGTAGAAGATTCAGATCTTGAAGATAGACCTTGATATAAGAGGTAGAAGATTTAGGTCTTGAAGAAAGATCTTGACATACTAGGAAGAAGTTTTAAATCTTGAAGATAGACCTTGACATAGTCAAGTTTGAAAAATAAGCTTTAGTTCATAGCTTGATATTGGCAGGAAAAAGAATAAATAAAAGGAGTAGAAAAGAAGATATAAGAATCAAGAGACTTCTTGATGGCAAGCCGAGATTCACACAACAAAACTTCAAATTATTTTTCTGTAAATTGCTTAACACAGTCTTACAATACCGTTTCCAGGCATAGTTCTTTCCCCACTCGATCTCAAACTCGCCATCCCTTCCCTTACAAATTTTTGAGTTTTTATCGAGGTCTCGACCCTCTAGGCAATTAATGCCCCCACCCGATCGAATACATGAAATAAAATAAGAAAGTCCGCTCCTCTGTCAAGTTTTTGAATTTCCTTCCATCAATGGGCAACTGCCCCGATCCGCTATGGAAGCTTACATTAAAGACGCCCCCTTGCCCTGCAATCACCGTTTTGGTCAGACTGTTCCTCTGCACCATTGTCTCATCTAAAATGCCCATGGCCTGCAACTGTCACCTTGTCAGAACATTCATCTACCATCGCTGTCTCTTTTCTCACATGCGCGGCCTGTCCACGTGTCCAATTTTAATTTGTCTCCAACCGGCCACAAAATCGTGACATGTCGCGATATCGCGACCAAACTATCGCCTTGCCTTCATCTATAAAATAACATCGTGAAATCATGACCAAAATGCCCCTGTGCCTTAGTCCGCAAATAACGTCACGACATCACGACGTCGCGATATCACGACGTCACGACATCGCGACAAAAATGCCCCCATGCCTTAGTCCGTAAATAACGTCACGAAGTCGCGATGAAAAACCTCCTTCGTGCCTCAGCTGCAAAAATGTCGCAACATCGTGACGTCGCGATATCGTGACGTCGCGATATCACGACGAAAAACCTCCTTCGTGCCTCAGCTACAAAAACGTCATGACATCGTGACGTCGCGACATCGCGACGTCGCGATATCACGACGAAAAACCTCCTCCGTGCCTCAGCTGCAAAAACGTCATGACATTGCGACGTCACGATATCGCGACGTCGCGATATCGTGACGAAAAACCACTCCATGCCTTAGCTCCCAAAAATGTCGTGATATCGCGACGTCGCGATATCACGACGAAACTTCCCTCTTGTATTTCAAAACTTTTGCCTTGGGAAAGAAAGATTTAAACAAAATACAAAGTGCTTAGAAAATTTTTTTTGGAGGATGCAAGATTGCTCTATTCTCCGGATGCTCCTGCATCAGACACCCGGGGTAAATTAAGAAGTGATCCTCACTTCTGCTCGGTTAGGGGAAGACCCAGGCGGTCAACCTCTGTCTTTGACAACCAAGTTGCATCTTCTACAGGTCTGCCCTTCCACTTTATCAAATATTTAGAGTACTATTTGTTCCTGGTGCTTCTGCCTTCACGAGCATCTAATATTTCCTCGACCTCGTCTGTGGTTGGAGTAGATGCTGGAATTTGCCATAACTCTGTACTTGGTGCCTCTGTACTATCTTCCTCATGGTATTCCACTAAATCTGAAATATTAAAAATAGGTGAAATGTCAAGCCAACTTGGCAATTCCACTTCATATGCATTGCCCGACTCCCGTTTTTCCAGTATTCTGCATGGCCCAAACTTCTTCATCTTTAATTTGTTATAAGTCTTGGCAGGAAATCTTTCCTTCCTGAGATGGACCATGACTTCATCTCCTACTTCGAACTCTTTGAACCATCGCTTCTGGTCTGCTCTTGTCTTATATTGAGTATTCATTTTTATAATTTGTTTCCTTACTTCTTCATGCAGACTTTTCATATGTTTCGCAAATTCTTACGCCTCAAGACCTGCACTTTTCTCTCTTATCCAACTTTCTCAGTTCAGACACATTTCTCAGGTTGTTTCCATATATTATCCGGAATGGAGATTTATTTGTGCTCTTATTGACTGAATTGTTATATGCAAATTCTGCCTGCGGTAAAACTAAATCCCATCCCGTGGGTTTATCTGCTATCAAGCATCTCAGTAAATTACCCAGGCTTCTATTTACCACCTTTGTCTATCCATCAGTCTGTGGGTGGTATGCAGAACTGAATTTCAGATCTGTCTTCAACTTCTTCCACAAAGTTCTCCAGAAATACCCAACAAATTTTGTATCTCTATCAGAAACAATGCTCTTCGGTAGACCGTGAAGTCGTACCACTTCCTTGAAAAATAACCCTGCAATGTGAACTGCATCACTTGTTTTCTGGCATGGAATAAAGTGTGCCATCTTGGAAAATCTATCAACTACTACAAATACAGAGTCATTTCCCCTCTGTGTTCTTGGCAATCCGAGGACGAAGTCCATGCTGACGTCCTCCCATGGCCGCTCAGGTACTGGTAACGGCTGATACAATCCCGTGTTCTGTCTTTCGCCCTTTGCCATCTGGCATATTCTACAACTCTGTACAAACTTTTTCACATCTTGCTGTAGTTGCGGCCAATAGTAATTTTCACTCACCAGGGCAATTGTCTTATCTCGGCCAAAATGTCCGGCCAGTCCTCCGTTGTGTTTCTCCTTGACTAAGTTTTCCCGCATGGAACTCCTTGGAATGCATAATTTACTTCCTCTGAACAACATTCCGTCTTGGATTAGAAAATCCAACCATTTTGTCTTGTCCACAGTAACAGGTGTCAAGCAAGCCGTCCAGGCTTCTGCAAAATCCGGATCTTCAGGGTACAAACCCTTCAGTTCTTCAAATCCCACTACTTCCACTGTCATTTTAATCAGTAAATTCTGCCTTCTACTTAAGGCATCTGCAACTCTATTTGATTTCCCACTTTTGTGCTTCAGCACAAAGGTATAACTTTGGAGGAACTCAACCCACTTCAAGTGCCTTTGATTCAGTTTTGTTTGGCTGTTAATGTACTGTAATGCCTGATGATCAGTGAATAGAACAAACTCTTTTGGCAACAAATAATGCCTCCACTTCTTTAGAGCTTGAACTATAGCATAAAATTCTTGGTCATAAACTGAATACTTTTTTTGAGCATCATTTAGCTTCTCACTAAAATAGGCAACAGGCCTGCCTTCCTGACTCAGTATAGCCCCTATTGCACTGCCACTGGCATCACAGTCTACCTGAAATACTTTGTTAAAGTCTGGAAGTGCCAAAATAGGCTGTTCTATGACCTTTTTCTTTAATGCATCAAAGCTCCTTTCAGCCCCTAAGGTCCACTTGAATTCTTTCTTATCCCCTCTCATTGTTTCTGTGAGGGGTGCACAAATGCTGCTGAAATTTTTAATGAATTTTTTGTAAAAGTTGGCTAGACCATGAAATGATCTTACCTCTGTTGTGCTTCTCGGAGTAGGCCATTCCATGATGGCTCTCACCTTCTCTGGGTCCATTTTTAGACCTTCTACTGAGATTACAAATCCCAGGTACACTAACTCCTTCTTTACAAAATTACACTTTTTCAGATTTATTAATAATTGCTCCTCCCATGGCTTCTCAAAAACCCTTCTGATATGCATCAGGTGTTCCTCCAGGGTTCTGCTAAATATTAATATGTCATCTAAATAGACTATGACAAATTTTCCTAAAAACTCCTTCAGTACCTCATTCATCAGCCGCATGAAGGTACTTGGTGCATTGGATAGCCCAAAGGGCATGACCAACCACTCATACAAGCCCTCTCTGGTCTTGAAGGCTGTCTTCCACTCATCTCCCTCTCTGATACGGATCTGATGGTAACCACTTTTGAGATCAACCTTGGTGAAGTACTTGGCTCCACTTAAACAATCCATTATGTCATCCATTCTTGGCAATGGAAATCTGTATTTTATTGTGATCTTGTTGATGGCCCGTGAATCTGTACACATTCTCCATTCTCCATCCTTCTTTGGCACCAGCACTGTAGGTACTGTGCATGGGCTCAAACTTTCTCGAATCAATCCCTTCTCCAACAACTCCTGGACCTACCTGTTTAACTCCTTAGTCTCTATAGGCGTCATTCTGTGTGCAGCTTTATTTGGCAAGCTCGATCCTGGCACCAAATCTATATGGTGGCTGATTTTCCTTACTGGGGGTAAACCCTCAGGCACATTATCAGACACAATATCTGGAAATTCCTCCAACAGATCTAGGACTTCTGTTGGGGTATCTTGGCATTCTTTCTCCCTAACTCTAGGAATTATTGCATAACATAAATGTTCATGCTTCAAACCGTCCAAAAATTTTCTCCCTTCAACTAAACAGATTTTGGAGCTGTTACACACCTTTTCATCCACCTCCTTCATGGGCTTCAGCTTATGGCACACGCCATTCTTCGTCAATGAGTAGGTGTTGGCACGGCCGTCATGCACTGCACTTCGATCAAACTGCCAGGGCCTTCCCAGCAACATATGGCAAGCATCCATAGGCAGGATGTCGCACAGGACCTCATCACAATAATTCCCAATATTAAATTTAACGGAGCACTGCTCATCGACCAAAGCCCTATGGTCCTTTTGTAACCATGCGACCCGATATGGATGCGGGTGCTTCTTCCTCTCTAACTGTAACTTGGTAACCATTTCTTCTGAAACTAGGTTATCCGTGCTACCATTATCAATAATAATATTGCAAATCTTGCCCACGCATTTACACCTTGTGCGGAATAAACTTCTTCTATGATCTGTGTCCTTCTCCTCATTCAACAGGACTCTCCTTACGATCATTGCTTCCCCTCTCTCCGCTTCTTTAGAATGTTCAGATCCAGCATCTTCCTCTGCCACAGCAGCTCTGGCTGGACCCTCAGGCCTCTTGTTCATCCTTTCTCGATGTTGTGGACACTCGAATGCTCGATGTCCTTCTTCACCACAGTGGAAACATGTCCCACGAAATACTCCTCTTCCAAACCCTCGTCCAGATCCACCCCGTCCTCTTGGGTAGCTATTCTGATCACGGGGCTGATAAACATCCTCTTCCCTTTGATCCTGGTTACTACTGGCTTCACCAGTCTTCTTCAGATCTTTATATTTTTCTCCACTGGTTCTCCCACCAGTTCTTCCACCATGGCCCCTTCCTCTTTGCTTGCCTTCAAACCGCCTATTCAGTTTTTCTTCCACCTTTAAGGCAAACTGGTAAGCATCCTCAATGGTGCTTACCCAAACTAGGCTCAGCTCTTCCTGGATACCGAGTCTCAACCCATTGATATAACGGGCTACCTTCTCTTTGTTTGCCTCTAAATGTCCAGTTCTAATAGAGATCTTGTAAAACTCCTCGGTGTATTCTTGGACAGTTTTGTTTGTCTGTCTCAAACTCTGCATTTTCCTTAGCAGATCCAACTCGTAATCTATCGAAATAAACTATCTTTTCAGCTTTTCCACCATTCTATCCCATCTTGTTATTCTCTCCTTCCCTCTTCTGTTCCTTTCCAGTTGTATTCCCCTCCACCAAATGCTGGCATGACCCTTCAACTTGGTCTTAGCAAATCTGACCCGATTAGGGTCTTCAACCTCCTCATATTCGAAATATTCTTCTAAGTCATTTATCCAGTCAATCACCTCTTCTGGATTTAGGTTTCCCGAATATGTAGAAACCTCCATTTTTGGTTGCTTTCCAATCTGAGAGATGGCTTTGTACAACCTGGCTTGTGCAGGATCCACAACCTCTTCTTCTTCCTCAGACTGGTCTTCTTCTTCATCAACTTCGTCTTCACTTCCCTCATCCCTTTCGGGCTCGTGCCTTCTGCGTAGCTCTTCTTGCAGGGCTTGAACTTGCCTCTGCAAGGCTCGAAAGTCTTCTATCGGCACCACATTTCTTACTCCACCATGGTTTCTTCGTGGAGGCATTTTTTTTCTTTCTTCCCTTACAAATCCTTCCATAGATCCTGGTGTAACTGCCTCTCTTTCGATGATCTGTTACACGCTCAGGAGCTCCCGATCTGATACCACTTGATGGCAAGCCGAGATTCACACAACAAAACTTCAAATTATTTTTTTGCAAATTGCTTAACACAGTCTTACAATACCATTTCTAGGCATAGTTCTTTCCCCACTCAATCTCAAACTCGCCATCCCTTCCCTTACAATTTTTTGAGTTTTTATCGAGGTCTCGACCCTCTAGGCAATTAATGCCCCCACCCGATCGAATACATGAAATAAAATAAGAAAGTCCGCTCCTCTGTCAAGTTTTTGAATTTCCTTCCATCAATGGGCAACTACCCCGATCCGCTATGGAAGCTTACATTAAAGATGCCCCCTTGCCCTGCAATCACCGTTTTGGTCAGACTGTTCCTCTGCACCACTGTCTCATCTAAAATGCCCATGGCCTGCAACTGTCACCTTGTCAGAACATTCATCTACCACCGCTGTCTCTTTTCCTGCGTGCACGGCCTGTCCACGTGTCCAATTTTAATTTGTCTTCAATCGACCACGAAATCGTGACATGTCGCGATATCACGACCAAACTGTCGCCTTGCCTTCGTCTGCAAATAATGTCGCAAAATCGTGACCAAAATGCCCCCGCGCCTTAGTCCGCAAATAACATCGCGATATCGTGACGTCACGACATCGTGATGAAAATGCCCTTGTGCCTTAGTCCACAAATAACATTGCGAAGTCACGACAAAAAAACCTCCTCTGTGCCTCAGCTGCAAAAATGTCGCGACATCGCGACGTCGCGATATCGCGACGAAAAACCTCCTCCGTGCCTCAGCTGCAAAAACGTCGTGACATCGCGATATCGTGACGTCGCGATATCACGATGAAAAACCTCCTCCGTGCCTCAGCTGCAAAAACGTCATGACATTGTGACGTTGCGATATCGCGACGTTGCGATATCGTGACGAAAAACCCCTCCAAGCCTTAGCTCCCAAAAACGTCGCGACGTCGCGATATCGCGACGAAAATTCCCTCTTGTATTTCAAAACTTCTGCCTTGGGAAAGAAAGATTTAAACAAAATACAAAGTGCTTAGAAATTTTTTTTTTGGAGGATGCAAGATTGCTCTATTCTCCGGATGCTCCTGCATCACTTCTATATTCCAAAAAATAGAAGGATGAAGATTCACAAGAAGAATAAATCTTGAAGAGATATCTAGATATATGATTTTTTTTAGAATAATATAAGTTATAGATCTTGACAAAATGGCTTGAAAGAAAACAACCATTAGAGAGCATCAAGTAAAGATTAAGGTTCCATAATAAAGGACCATGTTAGAATATAGAGGATACATTCCAATGTACATTTGAGTGTAGCATAAAATAGAGGATACACACCATCACAATAAGCGCAATAAGGATAGATAAAACAACCAACAAAGATATGTATATACAAGCATTGGAGCAGAGAAGATAAGTGACTATCTATCAAAAACAAAAATATGCAAGCTAAAATGAGTTAGGAATTATTGCATTAGAGTGCAAATACAATATTTGTCCTCACACCTAAGGAAAGTGTTGCAAATAATTATGCAAATTGTTGTCATTGATGTGAAGAAAAAATCTCAAGGCACAATTATTATTCCAAGGCCAATAATGAAGGCACAGGTTTATCTCAAGATAAAGAAAAATTATTGAGAAAAGCATTATAATATTTATTTTTTTAATATTATAATGAAGGACAAAAGTCTTAAGAGTTATTTGGAACAATGGTTTAAAAATGAAGGCAAGATATTAATATTATTGAAGGCAATAATATTAATTGTGAAGGCAAGGTTCAAAAGGATTAATATTATAATATAAATATTTCAAGTTATAATATCATTTGAGCACCAAGTAATTGAAGGTAATTCGAATTAATTTTGAATTGAGGTGGCCAACGTCATATGGTGTAAGAACAAGGTGGGACAACTTTGGAGAAAGAGGAAATTAAATCATATTAATACCCTGTGCCTAAATTTATTTTTGAGTTGTTCAGAATTTGTGCAAGCAATCATCTCGATATATGATTCGTTGCACATGGAAGAGAAGGAAAGGAAAGGAGAGTGCAATATTATACAACGAACAGTGAAGGTTTATGTTCGGATTGGTGCACATCAAATACCATCCATCCAGCTAGATCAGTTGGTGGCTAAGTTTGCGTGAAGGTGTTGTGAGAAGGAGGTTTCGGGTTCAAAATCCATTGCAAAGCATTCTTATTTGGTTGGGCAGAGTTTGTGGTAGGAGGAAGTAAAAGGTAATTGGTACCTTTGTGTTCTCATAGGTTGCATTAGTGCAGTTTGTCGTGGCATTTTGGTAGGACACATTGCCATTATGAGGTGAGAGGTTCAAGTCACATTGAGAGTAGAATAAAAGAGGTATTTATTTTCTCAAATTTTATTTGATTTTTATGGGAGTTATAAGGTTGAGTTGTCATTTATTTTTGCTCATTTGATATAGTATAAATAAGGTGTGAAAATGGGCTTTTGGTATTGAAATTTAAAATCTATTTAGAAGGAGAAATAAGGTTTGATAAGGATTCTTTCATTGCATGAGTTGATTGTGTGTGTCTTAAAAGTAGGAGTTATAAGGTTTTTTGTGGTTTAATTATTGTGTGTATTTCTGCATGGTGAAATAAATTTTGAAGGGTTTAATTATTTGATTAAAAAGCCTTGTTTTGAAAAATTAAAGGGAATTGTAAAGTAATATTTTTATGCACATTTTTGAAGAGAGGTTTATCATGTGGATGATTGAAAAGTGCTATGCTAACTAAACCTTGAAAGTGGTATAATAAATATAAAATATATTGAGACAGGTTTTGAGGGTACTTCTTCATCAAAGCAAGTCAAGAGGTATGGTGATATCATTCCTTCTTTAAGGTGTTTGGTTAAGAAAAAAATTCTGAATCTTAAGGTGAATAAATAAGGATTGTATATGTGCATTGTTTGGATTATTTGAGCTATGGTTTGTGAAACAAGTTATGCTTCATTGTTTGAATAAATTTGTGAAGATTTTGGGCATTGGTTTGAGTAATATTGAAAAGAACATATTGAGAAATTATAGTGCATATCATTTTCTATATGTTCTTGAACAAGAAATCTAGGTAGAATATGTCTAAAGTACTTTTATCAAAGCAAGTGTTATGAGTAGTTTTTGAGCATGTGTTAGAGCAGAGTTGAGAAAATATAGTGATAAGATCAAAGCAGTATTGTGAGTTGTTTTGATTAGGAATTTTGACAAGGCTTGTGAGAAATTCTAAGAAGGAATTGTGAGCAAGTATGAGATAGATCAGTATAGGCAGTTGAGCATATTTGATCAGAGTTATGGGTATATTTGATCAGATTTTTGAGTATATTTGATTAGATTTGTGATAATATTTGATTAGAGTTGAGAATATTTGATAGTTGAATTTTGAACCTAGCCAGAGCAGTTGGGATAGAGATATCCTGTGGATAGAGGTCCACTAGCTAGAGCAATGGGGACGGAGGTCTCTTGTGGATAGAGGTCCACTAGCTAGAGCAATAGGGACATAGGTCACCTATGGATAGATATCCACTAGCCAGAGTAGTGGAGATAGAGTTTTCCTATGGATAGAGGTCCATTAAATTGAGCATAGGGGATTGGTGTCTCCTTTGGACAAAGGTCCATAAACATTGTAATAGGGATTTGATTCCCAAGATATTTTTTGAGAAAATTTATAAGAAATATTTTCTTCGTGGATGTAGCCCACATTGGGTGAACCATGTTAAATCCATGTCTCTCATGTGTGTGATGATTTGTGCATTATTTATTGTCTTGATATTATTCCTCTTATCATTTGGATTAAAAATTAAAAAGTTTATCTTATATTGTTCACCTCCCCCTCTTAGTATAAGCTTGTGTTCTACATAAAGACATCAAAAAGATCTCAAGCCAGCTTAAGGATCTTGAGAATATTCCAATCTCATATAAGAGAGATTGAAAATATCCTAAGCATTCCTAAGAGCCTAACAAAATCATGAGCAAGCTACAACTCATGTAATAAATAGTGTACACAGATCAAGGAGCAATGTATCATCCAAATTTTACCCAAGGAGTAGTGCATTGAGAAGCAAATGCAAGGAATAACATAACCCAACACATAAAATTATTCAATAAATAGCACATCTCTAATTTTATCAAAAGGTATACCAAACATATAACAAGGAGATACCCATTGACAACTTGAATGTTGGAAGTTGTAGAAGGAAAGTTATGCAAGGTTGGAATATTGAACGTTGGAAAGGAAGTAATAATCATTTTCCATAATTTTAAATGTGTAAAAAAATAATTTTCTTAATGCTTACCTGGCGTAGAAGAGCTACATTTAATTTTAAGGAGAATAAAAACACTCATTTCTTACCTGGCGTAGTCTCATCTAAAGAAAAATCTAATACATGCCACATGTATGTAGTCTATCTAGAAATTAATTGTTAGCAAGGTAGTTTGAAGGATTAATATTGGTAACATATGTGTAGAGAGATTAAATTTAGACTATACGAGCTTGTTTACAATTCATCTTTGTAGCATTGAATAAATATAATATGCGTGCATGTTATTCAGAGGTAAACTCAAGTAAATTAGGGTTATTTAATTTATGTCATAGGAGTGATAAGGTAGTCTTTTATTAAGGTTTGAATATTTTATTAAATCTTATTTTGGAGTGATAAATAAATTTATTTTATTAGAGTTATAAGGTTTATATAAATTATTTTAGTTATTTGATAAGTCAAAGTTAATTTTAGGAATTTGGTTTATTTTAAAAGTTGGAATTATAAAGGTTATTAGTAGTTTTTTTAAATTTATTTAAAGGTTCTATTTTTTTGCTTGGTTGTAAAGGAGGTTTGAAAGGATCCCCAAACATTTTACAAAGTTTAAAATAAAAAGAGACAGGGAGATGATATCTAAAAGAATATGATCTCCAAAAATATACAATCTGCATAGGAAGATGATCCTAGAAGGATCATCTCCAAAACATTTAAATTTGAACTGAAGGAGCATCCTAATCAAAATTAGCACTAAAAATTAAAAAAACAATCTAGAGGGAGCCCAAGAAGTACAAATTCAAATGTAAAATCCTGCCCTAGAAAGGCTTGAGAAAGTGAATTCAGAAAGCACAAAATTTAAACGAAGAATCCCACCTAGGAGGAGCTCGAGAAACACATAATTCAAACATCAAATCTTACCTAGTATGAAAAAATATGAAACACTCTTTCCCACACAAGAGAAACAAGAAGGTTGAAAAACCACTCTAAAATGAAAAGACCCATCTAGTGGGAGCCCAAGAAGTGCAAATTCAAACAAAAAAAAGGATTTTCCTTAAAAAAGATCATCATTCGCCATTCGCACCATTGGATAAATCTAAAAAACTAGTTGCAACAATTTAAAATGCCATCTAGGAAGGTCCATGAAAAAAATCAAAAGTTGAAACCTACCTAGTATGGGTCCAAGAATCTAAACACATAATGAGACTCCTGTCCTACTCAAATTTGGAATTGGATTTCCCATCGAAAAGGGTATCATTCAACGATTGCACCATGGGGTAAATCTAAAAAAATTGTTGCAGCAAAAGGAATTTTAACAGGAATTCTTGCCAACAGTTAAAAATAGAATAACACGTGAAAAGTGGTTTTAGAGCAACCAAAGACCTTGATAGGCCATGGTATCTTCCTACGAAAGACACTGAATATCAAGTTGAATGGAGAAAAGTCTAGAGAATCTAACCACCATGATGACCGATGACTGGAGCAAAAACTAGATACAAGGACTGTATTTAGGGGTCCAATACCTACAACAAGTGAGAAAGCATGAGGTACCCTCCCCAAGACCTAAAATAAATTGTAGATATGGTCCACCAAAAAATCACCAGTATCAGATCTATGCTTAGTCCCACCAAAGTCCACTTAGGGATAAATCCTTGGAAGCCATCACCACAATTGCATAAGAAAGCACAAGGTCCTACCCCAAGACCAAAAAATAGACTATAGAGATAGGTTTCACAAAAAACCCTAGAGAAGACAAACATTGGATCTACAAAAATATCCTAGAGGTATCACTAAAAATCTGATAAAAAATAACCAAAGGGACATCCATTTGCAGATGCTAAACACATGGCCCTCCTCAAATGCCAAGAAAAATATAAACAAGGATCGTGGGCTACTAAAATAGGTACTCAAGGTGCCAAACCCTCTTTCTGAAGCCACAACTCTCCCCAAGCTAAACCAACCACAAGCCCACCGACACCAACAGGCACCAGTGGGTGAAACTCTTGGATAGTCCAAAAAACCAATAGTATTCAAGTTTGAGATGAGAAAACCATTCCTGGAAGGCTCCAAGAAGATCTTGTAGTGGGCCTAGATATGTATCTAGCCTAGGAAGATCTTGAAAGAATCTTCTTGGTTGGAGGAACACAGACCTAGAGTAGAGATAGTAGGCAAATGGAATAAGGTCCATCCACCCAGAGCAGGAGCCTCCAAATATCTCAAATCCTTTATTTAAAGGTTCTTTTAAATAAAATATTATAGTAAATTTAGTTATTTGGGAGTCAAAAGGAGTTCTACTTCAAAATTAGGAAAATTAAATTTGCAAAATTCATTATTTCTTAGTTTCTAAAACTAGGGAGACATAAAGATTTCTACTCAATAGGATTTAATTTAGAAACTTTAAATTATTCAAACCTAGGGAGACATAAGGTAGCCTACATCAAAGGAAATATTTTCTTAATATTGTTTGCATATCATGGAAGAAATTGTTAAGAGTGCATTCAATAATGATAAGTTAAAAAATAAACTAAAAGGCTATTTTCAAATAATGATAGAAGACTTAAATAATAAAGAGAAGTTAACAAGATTACAAAATAGTCAAGAGAATAATCAATTGGTTCTTGTTACTAAAAAACCTTATTCTAGTGGTCCACCAATCTCAAAAATAGAAACTATTAAAAGTATTGACAACTTTCATAATCTACTATATATCTACAAGGAAAATAAATAAATAATAGTTTTGGTTGCACATAAATGGTCATGTTATTTTATTAAGAAAATGACTGAAATTGAAGCTCTAAGAAGGATGAATAAAGAAATAAAAATATCATCAAGATGTTTCTTTTGTAATA
This sequence comes from Wollemia nobilis, assembly GCA_028583015.1. Taxonomy (NCBI): domain Eukaryota; kingdom Viridiplantae; phylum Streptophyta; class Pinopsida; order Araucariales; family Araucariaceae; genus Wollemia; species Wollemia nobilis. Next base: position 6,556,763 of record JAQPPZ010001808.1, read on the forward strand.
GAATTGGTCATTAAAAATAAAATTATTGGAGTCTTCATCCATGTAAATATTGTGGAAGAAAATCTCATTCATCTATTTTTTGTTACTACAAGGAGAAGTATTGTAATGGATTTGAAAAAGCATTAATATTCATATTAGATTATATTTTTAAAAAACTTATTTATGTAGCATCTTATAAGAATGGATTCAAGTATGTAAATTCCAAAGTACAAGAAGAGAAACCATTTAGAAAACAAGGAAATGAAAATTGGATCAGACATGGTCCAAATTTGTATCACAAGAATATTAGATATCATGTATTGCAAGGTCACATGTATATTGAAGATGAAGAATAAAAATAATGATTGAAGACTAAAGTCTTCAATAACCAAATAATGTAATACATGGGGGTGTTGGATTATATTACATTATTTGACACATGCTAATGTACCCCCATGGTATCTTCATGGTACATATTGTAAATATTAGATTAGGATTGAGTCTTAGTTTAGTGTAAGAAATTTTTTATGTAATTTTATAAAGTACAGGAAATGCACAAGTGTCATGTGAGTAAGTGTGCAAGTGTAATGTGACTTTATGTGCACAAGTATCCTTATATTAGAGTGTGCCAAGTGAAAAGTCATGTCTAGGTGTGCATACAAGATAGAGTCATGTGTATGCAAGTGTCAAGTAGAGAAGCCAAGAGTCATGAGACTTGGCATATGGAAAGGAATATTCAAGTATCTAAAGGGTTATTCTATTATGGCTATATAACACTTTTTAGAGAAGCACTAGATTCATTCAATTAGTCATACAATTATAAACTGTAGATAGTCAAGTGCCATATTTGTAAGAGAAATATGAGTAATAAATATTACATACTTTTTGAGCAATTAATATTGTAATTTGTGCTATATTCTTTATACATGTATGATTTAGGCTATTGCATTCATATTGTTGTTTATTAATAATGTTAATTGATATATTATAAGTCTTGATTTATATATTAATTTGCTCATATTATGCTACTTATATCATTATGTTGATCTTACTATTTTGTCGCTATCTAATATTTGATCCTATGAAATTTATCCTATGAGTTTTATCTTAATACTAAGGCTTAAAAAACCATCAATGTGTATAGGATATTGTAGAGCATGATTATGCATAATGGGTTGGACCTGAAATGTACTTGTAAAAAAATGGTGAATCCGTTTTGAAACCTTGGTGAATCCTGGCCAACTTCATGTAGGAGAACATGGTGAATTACCTTATTTTTCAAAAAAATTATAAAATATTGGCAAATTTGAAAGTTCTAGCCGAACCAGGTGGAAAATGAAATCCAACCATAGGCTAGTATAAAAAATGGTCCAACCTCAAACGAGGTGTAGAAAATGGTTCGATCTCAAATCGGGTATAGAACATGGTGTTGGTTGTGGATCCTGATTCTCTCTCTAATTTGAAGGGATTGCTTTCATTTGGACTTGGACCCACTCCTAGAAGAGGGGGTGTACAGGGGCTTGTCCCCCCTACTACTATCATCTAGGGAGATCCCAAAGCAAAAAATAGATGTATTTTTCCCTTTATAAATCTGGACCATTCATTATTAGGTCATAGATCGAACAAAAAAAATATGGTCCGATCACGGATCAGGTGTAGAAATTGGTTCGATCTTAGAAAGGGTAAAAAACAAGGTTTGACTATGGATAGGGTGCAAAACAAGGTTCTACTACAGACTGGATGCAGATAATGGTTTGGAAAAAAAAGGTTTGAAAATCAATCCAAGTGTAGAACAGTGTCCAATAGTCGTTCGAGTCAAAAAGAAGGTTTGGTAGCTTTTCTGGTGTAGAACTAGATCCAGTAGTCTATCTATATGTAGAAAAATGTCCAATAGTTTATCCAAGTGGAAAATAGGTTTGGTAGTCGATCTAGTTGGAAAAAAGATCCAATAATTAGTCTCATGTAAAACTAGCTCTAATAGTTTATTCGAATATAGAACAAGATCCAAATGTGAACTCGTACATAGAATTGGATTTGATAGTCCATTTGAATACAAAACATGGTTGGAATATCATTCTGTGTGCATAATTGGATCTAATAGTTCGCTCGAATACAAAACAAGATTTGCATGCCAATCTGTGTGTAGATGGCTCTAACAGTCCATACAGATGTAAAATAAGGTTTGAATGTTGGTCTATGTAGACCTAACTCCAAAAGCATGCTTGAATACAAAACAGGGTTCAGATATCAATCTGTGTAGAACTGGCTTCGACAATCTACTCAAATAAAAAATAGAGTTTAGATGTCATTCCGTGTGCATAACTAGCTCTAGAAATCCATCCGAATGTAGAATAGGATTTGAATGTAGATCTATGTGCAAAACTAGCTTTGGTAGTCTATCTAGATGTAGAATAGGGTTAAAATGTCAGTTCGTGTGCTAAACATGGTCTAGTTGTCATTTCGAGCGTAAAAAAGGGTCTTATAGTTGATCTGGTACATAAAAGAATTCGATAGGATCCAACTATCATTTCAAGTGTAGAATAGAATCTAGTAGTTAGTCTGGTGTAGAAAAGAGTTTTATTTCGGATCAGCCGGTTTCTACACATGGAAAAAATTTGGTGGAATTCTCGATTTTCTAATATTTTGAATGTTTTAAATTAAAAAGTATCACTGGTGTGTTAATTATATATAGTGGTATACTTGGTGAATTTGGCAGGATAATTAAAAAGTTTTAAGGTGAAAAGGGTCCTCAATTTAGGTGGAAGTGTTGGTGAATTTTTAAAAAATCTATAATACTATTATCAACACAATACGAAATGACACCTAAAATTTTTTTATTCCAAAAACTTTAGGTGAAAGGGCCAATGTCCAAGGTCCCCCAAATTTTCCAATTTACATTTTCAAAAATGCTAATATTCATCCAATTTGTGAATATTCGTTGTTGTGCATAACCCTGTTGTAGAGAGCTATTGTGGCATAGTGAATTATGTTCTATATAATCCTATAAGCACATTAGAAATATAAATCATACTTTATTTTCCTAATCCATATAAGTCTATGAATGAAGAATGTGTTACATTATTTGGATATATTTGAGACTTTCTATGTGTAGAGTTGCAAGATTCTATTTGTAGTTCAAGACGTTGTAGAATCCATACTACCATTCAAAGCTTGAGGAGAAATATATTATAGTTCAAAATTATTATCATTCTGCTAGTTTTTGTTCAATTGGAATCAGGAATATTTCCACATAGGATTTCCATTTGATAGGAATAAGAGGCATATTCAAATGAGAGTATGGTACCTTGGAAGAATCATATTTGTTCAAACAAGATATAATGTGTGAAATTATATTATTCAACATAAAAAATAATGTAGCAATAGAGTAACCATCCAATCATTCAAGTGGATGTTATCACTTAATCAGATTGCCTAGAGGACATGAACTCCAATAAAGAAAGTGACATTTTAATGATGTGTAATTGAGAAAATAATATACAAGTAAACATCATTTAAATATATGAGTAAGCATTATTTAGATCACCTATCATTCACAAGAAGAAGTGGCATTCAAACGGATATTTAAATATTGTGCAAGTTAGGGTTATGCATAAGGGATCAGCCTCAAAATTTTATTATAAAAAATGAGGTGAATCAATTTTGAAACCAAGGCAAATAAGGTTCAAACTCATATATAATTCATGGAGAATTATATTTTGTTTCTATTAAAAATTATAATAATGGGGTGAATTTCTACTTAATATTTAGAAAAATATTAAACAATAACAAAAGACTACTAGAAAGATAATTTTAGTGTGGCACCATTTTTCTCTATAGGCTACTAGTGTATGTGTGGCACTGGTAGCCTCTATAGGCTACCAGAGTATTAGTGGCACCAGTAGCTAGTAGAGGCTACTTGTGTATTGTGGCTCAAAAAATTAAATCAATTTGGAGGATGTAAAATCAAAATTTCCTAAGAGGTCACCCATCCTAGTACTGCTTCAGTCAAGCATGCTTAATTATGGAGTTTTTTATGGGTTGGAAAATATCAAGTCATAGTGGTTTTTCGAATTGTTGGTTGTGGTTGTGAGGTCTAAAAAAAAGAAAAAATTAAGAGATGTATTTTTTGTTGCTTTTAGGGAAAGTCCTCGATTTTTAGAAAAATAGATGATTTTTTTTACTTGTTCTAGTATCGATGCAACCTGCTCTCCCCACCCCCTCATAGAACTACTGGTGCCATGATAATATGGTATCTTGCATAGTCTACTAACGTATCATGGTGCTAGTAGTTTATCTAGGCTACTGTTTTATCATGGCATTGGTAGTTCATGCAGCTTGTCAATGTATCATGGTACTAGTAGTCTATGCAGTCATGGCACTGGTAGACTATGTAGGCTATTGACATATCTTGGTGCATGTAGCCTCTATATCATTGTATCGATAGACTACAAATGCTAATAATGTATCATGGCACCAATAGTCTATGGAGCCTATTAGCATATCATGGCGTCGATAGTCCATGTAGTCATGGCATTGGTAGTCTATGTAGATTGTCGATGTATCATGGCATCGGTATCCTTCAGAGCCTACGAATATATCATAGTGGCATCAATATTCTCTACCCTACATTATATGAACACAAACTGAAATTATTATTCTAGAATTGCTATAGAACATGGATGTTAACTACCTAACTTTTCTCTATTACATGTAGGCACCAGCTGCATACCGTGGGTCATTTTTTGATGTTTTAGATGGTTTTTTGGTACTTCACATATTTTTTATTGTTGCAGATTTTTCAGTGCTACATGTCATTTTTCGGGTATATGAGTATCGATGTCACGTTAGGTATATATATTGGTTGTATAAGTGGTAAATTTGGTGGGAAAATTAAAATTATTTGTAATTTGAAGGTAAAATGTCCATGGATTTGGGTAAAAGTGGTTAGAAAATTAAAATACAAATTTGAAATTTATTATCATGATTGGGTGAGCCAACCCAAAAAAAAATTTGCACCCCAAAATTTTTGGGTGAATGGGTCCCAGTGAAAAGTACTGAGATTAGCCAATTTTAAATTTTGAAAATCCTATTTTTTGCTAATTAATGATGATTTGCTACTATGCATAACCCTAGTGCAAGTGAAGATTTAAGCGATAATTCCATTCAAATGAAGAATCATACTATCTTTAAAAAGGAAGATCCTTAGTCGATGAAATGTTGTTCAAGCCCATGTCCATTAACACTATCATAAATTGATTCATGTTAATTGATAATATTAATTTAATGTCATTCAAGTCTAAAAAACATGTTAAGTTATATATATTTTTTGTTTATAAGTGTACATTGATAAGATTGTTGTTAAAGTAGTTTTTCACTAAACCCCCTCCTTTTGACTATATAATTTGGTATCAAAGTCAAATTTAATTTTAGAATTTTGTGACATGTGTTGGAAAAGAGATGTTACAACAAGGAAGAGGAAGACCACATGGTGTTGGACCCTAGCTAGAAAATATAGTTGAAATGTTGAAAGGAATTATGACTAGATTAGATGCAATTGAGACTGCCCAAAGGAGAGGTGTTCATCTTGAGGAAATTAGTGATAGTGAAGAGGAGACTCCTCACCTAGAATCTTGAGATGAAGAGCAAGAAGAATTGAAGCAACAATTGATTCAGGCTATCTCTACCATGGGAAGTAAGCCAAAGGTGGATACTCCCAATTTCAATGGAAATTTAAAATTGAAGGGGTTGATAGATTTGATAAATAACATGGAGATATTATTTTATTATGAATCTATAAAGGATCTAAAGTGGGTCAAATTTTCATTTACAATTTTGAAAATACATGCTTCGATTTGATGGGATCATGTCCAAATAGAAGCAACAAAAGAGGAAGAATAAGATCTAAACTTGGGACAACTTTGTATCCAATTTAAATTCTAAATTTTTACTTGTTAATTATCATATTAAGTTGTTTAAAAGGCTTTAAAACCTCAATAAAAATAAGTTTGAAGTGAAACAATGTATAAAAAAATCTATAAATTGACCATATAATTAGGTCATATTGAATATGATGAGGAGAAGGTAGTAAGATACATAAATGAACTAAGGTTATCAATACAAAATAAAATTGGTATGCTTCAAATTAGAACAATTGAAGAAGCACATCAATATGCACTCAAGGTAGAAGGAAAGTTGAATCACAAGCAACAAAATAATTGTAGAGGAGGACAATATTTCTTTAGAAGAAGAAAATAGTCAGATAGTTGTAGAGGGAATCATATGCAAGGAGGAGAAACTAGTACTTATCAAAGTAATTTCAACTAGAGAACTAGATAAAGCAAAGTTTTTTTAAGATGAAGAGGTGGTCATGGTAGAGGATTCCCCAAATATTGCTTTCAATGTGGAGAAACTAGCCATTGGAAATTTGAATGTCCAATAATATTTTAGAGTAGTGGTAAAGGAAAAGAAATCAAGAACCACATTTCATAGGAAGATGAAGAAAATGTTGCCTAATTAAAGCATATGGAGGAACCAAAACAAGGAGAATCCCTTTTGATAAAAAGTTATTGTTAATACCAACCAAGGAGGTGTATGAACTAGTGCAAAAAATAAGTCTTTTTAGAACCATATGCACATTGAGAGGTAAAAATTTCAAAGTCACTATGGACTAAGGGATTATGGATAATCTTGTTTCTTTAGAGATTGTAGAAAAGCTTAGGAGTAAGAGGGTTGAAAACCCAAATTTGTCTAAGACCTAATGGTTGCAAAAGAAACATCATTTTTTTGTAAATGAACAATGTATGATAGAATTTCAAATTGATTCTTATAAAGATGAGATACTATGTGATATTATGCTTATGGATGGTTATCATTTTTTTGGGAAGACCATGGTAGTTTGATAGAAAGGTTGTGCATCACAACAAGATGAAAAACTACACTATTGAGAAATATTGCAAGAGGTACACATTAAGTTCATTAAAGGACAAAGGATAAAACATGAAAAATGTTCCTATAGGTGCTTGACTATAGAAAAATAATTCTTGAAGGATTATGGGACAAAGTTGAAGGGAGAAATGGAAATATTGATAAAAGTTGTGAAAAAAGTGGAGGTAAAGGTAGAAACAAGCAAGAGAATAAGAATGTGGAAGAGGCATTGTCCTAGGTCACTATTAGTAGTGATGGTGAAAATGATAGTGCAATAATTCCCACTCCTATATTTAAATCCCCTCTAAGTGCATTGTAGATAAATAGGAAGAGAAAAGGAATGATCAAAATATAGGAAAGGAAGATGAATATCATGATGTCATTGATTATTGTGATTGCCACATTAAAGCCAATATTTTTTAAGAACATAATCATGATGAAGCAATTGGGTTGATTTGAAAGGCATACCAAAGGTATTGGCTCCAAGTTGATGAAAATAATTGGATGTAATGGTAAAGAATTAGAAATATATGGGCAAGATGTGAAAATAAGTATAATGTCGGATATAAGGCCAAAGAATGAATGCCTTGGATATATATCAAACATAAAATAGTGGGACTAAATTTATGAGAAGAGAAATCAGTATTTGAGAGGAAGGTCCTAGGATGGGTAGTTGTATTTAGTATGGAAGATTTGTACATGTGATAACTAGCTATTGGAACCTACATACTTATGATATTTTTGGAGGATATAATCATCCCAAAAGAAATTTTTGACAACAAGAGAAAGTGACAAAAAAAATAAGTGTTGATTATGGTCAGAAGGATGTGATGAAATGGGATAAAGTGAAAAAAATATTGAGTGTATTCTACAAGCTAAGGCTTTGTTCTCAAGTGGAGACAAGGATAGACAAAAAATATAGGTTTATGAAGAAAACCAAGCTCAAGTGGAAATAATTTAAAAGAGCAATTCATGTTCATGAGTTGGAATTCATGAAGCATTTATTTAAACTTCCAAGTATGATGTAGGAGCATTCACACATGAATATGGTTGTAGGCAACAAAGTTGCCACCTATTTGTAGTTGCAACCAGTGTATATAAGGAAGAGGAAGAGGAAGAGGAAGAGAAAATAAGAGAAAAAAATAGGAATCAATAGGAAAACGAGGAGAGGATGACATCCATAGAGAGAGAGTGAAACACATAGGAGGAGAGGAATATAGTTACATATGTAGAGAGATAGGTATAGCTATAGTAGTGTATTTGTTTAGCTGTATGTGAATCTGGAATGATTGTAGGATTTTGCAAGGAGCTATTGTGGCATAGGAAATGAATACTTATATTTTTATAAGTTTATGGCCCCATTGGCAATATAAATCATGCTTTATTTCCTTGATCCATTATGTGTGTATGAACAAAGGATATGTTCCATTTTTTGGATAGTATATTTTGAGACTTTATGTGTGCAGAGTTGTAATATTATAGCTACGGTTCGATGTTGCATAATTCATACTATCATTTAAAACTTGGAGTGCAACATAATATAGTTCAAAATTATTATTATTTCATTAGTTTTTTTTCAATCATGATCGAGAATTTCCATCACATGGGAGAGTCATTTGATTGGAAAAAGAGGTATTGATTGAACAAAAGTATGGTACCATGGAAGAATCATAGTCATTCAAAAAATTGTCATCCATGGAAGTATGCCATTCAACATAAAAAGAAACTGTAATTGGAGTAGCCATCCAATCGTTCAATTGAATATTTTTTTTCAATTAAATTACTTAGAGAACATGAGCACAAATCAATAAAATGTCATTCAAATAAGGTGTTATCGATTAAAGAACATATGAGTAAGAACCATTCAGGTCATATGTCATTCATGGGAAGAAGTACCATTCAAATGCAAATTTAAATGTTGTGCAAGTGAAGGTTTTAAATGAAAATTTTATTCAAACAAAGAACCACACTACTTTTAAATACAAATAACATCTCTCAATTGAATGTTATTCAAGTTTGAGACCATTCACACTATCATAAATTGATTCATATAAATTGATCATATTAATCTAATGTTCAATTTTGAACATGTTAAGTGATGTTGATATTTGGTTCATGAGTATATATTTACAATTTGACTGTTAAAGGAGGTATATTTCTATTAAACCCTCTCCTTCTAATTGCACACACATGCACACACACATTATATTCCCATTTTACATCAATATTAACTATAATGCTCACTCATAATTAGGAGCTAAATTTATATGTCTCTCTTCTCATGGATGTCCATTGTACTACTCTATTATAATATAATAATAGTATGCTTCATGTATATATATTGTAATCATGTATGTGTGCATATATATATCATGGTTATGTTTAAGGTATTCTATATATTTACACTAGGCAATAGTTCTATCATGGTTATGTATTTTGTTAGTACCCATATATTTAGCATCAACACATCATCTCTATTTCTATCACCTCCATAATTTTCCAACAAAAGGTTATGCATAGAAGCAAATATTTTTTAATAAAAGAATATTAGCATTTTTGAAAATGCAAATTGATGAAATTTGGGACCCTAAAAATCGGCCCATTTGCCCAAAATTTTTAGGTCCAAAAATTTTTAGGGGTCAATTCGCTGCACGTTGATAATAATAATAATGTTTTTTTTAAAATTGTCGACACTCATGCCTAAACTGAGGACCCCTTTCACCTTCAAATTATAAAATGTATAAATTATCCCACAAAATTTGCCTTTTTAGAACCATATGCACATTGAGAGGTAAATATTTCAAAGTCATTATGGACTAAGGGATTATGGATAATCTTGTTTCTTTAGATATTGTAGAAAAGCTTAGGATTAAGAGGGTTGAAAACATAAATTTGTATAAGATCTAATGGTTGCAAAAGAAACATCATTTTTTCGTAAATGAACAATGTATGATAGAATTTCAAATTTATTCTTATAAATATGAGATAATATGTGATATTATGCTTATGGATGTTTATCATTTTTTTTGGGAATACCATGGTAGTTTGATAGAAAGGTTATGCATCACAACAAGATGAACAACTACACTATTGAGAAATATTTCAAGAGGTACACATTAAGTTCATTAAAGGATAAAGGAGAAAACATGAAAAATATTCCTATAGTGTGCTTGAGTATAGAAAAATAATTCTTGAAGGGTTATGAGACAAAGTTGAAGGGAGAAATGGAAATATTGATAGAAGTTGTGAAAAAAGTGGAGGTAAAGGTAGAAACAAGCAAGAGAATAAACATGTGGAAAAGGCATTGGCCTAGGTCACTATTAGTAGTGATGATGAATATGATAGTGCAATAATTCCCACTCCTATATTTATATCACCCCTAAGTGGCATTGTAGATACAGAGGAAGAGAAAAGGAATGATCGAAATATAGGAAAAGAATATGAATATCATGATGTCATTGATTATTGTGATTGCCACATTAAAGCCCATATTTTTGAAGAACATAATCATGATGAAGCAATTGGGTTGATTTGAAAGGCATACCAAAGGTATTGTTTCCAAGTTTATGAAAATAATTGGATATAATGGTAAATAATTAGAAATATATGGGCAAGGTGTGAAAATATGTATAATTCCAGATATAAGGCCAAAGAACGAATGCCTTGGATATATATATCAAACATAAAATAGTGAGACTAAATTTATGAGAAGAGAAATCAATATTGGAGAGGAAGGTCCTAGGATGGGTAGTTGTATTTAGTGTGGAAGATTTGTACATGTGATAACTAGCTATTGGAACCTACATATGATATTTTGGAGGATATAATCACTCCAAAATAAATTTTTGACAAGAGAAAGTGACAAACAAAATAAATGTTGATTCTGGTTAGAAGGATGTGATGAAATGGGATAAAGTGAAAAAAATATTGAGTGTATTCTACAATCTAAGGATTTGTTCTCAAATGGAGACAAGGATAGACAACAAAGGTAGGTTTATGAAGAAAACCAAGCTCAAGTGGCAATAATTTAGAAGAGAAATTCATGTTCATGAGTTGTAATTCATGAAGCATTTATTTAAAATTCCAAGTATGATGTAGGATCATTCACACATGAAGATGGTTATAGGCAACAAAGTTGCCACCTATTTGTAATTTCCACCAGTGTATATAAGGAAGAGGAAGAGGAAGAGAAAAAATAGAAAGTAAGAGGAATCAATAGGAAAACGAGGAGAGGATGAAATCCATAGAGAGAGAGTGAAACACATAGGAGGAGAGGCATATAGTTACATATGTAGAGAGAGAGAGAGGTATAACCATAGTAGTGTATTTGTTTGGTTGTATGTGAATCTGGAATGATTGTAGGATTTTGAAAGGAGCTATTGTGGCATAGGAAACTAATACTTATATTTTTATAAGTTTATGGGCATATTGGCAATATAAATCATGCTTTATTTCCTTGATCCATTATGTGTGTATGAACAAAGGATATGTTCCATTTTTTGGATAGTATATTCTGAGACTTTATGTGTGCAAAGTTGCAAGATTATAGCTACGGTTCAAGATGTGGCATAATTCATACTATCATTTAAATCTTGGGGTGCAACATAATATAATTCAAAATTATTATTATTCCATTACTTTTTGTTCAATCATGATTGAGAATTTCCAGTGCATGGGAGAGTCATTTGATTGGAAAAAGAGGTATTGTTTGAACAAAAGTATGGTATAATGGAAGAATCGTAGTCATTCAAAAAATTGTCATCCATGGAAGTATGCCATTCAACATAAAAACAATGTAATTGGAGTAGCCACCCAATCGTTCAATTGAATATTTTTGTTTAATTAAATTACTTAGAGAACATGAGCACAAATCAAGAAAATGTCATTCAAATAAGGTGTTATCAATTAATGAATGTATGAGTAAGAATCATTCAGGTCATATTTCATTCATGGGAAGAAGTACCATTCAAATGGAGATTTAAATGTTGTGCAAGTGAAGGTTTTAAATGATAATTTCATTCAAACAAAGAACCACACTACTTTTAAATACAAATAACATCTCTCAATTGAATGTTATTCAAGTTTGAGACCATTCACACTATCATAAATTGATTCATATAAATTGATCATATTAATCTAATGTTGTTCAATTTTGAACATGTTAAGTGATGTTTTTTTTTTAGTTTACATGGTGGAATCAGTAGCCGCCATGAATTCGAGCAGGCTATCTAGATTTTATAGTCGCCACAATATTCTGCGATGTCTGCCCCGGAATCCGCCACATAGATCTTTGTGCAGTCTACCCCTATAACCACCATGCCATAATCATTGTAAACCTTTTACGCCACTGAAAGCATCAGGAAAGGGAGAAGCATTCAGTACGAAAAGGTCTAAGATTTGAACCTTGGACCTCCGCCCCCCTTATGGGGTTTGGATGAACCATTTGGTCTATGCCTTAGACGCATGTTAAGTGATATTGTTATTTGGTTTATGAGTATATATTTACAAGTTGACTATTAAAGGAGGTATATTTCAATTAAACCCCCTCCTTCTAATTGCACACACATGCACACACAATATTATATTCTTATTTTCCATCAAGATTAACTATAATGCTCACTCATAATTATGAGCTAAATTTATATGTATCTCCTCTCATGGATGTCCATTGTACTACTATATTGCAATATAAGAATAGTATGCTTCATGTATATATATTGTAATCATGTATGTGTGCATATATCTATCATGGTTATGTTTAAGGTATTCTACATATTTACACTAGGCAATAGTTCTATCATGGTTATGTATTTTTTTAGTACCCATATATTTAGCATCAACACCTCATATCTATTTCTATCACCTCCATAATTTCCCAACACATGGTTATGCATAGCAACAAATATTTGTTAATAAAAGAATATTAGCATTTTTGAAAATGCAAATTGATGAAATTTGGGACCTTGAACATAGGCCCATTTGCCAAAAAAATTTAGGTCCAAAAATTTTTAGGGGTCGATTCGCTGCACATTGATAATAATAATACTAATTTTTTTAAATTGTCAGCACTCACACCTAAACTGAGGACCCCTTTCACCTTCAAATTATAAAATTTATAAATTATCCCACAAAATTTGCCTTTTATAGTAGTATATAAATGTAACGTGATGACCATACCCATACAAAAAAACATTATAGTGTGGTCTACATACGCCATATTGTGCACAATCCGAACCACTTTATGCACTCATCCCGCATTCGAACCACTTTCTGCATCCAGCCTGCATTCAGATCACCTTTTTCACTAGACCAAATCTAGACCACTTTCTACAAATAGGATGCATCTGGGGTACTTTCTATATTCATACCACAATCTAGATGCAAAAGTACCCTGGGTGTGATCCAAGTGCAAAAAGTGGTTCCGATGTGGAGCGTGTGTAGAAAGTGGTTCAGATGCGGTGTGGGTGTAGAAAGTGATTTGTATGGGGGATGGGTGTAGAATTTGGTATGGATATGGGATGGGTGTGAAAATTAATATGAATGCAGGATGGGTGTAGAAACTAGTCCGGGATACGGAACAGGTGCAGAACTGGTCCAGATGCGAGATGGGTGAAAAAATTTATCAGGATGCAGGATAGGCATAGAAATTGGTTCGAAGATGAGATGGTTGTAAAATTTGGTATGGGAGGGGTGGAAATTGAATAAGAGGGAAAATTTTGGAATTTCAAGGATTTCCAGGTAAGCAACAAAAAATGACCCTTTGTTTTTTTTTTAGACATCACAACCACAACCAAAACTAAAAAAAAAAACAAGATGACTTGGTGTTTTCCAACCCATAAAAAATACACAATTAAGCATGCTCGACTGGAGTAGTACTCAGATGGGTGACCTCCTCGGAAGCCTTGGTTTTGCACCCTCTACAGGGTTATGTATAAGGGATTGGACTCAAAATGTACTTGTAAAAAAATGGTGAATCCTAATTGAAATCAAGACAAATCATGGTGAATCCTAATAAAATCAAATCAATCATCTTCATGCCAAAATTTGGGGTATTTGAAGCCCTAAAACATAAAATCATATTTGGGATACATTTTAACCTATTAAATCATATTATAACTTCATAAAAACACCACCGTTAGATCAGGCTTGAAAAGCGCTTTCCAACGAGTACAAATATGCCTATGTTTGGATATATATTATGGCGAATTGACGCTAAAAATAAAAATGGTCCCAAAAATTTTAGGCAAATGGGCCAACGTCGAGGGTCCTCGTATTCGTCAATTTCCAATTTTGGAAATCCTTATATCCACCCAATTTGTGAATATTCACCACTATGCATAACCCTGACCCTCTAAACTGAATTTTTTTCCTACATTATAGCCCAAGTTCATCCAAGCTCTTTTTTGCACCTGGTCTGCATCCAGGCTCTTTTTTGCACCTGATTTATGGTTAGGCTTTATTTTGCACCCGATCTTATCAAAATTGTTAAATTCACCAATGTTTTATAATTTTTGGTAAAATGTAAGGTAATTCGTCATGTCCTCCTACACGAAGTTGGCCAGGATTCACTAGGGTTTCAAAATAGGTTCACCATTTTATTACAAGTTCATTTCAGGTTTGACTCCTTATGCATAACCCTATCCCATAACTTAGGAGCATTTGTGATATTACCTTAAGTATTAGCTTCCACCTAGTTCTATTATAATATTTGTTAGCGTCGTAAACATTTTGTGACATAATAAAGGCCTTTGTCATAATGTGCTTATGTATTATTTGGTGATTGGTACCCAATACTCTACAAACATCACTTGATTATAATTTATGGTCACAAAAGGTTGATTATATATGTGTCCCTCTATATCAACCATATCAAGCCTATTGATACACAAATCAAGTGGTACAAAAATAGATTTGTTACAAACCTTTTCTCTTCAATCATTTTGAGAAAGACTTAAAAAGTAGATCGAGCAAAATAATGACTATATAAAGATATTAAATTGTTAAAGAACCATAATGAGGAAGCTAAAATGTGATATATAAGAAAATAAGGAGATCCTTCATTTTGTTGTTACATATATGCAAAATTTAATGATAAAGATCTCACATCTAGGAGATCTAGTCAGGGATAGTACAAGATTGAGAAGTAGTACAACCAAACTATAGAAAAACTTTAAAAGAAAATGAAGGACAAATAATTCATATGTGATACCATCTAATATAATATTCTACATCTATACAATGAATTTTACATGTTATAGGTAGAGCAACCATGTCTTCATGAGTTTCATACTAAAACTAACACATACTCAGTGAATATTAACCTTGAGTAATAGGTTTGTATTGATAATTTGTTTGACTACTTTGAGAAGCATAAAAAGGGCATTACTTTAAGGCTCTTGAAGAAGATGGGTTATACTATTCTTGAACTAGAAAGGCATAGCCAATGATAGAGATACCCAATCAAAGTTGAACAAGAACCCTAGAATTGGATATGTATGTAGTCATTAACAATATTGAAGATATGATTCCATTAAATGCGTAGATATCCAGACTTATGAGATCTACAACAATCACAACTATAGTAATTCAAATTGGTGGATCAACAATGTCCTTGTTTAGATATTAGGGATGTTCATACAAATGTATTTTTGATTGGATGTTTTCCATAGCTGGAGAACTCCATTATGGCCATTTGATACGCTTACACAGACAAAGATTCCAAGATTATATATTTGCCTCCCTTATCCTATTTACAAACATCCTTAACCTATGCAAGACCTTCTAGTGAGATCCATCATTGGATGCTCATCCACATCCATTAATCGTACAAGAATCAAAGTGGTATAATAGGATTCTTGTCTGAATATCCTAAAGCACAATGCCTCTAAAAATGAATACAAGCAACAATAGAGTCAATGCTTTAACCCAAGACTAGGACCCAAGAGGTTAAGAATATAATTAACGTTTTCTACATGAATAGAGCATCATTTTATATGAGTATTTTTGGAGTTTTTGATTCATTGTGGAACCCCACCTATAATAGTAAATTTTTGCTAACTATATGTTTTAGTGCGAATAATTACTTCTTATTCAATGGGATAATTCCATAATACCCTAGAGTGAAAGAATTAGATTCCTGGCTATTTCTTAAAACAATGAAGGATCACCAACAAATAAATAGTTTATCAATATAGAAGGTGAATTGTATCATCTTCCAACACTACATATTTTTGGTCCATTACACCCTTTTGTATAAAGGATTTTTTCATGCATAGAAAAAACTATTATTTTAATATATAGAGAATACAACACAAGACACTTGTTCAAGACGGGAATCTACACAAGGTATTTCAAAGAGCAAGTAAAAGTTTGTATCTCTAGTCCATGTCTCCCAAACAAGATTATAAATTGTATTATTACCCTCTAGGTCACATCTCACTAGCTAAGATTAGGTTGCATCTGCCACTATGATCATTGCCATTATGCCTCTCCAATGCCATTATATTCATTCTAAATATTAAATCTTATCACCTTCACATCTCTAATTCTTCATACATTCTAGCTTATACATCCATGTGTTTATCTCTATCTTTCTCCTCATATCTTCATTTCCCATAAAAATTCATTGTATTGTTCTCTTTTAATATACAATTTACCTCCATATATCCCTTGTAACAGTTATTGTTGTATTCATATATATGGTTCTTCTTAAGCATTATACTCATTTACACTTATTTTCTATTATCATCTCATTTGTATTTGTACCATCTCTATGAGTTCCTAACACTTAAAGCATTTATGATATTTTCTTGTGTCGAAGCTATTGTCAACTTTCACTATAATTTAAATTTTAGAATGATATTTTAACACATTGTAAGATGAAAATATGCATAATATTTTAAAAAACACTGTAATATTATTACATTTATATTTATATAATAAAACTTGAATTACCAGCACACAAAAATTAATTTGTATTTCTTAAAAAAATAAAACACAAACCTTTACATTGAAAACTGTTATTCTATTTTTTTAACCAATTAAACTAATAACACTAATATTCTAAACTTAAATGTACCACACAAATAAAAATTAAACTATCATAACTCGTTGGCCGATGAGGAAATGTTATGGCAACGAAAATTCAAATCTTTGGGTCTGGGAAGGAGATAGAAAAAAAAAAAAAAATCATACCTCTACCTTGAGGCACAAAAGATATAAAAGGATTAGATAAATTCATTGTGCCAATGGGATGGTATTCACAAATATTGAGGATTTTAGGAATGAAGCAGTTAGGTATTTTAGAGATATCTTGTGTGTCATTTAAGACAGGGACCCACTCACGAAAGATAGACTTCTCCAAAATATACTTGCTTTGGTTTTGGTAGAAATTATTTTGCTTTGTGTGCCCCATTTAGTGATGAGAAAATTAGGAAGGCAGTATTCTCGATGGGGGGATCAAAGCTACAAGCTTGGATAAATTCCCACCCATATTTTTCTAGAGGTTTTGACACATTTTAGGATAAGATATTTGTAATTCCATGAAGGAAATCTAGGCATCAAATTTTATTCCACTTGACATCAACTCTACTTTCATTGTCCTTATTCCTAATATGAAACATGCTAATGAGTTCAAGGATTTTAGACCCATCATCCTCGAAATGTGCTACTAAAAATTCTCACAAAACCTTTAGCAAATAGATTCAAAGTCCAACTTCTAGGTATTATTGATTTACCCCAAAGTGGGTTTGTGGTCGAAAGACAAATTCTTGATGGCATAATTGAAATTCATGAACGGATACACTCTGTGGATAAGAGTGGAAGACCAGGTACCCTTCTGAAACTTGACATGGATAAGGCCTATGATTGGGTTTCCTGGGAATTTCTATTAAAAGTTATAGAGAAATTTGGATTTAATTAGGAATGGTTGAGTTTCATTGAAGCTTACATTTCATCAGTGAATTTTTCTATCATTGTCAATGGATCCTTGGCAGGTTATTTTGATAGTTACAGGGGTCTCCAGCAAGGGGATCCCTTATCTCCTTATTTATTCATCATGTTGGAAAAATCCCTAGGAAAAGATATCAAAGCCGAACCTTCTATAGTAGGCATAAACCCTGCAAGTGATTATAATCTGATTTTACACTGTCATTTAATGGATGATACATTGTTATCCTTCTTGGCTTTGATTCCAAAAGATTGGTAAATTAAAGTCATTCTTTCTGACTATGAGCATACCATTGGGCAGAAGATTAGCTTAAAAAAAAGTAAGATTTATTTTTTCAACACACCAATTAGAAGGTAGAGAAAAATTATTGAAATATTGGGGTGTGTGATTGATTCACTTTCGTTTGTTTACTTGGGAATGCCACTCTTCAAATTTAGAATTAAAGATTCTTTGTGGGAATATATGGTGGAGAGAGTCTAGAGAAATCTAGTAGGATGGAAAGGGGTGCTCTTGAGCCAATCTGGTAAGGCGCTTCTGGTTAAAACTACTTTACAAAGCATTCCTATTTATTTCCTTTCTCTATTCAAGGTGCTAGAGAGAGTTCTTAGAAAATTAGAGCAGATTCAATACTCCTTTCTTTGGTCTGGATCTCAAGACAAAAATAAATTTTCCTTAGTATCTTGGGATCAAGTTTACAGTTCTAAGGATATGAGAGGAATTTGTTTGAGGAAAATGATTTTAATGAACATGGCTCTTATAGCTAAGCATGGGTGGAAGTTGACCCAATATGCTAATACAGACTGGATAAAATTTTTTAAATCCAAATACTTGGGGAATGGAGATTTTATTTTTTGTAATCCCAACCCGTACTAAGGATTTGTGTTCTGGAAAAGCGTGGTTAAAATTTACGCAAATATTCTGAAGGGTGGTTACTAGCTTCTAGATAATGATCAAAGGATCAATTTATAGAGAGATAGGTGGGTAGCAGATAGACATTTAAAATCCATTCCTACCTTCTCTCAGGATGAATTTATCACAACACAGTCTTTCAGATCAAGTTTCTATGATTACTTTGAGATGGTGAATGAACAAAACTGTTGAAAACCTCTTTTCTTCCCTAAATGGTCTCAAAATGAGGAATCTGCTTGTAAATCCCTTTCAGAATTACTAAAACAAAATGTTATAGTATTTGAAGATAAACAAGATAATTTGGTTTGGGGAGCTAAAAATAATGGATGCTTTTCAATCAAAATGGTGTATGCACTCCTTGAAAATCATGAAGAGCCTTGATTCCCAAGCTAATTTGGCACAAAGGTCTCATGCCCAGATTAAATATATTTTTTTGGTTTGTTGTGTAGGGAAAGTGCTTAACACTGGATAATTTAGAGAAGATAGGTATTATTTTACCCAACATATGTTATCTGTGTGGGTTGGTGGAAGAATGTACCAAGCATTTATTCTCCCTGTGTTCTTATTCTAAAGAAATTTTTGGGATGTTGCTTTATCTATTGGGAATGGATTGGATTTCCCCTAAAGAGCTAAATTCCCATGTGGAGCAATGGAGCACTCCCTCTTTATCACCTCAGATTCAATCATTCACATCCTTTTTCCTCCCTCATATGTGGTGGTGGATATGGAAGGAAAGAAATTATAAAGCTTTTAAGAACACTTCTCATTACCTAGAGTTAATTTTTCATTAATACTATCCTTGTTGCGGTGGAGAATGTTGATATCCTATCCCTGGATGTGGGAAATGTTGGTACGGAAGCTGGGATAGAAAATAATTTAGATTTTAAATATTCTCTTGCTTTGGTCCCAAGAATCCATCACCCAGTAAGAGCAGACACTATTTGGGAACCACCCCCTCATAGGTGGATAAAATTTAACTTTGATGTTGCGTCTAATGGTAATCCAGGCCCAGCTAGAGCTGGTGTCATCAGGGATGTGGGGGGGTAAATTTTGTTGGTGTTTGCTAAGAACATAAAAATCTTAAACTAGCCATGCAGGCTTGCAGCTAAGCCTAGAGCTCTTTTTCAAGGAGTCTTGCAATTAAAATCTCTAGAATTTAGAAAAGTCATAATTGAAGGTGACTCACTCAATATCATTAATATGGTTAGAGGGATGCAAAATCTAACTTGGACAATCTCAAACCTATTGGAGGAAGTGCATAAATTGGCCCAAAATTTTGGAATTGTTCAATATCAACATGTGTTTAGGGAGGGTAACAATTTGACTTATTTTTTTGCTATCTTGGGCACCTCTCAAAATGGCATAACAGTTTGGAATAAGGAGTTTTCGGAAGGCTTAATCCAACTAGCTATTGATGTCAAAAGAAGGTAATTTTCTTGTTGCTTATTTTGTGGCTAGAGTTCGGCTCTATTCAAGAGGGATTTTACAATACTTTTTAAATTTTAGGAACCATAATTTTTAATTCAAACAAGAGGAGATCCTAGACCTAATGGGGTCGGAAGAGTGGGAACCAAAGTATGAATATCTGGGGAAGGAAGCTGGACCCAACGGAACCAAGAACTAGGTTCTGATTTCGGATGGTTGGGAATGTTTTTTTCCTATCGTTTTTGTTTTGTTAGTCTAGTTAGCTCGGCCAAGACGTTTGCTCTCCCGTGTATGAGATTAACTCCCTTAGGTTGTCTCAAAATTTTAAAAGTATGTATGAAACTACTTTGATAGCTTTGTTTGAATTCAATCCTGTTAGATCTCTGGATCATAGTTTCTCTTTTGATGGCCTATGGTTCCTTAATCTCTTGAAACTATGTAGATCCATTTTGTAAAAAGTTTGAAGTTCCTTCCAAAACCTCTTCTTCCACCAAAAGAAAAAATAAAAATTAACTAATAACACTTATACTCTAAACTTAAAATTTACCACACAACTAAAAATTAATATATATATTTTAAGAAAAATTCCAACACAAACCTTTACATTAAAAACCACTACTCTGATTTTTTAACCAAATAAACGAATAACACTACACAATAATGTTCTAATTACTCCCTCTGTGCTTCCCCTTACAATACGATAGAATGAGGATTTTCAACATTATACATTAAAAATAAAATAAATAAATAAATAAAAGAGGAAATTTGCACCTCTTCCTGACGGTATGCCTTCCTCACAATTTATCAAAACAACCAATTCCATAATTCCACGTAGGTAGCTAGTAAAGAGAAATAAATATATACGACGGTCTACGTTCCAGGTCAAGTCCATATAAACACAGAGCAAGCGTCACCTATCACAACACCCTCCCTCTATATATATTCCAACGGAAGGTGATGAAAACAAAAACCAAGGAGAGGAATCCCTGAATTGCTCCCACCCTTCACCTTCCAAACAAAAGAAAATTTGGAAGGCAGACGCTCATAAACATAATATACTCATATTTAGCAAAATATAGAAAGAAAATGAATGCGAGCCTGCAAAATGCAGTTCTGCAATCCTTGTGGGTGAATCCACCAGAATTAAGGCAGATTAATGGTGCAAGGGAAGGTATTTTGGTATCGAAATATCCTGCCTATTACGTTCTAAGGCGATGGGTGACGGTCACGGTTGAGGATGGACGTGAGTGGATTAACAGCTCGAGAATCCACCGGAATTTAAAAGCATACGGACGGATAACCAGAATTGAAATCTGCAGAATTCCGACTAAACCGCGAGAAGGGAATGCGTTTGTGGAATATGAAGAGGAAGAAGCAGCGGAAAACGCCGTTAAGCACCATGACGGCGCCGAGGTTGATCAAGGACCCGTCTTGTACTTGAAAGTGAAACGCACAATGCTTTATGGCTAGTGATAGCCTTTTATGGGCAAATTCAATTAAAATATATTGAAGTTACACTCATCTCGTTGTTTAATTTTTTTTTCTATTTATGAAAACCTAAAATTATGCTATTTCAAAGTTTGAGCACAGGCTAGTTGCATTATTATTATAAAATATAAAAGTTTTTTAATTACTATTTAATTATTATTATGTTTGTTTTTTAATTTTATGTAGAAAACTGAAATTGGCCACTCAGGTCTAATATCAGTTATTTAATCAGATCTGGCTGTCTTTAAAGCCAATGTTAAGGTTTAGTTCTATATGCATAGATTTTGGTTTATAGTTTGACAGTTTTACTTTTAAATTTTATTTAAATATGGAAAATATTTTAAAATAAATTAACGAAATTAGTAAATTTAAAAAAATAAAAAATAAAAAATAAAATGATATATTATTTTTATATATATAATTTTTTTTTTATGAGAAATTTTTTATATACAACATATCCGCAACATGTGAGGGGAGAGATTTGAACCTGGGCCTCTCGATAACTGAAGAGTTTTAACTACCCACTTGCTCTCCAACTCCTCTACATGAGGAGATATATTTTAATATTATGATTATGTATATTTTTATTTTTAATGTTTTTTAAAATATATAATAAAATACAAAGAGATTTGTTATTTTTTATTTTTTAATTTACATGGTGGAATCCGGTAGCCGTCACGAATCCGGGCAGGCTGTCCGACTTTTTATGGCCGCCACAGTATTCGTGTCGTCCGCCTCGAAGCCGCCACGGAGATCTTCGCGCAGTCCGCCCCTATAACCACCATGCCACAATCATTTTAAACCTTTTACGCCGTTGAAAGCACCAGGAAAGGGACAAGCGTTCAGTCCGGCGAGGCCCGAGATTTGAACCTTGGACCTTCGCCCCCTTATGGGGTTTGGATGAACCAATTGGTATAGCCAAAAGAGATTTGTTATTTAATAATTAATATTTATAACATATTTTTATTATTTTTGAACTATATAAGGTTTTTATGGTGTTATTTGAATTGATTTTTTATATCATTTTTATTTTTTTCAACTCGTTAAAATTGAAGTTTACATGAGTTTTTACGAGGGGTCTAGTTACCTCATAGGGAGGTGTTTGAACTTGGGTATTATGATGAAAACCTTTTTGATATCATTTTTATTAAGACATGTTCTTTGGACAATTACCTTTCAAAATTTTAACTTCACTTAAGATGATCAAAAGTAAAATAGTTTTTAATGTCCACAAAACTGTAGATTATATGGGATGATCCTCATGGAGGATGTTCATAAACCTACCTGAACATTGGACCTTCTATTTGTAGTTTGAAAGTCTTCACCAATATGCCCACTCAATCTCTATTAAGCATCTATCACTTTTTTTTTTTTCTATATAGTTATGCTTATATTTTTGAGATATGCATGATATATTACCTCAGAAATGTAAATATTAATGATATTCTTAAATCAATCCTTACATCGTTTTCCTTGACAACATTGTGATAATATA
Source organism: Wollemia nobilis (assembly GCA_028583015.1). Taxonomy (NCBI): domain Eukaryota; kingdom Viridiplantae; phylum Streptophyta; class Pinopsida; order Araucariales; family Araucariaceae; genus Wollemia; species Wollemia nobilis. The sequence continues at coordinate 6,579,931 of JAQPPZ010001808.1, forward strand.
TCAATTGACATATATCTCCATATTTTTTAATGAAAAGTTTGTTCATAGTAAGAATTTTCCTAACAAGTACATAATTAGTAGAGTAGGTTTTCTTTTGAAACACAATTAAATTAAATTTAAGCTTGTTGAACCCAACATTTGGATACTTCTATTTTATTAGCTATTGATGTAAATCCTTTGTATAAATTTGATTGTTGTAGATGGCCCTTCCATGTATATTCAAATCAGATATCCAAGAGGTTAACACATACTTTTCCATTCTTATGGATTCCTTAAGCACCATGCTTGGAAAAAAATGAGTGTTATTGACAAAAACAAAAAATAAAAAATTCAAAATTGAATATATTATAAAATTTATTATTAAAAAATTTACTATTTTTTCAAACATAGATTTTAACAAATAATAAAAGCATAGAATTCAAAAAATAATACATGTCATTACTCCATTAAATACTTAATTATTTAGGTTTTAAAAGTTAATGTAACATATAATCAATCCTTTGAAAGGAATTTAATTTATGCCATCATGATTTATACTTTAATGAGAAAATATCACTAAAACCTATAGTATGATCCCCTCTCTATTAAAGCATACCAAACATGCATCAAACTACTCTCCTTAGAGCATAATGTCAAGAACACAAACTCTGAGGACCCTCAAGATCCAAGACCTTTTCATGCATCAAATTACTCTGCTTAGACCATAATGTCAAGGACACCAACTCTAAGGATCCTCAAGACCCAAGACCTTTTCATGTATTTTCAAATTTATAATCAATAGGCTAACACATCGTTTTCCATACTTATGGCTTTTCATAATTAACACATTGTTTGTATACATTTTATTAGAAAGGTCCCAAGAATAAAATTTTAAACTTTCATATATTTATGATTTTTGTTTTAAAATTTTTACTAATACATAAATTTCAACAAAATATGAAAATATCAGTCCTCCATGGGTTGTTTAATGTTTTTTTTTTTTTTAAATTAACCTACCATTTCATCAATCCTTAAAAAAAAAAATCAACATGATTCATACTTCAATGGGAAACATTACTAAAACCTATAGTATGATGCAGGAGCATCCGGTGAAGGAAAAGCAATCTTGCATCCTCCAAATTCTTTTCTTAATTCTCTGAGTACTTTGAATTTAGTGGGGTTCCTATCCTTTCCTACGGGGAAGTTTTGTAAAGGGAGGCAAGTTTCGGGGAAGTTTTCAAAAGCAAGGCAAAGGTTAAGCTGGAGTCACGAAATCGCGACTCCGAAGGCGTGTAGTGGGCGAGGGCCAAAACCGTCACGATATCGCGACGTCGCGATATCGCGACGTCACGATATCGCGACCGTTTTGCGCAAGGCAAGGCTGAGGCGCGGGGGGCCGCGATACCGCGACATGTCGCGATATCGCGACATGTCGCGTTATCGCGACCCGTTTTCTTTGCTTATGTTCGAAGGATTGGGAGGGGTCGCAATACCGTGACATGTCGCGATATCGCGACATGTCACGGTATCGCGGCCTGCGAAGATTGTGGAGGTCCAAAGGCGTGGGGGGTCGTGATATCGCGACATGTCATGATATCGCGGCCCAAGAAAGTCAAACGGAAAATAAAACACGCGGACGGTCAGACAGGGGAAATTGACACGTGGTTGCCACATGTCTTAAAGGCAACACGACCAGTGGGGGAAAGAATTAATTTTGACACGTGGAACAGATCATGAGGTTGAGGACCATGTAATCAGAGGAGAGATATTTAGACATCGGCCAAGTTTAAGTACCTTGGAATTTCGTTTATGGAGAAACCGTAGTTACAGGTGAAAGACTTAATGGCGGAGACAGCGATATTTAAAGATAGTCAGATTAAAACGGTGGGGCAGGGTATGGAAAGCGACGAATGCAGGCTCTGGACGGATCAGATAGTTGCCATTTATGGCAAACTTGAATTCTCATCCTGGAGGGGGATTTGAATTTAAAATTTAATTAGGTGGAGGCATTGATGGCCGGGGGGGGACCGGAGAATAGGGGAGGAAGGAGAACAGAGAGGGGAGAACAGAGCTGAAGCCGAGTCTAGCCTTTGTAAAGCCTGCGGGCGATTTTATTTTTAATTGCATGTAAATATTCAAAATTTTAATGAGAACGCAGAGTTCGTAATGGTTTGGTGTTTTCCGTCTCCGTTAGTGGTATCAGAGCGGGAGTTCCTGAGTGCGTAAACAGACCGCCGGCCGTGAGGCAGTTTGCGCCAGGACGTGTGAGAGGGTTGGAGTTTGGGTGAAGATGCCTCCGAGAAGAAACCCGATGGGTGGAAGAGGCATGGCAGCGAAAGATTTTCGGGCTTTGCAGCGTCAAGTCCAGGCCCTGCAAGAAGAGCTACATAGAGGACGTGAGCCAGGAAGGGATGTAGACAGTGAGGATGAAGTGGAAGAGGAGAATGAGTTTGAAGAAGAGGAGGAAGATGTAGATCCGGCACAGGCCCGGCTATACAAGGCCATATCCCAGATCGGGAAGAGGCCAAAGTTAGAGGTTCCCACGTATTTTGGGAACTTGAACCTAGAGGAATTGATAGACTGGGTGAATGAATTAGAAGAATACTTCGAATACGAAGAAGTTGAAGACCCTAACCAGGTCAGATTTGCTAAGACCCGACTGAAGGGTTATGCTAGCATTTGGTGGAAGGGGGTACAGCTGGAGAGAAATAGAAGAGGAAAAGAACGGATTACCAGGTGGGACAGAATGGTGGAGAAATTAAAAATACAGTTCATCCCTGTTGACTATGAGCTGGATCTGTTACGTAAAATGCAAAGCTTGAGGCAGATGAACAGAACAGTTCAAGAATATACAGAGGATTTTTATAAAATTTCCATCAGAACCGGACACTTAGAAGCCAGCAAAGAAAAAGTGGCCCGTTACATTAATGGGTTGAGACCGAGTGTGCAGGAGGAGTTGAGCTTGGTTCGGGTAAACACCATCGAAGATGCTTACCAGTTTGCTTTAAAGGTTGAAGGAAAATTGAACCGAAGGTTTGAAAGCAAGCAGAAGGTGAAAGAACCGGGAGGAAAGAACGGTGGAAAGGAAGAGAAGAAGGAAGAAGAGAGCAGCAGCCGAGGTCAGAAAGAAGAAGATGAAGACCCAAAACCGCAAGTTCAGAATAATAACTACCCGAGAGGAAGAGGTAGATCTGGACACGGGTATGGAAGAGAAATATTTTGTGGAACCTGTTTCCATTGTGGAGAAGAAGGACATCGGGCATATGAGTGTCCACAACACCGGGAAAAGACGAACAAGAAACCGGTGGGTCCCGCCAGAGCAGTTGTAGCAGTTGAAGATGCTGATTCAGAACATTCTAAAGAAGCTGAAAAGGGAGAAGCCATGATTGTGAGAAGGACCATCTCTGGTGGAAGAAGACCAGTCTGAGCAAAGGAGAAGCCTGTTCCGCACCCGGTGCAAAAGTGTAGGCAAAGTTTGCAATCTGATCATCGACAATGGAAGTACAGACAACTTAGTTTTCGAGGAGATGGTTACTAAGTTGCAGCTGGAAAGAATGAGACACCCGCATCCATACCGGATTACGTGGTTGCGGAAGGACCACCGAGCTTGGGTTCGGGAACAGTGTTTAGTCACGTTCCAGATTGGGAGATACAAGGATGAAGTCCTGTGTGATGTATTCCCTATGGATGCATGCCATTTCTTTGTTAGGCGTGCCATGGCAGTTTGATCGGAGTGCAGTGCATGATGGCCGTGCAAATACTTATTCCTTGGTGAAAAATGGAATGCGGCACAAGTTGAAGCCATTGCAGACCGAAGATGAGAAAATGTGCAGTAATGCCAGAATTTGTCTGGTAGAGGGCAGAAAATTCTGCCAGGAAACAAGATTTGAGCAAGTTGTAAAGGTTGATGAGTGTTCGGAGATTTTGCAAAGGAAGCAGACCGAACAACTTAGAAGTGAAGGTCACTTCTCCTTCTTACCCGGGGTGTCTGATGCAGGAGCATCCGGTGAAGGAAAAGCAATCTTGCATCCTCCAAATTCTTTTCTTAATTCTTTGAGTACTTTGAATTTAGTGGGGTTCCTATCCTTTCCTACGGGGAAGTTTTGTAAAGGGAGGCAAGTTTCGGGGAAGTTTTCAAAAGCAAGGCAAAGGTTAAGCTGGAGTCGCAAAATCGTGACTCCGAAGGCGTGTAGTGGGCGAGGGCCAAAACCGTCGCGATATCGCGACGTCGCGATATCGTGACCATTTTGCGCAAGGCAAGGCTGAGGCGCGGGGGGCCGCGATACCGCGACATGTCACGATATCGCGACATGTCACGTTATCGCGACCCGTTTTCTTTGCTTATGTTCGAAGTATTGGGGGGGTCGCGATACCGCGACATGTCGCGCTATCGCGACATGTCACGGTATCGCGGCCCGTGAAGACTGTGGAGGTTCGAAGGCATGGGGGGTCACGATATCGGGGCCCAAGAAAGTCAAACGGAAAATAAAACACGCGGACGGTCGGATAGGGGAAATTGACACGTGGTTGCCACGTGTCTTAAAGGCAACATGACCAGTGGGGGAAAGAATTAATTTTGACACGTGGAACAGATCATGAGGTTGAGGACCACGTAATCGGAGGAGAGAGATTTAGACGTCGGCCAAGTTTAAGTACCTTGGAATGTCGTTTCTGGAGAAACCGTAGTTACAGGTGAAAGAATTAATGGCGGAGACAGCGATATTTAAAGACAGTCAGATTAAAATGGCGGGGCAGGGTATGGAAAGCGACGAATGCAGGCTCTGGACGGATCGGACAGTTGCCATTTATGGCAAACTTGAATTCTCGTCCTGAAGGGGGATTTGAATTTAAAATTTAATTAGGTGGAGGCATTGATGGCCAGGGGGGGACCGGAGAACAGGGGAGGAAGTAGAACAGAGAGGGGAGAACAGAGCCGAAGCCGAGTCCGGCCTTTGTAAAGCCTGCGGGCGATTTTATTTTTAATTGCATGTAAATATTCAAAATTTTAATGAGAACGCAGAGTTCGTAATGGTTTGGTGTTTTCCGTCTCCGTCATAGTATGATCTCCTCTTTCTCAAAGCACACTCAACAAGAACCATACTACTCCAACTTGGCATCATAAAGTAAAGAACAACAACCCTCATCAACCTTATGGGTATACAAATCATCTAATCAAGAATTTATAATATATTTTTTCATACTTATAACTTCTTAACACCATTGTAAACATTTTGTAAGAGTCGTGCTAACAAATATATTTTACGCTTGAATCTGAGATTTTTTTTAGATCTAGACCAAGGAATCCTTGACCAGCATGGCAGCTTCTTCAGCTAAAATTGGACGTCAACTTAACTAGGAATTTTCTATGTCCAAACTCGGTTCAAAGTTGTTGCAACTAGCAAAAAGAATTTCCAACTCTAAAAAGTTGCACAACTTTGGGAACTCTACAACACTTCTGTGGATGTCTTATATTTCCTTCACCTTCAATATGAGTGCCCATGTTTCCTTGTTAGAATCAGGCACCTACGTGACATTATGCAAATAATATCATTCTATCTCCATATTACGTCCTTATAGACTTCTTCTCTCTCTGCATCTTACATTATGAAAATTTCAAAATGCAAGATTAAGTAAACGTAGCTTTGGGTAAGATAGAAGGCTATAACCTAAGGTTCACATTGTCAAAATCATGGTAGATACAATAGGGCTGTGGTGACACAATATCAAACAACCCAAGATTTTTGGATATAAATTTTACATATGAAAATGCTCTAGACTACTACAAAAGCACTAGAAAAAGGTTGATTTCATCCAAACCAGGAAAACATTTAGGGAAGATCTATTGGAGGAGATTTCTCATTCCCCTTATAAACCAGACTAGCATGAGGAATAGGATACTCTCTACCAAATTAGTTTCATCACTCTAATATCAAATTAATATAGGCACCCACAAGCAGATACAAAAAATATTTGGCAATGAAGAACTAATCAAATGTATTGAAAAATCGACTATAAATAGAGTTTACATAGCCTAAGGGAAGATCCTTTGGATAGGATAAACTTAAATAACCATGTCAAAAAATCCTACTCAATGATCTACTTACTAAAAAATAATTAAACAGTAGGTGGCCTACAAATAAAATGAAATATTATTTGCTAGCCAATACAAAAGGTGATATGAAATGTAATAAAATATGCTAATCCATATCATTAACAAGCAAGGTATTCAGGTGGATCATATCGAAGTAGAAGTCCTCCTTAATTGGCCCACTCCTACCAATGTCATTGAGTTACAGATTTTTCTCAGACTTGCTAACTTCTACCAAAATTTTATCCTAGGGTATTCCACCATTGCTAATATTTTGCATCACTTGAATAAGGCCAAAGATACCTTATGTTAGACTCTTGATCATGCCCATACTTTTTCCACTTTGAAATATAAACTATGTTCTACTCTTATTTTGTTCATCCCTTATCTTCAATAGCCTTTTGAGATTTAAACTAATGCTTCCTAGTTTTCCCTTGGTGTTGTATTAAAACAAAATGGTCATCCTATACCTTATCATTCAGAGATTTTTTTAGCAGCTAAGTAGAACTATTTCACCTATGATAAGAATTTGTATACCTTATTCCAAGCCATCAAATGCTAGTTCCACCACCTCCTAGGGAAAGAAACCATTGTCCATAATGACCATTTGCCTTTCCAATTCCTTTAGTCCTAAAATATGATCCAAGAAGCTCACCACATGAAATTTACCTCATACCTCTAGCAGTTCTACATAGTCATTGAGTATATAAAGGGTAGGAAAAAATCTATGGTCAATTTTTTAAGTAGTCCTCCTTCATCCCATGCATTTACTATTATCACCACTTCACACTTGGGTTTTTACTCTTGGCTTTCTGAGTATGCTCATGATCCAAACTTTGCACAGGTTTACTAGCATCTTTAGCATCCTTCATCCTCTAATTTGACCCCTTTCTAGGACTATTATCTTAAGGAGGGTTTACTCTATTGTCTATATAAACTTTGCGTACCCCATGAGCATTAATCATCCCTTCTTAAGGAGGCACATTTTACTCTCTATAGTGGATATTTTTGAAAACACAAGACTTTCAATCACTTGTAGTGCTTCTTCTACTAACAACATATATAGTGTCATGTTTTGAGGTACCTGAGATAATGTGCCCTTTGTTGCCAATGTAAGCTAACTAATAGGAAGCTAGACCTCAATTTACCTTACCTATTGTTTCTCATCCTTAATGGGAGAGCATTTCTATGGATCTTGTTAGTGGGTTCCCTATGACTATCCGTCAACATAGTTATGTTTTTTTTGTGGTCGATCATTTTAGTAAGATGGCTAAGTTTATCCCATATCGTAAAATGAGTTCTATCATCGAATTAGCCCAAATTTTCTTTGATGTTGTCTATTGTTCTTTTGGTCTTCCCACTAGTATCATGTCTGATCATGATTCTCATTTTGTTGGCCATTTTTGGTATTCTTTGTGGAAAATCTTAGGTGTATCTCTTAACTTCTCCATCACTTTCAACCCATATTATAATGGTCAAATAAAATTCATCAACCATACTATTTTTTAGAGTCTTTGTATCTTCCATCATTCACCTCAATCTAAGTGGGATTTGAGTCTTACACACATTGAGTATGCATATAATATGGTTGTCCATTCATCCATAGGTTATTCACCCTTCAAAGTATATCTCAATTTTTAGCCATTAGCTCCATATGAGTTGTAATTATCACTTCCATATCCTATCACTATTCACATGTAGAAAGAATAAGATAAACTTTAGTCCTCCATTCAACATTTGTAGCAGCTCCAATCGAAGGTTCAAATTTTATAGAAGACTTAGCAACAATAGAAGTAGGCCATGGACCAACACCATGTTTCACATTACTTCTAGGTTGGAGACAGAGTTTGGTTGTACCTCAACTACCACCACTTTCTAGAGAAGGTACATAGCAAGATAAAACCTCTTTGTTATGGGCATTACACTATCTTGCAATAGGTGTCAAAAAATACTTTCTACATTGATCTTCAAGCACACTTGGGCATACATAATATCATCAATATCAATATTCTCAACTTATACCATGATTTTGCATTGGATATAACATTAACCATTAGTTGTATTGTAGATGATTTACCTAAATTCTAGTTTTCACTTGATTTTTTTTTTAATTTACATGGTGGAATCGATAGCCGCCATGAATCCGAGCAGGCTATCCAAATTTTATGGCTGCCACAATATTCTGTGATGTCCATCCCAAAAGCCACCACATAGATCTTCATGTAGTCCACCCCTATAACCACCATGTCACAATCATTTTAAACCTTTTACACCACTGAAAACACTAGGAAAGGGACAAGCATTTAGTCCGACAAGGTTTGAGATTTGAACCTTGGACCTCTGTCTCCCTTACGGGGTTTGGTCAAACCAATTTTTCTACACCTCAGACCTATTTTCACTTGATTTTGATCATATGTTTGATACCAATATGTTCCACACTCACTCTTCCACTTCCTACCTTATTACTAGATGAGGATATTTTCCACATCAAACTCTATGGACATCTCACCACCATATGGTGCAAGATTTTCCTTCCCTTTTGTATGCATTGTATTCAAATGCTTCTATGGTGGGGATGAATTATAGGGATTATCATGTTTTACTACATTTTATATCAAATTTTGTATTGGTTCACAAATAATGTTTCAATTCATTTGTAGGACACCTTCCATTTAATTATTTGTCAGTAAGTAGATCATTGAGAAGGATTTTTTGACATGGTTGCTTAATTTAATCCTATCTGAAGGATCCTCTTATATGTGGTAAAATATCTATTTATAGCCAATTTTACAATGCATTTGATCATTATTCATTACCAAATATTTCTCGTGTCTACTTGTGGGTGCTCGTATCATCTTGCATCAAATATTAATGCCAAGGATGGGATGAACATAATTAGGATCATTACTTCATATAAATGAAAAAAACCCACTCTCATTCCTATCACCACATTTGTTTCTCATCCATACATGTTTCTCCTCTCATTTTTCTCTCCCTTTATTATAATTTTTCTATTCTTAGATCTCAAGTACCCATCACTTATATTGCACTCATTTCACCTTATATAAGTGTATCAATAAGGTCACACATAGGTAAAAATCCTTCAATAATGGGGAAAACCTACTCAACATCTCTAGTTCATGCATCATCTCCATCATATTATGTTCCATTAGCTTCACCTACATAACCAATCCCAACAGTGATAATTTTTCCACTAATGTCATATACCTCAAGCTCTACTGCATTTATTTATGTCTCCATCCACATCCACTTCACCATATATTACTACCTATGTATCCTCATATCCATCTATTTTATTATCTATTATCACCAATTCATTCCACCCACCATGTCATTGCGACTACCTTTGCTCTTGACCTCATTTTTCAATATTTTTCTAGGATTTCTATGCCATCACCTTTATAAACATCACCAAGGATGACTAATTCAACTTGTACTGCCTAGGAGAAGCAACATACTATAGATTTCATCCAAACATTCTTTTGACAAATAACAAAATTAATTCTATAAATAATATAACAATACAACAAAATAGGTTTACAAATAGATGATGTAGGGTACCACTAGCTTAAATGCCTTGATTCCATGGTTATTATGGTCTTGTGGTCCTACCTAGAAAAATATAAAAATAAATTATTCATAAATGAATCACTCATCACATACCAAAGTAGGCTAGAAATTACATACCCTAGTTGGTTACATTGTCAACCTATCTATATTTGACTTGTCAAGGACTAATCCATTCTAGATGGCACAACTAACAAGATAGTTGTAATAATAAATAACTATAAGATGTACATAAATAATTATTGAGGCTAAAAGGTATAAAAATGAATCCCTAGACAATGCATTAGCAATAAAACAACTAGCAGAGGATAGAAAAAGGTAGAAGATGCAACTATAGCAAGAAATTGAGGCTTTTAAATTGGAGAACAACTACCTAAAGTAACAAGCAACAAAGAAGGATTAGTTAAAAAAATTATTAGAGGGACTAAAAAGGAAACTAATTCAGGGACAATATCAATTAAAGCAAGAATTTAAGAAAGAGAATAAAAATGTACAACTTCAATTGAATGAAATGAAAGAAACAAAACAAGGATGTTGGCTTTTTATCCAGATAATCATAGGTCCCAATGTCCTAGGATCATATAAAATATAATGAATACTTAAATATAGAAAATAATCAATGCATAAATCTCAATATAATATGAATTAATATAACATTCAAAAATATAATATTATTAGGTCCAAGGTGCACACCAATTGGTTCACCAAAACCTGTAATGGGGGCAGAGGTTGAAGGTTCAAATCTTGGGCCTCATCGGACTGAATGCTTATTCATTTTCTAGTGCTTTTAGTGGATTAAAAGTTTTAAAATGATTTTGGCATGGTGGTTATAGGGATGGACTGCACGAAGAACTGTGTGGCAACTTCTAGGATGGACAATGTAGAATATTATGGCAACCATAAAAGTCATACAACCTACCCAGATTCGTGGTGGCTATTGATTCCACCATGTAAAATTAAAAAAAAACAATATAACAATATTCCTAATGAAAATACTCACAATATTATTTATGAGTTAAATATACAATCTTTATATTTGCTCTACATTCAGATATATTTCATGGAACTATATCTCCATAATATAACTTTAGAAAGATAACTCTTTGACTCTTTGTCTATTTCTCTCCTCACATGTTCGAGAGATGCAACCTTTCATATTTTATACATAATATGACACTCACATGTCCTTGGGCTTCACATCATCCCACTTGTATGCATAACTCTTGACTATCTATTTATTTGCACACTCTATTCTATGACACATGCACACTCCTACTTGCACACTTTATTACATGATACTTGTGTGCATCCTACACATAGACACTTACATAAGAGAAATATAAATCACACATTTAAACTATAGACTCAAACCCTATTCTAATATTTACATTGTATCATAGGTACCATGGGGGTACATTAATATTTACCAAATAATATAATATTCTCCAACAAAGGAAAGGGTGAATAAATTGTTAACTAGAGAAAGCAAATGAAGAATCATAAATTAATACCAAATGGTATAATCCTAGACCTCAATGATTGAACAAGTTAATTCTATGTGGGATTGAATATATGATGATGTCACTCATACAAAAACCTACTTTGCATGTATTTTAATAATGTGAATTCTTCTTAAAATAAAGTGCAATAATGATTCAACAACTATAAAATAAGTTGGCTATTATAGCCAAATAAACCAAAGTGCTTTTTCTACTATCTAAAATATCAAATGAGCAAGCAAAGTTGTTAGGTGTATCTAATAACAAGGAAATTACCAATCACATGAATAATATACCAAACAAAAAAAGTATACTATTAGAGTGCAAGGATACTCAATATGCTTTGATGCCACCCCTTAATTAGTTGAAAAGTGTAATGGTTATTGAATGTAATATTACTAGTGATATTCATTGGTCATGGAAAACTCTTGTAGTGGAGGATATAATATTATATATGATAAAAAGAGGACCAAGTAGAAGATGTTTTTATTTCTATAAATTATTACATCATATCCCATGTGAAAATTAGGGTGGTATAACTGCCCATCACAAGGACTATGCATGAACTAAAATTTAAGGGACATTGTAGTATAAGTTATAATTTTGTTATGCCAAAAATGGGAATTCAATATATTTAAATATCTACCATTTCATAATGGAATTCATCGTAGCATAAATTTTTAACATGTGGTATCTATGGAAGTAGAAGGAAGAGCCAACTCTCTTTCTAATCCTCCTCATTCGATCCAGAGATACTAAAAATAACTCTATTAAAAATGTGGTCCCAAGGAAAAGAACCCTACAAAAGACCAAGTAAGGTTAACCTCAAAATAAAGAGGTAACCATTATCTCTATGAAGAATTCCCATGAATTTTTTCCAAAGACGATAGTAGAAGAAGCAAGGCAAGTGTTACAAAATTTCAAGAGAAAAATTGAGGTGATCAAAGCATCAAGAATGAAGATTACCAAGCAAAAGAGAAAAAAATTATGTAAATAAAAATCTTCAAGAAAACAAGGAAACTACCATGAGGTAACATGTCCTTTGCATTATTCTAAAAAAAAATAGAATTAACCATCCACAAAGTGCACACGAATCAATAGAACCAAATGGGCAAAAAATGTTGTTTTTACCAAAAATAGCACTTTTTCCAACCTAAACACACTCTTGGGAAATTTGTGATTTATACAATATAGCACAAGAATATGGAGCTTTATACAAAATAAGCACTCAATAAAAGGAAAAATCATCATTATCAAGAAAGTGTGAATGACAACAACAAATAAGGTATTGCTTCATTTTAAAATACCTTTGAGGAGAAAAAATAATTAGAACATTGTCTAGAGTTAGAAGAGACTACTTTAGACAAGCACTAAGGAGGTAATACAATAATAAAAATCTTGGATAGTCATGATCATTTATGCATAAAACATTAAAGTGATGAAGAAATAAGAGCCTAAATAAATTTATGTGAGGACACTGAAATAAAGAAAGACACAACTTAGTAGAAAATTCATCAAGATACCTCAAGGTCACTTGGATCCAAATCGGGGCATACATGAGGTACCACCTACTTAACTAGTAGAAGCTCGTGTACTGAGAAAAACTTAGCAAAAGAAAATAGTGTAAGAGAGAGATGAAATCAAATCTCCTCAATTGAAATTTATCTTGCTCATTTATAGGTTACCAAGCAGAAGAAACACCCTCATGTAGTGGTCTATTATTTCCAAGATCCAACATGTGTAAAGTAGGTCCAAAAATATTATAATGCATGCTTTACCTAAAATTAATATAATTTTTTAAACATTAGAATAAAACAATAAATATTTGGTTATTTCCACCTACCTAAGTTTTACATATGGCCAAAGAATCAAATGCTAAGAATGTAGAGCAAAATAATGTGAGGTGTAGAGGTTGTGGCCATAAAAATGTATATTTATTTATCCCACATTGTATTTGAATAGGCTTGTTATAGCCTATATTAACAATCTCACTCCTTTTGGTTGATGAAATAAAAAGGAGAAGCAACATATAAATTTTTAAAAGAATTTGAATATTTTGAAGAATATTCCATAGAGGAAGAATATTACCTCTATTTATCATTTTTCCTAACAAGATATTATTTTCTTACAATTTGAACCATTAATTAATTTTATAAGTAGAATATTATATATATTTGTTGTAAATCATTTTTTGAGGTTGATTTAGTGGAAGAATTTTTTATATGTTTTGTATACATTCGATGTGGCTAGTGGTGCACCAAAGTTCCTATTTTCTGATTTTGAACTATTGAAGTGGAATAATTATGTTTCCTAGAAGACCAAACTCAAAATACAACTCAAGCTTGAAAAAGTACGAGAAATTGCAAATGGGACCATTACCTATCCTAATATAGGAGATGAAGAGAAGGTAAAACTCGACAAGATAAATAGAAAAATATGATTGATCATCATGTTTGGAGTAGTCAATTAAGTACAACCATACATTTGAGATTCTACCATAGAAAAATATTCATGGGAGAAACTTTAGATAATATTCAAGGTAAGGAACAAAAATCAAATTCTATTTCTATAAAGTCAATTGTATGGCTTGAAGATGAAGAGTGGAGAATAACTTAAATCTTTCATGAGAAGAATAATTGAACAAAAGGCATTGGGAGAAAGTTATCTGATGAAGCACTTGTTCCTATTATTTTAAGATCCCTCCCTTCTCATTATAATGTATTTGTGACAAAATTATATTTCACTAAGCAAACACCATTTGAGAAGTTGGTGATCCTACTTCAAAAAGTTAAAGCCTCACATACAACACAAAAAAAGAGAACAAGTACTTCTTACAAATAAAAAAGGTAAGCAACCATTTGGAAGAGGCATAAGACCTAAAAAATGCTTCCAAAAATATACAAATAATTATCAAGTATATCAACAAAAGATAAATTATTCTCACATACAAGGATATCAACAAAAAAGAAATATTTTCACACACAAAAGATATGTGAAATTTATGGTAAAAGTGGCCACATAGTGAAGGAATGTTGGCATAATCCATTCACAAATAATTATCCTTAATAAGAGATAAAGTAGCACCAAAATAGGTCACAATTAGATAAGAAAAATCATACTTGGAAAAGAGTATAGGAAAATAATGTAGCCAAAGAGAATCAAGTTAAAGAAGAATAAGAAAAATATAATGAAGAAGAAGAATATGTATTTGTTGAATAATTTCAGGTAAGAAACCACAATAATTTATGTTATGTCTCTAAAACATCCAAACAAATGGTAGGTCAATAAAATTGGTTTCATAATTATTCCAATTATACATGAAATAATGCATCCAATGACATAAAAATTTCACCTGATTATTCTAAGCCACTAGAGAACAAATAGGAGAGAAGACCATTGAGATACACGGGTAATATGACAAGCCAAATCCATGGGATGCATCTACTATTGATCACTATAAATCCAAGAAGTATAATATTTCATATAATAAAGGGAAGTTGCTCAAGGCTAACTCTTTTACTACTCTCTTTCCCTAGTATAGAAAAAATAATTATAGAATTCAAGGGCTATCATGAGTGAGCTCTACAGAAACATGACATAGCTAGTGAACTCAATATTGTTGAGTTAATAATGTTTGTATCTATAGCTTGTAGAAATAAGGATCCTTTCATCATTATCATAGCTTAAAATATAATAAATCTTATGTCAATAAGTGTACCAACATAACAAAAAATCAAGAAACTAGATAATGAGATGCAATGTGATATTATCAAAATTGGAAAAATAATCTAAAATAAAGGGAGATTTTTTATAAAACATCAATAGATATTAGGCTTTAATGGTTCGATGATAAAGACTATTAAGCATTAGATAAGATGCTATATTCATATTCATAGAAAAATTATAGCAACTATGGGATCATTTAAGGGACTGAAACAAGTAGAATTACTAAAGAATGTATTCAAAATATGCATCCTATTTATTATATCAAAAAACTTATAATAAAATGAGAACTTACAAGGAATCTAGAACTTGATTGTTATAGAAGAAGTGAAAAGTAGAAGGTGAAAAATTAGAAGAAGCATTACACAACTTTCTTCCTATCACATGCAAGAAAAATATTGGTGACCAATCAATTCAATAGTCAACATAGGATGCATTGTAGCACATCCATCACATGAATTGAATTTTTATTATATATTAAATAAGTATTTATAATAAGTGTGTTTTTTAGAGTGAATGACCGATGAAAACTAACACATCTAGTTATTATAGTACAAAGTCTATATTGGGAGGGAGAATATCTCTCAAATTCCAACATCACCCGCGAACATTTCATTAAGTCAAAATCCAAATATCTAAAATAAAAAACCAAGAGCCAAATCCAAATCCATGAGCTAGATCCAGAGCCAAGAGCTAAATATAGAGCCATAGCTTAGACTATGATGTAATAAGGGGGGCATATTAGGAATTATTACATTACATACCATGTGACAATGAGAGTGGTATAACCACCAATCACAAGGACTATGCATGCACTAAAAGTTAGGTAATTTGCAAGATAAATTAGAAATATGTTATGCCAAAAATTTTGTGCATCTATTGTACTTAAATATCCCTCATTTCATAATAGAAAACATTGAAGCATTAATTTTTAATAGCTATTCCTAATAAGGTTATTGAATTTGAAATCCTAGTAGATAAACTAAAAATTATAGAAGATCAAGGTAAATTCCTCTCAAAATACAAATATGAAGACCTAGCACTATATGGTGGATGATTTAAATTTACCTTCTAATGTAGATTGGTAGGCACATTCCAACTTGTTACCCTGGAAATAAACATGGTGACC
The DNA here is from genome assembly GCA_028583015.1 of Wollemia nobilis. NCBI lineage: Eukaryota > Viridiplantae > Streptophyta > Pinopsida > Araucariales > Araucariaceae > Wollemia > Wollemia nobilis. The sequence goes on from JAQPPZ010001808.1 coordinate 6,595,937, forward strand.
TATGATTTTATAGTTCTACTATAGGATGGTTCTAATTTTAAATACTCAATGCCAAAGGATAATTGAAAGACCTATAATCTCTCACTAATAAATCCTAATTTTGAAGTTATCAAGAATGTAGTACATTGGCTACTACCATAAAATTCTTACAAGGAATCAACCATGAAGGGTAGGGGATTAAGATATTATAGTCCTAAAATAATCAAGGTAGACTAAAATTTTTGGGGAAAAAATTAGAAAAATGGCCAAGTCCCAAAAATGTGACCTACTTCAAAGTACAATTCACTGAGGATAAAAGGTGAATATCAATTTTGCTATAAATTAAAGTTGCTCCTTCATGAATGAAAATCATAATTCAATGCTTAGAATCAAATGAATATAGCATGGAACCCAACGAAAATATAACTAAAGTAATACTTTTGTCTCCATATGGTGCCAATTAGGATTTATAAGTCTACTAAATGGTTCAAAAGCAAGTTTGAGGTATGTAAACTTTACTAATGCATAATTTTCTTAAAGATATTGTAGCGAAGGATCACTACACTAGGAAAATTCTATTGAAAAGGTAATTTTGATTTAAGTACCATCCAAATCCAACTAAAGAAAGATAAGATGCATGGGTCCAAGGCCTCTAAAGCCTATGAAGCAATCATAGTGAAATACCATTTAAAGTGCAACCACGAAAGAGCCTCCATCACATATTGATGCTAAATTTGAAGCTCCTCATTCCATGAAGTTTAGTTGATCAACTAGGACCAAATTTAAATGGTTCAAAAGCATTTTATTTGTATGTAAGGTGAATCTACCATACGTTGGAGTTCTAGAGAATTTTTGGTGATAGCTAAATGGAATTCACCCTTGGAAGGATCCCATCCCATCCATCACATGAGGACTCTTCTTCTCCCAAAAAGGGAAGGGTCACATGCCTAGCTCTCTTCCATGATTAATGAATAGCTTTTAAAGCCTTAATACTACCATAAATATCATAGGATAAATATCATAGGATCAAATATAATATAGCCACAATATAGTAAGATCAAGATAATGATAATAATATGTATATCAAGGCTTATAATATATCAAATAAAATTCATTAATAAATAATAATATGAATGTAAATAGTCTCGATCATACATGTACAAAGCATGTAGCACAACTTACATATTAATTGCTCAAAATATATGCAATATTTATTGATCTTCTCTCTGTTACAAATATGATAAGAACTTGCTCTTTTCTCTATAATATGATTTATACTTGACACTTCTCTATGGATTACTATGTACACATAGTATAATGACTCTTTGACTATTTCTTTCTATATTCCAAATCTCATGATTCTTGGCTTCTATAATTGACACTTGCATACTTGATGAACACATGACTCTATATTTTATGCACACCTATACATGAATCTTGGCCTTAACTTTGTACACTCTAACCTAAGACACTTGTGTAAATATTTACAAAACATATTTGTACTCTTACATATAAGACACTTATGCACATAGACTCACCTTACACTTGCACACTTACTCACATGATACTTGTGCATTTCTTGCACATACACACTTACATAGAAAGGGTAAATAATAATCACACTCTAAACTATGACTCAACCATAATATAATATTTACAATTTGTACCATGAAGGTACCATGAGAGTACATTAGCATGTGCCAAATAATGTAATATACTCCAACATCCCATGTATTACATTACTTGGTTATTTAAGGCTTTAGTATTCAATCATATTCTTTGTCTTGATGTTCAATCTTCAAGTGATATTGTAATGCATGTGATATTCTGCTTGAGCTCCATTAGGTTCATATTCTCCTTGCTTGGTTTATGATTTATGTTCATCATCATCTCCATGTTATTTGAACTTTGTAGTTTCAATATTACAAGTCTCTTGAATTATCTCATTGCCATCATATTCTTGTACAATAATTTTTCCTTTGCCTCTGTGAGATCTATTTTTTTTGTAGGACACGTTTGGACCATATTTATTCCATATTCCTTTTCCTTATTTTCTAAATTATTTCTTTTCTTGTACTTTAGAAATTGTACACTTGGATTCATTTTTAGAAGATGCATCAGAAATACGTATTTGAAAAAGATAATCTAATCTGAATACTAATGCTCTTTCAAATATTTCACAATACTTTTCCTTGTACCAACATAAAATAGAAAAATAATATTTTATTCCATAATATTTACATGGATGAAGACTCCAACAATCTGATTTTTCATGACCAATTCTATTACAATAAATGCATCTTGAAATTATTTTTATTGTTTTATTCATATTCTTAGAGCTTCAAGTTCATCTTTCTTGGTAAAACAACATAACCATTTGTGTATAACAAAAGATATTATTTCTTTATTTTCCATGTAGATACATTGTAGATGATGAAGATATTCAATACTTTTAGTAGTTTCTAAATTTGATATGGAGTTTATTGATAAACAAGAAGTGACAAGATCTAGTTTTGTATCCTTTTGATTATTTTGTGATTGTGTTGATTTCTCCTCACTATCAAAGTGATCTATCATTCTTTGAAAATAGCATTTTATTTTATTAGCTATATCCTCATTATTGAATGTATTTTTAATCATTTATTCCATGATATGAAATCTTTTCCTTTGAAGTAGACAACATTACATCTCCTAAGTTTAATTAATTCAAAGTTCCTAATTTAATTCCTATGAAGTAAAAAGCCTTATCTTCCTAATACTAGAAACTAAAATTATGAATTTTTCAAATTAATTTTTTTCCTAAGGTTTGAGGTTGAATACCTTTTGACTCTCAAATAAATAAATTTTTAAATATTCAAATTTTTATTTTCAAATACTATTAAAATTAGAAAACCAAATATATTTCAAAAACTTTAAAAATTTGGAAAACAAACAAACTATTTTCATTCCTTATCACTCCATTCTTAATCAAATATTAAATATCCTAGTTGAAAAAAAAAACTTATTACTCCATTTTAAAAAATAAATTAAACTTCAATCATAAACATAAATTTAATCTATCAATAAATTAAATTACTCTAAATAAACCTTATCACTCCAAATAACCTTAAATAAATTTAATTCAATAAAATTTACTACTTAACACTCCATACATAAGCAACTTACTTATCACTTCAAAATATAATAATTTAAATATTAAAAATTAACTTATCACTCTAAACCTTAAATAAACATTATACTTTCCAAAAATATTAAAATACTTTGTAAAACCCTAACCTTCTCCTACATTTTGAAAAATTTTCTTCTCTCATTTTATCTACTCTAACATCCCTCATGTTGATAGACCTTTGCTGCTTATAACATGGCTACACACATGATGAACATTACCACTGCTACAACTCATGGATATTTTACCTTCTAGCTTGCCTAGCACACTTGATACATTGCACTTGTTTCACTTTTTATCTTGTCTGGCGCACTTGATATGACTTACTCCAAATACATTTCACCTTCACACTTGATTGACCTCTGATGGCATTAGAAACTCCTTCAGCGATGACTATTAGCTTATGCATTTTTCTTACTCCTCATTTGCTATGTTATGTTGATTATTCCTTTCAAAACTAATGTTTCACTTTCTTGCTATTTATAAAATTACTTATGCCCAACGTTACATCTTCCTTCGCTTCAAACTTACCTATGTATTCACTTTTATATGCTTTGGTTTATTCACTAACACTTCAACTTGTTTCATAGATTGTTGATGCTTTGATGATGTCATACATTGCAAGGTTTGAAGCTATGCTTGAGAGCTTGTTTTCCAATTGAGGATGTAGCTATCCTCAGAATATGAGTTGGATGAAAGAATCACTCTACCTATTGTATAGTTTTCCTTCATATCATTGTTATAATCTCTAAATATGTGCTATTAGAGCACTACACTCTAAGTCTCTTCTCTACTTTGCTATGCTCTCTAGGTGCTTATTAACATTAGATTTAGTCATTAACCTCTTGATTTATATGAGTCATGTGTTGATATACTACGTTGTTGCTCTTTCTATTTGATCTTTGTTATTTCCTTTAAAACTGTAACCTATGGTTTGCTATATGCTTACTCTTTGAACTGCGTTCTAGCTCTAACTCCTTGAATGTTTCTGCTCTACCTTGAGCTAAATGGTGTTGTATTTCTTGATGTTACCTTGAGTTGAATGGATCTATCCTTCTAGCATTGCCTTGATCTGAATGACTTTATCCTTTCTTTTGCTATATAGTTGAATCAAGTGTTACTTCCTTTGTTTGTTCTAACTCGATATTCTTCACAAAGGACTACTACTTTTACATATCTAACCTCAGGCATCTACCATGATTTTTGAGTTCTAAGAATAAATATTGAACTTCTATTTTTCATCTTGTATATCTTAGACTTATCTTTTTCTATTAAATCTTGAGTCTTCTATTCTCTAAAATATAGAAGTATTTTGTATTTTCTATATCTATTGTTGCTCATTTTCTTTATATTTATCTTCTTGTTGCCTATGTCAAGGTCTAAGTGACCTGAAAAGTTTTGAATTTTTTTTCTCTTGTGTCAATATCCATATTTAAGATATGAATCCTTTTACAAAGAATGATTTCTTTGTTATCTAAAACTTCAATGACAAGGTTTATGAAACCTGATTCTTCAATGTATGTCAAGGTTAATTTCTCTATGAACTAAAAATTCAATATATTCTCACTCTAATTAATATGTTGCTATATGAAAGCTTACTTTAAGATTAATATACCTTTCCTCAAGACTTAATGTATCCTTCTTCTATTCCACTTTCTCTTGCATTTAGAAGATGAAATTCTTCTCTATCTATTGTAGAAATATCCTCACACTTTTGGAAATTAATTTAAGCTACAACTCTTTATCAATAATATCTTAGGTCACACCTAAGAATCCATAAATAATGTCAAGGTGACTTGAATTTCTATAATTATTGAATCTATGTCAAGGGTTGGCTATTTCCCTGAAATGAAAAAATATCTTAAAGTTTATACACGTTCCAATATAGATGAGTCCTAGTATTTGGTAGTTGTTCTTCAACTATGGAAATATTTTATAGATGAGTCCTGGTATTCACTGGTTATTCTTCAACCATGGAAAGACTCTATATTTGATTCCTGGTCTTCACTGGTTATTTTTCAACTCTGGAAAGACTCTAGCCTTTCTTACTCACTATGATCTTACAATAGAATCTAAGTCACACTTCTTTTAAATTGGATAGACTCTAAATAAATTTTATCAAACTGGACAAAATTGATTTTCATAAGTAGATAAATAAATTCATTTAACCTATGCATTTGAGAGATCTGATACCATTGATGGTTTTTTAAGCCTTAATACTACCATAAATATCATAGGATCAAATATAATATAGCCACAATATAGTAAGATCAAGATAATATGAATAATATGAGAAAATTAATATGTATATCAAGGCTTATAATATATCAAATAACATTCATTAATAAACAACAATATGAATGTAAATAGTTTAGATCATACATGCAAAAAGCATGTAACACAACTTAATATTAATTGCTCAAAATATATGCAATATTTATTGATCTTCTTTCTATTACAAATATGATAATAACTTGCTCTCTTCTCTGTAATATGATTGATAACTCCTTGATACTTGAAATTTATTTATGGAGTACTATGTATCCATAGTAGAATGATTCTTTTGATACTTGACTATACCTCTTCATATACCAAGTCTCACGATTTTTGGCTTATCTACTTGACACTTGCTTACTTGATGAACACATGACTCTATACTGTATGCACACTTATACATGAATCTTTACCTTCAGCACACTTTAACCTAAGAAACTTGTGTACATATTTATAGTACATATTTGAACTCTTACATATAAGACACTTGTGCACATAGACTCAACTTACACTTGCACACTTACTTACATGATACTTGTACATTTCTTACACATACACACTTACATAGAAATGGGAAAAATATTCACACTCTACACTATGATTGAATCATAATATAATATTTACAAGTTGTATCATGAAAGTACCATGGGGGTACATTAACATATACCAAATAATGTAATATACTCCAAAATCAATGGTATTCATAGTTCCTCAGTGTGGATGCAATTCATAATTAGTTAACCACCTCAACGAAGACAAACCATTAACCATGGAGGAGGGAGGAATATTCAAGGTTATTTGATAAGAAAGTGGTAAGGAAAGCTCCTATTCCTCCATAAAGAGGAGCTTAATACTTAGGGAACTATGGAAGATGAATATTCTTGAAGATTTCAAGGTGTGAAACCTCTACAGATCCCCCAAGGCTTGCTAGCATCTATGAAGGTCACCCCAAATATCTATAGCAAAGAAGTGATAAAAATAAAAAGAGAATAAACTAGAGGATAAGGATACCTTAAGCACACCCACTAGATCCAAACAATATGGTAGCCTCGATCACCATCGAAACACAAAAAAGGAAGCAACAAATGGGTCAATAACTGTAGACACAAAAAATTGACCCACTTCAGTGGCGTAATATTCCTTGAACCCTTTTCGGGACCCCTTAGACTTGCCTAAGGCAAGGGCAAGGTGTTCCTCCTTCTATTTTACCTATTTTCCCTCTTTATGCAAAATTGCGCATGATCCTTAATAGGGCACGATTTTGTATTGCAATATCGCGGTCAACTCGGACGAGGTGCAATTTCATCCTTTTAGTTTTTGATGCATTAAAATTCTAATTTTTTAGGGTTGGCATGTTTTAAGTCAGCCCTCCCTAGTTTTTCCACTCTTTTCACCTTCAAATTTTCTATGTAAGGAGGGTTTGAATTGTTTATCAAGTACCATATTGTTTGGATCTAGTGGGTGTGCCTAAGGTACTTATAACACACACTCATTTTATTCGGTACTTGATGATTTTATTGCTCACTCATTTTCTTCTTCTTCTCTTATAAGAAACTTTGAATTGTAGAGTTTGATTCTCTATTGCATTATTCTTCCTCGCTCTTGGTGGATTTTTGTTGGATCCTTAAGGAGATATTGACCATCAGGGAGATCTGAAACCCTTTTATTTTTCTTTTGCACCCTCTGCCAAGTGAATTCAATATTTTGCATGTACATTTAGATTTTTTTAGTGATGTAATCGAGCTTCTGCATTTATATTTTATTTTTCACATAGTGTATGCGAAATCGCGTCAAGTCAACTACGGGGTGCGACTTTGCCTTACGTTATCATGGTCATCCATTATAGGGTGTGATTTCACCTGAGATCAAATTGGAAGAAATTTTCTATCCATATTTTATCTATTGCATTCTAAACTACATCTAGAGCATAGTAGCATATTCTGTTCGGTGATTTTTGCATTTTGTTATGTTGTATTGCATTAAAGTTTATTTTCCTCTAAAGGTCAATTTTTGCTTTTAATTATCAAAGGTCAACTAAAAGGACCTAAGGGGCTTGACTGTTGTGCCTCCAAGTACTATTGTATTACAGGCTAATAAGGCCCCCTAACGCTAATTATATCTTCAAGTTTTTGTTAATTTATATTGTAGGAACAGGTATTGTTGATAGCATTGGACAAAAATATAAAAGCAAGGATAAAACATCGGATAAGCTAAGTATTTTGATTAGTCTTCTGGGATAATTTTTGAGTGCTTTTATTTCTATTGTAAACCCTAGATCTAATTTAATATAAATATATTTAATTAATTTCTAGGTATTGAAGGATAAACAACATATAGTGTGCACTTAGGGTTAATATTGCTTGTGCATCTCTTCTTGAACCTTTGCTTGAATATTTTCTGCTTAAAACCCTAGGTTAAAAAAGTATTCAAATAAAGAATCATACTAGGGTTAGCTCTTGCATTCCTACATCCTGTAATTTTGCATTGTTCTTTATCTTTTATAGCATAGATCTAGAAATGTCAAATCTAGGTGTTTGTCTGAAATCAAATACATCAAACATACTTGAAATTCCCGTGGACTTGGTGAGATTTCTTAAACCATTCCTGGTGAACCTTTCCCTCCCTAGTACCGAGTGTAGATAACAAAACAGCCCCTGTGGTTCACCCCATAAGGATTCTCTTCTACCTTTGTAGATCCATCATTGTTTGGGAATTGTATGTGGTAGGGTATTTTTCCCCCTCTACATCGTGAACCCAACGTGAACACCTCCTTTTATTTTAAACCTTTAAGCAAGATAATTAAATTTGTTTGTGTGGTTGGCATGGTTGGGGTAACTACAAGAAGAAAATCTCAGACTCATCATCCCTAAAAAGGATAGAATTCTATGTTACAACCCAGTTCAGTTTTGAAGAACAATCAAGGAAAATTTTTAGATACAGGGAATCCACCCATTGTATTGAGACCACAACCTAACGTTTAATTTTATCTCCAAAAATAGTTGGCCAATACTCTTGCAAAGATATCATTTTTAGATCTCCTCCAAAATTCTCCTAGCCATAGAGATGCTTTCATGGAATTTTTAAAGCAACAATCAGTTCATATATTTTTTCCAATGCTACAGCTGATATCGTAGGTTCTATTGGGATACATCATACCTCATTCTTGAATTATGATAAACCTTCCTCAAAATTGCAAGAGGATTCTTCACTTTACATCACCACACTTATTGAGGACACCTTTATCAAGCAAATTTTGATTAATAATGGTTCTTCCCTCAATTTTTGTACATATCAATTCGTTCAAAAAATTGGATTAAAAGAGGAAGAATTAACAAAATTTGATATCATTATAAAAGCTTTCAAAAATGAGTCCCAATAGGCTTGTGGTGTCATATCTCTTCCTCTCAAAGTTGTGCCTAAAAAATTGGATACTTTGTTTTATGTGGTACATTGTCCTGCATATTTAAAACTTCTTCTTGGATAAACTTGTATCCATGCAATGAAGGCCATCCCTTCTACTCTTCATTAATGTCTCAAGTTTGAGTTTAAGAATCAAGTTATCACCATTCTGAGTGACCCTCAACCATTTGAATGTTATTCAAATAAAGAGTGAGCCTGATCTAAGTTCAATATGTGTCCGTCAATAAATGGTTTCTTCACGTTCCTCATCTCAGATATCAGAGCAATTTCAAAATTTAAAAATGAGTGAGGAACATATCTTAAAATTTTCATCTTAAGATCATGATAATCAGTTTCTTTAAGAACCTCTTTTGGATCTATCCAAGCTACCACCATCACTAATAACCATGGGCTTACCCCTTAAGAAATGTGATGTTGTACACTTTGGCATGTGTACATTTATCTTCATAGAAACTGCCTTCGAGGATAAGATATGTGGTAGAAACCCCTCTCCCGTTGAGCGTTCTTTTGCTCATTGTTAACTTTTCAATGATTACCCACTTCCTAAATAGATCCTATCTAGTATGGGATATGTAGGTAAAGGCTTGGGGACACAACATAAGGGTATTAAAGATCCTTTGGATGTCGAAATATGGCCTGGGAGATGTGGAATAGGTTTTATACCTAGAAAATACCAACCTTTACCATTTGTAATGATAATCATCTTGTGACTTATGATGAATGTATAGATTATCAAAATTTAGGAGTGGGTGATGAGGATGATGATCCCCCATATTCTTCTAATGTCTCATTTTAAAATATGATTTATTATGTGTGATCTAAAAGTAAACCTTCTATTTTAGCAGAGGATCCTACTTCGTTGTCCTATAGTGATCTTGCGAAGTTAGGAATTGCTCCTCCTTATGTTAAAAAGAATGATTATATATATGAGTGCATTGATTATCATGCTATGGCTGCCAAATAAAGGGTTATGAAGGAGCCTCTCCATAATCCTAATTATCGAGAAGGCTTACCTTTTAGATATTTCTTTGACAAAGCTATCCATGGCATGCCTGTTCTATTTTTAATAAAGGAGACACACTTAGATGTTGTGTCGACTTTCGTCTTGCTTGTTTAAATTAAGATATTTAAATTACTTAATAATAAAATGTAAAAATAAAATTTTGCATCAAATCAATAAATCATTATTTATCTATGCATTTGCATTTTTTTTGCATCCATCTTCTTGCTCATATTGTATTATTTCTTATAATCCTTTTCCATAATTTGTCTGAAATTTAATCCAACTTGCATTCTTGAATGTCATACTTTGCATGATTTCTTGTCCATGACTACTTGATCATATAGATTTTTGAGTATCTTACGATAATGGCATGTGATGGTACCTAGTTAAGTCATAGTTCATATGTATTGCACTCTCTCTAGGATTATGATGCCTAGTAATATCCCCACCTAGGGCTTTCTTCTTCAGTATTCTTTCATGTTGGTTGATTCTTCAAGTTTTATTTTTCTTAATCTTGGAAATAGTGAGAGTATCTCTTAGATCAAGGATGGTAGCTCATTAATATCTCCTTGCCACTTTTTCATTGCCTTCTTTGTCCTCCTTTTCTTTTAACAAGGAAATACATATGCTTTATTTATGTCTTTTCAAAGTCATATTTTATCACAAATGCACACACTCACTAGCTTGTTTTCTACTCTAAACCCCTATTGGAGGTAGCACTCACCTAATATATAGTTTATCCTCATATTACACCCCACATGGGATAGTTATACATCCTAGTGGATATCTTATCAAATATGATCCTCTATTGGGTTATACTCTCTTTTCACTCAACGAGATCAACACCCCACTATAGGATAAGCTCCTTGGCTATTTTTAGCAGGCCTCAACATACATCCTAGTGGGTAATCACCCCACAATAGTCAATACGTGAGCAAACACCCATAGTGGGTTAGAATCCAACACCTCATCCATTTTGGCGAGCACTATACCTATAGTAGGTTTAGCTCCCCTATTTTCTGATATGATTCAAAGTATTTAGTCACATTGGTTCCTTGTGATCTATGTTGATTTCAATACTATGTTTCACCCATCCTTATCTATTTTAGATAGTTGATCTTTGGATATTTTTCTTTTTCTTTATCTTCTTCTCTCTCTATTCTTCTTCTATGTGTTGGTCTTATTTCTTATTTTCCTCTCATATTTTTCTTTCTTTCTTTCATCCATTTTTCATCCATGCATTTCATATAGCCTTGCATTTTAAGATAGATTGCATCCATAAAATATCAAATTAAATAACATCTAAGATAACAACTAATCACATGTGCACATTCATAAAACATAAAAGTAACTATGTATTACTCGATGAAATGAGAGATACAGTCGTGTCTGGTTGGTGTACCATAGTCCAGTCCTGGTACATTTAACCGATCCCTAGGGGTGCATGCCACAATAAAAATTGGCATGTCATCTCGATCCCTAGCCTAGCTTTGAAATCCTATCTCCTCTGATCTACTCAGAGGAGGAGGTGGTCCATACAACCGCATTCCCACAAATAGAGATGTCGAGAATGTTCATGACCGAGACCATAACTTGCTAGTTTATTAGAGGGATGAAGGGAGTGTTACTCTCTATTCCACTGGCATTGCCTAGTATTACACAGTCTCATAAAAGGTATCCCACTAAATTGCCACCTCCAGCCTCTGCCCTACCCTTTATAGTTCCACCTGTAGCAATAAAACTTCATCACTATCCTGACTTCTCCCAACAATAGCCATCCCCTCTACTCGAGCTCTCTAGCACTCTATGTCCAAGAGGATCACATCCCCTTGGAGATAATTAGCCTCTACTCAAGCCACGTTCCTCTTCCTATCTATGATGCTCAGCGATCCTCACAGTCCCTTGATCCTCTTGGAATTGTCCTCCTAGAGAAGGTCCACCTATCTCTATAGAGTCGTCACTTGAGCCCCTAGAACCTCTACCTCCTTCCTCAAATTCCCTTATCCTAAATCTTGACCTTGGCTAGCTACTAATAATGTGGATGTCTCTCCTAATCCTCCACCTGGTAGTACCCTAACCTCTATGGGGGTAACCCTAGATGTCCATGCCTCCTTGGTCTTGATAGCTCTGGTGTCCTCTATCACTAGCTCAATCTTGACCTGAGCTTGTCTTTGTCTTAAGCCTACTAGTCCTTATTGAGCTCTCTCTATGGCTCTATGAGCTACCTCTAAGAATGCTTACTACATGCCCATGTGCATAACCTAGTACCTATGTATCATAATTAGCAGGGAGACCCTATGAGGCATGACTCTTCTATTCCATCACCAATAGTCGAAGGCCACTCCCACATCATCCATATTGGGATCCACGTAAGGAGTATCGTATATGTCCTCCTTGTCCCACCTAGTTAGGTCAAGTTTGCCTCCTACCCATGCTGGGTCCTAGTAGACTCTTTGGTACCAATAGTCCCCAAAGTCTGGGATGCCCTACAAGATCCCAAAATACCTCAAGACTTGATCAAATATAAAGACCTCTGGTTCCCCCTTATCCATAGTCAACCACCTGATTCTCTTGATCCTTGCTATATTTGTCCTATCCTCAACCCATATTGGGTGCATATGCTAGGGTCACCATACCATCTTGACCTCCGTTAGCTTGTCTACTATCTGCCTCGCTAGTGGTAGATATCCGACGTAGGTCCTTGTGGCCTGCTCTAAGGATCTAGGCCACCTGTATGTTGTTGGTCACTTTAGAGTGGGTAATGGACCTAGAAGTGCATCCGATATCTATACCACTATGTTCTCCCAACTCCACACCTAGAGCAATATCATACATACTATCCATGTATACCGCTTATACATGATGTTGTACAACATCTTGTTCAAGTGAGCCAACACATATGGACCGCATGCGAACCTAGCCCTCTGGTATTGCTTATCTACCACTAAACCCACCATCATCCATGGTAGATATCACCTACTTGTGTGGCATATCAGCATGCTCACAACCACCCCATAGAGCATGGTCATAAAAATATGTACTCCATACCACCTCACTAGGTTATCTATGACTATGATGCTTTCTCGCACCTGGTGGGTCTAGCCTCCTAATAATCGCTACAAGGTAGATGGCCTCCCTCACACTTTGTAAAATACTCATCCTAATTGGGATGGGTAAGTTATAACACACATCCTCCAGTGTGATGGTCATCTCTCCCATAGGTAACTGAAAGGTAGATGACTCCAGGTACCACCTCTCTACCAGTGCTATTAACAGAGCCCTGTCTACCTCTACCCAAAGTAGTTTGGAAAGGTGGCTTAGCCCCACCACTATTAAAGTATCCCTCTATACCTACTTTAGTACCTCTAGCTCCACATCCAGGGATCCTGCTCTCCACTCATGGATCTCGAGTACCCTAAGCTGCAATAACAATGACATAAATATTTTTCCATTAATAAATTTAATTAAACATTTAATACATTAAAATTAATTAATATTAAAACTAATCTAAATCCATAGAATAATTAAAATTCTACATCCTTAATTTTTTTTTCTTGCATTCATTTTCCTTCTTATTCCTTCTTTTTCTCTTCTTTTTCCTCTTTTTTTCTCTCTTCCCATTTTTGGTTAAATCGCACTTGCTAGGCGCGTTTTCATCAAATATTGCCTGGTCAATTTTTTCCAAGTGTGATTTCACCACTGCTGCCCAGGTGAAATCACGATCGGACCACAAAATTTTTCTTGGTTTGCACGCAAAAAAACCATTGATTTTGGAAAAACTACTAAAATGCATAAAAATAATTGAAAATTTTGACATGCAAGGAAGGGTTTTCGATCCTACATGTCCTTGCTCCACCTTCATGCTAGCCTTGATCCTCATAATTTTTGAATGGTGTATTGGTAGCACCATATCCTAATTTTCTCCAAAGCTCCTTTCTTCTCCCTCACGCAGTTAAAATAAATTAAGGTTTTGCCCATTTTTCACTTTTAACCCTGTTTTCACACGCTTTTTCTTCTTCTTTTTTATCTGTTTTGCTTCTTCTTCTTCTGAGTTTGCTTTTTCAAATTTTTATGAGGAACATGTCCCTCATAAAACTCGAGGAGGCACCCTAGCCTTAAGAGGTATTAATGTCCCTAATGCCTCTATTTGCGTGTAAAATATGAAAGTGCTCAAAATAACACTATTTCACACCATCCCTTTCTTCTAAACCAGCCACCCTATTTTTGCTTGTCATTTTTTGTTTATGGGTGTTTACATCTCTTCTTTGACACATTTATTAGGCCATAAATGCATCAAAGAGGGGATAAAATGTAGACACAAAAAATTGACCCACTTCAGTGGGCAATCTTCCTTGAGCCCTCTAGGGGACCCGTTAGACTTGCCTAAGGTAAGGGCAATGCTTTTCCCCTCTATTTTACCTATTTTCCCTCTTTATAGGAAATCGTTTCTGGTCCTTGATGAGGAATGATTTCATATTATGATATCGTGGTCAGCCCAGATGGGGCACGATTTCACCCTTTTAGGATTTGATACATTCAAACCCTAATTTTTTAGGGTTGACATGTTTTACGTCGGCCCTCCTTGCTTTTCTTGCTCTTTTCACCTTCAAATATACTATATAAGGAGGGTTTGAATTCACTTTTCACACTCGATAACATAAAAATTAACACGCACTCATTTTATTTGGAATTTTATGATTTTATTGCTCACATTTGATTTCTTAAAAAGTTTTTTTATTCGGTTTGCATCCTTCTTCTTCTCTCGCAAGCAACTTTAAATTTTGGAGTTTGATTGTCTGCTACATTATTCTTCCTCACTCTTGATGGATTGTTGTTGGATCCCTAAGGAGATATTGACCATCCAGGAGATCTAAACCCTTCTATTTTTCTTCTGCACTATCTGCCAGGTGAATTAACTCTTCCACATGTACATTTATATTTTTTTAGTGACGTAATCGATCTTATAAATTTATATTTTATTTTTTGTATAGTGTATGCGAAATCACGCCCGGTCTACTACGAAGCATGACTTCACCTGGCGTTATCGTAGTCGTCCATTACGGGGTGTGATTTCACCTGAGATCAAACTAGGAGTAATCTGTTGTCCTTGTTTTCTCCATTGCATTCTAAACTACATCTAGAGCATAGTGGTATATTATGTTCTGTGATTTCTACATTTTGTTCTACTATATTGCATTAATGTTTGTTTTCCTCCAAAGGTCAATTTCCACTTTTAATTATAAAAGAACAGCTAAAAGGATCTAGGAGGCTTGACTAATGTACCTCCAAGCACTACTATATAGTGGCCTAATTAGGCCCCCTAATTCTAATTCTATTTTCAAGTGTTTTTTGAGTTATCTTGCAAGAGCAGGTATTGTTGATAGCATTGGATAAAAATATAAAAGCAAGGATAAAACATCAGATAAGCTAAGTATTATGATTATTCTTCTAGGTTGATTGTTCAGTACTTTTATTTTTGTTGTAAACCCTAGATCTAATTTAATAGAAATATATTTTATTAATTTATAGGCATTGAAGGATAAACAACATATAGTGTGCACTTAGGGTTAATATTATTTGTGCATCTCTTCTTGAACCCTTGCTTGAAGGTTTTCTATTTAAAACCCTAGGTTTGAAAAGCATTCAAAGAAAGAATAATACTAGGGTTAGCTCTTACATTCCTGCATCCTATATTTTTTCATTGTTCTTTATCTTTTATAGCATAGATCTAGAAAGGCCAAACCTAGGTATCTATCTAAATCAAATACATAAAATATTCCTAAAATTCCTATGGACTTGGAGTTATTACTTAAACTGTTCCTGGTGAACCCTTTCCCTTATCATTGAGTGTAGAGAACAATGCAACCCCCATGGTTCACCCTATAAGGTTTCTCTTCTATCTTTGCGGATCCAACCTTGTTTGGGAATTGTACGCGATAGGGTATTTTTCCTCCTCTACAATAACAAAGGAAATCCCTCTAAACTTGAAGAAATGTGAAAATGCAAAAACTAGAACCTTAAGCAGTGTAAAGAGGACTTCACCAAAGGAGATAGTTAGGACATAAAAAAATTATATCATCAACCATCATCGAGCAACCATGCCAACCCAAAGTGATCAAATGCAAGGAAATGGGAGGTGATAAAACTTTAGTCTTATCTATCCCAATAGATGGACATGAACCCTAGGTGAGAGTTATAGTATTTAAAGTGATGACATGGAGGTTGCCCAAGATATGACACCAAGACCAAGAACATTAACGGAGGAGGATCCTAGAGATCAAATCACAATGGATCTCTAGTGTGGTGAATTATATAGAACAACAAGAAAAGGATCACATCCCATCAAACCAACCTACGTGTGGCATTGATGGCTATGGATCCGAAGATCTTAAGTTCACCTACAATTAATGGCAAAATCCCCAACAAATTTTCAACTAGATAATTTTGAATTCTTGAACAAGTTTTAGTAGGATATACTCCCTATTTCCTCTTAATACCTTTATTTTATTTATTATAAAATGGGGGAAAATTTTTGTATGCATTCCTATTATCTAGCCCTACATACAATCTTTCTTTCACCTCTCTTATGTATTATGGCCTAGCTCAAATGTTAATTCATTTTTTTTATAAGATTTGATCTTCTTTCTTAATAATGAATGTAATTTGGTAATGAAAGAACGCAGAAAAACTGTGTACTGATATGATACAAACAAAAAATAGATACAAATGCTAAGTCCTACGAATGCGATGAGCAATGCATGAAAGAAATGACGTAGAAGCGAGATGTGAGCAAACAAAGTGGGGTATCCTTTATTGATATTTCTTTTAATATGATTAAAATACCTCCCCCCTCTAGGGATAATAACATTTGATACAATTTGTTACATCAATGGATGCCCAAAATAAGTTGCGCTTCTAAGATCGGACGGTACGCTTCCAACATCTTCCGCGTTCCCACATTCGAAGTGGGCGGACTAAAAGTTTCTGCCACTTGTATCCATGTCTTCTTCATTCCTTTCTGCCCCTCTAGTATTCCTAGTGGTGATATCCTATGCACAGAAAGACAACAAATCGTTAATAACATATGCGTGTCTAGAAAAACATGCAATCCCTAAGGCCTCCAACAGGCGCTTGTGGGATATTAGTGAGAAGATTGATAAATCAATTAAAAAATGATATATAAATGTACATTACAATGTCTATAATTTGTATCACCTGATTTTGTGTCGAAGCGGCATCAGACGGCCCCGTTATGCTTGTTTACCCGTCGGGGGCCTCTCCAAAGTGAGCGCTCCAATGTCCTACCTATGCTTATCCAAATCACCTAAAAATCATGGGTTAGATATTATATGTAATTCTATGACTACCCAGATGCTCGGAATTTGCATACCCTACCCATATTCTTCTGTATGTGATAAGGACGCCCTGCAAGCTAGTTAACACATAAAATAGCAAAACGATAGTCAAATCATGTCATAATGAGTTCAAACTTTAACAAAAGAATTAGGATATCATATGGGACATATTGCAAAAATAATAGTAAGGAAATAATGCACATATTTCCAATCACTTTGGGGTGGGATGCTGGGGACTGTCGTAAAACCTGCAAAAGATGACCTTGCAAATGTCCTACCCAGAGGCCTCCAAAAATCTTGCAAACTTGTGGTTAGACTAAAAATAGCATTTTGAGATGACCTAGAAGGTCAAATTTGGAATATTCTATCCAGGTTGTCCTATATCCGAAGGAACTCCCTGTATCTTAGTACATTAAATACAGGGAGTGCAAATCATGTCAGAAAGCAATGAAATTTGGACAGCAACATAAGTACATTAAATATAAAAAAATGAAAAAAGAATAGTAACAAAACCATGCAAAAATTTCTAATCACTAGAGGGTGGGGTTATTAGGACTGCAGCAGTTTGGGGCGCACTCTGGGGTGGGGCGCCCACCATTTGGGGCCTAGTTTTGCCACCAATCCAAGTGGGATGGGTCCAAAACTTCCTAGGGGGTTGTGTCGATGAGTTTGGGGTGGGATTGTGGCCGATTACTTGGGTTTTCAGATCTGGATTGTGTTCCTAGTGTTCACTCGATAACCTCTCTTTCAAAATAGAGATTAGGGATGTAGGAAGCACAAAGAGGAGTGGGGGTATAGTTTGGCAGCACTTCGTTGCTCCAAATGCTCCAGATCTATT
This sequence comes from Wollemia nobilis, assembly GCA_028583015.1. Classification (NCBI taxonomy): domain Eukaryota; kingdom Viridiplantae; phylum Streptophyta; class Pinopsida; order Araucariales; family Araucariaceae; genus Wollemia; species Wollemia nobilis. The sequence continues at coordinate 6,613,972 of JAQPPZ010001808.1, forward strand.
TTATTTTGGGGTGAGAAGGCTCACATTTTTATATACCTAAGGGTCTCCTTTGCATGCATATGCGAGGATGCCACTTGGCTCATTATGCCTTTTTTGGGGAGAGAAGATTCCTCCATGATTAGGGCCTCCTTGATTAAGGCCTCTCTAATTTGAAACGTTCCCTCGCAATCCCATGCATGCCTTCAAGGAGAAGTTAGGTGGTGGATTTGGGCTACCATTTGTCAAGGTTTGACTTTTTCCCAGTCAAACCTGCTAATCATCCCACCCTGGAGCGATTGCTACTAATCATCCTGGGGTGGGACAAATAGGATTCCAATCGTCCCAGGGTGGGACGAATAGGGAGCAAAGTGCTTTAAAAGGTGCAAAACTGACCTCTGACCTTCCAAAAATTATTTGGGAGTGGTTAGGACCACTGTTTAACCTCTATAGGCTGCCCTAGGGGTTATGTATGCCAATTCGGTCAGTGCTTGTAGTCACATAATTGGATTGGTACTATTTTGGTGTCTACAGATGCCCCTTTTTGGGATGCACTGTGTGTGGCACAGTGCTGAGCAAAAATAGATGACCAAAGCACTTAATGATTAGGGTTTCTCTATAACCTAACCAAATTTTGATGCCCCAAGTATGGAAAGGGCACACATTCTTGAATCCTTGCTTTTGATGAGCTAAGGAGCTTAACTCAAGTGTAACCTTTTTTAGTGAGGTGTACTTGATCTTGGATATTGTTCAGTCATGAATAGGCAAAGGGCACAACCTTTTGTCCGAGGAACCTTTTCTTCATGCTTCTAGAATACCAAGTGTTTGTTTATCCTATGATTATTGCTTGTTTGCTGCCCCAAGCAGGAGCATGATTGTCTTTGTCAATGATTCTTTCAATGCATGCCATTTCCTTGATTGGGTGTGTATTTGTTGATTGGTGACTAAGTGTGACTACCCCCTCAAGCGATGAATCGATGAGGGAATGACAAAAAATAAGAAAAAATATGAATCTCTTGACACAATATGACGTTTGTAAGGGTTCTTTCAGTTGTTTTCATTAAACGCTTATTGCAGATGTCCAACCATCGGACCTATTTTTGGTGGGTTTTGACCCTTTTCTCTTGATGCATATTGGGGTAGAAATTATCGAAAATCCTCATTCCCGTGGAGCGGTCTGGCTATGCTAGCCTTCTTAGGGAGTAGGATAATGAGCATTTGTGACCCCAACAGTGGTTTTCATGCCATGAATATCAGGTGCAAAGGTAGCTTTGTTCGGCAGATTAATTGTTATTTTTGGTGCATTTTTTGGATGCGATTTTTGTTGCTTTATTTATTGCTATATAATCATCCCAGGGTGGGACGAATACCAATTTTGTAATCATCCTAGGGTGGGATGAGCACTAACTAGAGCGCTCATCCCAGGGTCAAACTATTACAGGCCTAATAGCCTATATAAGGACCAAAACTAGGTTTTGGGCTCATTTGCCCTATTTTCTTTTTGGTGATTTGGAGCAGTGAGGAGGAGTGCAAGTGTGCATAGCGGAGTGCTGCTAAAATTTTACGAACATCATGAGTGTGAGAATTAGATCTTCGAGTGGAGGAGTTGAGGCAAGACTGGTATGATGTTCCTTCTCTCTGCCTGTTATTCATGTGTGCTTTATATGAAGTTTAAAACTCACATATAAAATGTTTGTTCGCTTTATTTTGTTGTTTTTTTTCATATTATGGTTGAAACCCTAATATGTTTTATTTTGTTTTTGTTTTTGCCATATTAAGGTTGAAACCCTAATATTTTTTGTTATTTTGTTTTGTTTGCATTCACATTAAGGTTAAAACCCTAATATAATTTTTTTTTGTTTTGTTTTGTTTTCACATTAAGGTAGAAACCCTAATATGTTTTTTTTTTTTGTTGTTTTTTGTTGATTGTACAGTTATTTTCATGTATGTTGTCATTGTTGTATAGTTTTATTTTAATGATTTTGTACTTTTGCTATACAATTGTTTTACTGCACTTCTTATGTTGTACTTTTGTTGTACAATTGTAAATTGTAGTCTGTTCTTCTTCTGTACAGTTTTATTTTAATATTTTTGTTTATATTAAGTATGTACTTAATATCTTTTTTTGTTTTATTTTGTTGTTTCAGGTTGTGAAGAGTCGATACCGCTAGCTAACTATTTTATTTGATGCCCAGGATGCCCTAATAGTTGTGGATTGGGAGTGGTTTGATACCCTTGGGCTCAAGCACGTGACGCGTCTGGAGCCTGTGGTGGGGGATCGGGCATATTGGGTATGCCGATTTATGGCGGAAGTTAGAGGAGCATGGACAGAGTCGACGGTGGGCAGGTGATGTAGGTCACTATACTGATGCCTTCTCTCACCTAGAACCATGTTTTGGTGATTGTACTAGGATTGTCCAGCCTGGCTTGAGGCTAGAGAGTGGCTCTGGTGTGTGCACAGGGGTAGATGGTTGATTGGGTGGCACGGGACCGAGCAGGAGTACTTCCCATATTTTTGGGTGACACAACATTTTTGGGTGTGCCAGGGATTACCTGGTGATCCCTTGATCTATCAACATCACAATGATGAGAGGGATCTATTTTGGCCTACCATTGAGTAGCTGGGTGAGGAGTTCGATGTAGTTATTGATGTACCCAATGTGGATGATGTCAAGGTGACTGTAGAGTATGACCGATGGTGGATTATGCAGCGATGGTGGAGTGAGGGGCCTCTAGGAGGTATGGGTACTACAGTAGCAGGAGGTGGGGGTGCAAAGGTATCGATGGAGGGTTGGGGGGCTCCACTTGATGATGCTGACATGGTGGAGGTCGATGACTTCACCAATGATGGAGACAATTTGGGGTTTCGGAGCAACTGAATGTATAGGATGTCCCAGAGTAGTGGGTGCCAGAGCAATAGGCCATCCCAGAGGTGCCCATGCCTTAGGATATCTCAGGGGATGTTGAGTCTGGGCTTCGCACTGAGATAGCACGATTGGAGGATCTCCTACAGAGATGGGAGGAGGAGCATAGAGATGTTTTTGTGGAGGTAACGTGGGAGAGGGATCTCTTACAGACTCAGTTAGCACAGCGGAATAGTGCATTGGCTGTGTATCACCAATGAGATATGGAGTGGGGTCGATATCGGGTAGAGTTAGAGACAAAGGTTGTCTGCCTCGGTGGATAGTTACCTGTGCTTGATGGAGGTGGTTTGTCAATTCATATGAGTGGCAATGAGACTAAGCAGTCTGCATCATCTTATCGTAGGTGGCTAGGTGACGGTAGTGTTGGTGGGAAGGGTGCGAGGGTTGGCAGCAGTCACCTTGAGATGTCCCATAGGACCCATACTACTGGGGGTAGTTCCAGTCGCACCGATCCTGCATGATCATGGTGGTCGACTCCCTAGGATTTTTGGGATTTTGAGTTTTAGGTTTTTTTGAGGTCAGAGTACCTTCTTATTGTAGCTTGAGGGTATTTTAATTTTGATATATATACATGACTCTTTTTGGTTTTATTATATACTTGTTATGGTTTATTGTTCTTTATGCACATTTATTTATATTGATGTATGCATATGCTATTATGATTGCGGATGATTTTGACTATATGATATAGATGTATGCATATGGAATGGATGAAATGATTTGTTGGTATATAGGTGGTGGCACCATAGACTGTACATGATTTATTGGCTTTATGTACTATGTGATTGCTTTATGAAGTAACTTTTGCATTTGTAATAATTGTTTTGTATTTTCTGATGGTGATGTAAGTAATGAAATATACAACAATTGTTTTAGAATGTAGTTAAGGTTTTTTTGAAACTTGGATGCCTTAACTAACTAGTCAAGATTGTATATTATCTTACAAGACTTTTAAACAAGGTACGAATTAGACTTGAGTTTGACCAAGTTATTTCGCATCCCTATGTGTGCGATTGATTTCGTTTATGTGGTATTCGTAAGGATACCATCAGTTTCAGGCATGTTGTCCACCAAACCTGGACTGAGGATCACCTAACTAGCTCCACTAACTCCTTTGTTGTATTTAGTAGGATTAATCTACAGTGCAATCTAGGATACCATAACCTAGCTCGTCCACATGAAAACATTGATCTACACACATGCAAAGCTAATGTGATAGACATATCGTCATGGGTTTAGGATACCGCCATTTCTAGGTAGGCTATCCACCAAACCCATAATGAGGATCACCTAAATGGTTTTTCAAATGCTGAGAATTCTAGGGATTCAAGCTCAAACGTCTTTCAATTTTTCAAGTTTTTGGGATACTTGCTCTCACATATAGTGATGAAAATCACTATTTATTTTGAGTTTTTTTTTTCTCTTGAGCAAGGGGTTTGAGTAGTGGTGATAACCACTGCTATTTTTTATTGTTGCTTTTTGAGGATTTAAATTTTGAATTTTGATTTCAAATTTGAGCTTATGGTATTTTTGGCTTATGAATGACATTGATCCTTTAGGCCTTGGGGATGACTACCCATCCTTCTCAGGGGCGTGTAGTATGAATCCTTATGACTTTGGGGATCAAAGGTGTTTGGGAATTTTGATGGTGAACTTTTGGGATTTTTCTTTGGAATGGTATTGATCCTTTAGGCCTTGGGGATGACTACCCATCCTTCTCAGGGACGTGTAGTACGAATCCTTACAAATTTAGGGATCAAGGGTGTTTGGGATTTTTGATAGTGGTGAAAAACACTATTTATTTTTGGTAATTGGATGGGGAAGAGATTTTCCTTTTATCAATTCTTAGCATTCTTGAACCATTCACACTGGGGGATTAGCAGGATAAAATTTTTGTTCAAGGTACCCTAGACCACTTTGTAGGTTTCGTCTTTCATTCACACAACTTGGGAATTTTTATGTGTTTTAAGCTTGTGTTGGGATACTATGTAACAAGGCATGATCCAAGTAAAACTCTACCTTGTAAAAATCAGTTTTAATTTGTACAACATTTGACTAGAAATCTAAAGACAGTTGAATAACAAAAACCCTAAAGACATTAGAAGACAACTGACTATGATATGGTGAAAATGCGAATGGCGTTATTCTTGATGGATCATTTACAAAATGGAAAAATGGGAAAATGGTGTAATTTTCAAGTAATTATAGTCTATGGTGCGTTTGACATGTATGACCAACAAATATGCAATGTATGTATGCGATGCCTAATGCATTTTTTTTTGTGTTTTGATTTTTAAGATTATGCATGAAAGTGAGATGCAATTTTTTTGTTATTTTTTATTATCTGTTGTTTTTGAATATTCGTTATGGAAAGCTTAACCCGAATGGGTGTGGACCAAGCGATTCTTACGGGTTCTTGGAGGTTTTGACCAAAGGGATTATAGATAACTTTGGGGCGTTTTGGGTGACCAAGCGGTTGTGGGAACCCTTGGAGCTTTTGGTTTGACCAAAGGGATTATGGATACCTTTGGGGCATTTTTGGTGACCAAGCGGTGGCGAGAACCCTTGGAGATTTTGGTTTGACCAAAGGGATTATGGATACCTTTGGGGCGTTTTGGGTGACCAAGCGGTGGCGAGAACCCTTGGAGCTTTTGGTTTGACCAAAGGGATTATGGATACCTTTGGGGCATTTTGGGTGACCAAGCGATGGCGAGAACCCTTGGAGCTTTTGGTTTGACCAAAGGGATTATAGATACCTTTGGGGCATTTTAGGTTGACCAAGCAATTGTGATAATCCTTGGAGCTTTTGGTTTGACCAAAGGGATTATGGATACCTTTGGGATGTTTTGGGTGACCAAGAGATGGCGATAACCCTTGGAGCTTTTAGTTTTGACCAAAGAGATTATGGATACCTTTGGGGCATTTTGGGTGACCAAGCAGTGGCGATAACCCTTGGATTTTTTTGTTTGACCAAAGAGATTATTGATACCTTTGGGGCATTTTGGTTGACCAAGCGATTGTGGGAACCCTTAGAGATTTTTGTGTGGGCCATGGCTCCCTAAATTTTGAATGGCCTCAAATGACTGATGTTCAAGGGTTCTAGTTCCTTGATTCCTTCAAGAGAGGCAAGCCGGTATGTTCCAGGTCCTATTTTACTGTTGATAACAGAAGGACCTAACCAATTTTCCACGAACTTGTCCCTTAAATGGGGTGACAAGTTAGAATTTTGTTGGGTCTCTTTTAAGACCAGGTCACTGACCTAAAAGTCCCTTAGGTGAACTTTCATGTTGTATGCTTTCTTAAGTCGCTCTTGATATATATGTAAATGCTCATGAGCATTGATGCGTCGTTCATTGAGTAACGTAAGCTAGTCTAATCGGGTCTGTCGTGCAGTGTCATCATCGATGAACTCTTGCATTGATATGCACAGGGAGGGTATTTCCAACTCGAGAGGCATGACTACCTCAAAGCCATACACTAGCAAAAATGGAGTTGCCCTAGTGGGCATCCGAATGCTAGTGCAATAAGCCCATAGGGCAAGTGGTATTTGGATGTGCCAATCCTTATGACTATTTGCGACCATATTTTTAAGGATGGTAACTAGCATTTTGTTTGATGCCTCTGCTTGCCCATTTTCCTACGGATAATAAGGTGTCAAAAAAATATGCTAAATTTTGTACTTTGTTGTCAAAGCATGCACATCTTTGTTCTTAAATGATGTCCCATTATCGAAGATGGTATTGGATGGAATACCAAAATGACATATGATGTTATGTGAAATGAACTCCGTAATGTGGGGCCCAGTCATAGAGGTAAGCGAAATTGCTTCCACCCACTTTGTGAAGTACTCTGTCACCATTATGATAAACATGTGACGACCTGACGATGCAGGGGAGATCTTTTCGATGAGATCTAAGCCCCACTACGAAAATGGCCAAGCTGATTGGATTGGATGCAAGGCCTGAGAAGGTACGTGTGTCAAGTTAGCATGGGGTTGACACTTCATGCACTTTCACATATATGCAAAATAATATCGCTCTAAAGATGGCCAATAATAGCCCATGCAAAGAATGTGCTTTGTGATGGCCATACCACTGAAGTGGCCATCGCATGTACCATCGTGTGCTTGGGTGATTGCCCAAGTGGACTCCTGTTGGTCCAAGAAATGGAGGAGGATTCCTTCGTAGCTTCGACGGTATAAAATGTCTCCTAGCAAGATATGTTTTGTCGTTTTTTATTTGAATGATATTTTCATGGCGTGCAAAAATCCAAGTGAGAGGCTACCTAACTTGAGATAGTCTCTTATGGGTGTGTACCAATCCTGCTAATTAGAAACCTCTATGGTATGAATGACCAATAGCTCTTGAAGTTCATCCCTAGCAAAATCTAAGCAGGAAAGAACTTGTAAAAATAGTGTTGTGTTGCTATTAAGAAGGGTTGGAGAGAACAAAGACCCCCAGTTGGCATGATTTAGACTATCATGGATTCGAGAGAACCTATCCTGAGATGGTTCAATCTAGATCAGGTGGATTCCTGGCGTTATTTCAGAGCTTGCATGCTTCATCATGAATTGTGATAACGTTTTGACTTGAATGGTTGTTATCTCACCAAAAATGTCTTACGGGATTAGTGACCCCAAGGAGGCCATAGTGTCCGTAAAATGATTCGATGATCGAGGGAGTGCCTCGATGTTGTACCATTCAATATTTGCCAAGAATTTATCCACAAGGGCTTTGTAGGCCTACAGAACTGGGCATTTGCATTGGAATACCCCTTTCATTTGGTTGACAATTAACAACGAATCACCAAAAATATTCAAGTGTTTGATGTTCATGGTGATGGTTGTCTGAAGACCTATGAGTAAGGCTTTGTATTCAGCATTGTTATTGGTGCATGAGAAATCAAGTTTAAATGATAAAGGTATTGGATCCCCTTGCATTGTGAAAAACATGATTCTCATGCCACCCCATTACTCACATTTAGAACCATTGAAAAATAAGGTTATGTCGGCCTGTGACTCAGGCTCATCAAAATTTTGTGATTATGAGACATGGAAGACCCCATCATCGGGCAGCTCTATAGTCAAAGGTTGATCATCTTCGAGAGGAGCCTCTTCTAGTTGATCGACGATGACTTGACCTTTGATGGACTTTTGTCCAATGAATTCGATGTCAAAATTCATCAACAACATGATCCATTTTGTCATGTGACTAATGTGATAAGTACGAATCATCATGTACCGCAATGGATTCTCCTTAGACACAACATACATCATATTGCTCATCATGTAATGGCATAGATTTTTAGTGGCAAATACCACCGCCAAGCATAGCTTCTCAACGTATGCATAGTTAAGTTCATAATTGAACAGGGTGCATCTAAGATAATAATTAGCCTATTCTTTATGCAATTTATTTTTTTTGGGCCAGCATGGTGCCCAGTGCCACCTCAGTAGCTGAGATGTATAAATAGAATGACACTCCTAGTCTAGGTGGTGCCAATACTGGCGACGAAGCCAAGTACTGTTTGATGTCATCGAAGGCTGACTGGCACTCGTCATCCCAATGAAATGCTACCCCCTTGTGTAATAATTTATTCATGGGTTGGAACTTGTTAGATAACTATGCTATGAAGCGCTTGATCGACGCGACCTTACCCTGTAAGCTTTTGAGATGCCTGATGGTGGTTGGGGGAAGCATTTCAAGGATTGCCTTGACTTTATTTGGATCTACCTCGATGCCTCATTTTGAGACTATGAAACCCAAGAGTTTTCCAAAAGTGATGCCAAAGACGCACTTCTTGGGGTTTAGCCTAACCTTGTGTTTGATTAGGTGATCAAGGATCTTGCGTAAGTCATCGAGATGATTTTGGCACAAAAGAGATTTTGCCAACAAATCATCCATATAATCTTCCAAATTTTTATGCATGTGATCATGGAAGATGTATGTCATAGCGCGTTGGTAGGTGGTGCCAACGTTTTTAATGCCAAAGGGCATGACCTTATAACAAAATGTCCCCCAAGGCATCATGAATGTCGTTTTTAGTTGATCATCAAGATTGATACGAATCTGGTTGTATCCCGAGAAACCATCCATGAGGGAAAGCATTTCGTGGCTTGCTATAGCATCTACCAATGCATCGATGCTAGGCAAGGGGAAATCATCCTTGGGACTCGTTTTGTTTAAATATTAAAAATCGATGTATATGTGAATCCTCCCATTAGGCTTTTTGATGGGTACCATGGTGGACAACCATGGTGGGTACTCTACACAGATGACAAACTGTGCATCCAATAGCTTTTGTAGCCTTTGCTTGACTGGCTTGACTGTTGGATCAAGTGTTAGATTATGCATGACTAGCTACGGGTCTAGCCCCGACATGTCTTTGTAGGACCATGCAAAAATTGCCTTCTTCTCTTTGAGAAGGGTAATGTAATCAGCTTGCTCTTTGGGGGATAAAATTACCCCTAGTTTGATCATTTATAGATTCATTGGATCAGAATCAATGTCTACATCAATCGTCTCTTCGACTGACATGTGGGATCCATCCTCCAACTGGTGTGGAGTTGGGATCAGGTGGATATCATTTGCTGAATTTAGATCTGCATTGGGAACTTCAGGTTCCCCTTCAGCATGGAAGATATCTTGAGTTTGTCTTGGGGTGAAATGAAACATATCACTGCAAGTCCAGTACTCTAATGGGGATGGTGGTGAGTCAGTGCGATCCCAGTCTATGGCATCTAGGTCTAGATACAATGGTCATGTTGGATTGGTTGGATTGTGTATGGGGGCGATTAAATCAATGGAGATCATGTTGATAAAATGAATTTGGTCTCCATTGCCACGTAGGTGTTGATTCAGACATCCTTGGTGATCCTTGTACCTTGAATCTAGCTCTATGGGTACTGGAACAAAAGGATCGGTCCTATGTGCAGATAGAAGGATAGGGTCTGCCCTTGGCACTGATGGCCCTATAGGGTCTCTAGGTGGGAGGTGCTCCTTGTATGCCCGAAGTGGTGGATGAAGCACTTGGTTTAACTGTACTTTGTTTAAATGCCACCTATGCCTTGGTCCCATATTTAGATGTTCAAACATATCAACGATGTCTATGGGGTATTCCTATTGCCTCATATGGTTGAGATATGCTATCTCAGTCTCATCATCATAGTCATTATCGAAGATCCATAGGCCTTCATTGGCTCCAACAACTATGTGCTCCTTTGGCTAGTATAGCCTCCCACTAGGTGTTTCTTGATCACTATCCTCACTCTCTATGAAAATTGAAAATCTGGCACGCAGGTAGTCGATGTTGAAGAAGATATTTGGATCTTCTTCCTCTAGTAGATCACTTGGCCTTATGGACAGCATGGGAGGCTCATTTTGTTTGGTCAAGTTGATTTGGTCCCTTCTGGGTTGTTTCGCTCTCTGTGGGAGGATTGGATTCTCTGGAGGTAGCAATTTCCTGGTCATAACATTAAAGGGGAACATTGCCACAAAGTTCTCCTGATAGTCATCAATGGGTGTCACCTGTGAGTGATTGCTATTGGACTCCAAAGGGTCCCAAGGTGCTACCTCATAATCTGACTCATCTTCAGAAGACTCCCCTTGATCTTGTTCATATCCCTCTTGGAGGTTGCTTCTTGAACTTTCCCCTTTCTCGATCAAAGGGGAGGGGTTGTTGAGGTCAACAAGATTTGTTGTTAACAATGGGAGATAATCCCCCAATGTGTATGTTGTGTTGGGATTGGCATATAGATCTTGTGCCAACCCATCATTGTTGCCTAGACCTAGTTCCTACATGGTTTCTACCAAGGTGTTGAGGGGCAAAGGGTGGTTGAACCCTACTCCTGATTTATCATATTGCATCTGGTATCTCGTTTGATAAAGAATGTGCATTCCTTATTTGTATCTGCCCAATCCATATCCATACCAATTACATCGATCTAAGTATTTCAATGCAAATTCCTGGTTGGATAGATAGTCAACATTCTCATAAAATAGCTCTTTGTCTTCTTCCTCTTGTAGGTAGGGTTCAATGTCGTTCTCGAGGCCCCCATATACAAAATTGTTCTTATTTGGCAGGTAGCCTAAAGGGACAATAGTACCGATGGGGAGGTGAGGTCTTCCCATGTATTGCATGGATTTGAGTGCGGGTGATGCCACAACGTTACGCACTAGGTACTCCCCCAGGCCTGTATTGGCCATTTCAATGGTAATCGTCGACATTTGAGGGGGAGGGAATGGGAGTTATCCCTAAGTCCACTCCATGTTGGGTGAGCCAGGTGTCTCGACTTCCATTCGGTTGGGCACCTCTTCGGTAGAGATGGTTGAGACTAATGGTGGTACCTCCTCCACTATATATATAAGAAGGTGTAACTATTCCCTCCTTTTTATCCTATTTCTCATTTATATGTGACTGCATGGCTCATGCTTGATAAAATATTGTGTTCCTTGTACATTGTCAATGAGGATGCATGTGTTCATTTAATCCTATCATAATGTAGAACGACATAGGATATTGGCACATTACCACTTGTAGTCTAGGCTAGTTAATTTTACCATTTTTCTTTATCATTTTTTTCTCATCTCTCTTCCTATATAGAATTTGATAGAATAGGCTAGATTAGAAAAAGTGTGTCAAGATCACATCTAAAACAAGGATACAACCTTGGTAAATAATCCTACTGATCATCTAAGGAGCCACATCCCACACTCCTTGGACTTATTGACGATGCATCCCATGCAAGGTGTGAGCACTAAACACACCCGATAAACGTAATAGGTTGTCATTTTTCTTAGGGTGTGCAACCAAAAATGGTCCCTAGATAGTTTTGGCCACATAATAGTTAAATATCACATTCAATGTGATAAACCATATTGGTTTAACTATTACTATGATTCCAATGAAGGTCTTAGTATGCTCCTTGTTGAAACATATTCAGATATTCTCCTAACAACTCCAAGAGTTGAAGAACCCAATAGATTGGCAAATCCACTAAAAATAATCCTAGAATCATCCATTAATATAGTCCAAATATTAAGATTCTAGTGATGATTCCTATCTATATGTTTGGTTGGTGTAGCACTACCATTCACTTGGAAACCCCTTTCAAAGGATCCTAGTGTTCACAAGCATGATAATGGTGGTAAAAGTCCTAACTAAAACATGGTCTCTCATCTAAATCAACCAAATAGAAGGTTATCAACATGGAATTATAGAGGTATCTTATTCCCTTCTACTCCACCTATTATTTGGAACCCAATCCCAACATCGGCTCTAGAGTTATTGTTGTATTTTATTATAGAAGATGTGATCACACCATTAGAATATTTTCATCACATGGTAAGCCTATGTGAGATCCACAACATCAATAAGCAAGATATGGCACTGAGACTCCTAGCAGTATCCCTAAAATTCAAATCACTAGAGTCATATATAACTCTTTCTTTATGCTCAATCGAAAACTAGGACCAACTAGATGATTAGTTTGTCACAACCCACACCATTAAGAATTTCAAAAAGATATTAATTGATCTGAAGGATCAATTAATACCTTATTTACCATAGTAGCCTAAACTTAATAATGCTATCTAGCATTAATAAGTGAGTCTAATAGACATATTTGGAGGATTGTAGATCTTAATAGCCCCTATTCAAAATCTCTAATTAGACTAATTGTACTCTACAAAATTGATTTGGAGAGTTTTGAAGGGCAATTAGGGGATTTTGTGAAAGATTAATTGGATTATTGGTCTTTCGTAAAAATTAATACAATTTAATTAATTAGGTTTAATTCACCTAATTTAATACAATTAGATACTCACAAGATTTATCCAATTTTTATTGAACTAAAAAGGGCTCTAGAGTTATTAAATAATACAAGGATTATCCTATCATTTAATAAACTGTACATATATTTTTACATGGCTTCCACACATTGGTGTAAAATAAGGGGAATACTCTTCTCTTATCTCTAATACTGTCAGTTTTGTATTGTCCCTAGAAGAAGGGGACACAAAACAAACAAGATCACCCACCTTATCTCTATTTGGAACCTCTTCTACTTTTGGGGGGATTTCCTTCCACATGGATTGAGATGTCTTATTTTATTAAAGGTATCTTTTAAAATAAAAATAATAGTCACCTTTATGGTGGGATATAGGGGATAATCTTATTAAAAAGAGGCTTTGATTTTAGAAAAGAGGATAAGCTTTGGGAAGGATTAGCAAGAGCTTTGAAGGAAGAATGGGGGCTCTGGAGGTAATCAAGGAAGACTAAGAGCAGGTCACTTGGAGGGTCTAAGGAAGAGATGGATCAGGTTAGGTCTTTCTTGAATAAAATATATGTTTTTTTTATAGAAGCTGGAACTAGGTCATCTTAGAATTAACTTAGGAACATCAGTAATTGCTTGAATACTTGATACACTGTAATTATAAATCTTTCTCTAAAATATTACGTAAATTCTTTACAAAAGACAGTGTTTGAATGATTTATACCTTTGAATAATCAATGATTCCATAATATCATTCAATGAGGTTTAATTTAATTATTGCCATATATATTTAAAATCAATGATTCCATAGTATCATTCCATGAGGTTTGAGTTAATTATTTTTATGTTTATTTAAAAAATGGTTCAGCCTAAAAGGTGATAGGATAGAGCAGACCCTAGTTCAGGTGAAACAACTAGTCAAACCATTTTTGTTGACCTAATTATGACTTTGCAGAGCAAACTCGAGAACCCTTATGACTACCAGCTAGTGGTCAATTGGTAGAGGGAATATTACTCCCTATATTTCGCTATGGTACCAACTCGATGGGAATGTAGGATATTCACTATGTGGATATTATAGGTCAAACATACCAACCCAACATCTGAAGGACATTAATGGAATAGTTTAGTATTTGATTTACTCTCCTTTGCGATCGATGATTGGTTGAAGCCTTTGATGTTATACCTACTAATTTAGTCCGTGACAGTGAAGGACTACTGTGACTCTTAAAAACCTTGAAGACACCATACACGGTAATGAATTAGAAAACCTCAAGTTGAAAGCGTCTCATAATACAAATTCCATTAATAATTTAGAGGCATTTTGTGATATCATACAAATATAAAAAATGGACTGAGTGTTAGTTCACCTGAGTTAGTTAAAGATGCTGCTCTGTGTAGACTTCGCTTGGAAAACCCCTTGTAATTATTATCTAGTAACAATTTGTGTTGAAATTATACCTAATTATAAGTGTTGCTAATTGTATAGTCCTCCAGCGCTGCTTGATCTTGACCTTGCAAAACCCTATCATAGAATGAAACCAATATTGTGTTTGCCTCATCCGAAACCCTCCGTGAAGATTTGGACATTAAATTAGTTTTACATATTTAAACTAAGGTTTTGTGAGATATATTGTTGGAATCACCTTAGTTATCACTAAGGTTAATGTTAATTATAACATTGTTTTGTGTCTAAGAAAGCACTATCTACGCTCGGATAGTCACATCCAGGGAGGTCGTCTTACCTTCCTAAACAACCATCCCACATCAACAATATGATAGATGTCTTAATATTCCATGATTGGAATTTCATTCTAGGTTAATATCTATGTCTTAATTCAATCATTCCACGTTAATATCTATGCCTTAAATTAAAACATTTACCCTGACAATTATTTGATGGTCGTTGAGTGCCTCTCTTGTGTCATAACAAGTGGTATGTTTTTATTGAGCCCAGAGCAGTTGTGAATGTTGAGATACTAGCCATATGGACTTACGTTATAGATTGTGTTTTGAATTTTATTATCTATCAAAATTAAACTCCCCTTAGATATACGAAAAATAATATGAGATGAGGCTGGGTAATATTGGCTATATTATTAGTAGTAAATATATTATAAATGTGATTATGATATGAGGATAGGTAACATTGGCTATAAGTAGAAAAAACATTATAAATGTGATATGCATGTAAGTAACCATCATATTTTGAATGGGAATTACGCAGTAGTCAATATAATATAAATATGATTTAGCCTTTAAGTAGTCAATATATTATAAATGTGATATGCATATAAGTAATATTTATAATTTGAATGGAATTACGAAGTAGTCAATATAGTGTAAATATGACATGAATGTACGCAGTCATCATATTATGAGGGGGGAAATTATGAATGAGATGATATCTTTTGGTTATATCTGAAATATTAGTTTGTGAAGAAAAATTTAATGATAGACACATTAGAGTGGGTGTTATATTCATTAATATATATGAGCAATTTTTATTATAAAACTAACGGTAAACCTAGTTACAATGTTAGTAGAAAAATTATGATAAATCTAGTTATAAATGTGTAGTAAAATAGTACAATTTTGTAGACATATTTAATGTAAAATGTTCTACCAATTTTATGGATAGATTGAGTAAATTAGGTTTACACTTAATGAAATTTACAAACACACTCTAGTACAAAAGGAGGTAGTGTAGCTAAGGAAAGAATGAGCGTGGAACTAATTCATTAAGCAAATTATGGGGTTTTCTCACTCTGTTCAATCATACTATTAATAATCCTATATGACCCTTTTCTAGTTATAATTTCTAGGATGCATGGGCTGGTGAAATTGGTATGAATCTAATGTTGTATGAATGGATGGAATATCTATTATTTAGGAAATTATAATTTTTCCTCTTCATATGCTTATTATGATTACTTAGTGAATTTTCTTTATGAATAATTGAATGCATTTCAATCTTGGAGATGAATGTGGAATTCATTCTTGAAGGAATTATGGGGTCTCTCTAATATTTGATGAAACTTCTCCGTAATATGAATATGATGATCATTTCATAGACATGTGGATATAAGAATTTGTGAGATTCTTATGTATTGTATTGATGTGTTGAAAAAAATGTGAAATTCCTTATTTACAACATGATTTGAAAATGGGATGCTTTTATTTATTTATTTGTATAAATGGTTCAAATAAAGGATCCGTGGGATGCCTTTTTTTTTTAATTGTGGAAAGTGGGATGCCTTTCTATACTTGTAATTATGACAAATTTAATTTATGAAATGACAAGAGAAATATATTTTTGGAGGTTGGGTTTATTCCGTGTGAGGTTTACCAGGATATATGTTGTGTATCTTTTTTTTGTGATTAGCAACTAATATTTTATATGAATGTTACTTTTACATTTCATTATGACGTTAACTAGATATATTGTGGATGTTGCATGAGATGGTATTTAAATATTATTTACTTTCCAATGAGATGAATTTTTTTTGCATAATAGATAGGTGTTCTCAAAGATTTATGATGCCATGGTTTATATGATTTGCTTTAATGATTGTGCATGGTATTTCATTAATATGGAATTATGAATGAAAATATGTTGTAATGATTATTTTACAAACACTTGTGGATGCTTTAGTCTTTAAATAATATAGTAATGGAATGTAAAACGTGAAGTGATAATTATCTTAGCTACCTTATTGTGGAAATGAGGGTAGTTACTAAGTATTTAATATTTTATGATCCACCATGGAGGTGGATATCTAATCTTCAAGGCATTCGCTTGTGTACTAGTCTTCATGGATAGTATGGAGAAGGGTGATTCCCCTATGTGTGGGATAAACTCCTAACGCTATGGTAGAGACCATTTGAGCATTCTCATACCATGGTGGTGGTATGAGGGTTTTGTAGAAGTTGGTCACTTCTACTCAAGAGTGACTCTAACCAAGTCTTAATATCTCTTGATGATTGATTCCTTGGTAACTTACAATCCATTTGGAATATCTTCATCTTAGATCATAATTATGTCCCTCACTCGTTGAAAGATAAATATAAGAAAAAAATTAGATGGTTGAGTAGTAACAATTGGGGTTGTTATAGTTGGTATTAGAGCCTAGGCTAGCTAATGATTCTAGTGTTAGGTTCAGGCTAGAAAAATATACAAGCAAAAATAACCATAGGTTGGTTCAAATCTATTGATTATTTACTTTGAGCTATGACTATTAAAACTATTATTAACATTATGGTAGTTATTAAAATTCTAGGTTGAATGGCTATAGGCTCACCTAGAAATGAAACATTGTATAAAGTGGTAATATATTGATATTGCCTTAGGAACATAATATATTTGGTAAGTTATGAGGAGTAAGAAAAATAACCCCATTTGGAAATACAATTTTTGGAAGAAAATTGTGATAATATCTTGCGATGTGGCAAGAGTGTGAATAAGATTATATTTGGAAGTTTAATTGGGAGGTACATAAAACTTAGTCAACTTCTTGGTTGGCATGTTGAATTAACATCTAGGTTGAATAGTAGAACCTAGGAGACTTTGTATGTGGAAGTGATGACTAGTAGAAATGTCAATACACACTTTGTAAGGAAGAAGAAAATGCTTGGAGATTGCTTATGTGTAAGTCTTTCCTCCCACTATTGGAACCATTGGTGTATCCAAGTGGAAGAGCTAGGTGAACCCTCCACATATGTGGGTCTTAAGTAGTGTACCTTAGACTCTTTTGAGGACCTCACTTGGCATTTGAATCTCTCAGCTAAGCTCCCTCTTTACTTTAAGTGTTGTAAAAATGATAATAGGAGTTGATAATAAACCCTAAGAGGAATATTTTGGAGAAATTCCATAGAGGCTAAGCTCAAATATAGGTAGAGTTAACCTAGAACTTGGAAAATATCATGTAAAACCAACTAATTGGGACTGATTATGATGGGGTAAACAATAAAACAATATTTTATATTATTAATTGATTGAAGAGACTCAACAGTTTTTTAATACAAATGTGACAATTGGCTAGAGAAAGAACAAAAAAAATCCATATTTGAAATTGTATATTTTGACATGAAATTTTGGTGTGAATCATATCTGGTTCCCACCAATCAGTATCCTAACTTCACATAAGTAGTATGCCACCCGACCACCTGGGTGGTGATCAAGTTTAATAGTGTGTTATACACTATTTAATTAGGAAATAGCCCCATTACATGATGCATGTGGTATTAAAATTTGCATAAAATAAAATGGTATCAAATAGAACACCGATGGTAAAATTAAGTTAGTCCATATCTAATACAAGACTAATTGTAAATAACTAACCTCAACTACGTGTAATTTGAGTCATTAGTGGATGATTTTTGATGCGCCACACTGTGAGATGACACCTTACGAATAGAAACATGTGACTGTGACCATTGTCAACAAAGTAATAATGACCAAACTTGAAAAATGGTACCTAAGTATAAAATACCTGAATAAGTATGTACGAAACTGACTAATGGAGTCATCAAAGGGTCAATGATGGAACTTTATGTAAAGTTAAAGGTTGTAATGAAGATCCATGCATGCCACAATAATGAATTTTCAAGTGCATTGGAATATGTTATCATCTCAAGAACTGAAGAGGAATCAGGTGACCCAAGATAATTGAGATGCGTTTTGCGAAAGTGAATGAATTTTGAAATACGATTCATTGAACGAAATTGATATAATAACTATAACATCATAGTGTTGAGAAGACGGTATAGAGTTGTAACTTAGAGGATTTTTTCAACCCTGAAGAAAGAATTAATCTATCAATTACTCATGGAAATGAATACAATTTTACTTGTATTAGGGTTTACCCTATTAATATTGATGATATTTGGAGCAAAATCCATAGTATACCTCTTGATCCTTCTACTTCTAGTGGTCAATATAATGGTGCATACAATTTGAGAAAATGGTTTCTAACAGTGTTGGAATCATCTAGGGAGGCAATGTAGAGCCAAAATAAATCATACCGTTAAAGATCATCAAACCACGACACATACTAAGAACAATATTTCAAAATGCCAGGGATAAATTGGATGTTGATGACTGGCGATGGTTAATAAATATTGGTTTAGAAGGAGTGACTCATCTAGATCCATTACATGCAGATAGATGTTATCTATCATTCCTTATTGAAATATGGTATCCCAAAAGAGGGATATTATAGACACCCATTGGAGAGATGACCATCACATTAGAATATGTGTATCAAATATATCAAGTATCAGTAAAGGGATGCATAGTGATCATTGCCAATGAAGTAGCTATGAGACATATTTTGGAAAGAGTGTTTGAAGATGACTAGAGAAGTGTGAACATTGATAAGGATAGCATAATGTTTGAGTTGCATTATGTTGGGTAGACTGACACATAGACAAGCCATAATGATGGCACTCATATCAAGTGTCATTTTTCCTGAATTGATAGGTGCATGGTTTCCCTAGAATATGTTAGGGATAGTATAAGACCTAGTGGAGAGGTCAGTTGTATTTGCATGGGCTCCAAAATTATTGGCTAAGACCTATAGGGAGTTTTTTGAACTAATAACAATGAAGGGAGCAGGAATGAGTTGTAGTCTCTTACTACATATATGGTTTGAAACACATAGTTGTAGCAAGACCCCGAGGGTTACCCTATGATGAACACAAGTTTGTGGGACTAGAGATACCTTATGCATTAATGTGGAAAATGGAGGAGTGGAGAAGTAACAAACCATATGAAGGTAATAGATAATGGTTTCACTCTATTTGGGAAGATTTGTAATCCTAAGATGTGATCTAGAGGCCATGTAGAGAGGGCCTAGTATGGGCAGATGATGGAGTGCAACTCGCTCATGTGCAGTGAGCGAGGTGGTTGATTGGATGTGTTCATGCAATATGAGTATTTTTAGCATACTCAAGTATTGCAATAGTTTGGTATTACACAATGGATATCGGACTTACCCATGATTATACGAGAAAGGGGAAAAATGGAGTGATACCTCCACAAATGGAACCATTAACCTTAGAGCCTGGTGAGGTTATTTGGACATCAAATAAGGATGATTATGGTACAACCCCACATTATGATAGTTGTTGGACGACACAACAATGACAACAAGAATATACGAGAGAATATGCGGAAGACAGTAGAGAAACAACATAGGTTATTGGTATAGAAGAGGAGTTTTCACTTGAGAAGGTAGTAGAGGAATAATATCTTAGAATACATGTACCGATGTTCACACAATGACACTGAGAGGGGGGGGTGAATCAGTGTAGTTATTTAACTTCAAAACAGCAGCATTCAAAGACTGAAGCACAGAAAACTTATAAAACCAGAAGAACAAAATGAGAGCACACCACAACACACAATATAACGAGGTTCACCAATTTGGCTACTCCTCAAAAATTAACCGCTTGGACTTCAATCCAAATCCAGTCTTTGCAAAATTTCAATTTTACAACTTCTTTACCAAGGATCCACCTGGAAGGAGCACCAACCCCCGTAATTTTCTCGCCGCAATGAGATGGAGCACCAACCCCTAGTACCAAGCACCAACTTGGACTGCAATTCTAATCAAATCAAAATGACATAAAAATGTCTTCACTACTAACTCGACCCTGACTGGTCTGTAATTTTAACAACCTCTGCACAATCTCATGTCTCTCGCTTATTTCTCTATACAGACCCTCTTTTCATAAGCAATTCCCTTCTTACTGCAACAACTTCTATCTTTCTTCAACAATTTCTCTTTACAACTATTCATTTATATACATCCAATCCAGCACACAGTCGAATCATATACCCAACTGTTCGAATTCTTTTCTCCTGCAAATAAGTGGTCGTTCGAAAACGACTGTTCGAAACCCTGCAATACGACATTTCGATTTCTTGTAGTATGGCTATTTTGAATGCTGCAAACATATCTTCTCGAAAAGCATATCTCGATCCTTCATATTCGGCTCTTTGAATACAAGCAAAATGTCTGTTCGATTCCATGAGTGCGACCGTTCGAAAGCTGAAAATTTTTTTTTCGAAAACCTTTCGATAATTTATATTTGATTCTTCGAATACATGCAAACGGCTGTTCGAATGCATGACTAACACTTGTCAATCAGAATCGTAGATCTGACATCAGTTACATTTTATGTAACTGGTTGCATGATGTCTTTTATGACACGTGTCACCATGCCTGCTTTTTTGGCTTTTACCTGCCAACCTGTCGCCTGTCGCGATATCGCGACATTTTTAACTTATGCTGACGTCACCCTGAAGGTTGTCGCGAAATCATGACGTTTTCGGCTTCCAGTGGCTTTTCTTTCATCCTGTCATGAAATCGTGACACTTTTCAACTTTGTTGACGTCATCATCCTTCTTGTCACGAAATCGCGACGTTTCTGACTCTTGCCGACGTCATCATCCTCGCTTGTCACGAAATCGTGACACTTTCGGCTTCCGTACACTCTTCTTTGCCAACAGCAGCGGAAAAGGAACATGTCGCGAAATCGCGACACTTTGCTCTTCCGTACAACTCTCCTTGCCAACTCCAAAAATGGAACATGTCACGAAATCGCGACACTATGCTTCATGCAATGGCAAAATTTTTACATCTTTGTGCCTTGTGTTTTCACCTTGCCTCTTTTCATGAAATTTTGACTTGTAATATCATTGCTGCATCTTTCAGTTCTACACTTTTGACTAGTAGCGAAATCGCTACACCTTAGTTTCCCTTTGTTTCAACATGTAGCGCCATCGCTACACCTTAGTTTCTCTTTGTTTCAACATGTAGCGCCATCGCTACACCTTAGTTTCTCTTTGTTTCAACATGTAGCGAAATCGCTACACCTTCTTCTTGTGAATTTTTACTTGTGTCGAAATCGCTGCATCTCAATTTTCTTAACTTCCGATTTGTAGCGAAATCGCTACACCTTTGTTTCCATACATTTCCATGTGCTTTGAAATGCGAAACTTTAACATGCATGGAAATCGCTACTCTCTTCATTGCAAGCTCCTTTCCTCCATTTATGTCGCGAAATCGTGACACATTTTCTCTCTCCTCAACGAAAACTCGACATGTCGCGACATCGCGACATTTTGGCGTGCATTTTCTCTCTCCTACTTTTTGTCGCGAAATCGCGACACATTTTCTCTCTCCTCGAAAACTCGACATGTCGCGACATCGCGACATTTTGGCGTGCATTTTCTCTCTCCTGCTTTTTGTCGCGAAATCGCGACAAAAACATGTCGCGATATCGCGACAGTTTTCTTCCTTGTCTCTTTCTGCCAATTTCTGAATCTGGGTCACCTCTGTTTTGCTTGAAACTTTCTCGCACTTGATCTGACTGACCTCTGAACTGCATCAACTGCATCAATCTGTCTGTGTTGACAACAATGACAATACTTTCTCAATGCTTTTGCTGCACCTTGCTCAACAATCTCCCCCTTTGGAATTGTTGGCAACACACAACAACCTTGCTCAACTTCTTCTCCCCCTTTGCCAATAATACCAAAGGGTCGCTGCAGACTCCCCTGAGTCTCTGTACACCATTCTCAAGAAAATATCGTTATAGTTAGCAAAAATCATAAATATAAGCAAAACTATAAGTATAGGCATGCATGCACCCATTGAGAATGTGATCCCTAATGATAGTCAGTTCTTGGGAATTGTGACCACTCCCAACTTATTCCTAAGGTACTCAAAAACATCCTTGGGCAATGGTTTTGTGAATATATCAGCTACTTGCTCTGTAGTTGGAACAAAATCCAACTTGACCTCTCCTTTTGCAACTTTATCCTTCAAGAAATGATATCGGATTGCAATGTGTTTGGTTCTTGAATGCATAACTGGATTCTTGGATATGTTGATAGCACTAGTGTTATCACATTTTATTGATATTGGCTCTTTGAAGTGGATACCAAGATCTTTCAAAGTTTGTCTCATCCATAATATCCGTGTACAGCAAGTTGTGGCCGCAATGTATTCTCGCCTCTGCAAGTGGATAGAGAGACCGATTCTTGTTTCTTGCCGTGCCATGCTACCACCTGTCTCCAAGATAAAATGCTCCTCCACTTGTACTCTTCCGGTCATCAATGCACCCCGCCCAATCTGCATCGAATATGCAATCAAAGTGAAGTCTTTGCCTTTTGGGTACCACAACCCATAATCCATGGTACCTTTGAGGTACCTGAAGATCCTTTTTACAGCTGTGACATGAGTTTCTTTGGGACTTGCCTGAAATCTAGCAACCATGCATACCGCTCGTAGTATATCCTCGGTCTAGTAGTCATTAAATACAACAAGCTTCCAATCATAGACCCGTACATTGTTTGATCCACATCCGGAGATTTATCATCCTTGCTCAACTTGGCAGCATCGTTGTCATGGGAGTGCCGACCTGTTTATCTGTCTTCCATTGTGAACTTTTTCAGCATTTCTTTTACATATTTAACTTGAGAAATAAAAATGCCTTTTTCATTTTGATTGACCTGCAAGTCCTAAGAAATAAGAAAGTTCACCAATCATTGACATCTCAAATTCTTTTTTCATTTTAATTGATATGTCTTTGCAAGTATTCATCCATGCCGTCGCCAAATATTATGTCATCTACATAAACAACAAGAACAATAAGATGACCCTTCTCTATTTTGACATATAAGTTGCTATCCACCAAACCTTTCTTAAACCCTTGTTTAATTAGATAATTATCCAACCTTGCATACCATGCTCGGGTGCCTGTTTTAATCCATATAAAGCTTTCTTTAACCTCCAAACAAAATCTGGATTGTCACCAAGTTGGAAGCCATCTCGGTTGTTCAATGTAAACCTCTTCTTCCAGCTTTTCCATTCAAAAATGCTGATTTTACATCCATTTGATATACTTTGAAGTTTTTATGAACTCGCTAATGCCGTAAACATTCTCGATTGCCTCTAGTCCTGCTACCGGTGCAAAAGTTTCTTCAAAATCAATGCCTTCAACCTGAGCATAGCCTTTACATACCAATCTTGCCTTATTTCTGACAACCTCGCCCATCTTCATTCAATTTATTTCTAAAAACCCATTTAGTGCCAATTATGTTTTTATTTGTTGGTCTAGGTACTAATTCCTAGGTATTGTTTTTCTCTATCCGATCTAGTTCTTCATTGATTGCCTTCATCCAACTTTCATCGGTGCTTGCTTCAAGCAACATTTTTAGGTTCAATACTAGATAACAGAGAATAGTTCCTCACCGTTGTTCTTCTTGTCCGAATACCATCTCGTGGGATCCCCAATAACTGCTCACTTGGATGATTTTTCTCGCCAGCTTGCCTGCTTTAAATTTCCTGTTTTCTTCTTCTTCGATTCAGCTTTTACACCATCTCGGATCAATTTTCTGATTCTTCTCTGTTTCTTTTTCATCATCACCTTCAATGACTTCTTCATACATAGGGTAGTTTTCTTGATAAGTAGTTTCTTGTTCTCTACCTTCATCAACTTTCACATCAAGCACTTTCAACAATTTTCTTCAACCTCTTGTTGTAACATGTGTAGGCCTTGCTTTTTGTTGAGTAACCAAGAAAGATACCTTCATCGACTCTATCTTCAAATTTACCGAGGTTATCTTCAATCCGTTTTATGTAGCACTTGCCGCCAAATACTTTGAAATGTCTTGTTGTTGCCTTTCTCGCCAAACCACAACTCATAAGGTGTTTTGCTTTCATGTGGTCTCAAGATGCACCTGTTTTGAATGTAAACTCGAGCATGAACCGCCTCTTTCCAAAATCTGTCGCCTATTTTGTTTTCTCGCCAGCATTGTCCTTGCCATTTCCTGCACCGTTCTATTCTTCCTTTCTACAACACCATTCTCGCCGAGGTGTCCTAGCTCGCTGAAAACTGTCTTCTTATCCCATGTTTTTGACAAGTATTCTGCAAATTCTTCGGAGATAAACTCTCCTCCCCCGTCTGATCTTAGGCATTTAATTCTTTTTCCTGATTGATTCTCAACAAGATTTTTGAAGGTTTTAAACATCTCAAAGGCTTCCGACTTGAGTTTCGAAAATAGTACCCATGTCATTCTTGAGTAGTCATCTATACACAAACATAAAATATTTGTGTCCATTTATGCTTTCAGTTCTCATGGGTCCACATAGATCAGGTGAGAATTAGTTCTAATGGCTTGCTAGTGAAGTATTCTTTTGCTTTGAAAGTGGCTCTGGTTTGTTTTCCCTTTTGGCATGACTCACGGATGCTATTTATAGGTTTGCCAATGTTTGGTATATCTCTAACCGCTCTTTTTGAACCGATTTTTGCCGGATTGTCAAAACTAATATGCCCAAGCCTCTTGTGCCATAGCCGCTTTTCATCTTCCTCGTCCAATCAAGCATGTTCCTTCTGCAGCTTCTGAAAGTGTATACAGATTTCCAGAAGTTCTCAACCCAATGGCTATTAACTTTCCATTTTTTGTCTTTCTTACTTCACAGCCCTCCTTCTTGAAGATTACATCATGACCTCTGTCACATATTTGACTTACACTTAGCAAGTTATGCTTCAGTGCCAATTACAAACAAGACTTCTTTTGATTTTATATTGCCATCACCGATCTTGACTGATCCCTTTCCAACAATCTTTGCTCCATCATTATTTCCAAATTTCACGTAACCACCTTCATAATTCCGTAAATTCTCAAACTTTTGCTTGTCACCCGTCATGTGACTCGGAACAACCACCGTCAAGTATCCAAGGTGCTGATTTGTTCTGAGCTTTAAAAGCAGTCCTGGACAATCAAAGATTCCTTTTCTTTCCATTCTCGTTTGATAGCAGATTTTGCTACTTGTTTTGCCTTTGTCCTTTCATTAGCATGTGCCTGTTTTTCAAGAAATTTCTGGTTTTGTTTCAACCCACTTGGCTGAGATTTTCTACCCCGATATTTATTTGATGCAAAAGTGCTTCGCAGCTTTCTAGCAATATGTCCAAAATTATGACAATTATAACATTCAACTGCATAATTCATTAAAGGAGAAAAAACATTTCTGCTGGTAAAATTCCTTTGAGATACATTATGCCTGCAATCTGAAATCTTATGGCCATAAGCATTGCATTTAAAACAATAACCATAAAATGCATGATTAAACCTGGGTGCCAGTATTTGCCAGTTTGAAGTAGGAGCCATGACTCTTCTCCTCCTTGGATGTGTGACTTTTGTGAATCCATCTTTGTCAGTATTCTTCTTGAATCTGGCATTATTGTTTTCTTTTGCATGATTTGGTTTTTCTGGTTCAACCCTGATCTTTTCTTCTTTCTTTATGGGTTCTATATTCAAGTTCTTTGAATCCTTTGAAGATTCTCCTTCATCAAAGCCTAAACCAAATTTTATGCCATAAGGCCTTTGGTTATTTAACATTTTATCCAGACTTTACAAAGATTTTCTTCAAACTTATGAAAACAGCTTAATTTTCTATTCATCTCCTCTAACCGCATCCTTAACATAACAATGTCTTCCTCTAGCTTGTCGCATTCAACCTGCCTTTACAGCTTAATTGTTCATCAAGAACTTCGGACATTTTCTTGAATTCCTCTCGTCTCGTATTTTTAGATTGTTTATTATGTCTCGTGGCATTCTCTAATTTCTTTGAAAATTTCTTATTCTTCTTCCTTTCTCGCACTCAACTCTTCAAGTGCAAGGAACCAATTCTCCTTCCAAATACACTTCAACTTCATCCTTGGAATTTTCATCACCTTCCTGATTTTTCTCCTCGTTCTTTCTTCTTCAAGTGCCATGAACGGAGCTTCACCTCCTTCTTCTTCGGACTCCTCATCCGTGCTTTCTTCAGAACCGTCGACATTCTTGGTTATGAAGCTTTTCTTCTTGAAGTTGTTCTTTCTGAAATTTTGTTTCTTCTTCCAGATCACCTTTTTCTTGGTGTGAACCTTCACCATTTTTGGTTCTCTCCCGCATTGGACATTTGGCCGCAAAATGACCGACTCCTCCACAATTGAAGCATTTAAAAGGTAGCTTCCCTCTATATTTTCCTTTTCCTTTTGTGAGTTTTCGAACAAAATTGGCTTCTCGTTTCATCCAAGTGTTCCTTCATCCTCGGATTCATGTTCAGCTTTTACATTCTTGTGTGCTTTAAAAGTCGCTTCTCTCGTCTCGTAGACTTGGTTTGTCCTATTCTCATTTCATATGCTGTCAGTGGAACCATGCAACTCATCCATGCTGAAGTTGTTTAGATCTTTTGCCTCTTCTATTGTCAGAGACTTTGGAGTTAAATCTTTTGTGAAGTGTTCTCGAGAACCTTTTTCACAACAACCGCATCATCAATTTCTTCACCGAGTCCTCTCGATTGCATTAATAATTCCGTTGACTCTCAAAATATAAGTCTCTATGTTTTCATCTTCATTCATTTGCGAGTGCTTCGAACCGTGCTCGATGAGTTTGCAGCTTTGCTTCCTTAATCTTACTCTCTCCTTCATGGATGCTCTTCAGCTTTATCCCACATGTCTTTTGCTGATTTACAACTCATGACTCTTATCGCTTCACTCGTCAACAAGCCCACACATTATGGCATTCTTAGCTTTGGAGTTGTTCTCAAATTTCTTTTTCTCAGCAGTATCTCGTTGGAGGAGTAGTGGGTGCTCGTGTATCCACTATCTACGTAATCCCAAATATCATATCCCAATGCACTCGGATATGTTTGCATTCTCGAGTTTCCAGAAGGTGTAATTTGTTCCATCAAATAAGGGAGATTTATTGGATGAAAATCCTTCACCGCCTGCCATTGTTTCTTCCAAGATCTCCTTAGCTGATTAAGCTTGTACAAGGAACCTTGCTCTGATACCAATTGATGTTCACACAATGACACTGAGAGGGGGGGTGAATCAGTGTAGTTATTTAACTTCAAAACAACAGCATTCAAAGACTGAAGCACATAAAACTTATAAAACCAGAAGAACAAAATGAGAGCACACCACAACACACAATATAACGAGGTTCACCAATTTGGCTACTCCTCAAAAATTAACTGCTTGGACTTCAATCCAAATCCAGTCTTTGCAAAATTTCAATTTTACAACTTCTTTACCAAGGATCCACTGGAAGGAGCACCAACCCTTGTAATTTTCTGTCGCAACAGATGGAGCACCAACCCCTAGTACCAAGCACCAACTTGGACTGCAATTCTAATCAAATCAAAATGACATAAAAATGTCTTCACTACTAACTCGACCCCGACCGGTCCGTAATTTTAACAACCTCTCGCACAATCTCATGTCTCTGCTTATTTCTCTATACAGACCCTCTTTTCACAGCAATTCCCTTCTTACTGCAACAACTTCTATCTTTCTTCAACAATTTCTCTTTACAGCTATTCATTTATATACATCCAATCCGGCACGCAGTCGAATCATATACCCAACTGTTCGAATTCTTTTCTCCTGCAAATAAGTGGTCGTTCGAAAATGACTGTTCGAAACCCTGCAATACGGCGTTTCGATTTCTTGTGGTATGGCTGTTTTGAATGCTGCAAACATATCTTCTCGAAAAGCATATCTCGATCCTTCATATTCGGCTCTTTGAATACAAGCAAAATGTCTGTTCGATTCCATGAGTGCGACCGTTCGAAAGCTGAAAAAACTTTTCGAAAACCTTTCGATAATTTATATTTGATTCTTCGAATACATACAAACGGTTGTTCGAATGCATGACTAACACTTGTCAATCAGTAACTGCAGATCTGACATCAGTTACATTTTATGTAACCGGCTGCATGATGTCTTTTATGACACGTGTCACCATGCCTACTTTTTTGGCTTTTACCTGCCAACCTGTCGCCTGTCGCGATATCGTGACATTTTTAACTTATGCTGACGTCACCCTGAAGGTTGTCGCGAAATCGCGACGTTTTCGGCTTCCAATGGCTTTTCTTTCATCCTGTCGCGAAATCGCGACACTTTTCAACTTTGCTGACGTCATCATCCTTCTTGTCGCGAAATCACGACGTTTCGACTCTTGCTGACGTCATCATCCTGCTTGTCACGAAATCATGACACTTTCGGCTTTCGTACACTCTTCTTTGCCAAAGCGAAAAAGGAACATGTCACGAAATCGTGACACTTTGCTCTTCCGTACAACTCTCCTTGCCAACTCCAAAAAAAATGGAACATGTCACGAAATCGCGACACTATGCTTCATGCAATGGCAAAATTTTTACATCTTTGTGCCTTGTGTTTTCACCTTGCCTCTTTTCATGAAATTTTGACTTGTAATATCATTGCTGCATCTTTCAGTTCTACACTTTTGACTAGTAGCGAAATCGCTACACCTTAGTTTCCCTTTGTTTCAACATGTAGCGCCATCGCTACACCTTAGTTTCTCTTTGTTTCAACATGTAGCGCCATCGCTACACCTTAGTTTCTCTTTGTTTCAACATGTAGCGAAATCGCTACACCTTCTTCTTGTGAATTTTTACTTGTGTCGAAATCGCTGCATCTCAATTTTCTTAACTTCCGATTTGTAGCGAAATCGCTACACCTTTGTTTCCATACATTTCCAGCTGTGCTTTGAAATGCGAAACTTCAACATGCATGGAAATCGCTACTCTCTTCATTGCAAGCTCCTTTCCTCCATTTATGTCGCGAAATCGCGACACATTTTCTCTCTCCTCAGTGAAAACTCGACATGTCGCGACATCGCGACATTTTGGCGTGCATTTTCTCTCTCCTACTTTTTGTCGCGAAATCGCGACACATTTTCTCTCTCCTCAGTGAAAACTCGACATGTCGCGACATCGCGACATTTTGGCGTGCATTTTCTCTCTCCTGCTTTTTGTCGCGAAATCGCGACAGAAAACATGTCGCGATATCGCGACGCTTTTCTTCCTTGTCTCTTTCTCGCCAATTTCCCGAATCCGGGTCACCTCTCGTTTTGCTTGAAACTTTCTCGCACTTGATCCGATCGACCTCTGAACTGCATCAACTGCATCAATCTGTCTGTGTTGACAACAATGACAATACTTTCTCAATGCTTTTGCTGCACCTTGCTCAACATGTACGTCATCGAGTAGAAACCGAAGTAGGTCCATCAGATATCACAAAAGATGATCCAATAAGGAAAGTACAACACGAAGTGGAAACTTTTAAGGAACAAATACGACTGTTAGAGACCCAACAATTGGATCAAGAAGGTGAATTGGTAAAAAAAATATTGAGGTTGGATATCGAGACAGATGTTGCAATTGTAGAGTAAGATAGGCTCTGAATGGAGTTAGCACAAATGCATAACTGGAGGGATACAGCAGTAGCAACCCTACATGCAAAGAATGCACAACTACGACAAGCAAGAGAAGACTATAAAGATGCATTCTTGGCATCCTATTTGATGCATTGGTGAGCTATGGTTTGCTCATCCCATCGTAACTAGTTATTAGTGCACAACATGGGTGTGGGATAACAAATCAAACAACTCAAGTAACAACACACGATAGAGATCGAGCAATTTTCCCAGCAGTCTATCAAATAGGAGGTGTAGACACAACACAAAGTGGTGAAAGGACTGAGGAACAACAACCTTGAGATTATTTCATTGGGCATAAAGCCACCACTTTGTAGGCCATAAGGATGTATAGTATGTATGCCAAGAAATTGGGTAAAATGTAATCAATAAACATTTGGATTATATACTTTTGTTTGTATGTTTCTAATATTTTTGAGTAGAAATAGATAACGAATTATTCTGTGTTTATGATGAAAATGATAAACAAATTTAATTAATTAGAAAACATGAATGTAAATATTCTAGATCTGGAAGAATGGGTACGGAGTCCATTATTGGAGGAGGTATGGCAATCCTCCATGGTTTTATGATGGCTAAATATGTAGACTAGGGGACATCGAGGATGATGCACTGGTGATAAAAAAAATAGGTTTGTCAAAGAGAATCTTAGGGTATATGAGTATCCTAAAGTGAGATTTCTAATATTATTTTCTTTATATTTGATGACATATGTTTCTATCAAGTTAACTCATGGTAAGGGTTAACAAGTCATAGGTCGATACTTGTTTGTGAGAGTTTTGATGAATCTAATTAGACTTATTGTGTCTAACCTATTACATTAAAATAATTGCATGTCATCTCTATGAAAATATTTTGTAAATTTTATTATTGCAGCACTCTAATTTAGTTGATTATGCAGTGATAGATGTTTCAAAGTTGTGATTTTATGATGATATTTATGTATTGATGATGTTTCAATACTTATTGATTATGCACTATGGATGTTTTATTGCTTCAAGGATATGATATTGCTAATGTTTTATATTTTTGCAGGACCAGGTACTCTCGTGGATGGACAATACTACCCACCACCAGGAACGAGACGCTGAAAATGAGAAAAATGATGATGGTTCAATTTTTTTTGTAATGGATTAGGGCTATTTTTATTACTTTTATACATCATCTATGCTAGGAATTATGAGAAACACAGAGGACTATGTTTAGTCCTAGGTGACATTATGTCACAGCCCACACCATTAGGATTTTCAAAAATATATTAATTGATCCAAAGGATCAATTAATACCTGAGTTACCATAGTAGCCTAACCTTGCTAATGTTGTCTAGCATTAATAAGTGAGTCTAATATATGTATTTAGAGGATTGTATATCATAATAGCCCCTATCCAAAATCCATAATTAAACTAATTGTACTCTACAAAATTGATTTGGAGAGTTTTGAAGGGAAATTAAGGGATTTTTTATGGTTTGGGATTTTGTGAAAGATTAATTGAAGAATTGGTTTTTTGCAAAAATTAATACAATATAATTAATTAGGTTTAGTTCACCTAATTTAATACAATTAGATACTCACAACATTTTTCAAATTTTGATTGGACTAAAAAGGGCTCTAGAGTTATTAAATAATATAAGGAGTATCCTATCATTTAATAAACTATGTATACCTTTTTACATGGCTTCCACACATTGCTGGAAAATAAGGGAAATACTCTTCTCTTATATCTAATAGTGTCAGCTTTGTATTATCCCTAGAAGAAGGGGACACAAAACAAATAAGATCACCCACCTTATCTCTATTTGGACCCTCTTCTACTTTTTTGGGGATTTCCCTCCACATGGATTGAGATGTCTTATTTGATTAAAGGTATATTTTAATATTAAAATAATAGTCACCTTTATGGTTGGAGATAGGGGATAATCTTATTAAAAAGAGGCTTTTATTTTAGAAAATATGATAAGATTTGGGGAGAATTAGCAAGAGCTATGAAGGAAGCATGGGGGCTCTAAAGGTAATCAAGGAAGACTAAGAGCAGGTCACTTGGAGGGTCTAAAGAAGATATGGATTAGGTTGGGTATTGAGGATTATGAGCAAGTCACTTGGAGGGTCTAAGGAAGAGATGGACCAAAGTTGGGTATTTATTGCATAAATATATATATATATATATATATATATATATATATATATATATATATATATATATATATATATATATATATATATATATTATGGATATAGTTGGAACTAGGTCATGTTGGAATTAAATTAGGAACCTCGGTAATTGCTTGTCTTGCATGTCTTTTTTGATACGTTGTAATTGTAATTCTTTCACATGAATACTTGATACGTTGTAGTTATAATTCTTTCTCTAAAATACTATGTAAATGCTTTACAAAAGATAGTGTTTGAATGATTTACACCTTTGAATAATAAATGATTCCATAGTATCATTCAATGAGGTTTGAGTTAATTATTTCTATGTTTATTTAAAATATGGTTTGGCCTGAAAGGCCATAGGATAGAGTAGACCCTAGTTGAGGTGAAATAACTAGTCAAACCATTTTTGTTGACCCAAATATGACTCTGCAGAGTAGACGCAAGAACCCTTATGACCACCAGCTAGTGGTCTATTGGTAGAGGAATTATTAATCCTTATATTTCTCTATGGTGCCAACTCATCGAGAATGTGGGATATTCACTATGTGGAGATTGTATGTTAAACATACAAAACCCACATCTGAAATACATTAATGGAGTAGTACAGTATTTGATTTAATCTCCTCTACAATTGATGATTGGTTATATCCTTTGATGTTAGACCTACTGATTCAGTCCTTAACAATAAAGAAATAAGTATAATATCTACTGCAACTCTTAAACCCATGAAGACACCATACATGGTAATGAATTAGCAAACCTTAAGTTGAAAGTGTCTCATAATATGAATTCCATTAAAAATTTAGAGGAATTTTTGTGATATCATACAATATAACCAATGGACTGAGTGTTAGTTCACTTGAGTTAGTTAAAGACACTCCTATGTGTAGACTTCACTTGGAAAAATCCCTATAATAACTATTTGTAGTGGGCAACTATACATTATGTTGAAATTCTACCCATTTATAAGTGTTGCTAATTGAATAGTCCTCCATCACTGCTCAACCTTGACCTTGCAGAACCCTATCATAGAATGAAATCGATATTGTGTCTACCTCATCCAAAATCCTCCATGAATATTTGGACATTAAATTAGTTTAATATGTTTAAACTAAGGTTTTGTAAGATATATTATTGTAATCACATTAGTTATCACTAAGGTTTAGGTTAAAGATAATGTCGTTTTGTGTGTCTAAAAATGCACTATCTGCGCTTGGGTAGTCGCATCCAAGGAGGTCATATCAACCTTCCTAAACCACCATCCCACATCAACAATGTGGTAGATGTCCTATGCCTTAAATTGAAGGGTTTACCCTTACAAAATTGACCATCATTCGATGGTTGTGGAGTGCCTCTCTTGCATCATAACAAGTGGCATGTTGTTATTGATCCTAGAGCAGTTGTGAAATTTGATATATTGGCCATATGGACCTACGTGATAGATTGTATTTTGAATATTTTCTATCTATCAAAATTAAATTCCCCTCAGATATGCAAAAACTAATATGATATGAGGTTGGGTAATTTTGGTTATAAGTAGTCAATATATTATAAATGTGATTATGATATGAGGTTGGGTAACATTGGCTATAAGTAGTAAATACATTATAAATATGATATGCATGTAAGTAACCATAATATTTTGAATGGGAATTGCATGGCCTATGGTGATCCCCAGTTTGTTATTCCACTTTCCAAGCCTGTGCGGGATGCTATTATCTTGTGTATTTCTTGGTCCTTCCTGGATGGGATATTCCTTTTTCTATGGATTCTCTACTCCATCCTGCTTTTTAGGGTGGTTTTTTATTTTGCATTTTTGGTTTTTCGATGTTACCTTCTCAGTTTCTAGTTTTTTCCCTGCATGGGTTTGTGCTTTTTTGTAATTTCCCTTCTTACGAGGGTTTCTTCTTTTTCCCATTGTTTGGGATATTCAAATTAGTGGTTGGGTGGGTGTGTTCAATTTTTAAAAATTCTTGATTTTTTCTATTCTCATTGGGTGGGCTGTTCAATTTTATGGTTGGGTGGGACGTTCTTTTTTCCTACTTCGAGCACGTTTTTATGCACTTTTCTTGAAGGCTTTCCTTAAAGCCTTTGCTTAGGCCTTTCCTCAGGCCTTTACTCAGGCCTTTCTGGTGGCATTTTTTGTGGCCTTTCTTGTGGTCCAATGACCTATTGTAATAATTTTTTGGGCCCTTTCAAAACCCCTTTTAATGAAATATAACTTACCAAAAAAATATTTTGAAGGGGAATTATGAAGTAGTCAATATAATAAAAATATGATTTAGGATTTAAGTAGTTAATATATTATAAATGTGATATGCATGTAAGTAACCTTTATAATTTGAATGGGAATTATGAAGTAGTCAATATATTGTAAATATGACATGAATGTAAGCAGTCATCATATTATGAGGGGGAAAATTATGAATGAGATGATATATTTTGGTTATATCTGAACGACTAGTTTGTGAAGAAAAATTTAATGATAGACACATTAGAGTGGGTGCTATATCCATTAATATATAGGATCCATTTTTATTAGAAAATTTATGGTAAACCTAGTTACAAATGTGTATTATGGTACAAACTTGTAGACATATTTAATGTGAACATTTTTACCAATTTTATGGATAGATTGAGTAAATTATATTTACACTTAATGGCATTTACAAACACACTCTAGTACAAAATACGGTATTTTAGCTAAGGAAAGAATGAGTGTGGAACTCATTATTTAAGGAAATTATGGTATTTCCTCATTGTGTTCGATCATATGATTAATGATCCTATATGACCCTTTTCTAGTTATGATTTCTAGGATGCATGGGCTGGTGAAATTGGTATGAATATGATGTTGTATGAATGGATGGAATATCTATTCTTGAGGAAATTATAAGTTTTCCTCTTCATATGCTTAGTATGGCTAATTAGTGAATTTTCTTTATGAAGAATTGAATGCATTTCAACCTTGGATATGAATGTGGAATTCAATATCGAAGGAATTATGGGGTCCCTCTTTGATATTTCATGAAAATTCTCTATAATATGAATCTGATGATCATTTCATAGACATGTGGATATAATAATTTACAATGTATTGTATTGATGTGTTGAAAAAAAGAAATGTGGAATTCCCAATATGATTTGAGAAAGGAACAATTTGATTCTTTAGTTGTATATATGGTTTAGATAAAGGATTCGTGGGATGCCTTTCTATACTTGTAATTATGACAACTTTAATTTATCAAATGAGAGGAGAAACATATTTTTGGAGGCTGGGTTTATTCTTCGTGAGGGTTCCTATGATATATGTTGTGTATATTTATTTTCTGGTTTGCAACTGATGTTTTATATGAATGTTACTTTTAATTTTCATTATGTTTTAACTAGATAGATTGTGGATGTTGCATGAGATGGTATTTAAATGTTATTTACTTTCCAATGAGATGATGTTTTACTGCATAATAGATATGTATTCTCAAATATTTATGATGCAATGGTTTATATGCTTTGCTTTAATTATTGTGCATGGTATTTAATTAAGATGGAAATATGAATGAAAATATGTTGTGATGATTATTTTACAAACACTTGTGGATGCTTTAGTCTATAAATACTATAGTAATGGAATGTAAAATGGTAATTAGTTTAGTATGTTTCGAGTTGGAGCTCGAAGGGGTTGAAGCCTAGGGATTGTAATCCATGTTTGAGTTGGAGCTCAAATAGAGTTCTTACATTATGAGTTGTAGCTCAAATGTACATGTGAAATTAAAGCTCACATGATGATGTAAAAGTAATTCATGATAATGTAACTAATGAAATAAAGTGTATAATAGAAGGGATACCTTAGATTAGAAATGTGTTCAGTAGATAACAAGATCTAATAAATATTATGAATGAGAGGGGAATATAATTGTGCTTAAGATGATTATTCCAAGGCCTATGTAAGTTTATCACATGGAGTGATAATTATCTTAGTTACCTCATTGTGGAGATGAGGGTAGTAACTAAGTATTTAAGATTCGATGATCCACCATGGAGGTAGATATCAAATCTTCAAGGCATTCACTTGTGTACTAGTATTCATGTATAGTATGGAGAAGGTCAATTCCCCTATGCATGGGATAAAATCCTAACATTAGGGTAGATACCATTTGAGCATTCTCATACCGTGGTGGTGGTATGAGGATTTTATAGAAGTTGGTCACTTCTACTCAAGAGTGACTCTGACCAAGTCTTAATATCTCTTGATGATTGATGCCTTGGTAACTTACAATCCATTTGGAATATCTTCGTCTTATATCATAATTATGTCCCTCACTCATTGAAATATAAATATAAAATAAATAAAATTCTAGATGGTTGAGTAGTAACAATTGGGGTTGTTACACAGTTGGTGGATAGATCTAGGGAGAAGGTAGATAGAGCATCCTTATTAGACTAGTTTATGACTATCAAATATTTTCCCATGGAGGCAATGGAGGATTTCAATACCCAGTTTCACAAAACTTGGTATATAATTTTGGACAACATTTGACCTCCCAATTATAACACCTATATACTAACTCAAGTATTTTCACTCATAGATTTCCATGATGATAAAATCCCAAGGAGGAGACTCCTTACCAATAGCCTACTAGTTATCCATCCAAGTGAAGAAGGATCTCATCTAGATAGGATAGTTACCACCCAAGTCGCCAATGTTGTCACTACCAAATATCTAGCCCACCACTTTTGAGCCTACCCAAGACATAATCCCAGTTATAATAATTGTTACTTCATATCCTACCTCAAATTCTTGACCCCTAGATGATATAGATGAACTAAAGAGAAAGATCAGATCCCTATTAGAAGAGGTCCTAGACCTAAGGAAATAGAAAAACAAACAAAGGTTTAAATATTAGTCATCCAAAACCTCAATATTATGGAACCCCTTGTAGTAGATACCAACAATCGCAATACCCAATTCAGGAGAACAACCATCATGAGAGACCCATACCATTGTAATAGATCCCTCTTGACTATGTCAAGGGTATTATCCTTGTATAGATAAGTTGTGCAAAGGGGTTCATCACATGGTTTATGTAATCTTACCCACACAATGCCCATCTCAAAGGTATTTTCTAGTCATCCATAATAGTGCTAGTGTTGCATTTTAAGCTAAACTATATCAAACTATCATAGGTCCCAATATAATTAAGCCACAATATCTTAGGTTGAAATATCAATAATCAAGAGTAGAATTAAATATATGAGCAATCAAATATATATAAACTAGCCAATATAAATAAAATAAAATTCACTATAATATCAAATATGAATGTAAATGGATAAAATCATTCATGTACAAGAATGAAGAAAACTTACAAAGAAACTGCTTAAAATCTATATACAAGCTTTATGATGAATGCTTATTATGGTGTTTGCTATAGATTGTTTTTATGTACACTATATGGAGCTTTGTATCCATAATATAGACATAGAAATGTGAATTTTTAATATTTATCTATTTCACTCTTCACATATTTGAGAGTTGCAACCTTTCCTATTCTTGACCTTTGGCTTCTGATATTGCCACTTGTATACTAGACTTTTTAATCTCTTCTTACATGCATACTTTAACTCTATTACACTTGCACACTTTTAAATGAATCTTACTCTCCTACATGCACTCATGATACTAGACACTTGTACACATCCTCACATTACATATTTGTATACTTACATAAATGATACTTGTGCATATCCTGCATAATACAGTCTTACATGACACTTGTGCATATCCTACACATAGAAGCTCACATAAAGGGTAAATAAATCACTCATTTAAACTATAGACATAATCCCTAATCTATTACATATTTATATTTGTACTATAAAAGTACCATGGGGGTACATTAGCATATACCAAATAATGTAATATTCTATAACACCCCCCTATATTACATTATTTGATTATTGAAGACTTTAGTCTTCAATATTCATCTTCATATTTAGGTATCCTTGTATTATTCATGAATATCTACTTCTCTAGAATCTTCTTCATCATCTTTAATCATGAGTTCTTTAGTCTTTTATTCTTCATTATATTTTTCATGACCTTCTTGAGCTTGCTCTTTATCTTTGATATCTAGTTCATATGCTTATTTCATTTTTACTTTCTTGCAATATTGATGTTATCCTATAATTTTAGAAGATTCACTTAGAGCATCATAATAATTTCCTAATTTTTATGAGCTTGAAATATCAATATCATATGCAAAATGAAATATTGTTTTCTGAGATGATTCACTTGATTCAATTGTGTCATTGATCAAACTCTATTTTTCTTTTTATATTTTTTATCAACATTTTTTTCTTTTTATTTTCATGATTATGAAGTAATGCTATATACATTATACTACCTATATCAATAGGTATTGAAATAACATCTAGTGAATTACCAATTTCTTCAACAAGCTTTGAATGTGTATAATACTCAAATATTTCAAAATTGTCATTCATTGTTTCTCTATACATGAATTGTATTGCCATATATAGCTTGCCCTTAGGATTTTAAATAAATTTACCAATTTCAAACTTTATAACTTTCAGTTTTTTTCTTTTTTATTATGAACTTCATATTTTCTTCCATACTAATCAAGTATTGTAATTCAATGATCCAATCCCTTTGAAGTTGAAATTCTTATTGCTCCAAAGTTGATAACAACTTGAAATTTAAAATATATACTCAAATAATAATTTTTCAAATTTTAAATATATTTTAAACCTTTGATGTAGCAATCCTTTTAAATCCCTACTAAATTAAATTTGCAAAATTTTAAATATCTTCAAATTTTTAATTTTCTCCATATTTAAAATCTTCAAAAAAACTTAAATAACTTCAAACCAAATTTCTTCAAATTTCAAAAACTTCAAATTCTAACAAAACCAAATCTTCAAACCTTTTAACTCGTCAAATTTTAAAAACCAAATATTCAATTCTTCAAGACTCGGATATTAAACTTTAAGCTTTCCAAAAACTACTAACTCTTCAAAATTTAAAAATCAATTCAAATTCAAAAGCTTAAATCCTAGTAGAAATCCTTATCACTCCAAAACTTAAATAAATTCAAATATTTCAAAAACTAAACGTGATATAAATAAATTGCAAAAGTAAAAAGTAGAAAAACCTTATAACTCCCCCTAAAATTTAAATTCAATTCTATTTAATTTTCCCTCCAATGTGAAAGGTCGTAAGCTTCTTCAATGCACTCAAAAATTAAAACATATTTATGCCATAATTTTGTGATGTATTAATGTTACTTGCTAGGTATTATGGCTCTATATTTAGTGCTCATGTCAACCTACCATATTTTGACTACTACACTTATAATAATTTATTAACACTCAAGTTAAGTGTGCAATATGTCACTCTATGCAATTCTTAAGTTTCTTCAGATCTCTAACACACTCAGGATCCTTGGATATATGGCACTTTATGCTTCTGTATGGTTCTCAATGCAACTCTCAAGTTTCTTTATCTCATTTTTCTAAGCATTCTCAGGATCCATTGAAAATATGTTGCTCAAGTTTTATTGGAGTCTCTTATATAGAATTGTACTTATGTACCTTTGTAAGTGGTGCTCTAATAGTGTTCTTCTCTGAATGACTATGTCATATTATCTAGAATATTGGAATACATTCTATTAATGCTTATAGATTTTGTATCTAGCACTCTAAATGCACTCGAGTATGGATAATTTTTAGAGCTTATGTAGTCTATAGGTTAGTGCTTCTAGACAATGCTCAAAAGACATTTTGTTTAGTATTTATCTAGTATTTATGACTCTTTGATTAATATTGCTTCTATAGCCTTCTATACAGTGCTCTACTAGAAATTATAGTTCTATTATATCCTCTAATAATTGCTCATTAATTTTTCTAGATATTTCTCTTAGATATCACTTATACCTTATGTTCTGATAGCTTTTTTGGATAACACTTTTGATAGTTCTTACTCAATGGTAACCTTTGAATAATAGTGCCCTTTATAGTAAAATATTCTCATTTTTATTTCTTTTAAATCAATCAAATGCTCTTAGAAATATTTAAAAATATATTCACAACCAAGATTGAAATGCTATAATAATATTAGTCAACTTGATCCTTTCGATTTTTTTATTATCCAAAACTTCAAATTCTCTCTATACCTCTATATTTATTTATTTGTGGATGATTCTTCTTTGTACTTCTATGTATTGTTCTCTTATATATTCTTAGGAAGCTTAGATGCTTCTCTTATTTGGAAGATTTAATATTTCTCTATTCTTATGTAAGTTATGATGCTTCTCAATATATGGAAGCTTTGATGTTTCTCAATCATCTATAATCTATCTTTGATGTCTTAGGTCAAACCTACAAACAAAAATGATTCTCCTCTTTTTTAGAGAATCCAACTATTATCAAGATGACTTTGAATTTCCCCTCATGTCCAATTTTTTTTATTTGGACCTTAATAAATTTTGGTTGAGTCATTGTCTTCATTGGTTTTCCTTGAACCAAGTGGAAAGACCCTAGCATCCAAATCAATGTGACTTTTACTTATCCCCGTAATATCTACTCAAATAGACCTTTAGAAAATAGAGTCCAAGCCTTCAGTACTTTTATAATGGATAGAATCCAATATTATGGTGGCTCTAAAATATAACTCTATCAAGAGTGGATAGAGGTAAGTGGTAAATTTGATATCACTATTGGATTTTAAGCCAAAATATCTCAAAATATCATGGATCCCAATATAATTAAGCCACAATATCTTAGGTCAAAATATCAATAATCAAGATTAGAATTAAATATATGAGCAATAAAATATATATAAACTAGCCAATGTAAATAAAATAACATTCACTATATTATCAAATATGAGTCTAAATAGCCAACATTATTCATGTACGAGCATGAAGAAAAATTACAATAAAATTGCTCAAAATATGTATATAATATTTATTATGAACACTTGTTATGGTGATCACTACAAACCATTTTTCCTTACATTGTATGAACATTTATCTCCATAATATAGACATATAAATGTGACTCTTAAATACTTATATATTGCACTCCTCACATATCCGGTAGATGCAACCTTTTCTATTTTTTACCTTTGGCTTCACATATCGCCACTTGTATACTAGACTCTTCACTCTCTTCTTACATGCATACTTTAACTCTATGACACTTGCACATTTTTACATGACTCTTAATCTCCTCCATGTACTTCTAATATAATACACTTGTGCACAGTCTCTTAATACACACGTGCACTCTTACATGACACTTGTGCATTTCTTGCACATTACACTCTTACATTACACTTATGCATATCCTACACAAATACTTACATAAAGGAAAAATATAAATCACTCATCTAAACTATATATAAAAAACCTAATATATTACAAAATTACATTTGTACCATAAAGGTACCATGGGGGTACATAATTAGCATGTACCAAAAAATATAATATTCTCTAGTAGCTAGGAAAAGGGGTGCTCATTAAGGCACTAACCCACTTTTAAAGGTAGGGATGTAAGCTCAATGCCAACCTGGCTACTTACCATCCACCTACATCCCAAATGTAGTCTACTTAGGTTAGGTTATGGTATTCTAGAAGGATAAATAATCACATATAGAAACTGATCGAATGGTCACACTAAACATCGAATGAGAACTTGGTCCAACTAGACTTCAAGGCACCAACTAGGCTTGAGATGATTGGAAGATTTTTGTAAAGCAAACCAATTAGACAAAGAGGGGCTACCATTTCCATGGACATGTTGAACTTTTACCTACCAATTTTTTTATAGCCACTAAACATTATACTTTGGGACTCCCAAAGACTCTCTGGTTGACTAAGGATGGGTCTGAATCATAATTATTATTGAGCAGCACACTAGAGGAGGATTCGAAGAAAATATTGGTAGATCATGGGAACCAAAGAAACTAGAGACCATGCAAGACCCTAGTCTAGAAATGCAATAGGATAATCTAGAACTCTTCCATATCACACTAGTCTATGGTAATGAGATAATACATGATTGCATGATCAACCCTACGATTGGTTTCCTGACAACTCCAAGAATAGTGGTAGAGGAAATCAAGCATGATTTTTAGTCAACCAATAGGGAATCAGTGTAGTGGGATAAGGGCATAGTATGATCTTATTGGATTACAAAAGAACCTGGATCTATGGTTCCCCAATATGCCATAATGATTAATTTTGCAACATCATTTGGCACATGCTTCCTAGATGACTTCACCACTAAATTGGAAGGTTGTTTGTAGATAGAGTAAACATGGTAGATTGGAATATAGAGGACATCGTAATGATTGATGGTCTAGTAGAATTTATCCTTCTACTATCAGACTCATCGAACATCAAATGGGTCTACAATAAAAAAGTGAGTGGCCAAAATTAAAGGATTCCCTAAATAAAACACATTTGGTCAAGAGGATAAAGCATCAGATTTTTTAAGTTTGAGATCCTAGTTTCAACAAATCTTTGGCACATGTAGACATGGGATAGCATTTGGGAGAAATATGAACCATCGATTCATATTAGGCCTATATATATATAAGTATTTATTTTCTAACAACTTTATCTAGGTATTGTAGGATACAAGAAAATATAGATTTATATCCATAATATTAACATGCTTGAAGGATAGCTTGTCTAAGGCATGACATGAGAACAAGCCTTCTCAAGATTACCATATGAGACCATCTAATCTAATTATGAATAGCCACCACTAGTAGACATTAGATAAAATAAAGGATGATGGCATCTTCACTATCTAGAAATGAAGTAAAGAGTCCTATCACATCTTCACTATCTAGAAATGAAAGGTTGGGAGTGCTTCCATTTTCTTAAGTTTTAGAAAGCCTTAGAATTTTCCCTCTCTTTATGAATCCATGCCCAATAGATAAGGCCCTTATTTTTGGGTTTCTTATATCTTGCTAGAAATATATCCCCAATGAGTCACCAAAGTTGTAGTGAAGGATTACTACACTTGGAAAATCATACTAAAAAGGTAATTTTTATTTAAGTGTCATCTAAAGCCAACTATGAAAAACAAGATGAACAAGTCTAAGGTCCATACAATGTATGAAGTAACTAACATATAAATACCATCAAAAGCATAATAAAAAAAATCCTCCATCATAAATTGATGCTAAATCTAAAGCTCCCTACACCATGAAGCTTAGCTAATCAACCATATTAAAATGTCAATGATTCAAAATCCTTTTCAATTGTAGCTAAGGCAAATTCTACATGAGCTAGAGTCCCAAAATATTTATAGTGGTATCTTAAGGGGATCCACCCTTAAATTATTTTACCCCATATATCACATAAGGACTCTTCTTCTTCTAAAAATGGAAGGGTCACATGCATGGCTCTATTCCATGCATGACTCTTGATGGTGTGTGTAGCTCCTGATTGTGATCACAAGTTATCATTAGTTAGCAACGTTAGGGAATACAACTTATTAACCATAGAGGAGGGAGGGATATTTGAGGTGACTATATTGGAAAGTGGAAATAAAATATTATGTTTCTCCCTCAAGAGGAACTTAACACTTAAGGAACTATGGGAGATAGAGCATCTTGAATATTTCAAGTTGTGAAACCTCTACAAAACCCCTAAGCCTTGTTGGCCCCTATGAAGGTCACCCTGATGATATATGGATAAGAAGTGGTAGAAATAATAAGAGAAAAAACTATAGGATAATTATGCCTTAGCCACACCCATCACATATAAATATCTTGTAGCCCTAGTCACCATAAAAACACCAAAAATGAAGAAAAAAATATGTTAATTATGAAGGACATCCCTCTGCATCAAAAGACACATAAAAAGGTAAAAACTAAAACCTCAAGTGATGTAAATAGGACTTCATAAAAGGATTTAGTTAGGATGTAAAGGGATAATATCATCAATCATCACTAGGTAGCCACACTAACCCAAAGTGACCAAATGCAAGGGAAGGGGTGGTGATACAGTTCCAGTATTATCACTCCTAGCAAGTAGACATGATACCCTAGATGATATTTGTAGTATTTAAAATGATGACATGGAGGTGGCCCAAGGAGAAACACCAAGACCAATAACATTGATAGATATAGATCCCAAAGTTCTAATCATGATGGGTCTCTAGCATGAGCAATCAAGTAGAATGACATGAAAAGAACTGAGCCCCATCAAACCAACTTGTTGATGGTATATATGACTATGGATATAGAGACCTCGAGATCACCTAAAATTAATGGTAAAAGCCCAAGAAATTTTTGAATTATATAATTTTGAATTCCTACACATGTTTTGGGGGTAAATCCTCTCATTGTTTCTCTTATAAATACCTTATTTTTCTTCATTATAAAAGGTTGGGAGACTGTTGTATTTATGTCTAGTATTTGGCTCTATATCAAGTCTTTCTTTCACCTTTCTTATGTA
Organism: Wollemia nobilis; assembly: GCA_028583015.1. NCBI lineage: Eukaryota > Viridiplantae > Streptophyta > Pinopsida > Araucariales > Araucariaceae > Wollemia > Wollemia nobilis. The sequence continues at coordinate 6,658,596 of JAQPPZ010001808.1, forward strand.
TTAAGACCTAGCTTGAACCCTGAGCCATTTTATTGATAAGATTTAAGCCCATTTCTTAAACATGATTGTAATTTGGTTATCATATATATAATAAGCTATGGATATTCATTCCTTTCTATCTTGTTTCTCATTTATATGTGATTGTATGTTTTGTGCTTGATGAAGACTATGTTCCTTGTATGTTTTCAATGACAATGCATTTATTCATTTAACATTGTCATAATGCAGAAAGACTTAGGATCTTGGTACATCTCCACCCATAGTCTAGGCTAGTTATTTTTAAGACTTTTCCTTATTGTTTTCTTCTCATACTTTTTCCTAGACAAAACCTACTAGACTAGGTTAGATTAGGAAAAGTACTTCAAAATCTTATCCATACAAGGAGCCAACCTTGGTTAAAAATCTTGGAGGTCATTTAAGAATCCATGTCCCATTCTCCTCAAACTTTCCAAATGTGTGCTCCATGCAAGATGTGAGCACCAAATGCACCTAGCACTTGTAATATGTGGTCACTATGTGTAGGACACATGATAAAAACTAGTTCCCAAACAATTTTGGTCGTCCAATAGATACCACTAAAAGAGATAATCTATTGGGAGTAAAAATAATTTACCTCATTTAATTCTTACCTTAATAATTTTTTATAACTAGGATCTAGAGGCACCATTTTAAATATCTTTTGGCCATTTTAGAAAGTAATAACTACATTTTTTGGTACTCCATTTTTCTTGTGAATTTGTTCTACTATTAATAGAAATAACATTCATAATATTCACTTATTGATTGTGTCATTGATATTTCAATTTGTGAATTCAAAATGATTCTAGTTTTTCCCTTTTACATTTTTTTAGTCCCTTCATCTATTATGTATGATTATGTATAGGTTATATCATATGATGTCATACTATTTCCTCTATATGAGCCAATTTATCAATATTAATCCTACTATAGTCATGACCATAATTTTTTATTACATTTATTTACATTTATCATTTCACTTTTCTTTCTAGATTTACTTTTCATGCACTTATATTAGTTTAGTTTAGTGGGACTAGTGTGGATCCATCGTAAATCTAAAGGTTGGAGAGGATATGCCCTTTCCTTTCAATTATTCAAGTATGACCTTATAGGTGCTTGCTTATATGAAAGTTCAACATTTTTATGATCAAACTATGATCAATACGCGTGTACATTATTAAGAAAAATGAAAATTTGGCATTAAAATATATTTATGTTTTTCTTTCAATAAATGTAAGAAAAATGTGATAGATAGTATTTGCAACATCTAGCAAAATTTTCTATGTCTTAACATATATGTCTATGAAATGCAAAGATCACAATGTCAAATTTATAACTGATTATGCTCACATATTTAAAATTTGTATATAATGATCAAGAATTTTAACCCTTTTAATAAGAAATTAATACTTGAATAATCATCTTTGCTAAATTTTCTCCTACATGGAACATAATTCTACTCACAATTCATTATGTTTTTGTACATATGGTTATTTCATATAGGAACTAAAACTTAATTTAAAGGAATATTTTATAAGTTATAGATAAAATAATAAAAAATGAACGATGTTAAAAAATTTCACCAATAATAAAAGTATTACCTGGTGTATTAGTTTCACTCATTCTTATGTGACCTTATAAATAGTTGTAAAATTTATAAACTATACTCATTTTTATATCATGTGTCCATTGTCATCATCATGATTAAAACACAACAAAGTACATTAAATATTATAAGCAATAATATATCATCATTTATGTCATTTCCAAGGTTTTATATATGCCTACAACACAAACTAAAAAAATTAATAATTTCAAGTCATACACTTTCATTAGATGTGTAGATTTTGTAAAAATAAACAACAAGATATCTAGGACCAAATCAAGGATGAAAACATATATGAGAAACATTTAAAGCATAATTTTTAGTGATAACTACATTTCTAAGAACACCAATTAAAAATATATATATTCATAAAGTGCTCATATTTTATATCAAAGGAGTTTTTAGCTTTTAATTTTTTTTCATAAGTATGTTTATCATAATATCCCTCTTTTATAGCTATATATGCTCTATCTAGCACCCCTTCCAACTATGACAAGTAAATGATTCAAATTAACAAATTCATCCCAATATTTATGGCTTCCAATAAACTAACCCTTATATTTTTGGAATAACTTAGCTTCATCATAACAATCACTATGTCACTATTAATGCTACATTATCATTATCCTACACTAACCCCACAATTACTCATAGTGAAATTAAAAGTAAAAATAATAAACAAAAATATAGGTAAAAATGTAAATATAATAACATTAAATGGATAGAATATATATGCAGGTGACAAAATACATGTATATCTACAAGAGATGAGAGATAATATTATTATATTTAAAAATATATAGTATTAATAAATTAAAAACTTAATGAAGAAACCATAAATGTGGAAAATATAATAAACATGTTTTTCCTATAGTTTTTCCAAAAAAAATCAAAACACATTAAACATGGTTTTCCCAAAACTATATACAATGTATAATTGATAAAAGGCTATATGGTTATAAAATCTATATAGATAGATAGATATATAGATAGATAGATATACATATACATATATTAGTGTATATGTTTGAGTTCCTTTATATAGACATCCAAATTTGCATATCTAAACAAACATAGCTTGTCTAGATTAACCCCATAGCCAGCCAAGGTAGTCCAAGTCACCCCATACCTATATTGGAGAATTTGCTCCTCATTGCAGCAGTGATGCATTTTAGCAAGGACAACATAAATGCAAACCCCACCAAAACATGTTTTCCTTCTTACGATTCATTTTTAAATGGTCAACCCGTATTTGTTTCTAGGCACAAATAAGGACAACACAAATGCTCTGCATGATTAGAATTTCATAAACATGCCATAAGCATACCTCCATTGCCTACCCTAATTGCACATGCTTCTTCCTTACCTTTGTCTAATTCCCTTTGAATGTTGAATCTCTATAAACTTCCATCCAAGAATACCCCATTGAAATACTATAAATAATCTCTAGGGAAAGGGAAAAATAACAAGCACTCTTCTTACTTACAAGTTATTAATTTTTTTTAATACTCTTAGCATTCATACTACCATTTTAGTTTTATAAACTTTCTTAGTCTTCCATCTTGCAAAGGCATTTTATGAGCATAGTAGAGTAAGCAAATGATATCACCAAACCATTATTTACAACAAAAGGATAAAAAGTGCATTAGGAAACAACTACAAGGAGGGTCATCACCAAGCTTGGGTGATGCTATCTTTTCCTTCCTATGCTCTTTGGCTTCTCTCCCTTGTATTTTATTATTATCTCATTAATTTTTGTTTTAATTACTAATGAACCTATTTTTATTGATTATTTTAGGTCATTGCTATTGATAATATCTCCAAGAATAATTATTCTTCTATATCATTAGTTTAACATTGTTTTTATAGCATTATTTGTATACCTCTTGTATAGGATTTTTATTACTTTTTGGAGGATAGTCAAACCATATTTTTTTTGGACTTATCTTCTAATACCTCTCTCAACCCAAAAATATGCTTCTTTGATGATTATTGACTAAATACCCTTCTTACTCTATAGCTCATACTTGTATTTTACATAGATACCTTATGCTCAGTCTTATATCTCCCTATTTTCTATCTTCTACATTTGCACCACCCTAATTGTAGGAGACAACACATTTATTGTCTATAACTTTCCTATTACTTTCTCTCCTAAAATGGTTTATTTCCCACCACAAAGCATACCCCTATAAGACGTATCTCTATTGCATTTTTTCATACTATGCATTAGATCCTTTTATTTTCTATCATTTGCATTTGCATTGGTCCATTTCTTATAGGTGGTGAACATGTCACCAAGGCATGATCAAGGTATTTTATTTCATTTCTGTAAAATTACTTAAGTGGCCAAGGGGTCTTCCCTATCAACTCAAAAGTTCAAGCATCTATCTCAATTGGGAAAACCCCCTTGCTTTCATCTCTATTGCTATTTTATTTATCTGTGTAGTTTTACATTTGCATCAATGCAATCAGATAAGGGTGGTACATTTGTTTAGGAGGCTGATACATGTAACTTTTTTTCAACATTTTCTTTATATAGTTTTATAGTTTTGTTGTGTGATTTTGGCTATTGTATCTCTTGTTTCTATTTATTTTCACAACAAATCAAATAAAATTAAAAGAATAGTAGACTTAGGTCATTTGGTTTCATTTTATTTTTACTTTAAACAAGGAATTCTAATAGTATATAGTTGCATCTAGGCTAGTTCTATATGTTTGCATATTCTCATTTTTCCCCTCAAAGGGAAAGACTTTTTACTTTTTCACAATCATTAAAAATCAAAAGAGCATATAGCTTAAGCACTTTGTTTGTTCCATATTTGTATTCTCATATAATGTCATTTATATTTTAGATCCCTCCTTAAGAGGCCTAGGGTTAGACTTTTAACCTTAGGTATTTTTCTAAACTTACACATAAAATATTTGCTTAAAACATACACATAAAACATGTTAATGTAGACCAACCTGCATGATTTAGGTATCCTTTGGGAAGGGATATGGGGACTCAACCCACATGTGGTCTTTTGTCTATATTTTCTAAAATCTAGGTGTTTGGTTCTTTTATAGTGTATAGTTTATTTGTTAAGAAAAACTATTTTTTAGGAAGATAGTTATTTTTGTGATCAATCAATTATGTACTTCTTTTTAAATTTGAAATTATATCTAATTGATGATCTTTTTTAACCTAAGCTAACTAGATTCCTCCAAGATATTTTGCTTCTTAAATGCACTTCAACAATGATGAGCCTAAGCATTTTGGATTTTGTTAAAATCTCTCCAAGATTTAGGTGGATATCTAGGTCTTCTTAGTTTAAAATTTAAAATAATTACATCTTAGTAGTATAAATTAATGCTAAGATGTGTTTCTATTAGAAACTCAAAACCTAATTTCACCAAATAACAATAACTTGAGTAACCAATTTAGAATTAACTAAAAATATGGATTAATTCATATCAACAACCAAAATAAATCTTATTTTGACATTCTCAATTTCCTCATTTTGTAATTAACATGTAGAAACCCATCCTATAACTACTCATATTATTGTATCTTTCATTTTTTCCTCATAACACTATATAGTAAGTTTCACTATGATAGTTGACTTTTTTTCTCTATACCATTGTATAACCAGTATTTATTAAATTTAACTTTAAATTGCATATATCTATTAGATTATTTGCTTTTAGATACAATGGTTTGTTTTACTATTGTCTTATGGAATTGAAAATTGAAATTATTTGGGTGGAGGTAGTAGACCAACGACTTTTTGTTGAGTGTTTGTTAGTTTGAGGTCTACAATTCCAATCCCAAGCCCCTCTGAGGTCCCCTTTACTTGGAGTAAAATTTATTGAAGTGAGAAATGGTATAGTGGTAGCTTTCTAGATTTGAAATGATAGAGAGCTATATAATAAAATAATCTAGTAACATCTACATGACCTAATAATTAAAACGTAATTGCTCGATAGCATACATTGCCAAATATAAAGTAATGACTAGGTTTGAGTAAATTTGTTCTACTTTTTAGAAAACATGTTAAATAGTTGAAAAACCAATAATTGAATGGTTGCCTAATTTTGTAACCATTGCAATGCAAAGTAAGCAAAACCTTTCCTTTTGTAACTCTTCGAAAATATTTAATGTGCTTCTTTTTCATTTTTATGAGTAAACTAGTTTTTAACTAGAATATAAATCTTTTTCATTATATTGATTTACAATATTATTATTTTTTAATATAATTATATTTTATGTTAAATTTTTTAATTTTATAATATTTTTTAAATTGAAAAACTCTTTAACTCTACAAAATCTTAGCACTCTAATTATGGAGTTCTTTTACTAACTTCAAAAACTCAATACTAAAAAATTAAAAAAATAATAATAATTTAATTTTAAAATAAATATACAAAACAAAAATATAAAATATAAAAAATTAATTATTATTTTTTATTATAAAACCAAAAAAATACAACATACAAAATATATTAACAAGTTTTGCACTTGTATTTGTTGTGTTTATTTTAATACTTTACCAAACAATTTTTATGTTAATAAAATTTCTTAAGAAATAAAAAAACAAATAAGAAATCAGAAGGCTTTCTATCACTATATGTATGATGCCATCTAAACACATGAAAAACACATATAGAAAAGTTTGTATTTATAGGCAAACTCCCCATAATAAAAATGTATTGCAATGACATTTATAAAACAAATTTGAAAAAATATACAACAATGCTGGTTTGGCGTCACAGACTCATTGAATTTGAATTTGATTATATGAGATTATCACCTCACTTTTAGAAACTAAAAGTCACAACACACTAAAGGCCACACATAACTAAAAACAGAGGCAATACATGTAAGGCGTTTGGTCTTATCCTTGGTTTGATATTTGATACGATGGCATTGACAAACGACTGTTCACATATAACAGTAATTCCTTGACTGGAATTCCATAATTTTTGGTGACAACGAAGAGTTTTTCATTTGTAACCACACTGTTTCGCTGGCTATCTTTTAAATACCACGTTAATATAATGTAAACGAATCGTCAAATCACATTATAAATCCTACAATAGCATTCATTCCTTCCATTCCATCTGTGCCGGAACGAGTAAAAGGAAAAGAGAAATTCTTCCCAGCATCATCCTTCTCAAAAAAAGGACACTCATTGCATTGCACGGTTGCGGAAAAAGAGAAAGAAAGAATGAATTTCAACAAGGAGGATAATCCCCCATGGACGATTATTCGCAAAAGGGATTGTATTCTGGTGTCCAATACTCCTCGCATTATGTATGTAAAAAGGTGTGTGACAGTGAGCGTTGAGGGCCCAAACCAAGGGTGGTTGCGCGAGCAAATAATCCGCCCACATTTTGAAGAGTGGGGAAGAATTACTAAAATGTGCGCATCCAAAAATGGTCATCATGTATGGGTGGAGTACGAGAACGAAGGCCAAGCCGAGGCAGCCATTAATGGTCGAGACCATCAACATTTTCAGCATGAAGGAAGTTCTTACACGTTCATCGTGAGACGCACACTCTACAATCCCTAATGATATTAATTTTGACAGTGAGCTATCCAGTGCCGCGCACTCGTTCCCTAATGCCAAAGCTTTGAGTTTTTTATTTTGATATTAATTTTCTGGTAATCAAGATTTATTGGGTAAAGGATGTAAAGCTTTGAGTTTCTTTATTTTGATATTAATTTTCTGGTAATCAAGATTTATTGGGTAAAGGATGTAAAGCTTTGAGTTTCTTTATTCTGAACTGGTTGTTGATATTAATCTTCTTGTAATGGATGTAATTTATTTAGTTATGTGTGTTTTGAATTTTTTAATGAGGTGATGTGTTTGGTTTATATTTTTGTGTATGTAATTTATTTTATTTCTAGTTGGTTATATGAGATTGTAGTATTATAACAATAGTTATTATTTATGTTTTTTTTTTATAGGATTTGAATCTTGGTCTTATTCTTAAATGTTAAAGAATTTAATTGGTTGAGTTAGTGTCATTTGATTAAAATTTTAAGTTTACAAGAGTTTTAATGAAGGTTCCGGTCCTCTAAGTAAGGTTTGAACTTAAATCTATTAAATGAAAACCCAAAAAACTTTATCACTGCGACAATATGCAATTAATTTAGTAACACCATGAATGGATTACCTTTATAAATCGAAAGCCTGCTAGATAAAGCACAGTCAACAAGGCCCCCTACCCTAAAATTGTAGGGATAAAGCATGAGTTTTTATGAGAGATCCCAATCCCCTCATACTGAGTGAAAATTTGAACCAAGTTGAATGGACTACCTCACATCAACTCAATTAAAATAAATCATTGGTTTTTAATTAGATCCTTCCCTTCCTTGTTACAAGTGGAATTTGAACCTTACAAAAATTATGTTTTGAAAATTTAAATGTAAATTATATTTTGAAAATTTAAATGTCGTTGCATGTTTGGTTTATATTTTTGAGATTTATCTAGAAAATCTTATAAAGTTTAGTTTGTTTTTTATTTTAAAAAATCTTTCAAAATCAACTTAAATGCAGTTATGGTTAATTATTAATTAACTAATTAATAATAGTTATATTATTTTAATAAATATAAAAATTAAAATAATATTTTAGATTTTAGATTTTTTGAATAATATTTTTTATATACATTATTGTGAGATATATCTTAAATTTTAATATAATATAATTTAAAAATTGAAATTAAAAGAAATATTTATATAAATAATATATAAAATATTATAATTATTGTATACATAATATAAGTATATCTTCATATGTTTTAATTAGCTGAAAATAATATCAAATGATCAATATTGGTATTATAATAAATTTTATAATTATATTATTATTAATATTACTAAAATAAGTAGGTTTAAAGTTTAAACTACCGCAAAGTGTTTAGGATTGTGTAAAGAGGTTATAGTGGGATGAAAATATTCAATTTTAAATAGTGTATGAGTTTTTCATGTATAAATTTATGTATTTTGAGTTCACACTATCAAATTATATATATTATAAAAAATATAACTAATATGGGCTCATGTAGGGGAGTTAGAGAGCAAGTGGGTAGTTAAAACTCTCCAGATATCGAGAGGCCCAAGTTCAAATCTCTCCCCCTCACATGTTGCGGATATGTTGTATATAAAAGGTTTCTTGGAAAAAAAAAAAATTACACCTAATATTAATTAAACTAACCTTAAAATCTAAAATTTATATCAAAATCAAAAATATATATACTTAAGACATACTAAAATTTCTAAATATACCCATATAAATTTAATAAATATATTCATATAAATTCAATAAATATTTTTTTACAAATATATAATAATATTATAACAAAAATAACACCATGTCATGCGACTTAGAGTAAGTCTTCATTCACATTAGTAATCAATGTTATTTCTTATCTTAGTTTCAAGTGAAATAAGGTGACAATATCATTTATTATTTAAATTTATATATAAATTTATTGTATTGTATACAAATGCATTCGAAGGAGAATGCATGTGGTTTTTATTAAAATAGTATGATCAATTTTAATTAATGTTGAGAGTTGAATATTTTTATTTTAATCATGATTTTTTTGATAAAATTGAAAATTAAGTTTATTAATAGGGATTAACACACGGGTTGCGGTTTGAACCTTGGACCTCCCAAGAGCCAAAGCTTGAACCATTGCTGATAAAAATTTTGGGTAGAAATTTTTTTTAGAACTACTCTTAGGTGGTTAGCAATGCTATCATGTTTGTATAGGAGTTCGGACTTAGGACCTCTATGACCAACGTTTAAGGTTGAGCATTCCCATCTTAACCATGACCCTTCATAAGATTGAGAGCTAAGCTTATCAATAACCATGAACCTTAGACTTCTTGAACAAGGTCCAAAACCATTCTTAGGTAATCCACAATGTCATCCCATCTCGGTATATCGAGATATTTTTGATAGCCGTAGTAATGTGAAGTCTATTCAAACTCAAGACCTTTCAAATGGAGGAAGTTGTTTACAATCATCAATGTTGCACCCTTGCCATTAAAACTCTTGGATAGATAGAAAACCTTCCTAGTTGCTCTTATGTGGTTCACAATCCCATTTGGGTATACCACTATCTAGAAGGAAGCTACAAAAAATTGAAGCTACAAGAAATTTGTTTATGTGTTCGTAAAAATAATAAGGGGTTGGTCCAACACTAAACTCATCAAACCGATTGCACTTCCAAGACACATGAAACAATTTTAGACCTCTACATGTAATAATTAATTACTAGACATCTAATTTAATATTCAAATAATTTATATCTCTAATTTTACTATGATTAAACTAGAATTTTATGGGTATTTATAAAAATAAAATTAATATATATTTTTCTATTTGTAACTTTTGTATATAGTATATCTCCCATATTTGTTTATGTAGAAGAGTTAGGTAGTTAAAATTAATATATTTTTAAATATATCGTGTGGTTTTTATGGAAACCATTTTTTATAATATAAAATGTTATATTTTCTATTAATTATATAGACATTATCTAGTCAAAACTTTCCTGACTTGCTTTTAGCATGCATTTGCGTTAATGTTTTTATAATTCTCTCCTTTTTATACTTCTTAATAGAAGACTTTGCTTTGTCATTTCATTGAAGTCATTTTGAATTGAGATATATTTCATTTTATTAGCCTGTATTTGCGTTAATTTTTTTTAATTCTCTCCTTCATATACTTCTTTATAGAATACTTTCCTTCGTGAGTTTAGATATTTCATTTAGGGTAAGCAATCCCTTTGGAGTTTGTTAATTTGAAGAAAAATATTATTTTAATTTTTTTATATGATACTTCTTTATAAAAGACTTTCCTTTGTCAGTCTATTGACGTTATTTTAATTGAGATATATTTATTTTGGGTAAGCAATCCCTTTTGTTATTTTGAAGAAAAATATTATTTTAATTTTTTATATGATACTTTTGATTAATTGTGGTGAGAATAAGTTTTATGAAGTAATTTAATAAAAATTTAGTTTCTTTGTGAAATTTTTGTGTTAAGATTATTGGGTTACTAAAATTCAGATGATATTGATAATAAAAATGATAAATAAAATTTAAATATATCATGGTAATTATATTTAGTGTTTTAGTTTTTATGGATCTTTACATTAAGAAGCTTTGAGTTGTTAAGTAAATTTTGATCCTATCAATAGTTGGATATATAGTTGTATATCCACTTTAGGAAAAATATAATTAATCACTCCTAAGAAAATTGTAATTGATTATTAGATGTTTAATTTGACTTTCAAATAATTTATCTCTCTAATTTTGTTACTAGATAGATTATAATTTGGTTGGTATTAGTAGATATGGGACTAATTTATAATTTTCTTTTAGCATGTATTTGTGATAAAAAAACTTTTTATCTCTCTTTTTAGAAGACAATGTTTCCTTTGTCAATTCATTTACGTCATTTTAATTGAGATATAAATTTATTTCAACTTTTTTATATGATACTCTTGATTAGTTGTGGTGACAAGGAGTTTTATGAAGTATTTTAATGAAACCCTAGTTTCACAAAACCTTAGTTTACAGTGTGAATTTTTTCTTTTAAAAATATTGGATTGCCAAAATTCACTTAAAAGGATGATAATGATAATAAATAATGGTGAATAAAATTTAAATATATTTTCGGAATTATACTTAGTGCTTTCATCTTTATGGATATTTACAATATGAAGTTTTGAGTTGATGAGTAAATTTTAACCCTAACAATAGTTGTACATATACTTTGGGAAAAATCTAAATAATCACTCTTGAGCAAATGGGATATGGATAAAAATATATCTAGTCTAAAGGATATCATAAGGGCTATGAATAAGAAATCAAAGTATTAAGGAGTTGAAAGAAGAAACCATAATTTTGGAGTGAGACAAGCAAGAGACTAGTCAAAGAGATTGATTTACATCTAAAATTTTCATTTTATAGGTTTATAAATGCATTAATAAATAGAATTATTATTTCCATGAACCTTGAAGGTTCAAGCAAAGGATATCAAGGGCTTACTACTTGAGAGTGATATTGTTCAAAATTTGAATATCACTATGGATAAATATGTTTTACTACTATTTTACGCCATACCCATGGATGATGTGGATATAGTTTCTGGCTATCCTTAGTTTTAATAATTGTGTAGTATTAACAATGATATATATTAGAAGTTTATGAAGCTATGGTATAGGAAATAGAAGGTAACATTGTAGGATATTTCTTAGCTTAAGGAGAGAAATCCAAGAAGATGCAAGAAGAACTCATTCTATGGGAGAAAATTGAAGAACTTACAAAATAGTCAAAAGTAGGATCCAATGAAGAAGCAAAAGTAGAGTCTAAGGAAAACATTGAAGCAATTTCCAAGGAATAACTAGTAAAGGAGAACAAGGAAGAACCAATTCAAGGGTATAAGAAATAAGAGCATAAGGAACAAATACAATTTGAATATGATCCAAAACAAAATAGAGGAACAAAAGGTTGAAGATTCAATGAAACAAATCATCTACATAATGTTGTAGCATATTGACATCCACACCATCATGATAGTCAACAATCATGGAGGCACATAATAGAGCATCAAAATAACTATGAACCTACATGGAATTAGTAAGGCATCAAACACAGAAGCTAATGGCAAAAAAATCAATAATATGATATTACAATAGCTTAGTAGAAAAAATAATCCAAAGGAATAACCATTATAAATGTGTCATAACAAAAATATGATGTCATATGATACCAACACCACTCAAGGTTTCACTATATGGATGGATGATCAATATTAGTACTAGTTATCAAATATGATAAGAAGATCATATTAATTGGTATATTCTCATGTTTTGAGATAAAATATTGTTAAGGAGGTGAAATTATACAAATTCTAAGGATAGGTATATGGATATATTCTATTATATTGTGTTTATATGGGGTGACGCATATCTTAAGGTTTATTGTATTGCAATATTATATTATAATAATATGTTAAGGGTTGAGGAGTTGTCTATGGTTTGGGTTATACCCTCATAATTATAATCAAGTGATGAGTATATGAAGGGAATAATCAATAATCAATTGTATCAAATATTCTTTGTAATGGTATTTACCCATGGAGAGCTCTGGAAGAGAAAACTAGGGCATCAGTTGGGTAGCCGAAGAGATTTCTGGTAGTTGTGGAATTGAAGATAAGATTTTTGCCCTAGGAGGGCCTAATGGGGACACCTTCAGATCCTCTTTTAGAGAGACATAGTTCTTTTACAAAATTTTTAAAGTATAAATCTCCAATAGATACTAAAGAAGCACAAAAATTTGTATTAAAAATACTTTTTACGGTTGTTGGAAATATATCAACATCTCAACGAGTTAATTGATTCTTGTCATAGTCATAATCAAGGCCAAAGATTCTCATTGAGCAAAGGATGGTAGAAGAAACAATTTTATACAAAGTCAATCATGATTTGATGTGTAAATTCATGGGTATTTACCCTATCCTAAAGTTTTTGCATTCTTGGGTCTGGAAAAACTGGGAGCCTCTTGGTGAGTATTCTTTGTGGTTTATTAGCAATGGATATTTTATTGTTAGTTTTTCTTCACTTACCGATAGAAATAGGGCTTTCAAATCAGAAAAGAGGAATCATGGTCCGACAAGATTATTTGTTCAACCTCAAAGAGTGGGATTTGATCCTCGAATTGAACCCACTATTGTCATGATTTGGATCCATTTATATGCACTTCCAATGGAGTTTTAGAGTGAGTAAGTATTGAAAATTATCAATAATTCCCTTGGAAGACATTTGGGTGTTTCCAAAGGTAAAATGGAAGGAAACATAGTCATTTATGCTAGATTATGTGTAGAAATGAATCTTAGCCAGTCTCTGTTGATAGAGGTTGAACTTGAACTTGTAGGACTATCTTGGATTCAAAAACTAGATTATGAGGCATTGCCCTTCAAGTGTAGATTTTACCATAAATATGGGTATTTGGCCTATCCTATCCAAACAATATGAACATAAAAATGGAGGCTCCTCTAGAATGTCAAATATTCCTAAGGAGGGTAAGTCAGCAATCAATAAGCAAACAATAAATATTCCTCAAGCCAAATAATCATAGGGATATGGTTTTGAATAGCCCAAAATAAGGAGAAGGTAAAATAAAAAATATGGTAAAGAGCAAACCCAACTCAAACCCTCCAATAGGTATGATATATTCAAGACACTAGTGGACCAGGAAGAAGAACAATTCATGGAAGGAGTGGATGAGAATAACAAAAATAATAATAGCCATGTTCAAGCTCCTCTTTCACCTCCTCCAATCCTAGAGTAGGTAATTGAGTACAGTGAGTTATCCCAATTAGATATTGCAGGCGTATTGATAGTGCATTACCAATAGTAGCTGATAATTAAGGATATCATCATGGATATAGTAGAAAGGAACAGAGAAAGGCAAACTCTAGGGATAACTCAGGTGGAAAAGAGAAAAAAATATCAGCTCTCAAGGAGTAGGTAGAAAATCAAATAAGGAATTCATAGCAGTTCAAAGAGATAAACTGATCACTAGAGGATCAGTGAGGTCAATAAATTTTTATTGCTCTAAAGATAACCAATGATTTTACAATCATGGAATGTTAGGGGTTTAAATAGTAGAACCTATCAATATATTGTTTGAAGACTCTAAGAAAAATTTAAAACATATTTCTTCTTATCTAGGAGACAAAAATATTATTGGATATTATGTGTAAAATAGTATATAGACTTTGGAGGGGTGTTGGTCATATGGAAGTGGCTGCCCAAGGGACCTCAGGGGAGGATAGTTACTTTGTGGAACTCTCTTGAATGGATGGCAATAGAACATATAGCTTGGAGGGGTGTCCTCACATCACATTTTAGGAACAATGTGACAGTTGAGCAGGTTTCAATCATAAACCTAGATGGTCAGATGCATCAATGGAAAGTTTGCATAACATGAGAGTCTCAAGGGAGGAGTTAGACTAGATTGTTGTTGGGGATTTTAATGCTAAATTATACTCTAGATATCAGGAAGAGGGAACCCCAATTTTGGACCCAAGGAATTAGCTTATGATTGCCCAAGTCTAGACATTATACTTGGTGGATATTGAATGCCCTGGAACCAACTATGTTTGGAGTAATAAAATGAGGGATCCACATAGCAGGAAGGTGAAGTTAGTTCATTTTTTAGTTTCAGTGGAGGCATTTATTTTTATTTTTATTTTTATTTTTAAATTTACATGGTGGAATCAGTAGCCACCATGAATCTGGGTAGGTTGTTTAGCTTTTATGGCTATCGTAGTATTCTACGCTATCCACCTCGAAAGCTATCACATAGATATTCACATAGTATACCCCTATAACGACCATGCCACAATCATTTTAAACCTTTTACGATGCTAAAAGCACCAGGAAAGGGATAAGTATTCAGTCTGATGAGGCTCGATATTTGAACCTTGTACCTCCTCCTCCCTTATTGGGTTTGGTCGAACCAATTGATCTACACCTCGAACCTAGAGGAAGCATTTGTTAAATAGAATATAAATTTGAAATTTTGAAAGGTCTAGTTTTAAATCACTTTCCATTTTGTTGGAAGGGGGATCAAAATAGTGCAATATCACAAACCATTTAAATTTGAAAGCTATTGGTAAAAAAAGAGGAACTTCGAAATAAAATTCCACAATGGTGGGAAGAGTATCCCCCAACATATGGAACAACAATATTTAGATTCCACAAGCAGCTTCATTATGTCAAAGATCAACTAAAACAATGGAGGTGATCTAACAAGATAAAATTCCAGGTTGAAAGAGCTCCATTGGTGGCCAGATGGGATGAGGTTCAAAAACACTTCAAGGAAGAAACAATTACAGAGCATCTTAAAGAAGATGATGATGCATTGCATAAAGCGATTGAGGATATTGACAACCAAGAGGAGACCTACTGGAAATAGAGAGCAAGAACAACTTGGTTATTAGAAGGTGATAAAAATAACAAAAAAATTTATCAGGTTGTTTGTGCTATGTGATAGACAAACAACATGGAATATCTTCAAGATGAGAACAGACACTCCTTTGATACAATTCTAGGTATGCATCTCCATTCAATGAATTATTTTTCTAAAATATTTAAGGAAAATATGGTGTAAGATGAAGAGGCTCAAAAATAAGTTCTTGTTGTCATACCCTTTGTTATCTCTGAGGAATAAAATCAAGCCCTACTTAAACCCATTGATAGAGAGGAACTGAAGAAAGTATTCTTTGGAATGAGCATTGGAAAAACACCTGGTCCATATGGCTATCCAATTGATTTTTTTAGGCCTTCTAGGACAACTTGGAGGAGGATGTAATGGTTTTTATAAAGGAGTCCAAATGTAGTAAAATAATTCTTAAAGCATTAAATCATACTTTCATTGCCTTAATTCTAAAATAGGACGAGGGGGTGCACATTTCATATTATAGACCTATTGCCTTATGTAATGCCATATATAAAATAATCACAAAGTTAATGGTTAAGTGGCATAGAGCAGGCAGATCTTGGATGGTGTGGTTCTAGCTCAGGAAGCAATCCATTCAAAGAAAAAATTGGGTAATAGGAGAATGCTCATAAAATTGGATATGTCAAAGGCTTATGATAGGGTGGAGTGGAGCTTCTTGTCAAATATGATGGAAACCTTTGGTTTCTCTTAGGATTGGATAGAATGGGTCATTATCTATGTTTCTACTCTGACATACTCAGTGTTAATAAAGGGTCTTTACTCTCAACCATTTAGAGCTACTTGAGGCCTATGTTAAGGAGATCCTAGATCCCCCAATATTTTTCTCATATTGGCTGAAGGTTTAGGTAGACTCGTCTTGATGAGAAGACAACAAAATTTATTGACATGTATCAAGGTGGGTGAGGAAGTTTTGACTCACCTACAGTTTGTGGATGACACAAGATTGGTGGGAGTGGCCAACTTTAGGGAAGCAAGAATGATTAGAGATACACTTAATGTCTACCTTAGGACTACAAACCAAGTCATCAATGATAAAAAATTCAAAGTGATTTTTTTCAATCTTTTTCAAAGGCTTCAAGATAGAATTTTAGAGATAATGGGATTCACGAGGAGTTCTCTCTCACTGGTATACTTGGGGTCCCTTTGCATTTAAAAAAAAAAAAATACATATCTGGAGGAATCTTTTGGATTGTATCAAGAAAATAATTAATAATTGGTCTCACAAATGGTTAAGATATGGGGGTAGATTAACTTTGTTATAGTCAGTCATTCAAGCCATGCCAATTTATAAATTTTCTATCCTTGTTATCCCACATACCATGTGGAAATATTTGGACAAGATGGCTAGAAAATTTTTATGGAAAAGAGTAAAAGAAGAGAGGAAATGGGCCTTAGTAGGTTGGGATAAAGTAACCCAACCCAAGATAAAAGGAGGTTTGGGACTGAGGAGATCAAATTTAAATAATAAAGCTTTGGCTGGAAAGCTTTACTGGAGGTGGATTTCTCAACTACCTTCTTTATTCAATAAAGTTTTAACTAGTAAATATTTGTGACGAGTAAACCCAAATGAGGTGGGTCATTTCCCTTTGGATGGTAATGTATCCTTGGTGTGGAAAGATTTAAAGTTAGGATCTCAGGTAATGAAATATGGATTATTTTGGAAAGTGGGGAGAGGGGAGAAGGCATGTTTTTGAATAGATTCACAAAATCAATACCCTTCTATCATTGTTTAATTCCTAGAACCGCAACAAATAAAAACAGCCATGGAAATCAGGGATTGGGTCCAACTTGAAAGTTATTTCAACACTAGTCAACTAGGGGATTATAATTTTAAGAAGTTGTATGAGTGACCAATTTCAATCCCTCCAAAATTGACACCCATCATGACTAAAATATTGGAAAAAATATTTATCATAGGTAAAGATGAGGAGGATGAATTAGCTTGGGGCTATGGGAGCCTTGGTGTCTACATATTGAAGGATGGATATGATAAGATCCTTCTAGAGTCTCGTCCTCATGCATATCAGGTTGAGGATTGGAGAAATATTTTGTAGTCCAAGGGTTAATGGTGATTTGAATCAGATTAATATTTGGAAAATATGGAAGACGGGTAGATTTAAATCTAAAGCTCTTTGTATCATTTGGGATCTTGTATTAAAACTCATTTGGTGGTAAGTGTGGTTGGAGAGAAATGGCAGAATTTTTAGAGAAATATTTTCATCTTTATATGGAGTTTGGCAGGACATTTGGAGCAAAGTCACGGAAACTATGGTAGTACATGCTAAAGAGAAAACTTGGGATATTATAGGAAAAATGGAGAAGGAAGTTGAAATGCAATAGGGGTAGGACATAACTAGTTGTGAACCACCCCCAAAATATTGGATTAAAATTAATACTGATGGAGATACAAAAGGTAATCTAGGTAGAGCTAAAATTGGAGTTGTTTGTAGGAATCATGTTGGGAAAGTGCTCTATTGGGAACTTCAAGGCCTAGGAAGGGCTACAAATAATGAAGTGAAAGCCTTAGCTATCAAATATGCTTCCATTTGGGTAGTAAAAAAAGGTTATAGGAGGATAATATTAGAATCAGATTCTCAAATAATAGTAGGAGCTCTGGATTGCATGAGGAACTTTGCTTTGAAGACATGGAGGTTGAGGATTCTTGTAACTAAAATTAAGAATTTTTTGAGGGAATTAGATGATGCGATTCCATTTTATGTGAGTAGATATCTAAATAAAGTGGTAAAATTTTTGGCTAATATGGGTACTAAGAAGGAGGTAGGGGTTTAGTGGCATAGTGACATGGCTATTAAGGATGAGAGGATTAGGCAGGTTAGTGAGCAAATCCAGTGTTTAGCTAATTTGGACAAAAATTGTAGAAATATGGTTTAGGATTTTTGTGCTCCAATGTAGATCTTATTTTATAGTTGTAAACAGGTGAATAGTTATTGTAGAAATATGGTTTAGGAGATTTGGCTCCAATGCAAATCTTCTTTTATTGTTGTAAACATGTGCTCTCTTTGGATAAGGCTAAGAGAAGTCTCATTCCAACTTGTAAATGATCTTTGTTTTAATATAAGTTTTTAAAATTATTTTTCAAAAAAAATGGTCTTTACCCATTAAGTGGCCCTTCATCTTGGGAGATCTCGAGGAGTTATTTTTTGTAAGGAGTATTGTTGGTGTTGATTTACTTTTTAACTTATTGAAGGTAAACTGATTCTAAGTTGAATACTTGTGTTCTATTCATAGCTTATTATATGTCTATATAAGTACTATTAGGCTATTTTCTTGAGCATGTTTTCCTATGCATGTTTATGGTATCCATGTTTTCCATTAGTATGCTATCATAGATTTTTTATTATTATTTATAGTTATTATTATTACCTTTCCATTATAGGATGGTGAACATTAAGCAATTATTCAATGATTATGGCTTCAATCCTTATTTATCCATAGCTTATGTTTATTATATAACTTTTTTTTTGCTTGGAAGACCTTATACAAACATCAATAAGCTTTGGGTATGGATGTATTTTCTTAACCAATATTCATGGCAAGCTACTATCCTAATATCTATTGTGTCCTATCCAAGTATTGTTTGTAGTATCACATCAATGAAATATAGTCCTTCTCACTACTCACGCTTGTTGGACCAAAACTAGATGCAATAGTTTTGTATAAGTTAACTATGGACAACATAGTCTATGAAATCAAGGAAATATACCTTGAAAACTCTTAAACATTTGTATGAGGGGTAACTAGTTGTACCATTTAGTTTCATTTAGAAGAAAGCAATATATATATTGCATTGATGTGATACTACAAAAAATACAAAAAACCAAGGTAGGTTTATAAATGATATATAATACCTCCATTATTCAAAGTGTTTGACACCCAAAATTCAGAAAAAAATATTTAGAAATAGACAACTTATGGGATGACAATTCTTTGTACTCAAATAAAATTGCTTTCACTTCAAAGTTATTATTCTCAATAGTCTAAGCTCAGGATTTTTTTCAAACAATGGTTTTAGGTTACAATGATAGGACTCAATTGCACATATTCTCTTAAATGTTTATTGCCTAACCAAGATGCCTAGAATGCAAGGTGGTACGCATGATTTGAGCATGTTATTTAATTCTCTTTTATTATTTTGGCCATATCATCATAACCACTAGTTTATATATCAACCATAGCCATGCCTTGTTCATTGTATTTTATGGGTTCTTGTGTATGCACATCTTGAGATGTTTGAAATAATTTTAGTAATAATGGAAGCATCTTCATGAATGGATTTTTCTCAGTTGATATTAATTATTGTTTATCTATCAACATATGAAATTTTATAACATTTCCCAATATTTAATTGGAAACCAAAGTTGATTAATGCACTTAACTACATTTGACCATTATGCATTATAATATATTTGGTATGTTTGTAGCCAAAGTAATATTCAATAACTTCTAGTGCTTTTTTATATTGTTTTCATCATTATTTCATTCAAATATTTACAAAAAAAAAAAACTATTATATTTATAACATGCATATATGATTGTTAAGTTGGCATTTGCTAGTCAATCAAAAGCTAAAATAAACTCTTATTGAAGATTTTAATAACTCTACTTATTTTTCTTTCCTATTGACATGATGATATATATTTACCTTCCAAAATAGTGTCTATTTATAGTAGTTCTTCATGCATAACATTAATGCTCTAAAAAAGTGTTGTAGACTCTAAAAGCAATTGTATAGATTTATCCACCTTTTAATTTTTTTAAGTAATTTTTCAGAAGGTGTAAAATATTTTCAAATTGCAAGGCCTTCTAGCATGGGAATCAATCCAACTACATAATATTCAAAATATCTACCTTCAAGATAGAACCTTGAAATATTTGAAGGTTGTAAAGAATTTTGAACCTGGGTGGTTGAAGTATTGAGCTCTTACTAGAGCATGCATTGTAATAATTGTTGAGTGGTATTTTCACCCAATTGTGAAAGTACACTCTCCTTTAGGATTTGGGTTCCAAATCCCCTCTTGCAAAGAAGTTAAACAAACAACTTCTCCAAGGTCTCCCTGTATTAGCATTTTGCATATATGTATTAGTAATCTCAAATAAAGATATTTAATTTAAATCCTTGGAACACCTTAGTGATTGCAAGTAACTGCAAACAAGGGGCAATGTTGGTTTGTTTACCATGAAACTTTAGTGATTGTTCATTGAACCAAAATAAAGCAAATGTGAGTTGGCCCTCATATGACCACGATGTACTGCCTTAATTCTTTTTATCTTGAGGGTTTTAAAATATATTTTATCTTGCATTAAATCATCAATGATGAATAGGGTCTTCAAATGTAGCTTCAAAATGTCACTTTAATTATCCTTCTTAAATGAAATCAGATTTTCATCAAGACGAATAATTTAGTGCTTTGATTGCTCCCAAAATGGTAATTTGCAAAGTGTCATAAAGCACGACTCCTTCGTTGAAATTAGAATTTTCATGAAGGGAATGTCATCATAG
This sequence comes from Wollemia nobilis, assembly GCA_028583015.1. Classification (NCBI taxonomy): domain Eukaryota; kingdom Viridiplantae; phylum Streptophyta; class Pinopsida; order Araucariales; family Araucariaceae; genus Wollemia; species Wollemia nobilis. The sequence goes on from JAQPPZ010001808.1 coordinate 6,679,776, forward strand.
GCTCACGAATGAAACATGAAACTGAAAAAATGAAATTCTGCCCAAAAATGGAAATTTTCTATTTTCGGATTTTTCAAAATCTGTAATAAAATAGCAACTTCGATAATTTTTTTAAAAATACTAAACAACCCCAAAAATTAAATTTCAAAGTGCATATTGGAATTCTGAAGTATAACCTACGCAATGGTGAGATTATTTTTGGATTTTGACATTTTTTAAATGTTTATTATAATGCCTAAAAATTAAAATAAAGTTAAAATTTTTGAAAATAAAATGCAGAAAAATGAAAATGAAATGCAGAAAAATGAAAATGAAATGCAGAAAACAGAAAATAAAATGCATTCAGTATGATGCTATCCTATTTTGACAAAACCGAAGATGTGAGGTTTCCATGCATGCAACCTAACTTATGGGACTTGCAAAACAAGCACAATCCGGGTAAGCTAAGTGTTGGCTCCTAGGGTTTTAAATGAGGTTTTCATATTTAAACATTCGCATGAAGCAACCAAGAAAACTTGCATAAACTCTATTTACAAGCCTAAAATCTGAAAATGGGAAAAATAGACATTTAATCTTACATGCAGAAAATGACTCCTTATTTCTCGTCCATAAGATGCAACTTTCTGAAACTTTCTGTATTAAAAATTTGTCATTTTACAATAACAAAAATTTTTGGTTTTCCCAAACCAGTCCATGGAAGAAAATGACTCAAACAGGTCCAGAATGGCCCTCTTGCCTTCAAATCTGCAACTCTGCTCGTAGCAGTTTCCAACCCCTCAAAACATCCTTGCCTGGTGTATTTAAAATTTTCAGGAAGCTTTTCGTTTCATTTTCCAATGGTTGTTCGTTTCATTTTCCAATGGTTGTTCATTTCACCTTCCCTTGTGCATGCATGTGTTTTGGTTTCCAAAAAGGCTTTTTGTTTCTATTTTGTGACCCTTCGTTTCATTCCCATGGTTTGGCTTCCTCTGTTTGGTTTTATTCACTTTTCGTTTGATTTCAAAAAAAACGTTTCCTTTTCTCCACATGGGCATGCGTCCGCTTCCTTCCATGTGTAACGACCATCTTAAATGATTTCAAATCATTAAAGATTCCTTATGTAACATTTTGTCTTATTCATTGGATTTTGTCCTTATAGGTCCACATCATTATGCAGTCTTCAGTTTCACTATCCTGGTGTTCATCACTAATATCAGACGCACTATCCCTTTTTAGTTGCGAAAATGCAACATGTCGCGATATCGCGACACTTTTGTTTCTCTACCGGCCTGCCCCTTTTGAGTCTCGAGAATGCAACATGTCGTGATATCGCGACACTTTTGTTTCTATACCTGCCTGCCCTTTTTGAGTCATGAAAATGTAACATGTCGCAATATCGTGACACTTTTTCTTCTTGTCTTTTGGCCGTGAAAATGCAACATGTCGTGATATCACGACACTTTTCTCTTTTGGCCGCGATAATGCAACATGTCGCGATATCGCGACACTTTTGCCTCCTTGCTCTCTTTTGTTGCTTTTAGCCATGAAAATGTAACATGTCGCGATATCGTGACACTTTTTCTTTCTTGTCTTTTGGCCGCAAAAATGCAACATGTCGTGATATCGCGACACTTTTCTCTTTCAGCCGTGATAATGCAACATGTCGTGATATTGCGACACTTTTTCTCTTTCGGCCGCAACAATGCAACATGTCATGATATCGTGACACTTTTTCTCTTTCGGCCACGACAATGCAACATGTCGCAATATCGTGACACTTCTTCTCTTTTGGCCATGACAATGCAACATGTCACGATATCACGACACTTTTTCTCTTTCATCCGTGCCAATGCAACATGTCGTGATATCACGACACTTTTTCTCTTTTGGCCGTGACAATGCAACATGTCGCGATATCGCGACACCTTTTTCTCCTTGCTTTTTTTCTTTACTTTTTCTTTGATCTTTAACATATGGGCCACTTCGGTATTCTTGGAAAATATGCAGAAAGGTGGGTCCCCAATTTTTGGGTATGTTGTGGAGTAGCCACAACAATAATATGACTATGTATATGTATAGATAAGTTAAAAGCTTACAATAAGATTTCACAATTTTCTCATCATAGTGAATGCATCATTTCCAAGTGTAGTCCTCTATAGCTTAAAGGTGATGCACTGACTAACACATAGTTTATATATTTTTTCCTTTTATTACTTCCTAAAAGTGCTTTTTGCTCTTAGGATGGTAATCTTGGGTTTCTCAATGACTAAAACCTCTTTAGCCACTATTAGCCCAAGAGAACATCTTTTCTAGGTTTATGAATTATGTTTCCACTAAGTCTCCATTAAATGTGAATTTAGATCTTTAACTAGTACTAAGCTCTAGAAATATCCCCTATCATATATTGCTAATGAATTTTAGACCAAATAATTTTAAATTAATTATAATTTTGTCCCATTGGGTATGCCAAAATAAAATAATTAATTGACTAATAGTAATCAAGTACTAAGTAGATTACATGGACCTCATTGATATTTTATTGGATGTTCAAATTCTATCTTGTATTGTTATGATTTTTTACATCATAGAACAAGTAAGAAGTCAAGTGGTATAGCCACCCCTCATAAGGTGCATGCCTATGCTATAGTACAATATAGTTGCAAGTTTGTTTGAGTGTTTTTTATACCTAAATTAGGCATCCTATGTACTTAAATACCCTTCACTACCATAATACAATCATTCAAAGCATTAAGATCTAACATGTGGTATTAAAGTAGGTAGAAGGAAGAAATAATTATCCTTTTGATCCTCCTCTAGCTTTGACATAGAGAAATCCAAGGTGCACTTTGTTTGAGTAAAAATATTCAAGTTTGAGATAAGCAGTTTTCAAGGGTTAAAGGACCTTATACAAGATTGTGACCATGAAGGAAGGTTGCATGACTCATTTAAAATTTTTAGGGTGAAAAACCCTAACCAAAGGTAAAAATAATTCAATATTTAAAAGGGTTAGAATCCCTTCAAAGAACCAACAAAGGTCATAATGGCTATAGGAAACAACCATGCAAATTAAAAAAAAAAGAAGGAAAGAAGTCATTACCATTGTAAGGCAAGAAGAGGAATCCAAAAGAAGCTCCTCATAGTTTCTTTAAAGCATTGCAAAATAATAACTCCCCTTCAAAGGGTTGAAGCACATCCCAAGAGGGAAAATAACAATATTCCAAAGGAACATAAAGAGATATAATTTACATAAGTTTAAAGTTATAAGACTTTATGAATCATCAAGGAGCAATAAAAGCTCTCAAAAATGGGATTAGAAGTTTTCAAAACATTTATAGAAGAAAGAAAACAAAAAAAAAGCCATTAAAGTCTTTTGAAATTACATCCACCATTAAAAAATGAGGTGACAATATTAACTTCATTATAAAATAATTGTAGGTGGCTCTATTATTACATTTATTCAAATAAATTGAAGGTAGTCATCATAACTACAAGAAAGAAAAATTCAAAAGAACCAAGCATAAAAATGTATCTCATGGAGATGTAGCAAAGTGCAAAAATCACATAATGCATGTTTATAAAAGATAAAAATGAAGTAACCAAGGGAAAAGCAACAATTCTTGCATGAAAGAACTATTTGCCAAGAGTGCTAAGTTTATAAAGCTAAACTTAGCCTGAACAAAATAACAAGAAGGAAACAACTACTTGAATAATAAGAAGAAGAAAACAAATGTGTTAATATTGATAAAAATTTGTGAATTATAGCAAGCAAAGTTATTCTTGAAGAAACAAGTCAAAACCTCATGGAGCCTAACATTCACCAAGGAACCTATTACAACCTATTCATAGGAAATCCATGAAATTTAAAGCTACATGTAGGTATAAGATGCTCGTGAATAAGAAGAGAAGAAGAGGTTCTTCGATACCTTGAGACACTTGAAAGCAAAAAGGAAGAATGATGAAATAGAAGGTAAGACAAGAGATAATCAAAAGGAAAGAAAGTTCTTTGAATTTGTACAAAGAAGATTCACCAAGAACCCATTTCTCAAATGGTAGTAGGAACTATATAAGGAATATAAAACTAAGAGACATCTAAGAGAAGGTGGTGTAAAAATAAAAAAATTTCTCTCTATTTAAACCATTCAAAATCCATCTTACCCAATGAAAATAGGAGTCAACACCAAGAATAGAAGATAACCTAAAACCTATGCAACAACTAGGGAAAGAGATAGGAAGAAAGATGAAAGGAGACAAAATATCCAATGTAGAAGGAATGATATCACTCCAAGAAGACAATATTCTTAGTAGTATTCATCGAAGAGAATATTTTGTAAGAAGAAATTTGATAGTACCATAGATGTCAAGAAAATAACACTCTAGACTAAACAAAATCACTAGAAAAAAACTTAGAGTAGTAGAAATCAATGTTGTAGGCATACCCACAAGAAGGTAGGAAATAGACATTGTCACTAAAAAGAAATTGTATCTAGCAATATTTTCAACATTTAAGAAAGAACATATCAAACATTATTAAAGCATTTTTTAAAATTCTCACCATTTTGAGGTTGAAATTAATCCAACAATAAAGCTGTTGAGCAAGGTGTTGCAAGAAGTTTGTCATTGTTGTCAACACAAGCAGTTAGATCCAATGATGCAGTGGATAGACAGTTCAGGAGCCATTCAGATGCAGAGAATAGAAATTCAAAGGATAGTCAGATTATGTAAAGTTCAATTCCAGGAAAACAAGAGTGACCCAGTTTCAAAAATTCGAAGAAAAAGACAAGTTAGAAAACTGTCGCGATATCGCGACATGTTTTCTGTTGCGATTTCGCGACAGGTCGGAGGAGAGAGAAAGCATAGCCGAAAATGTCATGATTTCGCGATGAAAGTGAGGAGAGAGAAAGCACAGCCGAAAATGTCATGATTTCACGACGAAAGTGAGGAGAGAGAAGGCGCAGTAAAAAATGTCACGATTTCATGACAAGTCAAAGGAAAGAAAGGATGCAAGGCAAACTGTCACGATTTCGAGACATGCTGGAGGCCAAGGAGCTAAGTCGAGAATCTGTAGCGATTTCGCTACATGTTGAATTTTTGCTGGTCGAAGCAGGGAGAAAGTGTTAAGTGAAAAGTTGTAGCGATTTCGCTACTGCATGAAACAAGAAATGTACGAAAGTTGAAAGCGTCGTGATTTCACGACAAATATGAGGATGACGTCAGCAAAAGCTAAAAGTGTCACGATTTCGTGACAGGTTGCAAGAAAATCCTCTGGAAGCCAAAAGCGTCACGATTTTGCGACAAAGCTGAGGATGACATCAGCAGAAGCTGAAAGTGTCATGATTTTGCGATAGGTTGCAGGAAAAGCCTCTGGAAGCTGAAAGCGTCACGATTTCACGACAAGGATGAGGATGACATCAGCAAAAGTTCAAAGTGTCGTGATTTTGCGACAAGAACGGTGGCAAAGCTTTCAACGGCCAAAAGGGTCATGATTTCGTGACATCAAGGACAAGAAGGTGTATGACTACAAAAGGTGTCGCGATATTGCGACATGTTATTATTTCGTGACAACAGTTACAAAAAGGTGAGAAAGGTGGCAGCAGCGGTTGAGGCCGACAAAGTTGAATTGGGGCCGATGGATTTTAGGGTTTTACAGCGGACATCTTCTAGGGTTTTATAGCGAATGTTCTTAGGGTTTGCAGTCGACATCTTCTAGGGTTTTACAGCGGATATTCTTAGGGTTTGCAATCGACATATTCTAGGGTTTTACAATGGAGGTTCTTAGGGTTTGCAGTAAACTTTCTTAGGGTTTGCAACCGACGTCCTTAGGGTTACTGCCGACTATGATTTGAGAATTGATCTTGATTTTTCTTCTATAAAAGTAGGGCTTCCTCGAGTTTGAATAGTAAGGTGTGAAGATAGAGTGCGAAGGCGAGTAGAGTGATTGCGCAAGTGAAGTTCATGTCGGAGTAGAGTGCGGAGTAGTAGTTCGAGTCTGCATATCGTGATTGCGTGTTAGAAGTGCGAAATGTGTAGAGGTGGAGATCCAAGTTCAAAGTGATAGCGCACAGACAGCAAAAGTGATCGATCATCCGATTGTAGTAGAGAGTGCGAAGAAGTACACAGAAGCGATCGAACAGTGCGAAGTGTTTTGCGTAGAAGCAGTAGAATGCAGAAAAATAGCAGACTGTAAGGAACAACGTGAAAGTTTTATTCTATCATTTTTATTATCTTTATTGACTTCCAAGTTGTAGCTTGGTATAAGGGGTTGGTGCCTCTTTCCAGTAGGTTCTGGTAAATTAAGAGTTGGTGCTCCATTCTGTTTGAATCAGATAAAGCAAAGGGGTTGGTGCTCCTTCCAGTTGATATTGGTAAAAGATTTTGTAAAGTTGTAGCTTTGCATTTGACTGGATTTGGATGGTAGTCCAAGCAGTCATTTTGAGGAGTAGCCACAATGATGAACCTCGTTAATTTGCTATGTTGTGCGTCATGCTTTCTTACTGCTTTTGATATTTCGTTTATCAGTTTTAAATAGTTGCTAGATTTAATATATATATATATATATATATATATATATATATTTTAGAAGTTTTAAATGTCACACTAATTCACCCCCCTCTCAGTGTCACTGTGATTACAACAATTGGTATCAGAGCTAGGTACCCGAACAGAGCTTAATCGCCTAAGGTGATCCCAGTAAGTGACATTATGGTCGGTGGTGAAGGTTTCTCCTCAAACAAGGCACCACTGTTTGATGAAACAAATTATGCTTTCTGGAAGATCAGAATGCAAACATATCTCCAAGCTTTGGGATTTGACATCTAGAATGCAGTAGTCAATGGTTACATAGCTCCTGCTACTGCTCCAACCGACAGCACCGGTAAAAAGGAGTTTGAAAATGATTCTAAAGCTAAAAATGCCATCATGTGTGGATTAGTGGACAGTGAGTTGGTCAAAATCATAAACTATGTTTCAGCAAAAGATGTGTGGGAAAAACTGGAGAATATTCATGAGGGAGATAAAAATATCAAGGAAGCTAAGCTGCAAACTCATCGAGCTCAATTTGAATCACTAAAAATTACCAACGATGAGAACATAGAAGCCTTCATGCAAAGGGTAAATGGAATCACTAATTTAATGAGAGGTCTCGGTGAAAATTTGGATGATGCTACTATTGTGAAAAATGTTTTAAGGTCGCTTCCTCACAGGTTTGATTCTAAAGTCTCTGCCATAGAAGAGGCTAAAGACTTAAATCATTTTAGTATGGATGAGATGCATGATTCCTTGATGGCTTACGAAATGAGAATAGGAAAGTCTAATCCTACAGATAGAGAAGTAGCATTTAAAGCCCAAAAGGGTAAAGACACAAAGCAAGAATCTGAAGAAGAAGAAATCTCAAACCAAATGGAAGCAAATTTTGTCAGAAAGTTGAGAAAGGGCAAAGGAAAGTACAAAGGAAAACTACCTTTTAAATGTTTCAACTGGTGGGGGAATTGGACACTTTGCAACCAAATGTCCTCTCAATGAGAAGGACAAAGGTGAGGAAACTTCACATCAAGAAAAAGGTCAATGGAGAAAGAAATCTAACTTCGAAAAAGGCAATTTCAAAAATAAAAGCTTTATATCCAGGAATGCATATTCCTCAGAAGACAGCTCTAGTGAGGATTCTGATGAAGGAACAAGCGAAGCTCTATTCATGGCATTTGAAGTCAAAAATTTTGAAAAGGCAGAAATCTTAGAGAAGGAAGAAGGTATGAACTCTATACTGACTATTGAAAAAACTAAGGCTGAAGTAGATTTAGAAGGTGAACTAGTTTCTGCTCTTATAGAATGGAAATATGAGAAGAGAAAAAATAAAAACTATCAAGGAAACTTGAGGATGCAAATGAAATTATAACAAGTTTGAAAATACAATCATAAGAGTACAAGAAAATGTTCGAAGATCTTGAAGTTTAGGTGACGATGAAGATAGATTGCTGCTGTAAACTAGAAGAAGAAAATGTTGGTCTTCGAATACAGATACAAGAGCTGGATCGAAAAATTAGCTGCTATTACAAACGTGAAGAAATTTCGATGAAGTCGGACAAAATTTTAAGCGATCAAAGACCCGTAGGTATCAAATTTGGTCTGGGATTTGTTGAAGGAGAATCATCAGCCAGAAATGTTGAAATAAGTGAAGACAAGAAACAGGCTGTGCAAAGAACAACTAATCAGGCAAAAGAAAGAAATGATGCCAGGCCTGAAAAGAGGACTGACAATGATGGTTTTACCAAGGTCACACATCAAAAGAAAAGAAAATCTATGACTCCTGCAACAAACTGGCAAAGACCATATTTCAGGTTCAATCATTACTTTTATGGTTTCTGTTTTAAATGTAATGCTTATGGACATAAAATTGCTGACTACAAGTATAATGTAGGACCAAGAAGTTTCACTAGTAGAAATGCTTTTTCTTCTTTAAGAAGTTATGCAGTAGAATGCTTCAATTGTCACAAATTTGGTCATATTGCTAGAAACTGTCATAGTACCTCTGTTTCAAATCAAATTCAAAAAATATGAGTTCAACCATATAGGGCAAAAAAAAGTAGAAATCATTCTGAAAGATATGTGCAAGAGTCTGAAAAGGGGAAATCCAAGCTGGAATACAATACCACGGTCAAAACAGAATGGAAATAGAAAGAACAACTCAGAGAAGAAAAGGAATCTCTAATAGTACAGACAGCTTTCAAGGCTCAAAATAAATGTGTTCCATGGATTCTTGACAGTGGTTGCTCAATTCATATGACAGGTGATAAATAGAAGTTTGAAAAACTATAGAAATAAGAGGGTGGCTCTGTAAAGTTCGAAAACAATGATGGAGCCAAGATAATCGGAAAGGGGTCTGTCAAAATTAGTGATGGGAAAATTAAGTTAGAAGAAGTTCTGTTTGTGGATGGTCTGAAACACAATCTGTTAAGTGTGAGTCAAATCTATGATAAAGGGCATGAAGTAGTTTTCAAGAAGCAGGGTTGTGAAGTCAGAAAAATAAACAGTGGGAAATTAATAGCAACCGGCTCAAGGACGTCTGGAAACCTGTACACACTCTCATAATCTTTAGAAGGTATGTGCTTCATTGGACAAGAAGAAGAGAACTGGTTGTGGCACAAGAGGCTTGGACACATAAGTTTCGACAACTTAGTGAAAATCAGCTCAAAACAAGTAGTGAGAGATATTCCAACCATTAGAAAACCTTCAAATATTGTCTATGCCTCATGTCAGAAGGGAAATCAAACCAGGGTTTCATTCAAAACAAAAGAGTACCACACTAGCAAGCCTCTGTAACTTATACATACAGACTTATGTGGACCCATGAGAACACAAAGCATAAATGGAGACAAATATTTTATGTTATGTATCGATGATTATTCCAGAATGACCTGGATATTTTTCTTAAAAGACAAAACAGAAGCTTTTCAAATGTTCAAATCCTTCAAACATCTAGTTGAGAATGAAACATGAAAAAGGATTAAATGTTTACAATCAGATAGAGGAGGAGAATTCATTTCAAATGAATTTTCAAAATACTATGAAAATCATGGCATTAGGAGACAATATTCAGCAGCTAGAACTCCCCAGCAGAATGGTGTAGTAGAAAGAAAGAACAGAACTATTTAGGAAATGGCACGCACTATGCTGGCAGAAAATAAAATAGCAGATAGATTCTGGAAAGAAGCAGTTCACATAGCAGTATACCTCCAAAACAGATATATGTTAAGGACTCATGAAAGCAAAACTCCTTATGAGTTGTGGTTTGGTAGAAAAGCAACAACAAAACATCTCAAAGTATTTGGCTGTAAGTGTTATATTAGAAATACTGATGACAATCTCGAGAAATTTGAAGATAGAGCAGATGAAGGTGTCTTTGTTGGGTATTCTCCAAAAAGTAAAGCTTACAAATGCTACAACAAGAGACTCAAGAAAATTTTGGATAGTGCAGATGTTAAATTTGATGAAGGTAGAACACGGTTAACTGAATTTGAGGAAAACTACCCAATCTATGAAGATTTTTTTGAAGGAGATGAGGTAAATGAAGAAGGAAACAAACCTACAATTGATTCAATTGACTTAATCGATGACTCAGAAGCACAAGAAAATAAGAAATTTAAAACTGGCAGCTGGCAAAAAAATCATCCAACAGATCAAATAATTGGAGATCCCACAACTGGTGTTCAAACAAGAAGGAAAGTAATAAGTAATTACTCTCTTTTATCAAGCATTGAGCCCAAAAACATAGATGAAGCCAACAAAGATGATAGCTGGATGAAAGCAATAAATGAAGAGTTAGATCAGATTGAAAAGAATAGAACTTGGGAACTGGTACCTAGACCTACAAATAAGAATGTAATCGACACCAAATGGATATTTCGAAACAAATTAAATGAAGACGGTCAGGTCATTAGAAACAAAGCAAGACTGGTTTGCAAAGGCTATGCACAAGTCGAAGGCATTGATTTTGAAGAGACTTTCGCACCAGTGGCCAGACTAGAAGCTATTAGAATGTTTTTGGCACTAGCAGTTCACAAGAACTTCAGAGTTTATCATATGGATGTAAAATCTGCCTTCCTAAATGGGAAACTTGAAGAAGAGGTCTATATTGAACAACCATATGGCTTTCAAATCAGTGAAGATCCTAACCTTGTCTACAAATTAAAGAAAGCACTGTATGGATTAAAACAAACACCACGGGCATGGTATGCAAGGCTAGATAATTATCTCTCTCAACAGGGATTCAAGAAAGGTTTAGTGGACAATAATCTGTATGTAAAAATAGAAGGTGGGCATCACATTGTTCTAGTTGTCTATGTAGATGATATCATATTTGGCAAGCAACAAAGATGAATCTTGTAAAGACTTAGCAAATAAGATGTAGAATGAATTTGAAATGTCTATGATTGGTGAACTGTCTTACTTTCTTGGGCTGCAAGTTAATCAAAATGAGAAAGGCATATTCATTTCCCAAATCAAATATGTGAAAGAACTGCTAAAAAGGTTCACTATGGAGGACTGTAAGCTACCAAGACTCCCATGAAAACAAAGTTGCAAATTGAGTAAAGAAGACAAATCTCCATCAGTAGATCAAACCATGTATAGATCTATGATTGGAAGTCTACTATATTTAATGACCACTAGACCTCGATATTCTCAGGCAGCTTTGCATGGTAGCTAGATTTTAGGCCAGCCCTAAAGAGACTCATGTGACAGTAGTTAAAAGGATATTTTGGTATCTCAAGGGCACCATGGAGTATGGGTTGTGGTACCCAAAAGGCAAAGACTTCACTCTTATATCATATTCAGATGCAGATTGGGCTGGATGTGTTGATGACAGAAAGAGTACCAGTGGAGGAGCCTTCTATTTGGGGGACAAATTGGTTACATGGCACAGTAAGAAGCAAGAGTCAGTTTCTTTATCTACAACTGAGGCAGAATATATTGCAACAGAAACATGTTGCACACAAGTCTTGTGGATGAAACAAACTTTGAAAGATCTAGGTATTAATTTCAGTGAACCAATATTAGTAAAGTGTGATAACACCAGTGCAATCAACATCTCTAAGAATCCATTAATGCACTCACGGACAAAGCACATTGCTATAAGGTATCATTTCTTGAAGGAGAAAGTTGTAGAAGGAGAAGTTAAATTGGACTATGTCCCAACTACAGAACAAGTAGCAGATATTTTTACAAAACCTTTGCCCAAGGAAGTATTTGAGTACCTTCGTAGCAAATTAGGAGTAGTCACACTTCCTAATAAGTGACTAGCTACAGGGATCACTTTCTCATGGGGAGCATTTGAGTATTTGACTATTATTTTGCTCATGATCATAATTTGTGCCAGATGCAACAAATTGTGCCTGAGAAGTGTGAGGATGGACTCAGGGGGAGTCTGCAGCAGCCCTTTGGTATTATTGACAAAGGGGGAGAAGAGTTACAGGAATGTATACAGGTGTTGCCAACAATTCCAAAGGGGGATATTGTTGAGCAAGGTGTTGCAAGAAGTTTGTCATTGTTGTCAACACAAGCAGTTAGATCCAATGATGCAATGGATAGACAGTTCAGGAGCCATTCAGATGCAAAGAATAGAAATTCAAAGGATAGTCAGATTATGTAAAGTGCAATTCCAGGAAAACAAGAGTGACCTAGTTTCAAAAATTCAAAGAAAAATCACGACAGAAAACTGTCGCGATATCGCGACATGTTTTCTGTCGCGATTTCGCGACAGGTATGAGGAGAGAGAAAGCACAGCCGAAAATGTTGCGATTTCGCGACGAAAGTGAGGAGAGATAAAGCACAGCCAGAAATGTCATGATTTCACGATGAAATTGAGGAGAGAGAAGGCACAGTCAAAAATGTCATGATTTCATGACAAGTCAGAGGAAAGAAAGGACGCAAGGCAAACTGTCGCAATTTCGTGACATGCTGGAGGCCAAGGAGCTAAGTCGAGAATCTATAGCGATTTCGCTACATGTTGAATTTTCGTTGGCCGAAGCAGGGAGAAAGTGTTAAGTGAAAATTTGTAGCGATTTTGCTACTGCATGAAACAAGGAATGTATGAAAGCCGAAAGCATTGCAATTTCACGACAAAGATGAGGATGATGTCAGCAAAAGCTGAAAGTGTCACGATTTCACGACAGGTTGCAAGAAAAGCCTCTGGAAGCCAAAAGCATCATGATTTCACGACAAAGCTGAGGATGACATCAGCAGAAGCTGAAAGTGTCACGATTTCACGACAGGTTGCAGGAAAAGCCTCTGGAAGCCAAAAGCATCGCGATTTCATGATAAGGATGAGGATGACGTCAACAAAAGTTCAAAGTGTCACGATTTCATGACAAGAACGGTGGCAAAGCTTTCAACGACCAAAAGGGTCATGATTTCGTGATAGCAAGGACAAGAAGGCGTACGGCTACAAAATGTGTCGCGATATCGTGACATGTTATTATTTCGCGGCAACAGTTACAAAAATGTGACAAAGGTGGCAGTAGCGGTTGAGGCCGACAAAGTTGAATCAAGGCCAATGGATTTTAGGGTTTTACAGCCGACATCTTCTAGGGTTTTACAATGGATGTTCTTAGGGTTTGCAACTGACATCTTCTAGGGTTTTACAATGGATATTCTTAGGGTTTACAACCGACATCTTCTAGGGTTTTATAGCGGAGGTTCTTAGGGTTTGCAGCAAACTTTCTTAGGGTTTGCAACCGACGTCCTTAGGGTTACTATCGACTATGATTTGAGAATTGATCTTGATTTTTCTTCTATAAAAGCAGGGCTTCCTCGAGTTTGAATAGTAAGGTGTGAAGATAGAGTGCGAAGGCGAGTAGAGTGATTGTGTAAGTGAAGTTCATGTCAGAGCAAAGTGCATAGTAGTAGTTCGAGTCTGCATATCGTGATTGCATGTTAGAAGTGCGAAATGTGTAGAGGTGGAGATCGAAGTTCAAAGTGATAGCGCGTAGACAGCAGAAGTGATCGATCATCTGATTGTAGCAAAGAGTGTGAAGAAGTACACAAAAGCAATCGGACAGTGTGAAGTGTTTTGCACAGAAGCAGCAGAATGCAGAAAAATAGCAGACTGTAAGGAACAACGTGAAAGTTTTATTCTATTATTTTTATTATCTTTATTGACTTCCAAGTTGCAGCTTGGTATAAGGGCTTGGTGCCTCTTTCCGATGAGGGTGTCTGGTAAATTAGGAGTTGGTGCTCCATTCTATTTGAATCAGATAAAGCAAAGGGGTTGGTGCTCCTTCTAGTTGATACTGGTAAAAGATTTTGTAAAGTTGTAGCTTTGCATTTGACTAGATTTGGATGGTAGTCCAAGCAATCGTTTTGAGGAGTAGCCACAATGGTGAACCTCGTTAATTTGCTGTGTTGTGCATCATGCTTTCTTACTACTTTTGATATTTCGTTTATCAGTTTTAAATAGTTGCTGGATTTAAATATATATATTTTAGAAGTTTTAAATATCACACTGATTCACCCCCCTCTTAGTGTCACTGTGATTACAACAAAAGCATCACATGGTTGAATAAGAAGTACCCACATGAAGGATTTTCAAATAGAGTCAAATGTAAGAAGGAAATATTCAAAGGAATATTTAATAGAGGGAGAAGCATTCTCTCTACATAGAGATACAATTCTATCATATTTTTTGAAGCACCATTCAAAATTTGAGTATAGGCATATATATACTCATTGGGAATATTTTCAAGGAAAACTCAATAAAAAAAATATTTAGATTTTTTGAAAGTTTACTAGGCTAGTGGATCACCAAAGTTCTTGTTTCTAGATTCCTAATTATTGAGGGGAAACAATTATGCTACCTAGAAGACCAAAATCATGACACATCTTGAGTTTGAGGAAGGTTGGTAACTATTATATGGAAGTATTGATCGTCCTACTACAAAAAGAAAAGGGCAAACAAATTTTGACAAGAATAACAAAAAAGCAAGACTAATTATCATTTTTGGAGTAGAAAATGAGGTCCAAGTATACATTATATACAGCCACATCCAAGGATGCATGGGAGAAGTTAAATATGGTATTTGAAGCCAAGAATCAAAATCAATTATATTCCTTCAAATTCAACTCCATTTTCTAAAGATGATAAGTGGAGAAAATTTGGAATCATTCATGAGGAGAATAGAATACTTGCAAGAATCATTGAAAACACTAGGAACTCAATTATCTAATGAAATGCTAATTTCTATTAATTTCATATCACTTCCATCCTAGTACAATTTTTTGTGACTACATTAAATATTAATGAGCAAACACCAAGCTTTGAGAAGCTAGTGAACCTACTTCAAAAAGTAGAGGCCTTGCATACTATAGAAGAAGAATAATAGTTACTAGTTACAAGTCAAAGAGGGAAGAAACCATTCAAAAGAGGTATGAGACCTCCATAGTGCTTCCAACAAAGAAATAATTTTTAGATATTTTAGAATCAAAGAAATAATTCTCGGGAGGAATAATTTCAACATACAAAATATGTGTGATAATTGTGAAATAAATAGATATAATGTGAAGTATTGTTTACATATTACATTTAAGAATGGATCTCCTTAATGAGAGATGAAAAAATTACATAATAAGTCATCTTTAGAATAGCAAAATCAAATTTGGATAAAGACACATCAAAGTAATTTAGTTGAGGAGAATCAAATTAAAGAAGAATAAAAGAAACAAGAAATTGAAAAACAAGAACATATGTTTATTGGTTAAACACACTTGAGATAGCACAATAATGTTTTGTATAACCCAAAACATATGACAAGATGAGAAACTTAGAAATATCCAAATCATCATACAAAAGAGTTCCATTGATTGATAATTTCAAGCCAAGGAATCAACAAGAGGCAACGCCACTACAATATAAAGAAATCCATAAGAAACATAAGACATGGGACACCTAATAGGACAAGAGGTTTATTTATCATGGAACAATGATATTAAGATCGAATTTAATTCATCTTCTACTCACTTTCCAAAGTACAAAGAAAAACATTTGTAGGATGAATGGTCTATTATGAAGAAAGCTTTAAAAAGGTATGGAATAGCTTGAAAACTAGATCTTGTTGAAATAATATTATCTATATTTGTAACTCAAACAAGAGATTCCTATATAATCATCAAATCCCAAGATCTCATAATACTGTTATCAAAAAGTGTACTAGCACTACAAGCAATCAAGATACTAAATAATAAGATGCATTGTGATATCATCAAAATTGACAATATAGTTTGTGATAAGGGGGAATTTGTTAGATAGTTATAATAGTTATTGGGACCCAATGGATCAACTCTAAATACTATACAACAATTGACAAGTTGCTACATTTTGATTTAAGGAAAAAGTATAGTAACTATGGAATCATTCAAAGAACTAAAACAAGTGTGCAAAATTGCTAGATATTGTATTTGAATTATACATCCCATTTATCATATCATGAGATTATGATAAAATGATAACTTGAAAAGAATCCAATATTTAATCATAATGAAAAGTAGAGAAATATGAAGTAGCAAAATAATCCATAACTGAATTTCATTCAATCCTACACAAGATAAAAATAAATAGATAATTATTTCAATAAGCGATATTGGATGCATAGTAATACATGCTTCACTTGAATAAATTGAAGAAACATACTTCAAACATTGAGTATTGAGTAATAATTTTGTATTAAATATATTTTGAAGTGCATTATCAGTAGAATCTGACACTCCCAAGTACCTAAGTAGTAAGTCTATATTTAGGAGGAAATTTCTCTCTCAAATTCCAACATCAGACTAGACATTATTGCTTGGTCATAAGAAAAATAGAACTTTTGACTATGATGTAATAAGGGGGGTATGTTATAAGTTATTACATCATATACCATGTGATAATTCAAGTGGTATAACCACCCCTCACAAGGTACATGCATATGATATAGGATAAGATAATTGCAAGTTTGTTTGATGGTTTGTTATGCCTAAATTAGGCATCTTATGTACTTAAATACCCTTCACTACCATAATAAAATTATTTGAAGCATTAATATCTAACAATAAAAACCTCCAATGATAGATGGTTTTATGATGCACCTTGCTGGAGCCATAACTTGTGAACCGTACGCCCGTTTGCCTTAAAATTTAACAGGTGGTTCCGTGTGCGTGTTCTGCATTAGGAAAATCTCTAATTTGCCTCACCCTCTAAAAATCATGTTTTTGGGACCTAACTCCGACATCTAGTGTCCCAAAATTAGCTTTTAGAATAGGTTCTCGAGTTTTTTGGGTTTTTTTGGATGTTAGAATTTTATTATATTTTATTATACCTTAATTTGAGGCCTAATATTTTAAATTAAGGTTCGTTATTGTAAGAGGGATGTGTGCACCAAATTTGGGTGCAATATGAGTCATTTCTATTTTTAGCAGTTTTTAGAAAAATATCTATTTTTAGCAGCTTTTAGAAAAAAGCCATTTTAGGGTTTCTTTGGTTTTTGGTTGCTATATAATTGATTGTAATATTTTTGAGAAGGGGTGTGAATTTAGGAATGATAAGAATAACAATTTTCATATTTTTTCCATTATATTGCATTTGTATTATGTGTTTGGAGTCCATTTTGTTGGTCTCTTGTAGCTGAGTTTACACCATTTTATGATTGTCAGTGTACTATATGTTATTAGACTATATACAAATTCTTTGAGGATAAAGGATTAATAAATTACACTGATGTTCAAGGTGATAAACATTTTACAATGAGATCCCTCAACTTAGATCCAAGACATAAGATATGGGTTCTATTTAAATAAACTATTAAAGTAATTTATTCATATTGATATCCTATTAAAATAGGACTAACAAATCTAAGTACTTAATTTTGAAGACACGTCTAATAACACTTACTCCCACCACTACATTTTTTGAATGGGCCTAGTGCCCATGTACATTTATAGATGTAAATAATAACTATGAAATAAGAACATGCTAGATACACACACAACACCATGCTAATCTAACAAGAAATAAACTACTTGAAGCAAGATGTATTTTGTAACACTTAATCACACTACAACATAGTTCTAAAGACTATTATTACCTTATGAGAGACATAACACAACATATAAGTCTAGTAGCATCCATGTAGAGGATTATAATCTCATGCATAATTTTAATAAACATGGTAGACTTCTAGGAATTCAAGTAGTATACTTGGTATCCTCTTTGATCATCCTAGCCATTGGACATGGTGCAGACCAAGCAGTTTAGGCTATCGTACCTTGCAATGAGTGACACAACAGGGCCAGTGCCAACAGCATGCGGTTTGGCTCAGTCCAGGGTCTCCAATATTTTAACAAAGGTTGGCTCCTTTATAGAATGTGATCTCAAGCTGGTAGGAACCTAGGGTTCCTAGCACATAAAATGATAAATAAATAATAAATAACCTAAATCTAAAAGAATCGCCTTTTGATATTTTCGAGAAGTCCCTTCAATAAATTATATTATATTTTATATTCATGGATATATTAAATGATAGAATCACATAGTGTCTTATACCGCTTTAGGATTATGAGTGAAGAGTCACCATGCTTCCTAACCCTAACCCTAATCTTATAATAATATAATAATTAATATAATTAATTATTATATTATTTATTAATATAACCATAGGATAACATGTATTATTATTATTATTATTATTATTATTATTATTATTAATTAATGTTAGGATAGGATCCTAACATGCCATACCCCTTTCAAATGCTTTGTCCTCAAAGCGACGGAAAGGTTATCGCCAAATTCATCTCATAACGGTTGCTCATAAGTTTTCTCTGTACTCCAATTGACTAGCTCAAAAAGAAATCTTCTTTTCAATGAACTCACACATGACATTTGTAATATATATACCTTAGTGATTTCAACATCCGTAATCTTCATGTAGTTAGCAATGAATTATATGCAAATAGTTCATATCTCTATGTAAATGCACATCCATGTCCGATGTGAATAGTTCAAAGTTGTACGATGTAACCTTGAAAAATTCCATGCTTTCATAAATTATTGGGGCCTCGTCCATCATAAATTATAAATTATTAAATCCTCATCCTTTTCACACCTTGGTGTGCATAGAATCCATGAATCATGGCCCT
Organism: Wollemia nobilis; assembly: GCA_028583015.1. Classification (NCBI taxonomy): domain Eukaryota; kingdom Viridiplantae; phylum Streptophyta; class Pinopsida; order Araucariales; family Araucariaceae; genus Wollemia; species Wollemia nobilis. Next base: position 6,698,409 of record JAQPPZ010001808.1, read on the forward strand.
TGGCCCTGACATACATAAATATATAGTATACACTATCTCGAGTTCAAAATATAAAAATAATTGGGATATCATTCCACATCAGCATGTGATATTGCACCATTTGGAGGCTTCCATATGGTTGGAGATTCGTGATGTCATTTAGACGTCTATAAATTCACGTTTTGCTCTTTAAATTAGGTTTTGACAAAGCCTTATGTTTTTAATTATAACCACCAATATGGTCGTATATAAGTAACTATCTAAAAACATACTAAATATTTTTCTTAAATAATTCATTGTTTTAGTTGCCTCCCCAGACCATGTGAATACTACGTGGTAGTCCCTTTGTGAATTGTACACCACAAATGCTTCAAACATTATAAATGTGAATCCTGTATTTTGATGAAGTCTTTGTTGCATGTTGTAAATTGTGAATTAAATAAATTAAATAAATGGTGTGTATTCCACAAAATTTTGCATTGATGCATTCATTAGAAGTCTCGGGTCCTTCTTTCTTGTAAATCATGGTAGCTTTATACCACGTTAGAATGAGTTCCTCCATCTCCAATCAGGAAGCCCAGTGTAAATATTCTTTGCCATCCATAGTAGACAAACACCAATATAACGCATAAATTTCCTATCTGCAGGTTGAGATGTCTTCATTTGGAGAGAAGCTCTCTTTTATTTTTTTTACAAATTAAGCCTTTGAGATCATCTTCAAGATGCACTAGCTTGATATACCAAGGCAAAATAAAATTGTCTTCCTTGTTGAAAAATATGACCAACTTTCAGGTTTTATACCTGAGCAAGTATTCAACACATAGTATTGATGAATAACATTCTTCTAGTATGGGTGGCTCTCTATCATCCAATCTACTCACCATATGAGTGCAAGCCCAATTTTTTCCAATCGCTTGTGCCTCCAAAGAAACCCAGATAAATTCAAAATTTCCAAGTCCATGGTTTACAAGACATCATTAATCCTTTTTGGGATGTTCTTTGCATTAGGAACTGCATCCACTGCTATTTTGCAATTCAAAAATAACAATGGCACCATCTTTGCTCAAGGTCAGAACAGTATATAAGACTTAATTTATTTCCATGATTGGGGACTGACTCCACCACAACAATTACAAAGATGGGCCAACTAGATTTGGAAAACTACCATAAATTCTAAGTATGTAACTAGGCTTAAATATTTCTTAAATAAGGTTCTAAAATCATCTACTGGTGCTTTCTCATATTTAACATCGCGCACAAGATTCATGGCCATTGAAATTACCAGAAAGCTTTATGAGTTTTACCAAAAAAAACTTTATGGAAACTTCACTATTTTATGTGAAGATCTCACAAGGTCTACTATATAAGAGTTTACAAAATTCGATAGGAGTTTTGAATCGAACAAGACCGTGGAGCCTAGGTGTACCTGCCCAGGAGTAATCCTTGCAATCGGTTCTTCCCTTATGGATATCAATGAGGTTCCTGGACATGATGACAATGAGGTAAAGTTATCCACAAAAATTAATTTTGGTGAGGATGTTGATCTCATTGAGGATATTGCCAATTCAAAAAGTGACCGAAGCTTTAAAATTACATGTTTCATCCTATATTTTACAATAGGATATTTGCGCCTTGCTTCTTGTGAGAGAGCACGTAAATCGGATTCGAGCACGGCCATGAACACCATTATTTAAAGCAAGGCGACCATGAACACCTACAATTTCCCTGTTACAAGAATTGAAATCTGGAGGAGGTGGCCATGGAGGAGGTCGTATGAAACTTCTTAGATATTACAGATTGTGGAAACCAGGTGTAACATCAAAAGATGGGAAAACTATGAAGAAAATCAACATTAGCAGACATTGGTTCCCATATACTGGAGTTTGGAATCTAAATGAGCCTATGGTTTTGGGGAAATAGCTCTTATACACCTCCTTTTCATTAAAGGAGTTTTGTAATAATTGCTTCACTTTTTGGGATGATCAAGAGAGTTTCTCTCTGGTTGCATTTTATTTTATAATTATTTTTTTATTTTTAGAGTTTTCATAAAAAAATTCTTCTTTTTTCTTCGGAAGAACATAATGTACCCTTTGAAATTTTATGGTTTTGGGCTCTTCCGAGAATAAAAATTTAGGGTTTGAAGCAATATGTTCAGTTGCATTATTTTCTTTCTTGGGAAGAGCAATGGATACCACCTAAGATTCGTCGGCTATGGGTTCTTCCTCCTCTACCTGAAATTCCATGGCTAGGGTCTCCTCTTGCATTTACATTAAATATTGTATAATACGATCAGAACGTTCCATTTGTTTTTTTTGTTTTTGTTCAATCATTCTTCTAATTTTTGCAATGTTATTTTTCATTTCCTTGACCAATGTGGTTGGATCCATAAGGCTACGATACCGGATGGTAGGAACCTAGGGTTCCTAGCACATAAAATGATAAATAAATAATAAATAACCTAAATCTAAAAGAATCACCTTTTGATATTTTCGGGAAGTCCCTTCAATAAATTATATTATATTTTATATTCATGGATATATTAAATGATAGAATCACATAGTGTCTTATACCCCTTTAGGGTTATGAGTGAAGAGTCACCATGCTTCCTAACCCTAACCCTAATATTATAATAATATAATAATTAATATAATTAATTATTATATTATTTATTAATATAACCATAGGATAACATGTATTATTATTATTATTATTAATTAATTAATGTTAGGGTAGGTCCTAACACAAGCACATAGCTCCTAATATAACAACTTGAAGGGGGGAAATAGCTAGATAAAGAAAATCAAAGATAGCAAAAAGGAAAAAATCTAAGCTAACAAGTGATGATGCACCAAAGATTAAATAAGATCCTCTTGCACAATAGCTCTAACTGTAATGTGTTGGTGTGAAAATATCCTCTTCTTGACATACATAAGAATATAATGAAATGCAAGCATACATATAGACATGTCAGGGCATGAGAATAAAATAGATGCATAGACCTCCAATATCTCTCTCTCTCTCTCTCTCTCTCTCTCTTATATATATATATATATATATATATATATATATATATATATATATATGCAAGTAGAAGTATTACAAATATTATACCAAAAGTATGGGTTTGGGTTGCCTGCAAGACTACCCAAAGATACGTCTACCACTATACAAAGGAAAATAAAGGGAAAGTTATACAACTCATCGATCCTTTACAATACCAAACTAACTACTATTTGTAGATATATAAGGGAAGGATTTTCCTTCCAAAATTATGCAAAGCTTTCAAGTATGATTTTCCATTTATGTGTCAGGTCATGTCTTTATTAAAGTTATTGGTTTCTTTGAGGCCTTTATATTTGGGATCATAATTGTCAAATGGTTTTGGTCCTTTGGAACAATAGCTACCTCCATTATTTCCATCTACCCATTTTGGTGATTCCTAAAATTTTGAGCATGGGATATCTTATGCAATCAATGCTCCAAATTTGTGGGTTGCTTCTATTGTGGTTCTCATGTTATTGTCTTTATGATTTCAATTTTCAATTTATAAAAGGTATATCATGATCTTTATAGGAAAATTATTATACTCATTGGAATATTGTAAACCGCAGAAAAATATGTGGGTTCTTGAGTTTTAACCCTAGCTAGGGGGTATGGCGGCCTAGTGGCCCTCCATGTAGGGGTGCAAGAGCTCCCACCCCTAAAGAAAATTTTGGTTACCTAAATTTTTGGAACATGGGTGGTTTCAACCTTTGGAATCTTTATCACCATATGAATCCAACACTTTTATCATCATCCAACCTTAGAAATTTTCACTATTTAACGTCAAAACTTATCACATCAAAAAAATTTCCTTGCATGTACTTTTGAATTTTGGAAACTTTGCTTACTTGTGCCTTTTATAAATATTTGTATTCTAATTATTGGATATTTTTTATCAAAACTTATGTTTGCACTTTGTCCAATGCTCAATTTTTGCTTATTGCTTGTTTCTCCTTTGCTTAATATTATCTTAAGGCAACATTTGAGTGTATTGTGAATTAATTACAATAATATATAATCAAAAAAATGGTATTTATCTTATGTTCAACTCCCACTTAGTTGGAATACTTACAATACATGCATAGTTACAAAATACTCCCTTAAGGGAGATCCACATGGAGAGAGATAGAGAGACTTTGTTTTACATTGGAGAATATATGTATATCTTGAGCTTCTATGTAGCAATTTTCTATAAGACCTACAAAAAAAAATAAATGCTAAGCTACATTTCCATAATATACTATAATATTTACAACCTATCATTAGTTGTGGTAATTTAAATTTGATTCGCTACTTTTGACTATTGGTAAAAAAAAATTAAATGTCTTTGTATTTGACTTCTTGGATAGATTCCCTTATGGTTTTATAGTTTGATGTTGATTGTTTACATAGTGATAGAACTATTACACTAACTTAATTTTATCTATCTTGTCTCATTGTGGATTTATACATTATTGATTGATTTATGTAGTAATTCAAAAAATTTATGGATGGTTTATGTCTATTATAGTTATATTTCTTAACAAATAATGGGTGGTTTCATGCAGTTAAGAGGAGAGATGACGAATTTTTGTGGACATAAAAAATACTAAAAGGCTTCCATTGTTGGTGAGGATTTTTGGAATTCCTATTACCTTTTCAATAAGTATTTGTTTTTAAATATTAGTTATAATTTGGGGGTGTTCATCTAGGAGATCCCAACAACTAATAAATAAAATCATGTTGTGTAAAGATAAATATGTGTTGTTATGGATACTTCAAATGCTTTGATAGAATTTATAAACACTAAAATTGAGTCAAGATAAAGGAATAAAAAATGGATTATAAAAAATATTATTCTAATATCATAGATGTTATAAAAAATTTATATTATATTATATGTTATTCAAATATTCTAGAAAAATATCAATTATATATAACAAGGTACTTATTCACAATATTACTTTCACCATTTGACTCAAGGTCATAATAAGAGATCATATTTAGCTAAGTACCATAGAGAGTGAACTGTTGGAAATTAAAGCAGTATAAAAAAGTAAAAATATTGTTTACAATGGTAAGCTTTGGACCTTACCTTTTACCTCCTTGGATGACAGCTGACTGGGCAGATTGGACGGCATGGACGACAAGGTATTCAACATCAATTTCCATTCCTGCTTCCCTCCCTATTTTTCTTCATTTTCTAACTTCTCCTATATTTCTTAAGGTTGTTAAATCAACCCTATTTAAGCATTGTAATTTCTAAGTTTCGTAAGGTCAATGAATAATATTTATTATTTCCATTTTGCTCCAAGACTCATGTGCCACATTTGCTATCAGAGTCGAGGTTGGAGAGGGCTCGAAGATCGAGGTGGAGGAACCGATAGCACAAGCACCGAGGTAGGCGAGGTCAAGTGGGGCCCGCAATACGTGATCTAAGGTGAAGTCAAAGAAGGCCCATGGTGAACCGAGGTGAGGTCTAGAGAATGCCCGCATAGCGAGCATGTGAGGACGAGGAGCAACCTAGGAGAAACCAACTAGAGAGCGCCATGTAGCGAGAGGAGATCAAAATTGACATAGATCGGATGACACATAACCAATATAGATCTGATTATGTGGCATAAGGAGAATCGACAACATGGCGGATGAAGGGTTACATGGCAGAAGGAGGTGACAAGCAACGTGGCGACAGGCAACAGGCTAAAGGAGGCAAAATGGTAGTCATTGATTTCCCAAAAGCAATCAAGTGACTATGCGAGCGTTGAGGGTTTTAAACACCTCAAATGCTCTCGCATGGTCAATTTGGGACTAAAAGTCCAAAAAAAAAATTCTTTCAACACGGCCCCGAGAAGAACAAGGAAGACAAGCTTACCTTACCTTCCCATCGAGCCATGTAGCTCAACTGGCTTAAGGAGCCAGCCATAAGATGCCCACCTTCTTACAAGTTGTGGGTTCGAAACCCAGAGACATAAAAAGCTTTGAAATGTTTTTTTTTATTAAAAATCAGATCCGAAATAGCATAAAATTGTATTCACTCCCTTTGGTTCTCATCGGCAGTGGTGGCCGAGTTGGTTAGTGTGATTTGTTGATGCCAAGAGGTCACGGGTTCGATTCTTGCAGACCATAATTTTTTTTTTTATATAAGTTATTTTAATTTTTTTTATATTATTAAAACTACTTATATTATATTTAATATATTAAATATAATTGCTTCTTTAAAAAAAAAATTAGGGAAATTATTTTTTAATTTATTAAATAGTAATATAGTTTTTTAATATTATAAAAGAAAGTAAATTATTGTCTAAGAGACAATTATTGTAATAAAAGGATACATATTTTTTTTTACTTGATTCAAGGAATCACAAACTATAGAACTCTTGTGTAATAAGCCTAAGAGGCTTAGTTTTTTTTGTACAAGATACCAAGGATCAAATTGTAAAATTGTAAATAGGAATCGATGATAATACCAAATGGTTGTTATCATGCCTTATGTGCAATTTTAGCAATAGAAGGTGCAGAGAGGTTTGATGAAAAATTAAGAGGTTATGGGCTCAACATTGTGTTTAGCCAACTTCAAAATTTAGTGATAACACATCAAAGGCATACTGACGTAGGGTACGAGGCAGCCTTTGAAGACAACTCATTCAGGAGTCAATTTGAACAATCGAAATTCGTACAAGCTACACCACAAGAATCAGAGTATACACACTATAGTATTTTAGTGGAAATATTAGAACCAGAATCACCGAAAATAATATTGATAAGTGACGACGAAGAAGTAGCAAATAATTTTGTGAATCAAGAGATAGCATCCCCACATCAAGAGGAATAAGTAGTGAATGATAGAGTAGAACAAGTCAGATTTGACTTAAATTTGTAATCTCATCTTTCTTCCTTCTTCTTATTTCCTTCTTTCAAATAGCAAAGTACTTTATTTTAACCATGAAATAAAGAGAGTTTTTTGGTAACTATGGCCTCACACAATAGCTTACCTATACCAGAATTTAACGATTATGACTATGAGTATTGGTCTATAAAGATGAAGATCTTGCTCATAGGAAGAGGTTTGTGGGACATAATAGAAGAGGGCTACACAGAACCCTCATACTAGACAACACTAAGTGCCACAGACAAGAAAACATGAAAATAAGAGAAAAAGAGCAACTTTTCTGCTCTTTCTCATCTTCAAGCTGCATTGGATAAAAGCATATTCCCTAGAATAACCACTTGTACAACTGCACAAGCTGCATGGAAATCACTAAGTGATGGATTCCAGGGTAGTAATCAAGTGAAGCAGGTAAGGCTTCAAACACTGAAGAGATATTTTTAAAATATTCGAATGAAATATGATGAAAAAATCAGTGATTATTGTGTTAGAGTAAAAGCAATTATGGATAAAATGGTTACACTAGGCGAAGAAATCAAGCCTGATATAATTTTAATAAAAGTGTTGTGAAAACTTACACATAAATGGAACCATATTGTCATAATTATATAAGAATCCAAATATCTTTCCATTTTAACATTCGATGCATTAATCGGATCATTAATGTCACATGAAGAGATATTTCCTGAAACTCCTTCAACTAGCTATGAAGGTGATGATAAGGCCTTCACTTCAAATGAAAACAATGGAAGAGGATGGGGAAGATGTCAAGGCAGAGGTAAGCAAAGAGGTAGAGGCATAAGCAACTACAGAGGATGCAATCAAAACAGAGGAGGCAACCAGAACAGAGGAGGCAATTCCAATAGAGGAGGCAATTCATACAGAGGAGGAAATCAACAAAGAGTATCAAAATTGAGGATAAAATCAAGGAAAAAGTGGAAATCAAGGGCGAGGAGGTGACAAGTCAAAATAAGCTTGTTTCAATTGTGGCAAGCCAGGTCACTTCACTCGCGACTGCTAGTTAAAATCTTCACAAGGCAGCAATAGTCAATATGGTAATTATGGAGAAGAAGATGATACCTCTAATATTTTTCTTTCATATGGACAATCAAAACAAAATCTAAATAACACATGGATTTTGGATACTAGTTGTTCAAGCCACATGAGTGGCAAAGAACATTTATTTTCTACTCTAGATTCCACTTATAAATCCTAAATCAAATTAGGGGATGATAATACATTGCAAGTAGAGGGTATTGGAGCCATGGAGGTTCCAACCAAATAAATACTAAAGAAAGTGCATGACATCCATTACACTCCAAAGCTCCAACACAATTTGCTAAGCGTTGGACAAATAATGGAAAACAATTACAATCTTCCATACAGGAGTACTACATCAAGTACTTCAATCGCCACTCCAAGTCCTTCTCCACAGATATCAGTAAGTTCTTCACCGATGGGCATTGACAGAGACTCTCCATCGAGAGGCAAAAGAACATTACAATATCATCCATATTTTCAAATGTTGGATCAAAATTTCTAGAGAAGATTCACTAGAAGCCAAGCTAGTGAGATGAATATAGTTTTGCAGCAACTTGAAAATTTGCAATTGTATGGAGATGATGACTCCCATGATCCTAGGGGATATGTAGTCAATTATGCTTTATTGGCTAGTACACATCTAGAACTAGCTAGCTATGAGAAGGAATGTAATCAAAATGTATGGCAAGAAGCCATGAAAGAGGAAATAACCTCTATAAACAATAATGATACATGGGAGCTAGTAAAGCTACCCAAAGGAAAAAAATATGTTGGGTGTAAATGGGTCTACAAGACCAAGTACAATGCTAATGGAAGCATTGAGAGGCATAAGGCGAGACTAGTAGCAAAAGGTTTTACTCATAAATTTGGCATTGACTATGAGGAAACCTTTGCTCCTGTTGCATGACAAGAAACAATCAGATCAGTTCTTTCCTTAGTAGACCATAAAGGATGGAATGTTCAACACATGGATGTGAAAAGTGCTTTTTTGAATGGATACTTGACAGAAGAGGTTTATGTTCAACAACCTCAAGGTTTTCAAGAACAGAGAAAGGAGAACCTTGTTTACAAATTTAAGAAAGCACTTTATGGCCTCAAGCAAACACCAAGATCTTGGTACTCGCGCATTGATGGCTATTTCAGCGAGTATGGATTCACAAGAAGCAAAAGTGAACCAAATTTGTACTACCTAAAGCATGGAGTAGACATTCTCATAGTTTTTTTGTATGTGGATGATCTAATATTTATGGGTAGTAACAATAAAATGAATATGGAGTTCAAAAACTCCATGATGAAATAGTTTGAGATGAAAATCTTGGTTTAATGCGATATTTCCTAGGTATGGAAGTGCATCAATCAAATAAAGGGATCTTCATATGTCAACACAAGTATGCTCGAGACATGATCAAGAAATTTTTCATGGAGCAATGCAAATTAGTTGTAACTCCAACTGGACATGGGATCCAATTGAGCAAGGATGATGGAGCATCAAAGGTTGACATGACCACTTACAGAAGCATGGTTGGGATTCTGATGTTTCTCACCAACACAAGGCCTGATATTCAATATGTTGTTTCTCTAGTTTCGAGGTTTATGGCTAGTCCATCTGAGCTGCATCTACAAGCAACTAAAGAATCTTAAGATATATAAAAGGGACATTGGATTTTGGAATCCATTACCAAAAATGTAATTCTGTGAAATTAGTTTGCTTTAGTGACAGTGATTGGGGCAACAATAAAGATGACAAGAAATCTATATCATGAAATTGTTTTAGTCTAGGATCAGGACTAATTACATGGAGTTCCAAGAAACAAACTGTTGTAGCATTGTCATTGACTGAGGTTGAGTATATAGCCATCACACATGCTAGTACTCAAGCCCTATGGTTGAGAAAAGTTCTTGAAGAGATTGGATAAATTCAAAGTTTTCCAACTCGACTGTATTGTGATAACATAAGTGCCATTCATTTGGCATACAATCCAGTCCACCATAGCAGATCAAAGCATTTCGATATGAAGTATCACTTCATTCGATATATGGTGGAACAACAGATAGTTGAGCTTCAATATTGTAACACTTTGGATAATATTGCAGACATATTCACCAAAGGTATAGCTAAAGCTCAATATATAAAGCTGAGAGACTGTATAGTCAGTCCTCTCAACTTTAAGGGGGAGAATATTGGAAATTAAAGTAGTATAAAAAAGGTAAAAAATTTGTTTACAACGGTAATATTTGGACCTTATATTTTACCTCCTTGGACGACAGCTGACTGGGCATATTGGATGGCATGGGTGGCAAGGAATTCAACACCAATTTCCCTTCCTTATTTCCTCCCTATTTTTCTTCATTTCCTAACTTCTCCTATATTTTTTAAGGTTATTAAATCAACCTTATTTAAGCATTATAATTTCTAAGTTTCGTAAGGTCAATGAATAATATTTCTTATTTCCATTTTGCTCCAAGACTCACGTGCCACATGAACAACTTCTAAAATTTGCTAGTTAAAATATGATCATAATCATAGATAATAGACTTGATCATACCATGTAGTTTGAAAACATAGTTAAATATTACCTTAGCCACCTTGTTGGTAGTTAATGGGTGTTACAAGGCACAAAAATGGGCATACTTTAAGAGGTAATTTACCACTATAAAATTAATATTCTTCCTTTGAATTGGGAAGACCCTCAATAAATTCCATGGAGATGTGCTCCCATTGGTTATTTGAGATAAGTAAGGGCTAAAAAAATCCAAGATATTTAACTATTTCCCCATTATATCTATGCCATACCTCACATTTAGTTTTGAATTGTTTGAAATGCACTTGCATACCTATCTAAGAAAAGGACTACTTAACCCTTTCATAGATTTTAACAAACCCAAAACTCCCTAACAATGGTGAAGTATGTAAGTCTTAAAAGGTGTTTTTGTTGATCTTGGAATATTAAAAGGGTTAAATATGGTATTTAATATTGAGAATACTATCAACCCAAGATAATAAGGGATTGGGAGAGTTACCAACCTCTACATCATGAATTAAATAAATATTATCTAGATTTGATGGTCATTCATATTTAAGTTAGGAGAACCACTATGGAAGGGCCTAGAAATAGCACTGGAAATACTAGTATTTGTATTTACATGAAAAAGCATCCACCACCATATTATTATTCCATTTCTTATATTCAATTACAAATCCATAACCCAATAGCTTTTGTCATCTACTTATTTTTCTATAGATAAGAGAGATATTGTTTCAAGTAGTTCGTGTGACTATTATTATTTGTTTTGATAATAAAAATTTGGGAAACAAATAATTCTTTCATTTATCCATAGCATGTGAGATGGTTATCATTTCCTTCTCATATGTGGAATGAACTAGAGTCTTTTTAAAAGGTTGTTTGCTCTCAAAATACAAAGGATTCCTTTATTGCATTGAAATATTCCAAAGGCATTATCTAAAAGCATCACACTCAATGATAAATAGCTTGTTATAGGTGAGATTAGCTAAAAAAATGTGGTGCACATAGCCACATTTAAGGTGTTAAAGGCTCTATTAGCCCCATTATACCAAACAAATGCATCCATCTTGATGAGATCAATTAGGGTAATTTCAATATTCTCAAAATTCTTCTAAATTTCCTAGGATCTAAAAGTCCTTAAAAATTCTTAAAATATTTAGGGAGTGAATAATATTGCATAGCCTTGATCTAGTTAGGATCCACTATAACATCTTCATGAGACGTAGCATCACCCAAGTACTCACTTCAAATACACTAAATTAATAGTTGGACCACTTTACATATCATTATTTATTATTTAGAAGGTGGATTACTTGTTTGAGATGAAGAAAATTGGTTATCCAAGATATACTATAAACTAGGATATAATAAAAAAGATCAACACAACTTATGATGAAAAGGAAGAAAGACAAGATTCATTAAAATTTAGGAAGTAGAAGGAGCATTAGTAAGACAAAATATCATGAGTAAGATTTTATATTGATCCTCATGTGTATGGAAATTAATTTTTGAAATATCCTCCTCTCTAACCCTAATTTGATGAAAATTAGAATATAAGTCAAGCTTGCCATAAAACTTTACATCATGCAGTTCATCCAACAAATGATCAATAATAGGAATAGAAAAATTATCTTTGGCCATAATCTTATTAATTGGGTAAAAACTGGGGGATATTTTCCAATTTTTACCCTTGCATTGGACCATGACAACCAAAGGTGAATAAGGATTGGTACTAGGATGGATAATACTCTGCTCCAACATATCTTGAACTAGTTTTTAAATTTTGAAATTTTGGAGTTGAGTATAGCAATAGGGACAAATGTTAGGTGGTTGACATAGTAGAATATGGTCTATAGAATGATCATGAGTTTGATTAGGTGGAATACACTTAGATTTTCCAAATATTGGAGCATATTTCTCAACAAAATAGTGTATATTAAAAGTAATAATAAGAGGTGATTGCTTGAGAGCCATGAATTCCATGCAAAAAATCAAGACAAATAATCCTTTATCACCCTTCTTCAATATGTTTCAATATTTTTTGATCTAACAACCTCAAAATGTAAGATATGCATACGTGTAGTATGGATGATCTTGTCATTTTATGTCCACTATGCATACAATCATTGTAGATTTAAAGTAGCATACTTTAATTGAAACAACCATTGATATCATAAGATAATATCATTACTACCCAAATACATGACATAAATTTCACTAAAATAAGTATAAGATCCCATTTGGATGCAAATGTTAGCAATACAACCCACACATTGAGCCTTACAACCATCAAAAATAAACACATCTAAATTATCTTGGTTCAAATTGTTGATATACATCCCTGGGGATTTAGTTGTCTTATGGTCAGTTAAAATGGTATTACTACTTGAATCAATCAACATGTTGATCTACTATCTTTCATGAATTCTTGCACCTTGATAGTGTGATGAGCTTGTAGTCCCATAAAGGTAAATGCTAAGGGGGTCATATTATTTATATCTTCCTCAGTATCCTTAGTTTTTGTTGATACCTCCTATTATCACAAGGAAGAAACTTCCTCCTCTAAGTTGTCTTCCTCATATTATTTTATATGGAAGTTATTTCGCTCCTCACATGTTTGATCCTATGAATGGCATGATTAGTATTTATAACAAAATAACCCTTATGGTCACTCCTTATTTTAGTTGTAGTGGAGGTGAACTAGATTTGTTTTCATGTTGTTGTTGTAATCAATGCAATATGAGCTTCTTTTTAATGATATGAGCTAAATAATCAATATCATGAAGGGTGTATAGCTCATGTATATCTACTTATTTTTAAGGCCTTGGATTGGATTTTGAGATGAAAGAGTTGTGTCCTCTTCTCCTCTTCATCCTTGGAGTCACCAATTGTATGAATGGCTAAACAATTGAGTTTTTCATCTACATCGAACTGTCATCAACATCCTCACTTCTTGTAACCATAGCATTCTTCTTCTCCTAGTTCTTCTTCTTCTTGTAAGGAAACAATTCTAGATGAAGCTTCCAACACTTATCATCTACATGACCATCCTTGTCATAATGTGAACAATGATTTTTATCATCATATTTCTTTGTAGTGTTAGTGGTCTTCCTTTCTTGTTGCTTTCCCTTACCTTTATCTTGAGATTTTCCCTTCTCTTGTTGACCCTTCTGATTTTGATTCTTATTGGAGTTTTCACCATATTATCTTTGCTTCCCATCTTCTTCCAAATATTGAGCTTGTACACTCACTTGGTCAAGGTTTGATGGATTGAGTAGCATGATGGTCCTTCTCAAATGACCATGTAATCCTCCAACATACTTCATCAGCACCTGTGGATCTTTGAGAGAAATCCCAAGCAAGGTAGCTTGTTTTCTAAACTCTATTGTATAGTCTTGGACATATTGTCCTCTCTATTGTTTGAAAAATTGTCATTTCATGAGTTTCTTATTTTGGTGGTCTAATGGATAGAATTGCTCTTTGAGTAAATTCTTGAAGTCCTCCCATAAAGAGATAGGTGGTAGGTTATCATGCTTCAGGGATTCCATATGGCTTTCCAACCAAACTAAAGCATGTCCACCCATTTTGAGTCTTGCAAAAGAGATCTTTTGAACATCTTCAACAACCCCTTGGATTTGGAAATATACCTCCAGTTGTTTTAGCCAATTATTCAGTTTTTTTGCATCAAATTTTCCTCCAAAAGTAGGGATATCCATATTAGCCTCTACTTTGAAAGGAACTGAAGAAGGGCCAGCACTATCCTGACTTCTTTCCATATCCTCAGGTTGCCTTGGCTCCTCTTTTCTAGACTATATTCCCAATAACATATCCATGATTCTAGACACATTATTCTCCATTGCAATAAACCTTATTTTAAAATATTAATTAAACATTATTGGTCCTGATTGTTCTTCCTCTACTCTTTCCATAGAATTTGCTCTTCTTTTTCCACTACCAATTTTTGCATTAAAAGGACTTAACTTAGACCTTTGATACCTTCTACCGTACATCCAAGATCCTTCCACACAAACCCATGCTAGCTCTGATACCATGTGATTTGTAATCACCTAAAACCTATGGCTTACTAGGATCCTCAAATATATATTTTCTAATTCTCAGATTGATTTAATCCTCTATGCCAACAATTAACATGTATGTGCAATACCAAATACTAAAATGAAATCAATAACAGTAAAATAAATATGTAAAACACACACACAAATATTAACATAGATATTTATAGTGGTTCCCCTCAATGTGAGAGTACATCCACATATAACCAACCCAATTTTAACAATTAATTGAATATGGAGCAATACAACTATAAATGCAGGATTGGTATTACCTTCAACAACATCAAATTCAACCTCTACAGTCTCAAAAATACTCCTCAATCAACTCTACTAAGTCTGCAACTCTGCAAGGTTCCCCAAGTCCAACAATGGCTCAAGAATATTCCTAACAGGTTCTCCCTCCCTCAACAATAGGCTTTTCAAGGATAAATAACCTTGAAATGAACACCTCCTCATTGGAATTGACTCCTAAACTTCCAAAATGGTTACAAAATGACTTTGATGCTTCAAATTTCCATTGTACACAATCTATTCTCCAAGCATTGATGCCCTATCTATATTTGGTGCTATAGAATCAGGTCATTTCTCTGGGTTGTAGTCAGGTCAATTTCCCTGGATAGATGGTAGTTGTGTGAAGATCATTTTATAGTCTTGTTCATGCCAAATCACTTCTAGAATACCCTATAATACATCTACCACTCAGTACTACAATATCCAACAATCTGAAAACCAAATTATTCCATTCCCCAACACATACACCATGTGTAGCGCTAATGCCAGAGGATTACTTTACTAGATTCATTAAGAAATATATCGAACAACTGAGCATGAAACTCCTGGTCAAAAACTCCACTCCTAGATGCATGATATCTAAAAATGATCCTCTTCAGATCACAAGCCTACACCTATATATTGGAGATAATGATAAAAATATCACTAAAGAGTCTTGTCATCTACGTCTAAGAATCAGCATTGGATACATAGAGGTTTGGTGGCATCACAAAAGCAATACTATATCTTTTTCTAATTTGCTTTCATTAATAGGGAGATATAGGGTATAATATAAGGTTGAAACTTTAAGAGAAATCAACCATATTTGAAAGCAATATTAAAAAGGAATATATATATATATATATATATTAAATAGCCTAATATTTGTAATCTAAGACATAGGAGAAAATAAGTATTTCTACCTAGATATATTAATTATCTAACATTGCAAATATCATTGCTTTCTAAAATTCCATATTAGGGAGCTATAAGGAATACTACATCAAAATAGATAGTTGGAATTTAGAAACATTAAATACCAAATTATCAAAGGTTATAGAAGAAGGTTCTATAAGGAAAATCAAAAGTTGGAAATGGATTACTATACTTATCTCAAACTTACATTAAAGGGACAAAAGAATTCCAAAAAATAGAACCTCATCAAACTAGAAAGTGCTTTAGTTGAATAGGAGGAATAAGGTGTAAAAGAAGTTGATTTTTCTATTCTCAAAACTTTACAAAATCAATCAAAAATTGAACTATTATTCTTAAAATCACTTTATCTATCATGCAACATTACAGGGGGACATAAGGTATTCTACAAAACTTGATAATAATAGCATTCATTCAAAAATTATCAAGTACTCAATCCATTTGGGAATCATAAAGTATCTACAAATCTTACAAGGATTCTACTAATTCACATATCTTAACTAGGGAGATATAAGGAAGCCTACAAAACCTAAGCACTAAAAGGTTCTATCAAATCAAAGTTCATAACTAGGGAGTCACAAGGGAGAACACTTTAGAAGACTCTACAAGCACTTTATACTCCATTCCAAGAAGCCATAAAGATGTCCACCTCAAGTAATACAGTAAACAATGACATGAACAACACTATTAGAAAAGAAAGAGCAAGTGTCATAAAAAGTGGAATCAAGAATTTACTTATAAAATTTGAAGGAAACTTACATTCTATTTCAAAAAGGATACAAAATGAAACCCTAAAATACAGGTTTGAAATGATGGAGCACTGTCTACATGCTCGACTCACTGAAGCAATTGAAAACATTCAAATTCCTTTAGAATACGGAAGCATACTATACATGGCACTACTTACATTCAAATGTTATAAGGATAAAAAGATAGAATAGAAATGATTGATAGAATTACTTAAGCTGAAAATAGAGTTGGATGAATCATCACTAGCAAAGATATTTCAATCCTCATGCAGTATTAGTACTTCAATTTCTACTAACTCAAAATCTTATTGTGATGCTCTGAGTGTATGTTTAGAAGCTTCTATATAGGACACAAAGAATAATGACAAGGACAAAAGCAAAGATAAAACTTATTTGCAAGAATCAAGTGATAGCACATCTACCTATGAACACATTTACTCCAATAAAGAAGAAAAAAAGAACCAATGAAAGAAAGCATATAGTGCAATGTGAATTAAAGAGGATATGAAGGACAAGGTCAAGCTAAAGAATATCTGAAGACAAATATTCATATTGAAGTTTGAAATCTTCAATACCCAAATAATGTAATACATGGGGGTGTTAGAGTTAAAGTATAGTACATCATTTGGGTCATGTAAATGTACCACCTTAGGTACATAGAGTAGGAGATTACTTTAGGGAGAAGTTAGCTAGTTACTTCAAGCAATGTAATAAATGCACAAGTGGAAATGTGTAAGTTATAATGTGCAAGGTGTCCCCTTGTACAACTAGGTAGAGTGTTGGCCAAGGAATCTATTTTCCTATATAAAGGGCCTCATAGTGGTAGATCATAGATCAAGGAAGTATCAAGTCAAGTTCTTATCTAGTGCAGTGTAGTAGATAGTAGTGCTCCTATATGGAGCACAATGTAGCTCTTTAGCTCATATTAATGGAGTGATCATTTCCTCCATACTGCATTGTAATTTTGTCATTTCTATTTATAGTATTTTAGTCATATTGCAGACTCACTTTATTTCATATTTATTACATTTTATTAGGACCTGTGTTAGATCTCTTCCATTGCATATATCCTCAAAAGCTAACATGCCCCCCCTAATTGGATGGCAAGTGGAGCCTTTACATAGTATTGGTATAATTTGGTAGGGTAGGTTTACCCATGTGATGGATGACCAGTATAGTCACGGGGTAACTGCAATGGTATGGACTATAAAGTTAACTTTTGTGGCTCCTTTTTTGGCCAATGCATGGCCCATTTTGATTACTTCTATGCATTTACTTCCCTTGCTCATAATTAGCTACCATGTGTTATATCCATAGCTATGGTGGGGCTTTCTCTTTTTTGTACTAGCCTCCTTTGAAGGGAGAAACATGGGCCATCATATGGAAGATCGAGGGGCCATGGTATTTAATGTCCCTTACTTGCTTACTTTGAGTGGAAAAATAGCACCAATCATTGATGAATGATATAATCATTGGTAAGGCTTCAATGCTCATTTGTCTTCCTTGTGCCATGATGTTGGTGCCTACCCTTTCAACTAAAGGTAGGTTGTGTCTTCCAACTCCCTTCTATTGGTCCTACTTTTGAATAAGTGCTTCTTTGAGTGAAACAAGAAATATAGAGAAACCTCCCTATGGATTGGATGCTTTATACTTGAAGAAACCCTTCATAATAGTGATATATATTGGCATAACATTACCATGCATGATGCTGAATTCCTATAAATCTAGTAGATTTTAGAAAAATTGTGTTATAATGCAAGACCATATTGAATTGGTCACCTCAAGTGTTGGTTTTATATGAAGCCATGGGTCCTTAGGGGAAGGATTGTATGGAATTTGATAGGGTTAGAGACGGTAAGAATTTGAAATGGGATCAAACTATCATTACTGAAGAAAGATTAAAAATAACAAATATTGGGTTTGGGAATTTCTATTAGGGGTTGTGAATCAGATCTTGGAGATCAAATACATTAATGGTGGGTAGTTTAGAAGTAATCAATAGTCAATTTCATGTTTTTAGCACATGATAGTCAAAATCCCTAGCAAGTGAAAGTGTTAGCAACACTTCTACTTTGGCACTTTTATCAACATGACTGTTGGAGTTTAAATTTGGATAGAAATCTTCAAAAAGTTAAAATTTGGCAAAAGCACTTTCTAGGATGCAAAATCATTGGCAACACTTTCGCTTCTAGACCAATAAATGCTCTAAATTTGGGCATAAGAATAATTGATTCAATTTGGATGATTGAATCGTTGATTTATGAAGATATTAAAAACTTAAGGGTTAACCATACATTCAAAATTAGGTTTCTACAAATTAAAGGAAGCATGAAATAAGATAACCAATATTAAAAGAAACATCCTTTTAAATGTAGTTTTGTGTTGGCCATTATAAAAATGATATAAAATAATTATAAATTTATTTTACCATAACATCTTGCATAGTTTATATATATACATAAGGTAACCATCGACATTTCTTATACTAATATGTATTTAGATATTATTATTCATTCATGTGCTAATTATATATACAATTTTTCATGAAAGAGATAAGCCTTTTATTTTGGAAGCTATAAATTAATTAAATAAATTGCATATAGCATTGATGGACTCATTGATGGACTCACTATGTAGGAGATTTATAATGATGCAAATATACTTAATAATATTATTTGCACTTAGCTCCCAAGGGCTAGGTGGATTGGTAGTTGTTTGTCTAGTCAGACACTTACTAAGAAGAGACCTAGGTTCAAGCCTTGGAGGTATACCTATTGCAAACGTAGTAATCTGATCTAAATCCTTTGAATGCACACCAAATTTATTACGATGGTATGAATCCCGAGTAACCAGTTATCCATATCACATCGGGTCAGCAATAACGAGGTGGTATAGGTTTGTTGGGAGCAGCCCCTATTATTATTCATTCATGTACTAATTATATATACAATTTTTCATGAAAGAGATAAGCCTTTTATTTTGGAAGCTATAAATTAATTAAATAAATTGCATATAGTATTGATGGACTCATTGATGGACTCACTATGTAGGAGCTTTATAATGATGCAAATATAGTTAATAATATTGTTTGCACTTAGCTCCCAAGGGCTAAGTGGATTGGTTGTTGTTTGTCTAGCCAGACACTTACTAAGAAGAGACCTAGGTTCAAACCTTGGAGGTATACCTATTGTAAACTTAGTAATCTGATCTAAATCCTTTGAGTGCACATCAAAATAATGATGATGGTATGAATCTTGAGTAACCAGTTGTCCATCTTACATCGGATCAACAATAACGAGGTGGTATAGGCTTGTTGGGAGCAGCCCCTAGAATTTGAACCCTATACTAAATTACTAAAAATAGTGTGGATGTAACCAACTCCCCTATGTATCCATATATATATATAGTTTGCACTTAAATTATAAATTGTTAAGTATTTTAATAAAACTATGAGATAATATAATTAAACAAGAAAGTTGTTGAATTAAGTTTTTTTTTATGGTAGACACTTTGGAACTTTAAATAGAGGTATAAAGTTAGAAACATCTAAGAATAAGAATAGAGTTGTACACTATGCTTTGATAACCCTTACCTATAATAGGTAAATAATATCCTTTATATAAATCATTTCTATAAGGGTCATTTCATATAGCCTTTGACCTTATGGACTTTAAAGACTATTTTAACTTTAATTAACCCTTATAAATACAATGATTCAGGCTTTGGGTTCTCCTTCAAGACAACCAAATTCAAACTACCATAAGGTATATATGCATAGTTTTGCCAATAAATAGTTAATGTGAATCAAAGATTTATTTAGAATTATTTCATCCTTAAAAAACAACATAACAATTGAACTTGCTTTAGAAACCACTAGATCCGCATCCAGATGATCAATCTAGGATGACTGATAGTAAACTTCACGCTAAGCCAAGAATTATAATAGAAACTACTAATCCTTCAAGAGAACAAAGCAAGATATCATTGATTAAGGGACTAAACAAGCCATGTGCTGAGCCTATCCATGGATGAGGCAGGAACGAACTCTGTCAGGAAGGATGACGCCAGAGCAGTAGCCGATGAGACGAGCCACCCTATACTGGTTCACAAGAGGAGGATAATCCCTGCCACTCTTGTAAGGAGGAGCACCCGGGGAGCCAAAGCGATTGGTTATATGGATTTTGGCACCATTGAGAAACAGATCATACTTAGATTCCACAGTTGATGTTGCATACCACTTGGAATCGTACCCTGGATACCATTCTGTTACCTCCTGGTTATGGCCTGGGACAAACACATTCCTTTCTGATAATATCTTTGCATGCACTCGCCCTCCAATGGCATAGTCTCCCCAGTTCATGTATAGATTGTTCGTGACATGACAGTATCCCCATCTGAATTCATAGAACAAAGGAAATTTTTTGATAATAAATCTAAGTACTAGATAATTGTGGTTAAAATTTGTGAAATGAATAGATCGAACCAAAAGAATTCAGAATTCAGAATTCAGATTACCTGCAATGAGGCATACGTTGGTTAGAGTCTTTGAACCAATTCCGGTACACTGTAATTCTCATGTTCTGGTCCATGGTATCCTCGTTTGCTGCTCCTAACAGCATATTAAACTGGTCATTGGATAGGCGACAGTTAGAGATGGTGATATCCGTGGAGCCATTAATGGCGGAAACTAGACCTAGTTTTCCCCTATAGCTTGTCAAGTGATCCACCCACACCTTGCTGGATCCAAACAGATGGACTGTGTCAAAGTTAAAAATGTCGCATATCTGGAAATTGTGGAGAATCACATTGTGGGCATTGCGCATATTGATGGCGTTTCCTGTGATGATAACTCTGACTCCTCTGCCATCAATGGTGGTGTGGCTTTCTACCGCAAGCATTTCTCTGAGGTAGATGGTCATGTCTCTAGCGAAGGTGATCCAAACTCCCTTAGGGTTTGTCCTAGCAAGCTCCACTGCATACCTCAATGTGCCCACTGGAGGATTGTGTGGATTGTCATCGGTGCTGGTCACTACATAGGACAATCCATCTCTACCACCAATCACACCTGCTGCAAATCCTATGACACAATTTGGGAGAAGTTTCCCTTGCCCACAAGAAGAAAACTGGCATTTGGTGCCATCAACCCTGCATCCTGCAAATCAAATACAAATTGTTGCCAACATTTTTTTGGACACCAGAAAAAATCTGTCTTAAAGAATAGATCTGAAGGTCGTATAACTCTTGAAATTTAAGGTCTGAATCCTACAATATTAAACATCATCTAAACTTATCTACTATACAGCCATTTAGGGCTATTGAGTTTGATTGATCTATAAAACAAGTATCAAACATATGGGGGTATTGTCTAGACCTTTCCCTTCTCGTTCAATCTTGGCCTTTTGTTGGAAACCATTGTTGTTGGTGACTTGATTCAAAGCATTCATCCATGGATCGCCGCTTGATGCAACTTCAGTGACAATTGTCATTGAAAGGAGGCATACACCCATCAGCAAATGTGGAAAATGTCCAAAAGGCTTGGAACGTTGTTTGATCTCCATCTTCACGTAAAGGAGAGAATAATAAGCAATTTTCCTCTTTTTGCTCTCCTTGCAGAACCCAACTGATTCCTGGCTTCGGATGAACTGTTTACAACAAATTATATATAGCAATTGTAGTGCTTAGTTTGATGTATATTAACACATGGTACTTTCTATTATTTCAATTTCCCAGCAAAACAGAATCATGTACCCTGGTCTGAAAGTCAATACGAGAATAACAGAAAAACACGTGATAATTTCTTTTCAAACTCTGTGTTTGGTTAAAAGATTTCTGAAGAGCCTCTTACTTCACTAGAAGTATAAGAAGAAAATGGAATAAAGCTCCCCGAAGTCTGGGTGTTTTAGTATAATGTATTTCAACCGTTCCCCTTGTTTTCCTATAATAAAGTAGGATTTTTAGTAAATGTATTATTTTTTTTTGGTTACATAGGGGAGTGGATTGACAAGTGTAGGATTCAAACTACAGGTTTGCTTTGTTGACCTGGTGTGAAGAGGACCATCTCTCACTCCCAAAATCGTACCATTATCACTCTGACGTGCATTTAAAGGATTCAGATCAGACTACTACCTTTGCAAACAGGATGCCTCACAGTTTGAATTTGGATGTCTTTTTGATAAATACCTAACCAAACAAACACTTATCAATCTACTAATCTTTAAAAAATTTAATTAATATATTATTATTTAACAATGGTTATCATGTTTTATTTTTATTAAATAAAAGTTTAAAATGTATTTAATTATAAAATAAAGTTTTAAGAAAATGGGCAGAATTGTACATTATTCTATAGTAACCAAAAATAGATATATATTAAAAAAAGAAAAAGTGTTTGATGTGGTTGTATATTAAAAAAACCCACATCCAATATATAGCCTAATAACTAGGATAATTTATTAAACATATATAATAATCACATGGAACATATAGCCTTTAACTAAGATAATATATTAGGCTACATTGGAGGTATAACTTATAATTTTATAGATATTAAAATTTTTATTTTATTAAAAATAATATTATTTTTAATTAATATAAAGTTTGCTTACATTGTTGAGTTGCAACTGTGTATAAGTGAACATTGAAAGATAATTTTTGATAATAAAGTTTGAAATTAGATATAACTGAACACTGAATAATAATTTTTAATAATAAATTTTGGAATTTCATTTAAAATTTATCTTGTTAGATGTTTCTAATTTTAATTGTATTATATAGGTATATTATTTATGAGTATTACATTATAATCTTAAATATTTTGAAGAGTTTTATAAAATATAATAAAAAAACATATAATTTTTTTTTGTTTTTTTTTTTTGATATATAGAAGTAATTACAATCACGATTTTTAGTAACTATCAGCACAGTTGGTAGGGTTCAAACTATCTACGAAGGCTCCGAGGACTTCCACCGTCATGGTTATAATAGATATTAAGTTTAAAAGTATATTTAATTTTTAGTTGTAAGCTTATTGCATAGTGGTAAGGGTTTTGGCCTTTCTTTAAGAGGTATAAGGTTCAAACCCCACTTAGCACGAGGATTGGGATCCCTTATAAAAACTTGTGTAAACTCCTTAAAAATTTATATTTATTTTCCAATCTTATAAAAAATATCGTAATAATTAATCTTTAATTCAAGAGGAAAATGAGTAAGTGTAGGTTGGGAGCAAGCATGAGCAAGGAGCAAGTAGGAAGTAAATTTTTATCAAGGAACAAGTGTCACTTCTTATTACATATCTTACAAAAATTTTAAGGGATTCATGTGAAGAAAGACTAGGTAACATGGTAAAAAAGTTATTTTTGAAATGAAATGAAATGAAAGATTTTAATTACGTCTACGAGACCCAAATATGGTCTATGGGACCTCAAATATGGAAGTACAATTACTCAAATCATATCATATGATCTTTAATATCTTTTGAATGTCCTTACTGAAAGTGAGGATGGTCTAGTTAGAAGTAAGGATACCTTAGTTGGAAGTATGGATGCCCTAGTTAGCAATAAGAGAAAGAGTGAATCTATGACAAACCTTAAGAGTGAATCTATGGCAAACCTTGTCCAAGCAGTAGATTCTACACTAGAAGTGATTATCAAGGATGAGATAATTGAGCATGATATAATGGTTCTTAAAACTAGAGGGTTAATATGTAAGTTTCATGGATATTGGCCAGGTTTTTATGAGATTCAAAATTTGATCAAATGAAAGTGGGTATTTAATTCAGATTACTCCAATACTTTTATTTCAAAAGGATTTTTCCTTATTATTTTCTCGAGTATAAAAATAAAAGATAAATTGATGGATGGAGGCTCGTGGGTTAGGGGCAAAGATGCATTATATTTAAGACCTTGGAGTAAGAATTTTTCTATGGAGATAGAGACTTTTAAAAGGCTTTCAGTGTGGATTATGATTTTTGGACTTTCTTATCAACTCATCAATAAGAAGGTTTTTAAGAATATTGGTAATACTCCAAATGAATTCATCTAAGAGGGACCAACTACTAAGGAGCGAAGACATGTTGTATACACTTGAATATGTGTTGCTATGGATTTTTAAAATCTTTACCATAGTCCATTATGATTAAATCATAATCAACATAATAGGATCAACAAGTGGATTATGAAAACATTGCATTCGGATATCGCAAATATCATGAAATGGGACACATGGCAAGAGACTGCAAAGTGAAAATTATGGAGAAAGAGCTAGAATTTTTTGGGCCTAGGGTTAGCTTGAATATAAAACTAGATTTTATCATAAGAGAAGCTAGTTCAAGTCAAGTATTTTCCACTCCTAAGAAAATGGCAAGAAAAAACCCTCAACACCATTAGATGGCAAAGGTCATTATAGTTTGCTTGAATCAATAATTAGAAGAAAAAATTAGCATGGTAGATGAGGAAGTACAATGCACAAGTTCAAATATAGAAGGAGCTAAAGGTGCAAAGGAATAAGGGAAGAAAAATTTTAAAGCAAAGGAATATGGAAAGGCAAATTTTAAAGCAAATGAGGCTAAGGAGGTTAAGCTTAATCTAGGTATAAAAAGGAAAGTAGTACAAAGTGTATTTGTTGCACTTTAGGGTTTCAAAATTAGTACAAGAAAATCATATGGAAGATATCCAAGGAAATTTAGGGTTTCAAAAGTATTACAATAAAGAAAATCATTTGGATGATATCCAAGAAAATTAGGATTTCCAAGCCAACATAAGAAAGTAATGACTATATAGGATCATTTGTGCACTTTAGGGAAACATTAATAAGGAAGTGCTATGAGGCTATTCCTTCCATTTTAGATTCTTTAGGGCAACATAAATCTTTAGAAGATAAGTCTAGTTACAAACAATATAAAAAAATAAAAGATATTGATGAATATGAGAGTGTTGGTGGGAATGAAAAAGGAGAGGAAATACATCAAATAAGGAACAAAGAGAAAAATAAACTCTAGAAATATTGATTTGGGAAGTCAAATAAAAATATCATAGGTGTTAACAAGAAGTGAGGCTAATCCTACTAATAAAAATAAAAATTGTTTAGTGATGAAAATGATATCATGGAATATTAGGGGTATGAATAATACCCCTAGAAAAAGAGTTATTAAGGAATTAATGGATTGTTATAGTCATGAATTTAGTTTAATACAAGAAAAAAATTAAGTAGTGATAAATGTAAGGATTCTTTTTAGAATATTTGGAATATGGGTGATTGTCTAGCAGTTTCTTCTATAGGAACTTTGGGTAGTATTGCAATAATATGGGATAAATGCAAATAGGATAGACAACTATTAGAATAAAAAAGTAATTGGGTTGTTGATATGGATAACAAGAGAAAGAGAGAGATATTTGATAATGAAAAATGATTATTTACTTTACAAAAAATTCTATAAATAGATCGATACACTACATCTTAAGGACACTTTCGAAAGATGTTGAATAGGATCATATTTACTAAAATATCAGCTAGACCTATTTGATTTGTTAGAGAATACACTTGGAGTCCTAAATTTTAAACATATATCAACTGTATCAAAAGGTGGCCTATAATTTTAACATTAAATTATATGTTGACCATGTAAAAATATTACATAAAATATTATACTAACTATTAATCCCAATAATTCCTTCCTACCATAGAAGTATTGGAATACAATGCATATAAAAGGGAAGGAAAATCATGAACCATATAATGGTGAGATATCTATCATGCTTGGTGCAGAAGCTAACCTTGTCTAGCAAAAAGGTAAGAAGTGGAAGATCCCTGATGAGTCCGGTGAGTCTTGGTGTCGAACACTTGATTGAAATCCAATGAAATCTATAGAGTAGGTATAACATATACATGATGATTTATGGATGTCATTATCTCTAATGCATAATCATGGTACGACTTTAGAATATTAATTTTAACATCATGGATGCCAAGATGTGTTGGAAGATCAAGGTAAAAGGTATTCATAGACACCAATTTCTAGATAGTGTAAGTTCCATAGTAAAGTGATTTGATCTTACTATGTGCCTTTTCTGGAAAATGATATTTTTCAAGGTACAACCAAACTCTATCACCAACCTAGAAATGATGAGGAATGCAATATCAATTAATGGCCTACTTTTGCTAGTACTAGGTCTTAATATTTTATATTTTATATTTATTGTAAAAATTTTACATGATCAACATATAATGTCATGTTAAAATTATAGGCAACCTTTTGATATGTTTGATATATGTTTAAAAGTTAGGCCTCCAATTGTATGAACTTTATTCAAAATAGCAAGTGCAGTCTTAGATGAACAGGTAATTTTATCAATATTTTTTATGTTTTTTTCACATAAATTATTATTAGAACATACAACAAAGTAGATATGTTACTTGTGGTAAAATAATATTTGTAGAGTTGAGTGCCTCAGGTCAATGAAGACATGATAAATTTAGTTGTAATAGGGAAACAACGCACAAACTACATCCCAAAATGTGCATTCCAACAATTAATATTACCTTTAGCTTAGTCAATATTTCTATGTATGCAATCATCTACCGTTATCTCAAGGATATGAATCTTAGGTTAAATTTGATACAACAAGGTTAAGATGGAATAATCATAGACCAATCAGATCATGGAAAATATGCATCAATACTAGGATCAATTGGAAAAATATTTCTCATTCCCCTTCTAAATAAACCTAGCCTAGGGGAAGAGGATACTTACTTACCACCAACTTCTTTGCTCTAATACCAAAATAATATGGACATCCAAAAAGAGAGACAAGATTGGCAATGAAGAATTGATTATTTACATTTCAAAACTTGCTATAAATAGATAGATACACTACCTCTTGGTGACCCTTCTAGAAGACATCAGATAGGATCGCATTTACTACAATGTTAGTCAGGCCTATTTAATTTGTTAGATAATAAACCTAGAGATATAACTTGTAAACATATATTAGATGTATGAAAAAGTGAACTATAAGTTTAACATGAATTTATATGATGGCCATGTAAAAATATCAAATAAAATATTATATTAAATATCAATCCCTATTAGTTGTTGAACTATTTAATAGGAAATAAGAAAACATCAAATTTGGGGTTACAAATGTATATGATCCAACTATAGTTACTCCTTGTGAAATATATTGGAAGGACCTTAGCATATTTTATCAAATACAATGATGATTCATTGTGATCTATAGATTCTTGGGGGTGATTTCAATACTATTCCTTTCTCCTTCAAAAAATAAGGGTGGTATTCGAGGATGGTCTAAATCAATGCAAGATATTGCTTCATTTGTCAACTTAAATGACCTTTGCAATGTTAGTACATCAAGTTTTAAATATAAATGGGATAGTAGATGCATTGAGCAAACTCATATAGTAGGAAGATTGGATAGATTCTTGTTAGCCAATAAATGGTTGCAAAAAAAGTATTCAATCTCTTCAAATATCTTATTGCAAGCAAGGTCAGATAACAAACTCATTCTTTTAATTTATGATTTACCTAATAATGGTCATCTAAAGCCATTTTCCTTCTAGTTTATGCAACTCTAAGATCCTGATTTTTTTAGATGATTATGTTCTGGTGGGATGAATATAAATTTGAAGGATCATTGTATGTACAAGTTTGTTCAAAATATGTAATATTTAAAGGAGAAAATAAAGTTTTGGAATGCCAAATCTTGTGTTAAAATTTTTAAAGAAAGGAAATAAACTGAATCCATGCTCAAAAATTTATAAGAGAATAGAAATTAATGGAATGGATCAGGATTCTTATGTGAAAGAAAAATATTTAATTTATGATTATCATAATGCATTGAAAAATAAGTCATATAGATCCATGGAGATTTGAAAAAGAACACTAAGAGAGCTCCTTGGAGATTTGATGACTACATCCATGAAGCAAGGGCTCTAATTCATGACCGACCTGAGGCCATAATTTTGCATACCTTCTGGGAAGCAAACATGGCAGCTGATAGGCTGGCAAATGAAGGCATTGTAGCAGCAAATTTGATCACGTGGACTGAAAATCTTCCTCATGCAGTCTCAATGGTGATAGATAATGAAAAACTTTAGATTGGAAGGCTCAAAGTGGATCAATGACAGAAAATGGGGGCATTTTTAAAAATATTTTTTTGAACCTTATAATGGATTTTGTCATATTTGTTTTTTTTGTTCATGTGACTAGTGTTTTTTGCATCTGGTGGGGCACTGATATAGGTTTTTTATCTACAAATTCATGCATGGGAAAAATCTACTTTGGCCTCAAGTATTTCCCAAGGTGTGTTTGGATTCGATGTCGCAAAAAGGCCCTAGCAAGAAATAACAAAGTGTTGGAGATCCCTGACAATGAGTCACCAGACCCCACCATAATAGTCTTGGAGAAGATGACAATTTCATCAGCCTCCAACAGTATCAACCAGTTGAAGAGTCTGTCTGGCCTCATCAGTGCAGCTGTTGATTTGTGTGATTCCCTAAATCTTCTGTTTTATAGCCAGCAGTTCCAGGGGCACAAGGAGTCGAAGGCAAAATCTAAATATGATGGCAAGAACGATGATAAGAAGTTAGATGAGGACTACAAGGAATACTGCTTGGCCTCTTGGCTGTCCATTCTATGGGATGTTTTTTTTGACCATATTCTATTATTTTTATATGGGCACAAGCTACTCTGCATGGTTCTTGCATGATTAGTTTTTGTCTTTGTTAGTTCTTTTTTGCGTCTTTCTTTTCTGATGGCCATAATATTAGGCTTCCATAGTTTAGTTTGGTTGTATTCTAATGGAAGAGTAGGTCTTGGCCATTTTTGTTGTCGGTTTAAACTTTTAGGGCTTGGCCTTTGTCCAGTTGGTCAGTGGACCCTATTTTGTAAAATGGTTTTGGGTCAACCAGTTAAAACCCGGTGTTAATTATAATATTCTCTTACTTACCAAAAAAAAAAAATAAGTCATATAGTAAGAGAATTGGCTCAAGGAAGGAGATAGAAAAACAAAACAAAAATCATGATACAATAAAAACATTTTTTTATTTTCATCACATCAAGAATATTTTAACTCCAAATGAAAAATAAATATTGAGGATGTAGAATATTTAAGGAAGAAGATATAAGGAAGGAAGCAACTAATTATTTCAAAAATATGTTGTCAGATATTAGGCAAGATAAGGAGGCACAAGATGAGAATTTACAAAATATTCTATCAATTATCACATAAGGACAAATTGAAAGCTTGATGAAGAAGAAATCTATAGGAGATTTCCATGAAGCAATTTTATCTTTCCATCCTAACAAGGCACCTAGCCTAGATGGATTTCCTATAATTTTATTTAAAAAAAATTAGACTTTATTGAAGAGTGATATGTTGGTTATGGTTAAAGAGGCTTGAAAAATAAGGCTATAATAAGTGATATCAATGCCACTTTTATTTTGTTGGTTCCCAAGAAAGGCGAGACAAAAATATTTTGATAATTTTCATCAAATAAGTTGTAATATGATTTATAAGATCATTTCAAAATTTATGATAAATAGGTTAAAGGGCATTCTAGGTTTTTCTATCTCAAAGTAACAAGGTGGTTTTTTTCATGGTAAACAATTTTTTTATGGTATAATTATTGCACGAGGGGCATACATTCTCTTTATTTTATGAAACATGATAATTTATGCTTATGAAATTATATATAAATAAAGCATATGATAGGGTTTCTTGGAATTTTCTACTGATATTCTCAAAAAGTTTATCTTCAAAAAATTTATATAAAAATATTATAATATTATAAAATAAAGCAAACATTACCAATGAAAAACATATAAGTAAATCTTAATCATTATTTGATTCAGGCAGTCAACGTTTTCTTCTCAGCTTCACTAAACTTACTACTTCCTCTAACCATGGAAAAGAGAATTTAATTTCACAATCATTAATTAAAACCGCTCTATTAACTAGTCTATCTGAACATTTATTTTCTTCCCTTAACACGTGTAAACCTAATTTCTTCAAACTCTATAGCAAGGTCTTTAATTTCTACAATTATCTCTTGTATGTTCTATGGAACCTTTACTTTTCTCAAAATTGTTTTTATTACTATGAGTGAATCACTTTCTATCCATACTATATTCCATTTCATTTTTTTGTATACTCTTAACCCTTCCAAAGCTTCTCAAGATTTAGCTTTATTACTTATCTTAAATCCACTATTGAAAGCATAATGAGATCAAATTTGTCCTCTATTATTTCTAATTATTCCTTCTCTTCCTAATGGTCTTAGATTTCCTTTATATGCTCCATAAAAATTCAATTTCACCAACTCCACATCTGATGGTTTTCACTTTATATTTTTTACCTTCTTTTTGTTTCTCCTATACCCAACATCATAATTCCATTTGATGACTTGACTCCATCTATAAATTCTCTATGCTTCCATATTAGGGATTGAGTGAGTTGATAGGATTGGTTTAGACTCCTCTATGACTAACTAAATCTTCCTTTTTATTACCTCTAAATTATTTTTCTTTCCTTTAAATATTTTTCTATTCCTTTCTAGCCAAACAGTCCAAAGTATTGTATCTTTTGATATATCCCATATTGTATGTAAAGCCTCACTTTTAAAAGTGATTTTCAATTGATTTAACCATTTTTCAATTCTTTCATCCATAACCATGCGTTTACCAAACATATTATTAATTCATTTCCATAGATTCCAAACTATTGAGCAATGTCCCAAGATATATTCTATACTTTTATCCTCCCTTTTACAAAGAACACATTGTGAGGGGCCATGAAAATCGCTTTTCATAAGGTTATTCCAAGATGAACTTATTCTATGACTTACTTACCAAAACAATATTTTAACTTCAGGAATGCTCAGGTTATCCCAGATATCTCTCCATATTCTTGTGCTATTTTTATTTTTTTAGTGCTTTACATTATATCCACTTCTTGTTGTGTATTCTCCTAAGCCATTCAAGCCCCAAATTAGCTTATCCTTGGATTCCCTCGAAATAATTATTGTAGTTATCCTTCTGCTCAACTACCTTTGACCATCAATATCTTGTATACTTGTAAAAAAATCTTATTTCCATTTGTATCTTCCTTCCTAATCCTTGTACATAATATTTGAAATCCTATCACCATATTTATCTTGAATTAATCTCATCCATGGTTTTAAAATTGTATCTATATTGAGTGGTTTTTTATCACACGAAGTATCCATCCAAATAGAAATATTTTCTCTAATCCCACCACCCATATCGGACCTTTAATCACCATATTAATTGATTTTTTAAACCATTCCAAAGAACAAAACCATTTGAAAGTGAAAATAGAGTAAAATTTAAGCTTGGGTAATCGGGCTCAACATACTTAGAATAATTTTTTCCCAATGTTTTTTATTCTCTTTGTACAATATCTAGATTACTTTTCCCTAAGAGCTAATTTTACATCCATAAGAACTCTTAAACCGAGACCTCCCCTAGTTTTATCATCTCATGTCTTACTCCATTTCACCAAAGGAAATTTCCTTTTATCATGTAAATGTGACCACAAAAAGGACTGCATAATATAGATTAAAAAAATTTCTATTGATTTTGGCATAGTATACAAGGACATATAATAAGTTGGAATGTCTTGTAATTCTAATTTAATAAGTTGCACTCTTCTTGATAATAATAACCATCTACCTTTTCATGATGATAGTTTATTTTAAAATTTACTTATAATTGGATTTCATAATTATATCCTTATTCTCCCCTAAAATAAGGATATCCCTAGATAAGTTGCTAGAAAATTTACCTCCATTTAAAGTAACCTACATATCCTTACTTTGATTCTAGTTGGGGTGTTTAGGAAGTAAATTTTGGATTTTTTCCTATTAACTTTTTTCCTTGATGTTATTTCATATTCCTTTAATAAGTTATTCAAAGCTTTAGCCTCGTTTATCCTTGCCCTTCCAAAAATAGTTGTATCATCAAGAAAATGTTGATAGGTGATGTTGTCAATGTTATTACTCACCTTAAGACCACTTATCAACCTATCTTTATTAGCCTTCTTCAAGTTCCTACCCAAAACCTCTTCCATAATAATGAACAAATATAGTTATAGAGGTTATCCCTATCTAAGACCTCTCTTGGATTTAAAATATTCTATTACTAACCTGTTGACCAACACTAAATATAAAATTGTAGAGACACGAGTTTTAATTCATCTAACTCATTTCTTACCAAATCTAAATTTTTCTAATACTACAAAATGAAAATACAATTTAACCCTATCATAGGCTTTACTCATCAAGTTTTAATATTTTTCTTCCACAAGGATTTTTCCTCATTATTTTCTCTAGTTCAGAAATAAGGGATAAAATAATGGAAGGAGGCTTGTGGTTTAGGGGTAAAGATGCATTATATTTAATACCTTGCAGTGAGAATTTTTTTGTGGACACAGAAACTATTAAAGGCTTTTGATATAGATTAGGTCTTTTGGACTTTCTTATCAACTCATCAATAAGGAATTTTTGAAGAATATTTATAATACTCTAGGTGAATTCATCCAGGAGGGACCAACTACTAAGGAAAGAAGGCATGTTGTATACACTCAAATATGTATTGACATAGATATTTCTAAACCTTTTTTGCAGGTGATTAGAATTAAATTTGAATCAATAGAATGGGATAAACAAGTGGATTATGAAAATATTGTGTTCTGATGTCGTAAATATCATGGAACTGTACATATGGCAAGATATTGCAAAGTGAAAATGGAGGAAGAGATGAATTTTTTTGGGCATGAGGGTAGCTTCAATTTGAAACAAGGAGACTTTATCATAGGAGAAGCTAGGTCAAATCAAGGATTTTACACTCCTAAGAAAGTGGCTAGAAAAATCCCTCTACATCATTAGATGGCAAAGCTCCATACAATTCACTCGAATTAGCCATTAGAAGAAAAAAATGATATGGGGGATGAGGAAGTACAATGTGCAAGTTCAAATATAGGAGCTAAATGTGCAAAGGAAGAGGGGAAGGCAAATTTTAATACAAAGAAATATGGGAAGATGAATTTTAAAGCAAATGAGGTGAAGGAGGTCAAACTTAATCCAGGTAAATCACCTTTATTATCCTCAAGTAGTTTAAAATTTTCTCATTACAATAAAAATGAAAGTAGTATGGAGTGTATTCCTTGCACTTTAGGTTTTCAAGAGTATAGTAAATAAAATCTTATGGAGGATATCCAAGGAAATTTAGGGTTTTTAGGCCAACAAAAGAAAGTGATTACTATGGAGGATCATCTATGTAGTTTAGAGTTTTCAATGCAACATAAATAAGAAAATATTAATGATTCTATTCCTTGCACTTTCGAATCTTTAGGGCAACATAAATCTTTATAAGATATGTCTAATTTTGAACAATATGAAAAAATGGAAGATATTGATGAATATGAGAGTGTTGGCAGGAATGGAAGAAGGAGAAAAAGACCATCAAATTAGGAAATAAGAGAAAAAACTCAAAATGATATTGATCTAGGAAACCAAATCAAAATATTACAGGTGTTAATAAGAAGTGGGGCTAAGCCTACTAATAAAAATAAAAAGTGTTGATGATGAAAATGATATCATGAAATATTAGGGGTATGAATAAACCCCCCAAAAAAAGAGTTGTTAACGAATTAATATGTTGTTATAGCCCCGAGTTTATTTTAATACAAGAAAAAAAATTAAGAAATGAGGAATCTAAGGATACTTTTAAAAATATCTGGAAAATGGGTGATTGTTTAGTAATTTTTTATCCAAGAGCTTCAGGCAGTATTGCAATAATATGGAACAAATACAAATGGGATGGATAACTATTAGAAACAAAAAGTAATTGGGTTGTTGGATTATTTTGCAAGAAAGAGGAAAACATCAAAGTTGGGGTTATAAATGTATATGCTCCAACTATAGTTACTCCTCGTGAAAGATGTTGGAAGGATCTTAGTATATTTTTATCAAATACAATGATGATTCATTATGATCTATGGATTCTTGGGGGTGATTTTAATATTGTTATATCTTCTTTGTAAACTAAGGGTGGCATTCTAGGATGGTCTAAATCATTGCAAGATTTTGTTTCATTTGTAAATTCAAATGACCTTTGGTATGTTAGTCCCTCAAGCTTTCAATACACATGGGATAATAGATGCATTAAGAAAAAGTATATAGCAGAAAGACTAATAGATTCTTGTTATCCAATAAATGGATACAATATCTTTAGATATTTTATTGTGAGTAGGATCAGATCACAAGACCATTCTTTTGACTTGTGAGTCACCTAACAATGGTCATCCAAAACCATTTTTCTTCCAATCTATGTGTCTCCAAGACCTTTATTTTTTCCAGATGGTTATGTTATGGTGGGATGAATCAAAATTTGAAGGATCATGTATATACAATTTTATTCAAAATTTGAAATATTTATAGGAGCAAATGAAGATATGGAATATCAAATATTTTGGTAACAATTTTAAAGAAAATAAATAAATTGAATCCAAGCTCAATAATTTACAAGAGATAGTAGAAATTAATGGAATGGACCAGGATTCTTATGTGAAAGAAAAATAATTACTTTATGATTATCATAATGCAATGAAAAAAGAGTCATATTGGTTCCAAAAATCTAGAGATAAATGGATCAAGGAAGGAGATATTAATGAAAAAAAATCATAGTACAACAAAAACAAATTTTTATGTTCATCATATCAAAAATATTTTAACTCCAAATGGAATAAATTTTGAAGACGAAGAAGATATAAGAAAGGAAGCAATAAATTATTTCAAAAAATATTTTGTCAGATTCTAGACAAGATGAGGCACAAGAAAAACTTATGCAAAATATTCCATCAATTATTACTCAGAGACAAAATGAAATCTTTATGAAGAAGATATCTATGGAGGAGCTCCATGAAGTAATTTTCTCTTACCATCCTAACAAGGCACCTGGCCCTGTTGGATTTCCTACAATTTTCTTTCAAAAAAATTGGAAATTACTGAAGAGTGATATGTTAGATGTGGTAGAAGAGGCCTAAAAAATGAAGGTGATAATAAGTGATATTGATGCTACTTTTATTACCTTGGTTCCCATTAAAAGTGACGCAAAATATTTTGAAAATTTTGGCCCAATATGCCTTTGTAATATGATTTATAAGATCATTTCAAAAATTATGGTAAACAGTTTGAAGGGAATTCTAGGGTGTCTTATCTCAGAGGAACATGGTGGCTTTTTTCAGGTTAAAAAAAATCTTGATGGTATAGTTATTGCATAAGAGGCTATACATTTTTTTCATTCCATGAAAAAACTAGGTATGCTTTTGAAATTAGATATGAACAAAGCATATGATAGGATTTCCTAGAATTTTCTACATGCTATTCTTAGAAATTTTGGCTTTGATTATAGTTGGTGTGAGTGGATTAAATTTTGTTATAGGACTACATTTTTTTATATTTTGATAATGGTTCTCCTACTGGGTACTTCAAGTCATTTTGTGGACTTCGTCAAGGTGATCCTCTTTCTCCTTATCTATTCATTATTCTGGAAGAAGCATTAGGGAGAGCCTTTTCAAATGAAAAATAGAAGGAAAAATCAAGGGTATTCAAGTTGTAAAAAATGATCCCTTTGAATCTCATCTCCAATTTTTTGATGATACTTTTCTTTTGGGCCATCCATCAGTCAATAAGGCCATGGAATTTAAATCAATTTTATCATATTATGATAAGGCTAATAGATAGTCGGTAAATACTTCAAAATATAGGGTTTTTTCATAAATACTACCCTATATTTACAACAAATTATTGTAAATATTTTAGGGTTTAAAATTGAAAAAAAATCCATCAATTTACTTGGGTATTCCTTTGTTTGATAAAGAAAATAAAAAGGATCTTTGGATATATTTTTTGGATAGAATGAAATCTTGTTTGTAAGGTTGTAAAGGTAAGTTCTTAACCATGGCAAGAAGGCTACAACTCATAAATACTACTTTACAATCCATTCCTATTAATATTATGTCACTTTCAAGACTACCAACAGGTATTGCATCAGAAATTGATAAAATTAAAACAGACTTTCTATTGAAAGGTTGTGAGGAAAAATTTAGGTTTTCTCTTTGTAAGTGGGATAGGGTTTGCAAAGGAAAGAATATTTGAGAAGCAGGCTTGTAAAATTATAGAATTATGAATTTGGAATTACGAGCAAAACTTGGGTGGAGATTATTCAAAGATCAAGGAAAGAATTGGGTAAAAATAGTACTTCAAAAATATATAGATTCTCTTGATGCAATGATTTTTTCTAGGAAAAGAACTCTACCCAAAGTATCGTCAACATGGAACATATCAAAGAGTTTTCAATTGATAAAGAAACATATTAGATGGTAAGTCAATGAGGGGAATTATGCAAGTTTTTGATCTTATGCTTGATTGAAGTCTTATCCTCTTATCTCTAAATAAAAATGGAAACCATTGGCTCAAGAATGCCTAGCATGTAAAGTTCCAAAGGTCAAATATTATATTATAAGACTTCAATCAAGAATGCCTAGCATGTAAAGTTCCAAAGGTCAAATATTATATTATTATGAGCAAAAACTCTAGATCATGGATTTCTTTTAGTAACATGGTTGAAGGAGAGGAACTCAAACAAATTGGAGATGAACTTCAAAAGATGCTTCAAGATTTTTATTTGCTAATTTTTACATGAAATGATGAGTTGGTTTTAAATTCATCAAAGGATAGTGGATACTCAATCAAGTTGGGATATGAGGATTTAGAACAATCAAAACATTATTCTCCCAAATATTTTCCTTGGAAGAATGTTTGGTCATTAAAGGATCTCCATAAGGCCTCAAAAGGTCTTTGGCTAGTAGCTCAAAGTAAGATTCTTATAGGATACAATCTACAAAGAAGAGGATATTATGGACCCTTCACCTGTGCCTTGTGTGAGAAGGATTTAAAAACATCAGACCATTTACTTCTTCATTGCCCATTTGCTCACACCATTTGGTGTTATTTTTTAAAAATATGAAATTATATGGGGTAGCTCCATAAACATTGAAAGAGTTGATAAAATGTTGGATAAATTATTTCAAAGCTAAAGAATTATGTATTCTTTGAAGTATTGGACCTACAGTTATTTTTTGGAATTTATAGTTTGAAAGGAATAATAATTTTTTTTTAAATAAATATCAAAATCATGCCCAAGTCTGGAATCGTATTAGTGCCTCTCTTGCAGAATGTCTACAGATATGGTGCTCATCATGGGAAGTCTCAATTGCAAAAAAAAATGTGCCAATAATTTGGCTACAGGATTTGAACATACACGAAAGATTCATTTGCGACAATGGAATTAAAAAAAATGATCTACTTTGATCTATGGTAAAATGGAAATGTCCAAAAATTGGGTTTATCAAAATTAATTTTGATGGTGCTTCTAAAGAAAATCCAAGAAAAGCTTGTGGAGGTAGTGTTTTTAGAAATAATGAAGGCAAAATTCTCCTCACTTATTCAGAATCATATGGAACTTCAACTAACAACTATGCATAGGCTAGGGCACTTCTTACAGGGATTAAAATTGCAATTGAAAAAGGATGGAAATATATTTTAATTAAAAGGGACTCACAAAACAAATTATCATCAATGTTATTAACAAAAATGGATGTGGATACTGGATAAAAATAATATTTTTGTTTATGTTCATCATCTATTTTGTTTTATTTGGTTATTGTGATAAACCCCTATGACCGAAATACAGGTCTGAGCAGTCTCCTCCCAACCATGACCCCTCGTAAAGCTGAGAGCTATACTTATGAATAGGTTCAAACCGTGGCATGGGCGAGTGTGTGATGGGAAGGGTGTGTGGTCGCTTTGTGTTAAATTCCCTATTACTATATGTTAATCATTTATTACTAGAGGCAATATCCTAGTAGTGTGAGCATATTTATAGAGAAAAAAATTGAGTAGCAAATAAATTAGCAAATTATGGTGTTGATCTTCATCCCAGTGAAATTTAAATTTTAGAAGACAATTGGCCAAGTGATATTTTATGCCTTAATAAAAATGATGTCAAAGAGTTTATTGTGGAAACATAGCATAAATTTTAGAAGACAATTGGCCAAGTAAGATTTTGTCTTAATCAAAATGATGTCAAAGAGTTGATTGTGGAAACATAGCACTTCAAGGAAGATGAAGAATATATTTAAGAGAAAAATGAAATAAAAAATCATAATAAAAATGTATCCTACAACAAATGTAATATTTTGGTATTTTTATGGGAGCGACCCCAATAGAAGCCACATATAACCTATTAAAAAAATATATAAAATTGTTTGAAGAGGTAAATATTTAAGGAAAGATATTATTGATGTGCAATTATTCAAAAATATTCAAGATAAATTATGAGATATCATCCAAGAGTAATGAAGTTCCAAAATACCTTTCAATAAATTATAAAGGAGTAAACCTTGATTTGAAAATGGAAGAAACTAAGGCATCATGGAGATTTCCAAAAAAAACCAAGCAATGTGGATTTAAAAAATATTCCTCATGTATAATCTAAGTACAAATAAGTTCAACATGAAGGTTCTTTGTGGAACTTATAAAACAATGATAGCAAATGAAGGTTGTTATCTTGTTAAAGGAATGAATATGGCATATGATAAAAGAGACGTGAATATAGATAAAGAAGGTATTGGTTCATAATGTGTTTGCAGAATTATTAGCAATGATTTGAAATCTTCACAATGATATGAATTATTACATTCTAAATTGTATGGATTATTCATATGTATGAAAGGCATATGGAATAGCAAAAAGGGATAGATTCATTACTAGCATCGTAACCAAAGCTAGAGCCAAACAACAAAGACAAGAATTACAGGTTGAAATCAAAATGTCTTCATACCAAATAATATAATATGGGGGGTGTTGGAGGTATTGCATTATTTGGTACCTTTGTAAATATTTTTATGAGGGTGTATTTGAGTTCATAGTATGTGTCAAGTTTTTAAGTGTTATTATGTGTCATGTCAATAAATGTGGAGTTGTGTATGAGGTGTCTTGTTAGTAGGTGTGAGTTATATGAGTGAAGTGTCAATTTTAGAAGTAAGGAGTTGTGAGCAATCATGAGGAACTCTATATTTATGTAATATGTGATATTTATTAAATAAAAGGGAAATATGAAGAGTTGGTTCTCCCATGAGTTTGAAAGCAAAGATCAAGAGTCGTGTAATATGAAGAGGGTCATGTATGTATATATTAAATACAAAGCCATGTAATATGTAATTCAAGGAAATGTTATATTTATGCATTGCTTTGGTAGTTTCAATAAATGTTTATTATTCATTATTGGAGTTTGATATATATGCATGTTATTGAGTTGATTTATGATCCTAGAAATTATTTTTCTTGTGAAGCATAGTAATATTTTTCTAACAACAATTAATTATTTTTAAAATGTTTTGTTAGATATTGGGAAATATAAGGAGGCGGAAGATAAGCTTTTACAAAATATTCTATTAATTATCACACAAGGAAAAAATGAAATCTTGATGGAGAATATATCTCTGGAGGAGCTACATGAAGTAATTTTATCTTTCTATCCTAACAAGGCACCTAGCCCAGATGGATTTCTTATCATTTTATTTCAAAAAATTTAGAATTTATTGGAGTGATATGTTAGTTGTAGATTAATAGTCCTAGAAAAGGAAGGCTATAATAAGTGAGATAAATGTCACTTTTATCACATTGATTCCCAAGAAAGCAAGATAAAATATGTTGATAATTTTCTTTAAATAAGCCTTTGTAATATGATTTATAATATCATTTCAAAATTATAACAAATAGGTTAAAAGGTATTCTAAATTGTGTTATATTAGAGGAATAAGATAATTTTGTTCATGGTAAATAACTTCTTAATGGTATAATCATTGCACAAGATGCCATAGATTCTCTTCATTCCATAAAAAAACTAGGTATGCCTATGAAATTAGATATAAAAAATGCATATGATAGGGTTTACTATGTTTTCTATATTATATTCTCAAAAAAATTGGTTTTGATTATATTTGGTGTGAAAGGATTAAATCTTATTATAGCACTGCAAAATATTTTAAACCGATCAATGGTTCTCTTATTGGTTACTTTAATTCATCTTTTGGACTCCACCAAGGTGATCTACTATATCCTTATCTATTTATTATTCTTGTGAAGTCATTAGGGAGAGCTTTCTCAAAGGCAAAAATGGAAGGAAAAATCAAAGGTATTCAAGTTGTAAAAAATGGTCCCTTTGAATCTCATCTCCAATTTTTTGATGATACTTTTCTTTTGGGTCATCCATTAGTCATTGATTCCATGGAATTTAAATCAATATTATCATGCTATGATAAGTCTACTAAAAAATTGGTTAATACTACAAAATCTAGGATTTTTTTATTAATGTTGCCCTAGATTTACAACAAAATATTATGAATATTTTAGGGTTTAAAATTAAAAAAATTCCATCAACATACTTGGGAATTCCTTTGTCTCATAAAAAAATAAAAAGGATCTTTAGGCCTCTTGTTTGGATAGAATGAGAGCTTGTTTGGCAATTTGGAGAGGTAAGTTCTTAACCCTGGTGGGAAGGCTAAAACTCATAAAGACTACATTGCAATCCATACCTATTTATATGATGTCACTTTCAATATTGTCAGTAGGTATGGCATCAAAAATTGATAAAATTCAAAGAGGATTTCTTTGAAAAGGATGCAAGAAAAAATCTAGGTTTCCTATTTGTAAGTGGGATAGGGTTTGTAAAGGAAAGAATATTGGAGGAACGGGCTTGCAAAATTGCAAAAATGTGAGTTTGGTCTTAGAGAAAAAGCTTGGGTGGAGATTATTTAGAGAACAAGAAAATCATTGGGGAAAAATATCACTTCAAAAATTGTATAGGTTCTTTTGATTTAATGAAACTATTTAGGGAAATAACCCTTCCCAAAGGATTTTTAACACGGAACTTAATATTAGATAGTTTACAATTTATAAAGAAGCATATTAGATGGTCAATCAATGAGGAGAATTAAGTAAATTTAGGTCAGATGCCTGGTTGAAGCCTTATTCTCTTATCTCCAACTAAAAAAGGCAACCACTAGTTCAGGTAGCCTAGCTTGTAAATGTCTAAAGGTCAAAGACTATATTAATATGAGCAGCAACGTAAAATCATGGATTTCTATTATTAATCAAGTGGAAGAAGAGGAACTCAAAAAATCACAGATGAACTTTAAAAGATGTTTCAAGAGTTTTATTTTCTAATTTTTATACAAAGTATGAGTTGGTTTGGAATTTATCAAGACATGGTAGATGTTCAATCAAGTTGGGATATGAGGATTTAGAGCAATCAAAATTGTCTACTCTTAAATATTTTCCTTGAAAGAATTTTTGTTCACTAAAAACTCTTCCTAAGACCTCAACATTCCTTAGGTTAGCAATTCAAAGTAAGATTCTCATATGAAAGAGTATACAAAGAAGAGGATATCATGGACCTTTCATATGTGCCTTGTATGAGAATGATTTAGAAACATTAGACCATTTACTTCTTCATTATCCCTTTTCTCACACCATTTGGGGTTACTCTTTTAAAAATATAATTGACTAGCTCCATGAGCATTGAAAGAGTTGATGAAATATTGGATTAGTTATTTCAAAGCTAAAGCATTATGTATTCTATGTAGGATTGACCCTACCATTATTTGTTGGAATTTATAGCTTGAAAGTTATAATAGACTTTTTAAAAATAAATCTCAAAATCATGCCCAAGATTGAAACTATATTGTAGACACCAAAACAGCACCAATCCGATTATGTGACTACAAACACTGATCACATTAACACACACAGCCCCCAGGGTAGCCCCCAGAGGTTAAACAGTGGTTCTAACCACTTACACAGCAGTTTTGCAAGTCAAAAATCAGTTTGGCACCTTTTAGACACTTTATTTCTTATTCGTCCCACCCAGGGACGAGTGCGAATTTGTACTCGTCCTACCCAAGGACGAGTATGGATTTGTACTCGTTTCACCCAGGGACGATTATTAGCGCTCGCTCCGGGGTGGGACGAATGCCAGGTTTGACCAAGCAAAAGTCGGACCTCAGCGCATGACAACTCAGAACTACCACTCAGCTTTTCATGCATGACATAGGAATGAGTTGGGGTGCAAGTGAGTTTTCTAAAACACACAAAGACATGCACGAGAGGCGGTTAAGAAGCCCTTGATCAAGAAGAAGTCTTCTCTTCACAAACAAAAGCATTCATGCAAAGAAACACTTTTGCATGTTAATTCAAAGAGACCCCTTGGGTCTATAAAATGGTGAGTTTCCTCACCCAAAAGAGATACGAGAGAAGGAGCATTTTGAGCGACGAAGTGCTGCTAGTTCACTTATTGGCGATTTGTGCTTTCATAATCGTGGTATTTCTTTTAGTTTCATGTTTATGCTTTTGTCAAGTCTTTCATTTCATTTAGATTCATTTCAACCATCGTTAGATTCATCTTTTATTTTTCATACACAGGTGCTACTACTTTCTTGTTTGTTTCTTTGAGTGCAGAGTTGCGACATTAGAGGAGCGGCGAGGAGTCTACCTTACCAACGCAAGCGGCGGCAACATTTGGCCCGCCCATTCCAAACGTGGGCATGCGGAAGGAGGAAGACTAAGTCACAAATTGTAACAAAGACCAATTTAACGCTCCTAGCCCCTAAAAAGGGAGGAGACGTCTATGTAACCGAGGATAAGAAATTTGAATAAAGAGGGCTGTGATTTCCTTACATCTTTTCTTTCGTCTCCAATTTATCTCCTTTCCTTGTTTTTGTGCATAGGATTAAAGCGTTACATTTCGTCTTATATTGCATAGTTATAGTTTTCCTTTTGCTTCCGGAATCTCGTGCTTTCAATGGCGATCACGGTGGGACCTCTGTCCTCTATTTTTTTTAGGTTAACTTACTGATCTAAAATTGCTTGTTTTTTTTGTAGGTACCTATTTTTCAACAATCGGACTGTTATTCGTCTCTGCAAGTGACGATTCTAGCCTGTTACTCGTCTCACCCTGGGACGAATAAACTATTCGTCTCACCCTGGGACGATTACTGTTCTGATATTCGCCTCACCCAGGGACGAGTATATTTCTGTGCAATTTTTAGAACAAATCAGAAACTTTCGATTAGGCAGAGAAGAGGTAGGGGTTTTTATAGCTTCTATCAAATTTTTATTTTTCTATTTTCTGGTTTTCAGTTTGTATGGCTTAGGGAAAGATTTCTTTTCGTTTGCTTGTTTCAATTTTGGAAAATTAAAATGAACCCCACACATCACGTTACATTTTAAACCAAGGCGTTGGTCGTAAGACCCCAACCCTTGAGCAAGACCAACGGTGGGTTCATCACCACCTTGGCTTAGCTTTGCATCCATTCCCCGATTGTCAACTGTTGTTAGGCGTAAATCCTGACGAAAGCTGACCGAGTGTCGTTGGGGTGATTCCCATGCGCGCGAGGATAAGTC
This sequence comes from Wollemia nobilis, assembly GCA_028583015.1. Lineage (NCBI taxonomy): Eukaryota > Viridiplantae > Streptophyta > Pinopsida > Araucariales > Araucariaceae > Wollemia > Wollemia nobilis. Next base: position 6,742,447 of record JAQPPZ010001808.1, read on the forward strand.
TTCTATGGTAGGTGCCATTAACAAGACAATCCCCCTTTCGTACCGCCTACGTACCACGTACCATCTGCTCTCACGTACCTATAGTCTCCCTCTCGTAAGGGCGGGTATATAGAGAGGTTGGTATATCGGCCTGGTTGGTATATTGAAGGGGCGACCATTTTGGGAGTTATATGAGCCGTCATAATGCATTTAAACGTTCTTCAAAACCTACAAAAACAAAACAAAACAACAAAAACACACTAAACCAGATTTAGGGCACACTATTAATCTTTAAAAGAGATAATCATTGCTTGTGTGTGTATGCTATTTTCTGTTTAGACAAAAAAAATCAAAAATAAAAAAAAATCATAAACAAAGATAAAAATCTATGCATTTTGTCACTCGCTCCAAAAAGCTCCAAGGATTCCTGCAATCGCTTGGTCACCCCAAAATGCTCCAAAGGTGTCCATGAACCCTTTGGTCAACCCAAAAGCACCCCTAAGGTTCCCATAAGTGATGCAGGACCATCCAACAAAATATGGGAAATTTTATATTTTTCTCTAAATTTTAGTGCATCTTGTCGGGGCCATAACTTCTCAACCGTAGCTCCGATTGACTTGAAATTTTACAGGGAGTTAGTTGGGATAATTTTAAACAAATATAATTCCCTAGAATTCTATTTGCCCAGAAAAGTCAGTTTTCGGGGCCAAATTCCATCATCTAGTGCCCCAAAATTAGGTTTTAAAATTGGGCACGCAATTTTATGCACTTTTTGAGTCTGTTCGGATGTCAATATCTCCTAATGTATTTAGAGTTAGGACTTGAGACTTCATTTTTGTCTTATCTACTATAAGAGGGATGCGCACACCAATTTTGGGCCCCATCTGAATCATTTCAATTTTTAGGGTTTTTAGAGAGACATCGCCATGGTATTCACCCGTAGTCAAGCCCACTCATGGGCAGACGCTGTGGAGAATGTCCAAAGAAACACGAGTCACATCCGTTATAGTCCCCAATATTTGGTCATACCACCTTGGCGACCTAACACACAAGGCAGTCCCCTACACACCTTAACGGAAAGGGACTATAGGGGCACCTCTTCTAGGGGCACTCCTGTTCAACATAGCACCCAGCACGCATCCTCCCATGAGGGGTACATCCATAGGAGAGCTCCCTTAGATGCTCGCTATGAGTGGTCACCATGCAATGAAGCACTAGGTCAACATAGGGTTCGACGGGAGGAACCACATGATTACACTATCCCTCCTTCACCCCCTCTAGTTGTCAGGACTACAAGGACAAATCCAGAGCACAAGGCTCCTCGGAGCGTGGCGAGCCAACTCTTCCCGTTCCTCTTTCACTTACAAAAGAGAGCACGAGGAAAACCCTTACCTTCCTCAAGAACAATATACATCGCAGGAGCAACACGCCTCCGCAATTGCTAGCTTTCAGGATTACCTATTGAGGCCAAAGCCTCAGGGGAATGCCGCTACCCCCAACAGAGGGAGGCGACCTATAGAGATCTCGGATCACCATGACCGAGATAGATATCTAGGAGAGGCATCTAGGCCTTCTAGACATGAGACGACAGGACCAACTATCTTAGAATCTGCCAAGCATATTGCACGTCGGATGCAACTCACGATACTTGAGTTGGAACAACAACAGTTAGAGCAACAATATCTTTTAAATCAAGAGTGCCTTCAGTGCCAGGAGGATGAGTTGTTACAACACACTATGCAGGTGAAGACTCCAACCCATCGCATGCATAAGACAAAACATTATGAGAGACACAACTGGGTGCAAGACAGGTCTCTACGACCTTATCAAACGTTGCCCTCGATGCCTCCTAGACTTGAGCGGGAGGCCAATCCTAAGACCAATGACGGGTGCCTTCTTCAAGCGCCCACCCAGGTTCATGGACCACCCCCAAAAATTCTTCAAGAAGCCTCTGAGGAACCTGAGCTAGAAAAAGAGTGGATCAAAATGAAATACCAAAGCATGGGGGGTGTTATTCAGTCATCCCTCTCAAGGCATCAAGTTTCCCACAACTTGCAACGGGAACAAATCAAACAGGAGGAGCTCAAATCCCTCGATACAAGCAATGCACTCGCCCAAGCACTTAGAGTCGGTAGAGACCAAGATTTTGGGGCCCCAAAAGCCCAACTCACATGAAACTCCTCTCAAAGAGGATCAACCCCTGGTTGTAGAGCTACCCGATGATGAGGTCTTCCATATCTTAGAATCACCAGATTCTGATAAGCCTGACTCTCTCGCCAAAGATGAGTCAGCATATGCAATAGTGCCATGGGACCCGTTCGAGTCTGACAACACTAATTCACAGGTGGTCCCCATGGATGAGCATCACAAAATTCTCCTAACATTACTCCCTTTGGAGGCTCCCATCGAGCCCGTGCCATTGCCAAAAAATCAGGTCCCCCCGTAAAGCGCGAAACAACCCCATCAGGACCATGTCAATCTGCTCGAGCCAGACGAGCTTAGAATGTCGCAGATAGCTATCGAGGCCAACGAGGGCCTTTGGATCATCGACAATGATTACGAAGATGAAACTGAGATGGCTTATCTCAATCATGCACGACGACACAATCACCCTGTCACCCATGACGAACTAATGGCCCAACTAGGCATAAGACTAGGGCATGAGTGGTGCATAGACCCAGCCCACTAGCATCACATGTTGATCCCACTCCTTTGGGAAGATCGCGAGCACCTTCCACCCAGAGATATCATAGCACCATCAGTGCCGAAGGCAGACCTTGCCCTCCTATCCGTGCATAAGGCCGATCCATTCGTGCCAATTCCTACAGAGCCAGATCCGGTGCACAAAGATCATCACGTTGGGGGTACCTCTATTCCCTGAAGAGCCAGTGGGTTACACCAAATGCTCCAAAGGTGTCCATAAACCCTTTGGTCAAACCAAACGCTCCAAAGGTGTCCATAAACCCTTTGGTCAAACCAAAAGCTCCAAGGATTATCGCAATCGCTTGGTCATCCCAAAAGCTCCAAGGATTATCGCAATCTCTTGGTCACCCCAAAAGCTCCAAGGATTATCGCAATCTCTTGGTCATCCCAAAAGCTCCAAGGATTATCGCAATCGCTTGGTCATCCCAAAAGCTCCAAGGATTATCGCAATCTCTTGGTCATCCCAAAAGCTCCAAGGATTATCGCAATCTCTTGGTCATCCCAAAAGCTCCAAGGATTATCGCAATCTCTTGGTCATCCCAAAAGCTCCAAGGATTATCGCAATCTCTTGGTCATCCCAAAAGCTCCAAGGATTATCGCAATCTCTTGGTCATCCCAAAAGCTCCAAGGATTATCGCAATCTCTTGGTCATCCCAAAAGCTCCAAGGATTATCGCAATCTCTTGGTCATCCCCAAAAGCTCCAAGGATTATCGCAATCTCTTGGTCATCCCCAAAAGCTCCAAGGATTATCGCAATCTCTTGGTCATCCCAAAAGCTCCAAGGATTATCGCAATCTCTTGGTCATCCCAAAAAGCTCCAAGGATTATCACAATCTCTTGGTCATCCCTAAAAGCTCCAAGGATTATCACAATCTCTTGGTCAAAACCCAAAAAGCTCCAAGGATTATCTATAAACCACTTTGGTCAATCACAAAAGCTCCAAGGATTACCACAATCGCTTGGTCAACCCAAAAGCTCCAAGAGTTACCATAACTGCTTGGTCAACATAAGTATTCAAAAATCAACAAAAACAACACAAAAATCAAAATCACAAAAACATTTGCATTTCAATTCCATGCATTCTCATAAAAAATCAAAATCACAAAAACAATTGCATTTCAATTACATGCATTCTCATAAAAAAACAAAATCACAAAAACAATTGCATTCCAATTCCATACATTCTCATAAAAAAAAAAAAAATGAAATCACCAAAACATTTGCATGCATTTTCATAAAAATCAAAATACAAAAATATAGGTTGCATTAAACATTGCATCCATCCCTTGCATACTTCGATAGGTCATACAAGTCAAAAGCACCATAGGCTGTCATTACTTGGCAATTCCATCATTTCCACCTCAAATCCATTTCCATAAACGCATACATCCAGCATATCACCTTTTTATTTTAGCATAGTCAGTTGTTTCCTAATGTATATAGGGTTTTCGTCATTCAGATGTCTTTAAATTTCTAGCCAAAAACTGTACACAGTTAAACAGATTTTACACGGGAAAGTTTTACTTGGATCACACCTTGTTACGTAACATCCCAACACAAATTAACACACATAAAAATTCCTAAGTTGTGTGAACGAAAGATGAAACCTGCACCGTAATCCAGGTCACCATAAGCGAAACGGCTATCTTGCTTATCCCCCTGTGCGAATGACCCTAGGAATGCTGAGAGTTGGCAAAAGGACAAGCATCCTCCCTACCCAATTCCCCATGAATCCCAAGTTCTCAAAAGTTGCAAAAACATCAAAAATTTGCAAAACGTCAAAACATTCAAATTTGACATCCTACAGTGCACACATCAAAAGGCACGTACAATAGTGATTCTCGTCACTCCCTATCCCTTGCTCAAAAAAAAAAAAAAAAACATCAATAAAACAAAATAAACAGTGATCTTATCACTATAAAGAGCAAGTATCCCAATACAATTGAAGAAAAGAAGGGAGTCGAACTTGAATCCCTGGAACTCTCAGCATTTCGACAGGTCATGAGGCAAGCTTCAGTACCGGTTTGGTTGATAGCCTATCAGTCACTGATAGTAAACCTCCCGCATGACGATATATCTGTCACATTAACTTGTGTATAGATCAATGTTTGCATGTGGATGAGCTAGCTTATGGTATCCTAGATAGCATCGCAGATTAATCTAACCAAACACAATAAAGGAGTTAGTGGAGCTAATTAGGTGATCCTCGATACGAGTTCGGTTGAAAGCCCATCCGGCACTCGGCGGTATCCCGATGAATAACACATAAACGAACTCAATTGCACACACAGGGATGTGAAATAACTTGGTTAAATTCAAGTCGAATTTATACCTTGTTCAAAAGTCTTGCGAGATAAATGTACAGTCTTGGCTAGTTAGTTAAAATATCTGAATCTAAGAAAAGCTTAACTACATTTTAAAAACAACTCGTCACATTTTATTCCGTACATCACCATCAAAATATATGCAAAATACAAAAACACACAGTTATCACATGCAAAGTCATTCCACAAAGTCATCCCATTAGTATAGCAAGTCAATCAAATCTTGTACAGTCTATGGTGCATCGACACATCATCAACAACTCATTTCATTCATTCCATATCTATACATCATACAAATTAGAAACATCACATTCATAATCACCTATGCATACATCAAACACATACATACAAAACACGCCACAAAAAAAAAAAAAAAAAACAAACACAACAAAACAACCAAAATATAAAAATGACAAATGCCAACAAAAACACTAAAAATTGCCGGACAAAAGTGCTCTTGCACTTAACCTCTTCGCATTAGAAAATTGATGTCGGGGTCTACCTTGTCGTTATCCTACTCCCCAAGAAGGCTACCATAGCCGGACCGCTCCACGGGAAGACGGATTTTCGCCCATGTTACCCCCAAATGGCATCCCAAAATGGGTTCACACCCACCAAAAATAGGTCCCACAAAAAGAATCGAGAAATCGCTCGCGCATTCAACGGACAACATCTGAAGGCACCCTCACTTAAGTCATCTTGGGTCAAGCGACTCGTCGCTTTTCTCATGTCAGTCATTCCTTCATCGATTCGTCGCTTGAGGGGGTAGTCACACTTAAGTCACCAATCAACAAACACACACCCAATCAAGGCAATGGCATGCATTCAAAGAATCATTGACAAAGACAATCACGCTCCCGCTTGGGGCAGCAAACAAGCAATAATCACAAAATTGATCAAACACTTGGCATTCCCGAAGCATGAACACAAGGTTCCCCCGTGGATAAAAGGTTGCGCCCTTTGCCTATTCATGATTGATCAATGTCCAAGCTCAAGTCACACCTCACCAAAATAGGTTAATACTTGAAATCAAATTCCTTAGCTCGTCGAAGCAAGGATTCAAGAATGCATGCCCTTTCCATGCTTGGGGCATCAAGAGTTGGTTAGGTTACTGAGAAACCCTAATCATTAGTGCTTTGGTTATCTATTTTTGCTCGACGCTGTGCCATGCACAACGCTTCCCAAAAAGGGGCATCTCGTAGACACCAAAACAGCACCAATCCGATTATGTGACTACAAACACTGATCACATTAACACACACAGCCCCCAGAGGTTAAACAGTGGTTCTAACCACTTACACAACAGTTTTGCAAGTCAAAAATCAGTTTGGCACCTTTTAGACACTTTATTTCTTATTCGTCCCACCCAGGGACGAGTGCGAATTTGTACTCGTCCTACCCAAGGACGAGTATGGATTTGTACTCGTTTCACCCAGGGACGATTATTAGCGCTCGCTCCGGGGTGGGACGAATGCCAGGTTTGACCAGCAAAAAGTCAGACCTCAGCGCATGACAACTCAGAACTACCACTCAGCTTTTCATGCATGACATAGGAGTGCAAGTGAGTTTTCTAAAACACACAAAGACATGCACAGAGGCGGTTAAGAAGCCCTTGATCAAGAAGAAGTCTTCTCTTCACAAACAAAAGCATTCATGCAAAGAAACACTTTTGCATGTTAATTCAAAGAGACCCCTTGGGTCTATAAAATGGTGAGTTTCCTCACCCAAAAGGATATACAGAGAAGGAGCATTTTGAGCGACGAAGTGCTGCTAGTTCACTTACTGGCGATTTGTGCTTTCATAATCGTGGTATTTCTTTTAGTTTCATGTTTATGCTTTTGTCAAGTTTTTCATTTCATTTAGATTCATTTCAACCATCGTTAGATTCATCTTTTATTTTTCATACACAGGTGCTATCGACTTTCTTGTTTGTTTCTTTGAGTGCAGAGTTGCAAGCATTAGAGGAGCGGCGAGGAGTCTACCTTACCAACGCAAGCGGCGGCAACATTTGGCCCGCCCATTCCAAACGTGGGCATGCGGAAGGAGGAAGACTAAGTCACAAATTGTAACAAAGACCAATTTAACGCTCCTAGCCCCTAAAAAGGGAGGAGACGTCTATGTAACCGAGGATAAGAAATTTGAATAAAGAGGGCTGTGATTTCCTTACATCTTTTCTTTCGTCTCCAATTTATCTCCTTTCCTTGTTTTTGTGCATAGGATTAAAGCGTTACATTTCGTCTTATATTGCATAGTTATAGTTTTCCTTTTGCTTCCGGAATCTCGTGCTTTCAATATTATTACCTATCTTGCAAAATGTTTATAGATATGGTGCTCATCATGATAAATCTCAAGCTTAAAAAATGAGGTGGTAACAACTTGGTTATAAAATTTGAACATACATGGAAGAGTCATATATGATAATGGTATTAAAAAAAAGGATCTACTTCGATATAGGGTAAAATGGAAATGTCCAAAAATAGGGTTTATCAAAATTAATTTTGATGGTGCTTCCAAAGGAAATCCAATAAAAGTCAATGGAGGTGGTGTTTTTTAAATAATAAAGGCAAAATTCTCCTCACTCATAATCATATGGAACTTCAACTAACAACTATGCAGAGACTAGGGCATTTATTACAAGGATTAAAATTGCAATATAAAAAGGATAAAAATATATTTTAATTGAGGGGGATTCACAAATTATCATTAATGCTATGAAAAAAATGAATGTGGGGATTGGATAAAAAATAATATTTTTTTTTTTTAAAAGAGGGTAAAAATTTATTAACTCAGCAAAACATTCATGATACAAAGAAAAAGCAGAAGCTATTCAGACATATCAGCTCTCAATAAAGAAGAGAGAGATTGAGAGCAATCAGAAGAAAGTTGAGACCAATTTTGAACATCCCAACCATCTTGAAACTTAGAAGCCCATTTAGCTAACAAATCCGCTACCCTATTCCACTCCCGAGGAATATGCACAAAAGAAATGAATTCCAAGTGAGTAGAGATATTAAGAATTTGCCGAGCAACCCAACTCAACCACCAACAACCATGAAGACTATCTCCAAAATTTAACAAATTTATAACAATCTGAGAATCAGATTCACAAACAATCCGACGCCAACCCAAAGCATACCCTTGCTCCAAAGCATATAAAATTGCGAGTGCTTCCATGAAGTTATTAGAATGATGTCCCTTAAAGCAAGAGAAAAAAATTGGATAGTACCACTACTATCCCGCCCCACACCACCAATACCAGCATTACCCGGATTACCCCGGGAAGATCCATCCGTATTAATTTTTAGCACTCCCGGAGGAGGCGGATTCCATTTGCTAGCCCTCCACACCTGATTATTCTGACCCATCCGTCTGCAAGAGACATTAGGACCAGGACCATTAACCATCAAGCCTAATATTTCCATGATCTGACGTTCCGCATGGTCCACGGGAGAAATAATCTGACATTTTGCAGACACAGTTTCCTGGATCATACGCAAAATCCTCTGCCAGACCTGGGAAGTAGTTAACTCCTTACCTTGGAAAATCCGACGGTTCCATTCAAGCCAAATCTGCCAAAAAATGCATGAAGGACCAATACTCCATCCAACTTGTAAAAAGAAAGCCGCTGCAGGAGGCTGCCCCATACTCCTCCAAAAATCAACTATTGATGAAGCATGCGAACAAGGGTGATTCCATACTCCCCACCAATAATTCCAGACTTGTCGAACAAAGTCACATTGGAGAAGTAAATGCCCAACAGATTCTTCAGCCTTCCCACAGTTATAGCATAAAGAGGGTCCAGCAAACCCACGCTTTTGAAAATTATCCCAAGTGAGACAACGATTATGAGTAGCCTGCGTTACTTATGTTTATCATTTATTATTGAAGGAAATCTCTTGGGAATATGAGTACATTAGAGAAGGATATTAGATAGCAGATATCAAATTGTGATGTTGATCTTCATCTTAATGAAATTCAGATTTTAGAAAGAACCTAGCCAAGTGAGATTTTATATCTTGATAAAAATGATGTCAAGGAACTAATTATGAAAACATGGCACATTAAGGAATTTGAAGAATATGTTTGATAGAAAAAGAAATGAAAAATATTTGTAATAAAAAGGCATGTTGGATATGGTTTAATTAACCTAATAACAAATGTAATATTTTGGTATTTTGATGGGAGTGGCCCCAAATAGAAGCCACATATAACTTATTTTTAAAAACTCATATGCATTAAGTAATATGTTATTGTAAAGCTCAGCCAGTTATATCCTCAACTTTTAAGGAGGAGACCTAGGTTCAATTCTTGCCAAGCAATAAATACATAATTTTAGAACTATTGTAATACCACAATGTGGTCATGATGTAATACGAGTGGGACATGCTTCAATCCCACATAACCAATTGAAGAAAAAAGTAAAAAATTATTGTAAATAAAATAAGTAGAATAAGTCGGTACACCTGCTCTAGTTATTTGCTAGAAAAATCTTCTCATTGTTAATGCCTTGTCTAGCATACTTTTTCATTGAACTATTCATGAAATGATGAGGCACAATTATTTTCATTAAATATTTTTAGCTTTTATAATATATTTAAGATAATAAAAATTTGAAAAAATCGCCATTCAATGAGCCATTAAAATGTCTTAACATTAAGGTAATCAAACAACTCACACTGGCAATTGGAAGAACAAGGGAATGCATAATTTATTTGCTTCTATGTAGTCTTAAAGTAAAGTGACATGCAAAATATGTGTGACATATTAATAATATTGAGATATTTCCTGATTAGAGTGGGCTTAAATATGAAAACTTCCATACTCCAATAGGTCTAAGGTTTAAATCCAAAAAGAGATAATTTTGTACACGAATTTTAGGACCCTTATGTCCTAACTATTTAATTCTTCTAATTAGCCATGTTATTAGTAATAGTTAGTTGTAATAACCCTCCTTGATAGAACTCACTACTAACAATGAATTATGTATTGGTGTGAATGTTTGATTGCATAGTTCATTTTATGATGTCAATATGATTGGACGAATACACTTTATGCTTGGAATATGGTACTCTTGATATATTTTATGGGTGTAGGACCAGGGGCTCTCACTGGTGGGATCATATGGGTGAACCACCTAAATTGAGAGATATTTTAGAAAATTATGGTGATGATTTATTCCTTGATGGCTTAGGGTAACAAAGTACCCTTCATATAGTTGCATGATTCACACCATTGGGTTGGAAAGTTGCTTGTGCAATGAGTCTCTTTAATAGTTTGGTGGTAGCAATAGACTATGTAATATATATAGCTACCTACTTAAGGATAAAACAATGCTATGTGCTATTGTATGGCATGTATGCTTGTGTATGGTAAGCATAGAATAAATTAATTAAAGATACATTAATATAGTTAATACTATCAAGGGAAAATAAACTCAAGAAAAAATTTGGAGAGCAAAGGAATGACTAGTAGCAGATCGAATGCCAGGGGATTTGAATGATAAGAAAATATTGTCCTTCCAAGAGGCCCTCATGGGCTCTAGCTCATATTCTTTAGGGTATACATCTATAGAAAAATTGTCGAGCCCAATTGGTGTTGTTTCGGCTGGGGTTTTTAGAGCTACAAAAGTGAATAGTTGTCTTGAATGGACTCTGGATAGGCCGGTCTTGGTGATTCAACTAGATTCAATTATAGAGGATGTTGAATACTTGGCTAATCATGCCTTAATTTACAATTTTTTAGGAATTCAGGTCCCTCTCATTTCATTGGAGTCTTGGGATTGAAAAGTATGGAACCCGGTTGGAGATATGGAGATCATGCTAGGGGTAAATAATTTTTTCATGGTTGTTTTCTCTTGCATGGAGGATCCGTATAAATTTTTTTAAGGAGGGTCTTATTTTTATAACCATGTTGACTTTTTCATTAAGTCTTGGCATGTGGGTTTTAACCCTGTGTAGGGAATTCTATCGAGGGTGTCGATTTGGGTTCAGCTCCCTTGGTTACCTCTAGAGTTTTGGCAGAAAGATATTCTTCACATGATTATGCTATTGCTAGGGAAGTTGATTGGTCCTTATCAACAAACAATGGATAAAAAGGTAGTTTCTTGTGCTCGTTTTTGTGTTGATATAGATTTAAATAAGCCTTTTTATAGATTCTATGGAAATTAGTGTTGGATATTCTTCTTGGATTCAACAGTTGGACTATAAAACCCTTTCTTTCTGATATCATTGGTGTCATGCATATGGACCTTCAGAGAAAATACCCTAAATTACCTAGTAATTTGTCATCTAAGCCTCAAAATACTAATCAAGATAGTGAGATAGATAAAGGAAAAGCTCCTAAGAAGGTTAATGGGTCTATTGAGGGAAAATCTCCAATGCAGGATATTGGGACTGATAAAGAGGGTTTCATTCCTCTTAAGTCCTGCAATAAAGGTAAGGGTTTGAAGAGATCCTTTAATGAGAGGTCATTTAATGGATTACATAATAGATCTGATGCTTTGGATGACTTGGACTAGCTTTCTAGGGATAATCCGCAATGGGATCTATCTATTGCTCAGATGGACACTGATCAGGCTCTGTGTAATGTGATTGTTCCAATTTTGGTGAATTGTGTAGCATAGACTCTTGAGGGGAACCGGATTTCTATTCCTTCTAAGTAAAATATGATTGTTCAGGAGGATGGTGTGGTGGCAGATGATCTGCTGCTAGCTGATTTTGTGGGTTCCAGTGATGGAAAAGGTTCTAATGTGAGTTCTATGCTAGGATTGCATTAAAAGAATTTAAAAAAAAAGGTACCTGAAAAGTCTTCTAAGGTGGGCATGAAGAAATATGTGGAGAAAATTATACTTGAGGGGTAGTCCTTGGTTGAGTTAGAGTTGGTTAGGCCCCTTGACTCTCACTTTTCCACTCCTCATAAATGATTGTTTTATCTTGGAATGTGAGGGGATTGAATAGCATCCCTCGATAAAAATATATTCACAAGTTTATTAAGTTGCATAAGCCTGATATTGTTTTCCTTATTTGGGGTGGTTATATTCCCACCTCATTATACATCAAACATATTATACTTTTACTCTTGTTATTATTGGTTTTAGTACCTTTCAAAATTGTGAAGCTAAATAATTTATTACTTGCCTATGCCCTTGCTATTTTTCACACATATATTGTGAATTGGTGATGATCGGTCATTATATGGAAGGACACAAGAACATTAGAAGTCATTAGAGGAATGCATGAGCTTGTGTAGGTGAGCTCGGATATTATTAAATCTAGGAAAATGTGTCTTGATGGTACCATATGGAAAGTTGTTGGGGTATACAGGAAGGATTTAAAATTCCCTGTGGACATCTTATCAAAAATATATAGGATGATTATTTGAAAGGTAGTTGGTTGGTGCATTGCACAAACCGAATGACATATAATTGTAAGCATATATATATAGATCATAATGTGATTTTTTTGATGAATAATGTTTGATTCCTTTGAATTTTTCTATCAATTGATTATTTTTAGGACAACTAAAATTACATAAACAATGGATTGAGGTTTGAATTGATGAAAATGTTACTATTATTAAATTTATTCAAAGTAAAAATTATTAATTGATGGTTTGTTTAGTATTTCTTCCAAATTGTGGGCTCGTGGGTAATGTCAGTGTATTGGTACTCAGGGTAGTGCTAGTGGTATTGTTAGCTTTTGGAATCCTTAAAATCTCTCTCCTATATGGTGGGTTTTTGATAAATTTTCTCTCTCTATGGTTTCTTCTTGTAAGGATTCTGGTGAAATCATCTTATTAACTAATGTTTATGCTCCCTCTAATATTGCTAGGAAATTTTTCTTTGGAATTATATTCGGGTGGTGCGGTTAATGGCTCCTCACTATCCTTGGATTGTTGCTAGATATTTTAATGCTATCACCAGTTTGGAGGAGAAAAGAGGTGGTGTGGATTCTCTTGGACAGACATCTTTGGCTCTTAATGGTAATATCCTTTTCTTGAACCTTGTGGATATTAAACCTGGTAATGGTATGTTTACTTGGAGCAACAAGAAATGTGGTACTCAGGCTATTTCTGAGAGATTGGATTATTTTTTGGTTTCTCCTTACTGGATCAGTAATAATTGGTAAATCAAATTAGAAATTTTGGACTAAAGAGATTCTGATTGTTGGCCTATTAAGCTATACGCCAGTCACAAGGGAGTTTATAGGAAACCCTACTTTAAATTCTAGTTAATGTGGCTTCAATAGCCTTATCTGCATGATTTAATGAGAGTATGGTGGTTACATGGTAGGCCTGCTCATGAAAATACTATGTTATCCTTTGTTAATAAGCTCCAGTATGTGAAATATTAGCTTAAGAAGTGGAATAGGTAGATTTTTGGTAATATTTTTGGGGCTAAGTTGGTTGTTCAAGAGAAGTTAGATGTTATTACAATATAGACTAGCGATTATGGCCTCACAAAAAGGAGTCTTAAAGAGGAATCTATGCCCTTAAGGAGGTAGCTAAGTGGGAATTGAGGGAAGAAATTTATTAGAAACTGAAGGCTCGAATTGATTGGTTGTAGGAAGGAGACAGAAATACTACTTTCTTTTTCAATTCAGTTAAGGCTAGAAGGTATGGTAATGCAATTTATTCTCTTATTTATTCTCTTAGGGTCTAGTTGACTGTTGCTCGGGATATTTCAAGGGATGTTGTAAGGTTTTTTTCCTCTTTGTATTCTAAGGATTCTCCCTTGGTGGTTGCTGAATAAAATAGTATTTTGGATTGTATTCCTCCAGTTGTCACTATGAAGATGAATGAGTTGCTCATGAGACCATTTTCAATTGAAGAGTTAGAGGGTATTATTTTCCATATGAAGAAAGGGAAAGCCTCGGGGCTTGATGGCTTTCCTGTGGAATTTTTCCAAGAATTTTTTGGAGATTGTCAAATTGGATCTTTTGTCTGTTGTGTAGGAGTCTTTCAAAAATAAATCAATGTTGAGAGCTATGAATTCTACCTTCTTGGTGTTGATTACTAAGCAGGAAGGAGCCAATTCTCTGGATATTTTTAGACCTATTACACTATGTAATGTGGTGTACAAAATTATCTCCAAGTTGATTGCTGAGAGACTTAAGCCTTGGCTCAATAAGGTTATTTTTGATGAATAGGGAGGTTTTGTGTTGGGTAGAAAAATACTTGATGGTGTGGTTATTGCTATTTGGGCCATATTATTTTGTCCTTATCAATGGCGAGCCTTCTACTTTGTTTCAGGCTTCGATAGGTCTCCGTAAGGAGGATCATTTATCTCCTTATTTGTTTATTATTATGGTTGAGGGCTTGGTTAGACTTCTTAAATCGCATTCTAGTCAGGGATTGATTCATGGTTGGAGGTGGGGTAACAGTTTACCTATGTCTTCTCATCTTCAATTTGTGGATGATATTGCTTTGATGGGTATTGCCTCTATTAGGGAAGCAACTAATTTTAGAAGATCTCTGGATATTTATTTGGCTACTTTGGGGTATAATATAAATGAGTGGAAATCCTCCATATTCTTTTTCAATATTGATCCCCTTATACAGGATAAAATTTCTCAGTTTCTTTGGTTTTATATTGAAGCTCTCCCTTTAACTTATCTGAGAATTCCTCTTTCTATGGGTCCTCTACCTTGAGGTATCTAGAATAATATTTTGGATAAATTCAGGGCTAAAGTCTCTCATTGGACTATTAAGTGGCTTTATTTTGCTGGTAGAGTGTTGCTTCTTAATTCAGTGGTTCAAGCTTCATATATTTATTAGTGCATGATTCAGGTCGCTCCTGCTAGTTTTATTCATGAGCTTGAATCTATGTCAAGAAGATTTTATGGGATAGAAATTTGGAGTCTTCAAAATGGAATCTGGTTAAGTGGGAAACTATTTGTAGACTAAAAAAAGTTCGTGGTTTGGGTCTTCGTTTGACTTCTCTTTCTGGTCAAGCATTGGTAGCCAAGCTTTATTGGATATGGTGCATTTCTCAATACCATGCTTGGACTAAAATTATTTTCTTTAAGTATCTTAATGGGATTGCAAACTTTGAAATACCTAGATATAGTTTATCTAGTAAATTTTCTTTGATGTGAAACACCCTTAAGAAGGAGGCATGTCTTGTTAAGCAAGGTTTGTTTTGGATTTATCTCAAAGGCTCGAAGACTCTTTTTTGGTATGATTATTGGGATGGTTTCCCTATAATTTTATCTATGTTTCCTCATATTCAGGATCTATGTAATTGTTTCTTGGCTGCTGGTTGGTACAGGGTGATGGATTATAAAGTTGCCAAAAGAGTTGGGTAGGTGGAGGTAGTTCAATGAAAAGATCTTAGAGATTTTCTAGCAAGTGTTTCTGTTTAGGAGAAGAGTTGGCTCATATTTTGGCTACTAGGGAGTGCTCTTATTTATAGGATGATGATGTCTTAGCTTGGGATTTGGATCCTAGAGTTGTTTTCTCGATGGCTTCTAGTTATCGTGTTTTAGATAGGTAGCATTTTGGGGATGAGGAGGTTCCTTGGTGGAAACAGGTTTGGAATAAGGATTCATGGCCCAAATGCAATTTTTATTTATGGTTGGCTACTCGGAATAGATGTCCTACCTAGGATAATCTTCAAAAGAGAGGATTTTAGGGCCCTTCATTTTGTTTCCATTGTGAGAATAGTGATGAATCAATAGGGCATTTACTCTTACAGTGTTTGCATATTTGGTGGAGGGTGTGGAAATAGTCTTGTTCTCATGCCTCTTCTCTTATTGAGTTTTGGAGGAGTTTTAGGAAGACCTCCTACTAATGCTTCCTTTCTTCAAGTTGCATGGAGTATTGGGCCCTCATGTATTATATGCCAGATTTGGCTTGAAATAAATCAAATAATTTTTCAAGGTAGAAAGTTAACTGTTTATCATACTTGGTAGAGGATTATTGGTATGATCCAAGAAACTATTTCTTCTAAATGTCATATCAGTATTCCTTTGGAGCAGTTTGAGATTTTGATGATGCAAGACCTGGGTTTAGTGGAGAATGACCCTTGTCCTTCTTTATCGATTGGGAGGAGAGGCCTCAACCAATAAGTGCAAAGAGATGGCAAATGGCATCCTCTGCCTCGGAGGGTGTTTAAGATTAATACTTATGGCTCTTCCATAGGTAATCTTGGTCATGCATGTATTGGTGGTGTTTGGAGAGATAGTAGTGGTGTAGCTCTTTTCATTTTTTCATATTATAAGAGGAAGTAGACTGATAATTATATTGAGGCCCTTGCTATTTTTTTTTATTTGGAAAAAGGTTATGCTCTAGGATGGTGAAATATAATATATGATTTAGAATCTCATATTATTATTAATTTATTGAAGACTCATAATATTTTTAATTTCCATTGGCAACTAGCATTAGTGGATTGATAGATCTTTCAAATTTGTCGGCATCTGAAATTTATTACCTTTGCTCATATTCTTAGGGAATGGAATGGTGTGGCTGATTGCTTGGCAAAATGGACTTTTGAGTTTTATGAATACTGGAATGTTAGGGAATGTGATCAACTTACATTGGATTGTTCTTTTCATCTTGCTAATTTTCTTACTATGGATATGCCTGATTGAGGCTATTGTTTGTTGGGTGTCTTTTTGGATATTCCTGATTGAGGTTGTTATTTATTGGGTGTCTTTTGGTCAGGTTCTCAATGGTATTTGGGGTATCTTTATTGTAGCCCTTGTAAGGGTTATTTTTATGGGTTTCTATGTTTCTTATAAGGTTTATTGATTCAATAAATTTTTACCAACAAAAAAAAATATTATCAATATTTGAGAATAGTAATATCAAGGTTAATAAGTAATATTATCCTTTGATATTAATAAAGGTTGCAACAAAATTATTTAAAAGTAATATTAAAGTATATTATGATAATCCACTAATCTTGGTAAGCCTTCTTAATTATTATATCATGTTTTAGTTTGCACCAGCTTCCAAGATGATAAATGTGGTGAAGTAAGAAATGCCTTCTTTAAAATGCTCAAACATTATCTTGGCCATGCATGGTGGTTGTACCTTGGCTTTGGAGATAAGTAAGGGCTGAGTTTGGAAGAAGGGGGTTATTTTTGAAGGGAGGAGCTCGGACCATACAAAGAAGAAAGAAGGGCAGCATTTTTTGGATCAAACCAACATATGAGGCTAAGGTATCACCTTCCAAGTATAGTTAGGTTTTGTTTAATTAATCCTTTGTTGATGTTTTAATTATGGTTTAGCTTTTGCTATGTTTTATCTTGGTTTATCTTACTGAGTGAGTAACCGATTGTGCTAACCTGTGATATTTCCTTTGGTTTTATTTCTTGCATGAATTCCTCTTGCTTTGCTCATCATATTGTTTCTTTTGTTGTTATTTGTATGCTTGATGTTGTTTAATTTGTGGCATGGTTATGTCCCTATTCAACTCACCCAAATTTTATCCCCTTATTGAGTGGTTTTGGGTGGATATTTCAAGATCTGGTTTGGTTTTTCATTATTGTTTTGCCTATTTTTTATTTATGTTATTTTGGGTTCCAACCTATGCAAGCTTGAGGTTTAAAACCTGGTAGTTTGGTGCAGTCATCCATACCAATGTGGTTTTATTCTTTGGATGGCTAGTCTATATCTAGAGTTGTGTTGGTATTTTCCACAATCCTAATCCAATGTCCATGTATCTACTTGTTATTTGGATCATTGGTATACATGTTGGTTTTGTGGTCACCCTATGTATCACTACTCTTGGTGGTATTATTATTGATATTTATTTTATTTTGCATGGTGAACCTTAGTATTAAAGTAATCCACAACTCTTTTAAATAGGAAATGGTAAAGAATAGAGTTTAAGTATGGTAATTGAATCCTTTGTATCTTTGTATGTCGAATAGTTTATGAAATAAGTTATATACATCCCTTTCTTTAATAAAAATTTGGTATATATCTTTAAATGTTTAAATTTTAGGGAAGTCGGATCCTCAATAAAAATAATCCAGTGTTTAGTTTTAAGCTTTCCTTTCAAATAGTAACTTGTTTAGAAATTAAGTGTTTTGTTTTAAAAAAATTATGTTATTTTTGTTAATGCCTTAATAGAAGGAAGAAATGTGAAAATCAACTATAGTGGTTCTTGAGACTCATATGGGTAAAGGAACCATTATAGAGAGAAGTATGGGATTTTCTCCTTGGTTGTTAGTAAATGAAGTATTTTGATTTAAATAAAGGAATAGATATTTTTGTAGACACCAAAATCTGGTCACTCACAACACCACATTTGCCACCCCACATCAAATCCTGCATAATAAAGTTATATGCCTAAGTTTAGACTTAGGCATATAAATCCTGCACCATTATCCTATTTTCTAGATTTATTAAATCTGGAAAATTAGCCTAGGATACCCTGCCTACCCACTAGACATGTGTCCTAGCCACCTCACCCAACATCCTTGCCACATCTCATCCACCCTTGTCCCCTTTGTCCCTTCACATGGGGTAAAATCCCACACATCACTCCACTTGTAGCCACATCACCCCAGTTAAGTGAGGCACACTGGGTGACTCACTATAACTACCCCCTCCATTTGGTAGCCCAGGATTACCACTTGGCAGTCCAAGCTTGCAACCTCTCATTTCCCTCCAAAACCCTAAGGAGCCTATAAAGGCACCTTCACCCCACAAAATTAAGGGAGCTAAACATTGACACCACCAAGCTACCAAAATAGGATCAGACCTCTACATGCATCCCGAGGAGAAACCAGATCTCGAGCCCGAAGGTCCTGTTTTGAGGTATTCTACCATTCATCCCAAACCATTGGTCCATAGTTTCACAGTTAGAACTGTACTCTTTCGGTATCACCACCACGTGTTCATAGTTTCTAGTCCACCATTGCGCATTCATGGTTTTGTAGATCCAAGAACATAGATTAGATCCAACTGGTAACACTTATTTTTGACAAGGATTATTATGGTTTTCATGCTTCTATTGTCTATATTTACATGATTTATTACATAGAGTTTTATGGCATCATATTTATGCTTGGATTTGCATGTGCTACTGATCTCTTTACTGGTTTTTATGTGTGCAAGTGATAAGTATTTTGGGAGAAGTTGCTGAAGCTAGAGTGGTCCCATGTTGGATACCAAAGCCCACTCACCCTTTTTGAAGTTGTAGCAAAAGATTGAAGAACATTATACCTTGTTGAAGATCTGGAAGACCCCATTCCTTTATCAAAAAATATTGTACCATACAGAGAGAGATATTGTAACATTACTCCCAAAACACTTGGGGTAATTCAAAAGTTGTAAACATTGTATCAAAATAAATCAATAGAAAAGTAATTTTTGTCAATTCTTCTATCTCTGTGTGCTTCTATTTTGTGTTCATATCTTTTTGCTACAAAAAATGGTGATCATAATGGGACCCCCTAAGGGTTCCATTTTATTCTACCTTGTCTTTACCTAGTTATTGATCTATGTTTTCTGCATCTACAAGTTTCGAGAGTTCAAAGAGCATGAAGGTTCGATCTCGGATTGATAGATCCGAGACTCTATCAGCATTCAACCTCTACTCACTGGAACATTACACACCACTATTCAGGATCTGAAAGGAACCTCACATGATGATAGCAATTAAAAAACACCTACAGTTGGACATCCTCAAGAGAACGCACGCACATCGAGTTGCTACACTATGGAACCATGAACCTGCGGTTGACATCTAGAGGGAGCAATGAAAGGATAAGAGGTTTGTACCCCTATCCCTTTTTTATTTCTATTTTTCTAATTTTAGCATGCATCTAGGATAAATTAAAGGTCTATCTTATATGCCATTGTTCGCATCTAGGTCCTAAGATAGATATTTTTATTTGTGCATTCATCCAAATAAAAAAAAAGAGGATCTACATTTATCATCCTTAGGGAACAGTCATCTTGCATAGCCAGGTTAGAAATAACTTAGGCATCCTTTTCAGGGTTTGGGCCTATGTTGCCCTTATTCTATTTGTAGAAAGGAACCATGCATCCATGGTTGGGATTTCCCAAATACGTATAGGTTGGTGAACCATGCATCCACAGTTTACCAAAACCAACCACACGATTGGTCCTATTAAATAGAACTTGGTCAAATATTACCTAAATTTACATTCTACCCTTGATTTGATTCTATCTACTATTTTTATTTCCTATTTTCCTACATGTAGGTATAAAATATAATTGCATCTTAGTTGCATTACACAATAAATTGAACAAACCTCACACACTCACTTAAACATTGGCAAATGACTAGATTTCATCACCACCAGGTTGGATTTCATCACCAACCACCAACATTTTTACCCTATTTTTGGCCAAGGTCAGCTCCAAGATGATGTAGCTTGGAAAATTTGCATGTATTTCTCTTCAGAGGGTATAACATTGACCAAGTGAGTACTAGGTGAGGACTGGTAGAACCTATGCTCCCTGACCAAGTATGGGCTTCATCTCCATACTTTGGTGGGTTTACATGATCGAACTTCATCACCGATTGTCGAGCTATGAGTATACAGGTGAAATCCTAGAATCATCTTAGGGAAAACATTTTGCACATGAAATTTTCTTTTTCAAAAACTTCAAAAAAATAAAAACCTTAAAAAAAAAAATCAAAATCAAAACTTGCGAGAACTTAGGAAAAATTGCTTGTTTATTTGCTTTGAGTGTTATTTTACATTGTGCTATCTCATGCATTCACACACTATCACTTGCATTTCATACATCATCACACCCTAGCGTATGGTAACAACCCATGGTCAAGCCAAAAAGTTAGCACTAATCCAAAGTCAGTTGTCTTCCCCATGGCATCTTAGTCTAGTCAGGTCCCTAACACTTCGGTGGTAGGGCAAGGTAGTATACTTCCTCCTATGTCCCAGAGCCTAAATGTAGGGCCCTCTAGTAGTGCCCCCATTTTAGATATAGATATTATGCATAGGGCTACCCATACTACTATTCCTGAGACTCCTAGGAGTGAGCCACCCACACCAATGGATGGTCATGTCACACTTGTAGACATGGACACCATTAGGATGTACCTAAGTGTAATTAGAATGGTTTTTCCATCATTACCACCGCTTACCATCCCATCCCGCACCATACCATCATTGCATCAAGAATCCACCTTCACACACCCATAGTCTAGACAAGTCTTTACAAATCCACTTTTTGAGTTGACTACTGCTACCCTAGGTAGCCACCCATCATCCTCTAGCCAACCACCCATCACATTGCCTCAATAGAACATCACTTGCACCAATCCCCTTTACGAAGCAACAACTCAAGTTGCTTCATAGATCCCCACATCCATTCCATCTACCACCCCTATGGGCCCCATACATCATATCACCCCTCATTCGATGGCAATACCTTTTGCTACCTACCCTCCACTCACATCCACTACCATGGTTGTCTCACAACCAACCCAACCATCCACTTCATATGTGACTGTGCCCACATCATCTACGATTGCTATGCAATAGGATTTCTTACAACTACAACAAATGATTTTGGATAATGCTAACCATAGTATTAACCCTGACCCTAATCAACATTCATAGAGGATTGAGCATAACCCACCATCTACCTCTCACCAAACCCATACCTTTATCCAAGATCCATCTTGGGTATTGCATCCCCCAACCACTACCATAGCAACTAATCCACCACATCACATGTATGCTAACTCATCAAGTCAACATGCTATCATGCCTCCATCACCTCATCCATATCAAAACCTTCATCAACCATCATATCATCATGCATTTCAGCCTAACATTCCCCATCATCCATAATCCACATACAATGCACCTTATTACCAGTAGTATCAAGTAAACCAAGGTTTTAACCCTATGGAAGATCCTAAGTTCTAGTTCCTACAGAACCATATTGATAGCCTTGCCATGCAGACACCAGGTTTGCAATATCAAAATCCAACATTAAGGCAGCTACTCAATCACCCGATCCATGCTTCGGTGCCTACACCACCTTATCCAATAGATTTTTAGATGTCAAAGCTTGATACATTTAAGGGGGATGAGGACCCCCGAGAGCATGTGATAAGATTTGTAAATATGTGTTTCAAGATCAAAAATAATGATGCACTCATGCTACACACCTTTCCTCAAACACTTGGGGGAGAAGCCCAAGATTGGTACAACCACTTACCACATCAGAGTGTTTACACTTTTGAGCAGCTTGCAGACCAATTCTTAGAGTGATTCACCCTAAATATCCAAAAGAAAACCACATTGATCGATCTGCTTAGTCTGAAGCAATATGATGATGAATCGATCCATGATTTTGGTAACCATTGGAGGGTGATTATGATCAAATTGCCATTCTCCCTCCCCATGTCAAAAATAACAAGAATATTCATGAAGAGTTGTGCCAAGCCCATATCTTTGTTACTATAGTTATAGTAGTATAGGACATTCGATGAGGCACTCACCCAAGCCAGAGTGATAGAGGAGATAAAGATCCAAGAGGGTGAGATCAAGCCTAAGAAAAAGAGTGGTAGAACAAGAACCAAAAGGGGAATAACCATGGCCAGTCCAAGGCCACTCAAGTTAATCAGATAGTCTTGGGCCAACCTTCATAATCAAATCAACAAGCCCAAGTTCAGATCCAACAACCCCAACAACAACAACAACAACCACAACAATTGAATTATCAAGCGGTTCCACCCCCACAATAGGTGCAAAATCAAACACAACCTACAGAAAGGTAGCAACATCACTTTAGGCCTAGGCATAATTACACACCATTGCAAGAGCCCTACTCATCTATATTTCAGAAGTTGTATGTGGCACAACTTTTCACATTACCAAAGATTAAACCCGAAGACCCTAGCAAGCCAAAATCAAAGGCCTATAGAGAGCACTTATACTGCATCTATCATCGGTAAAAAGGACATGACATCGAAACTTGCCATGGGTTTAAGGGTATTGTGCAAGACTTATTGGAAGTGAGAAAGATCAAAGTCGACAACCCACTAGCCCAATCTAATCAGAACCTTGGTATATATCAGACACCTTTGCCTCACCATGAGGTAAATCAACAAGCAACGGGAGCATCAACTTCTACAGTTCCTCCCAACCAAGTCAACTATGTGTCTCAACTACACCAAGGTTTTGTAGGGGCTATCAATGTGGTCACCCATGGGTAGAGACAAGCAAATCACACAACCCAAGCTCCCACAACACAACCAAGTATCCCCATACAACTAGGGCCATCCATTCCACCTCCACCATTTCATAATCCAAGTAATCCATCTCACCCAACTATCACCCTAGGCAACCGGTTAACCCAAAGTTTGAAAATGGCATCGACAAAACTATCAATCTATGAGCTGATACAATAGTCACCCCCACATTGAGAAGCATTGATGGAAATCCTAAAATCCATCCAAGTACAATCAGAAGATCCTAATGCTTTCAACTCCTTTGTGGGGAGTGTACAAAAATGCATGGAGCCCTCGATAGCATTTTATGACTTCGAGGAGAAGAAAGTTTCATCAGATTTATTGGATCCTCCATTGCACATAGTCGCTCATATTGATAGGAAGCCATTCAAGAGAGTCCTTATTGACATCGGCTCCTCCATCAACCTCATTACCACTCCTACCATCAAAAACCTTAACATACCATCATCCCACATTACATCATCCACCTTCACCTTAAGAGCCTTTAATGACACCTTATGCTCAACTGTGGGGAACATAGTTCTTCCTATCACCATGGGGGTGAAAACTATACATGTCCTCTTCCACATATTGGAAGGGGTGATGCAATACAACATACTTCTTGGACATCCCTGGATCAGGGAGATGAAGTGTGTGCCCTCGACATTGCACCAATATCTAAAGTATGTACATGAGGGCAAGGTACATTGCATCCCAGTAGACACAGAGCCTTTTAAATACTACAACTTGATCTCAAATCCTTATGAGCCACTGCTTCCATCAACCCACCTATCCATCCAACCACTCATTATCCGAACCACTCCCACTAACATCACTTCATCAAAAGCCCCCATCCCAGAGGAATTATCGATAGTTGACCCTACTTTTGCATCTAAAAGTATCAACTCTAGTCAACCCTCAACCACCACATTTCATTTTTCCACCACACCTGATCATCCCACTAACCAATCATCAACTCCATCAGCCACACCACCCACTTCACAAACACCATTCATATTCATAGCTCAACCCACCCCATCAACTAACAACCCCATCCAATCTCATCCATCCCAAACATCACTACCCATAGTCTCGCAGATAGGGTCACCTATCCGAGAGGAGCCACCACCTCCACCTGAACCACAAGCTATCCCAGAAGCACCCTCCTCATCCACTGAGCCATCATCATCCCAACCATCCCAAGTTGTAGTACATCTCACCAATCCAAGCATTGGTGAGTACATCATTGAGAGTGTCATAGTTACACCACCTATTGAGTCAGTCAGAGACTATGGTCACCCACGCGATCCACCTTTAGCCATAGGTGTAGTGTACAGAATGGGTTCCCAATTAGATAAGATTAATTTCATATATGGGGGAGTGGATTCTTCATCTGATCCACCTCCTCCTAATGAGGAACCCTTGCAAGAATTTAATGAAAATTTAGATTATCTATCCAACCTGGATTTCCCTTTGTGATATTTTTGTAGGGTCAACTAGTAGGGATATGGACTTGGATGACATGAGTAGGGTCCACATCACATTATTGAGCCTAAATACAGAGAAGCACATGACCACTCTAGTCTAGGGTACAGACCTTCTACCTCAGACTCTTCCTTCAACCAAACCTTCCAACGACTCACTCTTGAGTATGAAGAAGAGGATGAGGAGAGCGAGGAGTGTGATGATTGTGATGATACTGATGATGAGTACCTAGACCCTGACTTTGCACCTCATCTACATGAGGCTTTTTAAATATTGTATTGCATACATTCATGATTAATCACATGCCAGATGATTACATATTCGATGAAGATTTTAGGGATTATATCTTCGATGAATATTTTGGGGAATTTTGACAAATGGAAGTAAATTTAGACTAGATCATTCAAATCTTTGATGGTCCCCAAGATGATGTGGTTCCTACTGAACCCATCGAGAGAGATGAGTGTTATACAAAGATGTTTCCCATAGATCACACCATATTTCACTTCAACAAAGAGCGTGAGTACCCTGAGCTAGATCCTCCACCACCACCTTGGTCGCTCCTACAACACTACCATTCACCCACCTTAGGTCAGTTGCAACCTAGAGAGAGTGAGTCATCACCTCTTGAATCATAGCCACCTCATTTCCACCAAGTCAATATGATTTTTGTTGACTTGTTCACCCCACTTTATAACCCATACGATTTGGTAAAGTCGATTCAGGTTGATGTTAGCCTTATCACCATGGATAAGATTTCATCCCTACCATCCATCATCGAGTTCATCCTATCCAAAGAGTTACTATGAGATTCAAATGCTTACATTCCATAACAACCTTCATCCTCCTCTACCTCAATTTTTCAAACCAAAGTAGAGGGGGAGACCTCTGAGTCATTTGAGCATGTGGAGGATGATATCCATCTCATCCCAACTCCACATCAACTAGAGGAAGGTTCCCATATGTTGATCGAAGAATCTATCGATGTGAACCTTAGCAAAGATGTGAATAATCCACAAATCATCAAAATTACAAAATATTTATCCATAGAAGAGAAAGAGCGTATGATCGATATCTTGACAAGAAAGAAAGATATTTTTATGTGGTCATACAAAGACATGCCTAGCCTTGACCCCAACTTGGTGGTCCACAACCTTACTTTAGCACCAGATGCTAAACCTTTCAAGCAAAAGCTCAGGAAACTTCATCCAACTATTGCATTAATTGTCAAAGAAGAGCTACAAAAACTACTGGACATGAATTTCATAGTCCCAATTGATTATCCAGAGTGGCTCTCTAACATGGTACCCATTCATAAGTCGAATGGGGGGTACGTGTATGCACTAATTTTTGAGATCTAAACAAAGCATACCCCAAGGATGATTTTCCTCTACCTAACATCGATCAATTAGTAGACTCCTATGCAGGCCATGAAATGCTTTCACTAATGGATGGTTTCTCAGGATACAATCAGATTTGAATTAATCCTGAGGACCAACACAAGATGACATTTACAACACCTTGGGGGACATTTTGTTACAGGGTGATGCCTTTCGGCCTTAAAAATGTAGGAGCTACATATCAACGTGCCATGACGTACATATTCCATGATTATATGCATAAAATCATTGAGGATTATGTGGATGATCTGATTGCCAAATCAAAAACACGTCTTGAGCATATTGAAGTCCTAGAAAAAGTATTTGATCGATTGCTTGAACATAAGGTAAGGTTGAATCCTAAGAAGTGCGTATTTGGCATCACATCAAGAAAACTTCTAGGATTCATTATCTCCAAGTGAGGCATTGAAGTGGACCCTGATAAGGTCAAGGCCATTATCGAGATGCCACCTCCAACAAACTTGAGAGAGTTGCATAGTTTACAAGGAAAGATTCAATCTATCCGATGATTCATTGCATAACTCTCAAACAAATGTAGGCCTTTCAATCACTTGCTACAGAAGGGGGTGACATTCTCTTGGACAACTGAATGTCAAGAGGTATTTGATGACATAAAGAAGTATCTGGCTTCACCACCAGTTCTTACGCTACCTCATTCAGGAGTCCCTTTTCACCTTTATGTCTCTACAACAGATTTTGCACTAGGGACAATGCTTGCTCAAAAAAATGAGAATCATAAGGAGCAAGCCATTTATTACATTAGTCAAACATTGGTAAGTTATGAGACAAGATATGCTTATGTCAAAAATTTATGCTTAGCAATGGTTTTTACCACTAAGAAACTCAGACATTACATGCTAAGTAACACTACCTATGTCATAGCTAGAGAGAACCCTCTATGATACATGATGACTCACACATACAACAACACCCATACTACAAAATGGATAATGCTTTTAACAGAATTTGATCTCAAATTTATCAGTCAAAAATCCATCAAAGGTCAAGTGATAGCCGATCAACTTGCAGAAGCTCCATTACCAAATGATAAACCACTTATCATTGAGCTTCCAGATGATTCGGTATTTTTCATCAATGAACAAGAAGAGCTAGTCCCTCCTGAGGATGATATTGACATGACAATGTTCTTTGATGGATCAAAGTGCGAAAGAGGACAAGGTGCTGGAGTCATGTTTTACACACCCGAAGGAATTCCAATTCCTTTATCATTCAAACTCGACTTCCCATGCACAAACAACAATGCAGAGTACGAAGCCCTAATATTGGGGCTTCAATCAGCTATAGCTATGGGCATTAAATGACTAAGCATCTTTGGTGATTCTCAACTTGTCATTTATCAAGTGAAAGGAGAATATCAATGCAAGGAACCAGTCTTGAAACAATATCATGAAGTAGCAATGAAGTTGCTAGAGAAATTTGACTGGTATGAAATTAGTAACTTGCCTCATTCGACTAATAGATTTGTGGATGCAATGGCTTCTTTGGGATCCTTGATTCCTAAGAATGAACATGGAGAAGTCCAACCACTTATCATAACAATAGTGTCCAAGTCAGCAATCAAATGAGCAGAGTCTAAAGGTGAGAAGAGTGTTTATTTGGTCCATGTGAAACCCTACAACTCTTACCTTGATGAGATTAGAGACTTTCTCAAGTCTGGGACCCTCCCAATAGAAATGACATGAACTGCAAAAAGAATATTCAAACAAAAAGCAGCTCATTTTACTCTCTTGGGGGACGTGTTGTATAGACGTGGCTATGATGGAGTACTACTTCGATGTCTAGATCCCGTTGAGGCACAACGAGCTATAATGGAAGCCCATGATGGTACTTGTGGTGGCCACTTTAGTGGAATGGCCATTGCAAAGTGCATTTTGTGCATGGGTTATTATTGGCCCACCATGGAAAGTGATTGTTGTCAATATGTTAAGAAATATCAAAAATACCAACATCACACCAATTTAACTCATGTACCATCACAAGCTTTACAACCCATTCAAAGCCTTTGGCCCTTTTCACAATGGGGCCTAGATTTGATTGGTAAAATTTCACCTACCTCTTCAAGACAACATAAATTCATCATAACTACCATGGAATACTTCACCAAATGGGTCGAAGCAATTCCAATGACCACTACGACTGGACCTCGAATAGCAAAGTTTATACTTCAGCATATTATCTATCATTTTGGGATTCCTTCCAAGATCATTTTAGACAATGGCAAGTCATTTAAGAACAAGGATGTTCGAGCCTTATGCAACAAGTACAATATCCAACATAATTTCTTGACTCCTTACTACCCATAGGAAAATGGACAAGCCAAAGCGACCAACAAGATAGTGATAGCCATTCTCAAGAAACTCGTCAAAGAAAATCATAGAGATTGGCACACTCAACTCCCCTTGGCACTATGGGCTTACCGAACAAGCATCAGAATGCCAATGGGGGCAACACCTTTTTCACTAGTCTATGGCATGGAAGCAATCATACCTCTTGAGCTAGAGATCCCTTCTTTGTGAGTTACATTGCAGGAATTCATGGATGATGACACAGCTAGACAAGCACATCTTGACCAATTAACACTCCTTGATGAAAGGTGTATCAATGCCTTGGAACATCTATGAGTATATCAAGACCGAATCAAACGTGCTTACAATGCAAAAGTCCATCCTCACGAATTTCAAGTAGGATATCTCATGCTTAAAGAGAATCAACAAAATACCAATGCATTGCCACACTTGAGAGATAAATTCATGGCTAATTGGTTAGGTCCATACATTGTCAAACAGAAGTTGGGTCCAAGAACGTATAGACTTGCCAACTTGGAAGGAGTATTGGAACCTGAGCCATTGAACATAATACATCTAAAGGTATTTTATGCATAATGCAGTTTATATATATGTACATATACATGGCTAAAAAAAAAGAAGCAAAAATATCAAAAATATTTCATTTACATCTCATAAATCCATCCATGCATCCATATAGGCATTTTGTTCATAACATTCATTACATTAGATAATTTGGTTCAATTGGATGATTGTTGGTCAACCATGTCTTGTTGCCTTAATCAGGGGCATCCAACATCACTTAGCAATCCAAAATCACAATAATGCATAACTTTCATAATTATATTTTCCTAATTAAGGGACTCACATAAAGTAGGATAGATACCGTGTAATTGTTAGCAATAACAATTACGCGGCCACTGACTATTTTCTGTGTATCTTTTAATTTTCAAAATATAGAATCAAAAGTATCCCAAGTCATGCACCACATCAACCATTAAGAAATTTTCAATTTGTGTGTGTGTCAACTGAAAAATTAGATTAAACATTTATTTCCCTTGTTTTCTCTGCTTTCCATGTTTTCCTTATTTTTATGTTTCAACAACTTTTAATTTTCAACAGATTTTATTTTGCTATCAATTCCTGTAGCAGAAGCTTGATGACCTTTTGTGGTAGGACATTGATAGGTGTTTTAGCATAAGTTTCATTTCCCAACATCATTTCAATTTTGCAAAAGTAAACTAGGTTTCAATTCTACAAGTGTAATTTAGGATTTCATTTTCAGCAACATTTCAATTTAGCAATTTCAATTCTGTTATTTCAATTCTGCAAAAGTAGATTAGATTTCAATTCAACAATTTCAATTCCTGCACTTGTAGTTAACTTTCAATTTCTGCAAATTAGAATTAGTTTTTATTCCTTGCAAGTTTCCATTCTACATATTAGGTTTAGTGTGACACCAAAAGGCTAAACCAAATCTATCTCACCCAATAAATGCTTGAAATATGAATGACTTGAATTGTACTCTACTCTAACCTTCTATCGTAGACAGCCTTGGACACCACCCCGAATTGATAAATCATTGAGATTAAATTATGGGATTAATGACACTCATCATTTTGGCATCGTTTTTGGGGATCACGATGTTGTTAGAGGGTAAAAACAATCAAATAATTATTATTGTGCTAAGTTGTGAATTTTAGAGTAAAATTTGAATATAATAACTAGTATAAATAATAATTATTGATAGTTGCATTTCAATCCATTTAGAAAATAAGCAAGAAACCACAAGGAGGTGATCTTCACACTTGGGGGATTAAAATTACTTATGTTTGAAATTCTTGATGAAAATTGAAAGAATTCATCATCCTCATTATCAGGAAACATAAGATCTCTTGAAAATTTTAGAGGAGCCATCTTCTAATACTACCCTTTTTTATATCCATATCATCATGGTAGTATAAACAAATTTGTACTAGGTGTTGGGAAGATATCATGGCAGATATACAAGACTATCCCTTGAACAAAATAACCATATCAACTACTTGTAGCATTTGTTCACAAGGATATATCATTGATGAATGCCATTTACTTCCACAACTCAGAGATGCAAAATTTGTTGCCTAGTCTGAATTCTTCTCAAAGAGATATCCCAACAACAACAAACAAGGCAAGTAAATCAACCACCACCTTCAGCCCAACTTGTGGCCAATATGAATAATACAGGACATGAAACCCCTGTCTATGTAGTTGAATCTGGTAAAAAACCTGTAGGAAATGTTATTAACTATAGCAACATCCAACTATGCTCAAACAAGAACTTACCTGAGATTGAAGAGATAAAATTCAATGGAGATACACAAAAACCCTTTAGTCTAGACACACAAAAATCAACCTTGGATAAAGGAGAAAAACTGGAAAATTTGCACATAGAAAAATTTACTTCCATTAGGGGTAAATTCTGTCCTCCTAGGAATGAAACAAATTGAAGTACAACCAAGAAAATTCTTGAACATTATTAGCTGGCTGACTTATGAACAAAAAAAAAAATTGTTTGTTGTTTTGAAATAATATTTCAATCCCTTTGCATGGAATTACAAGGGTATGTCAAGATTTCATCTTGATGTATGCACTTAACATCTTTGAGAATTGGTATTGAATTGTTTCAAGTACAGATTGACAAGATTTTGTAGATTAGGAGGCATGGACAACACTTGATTGAAGAAGTTTTTAGATATGGAGCAGTGTTTCTTTCTCCCATTGGTGATTCATGGAGGAAGTTAGTGGTGAATGGATATTGCCTTTGGGTATACCATGCACCATTAACTAAGGAGGAGTTATTGAGGTGAACAATTGGATGTACAGCAGATGGAAGAAAATTTCTCTTCCATGTCAGATTCAGATTGATGATAAAAAGTTTGACAAAAAGAAAAAAAGAAAATACAAGAAAAGCAAAAGAGAATAATCTTGTTTGTGAACTTCATGGGCACAAACAAGACAAGAGAAAAATTTGAAAAAAAAGAGAGAAAAAAGATAAGGAGAAAATATTTTTGTAGTAAAAGGCATGTCCCACAAAATGGGGATACATGAGGACAAGCATCAATTTCAGCATGGAGGAGGAACAATGAAGTCGAGTACTTAATTTATAGAAATAAGGAGTTAAATGATGACATAAGAAGATTCTTACTGCTCATCTAGAAAGGAAGGTTGCATCATTGTTATAGATTTCAGAAGAAAAAGATGGTGTTTTCATACAAATATTGACATGTTTTTTATAGAATAAGGATTGTTCTTATCCAAATAAGAGTGAGAGACATTATCTCTCATTGTTGCCTCATGAGAGACATTTTCTTTTATTGAGGCACTTGAAAAAAATGACAGAAGTTGGTTGAAAACCAAAAATGGCAATCTCTTCTGATGAAAAAAAAAGAAAAAAATGAATAATTCAATAGTGAAAACCTCCTTGAGGCGCTACTGAGTTGACTTGCATGAAAACCAGTTTTTTGGCATGCATTGCCTTGATGATCCACCCATTATTGTTCCACCATTGTACAAATATCACACTGCACATGTGTATATTTATGTTTTCAGATAGCTTGCTAACAATCATCAGAAGCAGCTTGTAAGGTGCATGATCAATTTTTAGGACAACAAGGTATGTGTTTCTTGCATTTAAGTCATAGTAAGCATTTAGCATTTAGTGTATGATAATCGGTATTTGGAATAAAATATTCATACAATATTGGCAAGTTAAAAATGGAACATGTTCAAAATGTCAAGAAACACCCCCTTCTGCCCTTAGTTGCATGGGAACTTCAAAACTGTGGAAAATGCACCTAAAGATTTTGTTTTACTACGACTGAAATAAAATAGCAATATACAAAATGAAGAATAACATAGAGAGGGGATTTTTTATGGCTTACATACCCTAGAGATGGGTCCAGAATAGAATCTATAGCTAACTTTTGCATATGAGGTCATTTATGCATTTTTTGATGCATCTTCGAAATAAGCAGAAAATATACCAAAATTGCTGAAAATGCTGTAGAATAGAAAAAAGAGTAGGGCACATCAAATATTGAGGTTCCTAAAGCTCAAAATCATCCCACCACAAGTAGTACATCCCTCCAAAAAGATTCAAATTCAATTTTTTTGTCAATTTTGTTTCAAAAGTGCAAAAATAGCAAAATAGATATGGAGTAAACAAAAGGATGGAGAAGGAATTTTTGATATTATGGAATGCTTACACACCCTAGAGATGGTTCCACAACATAATCTGTAGCAAAATTTTGAAAAATATGCCATTTCTGCATTTTTTGATGCATCTTAGAAATAAACAGGCATATCTTCGGAATAAGCAAGATATCTTTGGAATAAGTAGAAATTATACTAGAATTGCTAAAAATGTTGCAGAATAGCAAAAATGAGTAGGGTACATCAAATATTGAGGTTCCTAAGGCTCTACCACACGTAAGTACATCCCTCAAGCATTTCAAAATCAAAATTTTATCAATTTTGTTCAAAAGGTGCAAACAATAGAAATAGGCATTTAGGCTGAAATGTTGTTAAGAATAGAAAATTCCACTAGTAGTAGTGCATCTACCAAATATGGTTCCACAATAAGGCTATTGCAAGATGAATCACATGATACCAAGCCTTTAAGAGGTACCTTGTAGCACTAAAACTTGTAGAAGGGCAGAAAAAGAGTTAAAACTATAGGAATTGCAAAAATTGCAATATTGAAGGATGAAAGTGCAGAAGTCAAAGAGTTGCAAGTTGAAAATAAATATATATATATATATATATAAATATATATATATATATATATATATATAGAAAGAAATTGAAAAAAATTGAAAAAATTGCAAGGTTGTAGAAAGTGAAATACATGTGTAAATTGCAGAATGCTTAGTATAGTGCAACAAGGAGAAATTTCTCAAGTAGCAGATGGAAAAGGATGTTGTTCACAAGGGTAAAACATGCATATTACTATGGCCTACTAGGATGCATGAGGGCATGCATCAGTTCAAGTTGGGGAGTATGATGAGGCTTGGAAATACCTCATTTTTACACTATATTTGACATATAAAAATTGCCATATTACTAAACATGACAAAGTTAATTGCCAAATAGTTGATTAGAATATATATTTGTTAAGTGTTTGCATGATTTTATGTTAGAAACACTATATCTCTGTTTTTGACTATTTTCAACATTTTGTGACTATTTTTGCTTGATTAAATAGCAAATAAAATATGTATTTCAATTAGCCAAATGTTGTATGTTGAGTAAAGGAGGCCCTATGATGTTTTGTCATTGTTATCAACACAATCTAGGTATACTTGTAAAAGGTAAAAAATGAGTATCATGTCAATTCTAGTGTCATACTATAGTAAAATTACATTATTATGGCATGAAAATATTCCTCTCATCAAGAACTACAACTTTTATTTTTGAAGCAAGTCAATCTGAGTTGTAGATAAAAAGTTATGAAGGTTACATCATGTTCATGCCTTAGTTTTTTTTGGAGCTGTTAACAGGTGCAAATATGCATTAAGGGGAACATTGGCGGATCTATTGGGAATGATCCAAAGTGATTTGAGGTACCAAATTCATATTAATGGTACTTCATAGTATATAGAACACATAACCCGAATTATAAGTCATATGGACAAGAAATCTGGAAGTTATGGGGCCCACAAAATGATAGTTTCACACTTTTTGACAGTTGGAAATTCTTGAAAATCTATGTTAGAGGCCAACTTGACAACGATGCTGGGAGCAATTCCTAAAGATTTAAGAGCTAAAAATTGAACCAAATGAATTTCATACAACCAAGAACACGTGGATACAATTTGGTATACATTGGAGTTATGAGGCACAAGTTATGAGCATTCAAAAAGGGCAGTTGGGCATGTTTTGACAACTGAAAAAAAAAAACAGGTGATAGTCCATACAAATTCTAGCCACCTGTCACTATGAAGGAAGGCATGGAATTTACCAATAAGGAAGGATGAATTTAGTTGGAATCACCTCCTGGGAGCTAGATTTAAAGACCTACCTGAAAGCAGCAACCAAAATAAGCATTTGAAGATGTTTGAGCTTAAATTGCATCTACAACCAGTTATTTCGAAGATCTTCAGAATAATAGGGGAAAGTGCTGCAGTTTGACTTTCTACGGTTTCCAAGCAGTTGAAAAGGTAACTTGAGGCTGAGGAAAGTTAGGGGAAGTATCCTACAACTATCTCCATCGTTCCTTGCCGACCAGAAGATGTAGCCCATGAAAAGATCAACTAAAGCAACTGACCTTGTCCTAAAATATCCCCAAAATTGTTGCAGCATAATAGGAAATCAGGTTGCAAGATAGGAATGGCATATTTTATGTATGTAAATAGATTTTAGGCATCTATAAATAGGATAGCTCCCATATTGGTTGAGCTAAGTAGAAAGGTAGCTGTTAGAAATTAGCAGAATAAGTTCAGTTTTGTAACAGAGTGTAGCAGTAGTATTGTAATGTCATTTATGGAATAATAAAGTGTAGTTATTTTGTCAAATTCTATTCTGATTGTTAATTAGTTAAGGAGTGTTTTTCCACATCCTTCTAGATCAATAAGTATGGGCCCACTTTCAGATCTAGAAGGAGGATTTTTATGGCAAGTTTTAATTTGTAATTTTGTTGCAGCAAAATTAACAGATTGCTTGTCAGATTTTATTTTCTTGTTTTAAGTTTTTGTGTGATGTTATTTATATTTTTCATTATGTTTTTGTACAACATTTGTATGTGTGTGTCAGCTGACAAATTAGATTAAAAATTTATTTCCCTTGTTTTCTCTACTTTCCATGTTTTCCTTGTTTTTATATTTCAACAACTTTTCATTCCAGCAAATTTTATTTTGTTATCAATTCCTGTAGCAGAAGCTTGATGACCTTTTGTGGAAAGACATTGATAGGTGTTTTAGCATAAGTTTCATTTCCCAACATCATTTCAATTTTGCAAAAGTAAACTAGGTTTCAATTCTACAAGTGTAATTTAGGATTTCATTTTTAGCAACATTTCAATTTAGCAATTTCAATTCTGTTATTTCAATTATGCAAAAGTAGATTAGATTTCAATTCAACAATTTCAATTCTTGCACTTATAGTTAACCTTT
The DNA here is from genome assembly GCA_028583015.1 of Wollemia nobilis. Taxonomy (NCBI): domain Eukaryota; kingdom Viridiplantae; phylum Streptophyta; class Pinopsida; order Araucariales; family Araucariaceae; genus Wollemia; species Wollemia nobilis. The sequence goes on from JAQPPZ010001808.1 coordinate 6,777,985, forward strand.
TTTTTTTAAGTGAAAAACCCCTTGCGGGGATGCCTTGGTCTGAGAGACCATGAACAGGGGGTTCTACACCGTCAAAGTCACCCGAGAGTCACACCCGACCCTGCCCACACCAACATTATCAATTGGATTTTGGATACCCAATTCAACTTTTTGGTAGGGTGGATATTTGAACCTGGGACCTCCCTTGGAGGATTTCCCTCTCCTCTCCAACTCACCTACAACACCTGGGTCACTTATAGTTAACTTTCAATTACTGCAAACTAGAATTATTTTTTATTCCTTGCAAGTTTCCATTCTACAAATTAGTTTTAGTGTGACACCAAAAGGCTAAACCAAATCTGTCTCACCCAATAAATTCTTAAAATTTGAATGACCTGAATTGTACTCTTCCCTAACCTTCTATCGTAGATAGCCTTGGACACCACCCTAGATTGATAAATCATTAAGATTAAATGATGGGATTAATGACACTCATCATCACCATTTAATATTGTACGAATTCTTTTGATCCCAATATATGATAGAACGTATTGTAACAAAAGTGCTTCACATATAGCATCTTCTGTGGCTTGATACTTTGCTTCTATCAATGAGAGAGTTATAGTATGTTTTTCTTACTATACCATAAAATAGGTCCTGGTCCAAAATGAAATTGTAGATGATAAAAATATGCACCATATATAGCAAATGAATAAAAGCAATAAAATGATGTATTGTATTATATTGTGCTTTTTATCCTCTTCTTACGATTACAATAAAACCCTTTGAAATGTTGTAAAAATATGTAAGGGATTGGTTTCCCTTGTATAAATGATAATGGTGCCTCGGTTTTTCATCACTACAGCATTGAAATGCGAGTTTATCGTGACCACGACTATTTTTTGATCTGGATATCTACGTTGAGGTCTACATATTTATCTATGTTTATTGGAGCTACATCTCGATAATGATCCTCAGAGAGGTTGCAAATCATGTGCTCTAATCATCTAGGAGTCGAATGATCATGATCTTCGATCATCTGGTGTTAGACGACCTGGCGTTAGAGTCTATTTTTGCATCTAGGTTTGATGCTACAATTGTGTCTGCTCACTTTGAACTTATATACTTGCACACACATGAAATACAAGTGATTAATAGTACTTATCAGGCCTCCCAAGGTGAGGCTCGAGTTTTAAATTAGATTAGAAACCAAAGATGCAAAAAAATGGAATGAAGATCTATAAAACAACAATACTAAATGAAGCATAAATAGATCTTATCCTCATTCTATTGTTGTTGATGATTTTTTGCTGCATTAGATTGCATTGTGATGTGTTTGATTGTATCATGTTGCATTTGGTTGTGTCATGCTACATTTGGAATATTTTGTGTGGGCTAGATGATGATCATCTAGGTCTAGATGACCATGAACTAAGACCATCTAGGGTCAGATAATCACAATCTATGGTATCCTTTCACTGATAAAAATTATGTTTGGGCCTACAAGATGTTACGATTGGGATTTGGAATGGGATGGGGATGGTTGCATGAGATTTTCTTTGGATTTTTTAGGGTGTGAAGTGTGCTTGGGATTTTAGTAGCAATTCGATGCATGTACCATCCTCATGAAATAAGAGCAAAGGGAGTGCAATTATAAAATTCCTATAAAAAATGTATAGGAGGGTGACTTAGTCAGTTAAGTGAGATTAACTGATGTTCCACTTCTACATTGATTTTATCACTAAAGATGAATGTTTGTAAAAAGAGGATAAATTTACCTTGTGATTGTCACCTTTGTGCACAACTTGAAGTTACCATTAAAATATGCATACAATTTCACGATGGATTGTGCTCTTTGTATTTATCACTAGATAAGATATGCATATTGTATCTTTTTATCTTGTATGCACATGTAGAATATTCGACTTAAGTGGCCCTGTTAAGCTGAGTGTGCATATTATGATATATCCCATGTGTGCAACTATAATTTACTAGAGTTAAACTTGTGGAAAGGGATGATTATTTCTTGTGCGTGATCAGTCATGAGAAATGGGAGATGGAATTAGAGTGAAGTGGATGATGTGGCCATGGGCGATGGAAGGGTAAGTGGTCCCGTTGAGGGGGGGTGAGTGGTTGTGTAGCTTAGGTAATAATTAATCAATTATTTAATAAATTAATTAATTAATACTTGGGCAAATGAATATTAATTAATTTAATTAATATTAAATATACTAATTAATTATGATTAATTAAATAGTATTATTTATGCTTTATTCTAGTGTCTATAGATACCTCTTTTTGTATCATGTTGTGTGAAACACAATGTAATGCAAAAATAAATGACACCTATCACTATGCATATTAACGATGGCTTGTGCTTGAGGGGTTGACATTTGATTACCCAAGATCAAGAGCAATATTAGATGCTCCAATGATGGAGGCAATGAATATCCTTTAACCCTATCAATGATAAATTGAGGGGTGCTTTGATTTCAGGAAACGACTAGTCATTTGGTAATACATGGTCTCATGTGCAATCATTTATGGTCAATCACCTTCACCACCTCAATTAAAGCATCAACACGTAAACCTTTATTGGCCTTGTCCTAGTGTGCTACCACTTGATTTTGTGTGGAGAAGAGAAATTCTACATTTAGACTTGATATAGTAGGGTGTATGATTAGTCATAGACAAGGTTCTTGGACAAACGGTGAGTTCAAAAATGAGTTTTTGATTATTGATCTTGATTGGGATGAAATTTTATTAGTATTGTCTACACCTTAAAGTGGCGAGCCAATGGAATATAGAATGGATGACAACGACAAGATGATTGACGTTAGTAGGATTGGGCATGGGTTGGATGGATGAAGTGTGGCTAGTGGTAATTTTTGTGGGTGTTTGTTTTTTTAAATCATGACCATATGGGATGGTCAATATACTAGACCATTTAGGATGGTCTTGATGTGATCATCCCAGATGGTCATGATGTAAAGCATATAAATAGCTATTGTGGTGCATGATCGATTATTTTTACCATTACAAATGAGGAACAAGGGGTGAGTGAGGTGTAAGTGGAAAATTAACATGGAGGTCCTACCATTGTTCGATTAGGGGTGACTTGATGGCTTTGGGTAATAGAGTGGCTAGCATTGGAGGGAGTGTGGCATCGATAAGTAACATAAGTTACCCTTTCTCAATTTCACTTTGGATAAAATGAACTCAAGTGTTGTGTTTGATTGTTTGCACTTGTCATTGTTGGTTGTGTGCATGTGTTTGTTATTTTTGAAAATTGTATTTTTTTTTTTGCATAGTGGATGTGGGTGGTGGCCATCCAAAAATCAAACAATTAGTGGTTGAGGTCATCTATGTCATGAATGGTCAATGTTTTTTATTGTAAATATTTTTTTTACTATTTTTGTGATCGATCATTGATCAAATGGTGTTGGTTGATGGTCGTCTGCTTGTTGTATGGTATGCGTATTTTTATTGTTTGTATTATTTTTTTAGTTATTGTTGTGACAATCTATGGATCAGATGACTCTGGCTAATGGTTGTTCATTGGTCGAACAGTCGATGTAATTATGGTTTTTATGTATTTTTATTTGTTTTGCTATTATTTTTGTGACCATCCCTTGATTGGATGGCTATTGTCGATGGTCATTTTCTTGTTAGATGATCGATATTTTTGTTTTTTTTCTGTGTTTTTATTTGTTTTATTGTTTTTTTGTGATCATCCATCGATCATATGGCTATTATTGATGGTCTTATATGTGTTATATGGTTGATTTTTTTGTTGTTATTTTTTTGCATGTCATGGTGTTGATATATGTGATATGATTTGTTTATTTTGTAGTGTAAATTATTGAGACCCAGGCATCATTTCAAGGGTGTGTTCTACAAATTGCGATAATGGATTTCAAATGATGACTAGAAGTGATTGAGTGTGATAGGGCTACAATATGTAGCCAAGCTAGAAAATGTACATGCAGATCATGCATATTTTATCATATTGGTTGAAAAATGGGATCCCAATACCTACACCTTCCACATACCCATAGGGGAGATCACTATCACACTTGAGGATATGTATCAAATTTTTTAGATACCAATGGAGGTGATCATATTGATATGACATTGACTCATCAGAGGAAGGCCTTTCTATAATGGGTTTACATCCACCATAGCATAGTGATTACTATGGATAGTGAGGGTATAGATGTCAATAGTCATTATCAATTGTGGTGGTTGATAGTGCGACACACTATTTTGATGATATTGATCTCCAATGTCATCCTAATAGATTATTTAGGTGCTTGGTTCCCATGGAACCTACTTAAGTTGGTATAGGATTTGGTAGAGGAGCCCAAGGTTATGGTATGAGCTCTAGTGTTGCTAGTGCATACTTACTGGGAGCTTTATGAGATACAACATCGAGGTAGATCTGATTTGGGTTGTAGTTTGCTACTACAAATTTAGGCATGGGAGAACTTTATGATTGGGTAACCTAATGGGTTGTCTTGGGTAGAGGTGAAGGACATGGGGGTGAACACTCCTTACACCATGATATGGAGTAGGGATCAAGAGGAGGGCAGGAGCCACCCATTCTCTAGAGTATGGACATATTATGATGAAATTTTTTTATGATTACATTCAAGGGATGTGATATGCAGACCTTGGAGGGAGGGTCTAAGCTAGACAAAGGATGCACTACACTTGGTATGGGTTCAATAGGGATATGGATGGTGGATCACCACAAGATCAATTACAAGTTTTTCCAATATGTTCATGTGTGGTATTTTGGGTTACCCCAAGGTGTTCCTCTAGATCCTATAGTATACATATGGTGGCATACTGATATAATCATTGATCTATAGTATGAGCCCATCAGGGTGAATGTGAATAAGGTATTGATTGTGGTTGATATTGATGATATGGGTACGATGTCAGAGTATGATGTCTGGGTTGGTGCATAGGTGATGTAGGTAAAGGTAGGGGATGGTACCATAGGTGATGTGGATGTAGGACCTTCAAAGCCTATAGGATGGTGGGTACAGTGGCAGATAGATCCTAGGGTAGGATCATCATGAGAGGCTAGGAAGGTAGTCATAGAGAAGAGCTTTGGTATGGAGAGACATAGCAATAACAATGACTCATCAATAGAGTATGTTGTTATGTCAAATTAGTGTGTGAGTGTTGGAGATGCAAAAGGTAGATTTGGATACTACCATAGACTAGAAGTGAAGTAAATGGGTTGGGGAGCACCAAATATGGTGGGGCTAGGGGTAGCAATAGGATAAATTAAATGCTCAAGTGTAGAGCCTGGAGGAGGAGTGAGAGAGGCTAGTCAAGGAGCATGACCAGTCCTTGATAGATAGGGTGAAGAGTGTGGTATATCAGGATGCTCTATGAATAGAACATGATGTATGTAGGGTATATTATGATACCCTATAGGGAATATCGAGATACTTTGGAAGTAAGACAAGAAAAGGGGCCTAGGGAATACAAGCTAAGAGGGTCATGTTGGCCTAGCTAGAGTGAAAGAGAGATAGGGTGGAGTGGGAGAGAGATAGGATAAGATTTATAGAGAGTACCATTTTGTTGAATGGTATAGTAGTACTATTACTACTATCATCCTCTACTTCCACATGGAGTTAGAGGAGCGAGGCTTCGAGTAGTCATTTATTTGTTCCACCTATACCTCAATTTGCAAGGGGTTGACCTTCCAAGCTTCAAGAGCGAGTATATCTCATGATGTGAGTCAATGACATAGTAGCGATAGTGGGTAGGCCCAAGGGAATCAATTTGAGGGCAACAAGGGTAGTTATGAGGGTGAGGAGTAACATGTGGGCACCGAGAATTGGATGGATGTTTTTGTAGATGCCTTGTATCTCTTTTTGATGATCTTGATGGCTCAGACATATGTAGCCTATGGGAAAAATTATATATGTAATTTATTGATGATAAACATATTGATGCATTTATTGATGTTATGTTGAGCTCAATGTGTGTGTAATGCTTATTTGTTTGTTTTTTGATGTAATGTTTTATTGCATGATTGAATGTATGTTGATATATACAACGAATGTATGCATATAATTTTGATTAACTTTCAAAAAATATGTAAACATGTATCATTATTCATGATGTTAATCAATTAATCAAGGGTCTTGACCCAAGGGTACTGACTTGCATGTGGGATGGATTTTGTGGAATTTTATGCAATGGTTTGCAATAATTGTGCTACTGTGAAGGTAAAGATGATATAATTTGTACTTTTGCGTGTCCTAGGGATGAATATTTTGAAAGTGCTTTCATGATGCTCAAACACCCTAGTGACATTGATCAAACTTATCTACTGATCATATAGGTACTTGAAGATACTAATACCAACTAGGTTATTCAAGTTACTCAAAGACCGATGTGTGTGTAGTGATTGTTCATTTTTTATTTTGGATGAGAAACTAATCATTTGTGAATTATACCAATGGGCTAGTTCATCTGCGAGCATACATAGATTTGTACAAAATAAGGTCACTAATGTGATAAATATATCACCATGTAAGGTGTACTCCACTGCTAGTCAGGTGTCTATAGCCCTGATGGAGGTTAACCCCATGATTTGACCTAATAATTCCAAGGATTAAAGCGTTTATTTGGTTATTTTTTTAGACTTTTATTTTAGCTTTGTGCTTGTCCTTTTGCCAATTCTTAGGGTTAGCTCATGTGTATGATAATATGATTAGGGAAAACTATTCGCTTGATGGTGATAGTGACTCATGAATTCATATTTTCTAGGTGCCAAATTTTTTTAATGTGTGATACATGTGTGTGTTTTTAGAGAAAACTTAAGGTCACCAAGAATACCTATAGCATTTCAAGAACTAATGATGTTCAATGGAGTTTGAATGAGATACTAGGTATGGTTGAATGACCAAAAGAACCTAAAGAGTCTCCAAACCAGATATCTAGAAAAGATAATGTGTCATCTATGTATTATGAATGGATGAATTATGGGAGTGTTTTGTGGATGTAGAACCAATGTATATAATGAATGATGGGATAGGACAAATACCATAAGGAAGATGTCCTTGATTAATATGATAAAATAAATCCTAGCAAATAGCTTAAAGCATGGATCGAATGATGACCAATATTTTATTGGTGATGATGAAATAATGATATTTGTGTGAATGCAACATGTTGTGTAGGGGTGTGAAAATTTATTGCTTATTGTTTTTAGTTCTTCTCTTTTTTTAGACTTTGCAATGTTTTGGTATTTTTGATGATTTTTGTGATGTTTTTGTATTTTTGATGTTTTTTTTATGTTTTTATGTTTTTGACGATCTTTTTTATTGATGAGGGGGTTTTGAAAGTACCTAAAACCTTTTACAGAGCTAAACCAAGTGTTGGAAATATTGAGTTGCCATTGATGTCAAAGGAACATGGTATTGATGTGTGTATAAGGATGGATTTAGTAAATAGAAAACCATGGATAATTATTCTAGGTTGGACAATTATTCAAGGTAAGGAATATCTCCAAGCAAGGAAAATATTTTTAAGAGAAGGATTATAATATTTAAATATTATAAATAAGGACAAAATAAAGGTTTAAAAATGCATGGGAAAAAAATAATTAAATATTCCAAGAGAAGGAAAAAGGTTTAAAGTTGCATGGGATAAAAAGAACTAAATATTCCAAGAGAAGGAAATAGATTTAAATTTGCATGGGACAAAATTTAAGAGTTAATATTATAATATTTAAAATATTATAATATAAAGTTTTGAAAAATAGGAGGCACCAAAGTTCATGGAGGTAATATAAATTTGAAAAATTATATATGCACCGATGTCCTTGAATATTGAAGGTAAACCATATATATGGGGTAAAAATATTTCATTTTTAATGAGGTTTTTGATGTGCAATCTGATGGCTTTCGTGCAAAATTCAAAGTAAAAATAATAAGAGGCAGATACCACATGTTTTGGAGTACTAAGTGAAAAGGAATAAATATTTATTGCTAAAACAATTGGTCTTGTCTGGGTGGCTAGCCCAAACGATCATTGAGCCAGTGCTAAGGCACTGCATGGCAAGAAGTCTTGAGGTTGAATACGGGCGGTGCAGTTTTTGTTTTGTGGTAGAGAAAATATAGATATAGTGTTGAATTAATTCATGTTGAGACCTTATTTCTACCCATTGGGGTAGCCCAGTTGGCTACCTAGCTTTTGCTAGGGCGATGCATTGGTAGAGGTTGTGAATTTGATTCTCTTCACGTTCATGGGGGCTTTTTGTGTGAGGTAAGAGCAAATATTTTATTATTAATTTAATTTTAGTGGGAGTTATAAGGTGTATGGTGGACAAAGTCATTTGTATTTTTGCATATTGAAAAAGGAGAAATAGGGTGTACTATGGACAAATTTATTTGTATTTTTGAATATTAGAAAAAGGAGAAATAAGGTGTATTGTGGTCAAATTTACTTGTATTCTTGCATATTAGAAATTGGAGAAATAAGGTGTATTGTGGTTAAATTTATTTGTATTATTTGCATGTTAGAGAAAGGGGATTTAAGGGTTTAGTTATTATTAAAGCTTTATTTTGTGAGATTAAAAAGGAGATATAAGGTATTATTCTTGTTAAGATTTATTATGCACATTTTGACAACGGTTTTTAAATGAGAATTATTTGATATCTATTCAAGAAAAGGAGATTTGCTAACCAATTTTGAAGTGGCAAAAGAAAATGAAATTATTTTTGTCAAGACAGGCACATGCAAAAGAATACTATCATCATTGGGGCATATTTAGAGGTATGGTGATTTAATTCCTTTCTGAAGGGTGGTATTGTTTGAGGAAAGTATTTTTGATGTCATATGGTTGGAGGTATAAGGATTGATTTGATGTGCATTAGTGTTGATTGAAATAAGGAGTAAATATGCAAAGGTTATAGGTCAGATTTGTGAGTAAACTTGTGCATTGGTTTTGATTGATATTAGGAGTAAATGTACAAGGGTTATAGAACATATTTGAAAGCAAAAGTTATGTATTGTATATTATTGATTTTAGGACTAGATAAGCAAGGCATATTTTTCCATTGTGATTGATTTTGAAGTGAGTATGGAAATAGGAAAAATAGTATAAGTCTCACACAAATAGAATAGTAGTTCTAAAGCAAGTTAAAGTGTCACATAGTGTAAGGATAGAGTGAAAGGATTTAATTGAGAACATATTGGGTACTTGTAATGCATATCATTTTCTATATGTTCATGAAGATAAAAGAATTATATGTAGAATATATCTAAATTACTTTAAGTTGAATAAATCACTTTTGGAAAATATATGAGCATTGGTTGTATGCAATATTTGGAAAAGATATGAGCATTGTTTGTATGCAATATTTGGAAAATATATGAGTAAATCTAAGCAGGTTTTATGAGCAGATTTGAGAAGAGTTGTGAGCAGGATTGAGCAGAATGATGAGCGGTTTTGAGAAAGTTTTGTGAGTAGATTTCAGCAGAGTTGTGAGTAGGATTGAGCAAAATTGTGAACAGGTTTTGTGAGCAGATTTGAGTAGAGTTTTAAGCAGAGTTGAGCAGATTTCAGAAAAATTATGAGTAGGTTTTGGAGCATATTAGAGCAGAGTAAATTGGTGTCTCTTGTGGGTAGAGGTCCATAAACTAGAGTAGATGGGATTGGAGTCTCTTATGGATTGAGATCCACAAACCATATTAGAGGGTATTGGTGTCTCCTATGTATTGGGATCCACGAACTTGTGATAGGGGATAGTTGTCTCCTGTGGATAGAGTTCCACAAAAATTGTAATAGGGAATTGGTTCACATAAAATTTGTTGAGAAATTTATAAGTAATATTTTTTTGTGGATGTAGCCCACATTGGGTGAACCATATTAAATATGTGTCTCTCATTTGTGTGATGATTTGTGTATTGTTTCATTTACTGCATTTATATTATTCTTGTTATCATTTGGATTGAAAAGTGAAAATTTTTAGATTATACTATTCACCCCCCTCTCAGTATAATCTTGTGGTCTTCACCAAGAATCTAAAAGTGATCACCAAAAGTAATAGAAACCAATAGGCTAGAAACTAGCATAGCCGAACAATAATTAAATAAAGGAAAAGTACTCCCAGTGCACCCTCCTAAATACAAACAACTACAAACTAAATATACATTGAAATATAGAGACCTGAAAGCAAGATCAAGGTTACTTACACCATTTGATTAGTATTAAAATTTGTCTCTTTATTTCTACCACCAAGATAAGAGTTTATTGCTTTGGACATGTGGATGCAGTGTTGGAGAAAGGTCTGAGATTTTGAGAAATTTTGAAAACTTCCAAGAAGACCCAAGATGCCACACCTTCCAAGAGGTAAGGGATAGACATGGAGCATATTTGGATGGTTGGTGGTCCTAAATAACTGACCAAGATTATTAACCATATTAAAGGAGATAAATTTTACCTCCATTCCTATCATTTTTAGAGCCCCATTGGAAATTTGGTTTGCCACACACAAAAGGATTTCTCCATGACACCTTTGTTAGCCAGTAGGTCAACTACCTTATTATCTTCCCTATACATGTGTTGAATGGTGACATTTAAATATTTTCCTAGAATTCTCTTACATTCACTAATGATGTTGTTGATGTTCCATGGTGGATGTTGGTTTTCATTAAGCTAGTTAATGGCAAGTAAGGAGTTTCCTTCAAACTGAAGAACACAAGCTTATACTGAGAGGGGGGTGAACAGTATAAGACCACTTTTTACTTTTCTTTCCCAAACAATATTATGCAATATATCAATGGCAATATCAATAATAGTAATCAAAGCAATGCACAAATCACCACACACAATAGAGACACCAATTTAACGTGGTTCACCCAATGTGGGCTACCTCCATGGAGAAAATATTTCACTAATATTTTCTCAACAAATCTCTTGGGAATCCTTCCCTATTACAATGTTTATGGACCTCTATCCAAAGGAGACACCAATACCCTAATCAAGTTCATGGATCTCTATCCATAGGAGACACCAATCCCCTCTACTTGGTTCATGGATCTCTATCCATAGGAGAACTCCTTCTCCTCTACTCTAGTTGGTGATCCTCTAGAAGACTACTACCTCCACTACATTGGCTTGTGGATCTCTCTCCACTGAAGACTCATGTCCTCACTTAGAAGACCTCTATCCTCACTACCCTAGCTAATGGATCTCTATCCACTAGAGACTACTATCCTCTACTCTATCACCTCCAAAGCTTACTCTCATATCTATCTCAAATTTGCACTAAATACAGTCCTTCGGTCTAGCACAAATCTCTCAATATCTATCTCAAATCTACACTAAACATAGTCCTTTGATCTAGCACAAATATACTCAATCTCTATCTCAAATCTGCACTAAACACAGTCCTTCAATCTAGCACAAATCTGCTCAATATCTATCTCAAATCTACACTAAACACAGTCCTTCAATCTAGCACAAATATGCTCAATATATATCTCTAGTCTGGCACAAATCTATCCTCAAATATACACCAAACTATATCCTCAAATCTATCCTCAAGCCTTAACACAAAGCTTGATCCAATCACAAATCAACTCTGCTAGATCTACCCCAAGCCTTAACACAAATCTTGAACAAATCAATCAATCAACTCTACTCTCAAGTCTTCTCAAAGACTTACCTCAAATATATCCACAAGTCCTCTCTAGAACTTGCTCAAACTACTCTCAAGTCTTCACCAAGACTTACCTCAAATCTACTCAACAAGTCTTCACCAAGACTTACCTCAAATATGCATTGTAAGCTTCCACAAAAGCTTACTCAACTCAATCCTTAAGTCCACTCTAGGACTTACTCAAATCAGCTCACAAGATTTCACAAAACTGCTTAACTCTAATCACTCTAAGACTTACTCAAATATGTCCACTAGCTTTCACAAAAGATTATTCAACTCAACTCAATCTATCATAGAAAACCTCTTCAATCACACAAACAAGTTTCACATAGAATCTTGTTTTAATCTCATAGAAACATATAGAGAATGGTTAGAGACTCAATATGTTTCACACTCACAATAATACTTAATCACTTTCAAACTCTCTTGTTTAACCACATAAACATATGGAGAATGGTTAGAGACTCAATATATTTCACACTCACACAACACTCAATCACTCTCAAAATCTCCTTCAAATCAATTTAGAATAAAGAACAATTTGTTTCATAGAACTTGAACTATCACTCCAACACTTCCAATCAACTAAGCTCAATCAACTCCACTCAACCAATCACTCAATGAAACACAACTTGCTTACAAACCCTAAACAAGTGTTTCACAATGCTTTCAACAACTCACACTATGGAACTCAAACCTTGACTCAAGATGATTCCAAATTCACATAACAATGATACTCATGGTCTTTCACAAAACCCTAGTCAAGCATATGAAAGCTTACTCAAATATTTCCAACAATGCTTATCAAACAATCTCACATAACAATGATACTCATGATCTTTCACAAACCCTAGTTCAAGATAGTTCTCAATTTCTCACTCAAATATTCTCACAAACATTCACCAATCATGCACATGAAAGCTTACTCAACAATGCTTATCAAACAAACCTTTTCACTCCAACTTAGCATTCACAACATCCAACCCAACAATATTTCACTCACAAGGAAGATGTGCCCATACCTTTTGTTTGATGAAGAATTGACCTCAAAACCTATCTCAATCACAATCACCCTCTTTGCCAATCTCAAAAGTTAGGTAGCAAAAACCTTCTCAAAATTTCATTCAAATATTCCCTCAAAATATTTCACCATACAAAACATTAAATCTCAATTACACCTTATAATCTCCACACTTAAAAATGATTAGCAAAAATTAAACAACTCACTTCAACAATTAATTTTCTTTATCCACCTTATTACTCCTTCCAAATTCTAATCATCAAAATCACAATATAATATTTAATTTTTATAAACCTTATATCTCCCTCCTAACACAAAAATTCATGCCACATAAAACCTTAGGATAAAATTTAATTAAAAAATTAAATACCTCTTTTGCCCTCGATGGGATTCGATCCCCCGTTGCACTGCCACCAATGCCCTAGCTACGACTCAACTACCACATGAGCTAGGTGCTCACCTTGGTAGGCAAAAGTGCCTTGTGCACTTTGTAGCCTATGTTGGGCACCCAAAACAAAAATGACCACCACAAAACACTACCATCGAGATTCGATCATGGGACCTCCCGCCTTTCAACGCCTCAACACATAGCCGCTTGCCGCTAGCCCAACCACCAGGTTGGCAATGAGGCTTTAAGCCTCCCTTCCTTTATCCCTTCATTGGCCATCAAATAAAACAAAAATTTATCCTTTTTCTTTGCATGCAGATCACAAAAATTCACAGGCACTCGCAATGTGAATCGAACGAAGGTAAGAGCATAGTCAACCAATGCACATGGTATTTATACCATTGTGCCATCTCCCTTTGGACGTCGATGGAGGGGAAAAGCATATGACGTCAATTTTAATTAAACCTTTGCCCTTATAACCCTAACCTTAGGGTTAATTAAATTAAGTTATAAATTAATTTATAATGAAATTATTATAATTAATTTAATAACTTTAGGGTTAATTAAATTAAATTATAAATTAATTTATAATGAAATTATTATAAATTTATAATTAATTTAACAACTTTAGGTCTTAACATTAGACCTTTAATATTATAATAAAATATTATAATATTATTTTTCTTGGGCCTTCCTATTGCTCCTTTAGACCTTATCTGACCACCTTGAATATTATAATAAGAGATATTATAATATTATTTCCCTTAGACCTAGAAGCAATCTTTCTCTTGCACTACTTACTGAAACTGACTCTTGACATCCTTCCTTTTGCACTGCTCACTAAAACTGACTCTTGACATCAATGACAACAAACCTTGCTCATATTTCCAACAATCTCCCCCTTTGTCATTGATGGCAACCCATTTACCTTTTACCATTTCCTTTACCTCTTTCTATTCTTCTCCCCTAGAAACTGCTCCCCTAATTGAATGCTCTCCCCCTAACTCAAATCTCTCCCCCTTTGACATCAATGGCAAAGGGTCACCTTTGGGGCTTGGGGCTAAGAATGAGACTCTTAGCTTAGCCCCTCCCCTACCTCCTCTTGAGGTGGTTAATTTTGGGGTGGGAGTATCTCTACTCCCAGCATACACTGATCTTTACCTTTGTCCACCTTCTTCCTCAACTGATCCTTCTGATTCCTCTGACTGTTCCTATTTGTCTTTGGAAGTTCTGCTCTACACCACTTGGCTATATGCCCAACATTATTGCACTTATAACACTTAATGTTGTTATTCCTTAAAGGTGCAAATATCTTGGGGTTTCTCCTGGTGAAGCCATATCCATTCCTATCATGAACCCTACAATTTACTACCTTGTGACCAAACTGATTACAAGAGTAGCAATACCCTTGAAAAAGATGTCTATTTCTAAAATTCCCATATTCCTATCTTTCATGTGTCCTACATTATGTAGCCTTGTGCCCAAACCTATGACATGAGAAGCATCATCCATTGAAACTACCTTGCCTTGACCCCATTGGTCTCTTAGTCTCTTCTACCCTATGTTGCTTCCTGTTCCATATGTTCCTCATTTGTGCATTATTCCTTCTCTTATTGAACTTTCTATTGTCCAACTCATCCTTAGAAGTCTCACTTTCTCTTACACTCTCCTCTTCTAAAGCTTCTTCTTCTTTGGAGCTTGATATTGACTCCTCTCCTTATTCTCTTTGTACCTATTCAAAACCAAGTCCTATCTTGTTTGATGAAGATCTTTGTACCTTGATAATCTTATCCAATTTCTTTGAGCTTCTCCCAAACTTATGTAGCTTATCTTTAGACTCTTTCACTTCCTTCCTTAATGAAGCTACTTCATGCTCTAACCTTTCACATTCTAAAACCTTAGCTTCTAACTTCTCTTTAAATCTCCTTATCTTAGCTATTGAGTTAGTTAGATCTTCTATAAGATTTCCTTTCTCTTCATCACATTCTTGAAATTGAAGCTTGAGTTTTGAGTTCTACTTTCTTACCTTTCTTAATGCATCAAGGGTAGAAATAAGCTCACCCTCAAGATCAACTTCTCCTTTCTCTAATTCTTCCTCTATTCCTTTACCTTTAGGATCATCTTCATTCCTTTCTGATTCATCTTCAATAGGAGCATTTCCTTCTTCTTCTATTGCCATAAGAAGACTTTCTTCTAGACCTTCAAGAGCATCTTCATATTCATCTTCACTAAAATTGAATCCATTCCTTGTACAACTATCTTCAAGATGACCAAAGTTACCACATCTAAAATACTTGAGAATTATTGGTGACCTTTCTTTCTAACATATTTTTTTCTACTATCATAAATAGAATTTCTTCTTCTTCATTACCTGAGGACCTATCATCACTATCACTAGAACTCTTACTTGCCTTATCTGCATAAAAACTCTTCTTATGCCTTTGGAAAAACTTCTTTCCTTGCTTGCTTTGTCCATCCCTATTTTTCTTTTGGTACCTGTGTTTTCCTATTTCCCTGTTCTTATGATCATGTTTCTCATCTTCACTACTATTTCTAGCTTCTGGACAATCAGTTGCATAGTGACCATATTTACCATAATTAAAACATCTAACTGATTTCGTACCTTTATACTTTCTTGAGTCCTTGTTCCTTCTACCATAATTTGCTTCTTCATCACTGGATAACTCATTGCTTGAATCTGACTTCTTACCCTTTGTCTTCTTAGTAACTTTGAAGGTTGCTTCTTTCTAGGGAATAGGTTCCTCTTTTATTCTCATCTCAAAAGCTATGAGAATTCCATGTAATTCATCCCTTGTCAAAAGTTCAATATCTTTTGACTCTTCTATAGCTGAAATATTTTCACTATACCTTTTTGGGAGTGACCTTAAAATCTTATCACAAACATCTATTTATTTCAACTTTAAGCCCAAGTCCTTGCATGGAGTTAACAACCTCATCCACATGAAGTAGATATGCAACAATGTTTTCCTCATCCTTCATCTTTAGGTCTTCAAATGTTCTCTTGTAATTTTACAACTTTACCCTTTTGACCTTTTTGTCTCCCTCATATATACCTTTCAACTTATCCCAAATTTCCTTTGTTGATGTGCAATGCATAACCTTTATAAACTTTATTTCATGCAAACCCTTTAAAATTCCATTCATTGCCTTTGAATTATTCAAATGTAGGAGCTTACCATATTTATCTATAGGTGGAGTAGCTGGTGGTATGTATCCATTCTCAACTGCTTCCCATATTTCATTTCCAAGTGCCATTAGGTGAATCTTCATTCTCATACTCCAAAGTACATAATTGTTCCCATCGAACAATGGTGTCGAATTTCCTTGAAGATCCATTCTGAGAATCCATCTATGTTCTTGTGAGCTTTTCCTTCAAGTTGTTAAACTCTTTCGAAGGAACCCACTTTGATACCAATTGAAGAACACAAGCTTATACTGAGAGGGGGGTGAACAGTATAAGACCACTTTTTACTTTTCTTTCCCAAACAATATTATCCAATATATCAATGGCAATATCAATAGTAGTAATCAAAGCAATGCACAAATCACCACACACAATAGAGACACCAATTTAACGTGGTTCACCCAATGTGGGCTACTCCACGGAGAAAATATTTCACTAAAATTTTCTCAACAAATATCTTGGGAATCCTTCCCTATTACAATGTTTATGGACCTCTATCCAAAGGAGACACCAATCTCCTAATCAAGTTCATGGATCTCTATCCATAAGAGACACCAATCCCCTCAACTGGTTTATGGATCTCTATCCATAGGAGAACTCCTTCTCCTCTGCTCTAGATGGTGATCCTCTAGAAGACTACTACCTCCACTGCACTAGCTTGTGGATCTCTCTCCACTGAAGACTCCTATCCTCACTCAAAAGACCTCTATCCTCACTACCCTAGCTAATGGATCTCTATCCACTAGAGACTACTATCCTCTACTCTATCACCTCCAAATCTTGCTCTCAACTCTATCTCAAATCTGCACTAAACATAGTCCTTCGATCTAGCACAAATCTGCTCAATATCTATCTCAAATATACACTAAACATAGTCCTTTAATCTAGCACAAATATGCTCAATATCTATCTCAAATATACACTAAACATATTCCTTCAATCTAGCACAAATATGCTCAATATCTATCTCAAAATACACTAAACACAATCCTTCGATCTAGCACAAATATACTCAATATCTATCTTGATTTAGCACAAATCTATCCTCAAATATACACCAAACTCTATCCTCAAATATATCCTCAAGCCTTAACACAAAGCTTGATCCAATCACAAATCAACTCTGCTAGATCTACCCCAAACCTTAACACAAAGCTTGAACAAATCAATCAATCAAATCTACTCTCAAGTCTTCTCAAAGACTTACCTCAAATCTATCCACAAGTCCTCTCTAGAACTTTCTCAAACTACTCTCAAGTCTTCACCAAGACTTACCTCAAATCTTCTCAACAAGTCTTCACCAAGACTTACCTCAAATCTACATTGTAAGCTTCCACAAAATCTTACTCAACTCAATCCTTAAGTCCACTCTAGGACTTACTCAAATCAACTCACAAGCTTTCACAAAAGCTTACTTAACTCTATCCTGAAGTCCACTCTAGGACTTACTCAAATCTGTCCACTAGCTTTCACAAAAGCTTATTCAACTCAACTCAATCTATCACAGAAAACCTCTTCAATCACACAAACAAGTTTCACACAGAATCTTGTTTTAATCTCATAGAAACATATAGAGAATGGTTAGAGACTCAATATGTTTCACACTCACAACAATACTTAATCACTTTCAAACTCTTTTTTTAACCACAGAAACATATGGAGAATGGTTAGAGACTCAATATGTTTCACACTCACACAACACTCAATCACTCTCAAACTCTCCTTCAAATCAATTTAGAATAAAGAACAATTTGTTTCACAAAACTTGAACTATCACTCCAACACTTCCAATCAACTAAGCTCAATCAACTCCACTCAACCAATCACTCAATGAAACACAACTTGCTTACAAACCCTAAACAAGTGTTTCACAATGCTTTCAACAACTCACACTATGGAACTCAAACCTTGACTCAAGATGATTCCAAATTCACATAACAATGATACTCATGGTCTTTCATAAAACCCTAGTCAAGCATATGAAAGCTTACTCAAATATTTCCAACAATGCTTATCAAAAAATCTCACATAACAATGATACTCATGATCTTTCACAAACCCTAGTTCAAGATAGTTCTCAATTTCTCACTCAAATTTTCTCACAAACATTCACCAATCATGCACATGAAAGCTTACTCAACAATGCTTATCAAACAAACCTTTTCACTCCAACTTAGCATTCACAACATCCAACCCAACAATATTTCACTCACAAGGAAGATGTGCCCATACCTTTTGTTTGATGAAGAATTGACCTCAAAACCTGTCTCAATCACAATCACCCTCTTTGCCAATCTCACAAGTTAGGTAGCAAAAACCTTCTCAAAATTTCATTCAAATATTCCCTCAAAATATTTCACCATACAAAACATTAAATCTCAATTACACCTTATAATCTCCACACTTAAAAATGATTAGCAAAAATTAAACAACTCACTTCAACAATTAATTTTCTTTATCCACCTTATTACTCCTTCCAAATTCTAATCATCAAAATCACAATATAATATTTTAATTTTTATAAACCTTATATCTCCCTCCTAACACAAAAATTCATGCCACATAAAACCTTAGGATAAAATTTAATTAAAAATTAAATACCTCTTTTGCCCTCGATGGGATTCGATCCCCCGCTACGCTGCCACCAATGCCCTAGCCATGGCCCAACTACCGCGTGAGCTAGGCACTCACCTTGGTAGGCAAAAGTGCCTTGTGCACTTTGTATCCTATTGGGTGCCCAAAACAAAAATGACCACCACAAAACACTGCCATCGAGATTCGATCACGGGACCTCCCGCCTTTCAACGTCTCAACACATAGCCGCTTGTCGCTAGCCCAACCACCAGGTTGGCAATGAGGCTTTAAGCCTCCCTTCCTTTATCCCTTCGTTGGTCATCGAATAAAATAAAAATTTATCCTTTTTCTTTGCACGTAGATCGCAAAAATTCGTAGGCACTCGCAATGTGAATCGAACGAAGGTAAGAGCATAGTCAACCAATGCACATGGTATTTATACCATTGTGCCATCTCCCTTTGGACGTCGGTGGAGGGGGAAAAACATATGACATCGATGTTAATTAAACCTTTGCCCTTATAACCCTAACCTTAGGGTTAATTAAATTAAATTATAAATTAATTTATAATGAAATTATTATAATTAATTTAATAACTTTAGGGTTAATTAAATTAAATTATAAATTAATTTATAATGAAATTATTATAATTAATTTAACAACTTTAGGTCTTAACATTAGACCTTTAATATTATAATAAAATATTATAATATTATTTTTCTTGGGCCTTCCTATTGCTCCTTTAGACCTTATCTGACCACCTTGAATATTATAATAAGAGATATTATAATATTATTTCCCTTAGGCCTAGAAGCAATATTTCTCTTGCACTGCTTACTGAAACTGACTCTTGACATCCTTCCTTTTGCACTGCTCATTGAAACTGACTCTTGACATCAATGACAACAAACCTTGCTCATATTTCCAACACAACCATGAGTTGGTCAATATAAATATCACTTAACACCATTAGTCCTTGGTGGAGGACTCTCACCTAAGCCATATTATTCATCTAAATTCTAATATTCTTTGCAACTGCCATGAGAAATTCTCCTCTATCATTTCTGATAATACCTCCATTGCTCGCCCTTCCTCGGTTTCCTTTTGTTACACCATAAAAATTGAGCTTTGTCTAGCCAAGAGGAGGGAGGTGCATTTTATGCTTGATCTATCCACTTGGGATTTGGAGGCCCTACCCAAAATGTGATTTAGTTTAAATAAATCAAATAGAAGAGTTTCAAGACCAATTCTAGGACACTCTTCAAATGACACCAATTGAGTATTTTCTAACATAGGAAATAATACGGGAAAGAACTGACTTATGGTCTCTACTACAATCATTAAAAAATTTGTTATTACGTTCCAACCAGACTTATCAAAGGTAATTATGGAAAATAGACCAAAGAAACTTGAGTTAGGAGTTGGCAAATGGATTGGGCCATTGCTCAAAGAGGAGAGGAATGGAAGGTCATTGGACCCAAGAAACATTGACAATCTCAAAGAGTGTATTTAAGATATACCAGGAAAAGGGCATTCCAAAAATAGATGTTGAAAAAAATCCCAATTGGAGTTGCAAAGACAACAATGATTTTAAATGAACATACCTTTTTATAAGGTTATCTGTAGTTAAGATTTTATTCTAGGATGTGAGCCACAAAAAAAATGAGAAAATAGAAATCAACTTTTTGGGCCACACAAACTTTGCAAGGGTTCATCGGGCAACAAGAGGACCTTGGATGCAATATGTATATTTAACTAAAATTGCTCATCTTCACAGGGATCAAGGTTATGCATAAGGGGTTGGTTATTCATATTTTCCAATTTCAAATTCTGAAAATCCTAATATTCACCCAATTTGTGAATATTCGCCACTAT
Source organism: Wollemia nobilis (assembly GCA_028583015.1). Classification (NCBI taxonomy): domain Eukaryota; kingdom Viridiplantae; phylum Streptophyta; class Pinopsida; order Araucariales; family Araucariaceae; genus Wollemia; species Wollemia nobilis. Next base: position 6,798,722 of record JAQPPZ010001808.1, read on the forward strand.
GCATAACCCTGATAGGGATTCCAAACAAAGGTGTCTCTCGATTGGTTTCTTGGGATCACATGTGCTCTAAGAAGATTTGCTAAGGCTATTACCACATTTTTTGCAAGCAATATCGATCTTTTCAGTTGGACTAGATTTCCATTGTTGGCCATTATGATTTTGAGTGATGAAATTAGACACTTAGTTGTCAAATTGGTGGTCTGTGAAAGGCTTTAGAATTGCTAAATTTGGTCCCTGATGAGAGGAAAATCCTTTATCCATGGATCCTCCCAAAACCTTATGCTTCTACCATTGTCAAGTTTCCATATAGACCCCTTCTAAGAATATCTTTAGTTTGGAAAATCAAATTATAGAAGTATGATCCATTATGAACTAGGATCTCATCCATGAAGGTATTTTTATGGAGTTATTTACCTTTGATTATATCTCTCCATGAATATTGGGCATCTGAAGTAATTATCCATCCTTGTTTTGCCATCAAATCTAGATTCATTTGATGAATTCTTCTAAAAAACCAAGTCCTCCACTCTCTTTTTCTAGAAAATTTATCCCAAGAAACTAAAGGGAGCCTACTCCAATTTTCATTTCTGGACCACAAAAATTTTCTTTATATTTGTTCGATTTTTTGGCATATTATTGTCGAACCTTTGAATATGGACATAAAAAAACTGGTATGCTTTGGAGATAGTCTTGGATGAGAACTGCCTTTGTTTCTTGACTCAATAATGCCTTATTCTAGCTTGCAAGTTTCTTCAAAATTCTATCAATAAAATTATTCCATAATTTCTCCAGCATGTTGCCCTAGAACAAGGGAAGACCAAGATAAATTGAAGGGAGGTTGAAAATATTACAACCAAGAATTCTCATGATTTTTATCTACCTTTAGACTATTGTATTTATAAATAAAATTATACTTTTCTCATAGTTCACCTATTTACCAATTACTTTCTCATAGTAATTGAGGATGTTTTTAATCACTTTAGCTTTTGGAATAGAGGACAACAAGGCTAGACTAGTATCATCAACAAATTGTTGATGGGTGACAACTCTGGACAAAGAAGAGGGTTTGATTCTAGAAATAAGATTGCACAAACAAGCTTCTTTTAGGGATCCATCAAGAGATTCATCCATGATAATAAAAATAAAAGGAGAGATGGGATCCCCTTGTCTAATTCCTCTTGAACTTGGAAAGTATCATGTAGCAAAACCGTTAACAAGGATATAAAACCATACCGATGTTACACATTCTTTGATTAAGGCTATCCAATGCTCATGAAACCCAAATTTGGCAAGGACATCAAAAAGAATTCCAAGATACCTTATCAAAAGCTTTATTCATGTCTAATTTCAAAAACATTCCTGATTTTTTGTTCTTGGAGATAAAATGAATCATTTTGTGAATAGTTATTATTCAGTTATAAATCTACCCTAGATAGAACTACCTTGGAATTGGTCAATGATGATTGGGAGAGCTTATTTTAATATATTTTTAATGACCTTAGAAATGAGCTTATAAATAACATTGCATAAATTGATGGGCCTAAAATCAAACATGGACCGACTATTGTGGGTTTTTGAAATAAGGGTCAAAAATATGGAGTTGACATCCCTTGGAAGAATTTTGTAGTGTTGGAAGTCTTGGATAGTTGTAGAGATATCATGACCCACTATATCCCAAAAATGTTGGAAAATTTTGGTAGGGATGTCGTCAGGTCCAAGAGATTTATCAAGGTGCATTGAGAACATTGCCTCTTAGTTTCTTTCAAGGTAAATTCTTTAAGGATACCAACATAGAAATCTTGAGAAATAAAATTTGGAATGTTTTAAAGAAGAGCATTGCACACCTAAAATGAGCATGGATGACAAGGGCCAAGAATATCTTCAAAGTGATTGACAACCTCTTGTTTGATCTCAAGAATATCTGAAGTGGATGCACCATCACTTTGAAAGAGCTCTTTGATTTTGTTATTACTTCTATGTCTGATATTTAATGTGTGGAAGTACTTGGTGTTGGAGTCTCCTTATTTTAGCCATCGAGAACAAGGTTTTTACCTCCAAAAAACCTCTTCTCTAGCCAAGATGTTGTGGCATTCAGATAGGAGTTATTTTTACTTTTACCTCATTTCAGGTTCTAGATTCCCATTTTGGATGTTGTTTTCATCTGCATTTAGCTGATCAACAATTTTTTTTTTGCATTGGAAAATATTTTCAAATACCTCCTTTCAGATTTTTAGATTTCCTTTGATAAAGTAGAGTTTTTTAGTTATTTGGACTAATGGTGATCCTGAGAAGGGATTTTTCCACCAATCTAAAATGTAGCTTTTGAGGTCCTCATATTGAAGCCACATTGATTCGAATCTAAATGGTGTCTTAAATATTTGATATTGTTGTTGCCTTTCAAAAAATAAGGGGCTATGGTCTCAACCAATTTTTGGATGAGTGTGAAGAGTTTCATCTCCAAAGAATTAAATTGCTTCCGTGGATACAATCAAGTCTCAATTGGATTAGTTTATTACCTATTCTTCTATTGATCCAGGTGTGTTTTGCTCCTTTCAATTGAAAGTCCATCAATTCATTTTGTTCAATAAAATTGGCAAAGTCTTCAAGACATTTGAAACTGATGGTGTTTCCTTCTCTTTTCTTTGATGAGAACAGAGGAGTATTGAAATCACCAGTAAGCATCCATGACTCTTTTAGAAGTTATTCCTCATCTGGATTAGATCATTCCATAAGGTATGATAGCCCAACAGATTATTTGGGGCATAGATTTTTAATTGTATCCACTGAATTTGAGTGTCTTTACAAAAAAATAACAAATAGATTACCATGTCAATCTTAGTTATTATTATTCCTTCAACCTTGCTTGGATACCACATGAAAAAAGTCCACCTAAAGAGCCCCTATATGGACTAAACACAAATTTACTATCCTTCTAGAGGGATTTTTCTATTTTATCACTACTATCTATATTTGTTTTGATTTCTTGTAGGAGAATGATGTCGGGTTTTAATTCCTTCCTCATAGACCTAACCAACATTTTCTTGGATGGGCCATTAAGGCCTCTCACATTCAATGAGAAGATATTCATCTATGATTTTTTGATGAGGATTTTCCCCCTCCTCATTGAGATGAGGATGGTTTGGGTTACTTTTCTTCTTCTTTCAGCATATCAATGCTATTTTGGTCCGCAAGAGATGATATAATGGTGGTTTGAGTGTCACTTATAATGCCATTATCTATCTTCTTCCTCCTAGCATCCTAGATGGATGGCCATCCTTTCTTTTTCCCACTACCCACATCAACTATTATATATTTCTTTTGGATTCATGTGATTTGCTTTGGGGAATAGTAAGCTTCATCATAGATAGAAGATAAAGCCTGATTTGGAGAACTGATTAGTTCCTCAAGAACAAGGAAACTTATCAGGTTAACTAGTATATTTATTAATTTAATTTAATACATGCTATTAGAAGCTTGGTTTGGTGAAGCAATGGTCAAGGGATGACATGAGGTTCTTGTAAACCTAAAATGAATAAAACCAAAGTAATAGATAAAGCATCAAAAGCATGATGACACAATCAAAATGCACAAAATGAATAATCCTTTATTAATGTGGGTAGATATCCTAGTTGTACAATGAATGTGCCCCAATGTGGGGGTTACAAATGCTTTTTGATATAGATATTACAAGATTTTAGGGTTTCAAAACCCTAGTGCAATGAATAGTTGGTGTCTTCTAGCTCATCCTTGATCCAAACAAGAGTGTGGGTGGGCTTGTGTATCCCTATGGGACCACCCTAGATTCAAAAGCTTATAGAAAGATGATTCTTGCACCTACAAATAGAAAAAAAAAATGAGTTAGAAGCACCTGTGAGGGCTCCACTGTGTGAGGCCCTCGAAAAGATAAAACAAATAAACCCTAGATGCTATGATATTGAATTGTAAATAGAAAGTACAAAAATATGAATGAATACCAATAACTTCTTACCTTGTCAATGCTAGTCTCTATTTTTGCTTCTATTATTAAGAATTGTGTGAACACCCAAAAGGCACCCGAGGGTTGAGGGACTGTAAATATACTACATGAAATGCCTATAGGTATTCAATGATGGTTGTAAATGTCCACTAGTATTCCAAGAATACTCAGTAGAATTTGGTGAACTCTAGAGGGCGTTCAGAGGTTGAGGGAAGCAAAGCAGAACCAGATCTGATTCATGAGGGTTTGGCAGTGGTAGAAATTTGGGATGTTATGGTGATAGCAAGAGGGAGAGGATGATAGTGAAATGACTAGGGCAAATTTTCATGGACTTTTTTGAGTTGCCTAAGTCTTTCCAGGGGGTCTGATTCATCAAAATGACTCATCTTTTATAATTTGCCCTTGAACATGTTAGGGTTTTGATGACACAAAATGAGCAATCAAGATTAAAACATGAGTAAGGGTGAATATTAAGCTTTGGAAAGTGATATTGATTGGGATAGATGAATGGTTGAGATTAAACCATGGTGGATGGCTAGGATTTATTCATATAAATACATATATATTTATTAAATATATATAAATATAAATATATTAAGTATATATTAAACAAATACATTACATATATAATGAATGTCTATGATTGGAGGATACGAATGAATGATAATTGGCTATATTTTGGTATCTACAGATGCCCCTTTTATTTATCGTGTTGTGTGAAACACAATGCAATGCAAAAATACAAGACACCTGGTTTGGCCTACTGAAGTAGCTTTCTTTCCTTGGGATGAAAATATTATTTTGAAGATAAAGAATTTGTATGTGTAGCTTACCCCTCAAATGGTGAATGATTGAAAAATGAGTCTCACGATCCAATTAACAAAATTACGGGTGAAAAATATAGTTGAATAGTGCAAGTGCAAGTGTATGATGTAAATGTAGATGATATGAATGATGTGAAGTGATGTCATTTTTTCCCCAATGGATTAAAGGGGTTTTTTTCAAGTGTAGATACCATGATAATGTAATATGTATCCCGTTGTGTGACATCAAAACCAAGTTTGGTTTCCCCAAGTTTGGGGTGATTCCATGTTGTTTAAGAAAGTACCTTTTTAGCATCATTGAAATGCAAAGTGATGAAAATATAGAATATCAAGAACCAATCATCCTAGGATTGGATGATTACTAGGAGGCCCTTCCTAGTGACTATGTGCAATTATTGAATATTAAAGGAATGGTGTATTATGAATTATCCATGTTTTAAACCAAACCCCATAGACAAGGCCATCAATGATAGTTTTTTAGCAACTTAATCTAAGCATGGTCACACTCAAAAATGAGGGATAAAATATGATTTTGTTTTTTAACAAGGAGATATTGGATGATGAAGATGGCCAAGTGTCCTTATGGTGATTTATCCATCTTAAAAAATTGCATGGACAAGTAATCATTGCAATCACCAACGAGATAGACTAAATCACTAGATACGAGGTTCACTTGAAATTGTATATGAACTTGGCAAATGTTTGATGCAAATAAAATTTTTGGTGGATTTGATGACGTTGAAATGAATATGTGATGATGAAAAATGCATTGATGATTGGATTGCATGATTTTGTGAAATTTTGCATTATTTTGGAGCTTTTTTAGAGTAATTTTGGACAATTTTATGACTTTTTGTCATAAACAAAAGTAAATTTCCCAAATTAATCCATAATTATCACAAAAATGAATTAAATTATGATGTGAATGATTATAAATATGAATATGGTCATTTTGTAAAAATTCAAACCATTTTGGTACATTTTGAATCTTGAAGGCGATTTCGTGACTTTTGGTTGCAAATAAAAATTAAGTGCCCAAATAGATTTTTGGTTTCACAAAATATGATATGAATGCATAGATGCAATTTGGAGTGATTCTATAGAGGTAAGCTACATTTTTGGATCAGTTTGGTCTTTATACAAATTTTGATGCCAAACATCGACTAGCATCCATAGCATGCGTAGATACTAATAAGAATTTACCACTCTGCAAACGCTTGTCAATGTTTCAATGCACTTGTGAATGCCCATGGGTTTTAGTGCACCAAAAATAGCTATAAATAGTCTACAGAGGTAAAATGAGATTCATTCTTGCATTCGTAAATTCCATAAGTTGCATCTGAAGGAGTGAGTAAGTGAATAAGTGAGGTGGAGTGAAGTAGCTATGGCGATGGAGGATGCAAATACGATGGTAGGAGCAGAGGTGCATGTTGTTGATGTAAGTTTTTTTGGTACTTTTGTATGAATTTGTACAAAAAAAATCTTCTTGTTTTTAGTATGCAAATGAATTTGACATTAATGTGTTTTCATTGTATATGTTTTGTGCTATAGTTGAGGATATTGAAGGCTCGATATCGGTTCTCACCCCTCATATCAGGGGTGAGAAAGGTACTATGGGATAAGTAGTGGAAGTAGCTAGAGACTATAGGGGTGGTTGAGGTAGCTCAGATTGATATGATGAGGGCATATGAAGGATATCTCTCTACCTTGGTAGAGATATGGGATCCATATAGGGGGACCTTTCAGCTTCCTACTAGTGAGGTGATAGTGATACTTGAGGATGTATATTGCATCCTTAGAGTACCAATGAAGGGGTTACATGTCAAGTTTGGACACAATAAGGGGCATAAGATAATACAAATATTTGGATATCAATGGCGAGGTGAGAGTGTGAGGGATGTAGACATAACGTACTTGGTGATGTATATCGATAAGAAGTTAGAGGTATTTCCCACCTTGGTCATGTTCTTGTTGGCCAATATAGTGGCCTCAAATAGCACTAGCTATCAGTTCCTATGGAACATTATTAGGTTGGTATACGATATGATCGATGAGCCTCGAGTATATGCATGGGTACCTACTTAGCTGGAGTAGTTGTACCAATATTTTTATAAGAGGAGGCAAGGAGGTGAGGGAAGAAGGGTCTAGGATGTAGTGTGCTACTATAGTATTAGTATTGGGAGCACTTTAGTGTGGCTTAGCCTATGAGTTTACCTACTGAGGAATGGGATGAGGAGAAAACCTATGCTTTGATATGGTGAGTGGTTGAGGTACAACCGAGCCATCTTATCTAGACTAGCTAGGAGTATAGAGATCTATGGATAGGATTGACACCTGATTAGGTGCATTGGATACCATGGCAAGGTGCTATTTGGATAGATGATGGGGATCATATAAAAAGGATTTGATAGGCTAGATGGGTGGTTAGGAGGCATAGGAGTGAGGTGGAGCTAATCCAATTCTCATAAATGCTAAGGTAGTTTGGGCTATGATAGGGGTTTCCTAAGGCACTAGTGTTGTATATGCATCATCGAGATGAGATGGGTCTACCTTGTGTTGAGGCATGGAGAGTTATCTATGATGATGAGGAGGAGATAGATCTCCTTGATGTGGATTATGCAGGTACTACTATAGAGTATGATGTATGGTTAACTAAATAGCCACCATGGGTATCCATTCTAGTAGTGTATGAGGATAGTGTGGATGAGGACGAGGTCAAGGCTGAGGTAGAAAAGGTAGATGAGGCTCCTAGATGTCATAGATGTCTTTGATCTAGAAGTCGAGGGATACAAGTGAGAGATGCAACAGAGTAGCCTCTAGATATTGGATATTATGGATTTGGTGATGGTGATGATGATATGGAGGAGGTTCTAGAGAGACCTCCAAGTTGGAGTGAGAAGGAGTGGATGAGGCTCAAGAAGATGGTGGTGGATCGAGATGCAAAGGTAGTGGCTTGAGATGCAAATATAGCTTGGCTATGGGTGGAGCTAGAGGTACATATGACTATAGGTGGAGGTGATGATAAGATCATAAGGCTCAAAGTAGAGCTAGCATAGAAGGACCAACATTAGAGATAGGACATACTATGCCTTAGATCCATATATGGATATATCTAGGATTTGGAGGATCTATTGATGCAGCACAACATTGGGCTTTCAAATTGACTCTCTTATTCTATATATGGTACTATTAGGTATAGTAGCTCTAGATCTAGGGCTCCTTCAGGGTCACAGGGGTCCTCTTATATGAAACATATAGTGCTTAGATGCAACTTTTGTATATGAGCCTTGGTGCTCCATTGTATATCCCCTTTTGGTATTCATTGTACATGTGATATATATATATATATATAGATATATACATGTCTTTTACTTTTGTGTGAATGCTTGTGTATATGTGTGATGTATAATAATGCAATGATAATGTGTATGAATGCAAATGAATTAATGCTCTAATGATCATTTTTAGTTTAAATTTTTCTTGACCAGGTATATCATTTTTGTTTAATCAAGGGTACCAAACTGGTGGCATGTGAAATGGAAGACTTGTATAATGATATGGATGTTGATATAGAAATTGATTGTTTTACAGAGACTCAGACCTACTAGTAATATCAAACAAACTCACTGAATTCTATATAATTTCTCTAAGACCAAATGTATGTGCAATGAATAAATTTACCAAATCATGAGAATGGTCATGATTTAAGGCAATCAAGAACAAATTTATGTGCAAGTGAGTTCATTAACCTTTCTCGAGTAAATTGAGATAAAAACTATCATGGATAAGAACAAGAAGCTAGTTTGTTTGTATGTGCAATCAAAGTTCTCTTCAAGAGATACGTGTCGCAATGCATGAGCGTACTCCACTACCAATCAAGTGTTTATAGCCCAGTGGATATTAGCTTCATAGTCCAATAATATAATATCTAAGCTTTGGGGAGTCAAACTACCTAACCGTCTAATTGGAAATGTAGCTCTATCCTTACAAGTTGAGGATCTATGGTGTGTGATGTGTAAAATATTTACAGATTTTGGAAATTATATTCTGAATCAAAGTGTGATGAGTGTAGACACCTAAAACATATCATGTTTAGGAGACTACTCATACGGGTATCCTTGCAGACCATATGAATGATCTTGGACCTTTCCAAGGCAAAGAAGTGATTCCAACCACTCAATTTAGGCATCTTTGGCCTTCTTAGTATTAGTCGTGGATAACATCTACAGCTAAGGTTTCAGTTGTGGCTGAAACCCATGACTAGGATTCTAGATATGCTTAGGAGCTATGTCTAGATCTATAACTATCTTGGACTCTCAAGCCAAGCCAAAATTAGTTGCAACAACCATGGCAACTGATCTTGGATGGTTTCAAGAAAGGAAGCCTCTGGATTATTTCTCCCAACTGCTCCAACCTCCCAGTTCTTGATCTTGGATTCTCAAAGAAGCTAATATGAGGATTTGGGAAGGCTATAATACCCCCTCCAAATTAGGTAGAAAGTCTAGAAGAGTTTCCAAGTGAATGTAGTGAAGCCCTACTGAATTGGAGAGCCACATACAACCCTTAAGTAATGTCTCCATATTTTCCATTTGGATAATGATGACTATGTTTGAAGCAATGAGGATATCAAGATCTTGAGGAGCAAGCTTTACCAATTGAGCCACATCCATTTAAAATTTGAGTGAGTTTCACTGCCAACCTATTTCAAAATGATAAGGCAATCCTTGATCATCAATTCCTCAAAGGAATTAGGAGTCTCAGGCCCTAGTTGTAAGAGAGAGGAATTTATCCTTAGTTGCAGGTAACATAGCCAACTACATTTAAAACATGTGGATAGGATTTGAAGCTCTTTTCCCTTCGTTTTAGCCATAGGATTTCAATTCATTCATGTAAAGTTAGACCTAGCTTAGATTAACTTTCGTTTGCATAATTGTATGGTTAATTCAATATATTAGAGGTAGCTTTGCCCTTATTTCATCATATTTACTAGTTTGCATTAATCTTCTTAGATTAGATCTATTTCATGCTTTCATTGCAAATTATGTACTAGATTGACTAGATTTACTATTTTTCAAGCATGCTTTACCATAATTTATTCATTTTGTAAGCACCTTTATAATTATTTATGCTTTCTTTGCATATTTTCCATATTTCTTATAATTTCTTGGTCAAAGCCTCATCATGAGAGGCCTCATATGCTCCTAATTGTGTTTTGTTGTTTCTTGCATGCAGGATACAGATTCTTGGTAGCTTCAAGGCACTTTCAAATCAATTTCCTCAAAGCAAGTGAGAAGAAGGCATCCATAAGCCCTTAAGTAGTTTGTGTCAAATATAGAAATCTTGTGGATTGTACCACCCCCATTTAGGGGCCTAAAAACATTGTATTCATTGTATCAAGATTTTGGTATCGCCAAGAGGAACCTACTTGTAACCAAAATTCATCATGATTTAATAAAATAAAGTCACATATTCTTGTTAATTATTGTTATACATGCTTTACTATTTTATTCTTGGTATTAATGATACAATATCTTAGATTCATATTTTTTGGGATCGTGCAAATGGCGATCACGATGGGAACCCGCAAAATTCATTGTATTTACTATTTTTTCTATGTTTTTGTGTTGTAGGTCTTAGCCATGATTGACAGTTGTGGTGCCCAGTGTCAACCATGTTTAACACCTGTGGTTAGCATCTCAACTATGCTTGATAGCTATGGCTAACATAAAAACAAATAAAAATATAATAGATAGTCTATCTCTTCATCAGTTGAGGAATTCTAGGTAATTTTTCCTTCTCTGTGATTTCTATGCTTCTACGTTTTTCCTATCATTGGGCTAATTAAATCATCTAGCTAAAGTTTAGAAGAAAATTCATGAAAGTTGCCTTATCAGCTGTTAGTTGTGGCTGACAATAGTAGCTAGCACTATTAGTTGTGGTTGTCACACACAGCTAAGATCTAGTTGTCTATTGACTGTGGTACAGAATAGCAGTTAGCATTTAAACTGTGTTAGGTTATGCTTGATTGGGAACTATCTAAAGGTCAGTCTCTCATGTAATTTTGCATTCTCTAATTCGGAAAATAGCATTTAGTTTTGCATCTTTCTAAATTCAAACGTAAATTTCCTAGGCATATAGAAAAAATCATGGGTGCCCTTTGATGTATTTTTGCTTTTATTACAAAATTAAAATAAACCTCACACACCACGTCACATTTAAGCATTAGTGAGTTGGAATTCATACCCAACCACTAATAGATTCCAATGATGGTGGGCATCATATTCATCCGTAACCAAAGAACTGAACACAATTTATTTAAATAAAAACGAGAGAGAGAGAGAGAGAGAGAGAGAAGTAATGTTGTCAAAATGCCCCTTTGTGTATTAATGGTGATACAGTGTGTTACAAAAAGGATTTTTGAATTGCCCCAAGCGTGTTGGGAGCAATGTTACAATGCTTCTTCTTGTCTATCTGATATCCAATGCTTTCATGGAGGAGAGATCTTTTGGCTCTTCTGCAGGGTGTGGTGTTCTAAATTCCTCTGTTATAGCTTCAAAGGGGTGAGTGGGCTTTGGTATCCAGCAAGGGACCACTCCAGCTTCAATAGCTTATCCAAGGTACCTGTTACCTGCGCACATACAAAACCAGTAAAGAGGATTAATAGCACCTATATAGTAAAGCGATAAACCCAATGCTACACATAAACCTATCACTGATATGTATATATGAAAAGTATATAACATAAAATGTTTAACAAATACAAGCCTTGCTCAACATTTTCAATTGCTTATCTTTGTCAATAAAAACCTGTTCGGGGCTATAGAACCGCAAAAACATAGTTGCAGACTGTAAACCGTGGACCTGCGGTTGTGAAATTATGGATGCACATTTTTTACTATAGAACCATGGGTGGGCGATTTCGGCTAAGATGACAGGTCGCCTCAGGATGCGTTCCAATGGTCATAATTGAGTTCACGCTCTTAGTTTCTCATCGGGTCTGGGTGTATTTCGATAGCCTGTCGGTACGTAAATTCAACTCCCTTTGTTTGGTGGATTGATGGTACCTTTATAGGCTTCTTAGGGCTTTGGAGGGGAATGTGAGGTGGTAAGCCTAACTTACCAAGTGGCAAATCTAGACTGCTAGGTGGAAGGGGCAGTTATAGTGAGTCATTCAGTGTGGCTCACTTAACTGGGGTGATGTGGCTCCAAGTGGAGTGGGATGTGGGATGCTCTTTTATGTGAAGGGACAAGGGGGCAAAAACAAAGGAGTTGTGGCATAGGTTTTGGGAATTTGTCTCATGTGCAAGGACGAAGGGGATAGAAGTGGGTGAGATGTGGTAGGGATGCTAGGTGAGATGTCTAGGACACATGTCCAATGGGTAGACAGGGTATCCTAGGGTGATTTTCCTAATTAAGTAAATTAGGAAAATATAATGATGTGCAAGATTTTATATCCCTAAGTTAGAACTTAGGATATATCTTTATTATGTAGGATTTTATGGTGAGGTGGTCATGTGAACTAAAGGGCACTAGATTTTGGTGTCTACAGTTGCCCCTTTTTGTATCGTGTTGTGTACAACACAATGCGGTGCAAAAACTAAAGACAGAATGAATGAATTTAAAATTTTTGATTTTTTTTCTTACCCCCTCAATTGAAAATTGGGTAAAGGTTGACACCCATAAGTCAATTGAAAAAATATGGATGTTGAAAGTGGGTTGTTTATTGAATGATGTTGATATTGTTAATGAATTTTGTCTTGATTTCTTTGTGCCCCAAGCTTGGGATTATTTATGTTCTTGCAATTTTACTTTGGTTTCATTAATGTGTAGAATACATGGTAAAAATCTGACCACTCTTTGATTTTTCGTCCACTATGACTTTAGCAATTCCTTCCAAATGATGGGTTTAAAGAACCAATCATCGAGGATTTGATGCTTAAGCGGTTTGTGATTATTACCAAATTGTTGTTTGTTGTCCCACTTTTGATCCAACGGAAGGTGTTGTAGGATTACCCTGTCAAATATGTTTTTGAACACATTTAAGCTCATAGATTTAGGGACCTATCATCTTGATTCATTGTTGCTTGTTGCGATTTCTTAATGAGCTTCCTTATGGTGATTTACCCATCCAACCGGATTTCATGGATTGCTAGTCGCTGCAACCGCTAGGTGTCTAGGATAATCCACTAGATACGAGTTTCACTCCAGATGATTAGGTGGATTGCACTTTTTTTTTGAAACCGCTGACTTGACGTTATTTTGGCAAAAAACGTGGATTTATGTTTTCCTTTATGAGACCACGTTTCCACGTTTTGTGCCTCAAAATGTGGGTTTGCATTTTCACGTGCCACAAAAAATGTAAGCACACATTTTTCGTCGCTAAAAGCGGCTATTTATAGGTTGTTGTCGTTTTCAAAATCATTTTGCCAGTTGTCATTGGTTTATTGGTTGAAGTGATGAGTGAGATGGAGGTTGGCGAGGGGAGCGGTGGTGGTGGCTCGGCTAGAGCGGAAATTGGCGACCGGTTTGCAGAGGTAGGTGATTTGGCCTTTATTTTTTTGTTTTATGTTTGTTTTGCTTGTTTGATAATTAAGTGGGGCTGGTAAATTATTATTGTTTGCTCATTAAGCGGGGCTGGCAATGAACCTTTTTTTTTTTTTTGTTATTTTTAATTTTTTTTTTTTTGTTTTTATTATTTATGGTAGGTAGAAATTTTTCATTTTTGTTTTTATTACCTAGTGTAGGTTAGAAAATTTTCGTTTTTGCTTTTATTACCTAGGGTAGGTAAAAAAAAAAATTCTTTTTTGTTTATTACCATGCATAGGTAAAAAAATTTCGTTTTTGCTTTTATTACCTAGGGTAGGTAAAAAAAATTCTTTTTTTGTTTATTACCATGCATAGGTAAAAAATTTTGTTCTTGCTTTTATTAACTAGGGTAGGTAAAAATTTATCGTTTTTACTTTTATTACCTAGGGTAGGTAAGAATTTTCTTATTTTTTGTTTATTACCATGCATAGGTAAAAAAATTCCGTTTTTTGCTTTTTATTACTTAGGGTAGGTAAAAAAATTTCTTTTTTTGTTTATTACCATGCATAGGTAAAAAAATTTCGTTTTTGCTTTTATTACCTAGGGTAGGTAAATTTTTTTCTTTTTTTGTTTATTACCATGCATAGGTAAAAAAAAATTGTTTTTGCTTTTATTACCTAGGGTAGGTAAAAATTTTCCTTTTTTTTTTTATTACCATGCATAGGTAAAAAAAATTCGTTTTTGCTTTTATTACCTAGGGTAGGTAAAAAAAATTCTTTTTTTGTTTATTACCATGCATAGGTAAAAAAATTTCGTTTTTGCTTTTATTTCTAGCATGTTGTGCTAATTTTTATTTTTTTATATGTTTTCTTTTTAGGTTAAGCTTCTTTATGCTCGGCATAGGTGGACGATGACCATTCAAAAGTGTGGAAAGTACTTTCTGATGATGATTGGAAATTACTTTAGACCATTGGTTTAGACGATTATGGGCGATTAGGCACCATCCGAGCTAATGAGGATCTCCTTTCGGCACTTGTTGAGCATTGGGATACAGACAGGGGCACATTTCAACTCCCAATAAGGGAGCTGACTATCACTCTCGAGGATATATATCGTATATTCTGTGTTCCTATCGAGGGTCCTACCATTCGAGTTGGTCTCGAAAAAAGGGAGGCTTTATTCCCTCTACTCGGTGAGATGTGGGGCATTGATTACAGCAGGGGCAACATTATGTATTTGGATCTCTTTACAACTGGTATCTTGGGTGCATTACTTGTCTTCATGATGTACATATTGAGCAACATGGTGTTGCCTAATTCCATGGGATCGAGGATGACGTGGAACCAGGTGCCTACTGTTCTGGATTTGATAGTTGATCCTCATCGATTAGCCTGGGCTCCTGCTCTTCTCTACAAGGTTTACAATGAGCTCTATGAGGTGAAGAGGTGTGGGCGTAAGGACCTGGGTTGTAGTTTATTACTCCATATTTGGTGTTGGGAGCATATTATCATTGGTTGTCCAGTTGGTTTGCCTTGTGGCGTGGATGCCACCTCTCCCCAGGCATACAGATGGTTACTCAGTAAGGAGGTCAGTCAATCTGTTATGAGTGCTTCAAATTTCAAAGGTATCTTGAGTTCTCTAGACTAGGGACTTGATGTGCTGGTAGCCTTGGAGGGGTTTGGAATGGGTTACAGATGTAGTAGAGCTTCATCGCGTTAGGCAGGGATGATGGGTTGTTGGCACCCATTTGAGGGATATGGATTTTATCCAGTTCTCTCATGTACTGCAGCAGTTGGGCTTGTTCAAGATGTTTTTGATGTGCCTATTACATACAGGTGGTGGGATGATGAATTGGAGTTACCTATTGCTCCTGACTTTTGGTGAGTCGATGATCCTGTTGATGACTCTGACTTGGAGGTGCTTGACTTGGATGATGTTGGCACGACTACTAAGTATGATGCATGGTTTGCAAGTCAGCCTTTATGGACTTCTAATGTCATTGTAGATGATGATAGGAGTGGTTACGATGTAGATGTGGGTGCATGGTTTCCTTGGTCGATGAATTTCTAGTGTGGTAGCTCTTCGAGAGCTGACACGGGTATGAATGTTCAGCAGCCTAAGGAGGGTGGTGGCGATGATGATGAGGGTGCACCTCCTCGACGGTCAGAGGAGTGGGGGATTCTCTAGGCTGAGTGAGATAGCCTAGATTTGAAGCTGGGTTGAGTGAAGGCTGAGTTAGCATGGTATTAGGGTGAGGTGACTCATCTTCAAGCTGAGGTGGATGGGTTATGGGTTGGACCTAGCAGCGTTGCTTTAGCTGCTAAGGATGCAGATATCACCAAACTTAGCGGTGAGATTACCCATTTATAGGGTGATCTTTTTTTATTGTATTTAGGTTCTAGAGGTGATGATTCTACTTCGACTATTGTGTCTCTACGAGCAGAGATTTCTTAGAGGGTCGCTCGCCATAGTGCTAATTTGAGGAGCCTACATAAGCAGGCTATCTACATCGATATGTTGGAGAATATTCTTCATGAGCATCATATTCCTTTACCTATTCCTCCTTCATCATTTACTGCCATTGCTACCTAAGGTACTGAGACGAGTCACAGGGCTCATTGTACTTCTAGCTCTCACGGGGCTTCTACAGTGTAGGGTCCATGGAGGGATCCTATTGGCACTAGCTAGTTGTTGTATTGCCTTATTTTTGTTTTTTGCATATTTTATCTTAGTATGAGCCTCAGTGCTCCGATGTATACTACCTTCGGGCATTTTGTACTTTGTAGAATTTTGTATTTATATATATATATATATATACATGGCATTTATTTCGGTATTCACATGTGTTATTTGTATATGTATTCTTCTTGTTTATGCTTTGCAATGTTTATATAATGCAATCTAATATTTCTATGTTATTGCTATGATAATGAATGAAATTGAACTTCTAAAATGCATTTTATTTTTATTCATGTAACTAAATGATGGTATGCATGTTGCTCATGTAATCTTTTTTAGCTCAGATTATTTGACCTTTACTCATTCATATTTGCAATTGGGGTTATCCCACTTGATTATTCTTTGTGGTGATTATGTGGTATGTATACATAGTATGTGGATGGTGATATGGATTATGATTTGGTTTTTGATATGTAACTGAAAGTATTCTCAAATAATCAAAGAACCTAGTAATGTTAACCATTTTTCTTGATGTTATCTTACCTTCTTTAGGACCATATTGTGTGTAAATGAATTTCATTTACTAAATTTTGTGTGTCGATGACCCTAAGAAATCCATATTTAGTGCATGTGATTGTGATATTTACTGCCCCATATTGAGTAATTTTGGACGATACCTTTTTGGGTTTCCCTTTTGGCTAGCTTACTCGTATGTGCGTTCAGAAATATCTTTCTTGAGAGAGAGACATGTCGCCCTGCATGAGTTTAATCCACTGCCAGTCAAGCATCTATAGCCTCGGTGGAGGCTCATTCCATAGTCCAATTATTTTATCTTTAAGCCTTTGTGATGACTACTTAACTTTTTGAGGGGAACATAGTACGATCTTTTCAACTTTAGAGATCTGTGGTGTGTGTTGTTAATTATTTTTGTATAGAGTTTTTGGGAATCGGATTCTCAACCGAAGTATGATGAGAATGTGACCCTATCCTTACTACTCTACATATATTTATATTTTTTGTTTCACTGTGGTAGTGGTGATAACCATTGTTCTTGTTTTTTGACTATGTGGCATTCTAGGGTAAGCAAAGAATTTTACTTTTTTCGCTTTGAGGTTTACCCAAATTGGCGTTATCTTTCTATCATTCAAGATGTTTTAATATTTGTAAAAGTGTATTTGGTTCCAGATTGCTTTTGGGTCAATCTACCATACTCAAGATTTTCTTAATGTGGTGAAAGTGCTTTGGTCCTAAAGAAAATTGGACACTTCATGAAGTTTGGTTTTTCACTAGACATTTTTGATTGACTGCAAATTGTATGATGTATCATATATGATGTGTATGATTTGTGAGTTTTAAAGAATCTTTAGTTTAATACCCCCAAATCTTGGAACTTGTTTTCTTGGTCTTATCTTCACCACTATTAAATATTACTAAGCAAGGTATGGGATGGATGCAACTATATATATATATATATATATATATATATATATATATATATATATATATATTGTGTATGAACATATAATTGAAATGCAAATGCAATATAAAAAATGTAATTAAAAATATGTTTATTTACAATGTGAATGCATGCAATGTTGTAAAATGAAATATTTTGTTTATTATTATTATTTTTTTTAGCCATGTACATATATACATATATGACAAGTCATTGTATGCATAAAATGCCTTTAGGTGCATAATTTTCAGTGGTTCTGGTTCTAATTTCCCTTCTAAATTGGAAAGTTTGTACATTCCTTGTCGCAAATTTTGCTTTACTATATATGGGCCCAACCAATTTGCTGTAAATTTATCCCTTAAGTGCAGTAAAGCATTGGTATTTTGTTGATTTTCTTTGAACACTAGGTCCTCCACTTGAAATTCGTGAGGATGGACTTTTGCGTTGTAAGCACGCTTGACTCTATATTGATATACTCATAAATGTTCTAGAGCATTTATACATTTCTCATAAATAATTGTCAATTGGTCAAGACGCTCCTGTCTAGTTGTATCATCATCCATGAATTCTTGTATCTCGATTTACAAGGATGGTATCTCGAGCTCTAATGGTAATATCATTTCTGCACCATAAACTAGTGAAAATGGCGTTTCTCCCATTGGTGTTCTTATGCTTGTTGTCTAAGCCCATAGTGCTAAAGGGAGGTGAGTATGCCAATCTCGATGATTATCTTTTAAAAATTTCATGAGAATAGATATGACTTTCTTGTTGGTTGCTTCAGCTTGCCTGTTTGCTTGTGGGTAATAAGGTGTTGAGAAACTGTGTAGAATTTTCAATTTGTTGCAAAATGCTCTAACATCCTTATTCTTAAATGACTTTACATTATAAAAAATTATTTTTGAGGGTATTCCAAAATGACAGATAATATGTTGAAGTATAAACTTCGTTATTCAAGGTCCAGTCATAGTTGTCATTGGAATTGCTTCCACCCATTTTGTAAAGTATTATGTAGTGGTTATGATGAATTTATGTTGTCCTGATGAAGCAGGTGTTGTTTTACCAATTAATTCAAGGCCTCATTGTGAAAAGGGCCACAAAATTTGAATGGGTTGCAAATTTTGTGATGGCACATGGGTCAAGTTTGCATGATGTTGGCACTTTTGGCATCTTTTGACGTATTTGCAACAGTTATTCTTAATTTTTGGCCAATACTATCCCATGTGCAATATGCTTTTTGCAATTGTCATTCCGCTGAAGTGACCACTGCAGGTACCATCATGGGCTTCTGATATTTCTTTTTCTGCTTCAATTGGATTTAAACATCGTAGTAATATTCCATCATAACCATGTTTATATAATACATCTCCAAGTAAAGTGAAATGGATGGCTCTTTGTTTAAATGTTCTTTTTGTAGTTTGTGTCATTTCTATTGGTAGTGTGCCTAACTTGAGAAAGTCTTTTATCTCATCAAGGTAATAATTGTAAGGTTCAACATGTATCAAACAAACATTCTTCTCACCTATAGATTCTGCTCTTTTAATTGATGGTTTGGACACTGTCGTTATGATTAATGGTTGCAATTCTCCATGTTCATTTTTAGGGATGAGAGATCCCAAGGAAGCCATTGCATTCACAAATCTATTTGTCGATCGTGGCAAGTTACTAATTTCATACCAGTCAAATTTTCCTAGCAACTATATTGCTACTTCATGGTATTTATTTAAGATTGGTTCTTTACATTGGTATTCTCCTTTTATTTTGTAGACAACCAATTGAGAATCATCAAAAATGCTTAATCATTTTATTCCCATTGTTATAGCTAAATGAAGACCTAGTATTAAGGCTTCATACTCTGCATTATTGTTAGTGCATGTGAATTCAAGTTTGAATGATAAGGGAATGGGTATTCCCTCAGGTGTGTAAAATACAACTCCTACACCTTGCCCTTTTTTGCACTTGGATCAATCAAAGAACATTGTCATATCTACTTCATCCTCAGGTGAAACCACTTCTTGTTCTATGACAAAAAATACTGAATCGTCGGGAAGCTCAATTATCAATGGTCTATCATTGTGTAGTGGAGCTTTCGCTAATTGATCAACTATCAATTATTAATGGTCTATCTATCGAGGTCAAATTTTGTTAAAAGCATTATCTATTTAGCAGTGTGGGTGTTGTTGTAAGTGCGAGTCATCATGTATCGTAGAGGGTTTTCTCTAGCTATAACATAGGTGGTATTGCTTAGCATGTAATGTCTAAGTTTCTTAGTGGCAAAAACCACTGCTAAACATAACTTTTTGACGTAAGTATATCTTGTTTCGTAACTTACCAATGTTCGACTGATGTAATAAACTATTTGCTCTTTATTTTTCTCATTCTTTTGTGCAAGCATTGTCCCTAAAGCAAAATCCGTTGCAAAAATGTATAGGTGAAATGGGACTCCTATTTTAGGTGGTGTAAGAACTTGCAGTGAGGACAGATATTTCTTTATATCATAAAATACCTCCTGACATTTAGTTGTCCAAGAAAATTGTTAGCATACTTTAGCTATTTGTTAGTTGTTAATTATTATTTAGCAACTGGTTATTATAGTTACAGCAGCATCCTGTTGAGATGCGCCCAACCCGGGCTAATCCAGGAATGTAGTTTGTACTCCTGTGTTATTTAAACACACCCAGCAATAATATTTGTTAGTCCGCATTTCTAACATGGCATCAGAGCCAGATTGTAGGTAGCAGCGAGAATCCGAGGCTGAAGGCAGAAGCTGGTTGCAAGGAGTGCTATTTTTTTTTCCCTGAAGGTTGCTGGAACAGGTTGCATTGTGTGTTTTTTTTTAATTCACGCAATCGCGTGATTTTAATAAAAAAAATATATATATACGCAGGACCCAGCCTGCGGCATCCCTTCTTTGGATGCAGACGTAGACTGAACGCAGCCGCGCAGGCTGCGTCCAGCCCCAGTGCGCAGGCTGTGACGCGGGAGCGTCCGCGTAGGCTACGTCCAGCCCCAGCGTGCAGGCTGCGACGCAGGAGCGTCCGTGCAGTCCAGCCCTGCGCTCAGGCTACAACGGCGACACGGGAGCATCCGCGCAGTCCAGCCCTATGCTCAGGCTGTGATGAACGCAGTCGTGCAGTCCAGTCCCAGCACGCAGGTTGCGACGAACGCAGCCGCACAGGCAGGAGGGACGAGAAAAAAAAATAAAAAATAAATTGCCCCCCTCCCCATTGAACGCGCTGCGTCGCGGGAGGTTTTACAAAAAAAAAAAATTGAATTCCCCCCCCCCATTGATGGGAGTTTTAAAAAAAAAAAAGAGATTCCCTCCCTCCCCCAGGCTGAACGCGCAGGGACGTCCAGAAAAAAAAGGAAAACGTCTGCGGAGGAAGAAGCCGTGACGCGCAGCAACAGGACGCTGCGGAGAGGGCTCGGGAAGCAGAAAGCAGGGTTGAAAAAGGAGGGGCTCTACTGATCCTTTCGGATCAGCCCGCTGGCTCACATGGTCGTGAGCCGTGCGGTAAGGCTCTGGGAGCCTGCAGGTCGGGGGTTCAAATCCCGCCGACTCCCCTCTAAGGTATAATTTTTTTTTTGCAAAGGTTTTTTAATTATTATTTTTTAGTTAAAATTTTTAATTTTAATTTATTTTTTATAGTTTTTAAAACTTTATAAATTAAAATTTATTTTTTAATTTATTTTTTTCATAAGTTTTTAAAACTATATAAATTAAAATTATTTATTTTAACTTTAAATATATAATAATTATTAAAATGCTTTGTTAAAGAGATTTTTTTTAAGGGGGGATATTTTTTCAAAAAATCAAAGGGGGAATGTGAGTAATTTTCTGAAAAAGCAATTTTGCGAATTGTAAAAGGTGCATTTTCGGCTGTGACCGACACCTTGTGGGTTAATTCTTGTGGGCACTTTTTATGTTGTATGTTGCATATTTCTTTTTTTTTGCACTACTTAATTAAAAGTTAAAAAAAATCAAATACACTCCCTAAGTCCCTGGAATAATTAAAACCTATCCGTGCAATTTATTGCACTGCAGCGTTCGGTATTTGTGATATCTCTGGCCAGCACTTACAGGTAAAGCTATCATGATTGGGCTACTGTATCCACCACCTAATATAGCTGCTACAATGACGTCTGAGCTTGTTCTCTATAAATCGTCGGGGAGAGATAAGTTAGCCATTTTTGCATTTTTTTACTCCATCCACTACCCTTAATCGTTCTTGTGTTTAGGCGTAAATCCTGACGAAGTATTCTTCATAGTGTTTAGGGGAAGTTACACCCCACGCATGAGAATAATCTTCTATGGTAGGTGCCATCAACAAGGCGATTCCCTTTCAGTACCGCTTATGTTCCACATATCGTATGATCTCTAAAACTCACCTATAGTCTCCCTCACGTAAGGGCGGGTGATTTTTGTTGATATTTCTAAATACCTATAGTTTCCCTCACGTAAGGGCGAGTATTTTGTACGGTATAACGGCCTAGAAAAAGGTATATCGAAAGGGGGACCAATTGGTGATATAAGGAACCTTCACTATGGTCGTTGTTGCAAAGTTGATTGATCCTCATCAGTTATTGAAAGGTCCAAATTATACACCATGGAAACATAAGATGAAGGCAATTCTCCAAATGGAAGATTTGTGGGATATTGTTACTGGAGCAACAACTAGGCCTTCACCAACAGCAGGATCCACAGGTCCTTTCGCAGATCAGATAGCTTTTGACAAGAAAGACAGTCGAGCAAAGGTGCTCATTTTGTTTGCTGTTTTAGATGAAGTGCAACCTCATATAGCTGACAAATCAAGTGGTAAAGAGGCATGGGATGCCATTAGAACCATCTATGAGGGAAAGAATGATTCAACCATTCTTCATCTTCAACAACAACTTCATAACCTGATTTTGAGACAGGGTGAAACAGTTGAACTCTTTATGTGCAGAGTGTCTGAATTGAAAGAGAAATTGAATTCTTTGGGAGATACTGTGGACGAAAAGCTTCTCATTTCACTTGTGATGAGAGATTTACCTTCTTCATTTGATATGTTGATAACCTCCATCCATGTGTCTCAACGACAAATTACCTACATCGAGTTGGTCAATTTGCTTCAACAATAGGAGGCACGCCCACTTCACAAGGATGATTCTTCCAATACAGCCCTATACACCAACAGGCAGGGTTCTAGGAAGAAAGGTAATGGGAAAAAAGGAGGCAACTTTTAGAAAGGAGGAAATTCTCAATAGGATACGAAAGGAAAAGGCAAACAACCTCAACAGAAGAAGATGTGGTGCAATATCTGTGAGAAAGACAACCATGACACCAACAGGTGTTGGCATAAGAACAAGCAGAAAGGCCAAAAAAAACCACAAAATAAAAACAAGCAACCCTAGGTGAATGTTGCTATTGAAGAATTTAACTCAGATTCTGAATGGGCACACAAGGTGCTCATGACTACCACAGATTCCACACAGAGGGATCCCATTTGGTATGTCGATTCTGGAGCTAGCAAACATATGACTAACGATAGATCGTGGTTTGAATCATTTGTGGCCAAAGAGGGAAAACCTGTCACCATTGCTGATGATAAAACCTACAGGGTTCAGGGAGAGGGAACAGTTTCAGTCACTCTTCCTGATGGCAAGTGTCAGATTGACAAAGTCCTCTATGTTTCGGGATTAGCTAACAATTTGCTGTCAGTCACACAAATCCTGGATAGAAATATGGTTGTCAACTTTGGTGTTGAGAATGGAAATAAGTGTTGTACTATTACCAGGAAGGGTAAGCAGATTGCAACAGCTTCATATAAGCACGACTTATTTGCACTAGATGCTATCTCTACTCCACATGTTGCCATGACTTTCTCTACCAAGGAGGAAACTTCCCTATGGCACGGGAGATATGGGCATCTTAGTTACGGCTACTTACTTGAGCTCGGTAAGTATGAGATGGTAAAGGGTCTTCCTTCCCTTTCCGCCACATTGCCGGTGTGCTCCGATCGCTAGCGAGAAAGCGACATAAAGTACCATTTGAGAAGAGCTCAACAAGAGCACGAAAACCTCTGGAGTTAATTCACACCAATCTGTGCGGTCCTTTCACACCCAAAAGTTGTGGAGGGAAGAGGTACTTTCAGTTATTCATAGATGACTACTCACGAAAGATGTGGGTTTTCTTTCTCCAACTGAAATCTGAAGCTTTCGCATTCTTCCAGTAGTTCAAGAAATCCGTTGAGAAGGAGTCAGGAGCTTCTATTAAAACCCTCCACTCATATCGAGGGGGAGAGTTTACCTCTAATGATTTTTTTGCATTCTTAGATAAGCATGGAATCAGGAGACAGTTAACAACTGCCTATACTCCTCAGCAAAATGGATTTGCTGAGAGAAGGAACCGTTCTATCATGGAAATGGTTCATTGTATGCTCACATGAGCTACTCTTGGGCAACAATATTGGGCAGAAGCTGTCACCACTGCAGTGTATCTATTGAATAGGGCACCCACAAAGGCCCTAAAAGGAATGACTCCACAGGAAGCATGGATTGGTCGAAAACCCTCCATATCTCATCTTCGTATTTTTGGATGTCTCGCTTTCATGCACATACCGAAAGAGAAAAGGAAGAAGATAGATGAGAAAACACTGAGATGTGTTTTTCTTGGGTATGATGAGCACTCTAAAGGATATCGTTTGATAGATCCTTTGACCAATAAAATTCATGTTAGCAGAGATGTTGTCTTTGATGAAGCTTTCACATCACAGAGCACATCTAAAGTACACCTAGATCTTGTGGAATCTAAGGAAGAGAAGATTCCTTCGTCAACACAGACAGGAGGTCCTTCTACATCTTCTTCAAAACCACCGAAGAAGAATCCAAAATGGTGTACACATACAATCAGAGACGCAAATTTATCCACTCCTCCCAATTTGAACTTGAATAGACCTCGTACACGCAGTATGGCTCAAAAGGAAAAAGAAGCCAAAGAAACTGGTGAGGTTGATGATCTTTGTCAATCTTTTGAGGAACTTTCTGTAACTCCAAGTACATAAGTAGAGGATATGGATATTGATGATGACAGGGCATTCATGTCTACCATAGATGATCTTGAACCTGCATCTATCGCGATGGATACAGAGTATGGGTCTTTGATGAAAAATAAAACTTGGAAGCTTGTTGATCTGCCACATGGAAAGAAACCCATTGGCTGCAAATGGGTATATAAATTCAAGTACAAGGCAGATGGAAAAATTGATAAGCATAAGGCCCGTCTTGTTGCAAAGGGCTATGCTCAAAAGGAAGGCATTGACTACGAGGAAACTTTTGCACCTACTTCTCGGATGACCACAATTCAGGTTATGTGTGCTATGGCAGCACAATATGGGTGGAAAATTCACCAGATGGATGTCAAAAGTGCCTTTATAAATGGTGATCTCCAAGAAGAAGTCTACATGACTCAGCCAGAAGGATTTGAAGTGGAAGGCCAAGAGCAGAAGGTTTGCAAATTGGTCAAATCCTTATATGGTCTGAAACAAGCTCCTCGAGCTTGGTATATAAAAATGGACAATCACCTTATGCAGCATGGATTTAAGAGATGTCCGTCAGATGCAAACCTCTATTTCAATAAATAGGGTTCTGAGATAGTGTTGCTTGTACTCTATGTGGATGATCTACTCATTACAGGGAGTTCAGAAACTATGATCTCTACTGTCAAAAGAAACTTGTGCAAATATTTTGAGATGACAGATCTCGGACTTCTCCATTAATGTCTTGGTCTGGAATTCAGCCAGAAGGAGCACACCATCAAAGTGTCTCAGAAAAAATATGCCAAGACATTGCTGGAAAA
The DNA here is from genome assembly GCA_028583015.1 of Wollemia nobilis. NCBI lineage: Eukaryota > Viridiplantae > Streptophyta > Pinopsida > Araucariales > Araucariaceae > Wollemia > Wollemia nobilis. The sequence continues at coordinate 6,824,017 of JAQPPZ010001808.1, forward strand.
ATATCGCATGACTGATTGCAAGCCAATGGCAACTTCGATGGAGAATGGACTTCAGTTATCACGATATGATGATTCACCTCGGGTAGATGGTACTCTCTATTGACGAGTTGATTGGGAGTCTCATATATCCGACCAATACTAGGCCAGATCTCGTATTTGCTTGCAACTATCTTTCGAGGTTCATGCAGGAGCCTAAGACCACTCATTGGAAAGCAGCAAAACGTGTTCTTCACTATGTTCGTGGTACTATGGAATATGGCCTAGAATACAAGAGGAACAACAAATTCTTCTTGCAAGGATACACGGACTCCGACTATGCCGGATCATTTGATGATCGCAAGTCAACTTCTAGATACATTTTTCATCTGGGATCCGGTCCTGTCTCTTGGCATAGCAAGAAGCAACATGTGGTTGCTATTTCATCAACAGAGGCAGAGTATCACGCCGCACGTGAAGCTGTGTGCGAAGTGATATGGTTGCGTCGCATTCGGACAAGTATGGGCCATCCATCAAAATCTCCAATACACTTGTTTTGCGACAATCAAGGTGTTCTGAACCTCGTCAAGAATCCAGTCCATCATGAAAGAACAAAGCACATTGACACACAATGTCATTTCATTCGAGATGAAGTTCCAAAGCATCGAATTCAGCTTCAGCACATTCCCACCGATGCTCAAGTTGCAGACATTTTCACTAAGGCACTTGGACGTGTCAAATTTGAATTGTTTCGTAGCTCTCTTTGTATTGCAAAATGATGTAAGGGGATGTTAGTATAGCTATTAGTTATTACATTACCCAAATAATGTAATAAATGGGGATGTTAGCGTACTTTAGCTATTTGTTAGTTGTTAATTATTATTTAGAAACTGGTTATTATAGTTGCAGCGGCATCCTGTTGAGATGCACCCAACCCGGGCTAATCCAGGAATGCAGTTTGTACTCCTGTGTTATTTAAACACACCCAGCAATAATATTTGTTAGTCCGCATTTCTAACAAAAATATCACTCCTTTTTGTAACAGGCAGTTAAAAGACCTTCATTTATCTGAGAGTTGCACGATGAATCGCCGAATAGATTAAAATTTTTCTTGTAAGCTTCGCAACTCTTTCAAGTTTTTGGGATGTGACATTTCTAATATTGCTTTTACCTTGCCTGGGTCTACCTCAATGCCTCACTTGGAAATAATGAATCCTAGAAGTTTTCTTGATGTGACACCAAATACACACTTCTTAGGATTTAACCTTACCTTATGTTCTATCAATCGATCAAATACTTTTTCTGGCACATCTATGTGTTCAAGACGTGTTTTTGATTTAGCAATATGATCATCTACATAATATTCAATTATCTTATGCATATAATCATGAAATATGTATGTCATGGCACGCTGATATGTAGCTCCTGCATCCTTTAACCCAAAAGGCATCACTCTGTAGCAAAATTTTCCCCAAGGCATTGTAAATGTTGTTTTATATTGATCTTTGAGATTAATCTGAATTTGGTTGTATCCGAAGAAACCATCCATTAAGGAAAGCATTTCATGACCAGCATATGAGTCTATTAATTGATCAATATTCAACAAAGGAAAATCATCCTTGGGACACGCTTTATTTAAATCTCAAAAATCAATGCATACACGTATCCCCCCATTCGATTTGTGAACGGGCACCATGTTTGAAAGCCATTCAGGACAATTGATTGGTACTATGAAGTGTACATTCAATAAATTTTGTAGTTCTTTCATATTTTATGTGACTTTTTGATGGACCTTCCTAAGCTTCTGCTTGAACAGCTCGGCATCATGTGTTAGCATAAGTTTGTGTACTACCAAGTCCAGATCTAAGCCAGGCATGTCTCTATAGGACCATGCGAACACTTCCTTATTTTTTATAAGAATGTTTATGATGTGTTCTTTTTCTTCTACGAATAATTATTTTGCTATTTTGATAATCTGTGGAGCATCTGCGTCTTCACTAAGGTTCACATCTATAGACTCTTCTATTAGCATGTGAGAACCTTCCTCTAGCTAATGTGGAGTTGGGATGAAGTGGATATCATTGGCCACATTTTTAAATGTGTCTAGGGTTTCCCCCTCTATCTCGGTTTGAAAAACTAAATTGTTTGATGATGAAGGTTGTTGTGGAATATAAGTGTTTGAAGCATGCAACAACTCTTCGGATAGGATGAATTCGACAGTGGATGGCGGGGATGAAATCTTGTCCATGGCTATGAGACTAGTGTTGATATGGATCGATTTTGTCTCATCATATGGATTGCAAAGTGAGGTGAGCAAATCAATAGAAATCATGTTGCATTTATGGAAATGAGGTGACTGCGATTCAATAATTGATGACTCATATTCTCTAGGTTGCAACTGACCTAATGTGTGTGATTGATTTTGTTGTATGCTTTGCCAATGTGATGGAGGTGATTCTAGTTCAGGATCCTCCTGCTCTTTTTTTAGCCAAAAAAGTGCAAGATCTATTGGAAACTTCTTTTGATACTAGTTATCTCTTTGCATGGTTTCTCCATATATTATCTCTTCTTCTTCTTGATTAAGCCATTGAGGACATGCTTTAGCTTGGAGCATTTTCTTGGCTTGTATCTCAAGAGCATGGTTGATGAAAATTATTTCAGTTTCATCGTCATCACTGTCACTCATCTAGAAGCCATTAGCATTTGTATGAGGTCCTAGTATTAGTGGCTCAAGGTCTTGCCTAAGGTATGCCATCTCAGTAGGGTCTTCATAATCTGCTTCTCATTGTAAGGCTTGCTCTTGAGGGTAAAAATTATAGATTTGGTATCTAATTTCTATTTGTTCATCCTCATCATTAGGTTCATTTTCATAATTAGGTTCATCCTCATCATCGCTATTTTCCTCCTCTTGTTCGCATTCTATGTCAAGTTCTTGGAAAGCTTGATTAAGCGAAGAGCTTGCGATGGAAGGTTTATAGCCTATACCGGAGCGGTCACTTGGCTCTCTATATTCTGGTTCAATAATGTGGTGAGGACCTTGTTCATGTCTTCCAAGTCCATATCCTTGCCAACTAACCCTTCAAAAATATCTAACTGGGAAACTTGGGTTCGATAGATAATCAATGTTTTCATTAAACTCTTGTAAAGAGTTTTCACTTTGAGGAGGTGGGTCCGATGAAGAATCCATCCCTCCATATATTAAATTGATTGCATTTATTTGAGAACCCATTCTATATATATCACCAATAGCTAAAGGTGGGTCGTGAGGATGACCGTAATCTTTGACTAACTCAATAGGTGGTGTAACTATGACACTTTCAATAATGTACTCACCAATACTTGGATTGGCGAGATGTACTACAACTCTAGATGGTTGTGTGGCTAATGGCTCGGCAGATGAAGAGGGTTCTTGAGCATTAGCTCTTGGCTCTGCTGGCGATGGTGGATTATCTCTAATAGGTGGCCCTATTTGTGAGACTACGAGTTCTAATGACTGTGAAGTAGTGGTTGATGATGTGGGTTGTGATTTGAATGTGAATGGTGGCTTTGAATCTAGAAGTGTACTAGATGGATTTGGCAATTTATTAGCATGATGGGTGGGTGTAATTTGAAAATGAAATGCAGTGTTTGAAAGATGCACTGAGCTAACACTTTTGGATGCAAAATTTGGGTCAACTATAGGCAACTCTTTTGGAATGGATGCTTTTTATTATGTGGTGTTGTATGGAATGGTTCTAATGCCTAGTGGTTGGATGGTTAGATGTGTTTATGGAAGCAATGGCTCATATGGATTTGAAATAAAGTTGCAGTATTTGAAATGTTTAGTGTCAGTTAGTATGCAATGTACCTTGCCTTCATGCACATATTTTAAGCATTGATGCAATGTTGAAGGCACACACTTCATTTCCCTAATCCAAGGGCATCCAAGAAGTATGTTATATTGCATTTCCCCTTCCAATATGTGAAAGAGAACATGTATTGTTTTCACCCCCACGGTGATGAGAAGAACAACATTCCCTACAATTGAGCATAAAGCATCATTAAAGTCCCTAAGAGTGAATGTGAATGTTATGATGTGAGATGATGGAACATTGAGCTTCATCATGGCAGGTGTGGTAATGAGGTTGATTGAAGAACCGGTATCAATAAGCACTCTCTTGAAGGGTTTTCTATCAATGTGAGCTACTATGTGCAATGGTGGATCAGGTGAATCTATTAATATTTGTTTTTCCTCAAAGTCATAGAATACTATTGAGGGTTCCATGAACTTTTGCACACTACCCAAAAAGGAATTGAATGCATTGGGGTCTTCTGATTGTACTTGAATAGACTTTAAAATTTCCATCAATGCTTCCCTGTGAGGTGTTGGGTATTGTATTAGTTCATAAATTGACAATTTTGTTGAAGCCATTTTCAAATTCTGTGTTAACCGGTTGTTCAATGTAACAATAGGGTATTTGTGGAAAGGTGGTGGTGGCCCACTCGATCCAATTTGTATGGGCACATTAGTTGGTGATGTTGTCAGAGCCTAAGTTATACGATTAGCTTGCCTTTGTCCATGGGTAACTATACTGATAGCCCCTATAAAATCTTGTGGTAGTTGAGACACATAAATAACTAGATTGGGAGGAACTGTAGAAGTTGATGCTCTCGTCAGTTGTTGATTTGCCTCTTGATGTGGCAAAGGTGTATGATATATGCCTAGGTTTTGGTTATTTTGGGCTAGTGGGTTGTCAACTTTGATTGTACCCGCTTCCAATAAATCTTGCACAATTCCTTTAAATCCATGACAACCTTCAATATCATGTCCTCTTTGTCTATGATAGATGCAAAAGAGGTGTTCTTTGTAACCTTTTTTCTTTGGTTTGTTGGGATAATCAGGTTTCATTTTTGGCAAATTTAAAAGTTTTCTCGCACACAAATTCTGACATACTAATGAATATGGCTCTTGTAATGGTGTGTAATTTATTTTTGGCTTAAAATGATGTTGTTGCCTTTTTGTAGGTTGTGTTTGATTTTATGCCTGTTGTGGGGGTGGAACCACTTGATAATTCAATTGTTGCAGTTGTTTTTGTTGTTGGGGTTGTTGGATTTGTGTTTGAGTCGGTTGATTTGACTATGGTTGGCTCAAAACTATTTGATTAAGATGTGCATTCTTGTACTAAACATGGTTATTCCCATTTTGATTCTTATTGTGTCACTCTTTCTTCTTAGGCTTAATCTTGCCTTCTTGAATTTTGATTTATTCAATCATTTTTGCTTGGGTGAGTGTCTCATCGAATGTTTTATATTGTTGTAGTTGTAGCAATGAAGAGATGGGTCTACCAAAAATCTTCATGAACATTCATATTATATCTGACATAGGGAGTGAAAATGGTAACTTGATCATGTTTGATCTCCATCTATTGCCAAATTCAGACTTATTCATCATCATATTGTTTTATATAAATCAAATCAGTCAATGTTGTTTGTTTTCTAACTTTTAGGGAAAATCTTTCCAGTAATTGGTCCGCTAGTCGTTCAAAGGTAAAAATACTTTGATGTGGCAAGTGGTTGTATCAGTCTTGGGCTTCTCCTCCTAATATTTGAGGAAATGTATGTAATAGCAATGCATCGTTGCTTTTGATTTTGAAGCATGCATTCACAAATCTTGTTATATGCTCATGGTAATCCTCTTTCTATTTAAATTCGAGCTTCGGTATTTGGAAATCCTGTGGATATGGTCGCTCTAGTACTGAAGCATGAATAGGGTGATTGAGTAGTTGACTTAAAGTTGGATTTTGGTATTGCAAACCTAGGGTTTGCATGGCAATACTATCAATCTGACTCTATAGAAACTGGTATCTAGGATCATCTATAGTACTGACACTCGAATGTACTTGATGCTATTGGTAATGAGGTGGATTGTATGTAGGTTGGGGGTGATAAGGCATGGGTGGTGAAAATGTGTTATGGTATGGATGTTGAGGGATGTTATGATATGGATGGGGTGATGGAGGTATGATATTATGTTGACCTAATACATTAGCATATGGGTGTGGTGGTTGATTATGAACCACAGTGGTATAGGGAGGACACATTACCCAATATGTATCTTGGATAAAGGCAATATGTTGATGAGATGTAGGTGGAATATTTTACTCAATCCCTTGCAAATTTTGGTTAGTTTCAGGGTTCATGCTATGGTTAGCATTGGCTAAAATCATTTGCTGCAACTGTAAGAAAGTTTGTTGCATAGCAAGTGCACTTGACGTAGGGACTGCAACCTGTGATGTGGTGGATTTATTTGGTTGTATAACAACCATGGTAGTGGAGGTATATGGGGGGTAAGTAGCAAAGGGTATCGCTACTGACTGTGGAATGGTATGAGACGTATGTCCTACAAGTGTGAATGGAGGAATGGATGTTGGGGCTTGAGAAATAATAGGAATTGTTTCATACAAGGGATTAGTAGTAATGGTCATTTTTTGTGGTAATATGGAGGGGAATTTGGTTGGATGACAATGGTTGATTGGCCAATACTACAGTAGCAAACTCAAATATAGGATTGGTGAAAATCTATTTCAACTATTGTGGATAGGTGAATATGAATTCTTGTTGTGATGAAGGTATGACACATGATGGGATGGAGAGTGGTGGTAATAATGGGAAGACCATTCCAGATGCATTCAAGTACATTCCAACAGTGTCCATATCTATCATGGTGACCTGACTATCTATCGTTGTAGGAGGTTCACTCCTAGGTGTCTCAGGTATGGTTGTGTGAGTAGCTCTATGCATAATATCTATGTCCATGTCAGGGTATTACTAGAAGGCCCTACATTAAGACTTTGGGACATAAAAATGGGCATACCTACTTGTCCCACCATCGAAGTGTGAGGGACATTTCCAGAATTGGATGCCATAGGGGAAGACCACTAACTTATGTTTGACACTAGTTTCATAGCTTGATTACGAGTCACTACCATACACTACTATGTGGTAATATGTGAAGTGAGACTATCTTTGCAAGTAAAGTGAAAATACAATGCAATAAAACATACAAAACAAACAAACACACAATTTTTTTTATGTTAGATTTTTGTATTTTTTTTTTTGAAATTTGTTTGAAAAATGCAAAAGACGTGTGCTCAATGTTTTGCCCTAAATGAATCTAGGATTTCACCTATATACTCGCAGCTCGAAAACCTGGATATGAACTCCAGGTTACATAATCCCACCTATAATATGTGGTAATGAAGTCCACACATGGCCAAGGATCACAGGTCCTGCCAATTCCTCACCCAATTTGCCCGCAATCTGTAATACACCTCTCCGAAGAGAGATGCATGCTATCACCCACAGGTTATGATGGATCTTGGAATTGGCCTTGGTTAAGAATAGGGTACAATATTTGTGGTTCAGTGATGAAATCCAAACCCGACGGTGATGAAATCCAACCATTTTCCAAGGTTTATGTGAGTGTGTGGTGGTTTTGTTTAACTAGGGTGTTATGCAAAGTTACTATGCAATTTTTTTTCAATGACCTAAATGTAGAAAAGCAAAAAATAGAGAACAAAAAATAGTAGATCAAGGGTAAAAATACCAATTTTAGATCAAATTTAATTAGCTTCTATTTAACAGGGCTAACCGCGGGTGCGCGGTTAGTTCTGGTAAACCACAAGTACACGGTTTGCCAATCGCACATCTGCATTTGGGATATCCCAACCATAGATGCAGGGGCATTTTCTATCAACAAAAATAGAATAACCTTATAGAACCAAACCTAAAATAAACACCTGAGATATTCCTAACCAGGTGAATGCAAGATGATCTATTTTCTACTATGCAAATGCAGAGATTTTTTTTTATATGAATGCAAATTTTTTAAGTACTTTCTTCTACCTCTAAGACCTAAGTGCACACAAAGGCATATAGGAATATGACTCTTAATCTAGTTAAATGCAATCTAAACTGAAACTAAGACAAAATTTATACAGGAAGCACGAAGTACATACATGTGTTCCTTCTTGTTGTAAACCATCGGCCCACATTTTTGATGCAGCAACCACACTTCTACATTTTCTTAGGAAGAAACCGTGTGTCTACATTTTCTCCTATCAAGAACCATGTGCCTGTGTTTTCTCATACAGAAACGGTGTTTTCGTGTTTCCACAATAAATGATACGACCATAAGATTTTCTGAATGTATCGATTTTGGGTCGAATCTGTGCATGCTTTGAATCCCCAAAACCTGTAGGTGTAGACAGAGATTAGTCAACAAATTTAGTTAGCAATACAAAAAAATAGGACCTTTAGGGGGTCCCATCGTGATCACCATTTCTATAACCAAAGAACTGAACACAATTTATTTAAATAAAATTAGAGAGATAGAGAGAAGTAATTTTGCCAAAATGCCCCTTTGTGTATTAATGGTGATACAGTGTGTTACAAAAAGGATTTTTGAATTGCCCCAAGCATGTTGGGAGCAATGTTACAATGCTTCTTCTTGTCTATCTGATATCCAATGCTTTCATGGAGGAGGGGAGATCTTCCGGCTCTTTCGTAGGGTGTGGTGTTCTTCGTTCCTCTGTTACAGCTTCAAATGGGTGAGTGGGATTTGGTATCCAACAAGGGACCACTCCAGCTTTAGTAGCTTATCCAAAGTACCTGTTACTTGCACCCATACAAAACTAGTAAAGAGGATTAATAGCACCTGTATAGTAAAGAGGTAAATCCAATGCTAAGCATAAAACTATCACTGATATGTATATATATGAAAAGTAGATAACATAAAATATTTAATAAATACAAACCTTGCTCAACATTTTTAATTGCTTATCTCTGTCACTAAAAACCTGTTTGGGACTATAGAACCGTGAAAACGCGATTGCAAACTGGAAACCGCATACCTACGATTGTGAAACCATAGATGCGTGTTTTCAACTATAGAACCGTGGGCGGGCAGTTTTAGCTGATATGATAGGTTGCCTCGGGATGCATGCCAATGGTCATAATTGAGCTCATGCTCTTAGTTTCTCGTTGGTTCTGGGTGTATTCTGATAGCCTTTTGATATGCAAATTTAGCTCCCTTTTTTTGGTGGATTGATGGTGCCTTTATAGGCTTCCTAGGGCTTTGGAGGGGAATTTGAGATGGCAAGCCTGACTTACCAAGTGGCAAATCTAGACTGCCAAGTGGAAGGGGTAGTTACAGTGAGTCACCTAGTGTGGCTCACTTAACTGGGGTTATGTGGCTCCAAGTGGAGTGGGATGTGGGATGTTGTTTTATGTGAAGGGACAAGGGTACAACAACAAAGGATTTGTGGCATGGGTGTTGGAAATTTGTCTCATGTGCAAGTACAAATGGGACAGAAGTGGGTGAGATGTGGCAGGGATGTTGGGTGAGATGTCCAGGAGACATGTCCAATGGGTAGACAGGGTATCCTAGGGTGATTTTTCTAATTAAGTAAATTAGGAAAATATAATTATGTGTAAGATTTTATGTCCCTAAGTTAGAACTTAGGCATATATCTTTATTATGCAGAATTTTATGGTGAGGTGGTGAATGTGAACTAAAGGGCGCTAGATTTTGGTGTCTACACCATCCATTGGCTCAAATCCCACAAACCTTGTTCTTGGTCAAGGTTGGCTCTAAGATCTGACGTATCTTGGAAAATTTGCATGTACTTCTCTTTGGAGGGTATAACTCTAACCAAGTGAAATTGGGTGAGGATTGGTAAAACCTGTGCTCCCTGATTAGGTGTGGATTTCATCTCCATACTTTGGTTGGTTCATGTGACTAGAATTTTATTGTCGGTTGTCGAGCTGCGAGCATATAGGTGAAAATAATTAAACTAAACAAGTACATCATCAAAAAATATAAAAACATGATGATATTTAGTATATGATACAACACACCACTCAAAAAATAGTTTAAGGATCACAAAGAAACATTAAAATAGATAAATACCCTTGTATTCTTTGTTTTATCTAAAATTTACATAGGAGATAATTCAAATAATGGTAAACACACACAGGAGATGACCTCAGTGCACATCCAAGGAGTATATCAAATCTCCATAAGGCACACAAAACAATGAATTGAACTCTTAACCATAAGATCCTCCCAAATGATGTTCAATAAGTATTAAAGGAGATAATTCAACGTGTGGGGATTTTCTTCAAAACATCCTGATAAGAGGACGTAACACACACTCCTCAAGGAATAGAGCTAGGGGGGCTCAAGGACCCCCTCATTCCATGGTAAATAAATAGAAAATCCACTTAATAAGGGGTAGGAAGACAAGGTTGTGTCAGAGTGCATACCCATAAAAACTCCAAACCCTAGTGGACCTATAAAGTTCACAATATATCTAGCTATGCTTGGAGCCAATGGCACACCACCAAATGAGCCTTGCGAGACTATGAAACTTGATGTATTAGAAATTTTTTTAGGTTGACTAGGTCGTAATACCTCAACTGCCCAATATCATTTAGAGATTTTGCATAGTGAAATCACACATAGGCATAACATGGAGCTTGGAGAGTGCTCGAAGTGCTCCCAATGTGCACATGCCCCATCCACCTAGGTAGGTACAAATAATAGGTTGCAATATAACATGAATACCATCTACACAAACAATGGTAAGAGTGTTGTGAATAAGTCTATTGGGGTCCGTCCTAATAAAGCCCCTCGAACAAAGTTGAACAACCAAAGGCCTCACACTGCTGGTCTCATAGATCGATCTGAAAGGCTGGCTTCATATCAAAGGCAATGTATCTTCCAAGACCAATTGGAATATGTACGTGCAAAGTGCAAACACCTCAAGCATAAATATTTTGAGCATCAAAGGTTACTTAGGAAACGATTGTATGAGCAGCACATGAGAGAACAACACATCCTAGATCAAAAGGAGCATGAGAAGAGAGAGGATATATTAGCTTGAGCTAATCTCCCCCCTCAAATTGAATATAAGGAGTGTCACCAAAGATGTGCTGCATCACAACCATAAATATGCCCTAAGCAAAATAAAAATCGTACTCATTGTATAGCCCTAAACATGTTATAGCACCATACGCTATAATAACATGGGTGTACCTAGTATGCAGAGTTAGAAGGAGATGAGCAAGAGTAGAAGTATCCTTAGATCTCCTTAGTAGACATGGAGAACAAACCCAGTCCTCCATCTCAACCCAAAAATAATCTACCCCCACTAGCTTCGTAGAGACCTCTTAGGGAAGAGGAAATATTGTCCTTGCAATCATACAAAGCCTTAGAAAAAAAAGTGATAGCTATTGAAAAACAAGGCATGGCTTATCAAAAGCTCACCTTGAAGAAGATTCATAATGCCCCTTGTGTTGTTCAGTTCCTAGCCTAGCATATCTTGATCATTTCAAGATACCCAAGCTAGATAAATTTTAAGGCGATGAAGATGTGCAGAAGCATGTCACAAGATTTATGAACATGTGCTTCCTAATACAGAGTAACAATACCTTGTTGCTCAGAACCTTCTTAATGACCCTTTTAGAACCCACCCTGGAATGGTTTAATCAATTGAAGAGGCACAACATTACCAGATTCGAGCATATGGCAAATGCATTTCTTGAACACTTTTCCTTTGGCATAAAGACCAAGACCAATCTGACTGACTTGGTAGGTCAAAAGCAGTATGATGATGAGCCAGTCATGACTTATGGCAACATATGGAAAATTTTGATGGCTAAGCTCCCATTTTCCATTCCTACTACTGAATTGACTCAGGTCTTCACCAAGAGTTATCCAAAACACATCTCATTGTTATTGCAATTACAGCAATATCAAATATTTGAGGAGGCCTTGGCCCAAGCCAAGGTTATAGAGGATATCAAGTTACAAGAATATGACTTGAAACTCTGGACTAAAAATGAGTGGAATAATAAGAATACCAATAACCAATATCAGTAGGCCAAACCTTCCCAAGTAAATCAAGTGGTGTTGAATCAAAAAAATGGGAATCAAGGCCAACATCCTCCAAGTAATTAGAATCAACTCCCCCTATGTAGTACAATTAGTGTAATAATAAGAAGTAGAGTAAAAACAAATATCAGTGCTCTCCTCACCAGTTTACACCATTCTTAGAGACTATGGCATCAATTTTTTATAATTGTGCAAGGCTAACACCATAACTTTACCCGAAGTCAAATTAATCAATCCTAATCAACCTAAATTGAAAGCATTTAGGGAAGATCTATATTTTTCATACCATAGGCATAAAGGACATGACATTGAAGGATGTCATAGTTTCAAACATTTGGTGCAAAACATGATTGATAGGAACACATTGATTGTTGACAATCCTCATGCTTCGGATAATCAGAACATAGGAATATTCATAAATCCCCTACCAAACCATGAGCCTTCAAGGAATAATATCGAATAGGTGAATCAATTGTGGATCAAACCACCTACATAGGGTTTTGTCGGTATGGTGAACGTTGTCACCAGGAATAGAAGATATAATCAGCCAGATCCTCCTCCTACTCTGGTCATAATTCAAGTTGTGCCCCCTCAAAGGCTAGTACAAAATAATTTTCCAATCCTACCAACTAGACCGATGTTGACCATAAGGAATAGGCTTATTCAAAGCCTACAGACAGCCTTGGAAAAGTTACCAATTTACGAGATAATACAATAGTATCCTAAGCATAAGGAGACACTAATGGACATTCTTAGGTCCATAGAAGTATAGTCCTAAGATCTAGAAGCATTCATCAATTTTGTGGGACATGTGCAACAGTGTCAAAATCCTATCATACAATTTTAAGATCACAAAATTAAGACAATATCTACTGTTACAGTGGACCCATCATTTCACATAATTGCATGTGTGAACCACACACATTTCAAGTGGGTGTTGATCGACATAGAATCTTCAATCAACATTATTACTACAAAGGCCTTAGCACATTTGAAATTACCAAAATTGCATATTGTGCCTTCAACCTTCATACTACGTGCATTCAATGATGCATTATGCTTGATAGTGGGTACTATAATTCTACCTATCCAAGTAGGATTCAAGACCATCCCAATGATGTTTCATGTACTTTAAGGTGCAATAGAATACACCATTCTCTTAGGCAGGCCATGGATAAGAGATATGAAATGTGTACCCTCGATATTACATCAGTGCATCAAATATATACACGAGGGGTAAGTGCATGTGGTTCCTTTCGATGAGGAACCCTTCAAGTATGTTAATCAATTAGAGTTGCTAGGAAATTTTATACTCCCTTTGACACATCTGGATATAAGACCAACATCACCTATTAGGCATCCAGTAGGTAAATCAAAGGAAGTGTGTGTTGGACCTTCAACATCAACACCATGACCATCTGCACATACAATAGCAACTTCTGCAAAGCCTACGGTATCAATGATGCTTAGGAATTATAAGAGGATAAAGGTAGCACTAGATGAGGAGTCAAAAGGAATGCCCAATGTAGCAATTATTGAGGTTCCAAATCCTATGGAGGAGGGACACTCATAGAGAGAAGTCAAGGAGGTACCTCAGCATACCTCGCCTAAGTCTTCAACAAGGTCATCTATACCACAGGTGACAGTTCACTTAGCCAACACAAGACTAGGTGAATATCTTGTGAAAAATGTCACTTTTACTCTAATCATCGAGACTGCACAAGACAAGGGATGGCCAAAAGTACCAAAATTACCACTAGGAATAGTGGTACCATTAGGGATACCACCCAACCAGACTAATTTTATTTATGATGGTTTGTATCAAGCCCATGATGCTTCAAATATTGAAGAGGATGACGATGAGCCATTCACAATGAATGTTTATTATCTGTCCAACCCTGAGTTTGCTCTGAGATACTTTGAATGTAACCATTGTCTTGGCTATGTTTTAGGTTGTTATAAGCAAGGACAATAGAACCTAGTAGAACCACAATATCAATTACCTAATGATATATAGCCTCGGATATCATATCTGAAGCTACAATGATTCACTAGTAGCATCTCTAGATATGTTGAGCTTAGCATTCATGGAAGACATCGAATGGAATCCTTATTGCTCAGACATAAATTACATGATTTATAGGTTGGTGACCATGGTTTCTATAGAACCACTCGTTGTGTATCATCCAAACTTCTCTCTTGAGGCAAGTCCATCAAAAATTATTTTGTGGGAGGATGATCTAGTTATGGCTATGAGCGAGAAGAGAATGAATACATCATAAATCATAGTGAGGTTGAGGATGATATGGAATTGGTCTTCCTTGGGCTTTGACATTCATGTCATCTAAATTAGCCAGTGGCTATAGATAAAAAATACTGCATTGATGATAGTGACTACGAATATGATACCAAGATGACCTACCTTGGGCCTTGGTACTTATATCATTGTAATGAACCATTCAACATGGATGAGATGTATCACAGAGTATATCTCGGCCCATGCCTTAGGGGAGACTAGATAATTTAGATAAAATTTATCATAGTCTTCCCTAATCCCCTTACATTTATATAGCTCCTGGAACCAAGTGATCCTATTTTCCTATATTTTCATAGACTAAATCCTGAGATTCCCATACCCCTAGAGCCACATATTGGGTATGAGAGTTACATCAATAACTTAGAGTTACACATACGTGGTCTTGGATATCTCATCCATTATATCAACATGATATCCATTGATTTGACCACTCTACTCCACAACTAGCCGATCCTTCCAAACCATTGTGTCTTAATCTAGATGCTATTGATTGGGATCACATTGATTCACCTCTAGAGCCTAAATATTTCTTCCCCAATGAAGAAATTTTACAACCATTTCACTTTGCATGATGTTTCACACATGATGATTATCATAGTGAGGGTAATTCTTATGTGTAACCTTTGAACCCAACATATGATATACATATGATCCTTACACCTCACCAGCTTAAGGAGGGATCACACATGGCAATAGAGGAAACCTTTAAGGTGGATATCATTGATGATCCCACCAATTCTAGTAAGGTTAATTTTGGATATGTTTTATCTCCTGAGGAGTGCGTCAACCTCATTTATCTATTGAAAGAGAGACTTGATCTCTTTGCTTGGATGTACAAGGATATGTTAGGTCTAGATCCAAAATTGGTTACTCATAACCTTTTGCTAGACCCCGCTAAAAATACATTCAAGCAAAAGCTCATACATCCAACCATTGCTTTAATGGTTAATGATGAGTTGCAAAAGCTGTTGGATGTAGATTTCATAATCTCCATCGACTATCCGGAATGGGTATCAAACATGGTACCTGTAGGAAAACCTAATAGAAGGATCTATATCTAAATAGATTTTAGAGACCTCCATAAGGCAACACCAAAGGATTCATTTGCGTTGCCTAATATCGATGCTCTAGTAGATGCAATTGTGGGTCATGAGATGCTTTTCCTTATGGACGGTTTTTTTGGTTACAATCAAATTCAGATTAAACCTAAAGACCAACACAAAATCATGCTCACAATTCCACGGGGAAAATTTTGTTACAAGGTTATGTCATTCAGCCTTGAAAATTTTGGTGCCATATATCAACAAGCCATGACATACATCTCTCATGAGCACATGCACAAGATCCTAGGGGATTATATCAATGACTTATTGGAGAAGTCATTGTTGCATTCAGAGCATGTTTAGGTTCTCAAAAATGTCTTTGATCACCTGATAGAGCATAATGTCAGGTTGAATCCCAAGAAATGCATCTTTGGCAGAACATCAAGAAAACTCTTTGGATTCATCGTTTCTAAATGAGGGATCAAAGTTGACCCAAAAAATGTCAATGCCATAATAGAAATGCATCCTCCCACTAATTTCAAAGAGCTCAGAAGCCTATAGGACAAAGTAGCATTCATAAAGTGATTCATTGCACAATTATCAGATAAATGTCAACCCATGAATTGACTACTACACAAGGAGGTCCCATTCGATTGGGATGTGGGCTGTCACAAGGCCTTTTCTAAAATTAAGAAATACCTAAAAATTTTGTCAGTATTAGCTTCACCAAGGCTAGGTGTACAATGTTTGCTATATATTGGCTACTAACTTTTCACTGGGAACCATGTTAGTCCAAAAGAATATGTAAGACAAAGAGAAAGTGATATATTATATCAATCGTACCTTGGTGAGTTATGAGCTAGGGTATGTATACGTAGAAAAGTTGTGCTTAGTGGTGGTTTTTATGACTAAGAAGTTATGCCACTACATGGTAAGTCATACAATGTATGTGATATCAAAACAAAATCCTTTTAAGTATATTATGAGCAAGACATATCATGTTACACGTACTACAAATTGGATCATTCTACTGATAGAATTCAACTTGGAATTCATCAGCCAAAATTCCATCAAGGGATAGGTCATAGCTTATCAATTGGTAGAGGCACCACTATAGGATAGTAAGCCTCTCATCATAGAACTTCTTGATGATGTAGTCTTTGAATTATCAGAGTCAACCAAACCCGAAGAACCAAATAACAAATATGACATGACTTTTTTCTTTTATGGTTTAAAGTGTGAGCAAGGGGGTGGTTTAGGAATTATATTTTTTGTGCTATAAGGTGCTCCAATGCCCTTGTCATTTAAACTAGACTTTTTTTGTACCAATAATAATGTTGAATACAGGGCCCTAATCTTAGGTCTCCAAATAGCGATCGCTATGAAGATCAAAAAGTTAAACATCTTTGGTGACTCCTTGCTTATTGTTAATCAAGTTAAAGAACTATTTTAATACAGGTGGTCTATCCTGAAAGCTTATAAGGATATTGTTGATATTTATCTAGCATATCTAGAGTGGTATGACATCGAGGTAATCCCTTGTATGTCAAATATATTTGTAGACACTATGGAATATTTGGTATCCTTGATCCCTCAGAATCCATCTACTAATTTCACTACCATTCATATGAAAACGCTATCACAATCTATGATGTAGCATGAGGATTTTGATAGTAAAGAATCAATCAAAATGATTCATATATAACCAAACCATGAATGGTTCTATAAAGCCAAATATATTCTTAATAATGCACCCTAGGGGTCTTTAATATCAAAAGGTCTTACGGGGAATAGCGCCACCATTCACCACAAGGTTGTGTCCCAGTCTGCATTCGTGCATATCAAATCACAAAGGGAACAAGTTATATTATTAGTTAAGGATGTAGCTTATCAATATCGGATGTCACAATTACATGACTTCCTTAAGCTTGTATTAATCCCTCAAGGATTATCACGTACCATGAAATGCACATTCAAATAGAAAGCAACAAAGTATGTCTTACTAGAAGACATCTTCTATCGTTGAAGCTATGATGTAATTCTCCTTCGTTGTCTTGAACCCCAAGAATCAACTTGGAAAATCTCAAAAGCTCATGATGGTATATATGGTGGCCATTTTAGTGGCATGGTCATAATCAATTGCATCCTTCGTATAGGTTATTATTGATCCGCTATGGAGAAGGATTACACCGCGTATGTCAAAAAATATGTTAAATGTCAGCACCATGCTAATCTTATGCACTTGCCATCGTAAACCTTACAGCCCATTCAAGTAACTTGGTCATTTACTCAGTAGAGTTTGGATATAATGAATAATATCTCTCCTCCATCATCGAGTCGACATACATTCATCATAATTGCCACTGAGTACTTTACAAAATGGGTGGAAGCAATCCCTTTGACAACAACCATAGGAGCACGTATTGTAGATTTTATACTCTCATATATCATTTTGGGATACCATCCAAGATCATATTAGATAATGGAACGTCATATAAAAACAAAATTGTAAGGGCTTTAATATCCAAGTACAATATACAACATAGTTTTGTGGCTCTATACTACCCACAAGTAAACGAGTAAGTTGAAGCTTCTAACAAGATAGTGGTAGCAATATTGAAAATGACTATTCAAGAAAACCACAAATATTGGCATATCCAATTACCCCTTGCATTATGATCTTACAGGAATAGTATATGGATGCCCACTAGGACAATGCTATTTTCACTAGTGTATGGCGTTGAGGCTATTATACCCTTAGGATTGGAAATTCCAACCCTGCGCGTCACATTGAAAGATTTCATCGATGACAACACTGCGTGACAAGCTCACCTCGACCAGTTGATGCTTCTTGATGAACATCGTTTGAATGCACTTGAGCATATCCATGTTTATTAGGAATACCTAAAATGATCTTATAACAATAAACTCCATCTGAGAGACTTTAAAGTTGGTGATCTTGTACTGAAATAAAATTAACAAAATTCAAACCTATTTTCGCACTTACGAGATAAATTTATGACCAACTGGTTACATCCATACATCATCTCATAGCAGATAGGATCTGGAACATATCACCTAACATCGCTTGAAGGTGTTGAAGAGCCTGAACCTCTCAATATTCTTCATCTTAAGGTGTTCCACACATAAAATTCAAAAATTCAAAAACATTCAAAATAATCAAAATTTCAAAAACATTTGAAAAACATCAAAAAATATCAAACAAATCAAAAAGCAATAAAATTCAAAAACATTGCAAAACATCACAATTACAAAAATCTATGCATCATGCATTTTAATTTTGCACATGCATTCATGTAATTGCATTGCATTAGGCATGTCCATCCGCATTAGAATAGGTTGTGTTTGCAATCCTACAAATGACACCATGTTTGTATATAAATCATGCATCTAGTTATCATCATCATCCAGCCATACCTAGTTATATTCTTAAATTTTGTAGAAAACTTGCTTTGCTTTTTTAGATGAGTTCTAGTTTTGATAGCATCTAGCATATGTTAAAATCCCATCACTAATTAAACATTAAAAATCTTAATTAGGACAAGAAAAAATGAACACTACAAATAGGTCCTAGTCACCTTAAACGAAAGGTTTTTACTTTCTCATTTTGTGATGTGCATTGTCTAGAGTGTTGATCATTGGAAAAAGGACAAGCTCCCCCCTACCCAAAAAAATCCCTTGCTTACAAAAATGAGCAAAATCCTAAAATCAAATCAAATCCCTTGCTCAAAACAAAAGAAAAACAAAAATACAAAATAAACAGTGTTTTCATCACTATATATGAGCAAGAATCCCAATAAATCAAAAGAAAAGAAAGGTGTGAATAGCTTGAATCCTTGTAATGGTCACTACTTGAAACCATAGAGTGATACCCAATATAGAAATGGGTTGAATGAATCCTGCCTAACATTGTGGTAGTTCTAAGAAATTTACAAATGAGCTAGCTTTAGGTGGCTTGTATTACCTAGTGGTCTAGTCTAACTACATCCAAACTTAGGATAAAGGTGAACATTTGGTAATCCTCATTACAACAATGGTCTGAATGAATCCCACCTGGAAATGAGGTAGTCTTATGTCTCATCTAATATATTCATTTTCACACACAGGGATAGTGAATATCTTGGTCTTCATAACAAAAATTTATCTTTATGGAGTCTAGTATAGTCATTATACAACATTTGATTAATCAACTAGAGTGTTTGAGTCTCATGGAATACTTCAAAAATTCTTCATAGCAACAAATCATCTCATCTCAGTAAATTATTACAAATCACAATTCTTTCATACCACATATGGATGCCTAAATGATTAATTCTTATGATAAGATTTAAAATTTACATTCATGATTTCTATACATTCTATTGGTGTTGTCCATTAGATTGTTAAGCACATATTGCATTCATTCCTTATATTTTAAGTGATTAGAGCATACAGGTTCATTTACATTAGATTACATCATGTAAATAATGCATTACATACATTGCATTCACCATATCATAAAAACATAAATTAGATGCATTTATTTATATCAAAATCAAACATACATTTAACATAAACATTGCATCCACATATGCATATATCATCATTAGTTCATCTACCCATCTAGATCATAGCATCTAACCATACATACATCATCTAGCTAGTGAATGTCATCAATACATCACATCATATAGCAATAATAAAATCATATAAACATTGCATCCATGTGCATCTCATAAACATAAAAACAACAAAAGTGAACACATATAATGAGTCATAATCAAATGTCATCTCATATATATAGTGTGTCAGAATGTATACATCAAGGTACATAAAAAATACTTACAAGCTACAATAGTGTAGGTCATCCGACCTTACACTCAAAATTGATACAAAGTCAGTAATGTCAAATCATGAGTGGCTTGTGCCACCTAACTCACATCCACCCTATTCGCCCTCTCTGCGAGGTAGTCTAGAGCTAGTACCTATTATCCTCTTTTTCCAAGCCCCTATCCTAAAACTAGGCTACACTGACGACTACCAAGACTCGCTTTGCCTACTCTGATAGGAGACCCTTGTTGTAGACTGCTCTCTAGGAGTACCATCCAACATCCTGACCCAAAGTTGCAAAGCTACAATATACCCAGCATTGGCCAACATCTATACTATGCAATCCTCTAAGAGCCCCTATAGGTACCTAATCTCTATATCACCATCTAAAATTATGGGTCCCTGAGCTGCTAGAACAACTGTTGTAGCCTATGAGGTAGAAGGGGCATCGCTAGCCACCCTAAGTGCATCTAGCTCTGCAGTCCCTAGGTCTAGTTGTGCTTGGATAATATCCTACTGAGTGGTGATTTTATCAATATTTGTAGTCATAAAGTCAACCTACATCTGAAGAGTGGTCCTCTCCTCCTCGTAGGCCCACAACTACATCTTTCCTACTATGAGCTAGGTTTGTAGTGCACCCATCTGAGCTTGTAGGGTTGTGAAGTAGGTATCTCTCTCTAGTATCTGCATTCGAGTTGTTTGTAGTTGTTTTTTTAGGCTAGATACCTAAGCCTAGAGCTATGACACCTCATCATTGGGCTCCTCCTCACCCTCCTCCTCATCTTGGTCCCCTTCCTTTAGTGTAGTAGCCTGGCCCCACTCTCCCTCGATCCTCTAGTGAACTCGTAACCCCTCTAGATCATCACCTGTTACCTCGATAGCCTCCCCATATCTAGACCTCCCTAGAGGACCGTTGCCCTACCATAGCCTAGTCATCCACCAAGAATCATAGTCTACAGTAGTTCCAGTGTCTACCAACCTTGATTCCTAAAATGTATCATCCTTATATCCCAAGGGGGTCACCTATAGCCAAGCTATTTGAGTCTCTACCTTAAGGCGATGGTAGAGGATTGGCTCCTCTAGGATATCCTAGCATATCTTGAACTTTCTAGATATGTGAGATAAGTGGAAGAACTCTCGTACACCACACTTGCACTCGATGACCCATCGATTGCATCTAGCCTACCTCAGGTAGTGGTTTACCTCCTCCCATTTTGGGCAATCCATATAAGAATACCAGATAACCTAGTCAACCTGTAGTCATGTGAGCCTATCCATGTAGTGTTGGAGGTACCTTGCATGAGATTTTCTCCTGTAAGTCTAGATCTCTTCAAGCCAGCAAGCTCCATAGCACTGTGATGCATCTACTATTGCACCAATCTAATGAGGTAGTCCTTCAGGATGCTCTATGCTAATGTGCTCCTAGACCCAGATATAAAGCAACAGGATACATCCCACTCCTACTCATTTGCATTAGGTGATGCAATAGAGATCATCGTATAGCTATACGAGGAGAAAACTCCTCCATGATAGAATGAGTGGCTACACCGTGGTACTAGCCAACAAGTCTTGCACTCTGACCAAGAGGTTCTAAGGAAACCTTTCTCCTAAATCATTTGGTAGCACAACATTCATGATGATGTGCATCAAGATGACCTATCATTGTGTAAACAACTACACCCTATACCAATGCTCAGTAGGCACTCTACCATGCTCAGTATCTCCTAGTGCCTCATCACTCCTGGTTCCAAAGATCCTCTAGAATACTAGAGTATTCACCCTAGTAGGAAAATAAGTGATGGCCTTTCAATAAATAGGAATCTGAAAGATGTAGTACACATCCTCCAAAGTGACTATCATCTTCCCTATCATGATATGGAAGGTATTGGTCCATGCATCCTAGCAATGGGCCTACACCGTCATATAGGCCTAGTCAGCCTTGATCGATGGTAGGCGTAGAACATAGTCGAGGTCCATGACCTTAAAACAATCTAAATCTACCTGGGTGAGTAGGGGTAGTAGCTCACTATTAGGATCCTATCCTAACACCATTTTGTAATTCTCATTTACTTATGTAATGACCCACTTCCAACGTGGGGGATCCCATTATGATATTATTTTGTAATACTTTGTAATGTATGTGGCAAGTAGGATTTCTAGCCAAGTGGCGCCATCTCATGTAACCATTTTTATCAAGATTGTAACCGATGGTAGGTAGGAGATTCTAGCTCGAGTGGCATTTTGCATGTAAGCCAACTCTTGAGCCTTTAGGTAGGGTTGCATGAAGTTTTTCTTTAAAAGATATGAAGCCATGTACGAATTCATCCTTTTGCAAGCTAATGAAATATTGAAGGAGGTTGCCCCCTCGAAGAGGCCTACGATTCTGTGTTATTGTGAGATTGTTCCATTTCTGCATTTGATTTCTGCATAGTGTTATTGAGTTATTTGATGTATTTGAGTTATTTTTCAGTATTTTGTGTGAGTGTGCTTATTTTTAATAGTGAGATCCTAACAAGTGGTATCAGAGCGCTTTCCAGGGCCGAGTTCTGCTACAACTGAGATGATTTTTTCCAGCCATTCGCCTGTTAGGTATAAATTTTTGTGTTTTTTTATTTATTTTTCCTTTAAAAAAATCCAAAAAATACAATCCTTTTTTGACCAAAAATCTAGAAAACACAAAAAAATAGTCTCTATTTTAGTAGTTGTGTAGGTTAGAAACCCTATGCCAAGGGTTTTAAAATATCATGAAGGAGCTATCATTATTGGCTAAGCTAGATAGCCCATAAAGCGTCTAGTGAAGTGAGGGGCGATCAGGCTCCAATACCTAGGCCTTAGACAACACTCACGCACGGACTTGAGCTCCCACGCATCTTTGGGTGTATCGAGAGACAATCTAGGTTTAAACAAAATTTTATCCATTAGGAAGCTTTTCGGCCTTGTATTATCCATAGTCCATGGGACACAACATCCCGGATGATCACCCTCCCATACTATCAGAGAGGCAGATAGTGTGCTCAAGGGTATGTGTGGAATCCTCCTTGGGTAGTGGCCTAAAATATTGGTCCGAGCACTATTGTTCATCACTACGGTATAACAGAGGGCCTATGGGTATTACATACTCCCTTACTTAGCATACCCTAGTTCTACAAAACATAACTTCCACCTACAAATCAACACCATCCTTATTCTACTAACCTGCATTCACAACCCCAAAAGTGAGCATACGAAGAAGGCATTCCTTATCATAGAAAACAAACTTGCATGCACCAACAATCAGGACAGATTTTGCAAGTGTCTACAATAGCCCATGGTCAGAAATAGAATAGTCAGGATAGTGACAAAAATAGTCGAGTCAGTAACAGAGATAGTCAGGTCGATAGTAACAACCCTCTATAATAGTCCAAAATTATAGACTTCTAGTGTCAAAAATAGTATTATCAATGTCAGAGAATCCCCAAGGTCAGTGATAGGAACCATGTCAGTAACCGCAATACAGGTGATAGAGGAAGGAACAGGATAGTGACAGGGTGGTCAGGGTGCAGACTATAGGTCAGAGACAGTTGATCCTAGACCCCAAATTTTGAACTGTAACTCCAAATCAGAAACCGACAACACCAGCAACAAAAAAAAAATTGAAATTTTATTAAAATAGGGATATCTCTTCACACAGAGCTCAGATTGACTCAAAAATTTAGCAGATAATTCTACACTCTATTCCAGACAAAATTGTCCTTGGCAGCCCCTGGTCAAATTTTGCACCAATTTTCCAAAAATAGCAATTTTTTATTTTTCTTGCTAAGGCCATAACTTTTCAACGGTCAATCAAATTGATCCAAATTTTTGGGAATAGAAGCTACTTGTTATTCTGCACCAAAGACCCTCAAGGACTCACTGGTGAAATTTTAAGTCCAAGTGGAAGAAATTACCTTGACATCGACTTACAACCAATAGGAGATCACAAAAAGTCAAGAAATTCAGTATATCTCCTCATTGAGCGCTCAGATCAAACAACCACCGAAGTGGACCCTATTCTAAAATCAGTGTTGCAATCCATTTCCCAAATTAAATTTTGGACCCTTACTAAAAATAGTAACTCCTGAAATCCCACATCTATTTTTAGTAACTGAGTAAAAGAGGGCTCACAATGGCAAGCGGCACCCATGGACAAAAGGAGCTAGAAATTGCCACAATGTTGGCCGATATGCAAAAAGCCCTTGACTACTTGACCACTACAAACCACACCATAAGAGAAGAGATTCAAGAGCTCCGAACGGATCAGGATACCACTAGAATCCGCTTAGAAAAACAACTTACAAAGGTGGAGACACAATTGCAAGGTACTCTCACATCTGAACACCAAGCTGAAAACTCTGAACGAGGTCGAAGAAGGGAAACAGAAGACCGAAGAAGGGGAACTGAAGACACTCACTATGACCATGATCCGACCTTCAAAATGCCTAAATTAGATTTTCCTAAGTTCAGTGGAAAGGATGTCGATGGGTGGTTATGTCGGGTTGATCAATTCTTTAGACTCCATAATGTCCCTATATATCATCGGGTTCAGATGGCTTCCTTCAACTTAGAATCTGAAGCCTTACATTGGTTCCAATGGCTACGAGCCACTACCCCTGATCTATCTTGGGAGGACTTTGAGTCCCAACTACTCACCCGATTTGGCCCTAATGACTATGAAGACTTTACAGGAGCATTGACAAAGCTGAAACAAACTACCACAGTTCATGATTACCAGACACAATTTGAGAAATTGGCCAATAAAACAAGGGGCTTGAATGAGGGATTTTTTATGAGTTGTTTCATGAGTGGGTTGAAAGATGATCTCCAAGCTGAAGTCAAGATGTTTAAACCACAAACCATGATGGAGGCTATCAGTTTAGCCCGATTGGCTGAATCTAAACTCTCAGCTCAATGGTGGACACCATGATTTTCTCAAGCTCGACCTCCCTTTCCTCCTCGGTTCCAAAATAATACTGATAATAAACCTCCTGCTCCTAAGCGACTGACTACAACTGAGATGGATGCACATCGCACCCAAGGGCTATGTTATAATTGTGATGAAAAATTTGTGAAGGGGCATAGATGTGCAAATAAGAGATTGTTCTTAATAGATGCAGAGGAACCCGATAGCAGTGACCATAGTGATGAGGAGAGTGACACAGCTAAAGACACAACTGAAGCACCAACTCAATAGGAAGAGGAAACCCAAGACCCTCAAGCAAAAATTTCCATCCATGCTCTTGTTGGGGTTACCACTCCACAAACCATGAGAGTTGTGGGTTTTTCAAAGGCCAACGCCTTACTATTCTTATTGATTCAGGAAGTACACACAACTTTATTGATCCTCGAGTTGCTAAGCAGGCCAATTGCTATATACACACATGCAATTCCTTTGAAGTCATGGTGGAAAATGGAGGCACTTTACCTTGTAAAGGTAAATGTCACAATGTTAAAATAAATATGGGGGATTATGAACTCAAACAAGACATGTTTACCCTTCAATTGGGAGGATGTGACATTGTGTTGGGATCCCAATGGTTGAGCACCTTGGGCACTATCAACTGGAACTTTGCAGAACTATGGATGCAGTTTTCACAACATGGACAAACACACACCCTCCATGGTGCCAAAATAGGCCCTTCCCAAATTGTCAGTTCCAATCGTATGGAGAAATTGTTGAAAAAGTCATCCCATGGGGTCATTGCACAAATATTTTCAATTCAACCAAGCACTTCCATAGTGGATCAAATTCCAGTAGATTTACAACTTGTTCTAACCAAGCACGATGGCATTTTTTAGAACCTACTACCCTGCCACCTCGTCGCTCACATGACCATGCTATTCCACTACTACCAGGTCATGCACCACCCAACATCAGACCGTATCGGTATCCTCATGCTCTCAAGTCTGAAATCGAGTAGATGGTACAAGAATTGCTCAAAGCTGGTGTCATTCGACCGAGTACCAACCCTTACTCTTCTCCAGTTTTACTAGTTCGCAAGAAGGATGGCTCATGGCGATTGTGTATAGACTACCGTGAGCTCAACAAAATTACCATCAAGGATAAATTCCCCATTCTAGTAGTGGATGAATTGTTGGATGAATTACATGGAGCTATGTACTTCTCCAAGTTAGACCTTCATTCTGGCTACCATCAAATCAGGCTCAAGGATGAGGATATCCCCAAAACTGCATTTCGTACTCATGAAGGTCACTATGAGTTCTTGGTAATGCCATTTGGTCTGACAAATGCTCCTTCCACATTTTAGAGCCTGATGAACAACATCTTTCACCCTCTCCTATGGAAGTTCATCCTAGTTTTCTTTGATGATATCTTGGTTTATAGCCGCTCGTGGGAAGAACACCTTATCCATGTGGATCAGACATTACAACTGTTGGCACAACATCAACTTTTTGCTAAGCGGTCCAAGTGTTCCTTTGGTCTAAATGAAGTGGAGTATCTAGGACACATTATCTCCAAATATGGCATCAAGGTCGACCCCAAGAAGATTCAGGTAGTTCAGGACTGGCCAAAACCTCGCACTCTCAAGGGGCTTCGAGGATTCTTAGGGCTTACAGGTTACTACCACAAATTTATTCATAATTATGGTAAAATAGTAGCCCCCTCACATCCATGTTAAAGAAGGACTCTTTTACTTGGATGGGGCCCATTGACCAAGCCTTCCTCGAATTGAAGCATGCTATGACCACAACACCAGTTTTAGCCATGCCAAATTTTTCCAAACATTTCGTCATTGAAAGTGATGCTTTCGATCATGGCATCGGGGCCATGTTGATGCAGGAAGGGAGACCCTTGGCTTTCACTAGTAAGGCACTCTCTGATCGTAACTTGGGAAAATCTACATATGCCAAGGAGATGTTGGCCATATTACATGTTGTAACTCATTGGTGACCATATCTCATTGGGTGCCATTTCTCCATTAAAATAGACCATCAGAGTCTCAAATACTTCTTGGAACAATGGGTTGCTACCCCAGAACAACAAAAATGGGTTTCTAAACTCATGGGATATGATTATGATATCACCTATAAAAAGGGCAAAGAGAATCTTGTGGTTGATGCTCTCTCTCACCAATTTGAGGCCCTCAGTATGTTATGTGCCATTTCCTCACCTATTCCTCAATGGATAGATTCCTTACGACAAGAGGTACTTCAGGATGCAGACTTGAAAGCTTTGGTGGCATCGCTCCATGATGATCCTACTTCATTCTTGGGCTACAATTGGGATGGCCATGACCTACGTTATCGCCAATGCCTTGTTCTTCCTCGCACGTCCCCACTTCATGAGCTTTTCATGAAGGAACTACATACTGCTCCCTCTGTAGGCCATTCAAGATTTCTTAAAACATATGAATGCCTCAAGCGCACATTCTTCTAGAAAGGTATGAAATAGGACATCCATGATTTTGTAGCAGCTTGTGATACCTACCAATGGATGAAAGGTGAAACGGTACGTTCTCCGGGTACTCTTCAACCCTTGCCCATTCCAGATCAGGTTTGGACTGATATTTCCATGGATTTTATAGAAGGGTTACCTAAATATGGTGGTAAGTCTGTTATTCTTGTGGTGGTGGATCACCTTTCGAAGTATGCTCATTTTTGTTCCCTTGGCCATCCTTACACAACCTCCACTATTGCCCAAATATTTTTGGATTCTATCTTTCGCCTTCATGGTATGCCCACCTCCATTGTGTCCGATCGAGACCCAACCTTCACTAGTCATTTTTGGCAAGAATTGTTTAAGTTGTAGGGAACTCAGCTCAAAATGAGTTCAGCCTATCATCCGCAAACGGATGGTCAAACTGAGATTGTCAACAAATGTTTGGAGACCTATCTTCGTTGCTTTGCATCAGATCATCCTACTCAATGGGTGAAGTGGCTTCCTTTGGCCGAATGGTGGTACAACACTTCCTATCATACAACAACCAAACTCACCCCTTTTGAGGCCATTTATGGGTGCCCTCCACTCACGCCTTCTTCATACATCCCAGGCAGCTCCAAGGTCCAGGTAGTCGACACCACTCTCAGCCAACATACCGATGTTCTCCGCTAGCTGAAGCAGAATTTGGACATGGCCCAGAATCGGATGCGACAATAGGCTGACCAACATCGTTCTGAGCGTAGCTTTGATGTGGGTGACATGGTCTTCCTTCGCTTGCAGCCGTACAAACAATCATCTCTACAACTCCGTCGGTGCCAGAAACTTGCTGCAAAATACTATGGACCCTACCAAGTTCTCCAACGGATTGGTTCCACTGCTTACAAATTGGCTCTTCCGCCCACCTCCAAGCTCCATCCTATTTTCCATGTTTCCTCTCTCAAAAAAGTTGTGGGCACATAGGTACAGGTTCAGTCAGCATTACCAGAATTAGATGAAGAAGGGTCCATATTACTCGAACCTGAACAATTGTTGGATCGTCGAACCCGCTCTCTCCGCAACCGCACCATCACAGAAGTTCTTGTTCAGTGGCGTGGGCTCCAGCCAGAAGATGCTACATGGGAGTCTCTCCATCAGCTCCAACACTAGTTTCCTCATTTTTAGCTTTGAGGACAAAGCTTTTCGAAGGGGAAGGACATGTTAGGATCCTATCCTAACACCATTTTGTAATTCTCATTTACTTATGTAATGACCCACTTCCAACGTGGGGGATCCCATTATGATATTATTTTGTAATACTTTGTAATGTATGTGGCAAGTAGGATTTCTAGCCAAGTGGCGCCATCTCATGTAACCATTTTTATCAAGATTGTAACCGATGGTAGGTAGGAGATTCTAGCTCGAGTGGCATTTTGCATGTAAGCCAACTCTTGAGCCTTTAGGTAGGGTTGCATGAAGTTTTTCTTTAAAATATATGAAGCCATGTACGAATTCATCCTTTTGCAAGCTAATGAAATATTGAAGGAGGTTGCCCCCTCGAAGAGGCCTACGATTCTGTGTTATTGTGAGATTGTTCCATTTCTGCATTTGATTTCTGCATAGTGTTATTGAGTTATTTGATGTATTTGAGTTATTTTTCAGTATTTTGTGTGAGTGTGCTTATTTTTAATAGTGAGATCCTAACACTCACGGATTAAGTCAAAATCTCACACCCTCACAGTAAAATTCTAAGAGACAATAATAACATAAATAATAAAAATCTCAAAAACAATGAAAAATAAACTTCAAAAGTACAAACAAATCAAAAAACACTTCAAAAAGTTAAAAAATAATACAAAATGCACCAAAAAATGCAAAAATATTCAAGTTTGCACTCACAAAAAAAAAAAAATTAAATTAAATCAAGTCAACAAACAAGAAAAATAAAAAAAAATCAATCAAATCAAGTCAACAAACAAGAAAAATTAAAAAAAAAATCAATTAAATCAAGTCAACAAACAAGAAAAATTAAAAAAACTAAAAATGTTGGACATTTTGAGTCCTTAATATAAAAGTTGTCATTGATGTCAAAAGGACCTATGTAAGTAAGCACTATGATTTTGCTCCACAAAGAGCTTCATGAGAAGCCAAGGTTTTGATCAAAGGTTCTAGAAGGGATGCATGGCATTTGGTTCCAAAAGGAGCTTCAAGGGAAGCTTAGCAAAAGGTTTTTATGAAAACCAAGGAAGGCAAGGAAAGGTTTTATTTAAAACTAATGGATGGCAGATTTGAAATGGGTTTTTCTTAAAACCCAATTTGGCTTTTTGTTTCATCGAAAAAGGTGCCTCGGTGATGGAGAAATTTAATTTTAAAGGTTTAGTTTAAATTTTAATTTATTTAAAATTTTAATTTTAATTTTAAAATTAAATAAAAGGTTTTTCTCTCCTTTCTTATTGGCACCACCGATGTCATGAGGGAAATGTTAAAATGCCCGATGTATTCGCATTGAAGGATGGCTTATATAAATAAGGCAAAGGTTTTCCATTTAAAAAACCTAAGTCGTGTCACATGATTTTTGAAAAAAAAAGTATTTCTACATCTGAATATTGCGTAGCAAATTTTGTGGAGTGTGACATGGGCAGTCAAGTCATGGACGATTAAAGTTTTGGCACCTTGTGAGGAAAGCACATGTAGTTTAAGGAAGAGAGTGCCCAAGGCACTCACGTGGGCAGTCTTAGCTCATGTGGCTTAGTTGTCGCTTTGTAGCATAGTGGGCAAAGGTTCGAAATGCCAAAGCCCTTCGAGGGCTCCTTTGAGGTATGTACTTTGATTTCAATATTTGCGGGGGTAAATATTTTAATTAAAAAAATTTCTTGCTAAGGTTTGATTATGATTTTTATGGGAGATATAAGGTTGAGTAAGCTTTAATTTTTTAATAAGGATTGATATTTTATTAATTTGGGATATTTTCTGAGAAAGCTTTGTGATTAATTTTGAGTGCAAAAGTGTTGAAATGAAGGATATAAAATATTTGATTTATTTTATGGTATAAGTGGTTTGTGGAGTGACAGGGTTATGCAATGATTTTATTTATTTTATTTAATGGTACAAGTGGTTTTAGGAGTGATAAGGAAGTTGTGCATTAATTCTTAAGAAGGTTTTCTAAATTAAAAGCCTTGGTAAATATTATTGTGAAGTGGAGTAATGTTGATTATTTTGTGATCTTCTAACCCTTGTGAAGATTGGCAAAAGAATATTGTGATTGTGGCAGATTTTCAAAGAGGCTTCTTCATCTTCATTAAAGGTATGGGCACATTCTCCTATTGATTGATTATGGTGGTTGATTTCTGAAAATATATTTGGAGTGAAAAGGATTGATTGTGGTTTCCTTTTTAAAAGTGATTGGTTTAGTGCTTCAATATTTTCTAGATTGAGAGTTGTAATTAAACCTTGTTTTATAAACATTGTTGTTGGAGCCCATTGGTTGTGCAAAGAACTTGAACTTGAGTTAGAAGAGAACATGAGTATCATTTTTATGTCAATTTTTTTGTTGAGCATTTTTGGAAACATTTTGAGTTGATTGATACATGCTTGAACTAGGGTTTGTGAGAAAGGGTTGTTCATTGAAGTGATTGGTTGAGTTGAGTTGTTATGAGCACCAGAAATGCTCATATTTTGTACACATTTTCTTGATCATTATGCGGCTGTATAATAAGGATTGCATACTTTTATAAATGATTATATAGATATTTGATGAAATTATGCGTGTTATCTAATTTGTGTGTTTTCAGTGTGTTTTGTGGAATTGCAGTTGGTTTAGTTAGATTTGGATCAGTCGAGGTCTTTTTGATGGACCTGGCACTTTGTTTCTTTGGGGGTCAATGCAGAGAACATAGGCGCCTTCCTCTTCCAGGAAGGCACCAAGAGAAAGTAGGCGCCTTCCTCTTCCAGGAAGGCGCCAAGAGAACGTAGGCGCCTTCCTCTTCCAGGAAGGCGCCAAAAGTAAGTAGGCGCCTTCCTCTTCCAGGAAGGCGCCAAGGAAAGAAAAGCGCCTTCCTCCTCCAGGAAGGTGCCAAAGGGAAGGAAGCGCCTTCCTCTCATAAGGAAGGCACCGACGGGAAGGCGCCACGATAGGCAAAGTGCCTTCCTCCCATAAGGAAGGCGCCACTAGAAGACGCGCCTTCCTCACAGAAGGCGAGCACCTTCCTCCCATAAGGAAGGTGCCACTAGAAGGCAAGCGCCTTCCTCCCATAGGAAGGCACCAATAGAAGGTAAGCGCCTTCCTCTTCCAGGAAGGTGCCACGATAGTAAGATACCTTTCGTATAGGGAAGGCGCCCGATATACTTAGGCGCCTTCCTCATAGGGAAGGCACCTCTGTTCTTCGCCCATTGACCAGATTTGCACGACGTGGACAATAGCGGCTGGTGCAGTTCCAACTCTACGTCATGTAGAGCTAAATTGGAGATCACACCAACGTATGAAAATGTCTTACCAATGCCAGGTGAAGCACGAACCAATCAGTGAACACGCCACCATTAGAACCAAATGCCAGTTTTAAGCAGACGTCGATTGCATTCACCAGACTGTCTTAATTTAGTCTGGGATGAATCGACTGTTGTAACCTCTTTGTAACAGAAGTTCTATGGGTGTGTTATATAAACATGCGTAGACCGCTCTGAGAGATATATAGATTGATATAGATTCATATAGAGATACAGAGACAGATAGAGATTGTAACACTTTGATAAATATATTACAGTTCTAAGAGTTCTAAGCGCGTGTTCAGCTGGGAGGAAGCTGCTGGAGCCTGGGCCCACTCCAAGCCAGTATTTCTTCCCCACTTTTCTTCTATTTTCTAGATTAGTTTATTGCTTTTGTAAGGTCATTTACCACATTGCTATTTCTAGTATTTGTAGTAGATTCATTTTCAGGAATGTGTGAATGTTTTATTTCTGTAGATTTAATTATTTTCTTCTTACGTAAATTATTGAGGAGTGCATGAATGATTGACAACCATTTTGAAAACACCCCCCAATAGTAGGATTAGCGGATTCATCTCAAGTGGTATTGTAAGAAATCTTATTCAGACCCTTCGCAAGTTTACGAAGCTCCCTGGGTTGATAATTAAATGCATGGGCATGTGACAAAAGTAGGAAAAAGTTAACCTTGTTTGGCCCGCAACATTTTGGCATCGTTGTCGGGGAAGCATCTCAACTAGATTATTTACAATACCCTAAAACCTTCCATCTGACCTTGTATGAGTTCTTCGAGAAGAAGAGGACCGGACGGTCGGTTTATAAGAACCAATCCATCAGAACCAGAGTCAGCCGAGCATTCTGAATTTGAATTAGACTCGCTCGACCCACCAACAATCCATTGGAGTGAGGAACCACACTTTGTGCAAAGTGCCTCCTCATCCCATCAACGTGGGGAAGAACGAATCATCATAAATCCCCTATTTAATAGGACTCCCTTAGAGGAAGCCCTATTGTGGAAGGCTGTAGAAGATCGGACGATCTCACCAGAAAACCTTAGAGCTTTGACTCAGAAAGTCTTAAACGATCGTAAGGCCATAAGCACTGCATTAGAAACCACATTTCCTAAAAAAATGGTTGATAACGATGAAGTCTCATCTGGATTTAGTTTCTCGATAGAGGAAGGAGTAGGAGATGCCAAAATGAAAAACATATCCCCTGCTCACCTTTCGTCCTTCAGAGGATACCCGACTGAGGACCCTGACCTATTTTTATTTAAGTTTGATGTCTTATGCAGGTCTATGGACTACAAATCCGATACGCAGAAGCTGAAACTCTTTCCTTCTACATTAGACGATGCAGCTCTGCGGTGGTTCATCGGTCTGGGAGACAAACACATTGCCACGTGGGACCAGATGAAGAGGCTCTTTTTAGAGCAATACCAAGATTTTGGGAGAGCAAGAGACTCCAGGGAGGAGGTCCTGAGCATGACACAGAAAGAAGATGAGTCTCTCAAGGAGTACTGGGAGAGATTCAACTTTAATCTTCAATGATCTCCTCATGCGAGACTATCTGATAAGTCCCTCAAAAGCATCTTCTTGAGAGGACTTACCAATGAATCACTGGAGGCTCTTAACATGATCTCCGGAGGTGATGTCTACCAACATGCTATGGAAGACATCCAGAAACTATGCCAGAACTACTCAAGAAGGTGAGGCAAGGCCACCTCCAGAACCATGAAAGTGACTGCTTCAGTCACAAAGACAGAAATAGGTAACATGTTGGAGGATTTAAAGAGCGAAATGCTCTCATCTCTAGCATTGCAGATGGATACGTTGTTGTTAGAGAAAAAGAAGCAAGAGAATGATGCAGCATTAGCTTATTTCTATCCAAAATGTAGAGGGAGGCATGCAAAGAATGCATGCCCGAAGAACAAAGTCAGAGTATGCATAGTTTGTAGGCTGAATCATAAAACTCGATTGTGCCCACAACTGCCCAGTAATCAGGAGGAGGCTGAAAGCATGGATGCCTATTTCATAGGCAATCAGAAGAGTTGGCCATAGCCCCCTACGGGGAATATGCCAACCAGAATGCCGCCATATGGGGGAGGGCCATACATGCACCAAGGACCACCTCAACCACCTAACATGGGGTGGTGGGGGCCATCACCCTAGTCTAACGCACCCCTAGCAGCATTCCCGAACCAGCAGCCATGGATGCCATATCCATATCCTGGGCAGTAGTGGAGAGGCCACACTGCATGGAATCAGGCTCCATAGAACGTAGCACCTGCTCACCCCCAACAGAATTTATCGGCATTTCCAGTAGTGAGACCTACGCAGCTACCCGCACAACCGATGACAAATCCGAATAACAGAGTGAACCAGCCAACATACAACATGGAGGGTGAGATGTATCCTATGTACAATATTCAGCTTAGGTCAGGTAGGCAGCTAGGAGTAGGAACACCTCCATTGGTATAAGAGGAGGAAGAGGTAGAAGAAACACCTTTGGTAGAGGAGGAAGAAACACTTGAGAGAGTGAAGGCTCCATTTCCTAACTAGCTGCAAGAACAGAGAAAAGTAACGTAGCCAAAATTTGACATCTTGTCAAGCTTGAAGAACCTCACAGTGACAATTCCATTATTTCAAGCAATCCGAGATGTTCCAATATATACCAAGGCAATCAGAGAGATGTGTCTGAGGAAGCCGGGATGAAGAGCAACCCAGACTATCAACGTCATGGGTAAACTGGTAGATTTGATGATGGGCAGAACATGCCATCCAAAGTATGCAGACCCAGGCAGCCCGATGTTGACTATAAAAATTGAGGGACATTCCCTGTCCAATACGTTGGTCGATCTCGGAGCAGCCATCAACGTAATGCCTCAGGAGACCATGCAGAGGCTACAACTCATGAACCTGAAACCCACCATGATAGTGTTGTAGCTAGCCGATCGATCGATCGTATCATCGAAAGGGATGTTGGAAGACGTGATAGTAATGGTCAGCGCATGGGAATACCTAGCCGAATTTTTAGTTTTGCAATCCAAAACTAGGCTGGGTGGTTACCCGCTCATCTTGGGGAGGCCATGGCTGGCAATAGTTGATGCTTACATCAGCTGCCGGGATGGGCTGATGACCATCTTCGATGGGCGAAACATTAAAAGGTTGACCATTTCACCCCCAGCATAGTCTGTCGACTTAGTAGGAGAACCCATGTTCATCGAGCATGGAAATCCGGAGCTGTCCATAATCCAGCCAGTGATGACATTGGAGGAGTTGACAGAAGAAGATGAAGATGGTGCTATTATGGAGTTTCTCCATGGAGAGCCCTCCATCTCCGCACCTGGATCGCCGTTGACTGGCGCCCAAGATCACCACATTCGGCAGATACACGTTGGGCCAGGAAGAACATTAAATGTCAGCAGTAGGTTGACGCCCACACAACTAAAAAAATTAGAAGAGCTCCTGGTAAGGCACCAACAAGCATTTGCATGGGATTACTCAGATATGCAGGGCATCAGCCTAGAGATCTGTACCCATCGGATTTATCTAGATGATCAGGCAACTCCAAGTCGACAGCTGCAAAGAAGAATGAACCCGACAATGAAAGACATTGTCAAGGAAGAACTGCACAAACTCTTGGCTGTCGGATTCATATATCCAATTTTTGATAGTGAGTGGGTATCACCGTTAGTGGTGGTCCCTAAAAAGAATGGGAAGTGGTGAATCTATGTGGACTACAGAGCATTGAACAAAGCAACCAAGAAAGACCACTTCCCGCTCCCGTTCATTGATCAGGTCTTGGACACACTCTCGGGGAGGAAGTACTTCTCCTTTTTGGATGGATTCAGTGGATACAACCAGATCTAGATAGGAGAAGAAGATCAGGATAAGACAACGTTCACCTGCCCATGGGGAACGTTTGCCTATAGGGTATTGCCTTTCGGACTGTGCAACGCACCTGCCACCTTTCAAAGGGCGGTGCTTAGCATATTCTCAGACATGATGGGAGACGGGGTCGAGGTATACATGGATGACTTCACCGTCTATGGAGAAACCTTTGAGGAGGCAATGACGAATTTGGAAAGAGTGCTCGACAGAAGCAAGAAAAATAATTTGTCCCTAAGTAATGAAAAATGCTTTATGATGATGCAAGAAGGCATCGTACTGGGGCACCACCTCTCTATAGAAGGAATAAAAGTTGATAAAAGGAAGATTGAGGTCATCAGAGACCTTCAGCCCCAGAATGCAGAAAGAGGTAAGGAGTTTTCTTGGATCAGCCAGGTACTATCGATGATTTATCACCGAATTTAGCAAAATTGCCAAACCACTGCACACTCTATTATCTAAGGATGTGGAGTTCAATTGGATGGAAGACTGTGAAGAAGCATTCCAATTGCTTAAGGAGAAACTGATATCTGCACCAGTTTTAAGAGGACCAAATTGGGCCATACCATTCCATATCTACTGTGATGCATCCAACGATGCGATTGGAGCAGTCCTCGGACAAAAATATGGCGAAGAATTTTATGCCATTTATTATGTCAGTAAAAACTTGGCAGGAGCAGAGCTCAACTACACGGTGATAGAGAAGGAGTTCCTCGCAGTTGTCCATGCTATAAACAAATTCTACCACTATATCATCGGATATAAGGTATTTGTCCATACGGACCATGCGGCTATCAGATACCTAATGAGCAAGCCGGCCATTGGTGGAAGAATTATCAGATGGTTGTTGCTACTACAGGAATTCGACA
Source organism: Wollemia nobilis (assembly GCA_028583015.1). Lineage (NCBI taxonomy): Eukaryota > Viridiplantae > Streptophyta > Pinopsida > Araucariales > Araucariaceae > Wollemia > Wollemia nobilis. Next base: position 6,860,749 of record JAQPPZ010001808.1, read on the forward strand.
TCACCATAGTCGAAAAACCAGGCAAGGATAACATCATGGCAGATTTTCTATCCAGATTGATACCAGCAGACCATCAAGCAGTGGAAGACCAATTTCTAGATGAACATTTGTTCACTATTAGTGAGCAAACCCCGTGGTATGTAGATATAGCCAATTACTTGGCCACCGGAAGGACCTCACCTACTCTCTCTTACCGAGAAAAGTAGGCGGTCATAGAGAAAAGTGCATCATTCCTATGGATGGATGGCCTCCTATTTAAAATAGGACATGACCAAATTATAAGAAGATGCATAGCAGAACAAGAGTTCTTAGAAGTACTCAAAGCATGTCACGATGAACCATGCGGAGGACACTTTGTAGGGAAATGAACTGCCTACAAAATCCTACAAGCTGGGTACTTTTGGCCCACTCTATTTAAGGATGCGGCTACGTATGCCAGCAAGTGTGACGAATGCCAAAGGATGGGCAGACCAACCCATCGAGATGAAATGCCCCTCCAGCCCATAGGTACACCTGGAACCTTTCGATAAGTGGGGCATGGACTTCGTGGGACCGTTTAATCCACCTTCGATGGGGAGGAGGTTTATTTTGGTCTGTACGGATTACGTTACCAAATGGGTTGAAGTTCAAGCATTGAGGGATTCAAAGGAAATAACGGTCACCGATTTCTTATTTGCCCATATTTTTACATGATTTGGGGTCCCTTAGGAGATAACAACAGACCAAGGGCCTCAATTTACCTCCAAGTTGATCGAGGAGCTGATGGAGCAATACAGAGTTTGGCACAATAAAACTACGCCCTACCATCCACAGGCAAACGGGCAAGTGGAAGTGACAAACAGAGAAATAGAGAACATCCTGACGAAGACCATGCAGCAACATAGGAAATATTGGGCTACACGGTTGTCGGAGGCAGTCTGGGCATATAACACCACGTGGAAATCCACCATAGGATTTACACCTTTCCAACTAGTCTATGGGAAAAATGCGATGATGCCCATCGAATTTGAAATCAAGACGCTGAGAACGGCTTGAAGAACGAGTTCAGAATTGAACTTGAGCTTGGATGAAGCTCAAAAACAAAGGATTCGGTAGCTAGATCAGTGAGATGAAATCCGATTAGATGCTTTGCGAGAGGACAGAAATTATACGAAGCAAAGAAAGCGGTGGCATGATAGCCACATTAAGCTGAAGCAGTTCCAAGAAGGGGAATGGGTACTGTTGTATGATTCTCAGTTCCAGGAGAGGAAAGGCAAATTAATGCAGAGATGGATGGGGTCGTATGAGGTGGTAGAGCTCATCAAGAACAGGGGCGGTGCACGTTAAGACAATTGATGATAGCAACACCATGTTCACAGTCAATGGCCACCGACTATGCCCCTATAATACGTCTGAAACATTACAGGTAGAATCCAGAATAGGCATGGGGGAGACCCCATCTTGCTAGATCTAGACCGAACTCTCACAGGTGAAATGGTGGGCATGGAAGTGCTCACCCAAAATTAGTTAATGTAGTTTTTTTATATATAGTGTGTGTTTTTGCAGGGACGACGCCCGCATGCAAGCTGCAGGCATCCTAACCCAGGGCCTAACAGGCATGGAATGTGTCTAACTACCTTTATTTTCCTTTATTTTTTGTTGCTTTTTGTAGGTGGAGGACCTGAAAGCATGAGGAATAGGTATCTGGGAAACCAGGCCTGATTCGGCTCAGCATTCTAACATCGGCTCGTAGGTAGAAGCTGAGGCAGCATGAAGCAAGACTGGGAAGGCTTGATCACCCTTTCCCAATCAATCGCAACATGATTACCGAGAACAAGGTGCCTTCCTTATAAAGAAGGCGCCCCACAAGAAGAAGGCACCTTCCACATCCAGAAGGTGCCCAGCTAGAATAAGGTGCCTTCCTTATAAAGAAGGTGCCTAGCCAGAAGAAGGCACCTTCCACATCAGAAGGCACCCAACCAAAAGAAGACACCTTCCACATCCAGAAGGCACCCAGCCAGAAGAAGGCACCTTCCACATCCAGAAGGCGCCCAGCCAGAAGAAGGCGCCTTCCACATCAAGAAGGCACCCAACCAGAAGAAGGTGCCTTCCACATCTAGAATACACCAGAAGAAGGCACCTAGCCAGAAGAAGGTGCCTTCCACATCCAGAAGGCGCCCAACTAGAAGAAGGCGCCTTCCACATCTAGAAGGCGCCTAGTCAGAAGAAGGCACCTTCCTTATAGAGAAGGTGCCCCGCCAAGGGAAGGTGCCCCGCCAATGGAAGGTGCCTTCCTTATAAAGAAGGTGCCCAACCCAGTAAGAGTTCTAAATATATATATATATAGGCACCTTCCATGGGTGGAAGGCACCATAAAAAAAAAAAAAAACCAAGGCGCCTTCCACATCAGGAAGGCGCATCCAGCCAGAGGTGCCTTCCACATCGGGAAGGTGCATGCAGATGAGGCACCTTCCACATCGGGAAGGCGCATGCAGACCGAGGCACCTTCCACATCGAAAAGGTGCACCCAATCAGGAGCACCTTTCGTAGTAGGAAGGCGCCATCATCAAGAAGGTGCCTTCCACCACCGGATGACACATCCAATCAGAGGCACCTTCCATCATCGGAAGGTGCATCCATTCAGAAAGCATCGACAACATCGGGAAGGTGCCACATCAGTGCCTTCCACATGGGGAAGGTACCAAAGAATGCCTTCCATGTACAACCAGCACTCACGCCTCCTAGACGCCTCGAGCGGAATGAAGCATCACACGAATGAGTGGCACCAGATGACCATACCCCTCCCCTGTGTCACAAATCGATGAATCAACGGCCTTCATGATGCCTGAAACATCGAATCAGGTACGCGCATGTTAATTCAAATTTTTATATAATTATTTATAAAATATGCAGTACCAAAAAATATACCATCGTCATAAAGATCATATCCCCCCATAGCCGGAACCGCGTGCCAATGATATGGTGCCTTCCATAACTGCTAGGGTTAGGCACCTTCCCTATAAGAAGGTGCCTTCCTGAGGAAGGAAGGACAAAAAAAAAATAGCGATAGTAAGGGAAGGCGCCATGGGAGGAAGGTCTAAGAATCACGCAGTGAAGAAGAATGAACCAGGTGATACGGACGAAATCAGAGGAGCGGTGAAGACACAGTTCGAGGCCGAGGGATGGCTCGAATACTGTACCCTGGTCAGTCAAGGCCAGGACATGGAGGCAGCCAAGGAGTTCACTACCTCCTTGAGGGGCGATGTGGCCCAAGTACGAGGGGTAGAAATTCCAGTCACCCCCGAGTTCATCTCACAAGCAACTGGATTGCCCCTCACAGGGGAATGTGTATATAAGGGTGGACTATTAAAGCCATACGTCGAGGTGTTACTGCCAGGAGAGAATGTGCAGATAGACAAGGAGGGGTTACCCAAAAATAGCCTCCCCATGAATCTATGGAAGATATTCGAGCAGGTTGCTCGATTCTTCACATGCACCGGGAAATATACCCATCTGCACGCTAATCATGTGCAGTTTCTCAATCACCTGGTGCATGGAAGGAAGTTGAACGTGCCCTTCTACTTGGAGAATGCTCTAAAGGACGAAGCGGCTCGATACCAGAAGGGGGCACCATCTGCCTTAGCCCACCATGGGCTGATATCGGCACTGGCCCGCCATGTAGAAGCGTAGAGGCACAGAACATAGGGGGAGATGGCGGCCAAGAAAGGTGACACGATGTTGTTGCCAAAGCAGGGCAAGATGAGAGATGCCCTACAGAGGAAATAGCGAGTATCGGGCAATTGGCATTGCCCTATTTCATAGAGGAAAGAGGGCAGTCACCAGTGCCTAAGAACAAGGAGGAAAGAGGGCATTCCCTAGTGCTCGAGCGTGAGGAAGAAGGAGCGTCGCTTGCTAGCGACGAGGACGAGTTTTGGCCGACAGAACCAGTCCCTAGGAGGAAACATCTACGATGACTCCTCTCGATAGAAGAAGAACAGAGCGACCCGAAAGTAGACGTTGCAGCCCAAACCCTCCGAGAATTGATGAACCGGAGCCCACAAGATGCAGGGACTTCCGGGAACAATGACCAGGTCGATGCGGCCTTGGAGGAGGTGCTCGAATGGCAAACCAATTTTTGGATGACCCAACAAATTTTGGAGGACTGCTAGAACAAGCATGAAGGGGAGTTGAAGGAACGAGATAGATGGATCGCCCAGCTCGAGTAGCTGGTCTGGCAGTTGTGGGAGGAAAACCAGCTGCTTCAGGACAGGGGAACGAAAATAAGGGATGCGTACACTCAAACTGATTGGGTGAAAGAAGTCCCGATGAATTCTCCCACATCTGTCGAATGAGTATTCTCTTCGGGGGAAATTCGATCGGATGCCCGACAGAGCAGCCCAGAGGCAGGGGAGAATTCCTCTGTATTTGGGAGTGAAGGGGAGAGAAGTCCCACAATACCCCTTGTCATCATCCTAAGTGATACAGAGCAGGACGAGGGCCTCCAGTAGTAGACAGGACCAGAGGATAAGGAGGAACTCCCCAGACCTGAAGAAGGAGAAGAGCCTGAGGGGTCGACACTGGACAGATAGGAGAATGAAGGATCACCCCTAGAGATAGCAGCATAGAATGAAGAGAATGCTCTAGAGTAGGCCCCTCAGAGTGAGGAGACATCCACCAAGGAGAAATAGAAGACCCCTATTCGAGCCGCCACATTTTCCAGAGGCTAGAGGAAAAAGGCCCAGGATGGCTCAAAAGAAGGTGAAGGTGACCTTCACCGAGCCAGAAGAGGACGAGTGGGATATGCAGTCATTCGCCGAAAGGTAAAAATAGTTTGAACAACTACTCAAGGAGATGAAAGCAGCCAAAGAGGCCAGGAAGGCAGCCTCGAGGATGCGAGGAGACTCTGGCATCTACGTTAATCCGGCAGAGGACAGCCAATTCTAGGATATTTACGGTTCATCTCGGGGATGGCCCTCCATGATGAGGAGGTATTTGGAATGATGGGGGGTATATGGCCCCCAATTGGAGGTCATTGCCATTGCAAAGGAGAACGTAGGGCTTACTCCTAAAGCGGCCAGATTATACAAGGCCCAAGTAGTACCTTCTAGGAGGGATAATTCAGATATCCCTCTAGCAGCGGTCAGACCTCCAGACGCTGACCTCTGGCAAGCTGTCGAAGCTGCATTCCAGTCAGCAGAGATGACACTGGCTAGATCACCGCCGATAGCGGCTAGAATGAGAAAGGGACAGTCGACAGCCGCACCCTCAGTTCCACGTAGGAAAAGGTGAGCCACACCTTCAGATGCCAGCGTGCAGAGGAGATAGACTCGGGCCACAGGGGCAGCCGAATCCTCCAAGAAATGGCAACGATGAAGGGTCAACAGGGCTACCTGTAGTTTGGATGCCATGAGGGCATGGCATATGTTAGGCATGGGGGGATGATGAGCACCAGAAATGCTCATATTTTGTACACATTTTCTTGATCATTATGTGGCTGTATAATAAGGATTGCGTACTTTTATAAATGATTATATAGATATTTGATGAAATTATGTGTGTTATCTAATTTGTGTGTTTTCAGTGTGTTTTGTGGAATTGCAGTTGGTTTAGTTAGATTTGGATCAGTCGAGGTCTTTTTGATGGACCTGGCACTTTTTTTCTTTGGGAGTCAATGCAGAGAACATAGGCGCCTTCCTCTTCTAGGAAGGTGCCAAGAGAAAGTAGGCACCTTCCTCTTCCAGGAAGGCACCAAGAGAACGTAGGTGCCTTCCTCTTCTAGGAAGGCGCCAAAAGTAAGTAGGCACCTTCCTCTTCCAGGAAGGCACCAAGGAAAGAAAAGCACCTTCCTCCTCCAGGAAGGCGCCAAAGGGAAGGAAGTGCCTTCCTCTCATAAGGAAGGTGCCAACGGGAAGGCGCCACGATAGGAAAAGTGCCTTCCTCCCATAAGGAAGGCACCACTAGAAGATGTGCCTTCCTCATAGAAGGCGAGCGCCTTCCTCCCATAAGGAAGGTGCCACTAGAAGGCAAGCGCCTTCCTCCCATAGGAAGGCACCAACAGAAGGTAAGTGCCTTCCTCTTCTAGGAAGGTGCCATGGCAATAAGATACCTTTCGTATAGGGAAGGCGCCCGATATACTTAGGCACCTTCCTCATAAGGAAGGCACCTTTGTTCTTCGCCCATTGACCAGATTTGCATGACGTGGACAGTAGTGGCTGGTGCAGTTCCAACTCTATGTCATGTAGAGCTAAATTGGAGATCGCACCAATGTATGAAAATGTCTTACCAATTCCAAGCAAAGCATGAACCAATCAGCGAACATGTCGTCATTAGAACCAAATGCCAATTTTAAGCAAATGTCGATTGCATTCACCAGACTGTCTTAATTTAGTCTGGGATGAATCTACTGTTGTAACCTCTTTGTAACAGAAGTTCTGCGGGTGTGTTATATAAACACGTGTAGACTACTCTAAGAGATATATAGATTCATATAGAGATACAGAGATAGATAGAGATTGTAACACTTTGATAAATATATTACAATTTTAAGAGTTCTAAGTGCATGTTCAGTTGGGAGGAAGCTGCTAGAGCCTGGGCCCACTCCAAGCCAGTATTTCTATTAGGATCCTATCCTAACATTAATTAATAATCTTAATAATAATAATATATTATATCCTATGGTCATAATAATAAAATAATATAATAATAAATAATATAATAATTAATTATATTATTTATTATATTATTATAAGATTAGGGTTAGGAAGCATTGCAACCTTTCACCTATAACCCTAGAGGGGTATAAAACATTGTAAGAACTTATCATTCAATCATCCATGAATATGAAATATAATACAATTTATTGAAGGGACTTCCCGACAATACAAAAGACGATTCTCTTAGTTTTAGGTCTATTTATTATTTATTTATTATTTTATGTGCTAGGAACCCTAGGTTCCTACCATCTGGTATCAGAGCCGTATGGATCCAACCATATGGGACATAAATATCAAAGGAATAAAAAATGACATTGCAGACATTAGAAGAATGATTGAACAAAAACAAAATAAACAAATGGAACGTTCTGATCGTATTATACAATATTTAATGGAAATGCAAGAGGAGACCCTAGCCATGGAATCCCAGGAAGAAGAGGAGCCCATAGCCATGGAATATGAGGTGGAGGAGAAGCCCATTGCCATGGAATCCCAGAGGGTACTCATTGCACTTCCCAAAAATATTCCAAACCCTAAATTAATTTTTTTGAAAAAGCCCAAAGCCATAGACTTTCAAATAGTTCGGAATACATTCCCAAAAAAATTTAATGAAATCCCTAAAATTACAAATATTTTTATGAAAAAATTGCATAAAGATAAAGTCTTCCAAAAGTATTGTTTTACAAATCTGCATTCGGTCAGCCATCAAGGCAGAAATAAATTTAAAATCACCCTAATTCAGCAAACAAATTTGTTCAAAGGTATCTCCAAGGATGTTTACAATGTTTTTTTGAAAAATCTCATTAAAACAGAGGAAGATACAAAAGTTTCTGTAAATTTCAAAAATAAAACCACCATGATGGAAATACAAAATGTTGATTATCTGCTGGTTTTATGGGGCAGTGCATTGCTCTCATCTATACGCCCTCCACCATGGCCACCTCCTCTTCTCTCCTAACATAAAAATATAGTTGTGGTCTCCTCTCCAATCATGGATTAAAACTTGCAGGGCAATATAATTACAGTTTTACTATAAACTGGCCTGCAAAAAAATCAAAATGTACAACCAGTTTACATCTGGAAAGAAGGAGCTTTTTCATACAACTTATTTTGGATATGTCACTCATGAATTGTGTTCAATATCACAGTCATTTCCAGACTATATGAGTATGCAGACGTTGATATATGATATCAAAAACATGTTCCACTCCATGGGGAAGGGGAACATAAAGCCCATCTGCATATGATACTGCCTGGGTTGCACGAATACCCGCCATTCACAATTCTTCCCAACCGTAGTTTCCACAAACACTACAATGGGTTGTCTCCAATCAGTTAACTGATGGTTCCTGGGGGGAAGAATCTTTTTATTTACTATATGATAGACTTCTTTGTACTCTTGCATCTGTCATTACCCTCAAAATATGGAGAGTTCAGGGAACCCAAGTGCAGAAAGGCATAGACTTTGTTAACAACCAGACTCAACAGTTCAATGAAGCGAAGGATTGCAATATGCCACTTGGATTTGTCATTTTATTTGCTTCTATGTTGAAAGAGGCTCATAGTTTAAGTCTGGGTATTTCCCACGAACCATTGTTTATCAAGAGAATATTTGCAATGAGGAAGGATCAACTAAAAGGGATTAACATTTCGGCCTTACACAGTCTACCTACGTCGTTTCTTTTTTACTTGGAGGGCCTGCACGAATTTGTCGATTGGGAAAAAATTATGGATCTTCTCTCCAAATATGGATCTGTAGCAGGCTCACCAGCATCCACAGCTTGTGCATTTATGCACACACGAGATGGAAGATGCCTGGATTTTATAGCATCTATCGTCAGAATCTTTGGAGACCATGTACCTGGCTTTTATCCTTGTGATCTCCGTGAACGTCTTCGTGCCATTGACACCGTTGAACGCCTGGGAATCGGTCGCCATTTCGAAAGGGAAACCAAGGATGCATTGGATTATATATACAGACATTGGACGCCGGAAGGAATAGGAAGGGGAAGACATGATACTATTGCGAATATCAATGACCCAACTTTGGGATTTCGGATACTGAGACTGCATGAATACGATGTATCTTCAGAGGTTATTTCAAATTTTATGGATGAGAATGGAGAGTTCTTTAGTTTTTTTGATAAAACACACAGAGACCTCGAAGGCATGCTGAGCCTCTACAAATGCTCACAAGTAGCATTTCCAAAAAAATAATAATAATAATAATGAAAGAAGCACAAGCCTTTGTCGTAGTTTACTTGCAGCAAAATCTAAAGCAGCTAAACCATTTCCGAAAAGTTCTCGTTGAAGAGGTCAAGTATAAACTAAAATTTGGGTTTCACCGGAGTTTGCCCAGAATGGAGGCAAGAACTTATATCGATATCTGTGGTCGCAAAAATGAAGTGTTTTTAGGGAAGACTTTGTATAATGTGCCCTCAAATATTTGCAGGTTGCCATATGTTAACAATGAGAAATATGTGGAGCTGGCTAAAGTCGACTTCAATGCAATGCAGTCTATACACCAAATGGAGCTCCAGCAAGTGCACAAGTGGTGGATAGATTGTGGTTTTAGGAATTTGAAATTCACCCGCGAGAGGCATATTGAGATATTTTTTCACAATGGCGGCTAGCATGTTTGAACCTGAATATGGCAGAGGTAGAATGGCCTTCGCAAAAATTGGTTGCTTGCTTGTTGTTCTCGATGATCTTTACGATAAGTATGGTTCTCGTGACGACACCATGTTACTCAATGAAGCATTTGCCAGGTGGGATCTCAATACATTGGACGGCATGCCTGATCACATAAAAGTTGCTTTCTTGGCTTGTACAATACTGTGAATGGGCTAGCAGATGAAGCTGGTGACCTTCAAGGACGCGACATGCTCCAGTACTTTAGAAACTTGTGGAAGATCCAGCTTGATGCTTTCAGCAAAGAAGCAGAGTGGTGTAAGCAGAAATGCGTGCCGAGTTGGCATGAATACCTAGATGTCTCCAAAATATCAGTTGGATTTGCTACGGAGATTCTCACATTAATCCATTTAATAGGAGGAGTCGTCACTGATAACATTCTGTGCCAGATTGATGAGAGATCCAAATCTCTCCATCTTGTGTGCTTGACTGCGAGATTGATCAACGATACCAAAACGTATAAGGTGGAAGAAATCGTTCTAATTTACACAGTCTATGAGGTGGTGCTCGAACTCATTAAAGGAGATAATTTTTTATTAAGGTTCAAAAGGAGCTAAAGGTGAATTGTATAAAGTTTACTACTCCATTGGAGTCAAATTAACCTACTCCCTTAGTAAACCATAGAGCAAGTACTATTCCAAGGTGGAATATTTGAAGAGCATATACTTACACACTACAATTCCAAGCTTTGAGGACAAATCTTGTTTTAAGGAGGGTGGAATGTTAGGATCCTATCCTAACATTAATTAATAATCTTAATAATAATAATATATTATATCCTATGGTCATAATAATAAAATAATATAATAATAAATAATATAATAATTAATTATATTATTTATTATATTATTATAAGATTAGGGTTAGGAAGCATTGCAACCTTTCACCTATAACCCTAGAGGGGTATAAAACATTGTAAGAACTTATCATTCAATCATCCATGAATATGAAATATAATACAATTTATTGAAGGGACTTCCCGACAATACAAAAGGCGATTCTCTTAGTTTTAGGTCTATTTATTATTTATTTATTATTTTATGTGCTAGGAACCCTAGGTTCCTACCAATTTCTTCCCCACTTTTCTTCTGTTTTCTAGATTAGTTTATTTCTTTTATAAGGTCGTTTACCACATTGCTATTTCTAGTATTTCCAATAGATTCATTTTCAGGAATGTGTGAATGTTTTATTTTCGTAGATTTAATTATTTTTTCTTCTTACATAAATTATTGAGGAGTGCATGAATGATTGACAACCATTTTGAAAACACCCCCCAATAGTAGGATTAGCACGGGCATGTGACAAAAGTAGGAAAAAGTTAACCTTGTTTGGCCCGCAACAAGTTGATTGAGCCTAGTCAAGTGGATGCATGTGGTTGTTCAAGTTCCATAAAACAAACTATTCTATATTCTTGATTTGAGTTGAGATTGAGATTTGAGAATAGAACATATAGAGTCTCTAACAATTCTCTTTATGCTTCTGATGATTGATTTGAGTTGAGATTGGAGATTTGGAGATAGAACATATGAGTCTCTAACAATTCTCTTTATGCTTCTATGAGATTGATTTGAGTTGAGATTGGGATTTGAGTATAGAACATATAGAGTCTCTAACAATTCTCTTTATGCTTCTATGAGATTGATTTGAGTTGAGATTGGGATTTGAGTATAGAACATATTGAGTCTCTAACAATTCTCTTTATGCTTCTATGAGATTGAGTTGAGATATTGATTGAGCATTAAGTATAGAACATATTGAGTCTCTAACAATTCTCTTTATGATTCTATGAGATTGGACAAGTTCTATGTGAGCTTGTTAAGCAGATTTGAGCAAGTCCTAGAGAGGACTTATTGAGCATATTTGAGCAGGTTCTGTGTGGACTTGTTGAGCAGATTTGGAAAGGTTATGTGTGGACCTATTGAGCAGATTTGGACAAGTTTTGAGTGAGCTTGTTGAGCAGATTTGGACAAGTTCTGAGTGAGCTTGTTGAGAAGATTTGAGAAGGTTCTGAGTGAACCTATTGAGACAGATATTTGGAGGTGATAGAGTATAGAGGAAAGAGTCTCAGTGGATAGAGATCCAATAACCAGGACAATTGAAGATAGATCTGAGTGAGGAGTCTTCAAGTGGAGAGAGATCCACCAATCAATGCAGCAGAGAGACAGAGTCTTCTAGAAGATCACTAGCTAGAGCAGAAGGGGAAAGAGTTCTCCTATGGAAGAGATCCATGAACTTGAGATTAGGGGATCAACATCTCCTTTGGACAAAGGTCCATAAACATTGTACTTGGGAAGGATTCCCAAAATATTATTTGAGAAATATTTAGAAGAAATATTTTTCTGTGGAGGTAGCCCACATTGGGTGAACCATGTTAAAAATGATGTCTCTCATGTGTGTGATGCTTTGTGTGATGTTCACTATTTTATTAATGTTGATGCTACTATTTGGGGAAAAGTTTTATGTTATACTGTTCACCCCCCTCTCAGTATAAGCACATGTTCTTCAATTGGTATCAGAGTCGGTCTCTCCATGAAGAGTTTAATAGCTTGGAAGAGGATCCTTCAGTAACACACATGTGCTTAGAGAGTGAAGAAAGTATAGACTTTGAGGAAGCACTCTTCAACTATCTCCAAGATCTTGAAAGGATTCAAGAAGAGAGTGCACAACTAAAGGAACAGATCTGAAATGATGAATTGGCAAGAATTGAGCTTCTACAAAGGTTAATAGAACTCGAAATAGAAGTGAAAGAAAGAAGAGAGATTGAACATCAGTTGAGAGACACGTTGGAAGCCAAAGAAGTAGGACTTGAGAAAGTGGTAGCAGAAATTGTTATGCTAAAATGTAGAACTAAAATAAACAAGAGATTACAAGGAGCTGCACCAAGTCAGCAAGAGGTAGGAACATCAAACAAAAGGGAGGTATCTTACCATATCTCAAGGAAAGAAGACCACAAAAGGAAGAATACCAGATCAAGTCCTCATCAAAATAGGTTACAAAATTCTTTCCATGGACATTGTTTTTCTTGCAATAAATATGGTCATAGAGCTACGCAATGTACTAGCAGAGACAATGATAGTAGTAGTACAGATTCTCTTGCACCACATATGGATGATGATGTTAAGTGTTACAAATGCAATAGTTTTGGGCATATAGCTAGAAGGTGCAAACTAGAAATCTCTAAGTCTAGTAGAAAGACCACAACTCAAACTACTAGAAAAGAAGAAAAAAGGAAAGGAAAATTAAAATCCTTGCTAGTTCAAATAGCATTGCATGCTCAGGATAAAGAAGAAAAATGGTTTCCGGATAGCGGATGCTCTAGACACATGACAGGAGAAAAAGACAAGTTTATAGTTTTGAAAGAAGGAAATAGAGGGTTAGTAAACTTTGGGGACAATGGTTTAGCAAAGATTTGTGGAAAAGGAACTCTAAGTATAGGCAATGGGAAAGCAAAAGCTGAAAATGTTCTATATGTGGAAGGTCTGAAACATAATCTCTTGAGCATTAGTCAACTCTGTGATCAAGGCCATATGGTAATTTTTCATCAAGATAGATGTGAAGTAAGGAAATCTGAATCTGGAAAACTAGTAGCTAGCGCTATAAGAGAAAGAAATATTTATGTACTCAATGAGATCAAAAAGGAAAAATGTCTCTTATCCAAAGAAAATGAGATCCGGTTTCAACATACAATATTGGGACCAAAGGAGAATCTTCTAATGGCTTTGGAAGATAAAGAAGGTGGTTCAATAGAAGACAAGCCAAAAGGAAGTAATGATATGAACAAAGGTAAACAAATAGAGGAATATTCAGCAGAGAATGGTTATGATCTCAAGGGAGAACTTATCTATGCCCTTGACATAGTAAAGAAGGTTAGAAAGCAACACTCCAAGCTTGAAAGTCAGTTTCAAGAATGTGATGAAGAAAGGTTATTGCTCATAGAGGATTTAGAGAAGTCAAAGGCTAAGGCAAGCAAGTTCAAGGATAAGTTAGAAGCAAATATTTTGGAATGTGAGAAGTTAGCACAAGAAGTGGCTACTCTAAAAGAAGACTTAAAGGACTCCAAGATCAAGATGAAGAGTTTCACAAATAGCTCTAAGAACTTGGATAAGTTCATCTGTGGACAACAACGAACATCATGTTCAACAAGTCTTGGCTTTGGAAAGGTTCAAAAGAAATAGGAAAAAGAATCTACTTCAAGTCTTGATGAAGAAGAAACTTTAGAAGAAGATACATCAGAAGAAGATAGTTTAAGTGAAAGTGGGACATCAGAGGATGAGTTGGACAACAAAGAGTTCAACAAAGAGAGGAACAATGCACAAAGAAGATACATATGGAACAACAATCAGAACAGGAGACCAATGAGGTCAAGACAAGGAGGCTTCAATGGAAGATGCTTTTCATGTCACAGGTTTGGACACATGGCTTCACAGTGCAGGACTCATGAAAGATAGGTATATGGAAAAGAACAGCTTTTCCAAGGTTATTGCTACTCATGCAATGGTTTTGGTCACAAGGCAATGAATTGCAGGATTCATGATAGAAGAGGATATGGCTTCATTAGGAGAAATCCTAAGACAATTGCACATCCAAGGAATAATAACATTAAGTGTTATAAGTGCAATAATGATGGTCACATAGCAAGATGGTGTAGAGCAAATATTCCAAAAATAGGCATGAATAGGAACAGGAACATGAACAGGGACAGGAATATGAACAGGAACAGGAATATGAACAGAAATAGGAATATGAATAGAAACAAGAAGATGAACAAGAATAGAGACTCGAAAAAGAATAAGAATAAGAACAAGAACAAGGATGAGAACCAGAATAGGAACATGGATGAGAACAAGAACAGGAATAGGAACAGAAGTGATGATAGGAACAGGGATGATGACTTGGAAAGAAACAGTGAGAGGATTCAGAAGACTCATAGAAGAAGAGAGAAAGATAAAGGCATAGATCTGTGCTTTCGAGGAGTAGAAATACTCCCACCCCAGAATTAACCACCTCATGTGGAGGTGGGGGAGGGGCTAAGCTAAGAGGCTCATTCTTAGCCCCGAGCCCCAAAGGTGACCCTTTGCCATTGATGTCAAAGGGGGAGAGATTTGTGTATTGGGGAGAGATTTGATATGAGGATTGATATTTGAGAGAGCATTGAGCCAAGGGGAGCAAAGTCCCGGGGGAGCAGAAAAGAAGGTCAGGTTTCAGTAAAATGAATATGGGTTGCCATCAATGACAAAGGGGGAGATTGTTGGACATTTTGAGTCCCTAAGCTAAAAGTTGTCATTGATGTCAAAAGGACCTATGTAAGTAAGCACTATGATTTTGCTCCACAAAGAGCTTCATGAGAAGCAAAGGTTTTGATCAAAGGTTCTAGAAGGGATGCATGGCATTTGGTTCCAAAAGGAGCTTCAAGGGAAGCTTAGCAAAAGGTTTTTATGAAAACCAAGGAAGGCAAGGAAAGGTTTTATTTAAAACCAATGGATGGCAGATTTGAAATGGGTTTTTCTTAAAACCCAAGTTGGCTTTTCGTTTCATCGAAAAAGGTGCCCCGATGATGGAGAAATTTAATTTTAAAGGTTTAGTTTAAATTTTAATTTATTTAAAATTTAAATTTAAATTTTAAAATTAAATAAAAGGTTTTTCCCTCCTTTCTTATTGGCATCGCCGACGTCATGAGGGCAATGTTAAAAGGGCCGATGTATTCGCATTGAAGGATGGCTTATATAAATAAGCCAAAGGTTTTCCATTTAATAAACCTAAGTCAGTGTCGCATGATTTTTGAAAACCCAAAGTATTTCTGCATCCGAATATTGCATAGTGAATTTCATGGAGTGTGATGTGGGCAGTCAAGTCATGGATGGTCAAAGTTTTGGTGCCTTGTGAGGAAAGTGCACACGGTTTAAGGAAGAGAGTGCCCAAGGCACTCACGTGGGCAGTGTTAGCTCATGTGGCTTAGCTTCCGCTTGGCAACACGGTGGGCAGAGGTTCAAAATGCCAAGGCCCTTCGAGGGCTCCTTTGAGGTATGCACTCCGACTCCGATATTTGTGGGGGTAAATATTTTAATTAAAATATTTTCTTTCTAAGGTTTGATTATGATTTTTGTGGGAGATATAAGGTTGAGCAAGCTTTAATATTTTAATAAGGTTTGATATTTGATTAATGTGAGATATTGCCTAAGAAAGCTTTGTGATTATTTTTTAGTGCAAAAGTGTTGAAAGGAAGGATATAAAATATTTGATTTATTTTATGGTATAAGTGGTTTGTGGAGTGACAAGGTTATGCAATGATTTGATTTATTTTATTTTATGGTACAAGTGGTTTTAGGAGTGATAAGGAAGTTGTGCATTAATTCTTAAGAAGGTTTTCTAATTAAAAGCCTTGGTGAATATTATTGTGAAGTGGAGTAATGTTGATTATTTTGTGATCTTCTAACCCTTGTGAAGATTGGCAAAAGAATATTGTGATTGTGGCAGATTTCCAAAGAGGCTTCTTCATCTTCATTAAAGGTATGGGCACATTCTCCTATTGATTGATTATGGTGGTTGATTTCTGAAAATATCTTTGGAGTGAAAAGGATTGATTGTGGTTTCCTTTTCGAAAGTGATTGGTTTAATGCTTCAAGGTTTTCTGGATTGAGAGTTGTGATTAAACCTTGTTTTATAAGCATTGTTGTTGGAGCCCATTGGTTGTGCAAAGAACTTGAACTTGAGTTAGAAGAGAACATGAGTATCATTGTTATGTGAGATTTGTTGTTGAGCATTGTTGGAAACATTTTGAGTTGATTGATACATGCTTGGACTAGGGTTTGTGAGAAAGGGTTGTTCATTGAGGTGCTTGGTTGAGTTGAGTTGATTGAGCCTAGTCAAGTGGATGCATGTGGTTGTTCAAGTTCCATAAAACAAACTATTCTATATTCTTGATTTGAGTTGAGATTGAGATTTGAGAATAGAACATATAGAGTCTCTAACAATTCTCTTTATGCTTCTATGAGATTGATTTGAGTTGAGATTGAGATTTGAGTATAGAACATATAGAGTCTCTAACAATTCTCTTTATGCTTCTATGAGATTGATTTGATTAGATTGATTATATAAAATAATCCAACATCTCTATTCAAATGATTGAGTTGAGATTGAGATTTGAGTATAGAACATATTGAGTCTCTAACAATTCTCTTTATGCTTCTATGAGATTGAGTTGAGATATTGATTGAGCATTAAGTATAGAACATATTGAGTCTCTAACAATTCTCTTTATGATTCTATGAGATTGGACAAGTTATGTGTAAGCTTGTTAAGCAGATTTGAGCAAGTCCTAGAGAGGACTTATTGAGCAGATTTGAGCAGGTTTTATGTGGACCTATTGAGCATATTTGGACAGGTTTTGTGTGGACCTATTGAGCATATTTGGACAGGTTCTGAGTGGACTTGTTGAGCAGATTTGGACAAGTTCTGAGTGAGCTTGTTGAGCAGATTTGGACAAGTTATGAGTGAGCTTATTGAGCATATTTGAGAAGGTTCTGAGTGAACCTATTGAGACAGAGCTTTGGAGGTGATAGAGTATAGAGGATAGAGTCTCAGTGGATAGAGATCCAGCAACCAGGACAATTGAAGATAGATCTGAGTGAGGAGTCTTCAAGTGGAGAGAGATCCACCAATCAGTGTAGCAGAGAGACAGAGTCTTCTAGAAGATCACTAGCCAGAGCAGAAGGGGAAAGAGTTCTCCTATGGAAGAGATCCACGAACTTGAGATTAGGGGATCAACATCTCCTTTGGATAGAGGTCCATAAACATTGTACTTGGGAAGGATTCCCAAAATATTATTTGAGAAATATTTAGAAGAAATATTTTTCTGTGGAGGTAGCCCACATTGGGTGAACCACGTTAAAAATGATGTCTCTCATGTGTGTGATGCTTTGTGTGATGTTCACTATTTTATTAATGTTGATGCTACTATTTGGGGAAAAGTTTTATGTTATACTGTTCACCCCCCTCTCAGTATAAGCACATGTTCTTCAAAAAATTTCTATAGTTCCTTAGTCACGATTGTCACCCGCAGCCAACACCAATGATTAAATTTCTTATCGTGGTGCTTGAACTCAGCTACGGTTGACAACTACCGCTATAGGAATGACCTTGTTCAAGGTAAATTCCCATCCCAATAAACCCAAAAAAAATTATTATTAACATCCCACCCACTAATCTAGCATAGACCTACTCCTAACTAGGGTGAGGTTCATTACCAACAATTTAGTGAGTTCATTTTTTCCATTACTTGAAGTGGTTTATTTTTTAAGCTGGGTAAATTGAATAATAGAGACTATAGAACTACCTTAGAATCACTATCTTTGCCACTCATTGAAGCCTCGGGTTGTTCAGCCATGGGTTTTTGCTCGAGTTTTTAGTAGTGCTCCAGATTAAAAGTCTTCTCTCACCTCTCAAAGCTCTCGCTGTCAACATCGCTAGCTATAAATAATGAAAATAAATATTCTAAATTTTTCTTTTATATTTCTAACTCAGCCTTCAGCCACGGATGGTAACCGCAGGCATATATTAGGGTTTCCTGACTACGGTTGTCAGATGTGGCTAAGGAAATTGCTAAAATTAGCTACCACTAACAACCACAGCTAGCAGGAAGCAATAAATACTCTCAAAATTTCATTGTGAGGAGCTTTAAAATGCAAAATTAAAAATATTCAATGGTCCACAAACCTCAAAATTTACAAAAATACCAAAAAAATTACATAAATCAAAATTCAAATGTGCCTCGTATGCAATTATTTATTCTACACACTATGTGGTTGCAGTGACTTTTGCTCCATACAATCTAGCAAGATGAGTAAATTACCATAAGATCATTTGGGATAAATTAATTATCGTTGACTTGAAATAACTTCACTTCAATCCCGAAGAAGGCCATGGTGGTTGGACTACCCCATGGGAATGAGGTGTTCATTTCATTTCTTCTATGACATTTTCAACAAATCATCGACCATAGTGATTCAACACAAGCCTAATTGGAATTGCTATCATCTTGATTCTCTAAGAAGGCCATTGTGGTCATATTGCTCTATGGGATAGAGATGTACAATTACTATTAATGGTTGAAATCATGACTAAATTAGGCCTTGCTATATAAAAAAATCATCCAAATTATTCATCTTGGTAAAGTGACTCGTCGTTTTATTAATTGTCCTTTCCTCATTGACTTTTTGCTTGAGAGGGTAGTCATAATATCAGCAATCATAATCAAATTCAACAAAATATCACTTGATCATGTAAATTGTGTTCATCTTACGAATCATTGCCAACAACTATCATAAGCTTACCCTTTGTTGGGGCAAAAATCAACTATGATAGTTAACTTAAAGCTCTCCACCTATTGGAACAATAGTAGCACTGACGCTACCCGATCGTCGTTGGATGCACTAAAGCTTTACAAATTTAAGCCTTCCATCACATTGGAAGCAATGATTCTAATATGTGCATCCTTTTTTAGGACTGGGACATCTAATGTTGGTCAGATCAATGATCATCATTCAACCTACAACATGGCTTTAGGTGATCTAGTTTTCTCAATGTTGTGTTCTCCACAATGCATCCCAAAAGAGGTATCTATAGACACCTAAAATACATCATGTTTAGGAGACTACTCATATGGGCATCCTTGTAGACCATATGAATGATCTTGGACCTTTCCAAGGCAAATCAATGGTTCTAACCACTCAATTTAGGCATATTTGGCCTACTCATTCTTAGTCGTGGATAGCATCTATAACTAAGGTCTCAGCCATGGTTGACACCTACAGCTAGGATTTTGGCTATTCTTAGGAGTTATGGCTAGCTTTGTAACTATCTCAGACTCCCGAGCCAAGCCAAAATCAGTTGCAACAGCCATGGAAATTGATCTTGGATGGTTTCAAGTGAGGAAGCTTCTGTATTCTTCCTCCCAACTGCTCCAACCTCCCAGTTTTAGATCTTGTCTTCTCAATGAAGCTAATATGAGGAGTTGGGAAGGCTATAAAACCCCCTCCAAATTGGGGAGAAATTCTAGAAGAGTTTTCAAGTGAATGCAGCGAAGCCCTACCAAATTGGAGAGCCACATACAACCCTTGAGGAGTGTCTACATGATGTCCATTTGGAGAATGATGACTATGTTTGAAGTAATGAGGATCTCAAGAGCTTGAGGAGAAAGCTTTACCAATTGAACCACATCCATTGCAAATTCGAGTGAACTTCACCGTCAACCTATTTTAGAATGATGAGGCAACTCTTCATCATCAATTCCTTGGATGAATTAGGAGTCTCAGGCCATGGTTGTAAGAGAAAGATAAATTTCCCCTCAACCATGGCTGTCAGTCATGGCTAACATATCTAGCTACGCTTAAAACCTGTGGCTAGGGTTTGAAGCTCTTTTACCTCTATTTTAGCCATAGGATTTTAATTTCATTCATGCAGTTAGTTAGACCTATCTTAGATTAACTTTTATTTGCACATTTGTACGGTTAATTTGAGATATTAGAGGTAGCTTTGCCCTTATTGGATCATATTTACTAGTTTACATTAATCTTCTTAGATTAGATCTATTTCATGCTTTCATTACAAATTATGTACTAGATTGACTAGATTTATTATTTTTCAAGCATGCTTTACCATAATTTAGACATTTTATAAGTACCTTTACAAGTCTTTATGCTTTCTTTACATATTTTCCATATTTCTTACAATTTATTGGTCAAAGCCTCATCATGAGAGGCCTCATATGCTCCTAATTGTGTTTTGTTGTTTCTTGCATGTAGGATACAAATTCTTGGCAGCTTCAAGGCACTTTCAAATCAATTTCCTCAAAGCAAGTGAGAAGAAGGCATCCATAAGCCCTTAAGCAGTTCGTGTCGAATATAGAAAGCCTATGGATTGTACCACCCCCATTTAGGGGATTCAAAATATTGTATTCATTGTATCAATATTTTGGTATCCCTTAGAGGGACCTACTTGTAACCGAGATTCATCATGATTTAATAAAAGAAATTATTGTGATAGTGGTGAAAACCACTATTTTTTTATTTTTGGACTATGTGCATGATGGGACAAGCAAGGATTACCCTTTTCACTTTGAGTTTCAACCCAATCATGGTATTATACCTCTTTGACACAAGATGTTTTTAAGATGTGTGATTGTGTTTTTTTCAAGAGTGTTAGAGTCAATTTCCAGAACTCAAGATTTTCTTAGTGAAAATGTGTCTTGGTCCTAAAGATAACTTGACATGTATTGGAAATTTCTAGAAATACTAGGAGTGGTTGAGTGACTGAAAACACCTAGGGACTATGGACAAGTGGCTTGCAAATGACAAATGGACTTTATGTAATGGTGCAATGAAATGGATGATATTTTGAAGGTGCCCTTGATTAAGGAAACAAAACTTTATTGGACCAAATATTATCTAAACTGAATAAATGACCCCTAAAATGTGTGAAGATGGTTGTGAATGTAATTTATGAAATGCAATTTGTGAAATGAAATGTGTGCAATGCAATGTATGAAATACAAATTATAAAATGTAATGTGTGAAATGCAATGTATTTTTGTGTATTAGCCATGTATATATACATATATATATATTACATAAATAATAGAATGCTCTCAAGTGGATGATGTTAAGTGGTTCAGGATCTTCAACTCCCTCTAGACCGGCAAGCCTATAAGTTCCTTTACCCAATTTTTTAATGATAATGTATGGACCTAACCAATTAGCCATAAATTTATAATGAAGATGTGGTAATGCATTGGTGTTTTGTTGATTCTATTTAAGAACAAAATCTCCTACTTGGAATTCATGTAGATGAACTTTGGCATTGTAAGTACGCTTGAGGCGGTATTTATAAACTCGTAAATTCTCTAAAACATTGACCCACATTTCATCAAGAAGCATGAGTTGGTAAAAACGTGCTTGTTTAGCAGTATCATCATCTATGAATTCCTACAATAAAATTTGTAATGAGGGGATCTCAAGCTCAAGAGGCATAATTACTTTGGCTCCATATACCAGTGAAAATAGCATTGCCCTAATAGGCATGCGGATGCTTTTTCGATAAGCCCATAATGCCAAAGGAATTTGTGTATGTCAATCTCGATGGTTTTCTTTTTCCTGAGAATAGCAATTAAGGTCTTGTTGGTAGCCTCAGCTTTTCCATTTTCTTGTGGGTAGTAAGGAGTCGAGAAGAATTCATCATAACCATATCTATACAACACATCCTACAAGAGAGTAAAACGAGTTATATTTTGCTTGAAAGTGCATTTAGCATTATGTGACATGTTTGATGGGAGTGTTCCAAAATTGACTAAGGCTATTATTTGGTTTGACCAAAGCTCATATGGCTTCGAATGGATAAAGAAAATATCCTTTTCATCCTTAGATTCAGCATGAACAATTATAGATTTAGATATCGTTGTAATAATGAGTGGTTGTACCTCTCCTACAAAATTCTTTGGAATAAATGATCCTAGAGATGCCATCACATCTGCAAATCTATTAGTCAAATATGGTAAACTAATGATTTCATACCAATCAAATTTGGCAAGCAATTTCATTGCTACTTCATGGTAAAGTTGTATGTTAGGTTCTTTGAATTGGTATTCTCTATTGATTTGATGAACGATAAGTTGATAATCACCAAATATCCTGATACACTTTATACCCATAGCTATGGCTTATTGAAGAACTAAGATTAAGTCTTCATACTCTGCATTTTTTTTTGTGCATTGGAATTCAAGTTTGAAATATAGGGGAATAGGCACCCCTTGTGGTGTATGAAACATGACTCTAGCACCTTAACATTTTTCACATTTAGAACCATCAAATAATAGTGTGATATCAACATCTTTCTCTAAAATGATTTCTTCTTGTTCAGTGATAGTAAATACTGAATCTTTTGGGACCTCAATAATCAAGGATTGATCACTAGGAAGTGGAGCTTCCACAAGTTGATTGGCTATGACCTAACCTTTAATGGATTTTTGGCTAATGAAATCAAGGTTGAATTCAGTGAGAAGCATTATCCATTTTGTGGTGTGGGTGTTATTGTAAGTGTGAGACATCATGTAATGCAGAGGATTTTCATGAGTTATGACATATGTAGTGTGACTAAGCATGTAATGTCTGAGTTTCTTGGTGGAAAAAACCATTGCTGAGCACAAATTTTCCATGTAAGCATATCTGGTTTCATAGCTTACTAATGTTTGACTAATGTAATAGACATCTTGCTCTTGTTCTCATTCTTTTGTGCAAGCATTGTCCCTAATGCACAGTCCATTTCTAAAACATAAATATGGAAGGGGACCCCAGATGAAGAGGATCTAAGATTAGTGGAGAATCTAGGTATTTATTGATGTCATCAAAAGCTTTTTGGCACTCATCTATCCATGGAAATATCACCCCATTTTGTAGCAGGTGATTGAATGGCTTGCATTATTAGAAAGTTATGCAATGAAACGATGGATCGATTGAATATTTCCTTGTAAACTATGCAATTTCTTCAAGTTTATTGGGGGAGGCATCTCCATGATGACCTTGAATTTATTATGTTCCACCTCAATGTCTCTTTTGGAGATAACGAATCCTAATAGTTTGCCTAAGGTAACACCAAAGACACTTTTTTGAGTTCAACCTTACATTATGCTCTAGAAGTTGATCAAAGACTTTTTCCAAGACACCAATGTGCTCTTGTCGAGTTTTGGATTTTTCCAAGAGATCATCCACATAATCTTCGATGATCTTATGCATGTAATCATATAATATGTGTGGCGTGGCACATTGATAAGTGGCACCTACATTTTTAATGCCAAAGGGCATCACCTTGTAACAAAAAGTTCTCCAAGATGTAGTGAATGTTGTTTTGTGTTGGTCATCAAGATTGATTCGAATCTGGTTGTATCCTAGAAAATTTTCCATTAGTGAAATCATTTCATGGCCAGTGAAAGTGTTGAAAATAGTATCAATATTTGGTAGAGGAAATTCATCCTTAGGATATGCTTTGTTAAGGTCTCAAAAGTTAGTGCAAATGTGTATCACCCCATTAGTATTACGAACGGGTACCATGTTTGAAATCCACTTAGGATAGTCAATGGGAACAATGAAAACCACATCTAATATCTTTTTAAGCTCTTATTTGACCATGAGGGCAATGGTAGGATTCATCTTTTTCAAGTGCAAGGTGAGATTGTAAGATTGTGGACAACCAAGTTAGGATCAAGACCAAGCATGTCTTTGTAGGACCATGCAAAAATGCCCTTCTTATTCTTGAGGAGAGCAATTAATTTCTCTTGTTCATATGTGGATAAAATTTTACCAAGTTTAAAAATTTAGGGATTGTCTGCGTTTGAACTAAGGTTCATATTGATGGTATAATTGCTCTTGTTCATATTTGGATAAAAATTTTACCAAGTTTGACAATTTGGGGATTCTATGCATTTGAACTAAGGTTCACATCGATGGTATCTTTAATATACATATGAGAACCTTCCTCAAGAGAATGTCACATTGGGATCAAATGGATGTCATTTATGGTATTATCAAACTATTATGACTCAACCTCTTCTATGTCTACTTAGAAAACCTCAGGATCTAAATGCAAAGGTGAAGGTGAAGGTGGAGGTAATGGAGGAATGTATTTGGCTGAAGCCCTTAACAATTCCTCAAAAATGATGAATTCATAAAAGTATGAAGGGAATGAAATCTGATCCATATCAATAAGGCTTATATCAATTAGAATTGGCTTTGCCAAATTGTATGGATTACGGAGTGGGGTGAATAAGTCAATAGGATTCATGTTGACTTAAAAGGGAAAATTATGGTTTGCAAGGTGGAATATGGATGGATCATGTCTGCTAGAACCTATGCTAGAACTCTAGAAACCTAAACAACAATGAGCAACACAAATAAATGCAATAGGTAAAAAAATCCATGTACATGCAATTTAATGGTTTTTTTTGTTATGTACATATATTACAATAAAAAAATTAGTGAGGTGGATTAATAAAATGGAGGTGGTGGTTCACTAGTTGGTTCAGTTCACTCTTATGGAAGAAGCAAGTGAAAAATGGGCTGATAGATAGGGAAAATTCTGAGGTAAAACTCATCATATTCAGTGAATGGAATGGTGGGTGCTGATTCCTCATTAGATTAATCATAATCTATCGATATGACTTTGTATTCTTTATATATTTAATCTTCAAAGTCATCAGGGTGATTGGTTTCTTCTTCTGAATTCAAAAAGAGATTTTTAAAAACTTATTCAAAAGAAGAGGTGAAATAATAAGGGTGATATCCTAAAATTGAATGATCATGATCTTTTTGATATGGAGTATCAATGAGCTCATGCATTCCCTATTCATGACATCCTAGGCCATAGCCTTACCAATTGACTCGATGAGAGTATTAGGATATAAAACCCAACATGTGTTGTATTTTGGTAGGTGTCGATTTCTTAGATCCATCAAGGATGGATTGGACGATGAATTAATCCCCCATTAACAAAATTTATGCTATTGGGTATTAAACCCATGTTGTACACCACTTCAATGGATAAGAGTAGGTCACAGGGGTGATCATACTCCCTAGCAGTTTGGATGTTGAGTGGTGTGATAGTGATGTCTTGGACCACACATTCACATATACCAAGATTAGTGAGGTGGATCATAACTTAGGATGATGTGGAGGTGGATGTGGATGTGGATGTGGAAGGCTCAGGATTGGCTTGGGTCTTATAAATGGCTTGGGGATCTATATTGGATTGGGGCTTCGATAGTGGGAGAGGTATGGAGTGGAATGGCATCTCACAATCTATTAATTCGACTTGTGAGACATTAGATGGAGATGGATTTGTATGAGGTTTTTTATGAATGGGCAATGATGTGGAAGGAATATTGATGGAGGATTTTAATGATGTGGTTGATTTGGATTGGGCTTAACTATATGTACATGTAGTCAACAATGATGAAGATATGGGTATAGAAGTGGAAGTTGATGTGTGGTAGTTATGGGGAGTTCCTTAGGAATAAGAACTTTAGATGAAGAAGTGGATTATGTGGTGGATTATTTGTTTTAGGATGTCAAGAAAATATGAGTGGCTACAAGGGTGCACTCATAGGGATTTGAATTGAAATTGTAATACTTAAACAGTTCGACATCCACTGGTATGCAATGAATTTGTCCCTCATGTACATATTTTAAGCATTAATGAAGTATAGAGAGGACACATCTCATTTCCCTAATCCAAGGACATCCAAGGAGTACATTGTACATCATGGACCCTTCCAAAATATGGAATATTATGTGCAACATTTATATCCCCACTTGGATGGGTAAAATGATAATGTCAACTATGGAACAGATGTTAGCTTTTGAGGTAGATCACAATGAGAGATGACAATCACAAGATGCTGAAATATGAAAGAAAGTAAACTCACGAGATTTTTGAAATATGCTATAAATAGAAATGATAGAAATGAATACAATATTGCTATGGAGGAAATGGACACTCCATGCAAGATGCTACAGAACCATAATGTGCTCCATCACTAATGGAGTCACCCACTACTCCTACTACTACCTACTGACTTGCTTATCAAACTCTTACAATGAGGGCCTCTTATAGTGGAAGATAGATTCCTTGCCCAACACTCTAACTAGTTGTACAAGGGACACCTTGCACTTTTACAACTTGCACATTGACACTTGTGCATTTATTACATTGCATGAAGTAACTAGATAACTTCCCCCTAAAGTAATCTAATGTCCTAAGTATGTACCTAGGAAGGTACATTTACATGATCCAAATGATGTAATAGACTCTAACTCTAACACCCCCTGTATTACATTATTTGGGTACTGAAGACTTTTGGTCTTCAATATGGATCTTCATCTTCATATTGAACTTTGTATCCTTTCTCTGGATTCTTTGTAACCTATTCAAGCAAAAATGTTACATTTGTTGATAGAGCTTTCTCCTCATAATTTTTTGAGTGTTCATCCAGTTCTTCAATTTCTTCTATCCTCTGAGCCAGGTGTCCTTTTTTATTTCCCTTTTTGTATTCCAATTGAGGATAATTGGTTGGTCACTGAAATTGTTGTTGATGAGGATTCCTTTGATGTTGTCTTGATTGAAATTGGTTCCCATTGTTTATCTGATTTCCTTGATTCTGGTTTTTGGGATTGTACCTACAATAACCGGTGCTATGACCTTTCTTTCTGCATATCTGATAGTACCATGTTCTTCATCCTTTTGTTGATGAAGCAATATTTCCCTATGGATTATCTTTTGATGTCAATGCAGTGTTAGTCATCTCATCTTTCACAGTGTGTTCAACTTCATATTCCTGAAGAATATTGACTAAGTCATCAAAAGAAGTATCTTTACTTAAGATTTGTAGAGATGTGACCAAATGCTTATAGTTGTCTGGAAGTGCTCTCATGGTTACTTGAGTAAGAAGTTCATCTTTAGGCTCCTGTCCAAGAGTTAACAATTTCCCTTTAATATTTGCTACCTTCCTTAGAAAAAGTTCTATGCTTTCCCCACTGCTCATTTTTAAGGAATGTAGTTGAGTTTGTAGATGAAGAATGGTGGCTTTATTCTTTCCTTCAAATATTTTTTCTAAGCTTGTCCAAGCTTCAGAAGATGTTTTTGTTGAACTGATATAGGGTTGTATTTCATCAGTGATAGCAAATGTTATGATCATTTGAGCTTTTGAATCATTTTCCTCAAATTTTTGAATCTTTGTATCTCTTGTGGTAGGTTTCTTTGTTTTCCCTTGAACAATATCCCAAAGTTTTTCATATATCAAAATTGCTTTTACTTTATTCTTCCATGAGAAATAATTTGGCCCTTTGAGTAGTTGAGATTCAGCTAGGAAAAATTTGCTGGAAGTCATTGTATTCCCTTTATCAACTCTTTAGATTTTGTGGACTTCCTTATGTCTCCCTAATGATGAGAGTTTACAAACCTAATAAGTTTTTAGGTTTTGTAGCAAGCTTACATCTACCCAATAAATTCTGAACTTGATAATTTTTTTTTGATGCTAATATTACCAAGTTTTGTAGAATGCCTTATGACTCCCTAGGATATTTTGGATAGGATGTATTATCAATATAGTGCTTTTGTAAATTGTAGTTCAAGTCTAAGTTGATTTTGTAAAATTTTGTAAATACAAAAAACAACTTTTCTATCTCCTTATTACTCCTATTGAACTAAGCACTATTTTCAATTCTTTGAAGAGGTTTTGAAGTTGGTATTTATTTTCCTTTCTTTAAGTGTTTTGAGACAACACTATAAAAAACCAACTTTTGAAGACTTTTAATAAACCTCTTTAAATACCCTTCTTTGATTGATTTAATGTTTTCTAATTTCCAATTCCTAAGTTGATGTTGTATTCCTTATAACTCCCAAGTTTGGAAAAATTAGAAAATAATATTTGCAAGTTATTTTAACAATTATAATATCCCTTATTCCTCCTTGATAACTTTTGCAAATAATAAATCTAAAGTATGCTTGTTTAATAAGAATATGTTTCCTTATAACTCCATAAACCTTATGTTAAGACAAGCATAAATATTTTACCTCAATCGCTCCTCACTATTGTACATCGATAGATCTGTTGCTACATGTTGCGTAGCACTTATGGGCAATTCAGAGCCCTCTTTGACTAGCATAAATTTTCCTTCGAATGGTGATCAAACACCTCTACAATATGATAGCTTCAAATACCTTTCATTGGTCTTCTCTAAATGTTGGCTTTATGACAATATCTTTACTATCTTCCTTACACTGTATAGATGTTTCACCTTGAAGCATTAACTTGATTTTGATTGCTCCTTGCTTTGCTTGATTGTGTTCTACTATTGTGTCTTTCACTCTCCCAGATTGATATCTTAAGAAGGATGGGCTTCATGACAAGTGTCACATGAAGCGTTACTAGCCAGCTCTCTTCGATAATAATGAGTGCTCTTCGATAGTGAGTATTTCTTCAACAATGAGCATTTCTTTGGAAATGATGAGGTTGGTGGTAACCTCCAATGAATCTCAACTCCCTCCAACTGAGTGTAACTCCCTTTAGGTGAGTGCTTGAACATTGGTAGATGTAGAGATTTCATGCCAAGTGGCTTGTGCATGCAAGCTTTCTTTCTAATGCTCCAAGTAACCCTAATTTCTCCTTTATCTTTGCACCCTACGTGAGCTTGCTTTTCCTTGGTATGCAAGATTTCTTTTGCTAGCTGGCTTGGAGAGGGTGATAGATGGCTATAACTGGATAGCTTCTTCAACACACCTTTGATCTCTTCTCTTGGTGGATGCTTGCTTCAATGGATGCCTTAGGTATAGCTTCCTCTCTCTACACTTGTTTGTAGATTTCTAATGTTGATTTCTTCCTTCCTTTGCTATTGGTTAGAACACCCAATGCTTTTTTACATAGATATTCCTTCACTAAATATTATCCTCCTTTCTACGTATGCATGAGTGTTAATATCTTCTTCCAATGGCTCCACTATTGTAGGTGATGCACTACCTTATAGGGCTGATTCTAATGAAAAGAATGGTGTTTTTAAACACCTCAACTCCTAGACGTGTGAGCTCTTTGGTAGCTCCTTATTTGGCTACAACTCTATTATTTATATGGGCTCCTTCACCTAGCTACAACTCTATTGAAATGAGGACATGTGAGCTCTCTGATAGCTCTTCCTTTTGGTCATAGATGTACTACTTGTGTGAGATTTAGATAGCTCCTTCACTTGGCCACAAACCTATTAGATGAAAAACATCCTTCTACCCCCTATAAATGGTAAAGCCTTTGTTATTCCAAGGAACAAAGGAGGTGCCTTTTGTAATATATAATTTTGCACCTAAAATGAAGAATATTTATAATCCTTCTTGATTCTTTTGGATGATAGTCAATCCAAGTTATTGAAAGTGAGGATTCTTGCACTTTGTGCTTGAAGAAAGAATCCTTTTATTCTCCTTGAATCTTGAGACTACCAAGGTATCGATTTGAGGCTTCCTTCAAGGATTTCAATGGTGGTTTTTCTACTCCACCTTTCTGCTTGTAATGGTGGCTTCTTTTGGCCACTAAAGTGTTGCATATTTTTTTGTGCTTCTTAATCAACACAAACAAATATAGAGCAACTAGTTAAAAGTTTAACTAGAATAGTGCTTAATAGATGCACTATAAATGGTAACAATAAATTCACCTTATTGCTCCACTGATTTCTTAAATATGCTCTTAATAATTCCACTGCAACTTTTCAAATATAATCTGCAAATTTCACTACAAACACAGTTGTAGGATCCAGTCTTCTTTTTCAAGATATAAGATAGGTAGTTGATAGATAGTTGTAATTTTGTAATCTAATCAACTCCAAATTAATGTGCAAATGAACCTTAAAATGAACTTTCCTTTTTGCACTTCTATGAAGACTTATAATGCAATCTTCCTCTTTGCAATTTTTGATCTAACATAAGGTGCTTTAACAAATCTATTGAGTAATCTGAATAATGAATTCACTTGCACCAATAGTTGCTTACCTTTTTGATAGCTTTTCCAAGTAGCTCCTCCTTCACCAAAAAGAGGTCTCAAACTTCCTTTCATGAGCCTAGGGTTTGGTGATTTGGTCTTCTCCTTTCTATTATGGATTCAGAGGATTCTTTGGGCAATCCTCTAGTCTCTCGACTTTGACAAACTCCTTTTGTCTTTGAGTCTTCTTGTCGAATTCTAACTTCAAGCAGGATCTTCTTCTTCTCAAGACTTTGAATGTCTTGAGGTCTTCTATATCTTCTTTGGCACTCCTTGCCAATTCTTCTTCTCCTGATTGGGCTTGTTGTTGGATGGTGACAATTATCCCAAGTCTTCCCTTGTGAGAAAGTTTCTCCTTGATGGAGAATTTCTCCAATGAGTTCTTCTAAGAACTCTTTGATGATCTTGCTTCAGCAACAAGGCTTCTCCAAGCCTTTTTCCTTGAGACCTCTCCTAGGTCTTCGATTCTGTAGCTGCTTTGGTCTTCCTTGAGGCCTTCTTCTTCTAGAATTGAGATCTCCTTCCTGGATCTCTTGATTCTGCTACTTCTAGATCTGAATAGGTTCCTCCTGGTCCTTCTCATCCTTCCAAGAATGGAAGCTTCTTCAATGAGATCTTCACCTGATCTCTTCACCTTCAAGTTTACTTCAGGTGTTGGATGATTCTGAAGCAAATACTCTTCCTAAATCTGATGTAGGAAGTTTCTCAACTTCACTGGAACTCTTCTTTCCTACAACAAATGATTAGTACTAAAATATGAATCTACTTATGAATTAGGTACTCCCTTATAGAGTCTTTTTTAGGATCAGGGCCATTTTTTAATTAAGGCTTATATGGCCTTTTTAGATCAAGGCTTATATGGCCTTTTTAGATTAAGGCTTCTATGGCCTTTTTGTGAAGTTGACTTTACCGATAGAGATCTTCAATCTCTAGTCTTCACTATGACTCTTTCTCCTAGAGTCTCTTCTATAGTATTCTTCTTTTACAACAACTAATCTCTACACTATGAAGGCACTCTGACCTTCGAGCAACGAAGTTGAAATCTCCTAGCTTTCTATTGTAGGAGGTGTCTCAATCATCTGAGAGTTAGTTCCCTATAGTAAGAAGAACCTTCAGGTAATAGTTACCAAGTTCCAGATATTCTGGATGATCTTCACTAGATGATCTATCAATCTAGTGGGTTGAATACTGAGTCCTAGTCTTCACGAGTTTTCCTGTAACTCTATGGAGAGACTCTAGTCAAATACAATCTCAGTACTTTCTAAAACTGAGATTTCTTTTAGTCCTCACTTGTGACTCTCCCTAATTCTACCACCTAGACTCTTCTGAGAATTTTTGATAGTGACTGGTCCAATGGTGCATCAGGTTGACAAAAAACTCAGACTCAATAATAATGGTGGTATTCCTATTGACCTACTATGACTAGATCTACCATGGCTCTGATACCACTATTATATTTTGAGGTAGATCACAATGAGATATGACAATCACAAGATGCTAAAATATGAAAGAAAGTAAACTCACGAGATTTTTGAAATATGCTATAAATAGAAATGATAAAAATGAATACAATATTGCTATGGAGGAAATGGACACTCCATGCAAGATGCTACAGAACCATAATGTGCTCCATCACTAATGGAGTCACCCACTACTCCTACTACTACCTACTGACTTGCTTATCAAACTCTTACAATGAGGGCCTCTTATAGTGGAAGATAGATTCCTTGCCCAACACTCTAACTAGTTGTACAAGGGACACCTTGCACTTTTACAACTTGCACATTGACACTTGTGCATTTATTACATTGCATGAAGTAACTAGATAAATTCCCCCTAAAGTAATCTAATGTCCTAAGTATGTACCTAGGAAGGTACATTTACATGATCCAAATGATGTAATAGACTCTAACTCTAACAACATAGAGCATCAGTAAATAGATTCATGGTGAAGGTGGATTTGGTGAAGTGAGATGGTAGGATATTCAGATGTTGAAGAGTGGATGTGATGATGATATTAATGGAGGATCTGATATCAATCAAAACTCATTTGAATGGATTCTTGTAAATTTGAGCCATGATATGCAATGGAGGTTCCACCGATCCTAACAATATTGGTTTGATTTTAAAATCATAGAATGTAATGGCAAGCTCCACACATGTTCAGATACTTTCCATAAAATTTCTAAAGTTATTAGCATCATGAGATTGAAATTCAATGGATTTTAGAATTTCCATTAATGCCTTATGATGTGGGGAAGATTGTTGAATTATCTCGTAAATAGATAGTTTAGTTGAAGCCATTTTAAGGCTAGTGGTTATCTGGATACTCAAAGATATGAATGGCCTTGGTGGATGATTGGGAGGTTGAGTGGGTGGAGATGGATAACTTATAATATTAATGGGTTGGGAAGAATTGGCAGATAACTGGATGGGAGATGATGAATTGATAGTTTGTGGAGACACACTTGCCTAAGGATCTATGGAAGATTGAATAGGATGTTATTATGTATTTTTTTATTTGTAAACTGTTGACCTCGGGTGACTATGTGAATAGCACCCACAAAACCTTGGTATTATTTAATATGGTTAACTTGATTAGGACGAGTCTTGTTATTTGGCCCTCCTATTGTTGGATACATTTCCTCATGATGAGGAAGTGGTGTTTGATATATGCCAAGGTTTTAATTTTATTGAGCTATCAATCTTGATGGCCTCCAAGTCAATTAGGTCTTGCACCATATCTTTAAATGTAGTAGTCGTTAATATCATACCCATTTTTTTTATGATAAGGAAAAAATAAATGTTTCCTATAGCTTTTGCTACATTTGGTGGGATCATCTGGTTTGACCTCAAGTAAGGCAAGTTGGTTTATGCCATACAACCTACAAAAAATGGAGGCATATGACTCAGATAAGGGGGTGTACTGGTGATTTTCTTGAATGGATTGTCGACATTGGTGATTTTCCATAGTTGGCACTGTGTTCTAGACTTGTGATGGTGGGGGAACCACTTGGTATACAATTTATTATGGTTGTTGTTGCATTGGTTTTTGTTGTTTATCCACTACCGACTGGCTTATGATCACTTTATTCACATGATTTCCTTTATGGGTTTATTTGGCTTGGATTGGATAGAATAAGTTCCTTTGGATTGGATTTTGTTCTACCATTATTTCTTTTTAGGCTTTAGCACACCTTATTGGTTTTTGATTTCCTCAATTATGTTATCCTAGGCAAGAGCTTCTTCAAATGATCTATACAGTTGTAATTGCAATAACCAGGAGATGGGTTTTAAGAAACTCTTGGTGAAGTATTGAGTTAGCTCTTCCATTGGTAGGGAGAATGGCAATTTTGTAATAATATCCCTCCAACGGTTGCCAAAATCATATATTGACTCATCATCATATTTCTTAATATTGTATAAGTCAAATAGTGTGACTTTTTTATGAACATAAAGGGAAAATATCTTGATAAATTGGTTCACCAAATGTTCAAAAGTATAAATAAACCAAAAACAAAAAACACCAAATCAATAGATAAAGCACCAAAAGCACGATTACACAATCAGAATGCACAAAATGAATAATACTTTATTAATGTAGGCATATATTCCAGTTGTACAATGAATGTGTCCCAATTTGGGGGTTACAAATGCTTTTTAATGTAGATATTACAAAATGCTAGGGTTTCAAAACCCAAGTGCAATGAACAACTGGTGTCTTCCAGCTCATCCTTGATCTAAACAAGAGTGTGGATGGGCTTGTGTATCCCTATGGGACCACCCCAGCTACAAAAGCTTACAAAAATATAATTTCAACACCTACAAATAGAAACAACAAAAAGTGGTTAGAAGCACCTATGAGGGCTTCACTGTGTGAGGCCCTCAGAAAGATAAAATAAATAAACCCTAGATGTTATGATATTGACCTGTAAATATAAAGTATAATATATGAATACATACCAATAACTTCTTACCTTGTTAATGCTAGTCTCTATTTTTGCTTCTATGATCAAGAATTGTGTGAATGCCTGAAAGGTGCTCAAGGGTTGGGGGACTACAAATCTACTATGGGAAATGCCAAGAGGTATTCGATGATGTATGTAAATTCCTACCAATATTCCAATAACACTCAACATATTTGGTGAACTCTAGGGGCATTCAGGGGTTGAGGGAAGCGAAGCAGAACCATATCTAGTTCATGAGGGTTTGGTGGCAATGAAAATGGGGGATGTGATGGTAGTGGCGAGAGGACAAGTATGATAGCAAAATAAGTAGGGAAAATGTTTATGGAATTTTCTAAGAAGCCTTAGGCTTTCCAAGGGGTTTGATTCATCAAAATGACTCATATTTTATAATCTTCCCTTGAACATGTTAGGGTTTCAATGACACAAAATGAGTAGTAGAGATTAAAACATGAGTAAGGGTAGAGACTAAGCTTGAGCAAGTGACATGGATTGGGATAGATGAATGGCTGAGATTAAACCAAGGTATATGGCTAGGATTTATTCATATAAATACATATATTTATTAAATATATATAAATATAAATATATAATATTAATATTTATGTATATATTAAACAAATACATATATATATATAATGGACGACTATGATTGGAGGATATGAATGGATGACAAGTGGCTAGATTTTGGTGTCTATAGATCCCAACTTCGAGGGAGAATGACCATCCACAGTAGAAACCCCTAGACCTTCAGGAATATTTCCATGGGGTTCTAGGCTTTTGGGAATGTTCACAAGTGGATTTGACTCTAACTCATTACCTGTATAAGGGAGGTGTTTGACAAATTTAATGACAAAAAAATATTTGAATTGGAAAACAAAGATCTTACCAAAGTTGATGTGTTTCCAATTTGGAGCACTATTTGGTGGGTGGTTATTGGTTGTTTGCCTTTGTCTGCTTATTTCTTTGGATCTGGCAGAAGAATTGACCATTACCATTGTTTGTCGCTCCTTTGCCTTGATATCCATATTTATTTGAGTATTTTTAGTAGTTGGCATTGAACCCTTAGGTGACCCTATTTTTACATTCAATACAATAAGCGGGTTTGAATTCATATTCAATAACTTGTTGTTTGTGGTACAAACCTAAAACTAGGTCAACATAGGTTAGAAATTGAGAGTCTAGGTTGGCTATGATGCAGATGAAAGTATAATTCAATCGATATCTTGCCTTTGTGGTAACATCATTGATGACCAATTTCCCAATTTATTGGTCTATGGCTTTGAGAGTTCCTGGATTCCATAATGGGGCTAGTAAACCTAGTATCCTAACCCCAAATTGGTGCCATGTTAATACTTTGTGTTTATGGATAAAAATCCTCTTCCCAATAATAGAGAAATAGGGCTTTGCATCCGAAAAACCATGGACCACCAGTAAGAATTTTACTTGTATCTTGGGGATTGTTCAATTGGATCATGAAGAATCCCCTAGGGCACACCACTATATCCATGTTTCCAACAAGGCACCATTTTGAGAATGCCCATTTACAAATGGATTCAATGTTTGGCCACGCTCTAACAAATTTACCAATGAGAGACAAATATATCTGAGATATGAGAGGTATCATATATTTAGGAGAGAAAATAGCTTCATTATCTAAGATAGTAAAGGGAATCAAGAGTTGAGTAACTGGGCCAAAACTCATTTCATTTTGAAATTTATCTGTGAAGGAAGAGTTATGTGGGACATTTTGAGGTGGGTCCTTTAGAGGAGGGCCCCAAAAAATTTTGATTGTTTCATGACCATCATCCCCATCAGCATCCTATGAACCATCATCATTGAACTCATCACCTATTGCATGACCACCTAATGGATCACCATCACCATGATTTTGATCATGTATTTCTAGTTGAGGATTCAACCCATAGCGAAGTCTATCTACCATCACATGACCATAATAATCCCTAGTCCCATCGATTATGTCCACATCTATACAAAATCTAGCACCTGTAACACCAAAAACAATAGCCTCCCCTCAAACCCTAGGTATTCCTCTCCCTCCATTACTCGAATTCAAACCCACAAGCTCTGATCTCTCTATCTTCCTTCCTTAGCTTACCTGTAAAATTTGGTACCTATAACACCAAAAATAATAGACTCCCCTCAAACCCTAGGTATTCCTCTCCCTTTGTTCCTTGAATTCGAACCTGCAATATTTGATCTCTTCATCTTCCTCCCTCAACTTTCCTACAAAATTCAACACCTATAACACTAGCAACACCAACAACAACAACCTCCCCTCAAATTCTAGGTATTCTTATCCCTATATTTTTGATGATTTTTAATGTTTTTGTATTTGATTTTTTTCTAATGTTTTGTGTTTTTTATGATTTTCAATATTTTTATATTTTGATGTTTTTATATTTTTGTTGTTTTTTATATATTTTGGTGATTTTGTTGATGTTTTTATATTTTTTATATTTTTTGATGTTTTTTATTTTTATGTTTGTGTATGTACAATGCTAGTTATGAACTAGACATAGAAGGCACGCAAACGAAGGATATTTATGGGTTTAGGTTCCTCAATTCCCTCAAGGGTCATAATTTTATATGATTTGATACCAAATATTTGTGTGACGATAAATGGACCAAGCCAGTTGCTTTCAAACTTAACACACAAGTACAACGAAAGGATCAAATTCTATTGATTTTCTTTAAGAACTAAATCCCCTACTTGAAATTCTTGATGATGCACTTTGTAATTATAAGCACATTTGACTCTATCCTAATAGATGCAAAGGTGCTAAAGCACATTAATTTGTTGTTCATCAAGCAAGATCAATTGATTGAGGTACGCTTGTCATGCAGCAGCATCATCGATGAATTCTTGTAATGGTATGTGCAATAAGAGGATTTCAAACTCAAGAGGCATGATGGCTTCAGAACCATAGACTAGTCTGAATGGTGTTTCCTCAGTTGGTGTGTGTATGATTGTTAAATAAGCCCATAATGCTAGGGGGAGTTGGATATGCCAATATTTATGATTTTCTTTGTTTTCTTTAGAATGGCAATGATAGTCTTGTTGGTTGTCTTAGCTTGTCCATTACTCTACAAATAGTAAAGATTTGAGAAGTTGTGTTGAATGTTATACTTAATGTAAAGAGCTAAAAAATCCTTATTCTTAAATATAGTACCATTATTATAGATGATTTTTTATGGAATTCTAAAATAATAAATAACATAATGGAGTATGAACTCCATGATTCGAGGTTCAATCATACTAGTAAGAGGAATTACCTCAACCCATTTGGTAAAGTACTCAGTAGCGATGATGATGAACGTATGGTGTTTCGATGAAGGAGGAGATATCTTTCTTATAAGATCAAGATCCCATTGCGAGAAAGGCCAAAGTGTTTGAATTGGTTGCAATGCCTATGATGGTACATGGGTTAAGTTGGCATGATGTTGATATTTTTGACACTTCTTGATATATGTGCAACAATCACGTTCCATGGTGGGCCAATAGTAATCCATGCATAAAATACACTTCATGATGGCCATTCCACTAAAATTACCATCACATGTTCCATTATGTGCTTGAGCAATGATCTGGTTACCTCTTGTGGATCAATATAACATAGGAGGATACCATAAAAGCTACGATAATAAATGATATCACCCAAGAGAGTGTAATGAACCACTTTCTATTTGAACATACATTTAGCAGTTGAGGATAACTTTGCACGTAAAGTACCTATTTTGATCAAATCCTTTATTTGTGTGAAGCTATCATTATATGTCTTAGTTTGAATGAGGGTCACATACTCTACAATCTAAGAATAATCATGTTCAATGGATGATTAAGATAGTATTTTAACCTCAATGCATGTAGTGCTATCGATGGGATTCTATGGTATGAGTGATCCAAGAGAGGCCATAGTGTTTGCAAATTGATTGTTAGACCTGGGTGTGTTATCGATTTCATACTAGTTGAAGTGCTTAAGAAACTTATCAATGATCTACTTGTATTACTTCAAAACTAAGCATTTACACCAGTAGACCTCCTTAACTTGATAGACAATGAGTTGGGAGTCACCAAAAATATTGATCCATTTAATACTTGTAAATCAAAATTGAACAACACCATTACAAAATATAAAGTAATAAAAGCACAATAGTAACACAACATTGCACAATATGAATAAGCTTTTTATTAACATGGGTGGATCTCAAAATTATACAATCAATGTGCCCCAATATGGGGTTTTATAATGCTTTTATGATATAAATTGATAAATTATAGGGTTCTCTGAAACCCTAGATCAATAAACTGCTAGTGTCTTCATTCTCATATTTGATCTAAAAAAGAGTTGTAGGTGGGCTTGTGTATCCTAAAATGGCCACCCTAGCTTCAATAGCTTCCAGATAGATGATTCTTATACCTACAAATAGAGACAACAACAAAAATAGACTAGAAGCACCTATGAGAGCTCCACTGTGTGAGGCCCTCAAAAATATAAAAAAATTAAACCCTAGATGTTACAAAATATAACTAAAAATATAAGTGCATGAATGTAAAATAAATGCACAAAATATTATTACCTTGTCATAATGCTAATTTCTATCTCTTTTCCTATCGATGATGGTCACAAGGATGCCTAAACGATACTCGAGGGTTGGAGGACTATAGATCTACTACAAGAAATACCTAGAGGTATTTTTTGAAGGCTACGGATGCACCAGAGAGTTCCAAAAACACCCAAAGGTGCTCAACTATCTCTAGAGGGAATTCAAGGGTTGAGAGAAGTGTCATAGAACGAGATCTAGTTCTACACGGGTTTGGAAGTGGCTAAAATAGACAATGTGATGGGGGGCGATGAACGATGAAATTGATGGCAAAGTGGATAGGGCAGAAGGGCTTGAGGATTCTAAAATATTAAGGATTTGATTCATCAAAATGACTCCTATTTTATAATATTTCCTTGAACATGTTAGGGTTTTTATGACACAAAATGAGTGACCAAGATTAAAACATGAGGAAGGATGGAGATTAATCTTGGGAAAGTGGCACATATTGATATGGATGGATGGTTGAGATTAAAATATGGTTGATGGCTAGGATTAATTCATATAAATACACATATTTATTAAATATATATAAATATAATATAATATATTTATATATATTAAGTAAATACATATATATATAATGCATGGTTGTGATTTGAGGACATGGATGGATGAAAAGTGGCTATATTTTGGTGTCTGCAGATGTCCCTTTTTGTATTGTGTTGCATGAAACATAATGTGGTGCAAAAATACAAGACACTTGGTTAGGCATGATGAAGCATCTTTCTTTTGTTGGAGCGCAAAGATGATTTTGAAGATAAAATAATTTGTATGTGTAACTTACCCCCTCAATTGGAGAATGAGTGAAGAATGAATCTTACAAGCCAATTGATAAAATTGTGCAGTGAAAAATTTAGTTGAATGGTGTAAGTGCAAATGTATGGTGTAAATACGGATGATATGAATGATGTAAAGTGATTCTATTTTTTCCCAAATAGAGAAAGGGGGTTTTTTCCAAGTGTAAATATCATGATCATGTAATATGTATCCCATTGTAGAAAATTAGAATCAAATTTGGTTACCCAAGTTTGGGGTGATTCCATGTTGTTGAAGAAAGGTGCCTTTTGGCATCATTGAAATGCAAAAGTGATGAACGTGCAAAAAAAAGAAAAGGAGTCAACTCGTGGAGGGCCATATAATTATTTTAAAATAATTCCTTAAATTGAAACAAATTAATCTAGGAAAGGCCTATCTCTATGATGAATTTCAATGTAAAATAAATAATGATATCTGATTTTGTCCATGTTTCAAGCCCCATGAACAAGGCCATCAATGACAGTTGTTGAGCAAATTAATCTGAACATAGTTGCACTTCAAAAATGAGGGAGAAAATTTTATTTTATTTCAAATTATGAATATGGATTATGATAAATGCCAAGCATTATTATGGTGATATATCCATCTTACCGAATTACATGGACAACCAATCATTGCAATTTCCAAGGAGATAGGATAGACCACTAGATACAAGGTTCACTTGAAATTGTATGTGAACTTGAAAAATGTGCAAATGTAATGATTTATGGATGAAAAATATTTTTAAATGATGATTTTATTATGAGAAATGCATTAAATATTGGATTGCATGATTTTGTGAAATTTTGCATTGGTTTGGAGTGTGTTTAGAGCAATTTTGGATAATTTTACAACTTTTGGTCGCGATCAAAAGTTAACCACCCAAACAAATCCATGTTATCACAAATATGAATGAAATGATGTAGTGGATTATTGGAATGATGAATATGGTCATTTTGTGTAAATTCAAACCATTTTGGTATATTTTGAAAGCTGTAAAGTGATTTTGCACATTTTGGTCACAAGCAAAAATTAAGTATCCAAATCAATTTTTGTTTTTATAAATCATGATCTGTTGATGAAATGAAAGTATGGATGAAATTTGGAATGGTTTTGTAGAGGTAAGCTACCTTTTTGGATCACTTTTGTCTTTCTACCAATTTTGACACCAAACATCATCCTGCATCTGCGGCATTCTCAAACGATGGCATGTGTCTGGCAATCTGCATACTCTTGTTTGTATTTCAATGCACCTAGTAACACCCATGAGCATTATAGTGTAATAGAAATAGCTATAAATATTTTATAAAAGTGAAATTAGATTCATTCTTTGCATTCACGAATTCCAAAAGTTGTATCTAAAGAAGTGAGTGAGGAAGTGAGGTGAAGTGAAGGAGTTTGATGGTGTGGGAGCTATGGCGATGGAGGGTGCAGATGTGGAAGTAGGATCAGAAGTGCATGTTGTTGAGGTAAGTGCCCTTGGCACTATTTTTTTGGACTTGTGTAAAAAAAATTTGAAGCAATAAATGTGACATTAATTTTTGTGCATTGTACTTGTGTTGTGCTATAGCTAAATATCTTGGAGGTTCAACATCAATTCTTGCATCTCATCCCAGGGTGATAAAGGTATTGTGGGATGAGTAGTAGAAGTGGTCAAAGTATGTGGGGTTGGTCAAGGTAGCTAATATTGATGTGGTGAGGGTAGATGAGAGGTATCTCTCTACCTTGGAAGAGAGATGGAATCCATATAGGTGAATCTTTTAGCTCCCTATTGGAGAGGCAATAGTTACATTTGAGGATGTATATTGCATCCTCAAAGTACCAGTGGAGGGATTATATGTCAAGGTTGGACACAATAATGGACGTGAGATGAGTCAGATCTTTGGTGATCGATGGTAGGGTGAGAGTGTGAAGGGTGGAGAGATAAGATATTTGGCCATGTACCTGGATAAAAATTTGGATGCCTTGCCTACCTTAGTCATGTTCATGCTAGTCAACATAGTGGCCATGAACAACAATGGCTATTAGTTCCCATGTAACATGATCATTCTAGTGTATGACATGATTGATGAGTCTCAGGTGTATGCATGGGCACTTGCTTTACTAGTGTATTTGTACTAGGAGTTGTATAATGTGAGGAGGTAGGGACAAAATGGCTTTGGTTGTAGTTTACTACTATAGTGTTGGGGCTAGGAGAACTTCAGTGTCACTGAGCCTATAGGCTTACCTACTGAGGCATGGGATAGAAAGTAACCCTATGCTATGAGGTGGTTGGTGGTAGAGGAGGTGCAATTGAGTCATCCTATTTTGATTGGCTTGGAGTATGTGGATTTGTGAGCAAGGCTAACACCTACTCAGGTGCTTTGGTGACCATGGTGAGGTGCCACTTGGATTGGTGATGGGGAGCAATTGCAAAGAGTTTAGCAAGCTATATGGATGATTAGAAGGCACAGGAGTGAGGTGGAGCTGATCCAATTCTCATAGGTGCTACAGTAGTTTGGTTTATGACAGGCAAATCTAGAGGCACCAGTTTTGTATAAGCACCATCAATATGAGATGGGTCTACCTTGTGTTGAGGCATGGAGGGTGACTTATGAGGATGATGAGGAGATAGATCTCCTTGATGTGGATGATGCAGGTATTTTTGTATATTATGATGCATGGTTTGTTACATAGCTACCATGGGTACCTAGTCCAATAGTGTATGAAGGGAATGGGGATGAGGATGAGTCGAAGGAGGTGCATGAGGCTCCTATACACTAAAGACGTCTTTAATATAGCAATAGAGGGAGGTGGACTAGAAATGCAGTTGATCAGGCTCTAGAGATTGGAGGTGATGGATATGGT
The DNA here is from genome assembly GCA_028583015.1 of Wollemia nobilis. Lineage (NCBI taxonomy): Eukaryota > Viridiplantae > Streptophyta > Pinopsida > Araucariales > Araucariaceae > Wollemia > Wollemia nobilis. The sequence goes on from JAQPPZ010001808.1 coordinate 6,902,925, forward strand.
GATGATGATAATATGGAGGAGGTTCTAAAGATACCTCTAGGTTGGAGTAAGGAGGATTGGGCAAGGCTCAAGAAAATTTTGGTTGAGCAGGATGTAGAGATAGCAGCTCAGGCTATATATATGGTGGCTTGGGATGCAAATATATCTTGACTATGGATAGATCTAGAGGTACAAATGACTTTAGGTGAAGGCAAGGATAGGATCACGAGGATCTAGGTAGAGCTACTTGAGAGGAATTGTCATTAGAGACATGATGTATGATGCCTTTAGGCCTGATATGGATATATCTAGTTTTTGGAGGATTGATTGATGGAGCACCACATTGGGCTACCAGATACACCCTCCTCATCCATATCAGGGTCTATTAGGTATAGTGAGTCTAGGCATAGTGTCTGTAGGTATATGGCTCCTTTAGGGTCACAAGGGTCCTCTTATAGGCGTTAGCTAGTGTTGAGATGCACTTTTTGCATATGAGCCTTGGTGCTCCATTGTATATAGCCTTCGAGAATTCATTATACATGCAATATTTATATATAAATATATATACATGGCTTTTACTTTTGTGTTAAGCTTTTATGTGGATTCTTATGTGGTAATGCATGGTTATATGTGTGATGGATGATAATGCAATGATAATGTATATGAATGCAAATGAATTAATTCTCTAATGATCATTCAAAGTTTAGATTTTACTTAATTATGTATAGCTTTTTTGTCTGATCAAGGTACCAAAATTGTGGCATGTGCAATGGAAGACTCGTGTAATGATATGGATGTTGATATGGAAGAAGATATGGATGTTGATATGGAAGATATGGATGTTGATATGGAAGATATGGATGTTGATATGGAAGAAGATATGGATGTTGATATGGAAAACTGATTATTTTGTAGAGACTTAGATATATTAGTGACATCAAAAAAACTCACTAAAGGTTGTCTAACTTTCTCTAGGACCAAATATGTGTACAATGAATTCATTTACCGAATCATCAATATGGTAAAAACTCAAGGTAATCAAGAACCAATGTGTGTGTAAGTGAGTTCATTAACCCATCTTGAGTAAATTGAGATGAAACCTATTATGGAGAAGACCAAGAAGCTAGTTTATCCTTATGTGTGGTTAGAGGTCTCATCAAGAGAGATGTGTCACCATACATAAGCATACTTCACTGCTAGTCAAGCATCTATAGCCCTGATGGAGATTAAATCCATAGTCCAAAAATCTAATGTCTAAGCTTTGGGAATTTGAACTACCTAATCGTCTAACTGGAAATGTAGTTCTATATTTACAACTTGAAGATCTATGGTGTGTGATGTGTAAAATATTTATATCTTTGGGGAATCATATTCTCAACCAAAGTGTGATGAGAATTTTACCTTATCTTTACTACTCTATCTTTTGTTTGTAAAGTACTTGTGATAGTGTTTAAGACCACTATTTTTTATTTTTGGACTATGTGCATAATGGGATAAACAAGGAATACCCTTTTCACTTCGAGTTTCAACCCAATTATGGTGTTATCCCTCTTTGACACAAGATGTTTTTAAAATGTGTGATTTTGTTTGCTTCAAGAATGTTAGAGTCAATTCCCATAACTCAATATTTTCTTAGTGAAAATGTGTCTTGGTCCTAAAGAAAACTCGATATGTATTGGAGGTTGCTATAAATACTAGGAGTGGCTGAGTGATCAAAAAAACCTAGGGATTATGGAAATGTTGTTTTCAAATGATAATTTGAATCTATGGAATGGTGAAATGCTATGGATGATGATTTGAAGGTACCCCTGATTAAGGCACCATGACTTTATTGTACCGATTATTATATAGACTGAAAAAAAGACCCCTAAAATATGGTGAATAAAATGTGTGAAAATGATTGTGAATGCAATTTATGAAATGCAATTTGTGAAATGAAATGTGTGCATTGTAATGTTTGAAATGCAAGGTGTGAAATGTAATGTGTGCATTGTAATGTTTGAAATGCAATGTTGATTTTATGTATTAGCCATGTATATACATATATGGATTACATTAAGCATAGAATGTTCTCAAGTGGATTATGTTGAGTGGTTTGGGCTCTTCAAATACCTCTAGACTGGCAAGCCTATAAATTCATTTACCCACTTTTTGAGTGATAGTATATGGACCTAAATAATTAGCCATAAAATTATCATGAATATGTGACAATGCATTGGTGTTTTTTTATTAGAACAAGATCTCCTACTTGGAATTCATGTAGATGAACTATGGCATTGTAAGCATACTTTATATGGTCCTGATAAACTCGTAAATTCTCTAAAGCATTGAACCACCTTTCATCAAGAAGTGTGAATTGGTCAAAATGTGCTTATCTATCAGTATCTTCATCTATGAATTTTTGCAATGAAATTCACAATGAGGGGATCTCAAGCTTGAGAGGCATAATTGCTTCAACTCCATAGACCAATAAAAATGGTGTTGTCCCAGTAGGTGTGTGGATGCTTGATCGATAAGCCCATAATTCTAAGGAAATTTGAGTATGCCAATATTAGTGATTTTCTTTGAATAATTTCTTGAGAATAGCAATTAAGGTCTTGTTGGTAGCCTTAGCTTGTCCATTTACTTGTGGGTAATAAGGAGTCAAGAAACTATGTTGGATATTATATTTCTCACAAAGTGCTCGAACATCCTTGTTCTTGAAATACTTGCCATTTTTAGAGATGATTTTTAAGAGAATACCAAAATGACAAAAGATATGATGAAGTATAAACTCCATAATTCAAGGTCCTATCATACTAGTTAGAGGAATTTTCTCAACCCACTTTGTGAAGTATTTGGTGGATGTGATGATGAATGTATGCTATCCTGAGGAAGAAGGTGAGATTTTATCAATAAAATCAAGAACCCATTAAGAAAAGGACCAAAGGCTTTGAATAGGCTATAATTCTTGTGATGGCACGAGTTAAATTAGCATGCTCTTGACATTGCTTACAATGATTGGCATAAGTGCAATAGTCGCATTCCATGGTGGGCCAATAGTAATCCATGAATAGAATACACTTTGAAATGACCATTCCACTAAAATGACCACCACAAGTACCATCATGAGATTCAATTGTGGCTCTTTGTACCTCTATAAACTCAAGAAAATGAAGGAATACTCCATAATAACCACGTCTGTACAACATGTCCCCTAAGAGAGTAAAATGAGTTATCTTTTGCATGAATGTTCATTTAGTAGTTTGTAACATATCTGATGGGAGTATTCCAAACTTGAGGAAGGCTATTATTTGGTTTGACCAAGGCTCATATGGCTTTGAATGGATAAAGCAAACATACTTTTCATCGTTAGATTCAACACAAACAATTTCAAATTTAGAGATCGTTGTAACAATGAGTGGTTGTACCTCTCCTACAAAGTTATCTGGAATCAATGATCCAAGAGAGGTCATCGCATCTACAAATCTATTAGTCGAATGTGGTAAACTATTGATTTTAAAACAAATAAATTTTGTGAGAAATTTCATTTCTACTTCATGATAAAGCTTTATGGTAGGTTATTTTCATTGGTATTCTTCGTTGATTTGATGAACGATAAGTTGATAATCACCAAATATCCTGATACGCTTTATACCCATAGCTATGGTTACTTGAAGAGCTAATATTAAGGCTTCATACTCTACATTATTCTTTGTGCATTGGAAGTCTAGTTTGAATGATAAAGGAATAGGTTCCCTTGGGGTGTGTGAAACACGAATCTAATGCCTGACCTTTTTTGCACTTAGAACCATTAAAGAATAGTGTGATATTGACATATTCCTCTAGAATGACATATTCTTCTTGTTTAGTAATAGTGAATATTGAATAATTTGGGAGCCCAATAATCAAGGTTTGATCATTAGGAAGTGGAGCTTCCACAAGTTGATCGACTATGACCTGACCTTTAATGGAATTTTGGCTTATGAACTCAAGATTGAATTCAGTGAGAAGCATTATAAATTTTGTGATACAGGTTTTATTGTAAGTGTGATACATCATATAATGTAGAGGATTTTCATGAGTTATGATATATGTGGCATGAATAAGCATATAATGTCTAAGTTTCTTAGTTGTAATTACCACTGCTAAGCATAATCTTCCATGTAAGTGTATCTAGTTTCATAGCTTACCAATGTTTGACTAATGAAATAGACAACTTGCTCTCGATTATTTTCATTATTTTGTGCAAGAATTATCCCTAATGCAAAGTCCATTACTGAAACATAAATATGGAAGGGGACCCCAGACAAGGAGTTAAGACTGGTGGAGAAGCCAAGTATTTATTTATGTCATAAAATGCTTTTTGGCATTCATCTATCCATGAAATATCACTGCATTTTGTAGAAAATCATTGAATGGCCTGCATTTGTCAAAAAGTTATGCAATAAAATGACAGATCAATTGAATCTCTCCTTGTAAACTACGTAATTCTTTCAAGTTTTTTGGGGGAGGCATATCCACGATGACCTTGAATTTTTTTGGTTCCACCTCAATGCCTCTTTTGGAGACAATGAATCCTAATAGTTTTCCAGAGGTAACACCAAAGACACACGTTTTGGAGTTCAATCTTACATTATGCTAGAAGTCGATCAAATACTTTTTCCAAGACACCAATGTGCTCTTGTCGAGCTTTATATTTTTACAAGAGATTATCCACATAATCTTTGATGATATTATGCATGTAATCGTGGAATATGTATGTCATGGCATGTTGATAAGTTGCACCTACATTTTTTAGGCCAAAGTGCATCACCTTGTAACAAAAATTCCCCCAAGGTATAGTGAATGCTATTTTGTGTTGGTCATCAAGATTGATTCGAATTTGGTTGTATCCTAAAAAATCATCCATTAAGGAAATCATTTCACGGCTAGCAAAAGTTTTGAAAAGAGTATCAATGTTTGGTAGAGGAAAGCCACCCTTAGGATACGCTTTGTTAAGGTCTTGAAATTCAATGTAAATGTGTATCATCCAGTTAGGCTTATGAATGGGTACCATGTTTGAAATCCACCTAGGATAGTCAATGGGCCACCTAGGATAGTCAATGGGTATAATGAAACCCACATCTAAAAGCTTTTGAAGATCTTCTTTGACCATAATGGAAATGGTAGGATGCATCCTTCTTAATTTTTGTTTGACTGAATTAGCATCAGAGTTCAAGGTGAGATTGTGGAAAACCAAGTTAGGGTCAAGACCAAGCATATATTTGTAAGACCATGCAAAAATTCCCTTCTTATTTTTGAGGAGAGCAATTAATTTCTCTTGTTGATCGACAAATAAACTTTTACCAAGTTGAAAATTTGGGTATTGTCTGCATCTAAAATAAGGTTCACATTGATGGTATCTTAAATAGACATGGGAGATCCTTCCTCAAGATGATGTGGCATTGGGATCATATGAATTTCATCTATGACATTATCAAACTCTTCTAAATTAACCTCTTCTATGTCTTCCTGGAACCTTAGGATCTAAAGGTAAAGATGAAGGTGAAGGTGGAGGTGACAAAGAAATGTAGTTGGTTGAAGCCCTTAACAATTTCTTGAATTGGATAAATTTATAAAATGATGGATGCAAGGAAATCTGGTCCATATCAATAAGGCTCATGTCAATTGGAATTGGCTTTGCCAAATTTTATGGATTATGAAGTGGGGTGAATAAGTCAACAGGATTCATGTTGACTTCAAGGGGAAAATGGTAGTTGGTAATGTGGAAGATGGATGAATCCTTTTTGCTAGAAGAAATGCTAGATCTCTGGGAACCTGACCAACAATGAGCAACAAAAATAAATGCAACAATCAAAAGACGCCATGTACATGCAATGCAATTTTTTTTTAAGTTTTGAATTTTTTTTTAATTATAAATTATGTACATATATTACAAGAAAAATGTCTAGTGAGGTGGATTAATGAAATGGAGGTGGTTCACCAGTTGGTTTGGTTTGCTCTTATGGAATAATTAAGTGAAATATGGGTTGATGGATTGGAAATATTCTAAGGTAGAACTCATCTTGTTCAATAAATGGAATGATGGACATTGATTTCTCATCAGAATCTATTGACATAACAATGAATTATTCATAGATTTCATCTTCAGAGTCATCAAGGTGATGGGTTTATTCTTTTGAATTCAAATTAAGACTTTGAAAAGCTTGTTCAAAATAAGAGGTGAAAGAATAAGGGTGATAATATAGACCTGAACGGTCATGCACTTCTTGATACGGAGTATCAATGAGCTCTTGCATTCCCTATTCATGTCATCCTAGGCCATAAACTTGCCAATTGACTCGATGAAAATATCAGGATGGAAAACCCGACATGTGTTGTATGTTGGCATGTGTTGGTTGCTTGGGTTCATTTTGGGAAGATGGATGGGATGATGAATCAATCCTCCCATACACAAAAATTATGTTGTTGTGCATTGAACCCATGTTGTACACTGCTCCTATATATAAGGATGAGTCTCATGGGTGGCCGTAATCCCTAGTGGTTTGGATGTTGAGAAGTGTGATGGTGATGTCTTGAACCATATTTTCACCAATACCAGGATTAGTGAGGTGAACCTCAATTTGGGATGATGTGGAACTAGATGTGGAAGAGGATATGAAATACTTATGATTGACTTAGGATACCAACAATGGGAGAGATATGTACTAGAATGGCATCTCACAATCCATTACGTTGACTTGTGAGACATCGGTTGATGCATGTAGAGGTGGATTTGGCTGAGCTATTTTTTGAATGGGTGATGATGTGGAGGGAGTGATAATGAAGGATATTGATTATGATAATGTTATTAATGTGGATTAAGCTTGACCACAAGTACATGTAGTCATTGATGATGAAGATGAGGGCGTGGTGAGGAGGAGTTCCTCAAGAACAGGAACTTTAGATGAAGAAGTGGATGGTGTGGTGGATTATGTGGTTGATGATGTGATAAAAAGGTGGGTGGATGGAAGCATGGATTCATAGGGATTTGAAATGAAATTGTAGTACTTAAATGGTTCAACATCCGATGGTATACAATGAATTTATCCTTCATGTACATATTTCAAGCATTGATGAAGTATAGAAGGGATACATCTCATTTCCCTAATCCAAGGATATCCAAGGAGTACATTGTATACCATGGACCCTTCCAATATGTGAAATATTATGTGTAATATTTTTACCCCCACTTTGATGGGTAAAACTATAGTGCCAACTATGGAATAGAGAACATCATTAAATTCTTTTAGGGTAAAGGTGTATTTGGTGATTTGAGATGGTGGGAGATTAAGATGTTGAAGAGAAAATGTGGTGATGATATTTATGGAGGAGACGGTATCAATAAAATTCATTTGAATGTATTCCTATCAATTTGATCCATGATATGCAATGGAGGGTCCACCGATCCTGATGATATTGGTTTGATTTCAAAATTGTAGAATGTAATGGTGGGCTCCACACATGTTCTAATACTTTCCACAAAATTTCTAAAGGCATTGGCATCCTGATATTGTATTTTAATGGATTTTAAAATCTCCATTAATACCTCAAAATGTGGGAGATATTGTTGAATAATCTCATAAATAGATAGTTTAGTTGAATCTATTTTAAGGCTAGTGGTTACCTGGCTACTCAGAGAGATGATTGGCCTCGATGGAAAATTGGGAGGATGAATGGGTAGAGATGGATGACTTGGAATATGAATGGGTTGGGAAGGATTGGTGAAGATCTCTATGGGAGATGATGAAGTGGTAGATTGAGGATACCCACTTTCCTATGGTGGTATGGGAGATTGAGCAAGTTGTGTATTTTTTTTATTTGTGCATTATTGACCTTAGGTAACTACATGAATAGCACCCACAAAACCTTGGTACAGTTAAACATGGTTAACTTGATTAGGAGGAGTCTTGGTATTTGACCCTCTTATTGTTGGTTGCACTTCCTCATGATGAGGAAGTGATGTTTGATAGATACCAAGGTTTTGGTTTTGTTGATCTAAGGGACTATCAAGCTTGATGGCCTCTAAGTCAATTAGGTCTTGCACAAAATCTTTAAAATTGTATCAGATGTTAATATCATGCCCATTTTTGGTGATGATAAGGAAAAAATAAATGCTCCTTATAGCTTTTGTTATATTTTGTGGGATCATATGGTTTGACCTTAGGAAATGCAAGTTGGTTGGTGTCATACAACCTATAAAATATGGAGGTATATGATTCGACTAAGGGGGTGTATTGGCAATTTTGTTGAACAAATTATTGATGTTGGTAATTTTCCATAGTTGGTATTGTATTTTGAACTTGTGATGGTGAAGGAACCACATGATATGTAATTTGTTGCAATTTTTGTTGTTGAGCCACTACCGATTGGCTCATGGCCACTTGATTTACTTGGTTTACTTGATTAGCCTGATTTGGCTTGGATTGGCCAAAATAGGTTTCTTTGGATTGGTCTTTGTTCTGCTATTCTTTATTTTTATGCTTGAGCACACCTTGGATTTTGATTTCTTTGATTACGTTAGTCTAGGCAAGAGCTTCTTCAAATGATCTATATTTTTGTACTTTCAATAACTAGGAGATGGGTTCTAAACAACTCTTGGTAAACGTACGAGTTAGCTCTTCCATTGGTAGGGAAAATGAAAATTTTATGATAATAGCCCTCCAAAAGTTACCAAAGTCATAGGCTGACTCATAGTCATATTGTTTCAGATTATATAAGCCATTCAATGAAATTTTCTTTCTAACATTGAGGGAAAATATTTTGATAAATTGGACTACCAACTATTCAAAAGTATAATACTATGATGAGGCAGATGGTTATACCACACTATGACATCTCCCCAAATATTTGAGGAAAATTTTTGAGCATTAGGGCATCTTGATTTTGAATTCTGAAACATGAATGGATGAATGTGCTCACATTCTCTCTAGGGTCCTTGGTTCCCTTGAATTTCTCAATTTTTGGTATTGTAAAATCTAATGGGTATTATGGTGATGGTACTGAAAAGTGAATTGGTTGATTGTTAAGTTGTCTTAAATTTGACTTTTGGTTCATCAAACCAGGAGTATGTTGAATCAAACTATCAATTTGTTGTTGCATTACTTGAATTCTAGGGTCTACTAGGAATGTGGAAGTCCTGAATCACTTGATGATTTTGTGGAGATGAAGTGGTGAAATTTTGAGGTGTGATGATATTTTGATGATTTGATGGACTGGATTGAATTTGGTGATGTTGATGATTGAATGATTGCAAATGATGGAATGGAGATGATGTTTGAGGACTATGAATGGGTTGACTTGTTGGAATGGAATGGGTGTGGATTGATGGAGGTGTGGGAATGGAAACCATAGAAGGTTGCGATATCCATGATGGATTTGATGAAAATAATGTAGGCTGAGTGGAAGTGGGTTAAGGCTTAATATTTACCACCTATACTTGCTATTGGGGATAAGAATAAGCATTATATCACTCCTTAAGCAATTTATTAAGGTGTTGCCATGCATCTTGTACGGCCATATCTGAAGCAGATGGTGTGGATGTGGTTGGAATAGGTGAAGTGGGTGGAGGATAAGTTGCAATAGGGATGTAGCTACGGGTTGCCTTGATGGTATAGGGGATGGTGTCATGGCAGGGCCGACTGAGACTTTGGGGATTAGGTAAGTGGATGTACCTACGGGCTCCACCTGAGTCGTTGTTCAAGGGATGCTTTTAGCTTGGGTTTCAGCTTTAGCCTTAGGGCTATCCAGTGAGACGATCTTCGATGCTGCTATCTCCATCTACGCCATGGCTAGTTGTTGCACAGGTTCTTTAGGCCGCTTGGCCTTTTCACTATTCTTATTTTTCTTTTCTTTCAATGCTATGGCTGGTTTGTAGGAAGGAGACGAGATTGGGGCGACAAGCAGTGATGTCCCTATGGTAAACTTATATCGGGGTCTAGCTGGAAGGATGTCTGTCACAACCGGTTTGCTAGCTAGTAGTGTAGGCACTTTTTTTGTTTTAGGGGCCACCTCAGGGATTGACCTCTCTGACATTTACACCCTTTTAGATACTGCTTCAGAATCTATAGGCTGCATCTGGCCCATTTGGTATCAGAGCCATGTGGGACCCAGCCATGTGGGAATTGCTCAAATATCTGCATCAAATCACTTCTGTATGTGAGTATCAAACTCGATTTGAGGATATCACCAAACACAATACAATACTGGATGAATCAATTCTCATCAATGGCTTCATTAGGGGATTAAAAGAGGAAATTAGAATGGAGGTGACAAGGTTCAATCCATATACCATGATGCAAACCTATGGATTGGCAAAATTAGCTGAAGATAAAATCAATGCACAACAACGATTAGGGAAACCACTTATGGAAAAATCATTGACCACTTACATCACTTCCAAACCTATGCATAATGGAAGGGCACAAAGCACTTACACAACCCCCAAATCTAACCGAAATTTACCAATTAAACATCTTATCTTTGAGGAGATGAAGTAACGACGAGCAAAAGGACTATGTGATAATTATGATGGACAATTTGGACCCCACCATAAATGTGCTACACTAACATTGTATTTATTGAAGGAAGTTGATCCCTGTCTCTCCATAGAGCAAGTAGATGAGGTAGTTGTGTTTGAAGCGACCAGTGCACCTACTCACTGCAATGAAGACAATGAGGTTGATGTGCAAGAAGTGATTGATGTACCAAGCAAGGATGAGGTAGACATACCCAAAGTGATCAATGCTAGCCAAACATGCACTCTACAAGACCTACACATACCTTCCTCACCAATAGTGAGTTCTTGCCATATGACCAAACCTATTCGGAACCAACGCAGAGTGATTACACACTCCTTCTCCATTGGCTCTACTAAGGAACCAAAAAAGGATATGAAATCATTACCATCACTTTTGATGCATCATTCTAAAGTATTTGAGGAACCCCAGGGGTTGCCCTCCCATCCTCATCATGATTTTCCTAAGGAATATTCTACTATTTTTCTTGGCAACCCCCCGCTAATGCTTCATCCTTCTTGATATCCCTGCCTACAAAAGGATGTCATTAAAATAGTCCAAGAACTTACACAAATCCTTCTTGGAAAACAAAGAACAAAGCTTCTCACTTTGATATTTGAGGACAAAGCTCTTTTTAAGGAGGGTTGCATGTTAGGATCCTCAATCCTAACATTATTAGTTAGTATTAGTTAGTATTATTAATCATTTAATTATTATATTATTAACTTATAAAGTGAACCATCACAACCCTTCATAACGTGAACCATCACGTCTCTTCATAAATGAACCATCATGTCTCTTCACCAACATAGCTTTAGGGTAGATATATATATTAGGTTGGCCATCCATATCAAATCATCCAAGAAGAAGAAGAAGAATAAGAATCATAGATTCTAAAGGAGGGAGCCCCCTATAGTGGCAAAGCGATTACAAGGGAGCCCCCTTTGAGTGGCCTGCGATTACATTTACATTAATTTATTAATATTTTTATAGTAAGACCTTGGGGTCTTACTAGCATTCAAGGACTGAGGGAAGTGTCATAGATCCAGATCTGGTTCTGCACAATTTTGGTAGTAGTTAAAATAGACAATGCGATGGGGGGCAGTAAATGATGAAAGTTATGGAAAAGTGGCTAAGGTATAAGGGTTTGAGGTTTTCTCATGCACTTACGATTCTAAAATATTAAGGGTTTGATTTATCAAAATGAATCCTCTTTTATAGTCTTCCCTCGAACATATTAGGGTTTTGACGATACAAATGAGCGACCAAGATTAAAACATGAGGAAGGGTGGAGATTAATCTTGGGCAAGTGGCACAGATTAAGATGGATGGATGGTTGATATTAAAACATGGTGGATCGCTAGGATTAACTCATATAAATACACATATTTATTGAATATATATAAATTTAATATAAAATATATATTTATATATATATATATATGTATAATTGATGGTTGTGATTGGAGGACATGAATGAATGAAGAGTGGCTAGATTTTGGTGTGTACAATACCTAAGGATATAGCAGTCTAGAGGTCTAGGATCAAGGCTTCATATTTCATATTGTTATTGGTGCAAGGGAAGCTGAGTTTGAACGATAAGGGCATAGGAGCTCCTTGAGGCATGAATAAAACAACTCCAACGCCTCCCCCTCATTCACATTTGGAACCATCAAAGAAAAGTACAACATCAACCTCCTCTTTAGGTTTGGTATTTTCCTCCTGCTCTATGATATGGAATACAAAATTGTCGAGTAGCTTGATAATAAGTAGTTGATCATCTAGTAGTGGAGCTTTTGCAAGTTGGTCTATGATTACTTGGCCCTTAATGGATTTTTGGCTAATAAATTTGAGATCAAATTTTATTAAAAGCATTATCCATTTGGAATTTCTACTATTCATATAGGTGCAGCTCATCATATAGTGTAGAGGGTTCTCTTCAGCTATGACATACATGGTATGGTCAATCATGTAATGTTGAAGTTTCTTTGTTGCAAAGACAATTTCTAAGCATAAATTTTTGACATATGCATATTTGATTTCATAGCTCACCAAATTTTGATTAATGTAATAAATGGCTTGCTCTCTATTTGATTTTTTCTTTTGCACTAGCATTGTGCTGAGGGCAAATTCCTTGGCAGATATATATAGATGGAATGGAAAACCTAGTCGAGGAGGTGTCAACATAGGTGGTGATGCAAGATATTACTTGATGGCATCAAAAGCATATTGACACTCTTGATTTCATGTAAAGGTAACCCTCTTTTTCAATAGTTGGTTGAAATATTTACATTTGTTAGATAGTTGCATGATAAAGTGACTGATTTCTTGGATTTTCCCTTGTAAATTGTGTAGCTCTTTAAGATTTGTAGGGGGCAGCATCTCAACAATTACTTTGACTTTATTTGGGTTGACTTTTATGCCTTGTTTGGAGATAATAAACCCTAAGAGTTTTCTAGATGTAATACCATAAATGCATTTCTTAGGGTTGATTCTCACCTTGTGTTCGAGTAGCCAATAAAAAATTTTGCACAAAATATTAATGTGCTTATGACGTGTTTTTTATTTGGCCAGTAGATCATCTACATAATATTCCACTATCTTATACAAGTAGTCATGGAAGATATAAGTCATGGCACAATGATATGTAGTGCCTACATTTTTTAGGTCTAATGGCATGACTTTGTAGAAAAATTTTCCCTAAGGTATTATGAAAGTTGTTTTATGTTAGTCCTCAAGATTAACTCAAATTTGATCATATCTTGAGAAATTGTCCATTAGGGAGAGCATTCCATGGCCTATGGTAGAATCCATGAGTGTATCCATGTTCGAAAGTGGGAAATCATCCTTGGGACATGCTTTGTTGAGGTCACAAAAAATTTGTGCAAATGTGTATCAACCCATTAGGCTTGCTAACAGTTACCATATTAGAAACTCATTCTGGATAGTCAATGGGTTGAATGAAACCCACATCTAGCAATTTTTGTAACTTTTCTTTAACCATTAGGGCTATGGTAGGATGAAGCTTTCATAGTTTTTTCTTTATCAATTTTGTGTTAGGGATCAAAATGAGATTTTGGACTACTACTAAGTTAGGGTCAAGGTCCAACATATCTTGACCATGTGAACACTTGTTTGTATTCAATAAGAAGCGAAATGAACTATTCACACTCTTCAAAAGAGGGACTTTTTCCAAATTTTATGATTTGCAGGTATTCTAGATCGACGTTGAGGTCTATGTTGATGGTGTCCTCGATGAGCATGTGGGAACCCCCCTCCAATTGGTGGGAAGTTGGAATGAGGTGGATTTCATCCACTACATATTCAAAAATGGATAATTTAGAATCACTCGTGTCAACATGATGAATGGTATATAAAGAAGGCAATGGGGTAGGTGGGATGTAGGTATTGGCTAATGGATCAATTGGCTAGATGGAAGGAAATCAGTGGGGATAGTGAGGTGAAAACATTCTCAAAGTTAATGAGTCTTGGATCAATGTGGATGGGGTTTGATGGATTGCTTGTATTGTGGAGGGGTGTGAACTAGTCAATGGATACCATGTTGACTTATGGGGTAATGGGTTTTAGCATATTAGAGGGAGGATTCCCAAGGGTATGCTCACAGGGTAAGAGTTGGTCCAACATGGGTGGACACGGGTTTGGCTAGCTTGGTCGTAGAGGTGGTGTATGCATGTGTGTATTTCTATGCTCCCAATGAAGGAAGATGAGGAAAATGGGAAGTGGAATGGAGAACATTTATTGATAAATATCATCGTCATCCAAGAACTCCATTAGGAGGATAATGGGGGAAGAGTCTTCTTCAAAGCTATTAGAATCAATTGATAGTGCTTCCAGTAGTTTATCTAATTTATATTTCAAGGTATCATATGGGATGGTGTAAATGGTGGAAACTTGGAAAAATCCATCTGGTAGACAATAAATATACTTGGGATTAATGTACTCATCATTAATATTCTATTCAAGATCGAGGGTAATGCATTGGAAATGTTCCTTGAAGGTTTTTTGGATGAATGGTTATTGTAACCTAATCTAGATTTTTGTTCAGGGAGTTGATAATGTGGTTTGATGATATGGTGATTTTCCTGTTTGTAGTGACCAAGGTCAAATCCTCTCCAATAGAAGCATCAAAAATATCAAAGAGAAACAAAAGGATTTGATAGGAAGCTAACATCACAAAAAAATGGTGATTTGAGTCTTCCATCAGGAGGGGCATCAAAGGAAGAATCCACTATGACATACATAAATTTTGTAGCATTATATGTAGGACCCATGGGAATGATGGTGTCTATATTTGGGCATCCAAAATCCCAAATTGATTCGATGGTGGGAGGTGTAAGTATGATATTGCATACTATATACTTACCTATTCTTTAGCTTGTGGTGTGAACTGTGACTTGAATAGTTTGGGAATGGTATGTGGGTGTTCGTCCAACATCTTCTTTCATATGGGGTAATGTTGTGGATGAACTTGGGGTAATGTTTGGAATGAATGGATCTGTGATGGATGCATTTTGTGATGGTGGTGGATTAGGTTGCATGGAAAAGGAAGTGGCTTGGGATAGTGTAGTGGACTAGGGACTAGTGAAGGTGGAGGTGTGATTTGTGATAACTTTTCCAATGGTAGATTGAGGTGATAGCGTAGGTTGCATGGGGGGAGGAATTTTTTGGGCATTAGTGGATGGAGGAAGTGGGTGAGTGTTTACAGTTGATCAAGGTTGGTGGATGTGCGGATGAAAGAAATAACTTTGTGAAGATAAAGGTTTTCTAGGATGGGGTTGGTTTTGCCCAATGGTATGGGGTTGGATGGAAGTGGAGGCAAGTGGATGGTGAGATGATGGTGGAGGCTACATACTATGTGAAGAAATTGGGGTGATGTAGTGAGTCGAGTGTGGTGGAATTAGGGGTAAATGGAAATTGGATGGTGTAGACTGGGTAGATGGATAGGTAAATAGTGGTGGAAAATATGGGTCAAGCTATGATGACATTAGTTGGGGTATTGGTTTAGGCAAGGTCGGGGTAAGGTATAGGTGTGTGGATGGTAGGGGAGGATCATTCAAATTGGATATCAATTTTTAGTACTTGAAAGGCTCCTCATTAGTGGGGATGTAGTGTACGTGGTCCTCATGAATATATTTTAGGTAATGATGTAACGTTGAGGGGATGCATCGCATATCCCAAATACAAGGATTTTCAAGCAATACATTGTATTGTATTTCTCCTTCAAGGATGTGACACAAAGTATGAATGGTCATTCTACCTACTTGAATAGGTAGAACAACCGTCCTAAGGGTTGAGCATAGCACATCATTGAAGGCTCATAGAGTGAAGGTGGATGAGACTATGTGTGAATGTGGCAGATGGAGGTGTTGGATCACCATAGATATTATGATGTTATTGAGGAATCATTGTCAACTAGAACTTGTTTAAAGGGCTTGTGATTGATAAGAGCTATAATATGTAGTGAAGGATCTAGCACTTCTATTGGTAAATTTTTGATACCATAATCATAGAAGATGATTATGGGCTTCATGCAAGTCTTAACGCTACCCACAAAATTTGTGAAGGCATTTGGATCTTGAGTGTGAAGGTCAATGGATTTTAATATTTCCATCAATGCCTCGTGATGTGGGGGTGACTGTTGTATGAGCTCAAAAATTGAGATTTTTACAGATGTCATCCTAAGGCTCTGTGTGAGGTAGTTTCTAAGGGATATGGTTGGTCGTATGGGGTGTGGTATAGCCTACAGTAGTGGAAGTGGTATAGTAGAGGATGATGGCATGTTGGGAGTAGTACTCAATTAAATTTGTTGATCTAGATAGTGTTTATTTCAAGTAATGACGTGGATCATCCCTAAAAAATTGTGATGTTGCATGGTGTTGAGGTGGTTGAATTGGTTTAATGGGATGTTGGCAGTTGGTGGCACCCAAAATTGTTGGTTTTTCCCATGCCATGGTAAGGGTCCTGATAAATATCAAGGTTTTTATTGGGTGGTGCAAGCATATTATCTATGACAATGATCCCCTTTTCGATAAGGTCTTGTACCAGATGTTTGAATAAAATGCAATCATTGATATCATGACCTTGTTACCTATGGTAAGAATAATGGTGATATTCTTTGTATGATGTGGGATTAGGCTTATTGGGGTCTTCTAGTCTTATTTCTAGCAATGATATTGCATATGCCTCATAAAGTCTTTGAAATATGACCAAGTAGGGCTCAGGAAATAGGGTGAAATTGCATGGGGGCCTAGCAAGATGCTTGGGGTGGTTGTCTATTTGGGGGTTTTGTAGTTGGGTGGGAGGTGGCATGGCATGGTATGTTGGTCATTGCTGGATGTTGACCTTGTTGTGGTTGCACCTACTACGAATGATGTGGTTGTTGATTTGGTATTCTTAGGTTGCTCAATAACACTTGATTTACTTGATTGGATTTTGGTTGGTTGTTAGAAGTGCCCTTGGAATTCTTATTTTGCCATAACTTTATTTTTTATATTTATTTTTCCCTCTTGGATCTTAATTTCTGCAATGGTCTTGGATTATGCTAAAGATTCCTTGAGTGTACAATATTTTTGGAGTTGTAGTAGTCATGATATTGGTTTTCAACAACTCATGAATAATCGAGTTTTCTCTATGATGGGGAGTGAAAAGGGGATTTATATGATTACAACTCTTCATTGTGCACCATAGTCTAATATAGACTCATAATAAAATTGATAAAGTTTGTACATATCAGTAAGTGTCATTTTTCTTTTAACAATGATGGCAAAAAACTCTAGAAATAGGTTTACCAATTCCTCAAAATTATATAGGTTGTGTCTGGGCAAGTGGTTAAACCAATCTAAGGCTCCTCCCCTATGGGATAGCAATAATGTGTGAAGCATGAGGGAATAAATCTCATTTATAACATAGCATGTGTTGATGAATGAGCTTATATGATCCTGGGGGTCCTCCTTTCCCTTGAATTTCTCAAATGTTAGCATTATAAACATGGGAGGATATGGCAACAATGGTACCAAATTGGCTAGTTCTATAATTGATTGAGCATTGGCTTCTAATATCAAATATTCACAACTTGTAATGATAAACTATCAACCTTGTTGGCAAATATTTAAAATTTTTCTAGAGCTACGGGGATGATTATATGATATTTTTTAGCTTAGAAACCTAAGGATAGATATTAGTGGTATTGCATACATTGGTGATGGACATATGTGGGGTGGGTTGGTGGATGTTATTTGAAATGTTATTGATGTGTGAGTATTGGTTGTTGGTATTATTGTTGATGTTGTATGGTTGGTTGCTAGTGTTGATGTTGGATGAATTGTTGATGTTGGATTGGTTGTTGTTGATGATGCGGTGTGGGTGGAGGTTGTTGCGGTAGTTGCTATTGTTGGTATTAGATGGGTGGTTGTTGTTGATGTTGTGTCATGGGTAGGGGTTATTGTGTTAGCTACTATTGTTGGTATTGTATGGATGGTTGTTGTTGATGTTGTGTTATGGATGGAGGTTGTTGCTATAGTTGTTGTTGGTATTGGATGTATGGTTGTTTTTGATGTTGTGGCATGGATGGAGGTTTTTGCAGGTATTACTATTATGGTAGAAGCTACCGATTCTATTGTGTGAGTGGAGGTTGTTTTTGGTAGTACTATTATGATGGTAGCTATTGGTCTTATTTCGTGGTTGGAGGTTGTTGCAGGTAGTACTATTATGGTAATAACAATTTGTACTATTATATGGGTGGAGTTTGTAGTTGGTAGTACTATTGTAGTGATAGTTGTTGTTACTATTTGGGTGGCATCTAGTCGTATGCCTTTAGTTCTAGTGGTCGAGTGGATTATTTTTGGTATTGTTGTAAAAGTGTTAAAGCATGTATGGTTGGCAGTCTAGTGGCCCATAATGGATATTATGCAAAGAAAAATTCCTAAGCAGTTGTGGAAGTTGGGTGGCTTGGCCCTTGGGGTGGTGGTTGTGGTGGATGGGACAAGGTGGGTGGATTAAACACAAATAAATGAGACATCATGTTAATATGAGCCCAATGATATTAGTTTGAATTCATGGATGCAGATATATGGTATGCATTAGATTGGGGGTTAGAACCCCCAAGTGGAAAGAATTCTAGGTCATGCCATACTTAGGATGTGGCTTGGTAGGGCGAGTTGCATGAGTATACACTTGTTCTAGAGAATTGGAGATACCAAACAAGGTGGAATGGTCAACGATGGCAATGATGGTCATTGTGAATCTAGCAGGGGAAATAGGCCCTCATGGAGGGCTTGCACAGCATCAAGGTCAATGTAGGTGATGTGGCTCGGGGACATAGGTGTCCCTAGACCAATGGATTCGAGGATGTTAGTGGGGATGTGGTGGTAAGTGGTTTCTAAGCTATGTGTCTCAAGCAGGTTGGTGGTGGTCTAATGGGTGTAGCTAGATAAGATACCTTGGGTGATTGTTATGTTACCTACTACTGAGTCAAAGGAGCGGTGGATGGATGGGAAGCCTGATTGGATTGGTCCATTATGGCTTGGGCAACAACTTGGGCTTAGACTTGACTTTGAGTCAAGACTATAAGTTGAGCCGATAATAGATGGAATATGGGATTTGCGGTGTGACGATGATGGTGGATTTATCTATCGACACAAACAAGCAATCAAACAAATAATAGTTTTAATTTCTTTATTTTAGCATGTTGATGTTTGGCTTGATGTGTTTGGAGCTATTTTTTATTTCTTTGAGTATTTTTTTTTTGTTTTTTATTTATTTTATTTATTTTATTTTTTTATATTTTGTTTTGTGTGTTTGATGCACCTAACCTACAACTATGAATGTGATGGTGGAATGCAATCTAATGGGCGTGTTGATGCCCACTTCTCTGATGAGAAGTGATACAACAATGATTGAAATGGCTTCCTAATGTGGTTATGGCTTATGGTAACCTAAAGGGATAAATAACCCTCTCAAAAGAGGTTGTGTTGTCTAGGTCCTACTACTTTCCCAGTCGAGCTTTCGCTTCACCCTTAGGTGGGATTGAACAATAATGATAGCTATGGGTCCACTGATTATTAAACCCCATGAACAAAGGGGTATCTAACCTAACCCACCCCAAGATATTATCAAGAGTGGGGGATTTCCCAGTGATGAAGTCTAGAAAACCGCTCATGGGGGATACTATAGTGTCTAGGGGACAAGCCAATGGAAGGAGGTGAATTCCAACGTCGTTGGTCTCAATCGATGGTTGGTGATGAAGTCCAACTCGTTGATGTTTATGCAAAATATGCAATGTGTGATGTAATTTTTTTACCTTAAACAATAGTTTTAATTTTCTTTGTTTTAGTGTGTTGATGTTTTGTTGATGTGTTTGAAGCTATTTTTTATTTCTTTGAATATTTTTTTTTTTTTTTTACTTTTTTTTTTTTTTTGTTTTGTGTGTTTGATGCACCTAACCTACAACTATGAATTTTATGGTGGAATGCAATCTAATGGGTGTGTCGATGTCCACTTCTATAATGAGAAGTGATACAACAATGGCTGCTATGGCTTCTTAAAATAGTTATGTATTATGATAACCTAAAGGGATAAATAACCCTCCTATAAGAGGTTCTATTTAGGTCCTGCTACTTGCCCAGTTGAGCTTTCACTTCACTCTCAAGTGGGCTTAGATAATAACGACAGCTATGGGTCCACTAATTATTAAACCCCATTAACAAAGGGGTATCTAACCTAAACCAACCCAATATATTCCTAAGAGTGGGGGGAATTTCCAATGATGAAGTCTACCAAACTGCTTGTGGGGTCCCTATGGTGTCTAGGAGGTGAGCCATCAAAAAGAGGTTATTTCCAATGTCATTAGTCTCAATCGGTGGTTGTTGATGAATTCCAACGCATTGATATTTATGCAAAATGCATAGTGTGTGATGTAAACTTTAAACATTGCATAAAAGAAAAATTACTAACTATTCTATCCTAAGAAAAAGCAACACTTTAATGCTTACCACATAAAAGCAAACACACCAAAAATATCTTTAAATTTATTTATTTAAGCCTAATGCTAACTAAAAAATTGGAATAGAAAGGAATAATATCCCCTTGCCTATGATCTTGTATTGTGTTGAATACCAGAGTTTGGTGGTGCTTATATTCTATGATCATCTGGGGTCGAACAATTTATGTCTAAGATCATTTTGTGGTAGATTGCTAAAAACTACAAACATCCAGGGTCAAACGATTACGTCTATATGCAGCCTATGTAAAAACTTGAGACAGGAAAATATGTCAGCAATTTCCAGAGTGCAAAAAATAGATTTATATTAAGTACAAAATAGCAATCCTAAACTACTGTGCAAATCAAATCAAAGGGACGGTCCCACCATGATTACCATCTTGTAGATGATAAAAATATGCACCATATATAGAAAATGAATAAAAGCAATAAAATTATGTATTGTATTGTATCATATGGTGCTTTTTGTCCTCTTCTTATGATTAAATAAAACCCTTTGAAGTGTTGTACAAATATGTAAGGGACTCATTTCCCTTTTATAAATGATAATGGTACCTCGATATTTTTGTCGCTATAGCATTGGAAGGTAGGTTTTCCATGATCGCCATTATTGTTGGATCTAGGTATTTGCATTAGTATTTGCATTTTCATCTACATCCATTGGAGCTAAATCTGGATGTTGACTATTAGGGAGGTCAATGATCATGTGGTCTGATCATCTGGGAGCCAAACGGTCATGATCTTTGACCATCTAGGATTGGACGACCATGCATTTGAGTCTGCTACTACATCCAGGTTTGATGCTACATATGTGTTTGCTCACTCCAAATCTGTATACCTACACATACATAAAATGCAAGTGATCAATAATACCTATCAAGCCTCCCAAGGTGGGGCTTAAATATTAGATCATATTAGAAACCAAAGATGCAAAGAAAAGTAATGAAGATCTATAAAATAGCAATACTAAATAAAGCTTAAATAGATCTTACCCTCATTTTACTATCGTTTATTTTTATGTTGCTACATTAGATTACGTTGTGATGAAATTTATTGCATCGTGCTACATCTGGAAGTCTATGCATGGGTTGGATGATGACCATTCAAGTATAAATAACCACAAATTGAGATCGTTCAAGGTCGAACGATCATGGATTATGGCATCCTTTCACTAAAAAAATTGGATCCAAGCCTTTGAGATGTTACAATCAAGATTTGGCATGGGACAAGTATGGTTGTGCAAAATTTTCTTTGGATATTTTAGGGTATGAATTGTGTTCAAGATTTCAGCAATGCTTCTATGCATGTACCATCCTCATGAAATGAGAGCAAAGGGGTGCATTTACAGAATTTCCAAGCAAAATGGATAGGAGGGTGACTCATTTAGGTAAGTGAGATTAATTGATGCTCCACTTGTTCATTGATTTTATCACTAAATATGTATGCTTGTAAAAAGAGGATAATTTTACCTCGTGATTATTACCTTTGTGCACAACTCAAAGTTACAATTAAAATATGTGTGCAATTTCACAGTGTATTGTGCACTTTGGATTTATCACTAGATAATATATACATATTATCTCGTTTTATCTTGTATGTGCATGTAGAATATCTGAGTTAAGTGGACCTCTTAAGTGTGCATGTTGTGATATATCCCATGTGTGCAACTGTAAGTTACTAGAGTTCAACTTGTGGAAAGGGATGATTATTTCTTACGTGTGACCAGTCATGAGAAATGAGAGGTGGAACTAGAGTGAAGTGGATGATGTGGCCATGGGATATGGAAGGGTAAGCAGTCCCGTTGAGGAGGGGTGAGTGGTTGTGTAGCTTAGGTAATAATTAATTAATTATTTAATAAATTAATTAATTAATTAATTATTATTTGAACAAATGAATATTACTATAATATTAATTAATTTAACTAATATTAAATATACTAATTAATTATGATTAATTGACTATAATTATTTATGCTTGATTATGGTGTCTACAAAAATACATAGCCTAATGTTGAATTTTTGTCATGTATTGAACCTACATAGTTTGATTATGAATATCCCTGTAAATAGAAATTATTTTTCTTATACTCTAGACCATATTTTGTAGTATTATTGACATAATGTAGTATCCTTTTTTTTGCCTTCTAATGAGTTTCTTTAGGATCTTGCATAAATCTAGAGAGATAATTTACAACAAAAACAATATGTGGTATGGTATTTGTTAAGTATAGAAGACTTATGATCAGTTGACGATACATAGTAGTAGATATTTGTGGAGATTTATCATATCTTGATAATTGTAGTCCTTGTTCCATGGGAGTATATTTAGATTTAAAATTTATCATTTTGTACTTTTCAAGTAATGTTCTTGCATATTTAGTCTGATTCAATGTGATATTATTTTCTCTTTGACAAATTTCTAGGCCAAGACAATAGTGTAGGAGTCCCAAATATATCATTTCAAATTCTTTTGTCAAATAATTTTTACACCATCTATTAGTGTTTTTGAACTTATTATAATAACTAGATCATCAACATATACAACAAGAATTGATCCATTTTTTATATAAATATTTGAATCAGATGCACTTTTGAAATTGTGTCATAGTAAATGATTATTATTAATATACCATGCTCTAGGGGCTTGTTTCAAACCATATAATGAATTTTTTAATTTACAAACTTTTATTTCCTATCCCTTAGCGACAAGTGCTTATAATTATGTATACTTCCTATTCTAGATATCCATTAATAAATGCACTCTTAACATCCATTTGATGTCTTTTCTAATCAAGTTGAGTTACTAGTGCACAAATTGTATGAATAGTAGTCATTTTTATTGTAGGCGAAAATGTTTCTTCGTAGTCAATTCATTTTATTTAGGCATACCCTTTTGCAACTAATTGTACCTTATATTTATCAATATAACCATTTTCCTTATATTTTATCTTGTAAATCCATTTCTATTGAATTATTTTTTCCTTTGGGTAGATCAACTAAATCCCATATTTTATTCTTTATTAGTGTTATATATTTTGATTCTATTATTGCTTTCTATTTTGGCTGTCTTATTGCATCTTGTATTAGTTTGGTTCTATTACTAAGCTCATTAGTCTCATATTTGTTTTTTCTTGTTATACTTCAAATTTGAAGTCTTGTACTAGTGAGATCTAGTAGCCTTTCTAGTTTGAGTCTTAAAGAGTCCTTGTATACCATTATGCATATTTTTTCTATGATGAGGCTATGAATTTTGATTCTTCAATTGGTTCATTAAATATTTCTTCTTATTCTTCTTAAGATTATTCTTTATCAGGTGTAATATCTAAGATAAAATTTATATTGTCCTTTGGATGTTCAGTATCTTCTTTGTATTCTTCATCAAATACCACATCTTTGCTCATAAACATTTTTTGTGATTGGATCAGTTATTCTATAATATTTTGAGGCATCATCATATCCAAGTAATATACAAAATAAGGTCTTTGTATCTAATTTTTTTCTCTTTTATTTTGGAATGTGCATGTATGCTTTACATCCAAAATTTCTTAAGTGTGTTACTAAAGGTTTTCGTCCTAACCAAGCTTCTTCATGAGTAATATTTTTAAGAATTATTGTGGGAGATCTATTTTGAATGTATATTGTAGTACTAATAGCCTCTACCCAATATTGATGACCAATATTTGCTTCTTTAAGCATGCAACATACCATTTCCATAATAGAACAATTTCTTTGTTCTGTTATACCATTTTGTTGTGGTGTATAAGTTGTAGTAAGTTGCCTTTTTATACCATTTTGTATTAGAAATTATTTAAATTATTTAGAAAAATATTCACCACCCCTATCTGAGAAAATATTTCTAATTTGTCATCTAATTTTTATTTCTACAAGTTGTTTGAATTGTTTAAAATATATAAAGTATTTAGTTTTAAATTTCAAGAAGTAAACCCATGTGTTTTAGGAATAATCATCAACAAATAGCTGAAAATATTTATGTCCTATATGACTAGCTTCCATTGGTCCACATAAATCTATATGTACTATTTCTAGTGGTTCCTTGGCTTTGTGTAGGCTTAATTCAAATGGTACTCTATGTTGTTTTCCTACTAAGCATTCTAGATAGATTGTAGGTTGCCATGTTAGATTGGGTAAATATATATTTTCAATGAGTTTACATAAGGTTTTTATGAGAGATCTTGGTCCCCTCATACTGAGTGGGGTTTGAACCTTAGGCCTCTCAAAAAGAGGCCAAATCCCTTACTATTGTAGTAAGCTTACAGCTAGATTGGGTAAACCTATTACCATTTTATGTTTGATGAATATTTAATGATGACACAATTATATGCCCTAACGTCTTATACCAAAGATCTCTTGTTTCTAATGTTCTTACTGATAGAGAAATATTTGATGAAGTATCAAGTGCAAATAGACCATTTATGAAGGATCCAATAGCTATAAATTTTCCTTGTTTGGTGATGACACATTTCTTTTTGTTTTCAACAATTTTGAATTCAACCATTATATTTTGGTCTAACATCTAAGATATTGATAGTAGATTTTTTTCAATGGGTTATATGTGATTGAAATGGGTAGCACCCTTATTACATCAACACCACATAGTGGTATTACAACAAATATTGGATATTATCCATGTATCCTTTGGCAAGATTTAAACCTGGGTCGCCTCCTTGAAATGTTGAGGAATCTAACCGATTGAGCTAATGTCACTTGATGATGTTGATAATAGATTAGTAGTTAGACCTAACACATATATTACATTTTTAGTCATGCATTTACCATTAGATATATTGATTGATATATTTCCTATGCATTTGGCCTCATATATTCTATCATTTGTAATTGCAACTAGTTTTTTATATTTTTCTTGAAAATAAATTAACCATATTTTTTTTCTTGTCATATTTCTACTTGCCCCTAAATCAATGTAGCAATAGTTGCTATTTTATGTTCTTCTATCATATGCTTTTCTAGATATTTGTTTTGATTTTACTTTTATTTTCCTATCAAATGAATATAGTAGTTTGATCCATTTGACCATATTGTCTGTTGTGACTACTATCTTCAAACATGTAAGGCATTATAGAATAATTTCTTTTGTATATAAACCTTGATTTGTTGCAAGCCTTTTCTCTCCAAGATTATGCTTCAAACTTAAATAATTTTTCCTCTTCTCTAATCTTCAATTTTCAATTTAATAATATTTCTTCAAATAATTCTTCACAATAAATTTCAAATTCTTGCTTTCCTTCAATATTTATCTTTAATCTTCTTCTTCAAGTTTTTATTATTCTTCAATCTTCAATCTTCTTATTTGCTTCAATTTTTTTCCATCGGTTTAATATAATATTTCTTTCACTTTTCCTTAAATATTTTCCTTCAATTACTTTCTTTCTCAATAATATTCTTCTTAAATTTTTAATCTTTAACAATAATATTTTCAAATTCTAATACCTTCAATAATATTCTTCTTCTTTAATTAATTTTCTTATAACTCCCTTCAATAAAAAAACTATTTACCTTTCACTTTAATATATGCCCCTTTAATATTCCAAACTTTCTAAGCACCTTTTACTTTTTCATTCATTGAAGAATAATTAAAGGTAATTTAATGTACCTTAGGTAATATGGTGCTCCTTCTCCATATTAGGGAAACTCCATGAATTTTTAAATATTTCACTTTCTAAATCTGCTTGAGCATTATTTGGACCATTACTTCTATTTCGTCCAATCTTTGTTCCAACTTTTTGCTTAATGTTTAAACTTCTACATTAAATTTTTATGAATTTGATGCACTTTTTCCAACATTTTCTAGTTGTCTAATGTCTAAAATTTTACTTTCAACTTCTGTGTATTTTGTGCCTATGTGCATTCTTTTTATGTCTGATGTATTCTTTTGTCTTCCTTTCTCAAGCTTGATTTCTCTAGCATTTAACTTCTTCCAATGTGTTATTCCTTTATGTAATAAATCTTAGACTCTTTTATGCTTTCTCACAATGTAGGTTGTGGCTCCTTTTGAGCATGATATCTCTTAAATGTTGTTATCTCTTGCATTCGTTCCTTTTTCTCCCATGCACTCCAAATGTGGCTCTAATACCATTGTTAGCAAATTGATACTTTCAATATCTTACAATAACTCAGGACAAGATATTCTCATAAATTCATACATTCAATTCATAATTACAATGAATAATAAACTCTCTAAATATATTATTGATATGTAGACACCAAAATCTAGCCACTTGTCATCCATCCATAGTTTCCCACCACATTTACCCATTATTTATATATATTTATATATATTTGTTTAATATATATTTAAATAATAATATTTTATATATTTTATTTATATATAATAAATATATATATATATATATATGAATTAATCCCAGCCATCCATCATGATCTAATCCCAGCCACTCATCCACCTTAATCCATGCCACATGCCTAGATTTAATCTCCATCCTCCGTCATGTTTTAATCTTGACCACACAAATTGTGTTGATGAAATGCTAACATGCCCTAGGAAATATTATAAAGAGGAGTCATTTTGATAACTCAACCCTTAATTTTTCCCTAAGTTTTTGAATTCCTCAAACATCCAAGCATTCTTTCCACTCTTATCTTCCATCGCTCATCGTCACTTCGCATCTATCATCACCTATCTCATCCAAACCAGATCTGCTTCTACAACTTCTAGTTCAATACCCAAATGCCCATTTGAGTTCCTTGAAGTGATTTTGGTAACTTTCTACCATAATCGAGTGCCTCTAGGTGTCTCCTACCATAATTGAGCACCTTTGGGCATCTCTTGCCATCATCGAGCACCTCTGGGTGTCTCCTTCCATCATCAAGCACCCGCGGGCATTCACAACCCTAGTTATGCAGCCCTACTACCCCTCAAGTTTTGCTAGGGAATTTGTGCACTATTTTTTGGAACAACGACGAATATTAGAAGACAACAAGTTAGCGTGAGACAAGGTAAATAATTGTGTGTATTTATTTCATTATTGTATTATTGCTTTCAATATTATTCTGCAACATCTAGGGTTAGTAATCATATTTTTAGAGGGTCTCACGTAGTGGATCCCTCATAGGTATTATTGACTTTTTGTATGTTGTCTATTGTTTGTAGGTGTAGGAATAATATCATTGGTAGCTTTTGAATCTGTATTGGTCATGCATAGGATATTAGAAAGCCCATTCACCTCTATTGAAATCAAATTGAATGTAAAGACATCACCACTATTTGTTTACTAGGATTTCGGAGAACCCTAGTGTATTAGAATCATTGTATCAAGTGTAATAAGCTTTGTAACCCCATATTTGGGATATATTTTATTGTAACATTGAATATCCACAAGCAACATAATAAAAATTTTATTTCATTGTGCAATTTTATGTGTATTACATTATTTATTTAATTCTATAGCTTATATTTTGGTGTTGTTCGATTTGCATTCACAAATGAAGATCATTGTGGGACTCACAAAGGGTTCTAAATTTTAAATTATCTTGTTAAATGACTTGTGGTTTTCTATTTTCATATTTTAGGTTTTTAAAAAAATAGATTGCACCAATTTTGTAGAATCTAGGTTTTTGAAAAATTTGCAGGAATTGAACAGAAGGTGCGTGGATGCCCTGCAACACTCATGGTACATTATAAAAATGACCAAGTGTGTTTCACAGGTGCCCAGGGGTATTTCATGAAGAGGAGGAATAATATGTAAGCTTGTATATAAGTTTTCTTTAAAATCCTAACTCTCTATTTTACGTATTTTCATGTTTTTACAAATTTCGTGTTAAAAAGAACATTATTAAAATTTTGTTAAAAACAAGCATGATTAATCTGCATTTTAGGTATTAGATTAGTTTTTGCATCCATATTTCATTCACACATTTCACATTTCCAATTGAAATTTCACTATTTTCTGGTGTGTTGCACTTAAAAATCTTGCATTCTATTTGCATATGAATGGTTAATTGCATACAATAGTTTGCATTTTTAGGGTTAGAAATTTCTCCTTTTGTTGGTCTAATTAGGAACATCATTAGTATATTGAAAGTACCCCCGCATTTGGTGATTCAAGGTGGAATATTAGATGGACCCTCATCTATTTAGAGAGCATTCTTAAGCAGTGTACTCTACTTATTTTGGAAAAAATAATATTTTTGGTGTTGGCTTCTAATTTAAACTCATGCAATCAGTTATTCCTAACATTATGTGTACACCATAAAAAAACTAGAAATATTAAAAGGAATCACACACAACATGCATCACTTTAAATAGTAATGTGTTAGATTTCATCACCAACCATTACATGAGATCTGGTGATAGTGGATTTCATCTCCATCCACCAATATTTGCCCTTATACACTTTAGGGCACCCCTGAGCAAACTTATTGGATTTCATCACCAGTAAGAATACCATTACCAATCCAAGCCAAAATTTCTACCCATTTTAATTCAGATTAGTTCATCAAAACACACAAAACCAAAAAATCAAAAAAATAAAAACATTAAAACAAGATTAAAAAAGAACAAAGGTAAGACACATTTTGTTGCATAAACATAGGATTGGATTACCTGTTTGATTTTGTGATTTTTTCATTCCGCATTTTATTTTCCAGTATATTTTATATTTGGTTCATTAGTTGATGGTATTAACAATAAATCCAACTAAAATAATGAATCAAATATTCACCAGTCAAACCACTTTAGCAATGGAGTGTTCATCATCACCTTCCACTACCACTTCCATGATCACTCCCCCTAGTGTGATACAAGCAATCCATTCAAATTTATTTGTGGGTCCATCACACACTGTGTCACCCACATCATTTCACATGGCTATGCCACAAATTGAGTCATCCTCACCTACCTTTGGTCACCACATCACCCATATATATATGGCCCAAGTAGAATCTCTTTAGATATCTGCTAACTATATCTTAAAGTCAGTTCCTAACTCACCTAGGCATGATTCTATTTTCTAGTAGGAACTTATCTCCTCCCAACCTTCAAGCCTTACCTAGGTGTACAATAATCCTCTTTTTGAGGTATCTATTGCACCTTCCCAACATTTATCCATACCACAATCATCATATACCCAAAGCACATCCATCCCATCCTCATACCTCTCAGTCTATGGTAACCCCTTGTATGAATCATATGTTAATGCTACTTCACAAGTACCCATGTCCATGCCATCTAGTGTCTCCCATAAAGTTGCAATTCCCATTGAAAATTACCCCCACCTACCTCATCAATACCATCCACATCCACTCCATAAACCATGGATATGGAAACACATAAAACTTGGGAACATCTCAAAAAATTGCTTAAGAAACAACAAAATGCTAAACAACAAGTTTAGGTGATCAACCCTAAGCCTCAACCTGCTTCCACTCAACCCATATTTGTTAGCCACAGTCCATATTGGGTACCACAATCTTCTATGGTTTCCATTCCAACACCACTACCAACCCATACCTATTTTATTCCCATTGGTAAAACTATCTAAAGTCCTAATACATCATCTTCATATATTCATTCATAATAATTCTTTCATAATTAGCATCAATATACTCCACCAAGTCATCATCACCTTATTACACCTCAACATATTTCCACCTCACCATCACAAAATCATCAAGTGATTCAAAGTTTCCACATTCCTAGGGAGGATCCTCGAATCTAGGCTATGTAGCAATATATTGATAGTTTGATTCAACATACTCCTGGAATGATAAACTAGAAGCCTACCCTACACCAACTAATCAATCAACCAATTCATAATTCGGTACCATCATCGTCATATCTAATAGATTTCACAATACTAAAGTTTGATAAATTTAAAGGGATGAAGAACCCTAAAGAGCATGTGAGCTCATTTGTTCATTCCTGCTTTATAATTCAAAGCAATGACAGTCTAATTCTTAGAACCTTCCCTCAAACATTAGGGGGAGATGTTGTAGAATGGTATAATAATTTTTCCAACCATAGTATTTATACTTTTGAGCAATTTAAGTCTCATTATCTGATATATATGATTTAAAATAATCCCTCAATATAAGAAATAAAGTCTCATTATCTGATATATATGATTTAAAATAATATGATGATGAGTCTATGACTTTGGTAACCGTTGGAGGGTCATTATCACCAAATTGCCATTTGCCCTACCAACAGAGGATCTGACATAATTGTTTGCTAAGAGTTTCTTAAAACCTATCTCTTGGTTATTACAATCATTTTATGAAGCTCTTGTCTAGGCTAGCACAATTGAGGAGATAAAAATCCAAGAAATGCTTAATCCTAAGAAGAAAGAATGGTAAAACAAGGTCCAATATACAAGAAGTTATTTTGGCCAATCAAAATCCAATTAGGTCAATCTGACCAATTCATCCAATCAAGTAAATCAAGTGGTTATGAGCTAGAAAGTAATGGTTCAACAACAACCCATGCAACAGTAACCATGATAAACTAAATATTATACGATTCCCTCAACTGATAAATCAAGTTAAAACATAGTGCCAACTATGGAAAATAGACCACATCGATAATCTATTTGATAACCCCATCAATATACCCCATTGGTTGAATCTTATACTTCTATTTTTTGCAGGTTATATGATACAAATAAACTTACCTTGCCTGAGGTCAAACTTGATGATCCTATTAAATATGGTAAACACTATATTAAGCATTTATTTTGTCCTTATCATAGACAAAATGAGCATGATATCAATAACTGCCATCAATTCAAATATAGAATACAAGACCTTATTTAATTAGGGGCTATCAAGCTTGACAGTCCTCTAGCTCAACAAAATAAAAATCTTAGGATTTATCAAACACCACTTCCTTATCATGACAAAGCACAACCAACAATAGGAGCATCAAATACCAAGATTCCTCCTAATCAGGTTAATCATATTCAACAGTACCAAGGTTTTGCAGGTGCTATTTATGTAGTAACTCGAGGTCACCAACAATGCTCCAATCAAAAAAAAAAAATCAACAGTAGTCTACTCAACCACCTATATTGTCACATCCCACCTCGACTGAACACTTAAATTTGCTAAAAAAAAATAGGACTAATGCTTAATTTGAGAAGGCATAGAAAATATTTTTAAATTTTCAAGGTATTGAAAATACTGGTGATTTATTTAATATTTTTGAAGATATATCTAGGAATTACAAGTGTGTTTGGAAATATAAAACAGTATTAAAATACTTTGAGAGAAAGTATTTTTGTTCTAAAAACTATTAAGAGCTATTCGAAAAAAATAATTTGTACTCACAAGCTCTAGAAGGGATTTTAAATTATTTTTTAGTCTCCCTAAATCTTCAAAACACTATTACTACCCCTTTGATGCATGATGTCCTTAAGTCCTCTAGGATGTAAAAACACTATGCATACATCACCACCCTACTTGACCTCTCCAAAAGGTCATTATCTACTCTTCCCTTTAACTTTTAGGAAGGCACCCCTGAATGCTATAAATAGACACCATGGGTTAGCCAAAAGGGAGGTATGTTGAAAAATAATCCTAAGAAATATTGCTGGGTAAACTTGGGCTTGGGTATTATGCTCTTCACCCTTTGGTGAATTAGAAACCAAACATCCTTAAGTCTTAGAAACTCTTGGTCAAACTTGGCCAAGGTGCAGATCGATGTCGACAGGTTCAGCAGGTATCAGTTTTGGGACGGGCTGCTGTGGTACAGGCAGACCCGTTTGGTCATGCCAAGATGGGATGGGTTACGCTATGAATTTATTCAGGAATGCCATGATAGCATTTTGGTGGGCTACCTTGGGCAAGCCAAGACACTTGCCTTGCTAGAGCGTGGACTATTTTGGCCGTGGATGGACAGGGACATGGACGAGTATGTCTGCACTTGCCTCATTTGCCAGTAAGACAAGCCAACAAATGTGAAATCGAGAGGTTTTTTGCAGCCTCTGTCGGTTCCTGTTAGGCCATGGATGAGTGTCAGTATGGACTTTTTTGTCGGACTACTGAAGGTGAAGGGGTTTAGCTCCATCATGGTCATTGTTGATCGATTTTTGAAGTATGCCATTTTTGTGCCATACCTGTAGCCATGCCCGATAGAGACGGTAACTGAGTTGTTCTTCAAGAATGAGGTAAATTTTTGGGGCATATCATTGAGCATCATCTCAGATCAAGATAGCAGGTTCATGAGAACCTTCTATAAAATGTTGTTTTGTTTGATGGGGATGTGGTTGCAAATGTTGAGTCATTTTCACCCACACACAGACGGACAGACGAAGCGGATCAACCAAGTGCTGGAAACATTTTTGTGGCATTATTTCAGTGGTGACCAAGCAAATTGGCTGGACCTCCTCGACATGGCCCAGTTTTGCTACAATAGTTGGAAGACTCGCACCAGTCGGTACTCGTCGTTCGAACTCACCAAGGGCCAGCAGCCGCTTACTCCCCATGTTGTCTTGGTAGGTTATCTGAAGACCTGTCTCCCTACCAAAGAGTATCTACGATAGTGGCAGGCAAAGATCGACTTGGCCAGAATGCATCTGCTGAAGGCGGCAGAGAAGATGAAGGAGCAAGCAAATGTATAGGGCCATCTAGAGGAGTTTGTTATTGGTGACTTTGTGCTGTTGAGGATGTAACCCAAGGTCTTCAAACCATCGAAGGGGAAGTCCAAGGCTGTTGTTAGAAAGTTTGATGGCCCTTTCGAGGTGGTCGAGCATATAGGCGCTGTCACCTACAAACTAAAATTGCCTTCCCACATGAAGGTTCACCCTATTTTCCATGTGAGTCAGTTGAGGCGTCTTCATGCCGATGCTGCTACACCTGAACGCATGCTGTCGACCCGACCTCCCGCGAACATTCGAGATGCCACTGGGCAAGATGTTCAAAGGATTTGGGATGTATGTATGGTTGTATGGGGCAACAGGTGGTACAAAGAGTACCTTGTGACTTGGAAGGGAGACATGGCAGACAGTTGGGAGTGCGAGGAGAGTTTGTTGAAATAGTCTGGCAAGATTTTTGATTACTGGAAGCGGTAGGCTTTCGGTGAGTCCTCAATCCCTTAGTGCATTTTGGGTTGCCCGATTGAGTTGGTGGAAGTCAAGCCACGGCAACGAGGGCGTCGTCAAACTCAAGAGGGGAGGATATGGTAGGGGCATCGGTCTGATTGCTCCTACCATGACTGTGGGCGCTCTATGGGTCTCGATGCCGCAATGGGTCGGGTGGTTTGGTAAAGTCCCTAGCCAAGGAAGTAATTGTTGTGCCATGGGGGACTTGGTCGATTGTGGCATTTTGGCATTTCGATGAAGGCGGGTGTCTCGGGTGGTTGACGATGCGACAGTAGCATGGAACCCCGAGGCGATGTGGTTGAAGCAAATGAACCTTGCATGTTAGACAAGCGATGTGCCGGATGCGGATGGGCGGCTGCCATGCTGTATGGCAGCATGCTGCCAAGTAGGCTGGCAAGTACCTTGCCAGCCTGGCTCCTCGGTAATATAGCAAGCGATTCTCTTTTGGGAAGATGGCAAAGGCAGAAGTCGTACGGTGCCTTAATGGCTATAGTGTCCCGATAGGTGGCGGATATGACTGGCAACGGGCGGGAAGGGTAGTTAATGCAATTTCCATTGGGATTGCCAAGGCAGCTTGGTCATGTACAAGTTTGTCATACTGTAGTTAATACGGTTGGTGGTTGTTGACTGTTTGGTGGGTAACCATTGTAAATCTTGGGCGTGCATGTTGTAAGTGGCCTTCTTGGCCACGTGCTATATATTCTGGCCATCGTGCCTATTGTAAGGGTTGGACATTGTTGGTCTTAGGGGGATGATGGTTTATCATCATTGTGTATTATTTATCGGAGGTTGTGGCCTTATGTAATTGCTTTGCATGATAATACAATGGACCCTTTTTGCCATGGCTGTGTTATGCGTTGAATGCTTTGTTTTGCTTTGTGATGTGTTTGTTTGTTGGGTAAATGAATGGCAAGTTTAGACGTTGTCCCTCATGATTAAACCCTGTATGTCCTTCCTCCGGTAAGACTAAGTCATGATGCTTGGCAACATGTTGTGCAGTTGAAGACGGTCTGAATGAAGAGAACAGGCATAGTCCTCATGCTGTGAGGGTTCCATGGTGAGTTTGGGGTGCCAGGGTTAGCTCCGTCGGCAAGTGCGTCATATCGTTTGAATGGGCTAGAGTTGGTTGAGCTGTAGAAATAGTTGCAAGAGTTGCTAGAGGCAGGATACATAAGGCCATCGTGGTTGCCATATGGCATGCCAGTCTTGTTCATGCGAAAGGCAGACAAGAGCCGAGTGTCATAGCAGGTATCATCTATAGTCTTGAAACAGCTAGGAGACTCTCTTCAATTTAAATCGGTGTGTTTAAAAAAAATAATCCTATTACAACCCAAACCTTTGGGTAGTGTATTGTATTTTTAATTACTAAAATCCTTGTTGCATCCCTAATCATATCATCTAGTAATTAATAATGTATGCTTCTTACTATCTTTTATTTACCCAATGTTGGATTTTGGATAGCCCTGTGGGGGTGTACAAAATAGGAAAACTATGATATGAAATCAAACTGCGGATTGGATCGATGCGGATACAATACTATAGCTAGTAACCTGAGATACGCTTCTGATTAAACCCTTCTAAAATAAATGACAAAGCTATAAACAGTCCTGCATTTGATCTCATCACCACTAATCCGATCTTAGACTTCAACAGCCTCTAGGGTAAATAAACAAGAATAAAGGGAGAAGAAAACTTTCAATATCCTATCTTTAAATTGTCTTGTCACCAATGATACGCTAGTATCATGGGATGCTATGACGAATGCAAACTTCGAGCTTAGATTCAATGAAATTTAGAAGTATGAGAGAAACCCAAGAACTCAAAGCCATAAACCCAACAAGAATCTTAGTAAAGGGTGGTTTAGACCTAACCGTTGGACTCTTGATACCTACATTATGGTAATAACATAGATTTACCAGTTAAAGGAGGTCAAAACTCTGTTGACTTGGTATATTTCCCTTAGTAAATGTATAAAATTATTTCCTTCCAATAAATTCATAAAGTAACTTTAAATAAGCATAGCAGTAATACCACCTTGAGTCTCTAATGCGATTTTTTGGAAAATTGACAAAATCTACCATTGGCAATTAACACAAAGTTGTTAGAAACCCTACAACTCATTAGTTGAACATGAAATAAGTTGAAATTCAAATTGGTGTGCAATATTGTGGAATGATTATAAAAGTGGTATTTGTTGTAGATAGGTTTGCAATGGAAATGTGGTAAACCAAGGTAATTTCTTGGTGCAAGAATTCAAGATAAATTTGGAAGAAAGTTTGTATGAATAATAAATTATGCAAACCCTATTTTTATTTAGGATTTATAGTTTTACTCTGAATTTCTAATATTGTGTACCTATGGTGTTTTCCTAGAAATAAAATTAAGGGCCAAGTGAGTAAACCTATAGTTTAATCTTATGTGATAGATTACGAATGGAGTTGTAGTTAAAATTGAGTAATTTGGTTGATAGATTGCAAGAAATATGGTAACCAAACTCATGGAACTATAGTACGATCTTGTGACAGATCTTGAGATAACTTGGTAGCCAGATTTATGGGAAGACTATAGATTACAAATACAAATTAGCAAACTCATTGGTAAAATAACTATAGTGCGAACATAAGGATGGATGGTATAACAAATCATATTTATAATCTCAAAAAAAGGATATGATTAAATCATTGGAATGACTTGTAGAACTACAATTATATCTATCTCTTTAAATGTTATCTCTGGGTGAAAGAAATAGGAGTTACTAAAGTATGATGTGGTTAAATATTATTTCCATGTGAAGGAGATATGAGTTACTTGAGAAAGTATGATTTTTTTATATGATATTTCTGTTTGAATAAATTTGAGAAAGTATGATTGGTTTAAATGTTATTTCCATGTGAAGGGATATGAGATACTCATGAAAATATGCTTTTTTTAAATGTTATTTTTGTTTGAATAAATTGGAGAAAGTATGATTTGTTTAAAATGTTATTTTTAGTTTTGAATAACAATGAGACACTTGTGAAAGTGTGATATTCTTAATGGCTATATGCTTGAGGAGAATCTCATTAATAAATGAATCTATGACATTCTCCTAAAAAGGACTAACAATAGTTTATTGTAATATTATTCATTTCAAAGGCATATCCTTGTGAGTAGGGTATGAGATAAAAATGGGATTTTCAATCTTAGGAAAGTATGGTATTTCCTTCATTTGAATGATGAAATGCTTTAGACTACTACATTGTGAGAATGTATTGTGTTTGGTTGCATTAATTCAAAAATCATTACATGATATTATTTGACTAGAATGCATTTCGTATACATGTAATGGGTTGTCCTATTTTCTAAAATATCTAAAATCTAGTACTGGTGGTTCGAAAGGATTCAAGCAAAGATCAGAAATATTGGACTTTTATTGGTCATGTATACATGTTGTAACACTACCTCTATAAGAGAGGTCCTCCATTGTTGTAAAATGTAATTATTAATATCAATTGTAATTTTCTTACATCACTCCTTGAGAGAAAGTGTATACAATGTAATGCTTGACTTTGAAGGATCATAGAAGAAATGTAGAGTTACATGATGAAATATAATTACCTTATGATAAAAATTGGATCTCTTAAAGTGTCTCAAATGTTTTATTTATTTAATATAGAGTAACCTTAAAACAAAAATAAATATATGATTCATGCATAACACTTAGATATTAATTGTGGGAATGTTTGTAATGGAAAACCTTGAAAGATATCTAAATCATGGAGATTCTAGTTGGTTGAACCAAGTAAGGAAAATGGTAGACATTCACAAGTCTATGCAGGTTTGCATGATAACCCCCTTAGCTCCTATGGTTGATATGGGAAGACTAAGAATGGTAATAATTATGGTTCTATCCTTAAGGAAGAATCAACCAAACCTCAAGGTATATGCCTAATGTAAGGTTGAAAGAGATCTAACATGGAATCTAGTTTAATGTTTTATTTTAAACTAGTATGGGAAAGAGGGTGTTCCTATTGATATAGGATAATTCCCAATTGTAAGGTAAAGAAACCTTTCTTGCAAGTTGTTATAGGGGTTGGTTGCTCCTATCCATAGGATAGACACTGACCATGTCAGATTCCTGTGAAGTGCATCCTTGAACTTACTTGGGTACTATCTATAAGAGAACCACACGAAGATACTTTCAATCCACTTATGAGATAATGATCATAATAAAGACTAGACATAAAAAAATTTCCCTTGGATTGGTTGGTCTTGTAATTGGGGTCATTACAGGTGATACCAGAGCCTAGGCTAATTAGGCACAATCTTCCATGAAAAAGCTAAAAGAACTCTGAATAAATACATGTTTAGTAAGGAAAAAAAAATTGCTTGAAGTTTACCAATGAGTAAGACATTTCTCCCAAGACCAAACCACTAGTGGATCAGCTTGAAGGAGTTAAGTGAACCCTCTACAATAATGGGTTTAAGTAGTGTACCTGATATTATTGGACATTTGAGGTAATTTGAGGCATTTTATGTTGTCATTGATGTCACATGGATCATTGATGTCACATGGATCACATTTGGTTTTGGTGGCTATTTATAAGGTTTTTGTGAAAACCAAGGCAGGAAAAATAAAAGGTTTTATTTAAAACCATGGATGGCATATTTGAAATGGGTTTTTCTTAAAACCCGGTTTAGGCTTTCGTTTCATCAAAAAAGGTGCCCCGGAGATGGAGATATTCAATTTTGAATATTTGGTTTAAATTTTAATATTTAAAATTTATTTTTAAATTTTAAAATTAAAATTACCTCAGCGTCGACATCATCATCAAAAAGAAATTAATTTAAAAGTGCTTTCGACGTCTACAAAAATTAAAGGGAAGTTACATATAAATACAAAGGCTTTTATAGAAAAAGCCTTGGAATCGGAGGAGTGGATATAAGATGAAAGGCGTAGAGAGTTTCGTGTGGCAACGTGGTCCAATGATGAGTGAGGGGAGACAAAGGCTTTTTGACTTACGAAGGACAAAGGTTATATTCCCGTAAGTTGAGTTTTCGGGGCAATAGAAGGCCCACATTTTTGTTATTTGGTGTGAGCAAAGGAATAAGACAAAAGCGCATTTTGCGCTTCTTGTCCTATGCGAGCGCTTTGCTTGCATGGTATTTGGAACTGCAGTTGAGAAGTGTTTGGGCAGAAGACGAGGGTTTGATTCCCTCTAAGAGGAAAGTAAGTTTTTATTTACTAAATTAATTTTTGCCTAATCTTGGAGGTATAAGGTGATAAGGGTTGAGTTGATTTTTATTTTGGAAGGCAAGATAAATGCACTTTTAGAAAAGAAGATATTTTTGGTATGTTTATTTTATAAAAGTAAATCATATTATATATCGTTGGAAAGCTTATTTCAACGGCTATTTTACTAACTCATTTAGAAGGAGAAATAAGGTGTATATATATAGATATTTCTATTTTTGTAAATGGGTTGAAAAGTGAAGATTGTTGTGCTCTTTTTCAAAGTGTGTTGAGTGTGGCAGATTTCCAAAGGGGTTCTTCTCTTTAGAAAAAGGTATGGGCACATTCTCCTATTGATTTATTGTGGTGGTTAATTTTTGAAATATCATTGGAGAGAAAAGTATTGTATTGTGGTTTCCTTTTCTAAAATGGTTGGTTTAATACTTAAGGTTTTTTGGTTTGAGAGTTGTGTTTAAACCTTGTTTATAAGCATTGTTGTTGAAGCCCATTTATTGTGAGATGAACTTGAACTTAAGCTATAAAAGAACATGAGTATCATTGTTATGTGAGATTTGTGGTTGAGCATTTTTGGAAACATTTGAGTTGGTTGATACATACTTGGACTAGGGTTGTGTGAGAGAGAGTTGTCCCTTGTGATGATTGGTTGAGTTGAGATTGATTTGGGTTGAGATTGAGATTAGAACATATTGAGTCTCTAACAATTCTCTTTATGCTTCTATGAGTTGACTTGAGTTGAGTTGATATTTATTTGGGTTGATATTGATATTAGAACATATTGAGTCTCTAACAATTCTCCTTATGCTTCTATGAGTTGATTTGAGTTAGATCATTGTGGATCACTGTTGTTATCCATTGAAGAGTACATTGTCATTCATTGTTGAGTTCATCTTTGAGTTTTGCCTTGATAGAGTTGTGGATGAGTTTTGAGTGCTACTTGAGCATGATTGATTAAGCCTTTGAAGAAGGTCTTTGGGATATATTTGTGGATAGACTTGTGGTAGTTTGTGTATGATTATTTGAGCCTTTGAGAAGGCCTTTATGGATAGTTTTGGGACAGATTTGAGGACAAATTTGTGGATAGATTTAGGGCAAGTTCTTGATGAGATTGCTAGAGCATATTTG
The DNA here is from genome assembly GCA_028583015.1 of Wollemia nobilis. Lineage (NCBI taxonomy): Eukaryota > Viridiplantae > Streptophyta > Pinopsida > Araucariales > Araucariaceae > Wollemia > Wollemia nobilis. The sequence goes on from JAQPPZ010001808.1 coordinate 6,942,908, forward strand.
GGCAAGTTCTTGGTGAGCTTGTTGGAGCAGAATTGGGCAAGTTCTTGGTGAGCTTGCTAGAGCAGATTTGGGCAAGTTCTTGGTGAGCTTTCTTGAGAAGATTTGACAAGTTCTATGTGAGATTGTTAAGCAAGTTCTGTGTGAACCTATTAATCAGGTTCTGTGTGAGCCTATTGAGTAGGTTCTTAGTGAGCCTATTGATAGATCTTCGGAGGTGATAGAGTACAGAGGGTATAGTCTCAGTGGATAGAGATCCAATAGCCAGCATAGTTGAAGATAAATCTAAGTGAGGAGTCTTCAAGTGGAGAGAGGTCCACTAGTTAGTATAGCAGAGAGACAGAGTCTTATAGAAGATCATATAGCCAGATTAGAAGGGGAAAGATTTCTCTTGTGGAATAGATCCATGAACTTGAGATTAGGGGATCATCATCTCCTTTGACAGAGATCCATAAACATTGTAATTGGGAGTGATTTCCAAAGAGATTGATTGAGAAATTTTTAGTAAAATATTTTCTTCGTGGAGTAGCCCACATTGGGTGAACCACATAAATTGTGGTGTCTCTATTATGTATGGTTTATGTGCATTGCTTTGATTACTACTATTGATACTGCTATTTTTACACAATATAATATTGAATTGGAAGAAAAAGTAAAAAGTGGTCTTATACTGTTCACCCCCCTATAAGCTTGTATTCTTTAGAGACTCCTTTGAGAAATTGTACTTGGTATTCCTATTCCCAAGATAAGCCTCTTTCTTATGCAAAAATTGTATTACAATTCAATACGATTTATTCATAGATCCTAATAATGTGAAAATTATCTTAGGAGGATCATAATATTAGAAAAATATTTCTTTTAATCTGATAGATGTTGCAACATGACCTCTTGGTCAAATATGGAAGTCATAGGAAACTTGACTAGGGTATGGAAAAATATATCCCACAAATGGTAGCAAGTTGAACCTACCATGGTTAAAACACAATTATAAGACCACAAGATGGTAATAAATTATATTTAGGTGTTGCATACTATTCATACAGTAGATGTATTTTCTTTTAGAAGATGCATGTTTTGAAATTTACATACAATAGAAATAGATGCAAATCTGACACCACTCTTAAACTTAGAGAAACATGGCATCCAATTTGAGAAGTGGAAGATAGAGGGTGTCTCAAAATAAGCCAACTAGCACTGATAGTGTTGAGGATAGGCCCGTAGGGGATAGCTCAATAAATTCAAGAGTCGAAAACCTCACAACCATTATGCAAATAATGCAAGGGGAAATGACTCTATACATAGAGCAAATGACCCAACATAATGACTTTTTGGAAACAATTAGGGCTAAAATATGAAAACCAAAGAGCAAGAATATTGAGTTAGCAAACCCTATAGTGGAATAGGCAATAGACATAGATGAAGTGGATCGTGTGGCTAAATTCTGCATTAACAGAGAACTAGAGAAGGACTTGAAACATGTCAAGGTTAGAAGGTTTTTAGGGAAGGAAGGTGGAGATTTGGCAGAATCTTGGTTGAATGAGTTGGAGGTCTATTTCTCCATGAGAAACTACTCCTCAACAACTAAGATGGTCTAGACCATAGAACTTTTGATAGAAATAAGTCTGGAATGGTGGGAGACCTATAATAAGGAACAAAAGATCAAAGTAATTCACTTTAATTGGGACGACTTCATGAAAGCCTTAAAAAAGAGGTTCCTTATGGAGTAGTTTTATGTGAAGAAACTTGATGAGTTTATTCAACTCTACCAAGGGACTCAATATTTTGAAGGATATTATAGGTAATTTTTGAAACTGCTTAAATACACTCCATACCTTGAGAAGGATAATAAGATGAAAGTACATAAATTCCTCTTGAGAGCTAGTTATCAATCAAAAATATAGTGAGCATGCATAAACCTGGTGATTTAGAGACAGCTTATGAGTTGGCTTGCCAATAAAAATACAACCTGCACCCTAATAAGAAATTTTACAACCCCTCAAATGGGTCAAAGAAGAAACATCATCACTAGAAAAAGAATAAGTAGGAACCTAAGAAGCAACAAAAAGGAAAGGAAAATCCTAAGTTTGCAAAGAAAACCAATGGGAAACCATGTCACTTTAAGAATAAGTTCCAACATAAGAACAAAAATAACAATAATGTTGAAAAACCACAACCTCTGAAGCAAGCAGGATCACCTCCTACAAATGAGAAGGATAAGCCATATCAAAGGATAGGTCAAAATCATAAAATGGAATGTTATGATTGTGGTGGTCCACATTACATGAGTAATTTCCCTCTTCATGCAAAATCTACCAAAAAAGCTAACGAAAAGGGCCAAAAGATCTATGCAACCATCGAGAACCAGAACCTAGAAGTACATGCAACGCCTTTACTTATAAATGATAAAATCTATGGTAAAAATGTTAATATTCTAATAGATAGTGGAGCTACATATATTTTTATTTCTAGTATCATAATAAGGGACATGCTAGAGATATCTAGATATTTGGCACAAGGGTGGAAAGTGGAGTATGGATTAGGTCAAACCTACTCCATGGCTCAATGTTTCCTCATAGCTAAAATTTATCTTCCCATTAGCTCTACCATTTAGCACCTATATGTAGCACCACTAAATGCCTTCAACATCATCTTGGGCATGGATTGGTTAAAGGCTCAAAAGACTTTGATCAATTTTCAATATCAATTTTCAATATCTATGGATTGATTTCACTAATGATAAGGAAGAAAGGATGAAAATGGCTAGCGAGCAAGGTTACTTTAAGCCCGTGCTATTATCCAAAATGCAATTAAATATGGACATAATGAAATAGGGTATGGTCTACGCGGTCAAATTAAAATAAGTTGAAAATTTCCATGAAGAGGAAGCATTTTAGAGTTTCCCAATTCTACAAGAATATAGGGAAGTATTTACCTTAGAACTTCCTGGGATATCTCCCAAGCAAGAATTTGACTTCACCATTGATCTAGTACCAGGAGTAGAACCCATCCATAGGGATCCTTATAGAATGAACCATATATATATGTAAGAATTGAAGGTGCAACTTCAAGAATTGCTCGACAAAGGGTTAATCAAACCAGGTGTATCTCCAAGGGGTGCACTGATATCATTTATGAAGAATAAATAAGGTTTGCTAAGGCTTTGTGTAGACTAAAGAAAAAATCCACCATCAAGAATAGATATAATTTACCAAGGATAGAAGATCTATTTTATCAACTAAAGGATGCCACCATCTTCTCTAGAATTTATTTAAAATCAGGATATCATCAGTTGAGGATCCGAGATGAGGATACTCACAAAATTGCTTTTAAAACAAAATTTGGACACTATGAGTTTATTGTTCTACAATTTAGGTTGACTAATACACCAACTACATTCATGAATTTGATGAAAAGTGTGTTCAAAAATTATTTGGACTGATTTGTGTTGGTATTTTTAGATGATATTCTCATCTATTCCCGTAGTAAATAAGAGCATGATAGACACTTGAGGATCATGCTAGAGTTGTTGAATAAAAATCAACTCTACGGGAACCTCTCCAAATATGATTTTAATGTGCCACAAATATACTACTTAGGACATATAATCTTCACAAATGGGATTGCGATAGATCCCCAAAAAATTGAGGTCATTTTGAATTGGCCACCTCCCACTAATGTAACAAAAGTGAGGAGGTTCATGGGATTCACAAGGTATTATCGAAGGTTTGTGAAGGACTATTCTAAGATAGCCTCCCCAATAATAAATATTCAAAGGAAAGGAAAGGCATTCTTATGGATGGATAAATGTGAAGTTGACTTCCAACTACTTAAAAAAAAGCTCACCTCTACTCCCATACTAAAAATTCTAGACCCCCAAGGCAAATTTTTAGTATTCACTGATGCTTCTTTGGAAGGATTGGGAGGAGTGTTATCCCAAGATAAAGTAGTGGTGGCATATGAATCAATAAAGTTCAAGAAACATGAGTCTAACTATACGACACATGACATAGAACTAGTTGTAGTGGTACATGCCTTGAAGATATGGAGACACTACCTTGTGGTTAGACCCTTTGAATTGAGAGCCGATCACCAAAGTTTAAAGTATATCTTTACTCAGCCCTTGCCAAATGCTAGATAAAGAAGGTGGATTGAGTTCTTGGTCGAATATGATTTTGGCATAGATTATATAAAAGGTAAATAAAATATGGTCGTTGATACCCTGAGCAGAAGAAGGTATATTACTACACTAACTCAAAGTCATATAGATCTTATGGACCAAGTAAAGCAAGTTCAATTCTAGGATCAGCATGACATTGAAATCCAAGCCAAAATGGTAAAATATCCTAAGATAGCTAAGGATTATAATCTTAAGTATGGACTTTTTTTTTATTAATCAGGTAGTCATCCTCGAAACTAATAATCTAAGGACGATCATGAGGGAATATCATCGATTTCCATACTTTACTCATCCAAGAAGGGCCAAGATGAGGGAAAACATGAAGCAAACTTTCTACTAGCCTGGTATGAATAAGGATGTCACTGAGTTTATTACCTAATGTCTAGAATACCATAAAGTGAAGGTAAAACACAAACACCTGGTAGGACGTTTGTATCCACATGATGTGCTTGTGCAAAAATGGCAAGTGATATCAATGGATTTTATAGATGGGTTACCTAAGACTAGGTACCAACATGATGTAATACTTTTTGTGGTAGAAAAACTAACCAAAGTGGCACACTTCATACCTGAAATCATCAAGGATGATATAGTAGTAGTCGCCAATAGATTCACCAAGGAGATTTTTCGGTTACATGGATTCCCTGAAGTGATCATCTTCGATCAAGATTCTAGGTTCACCTCTAACTTATGGCAAGCCCTTCATCATGCAATTGGAACTTATCTGAACATAAGTTCTACTTACCATCAAAATATTGACAAACAAACTGAGAGATTCAACCAAGTCCTAGAAGACATGCTTCACATGATTATAATTCTCGATGGGAGAACTTCCTATATTTAGTAGATTTTGCCTACAATAATGGATACCATGATTCTCTAAAAATGGTACCTTTTGAGACTTTGTATTGCCAAAGATGTAGGACACCTTTGTCATGGGATAATCTAGAATATTGGATCCTTATTGGGCTAGATACACTCAGGGAAATGGAGGAACAATGAGGGTAATTTTTCAAAGGCTTAAGGAAGCTTTAGATATCTATAAGAGTTATGTTGACTTGAAAAGGATTACATGAGAGTTCTCTATGGGAGGCAGGGTATTCTTGAGGGTAAAGCCTATGAAAGTGTCATTAAGTTAACAAAACTATATCTTAGATACGTTGGATCATTCACCATCATATAAAGGATCAGTCCTACTGCCTATAGACTCAAATTACCATCAAATTTGAAAAATATCCATAATTGTTTCTATGTGTCCCTTCTTAGGAAGTATATTATTGATCCTAATCATGATTTGGATGTCTCAAAGTTGCATATGGTGGATCCAACATACATTGAAGTGAAACCAATGAGAATCCTCGAGTTTCATTCCAATACCATGATGAAGTGAAACATAGAACAGTGCAAGGTCCATTGGGACCTATTTTTTGAAATAAATACCACATGGAAAAATGTGGAGGACATGAGGAATCACTTTATTTATTTGAAAACAATGTGTAATATTATTTTTGTTAGACTTTGTTTGATGCATAGATAGATACTCTGGTAGAGATACTTCTACATTTATGATGGTATGTATGCACTATTTTATATCGTATTATTGTATGGTGATATTTATGCTTTATGCTTTGAATCTATTTTTTTGTTAGATAATATACTATAGAATTAATATCGGGTTTTACAGGTTGACCCAAAACCTTTTACAAAAATCAGCCCAGGGTTGTTGATGAACATGTCCTTACTAAGGATCCTATATATGTAAAATATACATACCGCCAAAGCCATTACATCCGGTAAGGCACATAGCCTATTATCAAAAAGAAACTTCCCATACAACATTTTGGGTATACCCCAAGAAAACACACCTACATCATAATTACAAAAAAAGAAACAAACACAGATCCCTTCCTTGAAATAGTGGAGAAACAAAAATCTGCAGACACACATAGCAGAGTATTGAAAAAATTCCCACAAGATCTGTATTGATAGTTACTCTTAATAATTCTTTGGTAATTGCTTTCTTTCATATATGAAATGCTTTAGGATCACATCCCATATTGTCCAATCAACCTTGGATAAGTGAACCTGTTGGCTAGATTTATGGTGGTGGCTATCTAGTGGTCCACGTGGCTTTGGTTTGAAGTCTTATATTGTCATTTCTTTCTTGCCCTATGATTATCAACCAACCTCAAATTAATAATATGACTAGGAGCCATGTTATCTGACATGTGACTATCCCCATTAGTCTTTGTGGTATTTCCAAGCAACATCCACCAAGACTGACAACTCGGATAATTTTTATTTTGAGTCCATTTCAAAAGAGACGGGAATACTCATAGCCTTCGAACTTACGGTGCCTACCCTATTGGTAAATTTGACTATCATTCTTGGCATTATTGTTGAATAAGCTCCTCTACTTCACTGGGGACACTGTGTTCCCATTTGAAAATTCTGTCACCATCGACACCCAAATTAGCTAGCTTATCATCAACTTTGTTAGCTTCCCGAAATACATGTTGGGCTTTTCTGACCTGTCTTCCCTGGAAAAGGATCCTAGCCTCTTCAACAATTTTTTTAATCCTCCAAGGATGTGTTTTCCAATTATTGAGGAGATTTATAACATGCATAGAGTCTCCTTCTACGATCAAATTACCTTCTAAGTCTTGAGTCATTTGAAGGCCTCTCCACATAGCTCTAGCTTCAGCTTCGTTGTTTGTCCTTATTCCCAAATATTCAAAAAATGCAAGCATCATATTCTCATTATGATCTCACACAATGTCACCAGCACCTGCTCTGCCAGGATTGTCCTTAGCCACTCCATAAAAATTAATCTTAAACCAACCCGTAGGAGGTGGGGACCACTTAACATTGGCTTTGGGGTTGACTACCCTAGGCATAGACTCATATAACAAGGTTAAGCTTAAATATTGAGCAATCGTGATCTCCTGTAGATGAGGTTTATGGCTATCAAAAGGGATAAGGTTCAAATTCTCATTGGCAAAGGATAGGATCCTGGCAATGATAGTTTGATTATCATGGATAGACTCATTAAAGACTCTATGGTTCCTTTCTAACCACACCTACCAAATATAGTGATTGAGACAAATTTTCCACATGTATCTAAGTCTTTGGCTTGAAAATGGGTAAGGCCACTGGCCGAACAAATCAAGTACAGTGGCTGGTTTAACCTAGAAAATATTGAAGGCCTAAAAAACCCCACTTAAGACAATCAAGGAAAAAGGGCACTCAAGGAAAATGTGATAAATGGTCTCTAAATTAGCCCTGCAAAGATAACAGTGATTAGTGATACAAATACCTTTACGCATCATATTATCAATGGTTAGAATTCTTCCTTGGATAACTAGCCATGAAAAGACTGCAATTTTTGGAATTAATTTTTTTATTGAAACTAAGTCCTTTTGGAGGATAAAATTCTCGTCATCAAGCAGAAGCTTCTAACTGATTTAACAGTGAACTGCCCATTTTTCGTAGGAGCCTAGGTCACTTGATCTTCCTTGGGTCTCATGGGGATAAACCATTGCCCGAGAATGTTACAAAGATCATTTTATTTTGCTTGAAATCCCTGAATCCTTATTTATTTCTACTTCATTCTACCTCTATCCTCAACCATATAATCGGAGACTTTTCTACCAATGATTTCTTCCATGATATCTCTGATTTGGGATAAGTTAGGATATTGTGTCAGTGGTTCGTCCTTAGCCCACCTATCATTCCAGCAATTTATCCTTTCACCATTGCCTAAAACCCATCTTAAACCTTTTTTGATGATTTCCTTACAATTAAGAATTGCTTTCCAAAAAGTAGAACCTCTGATTGGAACTGAGTCACTTAGAAATTCCATATTTTGAAGATACTTTCGTTTGATGATATTTTTCCATTCATTTTCTTCACCAAAAATGAGGCGCCACGCCTTCTTAGCTAGTAAAGCTAAATTCATATGAGCAATTCTCCTCAGACCTAAGCCCCCATTTTCCCTGGGTCTGGACACTTTGGTCCATCCTACAAGGTGTATCCTTTTTTTCTCATCTAATCCAGTCCATAAAAATTCTTTTTGGAGTTTCTCAATTTTTTGGAAAACCTTCACAAGGGCTTTGAAAATGGAGAAAATAGACTGAAATGCTCTAATGGCCTTAGTGAGGGTCAGCTTTCCTGCTTGAGATAGAAGATGACTTTTCCATCCAGCAAGTTTTTTTTGAATTCTTTCAATAACCTTGACCCACATTGACTCTCTCGGAGAACCAATGAAAAGAGGGAGACCAAGATACGAAGTGGAGAGGTTTGCTATATCACACCCTAAAATTTTTGCAATCCTTCCTTACCTCTGAATGGGGATGTTTAAGAAATATAAATTGCTTTTACTGAAATTAATTTTCTGACCAGCAGCATCCTCGTAGAGTTGCAGAATGTATTTAATTGTTTTGACCTCAACCACCGATGCCTTAGTCAATAGAAGGGTATCATCAAAAAATTGTTGGTGATAAACAGCCTTAGTGAGAGATGTTGTCTTTATTCCTGATATTAGCCTTGAACTACAAGCATTTTTTATGGTTCTGCCTAAAGCTTCTGCCATAATGATGAATAACATGGGGTTGATAGGGTCCCCTTACCGAATTCCTCTATGACTTTGAAAGTAACCAGTAGTTGTTCCATTAACCAGAATTGAGAACCATGCTTTAGAAATACATTTTTTGATCAAATTAACCCATTGGTGGTGAAAACCAAACTTAAGGAGGACAACAATCATAAAGTCCCAATTTGGCCTATCAAATGCTTTATTCATATTAAGCTTGAGGGTAAAAATAGACCTGTTAGTCTTATGAGTAGAGTGCAAAGCTTCATGAACTATGATAACTCCATCCAAGATTTACCTACCCTGGAGAGAGCTTCCCTGCCACAGATCTATGATGCAGGGTAGAAAATATCTCATTCTATTTGCAGTGGCTTTAGTTAGGATCTTGTAAGAAACATCGCACATACTGATTGGCCTGAAGTCAGCCATGGATTCAAGGGTTTGCTTCTTAGGAATTAGAGAAATAAAGGTATATTTGAGACCTTTTGGGATATGATTTCTTGCTTGGAATTCTCTAACAGCAAAAATTACATCCTCACTTATGATGTCCCAAAAATCTTGATAGAAACAAGGGGGAAAGCCATTGAATCTCGGGGCTTTGTCTGGCTCCATGCTAAATAAGGATTCCTTAATTTCCTCATCAGAAAAGGGAGCTAGAAGCTTAAGGTTTATATCCTCATTTATTATGCTAGGAATGGATTACAAGAGAATATCTTTGGCCTCCTCATTGTACTGTGATTCATGACCAAGGATAGAATTGAAATAATTTACTGCCTCCTTTCTCATTTCTGTTAAGTCCTAAGTAATAGAACCATCTACTTTTTAAAAAAAAATTATCTTGTTATTGCTTCTGTTTCTAAGCGTGGTGACATGAAAAAACTTGGAATTTGAATCTCCATATTTCAACCAAAGAGCCCTTGATTTTTACCTCCAATAGATTTCCTCACAGGCCAAAATGTTATGAAACTCTGCTAGTTTTGTCTGTTCCTCCTGCCTAGTAGTTTCATCAGCATCACCATGTTGAATCCTCTGATCAATTATCTTCAAACTTTCAACAACCTATTTTTTATTTTCAATGAGGTTACCATAGACCTCTTTGTTCCAATTTCAAATATTTTCCTTAACAAACTTTAATTTTCTAGCAACTTTATGCTTTGATTCTTACCATGCAAAGCAATTATTGATTAATGTATTTCATGCAGTATATATATTTTATTGCTTGAATAATATGGTACTACTGATATTTCATTGCATCACAAGCTCTCATGGGTGGAAGAAGTTGGACTTCTCATAAGAAGAAGGAGTTGTTTGACCACTAGGAATGAGACACTAGAAAAATATAAATGATGATGAAGATAACCCATGGGTAACATGGATAATTACCCGTATATATGTATACTTATGACTGCACAAATGGGTAATGATTTCTGAGACTAACCTCTTAGATATGATGGTGATAGCAAGCCTATCTTAAATGGGTCATCCACAGGATAAAATAATGGTGTGAAATACTAAGATTGCATGACTGCATGTGATTGCAATTTGGTAAAAAGCATTATGGTCATTTGTTTCCTTTGCTATGTTTCAATTTTGCATTTATGTTTTATTATTTTCTAACTATCGTAACACAATGGAATGTATTTATTCTAATGGTGGGAGTATGTCACATCCCACCTCGATCGAACCCTTACGTTTGGACAAAAAAAATATGACTAATGCTTGATTTGAGAAGGCATAGAAAATATTTTCAAATTTTCAATGTATTGAAAATAGTGGTGATTTAATTAATATTTTTGAAGATATATCTAGAGAAAGAAATATATTTTATTAGAAAAAAAGGATGTCCATGTAAATAGGAATTACAAGTGTGTTTGGCAATTTAAAATAGTGTTAAAATACTTTGAGAGAAAGTTTTTTGGTTCTAAACACTATTAAAAGCTATGAGAAAAAAACAATATGTGCTCACAAGCCCTAGAAGGGATTTTAAAATTATTTTTTAGTCTCCCTATATCTTCAAAATAGTATTACCACCCCTTTGATGCATCATGTCCTCAAGTCCTCTAGGTTGCAAAAACACTATGCATATATCACCACCCCACTTGACCTCTCCAACAGGTCATTACCTAGTCTTCCCTTTACCTTTTAGGAAGGAACCCCCTTAATACTATAAATAGACATCATGGGTTAGCCAAAAGGGAGGTATGCTAAAAAAAATCTTGAGAAATATTTGTGGGTAAACTTGGGCTTGTGGTTTATGCTCTTCGTCCTTTTGTGAATTAGAAACCAAACAGCCTTAAGTCTTAGAAACATTTGGTCAAACTTGGCCAATAGGAGAACTTGGGCTTAGGTATTATGCTCTTTACCCTTTGGTAAATCAGAAACCAAATAGCTTTAATTTTTAGATATTATTAATCAAAGCATTCAAATATAAAACATGTAAGAAGGAAGGGCTAGTGGACTTAGAGATCGAGGAAGAAATTATTGAACTTTTGCAAATATCTTCAGGTCGGAATATTTCCTTTATTTTTTTCTCTTACTATTATTTGCAATATATAGCTTGATATATACTCAATGTCATGAGTAAGGGATAGTCTTTTTTATTATGTTGGAATATTATATTTTTTTGTAGCCTTGAGACTACCTTTCAAGCTATGTAGTTATTGAAGAACACAAGCTTATACTGAGAGGGGGGTGAACAGTATAAGACCACTTTTTACTTTTCTTTCCCAATCAATATTATGCAATGTATAGATAGCAATATCAACAATAGTAATCAAAGCAATGCACAAATCATCACACACAATAGAGACACCAATTTTACGTGGTTCACCCAATGTGGGCTACTCCACGGAGAAAATATTTCACTAAAATTTTCTCAATCAATCTCTTGGGAATCCTTTCCCTATTACAATGTTTATGGACCTCTATCCAAAGGAGACACCAATCCCCTAATCAAGTTCGTGGATCTCTATCCATAGGAGAACTCCTTTCTCCTTAGCTCTGGCTGGTGATCTTCTAGAAGAACTGTTGCCCCCACTACTCTGGCTAATGGATCTCTATCCACTGAAGACACCTGTCCTCACTGCCCTAGCTAATGGATCTCTATCCACTAGAGACTATCATCCTCTATACTCTATCACCTCCAAAGCTCTATCTCAAATCTATACTAAACATAGTCCTTCGGTCTAGCACAAATCTGCTCAATCTTTGTCTCTGGTCTGGCACAAACCTATCCTCAAATCTGCACCAAACTCTATCCTCAAATCTGTACTAAACACAGTCCTTCGGTCTAGCACAAATCTATCCTCAATCTCTATCCTCTGATCTGCACTAAACTCAGTCCTTTGATCTAGCACAAATCTATCCTCAAGCCTTAGCATAAAGCTTGATCCAATCACAAATCAATTCTGTTGGATCTGCCCCAAACCTTAACTCAAGGTTTGAACAAATCAATCAATCAACTCTGCTCTCAAGTCTTCTCAAAGACTTGTCTCAAATCTACCTTGTAAGCTTCCACAAAAGCTCACACTAATCTGTCCACAAGTCCTCTCTAGAACTTGTCCAAATATGCTCAATAAGTCCTCACTAGAACTTATCCAAATCAGCTCTCAATATGTATTGTAAGCTTCCACAAAAGCTCACACAAATCTTTCCACAAGTCTTCTCAAAGACTTACCTCAAATCTGCTCAACAAGTCCACACTAGAACTTGTCCAATCTCATAGAAACATAAAGAGAATTGTTAGAGACTCAATATGCTTCACATTCATCACAATCTCAATCTTTATCAATCTTAAAATAAATTTAATAATCTCAATCACTTTCAATCACTCTTTTAGAAACATATGGAGAATTGTTAGAGACTCAATATGCTTCACATTCACCTCAATGCTCAAACACTTTCAATCACTCTTTTAGAAACATATAGAGAATTGTTAGAGACTCAATATGCTTCACACTCACAAACTCTTAATCACTTTCAATATCTCTTTTATCACAGAAACATATAGAGAATTGTTAGAGACTCAATATGTTTCACACTCATCAACACTCAACCTCTTTCTCAAATCAATTCAGAATATAGAACAATTTATTTCATAGAACTTGAGCTATCACTTCACACATCCACTTGACTAGGCTCAACCAACTCTACTCAATCAATCACTCAATGAAATAATCCTTGCTCACAAACCCTAGTCCAAACATATGAACACTCACTCAAATATTTCCAACAATGCTTATCAACCAATCTCACATAACAATGATACTCATGTTCTTTGCAAACCCTAGTTCAAGTTCTTCACTCAACTTAATCACTTCAACAACAATGCTTATAAAACAAGGTTTTATCAACAACTCTCAATTCCAGAAAACCTTGAAGCATTAATTAAAACACACTCAACAATGCTTAACCAAACAATCCTTTTCACTCCAACTTTTCATTCACAATTTTCAACAATCACTCACTAGGAAGAATATGCCCATACCTTTTGTTGGATGTAAAAGTACCTTTAGAAAAACCTGTCTCAATCACAATTTTCTTCTTTCCAATTCCAATGGTTAGACACAACAATATTACTTCAACACTTTCTCAAAAGTATTCCTTAGACACAAAATAATCACAACTCAATTTATGCCTTATTGCTCCCTTTTAAAATAACACTCATCATACCATACATGAAAAATAATTTCTTTGATACACCTTATAAACTCCAACTTAAAACAATATCCAACACCACAAGTTTTCAAACAATCTTCCTAAACACCTTACTACCCTTTCCTAAACACTAAAGTAAACAACACAGAAAATTAATTTTGCATAAGCCTTATAACTCCCCTTTACAACCTTATAAACCAATTATAATTTGCAAAAATTAATTTCTAAATGCTCAAACAATATTCCCAAAATTTTTGGTGCCCAAGATTAATGCATACCTCTTTCTTCCCCAAAAAGGGGTTTCGGCATGATTCGATCCACCGTCTCCCCAAGCCTAAGCGCCTTAGCGCTTGGGAGCCCACCGCGTGGGCTATTAGTGCCCACGTGAAGGAAGGAGTAGTCCCTTCCTCTTATGCCTCCGTCATCATTGACTTTCCTCAAAATCGCAAACCCTTTCTTCTCTTGGATGCAACACAATTCGCAAGACTCACATTAATTATTCGAAGGTATGGTAAGTATGGTAAGGTGGGTAGTCCCCCTTTTATACACGTTTGCAATTTTCTCCTCACGTCGACGCTTATAATTCGAAATCGAATTTCGAATTTAATTTAATAACCCACCTTAGGGTTATTTAACCTTAGCTTAAATTAATTTATAATTAATAATTAATTTAAATAACTTTATAAGTTAAGTAAATTAACTAATAAATTAATTTATAATTAATTTTAAACTTCCTTTGTATAATATTATAAAATAATATTATAATATTATTCACTTGGGCTTCTTCTTGCACTTTGGACCTCATCTGATTTTCTGAAATCGGGTTATCCTTTTGCATTTATTGGAGAACCTGAAACTGATGCTGCCAACTGAAACTGCCACTGACTGGTGCTGAAAGCTCGACATCAATGACCACTCACTCTTGACATCAATGACAATTCATCTACTCAAAATGTCCAACAATCTCCCCCTTTGTCATTGATGGCAACCCAAATTCTTTTTACCAAATACTTGACCTTTTCCTTGTTCTGCTCCCCTTGGGACATTGCTCCCCCTGACTCAATGCTCTCTCCTTAAACCAAATCTCTCCCCCTTACTCAAATATCTCCCCCTTTGACATCAATGGCAAAGGGTCACCTTTGGGGCTCGGGGCTAAGAATGAGTCTCTTAGCTTAGCCCCTCCCCCACCTCCTCTTGAGGTGGTTAATTTTGGGGTGGGAGTATTTCTACTCCCAGCAAGCACTGGTCTTTACCTTTGTCCTCTTTCCTTCTTATCTGATCCTTCTGATTCCTTTGATTGTTCCTATTCCTATCCCTATCCATGTCCATATTCATGTTCCTATTCATATCCATATTCCTATTTCTTGTTCCTATTCATGTCCATGTCCATATTCTTTTCTTATTCATGTTCATATCCATATTCCTATTCTTGTTCCTATTCCTATTCATATTCATATCCATATTCATATTCCTATTCTTGTTCCTATTCATGCTTGATTCTGGAATGTCTGCTCTACACCACTTTGTTGTATGTCCATCATTATTGCACTTATAACACTTAATGTTATTATTCCTTGGAGGTGCAAATGTCTTAGGATTTCTCCTAGTGAAGCCATATCCTTTTCTATCATGAACCCTACAATTCATTGCCTTGTGACCAAACTGATTACATGAGTAGCAATACCCATGGAAAAGTTATTTGTTCCTGAAATTCCCATATTCCTATCTTTCATGTGTCCTACACTGTGAAGCCATGTGCCCAAATCTGTGACATGAGAAACATCTTCCATTGAAGTTTCCTTGTCTTGACCTCATTGGTCTCTTAGTCTCTCTTAACCTATTCTGATTGTTGTTCCATCTGTTTCTCCTTTGTGCATTGTTTCTTTCCTTGTTGAACTTTATGTTGTCTAACTCATCCTCAGAAGTCTCACTTTCTCTTACACTATCTTCTTTTGAAGTTTCTTCTTCTTCAGAACTTGAGGTTGACTCTTCTTCTTGTTTCTTTTGAGCTTGTTCAAAACCAAGACCTATTTTGTTTGTTGACCTTATTTGTACCTTGATCATCTTATCTACAATCTTTGAACTCTTTCCAAACTTGTGTAGCTTATCCTTGGATTTCTCTAAATCTTCCCTTAGTAGAGCTACTTCTTGTTCTAACTTTTCATTTTTAATTACATTACTTCTATTTCTTAGCCATTGACTTGTTTAGATCCTCTATAAGCTTTCTTCTCTCTTCATCACATTCTTGAAACTGAAACTCAAGTTGAGAGTTTTGCTTTCTTACCTTCTTTAATGTGTCAAGAGCATAAATAAGTTCTGCCTCAAGATCAACTCCATTTTTTTATTCTTCCTCTATTTGTTTACCTTTGTCAACATCTTCATTTTCTTTTGACTTGTCTTCTATAGGATCACCTTCTTCTTCTTCTAGTGCTATTAGAATATTCTCTTCTAGTCCTTCAAGTGCATCCTCATATTCATCATCACTAAAACTGAAACCATTCCTTGTACAACTATCTTCAAGATGTCCAAAATTACCACATCTAAAACACTTGAGAATTATTGGTGACCTTTTCTTGACTTCTTTTTCTTCAATCAGAAATAGGACTTCATATTTATCATTATCTGAAAAACTATTATCACTATCACTTGAGTACTTACTTGCCTTGTCTGCATAGTAGCTCCTCTTTTGTCTTTGAAAGAACTTCTTTCCTTGTCTACCTTGTCCATCCTTGCCTTTCTTTTGGTACCTATATTTTTCTGATTCCCTGTTCCTGTGATCCTATTTTTCTTCATCATTATTATTTTTAGCTTCTTGAAAATCAGTTGCATAGTGACCATACTTTCCACAATTGAAACATCTAACAGATTTTGCATCTTTAAATCTTCTTGAATCCTTATTCCTTCTACCATAATTAGCTTCTTCATCATTGGATGACTCATTGCTCGATTCTGACTTCTTACCCTTTGTCTTCTTAATTGCTTTGAAGGTTGCTTCCTTTCGAATATTAGGTTCCTCTTTTGTTCTTAACTCAAAAGTTGTAAGAATACCAAGTAACATATCTCTTGTCAAAGAATCACCATATTTTGATTCTTCTATAGCAGAAATATTTTCACTAAATCTTTTTGGAAGAGATCTTAAGACCTTATCACAAACATCTGATTCTTCAACATTAAGTCCAAGTCCTTGCATGGCATTAACAACCTCATCTACCCGAAGTAGATAAGTACTAATGTTTTCCTCATCCTTCATTCTTAACTCTTCAAATTGCCCTTTGAGATTTTGTATCTTTACCTTTTTGACACTTTTATCTCCTTCATATATGCTTTGCAACTTATCCCAAATTCCTTTTGCATCTCTACAATGCATAACTTTTATTGATTCTATTCTATGCAAACCTCTCAAAATTGCATTCATTACTTTTGAATTGTAATGTTGTAGAAGCTTACCTTCCTTATCTGTAGGTGGATCAACTGGTGGTATGTATCCATTTTCAACTGCTTCCCAAATTTCATTGCCAAGTGCCATCAGGTGAATCTTCATTCTCATACTCCAAAATATATAATCACTTCCATCAAATATTGGTGTTGAATTATCTGAGGACACATTCTTAGAATCCATTGTGTTCTTGAAAGCTTTTCCTTCAAGTTGTTAAACTCTTCCGAAGGAACCCGCTCTGATACCAATTGAAGAACACAAGCTTATACTGAGAGGGGGGTGAACAGTATAAGACCACTTTTTACTTTTCTTTCCCAATCAATATTATGTAATGTATAGATAGAAATATCAATAGTAGTAATCAAAGCAATGCACAAATCATCACACACAATAGAGACACCAATTTTACGTGGTTCACCCAATGTGGGCTACTCCATGGAGAAAATATTTCACTAAAATTTTCTCAATCAATCTCTTGGGAATCCTTTCCCTATTACAATGTTTATGGACCTCTATCCAAAGGAGACACCAATCCCCTAATCAAGTTTGTGGATCTCTATCCATAGGAGAACTCCTTTCTCCTTAGCTCTGGTTGGTGATCTTCTAGAAGAACTATTGCCCCCACTACTCTAGCTAATGGATCTCTATCCACTGAAGACACCTATCCTCACTACCCTAGCTAATGGATCTCTATCCACTGGAGACTATCATCCTCTATACTCTATCACCTCCAAAGCTCTATCTCAAATCTATACTAAACATAGTCCTTTAATCTAGCACAAATCTGCTCAATATCTATCTCTGGTCTAGCACAAACCTATCCTCAAATCTGCACCAAAATCTATCCTCAAATCTATACTAAACATAGTCCTTCGATCTAGCACAAATATATCCTCAATATCTATCCTCTGATATACACTAAACTCAGTCCTTCGATCTAGCACAAATCTATCCTCAATCTCTATCCTCAAGCCTTAGCATAAAGCTTGATCCAATCACAAATCAATTCTATAGGATCTACCCCAAACCTTAACTCAAGGTTTGAACAAATCAATCAATCAACTCTACTCTCAAGTCTTCTCAAAGACTTATCTCAAATCTACCTTGTAAGCTTCCACAAAATCTCACACTAATCTATCCACAAGTCCTCTCTAGAACTTGTCCAAATATTCTTAATAAGTCCTCACTAGAACTTATCCAAATCAGCTCTCAATATGTATTGTAAGCTTCCACAAAAGCTCACACAAATATTTCCACAAGTCTTCTCAAAGACTTACCTCAAATCTGCTCAACAAGTCCACACTAGAACTTGTCCAATCTCATAGAAACATAAAGAGAATTGTTAGAGACTCAATATGCTTCACATTCATCACAATGCTCAATCACTTTCAATCACTCTTTTAGAAACATATAGAGAATTGTTAGAGACTCAATATGCTTCACATTCACATCAATGCTCAAACACTTTCAATCACTCTTTTAGAAACATATAGAGAATTGTTAGAGACTCAATATGCTTCACATTCACCTCAATGCTCAAACACTTTCACTCACTCTTTTAGAAACATATAGAGAATTGTTAGAGACTCAATATGCTTCACACTCACAAACTCTTAATCACTTTCAATCTCTCTTTTATCACAAAAACATATAGAGAATTGTTAGAGACTCAATATGTTTCACACTCATCAACTCTCAACCTCTTTCTCAAATCAATTCAGAATATAGAACAATTTGTTTCATAGAACTTGAGCTATCACTTCACACATCCACTTGACTAGGCTCAACCAACTCTACTCAATCAATCACTCAATGAAATAATCCTTGCTCACAAATCCTAGTCCAAACATATGAACACTCACTCAAATATTTCCAACAATGCTTATCAACCAATCTCACATAACAATGATACTCATGTTCTTTGCAAACCCTAGTTCAAGTTCTTCACTCAACTTAATCACTTCAACAACAATGCTTATAAAACAAGGTTTTATCAACAACTCTCAATTCCAGAAAACCTTGAAGCATTAATTAAAACACACTCAACAATGCTTAACCAAACAATCCTTTTCACTCCAACTTTTCATTCACAATTTTCAACAATCACTCACTAGGAAGAATATGCCCATACCTTTTGTTGGATGTAAAAGTGCCTTTAGAAAAACCTGTCTCAATCACAATTTTCTTCTTTCCAATTCCAATGGTTAGACACAACAATATTACTTCAACACTTTCTCAAAAGTATTCCTTAGACACAAAATAATCACAACTCAATTTATGCCTTATTGCTCCCTTTTAAAATAACACTCATCATACCATACATGAAAAATAATTTCTTTGATACACCTTATAAACTCCAACTTAAAATAATATCCAACACCACAAGTTTTCAAACAATCTTCCTAAACACCTTACTACCCTTTCCTAAACACTAAAGTAAACAACACAAAAAATTAATTTTGCATAAGCCTTATAACTCCCCTTTACAACCTTATAAACCAATTATAATATGCAAAAATTAATTTCTAAATGCTCAAACAATATTCCCAAAATTTTTGGTGCCCAAGATTAATGCATACCTCTTTCTTCCCCAAAAAGGGGTTTCGGCGTGATTCGATCCGCCGTCTCCCCAAGCCTAAGCGCCTTAGCGCTTGGGAGCCCACCGCATGGGCTATTAGTGCCCACGTGAAGGAAGGAGTAGTCCCTTCCTCTTATGCCTCCGTCATCGTTGACTTTCCTCAAAATCACAAACCCTTTCTTCTCTTGGACGCAACACAATTTGCAAGACTCGCATTAATAATTCGAAGGCATGGTAAGTATGGTAAGGTGGGTAGTCCCCCCTTTTATACACGTTTGCAATTTTCTCCTCACGTCGGTGCTTATAATTCGAAATCAAATTTTGAATTTAATTTAATAACCCACCTTAGGGTTATTTAACCTTAGCTTAAATTAATTTATAATTAATAATTAAATTAATTAATAATTAATTTAAATAACTTTATAAGTTAAGTAAATTAACTAATAAATTAATTTATAATTAATTTTAAACTTCCTTTGTATAATATTATAAAATAATATTATAATATTATTCACTTGGGCTTCTTCTTGCACTTTGGACCTCATCTGATTTTTTGAAATCGGGTTATCCTTTTGCATTTATTGGAGAACCTAAAACTGACGCTGCCAACTGAAACTGCCATTGACTGGTGCTGAAAGCTCGACATCAATGATCACTCACTCTTGACATCAATGACAATTCATCTACTCAAAATGTCCAATAGTTATGCTAGTCTAACACTGATATACGTTCAACTAAGCTAGACTTAATGTTGAGTTACCTTGGAATTTGTGTATTCCCCTTTTAATGGCCATAAAATCTCTTAGATATCACTAGGTTATCAGGGTAGGTTTGATTATTGAGATTTAGAAATTCTATAAAATATTGGGTAGATCAAGCACCCACTGTGTGGGGTCTAGCTTCACGCTCCCACTGAACATCACCTCTGACATTGCCACCGCATGATGGAAGGAGCTATCTCATCCCTGGCGCGTAAACAAGCTTTACGCTATGTCGCTTTCACAAAATCACTGGATATAGAAAATGCATTCTATGACCGAGTGTGTTGTTTTATATGTGGAGGAATTGATTTGTTCTTTGACCTATGGTACAAGAGTATATTGATGTCAACTTCCTTACCCATACCCAATGTTGTCCTTTTATACTGCTCATGGTAGTGAAAGAGCTACCACTATCTAGCCATCACTAGTGGGAAGATGGTCGTATGAGTTATTTTGGGATGGAGGTGGGCCTTCGTACTCAAAGAAAATTGGTAGGCTCAGGTCATAGCAGGTGTCATCTACAATCTTGAAATAGCTAGGAGACTCTTCAATTTAAATCAGTGTGCTTTAAAAAAAACAAGCCTATTACAATCCAAATATTTGGGTAGTGTATGATATTTTAAATGATTAAACTCCTCACTGCATTCCTGATTAGATCATCTAGTAATTAATAATGTATGCTTGTTACTATCCTTTCTCTACCCAACTTCGGATGTCGGATAGCCCTGTGGGGGTGTATAAAATAGGAAAACTATGATATGAAATTTGAACTACAAATGGGATCGATGTGGATACAATACTATAGCTAGTAACCTGAGATACGCTTTTGATTAAACCCTTCTAAAATCAATAATGAAGCTATAAATAGTCATGCATTTTATCTCATCACCACTAATCTAATCTCGGACTTTAGCACCCTTTGGGGTAAATAAACAAGAATAAAGGAAGAAGATAAATTTTGATATCCTCTCATTAAATCATCGTGTTACCAATGATACACCAAACTCATGGAACTATAGTATGATCTTGTGATAGATATTGAGACAACTTGGTAGTCGGATTTATCGGAAGACTATAGATTACAAATACAAATTAGCAAACTCATTGGTAAAATAACTATAGTGTGAAAATAAGGATGGATTGTAGAACAAATCAGATTTATGATCTTGAAAAAAAGGTTATGATTAAATCCTTGGAATGAATTATAGAACTACAATTATATCCATCTATTTAAATGTTATTTTTGGGTGAAAGAAATAGAAGTTACTTACTAAAGTATGATGTGGTTAAATGTTATTTCCATGTGAAGGAGATGTGAGTTACTTGAGAAAGTATGATTTTTTTATATGCTATTTTTGTTTGAAGAAATTTGAGAAAGTATGATTGGTTTAAATTTTATTTCCATGTGAAGGGATATGAGATACTCATGAAAATGTGCTTTGTTTATATGCTATTTCTATTTGAATAAATAGGAGAAAGTATGATTTTTTAAAAATGTTATTTTTAGTTTTGAAGAAAAATGAGACACTTGTGAAAGTGTGATATGCTTAATGGCTATATGCTTGAAAGGAATCTCATTGATAAATGAATCTATGACATTCTCCTAAAAAGGACTAACAATAGTTGATTGTAATATTATTCGTTTCGAAGGCATATCCTTGTGAGTAGTGTATGATATGAAAATGGGATTTTTGGTCTTAGGAAAGTATGGGATTTCCTTCCTTTGAATGATGAAATGCTTTAGACTACTACATTGTGAGAATGTATTGTGTTTAGTTGCATTCATTGAAAAATAATTACATGTTATTGTTTGACTAGAATGCATTTCATATACATGTAATGGGTTATCCTGATCTTGAAAATATCTGTAATCTAGTATTGGTGGCTCAAAAGGAGTCAAGCAAATATAACCACTATTGGACTTATATTGGTCATGTATACATGTTGTAACATTGCCTCTTTAAGATAGGGCCTCTATTTTTGTAAAATGTAATTATTAAGATCAATTGTAATTTTATTATATCACTCCTTGAGAGGAAGTGTATACAATGTAACACTTGACTTCGAAGGATCATAGAAGAAATGTAGAGTTACATGATGAAATAAAATTACCTTATGATAATAACTGAATCTCTTAAAGTGTCTCAAATATTGTACATATTTAATATAGAGTAACCTTAAAACAAAAAGGAATATTTGATTCATGCATAACACTTAGAGATTAATTATGGGAATGCTTATAAAGGGAAAACCTTGAAAGATATCTTAATCATGGATATTATAGTTGGTTTAACCAAGTAAGGAAAATGGTAGACATTCACAAGTCTATGTGGGTTTGTGTGATAACCCCCTTAGCTCCTATGGTTGATATGGGAAGACTAAGCATGGCAATAATTACGGTTCTATCCTTAAAGAAGAACCAACCAAACCTCAAGGTATATGCCTAATGTAAGGTTGAAAGAGACCTAACATGGAAGCTAGTTTAATGTTTGATTTAAACTAGTAGGGGAAAGAGGGTGTTCCTATTGAGATAGGATAATTCCCAATTGTAAGGTAAATAAACCTTACTTGCAGGTCAATATAGGGGTTGGCCACTCCTATCCACAGGATAGACACTGACCATGTCAGATTCCTATGAAGTGTAGCCTTGAACTTACTTGGGTACTATCTATAATAGAACCACACGAAGATACTTTCAATCCACTTATGATCTACTGATCATAATAAAGACTAGACATAAAAATTAAAATAAAAATAAAAATTTCCCTCGGATTGGTTGGTCTTGGAATTGGGGTCATTACACATACCTCCATAGGAAAGTGTGTCTCAACCTGCCACATCATCATCTCCCATCCATTTTTTTGCCAATCCCTCTTAGCCAATCCATATTCCAACCCATCCATCTCAATCCATTCATCCTTCCAATCGTCCATATAGGCCAATCATCTCATTGAGTAGTCGATTAATCATGAGCTTAAAAATATTTTCAGTCAAACTATCTATATATGAGTTAATCCAACAATATCCTCCACATAATGAAGCATTAATGGATATTCTAAAATCCATTTAACTTCAATATCAAGATGCTAATGCATTTAAAAATTTTATGGGGAATATTCAAACATGTATAGAACCATCCATCACTTTTTATGATTTTGATATCAAACCAATATCATCGAAATCAGCATATCCTCCATTACATATCATGTCTCAAATTGATAGGAAGGATTTCAATAGAGTTTTAATTGATATCGACTCCTCCATAAACATCATCACCACATATACCCTTCAACATCTCAAGCTTCCACTAGACCATATTACCAAATCCTCTTTTACCTTGAAAGCATTTAATGATGCTCTTTGATCCATAGTTGGCACTATTGTTTTGCCCATCGAAGTGGGGGTCAAAACATTGCATACTATGTTCCACATCTTGGAAGGTTCCATGGCATATAATTTACTCCTTAGATGACCTTGGATGAGGGAAATGAGATGTGTCCCTTCCATATTACATCAATGCTTGAAATACGTACATAAGGGGCAAGTACATTGCATACCAGCAAATTTTGAACCATTTAAGTATTATAATTTTATCTCAAACCCCTATGATTCCATATGATTCCATGCTTCCTTCCCCTCATCTATTCCTCACATAATCAACCACTTCATCAACCACCCCATCCATATCATCATCTAAAGCCCTTATTCTTGAGAAGCTTCTAATCACCAATTCTCATCAAGCATCCACTTCCATACCCCCATATTCATCACCATTGACTACATGCACATGTGGTAAAACTCAATATACATTAGCCATGTCATCAACATTCTCCACCACTCTTCCCACATCATTACCAATTCAACAATCCATCCATCCAAATCCATCTTTATCTACATCAGCCAATGTCTCACAAGTCAAAATGATGGATTATGAGATTCCATCATCTAACCATGAATTAGTTCCATCCACATCCAATCCATCCACATCATCCCAAGTCAAGGTCCACTTCACTAATCTTGGTTTTGGTGAATATGTGGTCAAATATATCATAATCATACCGTTCAACATTCAAAATTCTAAGGACTATGGTCACCCACGTGATCCACCCTTATCTATAGGAGTGGTATATAATATGGGTTCAATTCCTAATAGCATTAATTTTGTGTATGGGGACTTGATTCATCATCCAATCTAGTTACCCCATATAAACCTAAATTGCCAACATCGACCAGGCATATACAACATATGTTAGGTTTTCCATCCTGATATTTTCACATTGTTAATTGGTAAGGACATGGCCTAGGATGGCATGAACAGGGAATGCATGAGATTATTGATGTTTCATATCAATAAATGCATGATCATTCAGGTTTAGGTTATCGTTCACTTTCATCCACCTCTTCTATTGAAAAGTCTTTTCAAATCTTAAATTTAAATTCAAGAGAACATATCCATCACATCGATGACTCCAAAGATGATATCTATAAATATTTTGACCTTATGTCAATCACTTCTAATGAATCTAAAGAGGAATCAGACCCCATCATTCCACATAATAAACATGATGAGTTTTACCTCTAAACATTCTCCATCCATCAACCCATATTTCACTTCTTCCACAAGAGTGGGTCGATCCAACTGGTGAACCACCACCTCCATATTATTAATCCATCTTATCAGCCACTTTGTTTGTAATATATGTACATAAATTAAAAACAAAAAACAAAAACAAAAATATTTTGCATGTACACTGCATTTATTTGTGTTGCTTGCTGCTATTCAGATTTAACAGAGTTCTAGCATTGGTTTTATCGAACATGATCCATCCATCCATTCACCTTTGCCACCTATCCATTGTTCCTTTAAGTCAATATAATATTATTGACTTATTCACCCCACTCCATAATCCATATGATTTGGAAAAGCCAATTCTTATTGACATGAGTCTTATTGATATGGATCAGATTTCCTCACCACCATGCTTTTCTGAGTTTGTCCTATCTGAGAAATTGTTAAGGGCTTCAGCCAACTACATTCCTCTATCACCTCCATCTTCACCTTCACCTTCACCTTCATCTTAATATCCTGAGGTTTTCTAGGCTGACATATATGAGGATAAGTCAAAGAGTTTGATGACATCATAGATGACATTCATCTAATCCCAACTCCTCATCAACTTGAGGAAGGTTCTCACATGTCTATTGAAGATACTATTGATGTGAATCTTAGTTCAGACATAGACAATCCCTAAATTTTCAAACTTGGTAAAATTTTATCCACTAATGAACAAGAGAAATTAATTGCTCTTCTCAATAAGAAGAAGAGTATTTTTATGTGGTCTTACAAAGACATGCTAGATCTTGATCCTATCTTGGTTGTCCACAATCTCACCTTATACCCTGATGCTAATTCGGTCAAACAAAAACGTAGAAGGATGCATCCTACCATTGCTCTCTTATTCAAATAAGAGCTTCAAAAGCTATTAGATGTGGGTTTCATTGTACCCATTGATTATCTCGAGTGGCTCTCAAACATGGTACCCATTCGCAAGCCTAACGGGGTGATACGTGTTTGCACTAATTTTTGAGATCTTAACAAAGCATGTCCTAAGGATTATTTTTCTCTTCCAAATATTGATACTCTTGTCAATACCTATGCTAGCCATGAAATGCTTTCTCTCATGGATGGTTTTCAGGATACAACCAAATTCGAATAAATCTTGATGACCAACACAAAACAACATTCACTACATTTTGGGGGACTTTTTGTTACAAGGTGATGCCCTTTGACCTCAAAAATGTAGGTGCCACTTATCAACATGCCATGACATACATCTTCCACAATTACATGCATAATATCATCAAATATTATATAGATGATCTCTTGGAAAAATCTAAAACTCAACAAGAACACATTGGTTTATTGGAAAAAGTCTTTGATCGACTTCTAAAACATAATGTAAGGTTGAGCCCCAAGAAATGTTTCTTTGGTGTTACCTCTAGAAAACTACTAGGATTCATTATCTCCAAAATAGGCATTGAGGTGGACCCAAACAAATTCAAGGCCATCATAAAGATGCCTCCCCCAACCAATTTGAAGAAATTGCGTAGTTTACAAGGAAAGGTTCAATCAAATCATCATTTCATTGCACAACTTTCTAACAAATGCAGGCCATTCAATCACCTATTACAAAATGTGGTGCCATTTTCATGGATAGATGAATGTCAAAAAGCCTTTTATGAAATTAAGCAATACCTGGCTTCTCCACCAATCTTAGCTCCTCCTTATTTGATGGTCCCATTTCATATGTATGTTTTAGCAATGGAATTTGCATTAGGGACAATGCTTGCACAAAATAATGAAAATAATCGAGAGCAAGTTGTCTATTACATTAGTCAAACATTGGTAAGCTATGAAACCAATTATGCTTAAATGGAAAAATGGTGCTTAGCAGTGGTCTTTGCCACTAAGAAACTCATACATTATATGCTTAGTCACACCACATATGTCATAGCTAGAGAAAATACTCTGTGTTATATGATGTCTCACACTTATAATAACACTCGCACCGCTAAATGGATAATGCTTCTCATCAAATTTGATCTTGAGTTTATTATCCAAAAATCCATTAAAGGTCGGGTTATAGTCGATCATCTTGTGGAATCTCCACTACCTAGTGATCTTCCTTTTATTATTGAGCTCCTAGATGATTCGGTATTCACTATCACTAAATAAGAAGAATATGTAATTTCAAAGGAATATGTCAATATCACACTACTCTTTGATGGTTTTAAGTGTAAAAAATATCAAGGCACTCAAGTCATGTTTCATACACCCCAAGGGGTGCCCATCCCCTTATAATTCAAACTAGACTTCCAATGCACAAACAATAATGCAGAGTATGAAGTCTTATTCTTATATCTTCAAGTAGCTATAGCTATGGGTATTAAGCGTATCAAGATATTTGGTGATTCTCAACATATTTTCAAATAGGTAACTAGATAATACCAATGCAAATATCCTACCATTAAGCTTTACCATGAAGAAGAAATGAAATTGCTCTCTAATTTTGATTGGTATGAAATTTATAGTTTATCACATTTGACTAATAGATTTGCATATGCGATGGCCCCTCTTGGATCATTGATTCCAAAGGATACCTTAGGATAGGTATAACCCCTCATAATTATAATGATATCTAAATATGTAATTATTTGTGTTGAATATAAGGATGAAATGGATGTTTTCTTTATCCATATGGATCCATGTGAGCCTTGGTCAAACCAAATTATAGTCTTTATCAAGTTTGGAACACTCCCATCATATATGTCATGGACTGCTAAATGCACTTTCAAGAAAAAGGTAGCTCATTTTACTCTCTTGGGGGATGTGTTGTATAGACATGGTTATGATGGAATCTTCCTTCGTTGTCTCAATTATTCTAAGGCACAAAGAGCTATATTTGAAGCTCATGATGGTACTTGTGATGGTCATTTTAGTGGAATGGCTATTGCAAAGTGTATTCTATGCATGGGTTATTATTGGCCCACAATGGAATGAGATTGTTGCACATACGTCAAACATTGTAAGCAAGGTCAGAAACATGCTAATTCAACTCATGTACCATCCCAAGTATTATAACCTACTAAAAGCCTTTGGCCCTTTTCACAATGGGATCTAGATTTAATTGGTAAAATATCACCTTCTTCCTTGTGACAATATACATTCATCATCACACCCATAGAATACTTCACAAAGTGGATCAAGGTAATTCCTCTAACCAGTATGATAGGAACTAGAATTGTGAATTTTATACTTCATCATATTATTTTTTGTTTTGATATCCTCTCAAAATTCATTTCTAACAATGGCAAGTCTTTCAAGAACAAGGATGTTCGAGTACTTTGCAAAAAATATAACATCCAACACAGTTTCTTGACTCCTTATTACCCACACACAAATGGACAAATTGAGGCTACCAATAAGACCTTAATTGTTATTCTCAAGAAACTTATTAAATAAAATCATAGAGATTGGCATACACAAATTCCCTTGGCATTATGGACTTATCGAACAAGCATCTACGTGCCTACTAGGACAATGTCATTTCCATTGGTCTATGGAGTTGAAGTAATCATGCCTCTTGAGCTTGAGATCCCCTCATTGACAATTTCATTGCAGGAATTCATAGATGATGATATTGCTAGACAAACACGTCTTGACAACCTCACACTTCTGATGAAAGGTGATTCAATGCTTTAGAGTATTTATGAGTATATCAATATCATCTAAAATATGCTTATAATGTCAAAGTTCATCTACGTGAATTCCAAGTAGGAGATTGAAGAACACAAACTTATACTAGGAGGGTGAACAGTATAAAACCACTTTTTCTTTTTCTTTTTTGATAAATATTAGGCAATGTAAATATAGCAATATCAATAGTAGTAATCAAAGCAATGCACAAATCACCACACACAATAGATACACCACAATTTATGTGGTTCACCCAATGTGGGCTACTCCACGGAGAAAATATTTCACTAAAATTTTCTCAATCAATCTCTTGGGAATCCTTTCCCTATTACAATGTTTATGGACCTCTTTCCAAAGGAGATACCAATCCCCTTAATCAAGTTCATGGATCTCTATCTATAGGAGAACTCCTTTCTCCTCTTACTCTGGTTGGTGATCTTCTAGAAGAACTACTACCTTCACTGCACTGGCTAATGGATCTCTATCCAATGAAGACTCTTATCCTCACACAAAAGACCTATCCTCAATGCCCTGGCTAATGGATCTCTATCCTCTAGAGACTATAATCCTCTATACTCTATCATCTCCAAATCTTGCACTCATCTTTTTCTCAAATCTATACTAAAAATAGTCTATCGGTATATCACAAATTTGTCCTCAATCTCTATCTCTGGTCTGGCACAAATATGTCCTCAAATCTACACCAAAATCTATCCTCCAATCTGTACTAAACACATTTCCTCAGTCAAGTATAAATTAGTCCTCAATATTTGTCCTCAAGCCTTAACTCAAATCTTGATTCAATCTCAAATCAACTTTGTTGGATTTGCCCCAAACCTTAACTCAAGGTTTGAACAAATCAATCAATCTACTCCGCTGGATCTGCCCCAACCCTTAACTCAATATTTGAACAAATAAATCAATCAACTCTTCTCTTAAGCCTTCTCAAATACTTGTCTCAAATCATAGTTTTAAGCTCAAAAGCTCACACCAATAAGTCTAAAAGTCCTCTCTAGAACTTGTCCAATCTTCTCAATAAGCCCTCTCAAGAACTTAACCAAATCTACTCAATAAGTCCTCTCAAGAACTTAACCAAATCTGCTCAATAAGTCCTCTCAAGAACTTAACCAAATCTACTCTCAATCTGTATTGTAAGCTTCCACAAAATCTTACTCAAATCTGTCCATAAGTCTTCTCAAATACTTACCTCAAATATGCTCAAGTCCACACTAGAACTTGTCCAATCTCATAGAAACATAAAGAGAATTGTTAGAGACTCAATATGCTCTATACTCATCACAATGCTCAAACAATTTCAATCACTCTTTCAAAAACATACAAAGAATTGTTAGAGACTCAATATGCTTCAACTCAATCACTTTCTCAATTCAATTCAGAATATAGAATAGTTTTTTTATGGAACTTGGACAATCACTTCACACATCCACTTGACTAGGCTCAACCAACTCTACTCAACCAATATCTCAATGAAATAATCCTTGCTCACAAACCCTAGTCCAAGCATATGATCCTTCACTCAAAATGTTTCCAACAATGCTTAAAAAATATCACATAACAATGATAACCCTAGTTCAAGTTCTTTTCTCAACTCACTTCAACAACAATGCTCATGAAACAACTCTCACATAATAATGATACTCATGTTCTTTTCAAACCCTAGTTCTTTTCTCAACCAATGACTTCAACAACAATGCTTATAAAACAAGGTTTTAATAACAACTCTTTATTCCAGAAAACCTTGAAGCATTAACTCAAACACACTCAATGAGGAAGCCCTAATAAATTCCTTTTCACTCCAAACTTATTTTCAAAAAACCAATCAATCAACTCAACTATGGAAGAATGTGCTCATACCTTTTCTTTATGATGAAGGAATCTCAAATATTTTCCACAACCACAAACACTTCTATGTCAAACTCAAAGAGATTAGAAGACAAATCTCTCTCAAAATGTAATGCAAAAACTCAATTACACCTTATCACTCTATATTTAAAAACAACCATCAACATACATAAAATATTTATCCAATAACACCTTATAATCTCCCAATTAAAATAAATTTAACATCCACCAAAATTAACTCAAAAACCTCTTTAATTAGATTTAATGGCAAAAATAACTTTGGCAAAAATCAAATCCACTTTCCTTATAACTCCAATAACATAGATTAATTACCAAGCAATCAATCTTCCATATATCCTTATAACTCCAAATAACACCTTAATAAAACATTAGACAAATAAAATATTTTATTAAAAGTACCTTTGCCACTTGTGGGGTTCAAACTCAAAACCACCGCCTCCTTGTGCACCCTAGTCATGGGCTTGACCACCGTGTGCGCTAGTAACATGCTTGGAAGGCTAATATCACCACATGATATTTCTCCCCAAGCTTAGTGCTCTAAAAAGTGCATGCCAAAATATTTCCACCATGGTGCTCAAGACAAAAACGCCAACAACCTCCACGCGAATCGATCGTGGTCACTTCCACTCCAAACGCTCTCACAAAATACATGCTGCCAATGGAATACACTATCCAATTGGAGTGAGGCTTTAAGCCCTCTCCACTATTCTTCTTCCTGGTGCTAAAATACAAAATGATTCTTGTCTTCTTCCTCAGCGATTTGCATGAAATAAACTTTACTCGATCGCTTGAATATTAATCGAAGAATGTAAGGTTTGAATACCCCTTTGGCATGGTATTTATACATGAAATCCACCATTTTACTTAGACATCGGTGCTCCACTAAATTTGATGATGTCAACGGGAAAAAGATAATTGCAATTTAAATTTAAACTTTTCCAACCTTACCATAAGTTAATTTAATTAAATTATAAATTAATTAATAATAATATTAATTAACATAATTAAGTTATTATTAATTTAATAACCAAAAGGACTATTAAATTAAATTACAAATTAATATATAATTAAATTAATTATAATTAATTTAATTCCTTAGGCCTATCCATAGGTTTTAAGAAAAACCTTTTATTTTGCCATCAATGGTTTTGAGAAAAACCATTTAAATCATGCTTTACATAAAGCTCTTTTGGAACCAATCAAAATTTAATCCTTCTTAGAACCTTTTGACATCAATGACAACTAATATTCCTCAAAATTTCCAACAATATCCCCCTTTGTCATTGATGGCAACCCAAACTCTTTTTACCAGAAACTTAACCTTTCTTGGGTTCTACTCCCCGTGGGACTTTGCTCCCCCTTGCTCAAATATCTCCTTGTTGCTCAAATACTAAATCTCTCCCCCTTTGACATCAATGGAAAAGGGTCACCTTTGGGGATCGAGGCTAAGAATGAGCCTCTTAGCTTAGCCCCTCTCCCACCTCCTCATGAGATGGTTAATTCTAGGGTGGGAGTATTTCTACTCCTAGAAAACATTGATCTTTACCTTTGTCTTCTTTTCTTCTTATCTGATCCTTTTGATTACTCTAACTTTTTCTTTCCATGTCCATGTTCCTATTCTTGTTCATATTCATATTCTTGTTCCTATTCATATCCATGTTCCTGTTCCTGTTCATATCCATATTCTTGTTCCTATTCATATCCATGTTCATGTTCTTGTTCCTGTTATTGTTCATATCCATGTTCTTGTTCCTGTTCATGTTCATGTTCATACTTGATTCTAGAATGTCTTATCTACACAACTTGGTTGTGTGACCATCATTATTGCACTTATAACACTTAATGTTATTATTCCTTAGTGTTGCAAATGTCTTAGGATTTCTCCTAGTGAAGCCATATCCTCTTCTGTCATGAACCCTGCAATTCATTGCCTTGTGACCAAACTGATTACATGAGTACCAATACCCATGGAAAAAAAATTTGTTCCCATATTCCTATCTTTCATGTGTCCTACACTATGAAACCATGTTTCCAAACTTGTGACATGAAAAACATCTACCATTGAATTTTTCTTGTCTTGACCTCATTGGTCTCTTAGTCTCTCTTGACCTATTCTAATTGCTATTCCATCTGTATCTTATTTGTGCATTGTTCTTGTTCTTGTTGAAATTTTTGTTGTCCAAATCACCCTCAGATGTCTCACTTTCTCTTACACTACCTTCTTCTGAAGTGTCTTCATCTGAAGTTTTTTCTCCTCCAGAACTTGAGGTTGACTCTCCTTACCATTTCTTCTGTCCTTGTTCAAATCCAAGACCTATTTTTCTTGATGTAGGATTTTGTATCTTGATGAACTTATGTAAGTTCTTTGAGCTATTTTTGAACCCTTTTAGCTTGACTTTGGAATCTTCTAAATTTTCCTTGTAGTGCCACTTCTTGTGCTAACTTTTTAGATTCTAAGATTTTTGCTTCTAACTTATCCTTGAACTTCTTTATCTTAGCCTTTGATTTTTCTAGAACCTCTATAAGCATCCTTCTCTCTTCATCACATTCTTGAAACTAAATTTCAATTTTAGAGTTTTTTTTCTTACCTTCTTCACTGTATCAAGGGTATAGATAATTTCTCCCTTGAGATCATATCCATATTTATCTGAATATTCCTCTATTTGTTTACCTTTTTCCATATCATCATTTTCTTTTGGCTTGTCTTCTATAGGGTCATTTTCTTCTTATTTTAGTGCCATTAGAATATTATCTTCTAGTACTTGAAGTGCATCCTCATATTCATCATCATTGAAACTATAACCATTCCTTGTACAACTATCTTCAATATGTCCAAAGTTACCACATCTAAAACACTTGAGAATCATTGGTGCCCTTTTTTGAACTTCCTTTTCTTCAATCATAAATAGGACTTCATATCTATCATTATCTGAAAAACTAGCATCACTATCACTTGAGTACTTACTTGCCTTATCTGCATAGTAGCTCCTCTTTTGCCTTTGAAATAACTTCTTTCCTTGTCTGCTTTGTCCATCCTTGCTTTTCTTTTGGTGCTTGTATCTTTCTGATTCCCTATTTCTATGATCTTGTTTCTCTTCACCATTGTTATTCTTAGCTTCTTGAAAATCTGTTGTATAATGACCATACTTCCCATAGCTAAAATATTTAACAGATTTTAGATCTCTATATATTCTAGAATCCTTATCCCTTATACCATAATTAGCTTCTTCATCACTAGATGACTAACTGTTTGATTCTGAATTCTTACCCTTTATATTTTTTATTTCTTTGAAGGTTGCTTCCTTATGGTAAATAGGTTATTTTGTTCTCATCTCAAAAGTTGTAAGAATACCAAGCAACATATCTCTTGTCAAATAATCACCATCCTTTGATTCTTCTATAGCTGAAAATTTTTCACTAAACCTTGTTGGAAGAGACCTTAAGATCTTATCACAAATATCATCAACTTTCATTTCAATTCCTTGCATAGCATTAACAACCTCATCAACTCAAATTAGATAAGTACTAATATTTTCTTCATTCTTCATTCTCAACTCTTCAAGTTGTCCTTTGAGATTTCGTATCTTTGCTTTCTTAACACCTTTATCTCCTTCATATATATTTTGTAGCTTATCCCACATTCCTTTTGCATCTTGACAATGCATAACATTTATTGATTTTTTTTAATGCAAACCTCTCAAAAGTGCATTCATTGCTTTTGAATTGTAATTTTGTAGAAGCTTACCTTCATTATCTATAGGTGGATCAACTGAGGGGTCGTATCCATTTTCAACTACTTCCCAAACTTCATTGCCAAGTGCCTTCAAGTAGATCTTCATTCTCAAACTCCAATATACATAATCACTTCCATAAAATACTGGTACTGAATCATATAAAGGTTCATTCTTCAAATTCATTCTATTTTTTCTATATTTTCCTTCAAGTTGTTAAACTCTTTCGAGGTAACCCACTCTAATACCAATTGAAGAACATAATATTATAATGAGAGGGGGGTGAATAGTATAAGATCACTTTTTACTTTTTCTTTCTCAATCAATATTATGTAATTGAAAGATAGCAATATCAATAGCAGTAATAAAAGTAATGCACAAATCACCACACATAATAGAGACATCACAATTTACGTGGTTCACCTAATGTGGACTACTCCACGAAGAAAATATTTCAATAAATTTTTCTCAATCAGTCTCTTGGAAATCCTTTCCCTATTACAATGTTTATGGACCTCTGTCCAAAGGAGATACCAATCCCCTTAATCAAGTTCGTGGATCTCTATCCATAGGAGAACTCCTTTCTCCTCTTGCTATGGTTGGTGATCTTCTAGAAGAACTGTTGCCTCCACTTCACTAGCTGATTTATCTCTATCCACTAAATACTCTTGTCCTCACTCAGAAGACATGTCCTCACTACCCTGGCTAATGGATATCTATCCACTAGAGACTATCATCCTCTATACTATGTCACCTCCAAAGCTTACACTCAACTTTATCTCAAATTTGTACTAAACACAGTCCATTGGTCTAGCACAAATCTATCCTCAATCTATGTCTCTACTCTGGCATAAATCTATTCTTAAACCTACACCAAACTCTATCCTCAAATATGTACTAAACACAGTCCCTCGATCTAGTACAAATCAGTCCTCAATCTCTATCCTCAAGCCTTAACTCAAAGCTTGACTCAATCTCAAATCAACTTTGTTGGATCTGCCCCAAACCTTAACTCAAGGTTTGAATAAATCAATCAATAAACTCTGTTGGATCTACCCCAAACCTTAACTCAAGGTTTGAACAAATCAATCAATCAACTCTGCTCTCAAGCCTTCTCAAAGACTTGTCTCAAATATGCCTTGTAATATTTCACAAAATCTCACACCAATCAGCCTATAAGTCCTCTCTAGAACTTGTCCAATATTCTCAATAAGTCCTCTCAAGAACTTAATCAAATCTGCTCAATAAGTCCTCTCAAGAACTTAACCAAATCTGCTCTCAATCTATATTGTAAGCTTCCACAAAAGCTTACTCAAATTTGTCTACAAGTTTTCTAAAATACTTACCTCAAATCTGCTCAACAAGTGTCCAATCTCATAGAAACATAAAGAGAATTGTTAGAGACTCAATATGCTCTATACTCATCACAATGCTCAAACAATTTCAATAACTCTTTCAAAAACATACAGAGAATTGTTAGAGACTCAATATGCTTCAACTCAATCACTTTCTCAATTCAATTCAAAATATAGAATAGTTTGTTTTATGTAACTTGAACAATCACTTCACACATCCACTTGACTAGGCTCAACCAACTCTACTCAACCAATATCTCAATGAAATAATCCTTGCTCACAAACCCTAGTCCAAGCATATGATCCTTCACTCAAAATATTTCCAATAATGCTTAACAAATCTCACATAACAATGATAACCCTAGTTCAAATTCTTTTCTTAACAATTCACTTCAACAACAATGCTCATGAAACAACTCTCACTAGTTTCTGAGGATTAAACATCCATGAGACACTTCGACAATCGTATTAATATTTCAATGCAATTATCTAAAAGGAAGTTAAAGTATAGAAACTAAAATTTCACCCTAAGGGGTTCTTAATTCCCTTAGGTCACCTCTGAGTTCACCCTAGAACTCTACACTTAGATTTCTATCATCAAGCAACCAAACAATAATACATCTAG
Source organism: Wollemia nobilis (assembly GCA_028583015.1). Lineage (NCBI taxonomy): Eukaryota > Viridiplantae > Streptophyta > Pinopsida > Araucariales > Araucariaceae > Wollemia > Wollemia nobilis. The sequence continues at coordinate 6,978,956 of JAQPPZ010001808.1, forward strand.
TTACTATAACATCAGAAAGCAATCAAACAATGATAGAGAAAATAAAGCAAGCTTAACACTAAAGGAGAATCAACTACATAATATAACCAGATACAAAAATAAAGTAAAAGAACCTTCACTAAACCAATAAACAACTATCTCATTAAATCTTACATGATAAATCCTTCTTACTTTAAAGAGTATCACATTATCTGCATTGGGGATATCTCCCCACAATTTTAGTCTATTTGATCATAAGTAAATCAACGTAAGATACAATTACCTATACTTTATTTCCATTGAACTCCTTGCTTCTCCTTGCTTCCCATTGGATCTTTGAGGGTAGTAGGGGATCAGGATACTCATGGTTCAGGATAGGCATACCTTCTAAATGCATCTATTCATTTACTTTGCCAAATTGCAACTATACAAAATTCAATTAAGTTTCTAACCATCTAATGCATAATGGATATTATAAAAGAACCTTTACTTTTATTTTCACCTCTCAAGTTCCCTTAGAGAGTCATCCAACATGTACCACTTAGATCAAGGTCTAACTTTAATCAAATTCATTCATGTCTTAAAGCATTAAAGTCTCATACCCTTAACCTTTAAAACAATCCCTTTCTTTTCATTCCCTAAATCAAAGCCCCATAACTTCAATTTAAAGAATAAATCTACATCCTTTTTAATTCACAATTTCCAATCAATCAATTACCTTTTAAAGCATTAAAGTCCCATACCTTTAACCTTTAAAACAATCATTCATTCATTCCCTAAATTGAAGCCCCATAACTTCAATTCACGAATAAATCCACTTCCCTTTTAATTTAAAACTCCTAAGATAATCAACATTAATCAAAGGGGTTCTCTTTTAAATTAAATTAAAAACCTTCAATACATTTCATAAAAATAAAAGGTTCTTTCTAATTAAAAACCTTAAATAAATCTCATATAAATCAAAGGTTCTCTTTAATTAAAAGCCTTCAATAATCCCATATGAAACAAAGGTTCTTTTTAATTAAAAGCCTTCATTATATTTTATATAAAACTAAGGTTCTTTCTAATTAAAAGCCTTCAATAAATTTCATAAAAATCAAAGGTTCTTTCTAATTAAAAACCTTAAATAAATCTCATATAAATCAAAGGTTCTCTTTAATTAAAAGCCTTCAATAATCCCATATAAAAAAAGGTTCTTCTTTTAATTAAAACCCTTCATTATATTATATAAAACTAAGGTTCTTTCTAATTAAAAGCCTTCAATAAATTTCATAAAAATCAAAGGTTCTTTTTAATTAAAAGCCTTCATTATATTTTTCATAAAACAAGGGTTTCTTCAATTAAAATCCTTCATTATTTCTCATAAAATGAAGGTTTCCTTTTATTTAAAACAAGTTACACAACACCTTACCTAATGCAGGGTCTACAACTAGAGGCCAATGCCTTCCAAGGTGGATGCTAAGCAACCATGACAAAACCTAGCATCTAAGCAACTAGAACCAGGAAATGCTCTCACTTCAATCTTAACAGAGTTCCCACTCTTGGAACACGATGCTCACAATTACTCGATGCTTTCAACTCCACAATGCTCTTCGGACACATAGCCCTCGAACCCTCACACTCCCTTCAACATGACGTGGCCTTCGAACATGCACAACTCACTATTAATGCTCACTGGCTTCCTCTAAAGCCAATGCTCACAAAAATGCTCACTAGCTTCCTCTAAAGCCTGCACTCACAAAACACTCATTGGCTTCCTCTAAAGCCTACGCTCACAAAAATGCTCATTGGTTTCCTCTAAGGCACACTCACTAAAATGCTCACTGGTTTCCTCTAAAACCTACGCTCACTAAAATGCTCACTAGTTTCCTCTAAAACCTATGCTCACTAAAATGCTCACTCTAGTTCATGGCGCACAATGCTTATCCAAACATGAGGTGGTTTTTCTTAAACATAGCACAACGCTCCACAAAGCATATGGTGGTTTCATTTAAAAACAACAACCTCACAAAAATAGTGGTTTCATTTAACACTCAACAAGCATATGGTGGTTTCATTTAAAAACACAATGCTCAACAAGCATATGGTGGTTTCATTTAAAAACACAATGCTCAACAAGCATATGGTGGTTTCATTTAAAAACACAATGCTCAACAAGCATATGGTGGTTTCATTTAAAAACACAGTGCTCAACAAGCATATGGTGGTTTCATTTAAAACCAGATTAAAGGTTTGAAGCAACCCAACCTTCAACTTCTATGGAGATGGAAAGCTAACAATGTCTAGCTACCTCTCCTCTTCACTTATGGTGTGTTCTTCCCTTTCTCCATGCCTCCCCTATGTCTACTCTACTCCGTATTTTTTTCCTTTCATTCCCCTCTCTCTTTTCCTTTCCTTCCTCCTTACGTGCTCGTCCACCCAGGTGGCCCATCCGCCATCTTCTCGAACCCCGAGCCCCCGTCTTGAGCCTCCTTTATTCAATGCACCATCCCCTATCCTTTATGCATTCTTCCCATAATTTCCACCTTTGGAAATTTAGTAGCCTCATAGGCTATTTCATAGGTTTCACTATATAGGAAAGGGATCATTACATTTTATTTTTTTGAAGAATGGCTCTTTTAATTAAAATATCATTCTCAAGATATTTATAAACCATAAAATATATTTCTTTTATTTACACAATTTCATTATTGCTTTTTAATAAAAGATATCTATTATTATATATATTTTTTAAAATGAATTCTCTTTCATTTATTTCAATTAATTAAAGTCTTTTAATGAATTCTCTATTATCATTAAAATGAACACTTTTAATTAATTTAAATGAAAACTCATTTATTATTAATTGCAATGAAGTTTACTAATGAGCTCCAATGAGCCAAACATTATTTACTTGAACTTCATTAATTAATTTAAAGGAATCTTCATTCAACATATAAATTTAATTTGCTTTCTTTCATAAGGATGATGCTCTACTTTCACTTCGACATGATAGTTTACCTTATGCATCTATATACATTTTGCAGTTGTTCTCATATAGAAAACCCAACATTAAACTACTCAAGCCATGATGCAGTAGAGAGCAAACACATTTATACAACAACAAAGAGGGAATCTTTCCATCAACCCAATCACCTATCTTAGCCAGATATTTTATGATAGCTACTAGGCTATCAACTAAAGCTCAAGGTGATCAACCATCGATGATTATCCCTTCCGTCAATGCATGCCTATATGAAGGTATCTATCCATGTTACCTCCGAGTACCTTAATCATCATTTCCCTTGATCTTTGGTACCCTCATTGTTGGTGGGTGACTCTGCCTGTTCCACCTACGAGTGTACCTGATCCTGCACACTTGGCAATATGTTAGCGATAACACACCCTTATAAATCAACTAAACATCATATAGTTGGTTCAATTGTTCAAACTAGGTATCACCACATCATAGGTTAATACATTGTTTTCTTGTGCCATAAAGTCAGCTAGGGAGGGTCATGACATCCTCCCCCACTAGGATTAAACATCATCCTCGGTGTTTCCAGTTTTCCTTTTGTTTTTAACAGAAAGTAAAATTATTACATCATATAGCTTCAAAAAAAAGGGAAAATGTTTTGCATAACCTCCACTTTCTCCCAAGTGGCATTCTTCTCAGAGAACTGGTCCCACTAGACCTTACACTATTTGAGAGTCCGATTCCATAGAGATTTAGAATGAAACTCAAGAATCTTCATCGGTAGTACTTCAATGGCCTCCAGATTTACCATCTACAATTTAGAAACATCCCACACATGTTCAGGGTCAGCAACATATTTCCTAAGCAAGGATATGTGGAAGGTGTCATGGATTTTGGATAGATTAGGTGGTAATGCAAGTCGATATGCAACTAGACTGATATTTTCTATGATCTCAAAGGGCCCCACAAAATGTGGATCCAACTTCATGGATTTGATAGCACTTTTCTTTGGCTTAACCCTTAAGAACACCTTATCTCCAACAGAATACTCTCTTGGAGTCCTTTTTAGATCTGCATAACTCTTCTGCCTATCCGCAACTTCCTTAAGCCTTTGCCTAATTTCTTTTAGCTGCTCTTCCATTACCCTGACCATTTTTGGCCCAATCACAACTCGATCCTCTAGGTTGTCCCAAGACAATGGTGTTCTACACTTTCACCCATACAAGGCATCGAAAGGTGCCATTCCTAGCGAGGAGTGATGTCCATTATTGTAGGCAAACTCTACCAAAGGTAGACAATCTTCCCATTGAGATTTGTGATCCATGTAGTACATGCGGAGCATGTCTTCCAAAACTTGGTTTACCCACTCCGTTTGACCATCGGTTTTAGGGTGGTATGCTGAACTCATATTCAATTTCGTACCAACTGCACTATGAAGGGATTTCCAAAATTTAGAAGTGAATTTGGAGTCTCTATCTGAGATAATTACCTCAGGAAACCCATGCAATCGGAATACCTCTTTGATGAATCTGCTAGCCACTACCTGAGCATCATCCTTGGTATTTCTTGGTATGAAGTGGGTAACCTTAGTCAATTTTTTGACCACTACAAAGATGGCATCATGTTGGTACCGAGTCTTGGGTAAACCCATGATAAAATCCATAGATATAACCTACCATTTTTGCATAGGTATATCATGCAGATGAAGTTTTCCTATAGGATGCTGGTGTTTTACCTTAAATTTCTGACATTCGAGGCATCGAGTGATAAAATCTATGATATCCTTCTTCATTCCTACCCAAAAGAAGGCTCTTTTCATGTTTTCTCGCATTTTGGCTCCTCCTGGATGAGCAGAATAAGGAGATCTATGAGCTTCTTGCATTATCAAGTTCCTCAAATCACCCATATTTGGTATGATGACCCTTCCCTTATAACACAGAAAGTCATATTTCACACTAAATTCCTTATTTCCTTCAGGATCTCTGTCCATATTGACTCGAATTCCTTGGCAATACTCATCCTGAGATTGCTCCTATCTCACTCGATCCATCAAGTCCATGTGAATTCTAGTTATGGTTGCTATATATTTCCTTCTACTCAAAGCATCAACTACTTTATTCTCTTTTCCCTTTATGTACTCAATCTCGAAATCATACTCAACGAGAAATTCCACCCATCTTCTCTGTCTCGCATTGAGTATTGGTTGGGTGAATATATACCGTAGACTTTGATGGTCTATTTTTAATTCAAAGGGCCTTCCCACCAAGTAGTGGTGCCAAACCTTTAAAGCATGCACCACTACAGCTAGCTCCAAATCATGCGTAGCATAATTAACTTCATGCTTTTTGAGCTTCCTTGAAGTATATGCCACCACTGACTCCTCTTGTGAGAGTACCCCACCCAACCCATCTATTGATGCATCAATGCACACTAAAAAGTCCCCTTGAGGATCGAGAACCTTTAGTATCGGTGCAGTAGTAAGCTTATGCTTTAGTAGTACGAAGGTAGCCTCACACTTCTTTGACCACTTGAATTCTTTCCCCTTCTTCTGAAGGTTTGTTATGGGTCCAACAATCTTGGAGTAGTCCTTTATATAACATCTATAATAGCCCGTTAACCCCATGAAACTTCGCACTTCAATCACATTAGTAGGGGGTGGCCAATTCAGAATAGCCTCTATCTTTTTTGGATCCACAACAATCCCCTTTGTTGATATAACATGTCCAAGATATCGTACCTCTAGAACATAGAATTCACTCTTAGCTAGATTCCCATAAAGTTGATTCTTCCTTAACAATTCCAACACTATCCTAAGATGTTTATCATGTTCTTATTTATCTCTAGAGTATATAAGGATATCATCTAGGAATACTAGGACAAATTGGTCCAAGTGTCTTTGGAACACACTATTCATTAAGTTCATGAAAGTAGTTGGGGCATTAGTCAGTCCAAAGGGTAGAACCATAAACTCATAATGCCCATACCTAGTCTTAAATATCATTTTGTGAGTGTCTTCCTCATGAATCCTTAACTGGTGATACCCTGACCTCAGATCGATCTTAGTAAACACCTTGGCATCCTTTAGTTGGTCAAATAAATCCTCAATCCTAGGTAAAGGATACCGGTTCTTGATTGTAGCCTTATTTAGCATCCTATAATCAATACACAATCTTAGTGAACCATCCTTCTTTTTCATGAACAAAATTGGTGCACCCCACGGTGACACACTTGGTTTTATCAAACCCTTTTCCAATAATCCTTGCAATTGAACCTTCAGTTCTCGCATTTCAGTAGGATTCATCCTATACGAGGATCTATGAATAGGTTCGACTCCCATCATAAGTTCAATTATGAAGTCAAATTCCCATACAGGAGGTAGTCCAGGTAGGTCCTCTAGAAATACATCCTAAAAATCCTATAAAATTGGATGTTGTCTTAGTATTTCTCCTTTCTCATGGTCCTCCACTTCATTGAGTTTTACCACATACACTATCCCTCCTCTCTTTAGGGCCTTTTTCAATTGCATAGCGGACAACATTTGAGGTTCAAACACCCCTTGTTTGCTATGAATTCTTAGTCTCTCTCCGCCTTCCTCTGAATACTCAATCCATCGGTCTTGGAAATTGACTAAGGCTTTATGAGCCTGTAGCCAATCCATCCCTAGAATCACATCAAAGGTGTGTAAGGGAGCTACATATAAACAACATTCCATAGTCCCTTTAGATAGAGTGACTTCTACCATAGGATAACACTGGTTCACCGAGTAGGTCTACCAGAACCATACTCAACCTTCCACCCTTGAGCCAAATGTCCAGGCCTTTTCGACATAGTCCTTGCTAGACTAGATGAAATAAAACTATCAGTGGCTCCACTATCTATCAAAATGTTTACTTGCTTATTGAAAACCTTACCTTTCACAAGTAATGGGGTGGCTTGTCCCTCTAGCTTCTGCTTCCCGGTTGTGGCATAGATCCGATGTTCCGGTTCCTTCCCTTTTGCATTAGTTGTGCTAGTCCCTACTCGATATGGACACTGATTATAGTAATGAGGTCCTCAACAATTGTAGCACCCTTCCTTGGGTCCTTGCTATTTTTTAGGTTTCTCATTCCCACTCTTAACTACTGGAGTTGGAGCTTGCGACTTATGTGGTTGAGGTTTCATGTTGTTGGGTTTGTTATCCCTCTTACAAAAGTTCTTCTTGAACTTCTTCTAATTTCCATAAGGTTTCTTCTCAAGATTTTGGGGATTCTTAGCCTTTCGCTCTTGTTCAGCCTCCCATTTTACAAACCCATTACTATTCCTCTTCTTTAGCTCTTATCGAGCTTGCTCGGGTAGAGTGTCGTATTTATAATAGAAGTGTGACTCTACTTTCTTTGCTAGGTCATATACCTTTTGTAGTGATTTAGGCTCCTGCATGTCTACATCATGCTTTAACCTAGGTTCCAATCCAAGAGTGAACTTGTGAACCCACATTTTCTCATTATAAATAGGTACATATTTGAACAGTCTTACCAACTTCTTATAGTACACCTCTACTATGTTGGTTCCTTGTCTCAGACTAGCAAATTCTTCAAACTTTAAGGTATAGAAATGCTCTATTAGGAATATCTTCTTAAATATGTTTATAAATTCCTCCCATGGAGTATCAATGGGTTCAATATTAGTTTCCTCATAGTGGGTTTCCCACCACTCCAGAGCAGCCCCTTCTAGGTTAATCATAGCCCAAAGTGTTTGGGTTCCTGATGAGTAGCCTTTTACCATAAAGTGAACCTCTACTTCTCTCAGCTAAGCTTCCATTGCATCCCCATAACCCTCTCCATAAAACTTGGAGATACTAATATTTTTCATGTCCCTAGATATTTCCTTTTTCGCTAAGGCTCTGGCTTGCACTTGTTCTATAGTTAATCCACTATCTAGACCAATATTTGAGCCTCAAACTTGTGAATTCTGATTTGCAGCCATTTCTAGCAACTATCTTATCTAATCCTGCATAGCAATGACCATAGCGGTGAGGTCTTCTACCTCCCTATTGGGGCTTGTTGGTTCCCCATCCTAGTTTTCTTCTTTAACATTACTTTTCCAAGTTTTTCTAGGTGTAGGCCTCCCTCTTATGGTCTTAGGTGGCATCTTAACCTGATTCCATCCAAGAAAGAAGATTAGATTACAGTTTCATCTTAAGTTGTATCTCCAATCAAGCCATAATACAGAGTTCTCTTGCTATATGCATTAACAACCTAACTAGGGTAATATCCTAGGCTAGGATGTATCACTGATACCAAAGCCCATACTAAGGCATCCTGACATCCACGCTCCCTTGGGGTTAATTCCCATCAGATTCTAGAAAATAGGGTATCCTAGATCATCCCAACTTTAGCCTTTACCTTAAGCAAGCCTTCATTGGATACATCTAATTTCCCTTTAGCACACATAGAAGCTCTATACCCTCGTACCTAGAGCTATGATACCAAATGTAATGACCCAAAAACACACAAATAAAAAAATACAAAAATAGAAAAGTTTTTTTTACTAAGGAGAGGGATACATGAACCCTTCATGAACCCCTAACCCAACTAGTATTAACCTAAAGTTTCAATCACCTAAGTTTTCCTGGAAGTTACATCTCATGAAGTACCCTATCACAAGTCCATCTGTGTAGGCGTAACATGTGTTACTATAGATAAGTCCATCTGTCCCATCATTCTTGATGAGCTAGACCTATCACCCTCAGTCCATCGAAGGTATACACGCATCTCCATACCATACACAAATCATTATGTGTAGGTATGCTATGAGTATTATGAGTTAAGCTATCTATCTCATCTCCACGATGAGCTATCTTAACTCAGATGTAATCTCTTCACAACTTAGTCCTTTATCTCCCTAAGGGGGTCTCAATTCCCTTAGGTCTCCTATGTTCACCCTAAGGGGTTCTCAATTCCCTTAGGTTACCTATGTTCACCCTAAGGGGTTCTTAATTCCCTTAGGTCACCTCTGAGTTCACCCTAGAACTCTACACTTAGATTTCTATCATCAAGCAACCAAACAATAATACATCTAGTTACTATAACATCATAAAGCAATCAAACAATGATAGAGAAAATAAAGCAAGCTTAACACTAAAAGAGAATCAACTACATAATATAACCAGATACAAAAATAAAGTAAAAGAACCTTCACTAAACCAATAAACAACTATCTCATTAAATATTACATGATAAATCCTTCTTACTTTAAAGAGTATCACATTATCTGCATTGGGGATATCTCCCCACAATTTTAGTCTATTTGATCATAAGTAAATCAACGTAAGATACAATTACCTATACTTTATTTCCATTGAACTCCTTGCTTCTCCTTGCTTCCCATTGGATCTTTGAGGGTAGTAGGGGATCAGGATACTCATGGTTCAGGATAGGCATACCTTCTAAATGCATCTATTCATTTACTTTACCAAATTGCAACTATACAAAATTCAATTAAGTTTCTAACCATCTAATGCATAATGGATATTATAAAAGAACCTTTACTTTTATTTTCACCTCTCAAGTTCCCTTAGAGAGTCATCCAACATGTACCACTTAGATCAAGGTCTAACTTTAATCAAATTCATTCATGTCTTAAAGCATTAAAGTCTCATACCCTTAACCTTTAAAACAATCCCTTTCTTTTCATTCCCTAAATCAAAGCCCCATAACTTCAATTTAAAGAATAAATCTACATCCTTTTTAATTCACAATTTCCAATCAATCAATTACCTTTTAAAGCATTAAAGTCCCATACCTTTAACCTTTAAAACAATCATTCATTCATTCCCTAAATTGAAGCCCCATAACTTCAATTCATGAATAAATCCACATCCCTTTTAATTTAAAACTCCTAAGATAATCAACATTAATCAAAGGGGTTCTCTTTTAAATTAAATTAAAAACCTTCAATACATTTCATAAAAATCAAAGGTTCTTTCTAATTAAAAACCTTAAATAAATCTCATATAAATCAAAGGTTCTCTTCTAATTAAAAACCTTAAATAAATCTCATATAAAAAGGTTCTCTTTAATTAAAACCTTCAATAACCCATAAAACAAAGGTTCTTTTAATTAAAACCTTATAATTTTAAAACTAAGGTTCTTTCTAATTAAAAACCTTAAATAAATTTCATATAAATCAAAGGTTCTTTCTAATTAAAAACCTTAAATAAATCTCATATAAATCAAAGGTTCTCTTTAATTAAAAGCCTTCAATAATCCCATATGAAACAAAGGTTCTTTTTAATTAAAAGCCTTAATTATATTTTATATAAAACTAAGGTTCTTTCTAATTAAAAGCCTTCAATAAATTTCATAAAAATCAAAGGTTCTTTCTAATTAAAAACCTTAAATAAATCTCATATAAATCAAAGGTTCTCTTTAATTAAAAGCCTTCAATAATCCCATATGAAACAAAGGTTCTTTTTAATTAAAAGCCTTCATTATATTTTATATAAAACTAAGGTTCTTTCTAATTAAAAGCCTTCAATAAATTTCATAAAAATCAAAGGTTATTTTTAATTAAAAGCCTTCATTATATTTTTCATAAAACAAGGGTTTCTTCAATTAAACTCCTTCATTATTTCTCATAAAAAAAGGTTTCCTTTTATTTAAAACAAGTTACACAACACCTTACCTAATGCAGGGTCTACAACTAGAGGCCAACGCCTTCCAAGGTGGATGCTAAGCAACCATGACAAAACCTAGCATCTAAGCAACTAGAACCAGGAAATGCTCTCACTTCAGTCTTAACAGAGTTCCCACTCTTGGAACATGATGCTCACAATTACTCGGTGCTTTCAACTCCACAATGCTCTTCGAACACATAGCCCTCGAACCCTCACAATGCTCCCTTCAACATGACGTGGCCTTCGAACATGCACAACGCTCACTGTTAATGCTCACTGGCTTCCTCTAAAGCCAACACTCACTAAAATGCTCACTGGCTTCCTCTAAAGCCTCTCACAAAAATTCTCACGCTTCCTCTAAAACAACTCACATAGTTTCCTCTAAGGCACACTCACTAAAATGCTCACTAGTTTCCTCTAAAACCTGCACTCACTAAAATGCTCACTGGTTTCCTCTAAAACCTACGCTCACTAAAACACTCACTCTGGTTCATGGTGCACAACGCTTATCCAAACATGAGATGGTTTTTCTTAAACATAGCGCACAATGCTCCACAAAGCATATGGTGGTTTCATTTAAAAACACAATCTCAACAAGCATATGGTGGTTTCATTTAAAAACAACTCAACAAGCATATGGTGGTTTCATTTAAAAACACAACACTCAACAAGCATATGGTGGTTTCATTTAAAAACACAATGCTCAACAAGCATATGGTGGTTTCATTTAAAAACACAATGCTCAACAAGCATATGGTGGTTTCATTTAAAAACACAACGCTCAACAAGCATATGGTGGTTTCATTTAAAACCGGATTAAAGGTTTGAAGCAACCCAACCTTCAACTTCTACGGAGATGGAAAGCTGGCAATGTCTAGCTACCTCTCCTCTTCACTTCTGGTGTGTTCTTCCCTTTCTCCATGCCTCCCCTACATCTGCTCTACTCCCGTATTTTCTTCCTTTCGTTCCCCTCTCTCTCTTTTCCTTTCCTTCCTCCTTACGTGCATGTCCACCCAGGTGGCCCGTCCACCGTCTTCTCGAACCCCGAGCCCCCATCTTGAGCCTCCTTTCTTCAATGCACCATCCCCTATCCTTTATGCGTTCTTCCCATAATTTCCACCTTTGGAAATTTAGTAGCCTCATAGGCTATTTCATAGGTTTCACTATATAGGAAAGGGATCATTACGTTTTATTTTTTGAAGAATGGCTCTTTTAATTAAAATATCATTCTCAAGATATTTATAAACCATAAAATATATTTCTTTTATTTACACAATTTCATTATTGCTTTTTAATAAAATATATCTATTATTATATATATACTTTTTTTAAATGAATTCTCTTTCATTTATTTCAATTAATTAAAGTCTTTTAATGAATTCTCTATTATCATTAAAATGAACACTTTTAATTAATTTAAATGAAAACTCATTTATTATTAATTGCAATGAAGTTTACTAATGAGCTCCAATGAGCCAAACATTATTTACTTGAACTTCATTAATTAATTTAAAGGAATCTTCATTCAACATATAAATTTAATTTGCTTTCTTTCATAAGGATGATGCTCTACTTTCACTTCGACATGACAGTTTACCTTATGCATCTATATACATTTTGCAGTTGTTCTCATATAGAAAACCCAACATTAAACTACTCAAGCCATGATGCAGTAGAGAGCAAACACATTTATACAACAACAAAGAGGGAATATTTCCATCAACCCAATCACCTATCTTAGCCAGATATTTTACGATAGCTACTAGGCTATCAACTAAAGCTCAAGGTGATCAGCCATCGATGATTATCCCTTCCATCAATGCATGCCTATATGAAGGTATCTATCCATGTTACCTCTGAGTACCTTAATCATCATTTCCCCTGATCTTTGGTACCCTCATTGTTGGTGGGTGACTCTACCTGTTCCACCTACGAGTGTACCTGATCCTGCACACTTGGCAATATGTTAGCGATAACACGCCCTTATAAATCAACTAAACATCATATAGTTGGTTCAATTGTTCAAACTAGGTATCACCACATCATAGGTTAATACATTGTTTTCTTGTGCCATAAAGTCAGCTAGGGAGGGTCATGACATGCACTAACAAATTTCTTTAGCAGTATCTTATTCCACAAATAGTAGTAAGCAAATAAATAGCTAAATAGAGGGGATGTTACGTTCTTCCCCACCAGTATTAAACATAGTCCTTGTGTTTGCACTAGTAATTATGCTTATTCACATCAATACTTAAACATTCATGCATCATCATGCCAAACATTTTAAACATTCATCCATAAGTAAATCTAAAACATGTACTATAAATCCAAAACATGCATATATACATATATCTATCAATGTTTAGACATATATCAGTTCTCAAACAAATATGGAAATTGTCTTTTTATAATAGACACATATTTTTGGAGTAGAGACAATGGAAAGTATCATGGATCTTAGACAAATTGGGTGGTAGGGCCAATTTATAGGCGACTGGACTGATTTTGTCAATGATTTTGAATGGTCCTACAAATCTAGGGCTAAGTTTAGTGGACTTAATTGAGATTTTGTAAGGTTTTACTCGTACGAATACTTTGTCTCCCACATAGAATTCCCTTGGAGTTATTTTAAGGTCTACATAGCTTTTTTTTTATTTGAGGCTTCTTTAACCCTTTGGAAAATTTTCATTAATTGCTCTTCCATTTGTATTACAGTGTTTGGATCAATCACTTCTTGATCCTTCAAATTATCCTAAGATAAAGTTGTTCTACACCTTCGTCCATATAGGGCCTCGAATGGAGATATGCCTATTGTAGTATGATAGGTATTATTGTATGTAATATCAACCAAGTAAAGTCAATATTGGATGGAGTTATCACATTTCATGAAGATCTACACTCTACTCATAAGACTAATAGGTCTATTTTTGCCCTCAAGCTTGATATGAACAAAGCATTTGATAGGCTAAATTGGGACTTTTTGATTGTTGTCCTCCTTAAGTTTGATTTTCACCACCAATGGGTTAATTTGATCAAAGAATGCATTTCTAAAGCATGGTTCTCGATTCTGGTTAATGGAGCAACTGTTGGTTACTTTCAAAGTCGTAGAGGAATTCAGTAGGGGGACCCTATCAGCCCCATGTTATTCATCATTATGGTAGAAGCTTTAGGCAGAACCATCAAAAATACTTGCAGTTCAGGGCTAATATGAGGAATCAAGGCAACATCTCTCAGTAGGGTTGTTTCTCACCAACAATTCGTCGATGATACCCTTCTATTGACTAAGGCATCGGTGGTTGAGGTCAAAATAATTAAATACATCCTGCAACTCTATGAGGACGTTGCTGGTCAGAAAGTTAATTTCAGTAAAAGCAAGATAAATTTATTGAACACACTCATTCAGAGGCAATGAAGGATTGCAAAAATTTTAGGGTGTGATATAGCAAACCTCCCCACTTTGTATCTTGGTCTCCCTTTTTTCATTGGTTCTTCGAGAGAGTCAATGTGGGACAGGGTTATTGAAATAATTCAAAAAAAACTTGCTGGATGGAAAGGTCATATTCTATCTCAAGCATGAAAGTTGAACCTCACTAAGGCCTCTCTTCAGAGCATTCCAGTCTATTTCCTCTCCATTTTCAAAGCCCTTGTGAAGGTTTTCCATAAAATTGAGAAACTCCAAAAAGAATTTTTATGGACTGGATCATAGGAGAAAAAAATGATACACCTTGTAGGATGGACCAAAGTGTGCAGACCCAGGGAAAATGGGAGCTTAGTTCTGAGGAGAATTGCTCATATGAATTTATCTTTACTAGCTAAGCAAGTGTGGTGCCTCATGTTTGGTGAAGAAAATTAATGGACAACTATCATCAAACGAAAGTATCTTCAAAATATGGAATTTCTAAGTGACTCAGTTCCAATCAGAGGTTTTGCTTTTTGGAAAGCAATTCTCAATTGTAAGGAAATCATCAAAAAAGGTTTAAGATGGGTTTTAGGCAATGGTGAGAGGATAAATTGCTGGAATGACAAGTGGGCTAAGGATGAACCACTGACGCAATATCCTAACTTATCTCGAATCAGAGATATCACTAAAGAACTCATTGGTATAAAAGTCTTTGATTATATGGTTGAGGACAGAGGCAGAATGAAGTGGAAACAAATAAGGATTCAGGGATTTCAAGTGGAATTAAATGATCTTTGTAACATTCTCGAGCAACAGTTTATCCCCATGAGACCCAAGGAAGATCAAGTGATCTAGGCTCCTACAGAAAATGGGTAGTTCACTATTAAATCAGCTTACAAGCTTCTGCTTGATGACGAGGATTTGTCCTCCAAAAGGACTTAGTTTGGATAAAAAATTTAATTCCAAAAATTGTAGTCTTTTCATGGCTAGTTATCCAAGGAAGAATTCTAACCATTGATAATATGATGCGTAAAGGTATTTGTATCACTAATCGCTTTTATCTGTGCAGGGTTAATTGGGAGACCATTTATCACATTTTCCTTGAGTGCCATTTTTCCTTTGACTGTCCTAAGTGGGATTTTTCAGGCCTTCAATATTTCTTGGGTTAAACAAGCCATCGTACTTGATTTGTTCGTCCAGTGGCCTTGCCCCTTTTCAAGTCAAATATTTAGATACATGTGGAAATTTTTTATCAATCACTATCTTTGGCAAGTGTTGTTAGAAAGGAACCATAGAGTCTTTAATGAGTCTATCCATGATCATCAAACTATCATTGCCAGGATCCTATCCTTTGCTAATGAGAATGTGAACCTTATCCCTTTTGATAGTCATAAACCTCATCTACAGGAGACCACGATTGCTCAATATTTAAGCTTAACCTTGTTAGATGAGTCTGTGCCTAGGGTAGTCAACCCCAAAGCCAATTTTAAGTGGTCCCCACCTCCTACGGGTTGGTTTAAGCTTAATTTTTATGGAGCGACTAAGGACAATCTTGGTAGAGTAGGCATTGGTGGCATTGTGCGAGATCATAATGGGAATATTATGCTTGTGTTTTTTGAATATTTGGGAACAAGGACGAACAATGAAGCTGAAGCTAG
The DNA here is from genome assembly GCA_028583015.1 of Wollemia nobilis. Classification (NCBI taxonomy): domain Eukaryota; kingdom Viridiplantae; phylum Streptophyta; class Pinopsida; order Araucariales; family Araucariaceae; genus Wollemia; species Wollemia nobilis. The sequence goes on from JAQPPZ010001808.1 coordinate 6,994,603, forward strand.
AGCTATGTGGAGAGGCCTTCAAATGACTCAAGACTTAGAAGGCAATTTGATCGTAGAAGGAGACTCTATGCATGTTATAAATCTCCTCAATAATTGGAAAAAACCTCCTTGGAGGATTAAAACAATTGTTGAAGAGGCTAGGATCCTTTTCTAGGGAAGACAGGATAGAAAATCCCAACATATCTTTCGGGAAGCTAAAAAAGTTGTTGATAAGCTGGCCAATTTGGGTGTCGATGATGACGGAATTTTCAAATGGGAACACGGTGTCCCGAGTGAAGTAGAGGAGCTTATTCAACAAGAATACCAAGAATGATAGTCGAATTTACCAACAGGGAAGGCACTGTAAGTTCAAAGGCTATGAGTATTCCCGTCTCTTTTTTGAAATGGACTCACAATAAAAATTATTCGAGTTGTCAGTCTTGGTGGATGCTGCTTGGAAATACCACAAAGACTAATGGGGATAGTCACATGTTAGATAACATGGCTCCTAGTCATATTAGTAATTTGAGGTTGGTTTATAATCATAGGGTAGGAAAGAAACAACAATATAAGACTTCGAACCAGAGCCACATGGACCACCAGATAGCCACCGCCATAAATCTAGCCAACAGGTTCACTTCTCCAAGGTTGATTGGCCAAGACGGGATGTGGTCCCAAAGCATGTCATATATGGAAGAAAGCAATTACCAAATAATTATTAAGAGTAACTATCAATACAGAGCTTGTGGGAGTTTTTTTTAGTACTCTGTTATGTGTGTCTGCAGCTTTTTGTTTCTCCACTGTTTCAAGGAAGGGATTTGTGTCTGTTTCTTTTTTTGTAATTATGATGCAGGTGTGTTTTCTCGGGGTATACCCAAAATGTTGTATGGGAAGTTTCTTTTTTATAACAGGCTATGTGCCTTACCGGATGTAATGGCTTTGGTGGCATGTAGATTTTACATATATAGGATCCTTAAAGGACATGTTCATCAACAGCCCTGGGCTGATTTTTGCAAAAGGTTTTGGGTCAACCTGTAAAACCCAATATTAATGCTATAGTATCTTATCTACCAAAAAAAAATATAACCATCCCAGTTGTTTTAATGATCCATGCAATACATTCTTAGCATATCCTCTAATACCTGATTGACTCTCTTAGTCTTCCCATCAGTCATGCTAATGTTGAGCTTTATACCCCATGCTTGATCTAAAGCTTGCTAGAATTCTGGTGTAGATTTGGAATCTCTATTGGATATGATTACTTCAGGAAAGCCATGCAGATGAACTATTTCTCTAGCAAACTTAGTTTATCCACTACAACCAGAATAGTATCGAGTCTTTGGAAGGTTGACTATAAAATCCATGGAAATAACTTACCACTTTTGCATAGGGATTTCATAAGGATACAATCGACCCATCGAGTATAGGTGTTCAGCCTTATCTTTTTGGCATTCTAGACATCTAGCAACAAAACTTGTTATATATATTTTCATACCTAGCCAATAGTAATATTTTCTCAAATTATATCATATTTTTACCCATCTTGGGTGTGCAGATTATGGAGCATAATGGGCTTCCTGAAGAATAGATTTTCTTAATTATTTATTGTTTGGAATGACTATTCGATCTCTAAAATATAGTAGACCTTCCTTAATTTGAAATCATTTTTCTTATCAAGTCCTTGCTCTACTTGAGCTTGGTGTTGTAGATAAAATTCATCTATCTTCTGTAACTCCTTAATCTAACTTCTCAATCCAAAATGACACTGAGTCATGGCAACTATATGCCTCCTCCTACTTAAAACATCATCTAGCTTGTTTTCATTTCCTTTAATGTACTCAATCCCAAAATCATACTCAGCAAGAAATTTCATCCATCGCTATTGCATAGCATTCAACAATGATTGAGTAAAGATTTATCAAAGGCTTTGGTGATCAGTTTCAAGTTTGAATGATTTTCCAAGCAGATAATATCACCAAATTTTTAGAGCATGTACCATAACAACCAGTTCTAATTCATATGTAGAATAATTCACTTCATTTTTTTTTAGTTTCCTAGACTCATAGGCAATTACTACTTCTTCCTACATCAAAATTCCTCCTAATCCTTCTATGGAGGTATTAGTGTAGACTACGAACGATTTATTTGGTTTGGGTATGATAATAGGTGTTGTACTTAATTTCTCCTTAAGAAACCTAAAGGCCTCTTCACATTGGGTGGTCCACCTGAAAGCTTTTCCTTTTCTCTAAGGATTAGTTATAGGATGGGCAATTTTTGAGAATCCTTTTACAAATCATCTATTATATCCAGCAATGCCCATAAATTTTTTTATTTTAGATACGTTAGATGGTGTAGGCCAACTTATTATAGCTTCAATATTATTTGGGTCTACTAAAACTCCCTTGGTATAAATTATATGTCCTAAGTATTGTACCTGAGAAGTGTAGAACTCACATTTGGACAATTTTCCATATAGTTGATTTTGTTTGAGGATATCCAGAACTACTCTCATATGTTGATCATGTTCATATTTTCTCTTGGAGTAGATCAGTATGTTGTCAAGAAATATCAGAACAAACCAATCTAACTACTCCCTAAATAAATTGTTTAATAATTTTAAAATGTTGCAGGAGCATTTGTAAAACCAAAGGGTAATACTGTGAATCGTTAGAGTGAATCATTGGAAACATGACCAATCTTCATTCATACTCATGGATTAAATTATTTCCATAAAAAAATACAACTCTTAGGACATAAGTAGAGAGTGAAACAATGCTTCAATCCCACTTAGCTCTCCATAAATTTTGCTCTATACTAAACTAAAAATATAACAGTATTCACTTTCATCAATTTACAATCCATGAATACAAGGAAATATGTACAACTTACTAGAACATGAATCTGCCAACTTATTGTTTGGTGTTACATTGATAACACTCCTCCCTTCCAAACACATTTTGGATAGGATAAAAATAACTTCTCTAGCTAAATACATCATTGTATCTTAATTTCATCTGTGTAGTTGATACTTTTGGCATCCAAGCACATTCGTAAAGATCCATATCAGTTGCATAATTAGTCGCCAATACGCCTAATATGGTCAGTTCTCTCTTTTTAGAATATTTTCTTGATAAGCACTGAGAGATAAAGGCCATGATGGTTGGGATCATATTCGGCTCCATTTTTATTTATTTATTGGTGTAGTTCATTTTGCACTCGATGGTTTCATATAACCACCATTTATTTTAAATTCACATAACAAAAATTCCACTTTCCAATTAAGCAATCCAAGTCTCACAAAGAAATCAATCATCTCTTGAAACTCCCAATCAACTATAATAGCAAAGCATACATTTTTCCCTTCCTTTAATGCAGGCTTCATTACCATATTGCAAACTAGTTCACAAGCAATCTCATGATATTTTTAAATTAAAGAACATCAAAATGCTATCAATTTTCTTCCCTAACAAGCATGTTAGGATATGTATCACAAATATCAACTTATCCAACAAAACAAAAATCTAATCCACATTCATTTCAAATCAGATTCAATTATGTCAAATGCTATAACAAATCAATACAAGCATATAATGACTAATATTTTTTTTATCATAGACAAAAAAGTTCATAAAGAGTGTCATTCATTTATCAACAAGCAAATTCTCTTTACCAACAAAATCATAACTCCAAAATCAAATCCTTTCTTTCTTTTTAACACCCATATGCTATACAGTATAGTCTTATGGTCTCACATATTTCTACAGTCAATTTGGCATAGTTTAATCATAATATCTATAACTTTTCCATTATACACCTATAATAAAATTCACGGTTCAATATTCAAGAAGGACATGTCATACAACACCTATGTTCTTCTTTGAAGGTGGCCATAGATTGTTTATCTAAGATGCTACATTCTCCAGTGATAGCAAAATAAAACATAATTAGATTGCAGAGGAGACTGGAGATTTACCAAGCAACCTCAAATTTCTAGAAATGTACTCAATAGCAGTCCAACTACAACTATTCAATATAATTCTTTCATTAGAATTCTCCATACAAATGTGTAAACACACAAAAAGCTATTGTTCAAATAATTAAAAACAACTAGAGGATGTTGAAATATGTCATTGTTTTAATCCAAGACTTTCAGTTAAAAACTAGTTTCTCTACAGGCTCAAATTATAATCTATAGTGCTAAAAAGGTAAGAATATCTTCACTTACAGCAAATGAGTTGTTGTTTCTAGCAAGTTCTTCAGTTTGTTCGTTCATTTGAAATCACAAAACTAGCAACACGGTCTTGCACCTCCATTTCCAATATGAATTCTTCCTATTTTTTCCAACCCCCCCAATCTGTTGTTTTCTTCCTCTTATTCTCCTCTCCAAAAGTAAAAATTATCATGCTTTCTTACCCCTCTTTTTTGGCTAGATCACAAAAGAAGCATTGGTTTTCCGTTACGACATTTATCCAACCACTCTCATGTAAAAACAAACACATAACTAGCCACAATAAAAAAATTTAAATTATACTTTGGATATTAATTTTCCACTAACTCTTATTAATTCAAATGAGTTTCCAAGGAAAACCACGTACCAAGTGCATTCCACACAATAATAGCAATAACAAGAATCCATTTTATTAATATCTCTCTATTTTTTTTTTTTTTTGCTCTTTTATATTCACTAATAATATAAATGAAGAAAGGTTTATTTCTCTCATGCTATTCCTTTTAATTAAATACAATTAAAAGCAAGCAATCAACCATTATTCCTACAATAATATTTTACTCATCAAAATTCTATCATGAAGCAATTCAATATGCAACACACAACGTAATTTTAAACTGATTTTTCTTTTCCTTATGCAAATTATGATATGCATCTTCATGGAAGGACATTCATCCATGTTGTCCTCCCCAAATATTCTGACAAATATCCCATCACATCATTTCCCTCAAGGCTTTCTATTCTCGGTGGTTATATCTTTCTTCCACCTACAAGAAAACCATCTCACACAAATGTGTATTTGATTAGCAACATCATATTCTTAAATACAATACATATTTCACTGAAATAGACATGAAATAATCCAATATTCCATTAGCAAAATACATATATCACATTTCCCATAGTTCTGCATAATCAAAGCAACTAGTTAAACATACCATCAACAACACAACTAGTGAAGCAACAAAAATCCAAATAAAAGTCTGCTAAGGGAGGGTCATGACAAGGTGTCAGATAATATTACATTATTTGATAGGAATGTAAATGTACCTCCATGGTACAATTATAAATATTATAAAAAATATTAAATATTAGATTAATGTGTGAGTTTGTAGTATAGAGTGTGTGATTAATATTTCCCTAAAGTATGTGTTCATGTGTAGAATGTGTACAAGTGTCATGAGTGAGAATGTGTGCAAGTGTGTAGATGTAGGAAAGTGCAAAGTGGCATAGTAAAGTATGCAAGTGAATGTAAATATAATTCATGTATACAAGTGGTATGATGTAAATCCAAAAGGCATGAGAGGTTTGTATTATGTATGAAATAGGAAAGGATGCATATCCTGGATATGTGAGAAGATAAATAGTCAAAGTATTCAAGAGTTACTATTCTAAGGTTACATTATGGAGATAAATTTATATGAAATGTATCTAAATATCAAGCATTGAAGATTATATGAAGCTTATATATTTGATTCATCAATAATATAGTGAGTTTGTTCATTGTGTTATATTGTTATATTTCATGAATATTCATTGACATTGATATTATTCTATGATTGAGCCTTCATATATATATATATATATATATATATATATATATATATATATATATATATATTAGAGTATATTACATTATTGGGTACATGCTAATGTACCACCTTGGGTACATTACTAGAGTAGGAGTTTACTTTAGAGTAAAGTTATGTAGTTACTTTAGCATGTAATAAGTGCACAAGTGTTAGAATATGCAATGATGTAAATGTGCATGTAGTCCACATGTACATGAGTCATAGGATAGAGTCAAAGGTAGAGTAAGGGCCAAGGAACTTATCTTCCTATATATAGGCCTTATAGTGAGTGAAACAAGAGAGGAGAGAACATAGAGAGTGCATAGTATAGATTGGTAGTGTGGTACAATGTAGCTCTTCAAAAATAGTTTATGGAGTGTTCATGTCCTCCATTATATTGCATTGTACTATTTTTGTATGCTTTCATTAATGGCATATTTTTGAGTTATTGCAGAATTTTCTCTTATCATTTTCCTACATATTATAGTGTCATTATCATATAGATATCTTAGATTGCTTATCTTACATCTTGTGGTTGCATTTCCTATATCATATACTCATCAAAAGCTAACAGTGGTATCAGAGCACATGATAGATCAATAGGAAATAGGGAGAGCCACAAGTGAGATTGAGAGAAATCTAAAAATCTCATTTACAAAATTTTTGAGATTGCATTTGGCTAGAGTCTTTCCACAGGGTTGCAGAAAAACTCGTGAAGACTAGGACTCAACAAGGATTCCACTAGTTTGACAAATCAACTAGTGAAGATTGATCATCTCTAGATTTAGAATTTCTTCCATTACAATTTCTAATACTTTGTTGCAAAAAAAGGAGATTCAAAGAAATTTGGGAAGCTTCCTACATAGAGCTAGGAAGAATATCTTCTTTGGAATCAATCCAACACTAGAAGTAACAAATGGAAGAGCAAATATTTGGAGGCCTGTAGAAAAGGTCCCATTGCTAGAGATTGTAGACCTATAGAGAGCAGAAGAAGAAAAGGCCATAGGAGCCTTGTTGCAGAAGAGACTCTAGAGAAGAGTCTAGGAGAAGATTAGAGATTGGTGATCTCCATTAAAGACTACAAATAGAAGTAGAAGAGACTCTAGAGAAGAGTCTAGGAGAATATTGGAGGTTGGTGATCTCCATTGAAGACTGCAAATAGCAGATTGAAGAGACTCTAGAGAAGAGTCCTAGTGAAGATAGGATATTGGTGATCTCCATTGAAGATTGAAGACTTCACCTTGAAGAAGTTGAAGAGACCCATAGAAGGTCCCATTGAAGAACTTCCATATTTGGAAGAGATAGAAAAGGACTAGCAAAAGTCCTATTCTTGAAGTAATAGATTTCAAAGATCCAAGAAGGAGATCTCATTACCAACACTTCCATAGTAGAAGGTTGAAGAAAATGTCTCATTGGGAAGACCAGAGAAGCTGCGAGAGTGAAGACCCTAGAGAAGAGGTCTCAAGAAGAAGGCTTGGTGAGCCTCATTGAAGGAGATTCAAAGAAGGCCATTGAAGGAGTTCCTAGGAGAACTCATTGGAGAAATTTACCACCAAGGAGAAGTTCCTGATAAAGGAATTTTTGGGACAATTGTCACCATCCGACAACAAGCCCAAATGGAGATAGATTTGGCAAGAAGCTTGCCAAATTTTAGAGGAGATTGGTGAAGACCTCAAGAATTTCAGATTCTTGAGAAGAAGGCCTAGATTGAAGTTAGAATTTGACAAGGAGGTTGAAGGAGAAAGGAGCCAGACATTACTACCAAACTTGAGAGGTTTGAAGATTACCTTTGAAGGCTAGAAGGCTCATTCAGAGAAAGGAGATCAACTAAATCTACAACAGAAAACTGAAGGGTCCTTGAAGGAAAATCTCAGCTATGATTTGGAGGAATTCCCTACCAAATTTTTGAGATTCAAGGATAGCATTTCAATGAAACAGTTGACTATGAAAGGGCAGCAATTAGGATAACATTACTAGCTACAAAACTTCAAATTTACAGAATACATTTTGAAGGATAATTAAAGTCACCTACTATAGATTTAGGGTAGCAAGTTAGAGGGTTTCAAAGCTGCAAATAGGTGAGCTAAAGAACTATTTTGGACAGTCAATAAGAGCTATGATTTCATCTAGTAAAAGGCAGAAATAAGGTGAATCTAATCACCTTGCAATCCTTCATCTACAAAGTTCATTAAGGTAAGCAACTTTGGTGCAAAAAGGTTCATTAGTTGAACTTTAAATTTTTGGTTCATTATTAAGATTAGTTAAGCACCATATTAGAGTTTAAAAAGTTGCAAAGAGAAGGTTGCATATTATAATATTCAAGGGAGTGCAGAAGATAATTTCTTTTAAGGTTAATACCTGCACATTAAAATAGGAGATTAGATATATTTCTATAGAAATAAAAATCTTCCTATTATCTACTAGAGTGAAGAAGACATTATAGTGCATTAAGAGTTCATTTACAGGAGTAATAAGGAGAGATTTCTATTGCACTATATTGATCATTCTTAAATATTATTAAAGGTGCACTAAGTATTTTAGTTGCAGTGAAAATTAGTGCAAAATTAAACCTCTAAAATAGCATATTAGTTGCATGGTTAAGAGCTTGGATTCATTGTTACTAAGATATCCAAGTAAAGGAGTTAGAGGTTAGTGTTGTCTAGAAAGGAAGGCAATAATACATTACTATTTGCTCTCAGGGATTAGAGCAGAGAGCCACCATATCTAAGAAGCAAAGAAAGCTTCAAAAGGAGATGTATAACTTTGGTGCAAAATAAGGGACTTAATCCTATCCATTGCAAAGGTGTTTGCATTACATTGGCACCAATTTTATCCTTTCAAATATATCAAGTAGGGACAAAAGAAAGAGTGTCTTAAAGACACCAAAATAGTTAGCATAGTATAGTCATCGATCAACTACAACATCGATGTCAAGGGGTAAACATCAAGGCATAGAGGTAGAGCCATCAAAGGGCTCATAAGCTAAGTTTTTCAAAGGTGTATAGAGACACCAAATCGAGTGCCCATAGCAACATATACCTACAACATCAAAGCCAATGTAAGGAGCCCATTATCTAGTGCATATCCACATAAGAAGGATAGCATAACAAGGTCTACTTAAAGTGGACATCATCTATTGTATATCAACGTAGAAGGAACAACACTAAAGGATAACTCATTGTAACGAATAGAAGGAAGTTACAGAGAAAATGAAAGGTGCATTACCAAGCCATATCATGGCTGAACCACCAGCTAAAGCTCTCAAGAGCTACCATCGATTGGATATGAATCGCCAACTAGGAAGATAGTGATCAAAGCAACCAAGAACGACCATCGATTGGAGATAAATCATCAGCCAAAAGGGTAGTGTTGGAGCACCCCACAATCACCATAGCTAGAGCCAACCTTGTGGGAAAACACCATCCATATTCACTGGAGAAAAAGAGGAGCCATCCCACACTTCACTGTCACAAAGGAGCCAAAGAAAGCTTGCAAATAGTTGGCAAGAACAAGCGTTGAGAAGCTTAAAGGATTTTGGTACATTGGAAAGAAGTGTGCATGCAAGGGGAGACATCTACATTTGTCCTAATAGTGGAAGGAATATTGTGCCACTTGGCACAAAGGGCATCTTCATCCTCTTAACTCCAACGCTCAAGAGAAAAGGTGCTCAACTAAGTAACACCTTTCATCATTTCCTCAACGCTCAAGGAGAGCATTCTGAGTGCTCACCAACCTTAGCCAATGCCCAAGAAAATATTTAAACTTGCACCATGCGGTATAACGCTCTTCAAGACCTGCACCATCCAAGGAGAAGACCAAGAGTCTTGTGCAATGGCTAGTGCCACTTGGCACTAAGTTAAAGGAAAAGGAAGCATATTTATAGCCACCCAAATTAGAGCACTTAGGGAGTGGAAGCGTATCTTCAACAAGCATTAAGTGAGGAAAGGAAATAGACATGATCGAGATAGAATTAGAGGTATGATTGAGAGCGAGCTCAAGGCATGAAGTCAAGGATTAGACAAGGAACACTCAACATCGAGCATTAATTGATCATTGCCAGCATCGATATTGGAGTCAAAGTGTAGCACAAGTCTATCATAAAGGAGCACCATTCATAGAAGAGCATTAATGCTCGTGTTATAAGGTGAAGACTAGCACTTGGATTAAAGAGTCTCACCATCGACCAATCAGCTCGTGCATCATACTTTGCAAGGAAGGTAATAGATGTTTATTACTTAATATTTACTTTCCTTAAGTTTTAGGGAGTTATAAGGTGCTTAATATAAGGTTGAAAGCTATATAATATTGCATTGAAAAATCAGCCTTAGAGAGATAGAAGCAAAGGAAGTATTAATTGCTTGAGATTCACACACTATAATATTTGCTTTCATTAAGGAGTAATAAGGCATAGTATATAAGGTTGAAATTATTATTGCAAACTCAACCTTAGTAAACTTGAAAGCAAATCAATAGGAGTTAATATCCTTAAATAGTATTTCAAATCATATTAATTGAAATACAAGTATATTAATATTTGCAATCAATATCATAGGAGATATAAGGGTTTCTACTTGGAAAACAAATTATTATTATATTGCAAATATCATCAATTTCTATAATTCCAAATTAGGGAGATATAAGGAGTGCTACATCAAACTTTAATTAATTGGAATTTAGAAAATTGAATCATTGAAATTTAAGGATAAAGGAGCAAAATCATTGCTTACTAAAAGAGTTGGAATTTATTGCTTACACTTGTCTCATAGTCACATTAAAGAGACAAAAGAAATCCAACCATAGAGAACTCCATTAAATTGAAAAGTGAATAGTTCAATAGGAGAAATAAGGTGAAATAGAAGTTGGTTATTATCATTACAAAATCAACTCAAAAGGTGAACTAATAGTAGCTAAGAACTTTACCAAGATTAGAGTATATTCTAATCACTAGGGAGACATAAGGAATCCTACAAAACCTAAGTCTTAAAAGGTTTTATTAAATTAGTTCACATATTCTAAACTAGGGAGTCATAAGGTAGTCTACTACAAAGGATCTATCAAAAGTATTCCTAAAATACTAAAGAGCTAAAAAAATCCTATCATATACTACAATGGAAAAAATAACACTAAGGACATTTCATCACATTGCACATTACAAGAGGACTCATGGTCGGAATCCATCCAATATACCATATCAAAGATGTAAAATCACTTCAAAAGCAAATAAATTCATAAGTCAAAATGTGTTAGGATCCTATCCTAACGCCATTTTGTAATTCTCATTTACTTATGTAATGACCCACTCCCAATGTGGGGGATCCCATTATAATATTATTTTGTAATACTTTGTAATGTATGTGGTAAGTAAGGTGCCTATCCAAGTGGCGTCATATCATGTAACTGTTTTATCAATATTGCAACCGATGGTAGGTAGGATATTCTAGCTCGAGTGGAATTTTGCATGTAATCCAAATCTTGAGCCTTTCGGTAGGGTTGCATGAAGTTTTTCTTTAAAAATATGAAGCCATGTACGAATTCATATTTTTGCAAGCTACTGAAATATTGAAGGAGGTTGACCCCTCGAAGAGGCTTGCGATTTTGTGATATTGTGAGATTGTTCCATTTCTGCATTTAATTTATGCATAGTGTTATTAAATTATTTGATGTATTTGAGTTATTTTTCAGTATTTTATGTTAGTGTGCTTATTTTTAATAGTGATATCCTAACAAGTGGTATCAGAGCACTTCTCAGGGCCGAGTTCTGCTACAAATGAGACAATTTTTGCCTTCCATTCTGCTTGTTAGGTATAAATTTTCGTGTGTTCTTCGTTTCTATTTTTCCTTTATTAAAAAATCCAAAAAAAATACAATCAATTTTTTTGGGCCAAAAAACCAGAAAACACAAAAAAAAATAGTCTCTTTTTTAGTAGTTGTGTAGGTTAGAAACCCTATGCCGAGTTTTTTAAAATATCACGAAGGAGCTATCATTATTGGCTAAGATAGATAGCCCATAAAGCATCTAGTGAAGTGAGGGGTGATCAGGCTCTAATACCCAGGCCTTAGATATCACTCACACACAGACTTGAGCTCCCACGTATCTTCGGGTGTATTGGGAGACAATCTAGGTTTAAACAAAATTTTATCCATTAGAAAGCTTTTCGGCCTTTGGTATGAAACTAAATGGTGCGGGAAGTAGGATCGTTTTTATATTGAATCGCTTTTTGATTGTAAGGTAGAAAACCCACAATAGACTTAATTTATATATTTGTTCAATGATGCCTTATTATCATATGTGGATTGCATTTAAATACCTAGTCTAATAATTGTAAGAGTGAAGGGTTGTGACCCTAGAATATAATGAATAAATAATATAAGTAATTAGGACATGTTAGGAGGGTCCTAACATTCCACACCCCTTAAAGGAGCTTTGTCCTCAAAGCTAGAAAGTTGGAAATTGCTACTGGATATCTTGAAAATTTTCCCACGTTGCGTCTTCTAAAGGTAGACCTTTCCAATGGATTAAAACTTTCGTGATATCACGAGTACGAAGGTGACAAGAGCGACGATCCAAGATAGCTTCTGGCTTGACTAGAAGTACTCCATCATCGGAGAATTTAGGGAGAGTGGGTTGTGTCGTGATATGGGCTCCCACTATGAGCTTAAGGCAAGATACATGAAATACGGGGTGAAGTTTGGAAGAGGGAGGAAGCTCTAGTTTGTAAGCAACGGTCCCAATATGTTGGAGAACTTTATATGGCCCATAAAATTTGGGTGCTAACTTCTAAGAACATTTTTGTTTAAGAGAGGATTGACGATAAGGTTGGAGACGTAAGAAAACCATATCACCCTCATGGAAACTATGTTCGCTTCTATGTTGATCGACTTGCTACTTCATGCGATGTTGGGTGGTGTGTAGGTTCTCTTTTAGGATCCGTAGTATGTCATCTCTATTAGCAATTTTTGTTTCCATCGCATGGACTTTTGTAGTCCCTGGAATATAGGAAGTGAGGGATGGTGGTGTTTGACCATATAGTGCTTCATAAGGAGTCATTTTTATGGACGTATGGTATGAAGTGTTATACCACCATTCCGCTAGTGAAAGCTACTTCACCCAATGGAGTGGTTTATTAGAAACAAAACATCGAAGGTATGTTTCCAAGCATTTATTTACAACTTTTGTTTTGTCATCGGTTTGAGGATGGTAAGCGAAGCTCATACGAAGTTGAGTACCTTGTAATTTGAACAATTTCTTCCAAAATGTGCTAGTGAAATTTGGGTCGCGATCACTAACAATTGTCGAGGGCATACCATGTAATTTAAATATGTTATCTAGGAAGATGTGGGCTATAGTGCTAGCGGTATAAGGATGACCCACAAAAAAAAATGGGCATATTTAGATAAACGATCAACGACTACGAAAATGGTTGTTTTTCCTCCTGATTTTGGTAATCCTTCAATAAAGTCCATAGAAATATTTACCCATGTTTTGGTGGGTATAGGAAGAGGTTGAAGTAATCCTGGAATAGCGAGGGTATCCCCCTTTTGTCTTTGGCAAACTTCACATTCTTTTACAAAGTTTTTGATGTAATTTTTCATTCCTACCCAATAGAAGGAGGTAGTGGCTCTTTTATAGGTTTTTAAGAACCCTGAGTGGCCTATAGTGGGTGAGGTATGTAACTCATGAAGAAGTTTTTCACAATAAGTTGAATTGGGGGTGAGGACCATCCTCCCTTTGTATCTTAATATATTGTCCTTCCAAGTGTATGGAGTTTTGCTACTAGGATTATGTTGAAGTTGTTGAATTAAGGCATGGATAGTAGGATCATTTATCCATTCTTCATGCACCTCATCTACCCATTTAGGAATAAGGGAGGAAATAGCATGGACTTGAGGCATATCTTCAAATTTTCTAGAAAGTGCATCGGCTGCCATGTTGTCCTTTTCATTTTTATGTGTAATTTCATAATCATAGCCAAGAAGTTTAGTAACCCATTTTTGTTGTTCCGGGGTATTAGTCCTTTGTTCCAAAAAATACTTCAAGCTATGATGGTTAGTGCGTATAATGAAATTTTTTCCAATAAGGTAAGGCCTCCAATGTTGAATAGCATGGACAATCGCCAACATATATTTTTCATACGTATAGAGAGCTGAATTCTTAGGATAAAATGCTTTGCTTATAAAAGCTAGAGGCCTTTCATCCTGCATTAGTATGGCTCCCATTCCTATTCTTGAAGCGTCACTTTCAATGACGAACGGTTTAGAAAAGTTGGACATGGCTAGAACAGGGGTGGTACACATTGCAGTTTTCAAGGTGATAAAGGCCTCATCCACTTTAGACGACCATTTGAAAGCATTTTTCTTAAGTAATGTTGTTAGAGGAGCAGCGATTTTACTATAATTTTGGACAAATTTTCTATAATATCCCGTTAGTCCAAGAAACCCATGTAGAGCTTTTAAGGTTTTTGGAATAAGCCAATTTTTCACCTCCTCAATTTTGGAAGGATCTACCATAACTCCTTCCTTTGAGACAATATGCCCTAAGTATTCAATTTCTTGTTTTCCAAAGGAACACTTTGATCTTTTTGCATAAAGTTGATTTTCATCCAAGATTTGGAACGCTTGTCTAACATGGTCCAAATGTTCTTCCCATGTTTTGCTATAAATCAAAATGTCATCAAAGAAAACTAATATAAATTTACGAAGAAAAGGGTGAAATACCTTATTCATTAGACTTTGAAAGGTAGGAGCGTTGGTCAGGCCAAATGGCATCACCAAGAATTCGTAGTGCCCTTCGTGAGTGCGAAAGGCCGTCTTAGGAATATCCTTTTCATTGACTCATATTTGGTGGTAGCCTGACCGTAAGTCTAACTTGGAAAAATAAGTTGCCCCGTGGAGTTCATCTAATAGCTTGTCTATGACCGGAATAGGAAATTTATCTTTGATGGTCATTTTATCAAGCGCTCGAAAATCGACACATAAACGCCACGAGCCATCCTTTTTTCTAACTAAAATAATTGGAGAGGAGTAAGGGCTTTTGCTAGGTCTAATGACTCCTGCCTTAAGAAGCTCTTATACTAATTTCTCTATTTTGGTCTTTTGGAGGTATGGATAATGATAAGGTCTAATATTAGGAGGTTGATGCCCTAGAAATAGTGGAATAGTGTGATCGTGACTTCGTTGTGGAGGTAGGCCTTTTGGTTCATTGAATACCGCCTTATGGTGGTCTAAAATATTTTGTAACTCTGGTGTCTCGTATTATTTGTGACTAGGTTGAATTGAAAATAATTGGGTGACCATTTCTTTTTTTCCTTTTCGGATAATTTTCTCCATTCTATGAGAGCTGACGATTTGTGAAGGTCCTGATTTCAGGCCTTGGATAATATAGGTTTGGTTCTTTGTTGTGAATTTCATCCATAGTTCATCAAATTCCCATTGGACTACGCCCAAGGTTCGTAACCATTGTACGCCTAGTACAATGTCGCACCCACCTAGGGGTAGGACGTACATGTCGCCTTTCATGTTATAAACCCCCATAGTTAGTTTTATATTTCTGCATTTTCCTTTGCATGCAA
Organism: Wollemia nobilis; assembly: GCA_028583015.1. Classification (NCBI taxonomy): domain Eukaryota; kingdom Viridiplantae; phylum Streptophyta; class Pinopsida; order Araucariales; family Araucariaceae; genus Wollemia; species Wollemia nobilis. The sequence goes on from JAQPPZ010001808.1 coordinate 7,009,950, forward strand.
TTTTTTTGACGTTTCCAATCATCACTTCGAAGTTATTGCAAGGGTATATAAAAAAATTTGCTTGTTTAGCCACCTTTGGATCGATAAAATTGTGTGTGCTACCAAAATCTAGGAGCACGGTAAGGTTTTGTTTCTTAAAATACCCTTTTACTCGCATTGTTTGAGGGGCAGAAAATCCGGCAAGGGCATTGAAGGAAACCTTTGGTGCATTTTCTTCGTCACTTTCAAGTGTGTTGGATAATACCTCTACTTCGAGTTCAGGTTCCTCTTCAGTAGAATTCCCTTCCTCTGTGGCATCTAGAATATATAATTTCCATGAGGCACATTTATGATTTCTGTCAAATTTCTCATCACAATGGTAGCAAAGACCCTTAGCTTGTCTTTCCTTCATTTCCTCGAAACTCAGACACTTAATTGGTAGATCGGGGTTAATTTTGGGGGTTTTGTAGGAATTTTGGGTTCATCCATTTTGCATTGGTTTGGGGTTGGTATAAGTGTTTGATGGTTTCCCCCAAGTTGGTTTTGTGAACCAATTTCGTGCCTTGATTTTGTCCTCCGCTAATTTCGCCAAGCCGATGGTCTCTAACATGTTTTTAGGGTTATACATTTGCACCTCTATTCAAATTTCTTCTTTTAATCCATTGACAAAACATTCTTGAAATAATGCAGCGTCTAATCCGGATGTTCGATTAGCTAGCCTTTCAAATTCTGCTTGGTATTCGCTATCAAGTGGTTTGGCATAATTTAGTGAGGGCCCCTGTAAAGCTTTGAAACTTGCTAGGGACGAATCGCACTAATAGATTATGTGTAAATTTTGACCACGTTGGAGTGTCATTAGTTTTATCGAACCATTGGTACCATTGGATGGTGTCATTTTCCAAGTGGAAGGAGGCGATATGCACTTTTTGCATTTTTGAAATTTGATTTAGTGAGAAATATTGCTCTGCTCGGTAGATCCAGTTTGTAGGGTCTCCTCCTTCAAATTTTGGGAAGTCTAATTTGGTCGTCCATGGTAGAATGGAAGTTTGTGGACCTCCTAACATTGCTCGGTTTAATGACCTGTGGTTGGGTGAATTTGCATGTGTTATTGCCTGATTTTTACTGATGGCATCAAGTTTAACATCCATTGCAAATATTTTCTCGAAGAGTTCTCTTGTGGTATGGGTATTCTCCTCTATTTCCTGTTGAACTTCTTCAGCGAGCCTTTCATGTTTCTCATGAATGGAATCCAGTGATCGTCGTCCTTCAGCCATTGTGGTTGGTGTAGGTAACGATCAATATGACTTGGTATAGGTGAGCAAAAAAAATAAAAAAATAATTTTAATTTTTTTCCTTTGCGTTTCGGACGTCAAAAACCTTGATGCTGCGTTGAAGATTTTAGCTTTTTCAAAATAGCCACCGGTCACCATGCGAAAGGTCGAGCAATTTGGGTGTAAGACAACTTAATTCGTACCTTAGGAGAAGGTTTAATTTTCTACGAGGATTTTGACATGGATCCGTGAAGCGTGAATGTTGTTTGCGTCCTCGTGAATGTGGACTGGCTGAAATGTGCGGTGGGAAAAAATTTTAATGGTGAATTTACTCCTTGATCTAGCTCTAGTCTAGATGGTATGAAACTAAATGGTGCGGGAAGTAAGATTGTTTTTATATTGAATCGCTTTTTGATTGTAAGGTAGAAAACCCACAATAGAATTAATTTATATATTTGTTCGATGATGCCTTATTATCATATGTGGATTGCATTTAAATACCTAGTCTAATAGTTGTAAGAGTGAAGAGTTGTGACCCTAGAATATAATGAATAAATAATATAAGTAATTAGGACATGTTAGGAGGGTCCTAATAGCCTTGTATTATCCATAGTCCATGGGACACAGCATCCTGGATGATCACCCTCCCATACTGTCAGAGAGGCAGATAGTGTGCTCAAGGGTATGTGTGGAATCCTCCTTGGGTAGTGGCCTGAAATATTGGTCCGAGCACTATTGTTCGTCACTACAGTATAATAGAGGGCCTATGGGTATTACATACTCCCTTACTTAGCGTACCCTGGTTCTACAAAACATAACTTCCACCTACAAATCAACACCATCTTTGTTCTGTTATCCTGCATTCACAACCCCAAAAGTGAGCATACGGAGAAGGCATTCCTTATCATAGAAAACAAACTTGCATGCACCAACAATCAGGATAGATTTTGCAAGTGTCTGCAATAGCCCATGGTCAAAGACAGAATAGTCAAGATAGTGATAGAAATAGTCTGGTCAGTAATAGTGATAGTCAGGTCGATAGTAATAGCCCTCTATAACAGTCCAAAATTACAGACCTCCAGTTTCAAAAATAGTATTATCAGTGTCAGAGAATCCCCAAGGTTAGTAACAGGAACCGTGTTAGTAACCGTAGTACAAGTGATAGAGGAAGAGATAGGATAGTGACAGGGTGGTCAGGGGGTAGACTACAGGTCAGAGATAGTTGATCCTGAACCCCAACTTTTGAACCATAACTCCAAATCAGAAATTGACAACACCAGTAGACTCATCAAAACAATAATATAAAAAAAGTTTAGGGTGCCCAAAATTAGTGTTGTGGGGTATAGCTCATTGTGCCTATTTTTTCAAGCTGATCATTTTGATATACCACACCCAAGCACTTTTCTGGATGCCTTACTAAAAATAGTAACTCCTGAAACCCCACATCTATTTTTAGTAACTTAGTAAAAGAGGGCCCACAATGGCGAGGGGCACTCGTGGACAACACAAGGAGTTAGAACTTGCCACAATATTGGTCGACATGCAAAAATCCCTTGATTACTTGACCACTACAAACCTCACCATAAGAGAAGAGATTCAAGAGCTTCGAACGGATCATGATGCCACTAGAATCCGCTTGGCAGAACAACTTATAGAGGTGGAAACCAAATTGCAAGGTACTCTCACATCTGAACACCAAGCTGAAAACTCTGAACGAGGTCATCGAAGGGAAATAGAAGACCGAAGAAGGGAAACATAAACCACTCACTATGATCATGATCCGACCTTCAAAATGCCTAAATTGGACTTCCCTAAGTTCAGTGGAAAGGATGTCGATGGGTGGTTATGTCGGGTTGATCAATTCTTTAGACTCCACAATGTCCCTGTATATCATCGGGTTCAGATGGCTTCCTTCAACTTAGAATCTGATGCCTTACACTAGTTCCAATGGCTATGAGCCACTACCCCTGATCTATCTTGGGAGGACTTTGAGTCCCAATTACTCACCCGATTTGGCCCTAGTGACTATGAAGACTTTACAGGAGCATTGACAAAGTTGAAACAAACAACCATAGTTCATGATTACCAGACACAATTTGAGAAGTTGGCAAATAAAACCAAGGGCTTGAATGAGGGATTTTTTATGAGTTGTTTCATGAGTGGGTTGAAATATGATCTCCAGGCTGAAGTCAAGATGTTTAAACCCCAAACCATGATGGAGGCTATCAGTTTAGCCCGATTGGCCGAATCTAAACTCTCAGCTCAACGGTGGACACCATGATTTTCTCAAGCTCGACCTCCCTTTCCTCCTTGATTCCAAAATAATACTGATAATAAACCTCCTACTCCTAAGTGACTGACTATAGATGAAATGGATGTGCATCGCACCCAAGGGCTATGTTATAATTGTGATGAAAATTTTGTGAAGGGGCATAGATGTGCAAATAAGAGATTGTTCTTAATAGATGCAGAGGAACCCGATAGCAATGACCATAGTGATGAGGAGAGTGACACAACTGAAGCACCAACTCAATAGGAAGAGGAAACCCAAGAACCTCAAGCAAAAATTTTAGTCCATGCTCTTGTCGAGATTACCACTCCACAAACCATGAAAGTTGTGGGTTTTTTCAAAGGCCAACACCTTACTATTCTTATTGATTCAGGTAGTACACACAACTTTATTGATCCTCGAGTTGCTAAGTAGGCCAATTGCTATATACACACATGCAATTCATTTGAAGTCATGGTGGCAAATGGAGGCACTTTACCTTGTAAAGGTAAATGTCACAATGTTAAAATAAATATGGGGGATTATGAACTCAAGCAAGACATGTTTGCCCTCCAATTGGGAGGATGTGACATTGTGTTGGGATCTCAATGGTTGAGCACCTTGGGCACTATCTCCTGGAACTTTGTAGAACTATGGATGCAGTTTTCACAACATGGACAAACACACACCCTCCATGGTACCAAAATAGGCCCTTCCCAAATTATCAGTTCCAATCGTATGGAGAAATTGTTGAAAAAGTCATCCCATGGGGTCATTGCACAAATATTTTCAATTCAACCAAGCACTTCCATAGTGGATCAAATTCCAGCAGATTTGCAACTTGTTCTGACCAAGCACGATGGCATTTTTTAGAACCAACTACCCTATCGCCTCATCGCTCACATGACCATGCTATTCCACTACTACCAGGTAATGCACCACCCAACATCAGACCATATCGGTATCCTCATGCTCTCAAGTCTAAAATCAAGAAGATGGTACAAGAATTGCTCAAAGATGGTGTCATTCGACCTAATACCAGCCCTTACTCTTCTCCAGTTTTACTAGTTCGCAAGAAATATGGCTCATGGTGATTGTGTATAGACTACCATGAGCTCAAAAAAATTACCATCAAGGATAAATTCCCCATTCTGGTAGTGGATGAATTACATGGAGCTATGTACTTCTCCAAGTTAGACCTTCATTCTGGCTACCATCAAATCAAGCTCAAGGATGAGGATATTCCCAAAACTGCATTTCGTACTCATGAAGGTCACTATGAGTTCTTGGTAATGCCATTTGGTCTGACAAATGCTCCTTCCACATTTTAGAGCCTGATGAACAACATCTTTCACCCTCTCCTATGGAAGTTCATCCTAGTTTTCTTTGATGATATCTTGGTTTATAGCCGCTCATGGGAAGAACACCTTATCCATGTGGATCAGACATTACAATTGTTGGCACAACATCAACTTTTTGCTAAGTGGTCCAAGTGTTCCTTTGGTCTGACTGAAGTGGAGTATCTAGGACACATTATCTCCAAATATGGCATCAAGGTCGATCCCAAGAAGATTCAAGTAGTTCAAGACTGGCCAAAACCTCACACTCTCAAGGGACTTCGAGGATTCTTAGGGCTTACAGGTTACTACCACAAATTTATTCGTAATTATGGTAAAATAGCAGCCCCCTCACATCCATGTTAAAGAAGGACTCTTTTACTTGGATGGGGCCCGTTGACCAAGCCTTCCTCGAATTGAAGCATGCTATGACCACAACACCAGTTTTAGCCATGCCAAATTTTTCCAAGCCTTTCATCATTGAAAGTGATGCTTTCGATCGTGGCATCGGGGCAGTGTTGATGTAGGAAGGGAGACCCTTGGCTTTCACTAGTAAGGCACTCTCTGATCGTAACTTGGGAAAATCTACATATGCCAAGGAGATGTTGGCAATCTTACATGTCATAACCCATTGGTGACCATATCTCATTGGGTGTCATTTCTCCATTAAAATAGACCATCAGAGTCTCAAATACTTCTTGGAACAATGGGTTGCTACCCTAGAACAACAAAAATGGGTTTCTAAACTCATGGGATATGATTATGATATCACCTATAAGAAGGGCAAAGAGAATCTTGTGGTTGATGCTCTCTCTCACCAATTTGAGGCCCTCAGTATGTTATGTGCCATTTCCTCACCTGTTCCTCAATGGATAGATTCCTTACGATAGGAGGTACTTCAGGATGTAGACTTGCAAGCTTTGGTGGCCTCGCTCCATGATGATCCTACTTCATTCCTAGGCTACAATTGGGATGGCCATGACCTGTATTATCGCCAATGCCTTGTTCTTCCTCGCACGTCCCCACTCCATGAGATTTTCATGAAGGAACTACATACTGCTCCCTCTGTAGGCCATTCAAGATTTCTTAAAACATATGAACGCCTCAAGCGCACATTCTTCTAGAAAGGTATGAAATAGGACATCCATGATTTTGTAGCAGCTTGTGATACCTATCAATGGATGAAAGGTGAAACGGTACATTCTTTAGGTACTCTTCAACCCTTGCCCATTCTAGATCAGGTTTGGACTGATATTTCCATGGATTTTATAGAAGGGTTACCTAAATCTAGTGGTAAGTCTATTATTCTCATGGTAGTGGATCACCTTTCGAAGTATGCTCATTTTTGTTCCCTTGGCCATCCTTACACAACCTCCATCATTGCCCAAATATTTCTTGATTCTATTTTTTACCTTCATGGTATGCCCACCTCCATTGTGTCCGATCGAGACCCAACCTTCACTAGTCATTTCTGGCAAGAATTGTTTAAGTTGTAGGGAACTCAACTCAAAATGAGTTCAGCCTATCATCCACAAACGGATGGTCAAACTGAGATTGTCAACAAATGTTTGGAGACCTATCTTCGTTGCTTTGCATCAGATCATCCTACTCAATGGGTGAAGTGGCTTCCTTTGGCCGAATGGTGGTACAACACTTCCTATCATACAACAACCAAACTCACCCCTTTTGAGGCCATTTATGGGTGCCCTCCACTCATACCTTCTTCATACATCCCAAGAAGCTCCAAGGTCTAGGTAGTCGACACTACTCTCAGCCAACATACCGATGTTCTCCGCCAGCTAAAGTAGAATTTGGACATGGCCCAGAATTGGATGCGACAATAGGCTGACCAACATCATTCTGAGCATAGCTTTGATGTGGGTGATATGGTCTTCCTTCACTTGCAGCCGTACAAACAATCATCTCTACAACTCCATCGATGCCAAAAACTTGCTACAAAATACTATGGACCCTACCAAGTTCTTCAACGGATTGGTTCCACTGCTTACAAATTGGCTCTTCCACCCACCTCCAAGCTCCATCCTATTTTCCATGTTTCCTCTCTCAAAAAAGTTGTGGGCACACAGGTACAGGTTCAATCAGCATTACCAAAATTGGATGAAGAAGGGTCCATATTACTCGAACCTGAACAATTGTTGGATCATCGAACCCGCACTCTCTGCAATCGTACCATCACAAAAGTTCTTGTTCAGTGGTGCGGGCTCCAGCTAGAAGATGCTACATGGGAGTCTCTCCATCAGCTCCAGCACCAGTTCCCTCATTTTTAGCTTTGAGGACAAAGCTTTTCGAAGGGGAAGGACATGTTAGGATCCTATCCTAACGCCATTTTGTAATTCTCATTTACTTATGTAATGACCCACTCCCAACATGGGGGATCCCATTATAATATTATTTTGTAATACTTTGTAATGTATGTGGCAAGTAAGGTGCCTAGCCAAGTGGCGCCATCTCATGTAACCATTTTTATCAAGATTGTAACCGATGGTAGGTAGGAGATTCTAGCTCGAGTGGCATTTTGCATGTAAGCCAACTCTTGAGCCTTTAGGTAGGGTTGCATGAAGTTTTTCTTTAAAATATATGAAGCCATGTACGAATTCATCTTTTTGCAAGCTAATGAAATATTGAAGGAGGTTGCCCCCTCGAAGAGGCCTACGATTCTATGTTATTGTGAGATTGTTCCATTTTTGCATTTAATTTTTGCATAGTGTTATTGAGTTATTTGATGTATTTGAGTTATTTTTCAGTATTTTGTGTGAGTGTGCTTATTTTTAATAGTGAGATCCTAACAAAATGAAAAGTATATTTGGTATATTGATTCTGGTGCAAGTCATCACATGATAAGAAATCTACAATGATTTGATTGTCTTGAAATCACTACCAATTACAGGTTGAAAATTGTAGATGGAAAATTCTAGGACATACATGGATATGGGTGTGTAACACCTAGTAAATCATTTCCAAGTTTTCTACTACATAATATAATGTATGTTCCTGGATTATCATCTAAGCTTATTTCAATAGAAAATTTAGTAAAGAGCAAAAGGATAATTGATTTTAGACACATAAATGGAGTTAATATGTGCCACATCATAAATCATTATGAAATTGAATCCACTGGATCAATCCATAGAAACATATATGCTCTGGATTTTATCAAAACTTTACAAGATATTGTTGTGTTTAAAAATAATACTAGTGCATTTCTTGAGAAATAGATTGGTGAGAGTGAAGAACCTATATATCATAAAAATAGAAGAAGAAATAGAAGGTTCAAAATTAAAATAATGAGAGGACAACAAAACCATACACTACTTTTTCATCTATAAACAAAAAATAAGAAGAAGAACCATAACAAGATACTCATCCAATTTTAGATGAAGAAGATAATGAAGGAAGCAAGAGAGAAGAGCATAAATTCCAGAACCAAGACAAAGATCCATATTTAAGACTAAAGTATTCAATACACAAATAATGTAATACATGGGGGGTGTTAGAGTATATTACATTATTGGGTACATGCTAATGTACCACCTTGGGTACACTACTAGAATAAGAGTTTACCTTAGAGTAAATTTATGTAGTTACTTCAGCATGTAATAAGTGCACGTGTTAGAATGTGCAATGATGTAAATTTGCATGTAGTCCACATGTACATGAGTCATAGGATAGATTCAAAGGTAGATTAAGGTCCAAGGAACTTATATTCCTATCTATAGGCCTTATAGTGAGTGAAACCAAAGAGGAGAGAACATAGAGAGTGTATTGTATAGATTGGTAGTGTGGTACAATGTAGCTCTTCAAAAATATTTTATGGATCGCTCATGTCCTCCATTATACTGCATTGTACTATTTTCGTATGCTTTCATTAATGACATATTTTGAGTTATTGCAAAAGTTTCTCTTATCATTTTCTTGCATATTATAGTGCCATTATCATATAGATATCTTATATTGCTTAGATTACATCTTGTGGTTGCATTTCCTATATCATTTACTCATAAAAATCTTATATATATATTATATTTGATCCAAACATTGGGACCTATGATAAATCTGGCTAAAAATCCAGCAATAAGGTTAACTAAGGGGCTCTACCCCATATCCTAAAGAGCCATGGGATTCATGTATGTGGGGAAACGTTGTGAATATTATTACAAAATTTGGTAATAATAGATGTTTTTTTATTTATATGTTGGTCTAAGAAGAGGAATGAGAAATGTGCCATGAAGGCTCTCCTCATGATGCTTCCCACTCTTATCTTTCATCACCTCAAGGATAGACATAATTTGTAAGCATTGAGTCTAGAGTTTGATGGATTGATTGAAGAAATACTACATTTCTTCTAAGATATTCTTTGACTAATATTAACCTTAATCTAGCCCTAATTCAAAATGTAATGTAATAAGGCATACAACTAAAATGATTTTGAATTTAAAGATAAAGCAGAGATGATTTCTATTTTAAAGGCAAGGATACGAGAGATATACAACAAACAATTCCTAGATGTAGCTATATGTAATTTTTATTTAACGATGACAATATTAATGATTTATTTGGTCCCCTAAATTATTATTTTTGGTATTTATAAAAAAGGTGGTTGAAGGACCCCGACCCTTTACAAAGAGCTTGAAATATGTACAGGAAAAAAATAAGATAAGATCAGATAAATGCAAGATAGCCCTATCTTAGTAAAAAAAACAAACCTGGGCTAAACCTATTGATGGAGAAGCTAAAATTATATCCCCCCAACTATCCTTCTATTTGAAAAGTCTTATGCAGTGCTCAATGCTTTAAATAATTGATAAAGAAACCGCTGACAACAATGTAATTTAGTGTGCTCAAATCCTTCATCATATGATCCCAATAATTATTTTACTTTGTTATGCCCTATTTATTTGATAGCTTCATTATAAATTCTTATAATCTCTTCCAATTCCATGGGTTCGTATGACCAGACCTTAAAATTCTTAGATCTAACTGCCATATTTTCCATTTTATCGATAATTTGTTTCCCTCTCTATAAATATGTTTAACCTGACTTTCTTCTAGGTTTTCCAAAATAGTCCTCGCATCTATAATTATTTGGAAAATGCTAAAATTATTCAACTCTCCTTTTTGAAGGTAAGTTATAATATTCTTGAAATCCCCTTGAGATCAATTCTCCTAAAATCCAAATTCATCGCAATTCATAGGCCTCTAAGCATCGCCCTTGCTTCAACTTGGTGATTCGTGGTAATTTCTAGATCCTCAGCATATGCAACCACTACCTAACCTATATTATTCTTGATGAGTCCCCCACCACTAGCATGACCCAATTTGCTTTTTGCAGCCCCATCGAAGTTAATTTTTACCTAGTCTTTGTGAGGACGTTCCCATCTAGTATCTAGTCTCACCTTATTGATTTTTTTCATATTTAAGATATCTTTTTCTCTAGAGAGGATCATTGCAAAAAATTTCTAACCAACAATGTTTTTAATACAATCCTCCAAGGGGATTGTTTTTATCTTGGCATAAACCCCAATTACTCATCTTTTTTTTTTTTTACACTCATCTGTTTATTTCCAACCAAATCCCCCAACAAATATGTGGAATGCATTTTTACCCAAAAATACTGCTTCCTAAGTGTGACTATTTCCAAATATTTATTAGATAATCTGGAATAACCCAAGAAATATTAACTTCTCTCAATAACATATTTAGGATATCACAAAAAAAATTACAAGTTCCAAACAGGTGGTCCATGCACTCATCCTCTTTGTTACACAACACACAAACAGTTGGAACCACAATTCCTCTTTTGAACATATTATATTTCATGAGGATCTTATTAAGAATGGCAGTACAAAAAATATAGTAACCCTAGGGATGATGTTTATCTTCCAAATTATTTTAAGCTCAGGTTTCTCTGAGGTTACTTTGCCCAAGACTCTATATCTATCCTTCACCAAGTACCAGCCTTGATGGTTTCTTTCCCAAATTATTTGATCCTCCTCTGAACCTCTACCTAAATAATAACTCCTTAAAATATTTTGTAGATCTTTACACCCCAAGCCTTGTATATCTTCTTGCAAGATTTTCCACTCCTAAAAATTACCCACCCATTGAATGTAACCATTAATTTTTCTTACCATAGGTTCTGGTTAAATTTTCTTTAATATCTTTGAACTTTATGTAGTTTGCTAAAGGCTTCTCTTGAGTCCAAGGATCTTTCCAAAAGTCAAATTTGTCCCCCCTGCCTACTCTCCATATTTAGACCTTGCCATAGAGCTTTCCTACTGTTGATAATATTTTACCAAAAAATATACTTACATGGAGGATTAAAAAACTGATAAAGTGGTTTTTGCCCTCCAAGTATTTGTTTTGGATAATGCTAGCCCATTTCCTTGATGCTCTAGTGCAAATCCTCAAACCATGTTTGGATAGAAGGGATCTATTTAGATCTCTCAACTTCCTCAATCCAATGCCCCCATTTTGTAAAGGTTGGTAGTAGGTATCCCATGCTACCAAATGTATATGTTTTTTGCATTCAGTGCCATCCCATAAGAATTTATTTTGTAGTCTTTCTAAATTTTCTTCCACTTTCTTTGACATCCTTAGGAAAGACATGAAATAAATAGGGAGTCTTTGAAGTGTGTGTTTAATAAGCTTGTGACTTTGAACATTGATAAAATTTTCAACTATTGATGAATATATCAATCATTTCAAGAAACAATACGAAGACATTCTCATTTTTAGAAGAGTTATCAATGAAAAATTTAGAAGTTGATATCATCAATTAAATGTTCAATAGTGCTTTTATTGATTATGGATTAAGAATATTGAATACACAATAAAATAAGGGAGATATTGATGTTTCTATCTTATTTTCCCAAGGTGAGGATGACCATGAAGATGAGACCTAATAGGTGCATGTATATGTTCATTCAATATATTGGACATCCACAACTTCCAAAGAATGAATTGAATATATAGAGGAACCCAACACATGACTAAGCATTGTTGTCTCTTGCATGATTATAGTGGACAACATTCTATAGAATGGGTGATTATTGATGATGACTACTATTTATATGTATTCAAATATATTGAAGTGATAGTTTATTTCTCCATATTTGAATAAGTTTCTCATGATTAAGTTGTGGGAACCAATCTTCTTTGTATTTATTGCATCACCCCAAAAAATGAGAAGGTTGAATTTTTATTTGGTTGATATGTGATTAAGTACATTTATTATAGCTTTAAGATAGTTGCCTTAGGATATTATGAAAATTTGGATCAAATAAACAAGATTGGTGATCACCCTTATTCTTCTTCTTCTTCTTCTTCTTCTTCTTCTCCTCCTTCTTCTTCTCCTTCTTCTTCTTCCTCAAAGAAAAAATATTTTATTATTATGGTGGAATGGGCATATGATGCTAGAAATAAATTACACCATAGGCTTGGATACATTAGCTATGGATCCTTTAGGTATATAAGTCAACATTAATTGTTTTTTGTCTTCTTCTTATATATCCCCTTAGTGGTGTTTGTGAAGGGTGTATCTTAGGAAGCATCATTGAGAGTCCTTATATAAAGGGATAACTAATCATGATACATAGCCCTTAGAGCTTATTTATACTGATATTTTTCCATGATGCCTCCATTTGTATCCAAGACTAAATACTTTCTCATATTTATTGATAATTTTTTCAAGTATGATTAGTTGTACACCATTCACCTCAAAGATAAAACCTTTGGTAATTTCAAGTACTTCAAGGATCTTGTGGAGAATTATTTTGAGAAGAATACCAAGTTTTGAGAACTAATGGAGGATATGACTATGTTATTAATATGTTTGATGATGTTTTAGCTCTTCATTGTATTTATTTTTAAAGGATTATTCAATTTACCTTATATCAAAATGGGGTGGTAAACTTAAATAATAGATTTATCATGGGGTAATGAGCGGATTGCATCCCACTTACCTCATAGTTCATTTTATGCCAGAATACAATTTCATAGGATCAAGGCTATAATGATAACATCAATGATTTAAAAGTGTGAAATGGCACCTAGGTTTTCCTTGCCAATTTTTAGAGTGTCTTGGGAGATTTTAATCGTAGCCATCCATAATGAGGATCAACAATTGAGAACTTGCTAACACTGATAAGGTATTTAAAATTATTTTCTTACCGGACCAGAGCACAGTTAGTTGGAGAGAAGGAAGATGAAGCATCAAGGATTTTCAAGAAATAAGAACCATATGTAGTTGTAGATATACGGAAAAGCCGAGATTCCAATAATGATCGATGGATGAGATGCAATTTCCAACTATCAGAAATCCAACTGCCACCAAAAAACCAACAAGTTGCAGAGGTATGCTGCCATGGCAAATTTCTCACAGTAGATTTCCTAGAGCTCCATGGCCAATAAGATGATGTTAGCAAACTCTCTATTGAGATGTAAATATACAATATTTGTAGTGTATCCTAAAAGTATTCTTTCATTTACAAACTATAAATAGATGACAAACCCTCATTTTTTAAGTTCGGCTCTAGTGTGTTTGCTTGCCCTATTGTAAATATTCTTGTGAGCTAATGGAAGGAGCATTATTTGATTGTTCGACTCAAATTTGTCATCTTCATTATTTTGTGCAAGAGGTTCGAATTCTTGAGTTGCATTTCTGTTAATACTTGAATGGTTAGTTCATTCCAACTTTTGGATTACTAGTTGTGAGAGTAGTTGAAATTTTTTCTTGATTAGATCTATATTGTTAGGAAGTTTATTTATGTAAAATCTAACTATTGGTCTATTCTGCTATTTGGATTATCAATATTAGATTTTGGAATTGCTTTTTGCAATATATCTATGTTTATGCTTTAATGTGTGAAGGTTTCATTAATTTGGGTAATGTTAATCTTGAGTGATGGGACACTAGAAATAGCTTGTGGGAGCCTTTAGTTATAGTTTTCTATGTTGTTAGCCTATCCGACCACTATTTTTTATAATATTTCTAACCCTAAAATTTTTCTAAATCCTTATCTCAAAACCTTATTTGAGCTTTAATTGTGTCAACACCATTTTTAAATTGACAAGGAACTAGCCTACTCTAGAGGTTGGGTTGAAGTTTCCTTTGGTCCATCCAATGTTGAGTGTCAAGCTGCGACTATCGAGTGCATGCCTGGACAGAAAATTGGAAGATAGAAAGTCATAGTGTCAAGTAAAGCTTGATGACAATTCGGTGCCCAACAGTTTTTGGCATGCCCGATGGGACCAATTCATAAGGAACACGAAAACCCATAATATGAGTTATTATTTTATATCTACCCAAAGGAATCAAGATTTGGTGAATTGTCTTGACCTTGTTAAGAAGAGAGTAGAAAATTCACCTGGTGACTCCCTGGCCTTTAAACCCAAAAAATAATTACTCCTTGTAGACCAGTATCCTTTCATGTATACCGGGTATTTCAAAAGGAATAACCCTAACTCTTATTTTCATTGTGATCTACCTTATATAGGGTCTACTGTTATTAGAAGCTTGAATCAAGATTTCCTCAGAAGAAAAGCTTCCTAAGTAAATTCTTGCAGTTAATTCATCAACTCTCGCAGTAGGACCTACAACTGGAAATATGGCTAGAAATACAGCAGCAAATTAGGGAAATGTACCCCCAAATCAGCCATTATAGAAATACCCCAGTTGGAATACAGTTGGCCCCCTTAGATTAGCCCATATGAATGCCATTCCCTAGGTTGTATATAAGGTTATTCCTACTTATGATGGATCTAGAAATACAACATATGAGCACTATCAGGACATTTTGAATCTGGCAGCAATCGACAACATAAAGAAGGAAGATTTCATTGTGATAATCCTAGACCTATCCTTCAGAGAAAATATTTTGCATTGGTTTAGGATTCTTGAGGATAACACCATCACCTCATGGGAAGAATTGGCTGAGCCATTTGTGTAAGAATCTAATGAATCTTCTGATCCTTTCTCCTTGCTTAATCAGTTTATATCCATGCAGAAATATCAGCAAGAGACTGTCTCAAATTTCAATTTGAGATTTAGAAGAGTATGGAAGAGAATTCCCCCTCCTATTAGACCAGTTAAATTATTGGTTTATATGTATTATATTAGAGCTCTTGGATCAGATCTAGGCTTGCAAACCCAACAATCTAGAGTGGAAACCTTTTCTCAAGTTTATAATGTAGAATTTCATACAGAGAATATCCTAGTTAATGTGGGGAGGTTACCTCCCAAAGCTTCGCTACCTTATATTTTAGAAATCACTAATGTTCAAGGCCAAATTACAAGCTCGTCTTACATGGATCCCCTTTTCTTATCATCCCCATCTCCTTAAATGAATCTCATTCCTCAAATGAAAACACCCTCTATTGTAGTTCCTTTCCTTCCCCTTCCTTCTTAGATCTCTCAAGAATTTTCTACCATCCTTGATATACAAAATACTCTGAAAACTCTGAGAAACAAGATGAATTCTATGGAGAAGAGAGAAATGGAAATATCTCAACAGAGGATATTTCCATATGTGAATAAATATCAAAGACTTGGTCCTAGTAATAGTACTAGAGTGAGAGTGAATGCAACATATGAAGACCCTGAGTGTTCTTCAGAGATAAGTCTAGTGAATGTCTGGTGTTTGGTGTGTAATGATCCACATGATTCATAATATTGTGTTATGTACCAACACCATGTCCAGTAAGCTATGGATCAAGCTAAGGGGAATCAAAAGGGAAAAAGAGAAAATTGGTTGGAAAAGTCTGGATGAGGATGGCTCATGGTCTATTAAACCATGTCGGGAAGAAAACACTACAAGTAGATCCATAGAAGATGGGTTATTTCTAGATCCCCTATCAGAAGAAGAGTGTTCCACCTCCATAAAGTAGTGATATTTTCCTTATTCCTCAATCCAAAGGAAAAGATAAAACATAGTCTCCCCAAGAGATTTGAGAAAGAAACTGAAGGAGACCTAATGAAGTCTAAAGATGAGGCTCAAGAGAGACTTAGATTCCCTTCTATTACCAAAATACAAAGAATAGAAGCCACTCAACAATATAAGAGAAAATATGGTGAGCTAGAAAGAAGGCCTAAGAGGACCACCTTAGCTAAGTCTGAATACAATATTGTGGAAGAGATGAAGAAGATACCATCAAAGGCTAGTTTATATGATACCCTTTTCATTCTTGTCCAGATAGACTTGCTTAAAGCTTCTCTCAACAAGTATCCAAAAGATAGGTAGGCCACCACAATCCTTAGTATACCCTTAAAAAAGAAAGAAATATCTCATGTTATTTTGAAGAATAAACCCCCTTCTTTATATATCTCTCTAAGGATGGAAGTTTGGATAGTCCAAAATTGTATGATTGACTTAGGAGAATCAACTACAATTATGCCTAAAGCAATCTATGAGGATATGGGTATGGAGTATACCCAATCCTGCCCTGGAGTACTACAATTATATGGAACACCTGTAAAGATAGTGGGAGTACTCAAATATGTCTTAATGAGGATGCATAGAGCAACTGAGGTAAATATAGTACAAGAAATAGTAGTGGTGGATCTAGAGCCTTATTTTGGTTTATGTCTTTCAAGTGAGTCCACAACAAAGTTGGGTGGATGCATTTATATGAACTATTCCAACATAGTTATTCCCTTTAAAGGAAAGAGGATAAGGATAACACCCAAAAAGCATGTATCTTATCACATAGAGAAAATTGAGGAGGACATGTGCAACCTCACTCTTCTTGAAGAATTTTAAATTGTGGATAAATTTGAGGAACTAGAAATTGAAGATGAGCTACCTTTTAGAGAGGATTACAGTCTGTTTGGGATAGATATGGGCACATACAATATTTCTATAGAATCAAAGAAGAAAATTCCTGCTATATCTAATTAGTCTTTGAGAGAGAAAGAGATATAGACCATGCACTTTGATTGTGCTAGATGCAAAAATGGTGGTGGTTCTGGTGTGGTACTACAATCCCAATCAGAAGGGACAAAGAGTTTTGCCTACAGACTAACATGGTCATGCACCAATAATGCTACAGAGTATGAGGCTCTATACCTTGGAATAGTGCAAGAAAAAAATATGGGCATTAAGATCCTAAACATATATGGAAACTCTAAATTGATAGTCAACCATTAGGTAAGAGAAAGGTGTAGTAGTAAGCACCATTACCTAAAAGCATATAGAAATAGGGTATGGGATCTGATGGAATCCTTTGATGCCCTAAATATAAATTTTATTCCCAAAGAAAATAACACTTTGGTAGACTCCTTAGAAACAAGTGGAGCTAACTTCAACCCTTATGCGGACATTGGAGTTAAGAAAGACAAGGGAATCAAAATAATTTTCAGGCCTACAGTGCCATATAAGTAGATTTTCTGGAAGGTCTTTGAAAGTGATGAATAGATCATTGATTTTTTGGTAAGATAAGCCTACCTCTCCACTATCTCAAGAGGAAAATCCAAAGTAAATTGATCAATAGGATGTTATTCAACTTATAAAAAATCACATACCTAGAGGGTTGGTCACCCTAGAGAGAATGTTTGACAATGAAGATAGGAGAAGGATCAGATCCATGGAATTCAATGATAAAATATATAAAGAAGTTGAAATAGAAAAAGAAAAGAGGCTCAAGGTTGGAATCTAGTGTTCCCTAGAAGAAGAGGAGTGCATTAAAGCTTTATGCATAGAGTACCAAGACATTGTGGTTTGGTCATATGTAGACCTCAAGGTATATGACAAAAAGGTTATCCAACATACCATTGAGCTAGAGCCTAATGCAAAGCCATTTAGGCAGAAGCAAATGCCTATAAATCCAAGGATCAAATCCATAATGAGAGAAGAACTCTTAAAGTTATTGAAGGCTAAGATCATCTATCCAATTAAACATTCAACCTAGGTAGCCAACTTGGTACCTGTGAGAAAAAAGAATGGCGATATTCATTTGTGTGTAGATTTTAAAAATCTTAACCAAGCATCTCTTAAGGATCACTACCCCCTTCCATATATTTATCAAATATTACAGATAGTGGTAGGGGCAGAGAGGTTCTCATTATTGGATGGCTTCTCTGGATACAACCAAATCTGGGTGAAGAATGAAGATTAATATAAAACAACATTCACCACAAAATGGGGCACATTTGCCTACCATAGAATACCTTTTGGGTTGTCCAATGTGGGAGCCACATTTTAGAGAGTCATGGATTATGCCTTTGGGGAGATTATTAATAAGGTCATTCTAATCTATTTAGATGACATGATTATTTTCTCCCATAACAAGCATGACCACTTAGCACACCTTGAACAATTTTTTCAAAAGTGCAAAGAATTTGACATCTCCCTCAATCCTAAGAAATCATTTTTTGCATTACACAAGGGAAATTTTCTAGGTCATGTGGTCTCAAAAGAAGGTATGGCCATAGATCCAGATAGAATAAAATTCATTCTTACTCTTCCACTACCTGTAAACAAGAAATCCTTGTAGTCCTTCTTTGGTCAAATAAAATTTGTCAAGAAATTCATCTCTAACTTTGCTTAGAAGGTAAGGTCTATATCAGAACTACTAAAGAAAGATGCAGATTTTAAATGGATTGAGGTAAGAAAGCAAGCATTTGAAATTATAAAGCACTCCATTTCTATAGCTCTAGTGCTAGTAAATCCTGATTTCAACAAATATTTCATCCTTTATGCTTATGGAGTTGATTAAATCTATGCATCAGTGCTCACCCAAAATAATGATCAAAGTGAGGAACATCCCATATTATTCTGGATTCAGACTCTCCATGAATACCAGGTCAAGTATAATTTTAATAAGAAACAAGTATTTGCAGTGATGAAATCATTGAATAAATTTAGGTAATACTTAGTTCAAAGCAAGACCCTAGTTTATGTTGTTCACCCGAATGTGAGAAGTTTTATTCTACAAGGAGAACTAGGGGATAAAAGAGCTAGATGGATTACTAAAATCCAAGAGTATGATGTGGAAAACACCCCCAAGTGGGAAGAAGGGGGTCTTGGGGCCCGGGTTGTTGGCAATTTTGGGTTTGAGATCCTAGCTTCTTGTCTATGAGTTGTCATTGATGTCAAAAGGAACTGGCATTAATGTCAAGAGGATTTATTGGCTTCAAAGGTTGAAGATTCCAAAGAATATTTTCTAGAAGATTTCGGAGAGATTCCATGTGGCAGATGAAAAGGTTTTTATCAAAACCATGGCAGGTTTAAGGGTTTTTATTAAAACCAGGTGGATGCATTAAGGGTTTTTCTCAAAACCACTCTCAACTTAATGCAAAGGCTGGAGACACTTATTAATTAAATAACTTAATTAAT
The DNA here is from genome assembly GCA_028583015.1 of Wollemia nobilis. Classification (NCBI taxonomy): domain Eukaryota; kingdom Viridiplantae; phylum Streptophyta; class Pinopsida; order Araucariales; family Araucariaceae; genus Wollemia; species Wollemia nobilis. The sequence continues at coordinate 7,029,157 of JAQPPZ010001808.1, forward strand.
AAAACCTTTTTAAGGTTTTTTAATTAATTATTTATTTGATTTAGTGATTAAATTATTTTAATAATTTAATGGGTTCTCCACCTAAGGTCTAAGGTCTAAAAGACCTTTGATTATTTTTTAAATAATCAAAAGGGTTTCATAAACCCTAAAGTTGTTTCGAAGGCGCCAAAATAATATTAATTCGAAAAGTTCGAATTATCCTCCCACCGACGTCGTGCATAGCATGGAAGTTTGGCTATATAAGCCATAACCTATAGTCCAAAGCAATGGTGTGAAAGAAATTCGAATTGCGCAAAAGTTGGGAAGTAAAAGCTACGGCTATCATTTTTTTCGCCACGTTTATCCACCGCCAAAGGGTTAAGGAGAAGGAGACTCTTGCTAGCCTTCAAGCTAGCACCGTTGGCCTAGTGGCAACGACTGTTCTGCGAAGGCGCTTGAAGGGAGGTCAAGCGTTCGACTCCCGCCGTGGAGTGTGAGAAGAGTTTTTGCGCTCCGATTTTTTTCAGAGGCACTGTTGACCCACGATTTTTGAAAGCATTTTTTTTGGTAAGGTTTTTTAAATAAAATCTGCATTTTGTTAAAGAAGAAGTGGTTGGGCAGATTTATTTAAAATTATTTTTAAGGTTAAATGCTTCTTTGGAGATATAAGGTTGATAGTGTGTGGTTGAGATTTTTGGCTTGATTGTTGAGTGAGATTTGCTTAGAAGCTATTATTCCTTGAGCATGGTTTAATTAATTTGGAGAAATAAGGTGTAAAAGGATATATTGTTTGTATGCTTTATATTTTTTGGTAGTTGACTTCTAAGGATTGGAGTCATAAGGTGTTTTATGGAATAAATATTTTTGTGGTTACTTTTATGATCTAACCCTAACTTGGTGGCAAAGTTGAGGGTGGTGTTGGTAACAAAGTTGAAGAACTATTCTCTTCTTCCTCAAACAAAGGTATGGGCAACTTCTTCCATGTATATTGTTGATGGTGTATTTTCTGAAATTGAGTTTGGAGTGAAAAGGTTGTCTACTAGGTATTCTTGTTGGTGTAAATCCCATTTTCTGGATATTGAAGATTGTTTATGCATTAAAATCATTGATGAGTTTTTTGGGTGAATGCATAATTCTGGTTGAGGAAGAGGAAGCATTTTTGCACTAGGGTTTATGTTAGTAAGTCTTGCTACTTGCATTGAGATGGTGAAACCCTTAGTTGGCTGTTTTGAGATTGATGGTTGAGTTGCTTCCATAGAGGTTGTTTTGATCAAGTTAATGCTTTACTTGATACATGATTTGGGCTTACTCCATTGAGATTGATTTGAGCAAGTTATTCTTTGCATTGGTGATTTATGTTGGTGGCTGTTTTGTTCAAATATCTTTGGAGGGAAAAGGATGTCTACTAGTTTCCTTTTCATGTAGTGATTGGTTGAATGCTTCAAGGTTAATGTTGAGTTGAATGATGTTGGTTAAACCTTGTCTATAAGCATTGTTGTTAAAGCCCTAATTGGTTGAGAAAAGATATTGGTTGTGGAAAGAACATGAGTATCATTGTTATATGAGATATTGCATGGTTGGCAATTGTTGGGTTGTGTTTCATGTTCTTGAGAAAAGCATACTACATCTATCTTATTCTTTTGAGATTGAGATTGAGTTGAGATTGAGATTGGGAGTTAAGTATAGAACATATTGAGTCTCTAACAATTCTCTTTATGTTTCTATGAGATTTGAGATTGAGATTGGGAGTTAAGTATAGAACATATTGAGTCTCTAACAATTCTCTTTATGCTTCTATGAGGTTGATGAATCACATTGGGTCTCTAACAATTCTCTTTGTGGGTTCATGCTAAGCAAGTTTTTCTTGATGAACTTGTGAGCTGATTTGGACAGGTTCTAGTGAAGACTTGTGAGCTGATTTGGACAGGTTCTAGTGAGGACTTGTGAGCTGATTTGGACAGGTTCTAGTGAGGACTTGTGAGCTGATTTGGACAAGTTCTAGGGAGGACTTGTGAGCTGATTTGGACAGGTCCTAGCAGAGGACTTGAGGACAGAGTTGAAGTGGTTCTTTGAGAAGAACCTGAGGATAGTTTTGACAAGTCTTTGAGAAGGCTTGTGTGCAGCAGAGATTGATTTGTTCAAGCTTTATGAGTTGAGCTTGGGACAGATCTGACAGAGTGAGGAAGACTTGTGCTGGACCGACTGACTATGTTTAGTACAAGTTGATGAGTTGTTGTGGAGGTGATCAGTGAGGACAGAGGTCTCTTGAGGCTGAGCATTGAGGACAGGAGGTCTTCTATGGAAAGGAGTTCCACGTGCTAGCGGAATAAGAGGTAGGTGATCTTCCTGAAGTATCATTTCCAGAGTTGAGGGGAAGGATTCTCCTTTGGGCAGGAGGCTCATAAATTCATGAGGAGGGGAAGGATTCTCCTTTGGGTAGGAGGCTCATAAATTCATGAGGAGGGGAAGGATTCTCCTTTGGGCAGAGGCTCATAAATACTTGAGTAGGGGAAGGTTTCTCCTTTGGGCTGAGGCTCATAAACATTGTAATTGGGAAGGATTCCCAAAGAACTTTGAGAAAGCTTTTTAGAGAAAAGTTTTGTGGATGTAGCCCATGTTGGGTGAACCACGTTAAAATTGGTGTCTCATTGTGTGTTGCTTTATGCATTGCTTTGATATTGCTATTGGTTCATTGCTTTGCGAAGTTGAAGTTAAATAGAGAAAGTAAAAAGAGGTCTTATACTGTTCACCCCCCTCTCAGTATAAGCTTGTGTTCTTCAATTGGTATCAGAGCGGGTTCCTTCAAAAATTTTAACAACTTGAAGGAAAATATTGTAAAGAACACAATGGAATCTACAAGTGGTAATGCAACACCTATTCTTGATGGGGCAGATTTTGGGCTTTGGAGTGCTAGGATGAAGGTTCATCTTATGGCTCTTGGAAATGAAGTTTGGGAAGTGATTGAGGATGAGTATACCATTCCTGAGCATGGTCCTTCTACTAAGGAAGAGAGGCTCCTACATCATAGCAATTCAAAGGCAATGAATGCAATCCCGAAGGGTTTACAGAAGGCAGATCTTACCAAGGTGATTCACTGCAAGACAACTAGTGAAATGTGGAAACAATTGAAGGTGGTTCATACAGGTGATGCAAATGTCCGAAAGGCCAAGTTGAGACACTTCAAAGGTATGTTTGAACAACTCAAGATGAATGATGAAGAAAATATTAGTGACTATATGCTTCGTATGGATGAGATTGTTAACTCTATGAAGGAACTAGGTCTTGAGCTTGCTGAAAATGATATTTGTGATAAGATTTTGAGGTCTCTTCCAAATAGATTTAGTGAAAATATTTCTGCTATTGAGGAAGCTAAGGATTTGGATAAGTTGAAAAAGGATGAGCTTCATAGTATACTTGCAACATTTGAGTTGAGAACTCAAGTGAAGGTTGATGTTAAGAAGGAGGCAACTTTCAAGGCTACCAAGAAATCCAAGGGTAAAGAGCTTCAAGATAGTGATGAGTCTTCTAGTGATGAAGAGGCATATTACAGCAAGAAGGGCAAGTTCTCAAGAAAGCACAAAGGTATGAAATATGTCAAGTGTTTCAATTGTGGAAAGTTTGGTCATTATGCTACTAACTCGTATCGCTGCCAAGGATGAAAGTGATGAAGATAAACAGGATTATAAGAGCAAGGATTCTGAAAGGCACAGGCATCAAAGGAAGAATAAAGATGAGCAAAGCAATCAAGGAAAGAGGTACTCTCACAAACACAAGAAAAGTTTCTACCTAGACAAGGCAAGTAAGTGTTCTAGTAGTGATAGTGAAAGTTCTTCAAGTGATGTTGGAAATGAGATGTTGTTCCTAACAGGAAAAGAAGAAGAAAAGAAACATAGATTTGTCCTTATGAAATGTTTTAGATGTGGAAATTTTGGACATCTTGAGGATGATTGCACAAATGATGGATTGATTTCTAGTTATACTATGTATGAGGATGCTTCAGAAAATTGTAAGGAAGATCTTTGTATGGCTTTAGAAAAGGGTAGCACCTCTAGTGATAAGAAATCTGAAAAAGTCATTGATGTTTCAAAAGGCAAACAAATAGAGGAAGTTATAGAGGATGGTGAAGTAGATCTTGAAGCTGAACTTGTTAGTGCTCTTAGTGCTTTGAAAAAGGAAAGAAAGAAGAATGCTAGACTCAATGATAAATTGGATGAATGTTGTATTGAGAGAGATGAGCTTATAGAAAGTCTTGACTTCTCTATAGCTAAGACACATAAACTTAAGGATAAGTTAGAGTCTAAGGTTCTTGAGTGTAGAGAGTTGGAACAGAAAGTGGCTTCCTTGAAAGAGGAAACTAAAGAGTACAAGGAGAAGCTTTACAGGTTTGAAGATAGCACCAAAAAGGTAAAGTCAATCATCAAAGATCAAAGAAGGACAACAGATAAAATAGGTCTTGGTTTTGGTAAGAAACACATGGAACAAGTTGGAGAATCTAGTAAGAGATTCCGAAAGGAAGAGAGTTCTGATGAGGAAAGTACTTCAGAAAAAGAGTCCTTGAGTGATAGATGCACAGAATCAGAAAACAGGAATCAAAAAAAGGGGAGAAAGTTTACAGGACCTAAGAGGTCAAATCAAGGAAAGTTTAATGGCAGATGTTTTGCTTGTCACAAGTTTGGTCACATGGCTTCACATTGCATGACTCAAGTGAGGAAGGTAAATGACAGATTCAGAGGTGGTAATTTCTTTCAAGGGTATTGCTACTCTTGTAAATAGTTTGGGCACAAGGTTGTTTATTGCAAGGCTAATAACAGGAACAGGGTTGGTCAGAACAGATGGAGTCAAAGATCATGTATGCCTCAAAGAAATAACATTGTTAGTTGTTATAAGTGCAACAATGAAGGTCACATAGCTAGACAATGTAGAGCTGAAATTCCAAGGTACAGAACAGGAACATGGGTATGAACAGGCACAAGAATCAAGACATGGATAAGAACAGGAATGATAACAAGAACAACAATAGTGACATGAACAGGAATAGGAATATGGACAAGGAGAACAAGAGAAGACATGGTAAGGCAGCTATAGACACTGATGAAGATCAGTGCCTAATGGGAGTTTTACTCCCACCCCAAAATTAATCACCTCAACAGGAGGTGGGGGAGGGACTAAGCTAAGAGGCTCATTCTTAGTCCCAAGCCCCAAAGGTGACCCTTTGCCATTGATGACAAAGGGGGAGAGATATGAGTAAGGGGGAGAGCCTCAAGTCATGGGGAGCTGATTTCTATACAGTAGTTTTTGAGTTTCCAGTGTTGTTGAGAAGCATGGTTTGCCATCAATGACAAAGGGGGAGATTGTTGGCAATTTTGGGTTTGAGATCCTAGCTTCTTGTCTATGAGTTGTCATTGATGTCAAAAGGAACTGGCATTAATGTCAAGAGGATTTATTGGCTTCAAAGGTTGAAGATTCCAAAGAATATTTTCTAGAAGATTCTGGAGAGATTCCATGTGGTAGATGAAAAGGTTTTTATCAAAACCATGGCAGGTTTAAGGGTTTTTATTAAAACCAGGTGGATGCATTAAGGGTTTTTCTCAAAACCACTCTCACATTAATGCAAAGGCCGGAGACACTTATTAATTAAATAACTTAATTAATAAAACCTTTTTAAGGTTTTTTAATTAATTATTTATTTGATTTAGTGATTAAATTATTTTAATAATTTAATGGGTTCTCCACCTAAGGTCTAAGGTCTAAAAGACCTTTGATTATTTTTTAAATAATCAAAAGGGTTTCATAAACCCTAAAGTTGTTTCGAAGGCGCCAAAATAATATTAATTCAAAAAGTTCGAATTATCCTCCCGTCGACGTCGTGCATAGCATGGAAGTTTGGCTATATAAGCCATAACCTATAGTCCAAAGCAATGGTGTGAAAGAAATTTGAATTGCGCAAAAGTTGGGAAGTAAAAGCTACGGCTATCATTTTTTTGCCACGTTTATCCGCCGCCAAAGGGTTAAGGAGAAGGAGACTCTTGCTAGCCTTCAAGCTAGCGCCGTTGGCCTAGTGGCAACGACTGTTCTGCGAAGGCGCTTGAAGGGAGGTCAAGCGTTCGACTCCCGCCGTGGAGTGTGAGAAGAGTTTTTGCGCTCCGATTTTTTTGGAGGCACTGTTGACCCACGATTTTTGGAAGCATTTTTTTGGTAAGGTTTTTTAAATAAAATCTGCATTTTGTTAAAGAAGAAGTGGTTGGGCAGATTTATTTAAAATTATTTTTAAGGTTAAATGCTTCTTTGGAGATATAAGGTTGATAGTGTGTGGTTGAGATTTTTGGCTTGATTGTTGAGTGAGATTTGCTTAGAAGCTATTATTCCTTGAGCATGGTTTAATTAATTTGGAGAAATAAGGTGTAAAAGGATATATTGTTTGTATGCTTTATATTTTTTGGTAGTTGACTTCTAAGGATTGGAGTCATAAGGTGTTTTATGGAATAAATATTTTTGTGGTTACTTTTATGATCTAACCCTAACTTGGTGGCAAAGTTGAGGGTGGTGTTGGTAACAAGGTTGAAGAACTATTCTCTTCTTCCTCAAACAAAGGTATGGGCAACTTCTTCCATGTATATTGTTGATGGTGTATTTTCTGAAATTGAGTTTGGAGTGAAAAGGTTGTCTACTAGGTATTCTTGTTGGTGTAAATCCCATTTTCTGGATATTGAAGATTGTTTATGCATTAAAATCATTGATGAGTTTTTTGGGTGAATGCATAATTCTGGTTGAGGAAGAGGAAGCATTTTTGCACTAGGGTTTATGTTAGTAAGTCTTGCTACTTGCATTGAGTTGGTGAAACCCTTAGTTGGCTGTTTTGAGATTGATGGTTGAGTTGCTTCCATAGAGGTTGTTTTGATCAAGTTAATGCTTTACTTGATACATGATTTGGGCTTACTCCATTGAGATTGATTTGAGCAAGTTATTCTTTGCATTGGTGATTTATGTTGGTGGCTGTTTTGTTCAAATACCTTTGGAGGGAAAAGGATGTCTACTAGTTTCCTTTTCATGTAGTGATTGGTTGAATGCTTCAAGGTTAATGTTGAGTTGAATGATGTTGGTTAAACCTTGTCTATAAGCATTGTTGTTAAAGCCCTAATTGGTTGAGAAAAGATATTGGTTGTGGAAAGAACATGAGTATCATTGTTATATGAGATATTGCATGGTTGGCAATTGTTGGGTTGTGTTTCATGTTCTTGAGAAAAGCATACTACATCTATCTTATTCTTTTGAGATTGAGATTGAGTTGAGATTGAGATTGGGAGTTAAGTATAGAACATATTGAGTCTCTAACAATTCTCTTTATGTTTCTATGAGATTTGAGATTGAGATTGGGAGTTAAGTATAGAACATATTGAGTCTCTAACAATTCTCTTTATGCTTCTATGAGGTTGATGAATCACATTGGGTCTCTAACAATTCTCTTTGTGGGTTCATGCTAAGCAAGTTTTTCTTGATGAACTTGTGAGCTGATTTGGACAGTTCTAGTGAGGACTTGTGAGCTGATTTGGACAGGTTCTAGTGAGGACTTGTGAGCTGATTTGGACAGGTTCTAGTGAGGACTTGTGAGCTGATTTGGACAAGTTCTAGTGAGGACTTGTGAGCTAATTTGTATAGGTCCTAGCAGAGGACTTGAGGACAGAGTTGAAGTGGTTCTTTGAGAAGAACCTGAGGACAGTTTTGACAAGTCTTTGAGAAGGCTTGTGTGCAAGAGAGATTGATTTGTTCAAGCTTTATGAGTTGAGCTTGGGACAGATCTGACAGAGTGAGGAAGACTTGTGCTAGACCGACTGACTGTGTTTAGTACAAGTTGATGAGTTGCTATGGAGGTGATCAATGAGGACAGAGGTCTCTTGAGGCTGAGCATTGAGGACAGGAGGTCTTCTGTGGAAAGGAGTTCCACGTGCTAGTGGAATAAGAGGCAGGTGATCTTCTGAAGTATCATTTCCAGAGCTGAGGGGAAGGATTCTCCTTTGGGCAGGAGGCTCATAAATTCATGAGGAGGGGAAGGATTCTCCTTTGGGTAGGAGGCTCATAAATTTATGAGGAGGGGAAGGATTCTCCTTTGGGTAGAGGCTCATAAATACTTGAGTAGGGGAAGGTTTCTCCTTTGGGCTGAGGCTCATAAACATTGTAATTGGGAAGGATTCCCAAAGAACTTTGAGAAAGCTTTTTAGAGAAAATTTTTGTGGATGTAGCCCATGTTGGGTGAACCACGTTAAAATTGGTGTCTCATTGTGTGTTGCTTTATGCATTGCTTTGATATTGCTATTGGTTCATTGCTTTGCGAAGTTGAAGTTAAATAGAGAAAGTAAAAGAGGTCTTATACTGTTCACCCCCCCCTCTCAGTATAAGCTTGTGTTCTTCAGTGGTAGGGTACCTAGGAATAGATATTTGGGGATATATTATTATATTGTATAAGGGTTGGCATGGGCCACACATAACCCAAGGTTGATTGTATTATAATATTATATTATATTAAATATAATATTATATTAGTAGTAGGCTCCCAAAGTAGAATAATAATATGGATATATAAAGAAGAGATATTTGTTATTGTAATCATTCATATCATTGAAGAAGAATCTTATGTAATCGTCTATGCCCATGAAGTGGCCTCTCACCTTGGGAGATCTTGTGGAGTTATTCCTTCCTTAAGGATTATTATTGGTGTTTCCCTACCTTAAGGGTATTATCTATCTCTCTCTCATTTGTGGATTGTTATTGTGGATAATGTATTGTGGATGAATGATTTGATATTTCTACATATTGGTGAATGGTTTATGTTAATAATAATAAAGTTTTGCAACAAGTGGTATCAGAGCAATGATTTTGGCAAAGTGGGGATTTTTGTGTGAAATTACAAAATTAGGGCAATTTGTTTTTGGAAAAATGTCTCATCTTTCAGGAGCCATATCTCTATGCAAGTTTATCCGATTCAAGCGATTCTTGGATCATATTGTGTAGAATTTGAAGAGCTTTAAAATGAGTGGTCATATGAAGGAATACGAGCAGTATTGAGGGAGATACGACCTTTTGAAGTTAGTCATCCGAAACAAGGATAGTGATGAATTTCGTAGATTTTTTTTGGAAAAATATCTCATCTTTCAGAAGCCATATCTCTATGAAAGTTTATCCGATTCAGGCGATTCTTGGATCAGTTTGTGCAGAATTTGAAGAGCTTTAAAATGAGTGGTCATATGAAGGAATCCGAGTAGTATTGAGGGAGATACGACCTTCTGAAGTCAGCCATCTGGAACAAGGGTAGTGACGAATTTTCAAGTCATGAATTTTTCAAAAGATGAAATTTGTTTAGTTCGGGTAAGCAAATCAGTTGCACTTTATTTTGTTTGGAAGAAAAATTGCAGATCTAGTTGTCTCTATGGAATTTTAGCTTCAACTCAGTGGGAAGATGTTTATTTCCATAAAACCCTAGTTTGCATTAGGGCATGATATATATTGTCAAAAAACCCTAGTTTGCATTAGGGTATCAACTATGGAGCTACAAAATTTTTCAAGGGAAGATGATATTGATGTTAGGGATTGGTGGTAAAATTTTAAATCCTTGAATCATCGGAGTCCTATTTGGAAAAGTATGCTTTATTTTTGTCTTAATGGAGAAGCTTTTTCGTGGTTTTGTAAAATTCCACGCTTCTATAAAGATGAATACACTTGGGATAAAACAATGGAGCATGCATTCTTGAGTAGATGGGACCCATATAAAAAGATAGCTAGTTTGAAGGTCACCATCAAGGGATATGAAGAAGAAATAAATATGCTTCAAAAAGAACAAAAGGAAATAAAAAGAGAGCTAGAAAATTTCAAATAAGTGGTAGAAGATAAAAAAGATGTCAGTATGCAGACAGAGGAAACCATACCTTTGGTAGAAGATAAATTAGAAAATGGACAAACGAATTTGTTTGAATCTAAAAAGTCTATTTTGCAGGTTCATGGAAGCATTCAAAAGGAATAGGTTATTATTTCCATTGACCCTGGTAGCAGATATAATTTTATTAATATTGCTTTGGCTAAGAAGTTGCAAGTTCAAGCAACAAAAATTAAGGATATACAACTAGAGGGTGAGCATGTTCAGATTTTTGAAGATTTGAAGATCACCATGGATAAATATGTTTTACATTCAGATTTCTATGCTATTGAGATGGATGATGAGGATATTGTTCTTGGTTATCCTTGGTTAGATTCTTTGAGTACTGTTAACATTAATGTGCAAAAGAAGTTTATGAAGTTATGGTACAGGAAAAAGAAGATAACATTGCAGGATATTTCTCAACTTAAGGAGCAAGGATCCAAGGAAAATCAAGAAGTGGTTGTAGAGAAACAAATTGAAGAACCTGAAATAGAATCCAAGAAGGCAGTAGCAACAATAGAGTCCATGGAAGAAGTAGCAACAATGATTCAGTGGAAATAACAGTAACAGAGTCCAAGGAAGATTTGATAGAAGAGCACAAGGACACACCAAACAAAGAGAACATGAAAGAACAATGTGTAGAAGAATTTAAAACAATGGAGCCAAATGTTGGGAAGTCAAAGAAGGTAGAACATCAAGTTAAGGTTGCACCATATCGCCATCCACACCACCATGAGCATCAAAAATCTTGGAGGTATGGTTCAAGGCAACAATATTATGGTTCTACATGGAATCAAAAGGGCACCAACTATGGTAGTGTTTGGCAGAGAAAGCATAGGGATCCTAGTTTTCAGAGTGGATCATCAACATCAAGGAAAAAGTGGACCCATCATTCAAGTTATCAAAATACAACAGCAGAAGCATGGAGCCAACGAAGCAGATTTGGATACTCAAGTAACAAAATGGCATACCAACATCACCATGTTTCACTTGGATGGATGGATGATTGAGATTGGTACCAGTTGCTAACATTGCTTAGCAAATCATATTATCATGTTTCTTCATATGTTTCAAGGATGAAACATTTGTAAGGAGGGTGGCATGGTAGGGTACCTAGGAATAGATATTTGGGGATATATTATTATATTGTATAAGGGTTGGCATGGGCCACACATAACCCAAGGCTTGTAATAGGAATAGATATTTGGGGATATATTAATATATTGTATAATATTATATTATAATATAATATTATATTAGTAGTAGGCTCCCCAAAGTAGAATAAGAATATGGATATATAAAGAAGAGATATTTGTTATTGTAATCATTCATATCATTGAAGAATAATCTTATGTAATCGTCGTGCCCATGAAGTGGCCTCTCACCTTGGGAGATCTTGTGGAGTTATTCCTTCCTTAAGGATTATTATTGGTGTTTCCCTACCTTAAGGGTATTATCTATCTCTCTCTCATTTGTGGATTGTTATTGTGGATAATGTATTGTGGATGAATGATTTGATATTTCTGCATATTGGTGAATGGTTTATGTTAATAATAATAAAGTTATGCAATAGTCTGATAGAGGCAACAACATCAGCTAAAATGATAGCTTGTCAGGCAACATAATATGATCATATTGAAGGGGTACAGACAAATGACTCTAATTGGGTAGACCAGATGATCAATTACTTTCAAACCGAAGTATTTCCTCCTTATATTAATGCATCACAAAGAAGAAATTATAGACTTCAAGCATTGAAGTATGTCTTACTACCATAAGGGCTATACAAAAGGAACCTTGATGGATTCCTCCTTAAGTTTTTAAAAATGATCAACAACAAAAGTTAATTGAGGAGTTCCATGGAGGACCATCTGGAGGACATTTCTCAGGCAAAGTTACAGCTTTGAAGATCATAAGAGCAAGTTATTATTGGCCTACTATATTTGCTGACACCTTCAAAGTCACTAGAGCCTGTGAAAAATTTCAAAGGCATGTAGGGAGGACAAGGATTACTGCATTCCCCCTCAGGCCAATATAGGTAGAAGAAACATTTCAGCAATGGGGGTTGGACTTCATAGGTTTCATCAATCCAAATTTTTCATCTGAGCACAAGTATATTCTAACTGCCACTGACTACCTCACTCAATGGGTAGAAGCTATCCCTACCAAGAAATCATATCAGGAAGTTGTGTCAATTTTATGAAAAGTTTGATTTCAAGGTTTGGAGTTCCAAAAGCCTTGGTGAGTGATAATGGGCCTGTCTTTATAGGAGCCAAATATATTAAATTTTCTATTAAGTATGGCATAATCATTAAAAATACTTCAAATTATTACCCTTAAGGGAATGGACTTGCAGAGTCTACTAACAAAAATTTGTTAATAATTTTGAGGAGATCACTAGAAGGCAATAAAAGAAGTTGGCGCCTAATACTGGAACAAGCTTTGTGGGCATATAGGATTACTATCAAGAAGTCCATCAAGACCTCTCCTTATGCTCTGGTATATGGAAATGAGGTAGTGTTACCTGTTCATTTGGAAATTCTAGCACTCAAATTGATAAATATAAAAGAAGAATCAGAGGAAAATCAAGTGGATACAAGGCTAACACACCTATTACAGTTGGAAGAAAAAAGAGCTCAGGCCTATGAAAACTTTCAAAAATATTCTATGGACATCAAGGTATGGTTCGATAAAAAGGTAAGATTAAGAAAATTCCAAGTTGGAGATTCAGTTCTCAGGTGGAATGTTGAAAGAGCAAAACCAGGTTACCATCAAAAGTTTGACTCCTTCTAGGATGGCCCTTTCAAGATAGTAGAAGCCAAGGAGACCAATGTTTTCCAAATAGAATATCTAGAGGAAAACATACAACCAATTCCGGTTAATATTTTTCATCTCAAACTCTACTTTGATTTAAATATAAGCTCATTGTAATATATGTATATACATTGTATCATATTTCCTTTCTTTTTGCACTTTGTATCAAGTTTTTTTTTAACAACATATTGTATAAAATATAAAAAAAAATGAGAGAAAATTTTGCAAAAAATTTGGCTAAGTGTTCCCATAGGATGTAGCAGTTCCTATTCTACACTAAAATACACTAGGTGCAAAGTGGAATATTTCCAGACTCCAATATGCATTCAAAAGAACCATCATATCAACAGAATAACAAGTGGGTTCCAATCTGCATGCAAATGAACTACATTTTAGTGGAATGCAATGTGCACTATTTTTTGCACTAAAATGGACCATGATGCCAGTGGAGTGACGAGCAGGTTCCAATCCATTGGGTTTCAAGACTTTTGAAGTGTAGAATGAGAAAGGTCCTAATCTGCTACAATTCATATTTAAGTTGTGCGAAATAGAAGAAGTGTCACCAATCCGTCGATTTTAAGTCTACTTTTGAGAGGGGCAGCAATTCTACATCGTATCACTTGGAAAAGGGTAAAAGGTCCACAGTAAATATTAATTTTCCCACGCTCGAATGAGAAAGGATAAATCAACACTGCAAGGTTGAAGCATGTTCAAATTTTGATCAATCAAAGGACATAATGCCACCTCTAAGCTACCAAAACGGATAAAGTGCTAGTTGAGGAGCGTTCCAACGAGAAAGTGGCACAATAGCTGCATTAATGGCAAAAGACGTGCATGCAACATTAATTAAAATAACAAAGCATAGAATCATGTTCATTTGACAAGAGCAGCGTTCATTAAGCGAAGAAGAGTAGAATGATAGTAGAAACATTGCCTACAAATTCTACAGATAAAATCTAAGTCATTACAGATGAAGATGGCTTTCAAAGATTCCCAAGAAGCTATAAAATCAATGAAGAAGATAGTGGGCCATTATATCGATAAAGTAGAAAATGTAGCGGATACTGATCTGGTCCTCATAGAGATATCAAATCTCAGGAATCAACAATAGATACAAGGTAGGAGCGGCCCTGTCAGTTGAAGGTAGATGTGTTGTGCTCTCATTTCTATCTTTTTACATTTGTGATTCCGTCCATCCTTGCCCTAAATTAATAGTGGTCATTGTTAAGTTTTATGACCCAATGGCAAAAGTAGTAAATACTGCTAAATGTAAGACCCTGTTTAGCATCATGGCTACAAACTATAACAAGTTTTTTTCTATAGAAGCAGAACCACCAGTAAAACCAAAGAAGTTTAAAAAAACTACCCAGGACAGGTATTACTCCCAATTTCCATTGAACATTTTGAACACCTAGAGCTTTACTCCATGTTAGCCTGTATAAATGGTTTGTATTCTAATAAAATGGTGCAGGGTTGGCAAATAGTCATTGCATATTGCATTTCCAATGAGAGGATGTATGAGGAAGATGCGGCTAAAAAGGGTATTAGGATTATCTATTTTGACTAGTTGGCTTTCCTTACCTAGAGAATACATGAGCAGTTAGTAGCATTGAAAAGAAACTCTGATGCACCTTGTTTTCAACATTGTTCAAGCCTGGTCTAGATGTTTTTTGCTGCTATAAGAGATATGATGCCCTGGATTCCAATCAAGGACAAGACCAGTGAAGGAGAACCCCTGCCATTTTATTACTGGACTAATCATCTTAGAAGTACTGAGTCTTTTTATAAATTTAATTTGGAATTCTTAGGGCCAGCATTGAAAATAATGTATGGATTTTTCCCTAGGATACCACTTCTAGCTGAGAAAATATTGAGAGCAAAAGGTGCAGAGGAAGGATACTGGTATCTCCTAATAGAGGGCACAGTCATTAGACTGTATGGATTTACGGGTAAGCCTTTTTTGCTGCTCCACTTTGTCATAAAGAGGTTATTTGCCTTAGAATATATAAGGCAAGCAGAATATATAAATTTGAACTATGGCTCTGGAAGAAAGAGGAAGTCTATGTTAATCTACCTAAATGTTAGTGATATAACTATTACAAAGAAGTGATAGGGTGAACAAATTGACCAATACCGTAGGTTGGGTTTGTTCTATATTCCTTAGAGATGGAGTTATGATCCAGATGACATATTCTATAAAATAAATATAGTCGTAAATGGAGAGAAGGCCTACAAATTTGAAAAGAGATCTAGGCCCCATTTTGAACAAGGCAAAAATAACAAAGAAATTGATCTTTTAGAATGGAATGTTTCTAAAATGGATCAACTTCCTCTGTGTTTGGATTTTTATGAAAAAATTGTGGATTTTGATCCAGACAACAATGTGAAACATCATTTGAAGGAGTCTACCATAAAATATATTAAGGAAAAAATAGAAAATAAAGAGGACCCTCAGTCTCAAGAACCTGATGATGAAAATATAGAGCATAAAGGAAAATGGAATGAGGCCAAGATATCATATTGGTGGAGGATGAGAATTGAGACTGGTAAAGCAAAATTAAAATTCAGGATTAAAATGGATGTTGAATTCTCTAAAAGGTATGACAATAATATCCAAACTTGGAGGCCCAAATATGCAAGGAATATAGTGTTAATATATAAAATGACACAAACAGGGTCTGATTCCCCATCCTCACCTCCAGAAGAATTTTAGGAAGAAGAGGAATATGATGCTTCATTAACAGCTACCGAAGTCTTAAAGCTTTTTCAACCTTCAACTGAGCATATAGAACGATTTCCAAAGGAGGTACATTTGATGAGTAAAATACACTATTTTTATGAGAGGACTGTTAATGCAACAATTATAGAGATAACAAATAGGTCTAAGTGCCTAGCCCTAGGTGCTCAGCCTCTAGATACAGAGATAAATTGGAAATAAAAGGATGAGAGCTTTAGGTTTACACCTTTGATTTTCACCACTGTAGCAACAGTGGAATTGAATCCCATTTTTGAACAAGTATTGCTGGAGGAAATAGTACAAGAGGGGTTATCCAAATAAGAGATATAAAGTGAAAAGGTTACCTTTAAATTTTTCCATAGGAAATCCAAAATGGCCTGTTAGGATCCTCAATCCTAACATTATTAGTTAGTATTAGTTAGCATTATTAATCATTTAATTATAATAGTATTAACTCATAACGTGAACCATCATGTCTTTTCATAACGTGAACCATCACGTCTCTTCACCAACGTAGCTTTAGGATAGATATATATATTAGGTTGGCCATCCATATCAAATCATCCAAGAAGAAGAATAATAAGCATAGATTCTAAGGAGGGAGCCCCCTATAGTCGCAAAGCGATTACAAGGGAGCCCCCTTTGAGTGGCCTGCGATTACATTTACATTAATTTGTTAATAATTTTATAGTAAGACCTTGGGGTCTTACCATTTGGTATCAGATCCATATGGGACCCAGTCATGTGGGAATTGCTCAAATATCTTCATCAAATCACTTTTGTGCGTGAGTATCAAACTTGGTTTGAGGATATCACCAAACACAACATAATATTGGATGAATCAATTCTCATCAATGGCTTCATTAGGGGATTAAAAGAGGAAATTAGAATGGAGGTGACAAGGTTCAATCCCTATACCATGATGTAGACCTATGGATTGGCAAAATTAGCTGAAGATAAAATCAATGCACAACAACTATTAGGGAAACCACTTATGGAAAAATCATCAACCACTTACATCACTCCCAAACCTATGCATAATGGAAGGGCACAAAGCACTTACACAACCCCAAAATCTAATCGAACTTTACAAATTAAACATATTAGCTTTGAGGAGATGAAGGAACGATGAGAAAAAGGACTCTGTGATAATTGTGATGAACAATTTTGACCCCACCATAAATGTGCTACACTAACATTGTATTTATTGAAGGAAGTTGATCCATGTCTCTCCATAGAGCAAGCATATGAGGTAGTTGTGTCCGAAGTGACCAGTGCACCTACTCACCACAATGAATACAATGAGGTCGATGTGCAATAATTGATTGATGTACCAAGAAATGATGAAGTAGACATACCCAAAGTGATCAATGCTAGCCAAACATGCACTCTAAAAGACCTACACATACCTTGCTCACCAATAGTGAGTTCTTGCCATATGACCAAACCTATTCGAAACCAATGTAGAGTGACTACACACTCCTTCTCCGTTGGCTCTACCAAGGAACCAAAAAAGGATATGAAATCATTACCATCACTTTTGATGCATCATTCTAAAGTATTTGAGGAACCCCAAGGGTTTCCCTCCCATCATCATCATGATTTTCCTAAGGGAGATTCTACTATTGTTCTTGGAAACCCCCCGCTAATGCTTCATCCTTCTCGATATCCCTACCTATGAAAGGATGCCATTAAAAGATTCCAAGAACTTACACAAATCCTTATTAGTTAGTATTAGTTAGCATTATTAATCATTTAATTATAATAGTATTAACTCATAACGTAAACCATCATGTCTTTTCATAACGTGATCCATCACGTCTCTTCACCAGCATAGCTTTAGGGTAGATATATATATTAGGTTGGCCATCCATATAAAATCATCAAATAAGAAGAATAATAAGCATAGATTCTAAGGATGGAGCCCCCTATAGTGGCAAAGTGATTACAAGGGAGCCCCCTTTGAGTGGCTTGTGATTATATTTACATTAATTTATTAATAATTTTATAGTAAGACCTTGGGGTCTTACCAAGGCCCCAAAAAAAGTTGAGAAGAAGATTTCAAAGAAGTAGAGTCTGGATAAAGAGTATATAGTTGAGAAAATAATTGTTTCAGATGCTAAAGAATGTATACCACAAGAACAACAACAGATAATAGACAACTCCAAAAAACCCTACGTCATTAGGTGAAGGTATGGTCTCTAATCTCTCTTCTCCTCTTCCTCCTCCAGATTATCCAAGGAAATATTCCTCCCTCTCTAAACAAGAAGTTGTAACAAAGGTACCTTCTCCACCTCATAGTTCACCTCCTGTTTCATCGGTCACCACTGAGGTACAAACCAATCCATCTCCCCCAAGGTCATCACAAATTCCTTCTTCATCACCCCAAGTCCCTATTTCATTATCTAAAATTCCTTCTTTATCATTTGAAGTTCCATATTCATCAGCTGAGATTCCCCTTTCATCATATCCCATAGTTACAAATTCACCATTACCACAACCACCATCATTAGAGAAGCAAACTATTTTCAGTATACCCCTTCACCCATCTGTGAGTCTTACTTCAATCTCCATGAGTTTACCAATTGCAACAATGGCGATGGTCATAGATTCCACTGTGGTCATAGATTTCGATGTGACTTCTTCTACACATCTATTATCAATAGTTGATTTTGATCTTACATTCCTGGTGTCTTCTTCTCCTCTTGCTATGAGTTACACTACTCAGGTAAGTTTATAAAAGGAGTAAGAAGCTACATAGAAAATCAATGATTTATGGGCCAAAAAAATTTCCAAGCCTTCTATTAGGATGGCCACCAGGAGAAGAGACATGTTTGTTGATCCAGTTTCAAGGCAAAGGATATCCAGATCCATGATTCCCCTTGTGAGCAAGCCTGAAACTGAGATGACAGCTTGAGATTATCGTATAGAAGAGTATACAAAAGATATTGAGAAGTTATCTGATGAAGATGAATTGGTCATGGCTAGATCCCACTTGGAAACTTTCTATGTAAAGAATGATATATCCATAGAAAAGGTGGGTAATTTGGAAAAGCAAATTGAAAAGCTTCATAAAACTATCAACAATCAGAAATGAGTGGAGAAAGCTCTTATAAAAGAATCTAAAAGGTAGCAAGAGAAGTTTCAAGAAGCTAATAATATTAAGGAGCAGATTGCAGAACACTAGAGAAAGAATGAGAAGCAGGCTAAAGAAATACAAAGTTTGAAGCAACAGCTCCAGATTGAAAAGGTTAAATCTTTTGGTTTTTCTAAGGATGGACTAAAGAAAGTAAGAAAGGAATTGCTTTATGAAGTTCTAGAGAAATTCTCAGGGTTGCAGCTTATTTTTGACTACTTATATGATGCTAGCCACCTACTCCAAAGTATTCAAAAGCATTTGGATAAAATCACTATAGAGTTACAACCTATGGTAATTCTAGTTGAACAAATGCATAGACTGGTGGATAGTAGACTCAGTGATTCTGCTAAGCCAATTCCTAACAAGGAGTGGAACATTGCTAGGGTTTCTTCCAAAATAATAGTAAAGAAGTGCAGGATAATCCAAAAGGCTTGGCTATTGTCTGACAATATTAAATGAGTAATCAAGGATGTAGTAGATGTTAACAAGGAAATGATCCAAATTGGTTTCAGAGGGTTATATATGGAATATCACAGTATGTTGTCGGTAGAATAAATCAAAAGAATTACTAGAGATACCTTACAAGATGAATCTAAAATTGATGCTCTAGAGGAACCAATTGACCAAGAGCAAGCTTCACAAATGATCATTGATTTTACCAGGCTTAGAGACCTCATGGAGGACCTAGTAAACAAAGGAAGTGTTGCTTACTATGAAGACATTGGTGAACTCCAATACATTTACAAGTAGTTAAAAGAGACTTCCAACCCCTTAGAAGCAACCTTAAAACAAGCGATACAAATATTGAAGCTAATGGTGTAGTTTTTTGGTGATAATGTTGAAGAGGGAAATAAGGAGCAATCTTCTCCAGAGGAGGAAGCTGAGCAAGAAGAAGATAATGTTGAGGAAGAGGTCCAACAAGAAGAAGAAGAATCAGATAGAGATGTTACGGATCCTGAAGGGGCACAAGCTTAGCATTTTTGTTTTGTCTTTGTACATATATAGTCATAAGTTTTGTATTTTTATCTGATTCATTTTTACTCTGACATAGTCAGAAGGAAACAATAAAAGCATGAGTCCAGAGAGACACAAAAAATAGCAAGTTGTTGTGTGAAGGTATTTATATCATGTATTGTAAGAGGGCTTTATAAAGAGAACACAACTATGTTTTTTATGGAGCAGTGAAGAAGTTTTACTGGAATGGCACAATGTTTATAGCTTAGTCTTGATATGAACGTTTATCCTCTAAGGTATTCAAGTTTTCAGAGGGTAGTTTTCATATGGAAGTTATTATTTAAAAAAAAATTAAAGATAATAATTTTTGACTCCTGATGTCCAATGGATAAGACTCCGAGTTTGATGGCTTTGCGAGAAAATCCACTTGGGAGGTGCCAGAATGTAGGCCCAAAATGGCCACATCCTTAGAAAGCATTGAAAAATTCATTCTAAGGTATGTAAATTCCATTTCGTAGACTTTTTAGTGTATTTTGGAGTGGATCCACTACATTAGTTTCCTAATCTGCCAAAACTTAGTGCAATTTTTGCCTTGAGCGATTCTGCTATGTTTATAATGTAAAATAGTGCAAATTGGCGACGGGTCTCGATTTTGCAAAAGTTTTTGACAATGATGATGTCAGCGTAAAATAAAGTACAAAATGGATACCGAGAGTAATTTCTTGTGTGCTCCGAGCAACTAAGTGTCGGTAAGGCTAAATCCGTCGAGTCTTAAGACTATTCAGGTGTGGATTGATGACAAAGAGTAAGTTTACACTAACTCCAAAGCGAAATGGTGACAAAGTCAATTTTACACTACTGAGAGTGCGGATTGGAGACAAGAAGCTATTTTTACATTATGACAAGACCGAAATGGAGACAAAGGATGATTTACACTTGCCCAAGTACGGATTCTCAATTCCACAAAATTTTTTATCAAAGGTGACATCAGCACACTTTAAGATGTGGATTCCAGAAGCTTTGAAGCCAAAGAAGAGAAAAGGAAGGGTAATGAACGGATTGCATCCTGCTTACCTCATAGTTCATTTTATGCCAGAATACGATTTTGTAGGATCAAGGATATAATGATGATGTCAACGACTTAAAAGTATGAAATGGCACCTAGGTTTTTCCCATAAATTTATAGAGTATCTTGGGAGGTTTTAATCATAGTCGTCCATTATGAGAATCAATGGTTGAGAACTTGCTAACATTGATAAGATATTTAAAAGCATTTTCTCGTCGGACCAGAGCATAGTTAGTTGGAGGGCAGGAAGATGAAGTGTCAAGTGTTTTCAAGAAACAAGAACTAGATGCAGTTGTAGATCTATGGCGGATCCGAGTTTCCAATAATGATTGATGGATGAGATGCAATGTCCAACAGTAAAAACTCCAACTGCCACAAACAAATCAACAAGTTGTAGAGGTATGCTGCCATGGCGGATTTCTCACAGCGAATTTCCTGGAGCTCCACAACCAGTAAGATGATGCCAATAAAATATTTGTTGAGCTGTAAATATACAATTTTTGTAATGTCTCCTAAAAATATTCTTTCATTTACAAACTATAAATAGAGGCCAAACCCTCATTTTTTAGGATTGTCTCTAGTGCATTTGCTTGCCCTATTGTAAATATTATTGTGAGCTAATGGAAGGAGCATTACTCTAATTTTTTGACTCAAAATTGTCATCTTCATTATTTTGTGCAAGAGGTTTGAAGTCTTGAGCTGCATTTCTATTAATACTTGAATGATTAGTTCATTCCAGCTTTTGGATTACTAGTTGTGAGAGTAGTTGAAATATTTTCTTGATTAGATATGTATTGTTAGGAAGTTTATTTTTGTAAAATCTAACTATTGGTCTATTTTTTTATTTGGATTATCAATATTGGATGTTGGAATTGCTTTCTGCAATATATCTTTGTTTATGCTTTAATGTGTGAAGGTTTTATTAATTTGAGTAATGTTAATCTTGAGTGATGGGACACTGGAAATAGCTTGTGGGAGCCTTTTGCTATAGTTGCCTATGTTGTTAGCCTATCCGGCCACTATATTTTATAACATTTCTAACCCTAAATCTTTTCTAAACCCTTATCTCAAAACCTTATTGGAGCTTTAATTGAGTCAACATCTTTTTTAAGTTGACAAGGAACTAGCCTACTCTGGAGGTTGGATTGAAGTTTTTCTTTGGTCCATCCAATGCTTGAGTGTCGAGCTATGACTATCGGGTGCATGCCTATACAGAAAATTAGAAGATAGACAGTTGTAGTGTCAAGTAAAGCTTGATGACATTTCGATGCCCAACAGTTGTAAGTAGATAGCACTACTCCTTTGGTGGATGCGACTTTATACTAGTCATGTGTTGGCATGCTTCTCTATTTCACACATGCTCAACCAAACATTATATTTTTGTTAACTTTTATTTTAGGTATATGTAAGATCCCAATGAGGGTCACTAGTTAGTGGCCAAGTGAAACCTTTAGTATATCAAAGGTACATATCATATGAATTTTCACTACTTAGTTGGAGCATCTCTATTTTTGACAAGATTCTCTAATGTATATTAGGCAAATGATTTGGACTAGAAATGCTCCACTACATGGTCTTTTAATCCTAGTTTCAAATTAATCTCTTATTTTTGTATATATGGAATTCCATTATATATTAGTCTCCTATGAAAGCTAAATATTGTATTGTCAATAAGGCTTTCAAACACCTTTAATATGTGGACATGATCTTGGAGTAGTTATGTATTCCACAATGATTTTTAGTCACCCTTCATTCTAACTATAAAACTTTCATCATGCTTATTTTTAGTGCTTATTTAGTGAACTAATAACATCAAGGTTTAGATACAATATGTTATATCACTTCACACTTATGGGATTATTAATCTAGTCTATGTGTATTAAATAGAGTAGATAGTGTACACCCTACCCAAGGTCATTCTTGAGGTGTATTTTATCTAATTATGAGAGCATATTAGAGTAGGGGAGCACTCCTTAATGGGGGTTATTGATAAGGATCTCTCTCCATGTCCCCTAGTCAACTTAAGGGGGAATTTTGGAATATGTGGTGTACAGCTTCACTTGAGGCCATGGCTAAATTTTTTATCGTATCTATTTTACTTTCCTATGGTCCCTTGTACACTTGTATAAATGTGTTTCTTTTTAATATTTTAATAAGAAACCTTAACTTTGGTTTATTAACCTTGACCTAAGGTCATATTTAATTGGGTATTTATACCCCTTGATACCAACCATTTTATTATTGATTGGAGTGTCTATTATTTTCTTAAGTGAGATTACTTTTATGTCTACACCCATCATAATGCATTGTGTCTTTCTATGGTTTATATATTTGTTTGGATAACGTGTTCATTCTAATTGCTTTTAAAAAGTATTGATAAGTCCAAAAAAAAATTGATCAATAATATAATTGAGATCTCATTAAAGTCATCAATAATCACATTAGCTTTGGGGTGAGAAGGTGACTCCTTGTGTTACTAATTCATGTATGAATTTATCAATGACTATTGTTTTATCATAAAATAAGCATCTTAATCACTAAGAAGGATCAGTGGATTAACAATATTATCATCAATATTTTTTGTTTCAACTATAATTTTATAATATTTAATTGGAAGTGATTTTGTATATTGATTACAATAACTAATAACATCTATTATATATCTAGATCTTATTTTTCTTTCTTGAGATAAAACAGATGCATAAAATCAATACCCCATTTAATAAATGATTGTCAAAAAATTACTAGCATCATGAGCATTTCATGATCCAAGTCTTTCAATAAAATTTTATGGTATATAAACATGCATCATAAAATCAACTTAACCACTCCAATTTTTCCTTTAATACCTTCTAAAAATAGTGCTTTTAACATAGTCACCATTTGTAATTGTTTTTCTTGTTAAAATAAAACTATAAAGGATTTTTTCAAGCCCTAACTTATATAATTATCTTTAACTACAGTTATAAAAGTAATCTTAGTCATAATATATTTTTATCAACTTGAAACAAGTGGGAATTAAGTAGATCATTCTTAAAATATTTTTGGTTGATTCTTAAATGCTTTTAAATATTTTCAAATTATTTTAGGTTGATCTCAATTTGAAACAAGTGGGTATTAAGTAGATCATTCTCTATTACTTGTCCTTACATATTTTATATTTTTGATAAATTGTCATCATCCCAATTTTAAACTTTAAAATAGTGTTATTCTACCACACACAAATGCATACAAAACATAAATAATTAAGAATATTGTGATCAATAACAAAAATTTAAAAATACTCTAACGAATATTTAGAATTTTTCATGTGGAAGCATAAATCATTGTCAAATATTTATTCTTTGTCATTGTACATAATGTATGCCACAAGGCCAATATGGAGGAACGGAGAACAACTCCTCAACTTAGTGGTGTTGGATAATTTAGTTTTTAGAGTTATGCATAAAAATAGGGAATAAGTATAACATCAAGTCATAAAGCATTAGATGGATAAATAAAATAATGAGGAGAGATATTAATCAATAAAATCAAAAAGCATGTGCAGATAACAATAATATTTATTTACATACAACACAAGTATTGAATAAAATAGAATATAAGAAAATTATGTAATAAACTATAAATAACACCAAACTTTGTGTTTAGACACTAAAAATATCTATTCCCCAATCATTAGTTGGCTTGACTAAAATACACTCCTTGTTTTAAGAAGAGAAAGACCTAGATGATTTCAAAATAGCTTCATATATATTGAATACTATCTTATATATAGAACTATATAATATAGTACTAAGATCCCTATAGAAGTGGAAGTGATTGCACTTTTTGTGGTTATAAGAATATAATTACAATGGATCATCCTATAGGATCTTACATGGTTTCTTATGGAACTAGATGGAAGAGTGAGTAAATAATGGAATATAAAAGTTACTATAATTTTAGTTTTGTATGAGAGAGGAAATACTTCTTCTAAAATATGTATATTTAGACATAGTGTAAGGCATTGGTGCTCATATATTTTGAAGAATTGGTGTCCAAGGAGTTGGTGTTTGACATAGTGAAAATTATATTGGTATAAATTTATAGTAGTGCTTAGCACTAGCATGTTGTTAGAAAAAATTATGGTATCAAAATATGGATAGACAGATGGGTTGTGACGCTATAATGTCAAGGTACATTGATTATCTATAAGGATATGCATAGGTAAAAACACTTGTCTTTACACTAACATTTGCTAAAGCTTAACATTAATATTGATGAAGACTTGAGCAATTCCTACCTTTCTTTGATCAATTATGCTCTTTTAAGTGATGGTATTTACTGGTACAATCAAGTGTGTACCATTTAGCTTGAGTGGGAAACTAACCAATTTTTATAATTCTAAGAAGATTGTAAATTTACTTAATGTATGTGTTTACCAATGAATTAATCTTTGTGTTAGAATATATTACATCATGATGCAGGAGCATCTGATGGCAGCAGAGCAATCTTGCATCAAAGAAAAAAAAAAATTCTTTTTTTTTTTCTAAGTGTGCCTTGATGTCGCGATATCGCGACAAGGAAAAGTGACTCAGGAAGGAGAGAAAAGGAGCGGGGCAAAAAGTGTCGCGATATCGCGACAGGAAAAAAGTGTCACGATATCGCGACATGTCGCGTTTTCGTGACCAAAAGGCGAGAGAGGCGCAGGAAAGGAAAGATGTCGCGATATCACGACATGTCGCATTTTCACGACTTGAGAAAGGCAGGAATGCTGAAAAGCAAAAGTGTCGCGATATCGCGACAGGAAAAAGTTTCGCGATATCGTGACATGTCGCGTTTTCGTGACCAAAAGACGAGAGAGGAACAGGAAGGGAAAGGTGTCAAGATATCGTGACATGTCACATTTTCATGACTCCGGAAATGCAAGAAGGCTGAAAAGCAAAAGTGTCACGATATCGCGACATGTCGCATTTTCGTGACTTGAACAGAACAGGAAGGCAGAGAAGCCAAAAGTGTCGTGATAACGCGACATGTCGAATTTTCGTGACTCGAGGAAGGTAGGAAGGCAGAGGAGCCGAAAGTGTCGCGATATCACGACATGTCGCATTTTCGTGACTCAAACAGGACAAGAAGGCAGAAGAGTTGAAAGTGTCGCGACATCGCGACATGTCGCATTTTCATGACCCGAACAGGATATGAAGGCAAAGAAGACAAAAGTGTCGCGATATCGTGACATGTCGCATTTTTGCGACTCAAGGAAAGCAGGAAGGCAGAAGAGCCGAAAGTGTCGCAACATCATGACATGTCACATTTTCGTGACTCAAAGAGGACAGGAATGCGGAGAAGCCAAAGGTGTCGCGATATCGCGACATGTCGCATTTTCGTGACTTGAAGAGGGTAGGAAGTCAGGGAAGCTGAAAGTGTCGTGATATCGTGACATGTCGCATTTTCATGACCAAACAAAAGAAAAGAAAGTGCAGGCGGTTACAGGAGCCGTTACAGAGGAAACGATCGAGCGGTGGTATACCAAGGTGTAGTGGAAGCAGATGAAGACGAAGAGTCAGAACATTTCAACAGCCATAACAACAAAGAGACACGGGAGATGAAATGGAAGCATCAGAAAAAAGGAATACGGAGAGTCATGCCAGAGATTTTTAAAAGGGTAAGCGAAAGCATGCACAAGGGATCAAAAAACTATGGAGACAGAGTTGCAGACGTAAAGGCAAGAAGCCATTCTGGACCTGTTAGGCCGTTTTTCTTCCAATCGAAAGATGTTGTAACAGAAGCTATCTTTCAAGAATAAAAAGTTTATTCGGCAGACTATTGCCATGACTGTAACTTTGTTCTAATTTTTTGAATATGATTATAGATTCATCGTGAGCGAGTTGGCTCTCGATCAAGTGGCATCAAATTAGGAGTTCCTAAGTGTGTGAGCAGATCGCCGAAAGTGAGGCAGTTTGCACCAAGATCTGTGGAAGGGTTGGAGAAGAGTGTGATGAAGAATGCCTCCACGAAGAAACCATGGTGGTGGGAGGAATGTGGTACCTGAAGAATATTTCAAAGCTTTGCATAGGCAAGTGCAAGCCCTGCAAGAAGATTTGCGAAGAGGGGTTGAACCAAGGGGAGAAGACCATAGTGAAGATGAAGCTTGGGAGGTTGATAATCCATCAGAGGAAGAGGAAGCAATGAATCCTGCAGAAGTCAGATTAGTTAATGTCGTTACTAATATCGGGAAGAAGCCAAAGTTTGATGTCTCCACGTACTCTAGGAACCTCAATCCAAAAGAGTTGATTGATTGGATCAATGATATGGAGGAGTATTTCAAGTATGAGGAAGTTGTAGATCCAAATCGGATCAAATTGGCAAAAACAAAGTTGAAAGGCCATGCTAGCATATGGTGGAAAGAAGTACAACTGGAAAGGAATAGGAGAGGAAAATAAAGGATAACCAGATGGGACCGAATGGTTGAGAAGTTGAAGAGGCAGTTTATTCCTACAGATTATGAATTAGAGTTGTTGAGAAAAATGCAAAGCTTGAGACAGTCAAGCAAATCTGTCAAGGAATATACCGAGGAGTTTTATCAAATTTTAATAAGAATTGGACATTCAGAGGGTAGTAAGGAGAAAGTAGCTCGTTACATAAATGGGATAAGAATGAATATCCAAGAAGAACTCAGTTTGGTCAGAATTACCACCATTGAGGATACATATCAGTTTGCCTTGAAGGTTGAAGAGAAGCTGAATAGAAGATTTGAAGGCAAACCAAGAGGAAGAGGTCGAGATGGAAGAACTGGGGGAAGGACCAGTGGAGGAAAATTTGATGATCAAAATAATACTGGTGAAATGAGTACCAGCCAAGATCAGAAAGAGGAGAATACTTACCACCCCCGTAATCAGAACAATAGTTACCAAAGAGGAAGAGGTAGAGCTGGACGTGGGTATGGAAGAGGTGGATTTCGTGGAACCTGTTTCCATTGTGGAGAAGAGGGACATCGGGCATATGAGTGTCCCCAATACCAAGAGAGGATGAATAAGCGACCTGAGGATCATGCCAGAGCTTTTGTAGCAGATGAAGGTGCTGATTTTGAACATTATGAAGAAGCAGAAGAAGGAGAAGTGTTGATGACAAGAAGAGCATTGATGAATGGGGGGAAAGATGTGGATCAAAGGAAAAGCTTATTTTGCACGAGATGCAAATGTGCAGGTACGACATATAATGTTATCATAGATAATGGTAGCATAGAAAATTTGGTCTTAGGAAAAATGGTTACTAAGCTAAAACTGGAGAAGAGGGCGCACCCGCATCCATATTGGATTGCATGGTTGCAGAAAGATCATAGGGCATTAGTCAGCGAGCAATGTTTGGTTAAATTTCATATTGGAACTTATCAAGATGAGGTTCTATGTGATGTTTTACCTATGGATGCTTGCCATTTGTTGTTGGGGAGGCCATGGCAATTTGACCGACACGTGGTGCATGATGGACATGCGAATACTTACTCTCTAATGACGGGCGGAATGCATCACAAGTTGAAGCCATCGAAGGAAGTGGATGAGAAGGTATGCAGTAGTGCAAGGATCTGTCTGGTAGATGGAAAAAAAAAATTGGATGGCTTGAAGAGGGAGTCTATGTGTTATGCATTAATTCCTAATGTTAAGAGGGAACAGTGTATGGACATTCCAGTATAGGTTGAAAGTCTATTAGAAGAATTTCCTGATATTGTGTCAGATAATGTGCCTGAGGTTTTGCCACCAGTAAGAAATATTAGCCATCAAATTGATTTGATTCCAGGGGCAAGTTTACCCAATAAAGCAGCCCATAGAATGTCTCCCGCAGAGAACAAGGAGTTGAACAGACAGGTTCAAGATTTGTTGAGGAAGGGATTGATTAGAGAAAGTTTGAGTCCCTGTGCAGTACCTACAGTACTGAAAGCACGAGATTTCGAAATATTGAAAGGAAATACTAATGCGATGCATTCAAAACCAAAACTAACGCTTAAGTCCTATAACGTGAAATGCATGAAATGAAAGAGACGAATTGAACTGAGATAAAAGAAAGTATAGAAAGCACAACCCTTTTTATTTAACTCTCTTAATATCGGTTACAAAGATGCCTCCTCCCTTTTCAGGGGCTAGGAGCGTTAAATGAGTTTTGGTTACAATCATGACTTAGTGTTCCTCCTTCCGCGTGCCCACATGTAAAATGGGTGGGCCAAAGTGTTGCCGTCGCTGGTGTTGATGAATCCTTGATCCTTGCTGCTCCTCCTGCGTTCAAAGAAACAACAAATCGTTAGTAGCACCTGTGACAAAAGATAAGGCGTTTGATCCTAAAAACCAATGGAGGATGCATGCATAAGATTAGCTAAATCGATAAATAAAATGACTCCAAATAACCTGCAAATTTGACAGAAACCAGAGAACATTACCAGAAGATCACTGCAAATGAAACAGTCAGGAAATTCTTCACCGATTCGAATTCGCTCCGGGGCGGGACGGATCCGACTGTAATTCGCTCCGGGGTAGGACGAATTCACCTGCAACAAAGTGCCGAAGTGATACTGCCAAAATGTCACGTCTCGGGAACTCCAAAAGACCTGCAAACTTGGGGGTTAGCTAATTGGAGGCATTTTGGGAAGACCCAGATGGTCAGATTTCCCCAATTTGGCCTCCATCAATGGGAATTTGATGCCGCTACCTGCAAGTTAGTGAGGACAACAAAAGCGATAAAACATGATAAAATTTGATCAAAGCATTGTGAAATCAGAATTACAAGCTATTTAAGCAGCATAAGATGGAATGCAAAATAAACAAATGACAAAAGAACAATCTGCCATGAATTCCCAATCATTCTTAAAAAAGAAGATTAGGCTCGCAGGAGTGCGGGGCGCCGAGCGGGCCACCCACCGTTGGAACCTGATTTCGGCACCAATCCACTTGGGATGGGTCCAAAATCTCTTGTAATGTGTTGTCGGCGAATGGGTGGGATAATGTGGTCAAGTGTCGGGTTTTGGATCCGGATTCACACTTCCAATAACCACCCAATGACCTCCCTTGCGAAAGAGATCAAGGATGTGGAAGAGGTGAATCAAAGGGAAAGCGTGGTATCAATTTGGCAGCACTTCGTTGCTTGAAAATGCTTCCAACCTGTCCTCTTTTGGGTGAGAAAGCTCACCAATTTATAGACCCAAGGGGTCTCTTTGGATGGGCATGCATGGGCGCCACATGGCGGCCATGCCTTCCCAAGAGGGAGGAGAGTCCTCCCTGACTTGGGCTTCCATGACTGCCCTTGTGACAGTCCTCTAACGCTCACCTTACTCACCTACACGCGCATGCAAGGCAGGAGGCATTAATGGACTGTCCTTGGCTGCCACTTGTCAAGATTTTTCTTTTTTCCCATTGAACCTAGAATTCGTCCTACCCAGGGTAAGATTCTGTATTCGTCCTAGGGGAGGACGGATCCCATTTTGAATTCGTCCCAGGGAGGGACGGATTCTGAGCAAAGTGCCTAGAAGGTGCCAAATTGATCTCTGACTTCCCAAAACTACTGTGAGAGTGGTTAGGACCACTGTTTAACCTCTGGGGGCTGCCCTTGGGGCTGTGTGTGTCAATGCGATCAGTGTTTGCAGTCACATAATCGGATTGGTGTTGTTTTGGTGTCTACAGATGCCCCTTTTTGGGATGCGTTGTGCATGGCGCAACGTCGAGCAAAAATAGATAACCAAAGCACTAATGATTAGGGTTTCTTAGTAACCTAACCAACTCTTGATGCCCCAAGCATGGAAAGGGCATGCATTCTTGAATCCTTGCTTCGACGAGCGAAGGAACTTAATTCAAGTGTTAACCTTTTTCGGTGAGGTGTTACTTGAGCTTGGACATTGATCAGTCATGAATAGGCAAAGGGCGCAACCTTTTGTCTATGGTAACCTAGAGTTCATGATTCATGAATGCCAAGTGTTTGATCAGCTTGTGATTATTGCTTGTTTACTGCCCCAAGCAGGAGCGTAATTGTCTTTGTCAATGATCCTTTGAATGCATGCCATTTTCCATGATTGGGTGTGTAATTGTTGATTGGTGACTAAGTGTGACTACCCCCTCAAGCGACGAATCGATGAGGGAATGACCTTCATGAGAAAAGCGACGAGTCGCTTGACCCAAGATGACTTAGGTAAGGGTGCCTTCAGAGATTTATCATTGAATGTGTGTGCAGTTTTCCGACATTTAGACCTATTTTTGGTGGGTGTTAACCCTTTTGGCGACGTCGTTTTGGAGCTAAAATTGTCAAAAATCCGTCTTCCCGTGGAGCGGTCCGGCCATGGTGGCCTTCTTAGGGAGTAGGATGGTGACGATTTATAACCCCGACATCTATTTTGGATGCCAAGAATGTCAGGCATGAAGGCGCCTTCGTTTGGCAATGTTATTACTTATTTTTGGGTGGGTTTTTGACCCTTTTGCTGATGTCGTTTGGGGATGAAATTCTCAAAAATCCATCTTCCCGTGGAGCGGTCCAGCTATGGTAGCCTTCTTAGGGAGTAGGATAGTGAGGATTTGTGACCCCGACATCTATTTTGCATGCCCGGAATGTCAAGTGCAAAAGCACTCTCATTGGACAAGTTTATTGCTGCTTTTGGTGCATTTTTGTTCAATTTTTGTTATTTTTTGAAATTTTTGCCCTGAATTCATTTCAAGGTGGGACGAATTCTAGCATAGTATTCATCCCAGGGTAGGACGAGCGCTAACTAGAGTGCTCATCCCAGGTAGGAATGAATATAGGCTCAAAAGGCTTATTTAAAGGCCAAAACTAGGGTTTGGGCTCATTTGCATCTGAATTTTCTTGCGATTTGGAGCTCTGGGGAGGAGGAGGTTAATTCTGCGAAGCGAAGCGCTACCGAATTTCTCTCGACATCATGAGTGCACAAACCGGATCGAGCGACGGAGCCGAAGCGAGACCAGTAAGTGCTCTTTAGCATTATTACTTTTTGTTATGTGTTTTCGAAATTGCAAGTTATTTGTTTATTTTTCTTTTGTGATGTTGTTTTCTTAAAATAAAAATGAAAACCCTAAAAACTTAACTAGACACAAACCAAGACTTTAGCTGAAGATTAGGAAGACGTAGCTAAAACCTAGGTGAAAAATCTTTATTTTTGCTTTTAACTAAAACCCTAGGATAAATAGAACGTAAAACCCTAGTTTTTTAGGAGCTTGTTAGTTTTAAACGTAGGTGAAAACCCTAAGTTAAAACTGTTATTTTATTTTGTTTTGTTTTAAAACTTTTTAAACTTAGAATACCACCGAAATCCTACGACGACAATAGGACTCACAAAATATTTGTTTTTTGTTAATTAATCAGTTTAGAGTTTAAAAACCCTAGGGCTGACAAATTAATTTTTGAATTTTGTTTTGTTTTTAAATTTTGGTTTTTTTTTTTTTTTAAATTTATCTTACTGATTAGAAACCCTAGAACTGACAAATTAATTTTTGTAAATTTTTTTTTTTTTTTGAGCTGTACACTTTAATGTAGTGTTGTATATTCATGTTTTTGTTGTACAATTTTTCATAATTTTTAATGTTTTGCATTGTTCTTGTGTAGATTGTGAAGAGCCGGTATCGGGTGCCTACTGCTTTTGCCGAAGCACATGGGGCGCTAACTGTGGCGACTGGGAGTGGCTTGATGCTCTTGGGCTCAAGCAGGTGACTCGACTGGAGCCTGTGGTTGGGGATCGGGCCTATCTGATGGCCTTGATCAATCTATGGGATCCTCGGACCAACACCTTCCATCTCCCAATAGGGGAGATGACAGTGACACTAGACGACGTCTATCGGATTCTACGGATTTCGATAGATGGACTGCCGATCAGGACGTCGCCGCGTGACCAACGGACAGCTGTATTGATACGGTGCTTTGGGCATGGGGAGGAGTTGGGCGTGGAGAGCCCAGTGGAGATGGCCGAGGTGGACTGTCAGATGGGTGGGATTCTGGTTCGATGGTGGTTGGAGAGGGGGGTGTTGGGAGTGAGGCACGCATTGCTTATGGGCCTCATTTCCAACATGTTGTTGCCTGACTCGTCAGGTGCAAGGTTCCCATGGAACCTATTGGATGTGGTCTGGCGGTTGGTTGAGTGCCCGACGGAGGCACCATTGATCATGAGGTGGGGGCAGACATTGCTGGCATAGCTCTATGGGGAGCTGTACGAGGTCCGCTATCGAAAGCGAAAGGGGATCAGCTATAGTTATCTATTGTAGAGCTGGGCCTGGCAGCACATAGCAGTTGAGAGGCCGATGGGGCTACCATGGATGACTCGGGGGAGATGGAGGATAAGGATATAGGCTATGCGCATTGTGGCGGTGATCTGAGGAGCAAGGACAGAGTCTGTGGTGGGCAGGTGATGTAGGGCACTATGCCGATGCCTTCGCTCGGCTTGCTCCGGGGAGGTGTCTTGGCGCCCCTATCGAGACTGTCCAGCCTGGCCTGAGGCTGGAGAGTGGCTCCGATGGGTACGCAGGGGGCGGTGGCTGATTGGGCGGCATGGGACCGAGCATGAGTTCTTCCCATACAGCCGGGTGACATGATAGTTTGGGGTGCGCAAGGGGTTTCCTGGTGAACCCGTGGTCTATCGACATCGGGGGGATGAGAGGACTCTAGATCGGCCAGTCATCATGCCACTTGGCGAGGATTCAGATGTGGTGATTGATGTCCCGGACGTGGATGACATCGGGACTACTGTAGAGTATGACCAGTGGTGGATCCTACGATGATGGCGAGGTGAGGGGCCATTGGGAGGCACAGGGGCAGCAGCCATGGGTGAGGAGGGTGCCGAGGCACCAGGTGATGACTGGGGAGCTCCGCTGGAGGATGCAGAGATGGTGGAGGTGGATGGTATGGATGTGGATCTTGGGGCTCCGAATTAGTCGAAGATGCAAGACATCGTGGAGCAGTGGGAGCCAGAGCAGGCTACTATTCCAGAGATGCCCATGCCTCGAGTAGATGCGGTGGACATGGATGTAGGGTTACGTGCTGAGAATGCATGGTTGGAGGAGTTGCTACGAAGGTGGGATGAGGAGTTGGGGGAGGCTCTACAGGAGAGGGATCTCCTATGGATGCAGCTGGCAGAGTGAGAGAATGCATTAGCTGCTTCTCATCGATAGGATGGGGGTACTGATGCGACACGAGAGAGGGATCTCCTACGGACGTAGCTGCAGAGAGGGATAGGGCTTTGGCATGATGCGAGGAGAACTTGGTGACGTATCGCCAATGGGAGATGGACTCGTTGAAGCGGTTAGAGCTGGAGGCAGAGATTAGCCACCTTGGTGGGTGGGTCCCTACATTCAACATAGGTGGATCATCGCATCGCTCGAGAGGGAGTGAGACTGAGTAGTCAGCATCCTCTCGACGTAGGTGACTAGAGGAGGGGGGGCGAGTAGGCATGATGCGGGGGCTAGCAGCAGCCGCCCTGAGGGGTCCCATAGGACCCACACCACGGGGGGTAGTTCCCATCGCACCGATCCTACATGATCATGGTGGCCGACGCCTTAGGCTTGGGATTTTGGATTTTGGATTTTGTTGCGGGGTCAGAGGACCAACTTTTTGTAGCCTACGGGCATTTTTGATGATATATATATATATACCGACTTTATTTTGTTTATGCACATGTGATGATTTGATTTTATGCATGATGGTTTGATGAATATGGATGTATGCATGTTAATTTATTTTGATGGATGCATATGTTATGATGAATGCAAATGTTTTTTATTTATATGTGATATGCAAAAATGGAATGGATGAATTGAATTTGTGATGTTTGGAGGTCGCACCATAGACTGTTCAGAACTGTATGGCTTTTTGTCCTAGGCGATTGCTACGGTGAATAGCTTTGTAGGCATACATGTCTTTTTTTGTATGTTATTTTTGTATTTTTTGATGGTGAAGTAAAGCTGAAAAGATATTACAGTTGGTTTAGAATGTAGTTAGGTTTTCTGAGATTCAGATGTTTTAACTAACTAGCCAAGGTTGTACTTTTATCTGACAAGACTTTGAACAAGGTATGAATCGGACTTGTCTTTGACCAAGTTATTTCACATCCCTGTGTGTGCAATTGAGTTCGTTTGATGTGGCATTTGTCAAGATACCGCCAGTGCTAGATAGGCTATCAACCAAACCTGTATTGAGGATCACCTAATTAGCTCCACTAACTCCTTTGTTGTATTTAGTCAGATTAATCTACGGTGCAATCTAGGATACCATAAGCTAGCTCATCCACATGCAAACATTGATCTGCACACAAGTTAATGCGATAGATATATCGTCATGCGGGAGGTTTGCCACGAGTGACCGATAGGCTATCAACCAAACCGGTACTGAGGTTTATCTCATGACCTTCTGAATGCTGAGAGTTCCAGGGATTCAAGTTCAACTCCCTTCTTTTCTTCAATTGTATTGGGATACTTGCTCTTTTGTAGTGATAAAAATCACTGTTTATTTTTGTATTAATAATTTTTCTTTTGAGCAAGGGATTAGGATGTGGAGTGACGAGAATCACTATTGTTTGTGCCTTTTGATGTATGCACTTTGAGGGTGATGTCAAATTTTTGGAGTTTTGACATGTGCAAATTTTGATGTTTTGCAACTTTTGAGAACTTGGGATTCATGGGGAATTGGGTAGGGAGGATGCTTGTCCTTTTGCCAACTCTCAGCATTCTTTGGGGTCATTCGCACAGGGGGATGAGCAAGATAACCATTTCGCTTATGGTGACCTGGATTGCTTTGGGGGTTCATCTTTCGTTCACACAACTTGGGAATGTTTATGTGTTTTAATTTGTGCTGGGATGCTACGTAACAAGGTGTAATCCAAGTAAAACTCTACCTTCGTAAAATCTGTCTGACTTGGTACAGTACGTGGCTAGACAGCTAATGATGACTGAATGACGAAAACTCTCGATACATTAGAAGACAACTGACTATAGTATGGCGAAAATATGGATAGCATTTTATTTTGATGGATTGTTTATACAGCGGATAGATATGGAATGAAGATGGACTTTGCCAAGTAATGACAGTCTATGGTGCCTTGACCTGTATGACCACAAATATGCAAATGTATGGATGTGATGCTTAATGCAGCTATTATTTTTGTGTTTTTGATGGATTGATCTTGGTGAGTATGAAAATGAGATGTAAAAAGAGATTTTTAATTTTGTGATGATTTTGAGCATGCATGGAGATGAGATGCAAGTTTTTGTTGTTTTTGATGATTTTATTGTTTTTGATATTTCTTATTTTTCTTTTGACCAAGCGATTGTGGGAACCCTTGGAGCTTTTTGGGATTGACCAAGCGATTGCAGGAATCCTTGGAGCATTTTGGGATTGACCAAGCGATTGCGGGAATCCTTGGAGCATTTTGGGATTGACCAAGCGATTGCGGGAATCCTTGGAGCATTTTGGGATTGACCAAGCGATTGCAGGAATCCTTGGAGCATTTTGGGTTGACCAAGCGATTGAATCCTTGGAGCATTTTGGGTTGACCCGATTGAAACCTTGGAGCATTTTGGTGATTGAACCTTGGAGCATTTTGGGATTGACCAAGCGATTGCGGGAATCCTTGGAGCATTTTGGGTTGACCAAGTGATTACAGGAATCCTTGGAGCATTTTGGGATTGACCAAGCGATTGGGAATCCTTGGAGCATTTTGGGATTGGCTACTTTAGATATGGAATGGTCGTAGATGACTGATGTTCAAGGGTTCGAGCTCTTTGACTCCATCAAGGGAAGCTAGCCGGTACGTCCCGGGTCCTATCTTGCTATCAATTACATATGGACCTAACCAATTTGCCATGAACTTGTCCCTGAGATGGGATGGCAAACTAGAGTTCTGCTGGTTTTCCTTCAAGACCAAGTCACCAACCTGAAAATCCCTTAGGTGAACTCTCATGTTGTATGCTTTCTTCAGCCGCTCTTGATAGATACGTAAATGCTCAAGAGCATTAACGCGTCGTTCATCGAGCAACGTAAGCTGGTCTAACCGGGCCTGCCATGCAGTGTCATCATCGATGAACTCTTGCATTGATATGCGCAGGGAAGGAATTTCCAACTCAAGAGGCATGACAGCCTCGGAGCCATACACAAGCGAAAATGGAGTTGCCCTAGTGGGTGTCCGAATGCTAGTGCGATAAGCCCATAGGGCAAGTGGGATCTGAATGTGCCAATCCTTATGACTGTCTGTGACTGTCTTTTTAAGGATAGCAACTAGCATTTTGTTTGATGCCTCTCGCTTGCCCATTTGCTTACGGATAATAGGGTGTCAAAAACTATGCTGAATTTTGTACTTTGTGGTCAAAGCACGCACGTCTTTGTTCTTGAATGACGTCCCATTATCCGAGATTATCTTGGATGGAATACCAAAATGACATATGATGTTATGCAAAATGAACTCCACAATGCGGGGTCCAGTCGTAGAGGTTAGCGGAACCGCTTCCACCCACTTGGTGAAGTACTCTGTGGCCGTTATGATAAACGTATGATGGCCAGACGACGCAGGGGAGATCTTTTCGATGAGATCTAAGCCCCACTATGAAAATGGCCAAGCCGACTGGATCGGCTGCAAGGCCTGGGAAGGTACATGTGTCAAATTGGCATGATGTTGACACTTCACGCACTTCCTCACATATGCGCAACAATCTCGCTCTAAAGATGGCCAATAGTAGCCCATGCGAAGAATGCGCTTGGCGATGGCCATACCACTGAAGTGGCCACCACACGTACCATCGTGCGCTTGGGCGATCGCCCAAGTGGACTCTTGCTGGTCCAAGCACCGAAGGAGGATCCCTTCATAGCTACGATGGTACAAAATGTCTCCTAACAAGACATGCTTTGCCGCTTTCTGCTTGAATGCTCATTTTGCGATGGGTGTCAATCCAAGTGGGAGGTTACCTAGCTTGAGGTAGTCCCTGAGGGGTGAATACCAATCCTGCTGATCAGAAGCCTCGACGGTATGAACAGCCAATCCCTCTTGAAGTTCATCCCTAGCAAAAGCTGAGCGGGAAAGAACTTGTAAGAATAGCGTGGTGTTGCTATTAAGGGGAGTAGGGGAGAACAAGGCCCCCCAGTTGGCGTGCTTCAAATAGTCATGGATTCGAGAGAACTTATCCGAGGATGGTTCAATCTGGATCATGTGGATTCCTGGCATTAAATCAGAGCTTGCACGCTCCATCATGGATTGCGATAATGTTTTGACTTGAATGGTTGTCATATCACCGAAAGGTCTTGCGGGATTAGTGACCCCAAAGAGGCCATAGTGTCTGCAAAATGATTCGATGACCGAGGGAGTGCCTCGATGTCGTACCATTCAAGATTTGCCAAGAATTTGTCCACAAGGGCTTTGTAGGCCTGTAGAACTGGGCATTTACATTGGAATACCCCTTTGACTTGATTGACGATTAACAATGAATCACCAAAGATGTTCAATCATTTAATGTTCATGGTGATTGTTGTCTGAAGACCTATGAGCAAGGCTTCATACTCTGCATTGTTGTTGGTGCACGAGAAATTTAATTTAAATGACAAGGGCATTGGAGCACCCTGCGGTGTGAAGAATACTATTCCCATGCCACCACCTTGCTCACATTTAGAACCATCAAAAAATAGGGTTATGTCGGCCTGTGACTCAGGCTCATCGAATCTAGCGATTCTGAGACATGGAAGACCCCATCATCGGGTAGTTCTATGACCAGAGGCTGATCGTCTTCGATAGGAGCCTCTGCTAGTTGATCGGCTATGACCTGTCCTTTGATGGATTTCTGTCCAATAAACTCTATGTCAAATTCTATCAACAACATGATCCATTTCATCGTGCGGCTACTATGATAAGTATGACTCATCATGTATCGCAATGGATTCTCCTTAGACACAACATACGTCTTGTTGCTCAACATGTAATGGCACAGCTTTTTGGTAGCAAACACCACTGCCAAGCAGAGTTTCTCAACGTATGCATAGTTAAGTTCATAGCTGACCAGGGTGCGGCTAAGATAGTAAGTAGCCTATTCTTTGTGAAGTTCATTCTTCTGGGCTAGCATGGTGCCCAATGCCACCTCAGTAGCTGAGATGTATAAGTAGAATGGCACTCCTGGTCTAGGTGGTGCCAATACTGGTGGTGAAGCCAAGTATTGTTTGATGTCATCAAAGGTTGACTGGCACTCGTCATCCCAGTGAAATGCTACCCCTTTGTGCAATAATTTGTTCATGGGTCGGCACTTGTCCGATAACTGTGCTATGAAGTGCTTGATCGATGCGACCTTACCCTGCAGACTTTTGAGCTGCTTGATGGTAGTTGGGGGAAGCATTTCAAGGATTGCCTTGACTTTGTTTGGGTCCACCTCGATGCCTCACTTTGAGACTATAAAACCCAAGAGCTTTCCAGATGTGATGCCAAAAATGCACTTCTTGGGATTCAGTCTGACTTTATGCTCCATGAGGCGATCGAGGATCTTGCTTAAGTCACCGAGATGATTTGGGCGTAAGAGAGACTTGGCCAACAAATCATCCATGTAATCTTCCAAAGTTTTATGCATGTAATCATGGAAGATGTACGTCATGGCACGTTGGTAGGTGGCGCCAGCATTTTTAAGGCCAAAAGGCATGACCTTGTAACAAAATGTCCCCCAAGGCATTGTGAACGCCATTTTTAGTTGGTCCTCGGGATTGATACGAATCTGATTGTATCCCGAGAAACCATCCATGAGGGATAGCATTTCATGGCCCGTTGTAGCGTCTACCAATGCGTCGATGCTAGGCAAGGGAAAATCATCCTTAGGACTCGCTTTGTTTAGATCATGAAAATTAGTGCATATGCGAATCCTCCCATCAGGCTTCTTGATGGGCACCATGTTGGACAGCCATGGCGGATAATCCACGTAGATGACAAACTGTGCATCCAACAGTTTTTGCAATTCATCTTTGACCATCAAGGCCACTGTTGGGTGCATCTTGCATAGTTTTTGCTTAACAGGCTTGACTGTCGGATCAAGCATTAAATTATGCATGACTAGCTATGGATCTAGCCTCGGCATATCTCTGTATGACCATGCAAAAACCTCCTTCTTCTCTTTGAGAAGGGCAATGTAGTCGGCTTGCTCTTCGGGGGATAAACTTACCCCCAACTTGATAATCTATGGATTCATTGGATCTGAGCCGATGTCTACGTCAGTCGTCTCCTCGACCGACATGTGGGATCCATCCTCCAACTGGTGTGGAGTCGGGATCAAATGGATATCATTTGCTGAGTTAAGA
This sequence comes from Wollemia nobilis, assembly GCA_028583015.1. NCBI lineage: Eukaryota > Viridiplantae > Streptophyta > Pinopsida > Araucariales > Araucariaceae > Wollemia > Wollemia nobilis. The sequence continues at coordinate 7,069,016 of JAQPPZ010001808.1, forward strand.
TCATCATTGGGAACCTCAGGTTCCTCTTCAGCATGGAAGATATCCTGAGTTGGTCCAGGGGTAAAATGAAGCATTTTACCGAAAGGCCAGTACTCTGATGGGGATGGAGGTGAATTGACGTGATCCCAGTCAATAGCATCTATGTCTAGATGCAAGGACCATGCTGGATCGGCCGGATTGTGGATGGGTGCGGTCAAGTCAATGGAGATCATGTTGATGGAATGATTTTGGTCTCCATTACCATGGGTGTAGTTACTCGGACATCTTGGATGCTCTCTATGCTCTGGATCTGGCTCTAGAGGGATGGGCATGAATGGATCGTCCCTATGTGTGGATAGGAAGACAGGGTCTACCCTCGGCACTGATGTCATTATAGGGTCTCGGGGTGGACGGTGCTCATCGTAAACTTGGAGCCACGGATCCAACACTTGGTCCCACCTTGCTGGGTCTACGTACCACTCATGCCCTAGAAGTATGCCCATCTATTCAAATAGGTCATTAATCTCCAAGGGGCACCGATGCTGCATCTGCCGCATGTGATTAAGATATGCCATTTCTATTTCATCTTCATAATCACTATCGGAGATCCAAAGGCCTTCATTGGCTCCGACTGCTTGCGGCATTAAGGGCTCGCCTTGCTCAAGCAAATTTATCTGGCCCCACTGTGGTTGTGCCACTCTCTATGGGGGGACCTGATTCTCTTGACGTATCACTGGCTCGACTGGAGCCTCTAGAGGAAACATTGTCAAAAGATTCTCGTGATAGTCATCCATAGGAATCACTTGCGAGTGATTGTTATCTGAGTCGAAGGGGTCATATGATGTTGGCTCATAGTCTGACTCATCCTCCGAAGATCCTTCTTGACATTGTTGATATCCGTCCTGAAAGTGGGTCCCCAAACTTTCGCCTCTTTCTAGCAAAGGGGTAGGGCGATTGAGGTTACCAAGGGTGGTTGTTGACCATGGGAGATAATCCCCCAATGTGTATGTTGTGTTTGGGTTGGCATATGGATCTGATGCCAATCCACCCTTGTGGCCTATCCTCAGGCCTTGCATGTCTTCGACCAAGATGTCTAAGGGCAGGGGGTGATTGAACCCTACACCTGACTTGTCATAAGGCATTTGGTATCTTGGTTGACAAAGGACATGCACTCCTTGCTCATACCGGCCTAACCCATATCCATGCCAATTGCATTGGCCAAGATATCTCAGAGTGAAGTCTGGGTTGGACAGATAGTTTACATCCTCTACGAAAGGCTCTTCATCCTCGTCCTCTTGCATGCATGGCTCAGTGCCATGATCAAGGCCCCCATACACAAAGTTAGTCTGGTTTGGTGGGTAGCCTAGAGGAACAATTGTACCAATGGGGAGGCGAGGTCTCCCCATGTCTTGCATGGACTCTAGTGTGGGCGTTGCTACAACATTCCACACCAGATACTCCCCTAGGCCCGTATTGGCCATTTCAATAGTGATTGTTGGTGACTGAGGGGGAGGGAACGGAAGCTCTTCTGGACTCCACTCCATGTGGGGTGGGCTAGGAGCTTCCACTTCCATTTTACTAGGCATCTCTTCGATAGAGATGTTTGAGACTGATTGTGGTGCCTCTTCCAGAGGTTGTGCCTCCTCCAGGGGTTTCTTCCCTTTGTCCTTCTATTTGGCCATGATAGGTGGCATCATTGATGAAGGACCAACTGATGAAGATGGACCTGACTGGGGTTTTGGTGGATCTACCTTTGGGGATGCTTGCAAAATCAGACCCTATCGAGATGGATTCAACTGGAAATCCAAATGCATTGATGGAAGGGTCGACTGCGGCATCAGCTGCACTGCATTGCAGTACTTGAAGGGTTCTAGGTCTACCGGGACCACATGTACCTCCCCTTCAAATGTATACTTCAGACATTGATGTGCTATTGATGGGACACACTTCATGTCCCTGATCCATGGCCGGCCCAACAAGATGTTGTAAGCCATCTCACCTTCCAAAATATGGCACAATGTTGGTATTGTCTTTTGTCCCACTTGAATGGGTAGGATGATTGTGTCGACTGTCGAGCAGATTGCATCGTTAAATGCTCGTAGTGTATATGTGGAGGCCATGATGTGAGATGTCGATAGCTTCAAATGTTTCAATGTCGTTGTAGTAATGATGTTACTAGATGAGCCAGTGTCTACCAACACCCTCTTATAGGGGATCCCGTTGACCCGCGTGATAACGTGCAGGGGTGGATCCGCTATGTCATCAACCACTAACTTCACTTCATCTTCCCAAAAAGTGATGATTGGCTCGGTGCATCTTTTGACATGCCCCACAAAATTGTTGAAAGAATTTGGTTCCTGGGGCTGCAACTCGATAGCCTTCAATATCTCCATAAGAGCCTCCCGATGGGGCGTTGATTGTTGAATTAGCTCATATATGGAGAGCCTAGCCGACGTGGTCCATAGACTTTGGGTAAGTCTAGTCCGAATCATGGCCGTGGGTCTAGGCGGAGGCAGCTGCGTAGGGTTCTGTTGAGACTGTGACGTTGATGGAACTTCTTTTGTGGCTATCGCGGGAGCAGCTCCTGGGTATTTCTTGTTCCTAGTCACTATACTTATCATCCCTACATACCCCTGCATGGGGAAGTTCTATTGCACCTCATTGATTTGAAGGGGTTTTTCCTATGCCTCATGGGTAGGCAAGGGGTCTCTAAAAACTCCCATTTGCTGGTTGTTCGACGCTACGGGGTTGTCTACAACCAATGTCTTGTTGTCAATCAAGTCTTGTATCAAGCCTTTGAATTTCCAACATGCATTAAGGTCATGTCCCTATCGTCGATGGAATTTATAGTACAAATCCTCCCGGTACCCCTTAGGCTTCGGTGCATTGGGATCTATGGTTTGAATTTCTGGGAGGTTGATCAAATTCGCCATTGACAAGCGGTCAAATAGGGAGTCCCTAGACTCCGTGTAGGGTGTAAACTATCGCCTAGGGTGACGCTACTGATTTTGCCCCTGTTTCTGATTTTCTCTTTCATAATTGTTAGGGGGCACTGCCTGATAATTAGCCTTTTGAGGTTGTATTTCTTGTGCAGGCTTAGGAACATTTATAGCAACTTGGTTAACCGCAGCGGGTTTTTGTTGCGTAGTCCCTATTTTGGTGTTTTTGTTCCATTCTTTTTTCTTAGGTTTGGCGATCTCGCCATCCTGTATCTTGATCTCTTCGATTATTCTGGCTTGCGCCAGAGCCTCTTCTAAGGTGGCATATTGTTGCAGCTGCAATAGCACAGAGATCGATCTCAAACAACTTCTTGAAAACATTTGTGTAAGGTCGGACATAGGGGGAAGGTAGGGTAGCTTGGAAAGCAGAGTCCTCCATCGATTCCCGTAGGCCGCCATAGTCTCTTCCTCATATTGCCTGAGGCTGGCCAAATCACTTAGTGATGCCTTCTTCTTGGTGTTGAAGGTGAAGCGTTCGAGGAATGCATCCACTAACTGATCCAAGTTGTTGATGTTGTGCTTCGGCAATTGGGTGAACCAATCCGAGGTAGGGCCTACGAATGTGGTTATAAAGGTCCTCAGCAACAAAGCATCATTGTCCTGAATGCCAAAGCATTGGCTTAGGAACCTCGTCACATGCTCTTGGGCATCCTCCTCACCTTTAAAGATTGCCAGCTGAGGCAACTTAAAGTGCTCAGGATAAGGAGGTGCAGGCACGGACGGATGCACCGGATGACTACGGAGTTGACGTAACATGGGCTTTTGGGGCCCAACAGCTTTGGTTTCCATAGACTCCAAATGCTCTAGCAATGCTTTGTATGCATCAGAAGACTTAATCTCTTCCTCTCTAATTTTCTCCCATTGTGGGTTGTGGGAGACTTGAGGCCTGTGGAGAGGTGGCCGGATAGCAACCCCTCCGCCTTGATAGGGCATTTCGGCCCGCTCTTCTTCTTGTTCATACTCCTCGTATGCTTCTTGAGGAGTCTCTGGGTGAGACCTACGACCATGAGTGGGTCCCCACGGAGGGAGCCCATCATTATTCCGAGGAGTGGCCTCCCGTTCAGGTCTAAGAGGTCTTGGAGGCAGCGCTTGGTTAGGTCACGGGGACCTGTCTTGTACCAAGGGGTTACGCCTCTCATATGGTTCTGCCCTTTGGGTGCGAGGGGTCGAAACCCTCTTCGGCATAGTGTTATTCAATAGCTCATCTGTTTGGTGCCTAATGCGCTCTTTACTGAGGCGATATAAATGCTCTAGTTGTTGTTGATCTTGCTCAAGCTGCGTAATCTGCGCTTGGTGGGCGGCATGTCTGGCGACTGCCAGGTCGATCTGTTCCACCATCTTGAGTCTCGAAGGCCTAGATGCCTCTCCCATGCACTTATCTCGGTCGCGGTGATCCGAGATCTCTATAGGTCGCTTCCCCCTATCGAGGTTGGCGGCATTTATTCGAGGCTCTGGCCTCGAAGGATGGTTTTGGTACATAGCAGGTGTGGAGGCGCATTGCTCCCATGCTGTATATTGCTCTTGAGGAAGATAAGGGTCTTCCTCATTCTCCCTTTCATAAGTGTGAAAGGGGCGGGCGGAGTTGGCTCGCCCTGTCAGAGGAGCCTTGTGCTCCGGATTTGTCCTATTGTTTCTGACAATGAGAGGAGGCAATGAAGGGATGATATAATCTTGAAGCCTCTCCTCATGGACCCTCCATCGTTCCAGCGCTTCATCGCACGGTGGCCACTCGTATCGAGCTTCTAAGGGAGCCCTTTGATCTATGTTGAGTGCCACATGTAAGGCCTCTTCCCAAAAGGGGCTATGACGGACGGGCGTGTCCCCCAATGGGGTGTCCCTATAATTCCATCTTGACCTAGACTGATGCGGACTCTCTTGCGGGTTAGACCGCCAAGGCGGTATAACTAAGTCCTTAGGACTATAGCGGAGGTGACTTGTGCCCCCCCTTGTACACTTTCTGTAGCTTCCGCCCTTGATTGGGCTTGGCTACGTGTGTACACCATGGTGGTGCTTTCCTACAAGCTATGTAGATTTTATCTCTTTTATGATTTTTTTTTTTTTTGTTACACTAAGCAGAAATGAACACACACATACACAAACGGTGATTATCTCTTTTAAAGATTAATGGTGTGTCCTAGACTGGTTTTAGTGCGTTTTGATGATTTTGTTTTTGTTTTTGAAAGTTTTGAAGAACGTTTAAATGCATAATGAAGGCTCATATGACTCCCATAAATGGTCGCCCCTTCGATATACCATTGCCAGGCCGATATACCAACCTCTCTATATACCCGCCCTTACGAGAGGGAAACTATAGGTACGTGAGAGCAGATGGTACATGGAACGTAGGCGGTACGGAAGGGGGATTGTCCTGTTTATGACACCTACCATAGAAGACTTATCCTCGCGTGTTGGGAATCACCCCAGTGACACTCGGTCAGCTTTCGTCAGGATTTACGTCGAGCAACAGTGACAATCGGGGTAAATGGATGCAAAAATCAAGCCAAGGTGGTGATGAAATCCACCGTTGGTCTTGATCAAGGGCTGGGGTTTTACGACCAGCTCCTTGGTTTAAAAATGTTGCGTGAAGTGTGTGTGATTCTTTTTATTTAGAAAAATGAAACATGCAGAAGCAACTACTTTCCCTAAGAAGGCAAAATTGATAGAAAACAGAAACAGAAAAGCAGAAAATGACAGGAACAGTTTAGGACCCTTACCTTTTCTCTGCCTAGACCTATTGTTTCTGATCCTCGGCCCTGAAACTGCATAGATAAAAATTCATCCTTGGGTGAGATGAATTCCAGAACAGGATTCGTCCTGGTCTGAGACGAATTCCAATTCGTCTCAGGGTCAGACGAATTCCAGTACTGTATTCGCCACAGGCTGGAACGAACCACAGTCAGAGCTCAAAAATGGTACCTGTAAGCACAAAAACACAAATTTTGATCAGTTTCTTGATCTCAAAAAGTAGGGGACAGAGTCCCACCGTGATCGCCACTGAAAGCACGAGATTTCGAAAGAAGGAAATACTAATGCGATGCATTCAAAATCAAAATTAACGCTTAAGTCCTATAAAGTGAAATGCATGAAATGAAAGAGATGAATTGAACTGAGATAAAAGAAAGTACAGAAAGCACAACCCTTTTTATTTATACTCTCTTAATATCGGTTACAAAGATGCCTCCTCCCTTTTCAGGGGCTAGGAGCGTTAAATGAGTTTTGGTTACAATCATGACTTAGTGTTCCTCCTTCCGCGTGCCCACATGTAAAATGGGCGGGCCAAAGTGTTGCCGCCATTGGTGTTGATGAATCCTTGATCCTTGCTGCTCCTCCTGCATTCAAAGAAACAACAAATCGTTAGTAGCACCTGTGACAAAAGATAAGGCGTTTGATCCTAAAAACCAATGGAGGATGCATGCATAAGATTAGCTAAATCGATAAATAAAATGACTCCAAATAACCTGCAAATTTGACAGAAACCAGAGAACATTACCAGAAGATCACTGCAAATGAAACAGTCAAGAAATTCTTCACCGATTTGAATTCACTCCGGGGCGGGACGGATTCGACTGTAATTCGCTCCGGGGTAGAACGAATTCACCTGCAACAAAGCGTCGAAGTGATACTGCCAAAATGTCGCATCTCAGGAACTCCAAAAGACCTGCAAACTTGGGGGTTAGCTAATTGGAGGCATTTTGGGAAGACCCAGATGGTCAGATTTCCCCAATTTGGCCTCCATCAATGGGAATTTGATGCCGCTACCTGCAAGTTAGTGAGAACAACAAAAGCGACAAAACATGATAAAAATTGATCAAAGCATTGTGAAATCAGAATTACAAGCTATTTAAGCAGCATAATATGGAATGCTAAGTAAAAAAATGACAAAAAGAACAATCTGCCATGAATTCCCAATCATTCTTAAAAAAGAGGATTAGGCTCGCAGCAGTGCGGGGCGCCCGGCGGGCCACCCACCGTTGGAACCTGATTTTGGCACCAATCCACTTGGGATGGGCCCAAAATCTCTTGTAATGGGTTGTCAGCAAATTGGGTGGGATAATGTGGTCAAGTGTCGGGTTTTGGATCCGGATTCACACTTCCAATAACCACCCAATGACCTCCCTTGCGAAAGAGATCAAGGATGTGGAAGAGGTGAATCAAAAGGGTAAAGCGTGGTATCAATTTGGCAGCACTTCGTTGCTTGAAAATGCTTCCAACCTATCCTCTTTTGGGTGAGAAAGCTCACCATTTTATAGACCCAAGGGGTCTCTTTGGATGGGCATGCATGGGCGCCATGTGGCAGTCATGCCTTCCCATGAGGGAGGAGAGTCCTCCCTGATTTGGGCTTCCATGACTGCCCCTGTATTTGGGCTTCCATGGCAAGTTTCTATAGAAATTTCATTAGAAACTTTAGCAGTATTTGCGCACCCCTGACAGAAACCATGAGAGGGGATAAGAAGGAGTTTAAGTGGACTACAAGGGCAAGTGCAAGTTTTGAGATGTTAAAGAGGAAGGTGACGGAACAACCCATTTTGATACTTCTTGATTTTAATAAAGTATTTCAGGTTGATTGTGATGCTAGTGGCAGTGCCATTGGAGCTGTGTTGAGTCAGGAAGGTAAACCTATTGCATATTTTAGTGAGAAGTTAAATGATGCTAGGAATAAATACTTTGTTTATGATCAAGAATTTTATGCTATAGTTCAGGCTCTAAAGAAATGGATACACTATTTGTTAGCAAAAGAGTTTGTTTTATATACTGACCATCAAGCTTTGCAGTATATTAACAGTCAGGGAAAACTAAATCAGAGACACCTAAAGTGGGTTGAATTTCTATAGAGTTATACCTTTGTTTTGAAGCATAGGAGTGGGAAGTCTAATAGAGTTGCAGATGCCTTGAGTAGAAGAAAAAAAAATTTGTTGGAGATGAAGGTGGAAGTCGTTGGGTTTGAAGAACTCAGGAGTTTATATCCGGAGGATCCGGACTTTGCAAAAGCTTGGAAGGCATGTTTGTCCCCCATTATTGTGGATAGAACTAAGTGGCTAGATTTCACCATCCAATATGGGATGCTATTCCGAAAGAACCAATTATGCATTCCTATAAGTTTAATGAGGGAGAATACGATAAAGGAGAAGCATAGTGGAGGACTAGCTAGGCATTTTTGTCGAGATAAGACCATTGCCCTTGTCAGTGAAAACTACCATTGGCCACAGTTGTAGAAAAATGTGACAAAATTTGTGCAGGGTTGCAAAGTGTGTCAGATGGAAAAAGGAGTGAGACAGAATACAGGATTGTATCAGCCATTACCTGTACCAGAAAGACCATGGGAGGACATCAGTATGGATTTTGTTCTTGGCCTTCCGTTGTGGTTGACAGGTTTTTGAAGATGGCTCATTTTATTCCCTGTCAGAAAATGAGTGATGCAATTCATATTGCAGGCTTATTTTTCAAGGAGGTGGTACACCTTCATGGTCTACCCAAGAGTATAGTATTTGATAGAGATACCAAATTTGTGGGTTATTTTTGGAGGACTTTGTGGAAGCAGTTAAAGACGGCTTTGAAGTTTAGTTCTGCATGCCACCCGCAGACTGATGGACAAACAAAAGTGGTGAGCAGAATTTTGGGTAACCTTCTAAGATGCTTGGTAGGAGATAAGCCCAAGGGATGGGATTTGATTTTACCACAAGAAGAATTTGCTTACAACAATTCTATCAACAGAAGTACTAGTAAATCACCATTCCAGATTGTGTATGGGAACAACCCAAGGAATGCTTCAGAGTTGAGAATGATGGGTAAAGGAGAAAAGAGTAGTGCTAAGGTTGAAGAGTTTGCAGAACACCTAAAGAGTTTGCATGAGGAGGTAAAACAACATATTAGTAAGATGAATACTCAGTACAAGGCCAAAGTAGATCAGAAGAGACGTTTCAAAGAGTTTCAAGTGGGAGATGAGGTCATGGTTCACTTGAGAAAGGAAAGGTTTCCTAACAAAACCTACAACAAACTAAAGATGAAGAGGTTTGGACCATGCAGGATCATAGGTAAAAGAGATTTAGGTAATGCCTATGAAGTGGAACTACCGAGAGAGCTGAATATATCACCTGTTTTTAATATTTCGAACTTGGTAGAATACCATGAAGGAGATAGTAGTGAGGCACCAAGAACATATTTGTGGAGTATTCCAGTGACTGCACCAGTCACATATGAGATAGAGGAAATACTCGATACTCGAGAAGGCAGAAGTACCAGGAATCGACAGTATTCAAAATATTTGGTCAAATGGAAAGGCAGGCCTTCCGAAGATGCAACTTGGTTGTCAAAGATAGAGGTCGACCACCTGGGTCTTCCTCCAATAGTATAGAAGTAGAGGACACTTCTCAATCCACCCTGGGTGTCTGATGTAGGAGCATCCGGTGGCAGCAGAGCAATCTTGCATCAAAGAAAAAAAATTTGATTTTTTTTTTTTCTAAGTGTGCCTTGATGTCGCAATATCGTGACAAGGAAAAGTGTCGCGATATCGTGACATGTCGCATTTTCGCGACTCAGGAAGGAGAGAAAAGGAGCGGGGCAAAAAGTGTCACGATATCACGACAGAAAAAGTGTCTCGTTTCACGACCAAAATGCGAGAGAGGTGCAGGAAGGGAAAGGTGTCGTGATATCATGACATGTCGCATTTTTGCGACTCAAGAAATGCAGGAAGGCTGAAAAGCAAAAGTGTCATGATATCATGATAGGAAAAAGTGTCGCGATATCGTGACATGTCACGTTTTTGCGACCAAAAGACGAGAGAGGCACAGGAAGGGAAAGGTGTCGCGATATCGTGACATGTCACATTTTCATGACTCGGGAAAGGCAGGAAGGCTAAAAAGCAAAAGTGTCATGATATCGCGACATTTCGCATTTTCGTGACCCGAACAAGACAGGAAGGCAGAGAAGCCAAAAGTGTCGCGATATTGTGACATGTCGCATTTTCGTGACTCGAGGAAGGTAGGAAGGCAGAGGAGCCGAAAGTGTCGCGATATCGTGACATGTCGCATTTTTGTGACTCGAACAGGACAGGGAGGCAGAAGAGCCGAAAGTGTCGCAACATCGCGACATGTCACATTTTCATGACCCAAACAGGATAGGAAGGTAGAGAAGACAAAAGTGTCGCGATATCGCGACATGTCACATTTTCATGACTCGAGGAAAGCAAGAAGGCAGAAGAGCCAAAAGTGTCGCGACATCGCGACATGTCACATTTTCATGACTCGAAGAGGACAGGAAGGCAAAGAAGCCAAAGGTGTCACGATATCGCGACATGTCGCATTTTCATGACTTGAAGAGGGCAGGAAGTCAGGGAAGCCGAAAGTGTCTTGATATCATGACATGTCACATTTTTGCGACCAAACAAAAGAGAAGAAAGCACAGGCGATTACAGGATCCATTACAGAGGAAACAGTCGAGCGGTGGTATACCAAGGTGCAGTGGAAGCAAACGAATATGAAGAGTCAGAATGTTTCGACAGCCAAAACAACGAAGAGACACGGGAGATGAAATGGAAGTGTCATAAAAAAGGAATACGGAGAGTCATGCCAGATATTTTTAAAAGGGGAAGCGAAGGCATGCACAAGGGGTCAAAAAACTATGGAGACAGAGTTGTAGACGTAAAGGCAAGAAGCCATTCTGGACCTGTTAGGCCATTTTTCTTCCAGTCGAAAGATGTTGTAACAAAAGCTATCTTTCGGGAATAAAAAGTTATTCGGCAGACTATTGCCATGACTGTAACTTTGTTCTAATTTGTTGAATGTGATTATAGATTCGTCGTGAGCGAGTTGGCTCTCGATCACATCATTTGGGTGATATTATGTAATGTACCTAAGGTACATAGTTAGGAAATTAGATTACTTTAGGGGGAAGTTATCTAGTTGCTTGGGGAAGAAGTAACATATGCACAAGTGTCATTATGCATGTGTGCAAGGTGTCTCCTTGTACAACTAGTTGGAGTGTTGACCAAGGAACATTTCTTCCTATATGAAGGAGGTCATGGTTCACCTCATGAAGTATCACTTTCTTTTCATTCAATAAGATGTTCTACTACTTTGTTCTCTATCTCGTAATGTAATGTTTCTAAATCCATCAGTGGTATCAGAGCTATGGTCATTCCTAGATAGAAATAGGGAAAGTCATTGCTACGGGTTTTTACAAAATAGACACGCCTTTGGACCTGCCACTTGCAAATTCTATTGCTTTAAGACCATTTAATGAAAACAAGTAAGCATAAGGAGATCAGATAATTTTTTGATAAGTAGAAGATCTGGGACAATTATCGCCATCCAACAAAAAGCCCAAGAGAAGGAGAATTTTGAAAGGAGTGCCAAATTCAAGAAGAATAATTTGGTAAAGAGTACCAAATCCTAGAAGAAGCTCACCAAATCCAGGAGATTTGAAGATTATCTCTCATAGCAAGAAGGCACCGCTTCAGAGACAAAGACTTCTCCAAATCTAAAGTATAAGGAGGATAATACAAGAGGAGAACAAGCCACCAAATCCTAGGCTTGTGAAAGAAAACTTCAAGATAGACTGCACAGAGTTGCAAAAATATACTCGAAGCAGTAACTTAGTGATCTTAGACATCAAGATCTACATCCTCTATGGAAGCGGTAAAAGGATCGATAAAAACGTATGCAACTACTAGTGCTAACTAAGTCATTAAATAGACTTCTTATCAGATTCATTAGAGCACCTTATCTGGATTAAAAGTTGCATAAAGAAAAGTAGATTACAGTCTTCAAAAGTGCAAATAGAAAGAGGTTCATTTTAAGGTTCATTTGCACATTAATTAGGAGTTGATTAGATTTTAGAATTATATCTATCAACTACCTATCATCTACTTTAGAAAACATAAAAGAAGACTAAGTCCTACAATATTAGTTGTAGTGAATTTGCAGAATAACTTCTAAAGATTCATTTTAGGTTATTCTTGAATAGTTGTAGTAGATTAATTAAAGTGCATTATCTTGAGAGTTAAATTGGAGTGATAAGGTGAAATTCTTAGTGCATTAAAAAAAAGGGTCTATTAGATTTATTATGCACTAGTATACTACTCTCAAAAGAAAATTAGCTTTTGTGTTCTTGAAGGGCACAAAATCTTATTTGTATCAAGTGTCTAAAGACACTATTGAAGCACTAAAATCTGCAACTTGTAGTGGCCAAAAGTAGCCAACCCAAAAAATTTAGAATCCTCCAAAACTTGGAGAAGAACCTAAAACAAAAATAGAAGCTTCATTGAGACTTGGTGAGTCTCAGATCCAAAGCATTACAAGAGTGAATGCACAAAAAGAAAATGCAGAAAATTGCATAAAATAAAAGCTTCTATCTAGTGTTGTCTAAAGCTTGGATTTAATATAAAAGTGTCCAAGCAAAAAGGGAAGGTGTCTACTCATAAAAGACAACCTCAAAACCCTTGTATTGCAGGAAGAGAAATCTGCCATGAAACCAGAAATTTATATCTGAAATAAGAGTGCAAAAGGAGGCTAATGTACAATCTATAGTACATTTTATTGCACCATTTTAATATGGTTTTTTACAGTCCAAGAGCATATTTGGACGTGTCTCCAAAAGGCACAATATCAATAGGAAAAGCAACCAACGTAAGCACTCTTCTTCCCAAGCAATAGCAACCACTCGAAGGGCACACCTTGGACGGATGAACCTGCAAAACAAAGCCCACAAGAGGCCATCATCAAAGCTACGTAAAAGGAGTGCACATTCACTGTGAACAAATAGCAATGTGAGATGGATAGCAACGTGATATGGATAGCAAAGTGGGATGAACAACATCTACACTACAAAATAATGGGCATCTACTCCTACCAATGTAAGATGAACAACAATATGGACAACATCTAAAAGGTGTCTATCTCTACCAAGGAGAAATGAACAAGCATCTACTCTACAAAGATGTACAAGTTTCAATATATTGGAAGCATTAAAGGAAAATGAGCTACTATCTTGGTGAAGATCATCCACCAAACGAAGCATCAAATTTGCTACTCAAGCTCCATAGCGCCTCATCAATCCACCTACAGAAAATAAGGTTGCTTGCTACTCAAGAAACGTAGCAAAGCAAAAGGAATGGCAAACTAAAAGACCTAAGGAGTTATAATAATCTCCTTGGAAGGCATTACGGTAAAGGTCTACATGCAGAGAGAGTGAATGCCACTTGGCATCAATCTTCCAAGAGCAAGTGTTACAAGAAAGTTGCCTCTCAAACGCCCAAGCATTCGAACTTTGAAGATTCCAATTCTCAATGCGTTACTAGAAGATTTGACTCTCACGTGTTACTAGAAGCTTCAACTCTCAAGCACTACTAGAAGCTTTGAATCTCAACGGATGAGCATAAGTGGTGACACTTGTTACTCACAAGTCACACACAAAGGAGCAAAGTGTTACATAACAACCGGCAGTAAGAAGAAGTTACGAAGAAGGGCATCCATATGTAAATAACGTGACACGTGTCACCAAGCCAAGTTTACTCATATAATAAAAGCATCCAAATTCTAAATATTTTAAGGAGTAGAGAGTGAGGAAAAATACAGTCAAAGCCAATCAGCATAGTGTGGAAGGAAGAAGGAGCATTTAAGACTCCAGGTTTTTTGAAGGTCAAATCTTCCATATTCAGCAGCGTATACATTCCAGCATTAAAGACATCTACCTCCATTGATTCCGAGATAAAATATATTTGTAAAGAGAGTGTCGAAGAGTGGGGAGTCTAGCATCAAAAAGGTAAGGGTGAAATCCCATCTTATTATTACTTTCAACTTTGGAGATATAAGGGTTATAAACTAAGGTATAAAATTTAGTTTAGTGAAAGAAAAACTATAGGGGATAGCTTACCAAATTAAAATAATATTTGCATCTCAACCTAGGAGAAATAAGGAATTCAACTTGGATTAATTTCTTTGATATTTTGCAAATATTATTAATTTTCTAATTTTCCAAACTTTGGAGTGATAAGGGTTACAACATCAAACTAGGTCTTTGAAAATTAGAAATTAAAACCTAAGGGTCATAAAAAGAGGTTATTAAATATTTATTGTTAAAGTTGGAAATTATATTTTTTACTTGTCTTTAAATTTCTCAAAAAAGGACAAAAGGATTCCAACATTAAAACCTCTTGAAAATTTTGGAAAAGTGCTTAGTTCAATTAGGAGAAATAAGGTGTTAGATAAATTAATTTTTGACTGTACAAAATCAATCATAAAATTGAACTTTATCTTTACAAAAGCACTATATTTTACTCCAAAAATTTAGGTACTTTACAAAAACTACATCATGGAGTATTGGTATATAGATTCAGGTGCAAGTAAGCATATGACAGGAAACATAGATTGGTTTAATTATTTGAAGAAAATAAATGAAAAGCCAATTGCAGTAGTAGATAGCAAAACATATGAAGTGAAAGGAATAGGAAACATTCCAATAAATCTTAAGGATGGAAAAGGTATGATCAAAATATTTTGTATGTTCTAGGATTAACTACCAATCTCATTTCTGTCTCTCAACTCATGGATCAAAACTTAACTGTTGAATTCAAAGTCTTCACTGGTAGAAAACAATATCTCATTTCAAGACAGGGAAAAATGATAGCATCAAGTTCATATAAAAATGGACTGTTTGTCCTAGATACTACTATTCACTCAGCCTTTTCTATCAATGATTCAGAACTATGGCACAAATGACTAGGACATACCAGTGAAACATCAATGAAGGAATTATTCAAGTATCAAATGGTAGAAGGACTACCCAACCTATCTCCAAAAACTATTGTGTGTCCAGAATGTCTAGCAGGAAAACAACATAGAATTCCTTTCGAACTTCATCAACACAGAGCTCAACATCCTCTAGAAATTATATATACAGATTTATGTGGGCCAATGAAAGTTGATAGTGTTGGAGGACACAAATACTTTTAGTTATTCATCGATGATCATACAAGGAAAATGTGGGTATATTTCATGAGATATAAATCAGAAGCATTTAGTTACTTCAAACAATTCAAACTTCAAGTTGAAAAAGAATTAGGAAGAACAATAAAAGCACTTCGCTCAGATAGAGGGGGAGAATTTATTTCCAAAGAATTTTATTCATTCCTTGAAGAAAATGGAATTAAAATATAACTTACAACAACATATTCACCTCAAAAAAATGGAATTGCAGAAAGAAGAAATAGATCAATAATGGAAATGGTAAGATGTATGCTAAAAGAAGCTCAACTTGATCATAAATACTGGGCTGAAGTAGTACAAACAACAGTCTATATACAAAATAGACTACCAACAAGAATACTCAAGCATATTACACCAGAAGAAGCATGGTCAGGATAAAATCCCAATATAGAAAAACTAAAAGTCTTCGGATGCAAGGCCTACATGCATATCCCAAAACAAAAGAGAACTAAACTTGATGACAAAACTATGATAGGGATATTTGTTGGCTATGACAGTGAATCTATAGGATACATAATACTAGATCCATCTACAAAGAAAGTCTACATTAGCAGAGATGTAATATTCGATGAAAAGGCCAAAATCAACGCAGATACATCCAGTGGTGACACAGAAGCACTCTTAAATCTACCAGGAGAAGATACAATGAGCATAGAATCAAAATCAGTGGAGCAAGACACAAAAGCATCATTAGAGCCACCTAGAAAAGAACCAATATGGCTCAAAGATACTCTCAAAGAATCAAATTTAGAAATAATGCCAGATCTTACTTCTACAGGACCACAAACTCATAGCATGACCAGGATGAACAAAGGAATGTTAAGCAACACAACAGAACCTACATCAACATTTCAAGCATTGAAAGACACACACTGGAAAGCAGCCATGGAATCTGAATACGCATCACTCAAAAAGAATAAGACATGGGATCTAGTAAATCTACCCCCAGGAAAAAATATAGTAGGTTGCAAATGGGTCTACAAAATCAAATACAAAGTAGATGGGTCACTTGATAAATACAAAGCTAGACTAGTAGCTAAAGGATATACTCAGATAAAAGGAATCGACTATGAAGAAACATTTGCACCAACAGCTCGAATGACTACTATCCAAACATTTTGTGCACTAGTTGCACATCAAGGGTGGAAACTTCATCAGATGGATGTAAAAAGTGCATTCCTTAATGGTGACTTAGAAGAAGAAGTCTATATGACACAACCTGAAGGCTTTATTATTCGAGGACAAGAAAGCAAGGTATGCAAACTAAACAAATATTTATATGGTTTAAAACAAGCTCCTAGAGCATGGAATATAAAGATCAATAATCATTTACTACATCATGATTTCAAAAGAAGTACATCAGATCCAAGTCTATATACCAAGAAAATTGGAAATGATATTTTGATTCTCATAGTATATGTTGATGACATAGTGATCATGGGAAGCTCAGAGATGTTAATAAGTGATATCAAAAAGGATCTAGAAAAAGCATTTGAAATGACAGATCTTGGATTGATGAACTACTGCCTTGGTTTAGAAATTTGTCAAGGAAAGGATAAAATAGTTATCACTCAATCGAAATATGCAAAAGCTCTCCTTGAAAAGTACATAATGACAGAGTGCAAGCCTAAAGATACACCAATGGAACAAGGGATTCAACTATCCAAAACTGATAAAACACCATTAGTTTTAGCAACTATGTACCATCAGTTGATCGAAAGTCTACTGTACCTAACAAACAACCGGCCAGACATAGCATTTGTAGTAAATTATCTTTCACGGTTCATGCAGGAACCAAGAGAAAGTCATTGGAAAGCTACAAAAATAATACTACAATATATCAAGAAAACTACAGACTACGGGTTGACGTATGAGAAAAATGTCAAAGACTTCTATTTACAAGGGTACTCCAATTCAGATTATGTTGGATCTATTGATGATAGAAAATCTACCTCAGGTTATGTCTTCTATCTCGGATCAGGACCCATATCTTGGCATAGCAAGAAACAACATACAATAGCACAATCATCAACTAAAGCAGAATATCGAGCAGCAAGGGATACTACATGTGAAGCTCTATGGTTACAATATATACTATCTGACATGGGAGTCAGATGAACCCCCACTATGATATTCTGTGATAATCAGGGAGTACTGAATCTAATCAAGAATCCAATCATACATGAAAGAACAAAACATATTGAAGCTCAATGTCATTTCATCAAGGAATATTTTTAGAACAAGCACATCACCCTCAAGTATATTCCTACAGAAGATCAGTTGGCAGACATATTTACAAAAGCTCTTGGAAAAATCAAATTCCAAATATTTAGAGATCATTTGTGTGATTCCAAAGAACTTCACACCAAATAATGTAATACAGGGGGTGTTAGAATATATTACATCATTTGGGTGATATTATGTAATGTACCTAAGGTACATAGTTAGGACATTAGATTACTTTAGGGGGAAGTTATCTAGTTACTTGGGGAAGAAGTAACATATGCACAAGTGTCATTATGCATGTGTGCAAGGTGTCCCCTTGTACAACTAGTTGGAGTGTTGACCAAGGAACCTTTCTTCCTATATGAAGGAGGTCATGGTTCACCTCATGAAGTATCACTTTCTTTTCATTCAATAATATGTTCTACTGCTTTGTTATCTATCTCGTAATGTAATTCTGCTAATGCCATCACTTTAAATCTACAATGGAGAAGGATTCCTTCTAAATTAGGATTCAAACTCATTCTCCAAATTTAAAACTATGAGGGGAATAATGCTAGTCATGATGCTTCTTGCACTTCTATTGTGAGGAATCTAAGTATCTACCTTTCCCTTAATTTAAATACTAACAATTAAAATTAACATCCACAAAAGACACATTACTTAGCAATATTTAAAATGTTGCATATAATGCTTGGGTTACTCAAGAATACCCACAAATATTATTATTCCCAAATGCTTGATTCACTTCACCATAATCTAAAGACAACAATTCTATAGTTATTCACTCTAGATATTTCAATTTTTAAATTCTCTCACTAACTTTATGTGAAGACAAAACTGTATATCCCAAAGGACTAAAATCACAAGCTTTATTAATGTAAAATGAAAACATGGAACTCTCATTTTAAATTTTCTAATTCACTAATATTTATGGTAGATACCTTTGTTATTGGAATTCACAATATTTTCATAAACATCTCAAAACATCGATTCATGCAAAAAATAAAGAAGAGCAAAATAGAAGAGTGTATAGATGAAAAATAGAGAAAGAGATAAATGACATGACTTGAAATAAATAATAATGGGTGGGTGTCCATAGGTATCCCCACAATATTTTCATATATCACACTTTATACAAATGATCAATCATTGGGACTATTTATAGTGATACCAAAAACCCCAATGAGTAGGTAACCTCAATCCGAAATTAATTTGACTTTAAGGTTAACTTATAATAATAAAATAATAATAAATTACACCCTTTAATCAATGTTATCATAAAGGTGGATTAACTAATGTCACTAAGGGTGAATACGTAAAGGGTGTCCTTAGGCTTACATTAAGATGTATATAGGCTTACACATAGATTCCCATAGGCTTACATAGCACCTTACTAAAGGCTACATCAAGAACATGCCCATAGGCTTACATAGCACCTTACTAAAGGCTACATCAAGAACACTTCTAGGTACTTCATCTCTATCATCCTTTAGCCCAATAAGAACATATTACAAATATTTCAACACCCTCTTCATAATCTATATTGAGAGGCCAAGGAGAGAAGACATTAGATATGATACATCTTCCCCTATAATGAATGCTTATATGGGCCAATGGATCTTGTTATCTTCTCTTTTCCAAAGGTACATGACTTAGATTAACCTCTCCTAAATTTTAATGTATAACTCCACCTCTTAGATCAATATGTTGATCTTCCTATAAAAATATCTTCAACATGCACTATAATGACTATAATATATCCCCCAATATCAAGAGAAGGTAACTAAATCATGAAGTAATAGGCAAGTCTCTAAATAATCAACCCTAATGGCTAGAAAGGGCCCATAGAAACAATGCATACCTTACACTGATCATCCAAAACCTACTCCTCTTATAGCCCAAAATATTACCAATCACCACACTAATAAGTTTTTGGAGTTAGATAAAACATCCATTATGAGAAAAGAGAAGGATAAACACATGAATTTTAAAATCTCTCAAATATAATACATCTAACCAACCATTAAAAAGCTTATTTGGAGTTAGGTTTTTGGCACTAAATGAAGACATCAAACCTATAAAAAGAAGAATGCCAACTAGGTCCATTTTGCATAGTAAAATCCCATAGAAAGCAATAATAGGTCCTTGAAATAATGTCACTAATCTATAAATCTCTAAAAACTATACAATTTGAAAAAATGGAAAAAAAATACTTCTATATGCAAAAATTATGGTCTCTAGAAGTTTAAGCATATTGGAGCAAAAAATTAAACAATAGACCTTAGG
The DNA here is from genome assembly GCA_028583015.1 of Wollemia nobilis. Classification (NCBI taxonomy): domain Eukaryota; kingdom Viridiplantae; phylum Streptophyta; class Pinopsida; order Araucariales; family Araucariaceae; genus Wollemia; species Wollemia nobilis. The sequence continues at coordinate 7,088,487 of JAQPPZ010001808.1, forward strand.
GAAATTTTGACCAATTAAAGACTACAACTTGTCACCTCCAAGTGCCACCTTTGCTAACATCACTCATTGATAGGGTTGCCAACTGGGATGGTGATAGCAAATCAAGTGTCAACATTTGGTAGACTGTGATTGGTTGGTTTCATATAAAGATATAAATTTTGATAATTTGTCCATTTATGGACTTTGTTGGCTATTAGCCAAGATTTGAACTTGGGTCTAGTAGGAAGCATATGGCTTGCACCTCTTCCCACTAGTAAAAAATTGGCATGGACATGCCTCAACATGGAGTTAAAAATTAGCAGAGCAAAATTACCTTTGTGACTATGCTAAAATATTATTGTGCAAGAACAAATTGGATGTGGACTTCCTACCTTCAAAGGTGAGTTGTTAGCATTGTGCCAATGGTGTAGATATGTTGAAAAGGATGAACATTCCTATATAAGAAACTTTTGAAGACACCCAAAATGGATTTCCACACCATAATGCATGCACAAAGATTTGAATCTAGCACCAAACCTTTGCTACAAAAAGGGATTACCACTACACCATACTTTTAACTATGTTTAATTTTATAGACGGTTTTTTAATTAATGTAATTGGGTCAAAATTTCATCTCTTCCCCATTTGCACCATTGCAATTTTTTTTAGTTGTTGTTCCATAGAATGTTGGATGGAATACTCTAAATTTATATTTAAATTTTATATTTTTGGAGGGAAGGAGCAAAATATTTGAATGCAAAAAGGAGACATCAGATGATGAAAACATGCAAATTGTTGAACTAGGACCCTCACTAATATTTTATAAAGAATCCAAAAAAAATGGTAGTTTATCCATATCTACCATAGTTTTTCCTATATATCCTTCGTATGATTAATTGAATTTGCTTCATTTTGGATCTAACACAATGTTTGAATTTGTAATATTTTTCATAAATATTCTGAAACATCCATTCAACACAATCATATGCAAGAAAAGAAAGAAGAGCAAAATAAAAGAGTGTAGATGAAAAATAGAGAAAGAGATGAATGACACAATTTGAGAGATGGAATAAGGAGTGGGTTCCCATAGGCACTCCCACAATATTTTCATATAATTAAATACAAATGATCAATCATTGGGAGAATTTAAAGTGATACCAAAAGCCCAATGAGTAGTTAACATCAAGTTGATATTAACTTGATTATGGTTAACTTACAATAACAAAATAATAATAAATTACACCTTTTAGTCAAGTTTATCCATAAATGTGGATTAACCAATATCACTAAGGGTGAATACATGAAGGATGTCATTAGGCTTACATCAAGATGCTCGTAGGCTTACAGATAGATGCTTGCAGGCTTACATAGAAGAATGCCTATAGGCTTACATAGAAATATGCCCACAGATTTATATATAGAATTCACATAGGATTACATCAATATGCTCAAAGGATTGATAGCACTTGCTCGTAGGTTATATCAAGAGCACCCATAGGTACTTCATCGTTGTCAGCCTTGGCCTAATAAGATTAGATTACAAATATTTTAACATTCATTTGTTCAAGGATGGTGGTTTTATTTAATTTTAGTTCATTTTTCAATTAGAATTATGTATTCTTTATCATCCAACTACAAACCTAACAATCTTTAAATAGACTAAATCTATTAATCTCTAGAATCATTAAAGATGTGGTAAATATAGAAAGAATTTTTTCAACAAATGTATCCACAGTAAAATTGATAATCTATTAATTTGCTTGTGATCCATTAGAATACATTATGCATAAAGGATTTATGCTCATGTTTTGACACAATATTCATGTCCCAGAAATGAGAAAATTATGTAAGGTTACTTTTTTTTTAGTGTGATTTTAGATAAATATACTTTTCAAAACCTACTTAAATGTAGAGGTTGACTTGCTAATTATTAGCCTTCATTGTATTAGTAAACTTAAAATATATAAATAAGAACCTAATATCCTAAATAGCACTAAATAGGTTTTTAGTGCTTTATTTATAAAATTAAGAAGAAAAATTTAATAATAAAACCAATAGCAACAACATAAAGCTCTAATATATACAAGTTCTAATTAGGTTTTCATACGTAATATAATTCAAAATATACATGGATATACATAATATATAAATATAACTATATTGGAACAAGATCCTATATTTAAATAATAATAATTCACTAAGTTTCTAGCAAATAATAATATTACAATATTATTAGTTTCTAACAAGATGTGTGTGGCTTCTATTTGGGCCACTGTTATCAAAGTGATAAAATATTCTATTGGGGTCAGGTCAGTTAACCATATCCAACTTGACTTTTTTTCAAAAATAATATTTATTTGGCTTCTATTTGGGCCACTACTATCAAAATGATAAAATATTCTATTGGGGTCAGGTTAGTTAACCATATTCAGCTTGACTTTTTATCAAAGATATTCTTTATTTATCTTTCTATCAAAAATATTCTTCATCTTCCTCAGACTGCTATATTTTTGTGAACAACTCCTTAACATCATGTTTATTCAGAGATAAAATATCACTTGGCTAGTTACCTTATAAAATTCAAATATATCCAAAACAAATACCAACATTGTGATTAGCTAATCTATCTACTACCTATAACAACCCAGGTCTTCTCACCTAGTCGCCCAATATCACAAGTAAAATTTTTTATTAAACAAAGAGAATCTAATTTACATCCAAAATTTTAATTGGTACATAGGCATGTGAACATCCGTTTCAAGGCGATTGACTATTGCAGACAGTCCCTTAAACATTCAAGACTGGCCAAGTCCCGCAAGTAGTACCTTCATGAGAACATGTTCGTCTCCTTCGCTAGAGTTATATGTTCTTGACAAAAGGCTATCCATTCGGAGCCCATATCATCTGAAAGAGTGGATGCATAGTTCCCCACCCATAGCATGTTATATTTGTAATATCCCTTCCATTATTTGTGCTTGACACATGCTATGATTTAGCGTATGAATATCTAGTGCTTAACTGAATACCCACCTTCCTGGAATCCAGATAAGGTCCACCACTTCTCTGGTTCGGGACCAAGTAACTCATACCTTACTACGAGTGATGAAGTGTTGTCCCATTCCAATACCCATTTGACCTTTTAACTTCGAGGTTCAACTTCTCTTAAACCCATCGAATATCTGCTTACGATTCCAACACCCATTTGACCTTTTAACTACCATGTATGCACTCTATACTAAATGCAAACATATAATGCACTTCACAAAAGTATTATACATAAAACAAAACCTTTACTCCATACAAGCCGACTTTACTTTTCTTTGACACAAAATCTAAAACTGCTCAATAAGCTATATATATAAAATGTCATCGCTATCAATCTAGTATTTCATTTTACATAACATAGTTCCATTACAGAGAAAAATAAACATAACGTTGTTATGTCTTCATCAAATTTGTTACTATCAAGAAATCTGACCTATAAGAAAAGTAACCTCTCTTCTCCTTGATGGTCAGCTTCAATATCCAAAATGAGATCAAATATGCTCTTTCTTGTTTTTCCATGGAATTTATAAATGGGAGACACATAAAATTTATTTAACACCTGTATAATCCATGCAAAAAATCTTGGTTCTCATCAAGCCAAGTGGTCCTCCATGTGCATGGACGATATTTTATTTTTCTTATATTATTAGTTTATATATATTTTTATACCATTTATACTTTAATTCTTTGTTATTATATTTTTAAATATACTTTAGTATATTTTATGTAATTTAATAATTTCAAATTATCTATTTTATATATTTGTATATATATATATATATATATATACAAACAAACACATTTTTTTTAATGTAGCTACATGAATGCACTTATATGGACCACTCGACAGGTACATTGCTAATAGGGTCTTTTGCCCTATAACTGCAAATATCCTGCCACTCATCATTTTTCCTCATATTACCTTTTTACCTCTGCCCCTTTCATTTGTCATCAGGAGGAGGTGTCCTAATTCATTTGCTTAATCCTTCTATAGGGTTTACCTGTACTTACATCCACCGACCTATCAGTAGTATCATATTCTTGCAAGTAAAACAAGCAAACTAATTAGTGCATTTGGGGAGGGATGTTGCATTCTCTCCCTCTAGAATTAAATACAGTCCCTATGAATGAGTTAACAATAAACAATATCATAATATTATGGAAATTCTTAGCAGCATAAAATCAAAATATTTATTTTCCATAAATGAGTAAAACCTTAGTATGCATTATCAATAAAAACATGGTTCATCATACAAAACATAGTTTATCGTTATAGGTAATATATGGATCCCAAATATGTATATACAAAATTATCTCCTATTTTTTATCCACATAATAGTTTTTAAACAAGTAAAATATCTATTAATTTTTTTTAGTAGCCACATATTCCCATGTGGCTTGATTTCATTCATAAACCAAGGTTTCGGACTTGGACAAACTCAATGCGTTGTAGGTCCAACATCAGTTGCTGCATACATTTTGTGTGTAGTTTCCTTAGCGATTTGTTGCTTGTATACCTGTTGGCAATTTTGCCACATTGTTTTGATTCGTGATTATTCATGCATTAATTGTTAAAGTTCTCATTCCTCTGTGTTTCTCTGCGAGTTTTGATCCCAAAACAGCTAAGTCCGAAGACTGTCGCGATATCGCGACCAAAAACAACATGGAGAGCACAGGTTAAAAATCGTCGCGATATCGCGACATGTCGCGTTATCGCGGGCCTTTTGAGGAGAGAGAAGCCAAAGTCAAAAAATGTCGCGATATCGCGACGTGTTCCAAAATCGCGGTCAAAGTGGTCAACGGAGGCAGAGCAGTGAAATTGTAGCGAAATCGCGACATGTCGCGTTTTCGCGACTTGCGATGGCCATGGAGCAGAATGTTAGAAATTGTCACGAAATCGTGACATAATTGAGCAAAGGGCAATGACAAGAATCAGTGTTTGGAGAAAAAAAAAAAAGGGGAGAATGTAAAAACGTCGCGATATCGCGACATGTCGCGTTATCACGGTCAAGGTGGACAGAAAAGCTTAAGGCATGAAAGGCGTCGCGATTTCGTGACACTTTTGAAGATGAGACCAAGCAAGAAGAAGACGTCGCGAAATCACGACAGAAAGTGGCAACAGTAGAGGAAGCAAGGAAACGTCGCGATTTCGTGACATATTGTGGAGAAAAGCTAAATAGACAAGAAATGTCATGATTTCGCGACATGTCTTGTTTTCGCGATGTGAAAGCTCAGAAAGAACAAAATGGTATGGAACGTCGCGATTTCGTGACATGTTCCATTTTCGCTACTCTCAAAAGCATCAGGGCCAAGGGAGAGAAAACTGTCATGATTTTGCGACATGTTGCAGTTTCACGGGTAGACAGAAGGACACAGAAGTAGGAGAATTGTCATGATTTCGCGACATGGTGACATTTTCGTGACTTGGAGGAGTGAAGAAGGCAGATGAAAGAACATGTTGCGATTTCGCTACATGTTGAGGAAGGAAGTCCCAACAAAGGAGAATGTCATGATTTCATGACGTATCAGGAAGATAAAGCCGAAGAGAGAAAGATGTAGCGAAATCGTGACTTGTCGCATTTTCGCGGTTCGAAACAACGCAAGGACAATATGAGGAAAGAACGTCACGATTTCGCGACGCGTCACGTTTTCGCGACCTCAGGTGACAAAGGAGAACAAAGAGCCGAAAACGTCACGATTTCGTGACATGGTTGATTTTCGCGATCCAAAATGACAAAAGCGTATGGAAGAGAAATATGTCATGATTTCGTGACATGTCGCATTTTCGTGACCTGTCACAGTTTCGCGCCAGAAAGCGGTTCAACGGCCCGATGAAGCATTGCGATTTCCAAGGATTAAAAGCACTCCAGAATTGAATGTTTTGCTGCTTTCCAATGTGTGCAAGATAGAAGAACGTGCTCAGGCCTGTAGTTTTTGAAGCCACTAGAATTGAAGACGCCTCCATTATTCAAAGTTCTGTTCGTGATTTTCTAACGGTTCTAGCATGCTTCGAGGATGACCATTTAATGAAGACGACCGGTTCCTTGTTTCATTTAATTTTTGATTTCTCCGAGGCTGGTTTAAGGGGATCATTTCCTTATTGTTGTTGCACATTTTGTAGATCTCGAGGAGGTCCGTTTTATGTTTTAAATGCTACAAAGAGGCAAGACCTCTATAAATATCAATGTAGATCTCAAAAAGAGGGATCGAGAGAGAGACTTTTGCTGAAAAGCTTTCAAGTTCTTTGCATGAATGAAAGATATTTGGCCTCTGGTTTTGCAAGCAATTTTCTGTGTGTTTTCCCTTCTATCTTACGCATTCCTCATTTACGCTCGTATTTCTTATCTGCTGCTTAATTTGAATTCTGCATCTGAGTTTAAATATTGCTAGTGAGGAAGTGAGTTCTGGAATGCAATTCTGAAGGTTATCTGTGCAAGGTTGTAAGTGAATTATGTCGTTGTCTTCTGTTATATGTTGTTAGTGTGCTTAAAGTTATCTGCTGCTAATCTTTCCCGATCTGACGAATTTGGCCTGTGGCTATATTTCCCATCTCTTTCTGTAATTTCTCATTTCTTTCTGCATATTTCCAATTCCTTTCCTGCAACTTTAGTCTGAAATCAAGCTTAGATTTAGTAAGGGAACCAGCCCTCTCTAGAGATTGGTCTGGGAGACATCTCTTTCTTTCAGCCTTTCAATGTTGGCCGGGTCTAGGGTGCATTTATTTTAAAATCCTTTCCTGTGGCAGATTCGTGACCAACAGTTTTTGGCATGCCCGGTGGGACAGACTATTTCTGTCTTAGAAAGATCCCATAGTATTGAGGGTTTAATGTTCGCCTTCATGCCGTATAGTTAGAACATTTGGTGACTCTGCAGTACCCAAAAATCTCTGAACGTGGATACAGTGAAAGCTGTACTTCATGATCACGAGATCGAAGTCCAAAAAAGTTGAAAATCTTGTTGAGTTTTTTGAACTTGACAACACAAAAAGAGGTGAACACTCTAGGTTGGTTTCCCCATCGCTCGCATCATCTGCCATATCCACAAACATCCCTGGTATTGTTACTAGTTTTCCATCTTCTCAGTCACATCCACTAGTCCCAATGGCCCAGTATCCTCAAGCCAGGCAGTTTTCAGCATGGAATAGTTCAGGAGCCTTAAATTTGTAGGCTCAAAATCCAGTTCCTTAGGCTGCTTTGAAAGCCTTGCCAACCTATGATGGTACTGGTAAGATGGCATATGAACATATTCATGATATTGCTTCTTTGGCAGCCATTCATGATATTACAGATGAAGATGTGATGGTGAAGTTATTAGTACTATCTTTGAGAGGAAAATTGTTGTACTGGTACCGATCTCTGCAACCTGGCACTATTGCATCATGGGATCAGCTAGGAGAACTGTTAGTTAAGAATTTTCATGAACAGGCTGATCCATTTTCTTTGCTGCATCAGTTTAACGCAATTCAGAGGCATCCGCAGGAGGCGATAGCAGATTTCAATGTTCGATTTACCAGAAGCTAGCAGCGAGTGCCTGAAGGTCTTCGCCCTACCCCTGAGCAAGCTACCTTCTACTATCTTCGAGCGTTCAACACAGACATTGGCTTGGCGATCAGGCAATCCAATGTGATGACCTTCTCGAAACTATTCGAACAAGCACAAAAGGCGGAGGCAGACTTGATTGCAATCGGTAGGCTTCCTCCAAAGGTAGCAATGCCCATTTTACCTGATATTCCACAGCATTTATATCCTAGTTCCTTTTCACAATCTATGTCTTCTATGTATCCTGTTCCATCATGGAGCTCCAGTGCACCTCAGATTGCACCCATCCCAGTTCCTCAGCTCCCTACTCCAACAAATCCCCAGTTTCCTGCACCCAACATTCTGTCATTCCCTGCTTCCACTTCATTTCTAGCATTACCGACGCCGCCAGCACCTTTGCCCTTACCAGCACCTCCTACGCCTGTAAATCCTGATCCTTATACAACACTCTTGCAAGAGGTAAAATCTGCTAATTCTGCAATAAGAGCAATGGGCAATAAGATCACACTTATTGAAAGGAAGCAAGTTGAGCGAGATTTCCAGCCCAGGAGATTTCAGCCTCCGTCGATTACTAGAGAACAAGCTGCTTCAACAAGCAAAGCACCCGAGAAGAACCTGACTGTTTTGGCAAATGAAGATGTAGTCCTTGCAGAAAGAACATATTGGTGTTCAACATGTAATGATCCACATGGTGAAGATACTTGCATGGTTCATTTGAATTATGTGCAGACCTTGGCCGCTAGTTCTTCGGGAGGGCAAGTCAACATGATCTCTGAGATAGGTCATAGCTTAATGGTTCCATCTGAAGAACAAGTTTCAGTTCTCACAAGGACTGGAAAGAAGCCTGTTACAGTAGATCCTGCTGAGCTAGAGCCATTAAAAGTACCAACTGATTTAAGAAAACAAGTGAAAACTCCTATGCCAGTATCAAAGCTAGATGCACCTATTTTACCAAAAGATCATGTTCCACACAGAGTACAAGAAAGAGCCGCAGCTACACAGGCAAGATCGGAAGCAGAGGAACAAGCAAGAGAAAAGTTGAAGTACCCATCATTGACCAAAAGGTTAAGAGTAGAAGCCACTCAACAGTATCGGAGCAGATATGATCCCCCCATTGAAAAGAAGGAATCTGCTGTGGTTGCATACAACATTGTTGAAGAATTGAAGAAGATCCCAGCAAAGGTTAGTCTTTATGATGCATTACAATTGCCTGGACAAGTAGATTTATTACAAGAATCTTTGAAATCTGTGAAGGATAATGAGAATAGCCCTACCCAGACAATTTATGCTCAAGCATTAACCACTTCCATCACTGGTAAGAATAGACCACCCCCATTTTATCTGTCACTTCGAATGGAGGGTTGGATCGTGCATAATTGCATGATTGATTCTGGTGCCGCTACAACTGTCATGCCAAAGGCAGTTTGCGAAGCTATGGGTATGGAATACACACGAAGTAGCCCTAGAGTCTTGTAGTTAGATGGTACTCCTATGAAAATGGTGGGGGTAATCAAGGATGTCCCGATTATTTTACATAGTATGCCTCAGATTACAGTCATTCAGGAGATAGTTGTGGTTGATCTAGAACCGTATTTCAGTATGTGCTTATCAAGAGAATTTACTGCAAAGTTGGGAGGTTACCTTTCACTGGATTATTCCCACTTGGAGATCCCTTTTAGAGGAAAGAGACTCCGGATTCATAATGAAAAACCTTCCTCTTTTCATATTGAGAGGTTGGATGAAGCAGGAAAGACCATGCAGTCTGTCAACATGCTAACCGAAGAGTTAGAAGGTCCTGATCTGGTGGATGAGGTTTTGGATGAGTTTCAGTTGGAAGACGGGTTTTCCATGCTTGATTTCAATGCAATGCTGGAGACTGAAATCGGTTGTTACTCTATCACAAAGCCCGAAGATAGCGCCATGCAGGTACTCCTTAACCAAGATGATCAGAGCTCTGTCCCCGATCAATTATGGAAGTTGTATTTTGATGGGGCAAGATGCAAAAATGGTGCAGGAGCAGGTATTGTTCTCATTTCTCCCTCTGGTTTACAAAGAACATATTCATACCGTCTCACTTGGAATTGTACTAACAATGCTGTCGAGTACGAAGCATTATGCCTAGGCTTGAAAAAGGCAAGGAAATTGGGAATTGAACAGTTGCAGATTTTTGGTGATTCTGAGTTGATTGTAAACCAAGTAACAAACAGGTGTGTGTCCAAGCAGCATTATCTCAAAGCATATCGCAATCAAGTTTGGGACCTGTTTGAGTCTTTCACAGCTCTGAGTATTCAAGCCATTTCACGAGAGCTGAATAAGCATGCTGATCTTCTAGCATCTCTTGGAGCAAATTTTTCTCCCATTGAGCAGGTAGTAAAGAAACCAAAGACTGTAAGAATGGTGTACAGACCTAGTGTCCCAGACAAAGAAACTTTCTGGCAAGTCTTCGAGAGTGATGAGCAAATTGTTAACTTTTTGATTCAAGAAGCTGCCACCATCAAAGGAAGAACCTTGGAGCATGAAGAAACCGATGGTCTGATTCAGTTACGGAATAATCATATTTCGAAAGGTCTTATCACTCTAGAAAGTTTGTTTGATCAGCATGATCGGTCCAAGAAACATCGGATTGAGATCGATAAGAAGGAGTATATGGAGCTGCAGTTGGAACCCAATAAGGTCATTAAGATTGGGACTGATTCTACTCCTGATGAATTGCAAGAGATTAGACAACTGTGTCAAGAATTTTTTGATATCGTGGCCTGGAGTTACGAGGATCTGAGGGGATATGATAAACAGATTGTTCAGCATACTATTGAGTTGGAGGAGGGAGTCAAACCCTTCAGGCAGAAGCAGCGACCAGTGAATCCAAATATTGAGACTCTCATGAGGGCCGAACTTGTGAAAATGTTGCAAGCCAAGATTATATATCCGGTTAAGCACTCGACTTGGGTCGCTAATCTGGTTCCAGTTCGAAAGAAAAATGGAGACATACGACTGTGTGTAGATTTTTGAAATCTGAACCGTGCATCTCTGAAAGATCATTATCCCTTGCCTCGCATTGATCAGATACTTCATGTTGTTGTTGGGGCTCAACGTTTCTCACTGTTAGATGGTTTCTCTGGATATAACTAGATTTGGGTTAGGGAGGAGGACCAGCACAAAACTGCATTCACAACCAAGTGGGGCACTTTTGCCTATCAGCGCATGCCTTTCGGATTGTCCAATGCTGGGGCCACATTTCAGAGAGCCATGGACATTGCATTCGAGGAGCTTTTGAACAAGATTATTGTCATTTATCTTGATGATATGACTATTTTTTCACATAAACGGGAAGATCACTGTTCTCATCTGAGGCAAATCTTTGGAAAATGTAGAGAGTTTGGTATTTCCATTAATCCAAAGAAGTCAATTTTTGCAGTGAAGGAAGGTAAACTCTTGGGGCATGTTATTTCAGAAGATGGTTTGGCAATTGATCCATCTCGAGTCGAAGCATTGAAGAAACTGTCGCTCCCTGCCAACAAGAAAGAGTTGCAGTCTTTCTTCGGGCAGATTAATTTTATCAGGAAGTTCATTTCTGACTTTGCCTAGGTCGTAAAGCCCATGACTGAGTTGTTGAAGAAGGACGCAGAATTCAAGTGGACGACTCAAAGGAAGGAGGCATTCCAGGAGATTAAAGACAGAATAGCGCAGGCTCCTGTATTAATTAATCCTGACTATTCAAAATATTTCATTCTGTATGCAATTGGAGAAGATGAGAGCTATGCCGCAGTACTCACACAAAAAGGAGATGATGGGAATGAAAGGCCCATTGCTTTCCTTAGTCAGGTTATCTTACCTCATGAGGCAAGATATAATTTTATTGAAAAGCAGGTATATGTTGTCATGAAGTCTCTTAAGAAATTCAAGCATTTTATATCTCAGAGTAGGACAGTCGTCTATGTTATTCATCCCGATGTAAGGAATTTCATCATTCAGGGTGAGATGGGTGATAAACGTGCTGGTTGGGTCACCAAAATTCAAGAATTTGATGTTGAGATTCATCCGACCAAGCTGGTGCGGGGTAAGGCCTTATGTCAGCATTTAGCAAAGACTGCAACATCTGGGATAGTTGATTATCAAGCAGATGATCTTGTTGAAGATAGGAATCTGGTGAACCTCTTAGTACAAGGACAAGATTGGGCTGAGGACCTGATTAACTATTTCACAACTGGCAGATGCCCTTCACAGTTAGATGCCTCACAACGGAGAAGGTTTTGCCTGCAAGCTCTCAAGTATGTGTTGCTACCCGAAGGATTGTTTTTCAAGAATATCGATGGCATTCTTTTAAGGTGTGTCAAGGAATCAGAGAAGGCTAGACTCCTGGAGGAGTTTCATTCTGGCATATCAGGAGGACACTATGCAAGTAGACCAATGGCTTTGAAAATTATTCGGGCTGGTTACTATTGGCCAACTTTGTTCATGAGATGCTTTCAGGATTGCCCAAGCATGTGACAGATGTCAGAGGTATACAAGAAGGGTTAGAAATGCATCATTGCCCCTGCATCCAATTCAGGTTGAAGCACCTTTCCAGCAGTGGGGATTGGACTTTATTGGGATCATTGATCCGAATTCTTCAGCTGGACACAAGTATATCTTGACAGCTATAGATTATTTCACGAGATGGTCTGAGGCTATTCCAACCAAGGTTGCAAATCAAGATGTGGTGATCTCTTTCATCGAAGGGTTGATCACATGTTTTGGCATTCCTGATGCTATTATCACAGATAACGGAACTCCGTTTTTTGGAGCTGAGCTAGCAAAATTTGCAAACAAGTATGGTGTTTTCCTGAAGACATCCTCTAACTATTACCCTCAGGGGAATGGCTTGGCGGAGTCCACAAACAAGAACTTGCTACGGATTTTGAAGAGATCCTTGGGGGATAACAAGAGATCATGGCACCTTTTGCTGAATCAAGCCCTATGGGCAGATAGGATTTCGATCAAGAAGTCTATCAAGACTTCACCATATGCCCTGGTATATGGAAAAGAGGCAAGGTTGCCTGTTCATCTAGAATTACCAGTTTTGCAATAGTTGCAGGGATTTCAAGATGATGAAACAGATGTGGATCCTATGGATATGCGGTTGGCTCAGTTGTTACAGTTGGAAGAGCAACGTTCTTTGGCCTATGAGGAGTTTGCTAAGCATACACAGGTTGTTTCCAAATGGTTCCATAAAAATTCCGTTGATCGTCCACTTAAGGTGGGTGATTTGGTCCTGAAATGGAATGAAAAGAAAGCCAAGCCAAGAATGCACAAGAAGTTTGATGCTCTATGGGAGGGACCATTTCGCATTGTCAGTGCTACTGCAGCAAATTCATTTCATCTGGAAGAGTTGGATGGCAGCCCACTTCCTATTTCAGTGAACGGCTTTCATCTGAAAGCCTACACTCCATGAAGTATGAATCCAGTATTACCTTGTACAGTTATTTTGCTTTTGTAAAGAAAAAAAAAGACAAAAAAAAAGAAAACAGAAAAAAAAAAAAAAAGTATTGTGAAAATCCTCTGCCAACTTCGGCTCTTTTTGCATGCGAGCCCGTAGGTACGTTTATTTCTTTTTCTTTTTCCCAGCAGCTAGTGGCTTTTGTCGATTTCTTCCTTCCCCTCCCTTCTTTTCATTCCCTTCCTCACTCATTCTTTCTTCTGTCATCTGTAATTAAGCCACTACTATTGTTTCTTTTTCCCCCTCTAACATTCCCGCTTCTTTCTTTCCCTTTTCTTCTAATCCTTGTTTTCTTTTCAGCATTTATCTGCAGTTCATACCGCATTTTCCACTCTCATTTACCTTCATTTCATTATCCATTTTTGTTTCATTACTGCAGTCAGTAACACAGTAGCTCCTCTTCAGCTGTTGTATCTACCGCTTCACTCCTTCCATTCCCACCATTCCATCATTTACTATTTCCATTCCATAGTCCTCACTCCGCTCATTCCGTTCATTTCCGTTTTGCAACCCCAGTGCTTTCATCACTGTCATGAAGATTCTTTTACAGCACTTGGTGAGCTAAGCCAAATACAGATTTATTTGAGTTTTCAGTAAGTCAGCAAGAGTTGTTGCAGCAGTCTACAGAGATGTTTCCTATCAGTCAGCACTTCCTTTCCTGCTTCTCATGTTTTTCTTGACTCTGTTGCCCAATGGATTCAGGCCTGGGATTCGTGCATACAGTAGAACTGTATACCCCACGAGCCGCCAAGAATGTTGGCAATTTTGCCACATTGTTTTGATTCATGATTATTCATGCATTAATTGTTAAAGTTCTCATTCCTCTGTGTTTCTCTGCGAGTTTTGATCCCAAAATAGCTAAGTCCGAAGACTGTCGCGATATCGCGACCGAAAACAGCATGGAGAGCACAGGTTAAAAATCGTCGCGATATCGCGACATGTCGCGTTATCGCGGGCCTTTTGAGGAGAGAGAAGCCAAAGTCAGAAAATGTCGCGATATCGTGACGTGTTCCAAAATCATGGTCAAAGTGGTCAACGGAGGCAGAGCAGTGAAATTGTAGCGAAATCGCGACATGTCGCGTTTTCACGACTTGCGATGGCCATGGAGCAGAATGTTAGAAATTGTCGCGAAATCGTGACATAATTGAGCAAAGGGCAATGACAATGAATCACGTCACGTTTTCACAAAAAAAAAAAAAAAAAAAACACAAAAAAGAATGTAAAAACGTCGTGATATCGCGACATGTCGCGTTATCGCGGTCAAGGTGGCCAGAAAAGCTTAAGGCATGAAAGGCGTCGCGATTTCGCGACACTTTTGAAGATGAGACCAAGCAAGAAGAAGACGTCGTGAAATCACGACAGAAAGTGGCAACAGTAGAGGAAGCAAGGAAACGTCGCGATTTCGCGACATATTGTGGAGAAAAGCTAAATAGACAAGAAATGTCATGATTTCGCGACATGTCTTATTTTCGCGATGTGAAAGCTCAGAAAGAACAAAATGGTACGGAACGTCGTGATTTCGTGACATGTTCCATTTTCGCTACTCTCAAAAGCATCAGGGCCAAGGGAGAGAAAACTGTCGCGATTTCGCGACATGGTGCAGTTTCGCGGGTAGACAGAAGAAGGACATAGAAGCAGGAGAATTGTCACGATTTCGCGACATGGTGACGTTTTCGTGACTTGGAGGAGTGAAGAAGGCAGATGAAAGAACATGTTGCGATTTCGCTACATGTTGAGGAAGGAAGTCCCAACAAAGGAGAATGTCACGATTTCACGACGTATCAGGAAGATAAAGCCGAAGAGAGAAAGATGTAGCGAAATCGTGACTTGTCACGTTTTCATGGTTCGAAACAGTGCAAGGAAAATATGAGGAAAGAACGTCATGATTTTGCGACGCGTCACATTTTCGTGACCTAAGGTGACAAAGGAGAACAAAGAGCCGAAAACGTCACGATTTTGTGACATGGTTGGTTTTTGCGATCCAAAATGGCAAAAGCGTACGGAAGAGAAATATGTCACGATTTCATGACATGTCACGTTTTCGTGACCTGTCACAGTTTCATGCTAGAAAGCGGTTCAACGGCCCGATGAAGCATTGCGATTTCCAAGGATTAAAAGCACTCCAGAATTGAATGTTTTGCTGCTTTCCAATGCGTGCAAGGTAGAAGAACGTGCTCAGGCCTGTAGTTTTTGAAGCCACTAGAATTGAAGATGCCTCCATTATTCAAAGCTTCTGTTCGTGATTTTCTAACGGTTCTAGCATGCTCCGAGGATGACCATTTAATGAAGACGACCGGTTCCTTGTTTCATTTAATTTCTGATTTCTCCGAGGCTGGTTTAAGGGGATCATTTCCTTATTGCTGCTGCACATTTTGTAGATCTCGAGGAGGTCCGTTTCATGTTTTAAATGCTACAAAGAGGCAAGACCTCTATAAATATCAATGTAGATCTCAGAAAGAGGGATCGAGAGAGAGACTTTTGCTGAAAAGCTTTCAAGTTCTTTGCATGAATGAAAGATATTTGGCCTCTGGTTTTGCAAGCAATTTTTTGTGTTTTTTCCCTTCTATCTTACGCATTCCTCATTTACGCTCGTATTTCTTATCTGCTACTTAATTTAAATTCTGCATCTGAGTTTAAATATTGCTAGTGAGGAAGTGAGTTCTGGAATGCAATTCTGAAGGTTATCTACGCAAGGTTGTAAGTGAATTATGTCACTGTCTTCTATTATATGTTGTTAGTGTGCTTAAAGTTATCTGTTGCTAATCTTTCCCGATCTGACAAATTTGGCCTGTGGCTATATTTCCCATCTCTTTCTGTAATTTCTCATTTCTTTCTGCATATTTCCAATTCCTTTCCTGCAACTTTAGTCTGAAATCAAGCTTAGATTTAGTAAGGGAACCAGCCCTCTCTGGAGATTGGTCTGGGAGACATCTCTTTCTTTCAACCTTTCAATGTTGGCCGGGTCTAGGGTGCATTTATTTTAAAATCCTTTCCTGTGGCAGATTCGTGACCAAAAATGCCCTATGTGGACACTGGCTAGCATAGTGAGTTGCACCACAAACATAACATTTTAGATGAGTTGTATCCCTTCTGTCTTCTTCATTCCTAACTTGGGATGTAGTTTACTTCCTTTGTGCCCTATAGTCATCCTTGTAGTTCCTCCTATGAAGACGGTCCTTTCTCTGATATCTGTTCAATTTTTGTCATCTCGTCTAAAACGATCTCCACCCCTGAACCTCTTGTTATAATCTTTGATTCTCTTTGCGGGTCCAAAATCCCTTCTCTTACTTGATTCATCTCTATCCATTTCATTATTTTTATAATAAGCCTTTTTGTTCTTGTGGCTTATTTCCTTAAAGCGAGCGGTGTCATAAGCTTCAGATAAATATTTTGGTTTTACTAAGCCTACCAGATATCCAATTCTTGGATGTAGGTCCATCAAAAAATTGTGCACCTTCATTTCCTTGTTTCGGTCATAATCAAGGATATATTTTAACAATTGGAAAAATATTTGGTAATATTCGATAATCATCATATTCTCTTCGTTCATGTTGGTGAATTCTCTAAAATTCTTGACATAGAACTGACATGTTAGGAAACAGTCTCTAAACTCCTTTATAAATGCATCCCACACAACATCTATAGCTTCCACATGTTTATTTTTTTATAGGCCATCCACTAGTCCATGGAGAATCCAATTAAATGAGCTACCGCCCCTATTGTCTTGGATTCAGAGGAGAGAGTTCTATTAATAGCATAATATCCTTCAACTTCATTCAACCAATTTTTTGCTGCTTCACCATATCCTTGACCATCAAATTGTTTTATGTCTATCCTCCTCAACTCCTTCCTTAATTCACTACCTACTAGCCTACAATATGATCCCTTGGGCAATCCTTCCAGATTTTCTTTTGACTCTTTCTTCTTAGAAAAAATTTCAATCAACTTTTGCTGTTGGATAAGGAGTTCTTATTGTTGAGTCATTTGTGCTCTTTGTTGTTCCATTTGATCCATCAACTGCACCCTTTGCATCTCCATATGCTCCCTTTGCTGATTTAATTATTCTTGTGTCTGCTCCCTTTGAAGTTCCATGTGCTCACGTTGCTTACTTATTTGCTCATGCAACAGTTGTATCATCTTATTCAGGTTGTCCTATCTTTATGGTATTTTATCAGTCACAGGTTCTTTATTCTTTTGAATAATTCTTCGGGGTGCTTCTACTCTAGCCACCCACTCAAACTCCTTTATGAGCCTTTTGAGGCCCTTTCTTGGGTCTTTAGCAACTGTCTATTGATGTGTCATTGCAAACTTTTTAGAAGAATGTGCTATCAACTATATGCAACAAAAGTTAAATTAGTTTTATGTACCCAAAGTTTTGCAACCTAGGCTCTGATACCAACTGTAACAACCCAGGTCTTCTCACTTGGTTGCCCAATATCACAAGTAAAAATTTTGATTAAAAAAAGAGAATTTAATTTACACCCAACATTTTAATTGGTACATAGACATGTGAATATCCATTTCAAGGTGATTGACTATTGCAGATAGTCCCTTAAATGTTTGATACTGTACAAGTCCCACAAGTAGTGCCATCATGAGAATACGTTCATCTCCTTTGCCAGAGTTCTATGTTCTTGGCAAGGGGTTATCCTTTCAGAGCCCATATCATCTAAAATGGTGGACGCATAGTTCCCTATCCATAGCATGTTATATTTGGAATATCCCTTCCATTATATGTGCTTGATACATGCTATGGTTTAGTGTATGAATACCTAGTGCTTAACTAAATACCCACCTTCTCGGGATCTAGATAAGGTCCACCACTTCTCTGGTTCGGGACCAGGTAACTCAGTCCTTACTACAAGTGATGAAGTGTTGTCCCATTCCAACACCTGTTGGACCTTTTAGCTTTGGGGTTCAACTTCTCTTAAACCCGTTGAATATTTGCTAATAATTCCCTACTCGAGTTTGGATCATGAGATACCCTCACATACCACTCACATTTCAATTTGGAGAGAGTTTTCTATTCCACTCCTCATTACTTGTTCATAGTAAGTAACAAGACCTCCTCATCCCTGGCAGGGTTACTAAAAAGTGATTGAAGTCGATTCTCAACATCCAACTGCCTTGTAATGCTAGAGTTGGGTGTGTGAGTCCTTCTAACTTGATGGGTACTTAAACTTATTTTATAGTTTACCTTTCTTGGTTTTAGGTTTATAATTTTACCTTCCTTTTGTTTTCACAGGTTCTGGAGTATAATTATATGTTAATTCATCCAAATTTTGTGAATATTTGTTAGATATTATAGATGGAATTAATATGATTACTATCTGCTCCCACTTAAGAGATATGTATAAACCAACATATTTTGCAAAAGCTACTATTACATGTTGCTTAACTATGATAGGAAAAATTTTGAAATTATTCTTGTTAAATTCAGAATTAAAAGACAAAGTTTAATTGTTCTTAGAATTTGGGCCGACAAACCTTTCTCACATCATTAATTATAAAACTATGGTATTTTCATTTTCCAACAAAGACTTGCATTGGCTTTCATTTTTATCCTACGATGCTATGGATGATAACATCCCTTTGCACATTATTAATATTAAGTCACCTCTAGCTTTTTCTTAAAAAGCACACTATTATTGAACAATTAAAGAAGCGGTCATGTTATGTCAAACATTTCTCTTATGTGGATGATAATCTATACCTAGTAAACTGCGATAGCTTTCGTCTAGAAATTTTTTTATAAAAAAAAGTGTTAAAAACTCTCTTAAAATACCAAAGCTCCTTTGATTCCATTATTATCCAATAACACTCTCCAACCTTTTCTCAAGAAAGAGTTTCATTTTCAATTAAGTAGATATGTTGCTAAGGAATTTTTGTGGTTTATTTTCGATTTAAATTGAACACTCGATGCTCTACATTTAATAATATTAAAGCTTCCATGTTTTAGTCAATATAAATATTTTTCAATTTATTACTATGCTTTATTAGACTACTTACGTTCATCGATTGGGTTTGTTTCCAATATGATGAGGTTTACCTTGCTAGTCTTCTCAATAATTATATTGACGACATTAAATACATGCAATACTAGAAGCCCTAATTCAACTTTGCATAGCAACGTGGTTTCAAAGTGTATATCTTCTACACATTTTTATATGGCTTCTTTCAAATCTTTCAACTTGCGGCGAGTGTGATTGGACTTTTTAAAACGTCATATACACAGTCTACCTCAACTTTACTTATTAACGGGATGATTATACAAACCTATCATTGGCTATTGTTTACCAACAGTTGACATAAATACACTACATATTCAATAATAACAGTAGATGAATTACTTTTTTGGGGGCTTTTCGATGCTACGGTTAAAAGAAAAACAATGATATAGTCCTCCTCTCGGTCATATTTTAGCTTTTCGAAGCATCATTTTCATATATTTCAATCTGGCTTGCGTCCCTAATATTCATACTAATAAATAAATTATACTTAAAGTTGTTTGCCTAACATATTAAGGTAGTTTTCATATTTATTATGATGACAGATTTTGATCAAGTCCTAGCTTCGTAGTTGAACTCGTACCTAAACACCGACGTCTCGATAAGGAGACTAGCACTGGAATATTTTTAATATATGTCTAAGCATATATTTTATTTTTTCCATAGCATGTTAATACATATCGTGTAGGCTCGTTTACCTCCAACCTGTAGTTTTCGTTTTAAGACGTTATCTTATATACTAAGGCTTCGAGCCTGTTTTATCTTTACCGATAGAAATGTTGTCTCTTTCGAAACCTGATCTGGCTTTACCATCAATTTTATTTGTATCCATTAGTAGCATTTTCTTTAACAAAACTAACTAAATATTTCATTTAGCTAAACTTATGTATATGATAATTAGTTCATTTACTATAGGTTACCCATAAACTTTGTTGTTTTCAAATGCATTCACAAACTATAAACCATGGAACTCTAAGTTAAATGTGTATGGCCTTCTTCTAAGAATATCAACTCAGCTCTATATTCATTCGTTACCAAATCATGATAAACAACCAAATCATATGCAAATTCATTTTTCATTACCAAAACACAACTCAAAATTTAAATTTTTGTTCTCTTAACATCCTTGTTGACATTCACTATCTAGTATCTCCCTACGAGAGATAAGGCCCTAAAACCGTACAACCAAGACTAAATTTCTACACGAGCAGTATAGTATCCAGAGGAGTTTTTTTTACATTGAACACATTTAAAATACCTTAAACCATTTGTTTCGGACCTTCCCTAAAAACATAACCTACTATTGACATTCAGTCTTTGATGACAGAATATGGAAACACATCTAGTCCAAGCTACACCAACAGAGCCTTCTCGATGCCACCCAAATTTTAAATTAGCTTTGGAAGCAGGTAACAAGAGGCCTTATTTAAGGAAATCAGAGTGGTCAAACTACCATGTATGCACTCTATACTAAATGTAAACATATAATGCACTTCACAAAAGCATTATACATAAAACAAAACCTTTACTCCACACATTACTTTTATTCGACACAGAACATGAAACTTCTCAATAAGCTATATATATATATATATAACTTCATCGCTCTCAATCTAGTATTTCATTTTACATAACATAGTTCCATTACAGAGAAAAGCAAACATAACAATGTTAAGTCTTTCATCAAATTTGTTATTACCAAGAAATTTGACCTGTAATAAATGCAACCTCTCTTCTCCTTGACGGCCAACTTCAATATCCAAAATGAGATCGAACATGCTCTTTCTTGTTTTTCCATGGAATTTATAAATAGAAGATACATAAAATTTGTTTAACACCTATATAATCCATGCAAAATTCTTGCTCCCATCAATCCAAGTGGTCCTCCGGGTGCAAGGATAATATTTTATTTTTCTTATATTATCAATTTACATATATATTTTTATATTATTTATATTTTATTCTTTGTTATTATATTTTTAAATATACTTTATTATATTTTTATGTAATTTAATAATTTCAAATTATCTATTATATATATATATATACAGCTACATGAATGCACCTATATGGACCGTTGGACAGATATATTGCTAATAGGGTCTTTCACCCTATAACTACAACCTCATCATTTGTCCTCATCTTACCTTTTTGCCTCTACCCCTTTTATTTGTCATCAGGAGGAGGTGTCTTGGTTCATTTGCTTGATCCTTCCATAGGATCTATCTATACCTGCATCCACCGACCTATCAGTAGTACCATATTCTTGCAAGTAAAACAAGTAAACTAATCGGTGCATTTAGGGAGGGATGTTACACTACCAAATATCATTGTCTATAGATATACTAACATTTCCAAGATATTACCTCCAAAATAGTTGATGGACAATAGAAATAAAGTTATTTTTTATTCAATACCCATTATTTTTTATTCAATACCCACATCCCTTTATGTTGATAGCATTGATAATAATTTGTGAATCCCTCTCAATTGAAATATATTTCCATCCTTTTTCAATGGTAACTTTAATATCTATAAGAAGTGTTTTAGTGTTTTAATAGTTGTTAGTTGAAGTTTCATATTATTCTAGGTGAGGAGAATTTTTCCTTTATTATTTGGTCCAAAAAAAAGAAACTTCTCCAACTTTTCGCAAATTTTCTTTAAAAGCACCATCAAAATTAATTTTTGATAAATCCAACTTCTCTATGTTTTATTTTACCATAGATCTAAGAAAATTATTTATGTTAACTCAATTCTTATAGATGACCATGTATGTATATTCAAATCCTATAACCAAGAGGTTAACACCTACTTTTTAACTTGAGACTTCCCATGATGAGTACCATATTTGTAAATATTTCACAACAAAGGGAATAATATGATTCCAAACTTGGGTATGATTTTGAGATTTGTTCTAAAAAATTCTATGATTCCTTTCAAGCCATAAAAATTCCAACGAATAATGAGAGGAACAATCCTCCAAAAAATGCATAATACTTTAACTTTGAAAAAATTAGTCCAGTAATTCATCAAATTTTTAAATGTTAATGGATATCCCCAATATATTCTCATATTTTTAAAAATCCCAAATGGTGTAAGCAAGGGACAATGAAAAAGTATTTGATCTAATGTTTCTATATCCTTTTTACATAAGGTATACCTAAAAGATCCATAATATCCTCTTTTACGTAGACTTTTACATGTAATAATTTTGCTTTGGACTACTAACCAAAGGAATGTTAAGGTCATAAGAAGGGCCTCAAGTAACAAAACATACTTCAAAGGGAGATTTTTGGGAGTAGAAAATTATAATTTCTCTAAATCCTTATATCCCAACTTGACCAAGCATCCACCATCTTTTGATAGATTTCAAACCAACTAAATATATAAAAATAGACAAATATCCTTTTAATCTCATTTACTATTTATTTGAAGTCCCCTCTAACCAAGTTTCTAATAAAAACTATCATCTATAGTTGTTGCTCAAATTAATATGCTTTTTGACCTTTGAACCTTTACAAGCTAAATGTAAACAAACCAACAGTTTCTATATTGGAACATAAATAAGATAAGGCTTCAAACAAGCATCATTTTACATGTTTGTGGATTCTCCCACTAATATAACATCCAATATATTTCTTGATCAATTGCACACTATTTGATATGAAGCTTCATGTTGCCAAACCTCTAACTTAGGTTCATTTCCTAAACAATTTTATTACATCAATAGAAGCTTATATATTTTTAAGTAACATCTTTGACCAACACTTTCCTTGATATTTAAATAATATCAATCCAATTTTTACCTAATATCTAACTCAAAAATCTTCAATGTTGCAATTTTACCACTCTAATACTCTTTCATTTGGAAACCCTCTCCCACTTTCAAAGAGGAAATCCAAATTTTTCTTCACTTTCCAAAAATTATTTCTTTAAATTTTTATCAAATTTTGATGTTATATCTACTAGCAATCTTGAAAGTGATATCATATATATAGGGATATATTGTAAATGTAGTCTTCATGAGTTGCATACTTCCAATGATAATTCAAAACTTGCCTTTCCAACCTTTCAAACAAGATTTCATTCTATCAAAAAATAAATCTAAGAGTTTCTTCCTGCTTCCTTTAGTGGACAAAGGAATACCCATACTTTTTATGGTAATTTTTCAATTTTAAACCCTACAATCTCCATAATAGTCCATTACAAATATATCTAGTATTGATAAAAACATCCTTAATTTTTTTATATTAATTAACTACCTAGTATCCTTGTCATAACATGATATTATTGATTTAAATTCCATGGCCTCATTGACTAAGGGATGACCTTATAAAAAGGTATCATTAACAAACTTGATTTGATATTTGAAAGGACCATTTGATGCACTCTAAATACCTTTTATTTTTCCTTCCATGTCTACCTTCAAGAAAACTCTATACAATAGCTCAACAAGAATAATAAACATATAAGGAAATAATGGGTCAACCTGGAAGAGTCCACATAATGATTTAAAGTATCCAACAAGGGATCCATTAACCAAAATAGGATATTTTGAAATGTTATAACATATAATCCATTCACACCAACCTTAATCAAAACCAAACTTTCTAATAATATCATGTAGAAAACTCTAGCAAACCCTATCATATGCTATACTCAACTTGAATTTTACAAGCATATCTAGTTTCTCATGGAATGAAGAGAATGCATGTAATGATTACACCATCAAGAATTTGTTTGCCACAAATAAATGACCTTGTTCCTTTGAGATAACATGATCTAGAATGTCATTCAATGTATTTGCCATAATTTTTAAGACTATTTTTGTAAATCATATTACAAATGATTACTGGATGAATATTATCAAAATTTATTACCTCATCTTTCTTAGAAGTCAATGAATACATGTTGAATTGATCTCACTTTTTGTAGTCCTCTTTTTCCTAGACTTTTCAATAGTAGTTAACATATCACTTTTCAATAAATAACAAAATTATTTAAAGAGAAAAATAGGAAATCCATCAAAGTTGGATTCCTTGTTAGGGTGGAAAGATAAATACCTCATGTAGCTCCTCCATAGATATCTTCCTCATCAAGATTTTATTGTATCATTTTATGGTAATTGATGGAGCATTTCTCAACAAGCTTAAGATGATCTCCTTATCTTTTCCAACTTATAATAGAACATTTTTGAAGTAATTAACTATTTTATTCCTAATATATTCTCTTTTCTCAACAAACATTTCATCTAGAGTTGAAATATCTTTTATTCAATAAACAAAATTATTTTGATTGTCAATTGAAAAAATTATATTATTGTCCCCTTACTTAAGTCATCTCTCCCTAGATTTTTAAGACCAATATGACTCTTATTTTTTCAATTATGATAATAATAAAAAAAACTGTTTTTCTTGCACATAAGTATCTTAGTTCATCCATTGATTTATACTAGCTCTTCTTGTTAGCTTTTGATGATGTATATTAAAGGAAATGCAACCACAAGATGTAAAAATAGTAAGCTATGATAACATAATTAATAGTGGGACTAAAATATGTAGGAAACTAATGAGATAGACTTCTACAATAACTTAGTAATATGTCATTAATGAAAGCTCACAAAAATAGTAAAATACAATATAATGGAGGACTTGAACACTCCATAATTTCTAATGAAGAACTACATTGTACCTACACACTACTATAATCTCACTCTCTATAATAATATTGTCTCTCTTGCTCACTCTATACCTTAAAGGCCTATATATAGGAAGATATGTGCCTTGGTCTTTACTCTACCCATGACTCTTCATCTACCTATATGATTACTCATGTACATGTGGACTACATGCACATTTACATCATTGCACATTTACATCATTGCACATTCTAACACTTGTGCATTTATTACTTGCTTGAAGTAACTACTCAAACCTTACTCTAAAGTTAACTCCTACGCTATTTATGTACCCAAGGTGGTACATTGGCATGTACTAAATAATGTAATATACTCTAACACCCCCTTGTATTACATTATTTGGGTATTTAAGACTTTAATATTCAATATGGACATTCGTCCTTCAGATTTTTTTCATCTTGATTAGGCCCTTCTTCTCTAGTTTGTATATGGGCAAGTAGTGCATAGTTTCGTTGTCCTCTCATCCTTTTGATTTTGAATCTTCTATTTCCCTGTATATTTTTATTATGTATGGGTTCTTCATTTTTTGCAATCCCATCTATTTTTATGATGCATGGGCTCTCCCTATTTCCTATCGATCTACCATGTGCTTTGATACCACTGTTAGCTTTTGATGATGTATACTAAAGTAAATGCAACTACAAGATGTAAAATAAGTAAGCTATGATAACTATATGATAATGGCACTAAAATATGCTGGAAAATAAGTGTAACATCCCAAGTCTAACTCACCTGGTTGTATAAAATACGAAGTAAAAAATTTCAATCAATCTCTATAAAATTTCAAGCAGCACCTGATAGTAATTAGCACATTTGCATAAGATTACTTGTTTCAAAGAAACTAACCACTGCAGACGACCCCTTAAATGGTCAATATTAACCAAATCTTGCAATAGGTGACAATTGTGAACACATTTGTCTCCTTTACTAGAGGTCTATGTTCACAGTATCAAATTTTCCTTTTAGGGCCCATAACACCTAGAATGTTGGATACATAATTCCCTGCCCTATAGCATGGTGTGTTTAGGATCCTTATCCTAAAATTCTGCCTAAGGCACATTTGTTATCTTTTCTATGCTAGGGTATAATGTTAATATACCTAATGCTTAGCTGAGTATCCACCTTCCTTGGATTCAACTAGGAACCACCACTATGATACATTTTATGATGAGTTATCCCATACCAACTCATTGCTGGACCTTCTAACTTCGATATCCTGCTTCCCTTGGATCCGGTGTTCAACTAGCAATTCCTCAATCGAACATCAGATATGAGACCCTTTACGTATTACTCTCTTATCAACCTATAAAGGGTGTCCCATACCACCCATATTATTTGTTCACAGTAATAGAACCTACTCATCCAGGGTAATATTACCATAAAATGGATGATATCGATTCGCCATAATTGCCCTTCCTACAATTGTCGATGTTGGATGGAAGTACATCCAAAATAACGAAGCATCAAGCTTATCTCTTAACTAGGTCTAATGAAAAATCATGCCATCCTTCTCGATGGGCTTATTCTGGTTTAGTTTATATTCCAAAACTTATATTTTTGCTTGAGTTTTGAGCTTATAACATAATTTGCAAAAGAATCCTTGAAAACCAATCATTATAATTCTCTTAAACTATTATTCTAAATTATATTAACACGTAAAATCCCTAAAATATAAATATATTTTTTCATATTTTTAAAAGATTAGAAAAGATCCTCTTACTTTCTCATTTATAAGTAAATGTCACTTAATCCATTATTCTATTCCAAACACAATATTTATCCATTAATCATGACCTATTATAATTCAAATCTAATGAAACAAATTTAAATCTAATTTAATTATAAACAAAAACTTTTATAAATTAAATATCTTTAAACTATAGATATGTCTTTAGCACTTTATTGAAATTAGAGTAAAGAATGTTATTTCTATAGTTCCTCTAATGTAATTATGGAAAACAAATATGATTTCAAATCATAATTATATTAACTCTATCTTTTACTTTTTATATTGAACATCGTTTACAAATATTTACAAAAATCAGCGCTCGTTCCAACAAACACAAAAGGAATCGACCTCACAACCACATAGATGATAATAACTAGGCAACTACCATTACATTGGTGTAAATCTTCCCACAATTTTAATACCATTAAAAACCTCATCACTAACTAACTATAAACAAAACTTCTAAAAATACTCTCATTTATTCACATTAATTAAAAATAGCTGTCTATTTAAATTAAAAACTAAAAATAATATTATTTACCTCATTTCGTCTAACTATTTTAAAAATAGATAATAATCCCATTGTACATAATTGCTAAAGGGATTATAGTAAGCTAGAAAAAGACTTTAGATAAACTAAAGTTTAATAAAGAACCCCTTACATAAATTCGAATTATGCTTACCTATAAACTTGTTTCGACAAGATTCACAATTCTAAATAAAAGACCTTAAATTAAATTACATAGATACTATCCAAAATTACCATTTATTATTATTATCTAATAAAAATAACATAACACACTCTGAAATTATATTTTATCCTAAACTACCATGGTTAAACTCATAAACCCACTAAGAATTTCAAGCTTAAAATAAAATAAAGTCCTACCACATTTTAAAATTCTGACCTCATGAGTTTATTTCCCGGCTAATGTCTATGGCAGCATAGTTTTCCTATAAGACAGCAAGGCT
This sequence comes from Wollemia nobilis, assembly GCA_028583015.1. NCBI lineage: Eukaryota > Viridiplantae > Streptophyta > Pinopsida > Araucariales > Araucariaceae > Wollemia > Wollemia nobilis. The sequence goes on from JAQPPZ010001808.1 coordinate 7,115,932, forward strand.
GTGATCAAATTTAATGTTATATTTCTAGATGTCATAAAACTTTTAAGACTTTATATGTTTATTAATGTTTCCTTAAAGATAATATAACTTATCTACATCATACTATCATAAAAACCAAGAGAGCTTCCTTTATAAGTCAAGCAATTTAATCTAAAGCATTTCTGGCGGTGATTAGAGGATGTTTTTTCTTTGAGGTAGGTGAGATCTTGAAAGTATTTTAATTTATTTGTTTATTACAACTGAGGCAGGCCGGTTGAATCACAAACAAGGATTGCAAATTGGTTTACTATAACAGCACAGGCATCATATGCTTCTCATCTCAATAGGCTAACACCAAAACTTTTAAAATATTGTATATAAATTTTTTTGTCTATAATACTTGTCATTCTTAAAATGGCCAACATTGAACGTAAGCATTATGGCCACTAAATCATTCTTTTAAATATTATTTATATTTAATCTTATATTAAAAGTTGATTATTGACCCACTCACGACTTTAAATATATTTATATTATTTATTATTATTATTATTATTATATATATAATTTTATTTGTTATTATTATACATTTCATTTTATAGTATGGTTGGCTACCAACTACAAATTTAACATCATTATAATAAGAGGCACATTATTGTATATACAAAACTAACTAAATAAATGTATCTACATGATTGTATACTTTGTGAGCTTTCGTGTACTTACGAGGGTCGTAATTTGCATCATATCACTCTTTACCTTATGCAAACCTTCTCTACCTTTTTGCCAAAAGGAGGGTACCATGATCCTTTGAACTGCTTGCTTGAAGATGTGTACTTGCTCTTGCACTCGCAAAACTTATCAGCAGTATCTCATTCTAAAAAATAGTAGCAAGCAAGCAGATAACAAAATGAAGAGGATGTTACAATAATGAGATAAACTTTTGCAATAACTCAGTAATATGCCATTAATGAAAGCTCACGAAAATAGTACAATGCAATATAATGGAGGACTTGAACACTCTAAAATTTTTAATGAAGAACTACATTGTACCTACTCACTACTATAATCTAACTCTCTATAGTAATATTATATCTGCTCACTCTATACCTTAAAGGCCTATATATAGGAAGATATGTGCCTTGGCCTTTACTCTACCTATGACTCTTCATCTACCTATCCTATGACTCATGTACATGTGGACTACATGCACATTTACATCATTGCACATTCTAACACTTTGAATTTATTACTTGCTTGAAGTAACTACTCAAACCTTACTCTAAAGTAAACTCCTACTCTAGTTATGTACCCAAGGTGGTACATTGGCATGTACCAAATAATGTAATATACTCTAACACCCCCTGTATTACATTATTTGGGTATTGAAGACTTTAGTCTTCAATATGGATCTTCATCCTTCAGATGTTCTTCATCTTGATCAGGTCCTTCTTCTTCTCTGGTTTGTAGATGGCCAAGTAGTGCATAGTTTTGTTGTCCTCTCATCCTTTTGATTTTGAATCTTTTGTTTTCTTGTCTATTTTTATGATGTATGGGTTCTTCGTTTTTTGCAATATGTTCCTCAGAAAAAGTATTTGTATTGTTTTGAAATACAATAATCTCTTGTGAAGTCTCAATTGTATCTCTGTGGATAGATCATGTAGCTTCTATCTCATTTTGATTCATGATGAGACACATATTGACTCTATTTATGTGTCTGAAATCAACCATCCTTTTGCTTTCTACTAGCTTGGCTACTGAAATGAGATTAGATGTTAATCCAGGAACATACATCACATTATGTAGTAGAAAGTTTGGAAATGATTTACTAGGTGTTACACACCCATATCCATGTATACGATAGGTTTTGCCATCTACAATTTTCAACCTATAATTATTAGTGATTTCAAGACAATCAAACCATTGTAAGTTTCTTGTCATGTGATGACTAGCACCGAAATCAATATACCAAATGTTCTTTTCAATTTGACTTGTAGAATTGTTTGTGTTAGAACTAATTTTGCATCTTTGATGTGGTATATTGTATGTATCTTGATCTTGCATCCTTTTGTAGTGTGCCTTGTGATAATATGTCCCTCTTGCTATTTTATCCATTGTAGTATTTCTTATGTCTTTCAATCCTTTTTAACTTCTGGATTATGACCTTCAACTCTTGTAGTATATGATCAATTAATAGAATTATTTAGCTCTTTAGTATTTTGAGAATACTTTTGATAGATCCTTTGTAGTAGTCTACCTTATGTCTCCCTAGTTTAGAGTATATGCTCAACCTTGCTAAGAACTTTTCAATTTTACAAGTTTTGTAAAATACCTTTTATCTAGCAAGTGTTTGAATGTACTATGAACCTTGATAGTATGCTTAGCTTTCCTAGATTGAGTTGAATTCCTTTTGTCTCCCTAATGTTCAAATTCACTTTATTACCTTATTTCTCCCTAATAATTAGTAAGTAGGAAGCTAAAGATAAATGATGATGCACCTTCAAGTTTTAATAAGGTTCTTTTCCTTCAAGACCTTTTAGTTGGACTAATGTAAAATGTAATTTCCAACTTTCAAGCAATTAATGGTTTTGCTCCTTTAATCCTTCAATTTTCAATGGTTCAATTTTCTAAATTCCAAGAAACTAAAGTATGGTGTAGTATTCCTTATATCTCCCTAATTTGGAATTTTAGAAAGTAATAATATTTGCAAACTAGTATTTCAATTTTTCCAATGTTGAAAACCTTATAACTCCTAATTAATTATTTGCAAATATTTTAATGTTTGAATCTAGTGCAATTTATAATATCTTTTAAGATATACTCCCTTTGCTTAAATTACCTTCTAAATCTCCAAGGTTGATATTTAAATGCAATAATAAATTTCAACCTTATATTAAGCACCTTATAACTCCTTAAACTTAAGGAAAATAAATATTAGATAATATAAGTCTTTACCTTCCTTGAAAAGTGTAATGTGTGAGTTGATTGGCCTATGGTTTGACTCTTCTATCCACAGCTTTGGTGTTGTAATGCTAATCTCTTATGTATTACTGAGAGCATGTATCACTCATATGCACCTTATGAGTCTCCCTCTTTCTTTAATGCACTTTGACTTCACTTTAAGCTTGACTCTCCAATGCTCATGCTCATTCTTCCAAATTCTTTGTGCTTCTCTTCAACTTGGGCACTTTAATAGGCTCTTTGTCCCTTCTTGATGCTTTGGCCATGTGGTGCATATGTTACTCAAGTGGAAATTGGTGGTTATGGTCTTGATGAGCATTATTTTAGGTGTCTTCAATACTCATGTCTTCCTTGAATGATTTGCAATGATTAATATGCCTTCTAACATTTGAAATATACCTTCTAACATTTGAAATATGCCTTCAATGCTTCAATATAAGTGTTACTCCTATTCTGAGCGCTTCCTTCATGCGCAGGTGTTAGAAAGAATGTGAGGTGCTTTCTTTTATTGTGCTAAGTGGCACAAGATGCCTTGTTTTGAGTTTACAAGTGGCACTCCTTTCTCTTGCATGTAAGGATACCTTCAATATCTTTTATTCCCTGTATTCTTCTTATCAACAAATGCACTATGGGTCTTGTCTTCAATGCTTTCTCTCAGGTGAATGGTGATGCTATTCTCCCATGAAGTTGGCTCCAACTATGGTGGTTCTATGGCACTCCAAAACTGCCCTCTTTGGTGATGATTCTTCTTAGCTGGCGGTTCATCTATTGCTTGGGTAATACACCTTTGTTTTCACCTTGATTTTTACATAACTTATGTATGCTTTAGTCTTGTACCTTGCACTTCTTTATCCTTCGTGCTATTCTCCTTGATTTACATTGGAATTGTAATGGATGTAAAGTTACCTTACGTAGGTTTTGATGTTGTAGGTTAATGCTTCTTGTAGATGCTCAATTTAGTGTTATGGATTTGGTATCTTTAGACACCTTGAAACTCGACTATTTGAGCCCTTTGTTGGATCATCTTCCTTCACTTGAATTTTAATCCTTTACTTTGATGATTTGGTCACTTTGTAGATGTATTTTGCTAGTTGTTGTAGTGTCTTTGAGACACTCTAGCTTTATCCTCTTTTTCTATGTAGGATAAGAGGAATATGGTGCAATAATCTAATGCAAATAGCTTTGTAATAGTTAGAATAGAATACCTTAATTTGCACTAAATTTTTGAAGTCTTTAAATATCCTTTTGCAAGATTTCTCTCTTCCTTGATGAGGTGGCTTCTTTGCACTACTCCTTGGTGGCAAATGGTGATTTGATGTTGTCTTCCTTGCTAGACAACTCTCTCCTTTACTTGGTTAACTTAGAAATAATGAATCCAAGCTCTTAATCATGCAACTAATATGCCCTTTTGAATGGCTTAACTTTGCACTAATTTTCAATCTTCACTTAAATGCTTAATGCACCTTTGATAACTAGTATGATGCAATAGCAATTTCTCCTTATTGCTCCTATAAATGAACTCTTAAAAGTAACTTGAAATATGCACTATAATCTATGCAACTTTCACTTAAGGATAATGTCTTATTTGCTTTAACTAGAAGGTAGGATGTTGATATTTTTCTTTCTTTTAAAATATATCTAACTCCTTTTTGTGTGCAAGTTATAACCCTTGTAGAAACTATCTTCTTCACTCCCTTGAAGACTTTAATATGTAATCTTCTCCTTGCAAATTTTAAACTCTAATATGGTGCTTAATGAAACTTAATAATGAACCAAATAACTAAAGTTCAAATAATGAACCTTTTGCACCAAATTTGCTTACCTTAATGACCTCTGTAGATGATGGATATCTTGGTGATTTGAATCACCTAATTGCTACCTTGTAATGGATGAAATCGTAGCTCTTCCTTGTTATCCAAAATAGCTCTTTATCTCACCTATTTGTAGCTTTAAAACTTCTCTAACTCCCAGTATTGGGGGGTTTTTCCCGGCCCAAAAAAAATGTTTCCCTTAATACTATTTCTTGTTGCCCTTATTGCTACCCTTTTGCAGTCAATTTCACCTTTAAAATTTTGTCCTTGAATCTCCCAAATTTGGTAGGAAACTGCTCCAAATCACAATTCAAAATATATCCTAGAGACCTTCAATTTTTTGTTGTAAACTCGGCAACCTCCTTTCTCCAAAATAAACTTCAAGCCTTCAATGGCAATCCCCAAACCTCTTAGATTTGGTGGCTTCTCTATCTCCTTTCTCCTTCAACCTCCTTGTCAAATTTTGAACTTCAATCTTGGCCTATCTAGTGGCCTTCTTCTCAAGATTTTGACTATCTTGAGGTCTTCACTATTCTCCTCCAAAATTTGGAAAACTCCTTGTCAAAATCTTCTCCTTTTGGACTTATTATCGGATGGCGATAATTGTCTCGAATTCTACTTTATCCAGAACTCCTCCTTCCTAGTAAATTTCTCCAATGAGTTCTCCTAGGAACTCCTTTAATGACCTTCACTAAAATTTGTAGTAAGGCTTTACTATCATTCTCGTTCCTTCTCCTTGAGACCTCTTCTCTAGGGTCTTCAATCTCGTAGCTTCTCTAGTATTCTCAATGAGACCTTTTCTTCAACTTTCAACTGTGGAAGTTTTGCAATGAGATATCCTTACTAGGATATTTAAAATCTTTTACTTTTAAAATTTAGAATAGGACCTTTGCTAGTCCTTCTTCAATATTCTATCTTCCTAAATTGGAATTTCTTCTATGGGACCTCTTGTGGATCTCTTCACCTCCTTGAGGTGTTTTCTCCTACTCCTTCAATCTGCAATATGTTGGAATATATTACATTATTTGGTACATGCCAATGTACCACCATGGGTACATCTATAGATTAGGAAAAGAGTCTTAGATTAGGATTTACTTTATGCAATGTAATGCACAAGTGTGCAATGATATTTTGGAATGTAAATGTGCATAGTTATCCCTATGTACATGTGTCACTAGAGTAGGAATATGAAGAGTCATAGGAAGAGTGAGGCCCAAGAAACCTCCATATGAAGAGTCACATTCCATTCTATATATATGGATGTATTGATGTAAAAGAGATATGGCGAAGGAGGAAGAGTCACCTATGTAAGCAATGGAAGGTGATGTAGTATGATGTATTTTGGTCTCTTCATTCAATAAATATTTCTGAGTATTTTTTAGTATTTGGCATTTGCATTCTTTGAGTTATTATCTAGTAGATTCAAAATTTATATGCTTGATTGATCAACATTATTATATCTTTCATATTGCAATTATATTATTGATCTTGAGGCAATATTATTTGAGTATTTACTCATCAAAAGCTAACAGTGGTATCAGAGCTATGATAGATCTAGATAGAAATTGAAAGAGCCTCAAGAGTCATTATATAGATCTGAAGAAAGAATATTTCTACTAGTTAAGAAGAGACTAGTAACAATAAGAAAATTTTCTTGGAAAAGGAACCAAAGAAGGTAAAGAAAATTTCCTCTAGAAAAGGAACCAGAGAAGATAAAGAAAATTTCCTCTAGAAAAGGAACCAGAGAAGATAAAGAGAATTTCCTCTAGAAAAGAACCAGAGAAGATAAAGAGAATTTCCTCTAGAAAATAACTAGAGAAGATAAGGGAATTTTCTCTGGAAAGAGAAACCAGAGAAGATAGCATTTTTCACTGTGTTGAAGAAAAACCAATGATATTTAAGGATATACCTATTCCAAGAATAAAATTGGAATAGAAGAAAATTTATAGGTCTTGAAGATAGACCTTGATATTGAGAAGAAAATAATATACCTATTCCAAGAGCAAAATCAAAATAGAAGAACATTTACAGGTCTTGAAGATAGACCTTGATATTGAAAAGAGAATATACCTATTCCAAGAGCAAAGTTGGAATAGAAGAAAATTTACAGGTATTGAAGATAGACCTTGATTAAGAGACCCTTAGAAGAGGTCCTATTGATAAGCTTGATAAAAAAAAATATTCCAGATTATTTGGCTAGAATATTTCCACAAGGTTGAAAGGAAAACCCATGAAGACTAGGATTCAGTATAATATTTGATTCCACTAGTTTTTAAGATAGCTAGTGAAGATTATTATTTTTGGAATATTGAATACATATGATTATTATTGTCTAAGTTTTGTTGTAGAATATTGATTCTTAGAAGTTGAGAAGCTTCCTACAACAGATAGAGAAGAATTTCATCTTCGATTGCCTAAAATTCTATGTGCTTTCCTAGTGTAGGGATTAACTCTTTTGTTGCAGAAAAGTAGACATTGAAGGAGGTCCAAGAAGGAGACCTTATTGAAGATTGAGAAGAACCAAGAAAAGGTTCTCATTGCAAGATTGCATATTGAAGAAAGAGACCCAAAAAGAGGTCATATTGAATAACTTCCAAGATTGGAAGATTAAATATTGAAGATAGAAGATAGAAGGACTACAAAAGGTCCTATTGTAGACAGAAGCAGTAGAATATAGAGATCCAAGAAAGATATCTCATTGAAGAATTTCCCATAGCTGGAATATTGAAGAAACCAAGGTAAGGTTTCATTAAAAGCATTTTCTAAAGAATTGAAGGTTGTAGAATTAGAAGACCCAATAATAGAGGTCTATAGAATATTTTGAAGAAAGGAAAGAAGGCAAGAGAAAGCCTTATTGCAGAAGCAAAAGTAGTGACCTGAAGTAGAATATTGCAAGAAGAAAGAGCACCTGACCAGAAGATATTGGGATAATTATCGCCATACGACAACAAGCCCAAAAGGAAAAAGGATTTGACAAGAAGTTTGTCAAATTTTGAGAAGATTTTGAGAACTCAAGACATTCATATTCTTGAGAAAGAAGACAGAGATAGAGGTTAGAGTTGAAGTTAGAATTCAGCAAGAAGTCAGAAGAAAGCAAGAATATTGAAGAGGTCATAGTTTAGAGAGATTTGGAGATAGCCACAAAATTTTTGTAGGCTGATTTATAAAAGCACAAAGTTGCAGAAAGAGAAGCTGAAAAGACAACGAAAAATAGAAGAGAAAAGTTGTAGTTTAGAGAAATCTTTGGAGAAGCTTTCAGAAAATATTTGAACAACCAAGAGAAGGCTTGATAGAAAAAAAGAGCAATATATTTGAAGGCTTGAAGACAACACCAAATCATATTTTAGCAACATCTAAGGAGGAGTCCTCCTACATAATTGAACAACGAAAGAGCAACATTTGAAGCTACAAATTACAGAAATAGCTAGCACTTGTGAAGAAGAAAGAAAGCTGATTTTGGGTAGCAACTATAGCTGCAAATTAAAGAGTCTATAGACAGCAAAGAAAGGTGCAATTACAGCAAATACAATACAACAAGCTACAAAGAAAGAAGCTACAAAAAGGTGTGTTAATTTGATGCCATATATATTATTATTACAAATTTTTTGAAGGTGCCTATTAAGAATTTTTGGAGCATCAAATATTAGAGCCATTTAGAGCTAGCAAAGAGGAATTTTTTAAGGTGTCATTAAGCTAAGAAAAGACACCATTTCACACCATTGATTTTATAGAAAGCTTGCATATTACAAACAACAAAAAGTTACAATTTAATAGGAGTGATAAGGAGTTTGATATATGCTGTTTTGAAATAGAAAAAATATCAAATTTATTTTACATTCATTAGTGAGATAGATTTACTCTCATTATTAGAGAAGCTAGTAGAATTATAACAGCATTAGATTGATTTTTAAAGGAGTTATAAGTGAATAGTATATGTTGTTTTTTAAGAGAATGTAAAAGCAATATTATCCTACGTTTGAGAGGAAAAATATTCCTCAAACATATAGCATATTTTGGAAGGAAAAGAGCTCCAAATTCAAGGTATATTTTAGGTGTTTAAAAACACTAGACGTACAAGCAGAAAGTGGTAAATAAAACCACTAAAAGAGTGGTTGAAGACACCACCATATTGAGCACCATTCAACACCAGAATATAGGGGGCAAGCTCTACATCATACGTCCACCCATTTGCAGGAAAGAAGCACTAACAAAAGTGCTCAAGGAAAAGAGCCATTAGGCTCAAGATTCAGCCATCCAAAGGAGCAAGAAAACATCAGCCACAACCTGCAAAATATCAATCTACGAAAAGCAAGGTAGATTACAGAAAAAAAAAAAGTAAAAATTACAAGGTGCATTATCAAAGGAAAATCATCAATAGAGAAAACTACCAAAGAAAATATTACAGGGCCATCATTGGAGCATACAAGAGGTATTACAGCTGGAGTCATCAGTGAAAACATCCACCATCATCCAAGGAGAGAAGAAACCTCACAAATTTTAGTTACAAAGAAGCAAGAATACGTTAACATCCACCATCAACCAAGGAGAGAAGAATCCTCACGAAGTGCAGTTACAAAGAAGCCAGAATACATTTACAAAGAAGCAAGAATATGTTGGAGGAAAAAGAGGTATTGAAAAGCCTTGTAGTTTCATACGTTGGAGAAAGGAGTGCATGCATATTGCCATCTGGCACAAGGGTCAAAGTTGGCTCATAAGCCATAACATAAATCACTAGGGAAGAAACGTAAATTGCTAGAAAGAGGAGTGCTCAATGCTCTACATCATTACCCAACGCTCAAGAAAGGATAGGTAACTCCCAAATAGCAAGGAATATTGTGCCAAGTGTTCGTTTTACTCTTCCATGAATGTTGGTACCACCAAGAAGGGAGTCAAAATATTTTATAACGTCTGCAATATGTGGCACTCAACAAAAGAAAGGAGAAGCACTCATATAGCCAAAACGTAAGAGTGGAAGCACATATATAGCAAAGTCCAACACCATACACATTGAAAAAGAAGGCAGAAGCATTAAAGAAGGAGTCAAAGCATCTTCCAAGTTCATACGTAGCAAATTTGACCAAAGGAGAAGCACCTAGCAGTCAAGAGAAACACCCAACAAGTAAAGGAGAAGCGCCTAAATTATTAAGGTAATACTTACCATAGTATTTTTCATATTAAAGGCTTATATTGGTAGGAGAAATAAGGAACTAAGGGAATATATTCTAAGGTTAAAGTTTTAAAGATATTAGTGGAGTGATAAGTATTTTTAAACCTTAGAAAAATCAGAATATTATTTTTGAAAGCCTTTTATCATATTTTGAAGAGTTTTTTGGGATTTGAAGTATTATATTTAAGTTTTGTAAAATTGCATATTTAGATTTACAAAACAAAGTAAATATTTGCAAATTTGCTAAGGTTGGAGAAATAAGGCATACAACATCAAATTAGGATTACAAAATATTGCAAATATTATTTCTATAATTTCTAAATTTTTAAAATTGGAGGTATAAGGATTTCTACATCAAATATAGTATATGAAATTTAGAATTAAATATTTTATCCACAAATTTGGGAGATAAAAGGAATCCTACATATTGATAAAGATATTGCATTTGATAAGATTAATCTCTAAGTTCAAAATTGTTAGAGATTTGAATATTTGTAAAGGATTTAAAAAAAAAATCATCATTGCTTACGCAAAGGAGTTGGAACTTATCGAATTAATTCACATATTCAAAACTAGGGAGATATAAATTTAGTTTTTAAGAATGGTTTCCAACAAAAGCTCTAGAAGAGAAAACTAGGGCATCAGTTGGGTAGCCGAAGAGATTTTTGGTTGTTGTGGAATTGAAGACAAGATTGTTGCCCTAGGAGGGCCCAATGGGGACACCTTCGGATCCTCTTTTAGAGAGATACAATTCTTTTGCAGATTTGTTAAAGGATAAATCTCCAACAGAGACTGAAGAAGCACAAAAAATTGCATTAAAAATGCTTTTTATGGCTACTGGAAATAGATCAACATCTCAACGAGTTAATGGATGCTTGCCACAGTCAGAATCAAGGCCAAATATTGTCATTGAGCAAAGGATGGTAGAAGAAATAGTTTTATATAGAGCCAATCATGATTTGATCTATAAATTCATGGGTATTCGCCCTACCCTAAATTTTTTGCATTCCTGGGTCCGACAAAACTGGGAGCCTCTTGGTGAGTATTCTTTGTGGTTTATTAGCAATGGATATTTTATTGTTAGTTTTTCTTCACTTGCCGATAGAAATAGGGCTTTCGAATCAGAAAAGAGGAATCATGGTCTAGCAGGATTATTTGTTCAGCCTTGGAGAGTGGGATTTGATCCTCGAATTGAACCCACTGTTGTCCTGGTTTGGATCCATTTATATGCACTTCCAATGGAGTTTTGGAGTGAGCAGGTATTGGAAATTATCGACAATTCCCTTGGAAGACATTTGGGTGTTTCCAAAGACACAATGGAAGGAAACACAATCGTTTATGCTAGATTATGCATGGAAATGGATCTTAGCCAGCCTTTGTCGGTAGAGGTTGAACTCGAACTTGCAGGACTATCTTGGATTCAACAACTAGATTATGAGGCATTGCCCTTCAGGTGCAGAGTTTACCACAAATATGGGCATTTGGCCCGATCCTGCCCAAACAATATGAACATAAAAATGGAGGCTCCTCTGGGAATGTCAAATCTTCCTAAGGAGGGTAAGTCAACAATCAATAAAGAAACAACCAACATTTCTCAGGGTAAAGAAGCACAGGGAGATGGTTTTGAACAGCCCAAAAGAAGGAGAAGGCAAAAGAAAAAATATGGTAAAGAGCAAACCCAACTCAAGCCCTCCAATAGGTATGAGATCTTCAAGACACTAGTGGACCAGGAAGAAGAACAATTCATGGAAGGAGTGGATGAGAATAATAAAAATAATAACAACCATGTTCAAGCCCCTCTTTCACCTCCTCCCATCCTAGAGTAGGTAATTGAGTGCAGTGAGTTACCACAATCAGATATTGTAGGGGCATTGATAGTGCATAACCAAGAGCAACCGATAATTAAGGATGTCATCATGGGTATAGCAGAAAAGAATAGAGAAAGGCCAACTCTAGGGATAACTCAGGTGGAAAAGAGATAAAAAAATATCAGCTCTCAAGGAGTGGGTAGAAAATCAAATAAGGAATTGATAGCAGTTCAAGGAGACAAACTGATCACTAGAGGATCGATGAGGCCAATAGATTTTTACTGCTCTCAAGGTAACCAATGATTATACAATCATGGAATGTTAGGGGTTTAAATAGTAGAACCCATCAATATGTTATTCGAAGACTCTTAGAAAAATGTAAAACATTTTTTTGCTTATCCAGGAGACAAAAATATCATTGGATCTTATGTGTAAAATAGTAAATAGACTTTGGAGGGGTGTTGGTCATATGGAAGTGGCTGCCCAAGGGGTCTTAAGGGGGATAGTTACTTTGTGGAACTCTCTTGAATGGATGGCAATAGAACATATAGCTTGGAGGGGTGTCCTCACATCACATTTTAGGAACAATGTGATAGCTAAGTAGGTTTTAATCATAAATTTTTATGGGGCTCAAAACCTAGATGGTCAGATGCATCAATGGAAAGTTGTGCATAACATGAGAGTCTCAAGGGAGGAGTTAGACTAGATTGTTTCTAGGGATTTTAATGCTAAATTATCCTCTAGATATCAGGAAGGGGGAACCCCAATTTTAGACCCAGGGGATCGACTTATGATTGCCCAAGTCCAGGCATTACACTTGGTGGATATTAAATGCCCTGGAACCAACTATACTTGGACTAATAAGAGGAGGGAGCCACATAGCAGGAAGGTGAAGTTAGATCATTTTTTGGTTTCAGAGGAGGCATTTGTGAAATGGAATATAAAATTTCAAATTTTGGAAGGTCTAGTTTCAGATCACTTTCCCATTTTGTTGGAAGGGGGATCAAAATAGTGCAGTATCACAAACCATTTAAATTTGAAAACTTTTGGTTACAAAAAGAGGAACTTCAAAAGAAAATTCCATAGTGGTGGGAAGAGGGCCACCCAACATATGGGACAACAATGTTTAGATTCCACAAGCAACTTCATTATGTCAAGGATCAACTAAAACAATGGAGGTGAGCTAACAAGATAGACTTCTAGGTCCAAAGAGCTCCATTGGTGGCCAGATGGGATGAGGTTCAAAAACACTTCAAGGAAGGAACAATTACAGAGCAGCTCAAAGAAGAGGATGATGCATTGCATAAAGTGGTTGAGGACATTGACAACCAAGAGGAGACCTACTAGAAATAGAGAGCAAGAACCACTTGGTTATTAGAAGGTGATAAAAATACCAAATTTTTCCATCGGGTTGCTTGTGCTAGGAGACAGATGAACAACATGGAAGCTCTTCAAGATGAGAATGGACACTCCTTTGATACAATTCTAGGTATGCATTTCCATTCAATGGATTATTTTTCTAAACTATTTAAGGAAAATATGGTGCAAGATGAAGAGGCTCAAAAAGAAGTTCTTGTTGTCATACCCTCTATTATCTCTGAGGAAGAAAATCAAGCCCTACTTAAACCCATTGATAGAGAGGAACTGAAGAAAGTAGTCTTTGGAATGAGCACCGAAAAAACACCAGGTCCAGATGGCTTTCCAATTGAGTTTTTTAGGCCTTCTAGGACAACTTGGAGGAGGATGTAATGGTTGTTATAGAGGAGTCCAAAGGTAGTAAAATAATTCTTAAAGCATTAAATCATACTTTCATTGCCTTAATTCCAAAAGGGGAGGAGGGGGTGCATATTTTAGATTATAGACCTATTGCCTTATGCAATGTCATATATAAAATAATCACAAAGGTAATGGTTGAGCGGCTAAAACCTCTTCTACATAGCATTATCTCCTCGAAGCAAGGGGGTTTTGTAGAGGGTAGGCAGATCTTGGATGGTGTGGTTCTAGCTCAGGAGGTAATCCATTCAATGCAAAAATATGGTAATAGGGGAATGTTCATAAAATTGGATATGTCAAAGGCTTATGATAGGGTGGAGTGGAGCTTCTTGTCAAAGATGATGGCAGCCTTTGGTTTCTCTCAGGATTGGATAGAATGGGTCATGAGTTGTGTTTCTACTCCGACATACTCAGTGTTAATCAAGGGTCTTCCCTCACAACCATTTGGAGCTACTCGAGGCCTTCATCAAGGAGATCCTTGTTCCCCCTATATTTTTCTCATATTGGCTGAAGGTTTGGGTAGACTCATATTGAGGAGAAGACAACAAGGTTTTCTAACAGGTATCAAGGTGGGTGAGGAAGTTTTGACTCACCTACAATTTGTGGATGACACAGGATTGGTGGGAGTGGCCAACTTCAGGGAAGCAAGAATGATTAGAGATACACTTAATGTCTACCTTAGGGCCACAAACCAAGTCATCAATGATAAAAAATCCAAAGTGGTATTTTTCAATCTTGATCAAAGGCTTCAGGATAGAATTTTAGAGATCTTGGGATTCATGAGGACTTCTCTCCCAGTGGTATACTTGGGGGTCCCTTTGCATTTTAAAAAACTAAAAATAGATATCTGGAGGAATATTTTGGATTGTATCAAGGAAATAATTAATCATTGGTCTCACAAATGGTTAAGCTATGGGGGTAGATTAACATTTTTATAGTCAGTCATTCAGGCCATGCCAATTTATAAATTTTCTATCCTTGCTGCCCCACATACCATATGGAAAGAGTTGGACAAGATGGCTAGAAAATTTTTATGGGGAGGAGTAAAAGAAGAGAGGAAATGGGCCTTAGTAGGTTGGGAGAAAGTAACCCAACCCAAGGTAAAAGGAGGTTTGGGACTGAGGAGATCAAAGTTAAATAATAAAGCTTTGGTTGGAAAGCTTTACTGGAGGTGGATTTCCCAACCAACTTCTTTATTCAATAAAGTTTTAACTAGTAAATATTTGGGATAGGTAAACCCAAATGAGGTGGGTCATTTCCCTTTGGATGGTAATGGATCCTTAGTGTGGTAGGCTCTAAAGTTAGGATCTCAGGTAGTGAAATATGGATTATTTTGGAAAGTGGGGAGAGGGGAGAAGGCACATTTTTGGATAGATTCATGGGATCAATACCCACCTATCATTGTTGAATTTCCAGAACTGCAACCAATAAAAATAGCCATGGAAACCAGGGGTTGGGTCCAAATTGAAAGTTATTTCAACACTAGTCAGTTGGGGGATTATAAGTTTAAGCAGTTTAAGAAGTTGGATGAGTGGCCAATTTCAATCCCTCCGAAATTGACACCCATCATGACTAAAATCTTGGCAGAAATATTTCTCACAGGTAGAGATGAGGAGGATGAATTAGCTTGGGGCTATGGGAGCCTTGGTGTCTACACAGTGAAGGATGGATATGATAAGATCCTTCTAGAGCCTCCTCCTCATGCATATCAGGTTGAGGATTGGAGAAATATTTGGCAGTCCAAGGGTTGGCCGAAAGTAAACTTTTTGCCTGGTAGTTCATGCATAATGGAATTCTTACTTTTGATAATCTCAGATGTAGGGGAATCATTGGTCCATCTCAATGTGTTTTATGCTACAAGAGTGAGGAAACATCTGACCACTTGATGTTTGAGTGCCCATTCACGTGC
This sequence comes from Wollemia nobilis, assembly GCA_028583015.1. Classification (NCBI taxonomy): domain Eukaryota; kingdom Viridiplantae; phylum Streptophyta; class Pinopsida; order Araucariales; family Araucariaceae; genus Wollemia; species Wollemia nobilis. The sequence continues at coordinate 7,131,340 of JAQPPZ010001808.1, forward strand.
CAGATCTGGGAGAGATGGTTTTTATCTTATAAAATTTGAGTTAATGGTGATTTGAATCAGATTAATATTTGGGAAATATGGAAGAGGGGTAGATTTAAATCTAAAGCTCTTTGTATCGGTTGGGAGCTTGGATTAAACTTCATTTGGTGGCAAGTGTGGTTGGAGAGAAATGGCAAAATTTTTAGAGAAACCTTTTCATCTTTAGATGGAGTTTGGCAGGTCATTTGGAGCAAAGTCACAGAAACTATGGTAGTATATGCTAAAGAGGAAACTTGGGATGTTATAGGGACAATGGAGAAGGAAGTTGAAGTGCAAGAGGGGCAGGACAGAGCTAGTTGGAAACCACCCCAGAAGGTTGGATTAAAATTAATACTGATGGAGCTGCAAAAGGCAATCCGGGTAGAGCTAGAATTGGAGTTGTTTGCAGGAATCATGTTGGGACAGTGCTCTATTGGGAACTGCAAGGCCTGGGAAGGGCCACAAACAATGAAGCGGAAGCCTTAGCTATCAAATATGCTTCTATTTGGGTAGTAAAACAAGGTTACAGGAGGATAATCCTAGAATCAAATTCTCAAATAATGGTAGGAGCTCTGGATTGCATGAGGAACTTTGCTTTGAAGACATGGAGGTTGAGGATTCTTGTCACTCAAATTAAGGAATTGTGGAGGGAATTAGATGATGTGATTCCAGTTTATGTGAGTAGAGATCTAAATAAAGTGGTAGACTTCCTGGCTAAGATGGGTATTGAGAAGGAGGTAGGGGTTCAGTGGCATAGTGACATGGCTATTGAGGATGAGAGGATTAGGCAGGTTGGTGAGCAAATCCAGTGTTTAGCTAATTTGGACAACAATTGTAGAAATATGGTTTAGGAGTTTTGTGCTCCAATGTAGATCTTCTTTTACAGTTGTAAACAGGTGAACAACCATTGTAGAAATATGGTTTAGGAGATTTGGCTCCAATGCAAATCTTCTTTTACTATTGTAAACATGTGCTCTCTTTGGCTAAGGTTGGGAGAAGTCTCATCCCAACTTGTAAATGATCTTTGTTTTAATATAAGTTTTTCAAATTATTTTTCAAAAAAACTAGGGAGCTATAAGGATTTCTACTTCAAAATAATGATATGGAAAATTAGAGCAAGAGAAGAACCAATATGGTTTAAAAAGACTTTAGAAGAGTCACAAATTGATATAGACTCTATAAGAGCACCATCTAAATCAAAGTGCTCAACTATGGATACAGGAACAAGTAAACATATAAAAAGAAATCCACAATGGTTTGATCGTATTAAAGTCCCAAGTGTTCATAATTTGAAAGAACTAATTACAAGATACATTTCAGTAACTAAACCAACTCAAAGAAGAGATATGGTAGAATACAATTATGAGATAGCAGCTACAAGACCTATTAATAAACATGCTCTAATTTTATTTGAATTTACACAAGATGTTGTTGAAAACAACACTAATGAATTTTCTGAGAAGCAGATTACAGGGAATGAAAAAGGAGAATGGATCAATTATGATCTAAATTTACCTTCCATATTCATACACCAATCAAATAATGGAAGTGATGGAGCAAAAAATTCTAGACAATAAATCAAAGGATAATATGATTCTAGGAACAGAGAAGAAAGGAAAATTATTATACAAAAATTTTATGACTATGAAAGAAATCAAAGAACTTGTAATCCTGAAGCCATAAATATTGAATTATACTAACTATTCATTTGATCAAGAATACGGGAAGGTAGCATATTGGATCAAGGAAAAATACACATGAGCTACAAGAACAAATTGAATATTGAACCAAACAAAGAAGAACCAGACAAAGGAGGCATACAGTACAACATGAATTAAAGAGAATACAAATGACCAAATTAAGATGAAGGACATCTGAATACAAATATCCATATTGAAGACTAGTGTCTTCAATATCCAAATAATGTAATACAAGGGGATGTTGGAATATATTACATTATTTATTACATGCCAATGTACCACCATGGATACATCTATAGATTAGGAAAATAGTCTTAGATTAGGATTTACTTTATGCAATGTAATGCACAAGTGTGCAATGATATTTTTGGAATTTAAATATGCATAGTTGTCCCTATGTACATGTGTCAATAGAGTAAGAATATGAAGAGTCATAGGAAGAGTGAGGCCCAAGAAACCTCCATATGAAGAGTCACATTCCATTCTATATATATGGATGTATTGATGTAAAATATATATGACGAAGGAGGAAGATTCACCTATGTAAGCAATGGAAGGTGATGTGGTATGATGTATTTTGATCTCTTCATTCAATAAATATTTTTGAGTATTTGGCATTTGCATTCTTTGAGTTATTATCTAGTAGATTCAAAATTTATATGTTTTATTGATCAACAATATTATATCTTTCATATTGCAATTATATTATTGAACTTGAGACAATATTATTTGAGTATTTACTCATAAAAAGCTAACACAATTTGCAGTAGTCAATGGAGATCACCAACCTCCAATCTTCTTTTGGACTTTTCTCTAGAGTCTCTTCTTCTTCAATCTACAATAAGGCTCCTATGGCTTTTTTCTCTTATGCACTTTGTAGGTATGCAATCTTGCAATGGGACCTTCTCCTTAGGCCTCCAATTCTTCGATCTTTTGTTTGTTTTTTTGGTACTAGATTGATTCCAAAAAATATATTCTTCCTAGCTCTTTGTAGGAAACTTCCCAAATTTCTTTGAATCTCCTTTTCCTACAACAAAGTATTAGTATTGTAATGAAAAAAATTTGAATCAAGATATAATCAATCTTCACTAGTTGATTTGTCAATCTAGTGGAATTAATGTTGAGTCCTAGTCTTCATGATTTTTTTACAACCCTATGGAAAGACTCCAGCCAAATGCAATTTTCAAAAATTCTAAAAAATGAGATTTTTGAACTCCTCTCAATCTCACTTGTGGCTCTCCCTATTTCCTATTGATCTACTTTATGCTTTGATACCACTGTTAGCTTTTGATGATGTGTATTGAAGGAAATGCAACCACAATATTTAAAATAAGTAAGCTATGATAACTATATGATAATGACACTAAAATATGTAGGAAAATAACGAGATAGACTTTTGCAATAACTCAATAATATTCCATTAGTGAAATCTCACAAAAATAATACAATGCAATATAATGGAGGACTTGAACACTTTAGAATTTCTAATGAAGAACTACATTGTACTTACTATTATAATCTCACTCTCTATAGTAACATTGTCTCTCTTGCTCACTCTATACCTTAAAGGCCTATATATAGGAAGATATGTGCCTTGGCCTTTACTCTACTCATGACTCTTCATCTACCTATCTTATGACTCATGTACATGTGGACTACATGCATATTTACATGATTTCACATTCTAACACTTGTGCATTTATTACTTACTTGAAGTAACTAGTCAAACCTTAATCTAAAGTAAACTTCTACTCTAGTTATGTACCCAAGGTGATACATTGGCATATACCAAATAATCGATCTTCACTAGTTGATTTGTCAATCTGGTGGAATTAATGTTGAGTCCTAGACTTCATGAGTTTTTCTACAATCTTGTTAAAAGACTATCCAAATGCAATTTTCAAAAAAATTAAAAATGATATTTTTGATCTCCTTCTCTCTTGTGGCTCTCCCTATTTCCTAACCATGTGCTCTGATACCACTGTTAGCTTTTGACAATGTATATTAAAGGAAATGCAATCACAAGATGTGAAGTAAGTAATTTATGATAACTATATGATAATGGCACTAAAATATGCAAGAAAATAATGAGATAGACTTTTGCAATAACTCAGTAATATACCATTAATGAAAGCTCACAAAATAGTACAATGCAATATAATGGAGGACTTGAAGAACTACATTGTACCTACTCACTACTATAATCTAAATCTCTATAGTAACATTGTCTCTTGCTCACTCTATACCTTAAAGGCCTATATATAGGAAGATATGTGTCTTGGCCTTTACTCTACCCATGACTCTTCATCTACCTATCCTATGACTCATGTACATGTGCACTACATGGACATTTACATCATTGCACATTCTAACACTTACGCATTTATTACTTGCTTATATAAGGCTGAATTGATATATTGATTGAGCATTGAGTTTAGAACATATTGAGTCTCTAACAATTCTCTTTATGATTCTATGTGATTGGACAAGTTCTGTGTGAGCTTGTTAAGTTGATTTGAAGTAAGTCTTTGAGAGGGCTTGTGGACTTATTTTGAGTAAGCTTTTGTGAAAGCTTTCTATGCAAATTTGAGCAAGTCCTAGAGAGGACTTATTGAGCAGATTTGAGTAGGTTCTGAGTGAACCTATTGATAATATTTGAGCAGGTTCTGAGTGAGCCTATTGAGCAGATTTTAGCAGGTTTTGATTGAACCTACTGACCAAATTTTATTAGGTTCAGAGTGAGCCTATTTTAGCAGGTTTTGATTGAACCTATTGACCAAATTTTATTAGGTTTAGAGTGAGCCTATTGAGCAAATTTGAGCAGGTTCTATGTGAACCTATTGAGCAGATTTGAGCAGGTTTTGATTGAACCTATTGAGCAAATTTAAGCAGGTTCTGAGTGAGCCTATTAAGAAGATTTGAGCAGGTTCTGAGTGAACCTATTGAGTAGATTTGAGTAGGTTTTGATTGAACCTATTGAGCAAATTTAAGCAGGTTTTGAGTGAGCCTATTAAGAAGATTTGAGCAGGTTCTGAGTGAACCTATTGAGCAAATTTGAGGAGGTTCTAAGTGAACCTATTGACAGAGCTTTAGAGGTGACAGAGTATAGAGGACAGAGTCTTAGTGGATAGAGATCCAGTAGCCAAGACAATTGAAGATAGATCTGAGTGAGGAGTCTTCAAGTGGAGAGAGATCTACAAGTCAGAGCAACAGAGAGACGGAGTCTTCTAGAATATCACTAGCCAAAGCAGAAGGGGAAATAGTTCTCTTGTGGAAGATATCCACGAAATTGAGATTATGGGATCAGCATCTCCTTTGGATAGAGGTCCATAAAAATTGTAATTGGGAAGGATTCCCAAAGATATTGATTGAGAAAGTTTTAGTAAAATATTTTCTCCGTGGAGTAGCCCACATTGGGTGAACCACGTAAATTATTGTGTCTCTATTATAGATGGTGTTTTGTGCATTTCTTTTATTACTGCTATATATACACTACATAATATTGAATTAAAATTTGAATTGAAGGAAAAAGTAAAAAGTTATCTTATATTGTTCACCCCCCTCTTAGTATAAGCTTGTGTTCTTCAAATATGTGATCCAGCATACCATTGAGTTGTAGGAAGGAGTGAAAACCTTTAGGTAAAAATAGAGGCCAATCAATATCGAGATTGAAACCCTGATGAAAGCAGAATTGTTAAAAATACTGGAGGCCAAAATCATCTACCCGATTAAGCACTCTACCTGGGTAGCAAATATAGTCCCCATGAGAAAGAAGAATGGAGATATTCACTTGTGTGTGGACTTTCAAAATTTAAACCAATAATATATGAAGGATCACTATCCACTACCACAAACTGATCAGATTCTTCATGTGGTTGTTGGGGCTCAGAGATTCTCTTTGTTAGATGGATTCTCTGACTATAGCCAAATCTGGGTCAAATATGAAGATATAAAATGGTGTTCACCACCAAATGGGGAACTTTGGCTTATCAACGGATGTCGGTCTCTCAAACACTGGCACAATGTTTTAGAGAGCGATGGACATAGCTTTTTGTGAGTTTTTAAATTACGTTATTGTAATTTATTTGGATGACATGACTATCTTTTCTCACAATAGGGAGGAGCATAGTCTACATCTAAGACAAGTGTTCAAGAAGTTTCAATATTTTGAAATATCAATCAACCTAAAGAAGTCCATATTCACGATAAAAGAAGGAAATCTCCTGGACCATGTTATCTCAAAAGAAGGTTTGGATATAGATCTAGCTGGAGTTGAGGCTCTCCTAAAGCTTCTGTTACCATCCAGCAAGAAGTATTTGCAATTAGTTTTTGGGTAGATCAACTTTGTTTGAAATTTTATTGCATATTTTGCCCAAGTGGTAAATCCAATGACTGAGCTATTAAAAAAAATGTTGAGTTTAAATGGACTGAGCAGAGAAAGCTAGTGTTCAAGGAAATCAAAGAAAGGATTGCTCAAGCACCGATTCTGGTGAACCTTGCTTACTCAAAATATTTTATCATATATGTCATTGGTGAGCAAGAGAGCTATGCAGCGGTGCTTAAGCAAAATGGAGATTATTGATATGAGTGATCGATTACTTTCTTGAGTCAAGTCATCCAACCGCATGAAGAGAAATACAATTTTATTGAAAAGGAAGTATATGCGATGATGAAATCCTTGAAGAAGTTCTAGCATTTTATTTCTAAAAATAAAACAATAGTGTATGTTGTTCACCCAGACGTTCAAATTTTCATCATCCATGGAGAGCTTGGAGACAAGAGAGCTAGTTGGATCTCTAAAATCTAGTACGATGTTGAAATCCTACCAACCAAGCTAGTTTGAGGTCTAGGAGCTTGAAAAAAGTACTGCATCAGAATCCATGGTTTACCAACTTGAAGATATGGTAAGCAATTTCACTAATCACTCTATGAGTGATCGTGATTGGACCGAGGACCTTGTTGAATATTTCCATTCATGAATATGTCCTCGACCCCTAAATGCCTCACAGATAAGGAGATTTAGACTTTAGGCCCTCATATATGTGATGTTGCCAAATGGGTTGTTCCACAGAAACATTGATGGAGTTCTTCTCAGGTGTGTTCGAGAGTCTGAGAAACAAATAATCCTAGAAGAGTTCCACTCAGGTTTATCAAGAGGCCATTATGCAGGGATGCCAATGGCATTTAATATCATCAAAGCAAGATATTTTTGGCCTACTCTCTTTGTAGATGCTTTCAAATTCAGTCAAATTTGTGACAAGTGCTAGAGATATGTCGGTAGAAGCAATAATGCATCGTTGCCCCTTCATCTGATTCAAGTAGAAGTATTATTTTAGCAATGGAGTTTAGACTTTATTGTGGTCATTGATTCTAATTCCTCTGTCGAACATAAATACATCCTGACTACCATTGACTATTTCACCTGATGGTTAGAAGTAATCCCAACCAAGAAGGCAGATCAAGCAACCATTATTTCTTTCCTTGAAGGTTTAATCACTTGTTTTGGCATACCAGATGTAATCATAACGGATAATGGAACTCCCTTTATTGATGTCAATATCAACGAATTCACAGGTAAGTATGGGATTTATTTGAAGATACCATTTAACTATTATCTATAGGGGAACGACCTAACTGAGTCCACAAACAAGAATTTGCTCAGGATTCTAAAAAGGGCTCTAGGAGATAATAAGTGCAATTGGTACTTACTCCTGAAACAAGCATTATGGGTCGATCATATCTCTATGAATAAATACATCAAGATGTCTCCTTATTCCTTGGTATATAATAAATAATCAAGTCTACCCATTCATAGTGAATTTTTGGTCCTTCAATCTTGGCACTTACTGTATGGTGACAACGATGAGTCTGATCCCATGAGCACGAGGTTGGCACAACTTTTATAGTTGGAGGAAGAGAGAGAGAAATCATACAATACCTTCATTGAACATGCCTGAATGACATAGAAATTGTTTGGCAAGAAAAATTCTAAAAAACCATTTAAGGTAGGTGATCTAGTGCTAAAATAGAACGAAAACAAGGCTAAGCTTGGAAAGCATCACAATTTTGAAGCAATATGGGAGGGCCCATTCTAGATTTCAAGTGTGAATCAGGTCAACTTGTTTTATTTGAATTATATAAATGACCATGTGTTGCCAATCCTAGTAAATGGTCTTCATTTGAAGGTTTATCATCAATGACATAATTTCGATCAAGTATGTATATATTTTTTTTGATAGGTTAAAAAAAAATTATATTAATATGGGCATTTGAAAGGCACCCTAACGCCTTGATACATCACCAAGAGAAAAGGATGCACTATCCACAAAAAACATCAATGCATCCATAAAAACCTAAAAACGTAAAGGAAAATTGAAGCAAGCCAAAAGTTAGAGGCAAAACTAAAAAAGGCCCTGACAAGATAGAAACCTAAGACAACAAGTAAAAAATAGTCAACTAGGAAATTACAGTATCCTTGATGTCATCCTTCTCGATATCCTTCTCAGCATCCTTGGGAATGTCCTTGAATACGTCCTTTGTAATTTCCATGATATCATCGTATTTGACCTTAGTTTTGGCTTCGGTGATCTTCTTTGCAAGGGTAGCCTTTACAAAGTTGTAGAAGAACAGGAGGTTCAGAGCATTCCTATGCTCTTTTAATTGAGTAATTTCCACCAAGATTGTGGTCATAGCATCCTCCATGTGAACAATAGTAGTAGAGGTGGTTTTAATGATGTATTCTTGGAGAATCTTCTCTGTAGGATCTTCTAGTTCATCCTCGGTCGCACCTTATGTTTTTCCCTAGTTTTGAACACCCTTGTTCTTAAGACATTAAGAACTTATCATTGGAGTAGCCTCATCTTTACCCTTCTTCTTTGCTAGAAGCTTAGCATCCTGATGGCCTTCTTCCATATTCTTCCTCTTGGAACCACAAACCCTAGAGGAAGGAGTGAAGAACGTCTCCTCCTCCATGGTCTCAACCTGTTGATCCTGTGGAAGCACATTTTCTTTAGGAAATTTCTCCAGAAGATGAGCATACACAACTTTGAATAGCCCCTAGTGTGAGTGCCAAGCTTCCTCCTTCGAGCGAGTCGCATTAATGGAGTAATCCATGGACAAGTACATAAATTTTGGAATGTTCAACTATTTGACCTCCATGAAATGGTTCACAATTGCAATGTGGAATCTTCTAAGTTGGGAACCTGGGTCATCCATAGTGATGTACTCCATAACTGGTTTCATCACCTCTTTCCAAGGAGTGGGTAAGTCTTCACAAACCATTCTTGGTCTGACAATATTTTTCATAGGTGACTTCGGCTCGAACTCCTTGAGTTCAATATCCCAATTGTGCTTATCCCTACAAACCATTCTTCCCATCGGTGGTTGTCCAGTAATATCAATGAGGATGTTTACGTCCACCTAGAACTCCACACCATGGATGATGACAATGCCCTTCTCCCATGTAGATGCAAAGTCCAGGTTGATATCCCAGTCCCACCCAAAAAATCACTTTAGAAATGGTAAGAAACCTCTTGCACTCATAATTGCTTTTGCCATCGGTTTAATTTTGAGCGTTTTTAGCTCCACAAAGTTCATGATGACTAGGAAACAAAGCTGATAAACAGGGATAACAGAGTGCTCACTGGGTATCAAGTATGTATATATGTACGTAATATTTTTTATGTTATTTTGAGTCAAGAATTTTTAATCTGGTTCCTTGAAGAAAAAAAAAGGTTGATTTCACCAAAAAAATCATTTTCGCCCCTAAGGCAGGTGATTGCGCTCTGAAAACACCTCGTCACTTTCAAAAAAATATTTTTACCCCAAAAACGTTTTTAATGGCTTTTTGTCTTATTTTTGGGTGAAACAAGTTAAAATAAAATAGGTTGTTTTCTCGGAAGAGGTTATGAAAGCGCCATTTTCGACAGCATGGGCCCACTTGGACTTTAATGGTTTGCTTTCTCATTAAAGAGTGCTCCTATTTTTTCTGAAAGAAATAAAAGATTAAAATAAAACAAAAATAAAATAGCAAATACAAAAATTTAAAAAAATAAATAAAAAAACATTTTTGCCCGAATCCTCTCCATGCATATTTTTTAATTTCGGGGTGAAATCCCTTGGCGCCCCACTGGAAGATATTTTCGGAGCAAAAACTCCAATAAAAGGAAAAATAAAAATCACAAGATTTTTCAAAAACTCCAGATGGCAAAGTTATTTTCGGCATGTAAGAGGGTGAAATTGATTTTCACCTTGGTTTTTCCATAAAAGACGCCTAGTTGCATTAAAATCTTACTTTTTTAGCAATGAAGCATTTTTGGAAGGCAAAATTAAGAAAAGATAAATTATTTTAAATGCTACTAAGCATGTAACTTCATCAAGAAAATACAGAGGAGTATTTTCGGAGTGCAGGTCAGACAAAGCTACCAGTTGCATGAATATTTTTTCCCAAGGACGTTTTTTATGAAATAGGTGTGCCCAGTTTATGTTTTTCGCTAGCAATGGAAAGTTTTGAAATAGACTTCAATTAACTGCATTAATTTTATTTGCAAAATCTAGAAAAGCATTGTTTGCGTTATCATGTAGCCAGATTAATTATTTTTACCCCCAAAAAGTACCCATCTCTCACACGTGGCATTTATTATTCCCAAGATGAGTCGCTAAATACCCAAATTGCGCTCTCCAAGACAAAAAGCAGATGAGTTCAATGTTCAAGGAAGATTTATAGCATGAGGGCATTATTGGTAGTTAATGGGTAGTTTAAAATCATAAAAAAATGTGCCAAGCAAGAGAACCAAGGAGAACATTTGTCTGAATTCCTCAAGCATGATACCTACATTAAATTTGGTAATTGAGGGTGAAGTTTATTAAAAGGGTGAATCAAAATCTTGCAAAGAAAGAAAGTTTAATATTGTTTCTTCTGGAGTATTACAAGAATGGTTGTGTTGCAGTAAAAGTTGTGGTACGAAGATGGGAAAGAAAATTGTTGATTCAAAGAAAGTTGTCGAGCCAAAGAAGGCACAAGGAGGTCTAGGCGCAATGAAAATATAGATCTTGACCCATACTCTGATGTGATGGTGCAGATTGGAGACTGTGCTATTTCGAACAAGGGCATAGAAAAATTGTGCCAAGATGTGGAAACTACTATTGGGCAAGGCTTGACACAAAAAATCCTGTTAACTATTGCCTATCATGCATAGCTTTCCTAGTACCTATGTACACCTATTCATCCTTTCCCCAAGCTAGTGATGGTTATTTCAAAGTTTTATCAGCCTACAACAAGGGCCATTCAGAATATGAAGGGAGAAAAATTATTCACTATTTCACCCGGCGTAGTTAGAGAGGCATTTGCTTGTGGGATAAAGCCTTCCTCGGACGTTATATTTAAAAATATGAATCTCAAGGAAAAATAAGAGAGGTACTAGTTGACTGTGATGTTGCACCAGTTCATGGAGAACCAACTAATAAATATTCCCCAGTTCAGAGATTTTTCAGCTTTGCCAAATCCCCTAACATAATTTAAAATCCTAGATATGTTTTCCATGTTGGTTTGAGTGTCCATCTTCCTACCGACTCCACAGTGTATACATGGCAAGCAATGTTGGTATAATATATATCATAGATGGAATTTTATGCCCCAATAGCAATGCAGGAAAGCACAAACCCCATTTTCTTTGATTGGGCTGATTATGTGGCTTGAGAAATGCATACCTAGTTGGAGAAGATACAGATCAAAGGAGCAGTTTCATTCAGGCACACTTCATTTTTAGCCTGGTATTTTTTCTTCCACCTACACCAGTATTTTTCTTTCATAGTAGTCAAGCAAGTTGATGAGGCAGACAGGAAGCTACAAGTTTATTTGTGGACTCTAAGCTTGTCCATGAGGGAGTCATTTTATAATTTTAATCACATGTTTTTGGGCCCCACCCTTGAACTTATTTTTGGCACATATGAGAGAGTACCAAGGGCGATGAGGGAGGAGATCGTGACAAAGTAGAAAGGAGATATTTTCTTGTTGATGCAAGGTATCGTGGTGCAAATTTTTGGCTTCACTAGCACGTCATTTCTCCTTTTGTATTTTACTACCAAGCGCCTCTTTGCGATGGAAGATATCCGTCAGAATGACTTCATCAATGATGTCTACGAAGTAGGACGAGACAAGAAGACTACATGTACCATACTATTTTACTTTGGTGGCATTGAAATAGATCAGGTTGGCTAGAATAAATTGATTAATGAAGTGCTCTATGACATGGATATGGTGGAGTTACCTCGACGATGGAAGTATGACCCTTTGGGTCGATTCGTGGAGTTGATTAAGGCCAAAAGTTTTCATTGCTGCCCTTGGATGAATATTGGGCAAATGAGAAATAATCTCGAGGGGCATGATCTCGAATGGCACATTGAGTATATGATGGCATTACCATCATGGCATGACTTCTATGATATGGAGGTTGAGTATAACCCTGCAGTTCACAAACACCAGATTCCTACTCCGATTTTGTTTGGAAAAATGAAGTAACAATTGTCTGCTTGGTCTAAGGAAAAAACTACCAACTGGTGGGTTATGAGGGTCCACATAGGGAAAACTAGGTCAGCTTATGGTGGCATTAGATGATGCATTTTTGAATGTATATGATGAATTCTATGATAGCTATCAACCAATATTGTTTGCTAAGATTGTACCTCAGACCTTTCAAATATCTAACAATGAGGAGATCGTGGTCAAACAAGAGCAGCATGTGGTTAAGGAAGCATCACTATTGGAAGAAGAGAAACAATTATTACCAAAAGTGCAGCCCCAATAGAATAAAAAATAAAGTGTGAGGTACTTTCTTTCCCTAATATATCCAAAAAGCTAAGAATAGGTACCATTTCTTCTTTAGGAGTGAACCCTCCTCCTACGGCCAAAGCTACACAAGCTGATGTTTTGTAAAATCCTCATTTGATGCAGGTAAGACAACTTGGCTAGCACATGGAAGTTATAGATCTGGAAAAGGAGATAGAGGAACAATACAAGGGTGAACCACTGTCACAGCCGACCTCATCATCAGCTCAAAAGGTGTTGGAGCCTGAAGGTACATTTTCTCTACCCTCTTCCTTTTATCTTGATAATTTTGTGACTGTTGCACCTCATTCTGTAGTTGTCACTTTTGTCTCACCTCCATTTGGCATACCCTCCACTTCTATTTTGCTTCCAGTTTACCAGTCCCCAATCACCGATACTCTCTCTTCTTCTATTTACACTTCTACTATTTCCATTTCTTTCAATTCTTTTGCATCTAGTCCCAATCTATTTTTCACTCTTCATCCTCCATTCCAGTAGTTTCTATTGTGGCTATAAGTACACAAGATCCTCCTCACGTAAGTGTAACTGTAGTTGAATCCCTCACTTTCGTTCCTCCAACTACTTCCATTCCACCAAACATTCTTGTTTCCACTTCCCTTTCTGAGCTAAAGCCTCATCAGGCTCGTTTTCCTCCTACTCCTTTTATTGAGTTACAGGTGATGTCGGAGCCAAATATGGAGATTGTGCTAGAGCATCCTATTGCAGTAAATATGAATCGAGCCCGAAAAGATCATCATAGTGGTTGAAAATCCATAAGATAAAATAAGCTCAGGCTCCAACAAAGATATTGAAGAAGGTTGCTTTTGACCCCGAAGCTATGGAGTCTCATACTATAAAAATGATTCCCTAGGTCCAAAACCCTCAAGGATAAATGGCCCCGATTGATTACACTTACGAAGTCATTACAAAGTACCTGATGAAGATTTATACCACAAAGAATATGGGGAATATACAAGTGGATATGAGCTCTCTTTACCTACACGCTGATCATTACAAGAAAATATTTTTTAAGGTTGAGGCAAATATTATTGAGTTGAACAAATCTCTGGCCGAAAATAGGGAACATCTAGAGATAGTAAAATCAGAGACATGGCGCTGGCAGTAGAGAACAAAAGAGTTTGAGAATGAAGCCAAGGGATACTAGATAGCTTGGGTAGGAGCAAAAAATTAAGTGTAAGCATTGATCACCCATATTGAGGTTTTACAAAAATAGTTGACTGATAAAGCCACACAATCATTGGGATTCTCTAAGAAGAAAATCAAATAAACTCATCGCAATTTGATGAAATATTGTGTGATATTGGCAATAGAATCTCTCAAATTTCTGTTGTATATGCATGAGGTTTAAATAGTAATTTTTCTTGGTGATCAGACTTTGGAGTATGTTGAGGAACAGATGGAACCAAATCTAGAAATGGCACTAAAAATTCAGGCATTGGCTTAGTTTGATTTTCAAGTTAAGCCAATGAGTGGGATGGATCGTGGTTGGGCCAAGTCCAAGATGATGTTGCACAGCTTCTTTTCCAGGTTAGATCTAGTGAAAGAAGGCCGAAATCTCATGACTATGTTTGAACAGGAGCGTTGTATTTCGCTCGTTTATTTCAAGGTCTTACCGATGCCAGGTTTTTGAGCTTCGTGGATGAATATGGGGAGCTTTTTCCAACAAAAAATTTGAAGGTAACCTAGCAAAATTTTACTGATGATACTTTAGATATAGACTACTGGGAGGATTCAATCAGAGAGGAACAAGTATTGCCATGAATGGAGAGGCTCACCTGCATCGAATCCTCCCTATTGGAAATTTAGCATAGAGCTAATTGCATCAACATGTATCATGTCCAGATATTGTGTTTTGTCATTGATTCACTAAGCACGCTCTATGTGTTCACTCTGGATTCCTGGGCAAAGGTAGTTGTCATGTATGAAACTACTAGTGAAATCCTCACCAGGCAAGAAGCACAAGTATGGGTAGAAGAAGAATAAAAAGCAACTACAGAGGAGCAAGAGAGATAGGAATAAGAGGAAAGGAAAAAGGAGGTTGCTAAATCAAATGTACCACCTGATGTAGTTTGTGATGGTGATAGCTGAGCCCAATGGATGAAGTCCTAGGTTTGATTGCATCTAGACGAGCTAAATACCCTAAGAGTCGTAAAAAGTGTTGGTAGTTTTGCCACACTAAATTTTGATTGTAAAATTTTAAAAAATATAAGATGAATGATACAATTGTTCTGATTTTACTGTTTTAATGTAATGCTTTTGTTTTCTTCCTTTGAGAAATTTCATTGAACAAAGAAGGTTGATTTCATCCCTAGAGATGCACAGTAAATTTTGCCAGTAAAAATTGACGATAAATCATGGGTAAAATATATGCAAGGAATGTCTAAAATCATCAAGGACTTCAACATAGAAACCGTTAAAAGGAAAGTGCCAGAAAAGAGGAGAAAGTATGTTTTTGCCCCAAAGAGGGGCAAAAATCCTTTTCACCTCTCTATTGAGGTGAACGTACGACATTAGGATTATTTCACCCAAGTAGGGGTAAAAGCAAGGAAAAGCACCCTTCTAGAGCGAAGATAGATGATTTCATACTTGTTTCTTGCAGTCAAAGTCAATGTCACCCTAGAAATGGGATGAAGATCATTGTCACCCTCCTTTCAGGAAAAATTCTAATTTTGGATAATTTTGGAGTGAAAGCATTTAACTAATAGTGCTAGGGCAAAAACAATGCATGGGTCAAAGTCAAAGTCACCCCAGCGAGGGGGTGCATTGTATTTTCGTCCTTCTTTAGGGTGAAACTCCATCTCAAGGTATTTTTGGGTGAGAATATTGAAGAAGCATCAACTAAAGTGAAGGCAAGTGCTGGTCAAAGTCAAAGTCACCCTAAATTGGGGCGAAAATCATTTTTTCCCTCTTTTGGGGGTAAAATTTCTATTTTTTACTTGTAATTCAAGCAAGATGATGTCATAAGGTGAAATTCATGAGAAAGGTCTCTGGGCGTAATTAATCAAAACAAAGGGTGAAACTCTAGTCTTGAGTGCAACCATCAACAAAGAAAATCATTTTCACTCCTGCTTGCTACAAAAAGATCTTTTGCCCCATTCCAAAGTGTGATTTTTGTAGATATTTTTGGGAAAGGACAAAGATTGATGAAATTTAATGCTTGGGGTAATGAGAGTGATATTCTAGAATTTTGGCTAAAAGGTTATCAAAATTAAATGTTGTGTCCCTGATTTGGGTCTGATTTGGTTCATTTTCAATGCGTCTCCAGTAACTTCACTCCTTGAAACAAAGTTAATGTTCATTGGGTCTCCACTAAAGAGGTTAATATTCTGAGGCATAATATGATGGAGTGGTGCCCAAAATTTAATAGCCAAGCTCCTTTTTGTCACATGATGTTGTTGAGTTTTGATGCATCGATGCCTAGAACATTTTTCCCATCATCCATCTCTACTTATTTTCTAGGTGCAGTCCATGAAAATCGGATTGTTGCTTCCTGAAGAATGATCTAATATGAGCATCATCATTACCGAGGATAGAATTGCTCTTGTTAATTTTTGACCAGTCGACATTTCATTGTATTGTGCATTTAATTTCATAGGTGAAATCCTCTATAAATACTAAGCATTTCAATGTAATGAAGGAGGATAGATATTTTGTAGAAAACACTAAGTTTTCTACATCAATAGAAAGACATTCGGCTTTTGGTTTCTTGAGTAGTGTTGTGTTCAATCACTTTCTACTTATCACTTCTGATTATATTCATGTCCATTATTAGCTAATTTTAAATTCTGCATCTGAATTTAACTACTATTGGTAAGGGAATGAATACTGAGATGCTTCTTGGGGGTTATCTCTGCAAACTGTGAGTGGTTCATGTGCCTTTCTTTCCATTGTATGCTAATTACCACTTGATTTTGATTTTGGTTGTCATTTTATCCCCACTAAAAAATTTTGTCTCATAGACTCATTTCCCATATCTTTCTATCATTTCTCATCTCTATCCTGTCACCCTAAGCTTTAAATTGAATTAGATTAGTAAGGGAACCAGCCCTCTTTGGAGATTGGCCCGAAGGACATCTTTCTCCTTCGGCCTTTCAATGTTGGTCATGTCTAGGGTGCACAAGCATTTTTTACTTAGGCAGATTCATGATCAAAAATATCTCTCCTCTTGGGACTTCTATTTCATAGCTTTCTGGTCTTCTCAATGAGACTTTTTTGTCAATATTCTACTATGGAAATTTTGCAATGAGATCTTCTTACTAGGATCTCTAAAATTTGTAACAAGACCTTTCCTAGTCCTTCAATATTCTATCTTCCTGAACTATGAGTTCTTCAATGGGATCTCTTGTGAGTCTCTTCAACTTCTTGAGTTTTTTTTTCCTACTCCTTCAATCTGCAATCTACAGTCTTTAATGGAGATCACCAACCTCCAATATTCTCCTAGAATCTTCTTTGGAGTCTCTTCTTTAATATGCAATAAGGCTTCTATGGCCTTTTTCCTCTTCTACACTCTACAGGTCTACAATATTGCAATGGGACATTATCCTTAGGCCTCTAATTCTTCTATATTTTATTTGTTGCTTTTGGCATTGGATCGATTCCAAAGAATATATTCTTCCTAGATATTTGTAGGAAGTTTCCTAGCTTTATTTGAATCTCCTTTTCTTGCAACAAAGTATTAGGACTGTAATATAAAACTTTGAATTTAGAGATAATTGATCTTCACTAGTTGATTTGTCAATCTAGTAGAATTAATGTTGAGTCATAGTCTTCATGAGTTTTTCTGCAACCCTGTGGAAAGACTCTAGCCAAATGCAATTTTTAGAAATTCTAAAAATAATATTTTTGATCTCCTCTAAATCTCTCTTGTGGCTCTCCCTATTTTCTATTGATATATCATGTGCTCTGATACCACTTTTATCTTTTTATTATGTATATTAAAGGAAATGCAACCACAAGATGTAAAATAAGTAAGCTATGATAACTATATGATAATGGTACTAAAATATGCAGGAAAATAATGAGATAGAATTTTGCAATAACTCGGTAATATGCCATAAATGAAAGCTCACAAAATAGTACAATGCAATATAATGGAGGACTTAAACACTCCTGAATTTCTAATGAAGAACTACATTGTACCTAATCATTATTATAATCACACTCTCTATAGTAACATTGTCTCTCTTGCTCACTCTATACCTTAAAGGTCTATATATAGGAAGATATGTGCCTTGGCCTTTACTTTACCCATGACTCTTCATTTATCTATCCTATGATTGATGTACATGTGGACTACATGCATATTTACATCATTGCACATTATAACACTTGTGCATTTAATACTTGCTTGAAGTAACTACTCAAACCTTACTCTAAAGTAAAATCCTACTCTAGCTATGTACCCAAGGTGGTACATTGGCATGTACCAAAAAATGTAATATACTCTAACACCTCTAAATTGTTGAGCTTGGATTTAATTTCCTTGTTTGTTTTAAATATGTTACAAAAATATTTGGTATTCTAAATCTTCATTTCACCTATAGATATTTCATATTTTTAACAAACATGTACATGTATGATCCTTCACATATTAATTCATCTCACCATAACACACCATCTAAAAGAAATCAGGATCTTGGAGCCACAGACTAAAATCACAATAGCTTTTGCTAACCATTATTAATTAAATCACATTTTAAGAGAAACGGTTTGTTACCTGACCTTGCCACAATAAAATGTTTTAAGATTTTATATATTTTGCAACCATGTATTAGATAATAAAAATTTGTCCAATATTTTTGCTATATGAGTTTGTCTATTGTAACTATCATGCCAAACATATTGAAATATTGAAGGAATAACATTGCAAAGACTCTAAATTAACAAATTGAAGCAAAATATTCCATTTATTTAGACCCTTACAAGTACCACATTTCTTCAAAGGTGATAGAGTTGTGTTAAAGCCCCCCTAAGAATCCATATATCATAATATTGTTGAATTTGACATAAATAAATTAAGATCCTCTTTTCTACAAGAAAGACCAACAACCCAATTACTTTTTATTTTTAGCAACTACCCATCCCATTTGCATTTATGGCATATTATTGCAATACCTCTTGAAGCTTCTACAGCATAAATTGTTAAGACAATCCCTCATCTTCTACATATTTTTTAATGCATCCTTACATTCTTCACTACTTATTTTTGTTTTTTGTACTAAAATAAACTAAAGACTATAACAACCTATAGTTTCACTAATAACTATGTTTTTAGGGGTCTTATTCATACCCCTAATATTCTAAGACATTATTTTCATCATTATTTTTTATTTTTACATTGAGGATTAGCCTCACTGATTAAATTTTGCAATGTTTGTTTTTGTTGCCCTATATTAATATCCCTTTAACTTTCCTTATCTTTTTATTCTTACTTTAAGGGTCTTCCTTTCCTTTTCTCATTACCACCAACACTTTCATCTTCATTAATCTCTTTGATTTTTTTAAATATTCATAATAAGACTTATCATCTATAGGTTTATGCTATCTTCAAGAATCTAAATTTCAAGGAATAACCTCAAAAACACTTTCTTGTATATGTTTCCCTTGAAACCCTAAAGTGTTATGATGAAACCATAGTAATTAATTTCTTATGTTACCATAAAAATCCTAAATTGGTATGGATAAACTCATTTATTTGTTATGTTGCTCTTGAAACCCTAAAAGCAAGGGATAAAAACTATTTTAGTTTCAATTTTTATTGCAAATAGAGGGTTTTATACTACTTAAGCAAAATTAAGACTATTAACCTAGATTAAACTCAGTCTTTTTAACCTCCTTTTTTAAATTTGCCTCCACATATTTATTTACACTTAAATACTTCTAACTTTGTATGTTCACATTGTATTTTCTCATCCCTTCTATCCTTGTTTATTGCTTGTAATAGTTGATCCAAGTGAATCATAATGAGTATCTCCATCTGATGATATAAAGGGTTTTCTTTTTTTATAGATTTTTGGGAGTGGAAAATCCTTGATCTAATCCAAATTCCACTATATTGTGGTCTTTGTGCTTCATGTTGAATTTTATCTCATAACCAAACTTTTATCTTTTATTCCAATCACTTTGCAATCTCTTTTTGTGTATCCAAACTCATAATTTATAGCATCAAAATGTAATGTTTTTATAATCCACTCGTCTACCCAATCCTCTTAATTCATGCTTGATATTAATGAACTATGGCAATGGTTTTGAAATATTTATAACAACACATACCTAGGTATATACAACATGCTTTTATTGATTACTAGTTTATCTCTTTTAGATAAACTCCTATAGAGTTTTTCCAATATTCTTTAAAATCTCCTTATTGAGATGTTGATGTGAAAGTTCAAAAAGACTAACCCACAGATAAAAAAACTTTTAATAGTTTATATATTCACATAAATATTGTCAATCCATGGTTTTAAATGTATGGCATCTCCCCTATAGACTATTGCTAATATTCTTTAAAATCTCCTTATTAAGATCTTGATATCTAAGTCCAAAAAGCCTAACCCACACTAAATAACTTTTAATAGTTTCTATATTCATGTAAATATTCTCACTTCATGGTCTTATATGTATGGCATCTCTCCCCTAAATCACAAGCACCACCCATTATTTTATTTCTAGTTTCCGAACTAAAAAAGGTCATGAGGAAAATCCTTTCAAAATAGAAGTCAGAGTATTCTAAATTCAATCCATAATTCCAATTGATCCAATTTTGAATCTATGAAAAACATGGCCAATATATGTGGAACTTGCATATTAGCCCTCTACTTTTAATAATAATTATGTTATGCTCAATCTCATCTTTGATAATCACTTTTAGTATAATATCTATTGCCCAGATAAGGTTTTTTTACATATCCACTCTTCCTCTTTTTCCTAACTAGAGCACCCATAGTTATAGCCAGGGCATCCTTACTTCTAGTTATGGCTTTCAAAAATTACTTTCCTTCTATTGTACCTAGATTTTCCTTATAAGAATTCTATATTTTTTACTTTCCTAAATATCGAAAATAAAAAATATGAGGCTTGCTTCTTGCTCATAGTTGTTTTGTTCGTGTTTACTCCTTGTTCACACTCACTTTTTAAAAAATAATTTAAATAATAGTGATCACAATGTAATATGTGTGGGTCCATTTCAATCCCATATAACCAATTTAAATTGTCAAGTTGTAATACCACTATGTAGGCGCAATACAGGTGGGATCATTTCAATCCCATATAACCAATTTATATAAATATATAATAATAATCAATGAAATTATTACTATTATTGTAATGGTTTATATAGGATTGAAACAAACCCAACTCAATTTACATCCTAACCACATAGTGGTATTACAATAGCTTGACAACTATGCATGTATTGATTTTAAATATTTGAAACTATATCTCCTCTTTGAAAGTCAAAAAATTTAACAATTTGAGCTTTATATCATTTAATTATTTTTTTTAATTGGTTATATGAAATTGAGATAGGTCTCACCTATATTATATCATGACCATATAGTGGAACTAGAATAGCTTGGTTATTATGCATATATCACTTGGAATGATTCAAACCTAGATATCCTTCTTGAAAGTTGAGGAATATAACAAATTGACCTAATGTCATTTAGATTGTCATTTCATTATTATTATTTAATTGGATATATGGGTTTTAAATGGGCCTCACCTATATTACATCATTGCCACATAGTGGCATTCCAACAACTTGGTATTATGCATGCATTGGCAAGATTCGAACATTGGTCTCCTCCTTGAAAGTCAAGGAATGTAACTAATTATTGTTATTTGATTAAATGGATCTCCTCCTTATAAGTATGTGGTATTATGACAATTTTATTATTATGCATGTGTCACTTGGAAATATTCAAACCTTGATCTCCTCCTTGAAATTCGAGGAATACCACTATGTGATCTTGTGATGCAACATGGGTAGGCTCAGTTTAACCTTATATGACCAATAAAATTTGATATTATATCATTATTATTTTTTTTTTATTGAGTAAACACTTCTTATACATATACATATACATATCCGTCGTGGGGATTTAACCCGGGTCACATCACCAATAATGCAAGTGGCGTCCTTTTCGGTAGACCACATCACGCAGATCGATATTATATCATTATTATTGTGTGAACATGTATAATTAGAGTTTTAATAATTGATTATTATTATTATAAAATAGAAATAAAAAATAAAAATAATATACTCTAATATTTGATGTTTACATAAAATCTAACTATAAGAAACTTTATTTATGTAAAATGTTTAACAATGCTTGAGCAATGATCTAAAACACTATTTTGTAGGAAGTGACATTCAAGGTTTTTATATGCAATGAAGTAATTATATGAGCTTTTAGGTTTTCATGATACATTAAACTTTTTTTTAAAAAGAGATTGAAAAATTATATTAAAACAAGATTATTTACAAGTTGGGATGAGACTCCTCCCAAACTTGTCGGCAAGAAGACCTGTTTACAACAATAAAACAACAATAAAAGATCTACATTGGAGCCAAATCTCTTAAACTAAATGTTGCAATGGATGTTCAAATTAGCTAAACGTTGGATTTGCTCACCAACCTACCTAATCCTCTCATCATAAATAGTCATACCAGTATGCCACTAAACCTCTACCTCTTTCTCAGTATCCATCTTAGCGAGGAAGTCTGCAATTTTATTCAGAGCTCTACCCATATAAATCAGAATCGCATCATCTAATTCCTTCCACAATTCCTTAATTTGGATGACAATAATCCTCAATCTCCATGTATCCAAAGCAAATTTCCTCATGAAATCTAAAGCTCCTACCAAGATTTAAAAATTTGAATCTATGATTATCCTCCTATAGCCTTGTCTTAATGCCCAAATAGAAGTAGATTTGATAGCTAAGTCTTTTGCTTTATTGTCTATGGCCCTACCTACACCCTACAGTTCCCAACATGATTCCTGCAGACCATTCTAATTCTAGATCTACCCAAATTACCTTTTGTAGCTCCATCAATATTAATTTGAATCCAACCTTCTGGGGATGGTTTCCAACTAGCTTTGTCATACCCCTCTTGCACTTTGGCTTCTTTCTCCACCATCCCTATATTAGCCTGAGTTTCCTCTTTAGCATACACTTTTGTAGTTTTCATGACTTTGCTCCAAATGACCTGCTAGACACCATCCACAGATGAAAAGGTTTCTCTAAAAATTCTACTATTTCTCTCCAACCAAAATTACCACCAAATAAAGTTTAATTCAAGGTTCCACCCAAAATGAAGAGGTTTAGATTTAAATATACCCCTCTTCCATATTTCCCAAATATTTATCTAATTCAAATCACCATTGGCTCGGATTTTATAAACTAAAAACTATCGCTCTCAAATCTAACGCTTGAAAGGGCACTCAAACATCTTGTGGTCAGATGTTTCCTTGCTTTTGTAGCATAAAATACATGGTATGGACCAATGATTCCCCTGCGTCTTATATTATAAAAAGTAAGAATTACATTGTGCATGAACTGCTAGGAAAAGAAGTTTACTTTCGACTAACCGTCGGACTGCCAAATCTTTCTCCAATCATCAACTTGATATGCATGAGGAGGAGGTTGTGAAAGGATATTATCATATTCATCCTTCACTGTGTATATTCCAAGGCTCCCATAGCCCCAAGCTAATTCATCCTCCTCATATCTACTTGTGAAAAATATTTCTACCAAGATTTGTCATGATGGGTTTCAATTTTGGAGGGATTGTCATCCAACTTCTTAAATTGCTTAAATTCCCCAACTGACTAGTGTTGAAATAATTTTCAATTTGGATCCAACCCCTACTTCCCATGGTATTTTTTACTGGTTGTAGTTTTAAAAATCCAATAAGGATAGATGGGTATTGATCCCTTGAATCTATCCAAAATGGTGCCTTCTCCCATCCACTTTCCTAACTTCATAGATCCTAACTTTAGAGCCTGGCACACTAAGGACCCATTATCATCCAAAGGAAAATTACTCACCTCATTCAAGTTCACCTATCCCAAATATTTACTAGTTAAAACTCTATTGAATAAATAAGTTGGTTGGGAGATCCACCTCCAATAAAAATTTCCATCCAAAGCTTTATTATTTAATTTTGATCTCCTTAGTCCCAAACCGCCCTTTACCTTGGGTTGGCTTACTTTCTCCCAACCTACTAAGGCCAATTTCCTCTATACTTTTACTCTTCCCTATGAAAACTTTCTATCCATCTTGTCCAACCCCTTCCATATGGTATGTGGGGCAGCAAGGATAGAAACTTTATAAATTGACATGGCCTAAATCACTGACTGCAAAAAATTTAATCTACCCCTAAAGGTTAACCATTTATGATACCAATGGTTAATTATTTCTTTGATATGATCCAAAATATTCCTCTAAATAGCTATCTTTAGATTTTTTAAATGCAAAGAGACCTCCAAATATACCACTGATAGAGAAGTCCTCGTGAATCCCAACATCTCTAAAATTGTCCTAAAGCCATTGATCAATATTGAAGAAGACTACTTTGGATTTCTTATCATTGATGACTTGGTTTGTGGCCTTAAGGTAAACATTAAGAGTATCTTTGATCATTCTTGCTTTCCTAAAGTTGGCCACTCCCACCAATCATGTGTCATCCACAAACTATAGGTGAGTCAAAAACTCCTCACCCACCTTGATACCTATTAGCAAACCCTATTGTCTTCTCCTCAAGATGAGTCTACCCAAGCCTTCAACCACTATGAGAAAAAGATAAGAACAAGGATCTCCCTAATGAATGCCACAAATGGCTCCAAATGGTTGCAAGGGAAGGCCTTTGATTAACATCGAGTATGTCATAGTAGAAATGTAGCTCATGGCATATTCTATCCAATCTTAAGAGAAATCGAAGGCTACCATTGTCCTTGACAAGAATTTCCACTCCACCCTATCATAAGCCTTTGACATCCAATTTTATGAACATTCCTCTATTGTCAAATTTTTGCATTGAGTGGATTGCCTCCTAATCTAGAACCACACCATCCAAGATCTTCATGCCCTCTACAAAAACTGCTTGCTTTGAGGAGATAATGCTATGTAGGAGAGGTTTTAGCTACTCAACCATTACCTTTGTGATTAATTTATATATGACATTTCATAAGACAATAAGTCTATAATATAAAATATGCACTCCCTCTTCCTCTTTTGGAATTAATGCAATGAATGTATGATTTAATGCTTTAAGCATTCTTTTACTGCCTTTAGACTCCTCTATAATAGCCATTACATCCTCTAAGTTGTCCCAAAAGTTTTGAATAAACTCAATTGAGAAGCCATATGGACCTAGCATTTTTCTCGTACTCATTCTAAATACTACCTTCTTCAGTTTCTCTCTATCAATGGGTTTAAGCAAGCCCTAATTTTCTTCTTCTAGAGATAATAGAGGGTATGATAGCAAGAACTCTTTTCTAAGCCTCTTCATGTTGCACCATTATTTCTTTAAACAATTTGGCAAAATAATCCATTGAATGGAAATACATACCTGGGATTGTATCAAAGGGGTGCTTGTTCTCATCCTAAAGAGCTTCCATTTTGTTCGTTTATCTCCTAGCACAAGCATCCCGACGAAAAAAATTGGTGTTTCTATCACCTTCCAATAACCAAGTGGTTCTTGCTCTTTGTTTTTAGTCGCTATGCTTGGTTGTCAATGTCATCAATCGCTTTACGCAATGCATCATACTTTTCTTTGAGCTACTATGAAATTGTTCCTTCCCTAAAGTGTTTTTGCACCTCATCCCATTTGGCCATCAATGGAGCTCTTTGGACCTGGAAGTTTGTCTTGTTAGCTCACCTCCAAAATTTTAGTTGATCCCTGACATATGAACTTGCTTGTGGAATCTAAACATTTATGTCCAATATGTCGAGCATCCTTCTCACCCTTGTGGAATTTTCTTTTGAAGTTCCTCTTTTTGTAACCAAAAGTTTTCAAATCTGAATAGTTTGCGATGTTGCCCTATCTTGATCCCCCCTTCCAATAGAATAGGGAAGTGATTTGAAATTGGACCCTCCAAAATCTAAAATTTTAGATCTCATTTCACAAATATCTCCTCTGAAACCAAAAAACAATCTAACTTCACCTTTTTGTTGTGTGGCTCCCTCCTCTTATTAGTCCAAATATATTTAGTTTCAGGACAGTTAATATCCACCAAGTGGAATCCATTGACCTGGATAATCATAAGTCAATCCCCTAGGTCCAAAATTAGGGTTCCTCCTTGATCTCTGGATGATAATTTAGCATTAAAATCCCCAACAACGATCCAGTCTAACTCCTCCCTCGAGACTCATATTATGCACTGCTTTCCATTGATGAATCTAACCTCCTAGGTTTTGAGACCCTTACAAGCTATATGTTCTATTGGTATCCATTCACTATTCCCCCTGATACCCTTTGGGTAGCCACTTCCATATGACCAACACTCGTCCAAAGTCTATTTATTGTTTTACACATAAGATCCAGCAACATTTATCTCCTGGATAAGTAAAAAATATGTTTTACTTTTTTCTAAAAGTCTTCAAATAGGAAATTGATGGGTTCTATTATTTAAAGCCCTAATATTCTATGATTGTATAATTTGTGGTTACCTTGAGACTAGTAAGGGTTTGTTGAGCACACCAATCCCTCAGTGATCAGTTGTCTCCTTGAGCTGCTATCAATTAATTATTTTATTTACTACCCACCCCTTGAGAGTTGATATTCTTTGATCTCTTCTCCACTTGGCTTATACTTGGAGTTGAATTTATCTGTTCTTTTTTTCCACACCCATGATGACATTATTTATTATCATTTTCTCTTGGTTATGCACTATCAATGTCCCTACAATCTCTTATTGTGGTAATTCACTACACTCTCTTACCTTCTCTAGGATAGGAGGAGCCAAAAGAGGGGCTTGAACATGGTTATTGTTTTTATTATTCCCATCCACTCCTTCCATGAATTGTTCTTCTTGCTCCATCAATGTCTTGAAGATCTCATACCTATTTGAGGGCTTGAGTTGGGTTTGGTTTTTACCATCTTTTCTCTTTTGCCTTCTCCTTAATAAGATTTGGCATTCTTAGAGGAGCCTCCATTTTTGTGTTCATATTGTTTGGATAGGGTCAGGCCAATTTGCCCATATTTGTTGCAAACTCTACACCTGAAGGGCAATGCCTCATAATCCAGTTGTTGAATCCAAGATAGTCTTGCAAGTTCGAGCATCACAAAGGCTAATTGAATTCCATTTCCACACATAATCTAACATAAACGGATGTGTTTCCTTTCATTTCTCTAGAAATTCCCAAATATCTTCCAAGGAAATTATCGATGATTTTCAATACCTACTCACTCTAGAACTCCATTGGGAGTGCATACAAATGGATCCAAACCAGGACAACAATGGGTTCAATTCAAAGATCAAATCCCACTCTCCAAGGCTAAACAAATAATATTGCTAGACCATGATTCCTCTCTTCTTATTCGAAAGTCCTATTTTTGTCATTAAGTGAGGAAAAACTAACAATAAAATATCCATTACTAATAAACCACAAAGAATACTCACCAAGAGACTCCCAGTTTTGTTGAACCTACGAATGCAAAAAATTCAAGATAGGGCCAATAGCCATGAATTTACAAATTAGGACATGATTAGCTCTATATAAAATTGTTTCTTCTATTATCCTCTACTCAATTATAATCTTTGACCTTGATACCAATTGTGGCAAGCATCCATTGAC
Source organism: Wollemia nobilis (assembly GCA_028583015.1). Taxonomy (NCBI): domain Eukaryota; kingdom Viridiplantae; phylum Streptophyta; class Pinopsida; order Araucariales; family Araucariaceae; genus Wollemia; species Wollemia nobilis. The sequence continues at coordinate 7,158,712 of JAQPPZ010001808.1, forward strand.
TCTTTATGATGTTGATATTTGTCTAGTAGCCGCAAAGAGTATTTTTAGTGCAATTGTTTGTGCTTCTTTAGTATTTGTTGGAGATTTTTCCTTCAACAAATCTGCAAACAAACTTTGTCTATCGAAAAGAGGATCTAGAAGCATCCCCATTGGGCCCTCTTAAGGCAACAATCTTGTCTACGATTTCACAACAACCAGAAAGTACTTTAGCTACCTAGTTGATGCCCTAGTTTTCCTTTGTAGAGCTCCCATGATACATTTATCTTAAAATCATCCATTCTATTGATCTTTAAACGTTGATTTTCATCTCTATTGCTTATTTTACCTTTCATTTGTTTCTATAAACTTGTGTTAACAATTTGGTTTCATCTAGACAAATATGGTGTTCTATTTTTAAAAAATACTCTATTAATATCAATTTAGAGAACCTATTATGTTGTATATCTACCTAATGGTTGAACCTCATATTTATGGATCTTCTAGTTTCACCAATGTATGGCATCCTACACTAACAAAAAAGTATATACACCCTACCAAACTTTAAGATCTAGTATCGATGGCACAATTCCAACTATCCGTCGAACGGGTTAGACCTTTAAAACAATTCTACATTTAGAACACTAACGAACAGTCTCTCATTGGTTATAGTGACGTCATCCATCTGCATTCCTTGCAGATCATGTATACCCAAAAACTGAGGCAAATCTTGATCCGAGCGTCCGATTCGCTCCTTGGGATGATGCTTGAACACCTTGAGCAACTTATGAGGTAGAGATATCCAAGACCATCAGGGCATAATCTCAGCTTACTAGCAAAGAGATCATATTTAGCCACTTTAAGACCAACAAAGAGGGATTGTTTAAAATCAATAAAGAGGGATTGTTGAAGACCAATAAAGAGGGATTTCTAAAAAAATACAATATATCAAATCAACAGATTTTTATTACCAAAGATATCCATTGGGAGACATTGAAACTAGGGTGATAAATCCTTGAAGTTCTAAATCTCCTTTATTGATATAATACAAGCTTTAAAAATCTAACTATTGCTGAAAGAAGGGCCTCTTAAAGATCAATATTTGATCCTTCCTTTTAAGATAAAGATAGGCCTTGCTTAAATGGATCATGAATTAGACGTGAGGTGATCCAAATAGACTGGTTGGTGTGCCCTCCCATTAATAACATAATAAAAGATGTTCATGTTGACATTGATGTATGAGAGATAGGCAGCAGTGTTGTGACTGGGTTATTTGGTGTGTGCTCCTATAGATGGAAACAATGGATGCAATCGATGTGTGTGGCCTTAAAGTCCTAAAGGTGATGGCAGTCTCCTTCTTCTAGATCCTATCTTTTGCTCTATTTAACATTCCTCTTAATGTAATAGTAGGTATGGAAGTTGTATCCAAACTGTGACTCTTTTCTTAGATGTTTCTTGGATGTATGGCAAAGTAACTATGATATGTGTAAATCTAGAAATTACGTTGTAACTATTCAATTCATGCAAAGGTGTGTGCCTGCGAGATCGTATTTCAGCAATTAAAAGGTAGAATGTATCCTCTTTGACCTTTGGATTCATGCCAATTCCCTAGTAATCTTGCTAAACTAATATAATTTAAATGCATAAAAGTAAATTTGGAGAGGAAAGTGTCTAGGAATGTAAAGCAAATGCAATAAAAGTAAATACATGAAAGTAAATTTAGAAAGGAGAAGGTATGAGAAATGTAAAGTGAATGCAATAAAAGAAAATGAGGCCGAGGTACTAATCACTATGCATTCACAAATTGAAAGGTGTGTGACACAATCAAAAAACAGATGTTATGCATAATCCTTCTATTAATGGCAGAATGATCTCATAAGTTCAATGGAGTATCACAAAGTGTAGCTTTGGTTTTCTCAAATGACCAAAAGATAATTACAATGGATCTCCTAGCTATTATTATAACAAATTATTCACCTAAGAGTAACTAGAGGTAAGTCTTTTCTACTCCTATAATAATCTCTAGTTTAGAGGCACCTTTAACAATATGATGCACAACTAAACTTTACATGCCTCTAAATTGTCTCTAAGCACATTCAATAGTATTCTAACTCCTAATTGGTTCCATGTGAAGAGAAAATGTAACTTTTTGGATGATTTCCTCAAGTTTCATGCAAATCTTGTTTGATTCTAAGCCTTTATCATGCATTGCATTTTTAGCCAAATTTACAATTTTTGCCAAAGCTTTTCTATCTATATTGTTGCTCCTTGAGCAGTAAAGTTTCCTTTCTATTGTCCTCCCCAGCCAATTCCTTATTAGAATTCAAAGACAGTAGCCAAGCTACTACAATAACTCTTAAAGATAGACCTTAATATCTTCTATCTTCAACCCAAAAGGTTAATACGTACAAAACTCCCCATCATTGGCACCATGAAACCTACTAATTCTTAACAATTATAAAAAGCAAACCAATGTGTATCAATTATATTTTTAGTCTCATCTTTTTAAGCCTCGTGTTAAAAGCAAATATTGCATGGCAATGCATACTTCTTAGCTTATTTGTTTTTATTCAATTTTTTTTATTTGCTTTTATTTTTTTTACCATCGCTCTCTCTTAGAAGAGTCACTAGCCTTATTAACTCTTGTCAATAACATTAACCCTTTATACTACTCATTGGTACTAATATAAAAATCTAAACAAAATCAAACATAATAAAACAAAAAGAATAGGCAATTATGTCATCTCCTTATTGTGGTTTACGAAGATAAACAATTAGGTACAAATCATGATCCAAATCATCCATCAACCTATGTGACTCAAAAGGACATATCGAGCCTAACTAATTCCTCCAAAAAAAAAACAAATAGTTCATTGAGAATGCCTGCAAACATATTGAATTTTTTTAGTACAATATTGTTGCCAATAACAATAGAGCAGTTCCCACATGTTTTCCCTACAAAGTTGATGATGATTACAAACCAACCACTACAGATGCTGAAAGATTCAAAGTCATTGACCAACCTAAAGCAAGAAATGCTTGCACATCAAAAAATGATTAAACAATATGACAATCTTGTGTAAAACAACCAACTTCTTGGCAAGCATTTACTTACTTGGTCATTACATGGTTTTAGAAGATTAAAGGGTTATAACATCATGTCAAAACAATCGACTTACAAGCTACCTACCAAATGTCAAAAGAGATGTCAATTCAACAAATTTTAATAAAAATAACTCCATAAACAGCATTAGATGATATTATATACTTTATGGTATATAGAACTTGTCCCATATAAAAATGTAATTGAAACCCAAAGGGAGCAATCGAATTTGGAAGTTTCAGATACGGTTCTTTTGCTCATATAAACACTCCAATAAAATTAATATTGAAATTATTTGCCTAAAAATTCAAAGCAAATTAGGAACCTCGTCAAAATTTTGCTTATACAAACACTGCAATAGGATTTAACATTAAAATTACTTATCTATAAATTCAAAGGCAAATTGGGGTCGCAAATGGTATAGTGCTTTAACGAGCAGCAAATCTGAAGGCTGAAGGAGCATGGAAGGCTAGAGGTTGAAGGAGCATGGAAGGCTGAATGATGAGTTGATCTTTGGAGTGTCAAGGCTGAAGGAGCATGGAAGGTTGGGTTGGCTGAAGGAGCGTGGAAGGTTGGGTTGGTTGAAGGAGCAAGGAGCTGCAATGGAAGGTTGGGATGCTGAGTGGAAGGCTGATTAAGGCTGAAGGAGCATGGAAGGTTGAGTTGGTTGAAGGAGCAAGGAGCTGCAATGGAAGGTTGGGATGCTGTGTGGAACGCTGATAAGGTTGAAGGAACGTGGAACGCTGATAAGGCTGAAGGAACGTGGAACGCTGATAAGGCTGATAAGGCTGAAGGAGCTGCAACGGAAGGTTGGGATGTTGAGTGGAAGGTTGGGAAGGCTAAAGGAGCGTAGAAGGTTGCTTAGGCTGAAGGAGTGTGGAAGGCTAGCCTTTGTTGGGTGGAAGGCTTGTTTGAGACCGGATCAACTGAGGGAACCACAACAAGAAGTTGGGTTGTTGAGTGCAGTGCAACAAAGGTCGGGTTGTTGGGTGGAAGGTTAGGAAACTAAAACCCCCTATTTTTGTCTTTGGTGTGCTTGTGGGTTTGGAACCCACAGGATTGGGGTGGTTTTTCCCCCTCTTTACAACAAAAAAATGTGTGAAAGATTAGTTTTTTTTTCAAAACGTCTCATCTTTTAAGAGCCATATCTTCACGAAAAGTTATCCGATTCAACTGATTCTTGGACCAATTTTTGCAGAATTTGAATAGCTTTAAAATAAGTGGTCATATGCACGAATCCGAGCAATATTGAGGGGTATTCGACCTTGTGAAGTCAACCATTCGGAACAAGGGTAGTGACAATTTTTCAAGTTGCAAAAACAAAATTGCAAATATTTGTCAACTAGGGTTCGAATGATGAGAAGAGCAATGAAGGGCTAGGACTTCAATAAGGAAGGAAACAAGCAATCCATATTTGGTAAAGCGAACTATGATAGTACGATATTTTGGAAATATTACTCTACTAAGATGCAAGTCATAGATAGTAGAGGTGAAGTTTTGGCATTGAGAAGGTTGCTATAGGAAAATGTCAAGAAATATGCCAAATTCTGGAATAATTGTATTCATGCAGAGAATTGAAAAGCCCAAAATATGAAAAATAAAAAATTCAAACATTTTATGTAAAAGGATGTAGGTTTCTAGCTACAGCATCTAAATTGAGATGAGAAATTTATTTAGCTCTAAAGAAAAAATTTGTAATTTGTCGATGGGGCACCCGAGTACAACCTCTTATTATCCAACAAAAATAAAAAATTCAAAGGCAAATTAGGAACTCCATTCAATAAGGCCTAACCATAGGACGCCAACATTTAGTAACTATAAACATTTGGTGTGAAGACAGTTCAAATTTTTTTAGATAAGTCATACATATCCAGAAGAAGCACCTCCAACCAGAATTTAATATGGTTTTGATGGAGCAATCAAACAACAAATCGAGCCAATGTTCCAAGCAGGTTTTGGAAGGCAACCCTTTGACAAAATGAAGTCAAAGGCGCCTTCACACAAGATAGGTGAAAAACTGAAGTATCAAATTCACAAACCACTAACTACTAACTAGTAGTAACAACAGTCCCAAATAACCCCTACGATATTAATAAGGATAAAAGCAATCATAGGATACAAAAAGAAGCTAAAGAATAACATCAGCTCTACTAATATGATTCTGCCCTATGGAGCAAACAAAACAACAGGCAACCATGCTCACTATTTGAGCTCTATAGCAAGACACACAATTGCTCATTTGCTTTCAAAGCACATGGGATAAGAAATCATACTAACACATGACAAACTAGGAGGCACAATGAGATCCTTAAGGATATGTAGAGATCGAAGGCGCGGTGAAAACCTACCCTACAAAAGGGAGGGGCAACAAGTTAACAAACCATCAAGTAATATTCGATAGCCAATCAATGCCTAGACACATACTGATGACTGGGATCAAGTGGTACAATTCGTTAAAGCCTCTATTTAGTGCATCCTTAAAGAGGGAAGATAGATACAAGGCCTAAACAAAGAGACATCAAAGCCCTGACAGCAGCAAAAAAGGAGGAAACAAGATGTGGAGAAAATACAACTAGCTCATCTATCTTGGTCCTGATCAAGACAACGTGGAAGTACCATTACCAAAACAAGCTAACATACAAAGATCAATATCAAAAATTCAAGTAATTCATGTTGGTGCTGGACTCAAAAATGTTTCACACTTGGTTGCAACCATAAGACCAAGTATTAGCCTAATGAATGCCACAAATAGGGGCACTAATCTTGCATGCATGCAAATGAGTTATAAATAAGGTTCATAAAGTAGACAAAGTGTTAAGAATTCAACTCGTAACCGTGTACTCATGGACATCAGTCACTGACTGAAAGCCAACCAAGAGCCCTTGTATTAAAAACATGGTAATCCTGCCCAGCATGATTTTCTCGTTGCTGATGAGAGGACATATATGTTGTCTTGAAACATCAAGCAAACATTATTCATTTACAATGTCAAAAATATAAGTACACAGAAGAAAGAACGTGACACTCCTGAAAATCCAAGAACATGCTGCTCCTGCCCAACATAGCTTCACATACTCTTTTCCTGTATTGGCAGTTGACCTCAGCTAGATTTCAGAGACTTCAGCATGATCTAATTCCAAAATTAGCCAATGGTCGGCTATAAACAGTCTTACAAGTAAATTCATTACAATGTTCCAAAATACATAGAATTTTGAAGCTAGGGCCTGATGTTGAACTTATGTAAATATAAATGAAATTTATGAAGTTAAACTCACAAGGCCTAATGCCAGACTAAGCATATAAGTCAATTAACTGTGTGTAACTTCATATAGATTATAAATAGGTGATCTGTAAACATACAAGACACTATACTGTAGGGTTTGAAGCTACTAGGGTCCAACTTCTTTCTGCTCTTGCTCTATGTAAGATATTTTCTTCATTAATAAGTTACATTAGAAATCTTATCTTTCATGTATGTGTCTAATGGCATCTCTTTCCTCTTTCTTTTTTTTGTGCGCATGAACACATCAAGGCCTGTCACCTCACCTATCTACTGCAAATCTTTTTCACTGCACTCTTATTGTGTATTTGATTGCTGCAAATATTTAGTAAACAGCTTATCCTGAGATAGGAGGGCTAGAAATTGAAAATAAAAACCTTCGCACATACAAGCAAACTATTGGTTCCATCATTAATTTAAGTTAATAACCGCTGAGCATCAAAATCCTATAACGTTAAAACTTGCATAGTACAATGTGATAGCCGCACATGTGCTTCATGTTCACAAGCTTTTTGTTAGTCTACATATATTGTAGTCACCAAGGATTCCTGCCACATATCAATGCAATTGGCATACACAAAAATATACAAACTGGTTTCAAATTATTAACAAGTAGTTTAGAACTAAGCAATCTCTGACAAGTTGCATACATAGACAATGCAATCAAAGGCCAAGGAATGTTACTGGCTATAATGAGTTATAAAAAATGTAACATGTCATGGTTCAAACATAAATAATCTCAGAAACCCAAAATTAGCTTCATTAATCTCCTGCCAACCTCCAAATGTTATCCCATTTTCAAATGAATTCATTTTTGGAAATAAAAAATCTTCTGCTTCGGCCACCCAACATTGTACATCACTGTTGCAACAAAAAAAATAAAGTTTACTGTACTTAACAGAAATAATAAGAGAGAAAAAGTTATTTCAAACATATTCGGCTATCGAGCATAGCTGTTATTTTTTTCTTTTATTATATCTGAATTCCAGTTAAACCCATGTCATCATGTTGTAATATTGCCATGTCCATACTGTATGGGGCATACAAATTATGCACATCTAGGAAATGGTAACTCCCAGAGCAGAAAACCCAAATCTTAATAGGCACCATCTCCTAAAGCACCAAGTTTGGGGGGAAAAACCCACAGCCATGGGCCATACCAAAGCTGCCCAACCGCATCGGAGTTATCAACAAGGACTATATTCATAAAACACCATCTCACTAAAAAAAACAAGGACAAGGGTGTAAAGAGCTACTGTTCCCAGAAGAGCTGATTTTAATTTTTCTTTGTTGATGAATATGCTACAGTTAGTTAAAATAGGACTGAAAATTTTTGATAAACAGGCCTTCAAAAATACTAGATCCCGCTGCTATGCCTTTGGAAAATAGGCAATGTCACCATGTTAAATTTGTTAGCATACAAAGTGGCATTGAATGAATGATAGAAGTTATAAGGCAAAAATAGAAAACAAGGGGGGAAAGGGAAAATTTACTTAAATGTACAACAAACTTTCCGGTTTCTAAAGATCATAAAAAATCATAGACCCAGAGCAATTCTTCTACAAGCCCATTCCTTAAGAAGATGGAGTAACCAAGTATGTCTGATAATGAGAACTTCTGTTGTTAGAGCTATTTCCTGTGTTGAAGCTACTAGATCCTCCTCTTCCAGACTGATTTTGCTCAGATAGTGGTGGAAAATCCTCTTCTTTTAACTGATAACTGCATTGGGTAGACGATCTGGCAAAATAATCAAAGGTCCCTGTTAAGATGAAGCTAAGATATTATGCCAGAATCCTTTGGGAAAAACAAGGCCACTTTACATTTCAGAACTGAAGCAAACTCTTAAAAGAGCTGCTCTAAAAACCAACAACTAAACTGTTTGCTTAGCATGTACTGAAGGTCAAGTTTACCTCTGGTGTTGTTTAGGAGATGAAGGTTGACCTGATGGTGAATGTCCAGGAGATGAGTTAGCCTGATAAGAGTTATGCCTCTGCTCATAAAAGCATCCATCATTCAATCTTGCGGTGCCATCATTAAACTGCCCTTCTTGTGTCCCTCCAAACTGTACAGGCCCAAGTGAACCAAACTCCAAGGCCAAATTATGATCATATGGATATAGCATGACAACTGAAGGAACAGCAGGCCCATTTCCTGGAATGCCTGAAACACTACCATTTGTGTTCATAGGCTGCAAAGGGTACATCCCATATGACATTCCCCCAGACCCATGTTGCATAAAGTTGCCCACATTTACTGAAGAATTTCCAGATGCAAAAGGAGGAGCATGTTGCACTTGATATGAGCTTCTCCGAAGATTCTCATGCCTATAGGAATCCCATCTTTCCCCACCCTTTCCTTCAGAGTTTCTCTCAATCCTTGAACTTGACTTGTCATTTTGATTGCGAGCATCATGCTTATTTTGACCACGTCCAGTACCCCTACCTTTGGGCATGAATACCCAACTTGCATCTCGATCTCCATGGTCATTGCGATCTTGACCATAAGTAACACGGTTTCCTCTGTTTCCCGATGACTGTCGGTCTCTGTATGGTACTCTCTAAACACAGATAACATATTCAATGAATCAATACCATTAAAAGCTTTTCATTTTACTACAAAGAAGAAAAACAAAAACAGGAAAAGAAAGTGAACCAAAAATATATATCATTACTTACAGGATTTGGAAGATAAGTTCCAGTACCACCACGGTGTCTCGGCAACTCTTCAATAAATCGGTTTGGTCCATTAAAACGCTGCAAGTTTCCACCTGGTCGACTGGCATTCGGCTGCAGAGATGTGACTGGAACAAACCTATGCCCATAGAGAGTAAACATGTTCAAGTTAGACAAAGGTCTCCCAGGGCCATCCCATGGAGAGTGGCCTTGCAAGTACATAGGAGGTATTACCATAGGTGATGGATAAATCATAGGGCTATGGAACAGTGGATATTGACATGAACGCCCATATTCCAAATTGCACCAATGGCTCATTAAGTCACTGTGAAGAATATCAGATTTCATGTCATCTCTATGCTCCATGGATGAGCCATCCACTGCTCCCATGTTTGAACTAGGGAAAATATCGGAATGCTCTGAACTTTCCCCCAAATCATAGGATGAAGAACTATCAAGAGACTGCTCAGGTTGATCCATATGATTATCAAAAGAATCATCAGTAGAGCCAACGCTGTCAAATTGACTTGATGCTTCTCCACTACTTACGCCTTCTGGAGGAATATTGTATATAGGAAGCATAGTCAAAAATGGAAAAGGAGGTCCAGTTGGATAAAATGTAAACGGAAGTACTCCCGCATTATCTATTGGCCTTTGTTGGGAACCCTGAGCCATAATGACAGGGGGCAAATTGGCTCCAGGGATAACTGAATCAGAAGAGAGAGCTGCCCCAGAGTCATAACCAGGCAATGTGGAGGGTTGAACATGTGGAAGTGCTGAAGAAATAGGTAGAGCTGATCTACTTCCATGCAAAGATGAGGGGAAGGAATCCCCATAATTCAGAGAAACTGCATTAGGAGCTCCAAATGAGTGCCTATCCTGATTACCAATCTCATCTCCGACATGGGTGCTATCAATTGTACTCTCACCTTGCCAACCATTATGTGATTTTCCATAGGAAGACGTAAAGGATTCCCTTTGCTTAGGATTTGGAAACTCTGCATTACTGGTTCCCCTTCCCCTGCCTCTCTTATCTTTAGTCAACTTGGGAACCCTTCCAACTCCCCCAGTCCATGTCGATTCAACCATTCTGGAGGGACTAATTTCCTGACTACTTGTTGTCACTTTCTGATTAGGTTCTACTCCATTGTCATCTGTAAGCCTTGACAGATTGTAAGGTGAAGGGAAATCTGTTTGCTCCTCTTGAGGAAGCCCTTTGACATCTTTAACAAATTTATGTTGACCTCTCAGAAACTGACCAGAGGATGGATCTGAAGGTGCCAGTGGAGATGCAGGCCCTTCATAATTTGCTGATTGAGCAAAATGAAAATTCCTTGCACTCTTAGACCTCATATCCAATCCTCCAACACGCCCAACTTGTGAATCATGCTCCCCTTTCTGCAAGAAATTAGGATCATAATGCACTTCCTCCTCTTCATGATGTGATCCAGATACACCAAACTTGTCAGAGGTAGCCATATCTTCTAAATGAGCATGAGCGCCAATCCCAAGATTTTGTATATAAGGTGGCATTGGAGAAGTCACAGGACTAGGAAACTGAAGAGTTGGATAGGAACGTCGTTGTCCACCTGAAAGATTTGCTGTACCATATGCCATCATTGGAAGATGGAATTGTGGGGAGGGCTGTCTATTCACAAACTGTTGTCGTGGGATATCCTGCAAATTCCGAGGGGCATGAAATGGAGTTTCCATTGTTTCATCAGATTGTGTAACTTCTTCTGTTTGAACATCAACACTAGCATCCTGGCATTCATTAGCTGAAGAAAAATTGCTGGAATAATTTGCAGTCTCACTGAAACTGCCAGTAGCAATGTTCTCCTGTGATGAGTTCCGTCTCAAATCCAGTGATTCATTCACTGTTGTTGTTTTTGATGTGTAAGAACTGGAGGAATCAGAACCTGTATTCTTTCTTCGCCGGTCAATAAACCCATGATCAAATCTTGCAGAAGCAACCTGATTCCTACTGGCATCTGTTGTTTCACCTCTGTTTTGCCTTCCTCGGTTGGAGATGTCATTGGGTACAACTCTAAGTTCAGGACTAGAACGAGGTCTTGCAAAATGGAACCTTCCTTTTTCTTCAAAATCGCCACCCAAAGAATCTAACTTAGATCCCTTTTGATTTTTATTAGCATTTCTATTTTCACATGTTCCATGCTTTGATGATTGATCTGAAATAGATAGCTGATCGTGATATCTATTTGTCATGCTTCTGGAGATTTCAGATATACCACCACTTTTTGAATTAGCAGAGATCCCGCCCTTGTTTACCAAAGGTTCTTGATCATTAGAACTAGCAAAACTGCTGTCTTCAGTAGAATGGGGCACAAGCACAGGTGGTAGACTTGAAGTCCCCTGAACACGTTTGACCGCACCCCCTTGTACATTCAAGGAAGACAGTTGGTCAGAGATAAGTTTTACCTGTCCACTATACTTTCCTGTGTTTTCTTCATCATCATTATTTAAGGTACCAAGACTTATGCTGCCAGGAGCACTATCAATTGAATCTGACCTAGATGGTTGAAGATGCCATAAATCAGGACTAGCTGCATCAGGACGCTGTCCACTGCCATGCCGCTCCCATGTATTCATGAAGAATTGATCAATTTCTGAAATAATACTTTCTTTTGGACATTCAAGGATTCGTGCTAATGTCCGAGCGCCAAAGCCAAATGCACTTCGTATCCTGAAGAAATTCCCTGAAAAAACGTATTGGCCAATCATTTAAACCAATGGAAATTAATATAAAGGAGCCTATTGTGCTCATATCATCCATGGGAACCAACATATGTCAATTCATTGTTAGGTTTTTTCATATCAGTATTTTTGATTGGGTAAAAATCAATTCTATTGTATAGTTTATAACTGTCATGCAATTCTGGAAATGAAAATACTGTTTAGATTGAGCAAAAGGTCAATTATCTATACAAGGACAAATATAAACTAAAACATGGAAAAATGGAGAAGAAAATGGCAAAATATAAAGGGAAATCTAGAAAATTTTAGATCTCAAACAATTAGAACACATTCTCCGAATTTAAATACAATTTTTTTTAAGGGACAAATATTTTTCCTCAAATACTTTCTTAGCAGAACAACAACCATGCTCCTTCCTTATGGATGCAATATCAAAATAATTCCTGTAACGTAGCAGTTTTCACATGCCATCAAATGTTATCTACACCAAGTACTATATAACTAGCACAGCACCTATAGGGTCAAGCAAAATGCCAATATCATGGTTATGCATGTAGAGAAAGTGGCAATTTGATTAGCCACATCTCTTAGTCTCACCTTTATGCATGTCTTCCCTCTGTCTTTCATTTCATTTTCATCATCATGCATGTGTTTACCTTCATATCTCTCCCTGTTTTATCTCCATATCTCTCAGTTTCACTTCTCTGTTTGATCTTTACATCTCTTAATCTTCATGTGGTGTGCCACTCCATATGTCTCACTTTCACCGCCATGTGTCAAAGTGCTTAGGTGTCATCAAGGGATTAGGAGCATATACAGAAATGAAGTCTTACCACTCCCATCCCACAAGATTTTGATGCACCCCCACCTCCAGAAAAAACATATATTAAATGCCTATCAGCACAATGAACAATGACCATAAGACTGGAAAGTGACGCTCGAGCCCTGATTTGGAACAACCAATCAGCAACAAAGAATGGAAACATTTTATTTTAGAAAATGTAAAGACATAAGATAGTTAGGTGCTTGTGATGAGATATAGTTGATTATAGAAGTGTAGTTAGAGATAAGAACTGAAATGAAACCCACCGAATCATACTACAAGCCAGCAAAACCATGTGACACCATAAAATTCTCTAAGGAGGAACGAAGTTATAAATGAACATCAATATGTCCCTGCTAGTTTGCTATTTAAACGAACTCAACAACAATTAGAGGATTTTGGGATCTATAACTACTTAAGCAACATTTCCGATTTTCACAATTAGTTATTAGCAAATTTATAGGCTCATAAATTGCCCATTTAGGGAAATGTCTCAAGAGCTCCCGAGCTCAAGAACAAGACAACCACAAGTATCTCTATCAGAACTTTCAAAATGGTTTATAACATATCATTTCAACTGTTATGCATAGATCCTGTAACGGCTCCAATATAGCCATGTCGGCTATCTTTATTTCTATTAGCTCGGGCCCTAGGTTTAGATAGTAGTCCCTTGAGCATTAGGGTTAGGATTAATATTGATTTAGTCTATAAATAGGAAGAGTTATGTGGTAGTTGTAGTCCTCTTTCATATTTGAGTCTTATTCACGTCTATTGCACATATGGGACTTCGCCCTCTCTAAGTGGCTATGAGACTTCACCCTCTTTAAGTAGTTAAGGATTTGTATTGATTTAAATCTGGAATCTGATTATTGCATATTTGATTTCCTAGCAATTGGATCTGAATTATTGTTATCAATGGATATTGTTTATTGTGCACTATCGGATTGCTACTACTATTGCTGTATTTCTTGAAGTTTCATTACAAGTGGTATCAAAGCATCGATCTTGGCTCCCTGTGGTGGTGCGAATTTGCAGCAAAAGGGCGTAGGAACCATTCCAAAACCTCTACCGAACAATACTACTTCCTATTTCTAGGTAGTTTGTCGTAATTTTTTTCGACTCATATTTTATTGCATTTACCTTCTATAATATTGTGAGTTCATTGTTGTTACTTCCTTTTCCCAAAACCAGTAAAAAAAAAAACGGACGTCATTGGACCCTTGCGAGAGACCTATTTTATTGTGATTGTCTCTTCTAGCCGGTCAAAACAAGAGGTATTTCCAGCAACACTTTTTTGGGAAGCATGCTAGAACCCTTGTAGGAGACCTATCTCTTTGTGATCATCTCTTCAAGTTGATCCATGTAAGAGGTATTTCTCACAACATTGTTTCAATAGCATTCCAAGGATATTTTCAGGTTTAGCTACTGTCCCTAGTGTATGAACAAACCTGCTGCCCCTACTAGTTGGTTGCATATCAACGGTTGATTGCAACGCATTGGTCACTCAAAGGATGTGTATGAGTAGAAAAGAAGCACCAACCCAGAAATCTTGGTGAGCATCACAACACTCCCCCAAATATCAATAATTTTGACCAACAGCTTCTTTCTTCCTTAAAGGTTATGGCTTCACCTCCCCCCAACACCTCTCGTCCTTCCTCTCCTTCCCAACAAACCTTCCCATGTCACTCCTGCTACCCCTCCAATTAGTAATCCTATTCTTGATACTATTGATCATTGTCTGCGTATCTATCTTGAGAATCAAGAAAAGATGGTTGCTTCCATTGTGAAGTCCTTACCTAACATCCAAAGCCTCCTACAATTATCCTCTACTATGCATCCCCTTGTCCATGGGTCTCAACAAATCTCTATACAGCAGCCTTCGATCATTCATTGGGCACCAAAAGACACAAGCGTTCTTCAACAGGTATCGTTCGATCACAGTCCTATAGTTTCCTATGGAAGTCACTCAACTCCCTATGCTACCAAAGCTACTCTTCCAGTTAAGGATGTTTACATCTTAGGCTTTGCTACTGATCTAGATTCCTCTGCAGGAGGTGCTTCTAATTTCCTTCATTGGCCTCAAGATGTTCCTATTCCATACATCAACACCCCACCTTTGAGGGTATCAATCCACGTAGGTGGCTGGCCAAGATGGATACCATTATCCATCTGCACAATGTTCCTGAAGAATGTCATGTCACATTAGCGGCTACTAAGTTGGGAACACACGCTCATCAATGGTTGTTATGGGAGCTTCGCCAACTAGGGTCTTCTCTTTTGTAGCCTAATTTCAAAGCATGGTTCCTCTAAATATTTGACAAAGGATCTTCCCAATCGTACGTGGTTTGTCTAACACAAACAAAGCAAACAGGAACGGTTAAGGAGTATTGCACATAGTTCACAAGTCTTCTTACCTACACCTACCAACAGAATCCAATAATTATGATCTTAGCCTTTTGCCATGGTCTTAACTCTTAAGAATAAAATTCGATGGAAAATCAAATGTTTGACTCTTATACCCTCAATGATGATCAACATATAGCCTTAGCAGTAGAACAAATGATCCAAGAGCCTAGTCCCCAACCTAAACATGACTTCAACACTCGATGTCCTTACTTCAATAACCATAATAACGAGCATTCCGAAGAATTCTTCCATTTCAAATGTTGTTCTCACCATCCTCGAGATCAGGCCTGTGAAGAACGTCATAACTTTCAAGTGGAAGGTGACGAAGTAGTAGTATCAAAAGATGAAGATTCATCGCAGCAAGAGCAACCAGCTAACGTAGATGAGGTTGAACATGAGGTTGATACAACGGCTCTCTGTACTCACGCCCTTAGGGGGATCCAAGCTCACCGCGTCAATGTGTTGATTGATTCAAGTAGCTCACATAATTTTATTGACAGTAAAACAACAGTCTTTGGGTTGTATATCTATTCTTGAAATCAAGATAAATTTCAAGTCTTAATAGCAAATGGTGTGCCACTCAATGTATGGGTCGAAGGGCTAAGGTGAACATCCAAATGGGGGATTATACTCGGTTGGCTAATCTCTTTGCCATGAGTTTGGGTGGTGCAGATGTCATCTTCGAAGCGCAATGTCTATCTCAACTAGGTTATGTTAACTATTAATCTACAAAGATTATATGTCAAGTGGACGAAGAATGGAAGGGTCATTTGTCTCCAAGGAATCCAACCCCCTCCCTCCAAGGTGGTCATGGATTCTTCCCCCAAGTCAATTGCATAGAGGTTCAGTCTTCGGAGTCACTTCTTTCAGCTCTTCCTTTGGACTTGCAGACCATTGTCGGTCACTATGAGGTCTTTGGCAATCCCATGGGTCTTCCTTCTGAGTGCACACATGATCATGCCATCCACCATGTTCCAGAAGTCAACCTCCTAATGTGCGTCCTTACTGCTGTCCCTAGCCTCAAAAGTCTAAAATTGAGAAGCTAGTTCAGGAAATGTTGGAGCAAGGAATCATCCGTCCAAGCATCAGTCCTTACTCCTCTCCAATGGTGATGGTACAACATAAGGACAATTCTTCACGCATGTGTCTTGATTTTCGACCTCTCAACAGGATCACCATAAAAAAATAAGTTTCCTATGCCTATTATAGATGATTTGTTGGATGAATTGCATGTTGCATTCTAGGTTTCATCAAATCAGGATTAGAGAAGAGGATATCCCTAAGACTACTTCTCGCACACATGGGGATCATTATGAGTTCCTAGTCATGCCTTTTGGTCTCACTAATGCTCCTTCCACTTTCCAAAGTCTCATGAACTTTGTCTTTTGTCCTTTTCTTAGCAAGTTTGTCCCATTTTTCTTTGATGATATCTTTATTTATAGCAAGTCCTAGGAATATCATCTAGTTAGTCCTAGGAATATCATCTAGTTCATGTGGACAAAATTCACCTATTACAAAGGGAACAACTCTTTGTCAAAAGGTCCAAATGTTCCTTTGGGGTCAAGGAGGTAGAATACTTGGGACATATAGTAACTCCGGAAGGAGTCAAGGGGCAATCCACTTATGAGAAGGAAATGTTAATCGTTTTGCACGTCATAGAGAAATGGAGGCCTTATTTGTTAGGGGGTCACTTCATCATCAAAACCAACCATAGTAGCCTTAAGCGTTTCTTAGAATAGTCTCTTTCTTGTCCTAAACAAAATAAATGGTTGACCAAGCTCTTGAGGTATAATTTTGTCATTGAAGACAAGAAAGGAAAGGAGAATGTGGTGGTTGATGCTTTGTCTTGCAAACATGAGGATGTTATTTTTGTCGATGACATCTCTAGTCCTCTTCCACAATGGCTTTCTCAATTGAATTTCTGACCCGAAGACTGCTAGGATCATTCAAGGAATGGGGGCAAGCTCATCATTGCCTTCTTGTTTCTCACATGTTAATGGAGTTCCCGCAAAAAGGATCACATTTATCTTTCTTAGTCCTCGACTATTAAGACAAGTGTCGTCCAAGAATTACATGCATCTCCTTTGACGGCACAATCTGGATTCTTGAAAAACATATAAACAAGTGAGACAATCTTTTTATTGGAAAGAATTAAAAGCAAATGTCATGACTTTTGTGGCCAAATGTGAGGTGTGTCAACATAACAAGGGAGAAATAGTTAATCTCCTGGATTGTTGCAACCCTTGCCTATCCTTTGACTGCTAATGGGAGCACATATCCATGGATTTCATTAAGGACCTTCCCAAATTTGAGGGCAAAACTGTGATCTTTGCGGTATTGGATCGCCTTTCCAAGTACACTCATTTATGTGCATTAAAGCATGCCTATTTAGCAAGTAAGGTAGCCAAGGTATTCCTCAATTCTGTATTTAAATTGCATGGTATGCCCAAGCCCATTGTCGACGATCACGACCCTGTCTTCACCAATAACTTTTGGAAGGAATTGTTTCGTCTTAGTGGTACTAAGTTGAGTATGTCCTCTTCTTAGCACCCTCAGTCAGATGGCTAGGCGAAGATTGTTAACTAATGTTTGGATACTTACCTTCGTTTTTTTGCTCAAGACAAGCAGTATCATTAAGTTCATTGGCTCTTGATAGTTGAATGGTGGTAGAATATTTCTTACCATTCTTCACCCAAGATGTCCCCATTTGAAGAATTGTATGGTCAAAAACCTCCATCAATGGCAGACTATGTTCCAAGATCCTTCAAAGTTGCCAAGGTAGATGATATGTTACAGCAACGACGGCTTGTGCTTCAGCTTCAATTGATAATTTGATCCAAGCCCATAAGTACATGAAGCAATAGCAAGATTCGCACCATTCTGAACATCAATTTGCCATGGGGGATATGGGCTTTTTGTGCCTACAGCCCTATAAGCAAAAGTCCTTGAAGACCAAGTCTAGTCAGAAGTTGGATCCTCGATTTTATGGGCTCCACAAGGTGGTTCATCATGCTGGTAAAGTAGCATATCAGCTTCCATTGTCTTCCCACATCCATCTTGTCTTCCATGTATCTTGTCTCAATTAATTTATTGGACAGAAGGTATAGTCTCAGATGGAGCTTCCAATATTCGATGAAGAAGGTCGAATTACTCTCTAGCCAAAGTTAGTCTTCTATGGTCTCAACAAATTCAAGAGTTCCTCATCAAGTGGTGAGACCTTCCAAAAGAAGATGCTACGTGAGAGCTTGAGAGCATTTTCCAATCTTTTCGATCTTTAAGGACAGCTTTCTGAGAGAAGGAGCCATGTAACAACTCCAATACAGCCATGTTGATTGTCTTTATTCTTATTAGCTCAAGCCCTAGGTTCCAACAGTTGGCACTTGAGCATAAGGGTTTGATTGTCTTTATTCTTATTAGCTCAAGCCCTAGGTTCCAACAGTTGGCACTTGAGCATAAGGGTTAGGGTTAATGTTGATTTATTCTATAGATAGGAAGGGTTATATGGTAGTTGGAATCATCATTCATATTTGAATTTTGAGTCACCTCTGTTGCGCATATGAGATTTCACCCTCTCCAAGTGGCTATGAGACTTCGCCCTCTCTATGGTAGTTGGAATCATCATTCATATTTGAATTTTGCTTGTGTTATTTGATATTTCCATTCCTCCCTAGTACCATGCATGTCCGTAGATTAAAAATGGCATGAGACCTCAGTTACAAACCAATCCTGTTTAGAAGAGACCATAGGAATATAGTGCTTGGAAAAGGTGTTATTTCTGGGAGTTGAATGCTTGGACATTGTTACATGCTCTGGCTTACATTGCATGTCTATGGCTTGCAAGAAGGCCTTCCTTTGAAGATAAACGAGGTTAGTTGGAAAGGCTGTCTGTCTCCTGTCACACTCTTATCAAATACATTTCTTTTTGGAGAGTTAAAATCTCAATCTTTTAAAGGAAAACGAAGTTTGATAACTAAGTAAAAGAAGCTGCTATTAGGTGATGCTAGGGTATGTGCTTATGGTAGAGGCAATCAATGCTCTAATGTTGACCTTACCATGGCTGAAACTGCTAAAGATGTGGATTCTAGGATGCATTTCCTCTCTGCTGCAGCCCAAGATGGAAATTGTGTAAATTACTGCCTTCCAACTATTAGACACAAACTGGAAAATGGAAAACAGAACATTGTATGATGTGCACATCCCAAGTTTGTTGAAGGCAATTGATATGAAAGATCACCCTATTAGGATCACTAAGATTCTATACTCGTATTCTCCCATATTTGTTGGAATGTACATCATATTCTCCTATACCATAATAAAAGTTGGAAGCTCAAGGATGAAATAAAAGAACAAAGGAAATACAAACAAGCGATATGGCTGCTGGCATAAAACATGAGTAGAAGGACAAAAGTGCAACTTTAGAAAATACAAACAAGCAACATTGCTGCTGGTGTAAAACATGAGTAGAAAGACAAAAGTGCAACTTTAGAAAATACAAACAAGCGACATTGCTGCTGGTGTAAAACATGAGTAGAAGGACAAAAGTGCAACTTTACTTGGATAGAGTTGCAGATTGCTCTAAAATTCAATGACCCAACAAGAAGGCAAAGTTTGTTTTCCTCCAGAATTGAGGATGAGTGCACTGTCAAAATGTTGACATCTTGAAATCAGAATGCATGAGCTCCAAGTGGTTAAAAACATGGGCTTTAAATGTGGAGACCCACGTTCAAATCTTACCAGGCAATATATGCATAATTGCCATTTGTAACACCACTATGTGGTTTGTTGAAATGTCACAGTAACAAGGTCGTGATGTAATATGGGTGGGGCCATTTCAATCCCATGTAACAGATTTAAAAAGAAAAATGTTGACATGTTGACATCAATATCCTTCAAATGGAAGATATCTGCTAGAAGACCAGTCAGGAGCCATCAGGTATTATTAGAAAAAGAGGTCTTGGACACTTACAAACACAAGTTGTGCCATTGTCTGCATACTTGTGTACAGATACAGATATGTGTGAGTTATGCAGACAATATAATTTCATGGGTATAATAGTTTTTCAAGCATATGGCATCCCATCCTCTTCACCCTGAGAGCATCTTCAAAATTATCTGTCATCTTCGTCGCCAAGTCAGGCCAATTCAGATACTTGTATTTAGCACTGTCTTCCTCAAAATGGATTTTGCTCCTGGAGCACTTCTGGTTGTCATTGGTGCTGTTACAAGGAAAGTAGTTCAATTCTTCAGTCAGCTGCCATCTTCATATATCGACTATCTTCATTGAAATACTCTTTGAATACCCCTGCATTTTTCCTGATAAGAAGATGATTAACCAACTAGTCAAGGATGACAGATATCGACAATATATTCTGATCACTTCACCCCAGCCTCTTAGTCCCAAGTTAGTCTTCTACAGTAAGCATTTCATGAGGACTGAAGAGGGCATCATTGCTCTTCTTGATTATATCCAGTGACATTGAACACATGGCCTCAGGATCCCTCTTCATTGGAATAAAGTCCATTAACATCAATTGCAAGTGGAGACACACCACTATATTGCTCAGAAGGATAAGGTATGTCACCTTTGCTCTCTCTTGGACGTTGAGACTAAAGAACATTTCATCTTCAAGTGCCCTGTTTATTACAAAATTTGGTAAAGGAACTATTACTTGTACAGCGGATCACTTGCCACTTTTTCCCACTTCTTGACTAGAGATGCTTGGCTTTCCATTGCAAAAGAGATGGACTACTACTCAATTAGTCAGCCATTCTTTCACTCTATCTCTGTCACAGGAAGCAATAAGCATTCATATAAAGCTACAGCTTTCCAGAATGATAATGACAGATCTATGCGTCCTTGTCCATATTCAAGAGTAGCTACTAGGTAATTGGTGCCTTCTTGCATGCGACATGATGAGACTAGAGCTCTCTGACCTTGGGTATCAACCACCCTCACTTGCCCAGTAGGTACAAATAAACATTGACAGGTTAAACTCTATGTCCTCCCAGGATTATCCAACCAGGCCTGTTTACTCTTGACCATTCTCCTAGGAGCATCATTATTTGTTATGTTGACTCTTCTAAGAAAGTTTGTGATGGCGACTCTGTTTCTACTTTCACTACTGATTGTAATTGGCACTTGTATACATTGGGCACTTCTTTGTTTCTCTCTTCTCCCTTGGTTGTCGGTTCCCTCACATCCTTGCTAATTACAACATGTTACCCATTCTAGATCCACCCCACGATGCTGTGATCTAATGTTGTATAGTTCACTCTAGTTTAGTTTTTGTTGGAATTGTTTTTTTTTGTTGTAGTGCACTATAATAGTTTATTGTCAATGAGTCCATCCATGGACAATGATAGACTCCGCCCAACTAACACACTCGTGTGTACGTGCAAAAAAGGGTCAGATATATTGTCAATAAGTTCATCCATGGACAATAATAGAATCCACATATCAAATACAGATACAGATACGATACTTCTTAATACCATATCCAAATGTATCTAATCACATGGGTACCATATCCAAACGTACCCAACCGTAGGTACTGTATCTAGACGTATCCCAACATAGCCTAAGTGGGCCTAATAGTAAAGGCTTAGGTACCCTAGATAAGAGGTCCAAGGTTTGAATCCAAAGGGGGGTAGAGCATGTATGCCCCTAGGAAGATACCATATCCACATGTACCCGTTCACATGGATACCATATATATTCAACCACAGGTACCATATCTTAACGTATCCCAATAAAGCCTGAGTGAGCCAACGGTGAAGGGTTAGGTACTCTACATAGGAGGTTCAAGGTTTGAATCCAAAGGGGGGTAGAGCATGTACGCCCCTAGGAAGATACCATATCCACATGTACCCAATCACATGGATACCGTATCCAGATGTATCCAACCACAGGTACCATATCTTAACGTATCCCAATATAGCCTGAGTGGGCTTAACGGTGAAGGCTTAGGTACTCTACATAGGAGGTCCAAGGTTTGAAACCAAAGGGGGCGTAGAGCATGTACGCCCCAATGAAGATAGCACAACATAAGTGCCTCCTCCAACACATAGTGGATCTGAGGAGTATGAGGTGGTTTGATATGCATAATACTCATGGACCATAAAAATTACTTTAATTTTTTAACATAATACACGGATACCGCATCTAGATGTATCCGAATACATGCCTCTATTTGGTCCATATCTAACACATCCTACAATCCCCTATACACATCTCATGTTGTATTCACAAGATGAAATTACGAGAAGAATATACAATTTTTTTTAAATAAATAAATAGGTAAAAAATCAATAACAATCATCTTCTTAGTTAATGAAAATATCTTATTCAAAATTTATGTGTAAACACTTTGTATTATATCTTTTTTATTTTCATATATAAAACATATACGCTTTTTTACAATGTCGTATCCAGCAGTATCCGTATTAGGTGGTCTTGAAAATTTATCGTACCCGTGTCAGATATCGTATCTATTTCCATGCAACATAAGCAAAAAGGGGTCAGACATATTATCGATGAGTCCATCCATGGATATACGTGTGCATGCACAAAAAGGGGTTAGAAAGGGCATTCCCTAGCACTTAATGGAATGTTTAGGTGACAAGAATGTCCTGTGCCCCCTCACACCTCTAAGGATATATAAACACATGTAACACTAGATAAATGTAGTCAACAACAAAACACAATTTGCCATATTTTTTGATAGTTGTTCTTTGTTACAACAAAAATGAGGCAAAAAATTTCATAAGGGATCTTCATTCATAAATAAACCCTATCCTCATTGCAGTTGAGAGGGGGCAGGCCTTGGCAGCATTTTTGGTCCATTTTAACTTTTTATGTGTGCTTAGCCTCATTTGTCAGTTGATCAGGCTCTACATAGATGGCCTCAACTTCATATATGCAGCTCTGACTTGTCAATGAGGGAAAGGAAAAGTTACCCCCCATATCACCTCATGAATTTTCTCTGGCAGTGCACACAGTTAAAGTCATACACTAAAAAACACATGTTTTGGTTGAAATTTTCTATGGATATCAAGCATGCATCATTAGATTCCCCCATGTATCCTAAGGATTGTTGGACTTGAATGGTAGGAGGTTATTTGGGAGATATCCTCGACGCCTCCTAGGATAGCTCAACCTGACCTCACTTAGTCCAAGCGATCCTGCCAAAGATATCACCACATTTTGCATTGTCTCCTTTATGGTTATTAATGATGATGTGGATCATTCATCTAACAATACTCAGTACTGCCTGCCTTGGCTTCCAGTCACAGCCTCCTTTAGCGTTATCAATATCATCAGCTTTGTCATCCTCTCTGATCATGATTCTTTCTTCTGTGTATCACTGTTTTACTATATTTGTACAAAATCTGTACTATACCACATAATAGATTGTACTACATAATGTTATACATGGCGACACAATTCACTCCTTGTTAGATTTCATAGATTTTAGTTTGAAGAGACAAGTCTGGCGCTCTTCACTTTGGTTCCTCCATACTATTCTAAAAAGATGTGCTTATGACTCCTAGTGACCTGATTTGGTTACTCACAAACATCAATAACAGTTCTTTCATTCTTCCTTTCTATGGTCATTTGAATATCCAAATTTCTAGAAAATAATAATAATAAATAATAAATAATAAATCACACAAATTATGAATTAAGTATGCATAGTGGTCACAAACAGATGAGATATATTCATGAAGCATAGATTCTGCTGACTTGTTGAAACCTTGGAGACACCAAGCTTTCAAAGGGATATTTCTGGATTTCAAGAAGGATGTCAAGTTGAGTGGTGAACTTGCAGACAGTGCTACCCATGATGTTGCAATAAGGAGCACTGCTGGAACTCAAACAAATGGCATGAAGGATTTGCATGCACTCTCCATCAGAGCACAAAACAGTGGTCCAAGCAATACTTGACAAGGTAAATTCTTAGTGCAATAGACTTTGTTAGATCCACTGTTTGATCCAAAGGTTGGTCCAACTATAAGGCTATGGTAGTGCATGATGCATGGAAGTAGTAACATACAGAGTGGACCCATTGTAGGAATATTCATAGGTGGTCAAGAATGTCAAGAATGTCCAGAATGTCAACTAGTAGTGACACGTGATTGTACGCAATCCATCACTAAGATGAACCAAATATTTTGGATGCTCTCTTCTTGGGATGGAAGAAATGAGCTATGGATAGGTCGCTGCTTCTAAGATGAGCCTTGTATTGTTGTACCAAACACCACTTCCTACAGAAGTTGGCAATTAGATAAGCTAGATATCCAAGCATTA
Organism: Wollemia nobilis; assembly: GCA_028583015.1. Classification (NCBI taxonomy): domain Eukaryota; kingdom Viridiplantae; phylum Streptophyta; class Pinopsida; order Araucariales; family Araucariaceae; genus Wollemia; species Wollemia nobilis. Next base: position 7,182,994 of record JAQPPZ010001808.1, read on the forward strand.
GTGACATTGAGTGGCATCCCTTAGGGCACTTAGTATTGGCTGGATGAGCCAGTCCACTTGAGTAGTCTATAATTCATCTCTTGATAACATTAGATGTCGATGATTCAGTTTTTTGGTTTGTGGTTGATTGCATACGTGGATCACGAGGTTGAGGAACACAGTTTACTACATAAGTGGATCACATGGTTGAGGAACACAGTTTACTGCATATGTGGGTCACAAGTCAAGGTTCTAGATTCATTGCACAGGTAGATCACATGGCCAAGATGTTCAGGCCACAATTTGTACTTCCTGATATGAGAACTAATCGAATTGGTTCCAGGTTCCAAACTTCGGGGCTTCCAGATGTCAGGAAGTCTATCCCTTGGTTAAGTGTACATGTTCTCTAGATATAGCTTGTACGTTGTATTTGACATACTTGATTAGAGCTTTGTTTGACATACTTGATATAGCTTTGTATTTGACATACGTTGTAATTGCCCAATGTTGTCCTTGTTACTTTTTCAGCAAGCCCGGAGAAATTCTGCACCACTCAAACTTATCTACCTTGACCAGCTTTGTAAACATATCTACAAGATTCACTTCAGTGTCAATTTTCTGCTACAGGATCCTACCTTCTTCCACCACATTTCCGATAAAGTGGTACTTGACATCAATGTGTTTCGTGCGATCATGGAATGTTGGATTCTTCACTAGCTGAATAGCACTTTGGCTATCACAATGCAGCGTAATTTTCTCCTGCATTACCTTGAAGTCACCCAAAAATCGCTCTAGCCAAATTGCCTCTTTGCTAGCATGAGTTGCTGCAATGTATTCTGCTTCAGTCGTTGATAATGCAACTTAGAAGCCCAACTCACCGCTCCTCCAACAAGAGTGAAGGTATATCCTGTAGTGGATTTTCTCCCATCTCTATCTCCACCATTATCAGAATCCACAAAACCTGTAACTTGCAAATTTTCCGATCCAAAGTAAATGGCAACATATGAAGTGGTTCTTAAATATCTAAATATCCACTTCACCACATTCCAATGCTCCTTACCAGAATTTGCCATGTACCAGTTGACTACTCCCACTGCTTGGGCAATGTCCGATCTGGTGCTCACCATGGCATACATGAGGCTTCCTATCGCTGATGAATACGATACACGAGACATGCTTGTCTTCTCTGCTTCGGTTCTAGGACATTGGTTGGAAGACAACTTTAAGTGTGGAAGAAGTGGGGTACTAACTGGTTTAGCATTCTGCATATTGAAGCGTTGCAGAATCTTTTCCACATATGACTTTTGACTTAACCAGATCCTTCTTCCTTTTTTGTCCTTGTGTATCTTCATCCCTAAAATTTGGTTTGTTGCTCCTAAATCCTTCATTTCAAACGTCCTAGCCAACTGAGCCTTACGATCAATGATTTTCTTCATGTTGGGACCTGTAACCAACATATCATCAACATACAACAACAAAATAATAAAACTGCCATCGTCAAACCTCTTATAGTATGCACAATGGTCAGCTTCACTCCTGCTAAAACCTTGGCTCTTCATGAAGGTGTCAAATTTCTTGTACCACATCCTTGGCGCCTGTTTCAACCCGTACAATGATTTCTTCAATCTACAAACCAAATGCTCTTTGCCTCTTTCTTCATATCCCTCAAGCTGATCCATATATACCTCTTCCTCGAGATCACCATGCAAGAAAGCAGTCTTTACATCAAGCTGCTCCAGTTCCAAATCCTGTGCAGCTACAAGTGCAAGTAGAACTCTAATAGATCACAACTGGAGAGAAAATTTCATTAAAGTCAACATCTGACTTCTGCACATAGCCCTTTGCCACCAAGCGAGCTTTACAGCGTTCCAACAGCCCATCGCTATTCTTCTTCACTTTGTACACCCACTTGTTTCCAACAGTATTTCTTCCAGGTGGGAGATCCACAAGTTCCCAAGTTTTATTCTTACAAAGTGCCTTGATTTCCTCCTCTCATGGATTTCCTCCACTTTTCTGCATTCTCAAACTCTCTAGCTTCCTGAAATGAACTAGGTTCACCATCATCAGTTAACAAAGCAAAAGAGGACTGATACACATGAGAATACCTTTCCGGACACTTTCGTGGACGTGTAGATCTTCTAACCCAATGTTCTATCGATTGTGGTTCTTGGTCTTGTGACCGTTGTGGCTGCTCTACTTCCTATTCTACTTGTTCTACATGTTGATCAAAAACTTCAGCATGTTCATCTTCACTCAATTCTACTTCAACAGGTACAACATTAGGGTTTTGTTGTACCTCCTTCCTTTGCATGGATTTTTCATCAACAATTACATCCCGGCTAATAATTACCTTGTGGGCAGTAGGATCCCACAGTCTATACCCCTTCACTATATCTCCATAGCCAAGAAAAACACATTTCCTTGACTTCAGGTCAAGCTTGGACCTTTTTTCTTTGGGTACATGGGCAAACGCGTCACAGCCAAAGGTGCGCAAATGAGAGTAATCAACTGGCTTACAACACCAAACCTCCTCCGAAATCTGTCCATCCAATGCAGTTGTAGGTGACCTGTTAATAAGATAAACAATTGTATTAACAGCCTCCGCCTAGAACTTTTTCTCCAACATGGTTGCGCTAAGCATGCTTCTTGCACGTTCCATGATTGTGCGATTCATCCGCTCAGCCACACCATTTTGTTGTGGAGTGTATGGTACAGTTTTATGGTGCTTAATACCTTCTTGCATACAAAATTTATTAAATTCCTTGGGGCAATATTTACCCCCATTATCTGACCTGAGACACAAAATTGACTTGCCCAAACTCTTTTCTACCCGTGCTTTGAACTCCTTAAATTTCTGCAAAGCTTTCGACTTCTTATTCAGAAAGTAAACCCACACTCTCCTAGAATAATCATCTATAAAAGTCAAAAAATAGATGGCGCCATTCAAGGACTGAATGGGGACAGGTCCAAATATATCCGAATGTATAAATTGCAGAAAATCAGAACTCTTACCAAGACTTGCAATAAATTGAACCCTCTTCTGTTTACCAAAAATACAATGCTCACATAAGTCTAAATTACAAGACTTAATCCCAGAAACCATACCTCTGTCATGCAGAATTTTTAGGCCTTTTTCACTCATATGGCCTAGGCGTTGATGCCATAGCATAACTGCATCCTAAACAGAAGTTGTTGCTTCTGCATGGTTTGTCACCGTATCACCGCATAAACGGTATAAAGTCCCATAAGATTCTCCCTTTGCTACTACAAGAGCTCCTCTGGTAATCTTGCAGTAGTTGTTACTGAAGGTGACAGAATACCCTAGCTTATCCATCATTTTGATTGAGAGCAAATTCTTCCTCAAATCGGGCACATGTCGCACATCACATAACATCCTTTCTCTACCATCGTCTAGCCTGATCCTTATATCCCCTCTTCCCACAATTTCTAAAGGATGATCATCACCCAAATAGACCTTTCGACCACAGTATGGTTGATATTTGTCAAACCAGTCTCTGTGGGGAGACATGTGGAAGGATGCACTCGAGTCCAAAACCCAGATATATAAAATTGATCTGCATTTACTGATACAGAATGCTTCACATGTTGTCGTTTCTCCTGAATCTACTGCACTGGCCTCAGCTGATGGCTGATTTTGCTTTTCACCGTTCTTTAATTGCCAACAGTCCTTGGAGTGTCTTGGCTTCCCACAATGCCAACACTTCCCTTTCTGCTTATGTCCTTTAGACGTAGATCTGGATTGTTTTCTACCTTGTTTACTCCCCTCGATAGATCGACCTCTCACAGATAGGGCTTCATTGGTTGAGGGTTCCAGAGATGTTTTTCGCCTCAACTCTTCTCCTAACAAAGCGGCTACCACATCATCAAATTTGAAAGTTCTTGATGATGAATTACTGATGGTCATCACCATATGATCCCAAGTGTTTGGGAGGGCACAAAGTAGGGTGATAGCTCTATCTTCATCCTCCATCTTCATATTAACTGAAACCAATTTATCGATCAGAGTATTAAACTCATTCAAATGATCTACCACGGATGAACTTTCCTTCATCCTCAAGCTATAAAGTTGTTTTTTCAGAAAAACCTTGTTAGTTGCTGATTTTGTTTCATACAACTTTTCAAGCTTTTGCCAAAGGGCTTTCGTGGTCTTCTCTTCAGCTACATTGAACAAGACAGAGTCCGCTAGGCAGAGACGGATTGTAGAAACCACCTTCCTGTCAAGCATTACCCACTCCTCATCTTTCATGCTGCTCGGTTTACTCGCGACCCCTTCCAAGGCTTGAGCTTGGTCATTCTGAACCAACAAATCCTCCACCTTCATCTTCCATAGAGCGAAGTTCCTGCCATCAAATTTCTCAATCTCGAACTTGGTTACACATTTTGTCATTGTTGCAGCTCCCCCACTCGCACAAAACCTTAGCTCTGATTCCAGATGTTAGGAAAAACTTCAGATTTTACACTTGCAAGAGGAAGCACAATAACAAAAATATGGAACACGAAAACAGTAACACAAGTGACACAAAGATTTACGTGGAAACCTGCAATGTGCAGGAAAAACTACGGGGCAATGACAACTTCTCCTTTTATTTTTTCAGCAAAGTTTACATTCACGTTTCTCGACGTTTTCAACAACTATATCATATGCAAGGGATCACATCCCTTTTATAGAGCAGAAGGAAGACTCCAAACTGTTTGTTTCCTCTTCCGACGAAAGCCTCCAAAACTTGTTCGTTTCAGCTCCCAAAGACTGTTCGTTTCCGCTCCCCAAGACTGTTCGTCTTCCGCATTCTAACGTCTATCTCAGACGTCCACTGCTCTGACGTCTACTTGGTTGGACGTCTACTTGGCTTGACGTCTGGCCTAGACATCTACTTGGTCAGACATCAGGTTGGACGTCTACCAACCTAGACGTTTGGATGCCCAGACGTCAGGCCTAGACGTCTGGCAGCCCAAACATCAAGCCCAAATGTCTACCAGCCTAGACGTTTGGGCAGCCAGACGTCAGGCCCAAACATCTACCAACCTAAATGTCTGGCAGCCCAAACGTCAAGCCCAGACGTCTACCAGCCTAGACGTCGGCAACCCAGACGTCTGGCCTAGACGTCTTGCAGGTCAGACGTCTGGCCTGTTGCCTAGACGTCTGACCCAGACGTCTAGTAGGTCAGACGTCTAGCTGACCTGCTTGTTGTATACTGTCTTCATACCTAACAAAAAGAGCGTGAAACTGTAAGAGCATCAACAAAAATGAATGACAACGCCACAAAGCAGTAGAAAACCCTTGGACTTTCCAAGACTCACAAGCCCAACCAAGTCTTTGTTTGAGGGATGCAGAGTCTCTTGTTGACCTTGACACTGGACACACTCACCGGGAATCGGCAAGACTGACAAGATTCACTAAAACTCTGTTGAGTCTTGGAAGACCTGGCAAGTCAATGAAGTAGACTCAATGATGCCAAATGCCCAACACAAAAGAAAACAGATTAATCAGTTTTTTATTCATTTGAGTTCAAATTCTGTGGGAATTCTTTCAAACAGCAAGGGAATAATTACTCAAAAAAAAGCCAAAATTTTATCGTAAAAGCTGAAGGCTAGGAGAGCAGCAGCAGCAGTTTCTTCACATTTTCACCAGTTTAACATTTTATAAGTATATTTTGCCAATTTTGTCTCCAAAAGCAATGCACAATTAGCCTGACAGGTTTCAAGTCCCCATCTTCAGGAGTGGTCCACCATTGAAGAAGATATTAACTTTTTGGTTTGGGGGAGTTATTCTTGACTCTTTCCCTTTTCCCATTATACATAACATTCGGGGAAAAAGAGAGGAAAAGAGAAATGACAGAATCCCAAGGAAAACGGTTCATCAAAAGGGTAAGCAAGGGACGCAACTTTGAACAAAGGGAGACTAAAATGTACTTCACAAGGAAAAACACTGAATGGGGAATAAACTGGTTGAAATACAATGCCAAGACAACCAACAAGAGAATAAAATGTGATGCCAGCCTGTTCCAGCTTATCATGAATTGACAAACCAGAGTTATGCCAATTTGGATGACATAAATAATGCCAGCAAAATAAAACGAATAAGAGAACACAGTGAGGGAGTATCCTCTCATAGTGCTAGGCCAATTTCAAAACGTAACATTCTGTTCTAAATAGTGGACCAAAATGTGGAAAAGAAAAATTTTAAAAATGAATCTCCTTCTGTATTGTCCAGTGGGTACAATGTTTCTAAAAACAGTCAATAGCATCAGTTAATATGAAAATCCCCTTGTGCTCTGTGACCTATTAGAGTCAACTGTATTTAAATTGAAGCCAATATTGTTATGTAGGTAATAACTGATTGTGCTTTTGCTTATGTGTTCATTGGCAGAGTTACACAAGGAAATGTTCTTGAGGGCTCAGATACATCTGTCTCAGGAATGGGAGACGATCCAAAGGCATACACTCTCATAACCCAAATACAAACAACAAACAACAAATTTCTAGCCCAAATCATGGACATCAAGGGGCATTTGCCGGAATAACCTCCTGTGAGTGACACCAGATATCCCCCCAATGTAATGGAGCGATTCTCTCCAGGAAAGGGGAATTCACGCATACTTTCTGCTATAGTTTTATATCCCAACAAAAATCAGAAGGATGAAGTGCTCAACAAAGGTGATCAGATACATTGACATGGTATGAGAGGTGAAAGACCTCCTCAACCTAGCTCTGTATAGTAAACTAGGTTCATGAACACATGTTGTGCCTGACCATGGCTAGTTGTGTAATGGACCAAGGATTGTGCATGTTGAACAATTAAAGTTATCTGTAGTGGATTTCAGTTGAGGGTGACATACGTTGTACGATCTCAGAAGACAAGTGTCCTATGTTCATGGTCTAGAGAAAAGTGTGCCATGAAAATGTTATGGATCCTTGATATTTGTCGGTACATGTCTATTTGATCTGAAAAGAAAGCTCTACAGAGTCTATGTTTCACTCTGGGGTGCCTTGTATACAAAGTTTATTTAATTTAGCAAGGTCTCCATTCAATTGACTTTATGCATATCCGCATGCGTGTGGTCTACTGGCAGGACGCCACTGGCATTATCTGTGAAATTTGTAATAAACAGAATTCTTTTAAGGATTTGATCATTACAAGGAACAATTGGGGAATATCTGTTGGAAACCAAACATCAGTGGATTCCACAGTACAAATAGGAAGTGGACATCCATTAGAGAAAACAAGAAAAGTTATCAAGATAAAATCAATATATGCAGTGCATATTCATGAGTTTGAATGTGATTCATGAAATTACAACTTGCTTTTATGTGGAACTCAAGCAAAAAAGGACAAAGAGCGATCATTCAGTTGTCTCCCAAAAAAATCTCCTAACCCAACTAGCTCCTTAAATCCAGTTACTCGTACAAGAATTGGAAGTCTCCTCAAAGTATCTTTACTTTGGGTGCAGGCAATCGGAATCATTATTGCATTGGACATTCTACAAATGTTGTAAGAGATGAGGAAAGGATCTCTCCATCTTTTCTTTCAAATACCACTTGGTTTTACTTGGATTTTTTCCTTGCTGAACAATTTGTCAATACTCCTCTGAAACTCTTCTTGTCTCTTTGACCTTACTTAGGTTATGGCCTCTCTTACCTCCTGGTATATGGTTGCAAAATATGAATGTATACGGCTGCACAATCAGAATCGGATCTCTCTCTTATTCTGTAATTTTATGCCATACAGTTGTTCCAATTTAGAGTAGTTTACACTAGATTCTTTACTCTAGTTTAGCTTATTTTTGTAGTACTCTGTGGTTACTGCAATGCATTGTAATTTGTAACAGCTCTTTTCAACGAGTCCCATTGGCCTACTTTGGCCGTCTGTGGACATTGATAGAATTCAGATTTTGGTCCCCAAAAGATCAGACTTGTTGTAAGAGATGAGGAAAGAGCCCCTCCATCTTCTCTTTCAAATACCACTTGGCTTTACTTGGCATTTGTCGTTGCTGAACAAATTGCAATACTCCTTTGAACCTCTTCTTGTCTCTTTGACCTTACTTAGGTTTTTGCCTCTCTTAGCTCCTGGTATATGGCTGCAAAATCAAAATCAGATTCACACATGCTAGTTACTCATTATGAACCAAAGTTTCTACCCTCATAATGGTGCCTGGGGATGAACTTTTGTTGTTGGTTTTCAAAGCATATCAGCCACTTTATTCATACTTCGCTTTTTGTACTTGGTAACTAAAAGAATTGCTGTAAGAAGCTCATCCACCTATAATGTCTTGCTGCTTGTGTCTTATTTTGTGCCTGAAGTAATTACAATATCTGGTGATCTGAATGGATGATTGTCTCCTTGCCTATGACATTATAATTCTGCTTCTTCAGTGCTTGAACTACAGCAAACAACTTTTTGTCATACATACAATAATTTAAAACAGATATCAGAACATTCGTAAATGATAGCAGATCAGTATTTATTCTTGCTTCAGGAGTGCTCCCATGGCATACTTCGTTGCATCTATTTCCACCTCAAAAGGCTGTCTAAAGATGGGCAATGCAAGAACTCATGCATGATATATTTTATCATTCAAAGTCCATGCTTATCACTATTCCTCCCCAATGGAATGGCCCATTAGTAGATATGACACAATGAAGACAAGCTACGATCTCGTAAAAACGTGGTTTCCTAGAAGTTTGCTTGCTTATCATGTAAAGTGTGCAACCTTATATATACTTTGCAACACCCTTCTTCATTGTAGGCCAACACGAATACCTCTTCAAAATTGGCAAGTGTGTTGTCCCCATCCCAAAATGACCAGTAATCATAGATGATAAGAGTATAAGCTTTCCTAATTAACCATCATTTATTGCCTTCTTCTAGTATTAACACTTGGTTGGACTTTACAGCAAGCCCTCCTACATATTGTAGGCGCTAGTTCTGATGTGCCAGCTCAGCTGAAGAAATAGACAAGTCAGTAACTGCGCCAAAAGTCATGTAAGCACACAATGTAATTTTGGTGTCATAGGTTTTGATGTCATAAGTTTTGATGTAATAATTTTGATATTCCAAAGTCTTGTAAATTTGAATAAAGTCGTACATTGTAATGCATGTAATAATGAGTTAAGTTATGTGCGAATGTAGTCATGCAAGGGTAGTTATCACCTAGTTAGAGGTGAGGTGTCTAGGGTGGTAGTTGTTTGTTAACTACCATCCCCAAGGATAAATAGAACCCCTCATTCAATTGAGCAGGTATGGTACTGGGTACAGACACACATACGAGAGAGTAGATACATTTGCACAAACATTGCATTGAGGGAGATATTTTGCACAGGATCTGGTATTGTGTATGTAAGAAGAATGTTGTACGCATTTCACCATATAGGCTATTGTTAATGCAAGATCTACTCATATTAATTCATCATCTATTCTTCAGCAGAGTGGTGCATGGTGGTGCAGCTTGTAAAGCGCTTTTGCTTTTAAAGTTGCTTTGCTTTTAAAGCTCCTTTTGCTTTTCAAGCTGCTTTTGTTTTTAAAGTGTGTTTGTTATAAAACGCAGTTGATAAAAGCAGTTTATTAATAAAACGCTTTTATCTGGAATGTGCCATGACTTTTTTGGAATCTTCCTTCTTATTTCTATAAAAAAGGGGAATGCCCCTTGCATTTGAACAGTGTGAATGTATGAAAGCTAGCTGAGAATAATAAAAAAGAAAAGCTGCCTTTTGCCCCGTGGTTTTTCCCTACACACTGCAGGGTTTTGCACAATCTCGTGTATTGTCTATTGTTGTTTAGCTTGCTTGAATTTAATTTCTAACATTCTTGTCATTGTGTGTATTGTTATCAATGATTGCTATAGCAGTTTAGTTTCAATCTGTTGGTTGTACTCTTTCAATTTCTATTACACATGGTTGTACAGGCCGTACAACGAAGTAGTTGTACAATGAACATTGTACAATGAGTTGTCTAACGTCATACAGTGCATTGCCAAACGTCGTACAATGAGTTGTCTAACGTCGTACAGTATATTGCAAAACAACGTACAATGAGTTGTCTAATGCCATACAGTGCATTGCCAAACATCATACAGTGAAGTTGATGTGTTGTACAATGGAGACTATTGGTTGTAGAGAATTCAGGCTGCACAATAAATGTTAGCAGTCTAGAAAAGGGCAGGCCGTCCTATTCATAGAGTGAGTCATCTAGAGCTAAGATTGAAGCAATCAGGCCATACAGCCTCATCATTATAAACCTGATCATTAAATCTGTCAATGCAGTTTGGTCCTCCACGGGTGCAATACCACCACCATGCTACATTTAGCACCATGTCGTTTTGAAGTTCGAGCCAGCAGCACATGAAGGTTGGAGAGGTGAATAACAAATAACTTACCACGAGGACGTGGGAGATATTGATGCGAAACAGTGGAAAATCACCCAATAAGAAGTCGGAGATTTGCACAGCAACGTGGAAGTGTTGACCATACCAAAGACTTGCATGTTGTTGATAAAAGACTGCAAATAGAAAAAATACTAACAGAGTTTAAAGCACCAAAAGTCAAACAAGTTTGGAATCCCCTATTGGAGGATAATTCGGGCGAGGAAAGTGAGATGTGGCAAACATTGTTTTTAACAACGGAAGATGTGCAACTAGAGGTGCATCAAGCAAATGTGGTTCAGGCCGAGGAGAACATTTGCACAAGTTGTGAAGAAGCGCAAACGTGGAGCATGCACAAGATGAGGCAAAACAACTAATTTCACCAACACAAGTGCGGGGAACAGTGCTTATAGGTGTGGAGAACGAGGGACAAGCACAAGGGCAACTGCTGGAGAGTGTGCTTAGGAGACCAGAACTAACACTTGTGTATTCACAAAAGAGGTTGCGAATTGTAGATGCACAAGGTAGCAGTCGTGTAGAATCGTCAAGTGACAACAAACAGCCACCAATGGCAAATATTGTTGCAGCTGCAAGAAAGCAAAAATGCCCATAGTTTCTAGGTGATGGGAAAGAAGACTTAGAATGCCAATATTGGAACTTGTGAAACACTATAGCGAGCAAATGTAGTAGATGATGAAGGCCCATGGTTAAGATTGTTTCTGGCCATATTGCGTGGAATTGCAATGGATTGGTATTTGAAAAGAACACAACCCTTTTAAACATGGGAAGAGTTGAAGACTGAATTTTGTAAGGAATTCAGATTGCTTCATCATGACACGAAGATCATTGGTGCAATATATTCAACGAAGCAAAGGAAAGACAAACATTTCAATTCATATAATCGTCATTTGAAGGAACTTATCGACAAAATGAAAGCAAAGCTAGGGTTGGGCTGCATAAAAGATGGTTCTTGGATGGATTGCTACCGCGGTGTAAGAAGAAAAAGAAGGTAATTCCACCAACTACCTATCAAGAGGCTTTTGATAGAGCGCTAAAACTAGAAAGCGAAATGAAGACAATCGCTACAAGGGGAGGAAGTGCAATCCATTTCCGAGATGATGATTCGAATAGCAATAGAGATGACTATAGTGCCACAATCCAGGCCATGAGAAAGAACCTAGAACATATAATCAATGATATCAAGGTGGATAAAAGAAGGAAAAGACAGACATATGGTGTTTTGATTGTAAATCAGAAGAACACACCAATGTCAATTGTCCAAAGAATGCATTTTGTTATATATGTGAAGTTGTGGAGCATGTTGTTGATTGTTCAATTTCAAAAGCACTAGTCATCAAACATTGACGGTGCAAAAGGAGATTAAGGAAGAGAAGCCAAGCACTTCAACAAGCAGACTTCACTTCAACAAGCAGACAAGAAGCAACGAGTGGTAAACATAGGAACAACTGCTAAGGTAGAAGACAGCCACAACAAGGAAAATAATTGGGAGAGGACAAGGTCGCTTACAATATGATTTGAATTGAAGGCCATTCATTCAATGTTGAAGATGTCAAGAATGGGTACACTGCACATGCAACTGTAAAAATGGCCCAGTAGGAGGAAATGTCAAAAACAATGAGGGAATGAGGGAATGATGTAGACCAAGCAATCGCAAGGAGGTAAATTTTCCAAAGAAAGCAAATTCAAACAATGTCAATTTTATTAACATTGAGGAGCCTTCAAAAGACTAGCAAAAGGAGAAACACATGCTAGCAGTCACACAAGCACAAGCGAAGAAAGCAGAATAGTACCCAAATCCTGCCAAGGAGGAGAGATGGTAGGAAGCACGTCTCTAGATTGAAGAAGAAACAAGAAAGACCAATCAAGAGAGATTGTTGCAAGAAAAGAAGTTCAAGAAACCCATCACAAGTTAAGAGAAGATATCAACACGCACCAGTTGGTTGCACATGTGTTAAATACAAGCTTTGAAGTAAACATATCCAGTTTCCTATGTGCAATACTAGAGTTGTATGGGACAGTAGGAGAGATGGTACGGACAAGGAGAGTGGAAGAGCCACGTAGCCACGTACCAACAAGAAGCAACAAAAATAAGGAGGGAACAATACATTGATCCAACCGTCTTGATTATAGACGTTGGAAAGAAACCAGCATTGAACCATATTGAGTTAATGAATCATAAGTTGACGTAGGTGATCAGTGATGGGGACCATGTAAATGTCTTGCCTAAGAAGACATGGAGAGATTTGGGGGCACCATTTTTATGGTCTCCCAACTTTAGATTATATGGTGCAAACCAATATGGGATAGAAATGAAAGGAGTGTTGACTACACAAAAGGTGAAAATTGTTGATCAAGAGTTCATCATGGATTTTGTGGTAATTGCTATGCAGAAACCAGCCTATGATGCATTGTTGGGATCCGGAGGGCTACACGGCAAAAGTAAACCATAATTGGGAGAAGGATCGTTTGACATTCAAGAAGGGCAGCACAAGTATATGATTAACTTGAAGAATCAATCCGTTAGTGAGGAGTTGGCAACATCCAATAAGTTTAGGTGTTCATCATTGGAGGACAACGACGTGAACCAAATGAAGAAGGCGTACTAGAGTTGGAGGAGTGCACAGAAGATGAGAAGCACTTGGATAGTGGACTTCTCCATTGTCAAATGGAAGAATGTGAAGGAATGAGTTTGCTTGCAACCATTGGTTGTGCACAAAAAAGAATGTATGATGAAACACAGCAATTGCGTGAGCAAAGTGAGCAATTGAACAAAAGAATGGAAGAGTTAAAGAGACAATGTGCACAAGAGCTAAGGATGTGGTAGGATATCCAAGAAAGGGGTAGATCTACAGCAAGCAAAGTGCAATGGAGAGACATTCACGAAGTACCATTGCCAATCAAAGTAGAAGTTGGGAACTTGAGACGAGTCCAACGGTGTATCCTTGATGAGTTCAAGCAGTGATGAGAAAGACTAGAGTAGTGCTAGCTCATGCTTGGAACTCGGAAGAACAGTGAGGAGAGGAACACCTAGGAGACAGCAAGTTGCCCAAGCAATAGGTAATGTGGATGACCAAAAGCAAGCAACTCGGAACCGAAATTCCTAAGAGACAGGTAGGCGAACAAGTTGGAGAAGTCATGATCCACCAATGAATTTAAATGGTTCCTTGGGAAGTCAAACTAGTCTGCAAAGACTACCAGACAACCCAAGGCTTACATACAACTTAGGCAATTTAGGACGGTCGTTTGGGTTTGCCCAGCCAAGGAGGAGGTCCTCTTGCCTCTTTCCCAACCATCTGAAAGGAAGAAATTTCCCTCAAACTACCACTAGGCCATAAAACCAACAAGAAGGGACGTCTAGACCAACCCCTAGCCATGTGGAAAACACTCCTAGGCCCTACAACCAATAGAGTGGTTTTTTAGGACCACCCACAAGCTGTCTAGGAGGTAACTCAATGACGTATAGCTAGCATGGTAGGCCGTCAAGACCACCCTCTAGGCGTCGAGGAAATGGAAGACCCTACGCAGCCCTTAGACAATCTGAACTAACGTCCAGTCTGTCATTAGTCGTTGAAGGTCGTCCATGAGTAGGAAATGGAAGAATGAGTGTAGTTGAGCTCCGAAGACTGTCGCAAAGGAGACAGCGACAGAGAAGGCAGTCAGGAAGGGGTGCTGAGCAGTCAGGCCACCCAAGCCGCACAAGCAAAGCAACAGACCTCGATGGCAATTGGAGAGACAAGGGCGTATGATAGAAGGTTGTACAGCGCAACGTCGTACAGGATGACGTTATAAAACAACATGTTGTACAACACAAGGGCATATGGTAGAAGGCCATACAACACAACATATGACAGAGGTCATACAACAAAACATCATATGACAAGACATATAGCAAGAGGGCGTATGACATGAGGTTGTACCATGGAACATCGTACGATAGACATCATACAGCGCAAGGCCATACAACAAGAGATCGTACTACAGCAAGGCAATGCCATCAAGAAAGTCGTCGGGAGGAATCGAGGGAGGCATTAGCAAAGCAAACGTTCTATCTGGACATTTGGGATGCCATATGCATAAGATGGTATGAATTATAATTCATCCAAAAATAAACTCAAACTGGCAAAGAAAAGACAAAAATCACAACATACAGTTACATGCAAGGTGGTAAAGTGGTAGTTGGGAGGCAGTTACCATACAAACCATACGAATTGTCGCAGAATGAAGAGTTTCAGAGCTAAGAGTGAGAGTACAAATTGTCTAGAGAGTTGCAAACGTTGCCATACGTAAGAAAGGGATTGCATAGAAGTGTCAGATTTCAAGAAGGCGGTAGTACAGTATAAGGTCGTACGACAAGAGATTGCACAATGAAATACAGTATATCAAAACGTCGTACAATGGGTGGACGTACAACAAATTGTATCGCAGGGGGTTGAACCGGAGAAGGCCATACACAAGGAGGTCGTACACCAAGAGTTATCGAAGGTTGGTAAAATTCGAAGCCAAGGAGAGTGACTACAGGAGTGATGCAAAGAAATTCAAGGATTTTAGAGCGAACTAAACGGTTGGAACAACAAAGCAGGTTTCCACCTGAGGCTATGTTACGGGCAAAACCTCACACGTGGTAAAGGCTTCGAAGTTGGCTTTGGTAGAGGCCTAGTTGATCGCGTGTGAGAGAGAGAGAGAGAGATGACACGAGAATCCAGATCAAGGACAAGGACCAGCACCCCTAATGAAAGACAAGGTCACGGAAAAAAGACAAAAGCTTCACCCTAGGAGAAAAGCAAGGGGAGGAGATGATGCAAATCCCCTTGGAAGAAATAACATGGTAACACCAACAAAAGAATTTTATAGAACATGGTGGCTAGAAAATCCGGTAGATAACCCACTAAAAATCACATTCTAAAATGCCAGAGTGCAATTTATTATGCAAGTACCAAGCTTCGACAAAGACTTCTTCAAGCCGTACTTGTTGGAGATGCTACAAACATATGATGTTGATATGAATCAGGGCAAAGCAATGATTGGTAATAGGGAGGTTCGTGTGATATTTTCCCCAAGCAATTTCTGAAGAACTTTCAAATTGTTGAATTCCACCAAACCAATAAAGAAGGAATGGAGCATTATCAATGGAAGAAATTTGTGGATAAAGTTACCAATCTCAGTCTGTAAGAGGTGGCTAGATTGACGAAGCACAGGAGTCACGGATTGAAGATGCAACAATTGAAGTAAAATGAGTTGCAATGTACAATGAATGTGATCATATCTAGATTGTCTGATGATTAAAGAGCCTCGAAGATGCCCACTTGACTCATACCATACATCGAAAGAATCATGGCCGGAGAACCATATGATTGGGCCACTTTCTTCTCAAACTGTATTTAGAGTTTTCTAATGCGATATATAAGGAATTTTTCAATGGCTTTCCACGCCATTACTCTAATGTTGGATGTTGTGTCATAGGAGAAGCTTTGGTTCCCAAGACTGAACCCTCCTCGAACTACTCTGGAACTCACACCAACAATTTTCAAATGGATAAATGTGGTACCATTGATGAGGGTTACTACTCCAAAAAAAGGAAAAAGTGTCGCAAAGAAGAGAAAGGCGTAAGAAGCATCAAGTGATGAGAGGGATGCTGAAAGACGTAAGGAATCAGATGAAGCTGAGAAGCAAATTCCACATGCCAAGGAGTTAGTCTAAAAAGTGAAAAGGCAAAGAAGGTTGGAGCAAGAGTGGCAACAAATGGGAGCCCAACTACCGCAACAACCCTAGCAACAACAACAACAACAGCACTAGCAGCTAGAGAGTTGAGAACCCCCACAACACGAAGAAGATAGACGGTGGTAGTGTGTCGAAGTTGGGGGGTCAAAGTAAGACAAATAGAACCAGGAAGTCAGGCTATGCAAGGAGGCACTACAGGTACCAATGTGGGTACTAGAGGAGTGGCTTCAAGTAGGGTTGTCGTGGGTGGACAGAAGCCAAATTTGAAGGAGCTTGTTGCACAGACGTGCAGAGTGCTAAGAAGATAGCACAACAATCTAAAGGAAGAACTACGAAACAACACGTGCAAGAAACAAAAATAATTGTAGATGTTGATGAGGAAGTTCAGATTGTAGTTGACACGATGGGAGCATCATCACCAGTGAATGAAGCACCAGGAGGAGACTTTGTTGATGATGTTCCAGTGCAGGTGGGTAATGTTGACACCTAAGAGTTATGAAACAACACTGTGAAGACAATTTGCAGATGTTGTGGATCAATGTGGATCGCCTTTGTTGGATGAGGGACCACAGTAGAGATCACATCTACAACAATACAGGCCATGGCACCAATTTCATCTATATGTTGAAGGAGAGGAGAGATAAGGGGAAACAAGATGCATCAGAGTATAGTTGGTGGCACAAAGGCCAGAGTAGCCAACCGTCTAAGGAAGAACCTGAGAGGAGAAAGGAGATGGTGGAAGTAGCGAAGAAAACTATTGATGCAGATGAGAAGATTCAAGAGGGCAAGGCAGCCAAACAAAAGATCAACCTGATAGGTCATGATGGAGAAAATGTGGAGGAGACCAACATAGATAAGAAAATGGCAAAGGAGACGAGAGCATTTCATCATCAAAATGCCAAATTTAAGGAGACCACCAGTTCTTGGGGAAAATATCAATGAACAGGTTGACACATTCTTTGAGAAGGTGATTGGATTGTTTGATAGAGTTCACAATGAGTTCAGAGTCAAATGTGTTGGAGACTGGCAACTATGGAAATTGAGAATGAAAAATGAAATGAGCAAACTAGTGCATTACAATCGTGATGATGAGCGTATGAAAATGTTTGCAAAAATCTACTAAATGCAGCCATGGGAGCTAGGAGGTAGCAGTAGCAATCTTAATTCGATGTTGGGAATCAAGAATCTACTAGAAGGAACTCAAGTACCATATTGACATCCACCACAAGTACACGTATATGAAGGGAATCTAGTGCCCCATCTTGAACAAGAATCATGTGTCAAGTATGTGAAGCTTGCACCTGAGTTGGTAAAGTCATATGCCACAATGAACTTTTTGGCATATCTCATTCAGTGGTTAGCAATAGGATTGGAGAAGTTTCAACAAATGGTTTGTAACCAAAAGTTAAAGGAGGAAGAGTTGGCTAACCAAGTGCAAATAGTGGAAGAACAACTTTGGCAAGTGCAACAGGATGCCAAAGTAGAACTAGCTGAGTTGAGGAAAAAGATGGAGGCTATGAGGCAAGTATAAGAACAGCAGGATCAGTTGATCGGTTAGCTGAAGTCGATGTGTGCAATGAGGGAGCAAACTCTTGAGGCAAATATGCACGAAATTACTCACCGAGATCAATTAATTGTTGAACGTGATGAGGAACTGAAAATAATAGCGAGGAGAGAAGTTGAAGCAGCAGCAAAAAGGGAGGCAAAGTTGCAGGCTAGGGTGGCTGAATTCAAGTAGAAATTGAATCATTAAGGCTTCCAGTGGGCTCGTTACCAAGCCTATGCAAAGCAGTTTTAGGGAGAGACTAAAGCCTTGAAGTTGTAGATCCAAGAGCTTGGAGGAGTACCTATTCCTACACCTCAACCTCAAAAGAGCCAAAGTTCCCAAGAAAAGCAACAATCGTCAACAAGGACGTCAACCAATTTAGAAGGAAGGGCAGAGATGTAGGCACTAGTTTTGACATGCCACCTTAGCCGAAGAAATAGACAAGTCAATAACTGCACTGGAAGTCAAGTATGTGCATAATGTAATTTTGGTGTCAGGTTTTGACATCATAAGTTTTGATGTAATAATTTTGATATTCCAAAGTCTTGTAAATTTGAATAAAGTCATACATTGTAATGCATGTAATAATGACTTAAGTTGAGTTATGTGCAAATGTAGTCATGCAAGGGTAGTTATCACCCAGTTAGAGGTGAGGTGTCTAGGATGGTAGTTGTTTGTATTTACCATCCCCAAGGATAAATAGAACTCCTCATTCAATTGAATGAGTACGATCCTATGTACAAACACACATACAAGATAGTAGATACATTTGCAAAGACATTGCATTGAGGGAGATATTTTGCACAAGATTTGATACTTTGTATGTAAGAAGAGGGTCATACGCATTTCACCATACAGGCTATTGTTAATGCAAGATCTACTCATAATTATTCATCATTTGTTAGTCATTGTGTGTTCATTGTGTGTATCTTCAATAATGATTGCTGCAGTAGTTTAGGTTCGATATATTGATAAATATAACTCATTCAATTGAATAGGTATGGTACTGACTCACTGAGTATAGACACATATGAGAGAGTAGATACATTTGCACAGACATTGCATTGAGGGAGATATTCTACACAGGATCTAATATTGTGCATGTAAGAAGAATGTCGTACACATGTCACCGCACAGGCTATTGTTAATGCAAGATCTACTCATATTCATTCATCATTTGTTATTGTCATTGTGTGTATTGTCATTGATGATTGTTGCAGTAGTTTAGGTTCGATCTATTGGTTGTACTCTTTCAAGTTCTGTTACACAGGGTTGTACAGGCCATACAACAAAGTAGTTGCAATAAATTGTAGTAAAGTGAACATCGTACCGTGAGTTGTCTAATGTTGTACAGTGTATTGCCAAACGTCGTGCAGTGAGTTGTCTAATGTTGTACAGTGCATTGCCAAACGTCGTACAGCAAAGTTGTTGTGTTGTACAGTTGACACTATTGGTCATCCAGTGGAGAATTCAGGCCATGCAGTGAGACTTCTATTGTTTTGTTGTGTTGTTAGCAATCTAGAAAAGGGCAGGCCATCCTATTCATAGACTTGAGTCATATGGAGCTGAGATTAAAGCAGACAGGCTGTAAACCGTCATCGTTATAAATCTGATCATTAAATCTGTCAATTCAAATTGTTCCTCCAAGGGTAGAATACCACCACCGTGCTATGCATCATATGCTGCCCCTTGATCATTTTAATGGGTTTTGGCCCCTCTTACCACCTGGTACTGCAAAATCAGAATCAGATTCATACGTGCTAGTATACTCATTTTAAATCAAAGTTTTTACCCTTATAATGCTGTCTATTATGAACCTTTGTTGCTGGTCTTGACAGCATATCAACCACTTTATTCGTAGTTTGTTTTTTATACATGGTAACCAAATGAAACTGTTGTAAGAAGCCCATCCACCTATAGTGTCTTTGCTGCTAGCAAATTTTTTTGTGCTTGAACTTATTGCAATAGCTGGTGATCTGAATGGATGATTGTCTATACACCTATGAAATAATGCTTCCACTTCTTCAGTATTTGAACTTGGAGCAAACAAGTCCTTGTCATACATACAATAGCTCAAAACAGACTTAAGGAACATTTCTGAATGGTAGCACACTAGTATTCATTCTTGCTTCAAGAGTGCTGCCATGGCATACTTTTGTGCATCTATTTCCATCTCAAAAGGCTGTCCCAAGTTAGGGAATGCAAGAACTGGTATATGATTGACTTCATCATTCAAAGTCTCTATGCCTATTAGAGTTGTTCCCCCTAGTGGAATGGTAGTAGATGTGACAACATGAAAACTGACTGCAATCTTGTAAAAAACTGGTATGGACTTCCGCATTTGTTTGGCCACCCCAGCAAAGCTTATTATTTCATTTACATTTATAGGCCTTGGCCAACTGGTGATGCCTTTCACCTTGCTTGGGTCTCACAATTCAACTCCCATCCCAAAAATACTAGAGATATCTTGGCAAAATCACATTCCTTCAAGTTAAGAAAAGCTGGTTTATCTACAAGTTCTTCAAATATATGCTTTATATGTTCCAATTTTTCTTCCCAAGTGTTACTTAAAACGAAATATGATCACGATAAAAAATAACAAAAGAATCAACGAAGAGATGCAATCTTTCATTCATTATACCGTCATTTAAGCTGGTAGTGCATTGCATAATATCAAGAATGTAAGCAACTACTCCCGTATCATTGCTTTGTTGCCTTTTTAAATTTTGATTTGATTATGACCAGATTTTAGATCAAGCTTGTTAAGTACCTTGCTTATTATAGTTGTTCACTGAGATGATCTATCATAAAAATATACAAATTTGCATCTTGTTAGTGGCTCGACAATAGACACATCCTACATCTTTCACATTTTCTTTGCACAAAAAATATGGAAAAACTAGATGGTGAAGTGCTTGGCCTTCGCACACATTGCTCAAGAAACTGATTAAATTGTTTCTTCACTTCATTTGCTTCTGTGATTGATTGACCATACAAGCCAATGCTGGAAAGTAGGCATATCTTTGTGGGAGCTGAATCTTGTGCTCAAACATCTCTCTTGGGTGCAAACCCCTTTGGAGCTTGTAAAGCTTATTTGACTCCCACTAGTATGCTCTTTAGTTGTTGCTTTCGTTTCTTGGAAGAGCTCTCATGCTTTGAGTCCATCTCAAGTGAAGGTTTGTCTTCTAGCTTGTCTCAATGCATGAAGTGCACAAACTTCTTTCTAGCAATTGTCAACATCTTTGTTGCCCATGGCGTTTGAGACATGTGGTGGGGAGCAAGGAATTTCACACCATATATCAAGGTTTCCAATCCCATGGGTGAACTTTATTTTAATAAATGGTATGAGCTCAAGTGGTTAAAAGCATGAACTTTCAATTCAAAGACATAGGTTCAGATCTTGTTAGGCAATACATGAATGATTGCCAAAAACACCACTACATGGTTTGTTGAAATACCATGGTAACATGGTCATGACTCAATATAGGTGGGGCTCGTTTCAATCCCATATAACAAATTTAAAAAAAAAAATTGTCAAGACTTGACTTTCCATATTTGTGGGCATTTCTAAGAGGCATTTCCAAGTAAGGGCATTACCAACATCTCTTATCATTTTAAACCAAACAAAAATTCTAAAGTTGAGGTTTTTAGAGGTTTCATAGGTATTGCATAAGGCCCAATGGGACACACATGACCCAATTTAATAAATATTAAAAGGGGAACAAAATTAATGATAATTTGAAAATAATTATAGGTTGGGATCAATGAAGCCAAAGAATCTAGAACAAGGGATAAGATCTTTCTCAGCAAAGACGAATTGAAGTACATAAGGATTCACTCACTAGGTGAAGCGGGAAAAAGAAAAGAAAAAGGATCTAGTTTTTTAGCATTCTATTATTTGTCTTGAATCTTGCAAAAAAGAAAGAAAAGTACACGAGGGCAAACAAAAGGTTGGGACGTGGATCCTAAAAATCCTAGCTTAGATATTTTCATGGTTGCACCTAATCTTGAGGATGATGAAAGCCCTCGTCATATTTCCATGGATCTGTTGTTGACGCCATAGGAGTTGGGTCTTCTTTCAGTTTTCGTACTACTTTTAAATAATTCGAAGATTAAGAACTACATGTATGGTCTATCCTATATAGTTTAGTGTTGCATGACACACACAGCCTGATCCATTGTACATTATATAATATTTAATAATTAAATGTGTTTTGATCCATTTGTGATCTCTCTTGATTAAATTTTGTCGTTTCCACATCTCCAAGGGGTTTCAAGACTCACGTTTCCTAAGGCGTTTTTGTTTCAAAAACTTTACCGGTTTCTAAGATTTGGCAAAATATAGATAGATAGATAGACTTGTTACATGGGATTGAAACCAGCAGCCCCACCCAAATTACATCATGAGCATATAGCATGGTATTTCAACAACCACATACTTGTATTAGAAATTGCAATTGTGCAAATATCGCTTGGCAAGATTTAAACTTGGGTCTCCCACTGGGAGCCCACATTTTTTTTTCCACATGAGCTCATGATATTTGATTAAAAATATATATTTTATATATTAAAAGAAAAAAATATGATGTAAAAATATTTATGCACATGTAAGTTTTCTATATGATATTCTCATAAATTAAGATGAGGACTTCGATTATGTTTTAATTTAAAATTTAATTTTATAGTTTGTATGCTCTTCTTTCAATGTTTGTTGTAAGTACAACTCTAAACATACCCAAGCTCTATCACTATGTATTAGATATGGACCATATATGAACATGTATTCAACATAGGATACAATATGTAATGTCCCCATTTTTCATATTTTTACTATACATAGTTGTGGAGTGGAGTCTTGATGTGTTTTGGTGTGTTGAGAGTATTTTTGGTGAAATTTGGCAATTAAATAATAAAAAGGGGGAAATAAGGGTGTATGCCCCATTAGGAGAATAAATATCATTTTATTATTATTTTCTAAGGTATTATTAAGTGAAATCAAAAAGTGCCACCTCAATAAAGAATTAAAAGAATGTCTATATAAAGAGGAGTAGGGGGCTCATTTGAGGTATCTTGGATCATTTATCTCTTCTACATTGTTGTATTTGGCTTTGCAGCTAATACACTTTTCCCTTGTGGACAAAACCCTACAAGAGAATTCTCTCTTGCGGACGAAACCCTACAAGGGATAGCTTTGAGGACGAAAACCCTCTTGGCTAGAAACCTAGGACGAAAACCCTAGAGTTTCTTTGAGGTAAATCCAGCCAGGGTTTACAATTGGGTTTATTGAGACATTCTGCATCATTTAATGAAGATTTCTTGGGCAAGATTTCTTGGGCAGCATTCATATCAGATTTGGGGAGATCAGATTTGGGGTTTTGGGAACCCTTCTTTGTGTGGTATTTCAGATTTGGTGTGGCATTATAGTTTCAGATTTTTGCAGCAGAGTTTAGCAGTGTTGTGGCTGGGCATTTGTAAGTTGTTTTCAGATTATGATTTTGCAGTGATTGTGTTGTTTTATTCAGCATCCAGGGTTTATATTAATGTTTCAGGTGTGATCAATGTAATTGTGGTTCCATAAAAGATAATATAAAATATTGTGGTGTGTTTGTGACAATCTTAGGGTTTTATGGTGTATTTTTCTGGGTTATTTACAGATCTGATTTTTATTTGCATGGTTCAGAATTTTAGTAAGGAATATTACCATATCTACAGCAAGGGTTTGAAAATTCATTTTGGGATGATTTGAAATAAATTGCATAGTTAGGGTTTTTCCCTAATTTGGCACATTTCACAATATCTAGAAACGGTATACAAAAAGTATCATATCCATATCCATATCTGATACACGGATATGAGTATCCACATAAGAGGTATGTCTGATATAGTCAATCTAGTTTGTGATGACCAATAAGACCTTATTTCCTTTGTATGCTTTGATGATGTAACTCGTCATCTTTTGATGAACCTATACTTGTTAGCCCTTCTCATGTAGAGAGCCTGTCTTCCCCAAGTAGAAGTCTCGAAACTTACACCAGATATATCCAAAGGAACCACATGACATGTGATTTCATCAATATAATCAACTGAAAAACAGATTTGAATGTGCAGTGCTAGGTTACCTTTTCATTATCTTTTCTTTTGATCCACCCAATGATATGGATGTGGATGGGGATGACTTTCCAATTCCAATTTTTTGTACTTACTCTTGTGAAACCAGATTCTTTTGTAAATTTGGTCTACCAACATGTCAACCTTGATATCTTTGATTTGCATCTTCAAAAGAAATAAATTCTTCTTCTCTTTTTCCAATCCCTCTTCTTCAAAATTCATCTTTTGGACTTGTACAGAAGATTTATTCTCTTGCCTAGCAACTGATTTTTCTTCCTTGGGATTAGCTTCCTTCCCCCCCACCTTGTTGGATGTCCAAAGTCATTCGGGTACAAACAATGACAACTAATTGAGATGTGGGTTCTATTTCTTTGTCTTCTCCTTCTTGGACAGTCAAAACTTGCATTCTTTTTCTTTTTTGTTCTTTGGATGTAAAAACGGTTGGAGTTTCAAACATGACTCCTTGGTGTTGCCATATATGTTGCAATGCTCACAATGGTTTATGGGCTTTTTACAAGCTCGTACAATATGGACCAACTTCTTCTTGCCTCTGAAATAGCCTTTTCTCTTCTTTGTTGTTTGATGACGGCTGCCATATTTATTTTTGTTGTTATCTGAAATTATCAGCCCCTTGTATTTGCTTCCTTCCTCCTTCAAAGTGGCTAACTTTTATAGATGTCTCACTTAAATTATCGGCATCTAGTGGTAATACTTGCTTCCTCAGATTAAATTTAATTACCCCAAATGCTTAAAGAAGACAATCCCTGTCACTTGATCATCACCTTATTCTTGTAGCCATTTGGGCAGAATCTTTGCCTAAGGATTGCTTGAAATTTCTCCCAGATACAGATAGGAGGTCCTGTCCTTCCCTTTGCTTGATATACTCCACATGGTCATTAAACCATACTATCACATAGCCCACAATTCTTAGCTTGCTTCCTCCTTCAAAGTGGCTAACATTCATAGAAGCCTCAGCTAAATTCTTGGGATCTAGTGGTAATACTTGCTTTCTCAAATTATAATGTAATCACCCAAATGCTTATAGAAGACAATCCCTGCGACTCGATTCTCACCTTATGCTTGTAGCCAATTGGGTAGAATCTGTTAGGAAAAACTTCAAGATTCCACACTGCAAGAGGAAGCACGATAACAAAAATATAAAACATGGAAACAGTAACACAAGTGACACAGAGATTTTACGTGGAAACCTGCAATGTGCAGGGAAAACCACGGGGCAATGGCAACTTCTTGTTTTATTATTTCAGCAAAATTTACATCCACGTCCTTTGATGTTTTCAACAACTCTCTTATTACATTATGCAAGGGATCACATCCCTTTTATAGAGCAGACAGAAGACTCCAAAACTGTTTGTTTCATCTTCCAACGCAAGCCTCCAAAGATTGTTCGTTTCATCTTCCGCTCCCAAGACTTTTCATCTTCCGCGTATGTCTACCTAGACGTCTGCTTCTTTGGCGTCTTCTTGGCATGACGTCTGGCCTAGACGTCTGCCAGACCAAACGTCTGGCAGCCTAGACGTCTGCCAGTCCAGACATCTGGCAGCCTAGACGTCTGCCAGTCCAGACATCTGGCAGCCCAAACGTCTGGCCTAGACATCTGGCAGACCAGACGTCTAGTGGCCATACGGACTTCACACCTAACAGAATCTTTGCCAAAGGATTGTTTGAAATTTCTCCCAATAGGAGGTTTTTCCCTTTTTGCAAGAGACTCCACATGGTCATCAAACCATATTATCATATAGCCCACCACTCTTAGCTTAGCATATGCTATTTCTCTTCATTTTCATAGCCATAAGCTTCAAAGCACATTTCAAGTTACTTCAACCATCTCTCCAATTTTTAAATGTTCACTTGTTCTTCATATGGCTCCATATAATACTTATTCTTTGCTTTTTGAAGGATGGAAGCTTCTTGTTGGTCTCTCCTTTCAAATTTTTGGACCTTTGTAGATGTTTTGTTTTAGGGTATTTTTCCCTTTCTCCATTAGGGTCAAAGCCAAATCCTCTATGGTCAAGATGAGCTATCATGCATTTGCTCCGAAATTGACAAGTCTCGCTTCATGAGGCATGGTTTGTGGACTCCATGGCTTAAAAGTGACATTTTGACATCTTGAATTCAATTTCTGGCTGAAATTGCTCTGACTCCTCTTTTCCTCGGTCTCGTCTTGATATGCTTAGTGACATACAATATTCCTTGGTTTTCATAACTACAAGAGTGTGGCTTTGATACCAAAAGCGTTGGCCTGCTCAAGCCTTGGCTCAAAACAGACTTGCAAAATTATTCAAAACTGGTCTTTTCATCTTCTTATCCAGCATACATTCAAACATTTGCATAAATATGCATATAAACAATGCTAAAAAGGTCGATATGGAATCTGTCAAACAACTCACAGGAAAATAAATCATCTTACACACACCAGCACTGTGTTATTTATGTCATGTAGAACCGTTTGCAGAGAAACCTCACCACAGATAAAATAATTCTATTAATGTTCACAAATGACCAAAGTACGTAAATAAGACTCAACATGGATAATCCATTAAAACATAAATAATAGAATGATTCCTTTGCTCAGACTGCCATGTACATAGCATATACAGCAAGAGTGTAACCCAATATGTGTAGGACAACGTGAAGACTCCAACCCTTCCCTTTATGTTGTACTTCAACTCTTTAGCAATGTTCTTCAACCAGAATACTGCCATTTCAAACATTAGGCCATTCACACTCCCAAAACCCTTGAATTTATGCTTTGTTGGCTGGGCATTGGAACTGCTCACCCACTTGTTGCAACTCTTTGTCGGTAGCTTATGAGTTCTTTGTTAACATATAGTGGAGATCTGTGGTTTTTTCTGTGTTTTTTCTCGTCTTTTTTCTGTCTTTAATCTTGTGTTGAATTTGAAGATACAGTTAGATAATTGAATTACAGATATCAAAAGAAAGTTCAGGCTCTACGGACGTTGCCCATGTTAAAGACATCTTGGTCTATAACAAGAAGATCTTCCTCACCCATAATAGCTCCAAACCAAGATGAAGTTGTCCTTTGGACAAAATTCATTCAAGTACTTGGGATTCTTCATTGATGTGTATAGCCTTCATTTAGATTTAGATGAAATGAGATGAAATGAAGGCTCTTCGTGGCCACTTATATAAGAAGTTCATTCATAACTACTCACATATTGCCCACACTCTTCATTAGCTCACTCATCAAACAACTTTTAATTGAATTCCAACGGCTCAATAAGCATTTAGTCGTTTAAAAGTTGCTTTTTGTACTGCTCCTGTGCTTATTCTTTCCAACTTACAACAACCTTTGAGCTTAAGATCGATGCTTACCTACATGCAATAGATGCAGTTCTTAAGCAGTGAGGACATTAATGTTATTTGTTTGAATAACCCAGCTCACTTTTGCACTCTTGATGTTTTAATCATGATCCACATAAAGCAGTATGAGCGATGTCACTTGAAGGGAGGCTTTTGTTACACATCCTGAAAATCAAACTCCAAAATTTCAGCAGCCATTAGTAGATGACATTTTGCTGATGTTCAGACTCACAACTATAGCATGAAACAAAATATGACTTATGTGGTGCGCTAAAGGTGCATTGCTAACCCAAGCAATGGGACCCTCCAAGTCAGCTGTTGCAAAGAAATTTTTTCATCTAATGTAAATGTTGGGGACAACTTACACTAAAGCATGAAGAAAACGATGAGATTTATAGTGGTCTCCATCCTTGTAAATACCTCCATATGGTTAATTCCACCTTGTACACTTAGTCTAGTAAACTACAGTCTTAGTTTGTATGTAGAGTCCATCTCAGGTAGACTGGATTACATTCCCATGCACACATCCAGGTCACTAAGTGCATGTATGTTGGACTGATTTAGGCATCCATGCATGCCCAGTTCAAGGGCACTTTGCAACCATTCAACCTCATCTTTGTAAATCTATTTCTCTTACCAATGAAGTAGTTATCTTCTTTCTTTTGCATCTGTAATTATATTCTGCTGTTATCTCCCCCATCCTTGGGGATATCTCTATATTGTAAATTCCACCTTGTACACTGAACCGAGTAAACTAGAGTCTCAATTTGCATGTAGAGTTCATCTCAGTTAGACTGAATAATATAGCCATACACGATATTCAGGTCATGAACCACAAGTAAGTTGGATTGATTTAGGTGTCTATACACATCAAGTTCAAGGGCAGTTTGAAACCATTCAACCTCACTTTTGTAAATATATTTATCCCTTACAAATGGAGAGTCGTACATTATCAGTTATAGTGGCTATCTTCTTTCTTTTGCATCTGTTAAGTGTATTCTGCTGTCAATGTTTTCTAGAAAAGATATCAGTGATTTTTGGAAACACTAGTAGTAATTTTTGGAAACACTAGTATCTTATCAGCAAATTCCCCACAAATTTTGAAGAAACATTCAACAACATCTCATAGATGAAACAATACTTATTTCTAAGTTTTGAACAACCTTGTATTTTCCGAAAAATGTTTTTCTTTCCTCAAATTAAGACATTGAAAATGAAGTAATATCAAGCCGTCGATTATTTTGTAAAAGGCTTATGCATTTACAAAATAAGACAAATTATTGCTTTCTAGTGATCATATATACAATATTGTCAGAATCATGACACAAGATTTCCACAGTCAAACACATTAACAAAATACTTTTGAGGATTTCCCCAATAGAATTGAGGTAATAAAATTGAAACCATAGAAATAATGCATAAACAGAACTTTCAATATATATAGAGGAAATGAGCCAAAAAGCACTGGATATTTATTAGGCCCATTGTTACTCTGGCATTTGCCCAAAATATTATGCTCAAACATGCTTGCACCATCAAATAAAAATTACCTTTGCTTACACTCCGTCCAAGATTATTGCTTGTTCGTAATGGATCAACAACATTGAAATGCTTTGATACAAAGGACTGTCCTTGATTATCCTGTCCTCCTGGGTAAACTCCAAAATAAGTATGACAAAACTGAAGAAAGCCCTTGTCAAGAAGCAGCTCTCCTCCGTCCTTTCGAGGTGGTTCCGCTGGAGGGAATTTCCAAAGCAAGACTTGTTTACAAAGCATTTCATAAATAATGCAGAATAAAGATATACAAGAAATAGAGACGTGTTTGCATACAAAATCACAAAGAGAGAGAAAAACAATTCATCAAATACAAAATAACAAAAACAAAAATAAAAATTACTGAAATTTTCAAAACACCAAAAAAGCAACTACACAATTCCCTTAAATTTTTAGGTATTCTTCAGATGTACTTCCACGTAATGTCAAGATAAGAAATGGAAAAGTAAAAAAGAAAAAAGGTCATACCTGTCATATGTGGAAGTGACGAAAGAGGTATTGGACCCCAAAGACTAACACAGTAGTTATCCCAATCAAAATTACTGAAAAATGCCAAAAAACGATACAGGACCTGGACCATTTCATATCAATCAATGGGAATAAGTTTTAACAATTTCCAGCACTAAGCCACAAATTAACTGCCTCGCATTCTTACACAAATTCATTAAACATGAAGAGCTTGACGAGTAAGCACTACCTCCAGTGGCCCGCTAAAAGATTTATTAAACACGTGAAATATGTACAAGACCAAGGTCTCCAAAGCATATGTAGAAATAAGCCCATGATGGGCACCCAAGATGCGGCTTTCATAGTAGCACCAGGCCTTGACAAGGATTATACTACGTTTGAATAAATGATTTTGCCCTATCCGATCATCCACCTACAAGAATTTAAATCTTGTGTTAGTATTGTGGATTTCTCTTGTTAAGGCATTGCAGGTATAATTCAAGCTGACAAACATGTCCTTTTTTACTAGTGTAGTTGTCAACCCCTGCAGCGAATAGTAAACAATTATTTCTGCACCTTCTCTAGAAAGCAAAGAGTACACAGTCCACCAAGCTGATTAAAGGAAATGTCCACTACAATGTTCTCCACAAGACACTTGATTATCTTCACCTGCATTTTCCAGGAAAGGATTAGTACTAAAGCATCTATTATTTGACAATTTGCGTATTACATTATAACCTAATGGCTTACATCAAATTCAAAAAAGCTGTGATCAGAGCAGTAAACACAATAATAGTAAATGTAAGAAAACAACAATACAGGTAATGAAGAAGCCTTTTATCTAAAAATAGAAAATTCTAAAACATGTATAACAGACTCTTAAAAAGTTGCATCCAACGGTAAATGTAGTTTAATGCCTGAGTAGTGCTCATATTGAATGTCTGCCATTCATGCTGGCATTCATCCACATATTACAAAAGTTTTTTAAGGCACTATTACTCTGTAGCAGTGAATCCTTCAAAATAGTTTCTTATTATATCTTTTAAGGCTGAATCATAGTAAGTCAAGTAAGCCCGCTTCAGAGACAAACTATCAGCTGCTTGCTTATTAGCAAGTTTGTAGAAGTTGGCAACAGCCTCTACTAAGCAAAGAAGAAATGATGAGATTTGTTCCTTGAAATTATGTCCTTCTTGTAATCATCTCCTTATTCCTTATAATTATCTTCTTCTTGTAGTCAAGTGGCATGAGCTCAATCAGTTAAATTCCTCAACTTTCAAGGAGGACACCAAGGTTCAAATCTTGCCAAGAGATACATGCATAATTGTCAATCTGTTGTAATAACACTATATGGTCATGATGTAATACGAGTGGGACCCCTTTCAATCCCGTATAACTAATTAAAAATATTATCTTCTTTTTGTAATTATCTCAGTTACTATCTAGAGTCTTAGTTTGCATGTCCACTTCATCTCAGTCAGACTAATTGAGGTGTATATGCATGTCTAGTTCAAGGACAGTTTGCAACCCTTCAACCTCATCTTTGTAAATCTAAATTATACCTCACTAATGAAGAGTGTACATTATCAGTTTTAGTGGATATCTTCTCCCATTTGCTCTTCAGACTCTGCATGATACTGTTTGTATTCCAGCGTGTGCATGCTGCTGTTATTATTTTACTGTAGGGACATATCATATGCTGCCTTTTCTTGTATTCTATCTATATGCATTGTCTCTTGATGCACTATAATATGTAGGATCCAAAGAATTTCAAGTGTTGCAGGACTTTTACAAGATGCAGGTTCTTAGCTGCAAGCTCAGAAGTATATTTGCAGGGAATTAATGTTACACAAAGACAGTTATTGGCATTTTTAAGCTTTTACGGAAATTATATGTTACACATAATATGCTTCATTAAGTATAATGAATCAGGTAGTTCTTAATCAAGATGAAAGATAGTTAAAAACATCCATCTAAAAATGAAAGATAAAGAGATTCCAAAGACCAGACGAGAAACCAGGCAATTCCACTGTGTGCACTGAAATCAAAAAGTGAAACTAAAAAGATGGGGAGGAATAAAAGATTACAGATCATTAGAGATTTTTGCAGAGTTTTTCTAATAAATTTAATTTAATTTAAACAAATGTATATTTGATCCCTGTCACTTGGTTTCCAAGCCAAACACGAACAAAATATCAAAAACATTCATGTTCTACAAAATCACTTTGCACTGGCAAACTGAAGCTGTTATATGGCTTCCAAGTTTTAGCCCTAGGTCATCATTTATTTTTTCAAGCATTTTTCTAGACTTTGTCCCCAGAAGATCATATAGATTTGATTTCCATTAAAAATGCTAGGAAAATAGAATCAAATGAGTTAGGAACACATAATATCAAACATTATACTAGCCATACTGTGATACATAAACAAATCAATAATGTAACAATTTATACATAAATTGTTCAGGGTGATTAAGATGAGCTTTAATGTTTTAGCCGTACATCATCCTCTATTTATTCAAGCATCCTTCTAGACTTTGTCCCAAAGCTCGTATAAAAATATGAGAGTATATTGGGTAAATCCATCAACATTGAAAGAGTTGATGAAATGTTACATTAATTAATTCAAAACAAAAGCATTATGTATTCTGTGGAAGATTAGTCCTGTCATTATTAGTTCGAATTTATGGCTTAAAAGGAATAATAGAATTTTTAAAAATAAATCTCAAAATCATGCCCAAGTTTGGAACAGTGTGATTGCCTCTCTTGCAGAATGTTTACACACATGGTGCATGGGAAGTCTCAAGTGTGGAAAAAGAGGTGCTAGACTCTTGGTTACAAGATTTGAATATACATGGAAGGGTCATCTATGATAATGCATTTGCCTCAATTTCTGGTAAAATGGCAATATCCAAAAATTGGGTTTACCAAAATTAATGTTGATGGTGATTCAAAAAGAAATCCAGTAAAAGTTGGTGGAGGTGGTGATTTTTGAAATAGTGACGGCAAAATTCTCCTAACTCAGAATCATTTAGAACTTCAACTAACAACCATGCAAAGGCAAGGGATATTCTTATAGGGGTCAAAAATGCAAATGCTATCAACAAAAATGGATGTGAGGATTGGATAAAAATAACATTATTGTTGATGTTCATCAACTATAGTTGTAGGCAATCTGTTCGAAATGTGAGCATATCTATAGAGAAGGAAATCAAGTAGCAAATACTTTAACCAATTGCAGTGTTGATCCTGGTCTTTGTGAAATTCAAATTTTAGAAGGTAACTGGTCAAGTGAGGTTTTACCTCTTAATAAAAACAATATCAAAAAGTTGTCAGTGGAAACAAGCTGTTTGAGGAAGATGAAGAATATATTTGATAGAAAAGGAAATGAAGAATATTTTTGACAAAAAGACAAGCTGAATATGGTTTAATTGAACTGACAATAAATGTAATATTTTGTTATTTTGATGGGAGTGGCCCCTAATAGAAGACACACATTGCTTATTTAAAAAAAAAAGAATGAAAGAATGAGGAACTTCTATTAGCAAACACAATGATATCCATAATAGTAACCTGTTAACAAATCAAACGTATACAATGTAGAGATAAGTTCTGTAAGGTAATCAAGTTGGAGAGAAATCTTTAAAGACCTGTGGAAGACGCAAAATGGCAACTTTAGACATATTGATACGTGAGAAATTGGAGCAACTAAAGAGAACACAGTTGGATCACTAGTTAAAGTATCTTGACCTATTGATGTAATAAAGTAATGCAGTTATACAGTATTGAGCACATATAGGATGTTTGTTTATTATGTTTCAGACTTGGACAATGCCAAAGATCCATTACAGAAGAACTAAACTAGAAATATTCAAACAGACAAAGTTCCTACTAAGAAGATAAGCTCTTCATGCTGGATAATTAGCTCTTTGATTCGGTTTCTATCAATTGAGTATAAGATGCAAGGATACAATTATAAGAAAGGGCAACCCTATTTATAGAAAGATATGAAGAGAATGCAACCTTAACAACTATTAATGCATTGCTTCACATAGTGGAACTTCTACAACATAATGCATTACATTTCCCTAGTTACCTGGAGACACAACTTTACCAATTATTCACCGATGAGCTACATTTTAGATGTGTCTAGGTAAATAACAAGCTTATTGCTTTAGCTCATTCCATAAGATCATAGTTCTAAAACTTGGAAGGTACTCAGTGGACTTGCAAGTAATAGAAAATTCAAGCCTGGTTTATGATTTGCATCCAACTTGTCAAGCCAAGTCTTCAAAGAGTACTAGGAAAAAATTGGTAAAACTCGACTGAAACTTGGAACCTTGAACCCAAGAGAGTCTGAACCTTTATGCATGTCTAACTTGCAACATGCTGATTTTATATGATCATATGATATCACATTGTACTCTTTTTAATCAGAATCTAAGAAAAAAATGAACTCCACCATTCTCTGAATTCTATTTTTATGGTTTCTAGAATTATTTTACATGCTATTTAATTAAGTTCATTTGATGAATTTATTTTTCCGGCTGAGTCCAAGTTTTTTTCTGGTTTCTAGAATTATTTTACATGCTATTTTATTAAGTTCATTTGATGAATTTAATATTCGGCCGAATCCAAGTCTGAGTCAAAATTTTGGGCTGCCAAATTTTGTCCAAGTTTTTGGACCATGCATAAGATAACAAAATAGCTGGGTCTAGGTAAATAGTAATTCCCTTTCCACTGTCCCATGAGGGGTACCATAGTGGTATGGCTTTGGGTTTTCATCCAAGATACCCAAGTTCAAACCCCGATATGAGGGGACCGAGGCCCCTCCCAAAAACCCGTGTTTTTAACTCAAAATTTTGTCAATGGTGCCTTGATTCAATGGTTGGGCATATGAATGATGTAGCCTACACTAAGGTTCAAATTTCGATGGCACCAAATAGGCTAATATAGTTTAATGTGACAAAGTTGATGTAAAAGGTAAAGGGCAACCCTTTCAAAACCCTACTTTTAAAAAAATTATATTAAAAACAATTCCCTTCCCACTAGGAAGCATTCTCTTGAAAGCAAGAGTACCCCAACACTAGAGCACACAAAGACAACGACAACATCCGGCCAAAATGCCTTGATATGCAGCTAAACCATTCAGTATAATAACATATACACAAATGATTCTCCACGTGACACTTGTGATATTCCAAAAACTTTGTCATTTGGCCTGCTAATTTGTCTCCCAAACAGTTTGTATCTCCAAAGAGATGAGATTTTGTGTGCACATTGTGTTCACATGTCTATAGATAGCTATAAAATAGTGTTTGAATAATACTATCGGAACTTGGAGGAGTTCAGCAAGTACTCGCAAGTCTGTGCGTTGATTGGCCACCAACAAGCCAAAGTGGCTTGATTCACCAAGACTCACCTAACCCATGAGTCCCTTCTTGGTTTGCAAGTCCGGATAGCAAGACTCACAAATCATGTCTAGATAGATAACCTATGACACAAAATTTAGAAAGAAGAATTAAAAATTGAAAGTAATTTTAAAAAGGTCATAAAAAGTTCAAAAACAGAATATTTGAAAAAAAAATGCCTAAAGTAAGCCACAAATCATTGTCAAGTTTTGCCCCAAGTCCAACTCTAAGTCCAAAAATGCATGTGGAGTCCAAAGTCTGGATCAATAAACAGGCCTGTGGAATTCTAATTTGGGACAAAAAAGGGCCTGCCAAGTCCGAGATGAGTCAGAGTCCTGTGGTTTGAACCATGAAGAGTCTAAGAGATAAGCGACGGCAGCAAAACTCCACCCTGATGCACAATTATTTACACAAATGTGAGCAAGCCTTACACCAAACCATAGTCCCTGTCATCCTTGTTATACCCACATTGTTCACAAAATATGTACACGTGAAGAGGCTTTCCCCCACTCTTGTGACAACGAGACATTAGCATTTCTTTCATCACGAATACATAATTTAAAATCACCTACAAAACATTCCCCTGAATAAATGCAAGGGATAGCATGAAATAACTATTTTTGTAGATATATGGAAGGTCTAGAAGTTGTTGTGAGAATGACTCAGATTCCTAAGTAGCCTCCCCTTTAGAAACCCTACCAGTTGATATGATAACAAAGAAGATGTTTGTTTCTTAATGTTCTAAGGCAAAGTTCCCTTCCTTATTCGTTTGGAGGAGTTGAATCTGTGCCATTTCCTGGTTGTAGACTTTTCTTCAAAGAAGAAACATTAAAGGCATTGTAGGGTTCGCTTCTTTGGAAATGCTTACTACATAAGCAAATTCAACTCCTCCAAACCCTACAATTTTTGTACATCTGATAAGGGCCCTAGAATTTAGGTTAAAGCTTGTCACAGTCTTTCCATTCCCAAATACTCCACTTGTTAGGTTGAAGCCACACAAACACCATATCTCCTGTCTAAAGCACCATTCCAAGTGGGTATTGATCTACCTACAATTTCATATTATTATTGAGAAGTGTGAGTTTGTCCTTCAATACGAGAAAAACTTACGTTTGTAGCACGGTGGTGAGTATTCCAACACTTGGAGGAACAATTTGATATGACAGATTCAATAGTCAACTGAGAATGCAATCAGTTACATCTCCTATGCGTACGGAAATGACTTGACAATCTCACTTGAACAGCAAGTGACTTGACACTCCACTTGTATGGCAACTTGGCAAGTGACTTATACGGCAGTCACTTGTATAGCACTCACCTGAATGTCAGTCTCTTGAACGCCAGTGACTCCACTTGTATGGCAACCTTCGTCAGCACTCCTTGTACAGCAATTCTGGACTGCAACTCAGATCCAACCTGCACACAGAACTTGGAAAGACAACCTACAATTCTACTTGCTACAGCAATGACATCACACAGAATGTATACACAGACACACAGATGAAGGATGAATAGTATTGCATTTACTCCTGCCTGTATGGCACTTGCATTACATACACAGTACAATGCCTGTACAGAATATCTCCTTCCTTGCCAACGACACCAACCACACACTTCGGCCTTTGACACAATTACTCCAATGAATGAGGGAAGGGTCTTATTTATACAACTAAAAAGTAGTTGCAACCTCCAACTACCCAACACCTCATCATTTTCTTAAATTACATTTGACATGCATTTGACTTACATTTACATTTCATTTGATGACTCGCTTTATGACTTGTCCATACATAACTAATACTTCACTAAACATTACACATTATCACATATAATATTACATCACAACTTGCGCATTTTGTCAAACACTTTGTGTACGAACTACAAATAACACAAAATGACAAAACGTGTTCACTAATTATGCAGATATGATAATTTGGCTGCCTACAACGGTTTTGGAGCATGTTGGCTGCTGCAGGAACTCAGAAATTATGAAGAATACAGTTCTTAAGAGAGCCCAGCTTATAACCATACAAGGCTTTGAATGGTGTAATTTAAATAAGAGAATGTAAAATGATATGATAGAAGTGCTCAAGCCACTTCAACCACTTCCATTGCTTATCAGGAAAGTAAATCCACAATGCTCTTCCAAGAATTTTTTACCCACCTTTTTGTCCATCAACGTAAGGGTTGTATGTTGTGCTTCTATTAAAGGTTATGCATGCCAGAATAAATGATTCCTGCTAAAAGTGGTTGAATAATTTAGAATTAATCAAAGATGATTTAATGGTGAAACCACGCGACTTGTAGACATGAACGAAAAACATATATGCACTCTATTCTATGTCAAATTTATATTATGGGGCATGAAATAAGCATGTTTTGCCAGCCTATACTCCACTACAAACATGCATTCTTCAATGCAGATACTCCAGAATTAAATACCATACAAATGATCTCCAACTTCTGATGACAAATACCATGAGATTGCAGAAGACTTGAACAGGCAATATGTATTGATTTGTGGCAATAGCAGGTACCAGACTAGGCTGCAAGTGTGTCAATACAATCCCTCATTGTGAAGCAGACGTAGAAGATAGCAGAAATATTCTTCTAGAAGTCCTCTGCAATATGTACTGATTTGTGGCACTAGCATGTACCAGCCCAGGCTGCAAATGAGTCAGTAACATCCCTCGTCGTGAAGCAGAAAGAGAAGATAGCAGAAATATTCTTCTAGACCTTCTAGAAGCCAACACGTCCTGCTTTAGACAAAGTGTAGCTCTCTAGAAATGCAGTCTTAATAAGAGAATTTTCTTCAAAACAAGATGTGGTCTATACAGAAAATGGCATTGTTGCAAAAAAATCAAAGGCTGGCTTTCTCAAGTCTATTATATACTGACAAAATTGGAGGGTGACTGAATTGGAATTGTAGTCATGCAAGAGATCTAAAACATAAGTTTGGGTGATATGCAAAGCTATCAAGTAAATGAAGAATTTTATTATGGCAAAAGGGAGCAATGATAATGCCCATGGACCTTAAAGCAAGGGGTTTGAGTGAATAATTTCCACATCATAGACCAAGGTTCGAATACCATGGGTCAACTTTAACATTTTTCCCATTGAGTTTAGAGCAACTGATCGGAAATGAAGAGTTTCACATCTTAAACCAAGGTTCAAATATTATGGGTGAACCTCCACGTTTAATTAAATGGCATTAGCTCAACCGGTTAGACTCCTCGACTTTCAAGGAGGAGACCCAGGTTCAAAACTTGCCAAGCAATACATGCATAATAGCCAACTTCTTGTGATACTACTATGTGGTTGAGATGTAATATGGGTGGGGCCATTTCAATCCCATATAACCGATTAAGGAAAAAAGGTAGCAATGATAACGATATTTTCCTCACTTTTTTGGAATAAAATCTCAAGATCGTAGGACTACATATTGCTAATCCGCATTGTTTGTTATTCAGGGTGAGTATCATGAGTAAAGAAGTTCTCACACTTAAGATAT
Organism: Wollemia nobilis; assembly: GCA_028583015.1. Classification (NCBI taxonomy): domain Eukaryota; kingdom Viridiplantae; phylum Streptophyta; class Pinopsida; order Araucariales; family Araucariaceae; genus Wollemia; species Wollemia nobilis. Next base: position 7,221,003 of record JAQPPZ010001808.1, read on the forward strand.
TTAGTCTTAATAAAAAGATACGACATGGAACAAAAACTGACACCCCTACCAATTGCATCTAAGATAGCCTAAACCATCTCTATCATTCAACTTCCTGCTTTTAAATGCTAAGGCCTCACTACTTGGGACATAACTGCAATCATTCCAAATTTGGAAGCATCACACTTGATGATCAAAAGATTTTGAAAAACCATGGACAGCTACAAGAGGACCAGAGGAAACTGCTGCTTTAAGCTTTTCAAGGGGCTTTTCAGTAGAACGGAACACTGAAAAACCTCTGTGTTGGCGAGATTTATCAAGTTAGGAAAATCAACAATAGATTCCTGCTAGCTTGGGAAATCCACAAAGTTTCTTAAGGGCAGTTGGAATAGGCTACTCACAAATAGCTATGACTTTCACTGTGCCAATTTAGAACCCTCAATAGACATGATATGACCATTGTACAAGAAAAAGGCCTGTGCAAATTCATATGTTGATTCCTAGCATAGTTTTTGTGTTCAAGATAGAGAGGATAATCTCAAGTTAACCAAATGCTCTGTGAATGTCTTCCTATCAATGACAATATCATCAAAACAAAAAACAAATTATATCAATGTAACTGCAAAAGGTGTCAACCTTCTAATGGGCCAAAGGCCATAAAACAGAGAACGATCTCTGACTAGTACTAAGAATGCAAACTCCCAACAATACTTCAATCAATTTCTCAAGTTTGATTTTTTTTAATTTTGGGCATATTACAAGGGACAGACAACACTAAGATCACAAGTGAGAGCCAATAATATGCTTCTTTCCTCAATTTAGAGATAAGCATTGGGCAAACCCTGAAATACTGCTTAAATTCAAACAGTCTCTATGTTAAACAAAATGAGGGTAGAGGATAGCTTTCAATCAGCAAAAACAGATTATGAAACCAGAGTGACCCTTCAGTAGAAGTTTAGTCATATGCTTGTAATCAGTAGTTAAACTATCTGAAGAGCAAGACTCCACCTAATAATATTCTCTTGGCCATTTTGCTCAAAGGATATGTAAGTGTCTCTTTAATTTGTGGCACATCAACCTAAGACATTCAATCATTGGATCCCTAAAACACCTCAACATCCCTAATCAGTTAGTGGTATATGAACCCAAAGCATTCAACAATTGGATTTCTTAAACAGCCTCAATATTCCAATCAGTCACACAAATATCATCCTGGTGCATGAAGACTCTTATCTTCAGGCTAACCATACAGCTAGGAAATTGACATAACTAGAAACCTAAAGACTCAAGGTTATGTTCTTGAAGATACTAGGCTACGCAGATCCTATCATCCCCAAATTGATCATAAGTAGGCAAAAGGAAATTTAAGAAGGATGACCCGAGATTCATATGTAGGCCAAAGGAAGGGCAGAAGACAACCAAAAGGCCAATCCAATGCTGATGGGCTATGATTAATAAGGGGGAAGACAAGAATGGGATCATGATGGAGACATGGTCCAATGTATGCAAATGATTTGCAATGAAATAAATATAATCTAATGCAATTAACAAAAAAATGAAATGAAACAAAACTTTTTTACTTTTCCTTTTTATGTTTCTTGAAAAACAAAAAGGGTTTAGTTGCTCTTTATTTCATTTCAAGCAACGTAAGGACTCACGTCCTAATCTTCTTTGCCTACAAGCTGCACAAACATTGGAAACATCACACAAAAGGAGATGGATGCATAACAGTATTAAGGCAAAAAAAGGCAACCAAACTAGGGGAATCAATATAAGGCACAAACTCAAGATTGATGACCACAATATGTAAGCAACCAATCAACAACTGTTTTGAGCCTTATAATCTATCAGGTATAGTAGAGACACACAGAAAGGCCTAAAAGGGACAGAATGCAAATGAGAGCATAAGTTACCAACCAATGGCACAAATCAAGGATTGTCATTTGATTGATTGAAACCAAACATAGCTATATTGAATCTGAACTAACCATTTAAAGCAAATAGCTGATCCATTTTAAAACATCAAAATTTGAGAAAAATTCCAAATAATAAGGCAAATTCAAAAATTAGACATCTAAATCAAAAGCATAACCAAGGATGCAGATGTGGATCGTCAAATCTTATATGTGAGACAAGTATAGTCCTGAGGTTTCTCAACAGACGAATGTCCCTTTTAGGATCAGCACTGGAGAAGCAAGACACAAAAGTAACCACAGCAGACCTCCTAAACCACAGAACTGACTAGAACCAGCTAGGTTTCAGTAAGAAGCAATGGGCAAAGGCTCAGCCTAAGTAAACTAATGGGTGAATAGTGGGCTGAGTTGCAGGATGACACCTATATAAGGCAAAGCGGTGCAGATGCAATGCCATTAGCAGAGTGGGAGTAAATAACGGAACTCAGATCTCAGAACAAGGTTACTATGACACTTTCTTCTCGCCTCAACTGCTAAGCCACAACTCTTCACACATCCCTAAACCAGTCTCTTGACCTTTGGCTCCCCTATGAATGGAAGATAGCAGAGAAGGTGGTTGAGGGCAGGATAAGTGCCACAGTCACAACAGACAAGGTGGCCTCACTTAAACCTAGAATCCTCTATTTTTTCAAATACATCCACCAACACTCAAAGCAATCCTGCCAGTGCGAGAAAGATCCTGCTAATGGTGGGATTAGGGCAATCTGCAAGATGGTTGCATAACAATATTTTCAAAAGGAGAGTTAAAAAAGGCGAAAATCATGATTTTCACTGATTTTTCCTGATTAATTGCCAATCCGATATTTTCCAGGACTTGCCAATAAATTTTGGATCACAATTTTTTCAACTTTACAAAAAAGTTAAAAAAAAACCTTGAGACTATCCAACTTCAGTGTTAAGACAACACCACCGGAACTATAGGTAGGTCAGAGGGCTAAATCAGACTAACTGGAGCAAAGTTGACTACACTAGCACAAGCTGGAGCAATCTAAGTACGGGTAAGGAAAAGATCCTAATGAAACCCCATGAGACCTTATTAAGACCATGTAAGACCTTCATAAGATCCTAATAAAGACAAAGCTGCTCTAAGTATGAAATTAACATGGAGTAGAGCTAATCATTAGACAAAATATTTAACACTGTGGGATGTCAACTTGAGTATATAGACTAACATTTGGACACAATCCTTCACATTGAAGGTGCCTGCACAGGAAGCCGATGGGGAACACTCAATAATGTCTCGATGAAAGCACAAACATTTGGCGTGATTGTAAATCACAATGCCAAAGCTATTGCCACAATTGACCATAAACAAGACAATGCACTTCACAATTAATAGGAAAAATTTAAATGTGTGACATGACCTTAAGATCGCCCTTAGACAGCTGTGCATATGTTCTTAACACTTACATGTTGAGACAAACTACCATATTTAACAAGGATAGGACCTGTTGTCCTTTCTCTGGAATGCAGGGACAAGGAAGTACCTAATTTCCAAGTGTCTTATATATTATGACATCAGAGGAAGATTTTAGTGTTTGTAATGAGAACTCAGGAGGGTCCCTCATTACTTTTCTTTACTATCTAGACCAACTGTGACTGTCAATATATGTTCAAAAAACAATTACTTTTGAACATTGGACTCCATAAGGGGATTCCAAGATCACAGGATCAATTACATATTTATTTCATCCTATTTCAGTGCAAGTTTGGTTACTGCAGTTAGTAGAACACACCAACTGGTTTGTAGAATAATTTTCCCCTTTAGAATCTAGCACACCTCAAACTCATTACTCTCACACCTGGCATAGAGAATAAACTACCCTCCCAGCATGCTCTCTATTATTGAATGATAATCATTCATGCTTTGTTGAGAGAGGCATCAAATGACCCTACAAATGTTTGTCCTTCCTCCTACAAATGTTGAATTGACCCTTCTTATATCAGGCCATTCCCTTGATAACACAATCAGACTCTATGTTTGTCCTTCCATGGTGACTGACAAGTATGTGGACCCTTTTTTCTTTTGACTTTGATCCAAACTTGAGTCATGTCCTCCATCAACCCTCTTCTCTTGGCTCTGTTCTGAATCCTTTGAAGAAGGGGGGGGGCCTTCTTTTGACAAAATCATTCTTACACGCCTTCTAGTACTATAGATTTTGACTTGTCTAGGGTTTGCCCATTTTACCTTAATGTTGTTCTCTTGGTTTTATTGCTTCTATTGCTTTCTAGTCTATTGCTTGTATTGCTTTCTAGATTAACCTTAAAACACGTTAATTTTTGGTTGTTGTTGTTCCTTTTTGGCACTTCTAGTTATCACTTGTAACTTGTACTTTTTGAGTCCGGTTGGCCTACATTGGTCATTCATGAACAACGAAATAATTTTATTTTTCATTCCTTCTTTCTTCATTGTGATGCACTATGCCTCTCCTATTTTAATCAAATTCTCATATAGTTCTTTGTCATCGGCAACATTTGCTCACCATATGCAGGCCTATCTATTATGTGCCAAACTATACCATAGTCTTTACATCCCTTGCTACTCTGATGTAACTTTACTTTTAACTTCTCCTCTTTCTTGCCCTTAAGCTTATGCTACGACCTTCAGTCTCACTTCTAATAATCCTATAGCATATGTCATTGCACCAAAACAAAAAAAAATAATCAGATTTCAATGTAAATTAAAAAAAATAGTGGATTCATATCAAGTGGCATTAGCTCAGCCGGTTAGATTCCTCAACATTTCAAGGAGGAAACCCAGGTTTGAATCTTGCCAAACGATACATGGATAACATCCAAGCTTTGTTGTAATACCACTATGTGGTGATGATGTAGTACAGGCAGGGCCGTTTCAATCCCATATAACCCATTTAAAAAAAAATATATATATATATATATATATATAGTGGATTCACGCAAAGTTGAAAACCAACATTATATGATTATAAATTTTTGATCTGTCCTAAAACTTGGCATATTAAGATTTCTAAGACGGGACAGCTTCAAACATAGGTGTTTTAGAAATCTCTGAAGCAGGAAATATCTGCATACTGTGCATACACATTTCCATGAGTACGAGCATATATATATATGCAAAGACGCATGCATACATGCAAATTATATTAACCAGAAGCACAATTATACTGTTCCAAAGACACTAAATAGTAATCAATCTGAAAAATATACTTACATATTAGACTAAACAATAAGCAAACATTATGTGTAAAAATAGTTAGAAAATAAAACTTACTAAATATCGGCAACTCAAAGACTTTCACCTAAATTTGTGTTTATTTTTTTTTTTAATCTTGAGGTTTGTCTTCAAAGGTTAACAAGAGTGCCACATAGGTTACAAACTTATACATGACTGTTGGTCATTCAATTCAAAAACCCTCTTTCTTAGCTCAAAATGGTAAACGACACTTTTAGAGTAGTCAGAAAAAGGGATTGACAAATACAAGAGCTTTCTTGTGAGTTTCCAAGCCAATCAAGTTTCATAAATATTTTGTGAGACAAAAGTGGTTGAAGTGGTGACTCCCGTAAAATAGGACCATAATATTGGAATGTCATGGCGTAGTGGACAGAAGAATAATATAATGCTAAAGGGAAGAGATGTATACATACTTCAGCCTGTATATACTGAACTTCCTTAACATGGAACTCTGCATGCTCGCTTTTTTCTTCACTTTGAAGCACATCACGTACTTTATTGGCCCATGTATCCTTTAAAGCTTGATGATTACTGAATGCAGTCAGATCAATGTCCCCATCAGGCAAATAAGTTTTAAGTGGAACAGAACCAAAGGTAAAAACCTGAAAGTTACAGAAGATCAAAGTTAGAAATAGTACTGCTTAAAAGGTAGTATGCACTTTGCCACAGACAAAACAAAGAGTTAACTTTGATAAGAAGATGGCAGACACAAACTACAAAGTCTCTGCAGTCATTGTAGAACTTTACTATTTAGTTTATATGTCCACTTTAAAGCCCAAACGAAGCTATTTCAAAGTTCAATATGCTCACCAATCATGAACATGGCACATCTAACCAGACTGAGGTGACATCATAAGTACATTTAAAAGTGGTTCTCAGATCTCAGTAAAAAAGGTACCCAAATATTCCCTTCATGAAAGTTCATTTAGGTTTCAACTTTTTGGTCAGCAGGGTGCAGATATAGTTTGAGAGTCACAATATTAACAAGGAAGCCAGTCAAAATACACAATTGGTGAAAATACTGGATGTATCCAAAGTCTAAGTTTCCTTTTCCTTATTATCCATTGAATTTGTTCAAGAATGTTCATGATTTACAGTTGAACAGCAATTTATCAACTATAATAAACATAGGAGTAAATAACAATATTACTGAAATGATTTAAAATCAGTGTGTATCTTATACAAATCCTTGATATTTAATGCAATAAAGTTATATTAATGTCTGCGAATGAGCAAAAGAGGCAAACACAACACACAAAAAGAGGGTGTTACAGTCTATGTTCTGGGGTTGAAAAAATCCTAAAAGCATAAAAATAAAGACTGTTGGAAATTGTGATACTGAATGAAACAAAAACAGAACAGAACAAGGATAAGACAAAAATAAGAACATGATAGAATTGAAATTCAAGTGAAAATTTAAAAAGGGAAAAAGAAATATTCTCGCCCAAATTTGGAGAGAATGTGAAACGCCAAGAGACAATTGAGACAACCAAGAGACATCCTATGTTGGGTGTTGGTGTGTGTGTATATATATAAGTATAGGGCATTGTATTGAAGTACTATGTACAAATTTGGAGATTGGTGAAGTGTTTATCGAAGGGTTTTTGTGCAATTTCATTTTTTGTTCATTTTCTTCTTTCTATGCTATGTTAATCTCTATTTTAGAGTATCACCACATCTCACATACTAGCATGGAGATTGAAGACTAGAGAAGTGGAGAATTTGAGGATTTGATTCCCTATAACCAAAGAATTCAGAATTCAATTTTGTGGAGGAAAACTAGATACATTATGGTTGTAGGCTTGTAGCTATCATGGCTCATGATAATGCTTCAATGCCCATCCCAGAATTTAAAGGAGAAATTTATGATTATTGGTGCATAAAGCTGAGAACTTTGTTGATTGTCAAGGAAATGTGGAGTGATGTGGATAATGGATACGAAGAACCTGCAGACTGGAGTATTTTATCAGCCATAAAAAAAAAATATGGAGTCACGAAGAAAAGATACCTTAGCTTTGTGTCACATACAAGGAGCTCTTGACACATGCATTTTCCCAAAAAACCTGTGTTGTCAAGACTGCCAAAGGAGCTTGGGACACGTTGAAGACAGTGTATCAAGGGTCTGCTCAAGTGAAATTAGTGAAGTTACAGACACTTAAGAGAGAATAGGAAAATCTGAGAATGAGGAACAATGAGAATGTGGAAGATTGTTGTTTAAGGATGCATTACATTATGCACAAAATGGGTATCTATAGTGAAGAAACAGCACAAGGAGATGTTGTCAAAAAGGTGCTATGAACATTAACACCAAAGTTGAACAGTTGTGCAATGATTATTGAAGAAAGTGATGATTTGAAGAAGTTGGAGTTTGATGAATTGGTGGTATAACTTATGTCCTATCAGGGAAAAAAATAGTGAAGAAGAAACTTTGGAGCAACCTTATGCTTCCAAGGCAAGAGTATCAAACAACGATGGGGCTCGCTCAAGCTCCGATTCCCAAGATCAAAGAGAGGAGCACCAAAATCAATATTCCACAAGAGGAAGAGGCCATGGTAGAAGAGGAGGCTATAGAGGAAGAGGTAGAGGCAGAATTGTGAATAAGAGGAATGTTCAAAACCATTATTGCAACAGGTATGGCCACCATGAAAGAGAATGTAGAATAAAGGCAAGCAATGAAGGAGAAAAAAAGGCAAATTTTTCACATGAAGAAGGTTAAACCTTAAAAATTATGTTCTTGTCATGTAATGTCGCAGAAGTTTCACCTAAAGAGTCTTGGTACTTAAATTCAGGTTGTTCAAATCATATGACCGGTAATAAGGAGTTCTTTGGGGATTTGGATGACTCATACAAGAGCAAAGTAAAATTTGAAGACAACAAAGCAATGGAGGTTGAAAGAAACAGAATCTTACAAATTGACATAAAAGATGCAAGAAAAATATCCAAAATACTTACTTCATATCAGCCTTTAAGCACAATTTGTTTAGTGTGGGGCAGCTTGTAGAGGTAAGGAGTGCAATGGGAACCAAGCAGTGATTGTTGTACTTATGACAAAGAACAGAATGTTTCCTTTGAAGCTTGGACAATAAGAGAGCAATTTGTGTCATACAGCCATTCAGGTTAACAGCTGGTTATGGCACCAAACATATAGTCAGCTGAATTTTCAAAGTTTGTATTTGTTGAATGCTAAAGGAATGGTCCATGGACTGCCTTGTATAGAAGCGAGAAGTGAAGTGTGTGAAGGTTTCACAATAGGAAAACATCGTAGAGAGAGCTTTCCAAAGGGAAGAGCATAGACAGCATCATATCCATTGCAGCTGATTCATTCAGATATTTGTGGTCCAATGCACACACCAAGAGCTGGTAAATCCTTCTACTTTATCACTTTCATTGATGATCATACTACGAAAACTTGGGTATATTTTTTGAAGAATAAGAGTGATGTTTTCAAAGTATTCAAGAGCTTCAAAGCTATAATAGAGAAGGAGAGCTGATATAGAATCAAAACAGTAAAGAATGATCATGGTGATGAGTATTATTCCAAGAAATTCAATAAATTTTACGATGACATGGGATAAGAAGACAATTGACAACAGTCTCTACAGTTCACCCAAATGGAATGGCAAAAAGTAAGAATAGGACAATCATGGAGATGGCAAGAAGCATGGTACTAGCAAAAGTTTTGGGCAATCATTTGTGGGCTGACGCAGTTGAAACAGCAATGTACATCCTCCATAGGAGTTCCACAATTGCAGTAAATAATACGACTTCTCATGAGGCATGGTATTCAAAGAAGCCTTCAGTAAGTCACTTGTTTGGTTGTTTCGCTTATGTTCATGTTGAAGATAAGAGAAGGAAGAAATTAGATCCAAAGAGTCAAGCATGCATTTTTGTTGGTTATTTTGATGAAAGCAAGGCATATAGATGTTATGACCCCAAAACTAGACAATGCATTATGCCTAAAAATGTGATTTTAAAGAAGGGGGGTACATGGACAGCAAGCTGAAAAGACTGAGAAGACAATCATAAATGAAGATTTAGGTGTCACAAACATCAAGTGGAGACACAAGCATTTCTCCAAAGACGAGCATAAAAGGAAAGAGAACATTAGAATCATATCCAAGCTGTCAAATGTTGGATCAGAATTCTGAGAGGAGATTCACAAGGAGCCAAGCACAAGCCCAAGACCAAAGGCAAAGGTAAAGAGTAAAGTAGATTTTAGCGTCCACGAAACCATAGGCCATATAGGACGATGTGTTTTTACCACATGTTTGTCCAATCAAACTCAATTTAAAGGAGCATGGTGTACAGCCTTAACCCCTGTCTGATTTGAACCTTAGACCTCCTATTTGGAGTTCCAAAGTCTTAGTCGTTAGGTTCTCTTGAGTTGTACCATGCACTATTGTCCAAGACTGAAGTGAAGCCCTCAAGTTTTGTAGAAGCATCCCAAAGCATGGTATGGACCAAAGGCATAAAAGAAATATGAATACAATTGAAAAGAACAATATTTGGGAGTTGTGTGAACTTCCAAAGAACAAGGTCATTGGAGTGATGTGGGTGTTGAAGACAGAGTACAAAAGTGATGGATCAATTGAAAGGCACAAAGCAAGGCTAGGGGCAAAGTGGTATGCACTACAAATTGGCATAAATTATGATAAGAAATATGCACCTGTTGCAAGGCAAGACACAATTAAAACGGTACTAACCTTGGCAGCCCAAAAAAGATGGACTGTACATCAAATTGATGTAAAGAGTGCATTATTGAATGGAAACATTGAAGAAGAAATGTTTGTGCAACAGCCAAAATATTTTGAAGTGAAATGTAAAGAAGGATACGTCTACAAGTTAAAAAAAAATAATTATATGGACTCCAATAAGCACCAAGGGCATAGTATTCAAGAATTGATGCATACTTCTTGAAGTATAGATTTGTGAAAAGCATGAATAAGCCAACATTGTACTACAAAAGGGAAGGTAATAATATTTATATTGTTTGGTTATATGTTAATGATCTAATTTCCACAATAAATTTATCAAGAATGAAGAAAGATTTCAAGCAAGCCATGATGCAAGAGTTTAAAATGAGCGATTTGGGTTTGATGCATTATTTTCTTGGCATGGAGGTACATAAAACACATGATGGACTCTTCATTTGTCAATCAAAATATGCACATGATATGGTGCAAGAATATGCAAGGATGATGGACGTTTATTCCACTCAAAGAGAAGGAAAACTTCCCCATTCAGTCTCAAGGGGGGAAATGTTGGAAAGTGTGATACTGAATGAGACAAAAAACAGAACAGGACAGAATTGAATTGCAAGTGAAAATTTAAGAAGGGTAAAAAAAACATATTCTCACCCAGATTTGAAGTGAATGTGAAGCACCAAGAGACTCTTAAGACAACTACGAGACATAATATTGTGCACACACACATTTAGGACATTCTATTGAAGTGATATGTACAGATTTGAAGATTAGTGAAGTGTTTATTAAAAGGCTTTTGTGCAATTTCGTTTTCTATTTATTTTCTTCTTTCTAAGGTGTGTTAATCTACGTTTTTCTTCTTTCTAAGTTGTGTTAATCTATGTTTTAGAGTACCACCAAATGTCACAAAGACTTGAAAACTAGATAAACAACTAACAAAGCTAAGAACAAAAGTAGATGGGGTACACCCAAAAGGGTGAAATCAAAAGGACTAAGTAATAATGTTACTAAAAATGATCTTAAATAACTATTTATCATATACAAATTACTAATATTTAATTAAATGAAATTATATTAATGTCTGTGAACAAGCAAAAGAGGTAAACAGGACACACAAGCACAGCATCTTACAGTACTATGTACTGGGGTTAGGAAAATCCTAAAAGCATAATACTTGAAAACTAGATTAACTAACAAAGCTAAGAATCAAATGGCATTAGCTCAACCAGTAAAATTGCTCAACTTTTAAGAAGGAAAGCCAGGTTAAATCTTGCCAAGAGATACATGCATAATAGCCAAGCTGTCGTGATACCATTATACATTCATAATGTAATTAAGTGAGACCTGTTCCAATCCCATACAACCAATTAAAAAAAACTAACTAAACTAGATGAGGTACACCCAAAAGGATGGAATGCTGGTACTGTTGGGATATATAATGGAGAGTTTGTTACACTCCACTTTCTGCAGTTTAATAAGTGGAAAGTGTAACAAAATACAAATATCTCACATTAGACTTCAAAAATAAGCTTAATCGGAAAACATGCATGATAAAGAGGGTTCAAGGTGAATGGACACTTTATTCATTACAAACTAGAAGCAGGCATGCAGAATTGTGGGATTGGAAAACTAAAAAAATAACAATCAGACTCCGTGTCACCCCAGTGGTGCTCTATAGCTGCAAGATTTGTTAAGTGTCATCTGACTTATAGCCAAGGCTGACATTCTATGATGTTTGTATAGGCCTACAGGCAATCACTATACAAATTGTTGGAAGTCAAAGCGGTAAAAGGTAAAAATTTTGTTTGACAACGGTAAGCTTTGGACCTTACCCTTTTACCTCCTTGGACGGCAGCTGACTGGGCAGATTGGACGGCATGGATGGCAAGGAGTTCGACTCCTATTTCCTTTCCTCCTTTCCTCCCTATTTTTCTTCTTCCCTATCTATTCCCTAAGTTTTCTAAGGCAGTTAATTCTCCTATTATTTAAGCATTGTAAACACTGCATTTTGGTGAATTAATAATACTTTACATTTTTTCTATTGCTCCACCTAACTACCGTGCCACATCTGGTATCAGAGCGAGGTCGAAGAGGGCCCGCGGATCGAGGTCGGAGGAGACCAGCAGCACGCGAACCGAGGCGAGGTCGAGAGGGCCCGCAGCACGCGAACCGAGGCGAGGTCGAGAGGGCCCGCGAATCGCGAACCGAGGCGAGGTCGGGAGAAGGCCCGCACAGAGAGCACGCGAGGAGGAGGAGCAAACCACAGGAGAAGCCAACCGGACATCGACACGTGGCGAGGAGAGAGCAAGGCCGACGCAGACCAGAGACCAGACAACAGGCGACGTGGCAGACCAGAAGACAGGCTACGTGGCGAGCAAAGGCGACAGGCGACGTGGCGAGGAGAGACAGGCTCGAGAAGGAGGCAAAAGGGCGGTCACTGATTGCCCGAAGGCAATCGAGTGACATTGTGCGCGTTGAGGGTTTTAAACACCTCAAACGGCATCGCACAGTGGATGTGGGACTAAAGTCCCTTTAATTTTTTTTTGTCTTGTGCGCGGCCGCGACAAGATAAAGGAGGCAAGCCTCCTTTGCCTTCCCGTCGGGCCACGCAGCTCGACTGGCTCGAGGAGCCAGCCTTAAGGCGCCCGCCCCTGGCAGATCGCAGGTTCGAAACCCGACGGTAACGTTTTTTCATTATTTTTTTATGAAAGCAAAAGTCGAAAGTCTTGAAATTGATGTTCTTTGCCTTTGGTTCTCATCGGCGGTGGTGGCCGAGTTGGTAAGCACGATTTGTTGAAGGAGATAGGTTGCGGGTTCGATTCCTGCAAGGGTTTAAAAAAAAATTAAGTTTTTTTTTGAAAATTTTATTTATATTATTAAATTAATTATTTATATTATATTTAATAAATTAAATATAGTTGTTTTTAAAAAAAATTTTTTAAAGGGCAATTATTTTTTTTATTAAATAGCAATATAGATTTTTTTTAATACTATAAAAGAAGGAGAATATTGCCTAAGAGGCAATTCATTGTAATAGAAGGGTTCATTTTTCACTTGATTCGAGGAATCACAAACTATAGAAATCTTGTGTAATAAGCCTAAGAGGCTTAGTTTTTTTTTGTAAAAGAGATAAAGGATCAAAATTGTAAAATTGTAAAGAGGCATTGATGATAAGACCAAATGGTTGTTATCATGCCTTATGTGCAATTTTAGCAAGAGAAGGTGCAGAGAGATTCGATGAAAAAGTAAGAGGTTATGGGCTCAACATTGTGTTTAGCCAACTTCAGAATGCAGTAATTGCACATCAAAGGCATCCTGACTCAGGGTACGAGGCAGACTTTGAAGATAACTCTTTCAGGAGTCAATTTGAACAATCGGAATCCGTACAAGCTGCACCACAAGAATCAGAATATACACACTATAGTATTTCAATGGAAATTTTAGAACCATAATCACCAGAAATAATATTGATAAGTGACGACGAAGAAGAAGTAGCAGACAATTTCGTGAATCAAGAGATAGCATCCCCACAGCAAGAGGAACAAGCAATCAATGATAGAGTAAATCAAGTCAGATTTGACTTAAATTTGTAATCTCTTCTTTCTTCTTTCTTCTTCCTTCCTTCTTTGAAAAAGCAGAGTGCTTTATTGTAACCGTGAAATAAAAAGAGTTTTTTAGTAACTATGGCCTCACACAACAGTTTACCTATACCAGAGTTCAACGGTTATGACTACGAGTATTGGTCTATAAAAATGAAGACCCTGCTCATAGGAAGAGGTTTGTGGGACATAATAGAAGAGGGTTACACAGAACCCTCAGACTGGACAACACTAAGTGCCGCAGACAAGAAAACACGAAAAGAAGGACAAAAGAGCAACTCTTCTGCTCTTTCTCATCTCCAAGCAGCGTTGGAGAAAAGTATATTCCCTAGAATCGCCGCTTGTACGACTGCACAAGCTGCATGGAAAGCTTTGAGTGATGGATTCCAGGGTAGTAATCAAGTGAAGCAAGTGAGGCTTCAAACACTAAAAAGAGATTTTGAAAATCTCATAATGAAAGATGATGAAAAAGTCGGTGATTATTGTGTTAGAGTAAAAGCAATTGTTGATAAAATGGTTACACTTGGCGAGGAAATCAAGCCTGAGACAATTGTAACAAAAGTGTTGCGAACACTTCCACAGAGATGGAATCATATTGCCATAATTATAGAAGAATCCAAAGATCTTTCCACTTTAACATTCGATGCATTAATCGGATCGTTAATGTCACATGAAGAGAGATTTCCGGAATCTCCTTCAACCAGCTACGGAGGCGACGAGAAGGCCTTCACTTCCAATGAAAACAATGGAAGAGGACGTGGAAGAGGTCAAGGCAGAGGACAACAAAGAGGTAGAGGTAGAGGCACAGAGGCAACTACAGAGGAGGCAACCAAAACAGAGGAGGCAACTCAAACAGAGGAGGCAATCAGCATAGAGGTGGAAATCAAAATCGAGGAGGAAATCCAGGACAAAGTGGAAATCAAGGGCGAGGAAGTGACAAGTCCAAAACAGCTTGTTTCAACTGTGGCAAGCCAGGTCACTTTGCTCGCGACTGCTGGTCAAAATCTTCACAAGACAGCAGTAGTCAATATGGAAATTATGGAGAAGAAGATGATACCTCTAATATTTTTCTTTCATATGGACAATCATAACAGAATCTAAATGACACATGGATTCTCGGATACCCGGTTGCTCAAATCATATGAGTGGCAAAGAAAATTTATTTGCAACTCTAGATTCCACTTATAAATCCCAAATCAAATTAGGGGATGATAAAGCATTGCAAGTAGAGGGAATTGGAGCCATGGAGGTTCCAACCAAAGAAGGACTAAAGAAAGTGAATGACATCTATTACACTCCAAAGCTCCAACACAATCTGTTAAGCGTTGGGCAAATGATGGAGAACAATTACAAACTTGTATTTGATGAAGGACAATGTATCATTTTTGATAAAAACAATTGTAATCGTGTCATCACACAGGTCCCCATGACCAAGAATCGGTTATTCCCTCTCAAATTTGGTGAGCCAGGAGGAGCTCAACTTGCAAATGTAGCTATAACAAATCCAAGTGTGCTTTGGCACTTGCGATATGGTCACCTTAATTCCGCTAGCTTGAAACCGCTCACTTCTCAAGCTATGGTGACAGGACTTCCCAAAATCAACGAACAGAAGGAGGTTTGTGAAGGATGTGCTTTGGGAAAGCACTCAAGGTCGAAGTTTCCGAAAGGACAAGCGTGGAGAGCCAACTATCCACTTCAGTTAGTGCATTCGGACATCTGTGGTCCAATGCAAACACAGAGTCTCGGAAACAATTCTTATTTTCTCACTTTCATAGATGATTTCTCTAGAATGTGCTGGATTTATTTCTTGAAACATAAAGATGAAGCTTTTGATTGCTTCATAGATTTCAGAAACAATGTAGAGAATCAAAGTGGGAATTATGTAAAATGTCTTAGGACAGATCGAGGAGGTGAGTACTCCTCAAAAGCATTCTTGAAATATTGTAAAGCAAGTGGGATAAAAAGGCAATTCACCATTGCCTATACCCCACAAATGTAATGGTGTGGCAGAGAGAAAGAACCGCACCATAGTTGAGATGGCGAGAACGATGCTTCATACTAAGCATCTAACTAATATGTACTGGGCTGATGTTGTAAGAACTAGTGTATACATTCTAAATAGAAGTCCAACTTCTAGTTTAGATGGTGTCACTCCTTATGAGGGGTGGTACGGAAAGAAACCAAATGTAAAGCACTTCAAATTTTTTGGTTCTTTAGCATATGCGCACATTCCTGATGAGAAAAGGAAGAAGCTTGATCCCAAAAGTCAAGCTTGTATATTTGTAGGGTATTGTGAGTCTACAAAAGCATATAGACTCTACAACCCCAAGACTCATAAAATTGTACTCTCCAGGGATGTAATTTTTGATGAAGGGGGAGAATGGGGTCATCAAAGAATTTTTGTTGATGATGAGTCCCAAAATGTAAGTTCTTCACAGGTACAACAGGTGTCTCCCAAGAAAAACAAAGGCACACCACCCCCTCCAAGCCCATACAGGAGTACTACATCAAGTACTTCAACCGCCACTCCAAGTCCTTCTCCACAGAGATCAGTAAGTTCTTCACCGATGGACATTGACAGAGACTCTCCATCAAGAGGCAAAAGAACATTACAACATCATCCATATTTTCAAATGTTGGATCAAAATTTCCAGAGAAGATTCACTAGAAGCCAAGCTAGTGAAATGAATACAGTTTTGCAGCAACTTGAAAATTTGCAATTGTATGGGGATGATGACTCCCATGATCCTAGGGGAGATGTAGTCAATTATGCTTTATTGGCTAATGCTCAGCTAGAACCAGCTAGCTATGAGAAGGCTTGTACTCAAAATGTATGGCAAGAAGCCATGAAAGAGGAAATAACCTCTATAAAAAATAATGATACATGGGAGCTAGTAAAGCTACCCAAAGGAAAAAAATGTGTTGGATGTAAATGGGTCTACAAGACCAAATACAATGTTGATGGAAGCATTGAGAGGCATAAGGCGAGACTAGTAGCAAAAGGTTTTACTCAGAAATTTGGCATTGACTATGAGGAAACCTTTGCTCCAGTTGCACGACAAGAGACAATCAGATCTGTTCTTTCCTTAGCAGCCCATAAAGGATGGAATGTTCAACACATGGATGTGAAAAGTGCTTTTCTGAACGGATACTTGACAGAGGAGGTTTATGTTCAACAACCTCAAGGCTTTCAAGAACAGGGAAAGGAGAACCTTGTTTATAAATTGAAAAAAGCACTTTATGGCCTCAAGCAAGCACCAAGAGCTTGGTACTCACGCATTGATGGCTATTTCAGCAAGTATGGATTCACAAGAAGTAAAAGTGAACCAACTTTGTACTACCTAAAGCATGGAGTAGACATTCTCATAGTTTGTTTGTATGTGGATGATCTAATATTTATGGGTAGTAACACTAAAATGAATATGGAGTTCAAAAACTCCATGATGAAACAGTTTGAGATGAAAGATCTTGGTCTAATGCGATACTTCCTAGGCATGGAAGTGCATCAATCAAACAAAGGGATCTTCATATGTCAACACAAGTATGCTCGAGACATGATCAAGAAATTTGCCATGGAGCAATGCAAATCAGTTGCAACTCCAACTGGACATGGGATCCAATTGAGCAAGGACGACGGAGCATCAAAGGTTGACATGACCACTTACAAAAGCATGGTTGGGAGTCCGATGTTTCTCACCAACACAAGGCCCGATATTCAATATGTTGTTTCTCTAGTTTCAAGGTTTATGGCAAGTCCATCCGAGCCGCATCTACAAGCAACTAAAAGAATCTTAAGATATGTAAAAGGTACATTGGATTTTGGAATCCATTACCAAAAATGTAATTCTGTGAAATTAGTTGGCTTCAGTGATAGTGATTGGGGCAGCAATATAGATGATAGGAAATCTACATCAAGAAATTGTTTTAGTCTAGGGTCAGGACTAATTACATGGAGTTCCAAGAAACAAACTGTTGTAGCATTGTCATCTACTGAGGCTGAGTATATAGCCATCACACATGCTAGTACTCAAGCCCTATGGTTGAGAAAAGTCCTTGAAGAGATTGGAGAAAGTCAAAGTGGTCCAACTCGATTGTATTGTGATAATATAAGTGCCATTCAGTTGGCATACAATCCAATCCACCATAGCAGATCAAAGCATTTCGATATGAAGTATCACTTCATTCGAGACATGGTGGAACAGCAGATAGTTGAGCTTCAATATTGCAACACTTTGGATAACATTGCAGACATCTTCACCAAAGGTATAGCTAAAGCTCAATATATAAAGCTGAGAGACTGTATAGTCAGTCCTCTCAACTTTAAGGGGGAGAATGTTGGAAGTTAAAGCGGTAAAAGGTAAAAAATTTGTTTGACAACGGTAAGCTTTGGACCTTACCCTTTTACCTCCTTGGACGGCAGCTGACTGGGCAGATTGGATGGCTTGGACGGCAGCTGACTGGGCAGATTGGACGGCATGGACGGCAGGGAGTTCGACTCCTATTTCCTTTCCTCCTTTCCTCCCTATTTTTCTTCTTCCCTATCTATTCCCTAAGTTTTCTAAGGCAGTTAATTCTCCTATTATTTAAGCATTGTAAACACTGCATTTTGGTGAATTAATAATACTTTACATTTTTTCTATTGCTCCACCTAACTACCGTGCCACACAAATGAATTGGATTTATTGTGTAAGCCCTATGGGGCATAGTTAACCTTGTTATGGGTAACCCACCTTATAACTTGTAATTAACCTTAAGCCCTCTTGTTATGAGGGTTTAGCTTAAATTTGTTTATCTAATTGGGGTTTTGGTATTGGTATATATACCCCCATCACTCCATCCATTGTATTAAAGTGTTGTGATTCTTATCTATGGATAATATAGTGATTATTTATGTTGCCTACAAGTGCCCACTATTTATAACTCTCTTTTGTCCTTTTTTACTCTTTCTACATAAAATGTGATTGGATGGATTGCTTCTATTCGTTTCTAGATACAGGTGTGGATTCCAACATGGTATCAAAGGGGGTATAAAGCTTCATTACTTGGTCACACAGAAATTTGGTTCAAAGCCTCCGATCTTTCTTCGGACTTCTAGGATGAATCACTCCACAGAGCTTCATAAGCACCTTCGACAAAAGAAGCTAAGAGAATATCCAATTTCTTTATCTCCAATTATTCTGATTTTTTTTTGAGATTTTAAGCCTATTCTAAGTTACTTTCCACTATTATTGGAACATTTTTAACCTGTTTTTGCAGATCCAAACCACATACGACATAAGTATTGTCACTTTAATTTCAATAAAGTGTCATGACTTCTTCACTGAGAATCAAACATTGTTTCCTCACAAAAGGACTTGGTGTCGTTACAAAGGAAGGAGAATTGTGATGTTTTCGACCCACTTGGGAGCTTTGGTGCCTTAAACGGAAGAAATAAAAGGAGGCGTATTAATTTGCTTCGGTTCAAATCTTGCACACCATGTCCATTTAAATGGTTGGAGCTCTTTACTATTATGAATCATGATGCCCTTCTTCACGAAGAGGGCACACCTTTGGACTCGAGCAATGATGGCGACAGTTAGGCTAGACAGGCATGGCATAAGGGTATTCCACCTTTTGATGTAAGGAGAAAAAAAAAAGATATTTATTTCTTATTGTTTTTCCTTGCAAAAAAATCAGAAGGAATTTTTTTTTTAAATTGATGTTTTTCAAAATAGTCGCTCTAAAGCTAATTTGGAGAGCAGACTTCCAAAAGTCATAACTTTTGCATATGAAGGCGTTTTAAGCCGGTTTTTCAAATCACACAATTTTTTGAGATCTTTGCATTGGTGGTATTTGTTCAAGGACTTACTACAAGTGGAGGGATGTCTCATTGTGTGATTGTCTTCAAGACCTATTGCCCCCATTCAAAGGGGTAAATTTACAATATGTTATGCAATCAAAATCTTTGGTATGGGAGATTAAGTTGGATTTGTGACATTTGAAATAGTTATTGAGTCTTTTGGAGGCATACAAAAAAGGGATTCAGAATATGCTCTAGTCAATCCTTCCTCTTCCTTTGGGCTATTGATTCATCTTATACATGAAGATCTAACCCTTCATGATATCTTCTTTCTTCTATTTTTTGTCTAGGTACTCTTGGAATTTTGTAATGGCTCTTCTCATAAACAGGTTCATGCAAAGCCTCTTTTGGTGATAGAAATCAGGTGGCCCAAGGGCAAGTCAAAGTTTCCAAACAAGATGATGTATGTTGTAAAAGGGAAAGTTATGCTTCCAAGCCTTGCCTTATGTGACCATAGATTTAAACAACTTTTTTAGAGGGAGTACTCTTGGCTTCTCTTCATCATATGGAGTCACAACGGAGGTGTTCTTTAGATATGTGCAAGATTATTTGATATTGGCAGTGGTGACTATGGTCTAGCCTAAGGAGATTCTTCTGCAAAGGCATCTTCGCAAATTTTCAGATGATTAGGAGGTTCAATTGATACTTTAGTACAAAGGCCCACTAGAGCATCCATTATGGGTGGGGAAGATGTTATTGTCACTAATGTCGTCTCTCCTTGGCCCCTTAGTTTAAATTATGAGAGGGTGTTGAAAGTGTAATTTGACTTATGGCCAAGGTTGATATTGTATTATACATGGTAGAGAAACTTGGACTCGACAAAAACTCAGCAAGGTCAAATCAAGACTCAAACTCAAAAAAAAGGAAGAAAATACAATTTTTCATTGGAAAAAAGGTTTTTCTATGCATATCACAATTAATTAACATTATACAAATCCAAAATTAATATTGTAAGTGATACAACCTTAAACTACACATGAATGTGACAAAAGACTTCAATTAAAGAAATTTTAATGCGTCCAAAATTCAAATATTCTTGTATTGCTTATAATTTAAAAAGGTACAAATTACAAAATATCTCAAAATGCCTCAATAAGCCCATTATCTAGTGTCTTGCAATAACTTTATCCTTTGCCCTAGTAGAAGCTCTAGTCCTCTCTCTTTGTGCCTATGCACGTGCCTCTTCCTGTGCCTTTGTCGCTAACTCCTCCGCTGTACTTTCAAAATCATCCATTGAAAAGAGAGGCTCTTGCTATTGTTGCTCCTCTTTGCTCTCTCCTATTCCAGACATCTTCTGCAACTAGCATCACTTCAATCTCCTACCCACAACACATTGTTCTCCGATTGCTCGCTCAACTTTTTGCAATTAGATGTATCATCAACTTGAACAACATGACCTTCATAACCAGCACGACGAGCAACGCCCATGGTCACCTATGTCGGGGGTCAAGGGGGAGGAAGCCCCCTTGTAACTTAATCTAACTATATATTATTCAACTTTTAATTATTCTTGTCTATACTCCCTACAACCTAGTCTAACTATTGATATATTATTGAATCAATAAAATTAATTATAATAATGATAATAATTCTTTGCTCTCTCTACAACTAGGAACGGCAAAAACAAGGGCACTTTGGAAAAAAACAATTTATGCCGTTTTCTTGTGCCTATGCGCAGCCAGCCGAGTTTTTTTGGGGGGATTTGGCAAGGTTTTTTTTACTTGTGAGTCCCAAAAACTCACCAAGTGAAAAAAAAAACTCAGAGACCTTAGAAAAACTCACCATTCAAGCCCAATTGACTCGGCAAGTTTGAAAAACTTGCCAAGTTTAGTAACAGCAGTATGATATGATCTTGTATAGGCCTACGGCAATCATTGTTATAAACGTATTTAATTTATTGTACCAATGTCTTATTTAATTATGTAATCCCTATGGGACGTGGTGAACCTTGTTATGGTTAACTCTGTAGTTATCCTAAAGCCCTCTTGTTATGTCAGCTTAGGTTCAACTTATTTATGTAAGTAGGGTTTTGGTATTGGTATAAACACCCCCCAAATCAGACTGGTGATTCTTATATACAGATAATATAGTGATTATTTATGGTGCCTATGGGTGCCCACTATCTATATCTTTCTTTTGTCCTTTTTTACACTTTTTGTATAAGATTTGAGTGGATTGGTTATATGGGATTGAAACGGGCCCCACACATATTATATAATGACCACTTAGTAATATTACAATAGTTTGGCAATTATGCATGTATCACTTGCCAAAATTCAAGCCTGGCCTCCTCTTTGAAAGTTGAAGAATATATCCAGTTGAGCTAATGCCATTTGATTCCTGCAATTTAAAATTTCATCTTCTGTATATTTGTAATTTATATCGATGGCATTTCATGTGGGCTAGTTTACTCAGTGTATTGATCCTTTGGCTTTAGCTGAAGGGTTACAAAACCCTACATGGCACCAAAGCAGGTAACATAGTGATCTACCTCAACTCCTCGTCATATTTGCCTAAAGGTTTCACGATTGCAGGCTTTTCCTTCAATTTCAAAAAAGTACTTACATTGCTGGCAGTAAATCCCATCTAGATCCAACTTATATTCAAAGCTTTTTGTTTGAAGTTTGTTCTCTTCTAATAGCAGTACATCAAAATCTTGTCAATTTTCTTTCTGGCCTCTTTACACCCAACTTTTAGTAATGCTGATTACATCCAAACACAGCCAACAGATCACTTTCATTTCAGCCTGGACACTCTTGTTTGAATTGGCCTTGGCACTTGATTGATCACAATGCAGGCTCTTATTCATATCAAAACCTTCAAGTGTTTTTTTTACATGCCCTGCATCATTTCTCCAGATAGCATATATACTACAGGTAAATCTCTTACCAAACCATTCTAGCTAGTAGTCTGAAACCTGCCAACATCAAGTGGTCTAACTCCGTGTTGGTCTCACTCAAAAAAGAAATCCTATATGGCTGGATGATATCTTCATGGGTTTGCTTCCACAAGTTCTTACCACTTATTTTACTGAATAGACTCGATCCTTTTTTGGGGCGATTGGCTCCAAGGTGTCAAGTTTCAATCAAGGAGTTCTTTTTTTTTTAAACCGTTTGATTCACGCACGGTCTCCACAAATCTGTCCCAGTTTTACCACATGGCATTGTAAGAGATCTCTTTATTTAAATTGAATCTAAAAAGAACAAGGAAGATAATAGGAAGATAGCACATTGGCTCTTCAATTTTGAAGGACTAAGAATAGTGTAATTGGAAAAGACACATACAAAAACATAAACAAAGCAGAATACAAGACTACAGTGGCATCAAATGGGTAATTTATTACTCTTTTGCAGACATGGCTGACAGATTTGTAACAGTTTCCTGCTCCTATGCCTTCTTGATTGGATCATAAATCCACAACTTGTTTCTTTAGTTGAATGAGTTAACTCAATAACTTGTAGATATTTTTGAAGGTACACTTCCAGATATCCCAGGATTTACAGAATGAGTTTAAAGGACCAAATAAAATAGCAGTGCTGGCCTTTTTGGGATAGTCCGTAATGACATCAACTGTGCTTCTACTTTACACCTTACCACAAATTAATGTTGATGCTTAGATCCACTAGAGCTCCTTTCTATCTCTTTTTTACCTTGACCGCTGGCTCTCTCTGCATCATCACATTTTGTATGTTAGGGCTTATATATTTTGGGTAACCCTCGAGGCTGTAATTTTACGCCTTAGAGTTGTTCCACTTCAACATGGTTTAAACAAGATTTTTAACTCTAGTTTAGCTTATTTTCATAGTACTTTTCAGTTGCTAGAGTGCATTGTAACAGCTCCTTTCAATGAGTCTCATTGCCCTCATTTGGCCATCTGTGGACATTAATAAAATTATTCTTATTTTATCAAGGGTAAGCGCAATGGAGGAGAGGAGGAGCGAAAGCGGTCAATGCGGAGGAGGGATTTCGAACATTTTGGGCGGGAACCTCGAACAAGGCAGCAGAGCAGGTACGGAGGTTTCGGGCAGGAACCTCGAACAGGAGGCAGGTGAGGACCCAGAGGAAGACAAGGCCTCTGCGGGAGGAGTAGTCCAAAGAGGGTTCGACCCTCCTCAAAAAGATCCTGACAAAGGGACCCAGAAGGGCGTCGAGGGCCCCAGTAGGGGTTGGTCTTTCGCGGAGAAGTTAAAGGGCAGAAGGAAGGAATTTCTTTCTCTTCCTCCCCTTATACCGGTGAATAATAGGATAATGGCACATGTAAATACTATGGGTCCATTTTTGTCCATGGAAGAGTTCTCGCTTGTGGGCAAGTTTTTAGGAGGAAGGCCTGACATAGAGACCATTCGGTCTTGGGCTCTATCCAAGTGGAGAACAACGAGGAGCATGGAGATTGTTGTCCTTTCCAGAGGATTTTTCATAATAAGGTTTAACAACAAGGAAGATGCGAACCGCGTCCTAACTGGAGGACCATGGTTCTTGGGAAAGCGGAGTCTGTTCCTCAGACAGTGGGGAGAGGATTTCGACCCTGAAAAGCAAAGCATCAACATAGCCCCTATTTGGGTCCACCTTCCAAAACTTCCAGCCCAGTTTTTCAATGAGTACTGGCTACAAGGTATTGCCAGAGCCACAGGAGAAATGGTAGCCATAGACCATGCAACCTTGGCAAGGACAAGGATGACGCATGCAAGAATATGTGTCAACGCTGATTTAGATTCGGAGCTACCAAACTTTGTTGAACTAGGGTACGGTGATTACCTGAGAAAGCAAGCGGTGGAGTATGAAAACAGGCCAACATTCTGCTCAGAATGTAAAACTCAAGGACACCTGACGAACCAATGCCCTAATCTAGCAATCAACAAAGAAAATTAGAGGTCGGAAGGCAAATGTGCAAATGACAAAAGTTTTCCAAGGGATTTTCCTCCAAGAGGGGGCCCATTTGGCAGAGGAGGCTTCAGGCCAACTAAAGGAAACTACATTTATTAGGAAAAGCCAAAGGACAGAGTAGGGCAACCTCAGAACAAAGACAAGCAACAAGTCACCGGAGAACAGGAGAACCAGGTAAGCCCCAAAAATCCGAGCTCGAATAAGTTTGAAATTCTAGCTAATTTAGGGGAAGAAGGGGAGGCTGAGGATTTTGAGGAAGGAAACCTGCAAGTTGAACTACCGAAAACCCTAGAATCCCCGTCAAGGGTAGGCCCCTCAAACCCTAGGATGAAGAGTCCTCTAAACGGTCAGGAGGGTGTGAATTCAACCCTGGAGATTATAGGAAACAGTTGGAGGAAATAGGAATATCGGAAACAGTCCTTCCCAACATCAACACAAGCAGCCCGACAAACCAGGTCGAAGGTTCAATGCAAAAACTAGGAGAGTACAGGAGAAATATGGAGGAGTTAGAATCGAGGATTGAGGTGGTAGGAATGAATAGGGTCAAGGAAGACTATGTCCTTGAGAAGATCACCCACCCACATTTTAGCCCCAAGCAAACCAGGAGTACCACCAAGTCGCCTATTGACTATGGTAGTGAGAAACACAGGGGGAGGATGTCAAATGCAGATCACAATAAGTTGAGAGCCAAAAATGAAATAGCCAGTGGCAAGCAGAAGACGTTGATACAACAAGTTATCCCAGGGCAAGAAGATAACAAATCAGGAAAACCTCCACAAGGGAGGGGGAGGGGGAAAAATTCTAAACAATCTAAATGAAAGTTCTCTCATGGAACGTGAGAGACCTCAACGGCCTACCCACTCAAAGGGTGGTTAGTTCAATAAGAAAGCAATACAATCCAACAATTTTGATGTTGCAAGAAACAAAATTAGACAAAGCTCAGTCAAAAACAGAAGCAAAAAAGATTTGGAGTCAAGGGGGCATGGTGTGCAATCCAGCTAAAGGAGCCTCAGGTGGTATCATGGTGTTGTGGGATCCTTGAGTGGTGGAAGGAAGCCTTATTCTGGATGATGATAGGTTTCTGAATGTTTTTTTCCATAACATTGACAGTAACAGATCGTGGATTTTCTCAAATGTGTATGCTCCCAATTCAGTTCAAGGGAGAGCGTCTTTGTGGGAGTACTTGGGTAAATTGGGTGATGCTTTCCATGATATACCGTGGGTGGTAGCAGAAGACTTCAATACCCCCTTATACCCCTCAGATAAAAAGGGTGGAGCAGGACTCCCATCCAAGAGTATGGAAGATTTCAATGATTTTATGAACTCAAACCAGCTAATGGATGTGAGACTTCGAGGGGCCAAGTATACGTGGAGCAACAGGCCTATAGGAAACCAACTTATTCAGGAAAGACTTGACAGTTTTTTTCTATCCAAGGAGGCAATTGCTGTATTTGGAGATTCTACACTGCAAACCCTTCCCAAAATTGCCTCAGACCACAACCCCATCCTGCTGGAGGTTCCGGAAGCGAACTCCTTCAAGAAACCTTTCCGTTTTCAGTCAATGTGGACTAAGCATCCAGACTTGAAGCAAAATATTTTGAGATGGTGGCAGCAGCCTTGCCAGGGAAGCTCTGCCTTCAAACTTGCTCAAAAGCTAAAACTAGTTAAGGAGAACCTAAAAACTTGGAACAGGGAAGTCTTTGGGAACCTGTTTGAGAATAAGAAACAAGTGGGAGAAAGGCTGAAGGACATTGACAGTATGATACAGAATGGTAGCTGTGATGAAGCTACTAGGAAGGAGGAGCAGATCAAGCTTTCAAAATACCATAATATTTTGGCTTGTGAAGAGACTTAATGGCGTCAGAAGTCCAAAGCTTTATGGTTAAAGGATGGTGACTCAAATTCAAAGTTTTTCCATGTCACGACCTTGAGGAACAGGAGCTACAACAAGATTAGACAGCTGACCAAGGCTGATGGATCCAAAACCCGGGACTTGACCGAGATCAGAGAAGAAGCAGTTGGTTATTTTAGCTCCCTCCTCGGGGAGGATGTCCAGTGTTCAGAGGTAGCTAAGGATTCTCTTCTCCAGTTCATTCCTAATCCGGTTGACGAAGCCATTAATGATAAACTCCTTGCCCCTTTCACTGACGAGGAAATCAGGACGGCTTTGTTTAGTATGGAACCGGATAAGGCTCTTGGTCCTGATGGCTTCCCCCCTCAGTTCTATCAAGCTTTCTGGGATATTGTGGGAGAGGATGTGGTAGCTGCGATTAAGGAGTTTCAGGCAACAAGACATATTTCGAGAGGGTTCAACTCCACATTTATTGCCTTGATTCCCAAGGGGCCAACCCCTGATACTATGGCAAATTTCAAACTTTTTAGCTTGTGCAATGTGTCCTACAAGATTTTAACTAAGACAATGGCTAATAGGATGAAAGAAATCTTGTCTTTTATCATTGATCAGTGTCAAGGAAGTTCGGTATAGGGGAGATCAATCTTGGACGGGGTAATCACGGTCCATGAAGCCCTGCATTCGGCTAGGCAAACTAACAAGGCAGCCTTTGCCCTAAAACTTGATATGAGCAAAGCCTTTGATCTCGTTAACTGGGAATTCTTGGCAGCAATTCTTCTAAAATTTGGATTTCATCCCCAATGGGTGAGGCTCATAAAAGAATGCATATCAAATCCTTGGTTCTCAGTTTTGGTCAACGGCACGACAATTGGGTATTTTCAAAGCCATAGGGGGCTTAAGCAAGGAGACCCGATCAGCCCGATGTTGTTTATCATAGCAGCAGAGGCGTTGGGTAGGACGATTAAAGCAGCATGCAATGCAGGTCTAATTACAGGGATTAAATCCACCTCTCTCACCAATCCAGTTACTCACCAACAATTCGTTGATGACACTCTAAGCTGACTCAATCTTCAGTGGTGGAAGCCAGAAGGATCAAGCATATTCTCCAACTCTACGAGGAGGCAGCAAGACAGAAGGTAAATTTCGACAAGAGTAAGCTTTACTTCCTTAACACCCCTATTCAAAGGCAAACCAGAATTGCAGCGATTTTGGGATGTTCGATAGCGACTCTTCCCACTTCGTATTTAGGCCTTCCCCTTTTCACTGGTTCTCCCGGGAAATCGATGTGGGATGGAGTGGTAGAAAGAATCCAGAAAAAACTGGCTGGATGGAAAGGACACTTCTTGTCTCAAGCAGGGAAACTCACCCTCACCATGGTTACCTTGCAGAGTATCCCGATGTATTTCCTATCTGTTTTCAACTCTCCAATCAAGGTTTATCAAAAAATCGAGCAGCTCCAAAAGAATTTTCTCTGGTCGGGATCGGAGGGAAAACAGAGAATCCACTTGGTGGGCTGGAGCAAGGTGTGCAGGCCAAAAGAAAATGGGGGTCTAGGATTGCAAAGAATTGCCCACCTAAATGTAGCCTTACTGGGCAAACATGCCTGGTGTCTCATTAACAATGAGGAGAATGAGTGGACAGCCATCATCAAAAGAAAATATCTTCAGGGTTTGGATTTCTTGAATGAAGACATTCCCAGAAGAGGGTCAGCATTTTGGAAGGCAATCTTAGCCAGTAAAGAGGTCATCAAAAAAGGTCTGAGATGGGTCTTAGGGAATGGCCAAAGAATCAGGTTTTGGGATGACAGGTGGGCCAAGGAAGAAGCACTATCTCAGGCTCCCCACCTGGCCAGGATCAAAAGAATCACAGAGGACTCCATAGGGAGGAGAGTAGCTGACTTCATGAGACAGGACAGAGGAAGACTCACATGGAAACAGATAAGGATTCAGGGTCTTGAAGCGGAGTCAGAAGAAATCCAAAGTATCCTACATCAACAATTTATACCTATGAAACCAGAGCAGGATCAGGTTGTATGGGCAGCTACAGAAAATGGCCAGTTCTCAGTAAAATCTGCATACAAGCTAATGCTAGACCCTGAGGACCCCATTCTTCAGACCCAAGCTAAAATCTGCCTTCTCCTTCAAGAAGCTCGAAACCTTCCCCTGGGGGAGAGGCAGATTGCCCAGTCCTTAAATTTAATCCTGGTTGAGGATCTTGTGCTCATCAAGACCAACCCTAGACTAGAAGCCAAGTGGAATCCGCCCCGGTTGGGTGGTTAAAGCTCAATTTTGATGGGGCCTCTAAAGGGAATCCTGGTAGAGCAGGGGCTGGAGGAGTAGTGAGAGACCACCAAGGTAAGCTGGTAGTGGCCTTCTCTGAGCAGCTAGGCACAAGGACAAATAATGAGGCGGAAGCAAGGGAGGTATGGAGGGGTCTTCAGATTTCTCAGAAGTTTGAAGGTAAATTAATAGTCGAAGGAGATTCAATGCATATCATAAACCTCCTAGGCAACAGGAAAAATCCTCCGTGGCGAGTGAAGACTGTCATCAAAGAGGCCAGGATCTTCTATCAAGCAAGGAATGATCAAATGGCCCAACAAGTATTTCGAGAAGCCAATAGAGCAGCTGATAAATTGGCCAACATAGGGGTGGAGGCTGACAGATTGGTCACATGGGAACAGGGGGTCCCAAGTGATGTGGATATCATTGTTCAAAACGATCGTAAATGCAGCTAAGTCCGAGGTGTCTTGGGGTGTGGGGTTTCTGAAGGACAGTAGTATTAGTGGACAGACTGTCCCTAGCAAGGTTTGGTTTCTGTACAGCATAATGCTGATCTTTGTATCAGGTCTGGGTGTGGGGTTTCTGAAGGACAGTAGTATTAGTGGACAGACTGTCCCTAGCAAGGTTTGGTTTCTGTACAGCATAATGCTGATCTTTGTAACAGGTTTTGGGTTCACCTGTAAAACCCGGTATTAGTGAAGATGCTTCTTAATTACCAAAAAAAAATAAAAAATTATTCTTATTTTATCAATTCAATATTCTTTTTGCAACAACTTGAATTTGGTTTTTGCATCAATTAAAAATAAATAAAAACAAAGTTACTTCTCTGCTCTGATTGTATGGATCAACAAGAAGAAACACTTTAACAGCCTCAGTCACATCATCTTTCTATGATTGTAAAAATTCAAACACCTTCTACAATATGAGAAAGATGACAGACCATAAAGCAGCATCTTCAGAGGACTTAACCAAAAGGCACAAGTCTAACAGAATAAGATGAATGCCACATATATTTAAACAAAAACATGTAAATGGACACTTGCAGTACACTCAAGAATCCCATATAAAACCCCTGATAAATAAATGCCTATATATATATATCTTTTAAAGGTCTATAGTAAATGCCCCAACGATTAAGCTTATTTTTACAATAAAAATTGTTGCATGGAGCTGTTGTAGAAATTAAGAAGAAATCTAAAATACTTCTCAATACCTCTGAACTGACTTAAAATAGTGCTTAGTCAGGAAATTGTAAATTCAACTCACAAAAGCATGAATTGATCTCCTACAGTCTAAAACATATTGCATTGTAAATTCAACTCACAAAGTCATGAATTGGTCTCCTTCAGTCTAAAACATGCTGCATTGCCACTGTACAATCAAATAAGATGATTTCTCTATAAAACCCAGGCTAAGACCTAATGTATGAGTCTGTAAATACCATTTGTGGTTGGCCTGCAACATATAATGGAAGACATAAAGAAAGGCTAAATTATGACAAATTCAGCAAAACAACCATTTAGGGAAAACCACGTAATCTGTTGAAAAAGTGAAGAGGAAAAATACAAGTAATCTTATTTCCTTCCTGTGATGGAATTTCATTCCACATTAATACCTCTTCTTCTTCTGTAATGTCCACATTTTGGATTCTTTTTCATCAGTTGTCAAACTTGATTTCTGGAATAAGTAGTGGATTGAATGTGTAATGTATTTGCATGTTTCTTCAATTTTTAAAAATTTAAACCAATCGATATTAAACAAAACCTTTCTGATAAGGTTTAGATAATCAAATCCAACTTCTTTATAACAAAGAAACGTCCATACTTTCTATACTCATTCTAAAATCTATCAAGTAATTAGCCCATACCACTGCCACCGTCTGCATAAAACTAAATGAGAATAAAACGACAAACAGTTCTCACATTCATTTTAAAATCTATAAAGTAATTTATTTATTTTAAAAACCTATCAAGTAATAAGCCCATAGCAGTGGTGCTATGCTCATAAAATTAAATGAGCAAAAACAATAAACAGTTCCCACCAGTGTCATAAAATTTGACGAGTTTTATCAAATATGTTTGAATATTGGAGATATTTTACCCTGGGCAAACAGACCAACATATTTGAACAAACATCTGATTCCATTCTACATTTGGACAAGACAACATGATTTTAGGGCAACTCATTCACAGAACCATTTGTTTGTAAGGTAATCTAATTTTTAAGATAATATTTTTTCAATGAAATGTAAAATTCTTTGTACATATTTATATTTACTTTAGATATTTATATTAATTAAACTTTTTTTCCCATACATGATGACGAATTTAAAGCTAAGTTTCTTTGGTGACCACGTTTTCCAATATCCTTGTCGAAGTCGAACGGAACATGAACCTGTGACTTAGGTTCTCAACTGAACGTCGTAACTTAGGTTCTCCCTGGCAATAATTTAATGACAAAAAGAGCAAACAGTTCTCACCTTGCAATGAGTGAAGCACTTATGTATTAGGCGCTCCACATACTCTGCAACGGCGTTCCTCCGCTCCTCCGAGGGGCGATTCGGCTGGATGCAGGCAATCAGGTCAGCGGTCCTCTCCTCGGCTTTGGCCCATCTTTCTCGGTCCAATGGCCTCGTCACATTCACTACTACGTCGGGCAAGAGGCCACTCGGCTGTGCCCAGCCTTCATGATCGCCCATGCAACTCCTTTTTAAGTACCCCCGTCCCTTCCTTTCCACCACTCTCTGTCACCCGAGAGACAGCCCTCGCCAAACGGTTCTCGCACCCTTCAAACATGTGCAAGGTCACAACACAGTGCCTTTGCGCGCCACCAGCTTGTTCCAATTCTCCTGTAACCCTTAAAAAAAACGTCGAACTCCTCCTAACCGACTCCGACTCCTTTCTTTTAAAAAATGTAAACTTCCATACAGCCCAATCCAAAAATGAAAGTGCTTATCCTGTTCCCATAAATAGTCTTGAATTAAAATACCAGCCCACAAATGCAGCCAGAAAACTGCCGACAATTCACAGTAAAAACCTGCTCAGGCCCTCACACATCCGCACCCTAACTCATCCAAATACAATTTTCTGATGAAAGAATAACACAGCAACACAAGCGGCGTTCTCCAAACCGGCCCCTTGTTGCACAGAACATAATCCATATAGCTGCGCACCAGACAACTCCACAAGCTACACCTTGCCAAAACCCTCATTTCACTCCCTCATCGCACACTTCAAAATTTTCACACTCCAGTGCCAAACCCTAAATCCGCCGTATCTTCAAACGCCCACTTTCACAACAACGTCGCACGAGAAAGGCCAGCATCTCACGACGTGGCCGAAATCTCCCAAGGATCGTTGAACCTCAGAATCCTATGGAATGTCGCGTGACCGGGGGCCAGGCCTTACAGGGGACTACAAATATATTTCCATCCAAACAAAAAGACCCGAAATATTATGATTGCTTAAACCTAACGTAGCTGTGGGACACAAGTACTGGAAATTAAAGCTCCCAGGATTCGACCGCGGCACCTCTGATCGCTCAACACTGGAAGAAGAACTTAAAAAAAGAAGGTTGCACTAGCGGTAAATGACTTATACATAAATGCAGGGGCTTCTCCCGAACGGAACGGAACAGGATTTGACGAAAAGCCGTTTCTGGTTGTTGACGGACTGAATAAAAGGTTGCCTGTCCTCCATTACGTCCAGATGCAACTTTCTTATAATCGTAAACGTATCCCAATCGGCAATGATTATTGTCGTGCGTGGCGGGACACGTGGAACTCAATGCCACGTCTGCAGGGACTGCACCCCTTCCCGGGGACCTTATCTCACGTGGATATTAAAAAAAGCGATTAAAATGATTTGGCAATTATTGTTGTCGGGGATTATTTAGTAATTCTAGTAAGTGGGGTGTCCTGTTTAATATTTATCGATGGCTGTCTGACGTGGATTGCGATCCAGCCTTCTGGGTGGCGAGGTCCCCAACCAGGAAGCACACCATGATCTTTTTACATTGGAGCTTTAAAAAACTTATTAACCTCCACCCAAATTTAAACCCTACAAATTTGTGTTTTATTTTAAAATTTTAATCTATAAATAAAATAAAATAATTATTAATTTAAATAAATTTTACTATAATTTATGTAAAGTTGAACTCAGCTTTGGTGTATGAAAAACTGTCGTCCTAAGTACTTAAACCTTGGTAAGTCACAAAGGTGTTATAAAACCCTTATAGTCTTCGCACATACTTTTACTTAAAATTTGGGCAAAGGCAATAAATCTATTGTTTTTTTGTTGAGTGTTTGCAAGCTTGAGGTCCATATTTTCAATCCCGTTTTCTCTGGGCTTCCCCTCACTTAGAATAAAAGTTAATTAAGGTGGGCAAGCGATTATAGTGATAGCTTTTTGAGTTTGAATGAATGAATGAAAGATTTTAATTACGTCCGCGAGACCCAAATATGGTCTATGGGACCTCAAATATGGAAGTACAATTACTCAAATCATATCATATGATCTTTAATATCTTTGAGAAGGTTGTTCCTTCTCCTGCTGATTTGTGTTAGCAATTCTCCAACTTTTTTATTTTCCTGTCTTCAAATAAATCTGTAATAAACTCGTTCCCAATTGAAGTTTTTTTTGTTGAACAAATTTATTAACTTATAACATAATTTAAATTTTGGTCTCCTTGAAAATTAAAAAAAAAATTACTTGATAGGAGAGTTGGTTAACGAAAATTTTAAAATTTATTTAAATGTACTTATTAATTCAAAATTTATTTTATAATTTAAACCATATATAACATTTTAAATTTTTTAAAAGACTATTAAATTAAAAAAACTATTAAATTTGTTTTGTTAATACCTTGTTATTAATAATTTAAGAAAAATATATAAAATATAATATTATATACAATATATAAAGCTCACCTTTAAAATATGTTTCCTATGAATAAATGAATTATATTATATAGGTTATTTACAAAATAGTCTTTAAAATGGTTTTAATGATTTAAGGAAAAAAATTAAATCTATTTATTTTATAATTTATCTTGTAAATTTGGCATCTTCTTAATCATTATTAAATTTTTATTTGATGAATAAAGGTGTTTGTTAAATTTTGTATCATGAGGGATATTGTAGTATTGTCTTTGGGTTTTTATCGAGGAGACTCAGGTTCAAACCCAATAGAAAGGATCAGGACCCTTACAAAACCGTGCTTTATCCTAAAAAGTCTTTTGAGGGATATTGTAGTGGTATGTCTTTAATTTTTCATTTAGAATATCCAAGTTCAAATCATGGTACAAAGGGACCGAGGACCCTTTCAAAAACATGTGCTTTATCCTAAAATTTTGTTTCGTGAGGGATATCGTAGTGGTATGTTTTTATCAATTTTATCAAAAAGACCTAAGTTCAAACCCTAGTACAAGGGACCCGAAACCCTTTCAAAATTCATGTTTTATCTTAGAATTTTGTATCAAATGGCATTAGAGCAGTAGATTTCTTAATATTCAAGGAAGAGACCTAGGTTTTGCCAAGCTATACATGAATAATATCAAAACCCACGTTTTATTTTAAAAAATTTGTGTCAAATGGTATTAAGTCAATTAGATTTCTTAACATTCAAGGAAGAGACCTCGGTTTTGCCAAGCTATACATGAATAATATCGGTATGTCTTTGGGTTTTTATTCAAAAGACCCAAGTTCAAACTCGAGTAGGGACCAAGACCCTTTCAAAACCATGTTTTACCTTAAAATTTTGTAATAAATGGCATTAGATCAACCAGTTAGATATTTTAACATTCAAAAGAAGAGACTTCGGTTCAAATCTTGCCAAGCTATACATGAATAATATCCTAGCTTTGTTGATAATACCACTATGTAGTGATGATGTAGTATGAGTGAGACTCAGTTTCAATCCATGTAACCAATTAAAAAAAGAAAAAAAAATGGTTTGTTAAATTCAAAGCCTAACACCTAGTTACCATTTTGTTCGAGCTTACTCTTAAATATAATGCTTATCTTTTTTTTTTTTGCAAAATTATGTTTAAATAGCATACATATTTTTTAAATATATAATTAATTTTAAATTTTTAATATATAATTAGTTTAGAATTTTTTTGATATATAATTAATTTTTTATGTACATAAGGGAGTTGGTTGCATCTACACTATTTTTATTAATTCTCATGTTTAAGATTCAAACCACAAGGGTTACCCCCAACAAACCTATACCACCTCGTTATTTTATAACTTGACGTGAAAAGGATCACCAATCACTTAGGATTCATATCGTCATCGATCTAACGTGCACTAGAAGATTCGGAACAGGCTATTACCTTTGCAAACAGGCATGCTCCCAAAGTTTGAACCTAGGTTTCTTCTCGCCTAGCCAGATAAACAATTATCAATTCACCTAGCCCTTAGGGATATATATATATATATATATATATATATATATATATATATATATATATATATATATATATATATATAATTAATTTAAGTAGATGATTTTTTATTTTTGAATTTAAAAATAAGGTTTTGACTTGGTCCTCAAACCAGTTACATTGGATACCACTAGTTACATAAAGTTATACAATCCTTTCGGTGTCATTGAGATTTGAACTTTGATATAAGTTACATTATCTGAATATCTCAACCATTGAACCAAGGTCTTGCTAGTAAAATTATTTAAACAGTAAAAATATTTATTTAAAAAATAGCATATATTATTGAATTTTAGTTGTCATCAAAAAGATTTTGTTAATGTAATAAAATTGTTTAAATAAATGAGGGTGAGTGCGTAGCCGAGTTGGTGTGAGGCGACCAGTAGCCAAGTTGGTGTGAGGTGGCCAGTTGACGAACGTGATCCGTATGGTGCGAATCCACGCAACTTCGATTCAAATCGCACTAGTTTACCATAAACTTTTTTTGGGTTTGAGAGCTTGATTCAACAATCAAACATTTTTGTAGGAGTGTGGAGACCATAATTCAAATCCCTCGGGCTTCGTGGTATCGATGGGTGTGTTGTATCAGCATAGCCGACTACGTAAAAGGTTTACTTGATGCAACTAGATGTTATAGTGGCGACAAGGAACGAGATTCAAACCCATAAAGAGGTGTAGAAAATAGGAGCGCGAAGACCAAGGTTCCAATCCCTCGGGCCCTATAGTATCGGTGGACATGACGTGTCAGCCTAAGGTTACGTAAAAGGTTTACCCGATGCAACTGGAGGTTATAGTGGCGACAAGGAACGATATTCAAACCCACAAAAAGGCGTAGAAAATTGTAACGAGTTACCGATTTCTCTAGTATAATCAAAACCATATGTATATATATAAATAGGAGCATGGAGACCAAGGTTTCAATCCCTCGGGTTCCATAGTACCAATGGACGTGTCGCGTCAACGTAAGTCTATAGGTTATAGTGGCGACAAGGAGCGAGATCCAAACCCACGAAGAAACATAGAAAATTGTAACGAGTTACCGATTTTTCTAGTAAAATAATATATATATAAACAAACTTTACCAAAAAGATCCAACAATACCATTAGATTTGAACTTTAGTATAAGCTACATCATCTATATATCTCAACCATTGAACCAAGGCCTCATTGGCAAAATCAGATAAAATTCAAAATATTTATTTTAAAAATAACACATATAATTGAAAATTGGTTGTCATCAAAAAGGTTGTGTTGATGTAATAAATTTGTTCAATTAAACTTTACTTAGAGGGACCAAATAAGGAACTTCATATCACATAGTTTTACAATTGATAAAGAAGTACATTAGATGGTTAGTCAAAAATAAGATTGTGATCTTTTTTTAGGTTTGATGTCTCTTGAAGCCTTATTTTCTTATTTCAAATATATACAAAGATATTCACTATAACATGTCAAGTCAAATGTATCTTATAATATTTTTAATTTATTATTTTTTAATATTTTTAATTTATATTAGGAGATGATAACCTAAAATTAAGAGTTGAATAAATGTACTAACTTTATCTCTCTTTTTATATATATATATATATATATATATATATATATATATATATATATATATATATTTTTTTTTTTTTTTTTTTTAAATGTTGGTGAACAAGAATAATTAAGACCTTTTGAAATGCATTAATCTAATGCGCAAATCATGATCTTGGGAATCTTATATTGCATTAAACTCTATAAAAGTGGATTAAAAATGTATCAATTTCTTTAAAAAAATAAATTAGTAGTTAAAGGGAAAAAAATTATACCTTGTTAAAAAATTAATGAAATTTACTCTATTAGATAACAAATGTATTAATCTATCTCCTTATCTATTTGTTATTTTTCGTAAGGCATTTAGAAGAGATTTCTCAAAGGTAAGAATGGAAGGAAAATTCAAAGGTATTCAAGTTGTAATAAATGGTTCTCTAGTGAGCATTCACTACACTTAGAAGATTTTGCCTTAAAAATATTTTGAAAGAAGACTAAAACCAATGCAAAACATGTGGAAGGTGGAAAAATAAGTGTTGGACAAATGTGGGCAAAAATTTTTGATCGAGGCTTGGCATCACTTTACAAAAATTTTGATCGAAAGTGAAAAGAAAATGTTTCAACAGTTGCAAAGTGTCAAAAAGTTTTAAAAGGTGAAAGGCGACAAAAATTTTTGAGGGGCGCAAGAAAAAAAAAACTTTCAAAGATCGAAATTCAAAAAGTTTCGAAGCAGGAGATAAGAAGAAAAGTCCAGCAAGTGGACTCGTAAGTTGCAAGAAACTCCCAAGGATGAATGAGGTGAAAAGTTTCAAAAGATAAACCATTTGTTATGAAGGATGAATAAGGTGCAAGAAACTCCCTGTATTACATTATTTGGTATGAAGATCCTTTGCCTTCATGTGTATTCAATCCTTCATTTTGATCTTGGGTTTTTTGCTCTTGTTCTTGTAATGAATTTAGCTCTTATGTTCCTTTAGGTTCAGACATTGAATTTGTCCTTATTTTGTTATTCCTAGATCAAATTATTGAACAATCTCTTTTTCTGGTCACATCTAAAATTGAAAAACTTTTCTATAATAGTCCATTTAATGTTATCATTGTTATCATGTCTTTTATCTTATCCCATTCATGTATGCTTATCTATCCATAATTCATATTCATTTATTATTTCATTGCACCAATAATATTTTTGAGAATGATTGTTACCTCCATAAATTTCACAACAATGAAGGTCCCAAGATCTTTCTATCTTGTGTTCATGTCTTCCCTAATGTCCACATTTGTTACTTGTCTCAATTTGTTTTTATCAAAATCAGTTCCATTTGTCCTTGTCCTAAAGTTCTCTATTTCATAAATAATCCCTAAGTCTTTACTACCTATTTGTTTAAGGCTTTTAACAAAGCTCTCTTACCAAAATTTTCTTGATTTAGTGTCATTGTACCCTATCAAAAACTCTATACCAATCTCTCAAACATTGTTATTGATATCATTACAATGTTTATTGTCATATATACTATAGACACCTAAAACGCATCATGTCGAGGTCGACTACTCATATGGACATGCTACAAGACCATATGGAGGATCTTGGATAGACTCCAAGATAGAGCAGTGGTTCTAACCACTCAATTTAGGCATTTTGGCCTAAGCAGTCTGAACCACAACCTAGACCTACGGTCTCCAGTCTAAACCATGGTTGACACCTGCGGTCTGTAGTCTGGACCGCAACTATGACCTACGGTCTTAACTGAAGTTCAGTTAGGCCTTCCATCCGAGCCAAATCGGTTGGAACGGCCAAGAGATCTAGAAGGAGGCAGTTGAAGGATGGAAGATTCCAGAGGCTTCCATCCCAACTGTCCTAACCAACCTTCTTGGTCTTGGCTTCTCCATGAAGCCACCCCTAGCCCTAGGGGCATGCTATAAATACCCCCTCCAAATGGGGAGAAAGAGAGAGCAAGCATTGGAGATTTGAGCAGTGAAGCCCTGGTGAATTGTACACTCAAACTGAGTATACTAAGAGATAGAGCTATTGCACTTAATCCTCGACCCTTTTGCCACCATTCATGATGAATTGCATTATGGATGCCCTAGGTGCTTAGGAGGATCAAGAAATGCAAATCCGGGCAAACGAAGGCCCTTCACATCGAATTGACCACCAAATCAGTCTGAGGACAATGAAGGCGACCCTTGAACATCAATTTGGACAAGGAGATTGAGCCCACTACCCCTGATTTTGAGGGTAAACTCATCAGAGGTCAAACCACGATTGTCAACCATGGTTCACAGTGCAGACCGCTCACCAGAGCTACGGTTTGCAATAGGTGACAGATCACCTTACTCTTTTCTTTTATGTCCAGCTAGTTAGGTTAGATTAGCCATTTTGTTGATTTAATAGCATTTTAGAAGACTTTTGACCGTAGAACTAGGCTAGATTCACATTTTATGCTTATGTTTCAATTAGGACTAGAATGCTTTCTTTATGCATGTTTATGCTTCATTTTCTATATTTGATCCATGCATAGTGTAGATGCTATTTTACTTTATGCTATTACATGAATCTTGATTCGCTTTGCATAGTTTAGCAGCTTTCTTTATGCTTTCTTGATTATGCATGTTAATGGTGTCATTATACATTTTACCTAAAAGGGCCTCATCACGAGAGGCTGCCTATATTTTTGACATTCTTGTTGTTTCTTGACCATAGGGAATAGTTCTAAAGGAGAGATAAAGCATCCAACCCCTTCCCCATTGTGAAGAAGAGGGTCATCGACACCCTAGAGCAGTTCATGTCACCCTGAGGGGCATTTTGATCACACCTACCCTTGATAGGGATTAAACACTATTGTAATTAATGTATCAAATGGGTATCCCTAAGAGGGATGAATCTATAATTTGACTTCATTAAAATTAATAAAGAATTCCTTATATTCATGTTATTTCTTGTTATCAAATTATGCATGCCTATTTGTGTGTTTCCCTTCGATTGCGATAGTTAGATCGGGTGTGAGCCTCCTTGGTGGTTACAGATGGCGATCACGATGGAACTCCATATTTCTAGCCCCTGAGTGCTGACATTTTTGTTTGTTTCATCTCAGGTGCTAACCGTAGCTAATACTATGATTATTTTTTGGCCTACGGTTGTCACCTACGGTTTACACTACAACCCATAGACCAGAGCTACGGTTTACAGTAGAAGCAAAAAAAACAGAGAAACCACTTGGTAGTAGAGTAGGAGTTGAGGTAGGTTCTATTTCCATCCTCTATTCTACATTTTCTCCTCTATATTTTTATAGTAAGTGGAAAATCAATGGAAAATTAGGAACATTAAAGGAAAAGGATCAATGAATAAGTCCTAATTTGCTTTCGCATTCTTTCCATTAGAAAGGCGTTGCTAGGAACAATGGACCTCTGATTGTAGTCCACCCTAGAATACAGTGACCTTGATAAAAATTGTGTGGTCATTTGCATGCGTGAGGCCCAATTAGAGGCCATGTCATCGTAATTGCATTGTCATAACGTCATGTAGGACATAGCATGCATACCTTTGTGAATTTGAAATATTCCTTCTTATGCATATCATGTAGGAATGATCATATGAATGCTCTTTTATGCATTTGTCTTTATGCAAAGTAAAATGAACCACACACACCATGTTTCATTGTAAACATCAGTGGCGTTGGGCTCTCACATCCAACCCATTTGATTGAGACCAATAATGGATGTCATTACCACTTGGTTGGCTCATTTGAAATTGTATTATCGGGACCCGCTCATTGCCAAGGCCGACCCAAGAACTATCCTATCCATGCAAAATAGCATGCACTCATCTTCGAAAGGGTGTATCACTACGCATAGTGTGTTGGGTGAGGGTTGGTAGTACCTATGCTACTTCGTTGAGTATGGAATTCATTACCATATTCGGCTTGTGCGAGTATATAGGTGAAAGCCAATTAAACTGAGAATAAAATCCAATGATTTTGCAAAACACGTGAGAGTTTCTCATACTGATACAACACATCTTGTAACAACATCAAATAGTTTAGGGCACATTTTAAAATTTAAAAATAAGATAAACATCATTGTATACCTTGTTTGATAATAAAAGATACATCTAGACGTTAGGTACACTATGGTGGATACACGGGGTGGTCGGCAAAGGTGCAAGCCTGAGGTCGATGACCAAGCCCCAATCGATTCACAATTACACGTGTCTAGTCCTCAACCACATGAGCAAACCGAATGATGTTCGATGAGCATTAGAGGAGACAACTCGACATGAGGGGATCCCATTGAGCATACCCCTGATAGACTAGCATCAGTGCATACTGTTAGACGTAGATTAGAGCATGGGGCTTCCTAGCCTGAGGGTGCTCAACTCGAAAGCCATTATCGAGACCGTAGTGCACGCGCATCCATGAGATCGACCGAAGAGTATGTCATGTAGGGGACCAGATTGGTACCCATCCGCACTAAGTCTATAAGGTGTACTATACCCCCACCTTATGAGTATAGAAGGAATAGAGGTCCACCCATTCAGGGGCAAGTAGATGGGCTCCCTGCTGAGCGCAAGTCTACCCATACTCCCATGCGTACTATAGCATGCAAGATCACCATCGATATGTCGAAGGTGGGAGCTAATGGAACACCACCCCATGAGAGGTGGAGGTCTAGATAGCTAGATGGTCTAGGTAGTGTGCTAGAGCAGCTAGGCTGCAAGCCTTCGGCTCCGCCCACTCGTGCTTCGAGTGAGCATAGCGGGAGCACCATTAGAACTACTAGAGAGCATGGAGAGGCTTCTAAGCGCCCTCATGTCTCACATCCACCATCCATGCATGGTGGCACGCACAAGACACAACATGATGTCGATGTCATCTTCACAGATAGAGGCAAAAGCATAGCACATCAGTCCGATGGGTACAGAACCCACAAGGTCGCTCATACAGAGCAAGCATATCAAAGGCCTCCGATGGTTGACCAGGTCGAAAGATCATATCGACTAGCCTCTGAGCAAAAATGCCAACTCCTCCAAGATCAATTGGAGGATGCTCACCTAGAGAGGAAGCACATCGAAGATGAAGATCTTCAAGCGCAGAGGCTTACTAGACAAAGGTTGTATGAGCAGTGCTTGCACGAGGAGTGCATCCTCATCCAGAAGGAGCATGTAGAGTAGGAAGATAGGTTGGCTAGGGCCGACCTATACTCTCAAGATGAGCATAGAGAGCAGGTGCATAGGAAGGCTTTTTTGCAAGCCGACATGCACCATGAGCACGCAAGCGTTCACACTCATATCACTGCCCATCACAGAGAGCGACCACCCTCGATCGACAATCAGAGGCAGCAACATTATGAGGAGCAAGAGGGGAACAGATGCAACCAAGAATATCCTGAGAGTTCTCGAGCTGAGGAGGAGGAAGAGCAATGCCCTCCACCTCGATAGAAGAGGAATGTACCTCCCAGACCACCTCCACGCCAACTTAGGGAGGAGGACTTTCTATCTTCTGAGGCTTACAAAGCTTTGGCTGAGAAGGTCAAGGCAATTGAGAGACAAGGCATGGCTATCCAAAAGTTGACACTGAGGAAAATTCACAATGAACCTTTAGATCCCTCGATACCTATGCCCCCATACCCAAAGCATTTTGAGATGCCCAGGTTGGAAAAATTTAAGGGTGATGAAGAGGCGCAAGAACATGTCATGAGCTTTCTAGATGCTTGCTTCTAGATAGAGAACAATGATGCACTATTGTTGCATACGTTTGTCATGACACTCTCTAGGCCAGCCCGAGAGTGGTTTAATCAGCTAAAGAAGCACAACATAACAAATTTTGAGCAATTAGTTGATGCCTTTCTTGAACGCTATTCCTTCGACATCAAGAAATAGGCCAACCTTTTCGATTTGGCTATGCTAGCTCAGCACGATGATGAGCCAATAGAACAGTATGAGAAGAGGTGGAGGAGATTAATGGTAAAGTTGCCATTCCCGATCCCTACCATAGAATTAACCTAAATGTTTACAAAGAGTTGTGCCAAGCACATCTCGCTACTATTGTAGCTGCAACAGTATACCACATTCGAAGAAGCTTGGGTGCAAGCCAAGGTAATTGAGGATATCAAGTTGCAGGAAGGCAACTTGAAGCTAAAAACTAGGAAAGAGGGATATAAGAAGAGTACCTCAAAGCAACAGGGCAAGCAGGCCCATGTGAATCAAGTGGTACTGAATCTCCAAAATGAGGATAAGGGGCAAAAGAAATAGAATTATCAAGCCCATCCCCCTCCTGCACAATACGACCAACGCAAAAATAACTACAAGGGCAAGAACAAAGAGCAACGCCCACCTCACATATTTACGCCATTGAC
The DNA here is from genome assembly GCA_028583015.1 of Wollemia nobilis. Taxonomy (NCBI): domain Eukaryota; kingdom Viridiplantae; phylum Streptophyta; class Pinopsida; order Araucariales; family Araucariaceae; genus Wollemia; species Wollemia nobilis. The sequence continues at coordinate 7,263,656 of JAQPPZ010001808.1, forward strand.
GGAATCAATGACATCGATCTTTCATCAGCTCTATGAGGCCAAGGCAATAAGATTACCCGAAGTCAAAATGGTTGATCCAAATCAGCCCAAGCCCAAAGACTATCAAGAAGAGTTGTTTTGCATATTTCATAGAGTGAAAGGCCATGACATCGAGGTGTGTTGGTCCTTCAAACACATTGTGCAAAATATGATAGACAAGGGAGAGCTTGTAGTACCAGGAAATCCCTAGGTGCCAGACAACCAAAACATGGGGATTTTTAAAAATCCATTACCAAACCATGAGGCACCCCGTAACCACGCTGGCCACGTCAATCAAGTACGAGTCGAACCACCTACCCAGGGGTTCATCGGAATGGTCAATGTTGTTACCAGACATGGGAGGTACGAACGAATCAACCTCATGCTCCCATTCAAATACAAGCCACACCCCAACGATAGGCACAAAATATTCTAGGCCCACCAACGAGACCGATGGTGACCATTAGGAGCAAGTTGGTTCAAAACCTATAGATGACTCCTACGAAGTTGTCGATATATGAGCTTATACAATAGTCCCCTAGGCATAGGGAGACTCTTATGGACATTCTGAGGTCCATTGAGGTACAGTCCCAAGATGCACAGGCATTCACAAACTTCGTGGGGCACGTACAATAGTGCCAGGAACCAATGATCCAATTCTATGATCACGAAGTGAAAATGGTTTCTGCAAGCGTGGCTGACCCACCACTACATATCATTGCATGTGTTAACCATGTGTCATTCAAAAGGGTCTTGATTGACACTGGTTCATCGATCAATATAATCATGACTAAGGCACTACACCATTTGAAATTGCCTAAATCACTCATCATACCAACCACCTTTACATTGAGAGCATTTAACGATGCACTATGCTCTATGGTTGGCATGATTGTCCTACCTATTCAGGTGGGACTAAAGACCATTCTCATAATGTGTCACATGATAGAGGGTGCCTTGTAGTATAACATCCTGCTAGGGAGGCCTTGGATTCATGAAATGCATTGTGTTCCCTCGATATTGCATCAATGTGTCAAGTATATACATGAGGGACAAGTTCACATGGTTGCATCAGATGAAGAACCATTCAAGTTCATGAACTTAGCAGATTTTCCAGGGGGTTTCGTGATCCCATCAATGCACTTGGACATACGGCCCATGTCATCGATGAGGGTTCCAAGAGGTAAACAGGTGGTGCATGTTCAACCATTGGTATCTATATCAAACAGATCTGAACATACCACTACCACTTCTCTGAGACCGAGTGCATCGACAATGCATCGGAACGATGAGAAATTAAAGGTAAAATTGGGTAGGAAAGAAGCAAAGAACGTGCCCAAACCAGTCACCACTGAGGCTGCCACTCCCATGGAGGTGGAGGAAGCCCAGGATCAAGTCGAGGAGGCACCTCAGCCTACTTCGCCTACATCATCAATAGGGTCATCCGCACCCTAGGTGACTGTTCACCTAGCCAACATAGGTCTAGGTGAATATCTTGTGCAAAATGTGACCTTCGGTCCTATTTTAGAGACTGCACGAGACATGGGCCGACCGATAGCCCATCGATACCCAGTTGGATCCATAGTACCATTGGGTGAGCCACCCAACCAAACAAACTTCATTTATGTCAGGTTGGATCAAGTTCCAACACGGGCACCCATGGAGGTGGATGATGATGAATAGTTCATGATGAACGTTCGGTACTTGTCCAACCTAGAGTATGCCATGCACATTTTTGAGCTCTATCATTGGCATGGATACGACCTTGGTATTTTTGAACAAGGACGAAGAACCCCTCTTGAACCACGTTATCAGTTGGCAATTGATAGGTTCAGATTGGGATTGCAGATTCAGGGACATGATGATTTACTCATTGCATCATTGGATCATTTGTACCTAGGTCTAGGGGATGACATGGATTTTAATCCATATCATCCTAACATGTCTAGCCTTCGGGGCAACAACCCAATGGTGTCAGTCATCACCATTGAGAGACCAAATATTGAACATGAAGAGTTCTCGGAGAAGAACCCTAGAGGCAGCCTGGGTCATCAAAACCATATCACAACCGATGATACCGGTATGCAAGGGCACAACCCCATCATTCTAGGTGATCTCAATTCAGGAGATATTTGTAGTGAAGATGTAGAGGAGTCCACCTCCAAAATGAGTAGACCGAGTTATGATGCAGATGGTGAGTCCTCAAATGATGATCAATCCAAAGAGGGAATTGATCGAGCCTTCATGGTTTCGATATTTCTATGCCATTTGCTACCTAGAGAGCAATTAGATGAGATACAAGAGCATTTCATGGTCGATAGTGATTATGAAGATGAGATAGAGTAGGCCTACTTAAGGCCTCATCCAGCTAATCTCCCAATATTCATGGACATGATAGAGTGCCCTTCTCATAGTAGCAATCATAGCGATGAGGTTGAGATGACCGATCCGAGGCTAGTATATCCACTACATCTATTGCCTACAGAGTCAGAGTATGTTATAGAAGAGGGTCCTCTTAACATAGATCACTCTAAAGAGGAAGCAGAGCCAATTTTTGCATCGATGTCATATATACGATCATTTTATCCGATCTATCCGGATAGTGATGATAGCGACCATAGAATCAGATACATGGGGCCACATCTGGCAGATCACCCCTTGCATATGGGGGAAGTGAAATATTATATCTTTATAGTGATGATGAGGATTCATTGGAGATGGCCTATTTGGGGCCTCATCACCTACATAATCAGAATCCACCTCAAGGTCCACCACCTATTATAGCTATGGGTTTGCATCGAGAGATAAATCTCCAATGTCGCCTTAAGGAAAGAATAAATCTAGAAGAGGAATATCAAAGGCTCTTTCCCCACCTACTTATGTCGAGCTGCTTGAGCCGAGAGATCCCATTTTGTAGTCAATGCACAGAGAGGATCCAATTGTCCGAGCATCCCACAGGGAGGACCCTTTCATCCCCATGCCATCCGAGCCAGATCTTGGGTACGAAAGCTACACAGATGATGTAGAGTTCAGTCCATGTGGTCCTGGAGATCAATTCCATTCCATCAACATGGTCTCCATTGATTTGACCACTCCACTCCACAATCCAGCAGATCCATCCAAGCCATTGCATCTAAACATGGATGCTATCGATTGGGATCACATTGATTCACCAATAGAGCCTAAATATTTCTTCCCAAATGAAGAGATGCTACAACCATTTCATTTTGGACCAAGCTACGCTTATGATGTCTATCACGCTAAAAATGCTTCCAATGAAGAACATATAAATCCAGCTGATGACATCCATTTGATCCCTACGCCTCATCAGCTTGAGGAGGGATCCCATATGTCAGTAGAGGAAACCTTCGAAGTGGATATCGGTAACGACCCCACCAATCCAAAGAAGGTCAAATTTGGAATGAGTCTCACTCCAGATGAGCGTGCTAGCATCATCCCTCTATTGAAAGAGAGACCTGACATTTTTGCTTGGACATACAAAGATATGCCCGGTCTAGACCCAAAGTTGGTTACTCATAACCTTTCGCTAGACCCATCCAAGAAGCCCATCAAGCAGAAGCTCAGAAATATGCATCCAACAGTAGCCTTAATGGTGAAAGATGAATTGCAAAAATTGTTGGATGTAGAATTTGTCATTTCCATCGACTATCCAGAATGGGTATCCAATATGGTGCCTATAGGAAAACCAGATGGAAGGATCCGTATTTGTATGGATTTTAGAGATCTCAACAAGGCAACACCCAAAGATTCATTTTCTCATTGCCCAATATCGATGCTCTAGTAGACTCTACTACCGGTCATGAAATGCTCTCCTTAATGGATGATTTTTTCTGGTTACAATCAAATTTAGATTAAGCCCGAAGACCAGCACAAAACTATATTTATAATGCCATGGGGAACATTTTGCTACAAAGTTATGCCATTTGGTCTCAAAAACACTGGTGCTACATACCAGCGGGCCATGACATACATTTTTCATGACTATATGCACAAAATTTTGGAATATTATATCGATGATTTGCTAGCCAAGTCATTGCTACGAGAAGAGCATGTGGAGGTCTTGAGAAAAGTCTTCGATCGCCTGATAGAGCACAACGTCAGGATGAATCCTAAGAAGTGCGTATTTGGCATAACTTCTAGAAAATTGTTAGGGTTCATTATCTCCAAGAGAGGCATCGAAGTAGACCCAACGAAGGTCAAGGCCATTTTGGAAATGCGTCCTCCCACCAATATTAAGGAATTAAGGAGCCTCCAAGGCAAGGTAGCTTCGATAAAGTGATTTATCACCCAACTATCGGATAAATGTTGACCCATGAATCGACTACTACATAAGGGTGTCCCATTCAACTGGGATGAGGACTGCAAGGTAGCCTTCACTGAGATAAAGCAATACCTAGCAACGCCACTAGTGTTAGCTCCACCAAGGCCAGAAGAGCCTTTTCTGCTATATATATCGACAACAGACTTTGCGTTAGGGACCATGTTGGCCCAAAAGAATGTACAAGGCAAAGAACAAGCCATATATTACATTAGTCAAACCTTGGTGAGTTACGAGCTAGGATATGCATATGTGGAAAAGCTATGTTTAGCAGTAGTGTTCGCTACCAAGAAATTATGGCACTACATGTTAAGTCACATGACATATGTGATATCAAAACAAAATCCTTTGTAGTATATGATGAGCAAGACATATCATAATACACGTACTGCAAAGTGGATCATGCTATTGATAGAATTTAATCTAGAATTTGTAAGCCAGAAGTCCATTAAGGGATAGGTCATAGCAGATCAGTTAGCTGAGGTGCCACTATCCAATAGTAGGCCTCTGACAATCGAGCTTTCGGATGATGCAATTTTTGTAATATCCGAAGCTCCCAAACTCGAAGAACCAGAGAACAATGTTGATATGACTCTGTTCTTTGATGGTTCGAAGTGCGAGCAAGGAGCTGGCATAGGGATAGTGTTTTTCACACCGCAAGGAGCTCCAATGCCCTTGTCATTCAAACTAGACTTCCCATGCACCAACAATAATGTTGAATATGAAGCCCTACTTTTGGGCCTTCATACAACCATCGCCATGAATATCAAGAGACTAAACATCTTTGGTGATTCCCTGCTCATAATTAACCAAGTGAAGGGACTATTTTAGTGTCGATGTCCGATACTGAAAGCCTATAAAGATCTTGTTGCCACATATCTGGCTAAACTAGAATGGTACGACATCGAGGCAATCCCTCATTCATCAAATAGATTCACAGACACCATGGCTTCTTTGGGATCCTTAATCCCTCAAAATCTATCTACTGACTTCACTACCATCCATGTCAAGATGCTCTCGCATCCTACAATAGAGCGTGTAGCCTTTGATAACAAAGAATCAGTCAACATGATTAGTGTGGAACCAAAAGCTGATTGGTTCTGCAAAGTTGAAGACTTTCTCAAGAAAGCACCCTAGGGGTCTTTAACCTCCTAGAGTCCTACGGGGAGTGGCACCACCATTCACCACAAGGTTGTCTCCCAGTATACATTTGCAAAAGTAAATACATAGGGGGTACAAGTTGTCTTAGCGATCAAAGCTGAGGCTCATCAGAATTGGATGTCACAGATTCAAGACTTCCTAAGACTTGGTTTTGTCCTAGAGGGACTATCGCATGCCGCAAGATGCACATTTAAATAGAAAGTGACTAAATTTATCTTGATAGGAGACATTTTGTACCATCAAAGTTATGATGGAGTTCTCCTTCATTGTCTTGAGCCCCAAGAGTCATCTTGGGCAATTTTAGAAGCTCATGATGGTACGTGCGATGGCCATTTTAGCGGCATGGCCATCATCAAGCGCATCCTTTGAATGGGTTATTATTGGCCCACTATGGAGAAGGATTGCAATGTGTATGTCAAGAAGTGCATCAAATGTCAGCATCATGCTAATCTTATGCACCTACCATCATAGGCCTTACAGCCCATCCAAGCGGCTTGGCCATTTGCTCAATGGGGGTTTGATCTAATTGGCAAGATCTCTCCTCCATCATCAGGCCGACATACATTCATCATTATGACTACTGAGTATTTTACAAAGTGGGTGGAAGCCATTCCCTTAACAATGACCATGAGAGCTCGCATAGCAGAGTTCATAATGGAGCATATCATAAGTCATTTTGAGGTACCATCCAAAATAGTTTTGGATAATGGAACTTCTTTTAAGAACAAAACTATGTGAGCCTTAACCTCTAAGTACCGCATCAAACATAGTTTTGCATCTCCATATTATCCATAGGCAAATGGGCAAGCTGAGGCCTCAAACAAGACTATGGTAGCCATCTTGAAAAATATAGTGCAAGAACACCACAAGGATTGGCATACACAACTACCCCTTGCATTATGGGCTTATAGAACTAGCATTCAGACTCCCACTAGGGCAACTCCATTTTCACTAGTATATGGCACTGAGGCCATTATGCCCTTAGAGTTGGAAATTCCAACGCTACGCATCACATTGAAAGAGTTCATCGATGATGACACCGCACGACAAGCTCACCTAGATCAACTGACGTTGCTCGATGAACATCGCATGAATGCCCTTGAGCATCTCCACGTTTATCAGGAGTGACTCAAATGAGCTTACAATATCAAAGTCCACCAGAGAGACTTTGAATTTGGGGATCTTGTGCTAAAATAAAACCAACAGAACTCAAATTTGTCACTCGATATGCGAGACAAATTTATGGCTAATTGGTTAGGACCCTATATCATATCTAAAAATATTGGTCCAGGTACCTATCGCTTGACATCGCTAGGGGGTGTTGAAGAGCTTGAGCCTCTCAACATCATCCATATTAAGGCATTCTATGCTTAGAGAGCATAGCAAAAAAAGCTCCAAAGGCATCTGTAAGCCCTTTGGTCAGTAAAAAGGCACCAAGGATTTCTAAAAATTGCTTGGTCAACCCAAAAGGCTCCAAGAGTTCCTATAACCGTCATCCCAAACTCTCATCTAGATTTTAAAATCTTGTCAACCCAAACGGCTTATCCCAAAAGGCACCAAGGATTTCTAAAAATTGCTTGGTCAACCCAAAGGCTCCGAGGGTTGCTTAAAGCCACTCGGTCATCCCAAAAAGGCACCAAGGATTTCTAAAAATTGCTTGGTCAACCCAAAGGCTCCGAGAGTTCCTATAGCTTCTCGGTCATCCTAAAAGGCTCCACGCCCTCTTGCTGAGAGTTTGGTCAACTAAAAGGTTCCAAAGGCATCTGTAAGACCTTTGGTCAATTCAAAAAGCTCCAAGGATTTCTAAAAATCACTTGGTCAACCCTAAAAATCTCCAAAGGCATATATACTCATCGTTTGGTCAAATATGAAAGCTCAAAAATGTATAAAAATTTGAAAATATATAAAATTCCAAAAAAATTGGTAAAGCATAAAATCCAAAAACATTTGCTTTTGCAGTTTGCATTTTCATATATGCATTCACATCATCATATTGCATTTAGGCATTTGTCATCCATTGCATTCCATAGTAGAGTGTAATGTGTCTATCAAAATCTTACAAATGATCACACATTTGTGTTTCAATCATGCACCCTTGCATTTATCATAATTCATTGCATTCATACACGATACCTATTGCGGAGAAACATGTATGTATATTAAGTTTTCCAGTCACTCAACCATACCTAGTGGGTTCTTCAGATATTGTAGAAAGCTTGCTTTGCTATTATAGACAAGGTCATTAGTTGGGATAGTGCTTCAACATATCAGAATCCCATCACTAAGCAAAACAATATAAAATCCTGCTAAGACAAGAGATGATGAAAGCTACGAAAGCAATCTTAGGTATCTAGAGAGATGGGTTTCATGACCTACTTATCTTGCAAATAGTCGATTTAGAAAGGTGTACTTTGGCAAAAGGACAAGAATTTCCCCTATAAATCCCAAAGTCACAAAGTTTAAATCCCAAGTTACAAAGTGCAAAAGTACAAATTTCAAGTTCAAAATGTAAAGTGACATAGTGAATCAAAAGCACTATAAAAATCCCTTGCTCAAATAAAATGGTAACACGTGGACTAACAATGATTTTCATCACTACATATGAGCAAGTAAGAAGGGTGAGAACTTGAATCCCTAGATTGTCCACCTTTTGAAAGCCATAGAGTGATCCCCGATCGCAGCAATGGGTTGGAAGAGTCCCACCTACAATCGGAGGGGTAGTTCTATTGGGTGATCCCCAAATGTAGCAATGGGTTGAAAGAGTCCCGCCTGCATTTGGAGGGGTAGCCCTGATCAATTTGCAAGATGAGCTAGCTCTAGGTACCTAGGATTGTCTAGTTGTATAAGTCTAATCAAAGCTGAAACAAGGATGGTACGATCGTATGAGGAACCCTATCTCACATATGGGTTGAAAGAGTCCCGATTGACATACGGGGTATGCTTATGATCTATCTAAAAATACTCACATGCACACACAGGGATAATGAATAGTTGGGTCTGTCATGACAAAAGCCTTGTCCAATAAAAGCCTTGTACAGTTAGTATGTGATTTTTGGAGAAGTCTACTAGGGTGTTTGAGTCTCAAGGAAAACCCCAAAAAATTCTCTAATAGCAACAAGATACCAAATATCATTAAACATAAAAAATACTAGTCATTCATTCATCAGAATGCATTTTACAAAGCACAATCAAACATATAGGATAGATACCGCATGAATATCAGAAATGATGTTTAGACGACCACTGACTATATAGTGCAGCAAAGAAAATATACAGAATGACATATTCATTCATTAGCATTATACCAATCCATTTCACTACATTTCATATATGGGTGATTAATTGATTAAGTTCTTGTAATGAGAATTATCAATTATCTTGCATGATTGTCATACATTCTGTGGTGTCGCATTTTAAAATTGATATACATAGTTTACATTCATTCTTTATGTTTTAAGTGATTAAAGCATACAGGTTCATTCCCATTAGATTACGATTATGTACATAATGCATTACCATACATTGCATAGCATGCCATAACTTCATAAAAATAAATGCATGCCCACAAAGCAAAAATAAATATGCATTCAAAATAAATACTACATCCATTTGCATCCATTATATATAGCACATCTAATCATATAGATCATTGCATAACATCATCATCATAAAACAGATAGCTATCTAGTGCATGTCATCCATACATTGCATCATATCAACATAGCATCACATAAGCATTGCATCCATGTGCATCAAATAAACATAAAATCAAAAATTAAACATCAGATACACATAATGAGCCAAAATGATCAAGTCATATATATATATATATATGTGTGTGTGTGTGTGTGTCCAACAGAGTACATAGGGAGTGCATCAATATGCCCATAGGCTACAAAGCATGTAGGTCCTCGACCTTACACTCAAAATGAGTACAACATAGCAAAAGTATAGTCTACATCTAGCAGAGCCTAGGTCTAGTCTGCTCCCCCTATACCAGAGCTCTCGTCGCCTCCCTCAACACTGTGCTCTAGAGCCTACTCTCCTATCTATTTTGGCACCTATGGTGGGTCCTACTATGGGTCCTACCTACCTCCAAATCCTAAGGCACCCAACACATGAGAAACTAGTAACTACAATAGGCTAGTCCCCTGACTAGCGGCCCCTAAAGTCTACCCTACATCTCTAGGCCTGGCACGTGATGTCACCCCATGTGTGCTAGAGGACCTATGCATCCTCTCAGTCCTATGAGTCCTATGACCTGAGCTCACCATAGACTACCCTGAGGTCCTAGACCTAGTACATTAAGACTCTAAGGAGAAAGGATCCTCAAGAACCTATAGCCCATGCATCTCTATATAACCGACTAGCTGATCAATATGAGCAAGCCGAGCTACGTGCATCTCATTGGTCCTCATGACCATACTACATAGTCACTCTACCTCAATCATCAGATCTTATATAGCTATTGGTGCTACTGTTGGTGCTCGGAGGCCCCATAGTAGCCTGAGGAGGTGGCATAGCCCCCCTCGATACCCGGAGGAGATCCCTCTCTACCTCTACTATAGTCCATTGTGCCTACGCTAACTCTAGAGTAGTCTACAATCTCTGAGCCTAGGCCTCTACATCTATGGCCCACATAGTCAGATCCTATATCTGATCTTGCACCTCAGTAAGGCACCTATCCCTATCAGCTACTCTCACCTCTAGAGTGGTGATAGTAGTGTCTCGCTCTAGCTACTACATGTGGAATCACCCTAGCTGACTCTACAAGTCAGCCACCTAAGCTAAGAGCTGACCCTCTACACTATCGAAAGGGACCTCACCCTCCTCTAGAGCCTCCTCATCGGGGTCAACCTTAGGAGCCTCCTCGATGATGGCATTTTGCCCCAGCCACCCTTTATCTCTGGTGCACCCTACGCCCATCAGGATCCACCTCTACCTCTACCTAATCTGGCTCCTAGCCCAGAGGCCCTATGTCATACCATATAAACATGGACCACCACCCATCATACTCTAGAGTGGTCCCAATAGTCTCGACTCCAGTCTCCTAGTAGTCATCAACAACATCTCCTAGAGGCTCCAAAATGATCCACTATAGATCATGCTCTACAACCAAGCATCGATACCTGAGGGGGATATCTAGAATATCTTGCACAAGCCCAAACTACCATAGGACCCAAGAGTAGAACTGGTACTCTCAAATCTTAACCTTACGACCGATCAACCATCTATCATGTGCCTATCTCAACCATTGGCCCTCCTCTAGCCACGTTGGGCAATCCATATAGGGCCACCACTGAACATCATTCAGGCCAAGTGCCATGAACTGAGTAATATAGTGTTGGATGTCACCAACATGGATCCTACTATAGGTACCCTCCTCCTCATGAGGCCAGAAGGTGGCATAACACTGATGATCATCAACAATAGTAGTAATCCACAATGGCAGATCTAAAGGATGCTCAATCCGAATGTGCTACCACCCCCAGATCTATAATAGAAGACTATAGCTGAGGCCCTTATGACTATGCTCTATAATCTAGTATAGCTCCCTATAGAGCTGACATAGTAGGGTGCTCCCCAAGCTAGAAGTAGAGGTGCCTCTATAGAGCTCTACAACACCCTCCAAGCGGTGGACAGGAGGTTCCAAGGAATCCTCATGCCCGAGGAGTCTAGAAGCACAATATAAACTATGAGGTGCATAAAGAGGGCTTCCCATGTAGAGAAGACATCCTCATGGTACCACTCACCAATGTGTACCCCACCATGGTCTATCGCATCCTGAGCATCCTCGCTCTGGTCATCGAAGATAGTGTCAAAAATAACCTCCTTTACCCTAGAGGTAGAGGAGACGATGGCCTCACCATCAATAGGGATCCTGAAGATCCTATAAACGTCCTCTAGAGTAATAGTCATTTCACCTATAGGCAGGTGAAATGTGTTGGTCCATGCATTCCAACATCGGGCCAACGTAGTCAGGTAGGATTGATCTACCCTAATAGTGGGTAGATCCATGATGTATCCAAACCCGACAGCTCGAAACCAATCCCGATCATCATCGGATAAAGCCTCATAGAGAGTCTTCAAAATATCTAGCTCTCGAGCTCTAGAAGTCAATCTCTAGAATAACAAGTATAATTTAAGACAAAATCTAGCTAACTAGAGCTTAAAAAAAGTAGCAACAACAAACCTACTAAACTCTATGTCCCCAATTTGCAAATTGGGAACCATAGCTAAAACCTACGGTCCCCAATTTGCCAACTGGGAACCATAGCTACCAGCTACGGTTTAGGAGCGACACCCATTTTGGGTACCCTCCTAGACCACTAAGTCATAAAATTAAAATCCTAAAGCTAGCCTAAACTAGTGGGGTTCATTACCAATAGTTTAGTGAGGTTCATTATCTACATTACTTAATGTAGTTCATTTTACTAGTATTGAGTGCGTGGTCTCGATTTTGAGTTACCTTGCCCGCACCCTAGCCCCGGCTAGTAGATGGCTGATCAAGATCCACCATCGAGGTCGAGGAGTGTAATCAAGGTAGAGTGTGGTAGCATTTTAGATCAGGAAGGGTCTTCTCACTCTCAGAGCTCTCAGATTGCTAGTGTTTGCTAAGAAATAATGAAAAATTTCAAATGAGAATTCAATTTATAGGTTTTCCTAGTCTCGATGAACCGTAGATGACACCTACGATTCTGAAACTAGGGTTTTCTGCTCGTAGGTCTGACCCATGGTTCCCAAAATTTGGAAATATAAACCATAGACCATACCTACGGTCCACAACTAGCATTAAATGCACTCAAAACCCATCATGGGAAGGTTTAAAAGAGCAAATTAATGACTTCCACCGGATAAAAATTCAAAATCAATGATTAAAATTGCAAATTTGGTGATGTTAAAAGCACCAGGATCAATCAAATAAATGCAAAATTAAAAAAAATCAAATAATTAAAAACCAAATGCGCCTCGTATTCAGTGATTTATCCTATACACTTGGCGGTTGCAGCGAGTTGTGATCCATGCAATCCGACAAGATGAGTAAATCACCATAAGGACATTTGGGGTAAAATTGTCATTTCTTTTATGACATCTTTCAGCAAATCATCGAAAAATATGATTCAACACAAGTCTAATTGCATTTGTATCATTTTGATTCCTTAAGATGGCTATTGTAGCCTGACTGCTCCAGGGGATAGAAATGTGCCAATACTACTAAGAGTTGCAATCATAAGCTGAACTAGGCCTAGCCAAGGCATTAAAAGGCTCGAATCTTAATTTGTTTAGGATCATTCATTATGGTCAAGCGATTTCGTCGCTTCATACATTGTCATTACCCTCATCGACTCGTCGCTTGAGGGGGTAGTCATAATTTCATAATCATAATCAAAGTCAGCAGAAGATCCCTGAGATCGTAGATCCCCTGATCTTGTCAAAATTGTGTTCGTTCTTGTGAATCATTGTCAACAACTATCATAAGCTTCCCCCTTTGCTTGGGGTAAACAACAAATATGATAATTGGTTTGTAACTCTCATCCTTCAGATTTATGGGTCAGAAGATACCCATACTTGGCATTGGTGCTATCCGAACGTCTGATGACGAGGGTAGACTTGTCAAAATGTAAGCCTTTCACAAGCTGGAAGCAATGATTCCAAGATGCGCATCCTTTTGCTGGACCTGGGGCATCTAATGTTGATCTGACTAATGATCATCATAGAACCTTAGACATCATTTTAGGATGTATATTTTTGCTCAGCATTGTTCAATCTCACAATGCATCTCAAAAGGGGCATCTGTAGACACCTAAAATGTGTCATGTCGAGGGTGACTACTCATATGGACATGCTACAAGACCATATGGAGGATCTTGGATAGACTCCAAGATAGAGCAATGGTTCTAACCACTCAATTTAGGCATTTTGGCCTAAGCAGTCTGAACCGCAGCCCAGACCTACGGTCTCTAGTCTAAACCATGGTTGACACCTACGGTCTGTAGTCTGGACCGCAACTATGACCTACGGTCTTAACTGAAGTTCAGTTAGGCCTTCCATCCGAGCCAAATCGGTTGGAACGGCCAAGAGATCTAGAAGGAGGTAGTTGAAGGATGAAATATTCCAGAGGCTTCCATCCCAACTGTCCTAACCAACCTTCTTGGTCTTGGCTTCTCCATGAAGCCACCCCTAGCCCTAGGGGCATGCTATAAATACCCCCTCCAAATGGGGAGAAAAGAGAGCAAGCATTGGAGATTTGAGCAGCGAAGCCCTGGCGAATTGTACACTCAAACTGAGTATACTAAGAGATAGAGCTATTGCACTTAATCCCCGACCCTTTTGCCACCATTCATGATGAATTGCATTATGGATGCCCTAGGTGCTTAGGAGGATCAAGAAACGCAAATCCGAGCAAACGAAGGCCCTTCACATCGAATTGACCACCAAATCAGTCTGAGGACAATGAAGGTGACCCTTGAACATCAATTTGGACAAGGAGATTGAGCCCACTGCCCCTGATTTTGAGGGTAAACTCATCAGAGGTCAAACCATGGCTGTCAGCCATGGTTCACAGTGCAGACCGCTCACCAGAGCTATGGTTTGCAATAGGTGATAGATCACCTTACTCTTTTCTTTTTTGTCCAGCTAGTTAGGTTAGATTAGCCATTTTGTTGATTTAATAGCATTTTAGAAGACTTCTGACCGTAGAACTAGGCTAGATTCACATTTTATGCTTATGTTTCAATTAGGACTAGAATGCTTTCTTTATGCATGTTTATGCTTCATTTTCTATATTTGATCCATGCATAGTGTAGATGCTATTTTACTTTATGCTATTACATGAATCTTGATTCGCTTTGCATAGTTTAGCAACTTTCTTTATGCTTTCTTGATTATGCATGTTAATGGTGTCATTATACATTTTACCTAAAAGGGCCTCATCACGAGAGGCTGCCTATATTTTTGACATTCTTGTTGTTTCTTGACCATAGGGAACAGTTCCAAAGGAGAGATAAAGCATCCAACCCCTTCCCCATTGCGAAGAAGAGGGTCATCGACACCCTAGAGCAGTTCGTGTCACCCTGAGGGGCATTTTGATCACACCTACCCTTGATAGGGATTAAACACTATTGTAATTAATGTATCAAATGGGTATCCCTAAGAGGGACGAATCTGTAATTTGACTTCATTGAAAATAATAAAGAATTCCTTATATTCACGTTATTTCTTGTTATCAAATTATGCATGCCTATTTGTGTATTTTCCTTCGATTGCGATAGTTAGATCGGGTGTGAGTCTCCTTGGTGCTTACATATACTTTTTGTACACTATTTGTCTTCACAAACAATGCTCAAGTCCCTTGTATCACATGCATTGTTTGTTCCCTAAACACAACATACATCCATTCTAGATAATAAATAAGTATCACAACTTGCGTGGATTTTTATAGGCTCCAAATCACTTGTATCATAATTTTTTTCTACCATTACGGGCTTCAAATTACAATTTTCATTTTTCTTTGTTGAAGATCACCAGTGACACAACATGCATATGTCATCATGGGTCTTAAATCTATGGTATCACAACTTGCATATGTTGTCATAAGCCTCAAATAAGTTGTGTCAGAACAAACATCTTTCATCATAGGTTGGTTTTTCAAATTTTAGTCATTTATTCCTATATTTTAATCTTGTATTCGAGAGAAAGTAATGTTATATACATAATATTTCCTATGTCAGGAGGTAATATGATAGTAGAGTAATTAATATCTTCATCAATAACAATATTCAAGTAGTCTTTAGGTGTTGAAAAATCTTCAACTTTAGCTTCTTCAAGAATTATTTATGAGGACAATATTAATTCTGGTGACATATTATCTCTATCTTAATTATTTAAGAAATTTTCAACTTCTTGAAAATATGAATTTCTGACTTGTTTCTCTTTCTCATTTGATAATTAATATCCTTGTCTTTCTATTTTTTTTTCTTCAACTATACTAACCTTTGGTGATACATACTTTTAATTGTTTGTTTGCCTTTTTATTTGCTTTCTTTTTGTAATTGTCATATTAGCAAAAATAGGGATTCCTTTCTATAATTATAATTAGTTAATATAACTTCCTTTATAGTAGAATTCCTTATTACTCCCAAGTTTTAAATTTTATTTTTTTCTTTAATAGAATTAATATCCTTTATTGTTGACAACCTTGTAACTCCAAAATTAATATTTCAAAATCTTGAAATAATTTTTTCCTCTTTAACTTTCAATATAATATTCTTCTTCTTAATATTTGCTTTCTCAATAAACAATATCTTATTTCAAATAATCCCTCTCCTTCTTCAAATATAATTAATATCTTTCTTCAAATTTTATATTCTTTTTCAATTTAATTTTCCTGTCTCTTTGAACAATATTCATTTTTCAAATTTCCCCTTCAAATAATATTTATTTTTAGATATTAATTTATTTCTTCAATTAATTTATTCACAATTAATCTAATGATCTTGGCGCATTGCCCTTGATTAGCTTAAAGCTTTACTTTACTCTGTTTCCTAAGGCTTTTCTTTCCCTTTTCCTTTGTGCACCAAAATCTTGTTAAATTAGGTTAGAGTATGTGAGCATTGACAATCACATCCTAAAAGGAGTCAACCTTGAAAAAAAACCCTAAAGGCAGTCTAATCAAGTCACTTCCCAATCTCTTTGAGCTTTCCTATTGTGTCACTTTGCACGAGGTATGATTATTGGGTGCATGTAGCCCCCGCACTGGGTTATCACAATGATTAAAAAGGATAACAGTTTAATGGTATGGTTGGTGGGACCTAATTGAATTAATTGGTCTCATCCTACTAACAAGAGAACTATGTTAGGTTGAGATCTTGGTGAAGATCTTTGCATATCTATTTTATTGAAGCATTTAAAAATTCACCTGGTGACTCTATTGAAAGCATATACCCATAAGAGGAGCCATTTAGAAATATTTTAGATTAAAATTTTGGTGAAAGTTTCAATTTATCTACTTGAAGAGCATATGCAATATTCACTTGGCAAATCCTCTCAAAGTAAAACACCTAGAGGTTTATGAGTGCATGACCTACTACTAGATCCTACATTGCTAAAAATACTCAAGCATTGGTCCCAACTCTCAATACAATTCCAAGGAGAGGTTGAGACTAAAACATGGTTACTCAATCACCTAGAAGATTTATTGCCAAGAATTATAGAGGTCCATCACAACCTCTATATTTTCTTGCAACATGGGATGACATCGCAACATCTACATTGAAATCTCTACCCTACACTACTAGGAAGGACCTCACCACACCATTGGAGCATTTATAACACATGGTCAACTCCTATGCACTCTACAATGTTGTAGAGTAGAATGTGGCTCTAAGATTGTTGGTGGCATCATTTAGAGACAAGGCATATGAATGGTATGTCTCACTTCAATCGCATTTGATTGCTGATTGGGATCGACTTGCTACCCTATTTGTTGAAATATTTAGAGAGAAGGTAGATGGAGTGTCTCTCTTGGAGCAATTATTGACTATAAAGACCACCAATGGAGTTCATGGATGATTTTAATGTCCAATTTCACAAAGCATTGCATATAATTCTTAATGAGATTCATCTCCTCCTAGTTTTAGCATTTATATATTATTTGAAGGGCTCAAATTCATAAATATCTATGATGATAAAGGCCAAAGAAAAAATATTTTCTAGATGCTTATAGAATAGTCATCTAAGTGGAAAATGATCTAATTCATATAGAAAGGCTAACCCTTAGGTCCCTTATCCCTCTATTTCCAAATTATCAATCCCCATATAAACCACCTCAAGTCATTCAACCAATAAATTTCTAGCAAACTTCAGTCATATTTGCAGTCCTTGTTCCCCTTCCTTCTCATCTTCCCTATCATAGATAATTTTGAGTTTGAGGCAATGAAACGTTTGTTACAAATTCCCTAATGAGGTGTTGTATCTAAGAAGGCAACAAAATACCAAAAGGTTCCAATATCCCAATAATTTAAGACCTCCCTTCCAACAGAACAATAAGGGAAATAAACCTCCTTTTAATGGCTATCCAAGGCCCTTGTTCTAGACCAATAGGGATGCAAACTGAGCAAAGAGTCATAATTAGCAAATGGTGCCAGTTCCAACCCCTTTATAGCAAATACCTCCTAACCCTGTGAGGGAAATATCCCTCATACAAAACGAATTTGTGGAGGAATTTGATGCTTAGTATTGTTAGATTTTAAGCCAAACTATCTTAAGTCCCAATATTATAGATCTTGAATAGTCTCAGATATAAGAGCAATTAAAATATAATATGGCCAAAAATAATAATATCATTCAAGATAATATCAAATATGAATATAAAATGACCAATGTCATTCATGTAATAACATGAAGAAAACTTATAGTATAATTACTCAAAATGTACATATAAGCTACAATATTATTAATGTTTAAATCTGATCTTCTTAGATAATTTTTCGATTATCGTACATGGAATATTGTCTCCATAATATAGCCATACAAGATGACTCTTCAAGTATTTGCCTATTGTTCTCCATATGATAACTCTCATACAAGGACATCAATTATCAAATGAAAAAGAGAAACAAGTTGTTCTCCATATGATTACTTAATTACATGACACTTGTGCATATTCTGCATATAGATACTTACATAAAGAATAAATATAAATCTCACTCTTAAACTATAGACTCAAACCCTAATATAATATTTACATTTGTACCATCGTTACTATGGGGGTACATTTGCATGTACCAAATAATGTAATATTCTCCAACGCCCCTTGTATTACATTATTTGGTTATTAAAGACTTTAATATTCATTCTTTGTCTTCATATTTTATTCTTGCCCTTTTGTTAGATCACTTTGCATGGAGTATGATCTTCCTTATTCATCTTCTTTCTTTAATTCTTCCATATTTTCCTCTTTGTTATGAACTTCTTATTTATCTTTGGCTTCTAGTTCATATGATTCCTTTGTTCTTGCTTTCTTGCAATCTCGAAGTTGTCTTGTAACCTTAGAACATTCACTTAGAGCATCATAATAATTTTTTGAATTTGATGAGTTTGGATTGTCAGTATTACTTTCATATAATGATATTTTATTGCATACTTCTTGAAGTGTATGACCAATTGTTTTCTCTTTTAGAGTTTCAATCACTTTTTCTTGTCTTTGATTTTTGTCTTTCTGAAGTTCAAGTGAAAGTAATGCCATATACATTATGCTATCTATATAAATAGGTATTTTAATATCATCTTTAGAGTTGTCAATTGCTTCAACAAGCTTTGAATGCAAATAATATTCAAATGTTTCAAAACTTTCATTCATTGCTTCTCTATAGATAAATTGCATTGCCATATCTTGTTTTTCATCAAAAATTTCAATCAAATTATGTATGCCAATTTTAATAGCTTCCAATATTTTATTTCTTGTCATCATATTGTTTTCTTCTAGAATCAAATCCTTTCTTTTCAGAAATAAATTTGCAAATTTAAAATATTTAAATTTTCCAAATCCTTTGAAGTAGAAAACCTTTAATATCTCTAATAATTAAATTTGCAAATATAAATTTTTTTAAATATTCAAATATTCCAATTTGGAGTATAAATCCTTATCTCTCCAAAATCTAATAAATATATCAAATTTTTGAAATATATTGCAATAATTAATTACAAATAATAAAATATCAAATATTTTTCAATATTTCAAAATAAGGTTGAAGTCCTTATAACTCCCACCTTAATATTTATTCCAATGGAGTTGAAAACCTTTTAACTTCCTCTCTAAAATAATTAAAGTTCCTAAGTTATCCAATTCCTCAAATTAAGATTTAACTTAGGACTATCAAAAATTAAATTCCAAACATAAAAAAAAAAAACCTCTAGTTTTGTAGGAGCGATGGTGAGTATTTTCTCTCAGGTAAGTTTTGGTGGGAATGTATCGGGTGCGACAGTAGAAGGGAACCTTGAACTAGGCGAGATCCCAAGCTTTGCTACAGGGGAAGGCACTGGTGAGTCAGATGCTGATGCTAAAATGGACCTTTTTGCTGGGCAGGCGAAAGACCTAGGAAGGACCCTCAGACAAGAACGAGGGCTATCCCAAGGTATGTGGGACCAATGGTGGGCCCTCCATTTCTACATCTTATCATGAAAAGTTCATGGGTACCAAATCATAGAAATATACCAAGGACCAAAGCCCTTTGATAGCGATCAGAGAAGACTTAGTGATTATAGAATACCTAATGGTCGAATATGTTTCCCTAGAAGAACATTCTTTGATTAGTAATTTCGTGGGCGACAAACTGAACATGGAATCCATTCGACGGTGGGCCACTACCAGGTGGAAATTTTTAGGGAATCTTGAGATTGTAGCTCTCCCTAGAGGGTTATTTCAAATCCACCTTAACAATCCCAAAGATGCAACCCACATTCTATCAGGGGGTCGTGGTTCTACAGGAAAAAGAGTTTGTTTATTCGTAGATGGAGGAAAGATTTCAACATCAAAATTCAATGCATAAATTTCACTCCAGTGAGGGTTCATATTTCGGGACTCCCTCGCCAATTTTGGCATGAAGACATCCTGCAAGGAATAGGCATATACATAGGGGAAATGATGGCCATGGATTCAACCACCAAAGCTCGCACCAGGTTGAACCAAGCTAGAATATGCATCAACACAAATCTTAATTCCCAACTCCCAACTCGAATCAATCTAGTCTATGGTTCCTTCTGCCACTGCCAGGACATAGAGTATGAAAATAAATCGACTTTCTACATCGAATGCCGAACTCAAGAACACCTCAAGTCCCACTACCCCTTGCTCAGACCATAGAAGGAGGTAGATTCTAGAAACCATCTCTATAAGAACCAAGACGTTCACTTCCTTGGGAAGACGCCAATTTAAAAGAATAGGCAAATCTACAACGAAAACCCTCATTAGCAAGCACCAGGGCAAAATCGTATAGCAAACAAAGGGAAAAAAAAAGTGCAACCTAAACAATTAGAGGACCAAGCTCAGGTAAGCTCCATGTTCTCTCATACTAATCAATTTGATATTCTAGGAAATATCACCCACTCTGATTCAAAAATAAATGAAGGGTTATTCACTCAACAAGAAAATGATATCTTGGATCCAAATTTTGACCTCCAAATCTCCACCATTGAAGAAATTATGCAGTATCCCCTTCACACCAATAGCCCTATCTTATCTCCAGTCAAGCTAGCTTCCCTTGATTTCCCCCTGAAAATATTCTTTCCCAAGAGGCTGTTGAGAAAAAAAAGCAAATATCAGTCCCAAAAATAATAGAAGCTCCAAAAACGTCTGTGTTAATGTTGGCAATGATAGGAAAATGGGAAGGCCCACTATCCAAGAGCAAATAAGAAGACAAATTGTCGAGGATATAGCTAACAGAGTCCAAACAACCCTTGTACTTGAAATGTTTACTCACCCGAAGGAAGATCCCAAATTACCCAAACCCCCTATGCAGCAGCCAAAAGGGGGCAAGAAATCATCTAAAGTTTCTAGATGAGGATACTCTCATGGAATGTGAGGGGCCTCAATAGTGCGACCAAGCAGAGGTTGGTTAGCACTATCAGAAAAGAAACCAAACCAACAATCCTCATTATTCAAGAGACCAAGTTAGATCAATCAAAAGCATGCAAGGTGGGCAACACCTTTTGGAAAAATAGTGGAAGCATTTTCAGTCCCAACCAAAGTCCATATGGGGGTCTTTTATGCCTTTGGGATCTAAATAAATTGGATGGTAGAGTAATATCATCCTTAGATAGAGTTATAAATATCATGTATTTTTGCAAAGACAAGGATCAATGATGGATCCTCTATAATCTCTACACCCCAAACAATCCCCTCAGCAAGAGTTCTTTTTGGGACCAACTAAGTCAAATGAGGCAGGCTTTCAAAAATTTCCCTTGGGTTTTGGTTGGGGATTTCAACTCCCCCCTTTACCCGTCAGATAAGATAGGAGGCAATGACATCCCTACCAAAAGTATTCAGGACTTCCATGGGTTTGTCACTGAGAATAATCTAATAGATATCCAGATCCGAGGAGCTCAATTCACATGGAATAATAGAATAATAGGGAACAATCTGATCCAAGTTAATCTAGATATATTCTTTCTATCTCAAGAATTCATACCTTTGTTTGGTGATGCCTCCCTCACTTCCCTTCCCATAATCGGATTGGATCATAGTCCTCTCCTGTTTGAAGATAACAAGCCTTCAGTTTTTAGGACCCCTTTCATATTCGAGGTAATGTGGGTTCTCCACCCAGATTTACGTAATCAAATTGTAGGGTGGTGGCAACAGTAGGTGGACGAATCCCCCATCGCTCAAGTTACCCAAAAACTCAAAATAATCAAAGACCACATCAAAATTTGGAACAAGGAAGTGTTTGGTAACATTTTTGAAAATAAGGAGTAAATCACAAACAAGCTCAAAGCCATAGAAGAGAAAATTCAGAAATGGCAAATGAGCATACAAATAAGGAATGAAGAGAAAAATTTCCTTTCTGATTACCACAACATTCTAGCCAAGGAAGAAATGTACTGGAGACAAAAGTCTAGAGCCTGTGGCTCAAGGACAGGGACTCAAAAATGAGATTTTTCCATGCTTCCACTCTCCGTCACAGAAGCTCCAATAAGATCAGGGAGTTAATAAACAGTGATGGCACAAGTATGAGAGACATCCACCTCATCAGAAATGAAGCAGTCACCTTCTTTGAAAAAAATTTGGGAATAAATTCCAATGTTTTCAAACGGGCCCAAGATCATCTTCTTCAGCATATTCCAAATCTAGTATCTCCTAAAATTAATGACATGCTCATCAAGGACCTTACCAATGAAGAAATAAAGCAAGCTCTTTTATCCATGGCCCTTGATAAAGCTTCAGGGCCTGATGGCTTCTCCCCCAGGTTTTTTCAAACTTATTGGGATATCATAGGGGTTGACATTTACAAAGCCATTATTCACATGCAAAAATCCAAAGCCATCCCCAAAAGCACCAACTCCACCTTCATCACCTTAATCCCTAAAGACCTTGAGTACAAATCCATGAATGTCTACAGACCCATCAGTCTATGTGTAGATTAAAAATACACGCCAAACAAAAATAAATAAAATCACAATGACAGAGTACAGAATAGTTGCACAAAAACAAACGATTTCTATTAATCGATGGAGTTTAAAAACTCCTTTTTGAATACAACTGGGCTCGTAACCCTTTATTTGTGATACACAGTTACAAATTATGCTAGGGTTCTCCGAAACCCTAGCTGGCACAAATGGTGGCGCTTCCGAAGAATGTATCTTCAATCCCAACAGAGTGAGTGGGCTTTGTCGTATCCCTTGCTTGGACCACTCCAGCTTAATCACTGCCATCAATAAACCGGATCTCGTTATCAAAAACCCGCACACATTAACACTATCAAGGAGTTAGAAATTAATGAGAGGGCTCCACTGCGTGAGCCCTCAGAAACAATCTAAAACCCTATAAAAATGGAATGCAGGAATTCAATAACAGATTAAAAAAATAAAATATGGTTACTTGCTTTAAACTAATTTATACCTGTTCTCTGTTAACGCAGCTAGACCAGGCGACACCTGGAAGTAATGTTGTTGTCGAATAGGTCGCGGAAGGCGCCCTGGTGCACTCGCTGAACGCCCGCGTGCTTCGGATCTAGGGTTTCAGACGCCGGTCTGAGTCTGTGGCTGTAGGTAAACGCCCGCGGGCACTTGGTAAACGCCCGTGGGCACTTGGTAAAGCCCGTGGGCACTTGGTGAAGGGGTAAACGCCCGCGGGCACTTGCGACAAGAATGGGAGATTCTGCAGAATGTTGCAGAAGGAATGGCGATGAAAGCGGCGACGAAAGCGGCGATGGATGCGGCGAAAGGGTAGCAGAAGAGAGGAGATAGAAGTAGAAGAATTAGAATCAGAGATAGATAGGAGATAGAAGTAGCAAAAGACATAGGGTTTGAGCCATCAAAGTGACTCAATTTATAATCCACTCTTAGGGCACACTTTAGGGTTTTAACGACACTTTGAACGTGTGGCTAAGATTAAAGTGGATCCAAGGGTAGAGAATAAATCTTGGTTGTGGAATGGATTAAGATGGATGGACGGATGAGATTAAATGAAGGATGGACGGCTCAGATTAAATCACTTAAACTATTATTTAAATATATATATTAAAATATTAAAATATATATATAAATATTAATTTAAATAAATTTGGGGATGAAAAATGGCGGGAAAGGTGAAATTGGGCCAAATAATGGCGGGAAAGTGTGGATTTGGGCCAAATAATGGCGGGAAGGTGGATGACCGACACGTGGTTGACAGGAAGGTATAGATGACTTGCAAGTGGCTGGATTTTGGTGTCTACAGATGTCCTTTTGAGCCGCTTTGTGTGAAGACACAATGCAGCACAAAAACTTAGGACACCTGAAAAGTTGGATCAGACGCAACTCTCTCTCAAGACTAAAGCACAACTTTGAAGACCAAAGAATAAAAGAATATTTAAAATTTATCAGCTTACCCCCTCAATTGGCGAGCGAGAATGGTTCTCACGAGCCAATTGGAAGAAATTCGGAAGAAAATGAACCGTTTTTGCCCCAACGGTGAAAAAGGGGTTGGTGTATGAACCATCTGTTTATGTCCCAACAAAAAAGGGGTTGGTGTACAAACCAGAAAATAATATGATTGAAGACGATATGAGTGATGTGAAAGATGAACCGTTTTCTGCCCCAACGGTTAGAAAGGGATTTTTGCCAAATTTTAAATTCCATGATCATGTAAGATGAATTCTACTATTAGGAAAGTTAAAAATTGATAACGGATGCCCCAACTCCAGTGGGTGAATCCATACTCGTTGATGAAATTGCCTTGTTGGCGCCATTGATATGCAGAGATGCAATATGAAAGAGTCCAGAACTTCGGAGATGCTCCTAGTGACTATATGGATAATTCCTCGGGTCGGAACCAATCAACCTAGGTAGCCTTAATCTCTAGCAAGACTCAAAATAATGATGATATTGAAGATTGTCCACGTTTAAGGCCCCATGAACTAGGCCATCAATGACAACTGTTGAGCAAATTAATCTTGGTATGAGGTCACTTGAAAAGTAGGATACCCAAAATTGATTTCCAATTTTCAAACAAGTGAAATAATTGATGATGATAAATGGTAAGTATCCTTATGGTGGTTTAATCCTCTTACCGAATTGCATGGATGCAAATCGCCGCAATCGCCAAGGTGATAGAATATACCACTAGATACGAGGTTTACTTTAATTTAATTTGGCAAAAATATGCATGATGAAAGAAGAATGAATGAAATTGACGATAGATCAGAAGAATTGATGAATGTTGTTAATTTTGTGAAGGTTTTGAATGTTTTTAACCCAATTTGTAAATCAATGATGAATGATGCGCTTTTTGAGCAAAATGACAAAATTTGTTTCCAAAACTCGTTGTAACCTTCACAAAATGTTTTATTATGATAAGAAGAATGGATGGATGCAATTTGATGAAATTTGGAGGAGGTAAGCTTCAATTTTGTAAGTTTTGTTCTTTTATTCAATACTGACACCAAACGCCGGTATGCATTTGGAGGTGGCAGAAACGCCCGCCGGTGTTTGAATGCATCATGAAATGCCCCACTGCGTCTGAATGCGCCATGAAATGCCCCACTGCGTTTCAGGGCACCAAAACCAGCTATTTAAACAGTTTCAGCGAGAATTTCGCTCATTTGTGCGTTCGAGCTTGAGAGAAGTGCGTCTGAGGGAGTGGAATGAAGTGAAGTGAAGTGAAAGGTTGTGTGGGAGAGTGAAGCACGCGGGAGCTATGGCGGAGATGGGAGCGGACGCGCCAGTGCAGCCAGCTGAGGTATTTGTTTATTTAAGCAAGTACTTTTATTTGTTTTTTTTTTTTTTTTTTTTTTTGGAAAAAATTTGTAACCAATTTTTGTTTTGTTGTTTTGCAGCTTAGGGTGTTAGAGGCACGACACCGATTCTCCCCTATCATTTCGGGGATGAGGAGGTCATTGTCCCAGGAAGACTGGGAGATATTGGAGGCAGTAGGGCTAGCGGAGGCAGCCCGGTTGGAGGTAGTTCGGGCAGATGAGGGGTACCTCTCGGCTTTGGCCGAGAGGTGGGATCCAGATCGGGGGACGTTCCAGCTCCCGATTGGAGAGATGACGGTGACGCTTGAGGATGTATACCGCATCCTCAAGGTGCCCGTGGAGGGGGCGCGGTTGGAGGTTGGACGAGATAGGGCCACGGAGATGGCCAAGTTGTTTGGGGATGACCGGAGGGAGATCCGGACGGAGAGCGGGGGATTCCTTACTTGGCCATGTATACGGCCAAGGAGTTGGTAGCGGTGGAGGCTCTGATGATGTTCGTATTGGCCAACATTGTGGCCCCGAACAACACCGGGTGCAGGTTTCCATGGAACCTGATGGGTGTAGTGAGCGAGATGCTCACTAATAGGGTAGTGTATGCCTGGGCGCCCGCTTTATTGGCGCAGGTGTACCGGGAGTTGTATGAGGTTCGAAGACGGGGCCGGAAGGGCCTAGGCTACAGTTTGGTTCTCCAGTGCTAGGGCTGGGAGCACTTCAGAGTGGCCCGACCGGAGGGGTTGCCATGTGCTTACTGGGACATGAGCCAGGCTTATGGTAGGAGATGGCTAGTGGCGGAGGAGAGACAGCCGAGCCGCCCCGTGAGATCGGGGCAATGGTATAGGAGTTTATGGGCAGACTTGACAGATGCCCAAGTCATTTGGAGGCCCTGGCGGGAGGCAAGGTGGATCGGTGATGGAGAGCATCTGAGACGGGTGCGACAGGCTAGATGGGTAGTGGGTCGGGGCCACAGCGAGGCGGAGTACATACAGATGTCTCGAGTGCTCCGCCAGGTCGGATTGAGACAAGATGTCCCCGGTGAGCCAGTGCGCTACCGGAGGCACAGATCAGAGGGGGATTTGCCGTGTGCCGAGCCATGGAGGGAGGCGACAGAGGACGATGAGGACATGGAGATCCTCGACGTGGACGACGTCGGGGTAACAACTGAGTATGCAGCATGGATGGCCGCAGAGCCGAGGTGGGAGCCACCATTGGTGGCTGTTGGAGCTGGAGAGGACGAGGGAACCGCAGAGGTTCCCAAGCGCAGGGAGGGTCCCCGCCTTCGAGCTGACAGTCGAAGGCGAAAGGGGAAGATGGTACGACAGGCACCGAGGAGCGGAGATGACGAGGAGGATGATGGCGAGGGCCTAGGAGAGGCCGCAGGAGAGACTAGGGAGGTACCCCCTAGCGGGCACGAGGATGATCTGGCGCAGCTGCAGCAGCAGATAGCAGAGCGCGATGCTATGCTAGCTGTCCGGGATGAGAGGATAGCTCGGCTGGAGCAACAGGTTGCAGAGCGGGATGCCCTGATAGCTGTTCAGGAGGAGAGGATGGCCCAGATGCAGGCGGACTTGGATGGAGCGACTAGGGTGCCCCAGGATGACAGGGTGACGAGACTCCAGGCAGAGCTAGCGGAGCGAGAGCGACGACACGGGATAGACATATCTAGACTTAGGTCTAGGACTCGTTATATTGAGGCTCGGAGGACACATTGTTTAGGCATCACATTGTGTTGCCTGATCCTCCATCCTCCTCTGTCTCTAGGCGTAGTGAGTCTAGGCACACCACTAGGTCTAGGGCTCCTACTAGGTCACAGGGATCCTCTTTTGATGGTTAGCTTAGTGCTTAGATGCACTCTTTATGAGCCTTGGTGCTCTATTGTATATTGTAGCCTTTTGGCATTCATTGTACGTTTTGATCTTTATACTTATATATATACATGGCTTTTATTTTTAGTGTTTTACTTTCTTTTGTGTGAATGCCTATGTTTTTGTGATGCATGTTTTTATATGTTTTAATGCATATGTGATGGAATGGAATGCAAAGTTATAGATGATTAATGCGAGACTAAGTAAATGAAATATGCACTAAGAAGCACTCATACTTTTAGATAGTTAGATTTAGCCAACTGTTATCATAATTGTTTAATCAGGGGCACCGAACTTGGTGGCTTGTGAATGGATGACGTATGGAATGACATGAATATGGAAGAAGATATGGAGGTTGATATGGAAGAAAATATGGAGGAAGACTGTTTTACAAAGACTCAAACATGCTAGTGGTATCAAACAAACTTACTAATACCGCCTAATTCAACTAGGACCAAATGTGTGTGCATGTGAGTTCATTAACCAAATCGAAAGCATGGTAGTGACTCTAGGCAATCAAAAACTCGTGTGTGTGCAAGTGTGTTCATTAACCTCATCTTGCATAAATTAGGTAACCCTGTTATGGAGAAGACCCCGAAGCTAGTTTGTCCGTATGAGCATTCAGAGGTCTCTCTTTGAGGAGAGACATGTCGCCACGCAATGAGTATACTCCACTGCCAGTCAAGCGTCTATAGCCCCGGTGAAGGTTAACTCCATAGTCCATGTTGTTTTTGACCTTTGTAAGCTTTGGGGATGACTACCTATCCGTCCGATCGGACAAGTAGTACGATCCTTACAACTTATTTGGGATCGGTGGTGTGTGAAAAATGTTCATTTCCTTAGAGCTTTGGGGAATCGGATTCTCAACCGAAGTATGATGAGAATTTTACCCTATCCTTACTACTCTGTTTATATTTATATTTTGTGATTGCTTGTGATAGTGGTAAGAACCACTATTTTATGGACTATGTTTGCATGATAGGACAAACGAGGATTACCCTTTTCACTTCGAGGCACAACCCAAGGATGGTGTTATCTCTCTTTGACACAAGATGTTTTTAAGATGTGAAAATGTGATAGGTTCAAGACCGCTTTTGAAATCATTTCCCAATACTCAAGATTTTATTTAGTGTAATTTGTGATATGGCCCTAGAGAACTTTGACATGCATTTCAAAGTTTGCTTAAAACACTAGAAATGGCTGAGTGACTGAAAACATTTTGGCAATGTAAATATGTGCAAATGGAAAATGGATGTACGAATGACAATTCGGTTTGATGGATTTTATGAAGGTGCCCCTGATTAAGGCAACATGACTTTTGCTTGACCAAATTTTATATCCAAAAGATAGAATGGTCTCTAACATGATATGCAACTATGGCTGAAAATGAAATGTTATGGTTTTCAATGAGATGTATGCACATGAAATGCAATGTTTTTGAATGAGATGTATGCAACTAACAATGAAATGCAAATTCTTTTTATTTTATTTGTTTTTTTTTTTTTTTTTGTTGTACAAGCCATGTATATATGTACATATAAAATTCAAACTATGCGTAGAATGCTCTTAAGTGTATAACGACCTTGCTCTCGTCTATGTCTGCCTGGAAGACTTCTGGCTTAGAAGATGAAGGTGAATGTGGAGGTGAAGGAGGAATGTAGTTGGCGGAAGCCTTTAACAATTCCTCGAAAGGATGAACTCTGAAATAGATGGAGGGAATGAAATCCAATCCATGTCAATCAGGCTTGGGTTGATCGGGATTGGCTTATCCGGATCATATGGATTATGGAGTGGGGTGAATAAGTCTTCAAAATTCATTGTCGACTTATGGAAGAAAGGATGGGCGGAATGGAAGGGAAAACCGGTGAAGACCTCGGAAGACCTGAAGTGCAAAACAACATAGTTTTTCAGTTTTTTTTTTTTTTTTTTGTTTTTTTTTTTTTTTTTTGTAGTGGTGAAAACCACTATTACACACATACATAAAGCAATAAAGTATTTTTTTTTTTTTTGGAATTTTCTGATTTTTTTTTTTTTGGTAGTGGTGAAAACCACTATTTTAGTATATACATATAATACAAGTTTGGATTATGGCTTATGGATGTGGCGGGGGGGGTGGTTCACCTCGTTCTTGTGGAAGAAGCAAGCGAAAGATGGCCTCTTGGAGAGGGAACAATTGGAGATAAAACTCGTCTTGTTTAGTGAGGGGAACAATGGGCGCCGACTCTTCTTCAGATTCATCACCATTTGACATGACGTCAAATTCTTCATAGGCTTCATCTTCGGATTCGTCGGGGTGGAGGATTTCTTCTTCTGAATTAAGATTAATGCTTTGAAAAGCTCGTTCAAAAGAAGAAAGGGATGGAAGTGGTTGGTAGCCCGGACCAAAACGCTCGGTGGGTCTCTCGATATGGCATATCGATGCGTTCGGTTACCCCTTGCTCGTATCGACCTAGGCCAAATTGTCGCCAATTATGTCTCGTGGAAATAGCGAGAGGGAAAACCCTCCATCCTTTCGATATTGGCAGGGACTCGGATGCTTAGGTTCTAGTATGGTGGTAGGACTAGAAGATGACTCTATTCCCCCATATACAAAATTAATGGAATTTGGCATAGAACCCATGTTATAAACCGATCCAATGGATAAATGTTGGTCATGTGGACGACCAAAATCTTTAACTCTTTGCACATTGAACGGTGTGATGTGGACATCTTGGATGGCATACTCACCAATACCCGCATCGATGAGATGGACCTTGACTTGGGAGGGAGATGGACTAGATGATGGAATAGAAGAATGTGGGATAGAAGAATTGGAAGGATTTGGTTGGGTTGATGCTTCACTAACTTGTGAAACATCACCTGGTGATGGTTGGGAAGATGGAGGAATAATAGGTGATGTTGAAGAAGGTGTAGAAGAAGGGGGTAATGACGTGGAAAGAGATGATTGGTCATGGCCACATGTGCATGTGGTCACTGATGAAGAAGAAGGAAGATTAGTTGATGAAGAAAGTGGTGAATGAGATGGAATAGCGGAAGAGGAAGATGGTTGCGATATGATGGGTAGCTCCTCAGGAATGGGAGCTTTAGAAGAAGATGGTATAGAAGAAATAGATGGGGTCAAGAAAAGATGAGTGGATGGCAACACAATCTCATAAGGATTTGAGACATAGTTGCAATGTTTGAAGGGTTCCGTGTCAGCAGGTACACAATGAACCTGTCCCTCATATACATACTTCAGACATTGATGCAATATAGAAGGGACACATCTCATCTCCCTAAGCCAAGGCCGTCCAAGCAATACATTGTATGCCATGGTCCCTTCCAAGATGTGAAACAAGGTATGCAAAGTTCGGGCCCCTACCTCAATGGGCAAGATAACCGTGCCAACCGTGGAAGATAAAGCATCATTGAATGCTTTAAGAGTAAAAGTCGACTTTGTGATAAGGGATGGCGACAACTTTAGATGACTCAACGCCGATGTTGTAATGATATTGATTGAGGAACCGGTGTCAATTAAGACTCTCTTGAATGGCTTGTTATCGATCTTGGCCATGATATGTAGTGGAGGATCTATACTTTCTGTTGACATAGGTTTGATTTCAAAATCATAGAAAGTGATGGAGGGCTCCATGCATGTTTGAATACTCCCCACAAAGTTGTTGAAGGCATTAGTATCTTGAGTTTGAAGCTCGATTGACTTTAATATTTCCATTAATGCCTCTCTATGCGGAGGAGATTGTTGAATGAGGTCATAGATCGATAACTTGGCAGAAGCCATTTTTAAACTGGTAGTTAACCGGCTACTCAATGACATGATGGGTCGTTGGCGTTGAGTAGAATGATTTAGCGGTTGTTGAGAAGTACTAGCACGTCGTTGGGTCACCGTTACCTGAGGTGGACTCGGGGTTTGTACAGGTGGTCGTGGTTCAGCTCTGATTTGGTTGGTTCGCCCTTTGACCCCGGGTTACTACGTTAATAGTACCCACAAAACCTTGGTATTGTTGTACATGGTTGACTTGATTAGGAGGAGTTACCCGAGTTACTCCCCCTGAAGTTGTTGGAGCTTCCTCCCGATGTGGAAGGGGTGTTTGAAATATACCAAGATTTTGATTTTGTTGGGCTAAGGGGCTATCCAATTTAATGGCTCCAATCTCAATAAGATCTTGGATCACATGTTTGAAATCTGTACAATTATTGATATCGTGCCCATTTTGCCTATGATAAGGACAAAATAGGTACTCCTTGTAATACTTCCCCCTTCTAGATGGGTCTAAAGGTTTAAACTCAGGTAAAGTTAATTGATTTGTGCTATATAACTTGTTGAATATGACCGCATATGGTTCATCTAAAGGTGTGAATTGTCGCTTGGGACGATTGTTTTGCCAAGGTCGAGTTTCCATGGTTGGCCCAAGTATTGGGAGCTGGTTGAGTAGGGGCGGGTACCGCATGATAAGCAATTGGTTGCGGTTGACTTTGCATTACTTGTTGTTGTTGAGCCATTACGGGTTGGCTCGCCACCACTTGATTAACTTGGTTAACATTTGAGGCTGTACTAGCCTGTGCTTGTTTGTTTTGGCCATAATTATTATTTCGTTGTTGGCCCTTTTGTTGCCATTCTTTTCTACGGGGTTTTAAAACACCCTCTTGGACTTTAATGTCTTCTATGATACTTGCTTGGGCCAAAGCCTCTTCAAAAGTCCTCGTATTGTTGTAATTGGAGTAACCAAGAGATAGGTTTTAGACAACTCTGGGTGAACATTTTGGTTAACTCCTCCATTGGTAGGGAGAATGGCAGTTTATTAATGATAGCCCTCCAACGGTTTCCAAAGTCATAAACAGTCTCATCGTCATGTTGCTTGAGCTTGTATAAGTCGGACAATGAAACTCTCTTTTGTACATTCAGGGAGAATCGTTCTAAAAATAGATTAATCAATTGCTCGTAAGCATAAATGCTATGGTGAGCTAAATGATTATACCACCGTACAACATCTCCCCCTAATGTCTGAGGAAAAGTTCTGAGCATAAGAGCATCATTATTTTGGATTCTAAAGCAGGCATGCATGAATGAGCTCACATGTTCATGAGGATCCTCGGTTCCTCGAAATTTGTCAAACTTCGGTAATGTGAAATCGATCGGATATGGCGGTGAAGGTACCGAAGGATGAATTGGTTGATTGATCAATGACCTTAGCGTAGGTTTCTGACTAAATGAGCCAGGCATGTTGAGCATAAGGTTGTCAATCTGTTGTTGCATAGCATGGAGTCGAGAATCTTCATGAAAATTTTGACTCGTTTGATGATTATGATGATGTAATGGAAGAGTGGAAAATTGATGAGATGGGATGAAATTGCCTGAATTAGGCGGTGTGGAATGGACAAGTTGTTGGTATGGATGATACCGAAAAGAAGGTGATTGGGGTAGATGATGAACTGGACTAGGTTGGGAGAAAGGTGGGGTAGGAATGGACACCACCGAAGATTGGGGTACCAAGGTGGGGCCTGAGCTAATAAAAGTCGGTCGGGTAGAAATTGGTTGGGGTGTAGGATTTACTACGACAGGTGGTTGAGCATTTTGTTGCTGTTGTTGCAAAATCAATTTGTCGAGATACTCCTTAACCTTATTAATCTCTAACCCAAGGGAGGTGGGATGATTGGATGAAGGTGGAGGGCAGGCTGCCATGGTAGTCATAGGGGACTGCATAGCAGGGGCAATGAAGGTGGCTGAAGTAGGCGATACCTGGGAAGGAACAGTAGACTGTGTCCCAGGTAGGGTGAAACCATAAATGGTTTGGGAAGAAGAGGGTTGAAATTGGTTATGGCTAGAAGAGTTTCCACCAACTTCATAAAGAGAATTGGTGTACACCCAGGTACATGGAGGAGAAGGTGGTCGGGAAGACACTACATTTGTCTCCAAAGGAGGACAATTGAGCATCTGGGAAGATGTTGGAGATGAAGCCGGCTGAACAGATACCACATTAGCCTCAAAAAAAGGGTTAGTGTAGACCTGAGTGAAACCAAGCAGGTATGGTTGATGCAATATCCTCGCTGAAAAATAGAATCTTGCATAGGGGAATCTTGGATTGGCTCAAGGACATAGCCAGTGCCATCTCTTAAGTGAGTTTGCACTTGGGCCATATCAATGTGGGTAATATGAGAGGAATTGTCTTCCTCCATGGGCATGGCCATGTGGTAGACGGTAGAAGGACGTGAAAGACCTGCAGGCGAACCTGCTTGAAATTCACTAGGATAAGTGGCCATGTTGGTGGTGGGGATGTTCTGTGAATTTCCCATTTGATTATTTAGATTTAACATTTTAGATTGATTCCTTGTTAAGACCATAGAGCAATAAATCTAAACAAATTCAGAAAAGAAGAATGCAAAACTAGAATGATAAATTTACACTACAAAAAATTATCAGAAAACAGTCACAACCTAGGTTTCAACCAATGTGTCTTACCTTGCGGTTAATTAATTATTTTCTGATCTTAATCTGTAGTAAATTTTAAGTGTCCGGTTTATGAGTTTTGCATGTGATCTAATCTTGAATTATTCACAAAAAAAGGTAAAAACTATGGCTAGGAAAGGAAAACGAGATTCTTACTAGTGATGAAATCCAGCAAGTTTTCTCGGGGGTGACCTATGGTGTCTAAGGCAGAAGTTTAATGGATGGAGATGAATTCCACCGTCACTAAACTTCAAGCAATACCTGGTGATGAAATCCAGATATCACTGTTTTAAATGCAATATGAAAATGCAATGAATTTTTTTTTTTTTAAATGTTTTAGTTATCTAATGTGTACATACAAGGCTATAAATCAAAAGTTCTAATGATCTAAGCAAGAGGCTACTGAAAACATGTCATTTCCTCTGAAGAAGTGGAGTACACCGTTTAAAACCCCCGCCTACCAATGATATCGGATATCAAAGGAGCAATCGGAAGGTTCGTCCACTTCTCTGCTTGGAATCACCCAATGGCAGGAGTACTATTGACATCCAATCAATAGTCCTACTTAGATAATTAAAACAAATAATTCGTAGCTATTCTAATATGCAGCTAGGTATGCAAATTTTTTTTTTTTTAATGCAAGCAACAATCAATAATGCAATGCAAAGAAAAATGTAATTAAAAATAACCGTTCTTTTCCAGATTACTTAGTTTTTGTTCATTTTAAAGTAATGATCTGAAAAAGAAACAAAATATGGCAGAAAAACCAAAAACGTAAAAAGTACAAAGACTTACTTGGAAGCCTACGCTTTTCTGTAAAACTGACTTCAAACGCCCACGGGAGTCTGCACAGGCTGAAACGCACCTCTGCGTTTCGTATTGGACTTCCAGACGCCCCTCTGCGTCTGCTGCGTTTTCTGCAAACTCAGAAACCCTAGTTCGCTGGAACAACGAATTTCACGATTTTTGGAACCTGCAAAATAAAACAGAAAACAAGAACAGATTAGTAAAGCAAGTATTAAAAATATGAAACCCTAGGGGGTCCCACCGTGATCGCCATTTGTAGATTAAAAATACACGCCAAACAAAAATAAATAAAATCACAATGACGGAGTACAGAATAGTTGCACAAAACAAACGATTTCTATTAATCGATGGAGTTTAAAAACTCCTTTTTGAATACAACTGGGCTCGTAACCCTTTATTTGTGATACACAAGTTACAAGTTATGCTAGGGTTCTCCGAAACCCTAGCTGGCACAAATGGTGGCGCTTCCGAAGAATGTATCTTCAATCCCAACAGAGTGAGTGGGCTTTGTTGTATCCCTTGCTTGGACCACTCCAGCTTAATCACCGCCATCAATAAACCGGATCTCGTTATCAAAAACCTGCACACATTAACACTATCAAGGAGTTAGAAATTAATAAGAGGGCTCCACTGCGTGAGCCCTCGAAACAATCTAAAACCCTAGAAAAATGGAATGCAGGAATTCAATAACAGATTAATAAAAGAAAAGAAGTTACTTGCTTTAAACTAATTTATACCGGTTCTCTGTTAACGCAGCTAGACCAGGCGACACCTGGAAGTAATGTTGTTGTCAGAATAGGCTGTGGAAGGTGCCCCGGTGCACTCGCCGAACGCCCGCGTGCTTCGGATCTGGATTACGTACGCCGGTCCGAGTCCGTGGTCGTAGGTAAACGCCCGCGGGCACTTGGTAAACGCCCGTGGGCACTTGGTAAACGCCCGTGGGCACTTGGTGAAGGGGTAAACGCCCGCGGGCACTTGCGACAGGAATGGGAGATTCTGCAGAATGCTGCAGAAGGAATGGCGGCGAAAGCGGCGATGGAAGCGGCGATGGATGCGGCGAAAGGGTAGCAGAAGAGAGGAGATAGCAGTAGAAGAATTAGAATCAGAGATAGCGCATAGGAGATAGAAGTAGCAAAAGACATAGGGTTTGAGCCATCAAAGTGACTCAATTTATAATCCACTCTTAGGGCACACTTTAGGGTTTTAACGACACTTTGAACGTGTGGCTAAGATTAAAGTGGATCCAAGGGTAGAGAATAAATCTTGGTTGTGGAATGGATTAAGATGGATGGACGGATGAGATTAAATGAAGGATGGACGGCTCAGATTAAATCACTTAAACTATTATTTAAATATATATATTAAAATATTAAAATATATATATATAAATATTAATTTAAATAAATTTGGGGATGAAAAATGGCGGGAAAGGTGAAATTGGGCCAAATAATGGCGGGAAAGTGTGGATTTGGGCCAAATAATGGCGGGAAGGTGGATGACCGACACGTGGCTGACAGGAAGGTATAGATGACTTGCAAGTGGCTGGATTTTGGTGTCTACACTATGTAATATCATATACAAGATTCTTGCAAAAGCCCTGACAGCAAGACTCAAAAAATGCTCCCACTCATTGTAGATCTTTGCCAGGGTAGCTCAATCAAAAGAAGGTCCATTCATGATGGCATAATCACCCTGCATGAAGTACTCCACTCAACTTCCCAAAACAAGAAAGCAACCCTTTTTCTCAAATTAGATATCAGTAAGGCTTTTGACCGAGTAAACAAGGATTTTCTCCTGGTTGCTCTTCAGAAATTTAGTTTTCACAGGGAATGGATAAATATAATTAGAGGCTGCATATCCAACCCACATTTCTCAGTCTTAGTTAATGGATCACCCACAAGTTATTTCCCTAGAGACAGAGACATCAGGCAGGGAGACCCCCTATCACCCATCCTTTTTATAATACTCGTTGAATCTCTAAGAAGAGCACTTAAGAGTGTTGTCAGTGAGAAAATTATCACAAGGATCAAGGCTACCTTGAGTCTAAACCCACAGTCACACCAACAATTTGTGGATGACACAATACCCGCTACCTATGCTTCAATAGTGGAGGCAAAGATAAAAAAAAATCCTTGATTTATATGAGAAAGCAACTGGGCAAGCAATCAACTATAACAAAAGTAAAAGCTTCTTCATCAATACCCCCCTTTCCAGGCAGATTAAAATCGAGCGTATTCTTCAATGTAGCATTGGTGAGTTTCCTACTTGCTATGTAGGGCTTCCTCTCTTTTATAGTCATCCCAAATTGTCTATGTGGAGTCATGTGGTGGAAAGGATAAAAAAAAATTTATATGGATGGAAAAGGGCTTTTCTAATCCAAGCAGGTAAAATCACTTTTACCATAGCATGCCTCCAAAGCATCCCAACCTATTTCCTCTCAGTCTTCAAAGCTCCTGCTTAAGTTTACACCCGAATCAAGCAAATACAAAAAATATTCCTATGGGGAGGTATAGAGGAGAAGCAAAAGATTCATTTGGTTGGATGGGAAAAGGTTTGTCAGCCAAAAAACCAAGGGGGTATGGGACTTAGAAGAATCAAGCATATGAACACTACTTTGCTGGCTAAGCAAGCCTAGAAAATCCACACAAGTTTCAATGCATAATGGGTATCAATAATACAGAGGAAATACCTTCAGCACAAAGAATTCATTGATTAAGATATCCCCAAATAAGGATAAAATTTTTGGAGGTCAATTATTTAGGTCTTAGAAGTTCTCTAGAAAGGTTAAAGGTGGCAGTTAGGAACAAGTACTGGCATAAACTTCTAGACAGATAGGTGGGTTAGTGATTAGCCCCTAGTTGAAGATGATGAGATATTTGTCCTAAAACATATCCTTGATGGCACCATAGACAACAAAGTAGCAGACTTCATCCAAAACATCAATGGGTCTAAAAGCTGGAAAGACCTCAACATTAACTTAAATGATGGGCACATAACCAGGGCAACGAGGGCTTTGGCTCTTATGCTAAATACTACAGTGATTTCGATAGATGGAAGAGAAGACTTTCTAATTTGGAAAGAAACAAACAGTGGATTTTTTTTTTTCAAATCTGCCTACCAATTTATCCTCAATCCACAACAAGCTCCATTCTCTCATAGCCAAATATAGATCAAACACCTCATCCTTAAAGTGGCAGTGTTTTCTTGGCTGGCAATTCAAAACAAGATTCTAACCATTAATAATCTCATCAAGAGAGGGATGATGGTATCCAACAAATGCCACCCGTGCTATAAAGCTTGGAAATCCATTGTGATTTCTCTTATATTTTGATGAGTAACTTACTGTCCAGTTTCCACATCAACTGGGTCCAACCCAACTCCCTAGAAGAGCTTTTCACTCAATGGCCCAATCCTTTCAGAAACCCTGGGTTGAAATCCTTGTGGAAAATGTGTACTTACCATTTCTTATGGCAAGTATGGCTAGAAAGAAACAACATGGTGTTCTCTAACACTCCCAAGGACCCTACCTCCATTGCTAGTAAAATCATAAAATTTGCCACAAAGAACTCTCGGCTCATCCCTTGTACATAACCCCCTAATGTGGAATTGGAGCTTTTTCTGTTCAGTAGTCTTAATATCCCCAAGGAAGATAATCCTCGTGTCACTCATCACCACCCAAGGTACACCTCTTCATGGAAACCCCCTCGATAGGATGTCTCAAGCTCAATTTTTATGGAGCTTCTAAAGGAAACCCGAGAATGGTAGGGGTAGGAGGACTGGTCAGAGATATCAATGACAAGATTATGGTTACCTTTGTGGAGAACCTAGGATTTCAAACTAATCACGTAGCAGAAGCTCATGCCCTGTGGAGAGGTCTTAGCATCATCCAAAAGCAGAAAGGGAACTTCGAAATAGAAGGGGATTCTCTAAACATTATAAATTATATCAACAACAGCTCCAATCCTTCATGGAAGGTCATGAATGCCATCAAGGAAGCCAAAAAAAATGATCAAAAGATAAGGCAGCATGATATGCAGACATGTGTACAGGGAGGTAAATAGATTGGTTGACCTCTTAGTAAACATGGGAATCAGTTCGAATTCCTTATCTGTATGGGATAACAATCCACCCTCAAACATTGTCAATGAAGCCAACCAAGAGTGGGCAAATCACGGGTCAAACTGACCAGTGCAAGTTCGAAGATCAGTGGGGTTGGCTCAACACTGTTCTATTTGGGGTGTTGTCCATATATTATCTGCATCAATACTATTTGGGGTGTTGTCCATATATTATCTGCATCAATATTGTTTGGGGTGTTTGCTATTAGGCTTATCGACTTTTAATCAAGATCAGTGCAAGTTCTATTTGGGGTGTTGTCCATATATTATCTGCATCAATACTATTTGGGGTGTTTTCTATTAGGCTTATCGGCTTTTAATCAATGTATGGTGAACGGTGTTTATCCATGTATGGAAACACTTTTTTAAAGTTTAGTCTTCTAAGCTGCTAGCCTCCCTTGAGGTTTTTGTAACTAATGGTTTTTGGATCCAGGAAAAGACCCTTTAATATAAGCTACACTATTTACCAAAAATTAAATTCCAAACATAAATGTAACGCTCCTTAATTTATCTCTGCTTCATTGAATACATTGACCAGGGTGTGCGTAAGATAATTAATACTCACTTTGTAACATTCACCATTTTATGCTATGATTCCTAACATGCTTTGCTTCACTACAACAAATTAATGAAACATTATTCTTTGTAACATTAAACTATGCAAACATTTCAATACCTTACTCCACCTGTTCCTTTTCTCCTCCTTGATGACTGTGAATGGCGCTTCAACTAGTTCTTTTTGTTGTTGTTTCTAGAAATATCAAATGGTACTTTGATTGGTTCCTCTTCTAGTGTTTCCAGAAAGGTCTAAAATGGTGCTTTGGCTATGGTGCTTTAACCGGTTCCTTTCCTAGAGTTTTTAGAAAGGTTTGGATGGCACTTAGGCTATATCATTTCAATTAGTTCTAGAATAATACCTTAGGTATGGCGTTCAGTATGAT
The DNA here is from genome assembly GCA_028583015.1 of Wollemia nobilis. Classification (NCBI taxonomy): domain Eukaryota; kingdom Viridiplantae; phylum Streptophyta; class Pinopsida; order Araucariales; family Araucariaceae; genus Wollemia; species Wollemia nobilis. The sequence goes on from JAQPPZ010001808.1 coordinate 7,303,296, forward strand.
CAAGGATGAATGACTCTTCTTTAATCCTGAATGGCACTTGGATTCACTTTACAATGTCTAGTCCTGCTCACTATGCGAACAGTTCTCTGGTTGTATTTTTGAATGGTGCTCTACTTCACTTTGCACTATTTGGTGCTGCTCATCATGTGAATAATTATATAGATCTACTTCTAACTGGTTCTTGGACTAATAGTGCTTAGATAATAGCTCTCTTGAAAGGTTCTTTCTTAATAATACTATAGATTTACTACCTCTAAATGTGTCCTTTGGAAACTTTAAAGCTTCTCTTTCAATATCTTATTTCACGATATTTCTTCCTGGGATCTCTATTTTTTCTTCATTTTTTTCTTTCCTTTCCTTTCTCAAGTTCTTTCCAAATACTTTAATATCTTTCTCAGCTTTATTTGACTAATTTCTTCAATATATTTCTTAGGTTCTAGCCTGAGTTTTTCAATATCTTCTCGACCTTCTTAACTAAGATCTTCAATATCTTTATTAAGTTATTGCCTGAGTTCTCTAATATATTTCTTAGGTTCTAGTCTGAGTTCTTCAATATCTTCTTAGGTACTTACCCGTGTTCTTCAATATCTTCTCAGCCTTCTTAAGACTATAACTATATAAGTGTGCTATCTAGTTAGGGTCAAATATGCCTAAAATTTAAAGCACTAAAATATCTTCTTTTATATGGATTTTGGCCTCTTGATATGTGATTCTCTATCTTAAAAAAGAATCCAAAATCAAGACAACTTTTGATTTATCCCCTCAATCAAGTTGAGTCCTAATATTCACTTATTTTTAGAGTGGAAAGACTGCAACATATAATAAGTTTTCTCATTATAAATAAATTTATCAATCTACAAGTTGATTCTATGTTTTCTTTACATGAATCTTAATATAAAACCACACTGAAGACTTCCTCTAATTCTAACAATAGGGACTCCTTAAACTAGATTTAATACCATTGTTGGATTTTAAGCCAAACTATCTTAAGTCCTAATATTTTGGATCTTGAGTAGTCTCAAATATAAGAGCAATTAAAATATAATATGGCCAAAAATAATAATAACATTCAAGATAATATCAAATATGAATATAAAATGACCAATATCATTCATGCAATAACATGAAGAAAACTTACAATATAATTGCTCAAAATATGCATACAAGCTACAATATTATTAATGCTTGAATGTGATCTTCTTAGATCCTTTTTTGATGATCATACATGGAGCTTTGTCTATGTAATATATCGATACAAGATTACTATTCAGTACTTGTCTATTTCTCTCCATATGAGAACTCTCATATGTCCCTTGGCTTCTCATCTTGCCACTTGTATTCATCACTCTTGACTCTCTATTTACATGTACACTTATAACACTTGCACTCTTTTACATGACACTTACACTGCTACATGCACAACTAATATATGACACTTGTGCATATCCTCATATTACATATTTGCACACTTAATTACATGACATTTATGCATATCCTACACATAAACACTTATATAAATGGTAAATATAAATCTCACTCCTAAACTATATATTCAAACTTCGATCTAATATTTACATTTGTACCATAGGTACCATGGGGGTACATCTGCATGTACCAAATAATGTAATATTATCCAATAGGCGTATTGCTTAGATCTAAACCCATACCCTACCCACTATCCTAGAGAAATCTCCTAGTCATCCACAATAATGATAAGTGAAATGATACCTACTCAAGCATCCATATCTCATTCAAGGGTTGAAGACCAAGTTGTCCCTGCCTCATCCCTACCTGATTTGGATGATGTGCCTTCAGAGCAGATCTTGGTCACTTGATATGAGGAAGAATTGTAGGCAATATTAACAGAGTTTGCATTCCAAAAATCAAGCAATCCCAAACATCTAGAGAAGGCTAGCTGATTCTATAAGGAAGCCTCCCACCATGGTACCATCAAAGCAAAGTGAATTGGAACTTCTAGTGGTAAGTAGAGTCATCTGAAGAACCTGAAGTAGTACATGCCCTAATTAGAACCAATAAAAAATCTTCAATCAACTAAGGACAAGTCCAAATCTTAGTTGATATGAAGTCCTCAAAAAATCAATTCCCTTAGATCATTTAGCATGGTTGACCACCTAAAAATATCCACGATGGTTGTTCTTATATGGGATATATTAAGCAGAAGGAGCATATAAAGAAGGCATTGGAGGAGGAGAAATAACTAGGATAATAAAAAACAACTACTGTTTGTAAATATTTGGCCTAGGAGTAAGCATGTCTAAACCCACTCCTTTTTATTTGTTCTTGAGTTATAAAGACAAGTTAATCCATAATTGCATGATTGATAGTGGGACAACTACTTTAGTCAAGCTATAAGGGGTGGTTGATGCATTAGGTCTATCTTATAATCTTCTAAACAAGAGGATGGTGCAACTAGATGAAAATTTAATCCAAATATTAGGGGTATTTGAAGAACTTCCACTTACTTTATATGTTTGTTTGAGCCTAACGGTAACCCAAGACATAGGAGTAATTGATCTCCCTACATCATTTGACATTTATCTATTGATGGATTTCATTGCTAAAATATGAAGGTATCTATAGATGGATTGGTTGTCGATGATCCTAAGATCTTGAGATGGGACTGTTGAGCGTGCAAATGACACATTATCAAGGGCATGCCAACGTACTTGGAACAAGGATTTGTTCCCTCTTGAAAGGGAAATGTCTTTCCCCCAAGGTTCGGGTATGCCAAGTCTTGGCCAATGCAAATAGACTCAAAGGTCGATGATAATTATTCCTTTTGAGGGGCCTTTGCTGGTTATGCTTAAAAATATATAAATTTCCTAGTACAATGCTAAAACAATTAAATGCCTAACTGCATGGAAAGTAATTCTACTCCTAATCTAAATAAACTTAAAATAAAAGTCAAAGGTTCAATGGTAAGAGAAAATAAGTTAACACTACCCTAAACTTTGGCTCTGATCCGGTAAAACAACAAACCCAAAATTTAAACCAATCTCGACCCAACCAGTATTCACATAACCTGAGATCCGAGATGGTGCAATCTTCAAAGGAGTGATAGACTATGAAATACACTAAGTGCAACCACCATCAACATACGTAGATTGAACACAACAAATTCCAAGAGCCTTTATATTAAAAGATAGTCATTAAGTACATTGTTTCAGGTTTGTCCACTTCGGTGGATTACAAAGAAAAGAGCTCAGACACAACAACTTGGTTAAGAAAAAACTATTCGACTACCAAGAGAAAAGAAGAAACAAAGTTAAAAAGAGGCCTACTAATAGATGGTTTTTGACCCAGTAATCGGTTAACAAACCACTATTTATACAATTCCTGACCTTCATCTAGCATTACATTTAGTAATTAATTACCATCTAATTCCAAGATGTGTCTCTTAATTTTTTTGCCATACTGCGGTTATGCTTCCATTAAAGGTGCACTACTTCGACCATGCCTCATAAGATCTTCGTTTGCAGTGCCCTCCTACAACTTTTCATACTCCATTGAATCTCAATTTGCACAACGTTTAGGAATGCTGGAACCACCATGCTTCTTTAATGCACAATCTGGGTTGATCACTAATTTTCTCCATCTGCCCTCTTGCATAGTTGCACTTACCAATTGAAATTTCATGTCCGCCATATTTAATGCGACCACCAACAATGTTTTTTGCAAAAATTTAAAAGAGGCAAAAGTTAGAACTTTAATACTATCACTAGTTTAATTATTTTTAATTTTCCCAAGATTTTAAAATTTTATTTTTTATTTTTATTATTTATTTATTTATTTTACTATTATTATTATTTTTTATTTGGTTAGTGTGAGAAACCCCTATGACCAACGCACATGGCTGAGCAGTCTCCTCCCAACCATGACCCCTTGTAAAGCCGAGATCTATGCTTATCAATAGGGAATTTAACACACAACCACCACACATCCACCCCCTCACACACTCACCCACACCGCGGTTTGAACCTTGGACCTCCCAAATAAGAGCCAAAGCCCGAACTGTTGCGCTGTTCCCCCAGGGAATTTTTTCATTATTCTTATTATTCTTATTTTTTAATCTCTAAGGTTTGTGATTTTAATTTTAAAGCAATATTTACATTTAAAATTTCAATTTCAATGCCTTCCTTTTTAATTGTGTAATAGAACAAAGAGCGGATTGGAAAAAAGAGCAGATGAGAGCAAGTTTTTTTCAAAGGAGTTGGTTCTAATCCACGATTTATTTTTGGGTTTCCTTCATTTTGATCATTTTGAATGCGAAATAGGGACATCACGGTGTAGAGATGATTTTGAGCTACGATTTCTCTTGTTTGTGCTAGGCCACGATTTACCTTTATGTCTCACCATAGTTCATCGTTTTGATAGCGAAATAGAGCAAGGTTATTCCATAACAGGATTAATATGAAATAATTTTTTTGAAAATCCTTAATCTTAGCAATCTTTGAATCTTTGGTTCTATCCCGTTATTTAAATCTGTTAGGGTGAAATTAAATCTTCCCAGAAATCTACAACTTTCGACTTGAGCAATCTTTAAATATTTGGTTCTATCCCACTATTTAAATATGCTAGGGTGAAATTAAATCTTCCCGAAAGTCCGCAACTTTATACTTGAGCAATATTTGAATATTTGGTTCTATCTCGCTATTTAAATTCGCTAGGGTGAAATGAAAAGATGAAAATAACGATCGCAGGTCGAAGCAAGCTTTTGGTCGGGACTTGGTTCTGTGTTTTTTTTTTTAAAAGCAAAAAACCCCTTGTGGGGCCACCTTGGTCTGAGAGACCACAAACAGGGGATTCTACACCGTCAAAGTCACCCGGGAGTCGCACCCGACCCTGCCCGCATCAACATTATCAATTGGATTTTGGATACCCAATTCAGCTTTTTGGTAGGGTGGATATTTGAACCTAGGACCTCCTTTGGAGGATTGCCCTCTCCTCTCCAACTTATCTACAACACCTGGGTGACTTGGTTCTATGTTGCGATTCACTCTTGAGTTTTACTTTAGTTGAACAATTTGACTGCAACGTAGAGCACGAAAGGATGAAAATATGAAATTATCAGAGCACACTTTGGCAAGGAAAATGGTTCTACATCATGATTTGTCTTCCATTTCATCTTGTTTGACTAGATTTGACTACATCATGGAGCAAGCTTGTTCTAAGCCATGGATTTTTTGCTTATGAAATCGCGTAGCTTGAAAAATAAACAAGAAATAAAAGTGCCTAGAATTTGATGAAATTTACCATGTGTCTAAATGGGACAAATGGGTATCCAAAACTGCTAATAAAAATCAAAAACTCATTACGAATAATTATATATTTCCTTTAGAAGTTCATAGTCTCAAATTAGAAACTACCATTTATGGATGTAATTTACATTCAGTGTTCTACAAATTTGATATCATTGTAAATATAATTTCAAAATATTTCCACTAAGCTTTGAATCATCTCAAACAAATTTTTTAATCATAAGTTACGATAATTTCAAATTTACATCAAATTTAGGGCAAGAGGATGAAAATTAAAGAACCCTAAAATTGATTTTAATATTTTGAACCTTAGGATAAAACCTTTTAAATTCAAATTTCTGAAATATTCAATCTAAAATAATACCATTGAAAAATGAAAATTCAAAATTTTTAATGCAATTAGTTCCAAAATGATCGATGCAAGCAATTTCAACACCTTGTTGTAAGCAATTTTAAAAAAGATGCAAGTAAAAATTAAAATCTTGACGTAAACAAAATTTGGAACTAAAACCAAAAATTTTAATAGGGTCCCCAGTCCAGACTGGGGTGTGTTGTGCAAGCACAACAAAAAATGATGACTCTGTTGGAAAATGCTCCTGAGCATTTTGGGAATAGAAAGAACCCTCTCTAAAACAATGAAACTTCAAAACTAACAAAACCAAAAATTTGGCATCCACCCAAGGTTGGGGTTTGGGCAATTTATCTTAAAGCAATACTCCATTTTGTTTTAGCAAAATTGTGTGCATGTGAATTTATTTTATTCTAGAATAAGTTAAAAATTTGCCACCATAATTTGGAAATTAGGCTAGTTTACCCCTAAGCGAACATTGGTCTACTTATGATGAGCTTTATCACTTAGGTAGACATATCACCAATTTGTCGGACATTGCTCCATTGCCAATCGGGCGTCTATAGCCTCGACAAAGTTATCTCTGATCCCACTCTAGACCTTGCTCTACTTCCAACCGGGCATTCATAGCCTTAGTAGAGGTTGTTTGAATCACCCAAGCACTTGAACCATTTTCTCTTTTCTTTTGTTTTTTTTTTGAATTGAAAATTTCATAAGCAATGGGTTCTTATTTTGGGGTTGGGGATCACTATGGCAAATAAGAGGGTAAACACTTGAATGAATTTCATCTACAAACCAAACCATAATGGTTTCATTCCTCCTGACCTGGAACTTTCTTAAAGTGTTTTCAGTGTGAAGTTGCAACATCATTTTGCAGTACTTTCAAATTCATCTGCTTTGTCCCAAACAATGGATAAACATCAAATAGTTGATTAAACTAATTTTAGCTTCATTGAGCTCAGTGTGGGACTTTTCACCCCCAAATTGCATAGAAAACCCTTCCAGCTTAGAGCAACCACAAGTAGGTTGCACTTGGATGATTTAAGCCAAACCAAAGAAAAGCACAAATAAACCAAAATTGAAAACAAAAACAAAGCAAAACTAGCATAAAATAGACTAAAATAAAATAACCAACACTAGCACAAAAACTTAAAGCACACCAAAGAAACAAAAACCAAAAACTATGTATAAAGTTATTTACAAGGCAAGACTTGGGATTTTGATATTTGAAAGGGTCCTTAGCCAAAGGGGTCAAATTTTTCATAATTAAATTTTCCAGGATCCCAAACACAATTACCATAATTTGAAAGATGCCTATCATGATAGGCATGCTAGTTTTTATGGGCATCATCCCATAGCAACACTAGATCTGAAATCTTAAAGGCCTTTATTTTACCTCTCTCACCCCACCAACTCAATTTAATCCCATCACTACCATACTTGGAATTTGATCCATTAAACTCGAGGGTCCACAACTAGTCTTGAATTATTTTTTGCTTACTATGTGGGGTCTCTGATATCGAATAATTACCTTCAGTTATGGTTTCCACCACCATAGTGTAAACTCCCCATTTTGACTCAGTGCATAAAACCTCATTGACATTATTGTACTTAGTGATGAGCTTCTTCAACATTGGCTCTCTTTCTAAAAAAATAGTTTCCATATAGCCATTCAACATTTTTGACCAATCATGACTGAGCAGCATCCCATAGGCATCTAGGATATCCACAACCTGAATATCAATGTATTTTTGCATCTTGGGTTTAGTAGCCAACTGTATGTGAGTTTGATGTAATAACCCAACCATATTTACCTCTATCTTGTCCAATGTAACAACCTTACCATTTGAGAAAGTAGGGGTCAACCCTAATATTTTGCCAATAACATATGGCATCGCATTACTAGAAGCACTTGAATCCACAAGGTAATTATGTAAAATTTTACCAATAATTCTAGTAGTCAACAATGGAGGTGGGGATTCTACTTTTTCTTTGTATATAGCCACCTGAGCATCGATAACCTTTGTAGTTTCTTCTTTCTCAAGCAACAAATCCTTGTGGTCAGTTAACTGAACTACCTCAATCAAAGGACTATTTTCCTTGGTTTTCTTAAGGTCTTCAATAATATCATATCCCAAATTGTTTTGTTTTAGAGTTTTCTCTATCTATGGTAATGGCATATTGACTTCTAGTTGCATAGGCATTACAGGATCCTTAGGTGGGACAAGGCTTTCATTGTCTTGCACATCAAGTGGGATGGAAGTTTCTTTGGGAGGTGCAAAAGAAGTCAATGGTTCTTTCTCTTTACTCTGAAGAATATAATTATTATCTCTTTGAAATTGTTGGTGAGTTTGCACCTCTTCTTCCAAGCACTCTTTAGGTTCATCTTCATCCACTTTTGAGGGTTCATATGTTTCTAAAACTAAGGCTATCCCTGCATTTTGATTAGCTTGATTCCTACAATCCTCATTGGTGGGTACTGACTCCAAAACTTTCATCTCTTTTTGGACAATATCTAAAGTAGTTTTAAACTCTAGATAGTTAGTTTCACCATGTTGAGCAGTGGAATGGACCTTGCACCACTTGGGTAGAGCAAGGTCAACCAAATTTATGGAAGCTCCTAGGTTGTCATCCGATTGATTGCTAGCAATATTTGGGACTCCTCCATTGTTTGGGAAAGTATGCCATTGGTGGTTAGTCCTTTGGAAGTCAAAGTTCCTATTTTGAATGTTATTTGCAGGTGAGTTTTGAGGAACTTGCCTTTGTAATTGAAGCATATCGTTGCTCAATTTTTGAACCATATTTTCTAAGCTATCTAACTCAAGATTTAGGTTATTAAGTTGACTTGGTCTTGGTTGAGCTATTACATTATTTATGGATGTAGATGTGTTCAAAAGTGTAGATAAGCTTGGTTGATCATTTGTTGGAAGTGTATGATTGAGAATATTGTTCATGGTCACCTGATTGTCCAAATGTGTTGGGATGGTCTGTTGATTGCTCACATTAGGCATCATCTGATTCAAGGGTGCCAGATTGAAAGGTTGGTACTGGTTGGGATACATAACTCCTAGAAATGGGTTCAACATGGGAAGATGTTGTGCAAGAGCTTGATTCATTTGTGGTATCTGATTGTAAGCTCTAGGTTGTCCAAGTGATGGTAATTGACCCATACCAAAACCTTGAGGAATTAATTATTGTTCAACTATTACTGCCTCACTATATGCTTTGGGTAAGGATGTAATTTGAGGAACTCTCCTAAAAAACATGGAAGTTAATGGGTCTAGGGCTCTAAAATACATCTGGATGGTTGCTTCCTCTGTAAGGATGTAAGGTGTCACCAGTCTAGTGTATAACTTATGGAACCTAGTATTGAATAGTCTCAAGGATTCATTAGGTTCTCTATGAGCAGAGGTAAACTGATGGTATATCATAGTTGGGTCAACAGGTAATCTAAAATGGTTGATAAATATTGCTTCTAGTTGAGCCCAAGAAGTGATAGAGCCTGAAGGTAAGTTGATATACCAATCATATGCAAAATCATCCAATGTGTATGGAAATATTCTATAGGTAACATCTTCATGCATAATTTATAAATGAATTAAGGTGTCTCTGTATGCCTAAATATGTTCTTCAACTAACCTCATTCCATCATGCCTATACTAGGGAATATATATTTCAGCATCCTTAGGCATATCATGTGCAAGCCCAGGTATGTTCAAAGGACTACTTCCTACCATCCATGGAGCAAGAGCTACCATTAATGGACCTTAAGGATAGTGACCTTTGGTACTAACTTTGATAGTCAAGATGCATAATACAAACACTATGCCAAAAAAAACTTAAGTCTCAGATTTTGGCCCTCCTTCTAGTGCTAGTTCTGTTGAGCATGCAAATGACACATTATCAAGGGCATGCCAACGTACTTGGAATAGGGATTTGTTCCCTCTTGAAAGGGAAATGTCTTTCCCCCAAGGTTCGGGTATGCCAAGTCTTGGCCAATGTGGATAGACTCAAAGGTCGATGATAACTATTCCTTTTAAGGGGCCTTTGTTGGTTATGCTTAAAAATATATAAATTTCCTAGTACAATGCTAAAAAAATAAAATGCTTGATTGCATGAAAGTAATTCTACTCCTAATCTAAATAAACTTCAAATAAAAATCAAAGGTTGAAGGGTGAGATAAAATAAAAGAAAACAAGTTAATACTACCCTAAACTCCAACTTTGATCCGGTAAAGCAACAAACCCAAAATTTCAACCAATCTCAACCTGAACAGTATTCACACAACCTGCGATCCGAGATGGTGCAACCTTCAAAGGAGTGCTATACTATTAAATAGACTAAGTGCAACCACCATTAGCATGCGTACATTGAACACAACAAATTCCAAGAGCCTTTATATTAAAAGATTGTCATTAAGTACATTGTTTTAGGTTTGTCCACTTCGATGGATTACAAAGAAAAGAGCTCAAACACAACAACTTGGTTCATAAAAACCATACCAAGAGAAAAGAAGAAAGAAAGCTAAAAAGAGGCTTACTAATAGATAGTTTTTGACCCTATAATCGGCTAGCTTGCCAGTATTTATACAATTTCTAGTCTTCATCTAGCATTACATTTTGTAATTAATTGCCATCTAATTCTAGTACATGCCTCTTAATTTTCCTACCATACTGTGGCCATGCTTCCATTCAAGACACACTACTTTGGCCATGCCTCATAAGGTCTTCGTCTGTGGTGCCCCCTACAACAACCATACTCCATTAAATCTCAATTTGCACAACGTTCAGGAACACTAGAACCGTCATGCCTCTTTAACGCACAATTTGGGTTGATCACTAATTTTATCCATCTGTTGTCTTGCACAGTTGCACCTGCCAACCTCGCATTGAAATTTCATGTCCCCCATATTTAATGCAACCACAAGCAAAATTTTCTCCAAAAATTTTAAAAAGGCAAAAGTTAGATCTTTAATACTATCTATAATTTAATTATTTTTAATTTTCCTAAGGTTTTAAAAAAAATTATTTTTTAAATTTAATTTTTAATTTTTTCCCTTTATTACTATTATTATTATTTAATATCTAAGGTTGATGCTTTTAATTTTTGGGCAAATTTTATATTTAAAAATTCAATTCCAATACCTTCCTTTTTAATCGCGAAATATAACAAAGAGCGGATTGGAGCAAAGAGCGGATGAGAGCAAGATTTTTTCAAAGGAGTTGGTTCAAATCTGTGATTTATTTTTGGGTTTCCTTCCTTTCGATCATTTTGACCACAAAATAGGAACATCCCGGTGTAGGGATGGCTTTGAGCCATGATTTCTCTTGCTTGTACTAGGTCGCGATTTACATTTCCATCTCACCATAGTTGGCTGTTTTGATAGCAGAATAGAGCAAGGTTATTTTGGGCTAGGATTAATATGAAATAAATCTTTTCTAGAAATCTGCAATCTTAGCAATATTTGAATCTTTGATTCTATCCCGCTATTTAAATTCACTAGGGTAAAATTAAATCTTCCCAAAAATTCGTAACTTTAAACTTGAGTAATATTTGAATCTTTGGTTCTATCCCACTATTTAAATCCGTTAGAGTGAAATTAAATCTTCTTGGAAGTTCGCAAATTTAGACTTGAGTAATATTTGAATCTTTGGTTCTATCTCGCTATTTAAATCCGCTGGGGTCAAATTAAATCTTCCAAGAAGTCTACATCTTTAGACGAGCAATCTTTGATTTTTGGGCTCTAAGCCATGATTCATTTTTACATTTTGCCTTGTTTGACCAACTTTGACACAACATAGAGCATGAAAAGATGAAAATAGTGATCGCGGGTCAGAGACAAATTTTGGTCGGGAGCTGGTTCTACGCCGCAATTTACTCTTTTTTTTTTTAAAGCGAAAAACCCCTTGTGGGTCCGCCTTGGTCTGAGAGACCACAAACAGGGGGTTCTACACCATCAAAGTCACTCGGGAGTCGCACTCAGCCATGCCTGCACCAACATTATCAATTGGATTTTGGGTACCCAATTCAGCTTTTTGGTAGGGTGGAGATTCGAACCTAGGACCTCCCTTGGAGGATTGCCCTCTCCTCTCCAACTCACCTACAACACCCGGGTACCGCAATTTACTCTTGAGTTTTGCTTTAGTTGATCAATTTGACCGCGATGTAGAGCATGAAAGGATGAAAATGTGAAAGTGGATTAGAGCACACTTTGGCAAGGAAAATGGTTCTACAGCATAATTTGTCTTCCATTTCATCCTATTTGACCATATTTGACCGCGACATGGAGCAAGCTTGTTCCAGGCCATGGATTTGTTTACTCCTAAACTCGTGTAGCTTGAAAAATAGATGAAAAATTGAAGTGCATAGAATTTGATGAAGTTTACCATGTGTCTAAATGGGACAAATGGGTATTTAAATATATTCATAGAACTCAAAAAATCATTAGAAATTGCCTTTAGGAGTTCACGGGATAAAACAAGAAACTACCATTTTTTGATACAATTTACATCCATTTTTTATAAATTTGATACCATTTTAAAGATAATTTCAAATCTTCCTACCAAGCTTCGAATCCTCAAATGTATTTTTTAATCAAATTTTATGATAATTTCAAATTTGCATCAAATTTAGGGCAAGAGGATGAAAATTAAAGAACCCTAAAATTAATTTTAGTATTTTGAACTTTAGGATAAAACTATTGTAATTCAAATTTCTGAAATATTCAATCTAAAATAATACCATTGAAAAGCAAAAATTCAAAATTTTCAATGCAATCAGTTTTAAAACGATCCATGCAAGCAATTTCAACACCTTGATGCAAGCAATTTTCAAAAAGATATAAGTACAAATTAAAATCTTGACATAAAGAAAATTTGGAATTAAAACCAAAAATTTCAGTAGGGTCCAGACTGCGGTGTGTTGTACAAGTGCAACAATAGAAATCAAAATATAAATTTTGGCAGAACCACTTCACATACATCATATTGAGTTTTCACCTACAGTAGGGACGAGCACTAAGTAGAGTTTCATAGCTAAGGAGGAGGGATTCACATTGAAATTGTTCAAAAATGGAGAGCATATCTTTGTTTCCCATAATAAAAAGAGCAATGGGCTACTAAGGCCTAGGATTTTAGTCTTGATGAAAGCTTTGAGCCAACAAATATGGGTTGAAGTATTAATTCTTGCACTTGTGCATATCTGTAAATTAATATATAAGCCCTTTGTAAAAGAGACTTCATATGATGAATCTTAACTGAGGTCCCCTCAAATGCATGGGTCATACCTTGTTTAGGCATGAAGTGTAGTGGTAGGCGAGGGAAAATTCAAATAAAACTTGACATGTGAGGTCAGGCTATGAAACTATGCAAGTGGTCTCTCATGCCAAAGAAGTTACAAAAGGTACCAAGTCGATGACCAAGTTTTATTAAAGAATAACTAAATATCATAGCCCAATGCCTATTTAGATACCTTTATGTATACAAAAATCTAAATAAATGTGATATTGTGGCATACAATTGGTATCCCCAAGAAAGCTCAATTAAGGGAGATTCATCACTACCAAACTCTAGAATATCACCTTAATCTATCTTGTGTAAAGGGCCAAGACTCGAATAAGAAGAAAATATGGTTAATGCTCCTCAATCCAAATCATCTTGTTATAAAATTACTATAGAGGCTTCACACATACTAGGAAATTCCTAAGGTAGCACAGATAAATCTATAAGATGAGTATAAAGCATATCTCACAATGACGAAGTGTTGTAAGAAAATTCATGGTAAGGATATGCTAGCTTTGCACACACCATTTAGCATTGTCCACTTGTGTGACTATAAGAAGGTGATTAAGGGTCAAACACAAAGGCATCGAGAGAGATAATCTCATTAACCTCTACACTCTCTGATTCTTCTAGCATCGCTCGAACCTTTGAGGTAGTCACCTCAAATAAAAATTTGCAATACTTGGCATCCCACTAATTGTGCCAAAAGAGGTAAAGTTGGAGTCATTAGATCAGGCACAAATAGACAATAGGGAAAGCTTCAACAACATGTCAAAAAATATAGTATTTAAGCTACAAAATTTGGAATCATATAATCACAAGTAGCACACAAACCAACAGATCTTGTTTCCTTGCAACCAAATAGAGACCAAATACTTGGAGGCACATTAATAATAAGGAATGGAGTGTTGATTCCTATTAATAGGTCCTCTTCCCAAGTTTTCTTTATTTGCATCACAAAGTGGTTGAAGCCCCTATAAAGCTCTCAAGTGTAAAGGTAGAAACAAAGCTCTATAGATTTAGATAGTTTGCAATGACCATGGAACCCAAAAGAAAGAATAAGACTACAACACATTGATAAAAGCTACTAAAAATTCTTTCTCAACTTAAAAAAGAGAAACTTGTACTGAGGCTACACAAAACTAGCCCTTAAAGCACCAAGAAGATGCAGCTGGAAAAATGACAAAATTCAAATTGTCAAAATATACAAAAAATTAAGGGAGGATGCTTATCAAATACACCTGAAGAGCAAAGAAGAAAAATTTGCCATAAGAATTTAGACTAACTATTTGGTCCAATATGTAGTTCCTCAATTTCATCCCTGTTATGAATTGGTGGAAGCATGTGCGTTATGTTATGACTCACATCTAAAGATGATTTTAGACCGTGATGACCATTTTGAGTTAGTCGTGTGAGGAGAGGCCATGCAACAAATGTTGTGAGTACCAGAGAGGCTCAAGCTAAGCTCGAGAGTTTTTTTTATTTGTGGAAAACATCCCAAAAGGGATGCCACTTTCGGGTAAGACCCAAGGAGGCAGGGGTATCCATTCCGCCAAAAATGCCCAGGACTCGGACCTGGCCTACCACCTTTGACATACTCAAGGAGCAAACAAACACACAAAACCAATTTAAAAATAGTAAATAAATAAGTAAATAACAACAAAAATAATAAAATAAAATAAAAAACATGCTCCTTGAGTGTGTCAAAAACAAAAGCACAACCAAACACACACACAATAAGATAAAAGAAACCACAACACGAACCACATAGAAAAACACAAGAACCACATAACAAAACACAAACAAGACAAAAACAATAGAACACTACAAAGACATAACCCAAAAAAAACATGAAAAATAAACACAACCAAAACCTAAAATATTAAAAAAAATAAAATAAAAATAAAAAACAACCAACAACAGACAATAAACAAAAACAAAAAACATAGAAAACACTCACAAAAAAAACATGAATTAACACAAACAAAGAGAAACACAAGAACAAGAATGACAAAAACACAAGAACAATAACAAAAAACATAAAAAAAACACAAAACAACAAAAACACAAGAACAACAAAAAACAACACAAAGAACACAAAAACAAAACAAAACAAAAGAACACACACACCTTAAAAAACTAAAAAAAAAAAAAAATTGAACATAACAATGACCTATCTAGACCAGAAGACTATTAAGGCAAGAAACAACAAAGGAAACAAAAGAAAGAAAAGAGTGAGCTAGGGAACTAAAAAAACCTGAATGAACCAAAGAGAAGCAAAAAAAAGCAAGAAGAAACTAGGTACCTTCGAGCCATCCAAAGAAATGATAGAAAGAAGAGCTTCCCTAATTTGTGAAGCCCACCATCTAGGAGGGTGGCCATAACAAGTAAGATCACCTTTGTCCAAAGCCCAATTAGCTAAAGCATCAACACTCTTGTTTTGATCTCTGACCACATGATTGTAATCAACTTTCAAAAATCCCATCCGGATTAATTGAATCTTCTCAATAATTCTTTTTATTCTCCAATCAACCTTATGATTCTTGGAAGGAGTCTTCAAAAGATTAATCATAAGTTGAGAGTCAGACTCAACTAACACCTTTTCCCATCCAACCTTAGTAGCCTCCTGAAGGCCTCTGAGGATACCATACCCCTCAGCAAGGTTATTGGAAAGAATACCCAAATTCTCAGCAAAAGTAAAAACCAGGGAGCCATCCGAAAGTCTACCAATTCCTCCCACACTGGCTTTTCCAGGGTTCCCTCTAGAGGCTCCATCAGTATTGACTTTTCCAAAATCCTTAGGAGGAGGTTGCCAATTTCTTGTCCTATCCATCTTACTAATACTCACATTCCCTTTAAGTTGGTTGCCCTTAGAAGATTTAATCTTCAATCTTTGCATCACTTGATCCCATCTTTGGTGGGAGTTTTGGGGGTGATTAAGGAGTTGATGGACTGATTCAACTAAGTTGGCTATGGTCTTTTGCCAAATATAGTGAATATCCTTCCTATCTTGATTAAAAATTTGGTTGTTCCTTTCAATCCAAATATTCCAAAGAAGAATGGTAGAACCCATCCAAACTAACCGCCTAATAAAATGATCAACACCCTCTTGATTAGGCCAATCCCTCCAAAGCTGTTCAAAAGTAAAAAAATTGGACCACTGTAAGCCAAGTAAAGTGGCCATTCTCCTCCATAGCTCGGAGGCTAAAGTACACTCAATAAAAATATGGTTGAGAGTTTCTACATTCTCTTCACACATCTCACATCTAAAAGGGCCATGAAAACCACGCTTCATAAGTTGCTCACCAGTAAGCACCCTACGATGCAATAAAAGCCAATTAAAGAACCTCACCTTAGGCCAGAGCTTTTGAGCCCACAATTGAGAAAATATGTCAGAAGAATGGTTGGGATTATTATGGCATAAGGTCAAATAACCTTGAGCAACTGAATACTCACCCTTAGTAGTGTTGTTCCATCCAAAACAATATTTTTCATGGGACCAAGAGAGAGATCTCATATGAAGGATGCCTTGGATATCTTGTCTTTGCCTTTCTAGGATTTGAATAGGCCAGTCCTCAATAGGGATCCAATATCTACCAACCTTTGAATTACCGATATGGTACCGACAATAATTAGTCACCTTTATCCAGTTAGCTCGGTGAAGCTCCTCCATCCAAGGCCTCCAATCGGGAAGCGAGTTATCAAAGGCTTGTGACCATCCCAAGAATCTGTCCAAAAATTTGCCTGTTGACCATTATGAATGATCCAAAATAAATTTTTCTTTATCAAATCCTCACCAGTCTTAAGAACTGCTAAAATGGGAGAACCTTTGGTAGGAAGTTGATAGCGAACAAGGTCTTCAGGACTTTTGTTCTCAACATATTTAGCACGAAGATTATTGGCCCAAAGAGCATTGGGGTTATGCAACATCCTCCAATATAATTTAGCAGCTAAAGCTTTGTTGTTATTAATAGAAGACAGGAATCCTAACCCCCCTTTATTCTTAGGAAGACATAAAGTGTCCCATTTCACCAAGGCCCATTTTCTTTTCTCCTTAGTACCACTCCAAAGGAAACGATGACTGATTTGATCCAGTTCTCGAAGAACAACCTTTGGAATATTCAACATGGAAGATACATAAATAGGAATAGCTTGAAGGACTAATTTTACCAAGGTGATTCTACCCCCAGAAGAAAGCCACTTGTTGGTCCACTTTCCAATTTTCTTCTTGACTTTGTCCAACAACCAATTCCAATATTTATTTTTCTGCCTTTGAATATTTATGGGAATACCTAAATAAGTGATTGGAAGGGAGGTCTTCTTATATCTTAATTTATCCAAGACCATGGATTCCTATCTAGCAGAGCAGTGAAAGAAAATAACTTTAGATTTGTCTTCATTGATCAACTGCCCGATAGCCTTAGAAAAATAGCTAATGATTTGCTTAATATTAGAAGCTTCCTTAATCGTAGCTTTACCTAAAAGAGTAGAGTCATCCACAAATTGAATATGAGAGATAGGTCTAGCTCCATGAGCAATGGTAACTCCCTCAAGGGTTTTGTTTTCCCTCTTTTTGGTTATAGTCCTACCCAAGCATTCAACAAGAATGATGAATAAATAAGGGGATAGCGGGTCACCTTGCCTAATACCTCTGGAAGCTGGGAACGACTGAGAAGGCCTGCCATTGATAAGAACTAAGTAGGAAACTAAAGAGATACATCCCATAATCCAATCCATCCAATCCTTAGAGAAACCAAATTGCCTCAAAACTTTGATAAGGAAGTGCCAATCCACTCTGTCATAAGCTTTGGATAAGTCTAACCGAATGAACATGGAAGGAGATTTTTGCATATCCATGGAATGGATGGCTTCCTGAGCAAGAACTATCTCATCTACTATTTGACGCCCTTCCACATAACCCCCTTGCTCTGGGGAAATAATCTTATGCAAAAGAGGCTTCAACCTTTCTGCCATGATTTTAGTAATGATTTTGAGAAGAACATTACATAAAGCAATAGGTCTAAAAGCTGAGATATGATCAACCTCTTGAGCTTTTGGAACAAGAGTAATATAAGTTTTATTGATAACCTTCAAAATTTCTTTGGCTTTCCTGGCTTCTTCCACCACCTCTAATAAATCAACATGAAGGATATCCCAGAACTCTTGGTAGAACTCAATGGGAAAACCATCAGGACCTGGGGTTTTCCCTTTTTGCATTTTAAAAACTACCTGTTGAAGCTCATTGATAGTAATAGGAGCAGTCAAAATAGAGTTCTCCTCAGAAGTGATAAGAGAAGGGATTGCTTGAAGAACATTTTGTTGAGAAGCTGAGTCAAGAGGAGTAGCAACAAAAATATTGGAAAAGTAATCAACAACAATAGAGTTCATGCCATCCCAAGTATAAACAACATCTCCAGAATCTGATTTTAGGGAAGAAATAAAGTTGTGAGATCTTCGAGCTAGAAGAGATTTGTGGAAGAAATTTGTGTTTCGATCTCCTTCTTTGAGCCATTGAATTCTAGATTTTTGCTTCCATAAGATTTCTTCTCTTTTTTCCCATTCCTCTAACTGAGTTGTGAGTTTAATTTCATCTGCACTTCTCTTCTCTGTGAGGCCATCTAAACGGATTTTCTTATTCAAATTTTCAATATGAGCAATAACTTCATGTTTTTTTTATGAACATCCCCAAACTCTTTCCAGTTCCAAGTCTTGATTTTGGATTTAATGTATTGTAGTATTTTGGCAAAATAGAACATCTTAGTCCCATGCCTAGGTTTACCTTCCTTCCACCATTGTTGCACACGAGGTCTAAAGGAAATGTCTCTAAGCCACATTAATTGAAAATGAAAAGGAGAGAAACTCACATTGGTTTTCCACATTTCCACCATGACTGGCCAATGATCCGAACCAACATTATTAAGAGTCTTCACTTTAGGAATGTGACCATGGATTAAGAAATTTTCAGAGAGCAAAAACCTATCCAATCTCTCCATTATACAAGCTAAGCCTTGCCTTATGTTAGACCAAGTCATAAGGCCATTATCTGGTTGGATGTCCACAAGATGGAGGTTTGCAATATATTCGCTCATGAGGTCAGTGCTTTTGTCCAAATTTCTATTTCCCCCCTTTTCTCATCTAGAGAGAGGATGGTATTGAAATCTCCTCCGATCAAGATCCAAGCTTCAGGAAAATGAGAGATAATATGAGTTATATCCTTCCACTGTCTTCTTTTTTCCTCCAAAGCAGTTGGAGCATAAACAGTAATGCAGAGCATAATTTGGTTGGAATGTCTACTTTGAATAGCTATAGCCAACAGACCCCAACTGCCAACCATATGGTGAATAACTACCTCTTTTGGGTCCCAAAGACAAGCAATGCCACCAAAGTCCCCTGGGAACTAAGGGAAACCACTTTTCTAGCTGGCAAAATTTTACTGGCAATTGAGTCCATATCCTCCATTGACATCTTTGTTTCTTGAAGGAAAACAAGATGTGGATGATTTATCTGAATCATTCTTCTAATTTCATTTTGTTTTGAAAGACTCCCTTTGAGTCCTCTAATATTCCAAGTGATGATCTTCATTAATACCAGGGCTAAAAAAGTTGGGAAGGGCATTAATCTTACCTTCCTCTACAAGCTTTTCACCTTCTTTTACCATATGATATTGATTGGTCTTGCGACCTGCTTTTTGATTAGAATCCATCTTCGATTTTTTTCCCTATTTCTTGACTTATTCCAATTGAATCTGAGATGGCTTCTAACCTTGAAGAATGCTCGTACACAACCAAAATTTTACTAGAGGGTTCAACGGAGTCTATATTGGGACCTGTATTATTTGAAGTTTTGACATTTAAAAGATTGTTTTTCTTGTGTAAATTTTCTCCCTTTTTTCTGTTGAAAACCTTTGATTTGTTGGTTTGTCTCTGAGTTCTTCCCTTCATATTTAAATTGTGTTTCTAAGATTTATGTTTCCATTATTTCCTCTTCCTCACTTGGGACATCATTTGTGGAAAGGATTTCAAACATATTAGCAGATGACTTTGATTGATCCTTCATATCTGTTTTTTTTAGTGTTCTTCTTCTTAGGCATTTGGAAACCTGTTGAGTTTATATCTTCTTTCTTTTGATCAGGAATTTTATTTGGGCAAGCAATGGCCAAATGACCATATTCATGGCAAATTCTACAATGAAAAGGAATGTTCTCATAGTCCACTACTTGCTCCCAAGTGTCTTCCCCAAATTGTAATGTGATATTTTTAGGTAGGGGTTTGTCAAAATCCATTAAAACACAAATCCGAGCATAAATAATATGTTCAAAATTTTGAGTACAATCAACAGTCATCATAAAAGTTCCTAAAGAGTTTCCAATTGAAGAAAAAATAGTAGGATTCCAAAATTCAATAGGGAGGCCAAAGAGTCTAACCCACACGGGAGCTATAGAAGGCATCTCTTCTTTGGATTTAAATTTAGTATGCCAGGGCTTCATGAAAAGCCCCGCCCTTCCAAAAAACCAAGGACCCCCTTGAAAAGTTTTCTCTCTATCTTCATTATTAGCAAATAAAACAAGAAAATAACCATTTGGATAAATAGAGATTTGTAACTCACCTTTAGTTTTCTAGCTTTTTGCAGCCCAAAATTTGAAAGCAGATAGGCTCGGATGAAAACCCACGAACCGACAAATTAGTCCTCTTTTTTCCAAATCTTCAATGCCAGTCTGAATGTTACCCATATCAAGCTTAACAATAGGAGTTCCATCAGCTGCTTTAAGACATCCTGACTCCATTTTCCTGGGATCAATCTTAGGCATTCTTAGAGGTTTATGGGAAGCCCTAAGATTGATATTAGCATTGGGTTGAGGTTGTCCACCATGGAGGGCATCCCTAAAATTCATTTTTGGGGCTGAGTTTTCAAAATTCTTACCCTTGACAGGGGTTTTCACAGTAGAATTATTTTGTGGGTGCACCTTAGCACCAGATTCACTTGAGATATGAGCCATTTTTTGATCAACTGCTTGAAACTTGTTTCGTGATCTCTTTAATCCTTGCCCTAGACGTCGTGGAAAGGTATGGTTTTCACTTTTCTTTTGTGCAGCAAATTGGAAGTCGTTGTCACTCAAGTTCACAGTATGATCTATTGAAAGATAAATTTCTAACCCATATTGGATCCCCTACAACATTTCCTACTAAAATATTGAGCATAAACCACAAAAATATTGGCTGCTAGGGCCCGAAGGCCCTAAAAACCAACCTCTGGAGCTGCTTGCACTCAACCCAGATGAAACCCTCGCATAGCCGCTTGCCAAAAATCTCGTTCACACATAGGGATGTGCTAGGATCTGTGTTGCTCCAAATGATATGAAAATTGGTGGAGACATTCTAGGGTTTTTCAGGCATCTACCCTCAAAATTTCAGCTCAATCCGAGTCCGGATGAGTGAGATATGGCCGAAACAAGTTTGATAGTTTGGGTAGTCCTCCAAAAAAACTAAGCTGCCAATACTTTCGCTAAGTTCGAGAGTTACAAATATATATAATGCTAATATCGAGAATAAGCTAAGATGCTTGAATCTAGATCTCAACAAGTTTGAAGAGGCTATGCTATAATTTCCCTTAAGTCAGCAAATATTCAATGAAGATGCCATAGAGACCTTAAGCATAAAAATATTCATTTTCAAGGTCGAGGATGATAGAGAAGTGTCATAAGAATAATTGGGCATCATCCACATGCTAAGGTGTAGCCCAAAGAACAAATTCATAATCCTTGACTATAGTGGTTTTATAGCTATTTAGATTCATGAAGGACTATCTAACTTTAGGGAAAATCATATCTTTAAGCATTGCTCATTCTTAGCCCATTTGGTGTTGTTTCAAAACATCTAGTTGTTTGAGCATTTAAAATTAAGAATGAAATATGAAGAAGGTCAAAAAAGGTCTATCCCCTTCTAGATAAAAATCCTCTGTTGAGTCTTCTTCTATTACCATTTTTCAAATGGATTCTTAGTATCAACATTGAGTGCAATTAAAGGAGAAAAAAATCATTGTATTTTAGAAAAAAATATTAGGGTCTTGCGGTTGCAAGTCAAAGGAGACTAAAATTTCTAAGAGGATGCCACCATTGTACATATCTTTGCTTGTATATCTATTACCAAGGTATGTGATACAAAGAGTGGTATGTATAGAAATATTGAGGTAGATAAATTTAATATGGAAGTGGGTATAGCAAAATGATATTCTGTAAAACTCCAATTTAGCTTGGAAGTATATCTCAAATAAACAGAAAGACAATTGATGAACTGGAAGCTAAGTTGAAGGAATTGGTGTTAGAAGTGTTGGATTATGCCTGGTATTATGACCTAACAAAATTTTTGTTGCATGGTTAAAAAGTTTAAAGATTACCAAAAAATTAAACCATTAATTTAGTCTTGAAATTGAAGAATGTTAGAGCATAGAAGGAGTTTTCTTGCCATTCCAAAGAGAAGAATTCTTGTTGTTTGATCCCTAGAATAATTTGTATGAAATATTCTATACAAAGGTGAAGGATGTTGACCCCACGTCTTAAGTTAACATAACAAAAAAAAACATTCAGTAGAAGCTGAAATGGAGTAATAGTAAGATCAGAGCTTGGTGGAAATTTTGCTAGGAAATAAATGATATCAAATGCCTTCAGAGGTTTGGACCCAAACAAAGATGAAAATTTTGACCAATGTTGTAACACAAAGCACCCAAAAGAAGTTTCATATGATGTGTTAAGCCAAAGAAAAAAACTACGAACATACAATTGCATCAAATAAAAAAGGTTTTGATCGCAAAAACTATTCCAATAGCTCTAGGGATAATTTCAAAAGCATAACGAGGGCCTTCATAGAAGAAAGCAACACAAAATAGATCAAGTGGTAAAATTCCCCCCAACAAAGTGAATATTGATCCTTGAGTTAGAATCGCCAAAGGAAGCTAAAAGGAGTGAGGGTCCACCTCAAAATGCCCCTCATCATTCTTCTATAGCAAGTTGATTGTCCAAATGTAGGAGGAAGTGGCACCAATAGCTAAACGTATGATTGCAATATTATCCTCCATTTTTTACATAGCAACCAAGCCTATAAGAGCAAAAGAAGAAGAAGATGATACCCTAAGGACTAATCCTTTGATCGATAATATTCCTACTTCCATCTCTTATTTCACTCTTGTTGCTAGCCAATAACCTCCATATTCTCAAATTATTTTGGTCCCATTGGCATATATGCCTAGCATCACAATCATAATGGTTGACATTCTTCCAATTGTTCTTGCAGTATCCTCCATTCAAGAAGGAACACTATGTTTGTTTTGCATTACTCTGCTCTCATTGACCCTTGTTACATATTTACCTCCTTCAATAGTCCCATTGTTTAGGCCTTTGACTATATTGTTTTACCTCGAAGGCAACAAGAAGGCTTGCAAGTGACTATGTCAACTTCAAGTAAGCTATAAAAATATCAGATGATTCAACAATAGACAACATAGTATGATCAGAGAAAGCAAACCAAATTAGCACAATGTATAGTTACAACTCAGATACTTAACCACTTCACCCCTCAAAAAAATGTGTTATTATTCACAAAAAAGAATCACTAGTGTCAAAACTAGAGGGAGAGATGATAAAGTAGTATTATTAGGTGGTAATAGAGGGACTTGATCTTAAAAATGCTTGATTTGAAGACAAGGTGCAACTCATGAAGGAGGTTGAAAAGGTTTTCATATGAATGTGCATTATTGAGCAAGAAATTGGTTAAGAATAAGTGTAGCAACAAAAAAACGATGCACCTTAGCCGAAGCAACAAAATGTAAATGTGTTATAAGTCCTACGAAAGCGTAAATCAAAGCATGCAAGCAAGAGGCAATGTATAACAAGTAATAAAGCAAATGGGGCATTCTCCTTATTAGATAACTTCAAATAAAATTACAATGCCTCCCTTTGAGGACTTGAATTAGCTTGATACAATCTGTTACAATAAAGGGGTGCCAAGAGATATCAATCTCTCAAAGAACATGGTGCACATCCACTGTTCTTCCGCATGCCCACACTCGAAGTGGGCGGGCTCAATGTTGCCACTACTTATGTCAATGTGATCCTCATACTTCGATGTTTCCTATCATGTTTGGCACCTGAATCTACACATAGGAAAGCAAAAGAGAGTCAAAAGCATATGCGTGTGATATTAAAACATGCAATCCCCACAACCTGAAAAGGTGCATGTGAGGTATAGATAGCAAATGGATTCCAAATGAGATAAAACTCAAAAATGATATAAATAAGATGGTTTTGGGATGATATTACCTAGTTTTGTGAAATAATTACGCCCGATCGCTGCATTAGGTCTCGTCGCACATGGTGAACCTACAAAAGGCAAACAAGCAATTCTCCTACCTGAACATGTCAGAAACTTGCAAAATTTGGTGAGTAAGCATAAAATGAGATTTGGAGAGAACCCATGTGATTAGATTCTAGAGATTCTACCCAAATCCTCCTGCATACAAAAGTAGGACCCACATGCATATAAAATCGTAAAATAGCTATATCTCAGTCAATACATGTAAGAAAGCAATGAAATTTGAACTGAAGCATCTCATAGACATGTATAAAATAATAAATTAAAAACAGTCATAAAATTATGCATGAATTTCTATTCGTTTGGGGGTGGGACAAATTCGACTATCACAGATTGGGGGGCGCCCGGGGTGGGACGCCCACCAAAATATCCTAAATTTTCACACCAATATAATGAGGATTGATGCAAAACTATAGGGTAAGTGTTTTAGGTAAATTTGGTGTGGGTATTCGAACTATGGATTCGGTTTTGGGGTCAAATTGTGCCTTCTTGTACCACCCGATAACCTCTCTCGCTAAGGAGAAATTATGGATGAAAAAGGAGCAATAAAGGTGAGGTAATAACTCGGTAGCACTTCATCGTAAATCCTAGCAAAAACCTTGTATCTCTTGGATGAGAATGTCATCCATTTTATAGACCTAGGATGTCAAATGTGCAAAGGGTATGCAAGGGCATGCAAGGCGCAAGGGGCCACTTGTCCACCAGGGTGACATGCACAGGAGGGGGAAGAGAATCTCCCCAAAATGGCCTCATTGATGGGGGTTGTCATAGGCATACCCTGGGTTATGACATGCATGCCTCGAAGAGTAGGGCAAGTGGCATTTTTTGGCGGCCACTTGTCCAGATTTGACTTTTTTCTAGTCAAACCTACTATTTGCTCCATCCGGGATGAATGTTGGTATTCGCTCCAGGGTGGGACAAATAGGAACTGCTATTTGTCCCATGCTGGGACGAATAGGAACTGGGCCTCAAAAAGTCCTTAACTGACCTAGTAGCATTCCAAAACTTCTTTGGGAGTGGTAATAACCACTGCTTGACCTCTTAGGGCTGCCCTAAGGGCTTTGTGCGTCAATTTTATCAATGCCTTGGTAGCATAATCAGATTGGTATTGTTTTGGTGTCTGTAGATACCCCTTTTTGAGAAGTGTTATGTGTAGAACAACGTTGAGAAAAAATAGATGACCAAAGCACTCAATGATTAAGGTTATTCAACAACCTAACCAAATTTATATGCCCTAATCATGGAAAGAGCATGTGTTCTTGAATCCTTGCTTTTGATGAGCTAAGGGATCTGCTTTATCTTGGATGTCGTTCAGTCATGAAGCGGGTGCTCCCTGTCGTTACATATGCTTACTAGATGCCAAGCATTTTTTATTTAATACTTTGTGCTTGTTTGCTGCCCCAAGCAGAAGCATTATTATCTTTGTCAAAGATTCATTGGACAAACGCCATTTGCATGATTGTGTGTTTAATTGTTGATTATGATTATGAGTATGACTACCCCCTCAAGCGACGATTCGATGAGAGAATGACCTAACGAGAAAAGCGACTAGTCGCTTGACCTAGATGAATTTTTTTGGGTTGCCTTGAGGTGTACTCATGAGGATTTATGGCAATTTTGGAAGGATATTACTAATCTGATAGATGTCGCATGGAGGAGAGAGAGTTAAAAAATTCATTCCTATGGAATGGTCCAGCCATTTAAGGCTTTATTAGGGACTGAAGGAGTAATTCTCAGTACCTCTATGGCACTTTTGAATTCTATCTTGAGCTCGAATGAATTCCATCAAATTTGACTTGTTTTTGGTGGGTTTTAAACCATTTGTGGCGCCTTTTGGAGTGAGAGAGATAGAAAACCTCATTCTCGTGGAGTGGTCTGACTATGATAAACTTGTTGGGGAGTGAAGTAGATTCTCTTGATGACCCTGAGAGTAGTTTATTATGACGTTATTATTGGGCATAAAATTGACCAAGTTTAGGCAGTTTTATGTTGTTTTTGTAGCCCGTTTGGAGTTGTTTTTGGCTGTTTTGAAAATTTTGAGCTATATTTGTCCCAAGGTGGGGCGAATGCAAATTCTATATTCATCCCAAGGTGGGACGATCACAAAATAATGCGCTCATCCCACCCTAGGACAAGTACAACCCACAATAGCCTATAAAGCCCCTACAATTATGGTGTGGGGCCATTATTGCAAGTTTTCTTTGGCAATTTGAGTGGTGAGGAGGAGGAGAGCGATTGTGTGCAGTGAAGCATTGTAAAACTCAATCCAGGACACCATGAGTTAGCAAACTAAAGCATCCAACAGAGGACATGGTGCAATGCAGGTATGTAGTGACTCCTCGATCGTACTTAGTGCTATTTTTGAATATTTTTTTTGAGGCCGCTAAAAAAGGTCGTTTGTGAAGCATAGGATGCTTACGGATCCTTGTTTTGTGTTGCTTATTAGGTGGTGAGGGGTTGGTATCATAAGATAAAGCTTTTTGATACCGTCAAGGATGCCTTGAACAAGGTGAATTGGGAGTGGCTGGATGGCTTGGGCCTTAAGCAAGTGACACGGTTGGAGCTTGTGATAGGTGACCGTGCCTACTTGACAGCCTTGATCAATTTGTGGGACCCCCATACTAATACCTTTCACCTCTCGATAGGGAAGATGATGGTGACTTTAGAATATGTCTATTGGATCTTGAGTATTTCAATAGAGGGGCGATCCATCAGGACTATGCACCGTGACCTAAGAGGTGCAGTGTTGACTCGATATTATGGTGGTTGGGCAGAGGATGATTGTATAAAGGGAGGGATACTGGTTGGGTATTGGTATGGGGAGAAGGTATTGAAGGTGAGGCATGCATTACTCATGACCCTCATCTCCAATATGCTCCTACCTGACTCCTCAAGAGTGAGGTTCCCATGGAACTTGTCAGAGCTAGTGTTTGCCTTGGTGGCAAGCACTAAGATGAAGCCATTGGTGATGGCATGGGGGACGATGCTACTGGTATAGCTCTACGATGAGCTGTATGAGTTCTGCTATCAAAGATGAAAGGGGATAGGGTGCATCTATCTTTTAAAGTGCTGGGCATGGGAGCATATAGCTATGGAGCATCCATAGGGACCATCATGGATGACTCAGGGTGAGTTGGTAGATTGAGAGATCGAGTATGCCATCCTCTAGAAAAGGACACAAGAGGTTGGATAGAGTAGGCACTGGGCAGGTAACGTAGGTCACTACACCAAGGCTTTTAATGAGTTGACAACAAGTGATGTGAGATGGTGGCCTTATAGAGACTGCTCAGTGTGGCCTGAGTCTAGGGAGTGGCTATAGAGGAGTAGGTAATGCAGATGGTTGATAGAGAGGCATGAAATAGAGAAGGAGTTCTTACCTTATGAGTGGGTGACACAGTAGTTTAGGGTACGCCAGGGGCTGCCTGGGGTACCTGTGATCTATAAGCATCATGGGGATGAGAGGACCCTGACTTGGCCCACAGTGGTGGAGATGGATGAGGCAACAGACCTGGCTGTGATGATCCCCAATATGGATGACATCGGGTGGACAATTGAGTATGATACATGGTGGGTGATGTAGTGATGGCAGGGTGAGGAGGCCCTTGGGGGCGATGTAGTGGTAGTGGCTGAGGATATGCCTTAAGATGTACCCGATGAGGATCAGGTGGAGGCTCCCTACTAGATGGATGAGTAGATGGACCTCTTGATCATGGATGATCAGGGTGATGATGTGGATGAGGAGGCAGATGATCAAGGGTTGCCTAAGCAGCAAGATGTTCCTGTGGATCGATATGCTGAGCTACAGGTAGATCTTGCCATGGTTAGGCAGGAGAGGGATCTCTTGTGGGTACAGGTGTAGGGGCAGGGTGACCCGACATAGGTTAGGACTCTACGGGTGTGAGTGTAGGAGTTGGAGGCTGAGGTAGGGTCGTTACGGGCCCAGGTGCTATGGGTTGTGGATACATACCAGGCTAGGGAGGCTCGGGATCAGTTCTACAAGGGTGAGCTAGAGAGGGAGGTGATCCATCTTGGAGGGCACCAAACTCGACGAAGAGAGATGAAGCAATCCGCTTCATCTAGGTGAAGGATTGAGGGGGCTAGGGGGAGCCGATAGGAGGCCAGGGTGGGTAGTAGCTGATCGAAGAGGTCTTAGTGGTCGCACACCATAGGGGGTAGTACTATTCGTAGCATCGATCCTGCATGATAATTGTGGTTGACATGGATAGGGCTTTCTTTTTGGTATTGATGAGGTCGAAGGACCCACTTTAGTGTAGTCTACGAGAATTTTTGAAACTATGATGTACTTTTTGCCACACACACACACACACACATATATATATGAGATTTTGTTATGGTCATCATGTGTTTCATTTATTGTTTTATTGTTTGAATGCAATGTATGTATTGATTTATGCGTATGTGCTAGATACTTAGTATGTATGAATATGGATGTAATGAAATGGTGATAGATATATATCATGTATGCATGTGTATTTGCTTTAATTTGATGCTATCTATATGCGTGGATGCACAGTGAGATGATTGGTTGATAAGAATGAATGTGGTTAATGTTTTGATACACTATGTGAACACTATAGACTATACAAAATATATTAACGCTCTTTTGTTTTTGCTTCTTTTTCTTTGTTTTTGAAATGAAAATGTGAAATCATTATTGTGATGTAGTAAAATGGAGTGAATGAAATGACATGTTTTAAAGAATGTACGTGAGGTTTTTATGAGACTCAAACACTCTAGATGGTATGATCAAAGGTTGTATACTGACTATGCAAGACATTTTGACAAGGTATGAATCTGCTAGGACAACCAAGGTACTTCATATCCCTGTGTGTGCAAGTGAGTTCATTCATGCAAGACGCATAAGGATACCGCCAATGCCAAGCAGGATCTCAACCAAACTTGTACTGAGGATCACCAAATGAATGCCATCATCTTAGGTTTTGTACTAAGTATGACTAGACCAATAGGCAATATAGGTTACTAAAGCTAGGTCATCCACATTCAAACATTGGTCTGCACACACGTCGAAGCTAATATGATAGACATATCGTCATGCGTAAGGATACCCTTCGTGCCAAGAAGACTATCAACCAAACCTATACTGAGGATCACCTTATGGTTTTCCAAATGTTGAGAGTTCCAGGGATTCAAGTTCAACTCCCTACTTTCTTCAATTTATTGGGATACTTGCTCTCATATATAGTGATAAAAAACATTGTTTATTTTTCTCTTTTTAGTGACTATAATCACTGTTTATTTTGAGTTTTTTCTTTTTCTCTTGAGCAAAGGATTTGAATTTTGAGTGATGGGGATCATTGTTTCTTGTGCTTTTTGATGTGTGCACTTTTTGATTTTGTACTTTGGAATTTGTAATTTGAATTTTTGCTTTGTGGGGGTGTAACCACCAAAAAGGCTCATACCCGATCTAGCTATTGTAATTGGAGAAAAATACATAAATAGGCATGCATAATTTGATAACAAGAAATAACATGAATACAAGGAATCCTTCATTAATTTCAATGGAGTCAAATTATCGATTCGTCCCTCTTAGGGATACCCATTTGATTCATCAATTACAATAGTGTCTAATCCCTATCAAGGGTAGGTGTGATCAAAATGCCCCTCAGGGTGACACAAACTACTCTAGGGTGTCGATGACCCTCTTCTTCGTGTTGAGGAAGGAATTGGATGCTTTATCTCTCCTTCAAATCTTGTTCCTTGCGATCAAGAAACAACAAGAAGCAATTAGTAATAAAGGAGGCCTCTCTTGATGAGGCTTTTGGAGGAATTTTGCATAAAGAATAACATGAAATCAAGAAAGCATTTAAAATTATCAATCTATGCAAGAAATGAGGAGATTGTAATATAGCATGTAAAGAAATCGTTAGACAAATAATGCATGGATCAGATAACAAAATAGAAGCATAGAGGTGCATAAAAGATCTAAAAATCTCCTAATTAATGCAAAACATAAACTATCTATTATAAGCTAATTCCTACAGTCATAATTCTTCTAAACTATAATTAAACCTAAGAAATGATTAATCTAACCTATTTAACCGGAAAAAAATAAAAAGAGTAAGGTGATATGTCACCTATTGTAAACCGTAGCTCTGGTGAGCGGTCTGCACTGTGAACTGCGGCTGACAACCGTGGTTTGACCTCTGATAAGTTTACCCTTAAAATTAGGGGTAGTGGGCTCAATATCCTTGTCCAAATTGATGTTCAAGGGTCACCTTCATTGTCCTCATACTGATTTGGTGGTCAATTCGATATGAAGGGCCTTCGTTTGCTCGTATTTGCATTTCTTGATCCTCCTAAGCACCTAGGGCATCCATAATGTGATTCATCATGAATGGTGGCAAAAGGGTCGAGGATTAAGTGTAATAGCTCTATCTCTTAGCATACTTAGTTTGAGTGTACAATTTGTTGGGGCTTCGCTGCTCAAATCTCCAATGCTTGCTTATCTCTCCCCATTTGGAGGGAGTATTTATAGCATGCTCCTAGGGCTAGGGGTGGCTTCATGGAGAAGCCAAGACCAAGAAAGGTGGTTAGGACAGTTGGGATGGAAGCCTCTGGAATATTTCATCCTTCAACTACCTCCTTCTAGATCTTTTGGCCATTCCAACCAATTTGGCTCGGATGGAAGGCCTAACTAAACTTCAGTTAAGATCGTAGGTCACATTTGTGTTCTAGATTGCAGACCGTAGGTGTCAACCGTAGTTTAGACTGGAGATCGCAGGTCTGGGCTACGATTCAAATTGATTAGGCCAAAGTGCCTAAATTGAGTGGTTAGAACCACTGCTCTATCTTGGAGTCTATCCAAGATCCTCCATATGGTCTTGTAGCATGTCTATATGAGTAGTTTCCCTCAACATGACACATTTTAGGTGTCTACAGATGCCCCTTTTGAGATGCATTGTGAGATTGAACAACCCTAAGCAAAAATATATATCCTAAAATGATGTCTAAGGTTATATGATGATCATTAGTCAAATCAAAATTAGATGCCCTAGGTCTAGCAAAAGGACGCGCATCTTGGAATCATTACTTCCAACTTGTGAAAGGCTTATATTTTGACAAGTCTGCCCTTGTAATCAGATGTTCGAATAGCATCAATGCCAAGTATGGGTATCTTCTGACCCATAAATCCGAAGGATGAGACCAATTATCATATTTGTTGTTTACCCCAAGCAAAGGGGGAAGCTTATGATAGCTTTTGACAATGATTCACAAGAACGAACATAATTTTGATAAGATTAGGGGATCTACGATCTCAGGGATCTTCTTCCGACTTTGATTATGATTATGAAATTATGACTACCCCCTCAAGCGATGAGTCGATGAGGGTAATGACAATGTATGAAGCGATGAAATTGCTTGACCATAATGAATGATCCTGAAAAAATTAAGATTCGAGCCTTTTAATGCCTTGGCTAGGCCTAGTTCAGCTTATGATTGCAACTCTTAGTAGTATTGGCACATTTTTATCCCATGGAGCAGTCAAGCTACAATAGCCGTATTAAGGAATCAAAATGATACAAATGCAATTAGACTTGTGTTGAATCATATTTGTCGATGATTTGCTGAAAGATGTCATAAAAGAAATGATAATTTTACCCCAAATGTCCTTATGGTGATTTACTCATCTTTTCGGATTGCATGGATCGCAACTCGTTGCAACCACAAAGTGTATAGGATAAATCACTAAATACGAGGTGCATTTGGTTTTTAATTATTTGATTTGTTTTGTTTGAATTTTGCATGTATTTGATTGGTCATGGTGCTTTTAACATCACCAAATTTGCAATTTTAATCATTGATTTTGAATTTTTATCCGATGGAAGTCATTAATTTGCTCTTTTAGACCTTCCCACGGTGGGTTTTGAGTGCATTTAATGCTAGTTGCGGATCGCAGGTACGGTCTACGATTTATGTTTCCAAATTTTGGGAACCGCGGGTCAGACCTGCGGGCGAAAAACCCTAGTTCCGGAACCGCATGTGTCAGCTACGGTTCACCAAGACTAGGAAAACCTATAAATTGAATTCCAATTTGAAATTTTTTATTATTTTCTTGCAAGCATTAGCAATTTGAGAGCTCTAAAAGTGAGAAAATATTTTTTGATCCAAAATGCTACCACACTCTACCGTGATTACACTCCTCTACCTCGATGGTTGATCCTGATCATCCATCTACTAGCCGGGGCTCGGGTGCATGCAAGGTAACTCGAAACTGATACCACGCACTCAATACCAGTAAAATGAACCACATTAAGTAATGCGGATAATTAACCTCACTAAACTATTGGTAATGAACCGCACTAGGCTAGGCTAGCTTTAGAAATTTAATTTGATGTTTTAATGGTCTAGGAGGGTACCCAAAATGGGTGCCACTCCTAAACCAAAGTTGGTAGTTGCGATTACCAATTGGAAAATTTGGGACCGCAAGTTTCAGTTGCGGTTCCCAATTTGCAAATTGGGGACCGCAGGTTTTAGCTATGATTTGTTGTTTTTTTTTATTATTATGTCATTTTTAGCATTGTTTTTAGCTCTAGTTAGCTAGATTTTGTCTTAAATTATGCTTTTTATTCCAGATATTGACTTCTAGAGCTCGAGAGCCGAATATTCTAAAGACTCTCCATGAGGCTTTATCTAATGATGATCGAGATTGGTTTTGAGCTATCAGGTTCGGCTACATCATGGATCTACCCACTATTAGGGTAGATCAAGCCTACCTGACTACATTGGCTCGGCATTGCAATGCACAGACCAAAACATTTCACCTGCCTACAGGTGAAATGACTGTTACTTTGGAGGACATCTAACAGGATCTTCAGGATCCCCATTGATGGTGAGGCCATCGTCTCCTCTACCTCCAGGGTAAAGGAGGTTGTTTTTGATTCTATCTTCGACGACTAGAGCGAGGATGCTCATGACGCGATTGACCACGAAGGGGTGCACATTGGCGAGTGGTACCACGAAGATGTCTTCTCTGCATGGGAAGCCCTCTTCATGTACCTCATAGTACGGATTGTCCTTCTAGACTCCTTGGGTGCGAGGATTCCCTAGAAACTCCTTTCCATCGCCTAGAGGGCGTTGTAGAGCTCTTTAAAGGAGCCTCTACTTCTAGCTTGGGGGAGTACCCTACTATGTCAGCTCTACAAGGAGTTGTACCAGATTACTGAAAATCCTCACCAGGTTTTGGTAAATGAAAATGTGAAAAAGGTAAAATCTAAACCTTTGTGTCCAAACATCCAAGATTTAGGTGAAGATTTGTATAATTCAAATGATATTTATGATGAAATGCCATTGAAGGTGAATGAAGAACAAGAATTAATTTCTAACCACACCTTTGATAACGTTACTTTAATGAATGAAAATGAGCTTGATGCACTTAAATTGCTAAATCAAATTCATCAACAATTAATTCTTGAGTCTAGGATAAAAACTTCTAATGATCCCCATTTAGTAAATATCCTAGATGCTTGTAAATTATTGCACAATTTTGATTGGCCTAAGAACATGGAAAATGAATTAGCCTTGAAATTTTTAGAAATAGGCTCTTGCTTACAAAATTTCATTTTGAATAAAGAAAGCCTAGTTCTAAATCATGAATGGAATTATGAAATTTACACCTTAAATAATAGACAAGAAAGAATTGAAAATCGACCATTGTCTAATCAATTAGGTAATTTGAATCTTACATATGAAAATACTAATGGAGCTAAATCTAATTGGTGGGGTGAGAGAGGAAAGTTGAATTTGGTTGCATTGTTTGGTCTAGTCTTGTTTTTGTTTGATTCCTTCCACATTTGGCATGTGTATCACATTATATGTCTTTTGAAATGCTCAAATCAGGTTTGGGATCCGGGAAAATGATAATCCAAACTTTGCACCATCTTGTATTATATTGTACATTTGTATATAGATTTTGGGTTTTGGTTTTGGTTTGTGTTTTCAAGTTTTTTTTCTTTTTTGGGATTGTATTTTGGGTTTGGTTTTAAGTTTTGTGTGTTGGTCCTTTGGACACTTTTGGTTTGTCTTAAAAAAAAAAAAAAAACGTTACACCAGGACAGTGAAACTGAAGACTGCATAGTGACGTGGACATAAGGACAAAATCCAATGAATAAGACAAAATGTTACATAAGAAATCTTTAATGATTTGAAATCATTTAAGATGGTCGTCACACACGGAAGGAAACGAACGCAAGCCCATGTGGAGAAAATGAAATGAAGGGCCACAAAATAAAAACAAAAAGCCTTTTTGGAAACCAAAACACATGCATGCATAAGGGAAGGTGAAACAAACAAGAGGGGATTTGGAACCCAAATCCTAAAGGAGAGTTTACTTTCACAACTGGGTGAAAATACCACTCAACATTTTGGCGCTAGGAGGGCAGAATTGGTTTATTTCAATGTGATTTAAATGCTATAGGGATTTAAATTTTGAATATTTCATGCCCTATTGATTATTGTCTTTAGCCCTCTTTTAACAATACAACCTTGTAGTGTTAAAAGGAGGACATGAATTGCTATGCATTGTTCTAACACTTTTGATTGTTCATATAGGAATAATGTGTTTTGATTTGATTTTGAAAAATTTTGGTCTTGACTAATGAGGTTGTCTCCATGCAATTAATTTCATTTGATTTTAATGGATACATCTCTTGGTTGATGCTAACATGATTATTCATACGTTACATGTTTGATATTTGCTAGTCATTTCATGCTTATTTGTAAGGAATTATTTTAAAATGTATTTGTTGTTGGTATTATGCTCTTCACTTGCATGTAATGCGATCTTGTGAATTAGAAAGCCTACAACACTAGGAGTATGCTCTTCACTTGCGCATATACGATCTGGTGAATCAGAAACTAATTTACATTTCTAGAATATTGCTTTGTCTTGGTTTATTCTTTTATTCATGACTAACAAATTGGTTTTGAAATTATTCTTTGAGTTTTGTTAATGGCTACAACTGTAGGAACATGGTATGAGATACATGTTAATCCTTTGAACATTAGTGGGGATTCTCATGATTTACCCAAGAACGTAGAAAAACGTTTGCCCAAATTTAAACACAATGGTCCAACATTAGCCGAGGAACATATTCAAGCCTATGTGGATATCCTAGTTAGATGGAATGTCAAACATGAGGATGTGGCATGTAGAATGTTTCTTGGAACCCTAGATGAGGTGGCATATGATTGGTACATCAATTTACCCATTGGTTCTATTACATATTGGACTCAATTAAAAGATGATTTTATCAATAAATTTAGGTTGCTCATTGACCCTCTCACGATATATCAACAATTTACTTCTTGCAAAAGAGAACCTAATGAGCCAGTGAGAAGTTTCAACTTGAGGTTTCGAAAGCTTTATGCGAGATTAATTTCTCCCTATACTATTGAGGAAAGTGATGCTCTTCAAATATACTTTTGAGCATTGGAACCATGGTGTGCCATATTTTTTAGGATGAATCCCTTGGTTACTGATCTTGCATCGGCCTACACAGAAGCTATGATTGTAGATCAACAATTGAGGCCATAAGGTTATGGAATGGAGCAATCAACTATGGTAGGACAACTAGGGGCTTGCAATCAAACCTCGATGGTAAATCAAGCATGGTCACAACAAAATTTGATATCAAATGTTTTTCCCTACAATCAACTTTATCCTACCATACCAAATTATGCTCCCACATGTGCTTATACAAGTACTTCCATCCATCCAACCATGCCTCAATTAGAGAATCATGTGGTCACTCATGGAACCATTGCAACAAATGTTCAAGCTTTGTCCATGGATATCAATCCAACTAATCCTACTACTTCTACCACTCAACCCAAAGAGTTCGTATCAAAAGTAAAATAGCAAAAGAAAGTGGTTAAGAAGGTATGTAGGCATGTTCCACCACAAAAACGAGCACACCAATGTATGCATCCAAATCATCCTAGGAAGAAAATTCATAATTTCGATCTTAATGATGTTTCATGTTATGCTTCTTCAAGCGATACAAGAGATTTTGAGGTGACTCACATTGAAGTAAATACCTATTCAAAAAGTCTTGAAGAGCATGAAGTTTTTGGAGAAGAAATTCTATGGATGGGTAACAAGAAGTTGGAATCAAATGATCACCATCTTGTTTTGGAAAAGAAATATCTAGAATCATTACCCAAAAAGGAGGATTTGGATGAAATAACTTATATGGATATGATTTGGTCAGATGTACTTGCAAAGGATTGGAGCAACTATATGACACGGAATTCAAAAATCGATCCCATTATAGAAGCTCCTAAGCCATCACAAGTGGCTGAAAATGAATTTGAAAGAAAATCAACAAATGAAGTTGAAAACATAATCAAATTTCACCACTTGTTCTCGAAAGACACTTTGGATGATGTTCTCGAAAGTGATGACCAGGAGGATCCACACCTTCCAAATTGTGATAAAATTGAATCATGGGTTACAAATTTGGATTATGATAGCTTTACCAATTTAAATTCAAGAGATAACCCACTTTTGGAAATAACTGGACCATCTAAGGAAGGTGAAGATGAATTGGATGAGAAACATGCTGATGAATTAGAAGATGAAGAAGAAGTACTTGAGCGTCACAACTTGAAATTGGAAGATGATTACTATGATTCGTGGAAGAAATAGGAAGAATATTATCAATCTAAATCTTCTAACAAACTTGTTGTGTCAATTAATATGCAGGATAACTCAATCGCTTCCTCACATGAGGATACTATAAATCCTGTACAATTTGAGAAAGTTTTGGAAGAGGAATTCAAATCTCATCAAATTTTAGAACATGATAAGGATTCTACAACCATTAACCAAGAAAGAGAGTCACTTGCTTTAGATTATTTGAAGGAAAAGAAATTGAAAATATTGATCCACTTACTTGTGCTACAATGATTATGCCATTTCAAAATGAGAAAATTACAAAACCTAAATCATTTGGGTTTGATATCATTGATGATTCAATTGAAAATCTCACGATATCTCAACATGTTGCATTTTTGCGGCTAAAAGCAACAAAAGAGAGCAAGGATGCAAAAGTGTCGAAATATCGCGACATGTTGCATTTTTGCCAAGGGAACAGAGTAGTTGACAGTGCGTCTGATATTAGTGATGAACACCAAGATAGTGAAATTGAAGACTGCATAGTGACGTGGACATAAGGACAAAATCCAATGAATAAGACAAAACATTACATAAGGAATATTTAATGATTTGAAATCATTTAAGATGGTCGTTACACACGAAAGGAAACGAATGCAAGCCCATGCGAAGAAAATGAAATGAAGGGCCACAAAATAGAAATGAAAAGCCTTTTTCAAAACCAAAACACATGCATGCATAAGGGAAGGTGAAACGAACAAGAGGGGGTTTGGAACCCAAATCCTAAAGGAGAGTTTACTTTCACAACTGGGTGAAAATACCACTCAACAAACCAATGGTGGTCCATGTTCAGATGGTATGGCATAGGGCCTCTAGGATGAGAGCCAGATCAAACAGAGGTAGAGGTGGATCCCGACGAGTGCACGGTGTGCCAATAGAAAAAGGGCGGCTAGGGCGCAACGACCATCACCAAGGAGGCTCCAGAGGTTGACCCAGACAAGGAGGCTCTAGAGGAGGGTGAGGTCCCTCCCGACAGCGAAGAGGGTCTGCTCTTAGCTCAAGTGGCTGACTTGCAGAGTCAGCTTAGACGATTCCATACATAGCAACTAGAGCGAGATACTACTATCGCCACTTTAGAGGCGAGAGTAGCTAATAGAGATAGGCACCTTGACGAGGTGCAAGATTAGATACAGTATCTTACTACGTGGGCCACATATGTAGAGGCTCAGGTTCAGAGATTGTAGACTGTATCACCCAATTTTTTTGCACCCTTACCTTCAGGCTAAAGGATCTATGCCCGAAAGGGGGATGCGAGAAGGATGGGACAATACCTCAGACAGAGAGGCCCTTTGAAGGTCGCACCTCTCGGGGGAGGGGTATAAGGATGAATTTTCGATGGATGGTGGGGTTCACTAGGAAAATTTAAGTGGTAGTTTCCATGCCTAGGTCGAGAATGGGTTTGATGTGTTCATTTTATATTCAATCATTCATATTCCTAGGTTGGCCAAAATGAATCTAAGCTATTCTATATGAAATTTTTGGTTTTATATGGAGACAACAAACATAAATAAATCCTAAATACAAAAAATATCTAAATGAAGAAGAGTGTACCTGATTTATGATGTCTGGTGAAGATTCTAAAGCCTGTAGGAGTCTAGATCATCCAGGATATGGCAAGATCGTCTATGATTTTACAGAATCGTCTAGATCATAGGAAATCATCTAAGATCAGATGAGATCATCAGCGACCTGACGAATTCATCAAAAACCTGTAATCATGAAAACAGACACCAAAAACCAAAAATGCAATTGCAAGAATGATACAAAATGATAGAAATAAGAGTATAAATGCTTAAATGATAAATCCAAATATCTAATCAAATGGGATGCAATGTTTTAATAATTAACTTTGAATTTTATCATGCAAATATGCTAAATGGGGTGAACTCCAAGATGCAGAACAAAAGTAAATTAATATAATGCATAATTTAAATAAGAAAAGGGATAGAAAATGCAAACTTAGGGCTCTGATTGCCCCCAATATAAATGTATCATTCTAAATTTTTTGCACCCTTACCTTCAAGCTAAAGGATCCGCGCCCGAAAGGGGGATGCGAGAAGGATGGGACGGTACCTTAGACTGAGAGGCCCTTTGAAGGTCCCGCCTCTCGGGGGAGAGGTATTAAGGTGATTTTTTGACGGATGGTGGGGTTCACCAGGAAACATTTAGTGGCAGTCTCCACGCCTAGGTTGGGAATGTGTTTGATGTGTTCAATTTTACATTTAATCATTCAAATCCTAGGTTTGGCCAAATGAATCTAAACTGTTCTACAAGAAATGTAGGTTTAAATGAATACAAAAACATAATTAAATAGAGAATACAGGAAATATACTAGATTAGAAAAAAAGTCATACCTAATCCGGATGTCTGATGGAGGTTCTGATTTGTGAAGTAGTCAAGATCACCTCTGATCTAACAAGATCGTCTGAGATCTGACGAATTCATCAGACGAATTCGTTAGAGACCTACAAT
This sequence comes from Wollemia nobilis, assembly GCA_028583015.1. Lineage (NCBI taxonomy): Eukaryota > Viridiplantae > Streptophyta > Pinopsida > Araucariales > Araucariaceae > Wollemia > Wollemia nobilis. The sequence goes on from JAQPPZ010001808.1 coordinate 7,342,754, forward strand.
CAGAGAAATAGACACAAAGCACAGAAAATGCAACAATACTAACAGAGGAAAACGATGTAATATGACAATATAGATACTAAAATGATAATTACGAATAGAAATTCAAGTAAATTATAGTATTCTAATGACAAATTATGATCTTATCATGCACTTAAGCTATATGGGTGAACTCCAAAATGTAGAATAGCAAAAAATAACAATAAACTAATCTAAATGCAGAATGAAACAGAGACGAAAAGAGAAAAATGCAAACTTTGGGCACCAATTGCCCCTAATGTTGACTGCAGTCGAAATCATCTATAGAGTGCGAAATCGTCTCGAATTAGGGCATGATCGTCTGAGATTGTACAAGATCGTCTGCGACGATCTGAGCTTGCTTCGACTAAAGAATAACAGATTTTTTGCAAGAAAACTTAGAAAGGCATAAATGCAAATAAGAATTCAGGGTATTCTAACGCACACAAAGATCAAACTACAGGGGAATTTAGCCAGCCAGGGGTAGGTCAAGGGGGGTCCTAAGGTTTAAATAGGTTTAGGAGGGAGGTTAGGAGGTTGGGGATCATCCCAATTTGGGAGATCTCCAACAGAGGAGACTGTAATGGTGTAGACGCGTCTCTGCCCGAGTTAGAGAAGTTGTTGGAACAGAAGCTAATTTTGAAAAATCAGTTTTGGGACGAAATCGTCTGGATGTTCTTCTCTAGACGAATTCATTCGATCTGAGGCTGTAGCACCCTAAAATTGGTGTAATAAACCTTAGCAAATAATTAAAATTACCTTAGTAATAATTCAAATTCAAATTTTAACCCCAAAATTGCTCCAAAACTGCCTACTACCCGTTTCCTTGTTTTTCGTGCCATTTTTAGAGTTTGTTTCATCCGTTGGACGATATCGTCTCCGATTAGACATAATTGCCTCAGATTGGACGATTTCGTCCAAAGCAGAACGTCTAGCCGATTTCGTCCCAAAACTAATTTTTCATAATTAGCTTCTGTTTCAACGACGTCTCTAACCGGGGCAAAAGCGTGTCTATATCGTTAGAGACTTCCCCCATTGGAGATCTCCCAAATTGGGATGATCTCCAACCTCCCAACATCTTTCCTATGCCTATTTAATCTTAGGCCCTCCCCTTGACATCCCCTTGGCTGAATTTTTCTGCACTTCAAGTTTTACATGCATTAGAATACCCTAGACTATTGTTTGCCTTTGTCCCTTTTCAAATTTTCTTGCAAGAACTTTGTTATTCTTTAGTCGAAGAAAGCTCAGATTGTTACAGACGATCCTGTCCAATTCAAGACGATTTCGTACCAATCCAAGATGATTTCGATTGCAGTCAACATTGGGGGCAATCAGTGCCTAGAGTTTGCATTTCTTCACTCTTTTCTATTGTTTTATTCTGCATTTAATTAATCTTATGGTTATTCCTTATTATTCTGCATCTTGGAGTTCACCCATGTAGCTTGTATGCATCATAAAATCATGATTAGTCATTAAATCATTGTAACACACTCATATTTTTGTCTATAATTATCAGTTTAATATTATTGATATCATTCTACATCATTGCCCTCTGTTGGCATAGCTACATTTTCTATAGTTTGTCTCTATTTCTCTGATTGCAGGTCTCTAACGAATTCATCTGACGAATTCGTCAGATCTCAGACGATCCTGTCAAATTTTAGACGATCTAGACTGCTTCAAAAATTAAAACCTCCATCAGACATCCGGATCAGGTATGGCTCTTTAATCTAGCCTATTCTCTTTGTTTTCTATTCAAATCTATTTCTTGTATTCATTTAATCTATATTTTCATAATAGAACAACTTAGATTCATTTGGCCAAACCTAGGACTTGGATGTTTAAAGCTAAAATTGAACACATTAAACTCATTCCCAACCTAGGTGTGGAAACTACCACTAAACGTTTCCTGGTGAACCCCACCATCCGTAAAAAAATCACCTTAATACCCCTCCCCCGAGAGGTGGGACCGTCAAAGGGCCTCTCAGTCCGAGGTATTGTCCCATCCTTTTCCCATCCTCCTTCCAAGCACGGATACTATAGCCTGAAGGTAAGGATGCAAAAAATTTGGAGCGATACATTTTGGTGAACCCGACATGAAACTCAAACCTTTTGAAAAAAAAAAACAAAAACATAGATGCATTTAAAATCATTAGAAAACTACTAAGTTGCATATCATGTCTAGATGGTAGCTCCTAAGAAAATATTAGTTGTCACTATAAATGTTGAAAACCAATTAGCATCTATAGAAGTTAATTACGTGCTTAGTGTGCACGAAGCAGGATAGAAACCAACTCGTGGAAAGAACTTGATAGGATACTAGGTATCATTTCGTCTAGATCAACCGAAATTAGACAAATCAAGAGGTTTGCCCTAGATAGGATCCTGGATCCTCATCAACTCATTTTTTATCATGAACTTCAGAGAGCTTGCCATAGGTGGTTAGCTTATAGGAGAGCTCTTGTGTCTGCAAAATTGTTCACCTTCGAGGAATACCTCGAGAACGTAGCTGAGGTACTCCAATTTCTAGTTCATATAGAAGTCCAAGAAACTGATCTTATGATTAGAAACAGATGGAATAGAGTTCCTAGAGCTATGTTATATCATGAATATTGTCGTGAGAATTATTATTATCAACCAGAATCTGAAATACATGGTATTGCTATAGCACATTTCATTAAATTCTTGAAAGAAAACTTTCAATTTGAAGAACACTTCATGACTCCTGAAGAACTCGAGCCCATTAATGATATTTATAAATTTTTTATAGAAAACTAGATCATTGCTTTCATTATTATTATTTCTTGCATTTAGTGTGTTGTTTGTTATCTTTATAATATTGTTACAAAAACAAGAAAAACCAAAAACATTTTATTTCAAATACTATAGTAGGTATATAATTAAAATATATACCTCTTAAGCTTGTTGCATATATATATATTTGCTGAAATCTAAATTTAAGCACAATGCCTAGACTTAGGAATGGTAAACAAACTAAAGAAGAAGAAGAAGATTGGTTAGGAGACAAAACAAAAAACCCAAATGTCCTTCCTAAGGGTTCAATTCCGGAAGGAGAAACTCTAGAAAAGCCAGAAGATGAGCTGGCTGAAGAAAATGAACAATAAGAAAATCTTAAAGAAGAAGGATCCTCATCCCCTAGAATAGCTCCAGACGGAACTATTGCTTTTGATAACTTAGATCATTTCTAGAAATTTTTCAATAATAACATTGGTGCTCTTAATATGGCAGTTCGTATTGATAGAGGACAAATTAGTGACACTCAAGCAACCATGGAAGATATGTTTAACATACACACTAATCCCTTGTCCTTTGTTGATCAAGAAAGTGATAAGGTTGGACCATCCAATAGAGATATGGTCACTATGATTCAGAACATGCAAAAACAATAGGTTACCCAACCCCCTAAGGAACCTGTTATTGAGCCTCAAATCATTTCAACACAAAAGAAATCTTCATTCACTACTTTATTTCACCAAACTATTGATCAATATGCTTCAAATCAATAAAAATCCAAAACTAAGCCAAACATCAATTTTCAACAATCTGGGATACAACATAATACAACTTCAAAACTTCTTCATAACACCCTTCCTACCAACAATTTACACAATAGCAATATAGCATCTAATCTTCATGTCCCTCCATCATATGCCCACAAATCCCATACTAATGCCCTACCGAACCAATATGGTGGGCAAACCGATAATCTGGAAGCCATGGTGAAATAGTTAGCTTCGCGTATGGACCAGATAGATCCCTACCGTCCCTCGTACAATTATTGAGAGATGTGTAGTCAACCTTTGGATCCCATAGTTGTAGCACAACCATACCCTAAACACTTTCCCATGCCCGTCCTGCCTATATATAAAGGAACTGAAGATCCCATAGAGCATCTTTGCATGTTTAGGATAGCATGTCATGATATATCACATGATGACTTGCTATTACTAAAAATGTTCCCAAAAAGTTTAGGAGGAATGGCATTAGAGTGGTACTATCAATTGCCCACTCATTCTTTGAGAAACTTTGAAGAAACAACTAAATATTTTGTCCATCAATTTAGTGTCTACATCGAGAGACATGTCACCATTAAAGATTTATACACCTTAAAACAAGACAAAGATGAATGTTTTCCTGATTTCTTAGCCAGATGGAGGCAGTTGATAGGAAAACTGCACTTTGTGCTACCTTATAGGGAAATGATGGATATTTTTATCAATAATTTGCAAGAACAAATATCTTATGAGTTATCAAATGCTACCTTAACCACCTTCGATCAAGCTATAGACTTAGCTCGAAGGGTAGAAGATGCTCTCATTAGAAGAGGTTAGCTCAAAAAGAAAGATGATAAAACATCCAGAAATCAGTATAAAAACAAACAAGTTGTAGGTGACGGAGTCACTGATAGTAGAAACGTTGCTAATATCAATACAATGAAGACAACAAAAAAAATTATATTAAAACCTCTTGATAAACCTCCTCGAGAATTTACTAGATTGAACCAACCTTTATCAACCATTCTACCTCAATTACTAGCACGAGGCTTGATTCAATTACTAGCTATCCAGGAACCTGATCCAACTATACCCGGATACAGAGCTGATTTACATTGTGATTTTCATAGAGGACCTAGACATGCTACAAACTCTTGCAAAAGATTGAAACATAAAATACAAGACTTGATTGATAATAATGAAATGGAGGTGCAAGCCTTCCAACCTAAACAAAATGCTCCTAATAACACTCAAAAGACCATTCCCCAAAATTAAAATCAAAATGCTAATCAATCATTAGACATATTTCAACATCCTTTACCAAACCATGGTAAAGAGGTGGCTAATCAAATCGAACATCATAATGTTCCCCCTCCTACCCGATATGTAGGGACTATTAGCGAACAATTACCTATTCAGGATCCTCAAATATTTGGTACAACTTTATCCATAGTCACGACCAGGCCCCTACATAATATTCAAACTCCGGATCCTAGTGATGTAGAATCAGATATTGAAAGTGAAGTAGACATCACCTCAAACCAATCGAATAGCTCCGAAAATCAATCAGATCCTATTCAACCTATCACAGATGCTATGGTTCCAGAAGAACCATTTCCTAGAAGAGTTACTACTCGACCCTCTTCTAATTAGTTCCTTCCTAATGAACAAACCATAACGCTCAACCGAGACCAGTTCAGCATCTTCAATATAACATTGTAGGTACCATCGAAGTTGTTACCAGACAACAGGCTCAAAACTCTCAACAAGATCAAACTCAGAATGATGGATCAGCTCCATTTATTTTGAAAAATCCCAATAAAGGGAATCATATGTCTAATGTTCAACCTAAGCCTCCTTACAATATTAATGAACAATTATCCAATACTACAGCTAGAATTTCCCTTTTGGACTTGTTAAGATCTTCTCCTACCCATAGGGATGAGTTAATGCTTACATTAAGCCAAATTATGGTGCCACAAAATATTCAACCCGAAGCCATGTCCAATACTATCATCACTCGAGAAGTCGATTGTATTGATTTCCGAGATAAAGATATCCCGCAACATAGTTTACATAAGGATAACCCCTTATATATTACTGCCCTAATTGGAGATGTAGTTGTTAAAAGAGTCCTGATTGATAATGGTTCATCTTTAAACATATGCACTTTTGACTTCTACCAAAGATTTGGCTTTAGAAGTGATGAAATGAAAATAACGGATATGATTATCAAAGCTTTCAATGACGAGACACAAGAAACATGTGGAGTCATTACTACACCCTTGCAAGTTGGTCCAAGAACCCTAGATACAATCGTGTTTATTGTACATTGCCCAACATCATACAATATACTTTTGGGGTGCCCTTGGATCAATGCGATGCGAGCTGTCCCATCAACTTTACACCAGTGTGTTAAATTTGAATTTAAAAATTAGTTGGTCACTATTCATGGTGACCCTAGACCCTTTGATATGTGTGCTTTGGCAGAACCTGTTGGAGTACAATTTTGCCCCGCTCTGTCATCCACACATCATAATTCTTATTTTTCATCTAAACGTGTGAAACACACACCCATAACATCATCTACTCCATCAACTACACCTATACATTTAACTCAACCATCTTATGAACAAACCACACTAGAACCTCAAAAAGATCTTAGATCTACAACCAATCCTTCATGTTCTATCCCTATAATTTCAAAACCTATAGACCCATTTATTAACACCTCCACATTATCTACATCTATCACACCTTCCACATCTAAAGATATAGGGAATGATCCTTCTACATCGTATGCTCTTTCTGATGAACTTTTATCGGATTTATCTAAAATCTTAATATCAGAAAAAAAAATGCTTTTATGCAAGATTCAATTCTTTTTAATAACTTGCCGCCATCTCCTCGTACTTTGGGCCTCCCACAACCTATGGGAAGTACTTACCAAGTCGAGAGTTCTGCTTTTATTTATAAAGGATATGATTGGGGAAGAATACCCTGAAACATCAAAACTCATCATGAGGGATATGCTCGATGTTATTTTGCTAATGAATATATTAAAGCTAAACCTATAATGCTTAAAATGGGATATAAAAGGAAAGGCTTGGGACCTTTCCAAAATGGTATGAAAGAACCTATCGAGGTAGAACCATGGCCTGCCCGATGTGGTGTAGGCCTGTTTCCTAGTAAGGGTCAACCCTTCCCTTTTGAAGATGATGATCAACTCATATGTTATCAAGATTATCTAGATAAACAAGATTCTTTGTGTCCAAAGAATAATTTCTTTACATGCAATATGCTATCCATAGCTTACCCTGAATTGATTGCTGAATCCGACGATGAGTTGGAAGGAGATATTTTTCATGATGTCTCCGTTGAAGAGTTATTATACAATGGTTTTTATTTTGATGGTTCTATACCTACTATAGCCCAGCTTGAGGTCACGACTCCTCAAGATGAATTCTCCAAGTTAACCTTAAAAGAATTACAAGAATTGGGCATTTCACCCGCCCCACCTAATTTTGAAAGAGATCTACACATGGAAGTAGAAAACATCATTAAAGTTAACATTGGAACTGAGGATAATCCTCACATAATCAATATTGGATCAGAATTAAGTCAAGAAAAACAAAATGAATACATTGCATTTCTTAAATAATATGAAGATGTTTTCGCTTGGACATATGAAGATATGCAGGTCTGGACCCTTTCGTAGTCATGCATCATCTAGTAGTCCATCCGGATGCTAAACCTGTTAAATAGAAACTTAGAAAAATGTATCCCAAAGTGGCCTTGCTAGTCAAAGGGGAGTTAGAAAAACTCTTGAATGTTGTTTTTATACAAGTTATTGATTATGCTAAATGGATCTCAAATGTAGTTCCAGTCACCAAGAAAGAAGCTACCAAAGTTAGGGTTTGCACAGACTTTAGAGATATTAACGCCACATGCCCTAAAGATGATTTTCCTCTTCCAAACATGGATCAAATCATTGAATTTACTTTCGGGAGTGGAATGATGTCCCTAATGGATGGATTTTTTGGCTATAATCAGATCAGGATAACTCCTGAAGATCAGGCTAAAATAGCCTTTATTACCCCTTGGGGTACCTTTTGTTGGAAAGTGATGCCATTTGGTTTAAAGAATGTAGGTGCAACATATCAATGAGCCATGACTTATATATTTCATGATATGATGCATGATATCCTACATGATTATGTAGATGATATTATAGCTTGCTCTATTAAAGAAGATGATCATTTAGATGATTTGAGAAAAGTATTTAATCGGTTAAGAGAATACCTTATTCGATTAAATCCAACCAAATGCATATTCGAAGTTAAGTCCGATAAACTATTAGGGGTTTTAGTTTCTTTACGTGGTATGGAAATTGACCCTCTCAAGATTGCGGCTATCACTGATATGCCTGCACCTACCAATATATCTGAGTTACAAAGTTTACAAGGTAACCTTCAAGCCATCCGTCGCTTCATCGATAAGCTGGTGGACCAAATAGGTCCCTTTCTTAAGATGCTTAAGAAGAATGTCCCTTTTAATTGGGACGATGAATGTAAATAAGCTTTTGAACTTCTCAAACAATACCTCCTTAACCCACCTGTGCTTTCACCGCCTAGACCTGATCGCCCGTTTATCCTATATATTTTAGCTTCAGTTTTTGCCTTAGGAGCTATGTTAGCTTAGCTTGATGATGAGAAGAGAGAGCGTGCTAATTATTATATTAGTCGAACTTTAATCAGTTATGAAACCCGTTACACAACATTAGCAAAACTATGTCTAGCAGTCGTATTTTCTACACAAAAATTACGCCATTATATGCTCAGTCAAAAAACGTATGTCATTGCTAAATATGATCCCTTGCGGTATCTTATGAGTCGACCTTATTTATCAGGTCGTACATCCAAGTGGGTTCTTGCTCTAAGCGAGTTTGAACTCACGTTCATAGGACAAAATTCTGTTAAGGGTCAAATCGTAGCAGATCAATTAGCTGCTACACCCTTAGAGTCTACTCATCCCCTCATCATTGAGTTTCCTGATGAATGCCTTCAATTAGAGGCAGACCATATTGAACAATGGTCCTTATACTTTGATGGAGCCCGATGCATGAGTGGGCTGGTGCGGGTATTATTTTAATATCCCCACAAAAACATCTTATACCTTTGTCCTTCAAATTAACATTTGCTTGCACCAATAACACTACCAAATATGAAGCTCTAATCCTTGGATTACGAGCTGCCTTGGCGTTAAAAATCAAACATCTACTAGTTTTTGGTGATTCTCAACTTGTTATAAACCAAATTAATGAAGTTTATCAGGCCAGAGATGATAAATTGCGCCCATATAAAGCATATGTTTTACAATTGTTATCCTTGTTTTATAAAGTCACTTTGGAAGCTATTCCTCGAACTAGCAACCGTGCAACTGATGTTATGGCTGCAGCTGCATCTATTTTGCCCTTGGAGTTAGATGATGAATATGCCACCATCATTATTCATCGACTCCAGGAACCTGCTTCAAATCAGTCATGTTTAGAACCTTTGGATGTGTTTCTAATCAATGAAACTACTCCTAAAACTTGGTATATGAAAATATTTGATTTTCTTCAAAATGGGACTTTCCTTGTCAATTCTAATAGAAACTAGCATTGGTTATTACGTAGACGAGCAAGTCGATTTGTAATAATTGGCAATACTTTATATAGGAGATCTTTTGAAGGTATCCTATTGAGATGTTTGAATCTAGAAGAATCCAAATCCGCTTTAACTGAAGCCCACGATGGATCTTGTGGAGGACACTTCAGTGGTAGTGTCATTGCTAAAAAACTCCTTAGGATAGGCTACTTTTGGCCTACCATGGCAAATGATGCGCATGATTATGTGCACCATTGCGATAAGTGCCAGAAACATGCTGACCTTGTCCATGCGCCTGCACAAGAGCTACAAGCTATTTCATCTTCTTGGCCCTTTTCAAAATGGGGCTTAGACATTATTGGAAAAATTAATCCTCTGTCATCTGATGAACACAAATTCATCATAACCGCCACTGAGTATTTCACGAAGTGGGTCGAAGCTATGCCTTTAGCTTCTTACACTGGAACACAAGTCTCTAAATTTATTTTTAATCAAATCATTTGTAGGTTCAAAATTCCTTCAAATCTCATCTCAGACAATGGAACTTCTTTCAAAAATAAAGATGTTAAAAAATTATGCCAAAAATTTAAAATTCAACATCGCTGGTCCACTCCCTATTATCCTTAGGGTAATGGCCAAGCAGAAGCATTTGATAAAACATTAATTAAAATCCTTAAAATATTGGTCAATAAATCTGGCCATGACTGGCACATTCAATTATATCCAGCTTTGTGGGCATATTGCACTAGTGTTCATACTCCCACAGGTACTTCACCTTTTGTCCTGGTTTATGGAGCTAAAGCTGTTTTTCCCTTTGAATTAGAAGTTCCTTCTTTGGCTCTACTACTTCAAGATACCGAAGTAGGAGATGAATATCGAGCTGGCAGACTCAGTCAGTTGGAACTCCTAGATGAAAAGCGCATCAATGCTTTGGAGCATCTTTGTGCCTACCAAAACAAGCTTAAAAGATTATATGCCAAGAAAGTTCGTCATCGATCCTTTGAGATCAGTGACCTTGTTTTAAAGGAAAATAAAAAAAACACTAATGCAAATAAAGACCTTAAAGGTAAATTTGAGCCCAACTAGCTTGGACCATATACTATCACTGCTAAATTTGAATCAGGAGCATACAAATTAGCTACCTTAGATGATAAATATTTAAAAGAACCTATGAATATTATGCATCTTTAGCGATATTACGCCTAAAATTTGGTTATTTTATCATTGTATATATTTGTTTTGTATATTATTTCCTTTTTTGTATCTTATATAAACAGTTTCAAAAACAAAAAAAAACAATCACATTGTATTTCTTTCAATTCCTCAATTAAGATCAAAATACAAAAACATCAAAATTATCAAATTCCTCAAAAATATTTGTTGTATATGTTTCTTCTTAAAGTATTGCAGTTATATTTTCAAGTTATTTTGGATAAATTAGCATTTATTTGGAATCCCTCACTATCACAAACACAAAAATAAATATCTTGATTTTATCTGGCATGATTACTAATCTCTCTCATATCAAAGTCCACAAAATTCAATTAAATAAAGTTTGAGCATAGAGAATTGATCTTGTTATTTACTTAAACCAAGCACATCCTTTCACAATAAAATGATTATATTTGTAATTTCCATGCTACGCTACATAGTAGCAGTGGTTCTTGAGCAAAAAGTTTCCCTTGCTATCCTATCATGCACATGGTCTAGAATCTTTGAGAATTGACAAAAGGACAAGCTCACCCCTACCCGAAATAAAAATCCCTTGCTTTATAGCTAATCCGAGCAAGTATCCCTAGCATGGGAAGAAAAGCAAAGTTCAAGAAAAAGAGAAAAAGAAAAAGTCATTTCCACATTATCTCAAATATCAAGCTAAAATACAAAAGTACAAAAAAAGAAAGAAAAAAGATAGCAAAGAAAGCAAAAGCAAAAGCAATAAAATCCCTTTCCCTACCCATTGAAAAGAAAAGAAGGGTTGATGAGCTTGAATCCCTGGAATTCTCAATTATTCAAAAACTGTGAGGTAAGCCCCATAACAGGTGGTTTGTGCCCAACCCGCTTGGCCTTGGGTAACTCCTAGCATGGTGATATGTCTGTCACATCAACGACCTTATTTTGTACAGACCTCTGTCTGCTTATGGATTAGCTAGCTCTTGATAACCTGACCTACATAGTAATCTGGTACAGTTATATGCATCTAAGTCATGGTTAATGAACACTTATTTGGTTCATTCAAATCACTTGTATCAAATTATCTTGCTCAAAAGCTGGTAAATGAACAATGCAATTGCACACACATTTGTATTTGAGAGATTTTGTGTATCATTATGATAAATCAAGATTGGTAATGAACTCACATATGCCCATGGGATTCCTTATAAATCTAACTTTTGTCTTTGAGATACTTTGAAATATTTTTGTAAATTATTTGGAATAAATTCATTTTTTTTCTTCTTTGAAGAACAGTTGTTTAGTATAAAGACAACTACAATCAAAATCATTTTCAAAAGCATGCAATAAATTTACATTTATATTTAACTTTTGACTTTCGCGACGATGGTATAGTTCCAAAACCAAAATTGGAATTTTATGCCTAGCGCAAGTCCTCATCTTCATATTTTCTGACTATTTTAAAAAATTAAAAAATCAACCATGCAATAAAACTATTATATTATTTTCTTCTTTGGATCTCGCGATGATGGTATAAGTCTATACCTCAATATTCTATGCCTAGCGCAAACCATTGCACTAATTTTATTTTTCATTTATTTAAAAACATCAAAACATATGACTTAAATCATTATGTTACACAATTATGCTTTAAAACAAACAAACACTTATTTTGTTTTATGTCATTATGTCAAAATTCAATGATGGTATAATTCCTAGGGAATTATTCAACAATTTTATCACTCTTAGGAATTTATGCCTAGCAAAAATCATTTTAAAATATTTCATGCATAATATTTTCATGGAAATATGAAAACAAATCATCATCATCATCATCATCACTTGCATCCTCACAACATAAAGTCTTAAGACAGTCTCTTAAGCACTCTTTTACTTTTAACAATATTTCTATACTGGGATTAGCTTGACGACCGAGTGAGCGGCGACTCCATGAAATGGTCTATAATAGCGACAATTTCCTTTGAAATTATTGTTAAAAGTCCCCTTTTATTTTTATCAAATTATCACATCACAAACAACCAATTTGTTTACATCAGATTATTTCATTTAAATTTTAAAAACATGACAAAACGACATAATTACATGAATCCTCAATCCAATCAAACAAATCAAAACATTAAAGCATCATACAAATGCATAAGACAAGTCATATGATCAAAAATATTATATATATATATATATATATATATATATATATATATATATATATATATATATATATATATATATATCCAAAATATATGTACATCATATCAAAACTAGATTGGTATGCCACAATCTACATCTTGGCATATTCAATCCTCTCAATCATCTATACAGTCTGTGCAGTGCAGTAGCCTAGCCTCGAGATGTTAGGAATATGGTAAGTGCAAATAAATCAAACCATAATCATTAACCTAAAATATTAAATACATTAGGTTTATATAGTATAAACCATAGGCTCTAAATAGTCTATTAACAACCGTTCCCCCCTTAGGTAGGTAACGAGTAATTTAGGAGTCCTCTCCCCTAATTCAGCTAACTAATTTAGAATAGTACGCTAACAACTAACCTACTAACCAATGTAGTCAAAATGACTACAATGACTAACTAGTAAAAGAAATTTACTAGTGGTAAAAAATAACACCTTACTTTTTACCATGAGGTAAATTATATCTACCTAAATGAGGTAATATTTATAGTTACTAACACAGTAACTCTAACATCCCCCCTTATTACATTATTTGGGTAATACATACATATCCCTCTATACAACAATATTTGGGAAAAGTATATAACTGCCCCAATACAGTGAAGAAGATGTTGTTCTGCTGGTTCTTTGCTCTATCACAGTACTCTGGCTGCTCCTAGGCAAAAAATGGGTCATTCCTCGCTTTGTCTTCATGCCAACGAATGTCCTTATGGTAATCACATCATCCAATCGATTTGCATGGGTAACCAGTCGTTGCAATCGCTAGGTGTAGTAGAATAGATCACTTCATACAAGGTTCATTCATTTACAATATGAATTTGCAAAAGATAAGGTAGCTAAGGTGTCGGTCATTGCCGAAAATGCACCCTTATAAGTTCCCCCCTTCTTGTTGCAAAACATAGTGTAATTAATTTCTAAATGAAGTGTGACTAAGGTGTCGTTCAAAGCCGAAAATGCACCCTTATAAGTCATCTTCCCTATTTACAAAAAATAGTGAAGAAAAGAAATGGATATCCCCCCTCAATTGCAAAAAGTATGCAACTCAAGAGTGTTGTGAAGGATTTTACAAATATTGCCTCCTAGACAATTTTACATCACAAAAAGTCGCTCCTCTTTGTTACAAGTACTTCAAACACCTAGAATTTGCTATTTATGAAGCCTAGAAGAGATACAAGCATCCCTTATTGCAAGGTCTTCAAACAAAATACTTATGCTATTTTATGAAGCCTAAAAGAAGAGAGAGAGAATATGATGTTTTTGCCCAAGGGACACGTGTTTTCCCTCTACAATACCGTTCTAGCAATTAGCACTCTGTGTGCTTTCTCTGAACCAGAATTAGAATCTGAATTAGACACTTCACTAGCAATGTTGCTTTTGTTGTGATTTTGTGTTGTGCCTTTGTCTTTCTTGTTTTGCTTGTTTTTGAACCAACACCGATTGGTGTCATGGTTATTTTTCTTACAATTTGAGCAAAACCATTTTTGAGATTTTTGTCCCTTGCCTTTTGAGGATGATCCTCCCTTGTTATAGTTTTCTTTCTTCTTATCACCCTTATAGTTTGAATAAAGTGCATTGTTTGACACTTCATCATTTTGGAGTTGGTTTGCTTCCTTAGTTTGAAGCAAATTGACTAACTCCACAAAGGTGACAACTCTTTGTGAAACATTAAGGGATGTAATCAACATTTTGTAGGATTCGGGAAGAGCTCTCAAGATAACTGAAGTTAAAATGGCATCCTCAACTTTGGCCCCTAAAGCATTAAGCTTAGTCTTTAGTTCTGTAGTTCTGCAGAGGAAGGTTGCTACTGACTCACCCGACTTCATATGCAGTGTATGAAGTTGGGTTTGAAGGTTGAGTACCATGGTTTGATTCTTTCCTTCAAAAATGGTGGACAAGGAATCCCATGCATCTTTTCCATTCTTTGCCTCACTAATGTGAGGATGTACCTCATCAAAAGTGGCTAGAAGGATGAACATGAGAAGACGATTGTTCTTTTTATCCCATTCTCTTTGATCAGCTCCTAATGTTGTGGGTCTTGGTGTAGTGCCAGCAACTAAGTCCCACAAGTCCTCTACAGTCAAAATGGCTTTCATATTAGTTTTCCAAGCTGTATAGTTATGACCTTTTAGCAATTGAGATTCACTCAAGTATTTGTTAATTGTTGCCATGAGGAAGGTCCTACTATGAACTAAGATGATATGTCTTTCACTCTCAAGTGATATTTAATGACACCTTCCTGAATTTTCTTGTGAAGAGAGATAATCAGGTGGAGGAAATTAAGCCAAACACATAAGAGTTTGAAAGGTTTAATTCACTCAAACAACTATTTAATGACACCTGCCTTAACACCCTTCAAAAAGAATGAAAAGTTGGAGGATTTTAAGCCAAACAAATAAGAGTGAATTAGGGGTTTTGTTTTGATTTAGGAGAGAATATCAAGTACTTTTGGCTTTAAATCTTGTGCAAGGATTAACACAAATTTGTGAAATTTTGGGGTTTAGTGTGTTCTTGATTCTATGACTTATAATTGCAAAAGAAATAATGCAATAATCAAACAAGAATGCCCACAAAATTCTTATCACCTAGGTGTCGGATGCAACCGAAAATGCACCTAATTTGCCAATAAAGGTGTCGAGTAAAATCGAAAATGCACCTTGTAATTTTTGCAACAAAATGGGTATTTGTGTTGTGCAAAAAAAATTGATATTTTTATGTCTCCTACTTTGTTTTACAATTTTGCAAAAGAAGTACAATGTTGTCTTCCCCCCCTGAGTTTTGCAAAATTAACAATTTGGAGCACTCCTTCCAAGACAAGTCGACACACGACCCGCTTTTGAAAGGCTTCCTGAACCAGTCAACACACGACTTGGTTTTAGTAGACCCAAGGTCTTCAATTCTTCTCAATTTTGCAAAAAAAATGAATGTGCAATGTTATGTCTTATATCCCTCCTTTGAGAAAACAAATGCACACTTTACCTTTGAAAATTACAAAATTGTAAGTCTCCTTGTTTTCAAATTTGCAATAAAGAATCAATTGTGTTGATTTTATCCTTCTTTGAAAAGTGTAAAATAAACAAGGTTAGAAAGGTTAAGGTGCCCTAATTTTGCAATAAAAAATGCTCTTCTATGTCTTAGATCCCTGTTTGTGAGAAAACAAAAGCATGATTTTTTTTACTATTGCAAAAAAAATAGGGTTGCCCTCATTGATTTTAATATGCAAAATTTAAACAAAAAAAGTTTAATCTTTAAATTTTAATTTTAATAATAAAAATAAAGTTATATATTAAAAAAAAATCAATTTATAAAAAATGGATTTTTTTTTTTTTAAATATAACTTATACTTAAATTATGAAAAAAAATATAAAGGAAATTTTTTGTTTTAATGTAAAATTTAAAGCAAATTAAAAAAAATGTAAAAAAAAACCTTATCGTTTTTGTTTTTAAAAAAACCTTGGAGCAAAATGACCCCGACAGGAGTCGAACTCCCGACCTCCTGTCGGGAGTTTTACTCGCGGGTAGAACTACCAGTCGGGCTATCCAGCCCGACGGGTTCTATTAAGACCCGCCTTCCCTTTAAAGCGGTATACACCGCGAGGGAAGTAAAAATTTGAAGCCTTTCTCAAGGCTTCGGGACAATTTGTCCCACATTGATGCCGCGAGGCATCTTGAGGGGTATAAAAACAAGATAACCCCCCTTTACGTTTGATTGCCTGCGGGCAATCAACAAACAGCCGAAGCCTTTTGCCCCGCGCTCTAAAGAATGACCGTTCACCACATGGACAAACAGGGAATGGAGTTCTAGACATCAGAACAAATAGCTAAACGCCATGTCAGCCCCCTCGTAAGGTGTGCCTATGCCATGTTAGTAGTCCGTCGGTCGCCACATCATCTCCTCGAAAGTCATGTCGATTGTTGGAGCCGACGATGGCTATCCACCTCGAGAGTCGTGTTGATTGTTGGATCTGACAGAGGGCACGCCTGCCCTCGCTGATCGATCCAAGTCTTCGAGGACTGTGTAGGTCAGGTCCCCTGACAGGGATGTCCCCCTGTCAGTGTCGGTCAGACCCGAGGGCGCACCTGCCCTCGGGTTGAGGTCCTATCCCCGCCTGGAAGGTCATGTCAGAGTTTGTCAGACCTGACAGGGATGTCCCCCTGTCAGTGTCGGTTAGACTCGAGGGTGCACCTGCCCTCGAGTTGAGGGCTTGTCTCATGGTGTGAGCCTGCGGGCCCACCTCGGGATCCATGCGTCTGCGGGCCGAGCTCCTACGCCAGCCAGGGGATTGCATGCCTAGTGCATCGGGAAGCACACAAGATCGAACAACACTTCGAGAACTGTGCCTAGACCAGCTCCTACGGGCCACCTCGGGATGCGTGCATAGGTACCAGGTAGAACCCCAGCGAATGATACCAATGTTAGGAATATGGTAAGTGCAAATAAATCAAACCATAATCATTAACCTGAAATATTAAATACATTAGGTTTATATAGTATAAACCATAGGCTCTAAATAGTCTATTAACAACCGTTCCCCCCTTAGGTAGGTAACGAGTAATTTAGGAGTCCTCTCCCCTAATTCAGCTAACTAATTTAGAATAGTACGCTAACAACTAACCTACTAACCAATGTAGTCAAAATGACTACAATGACTAACTAGTAAAAGAAATTTACTAGTGGTAAAAAGTAACACCTTACTTTTTACCATGAGGTAAATTATATCTACCTAAATGAGGTAATATTTATAGTTACTAACACAGTAACTCTAACACGAGAACCCCTCGAGCTCTCAGCCTCATCTCCTCCCCCGCCTTGAGGTGGACAAGGTGGCCCCATCGCAGTATGTGTGGTACTGCGAGTCTTAGTCGTCAATCGGGATGTAGTCCTTGAGAACCCAATCCTGATCAGATTCGCAATGCCGGCTGGCAATTGTACCCTCTGGCCCTCTAGCACCATCTGGAAGTAGATACCTTGATAGAACGTAGTCTGAGCAATCGACCGTGCCAGCTCTTGAGTGCTCGCTCCTCCGCTCCATGCTTTGAGGTGTGCAACCTCATCTCTGAGCTATGTAGCCTCAGCTCGGTGGCGTGTAGCCTCATCTTGTAAAGTCTGCACCTGTGCCTGGATATGGACAGTATCTGCCCAAAGAGTAGCCATCTCACTACTCTCTCTTGTGTCCACACCCTTGCCCTTATCGGGCGATGGTGGCCTCTCTCTTCGTGGAGAAGGGGGTCTATCCTCCCTCCTCTCCTACTGCCGTAGCCTCTGCTGAGCTTGTGGCCTCCTCTGCTCTCTCCCACCATGACCCTGTGCTGCCTCAATAGCTTCCTGGTGCTGCCTCCCCATTTGATGCACAACTATGTGAATCAGACCTTGAGCCCTTGTCATCCGAGGAGGGCGGATGCCTGTGTACCAAGCATCATAGCCGTTGGCTACCCCTACGTTGTCCCCATCCACTAGATGGATCAGGGTGTCATCTACGTCTTGAATCCAGAAGTGCTGCATATCTGGAGCCCCACTAACTATAGTGTTATCCTAGACGGTTCGAGAAAACTTGTAGTCTCTGAGAGATGGGATCCCCTACTGTAGACCGAACTGCCTCAAAACTTGGTCATAGCGATGGAGCTCCACCTCTCCCCTCTCCATCCTCAACCAACAGGTTCGCCTAACATGAGCTAGCTCCTATCCATCCTTGGCCCACCCTGGATGATCTCTCTAAGGCCTCCAGGTGATCTGGTCAGAGACAAGGTCGTCAAGTAGTCTCTGCGACAGTGGCAGATCTATCCATCGCTGTGACCCTCTCTGAAGCCACCAATAGAAAGCTCTGGGCCTCTCCCCGTCAATCCCTATCAGTGGGAGCCCTACCGACCTTCACACCGTGATGTGCTCCCAACACCAAACCTGTAGTAGTGATGTCATGACTAGACATCGACCACCCTTGTATACGACCCCATGCAAGATCCTATACAATCGACATAGTACAAAACTCCCCCAAGCAAACCTGTACCCATGGTCTCTCATGTCGTAGACCACATCTGTTAGTAGCCATGGTACTTTGCATCCACTCTGATGGCATAGCAGCAGACCACCTACCACCCCAGCCAAAACCTGTGTCAGTCTAAATGCCCCAGGCATCTGGCGTAGCGACTCGATGTTCACTCCGCCATTCTCCAAGGCAAAGCTCGAATCTTCGCATAGTTGCATCATCATGCGGCCTTGATTTTCCGTGGGAGTAATTAGCTGTCCTTGTATGGGGATCCTCAAAATCCTCCATACATCCTCCAATGTGGGAGTCATCTCCCCTGTCGGTAATCGAAAATAGGAAGAACCCAGATACCACCTCTCCGTTAGGGCTGTCAATAGCCCCATGTTTGTAGACACCTGTGGCATATCTGCCACATGCTGCAAGCCAACTTGAGCCAACTGATCTCACTCTGCCTGAGATAGAGCGGCCAAGTCATCCCTCAGCCCATCGTATTTCCATTCTCTGCTCTTTAATACTCCTCTCTGCAACATAAACAACAAAATAGTAAAAATCATTAATAAGACGGTGATTAAAAATGCAAGTAAAACAAGTTCAATTTCATAAATGATGATATCGTCCACTATTGGATGATATCGTCCAAAATTTGAGCAAATTCGTCTCCAATTTTGCAAGCCGAAATCGTCCCTTCTTTGACGAAATCGTCCCCATTTCGTCGATTTCGCCTCTGGATGAAATCGACGATATCGAGATGATTTCGACAAAATCAAGACGATTTCGTCCCGACGACGTCGACGACCCAAAAATGGCCACGATGCTCAAAAATCATTTAAAATTAATCTAAAAATCATAGAAAATCAAAATTCAATCATTCTAAACTAAGTTTAGACTCTTACCCGTAGCCCGCGTCGGACCTCTGTCGATCTGTGCATTGTCTCGACCATCTTGTCTGCAGAGCTCTAGAAACCAGAAAATGAAAATGAATAGTAAAAATGAATTAGGGTTTTTCCCTATTTTTCTTAATTTTATTCAAAAACAATTAACAATATTTTAAAAAATTTTGCTTTTTCGCATTTTTACCTCAAATGTTCGATTTGGGTAAAAACACGGAGGGGGCACCATAGTAAGTTGTCGTACGATTTGACCAAGAATCGTCGCCTAAAATGGGAATAAATTTTTGCTTTCTCATAGATCGAGAAGAACTCATCTTTAACGCATTTTTCTCGGAAAATTCACTAAAGAGGGGGCAAAATGTAGCACCCTAAAATTGACACAGTAAACCTTAGCAAATAATTAAAATTACCTTAGTAATAATTCAAATTCAAATTTTAACCCCAAAACTGCTCCAAAACCGCCTGCTACCCGTTTCCTCATTTTTCATGCCATTTTTAGAGTTTGTTTTGTCCGTTGGATGATATCATCTCCGATCAGATGATATCGCCTCAGATTGGATGATTTCGTCTAGAGCAGAACGTCTAGCCAATTTTGTCCCAAAATTGATTTTTCATAATTAGCTTATGTTTCAACGACATCTCTAACCGGGGCAAAAGCGTGTCTATGCCATTAGAGACTTCCCCCGTTGGAGATTTCCAAAATTGGGATGATCTCCAACCTCCCAACCTCTTTCCTATGCCTATTTAATCTTAGTCCCTCCCCTTGACATCCCCTTGGCTGAATTTTTCTACACTTCGAGTTTTACATGCATTAGAATATCCTAGACTATTGTTTGCCTTTGTCCCTTTTCTAATTTTCTTGCAGGAACTTTGTTATTCTTCAGTCGGAGCAAGCTCAAATCGTTGCAGACGATCTTGTCCAATTCGATATGATTTTGTACCAATTCGAGACGATTTTGATTGCAGTCAACATTGGGGGCAATCAGTGCCCAGAGTTTGCATTTCTTCACTCTTTTTTGTTGTTTTATTCTGCATTTAATTAATCTTATTGTTATTCCTTATTATTTTGCATCTTGGAGTTCACCCATGTAGCTTGTATGCATCATAAAATCATGATTATTCATTAAATTCATTGTAACGCACTCATATTTTTGTCTATAATTATCAGTTTAATATTATTGATATCATTCTACATCATTGCCCTCTGTTGGCATAGCTGCATTTTTTGTAGTTTGTCTCTATTTCTTTGATTGCAGGTCTCTAACGAATTCGTCAGATATTAGATGATCCTGTCAGATAGGAGACGATCCTATCAAATTCCAGACAATCTGGACTGCTTCAAAAATTAGAACCTCCATCAGACATCCGAATCAGGTATGGCTCTTTAATCTAGCCTATTCTCTCTATTTTCTGTTCAAATCTGTTTCCTGTATTCATTTAATCTACATTTTCATAATAGAAAAACTTAGATTCATTTGGCCAAACCTAGGACTTGGATGTTTAAAGCTAAAATTGAACACATTAAACTCATTCCCAACCTAGGCGTAGAAACTGCCACTAAACATTTCCTGGTGAACCCCACCATCCGTCGAAAAATCACCTTAATACCCCTCCCCCGAGAGGCGGGACCGTCAAAGGGCCTCTCAGTCCAAGGTATTGTCCCATCCTTTTCCCATCCTCCTTCCGAGCACGGATCCTATAGCCTGAAGGTAAGGATGTAAAAAATTTGGAGCGATACAGAGGCAATATCATCTGATCAAAGACGATATCGTCCAACGGTCACAAAAAATCCTAAAAATGGCACAAAAAACAAGGAAAGCAGTTTAACAGGTGGTTCGGGGTTAAAATTTGAATTTGAATTATTACTAAAGTAATTTTAATTATTTGCTAAGGATTACTGCGCCAATTTTAGGGTGCTACATTTTGCCCCCTCTTTAGCAAATTTTACGAAGAAAATGCGTTAAATATGAGTTCTTCTCGATCTACGAGAAAGCAAAAATTATTCCCATTTTTAGGCGATGATTCTAGGTCGAATCGTACGACATCTTACTATGATGCCTCCTCCGTGTTTTTACCCAAATCAAACGTTTGAGGTAAAAACATGGAAAAGCAAAATTTTAAAATGTTAAGTTTTTTTGAAAAAAATTAAGAAAAATAGGGTAAAACCCTAATTCATTGTTACTGTTCATTTTCCTGGTTTCTAGAGCTCTGTAGACAAGATGGTCGAGACAGCGCACAGATCGACAAAGGTCCATCGTGGGCTACGGGTAAGGGTCCAAACTTAATTTAGAATGCTTTAATTTTGAATTTCATTCTTTTTAGATTAATTTTGAATGATTTTTGAGCATCGCGGCCATTTTTGGGTCGTCGACGTCGTCGAGACGAAATCGTCTCAATTTTGTCAAAATCATCTCAATTTCATCGAAATCATCTCGATATCGTTGATTTCGTCCAAGGTAAAAATCGGCGATGTGGGGACGATTGCGTATAATAAGGGACGATTCCATCTTGCAAAATCAGAGACGAATTTGCTCAAATTTTGGACGATATCGTCCAATAGTGGACGATATCATCATTTGTATGAAATTGAATTTGTTTTACTTGCATTTTTAATCACTGTTTTATTAATGATTTTTATTGTTTTGTTGTTTATGTTGCGAGAGAGGATTACAAAAGAGTCGAGAATGGAAATACGACGAGGCTAAGGGATGACTTGGCCGCTCTATCACAAGCAAAGTGATATCGGTTGGCTCAAGTTGGCTTGCAGCATGTGGCAGATATGCCACAAGTTTCTACAGATATGGGGCTATTGATAGCCCTAGCAGAGAGGTGGTATCCGGGTTCTTCTTGTTTTTTATTATCGATAGGGGAGATGACTCCCACATTGGAGGATGTATGGAGGATTTTGAGGATCCCCATACAAGGACGACTAATAACTCCCATGACCAATCAGGGCCACGCGATGATGCGACTGTGTGGAGATTCGAGCTTCGCCCTGGAGAAGGATAGAGTGAACATCGAGTCGTTACGCCAGATGCTTGGGGCATCTATACTGACACAGGTTTTGGTTGGGGTGGCAGGTGGTCTGCTGCTATGCCATCAGAGTGGATGTAGACTACCATGGCTACTGACAGATGTGGTCTGCAACATGAGAGACCATGGGTACAGGTTTGCTTGGGGGAGCTTTGTACTATGCCGATTGTATAGGATCCTACATGGGGTCGTATACAAGGGCAACCGATGTCTAGTCATGACATCACTACTACAGGTTTGGTGCTAGGAGCACATTGCGGTGCGAAGGCTGGTAGGGTTCCCACTGACAGGGATTGACGGGGAGAGGCCCCAAGTTTTCTATTGGTGGCTCCGAAGAGGGTCATAGCGACGGATAGATCTGCCAATGTCCCGAAGACTACTTGATGACCTTGTCTCCGACCAGATCACCTGGAGGCCTTGGAGAGATCATCCAGGGTGGGAGGACGGACAGGAGCTGGGTCGCGTTAGGCGAAATTGTTTGCTGAGGATGGAGAGGAGAGAGGTGGAGCTCCACCGCTATGATCGAGTTTTGAGGCAGTTCAGTCTACAGCAGGGGATCCCATCTCTAAGGGACTACGAGTTTTCTTGGATCGTCTAGGATAACACTACAGTCAGCGGGGCTCCAGATATGCAATGCTTCTAGAGTGAGGACATGGACGATGCCCCCATTCAGCTAGTGGATGGGGACGACGTAGGGGTTGCTGGCGACTACGATGCCTGGTACATAGGCATCCACCCTCCTTGGATGACGAGGGCTTAGGGTTCGATTCATGTAGTTGTGCGTTGGATGGGGAGGTGGTGCCAGGCTACCATTGAGGCAGCACAGGGTCACAGCGGGAGAGAGCAGAGGAGGTCATAGGCTCAGCAGAGGCTATGACAGTGGGAGAGGAGGGAGGAGAGACCCCCTTCTCCATGGAGCGAGAGGCCACCATCACCCGATAAGGGCAAGGGTGTCAAGGTAGGAGAGAGTAGCGAGATGGCTACTCTCCGGGCAAAGACTGTTCGTATCTAGGCTCAGGTGCAGTCCTTGTAGGATGAGGATGCACGACATCGAGAGGAGGCCACATAGCTCATAGATGAGGTCATGCGCCTCAGAGCATGGAGCGGAGGGGCGAGCACTCGAGACCTAGCATAGGCTATTGCCCATATCACACTCTATCAAATGCTATACCACCACATGATGCCAGAGGAGCAGAGGTTACCACTGTCGACCCCCATTGCGAAGCCTATCATGATGAGGTCATCGAGGACATCATCATGATCAAAGTCTAGGACTCATAGCACCACATGGACTGTGATGGGGCCACCTTGTCCACCTCAGGGTGGGGGAGGAGATGAGGCTAAGAGCTCGAGAGGTTCTCGAGGCTAGCTGCTACAGACTGCACTGCACAAATTGATACATAGTGTTTATTATTTTTGATAGAGGATTGATTATGCCGAGGTATAGATTGTGGCATACCAATCCGGTTTTGAGATGATGTATATATTGTTGATATATATATATAGATGAGATATTTTTGATCATATGACTTGTCTTATGTGTTTGTATGATGCTTTAATGTTTTGATGTGATTGATTTGATGATTCATGTAATTATGTTGTTTGGAAATATTATGGTTTGAATGTCATGCTTTTAAAATTTAAATGAAATAATATGATGTAAACAAATTGGTTGTTTGTGGGATAATTTGATAAAAATAAAAGGGACTTTTAACAATAATTTCAAAGGACATTATCGCTATTTATGACCATTTCATGGAGTCGCCGCTCGCTAGGTCGTCAAGCTAATCCTGGTATAGAAATATTGCTAAAAGTAAAAGAGTGCTTAAGAGACTATCTTAAGACTTTGTTGTGATGATGCAAATGACGATGATGATGGTGATTTGTTTTCAGATTTCCATGAAAATATTATGCATGAAATATTTTTTTAAAAATGATTTTTTCTAGGCATAAATTCCTAAGTGTGATAAAATTTTGAACAATTCCTTAGAATTTATACCATGGTTGCAAAAATTGAATTTGAACATAATGTCATGAAATAGAATAAGTGTTTGTTTGTTTGTAAAGCATAATTGTGTAACATAATGATGCAAGTCACATGTTTTGATGAATTTTGTTTTAAAATACATAGAAAAGAAAATTAGAACGATGGTTTGCGCTAGGCATAGAATTATAGGTATAGACTTATACCATCATCGCGAAATCCAAAGAAGAAAATAAATTGTTGGTTTTATTTTTTTTTTGAAAAAAATGAAAAAACTTGTATTAACACAAAAGACAGTTACAAGAGGGAGAGAGGGCATCCCAACCAAGCGCAAAGAGACCAGAAGTACAAAGGGCGCGAAAACGCGACATGTCACGAAACGCGACATGTCGCGAAATCGCGACACAAAACCAAACAACCGCCGCGCCACAACACCCAGTCGCGATAACGCGACAAGTCGCGAAATCGCGACATGTCGCGATATCGCGACAAAAAGCGCCGGAACCACAACACCCGAAAAAGGTCGCGAAATCGCTACAGCACAGCACCAAATCACCCAAACGCCAAAAGTGTCACGAAATCGCGATGAGAAAGCCTTAAAGCATCTGCTCCCCGAAACTGTTGCGAAATCGCGACGAGGACCCCTTTGATCAGCAACTTTGAGAAAGTGTCGCGACATCGCGACGACTTTTCCTTGGAGCCCCACTTGGCCGGAAGTGTAGCGAAATCGCGACAAGAAAACCAATGGGCGCCCCATCCGTAAAAGTGTCGCGAAATCGCGACATGTTCAGCCCCGAGGTGCCCATTACCAAAACAAGTCGCGATATCGTGACGTTTTTCCTGCAAGCTGTTTTTTCTCCAGAACTGTAGCGAAATCGCTACAGGTTTGCCCCTGTGCTTCCTTTCCATAAACATGTCGCGAAATCGCAACAGGTTATCCATAGGGAGGCTTTTCTCAAAAAGGTCGCGATAACGCGTCGGTTTTTCCCCCTTAACTAAATTTTGCTCAACACATCTCAAAATCGCAACAAGGATGCCCCTATGAGTCCCTTCCTCAAAAAAGGCACGAAATCGCGACGGATTTTCCTTAGAGTAGCTTTTCACACAGATTGTCGCGATATCGCGACGGTTTTTCCCTTTCATGCAGTTTTCCTCAAAGCGTCGCGATATCGCGACACTTTTCCTCCAGCAGCAAAACCTACCAAAAAGGTCGCGACATCGCGACACCTTCTCATCAACGACCACGACGACGCAACATGTCACGAAATCGCTACAATAATCCTCCCAAGGCCACAGCAACCAGAAGGGTAGCGAAATCGCTACAGTTTTCCAGGATAGGTCGCGACAGAGCAACAAGTCGCGACAGAGCAACAAGTCGCGACAGAGCGACATGTCGCGACAGAGCAACATGTCGCGATAGAGCGACATGTCGCGACAGAGCAACATGTCGCGAAATCGTGACAGAAAACCAAACAGGGTCACGACGACGCAATATGTCGCGATATCGCGACAGAAACAAACCTTAGTCATTTTTGAGCTCATGGATGTAGAGATCGTTCCAGGCCACTCCGAATCTCTTCATCTATCATAGGCATATCACTGTGCAGCTGGACACCTACCTCTTTATCAGCACCCATCTTCGCAAGGAAGTCAGCTACCGTGTTCGATTTCTACTCACATACACGGGGATGACATCATCTAACTCCCTCCATAACTCCTTGATTTGAGATATCAACATCCGCGAGTCTCCGGGATTTTAAAGAGAAATTCCGCAAGCAATCTAGAGCGCCGATCAGGACTTGAGAATCGGATTCAAGAATTATCCTCCGGTGACCACGCTTATGACCCGGATAGACGCGGACTTAATGGCCAAGGCTTCGGCTTCATTGTTCGTGGCTCTGCCCAATCCCTGCAATTCCCAGTAAAGAACCGCACTCGAGTGATCCCGACAAACAACACCAATTCCTGCGTTGCCCGGGTTGCCTTTTGCAGCCCCATCAGTATTGATCTTGATCCAGCCTTCAGGGGGAGGTTTCCAGCATGATCTATCTTGCCTCTCAAGACCCTCAACCCCCTCTTCAGGATGCCCAAGAGTAGCCTGATTCTTTTCATTGGCAAAAGTAGCAACAGTTTCTGTGACTTTGCTCCAGATGACCTGCCAAACACCGTCAATCAAGGAGAAAGTGTTTCTAAAGATCCGAGCGTTTCTCTCCAACCAAACTTGCCACCAAATGAAGAGAAAGCCTAACTGCCAGCCAGTTCGGAGAGCTATGGAATTGAACCTGCCCCTTTTCCATTTTTCCCAAATATTGGTACGATTGAGAACACCATTAGCCTGGAGTTTAAATTGCGAG
This sequence comes from Wollemia nobilis, assembly GCA_028583015.1. Taxonomy (NCBI): domain Eukaryota; kingdom Viridiplantae; phylum Streptophyta; class Pinopsida; order Araucariales; family Araucariaceae; genus Wollemia; species Wollemia nobilis. The sequence continues at coordinate 7,369,556 of JAQPPZ010001808.1, forward strand.
AACCAGCGTTCCCAAATCTGATGAGTAAAAGGACACTCAAAAAACAAATGGTCTGCAGTTTCCTCATGATGGAGGCATAAAGCACATTGAGAGGGGCCATTGAAACCCCTACGTCTGAGATTGTCAAAGGTGAGAAGACCATTATGCATAAGTTGCCAAGCGAAGAAGTTCACTTTCGGCCAACCCTTTGAATGCCAAATCCTTTTCCAATGCTGAACCGAAAAAGAGTGTGGGGGAGGCTCAGGGAGGATCTCTTCATATCCAGCCTTAACTGAGTAGACCCCAAGGCTTCCATAGCCCCAGGCTAATTCATCATCCTCATCCTTCCCCGTGAGGAACCTTTCTGACAATATTTTTTTGCGGGATAGGCACCAACTCCGGAGAGACGGTAGTTGGCCACTCCTCCCATCGCTTAAACTTTTTAAAAGTATACCCCCCCCAAATGACTGGTAAGAAGATACTTATCAATAAGGATCCAACCCTGGGCTTCTAAGGCGGTCATGATAGGTTGTAGCTCGGGGAACATAACAATAATGGGCGGATGCTGGTCCCAAGAGTCTGTCCAGAAGCGAGCCTTGTCTCCTTTCCCCACTTTCCAGAATAATTGATCTTTGATAATCCGGGACCCAAGCTTGAGAGTCCGCCACACTAAAGAACCGGGACCTTCCAAGGGAAAGCGACCCACCTCATTGGGATGGACATGCCCCAAATATTTACTGGAAAGAATTCTGCTGAAGAGAGAGGATGGCTGAGAAACCCACCGCCAATACAGTTTTCCAGCCAAAGCCCTGTTATTAAGCATAGAGCATCTCAAGCCCAGCCCTCCTTTATCCTTAGGCTGGGTAACTTTGTCCCACCCAACCAAGGCCCATTTTTTCTTCCCTTTTGCGCCTTCCCATAAAAATCTTCTAGCCATTTTGTCCAACTCTTTCCAGATGGTATGAGGGGCAGTCAGTATTGAGAATTTATAGATCGGCAAAGCCTGAATAACTGATTTCAAGAAGGTTAATCTACCCCCGTAGCTTAGCCATTTATGGGCCCAATGATTCATTCTGTCTTTGATGCCTGCTAACAGGTTCTTCCAAATATCAACATTTAACTTTTTGAAATGAAGGGGAACCCCCAGGTAAACAATTGGAAGAGAGGTCCTTGTGAAGCCCAGGATGTCAATAACACGCTCCTGAAGCCGTTGGTCGAGATTGAAAAAGACCACTTTGGACTTCCTGTCATTAAGAACCTGATTTGAAGCCCTTAGGTAGACATTCAAAGTATCTCTGATTCCTCTAGCTTCCCGAAGAGTGGCCGCACCAACCAAACCCGTATCATCCACAAATTGCAAGTGAGTCAGAGTTTCCTCCCCAACCTTGATACCAGAAAGCCGACCTTGTTGCCTTCTCCTCAAAAACAGTCTTCCCAAACCTTCAGCCAAGAGAAGGAAGAGATAGGGAGAACAAGGGTCTCCCTGGCGGAGCCCACGGGAGGCGCCGAAAGGAAGCGAGGGAAGGCCCTTAATGAGAACAGAAAAAGAGGGAGAAGAAACACAACTCATAACCCAAGCAATCCATTCCTGAGAAAAGCCAAAGGCAGCCAGCATTTTCGACAAGAAGCACCACTCCACCCGGTCATAAGCCTTGGACATATCCAGTTTAATGAACATGCCTTTGTTGCCCGAAGTTTGCATTGAATGGATGGCCTCCTGGGCCAAAATCACCCCATCCAATATTTGTCTTCCCTCAACAAAGCCCCCTGTTCAGGAGAAATGATGCTATGAAGAAGGGGTTTAAGCCTCTCAGCCATTATCTTAGAGATGATTTTGTAAATCACATTGCATAAAGCAATAGGCCTGAAATCAGAGATATGAGTCCCCGCTTCCCCTTTCGGAATTAAAGCAATGAAGGTGTGATTGATCGCCCTGAGCATTCTTCGATTGGATCTGGATTCCTCAGTAACAGCCAGAACATCCTCCTCCAAGGTATCCCAGAAAGCCTGAAAAAATTCAATAGGAAAGCCATCTGGACCAGGAGATTTTCCAGTGCTCATACCAAAGACCACATTTCTCAGTTCATCCCTTTCAATGGGTCTAAGCAGGGTCTGATTGTCCTCTTCAGAGATAATAGGAGGAATAACATTAAGAACTTCGTTCTGAGCCTCAATATCTTGCTGCATACTTTCCTTAAAAAGTTTAGAAAAGTAATCGATAGCATGGGAGTGCATACCAGGAATAGTATCGAAGACATTTCCCTGTTCATCTTTGAGAACTTCCATATTGTTCATCTGTCTCCTAGCACAAGCTGACCGATGAAAAAATTTGGTATTTCTGTCCCCTTCTAATAACCAAGTATTTCTAGCCCTCTGTTTCCAGTATAACTCCTCTTGGTTGTCAATGTCCTCAACCGCTTTACGCAGTTCGTCATCTTCAGATTTGAGTTGCTCAGTAATTGACCCTTCCCTAAAAAGTTTCTGAACCTCCTCCCATCTAGCCACCAAGGGAGCCCTTTGGGACTTGGAAATCCGACTTATTACCTTTCCTCCACTGTTTCAATTGAAATTTGACAAATTGAAGCTGTTTATGAAATTTGAACATTGCTGTCCCAAAAGGTGGACGGCCTTCTATCCACCATTGAGAAATTTTTTGTCGAAGGTCCTCCTTTTGTAACCAAAAATTCTCAAATTTAAAAGGCCTATAGTGCTGTCCTCTCGAAGTCCCTCCCTCAAGCAAGATGGGAAAATGATCCGAAATAGGGCCCTCCAAAATCTGGAACTTAAAAGTCCATTTAACAAAAGCCTCCTCCGAGACCAAAAAGCGATCTAACTTGACCTTCCTGCTATGTGGCTCCTTTCTCTTGTTTGTCCAAGTGAAAAAAACACTAGGGCCTTGAACGTCCACTAGATTAAAGGCCTGAACTTGGGCAATCAGAAGCCGATCCCCTGGGTCCAAAGTAGGGGAGCCACCTTCCTGGTCCCGGACAGATAATTTTGCATTAAAATCCCCTGCAATAATCCAGTCATAACACTCCCTGTTTGCTCTCATATTGTGAACAGCGTCCCATTGGAGCCTCTGGCCTTCAAAATCTTGGGCCCCATAAAAGTTGGTTATAAGGATCAGCTCAGAATTGAAGTTATTTCTGAAAAGAGAAGAGAGAACACCCCTACAAGCTACATGTTCTAAAGCAGTCCAGACCAGAGGGTTCCAAAGGGTAACAATTCCCCCTGAAGCTCCTTGGGCAGCCACGTCCATATACCCAGCTCCCCGCCAGATTTTAGTAGCGGTTTTACGCATAATATCTAAAGACATTTTGGTCTCATGAAGAAGCAAAAAATCTGTTTTTCGGTTTTCTAAGAGTCTTTGAACAGCAGATTGATGGGTTCTACTGTTTAAACCCCTAATATTCCAAGATTGAATAATCATTGAAAACCTTGTGAGCAGTAAGAATCAATGGACCTCACCAATCCTTCATTGATTAACTTATCTCCTTGGGCTATTAGTAATTCCTTATTGGATTTTCTTCCCGCTCCTTGAGAGTTATTGTTTCTTGATCTCTTTTCCACCTGGGAAATCCCTAAAGCAGGCCTCTCTCTGTTTTTCTCTGCATTTCCCATGGTAACATCTTTTATAGCCGGCTGTGTTGGGGAGTGTATAACCAAGGCCCCTGGATTCTCTGACTGCAGGTACTCAGCTGGCACAGTCACCTGTTCTACTATGGGAGTGAAGGAGGGAGAAACAAGAGGTGGAGTGTTGACATTCTCACCATTCCCAACCACTCCTTCCATAGATTGGTCCTCCAGATCCACTAATGACTTGAAAATTTCATACCGATTGTTTGGCTTGAGCTGTACCTGCTCCTTGCCATTTTTCTTTTTGTTTCTCTTTCGTTTCACCTGTTCAAAGCCATCCTGTTGAGCATCAGGACCTGGAGAATTGCTAGAGGGTTCATTGACCGGACTAGACTTACCCTCTCTAGGGCGGTTTGCCATTCCACTCGGAGCCTCCGTTTTTGTGCTCACTACGTTTGGGCAGAACCTTGCCAAATGTCCATGCTTATGGCATACTCGGCACCTGAAAGGTAGGGCCTCATAGTCTAACTGCTGGATCCAGGGTACTCCTGCTAGCTCAAGTTCCACCTCAGCTGGTAGAGGCTGACTAATGTCCATCTCTACACATATTCTAGCAAAGACAACAGAATTGCCCTCTATGGTATCTTTGGAGACTCCTAGAAATCTGCCTAGGGAATTACCTATTAATTCCAAAACCTGCTCACCCCAAAACTCCATCGGGAGAGCGTACAGCCGGATCCAGACCGGGACAGCCGTGGGTTCGATGCGGGGGTCGAAACCCACTCTCCAGGGTTGGACAAATAACCCTGCTGGTCCATGGTTTCTCTTCTCTGATTCAAATGCTCTGTTTCTATCTGCTAAAGAAGAGAAACTTATGATGAAATACCCATTGCTTATAGGCCATAGAGAGTACTCACCGTGTGGCTCCCAGTTCTGACGAACCCAGGTGTGCAGAAAATTCAGTGTGGGCCGGATGCCCATGAATTTGCAGATCAAGTCGTGATTAGCTCGGTAGACGATTGTATCTTCGACCAGCATTGGTTCTATTACAATCTTAGGCCTGGAGGAAGATTGTGGGAGGCAACCATTAACGCGGTGAGCATGTGGGCCATTGGCAACAGTCTTGAGTATCGATTGAAAAGCATTCCGCTGAGCTCCGTCCGTGGAAGGCGAGGGAAAATCTTTCAGTTTCTCAGCATATGAGGTCTTTCTCCCAGCAGGGAGAAACAGGAGGAGACCCCATCGGGCCCTCCCGGAACCACTACAGAACCTTCAGGCGAAAGCAGAAACAACCCCCCAAAGCCCTAGGCAAGATCTTCGGGCCAGAGTCCCTCGAGCAACACCAGGCGCCGTCACAGAAAATTTCCCGCCAAAAGCCAAAAGCCCGTGAGGGAGTCTTTTTTAGGATAGGACATATATCAAATTGTTGGTTTTATTGCAAGATGCATTTTTGACCTTTGATAAACATAAAAATAATAATATGAAAACTTTTGTTTGAAATTATTTTTGAGATTTTGTGAGAAGATGTATGTAATTGCTTTGATACAAAACAAAAATTCTGAAATAAAAGGATAAAATTATTCCGAAAAGAGTTACAGAGATATTTGAAATTATCTCAAAGAGAAATGTAGATTTATAAGGAATCCTCATATGCAAATGTGAGTTCATTACCAATATTGATTTATCATAATGATACAAAATCTCTCAAATACAAATGTGTGTGCGATTGTATTGTTCATTTACCAGTTTTGAGCAAGATAATTTGATACAAGTGATTTGAATTAACCAAATAAGTGTTCATTAACCATGATTTAGATGCATATAACCGTACCAGACTACTATGTAAGTCGGGTTATCAAGAGCTAGCTAATCCATAAGCAAACATAGGTCTGTACAAAAGAAGGTCGCTAATGTAACAGACATATCACCATGCTAGGAGTTACCCAAGGTCAAGCGGGTTGGGCACAAACCACCTGTTATGGGGCTTACCTCACAATTTTTGAATAATTGAGAATTCTAGGGATTCAAGCTCATCAACCCTTCTTTTCTTTTCAATGGGTAGGAAAAGGGATTTTATTGCTTTTGCTTTTGCTTGTTTCGCTTTCTTTGCTTTCTTTTTCTTTTCTCTTTATTTTTTTTGTATTTTTCTTTTTTGTATCTTTTGCTTTGATATTTGAGATAATGTTGAAATAGTGCTAAGAGAGTACAAAATGATTCTGAAATAATGCTTCTTTTTCTCACGATTTTGCTTGATTTTTCTTTTTCTTCCTATGCTAGGGATACTTGCTCGGATTAGCTGTAGAGCAAGGGATTTTTATTCTGGGTAGGGATGAGCTTGTGCTTTTGTCAATTCTCAAAGATTCTAGACCATGTGCATGATAGGATAGCAGGGGAAACTTTTCGCTCAAGAAACCACTTCTACTATGTAGCATAGCATGGACATTACAAATATAATCATTTTATTGTGAAAGGATATGCTTGGTTTAAGTAAATAACAAGATCAATTCTCTGTGCTCAAACTTTATTTAATTGAATTTTGTGGACTTTAATATAAGAGAGATTAGTAATCATGCCAGATAAAATCAAGATATTTATTTTTGTGTTTGCAAAAGTGAGAGATTCCAAATAAATGCTAATTTATCCAAAATTATTTGAAAATATAACTGCAATACTTTAAGAAGAAATATATACAACAAATATTTTTGAGGAGTTTGATAATTTTGACTCTCTTTCTTCTCTTTATTTTTTATTTTTGGTTTCGAAAGAGTCAATAATATTGCTATTTGTTTTTGTTTAAACAATTTTATACATTTTTAAAATGAGAGAACATGCAAAATATATATAAATGATGAAATGACCAAATTTTATGCGTAATATTGCTTAAGATGCATAATATTCATAGGTTCTTTTAAATCTTTACCATCTAAGGTAGCTAATTTGTATGCTCCTGATTCAAATTGAGCAGTGATAATATATGGTCCAAGCCAGTTGGGTTCAAATTTACCTTTAAGGTCTTTAGTTGCATTAGTATTTTTTTTAGTTTCTTTTAAAACAAGGTCGTCGACCTCAAAGGATCGATGACGAACTTTCTTAGCATATGATCTTTTAAGCTTGTTTTGGTAGGCACGAAGATGCTCCAAAGCATTGATGCGCTTTTCATATAGGAGTTCCAGTTGACTGAGTCTGCCAGCTCGATATTCATCTCCTACTTCGGTATCTTGAAGTAGTAGAGCCAAAGAAGGAACTTCTAATTCAAAGGGAAAAACAACTTCAGTGCCATAAACCAAAACAAAAGGTGAAGTACCTGTGGGAGTATGAACACTAGTGCGATATGCCCACAAAGCTGGATATAATTGAATGTGCCAGTCGCGGCCAGATTTATTGACCAATCTTTTAAGGATTTTAATTAATGTTTTATCAGATGCTTCTGCTTGGCCATTACCCTGAGGATAATAGGGAGTGGACCAGCGATGTTGAATTTTATATTTTTGGCATAATTACTTAACATATTTATTTTTGAAACAAGTTCCATTGTCTGAGATGAGATTTGCAAGAATTTCGAACCTACAAATGATTTGATTAAAAATAAATTTAGAGACTTGTGTTCCGGTGCAGGAAGCTAAAGGCATAGCTTCAACCCACTTCGTAAAATACTTAGTGGCGATTATGATGAATTTGTGTCCATCAGATGACACAGGATTAATTTTACCAATAATGTCTAAGCCCCATTTTGAAAAGGGCCAAGGAGATGAAATAGCCTGTAGTTCTTGTGTGGGGGCATGGACAAGGTCAGCATGTTTTTGGCACTTGTCGCAATGGCGCACATAATCATGTGCATCAGTTTCCATGGTAGGCCAAAAGTAGCCTATCCTAAGGAGATTTTTAGCAATGACACTACCACTGAAGTGTCCTCCACAAGATCCATCGTGGGATTCACTCAAAGCTAATTTGGATTCTTCTAGATTCAAACATCTCAATAGGATACCTTCAAAAGATCTCCTATATAAAGTATTGCCAATTATTACAAATCGACTTGCTCGTCTACGTAATAACCGATGCTGGTTTCTATTAGAACTGGCAGGGAAAGTCCCATTGTGAAGAAAATCAAATATATTTGTATACCAAGGTTCAGGAGTAGTTTCATTGATTAGAAACACATCCAAAGGTTCTAAGCATGACTTATTTGAAGCGGGTTCCTGGAGTCGACGAATAATGATGGTGGCATATTCATCATCTAACTCCAAGGGCAGAAGAGAGGCAGTTGCGGCCATAGCATCAACCACACGGTTGCTAGTTCAAGGAATAGCTTCCAAGGTAACTTTATCAAACAAGGACAACAACTACAAAACATATGCTTTATATGGGCATAATTTATCATCTTCGATCTGATAAACTTCATTAATTTGGTTTATAACAAGTTGAGAATCACCAAAAACTACCAGATGTTTAATTTTTAGCGCCAAGGCAGCTCGTAATCCAAGGATTAGAGCTTCATATTCAACGATATTATTGGTGCAAGCAAATGTTAATTTAAAGGACAAAGGTATAATGTGTTTTTGTGGAGATATTAAAATAATACCTGCACTAGCCCCACTCATGCAACAGGCTCCATGAAAGTATAAGGACCATTGTTCAACATGGTTTGCCTCTAATTGAAGGCATTCATCAGGAAACTCAATGATGAGGGGATGGGTAGACTCTAAGGGTGCGAAGACTAATTGATCTGCTATGATTTGACCCTTAACGGACTTCTGTCCGTGAACATGAGTTCAAACTTGCTTAGAGCAAGAACCCACTTTACTGTGTACGACCCGATAAATAAGGTCGACTCATGAGATACCGCAAGGGATCATATTTAGCAATGACATATGTTTTTTGACTGAGCATATAATGGCGTAATTTTTGTGTAGAAAATACGACTGCTAGACATAGTTTTTCTAATGTTGTGTAGTGGGTTTCATAACTAATTAAAGTTCGGCTAATATAATAATTAGCACATTCTCTTTTCTCATCATCAAGTTGAGCTAACATAGCTCCTAAAGCAAAATCTGAAGGTAAAATATACAGGATAAATGGGCGATCAGGTCTAGGCGATGAAAGCATAGGTGGGTTAAGGAGGTATTTTTTGAGAAGTTCAAAAGCTTCCTTACATTCGTCGTCCCAATTAAAAGGGACATCCTTCTTAAGGAGCTTAAGAAAGGGACTGGTTTTGTCCACCAGCTTATCGATGAAGCGACGGATGGCTTGAAGCTTACCTTGTAAACTTCGTAACTCAGATATATTGGTAGGTGTGGGCATATCAGTGATAGCCGCAATCTTGAGAGGGTCGATTTTGATACCACATAAAGAAACTAAAACCCCTAATAATTTACTAGACTTGACTCCGAATATACATTTGGTTGGATTTAATCGAATAAGATATTCTCTTAACCGATTAAATACTTTTCTCAAATCATCTAAATGATCATCTTCATTAATAGAGCGAGCTATAATATCATCTACATAATCATGTAGGATATCATGCATCATATCATGAAAGATATAAGTCATGGCTTGTTGAGCCTGCATTCTTTAAACCAAATGGCATCACTTTCCAACAAAATGTACCCCAAGGGTTAATAAAGGCTGTTTTAGCCTGATATTCAAGAGCTATCCTGATCTGATTATAATCGAAAAATCCATCCATTAGGGACATCATTCCACTCCCAGTAGTAAAATCAATGATTTGATCCATGTTTGGAAGAGGAAAATCATATTTAGGGCATGCAGCGTTAATATCTCTAAAGTCTGTGCAAACCCTAACTTTGGTAGCTTCTTTCTTGGTGACTGGAACTACATTCGATATCCATTCAGCATAATAAATAGCTTGTATAAAAATAACATTCAGGAGTTTTTCTAACTCCCATTTGACTAGCAAGGCCACTTTGGGATGCATTTTTCTAAGTTTTTGTTTAACAGGTTTAGCATCCGGATGGACTACTAGGTGATGCATGACTACAGAAGGGTCTAAACCTGGCATATATTCATATGTCCAAGCGAAGACATCTTCATATTCTTTAAGGAATGCAATGTATTGCTCTTGTTTTTCTTGACTTAATTCTGATCCAATACCGATGATGTGAGGATTATCCTCAGTTCCAATGTTAACCTTAATGACGTTTTCTACTTCCATGTGGAGATCTCTTTCAAAATTAGGTGGGGCAGGTGAAACGCTCAATTCTTGTAATTCCTTTAAGGTTAACTTGGATAATTCATCTTGAGGAGTCATGGCCTCAAGCTGGGCTATAGTAGGTATAGAACCATCAAAATAAAAACCATTGTGTAACAAATCTTCAACGGAGACATCATGGAAAATATCTCCTTCCAACTCATCGTCGGATTCGACAATCATTTTAGGATAGGCAATGGATAGCATATTGCAGGTAGAAGAATTATTCTTGGGATACAGAGAATCTTGTTTATCTAAATAATCTTGATAACATACGAGATGGTCATCATCCTCAAATGGAAAGGGCTGACCTATACTAGGAAATAGGCCCACACCATAGCGGGCAGGCCACGGTTCTACCTCGAAAGGTTCTTTCATACCATTTTGGAAAGGTCCCAAACCTTTCCCTTTATAGCCCAATTTAAGCATTATAGGTTTAGCTTTAATATATTCATTAGCAAAATAGCATCGAGCATATCCATCATAATGCGTCTTGATGTTTCGAGGTATTCTTCCCCAATCATATCCTTTATAAACAAAAGCACAACTTCTAACTTTGTAGATACTTCCCATAGGTTGTGGGAGGCCCAAGGTACGAGGAGAAGATGGGAGTTTATTTAAAAAGAGGGAAGTCTGCATGGCAGTGTTGATCTCTTCTGATATAAGAATTTTAGATAAATCAGGTAAGAGCTCATCAGTGAGAGCATAAGAGGTAGAAGGAACATTTCCTTGATCTTTTGATGTGGGAAGAATGCCTATAGTGGATGATGATGTTATAGGGATATCGATGGATGAGTCTATGGGTATGGAAGATATAGGAGTAAAATGAGAAGCATTGGGTGTAGGTTTAGGCTCTTTTTGAGGTCCTAATGTGGTTTGTTCAGAATATGGTTGAGTTAAATGTATAGGTGTAGTTGATGGGGTAGATGATGTTATGGGTGTGTGTTTCACACGTTTGGATGAATGATAAGAACTAGGATGTGTGGATGACAGGGCGGGGCAAAATTGCACTCCAACGTGTTCTGCCAAAGCACACATATCAAAGGGTCAAGGATCACCATGAATGGTAACCAACTGGTTTTTAAATTCGAATTAACACACTGATGTAAAGTGGAGGGAACCGCTCGCAGCGCATTGATCCAAGGGCGACCCAGAAGTATGTTGTACGATGCAGGGCAATGTACAATAAACACGGTTGTATCTAGGGTTCTAGGACCAACTTGTAAGGGTATGTAATGACTCCACAAGTTTCTTGTGTCTCATCATTGAAGGCTTTGATAATCATATCCATTCTTTTCATCTCGTCACTCCTAAAGCCAAATCTTTGGTAGAAGTCAAAAGTGCATATGTTTAAAGATGAACCATTATCAATCAAGACTCGTTTAACAACTACATCTCCAATTAGGGCAGTAATATATAAGGGGTTATCCTTATGTAAACTATGTTGTGGGATATATTTATCTCGAAAGTCAATACAATTGACTTCTCGAGTGATGATAGTATTGGACATGGCTTCAGGTTGAATATTTTAAGGTACCATCATTTGGCTTAATGTGAGCATTAACTCATCCCTATGCGTAGGAGAATATCTTAACAAGTCCAAAAGGGAAATTCTGGCTGTAGTATTGGATAATTGTTCATTAATATTGTAAGGAGGCTTAGGTTGAACATTAGACATATGATTCCCTTTATTGGGATTTTTCAAAATAAATGGAGTTGATCCATCATTCTGAGTTTGATCCTTTTGAGAGTTTTGAGCCTGTTGTCTGGTAACAACTCCGATGGTACCTACAATGTTATATTGAAGACACTGAATTGGTCTCGATATAGCGTTTATGGCTTGTTCATTAGTAAGGAACTGATTAGAAGAGGGTCGAGTAGTAACTCTTCTAGGAAATGGTTCTTCCAAAACCATAGCATCTGTGATAGGTTGAATTGGACCTGATTCGTTTTCAAAACTATTCGATTGGTTTTAGGTGATGTCTATTTCACTTTCAGTATCCGATTCTACATCACTAGGATCCGGTGTTTGAGTATTATATAGGGGTTTGGACGTAACCATGGAGAAATTTGTGCCAAATATTTGAGGATCCTGAACAGATAATTATTCGTTAATAGTCCCTACATATCGGGTAGGAGGGGGAACATTATGATGTTCGATTTGATTAGCCACCTCTTTGCCATGCTGCGGTAAAGGATGTTGAAATATATCCAATGATTGATTAACATTCTGATTCTGATTTTGGGGAATGTTCTTTTGAGCATTATTAGGAGGATTTTGTTTAGGTTGAAAGGCTTGCACCTCCATTTCATTATTATCAATCAAGTCTTGTATTTTATGTTTTAATCTTTTGCAAGAGTTTGTAGCATGTCCAGGTCCTCTATGAAAATCACAATGTAAATCAACTCTATATCCGGGTATAGTTGGATCAGGTTCTCGGATAGCTGGTAATTGAATCAAGCCTTGTGTTAGTAATTGAGGAAGAATGGTGGATAAAGGTTGATTCAATCTAGTAAATTCTCGGGGTGGTTTATCAGGAGGTTTTAATATAAACTTCTTTGTTGTTTTTGTAGTATTAACATTAGCAATGTTTCTACTATCAGTGACTCCGTCACCCACTTGTTTATTTTTCTACTGATTTTTGGATGTTTTCTCATCATCTTTCCTTTTGAGCTGACTTCTTCTAATGAGAGCATCTTCCACCCTTTGAGCTAAGTCTATAGCTTGATCGAAGGTGGTCAAGGTAGCAGTTGATAATTCATAGGATAGTTGTTCTTGCAAATTATTAATAAAAATGTCCAACATTTCCCTATAAGGTAGCACAAAGTGTAGTTTTCCTATCAACTGCCTCCATCTAGCTAAGAAATCAACAAAAAATTCATCTTTGTCTTGTTTTAAGTTGTATAAATCTTTAATGGTCACGTGTCTCTCGATGTAGGCACTAAATTGATGGACAAAAGATTCAGCTGTTTCTTCAAAATTCCTCAAAGAATGAGTGGGCAATTGATAGTACCACTCTAATGCCAATTCTCCTAAACTTTTCGGGAACATTTTTAGTAATAGCAAGTCATCATGTGATATATCATGACATGCTATCCTAAACATGCGAAGATGCTTTATGGGATCTTCAGTTCCTTTATATATAGGTAGGACGGGTGATGAGGAAATTTAGACCTAGGGGCTAATTTCTTTTTAGACCTAGACTATTCAACGGAGCATTAGGAACCACATCAACTGGATGAATGATGGCTGGAATGGTTTCCAATGTGGAATCATAGTATGGTTTCATCTTGACAAACGACGATTTGCAGATAAGGCACATAGCAAAATCAAGCCTCTTCGTTATGGGCGTTATACTATTCTTTAGCAAATCTCTGAGAATACCTTTCGCTTGGACCTTCCAGCTCATCTTGGCATTCACGATGTTGTCAATGTTGATCTTCTCAAACCATACTATGATTCCACATTGGAAACCGTTCCAGCCATCATTCATCTAGTTGATGTGGTTCCTAATGCTCAGCTTTCGCTAGACGCCAATACAGTCTTTGATACGAAGACCCGACAAACATGCCAGGGTGCTTCTACTTCATATCTTGTGGCCCGACGAGGCCAATTTCCACATCAGGCTTGTTGGATTTCTGCTCACATTCTGTCCTAGGATTTTCCCTCTTTGTTAAAAGCATTGGAGTCCAATGCTTCTTTTGTTGGGACGAATGATGAGGAAATTTAGACCTAGGGGCTAATTTCTTTTTAGACCTAGGATATTTTAATTAGGCTTAGTCATAAGAATAATCAACGTAGTTGTTGATAAGCTCTGTTGAATAGTCTAGGTGTAGGTGTTTTTCTTTTCAGCATTGTAGGGCTTACATCTTTAGCCTTTTCAGATTTGTGTACGTAAATCCTTGGAGAAGTTCATGATTTAAGTCCTATGTTTTCAAATAATAATTAGCTTCATTTTATTCTATATCAATGGGCATGGGAAAGTGCTTAGGGTATGGCTGTGCTACAACTATGGGATCCAAAGGCTGACTACACATCTCTCGATAATTATATGAGGGACGGTAGGGATCTATCTGGTCCATGCGGGAAGCTAACTATTTCACCATGGCTTCCAGATTATTGGTTTACCCACCATATTGGTTCGGTAGGGCATTAATATGGGATTTGTGAGCATATTATGGAGGGACATGAAGATTAGATGCTATATTGCTATTGTGTAAATTGTTGGTAGGAAGGGTGTTATGAAGAAGTTTTGAAGTTGTATTATGTTGTATCCCAGATTGTTGAAAATTGGTGTTTGGCTTCATTTTAGGTTTTTGTCGATTTGAAGCATATTGATCAATAGTTTGGCGAAATAAAGCGGTAAATGAAGGTCTCTTTTGTGTGGGAATGATTTTAGGCTCAATAACAGGTTCCTTAGGGGGTTGGGTAACCTGTTGCTATTGCATGTTCTGAATCATAGTGACCATATCTCTATTGGATGGTCCAACTTTATCACTTTCTTGATCGACAAAAGACAAAGGATTAGTGTGCATGTTAAATCCTTCTTCTAGGGTTGGTTGAGTTTCACTAATTTATCCTCTATCAATACGAACTACCATATTAAGAGCACCAATGTTATTACTGAGAAATTTCCAGAAATGATCTATGTTATCAAAAGCAACAGTTCCGTCTGGAGCCATTCTAGGGGATGAGGATCCTTCCTCTTTAACATTTTCTTCTTGTTCATCTACAACCAGCTCATCTTTTGGCTGTTCTAGAGTTCCTCCTTCTGGAATTGAATCCTCAGGAAGGACATTTGGGTTTTTTGTTTTGTTTCCTAGCCAATCTTCTTTTTCTTCTTCTTCAGTTTGTTTACCATTCCTAAGTCTAGGCATTGTGCTTAAATTTAGATTTCAACAAATATATATATACTTATATATATATATATATATATATATGTAACAAGCTTAAGAGGTATATATTTTAATTATATACCTACTATAGTATTTAAAATAAAATGTTTTGGTTTTGTTATGTTTTTGGTTTTTCTTGTTTTTTTTTTTTGTGTTTTTTATAACAATATTATAAAGATAACAAATAGCACACTAAATGCAAGAAATAATAATAATGAAAGCAATGATCTAGTTTTCTATAAACAATTTATAAATATCATTAACGGGCTCAAGTTCTTTAGGAGTCATGAAATGTTCTTCTTCAAATTGAAAATTTTCTTTCAAAAATTTGACAAAAAGTGCTATAGTGATATTATTTGTCTCAGATTCTGGTTGGTAGAAATAAAGTTCGTGGCAATACTCTCAATATAACACAGCTCTAGGAACTCTCCTCCACCTTTACCTATCCGTAAGAACGACCTCTTGGTCTTCTACACGACCTAGGAATTGGTGTATAACAGTTGCATTCTCGAGGTATTCCTCGAAGGTGAACAATTCTGAAGACACAAGAGCTCTCCTATAAGCTAACCATCTATGGCAAGCTCTCTGAAGTTCATGATAAAAAATGAGTTGATGAGGATCCAGGATTCTATCTAGGGCAAACCTCTTGATTTGTTTAAGTTGTATTGATCTAGATGAAATGATACCTAGTCTCCTATCAAGTTCATCCCACAAAAGTTGGTTTCTATCTGTTTTAGGCACACTAAGCACATAATTAATTTCTATGGCTGCTAATTGGTTTTCAACATTTATAGTGATAGCTAGTCTTTTCTTAGGAGCTACCATCTAAACATGATATGCAACTTAGTAGTTTTCTAATGATTTTAAATGCATCTATGTTTTTTGTTTTCAAAAGGTTTTAGTTTCACGTCGGGTTCACCAAAATGTATCGTTCCAAAATTTTCGCACCCTTACCTTTAGGCTAAAGGATCCACTCCCGGAAGGGCGATGCAAGAAGTATGGGATAGTACCTCGGACTGAGAGGCCCTTTGAAGGTCCCGCATCTCAAGGGAGAGGTATTAAGGTGATTTTTCGACGGATGGTGGGGTTCACCAGGAAACGTTTAGTGGCAGTCTCCACGCCTAGGTTGGGAATGTGTTTGATGTGTTCAATTTTACATTTAATCATTCAAATCCTAGGTTTGGCCAAATGAATCTAAACTGTTCTACATGAAATGCAGGTTTAAATGAATACAAAAACATAATTAAATAGAGAATACAAGAAATATACTAGATTAGAAAAAAGTCATACCTAATCCGGATGTCTGATGGAGGTTTTGATTTTTGAAGCAGTCAAGATCGCCTCTGATCTGACAGGATCGTCTAAAATTAGACAGGATCGTCTGAGATCTGACGAATTCGTCAGAGACCTGCAATCCGAGAAATAGACACAGAGCACAGAAAATGCAGCAATACTAACAGAGGAAAATGGTGTAATATGACAATATAGATACTAAAACGATAATTACGAATAGAAATTCAAGTAAATTATAGTATTCTAATGACAAATTATGATCTTATGATGCACTTAAGCTATAAGGGTGAACTCCAAAATGTAGAATAGCAGAAAATAACAATAAATTGATGTAAATACAGAATGAAATAGCAGACAAAAAGAGAAAAGTGCAAACTCTGGGCACCAATTGCCCTTAATGTTGACTGCAGTCGAAATTGTATGTAGAGTGCGAAATCGTCTCAAATTGGGGCATGATCGTCCGAGATTGTACAAGATCGTCTACAACGATATGAGCTTGCTCTGACTAAAGAATAACAGAGTTCCTGCAAGAAAACTTAGAAAGGCACAAATGCAAATAAGAATTCAGGGTATTCTACCGCACACAAAGATCAAACTACAGGGGAATTCAGCCAGCCAGGGGTAGGTCAAGGGGGGTCCTAAGGTTTAAATAGGATTCGGAGGGAGGTTAGGAGGTTGGAGATCATCCCAATTTGGGAGATCTCAAACGGAGGAGACTCTAACGGTGCAGACGCGTCTCTGCCCGAGTTAGAGAAGTTGGAATAGAAGCTAATTTTGGAAAATTAGTTTTGAGACGAAATCGTCTAGACGTTCTTCTCTAGACAAATTCGTCCAATATGAGGCGATATCATCTGATTGGTGACGATATCGTCCAACGGTCATAACAAATCCTAAAAATGGCATGAAAAACAAGGAAAGCGATAACAGGCGGTTCGAGGTTAAAATTTGAATTTGAATTATTACTAAAGTAATTTTAATTATTTGTTAAGGGTTACTACATCAATTTTAGGGTGCTACACTAAACTGCAGTAAAAATCATCTGCAATCATACGAGATCATCGCCGATCTCGTCAGGATCGTCCAAAATTGTGGTTGAATCGCCTACGACGATCCGAGCTTCCTCCGGCTGAAACACAGTGAGATCCTGCAATAAAACTTGAAAACACAAATGCAAATGATGGGGAATAGGATGTTCTAACACAACAAAAACTAAGATTGTAGGGAAATGATCAACCAGGGAGCCAGGAAGGGAGTCAGGCAGGGAGTTAGGGGGATAAACTGGAAAAATCCCAAGTTTATATAGGATTAGGGGGAGGTTAGGAGGTTGGGGATCATCCCAATATGGGAGATCTCCAACGTAGGAATCTCCAACTGCGCATACATGCTTCTGCTCGAGTTGGAGAGGTTGTTGAAACAAAAGCTAATTATGAAAATTTTATTTTGGGATGAAATCCTCTGGACGTTCTATTCCAGATGAATTCGTTCGATTTGGGACGATATCGTTAGATCGACGATGATATCGTCCAACAGTCAAAACAAATTCTAAAAATGGTGCGAAAAATGAGGTGAGCGGTTAATAGGCGATTTCGGGGTTAAAATTCAAATTTTTATCTTTTACTGAGGGTTTAACTGTGCCAATTTTAGGGTGCTACATTTTGCCCCCTCTTTAGCAAAATTTTCAAAGAAAATACGTTAAAGACGAGTTCTTCATGCTTTATGAGAAAGAAAAAATTTATTCCATTTTTTAGACGACGATTCTAGGTCGAATCGTACAACTGTTTGCTATGGTGCCCCCTTCGAGTTTTTACCCAAATCGAATGTTTGAGGTAAAAGCGTGGAAAAGAAAAAATAATTTTTTTTTTATTTTTTTAAATAAAAATAGGAAAAATAGGGTAAAAACCTAATTCATTTTTACTATTCACTTTTGCTGTTTCAAAGCTCTGTAGGAGAAATGGTGGAAATGACACACAGATCAATAGAGGTCCGACACGGGTTGTGGGTAAGGATCTAAACCTAGTTTAATATGTTTTTAGCTTGATTTGTTTAATTTTTTAGTTGAATTTTAATTGTTTTGGGGCGTTGCGGCCGTTTTTAGGCCATCGACGACATCGGGACGAAATCGTCCCAATTTTACCAAAATCGTCCCTAGATCGCAGATTTCATCTTAGGACGAAATCGAAGAAATAGGGGCGATCCTATCCAATAAGGGGCGATTCCCAAATTGAAGAATCAAAGACGATTTCATCCTATTAAGGATGATTTTGCTAAATTTGGTACGATATCATCCAATAATGGGCGATATCATTTTTTTATGAGATGAAATTGATTTTAATTGATTTTAATGATTAGTACTAATGATTTTTTGTTGTTTTATTATTTATTTTGCAGAGAGGATTGCTAAAGAGTCGAGAGTGGAAATACGGGGGTCTCAGGGATGACTTAGCCATGCTCGATCAGGCCGAGTGAGACAGGCTAGTGGAGGTCGGGCTACAGCATGTGACAGAGATGCCACAAGTTCCTACGGACATGGGGCTACTGACGACCCTAGCAGAGAGATGGTATCTGGGGTCGTCCTACTTCTGGCTATCGATAGGGGAGATGACTCCCACTCTAGAGGATGTATGGAGGATCTTGAGGATCCCCATACATGGGCGGTTCATGACTCCTTCGGCCAATCAGGGCCATGCCATGATGAGATTGTGTAGTGACCCAAGCTTCGCCCTAGAGAAGGGCGAAGTGAACATCGAGTCTTTGAGGCAGATGCACGGGGTGTCTCGGTTGACCCAGGTTTTGGTAGGGGTGGTGGGTGGCCTTCTTCTATGCCACCAGAGCGGATGCAGGTTATCATGGCTCCTCTCAGATGTGGTTTGCGATATGAGAGACCACAGATATAGGTTTGCTTGGGGTAGCTTTGTACTATGCCACTTGTATAGGATCCTTTATGAGGTCGTATACAAGGGAGGTCGATGTCTGGTGCTGACATCGCTACTACAGGTTTGGTGTTGGGAGCACATTACGATGTGGAGGCCGATAGGGCTTCCACTAATAGGAGTTGACCGAGAGAGGCCCCGGGTTTTCTATTGGTGGCTCAAGAGAGGGTCACAACGGTGAATAGATCTGCCGATGTCCCGGAGGTTACTAGATGACCTCACCCCAGATCGGATCACCTGGAGACCATGGAGAGAGCATCTAGGGTGGGCAGAGGATGAACAGGAGTTGGCTCGCATCAGGTGAGTATTTTGGTTGAGGACAGAGCGGGGAGAGGTAGAGCTCCATCGCTATGACCGAGTTTTGAGGCAGTTCGATCTACAGCAGGGGATCCCTTCTCTCAGGGATTATGAGTACTCCCAAACTGTTTAGGATAGTACCACATTGAGTGGGGCTCCAGACATGCAGAGGTTCTAGAGTTAGGATGCTGATGATGCCCCCATTCATCCAGTGGATGGGGACGACATAGGGGTAGCAGACGGGTATGATGCCTGGTATGCAGGCATCCGCCCTCCTCGGATGATGAGGGCATAGGGTTCGATGCACGCTGTAGTGCAATGGATGGAGAGGCGGCGCCAGGCTGCCATCGATGCAGTGAGGGGTCATGGAGGGAGGGATCAACGATGGCCTCCTCAGGAGAGACGTCGGAGAGTACCATAGGCTCCGAAGAGACACCAACATCCAGAGAGGAGGGAGAGACTCCCTTCTTAGCATAGAGATAGGCCACCATCACCCGATAAGGGCAAGGGTGTCGAGGTGGGGGAGAGCAGCGAGATGGCGACTCTCTGGGCGAAGAATGCCCGCCTACGAGCTGAGGTGTAGACTCTCCAAGATGAGGCTACATGGCTTAGGGCTCGGAGCAGAGGGGCAAGCATTCTAGAGCTGGTGTGGGCTGTTGTGTAGATCACGTTCTACTAGGGGTTGTACTACCATGTGGTTCCAGAGGGGCAGAGGATACCGTTGCCAGCCAGCATTGCAGAGCCGATCAAGATGGGGTCATCGAGGACATCATCACGATCGACGTCGAGGACCCACGATACAACATGGACCTCGATGGGACCACCTCCTCCACCTTAGGGTGGGAGAGGAGATGAGGTTGAGAGCTCGAGGGCTTCTCGAGACTAGCTGCTCATTGGTACATAGACCACATATTTTTGAGAGGATTGAGTATGCCAGGGTATAGATTGTGGCATACCAATCCATTTTGATATGATGTATATACTTTTTTGATATATATATATATATATATATATATATATATATATATATATTCTTTTTTGTGATATGACTTGTGCATATGTTTTATGATGCTTTAATATTTTAATGGTTGATTGATTATTCATGTAATTATGTCGTTGAAAATATTATAATTTTATGTCATGCTATAAAATTAAATGAAATAATCTGATGTAAACAAATTGGTTGTTGTGGTGTGATTTGATGAAAAATAAAGGGACTTCTAACAATAATTTCAAAGGACATTGTCATTGTTACATGACCATTTCATGGAGTCACCGCTCGCTAGGTCATCAAGCTAATCCCATTATGAGAGAAATATTGCTAAAAGTAAAAGGGTGCTTAAGAGACTTTCTTAAGACTTTGTGTTGTGATGATGAAAATTGATGATGGTGATGATTTGTTTTCAGATTTCCATGAAAATATTATGCATGAAATATTAAAAATATGATTTTTGCTAGGCATAAAATTCCTAAGTGTAATAGAATTTTGAACAATTGCCTAGGAATTATACCATCGTCGCAAAACTGAATGTTTTGACATAATGAAATGAAAATAGAAAAGTTTTTATTCTTTTTTAAAGCACAATTGTGTAACATAATGATTTAAGCCATATGTTTTTTATGGATTAAATAAATGGGAAATAAAATTATAACGATGGTTTGCGCTAGGCATAGAATTTGAGGTATAGACTTATACCATCATCGCGAAATCCAAAAGAAGAAATTGATGTAATAGTTTTATTGCATAGTTGATTTTTGATTTTGAGATAAAAAATAAGGACTTGCACTAGGCATAAATTCCAATTTAGGTTTAGGAACTATACCATCGTTGCGAAAGTCGAAAAATATAAATGTGACTTTATTGCTAGATTTTTGAACATGCTTTGAAAGAAATTTTGGATTTTTGAAAAGAAAGGTATTTAATTGTTTTTATGCTAAGCCAATATTCTCAAGTAATAAAATCAAATTATTCCGAGAAGATTTGCATAAATATTTTAAATTATCTCAAAGACAAAATTTAGATTTATAAGGAACCCCATGTGCATATGTGAGTTCATTGTCGATCTTGATCTATCATAATGATACAAAATCTCTCAAACACAAATGTGTGTGCAATTGTATTGTTCATTTACCAATTTTGAGCAAGATAATTTGATACAAGTAATTTAAATTAACCAAATGAGTGTTCGTTGACCATGATTTATATGCATGTAACCGTACCAGACTACTGTGTAAGTCGGATCATCAAGAGCTAGTTGATCCATGAGCGGACATAGGTCTGTACAAAAGAAGGTCGCTAATGTGACAGACATATCACCACGCTAGGAGTTACCCAAGGCCAAGCGGGTTGGGCACAAACCACATGTTATGGGGCTTACCTCACGGTTTTCGAATAATTGAGAATTCCAGGGATTCAAGCTCATTCACCCTTCTTTTCTTTCAAAAGGGTAGGGGAAGGGATTTATTGCTTTTTCTTTTCTTTTCTCTTTTTTTTTTTTTTGTATTTTTGCTTGACATTGAGATAATGCTGAAATATTGCTGAGATGGTACAAAATGATAATGCTTCGAAACAATGTTCTCTTTTTCTCATAATTTTTCTTGATTTTTTTTTTTTCTTGCTATACTAGGGATACTTGCTCGGATTGGTTGTAGAGCAAGGGATTTTTATTCTGGGTAGGGGTGAGCTTGTCCTTTTGTCAATTCTCAAAGATTCTAGACCATGTGCATGATAGGATAGCAAGGGAAACTTTTTGCTCAAGAGACCACTTCTACTATGTAGCATCATTTTGAATTTGCAATGAAATCATTTTAATGTGAAAAGGTGTACTTGGTTCAAGTAAATAACAAGATCAGTTCTCTATGCTCAAAACTTTATTTAATTCAACTGTGGACTTCGATATAAGAGAGATTAATAATCATACCAAATAAGATCAAGATATTTATTCATGTGAGTGTGAAAGTGAGGGATTCCAAATAAATGCTAATTTATCCAAAATAATTGAAAATATAACTGCAATACTTCAAGAATTGACAGGTGCAAAAATAGAAGATGTTTTTGAGGATTTTGATGATTTTGATTTTTCTTTTATTTTGATTTTAATTTATGAATTAAGATAATACATAATATTACTGTTTTTGAAATTTTTATATGAATTACTAAAATAAGACAATATGTATAATATATACAGTGACGAAATTACCAGATTTATGCATAATAGCGCTTAAGGTGCATAATGTTCATAGGTTCTTTAAGATCTTTACCATCTAAGGTAGCTAATCTGTATGCTCCCGATCCAAATTTAGTAGTGATAATATATGGCCCAAGCCAGTTAGGCTCGAATTTGCCTTTAAGGTCTTTAGTTGCATTAGTATTTTTTTGATTTTATTTTAAGACGAGGTCGCCGATCTCAAAGGATCGGTGATGAACTTTCTTGAGATATGCTCGTTTGAGCTTATTCTAGTAGGCACGAAGATGCTCCAAAGCATTAATGCGCTTCTCATCTAGGAGTTCCAGCTGACTAAATATGCCAGCACGGTATTCATCTCCTACTTCAGTATCTTGAAGTAGCAGAGCCAAAGAAGGAACTTCTAATTCAAAGGGAAAAATAGCTTCAGACGCCATAAACCAAAACAAAAGGTGAAGTGCCCGTGGGAGTACGAATGCTAGTTCGATAAGCCCACAAAGCAGGATATAATTGAATGTGCCAATCACGGCCAGATTTATTGACCAGTATTTTGAGGATTTTAATTAATGTTTTATTAGATGCTTCTGCTTGGCCATTACCCTGAGGATAATAGGGAGTGGACCAACGATGTTGAATTTTATATTTGTGACATAGTTTCTTTACATATTTATTTTTGAAACAAGTTCCATTATCTGAGATGAGATTTGCAAGAATTCCGAACCTACAAATAATTTGATTAAAAATAAATTTGGAAACTTGAGTTCCAGTGCAAGAAGCTAAGGGCATAGCTTCAACCCACTTCGTAAAATACTCGGTGGCGGTTATGATGAATTTGTGTCCATCAGATGACACAAGATTGATTTTTTCGATGATGTCTAAGCCCCATTTTGAGAAGGGCCAAGGAGATGAAATAGCTTGTAGTTCTTGTGCAGGCGCATGGACAAGGTCAGCGTGTTTTTGGCACTTGTCGCAATGGTGCATGTAATCATGTGCATCATTCTCCATGGTAGGCCAAAAATATCCTATCCTAAGGAGCTTCTTAGCAATGGCGCTACCACTAAAGTGTCCCCCACAAGATCCATCGTGGGCTTCACTCAAAGCTGATCTAGACTCTTCTAGATTCAAACATCTCGATGAGGATACCTTCAAAGGATCTCCTATATAAGGTATTGCCAATTATGATGAAGCGACTTGCTCATCTACGTAATAACCGATGTTGGTTTCTATTAAAGCCTTCAGGGAAGGTCCCATTTTGAAGAAAATTGAGGATATCAGTGTACCAAAGTTTAGGAGTAGTTTCGTTGATTAGAAACACGTCCAAAGGTTCCAAGCATGATTTAATTGAAGCGAGTTCCTAGAGTCGACGAATAATGATGGTAGCATATTCGTCATCTAACTCCAAGGGTAAAAGAGATGCAGTTGCGGCCATGGCATCAGTCGCACGATTGCTAGTTCTAGGAATAGCTTCCAAGGTAACTTGATCAAATAAAGATATTAATTGTAATACATATGCTTTATATGGGTGCAATTTATCATCTCTGGTCTGATAAACATCATTAATTTGATTTATAACAAGTTGAGAATCATCGAAAACTAACAAATTTTTAATTTTTAGTGCCAAGGCTGCTCGTAATCCAAGGATTAGAGCCTCATATTCAGTAGTGTTATTAGTACAGGCAAACGTTAATTTAAAGGATAGAGGTATGAGATGTTTCTATGGAGATATTAAAATAATACCTGCACCAGCCCCACTCATGCATCGGGCTCCATCAAAGTATAAGGACCATTGCTCTGAATGATCTGCCTCTAGTTTAAGGCATTCGTCAGGAAACTCAATGACGAGGGGATGGGTGGACTCTAAGGGTGCAGCAGCTAATTGATCTGCTATGATTTGACCCTTAATAGACTTCTATCCTATAAACGTGAGTTCAAACTCGCTTAGAGCAAGAACCCACTTTGTTGTGCGACCAGATAAATAAGGTCGACTCATGAGATACCGCAAGGGATCGGATTTAGCAATAACGTATGTTTTTTGACTGAGCATATAATGGCATAGTTTCTATGTAGAAAATATGACTGCTAGACATAACTTCTCTAATGCTGTGTAGCGGGTTTCATAACTAATTAATGTTCTGCTAATGTAATAATTAGCACGCTCTCTTTTCTCATCATCAAGTTGAGCTAACATAGCTCCTAAAGCAAAATTTGAAGCAAAAATATACAAGATAAATGGGCGATCAGGTTTAGGTGGCGAAAGTACAGGTGGGTTAAGAAGATATTGTTTGAGGAGTTCAAATGCTTCCTGACATTCGTCGTCCCAATGGAAAGAGACATATTTCTTAAGAAGCTTAAGAAAGGGTCCAGTTTTATCCGCCAACTTATCGATGAAGCGACGGATAGCTTGAAGCTTACCTTGTAGACTCCGTAATTCAGATATATTTGTAGGTGCGGGCATATCAGTGATAGCCGTAATCTTGAGAGGGTCAATTTCGATGCCACGTAAAGAAACTATAACCCCTAATAATTTACCTGACTTAACTCCGAATATACATTTGGTTGGATTCAATCGGATAAGATATTCCCTTAACCGATCAAATACTTTTCTCAAGTCATCTAAATGGTCATCTTCTTCAATAGAACGAGCTATAATGTCATCTACATAATCATGTAGTATATCATGCATCATATCATGAAAGATATAAGTCATGGCTCATTGATAGGTTGCACCTGCATTCTTCAACCCGAATGGCATCACTTTCCAATAGAAAGTTCCCCAAGGGGTAATAAAGGTTGTTTTAGCTTGATCTTTAGGAGCTATCCTGATCTGATTATAACCAAAAAATCCATCCATTAAGGATATCATTCCACTCCCAATAGTAAAATCAATGATCTGATCCATATTGGGAAGGGGAAAATCATCTTTAGGGCATGCAACATTAATATCTCTAAAGTCTGTACAAACCCTAATCTTAGTAGTTTCTTTCTTAGTTATTGGAACTACATTCGAGATCCATTCAACATAATCAATGGCTTGTATGAAAATAACATTCAGGAGTTTTTCTAACTCCCCTTTGACTAGTAAGGCCACTTTAGGATGCATTTTTCTAAGTTTTTGTTTAACAGGTTTAGCATCCGGGTGCACTACTAGGTGATGCATAACTACAGAAGGGTCTAAACCTGGCATATCTTCATATGTCCAAGCAAAGACATCTTCATATTCTTTAAGAAATGCAATGTATTTATCCTATTTTTCTTGACTCAATTCTGATCCAATGTTGATTATGTGAGGGTTATCCTCGGTTCCAATGTTAATTTTTATGACATTTTCTACTTCCATGTGGAGATCTCTCTCAAAATTAGGTGGGGCGGGTGAAACGCCCAATTCTTGTAATTCTTCCAAAGTTAGCTTGGATAATTCGTTTTGAGGAGTCATGGCCTCAAGCTAGGCTATACTAGGTATAGAGCCATCAAAATAAAATCCATTATGTAATAATTCCTCAACGGAGACATCATGAAAGATATCTCCCTCCAACTCATCATCGGATTCAGCGATCATCTCAGGATAAGCTATAGATAGCATATTACATGTGAATGTCTTATTCATTAAACGCAAGGCATCGCGTTCATCTAAAAAATCTTGGTAACATATAAGTTGGTCATCATCCTCAAATGGGAATGGCTGACCCTTACTAGGAAATAGGCCCACACCACATCGGGCGGGCCATGCCTCTACCTCAAAAGGTTCTTTCATACCATTCTGGAAAGGTCCCAAACCTTTCCCTTTATATCCCAATTTCAACATTATAGGTTTGGCTTTAATATATTCATTAGTAAAATAGCATCGAGCATATCCATCATAATGAGTTTTGATGTTTCTGGGTATTCTACCCCAGTCATATCCCTTATAAATAAAGGCACAACTCTCGATTTGGTAAATACTTCCCATAGGCTGTGGGAGGCCCAAGGTACGAGGAGATGGTGGCAAATTATTTAAAATAAGGGAATATTGCATAGAAGCATTCGTTTCTTTTGATATAAGAATTTTAGATAGATCGGGTAAGAGTTCGTCAGTAAGAGCATAAGAGGTAGAAGGAACATTCCCTACGTCTTTTGATGCGGAAAATATGACTTTGGTGGATGTAGACGGTGTAGAGGAGTCGATAGATGGGTCTATTAAAGGTATGGAAGTTATAGGAGTAGAACAAGAGACATTGGTTGTGAGATTAGGATCTCTCTTAGGTCCTAATGAGGTTTGTTCAGAAGATGGTTGAGCTATATGTGAAGGTGCAAGCTGATGGAGAAGAAGTAGATGACTTTGTGGGTGTAAGTTTCACACGTTTAGATGGATAATGAGAATTAGGATGTGTGGATGATAGAGCAAGGGCAAAATTGAACTCCGATAGGTTCTGCCAAAGCACACATATCAAAGGGTCTTGGATCACCATGAATGGTAACCAACTGATTCTTAAATTCGAACTTAACACATTGATGTAAGGTTGAGGGAACAACTCGCATTGCGTTGATCCAAGGACGACCCAAGAGTATATTGTACGATGCAGGGCAATGTACAATAAACACGATCGTATCCAAGGTTCTTGGACCGACCTGCAATGGAATGGTAATAACTCCACATGTTTCTTGTGTTTCGTCATTGAAAGCTTTTATGATCATATCAGTTCTTTTCATTTCCTCACTTCTAAACCCGAATCTTTGGTAGAAGTCAAAAGTGCAGATATTTAAAGATGAACCATTATCGATCAAAACTCGTTTGACTGCTACATCTCCAATTAAAGCAGTAATATACAAGGGGTTATCTTTATGTAAACTATGTTGAGGTATGTCTCTATCCCGAAAGTCAATACAATCAACTTCACGAGTTATTATAGTATTGGCCATGGCTTCAGGTTGAATGTCTTGTGGTACCATCATCTGGCTTAATGTGAGCATTAATTCATCTCTATGTGTAGGAGAAGATCTTAAAAGGTCCAAGAGGGAAATTCTAGCTGTAATATTTGATAATTGTTCATTAATATTATAAGGGGGTTTAGGTTGAACATTAGGTGCATGATTCCCTTTATTAGGAACCTTCAAAACAAATGGAGTTGATCCACCATTCTGAATTTGATCTTGTTGATAATTTTGAGCCTGTTGTCTAGTAACAACTCCGATGGTACCCACAATATTATTCTATGGATGATGAATGGGTCTTGGTCTAGCATTTATGGCTAGCTCATTAGAAAGTAATCGGTGAGACGATGGTCTAGTAGTGACTCTTCTTGGAAATGGCTCTTCTGGAACCATATAACTTGTGATAGGGTGGATAGTATCTGATTCATCTTTCGAACTATTCGATTGATTTGATGTGATTTCCATATCACTCTCAGTCTCGTATTCTGTATCACTAAGATCAGGTATCTGAGTATTATATAGAGGCCTGGTTGTAACCACGGATAAAGTAGTGTCGAATATTTCTAGATCATGAGCAGGTAAATGCCCACTAATAGTTCCTACATATCGGGCAGGAGGAGGGACATTATGATGTTCAATTTGATTAGCCACCTCCTTACCATGTTTTGGTAAGGGATGTTGAAAGATGTCTAATGACTGATTGGCGTTCTGATTATGGTTTTGTGGGGTGTTCTTTTGAACATTATTAGGAGGATTTTGCTTAGGTTGAAAGGCTTGCACCTCCATCTCATTGTTATCAATCAAGTCCTGTATTTTATGTTTTAATATTTTACAAGCGTTGGTAGTGTGTCCAGGTCCTCTATGAAAGTCACAATGTAAATATGCTCTGTATCCGGGTATAGTTGGATCAGGTTCCTAGATATTTGGTAATTGAATCAAACCTCGTTCTAATAATTGCGGTAGAATAGTTGATAAAGGTTGATTTAACCTAGTAAATTCTCGAGGAGGTTTATCAGGAGGTTTTAGTACAAACTTCTCTCGCTGTCTTTGCAACATTAACATTAGCAATATTTCTGCTATCGGTGACTCCATCACCCACAACTTGTTTATTCTTGTATTGATTTTTGGATGTTTTCTCATCGTCTTTCTTTTTAAGCTGGCCTCTCCTAATGAGAGCATCTTCCACTCTTCGGGCTAAGTCGATAGCCTGATCGAAGGTGGTCAAGGTAGCAGTTGATAATTCGTAAGATAGTTGCTCTTGCAAATTATTAATAAAGATGTCCAACATCTCCCTATAAGGTAACACAAAGTGCAATTTTCCTATCAACTGTCTCCACCTAGCTAGGAAATCAGCAAAGCATTCGTCTTTGTCCTGTTTTAAGTTATACAAATCTTTAATGGTCACATGTCTTTCGATGTAGGCACTAAATTGATGAACAAAAGACTCGGCAGTTTCTTTGAAATTCCTCAAAGAATTAGTGGGTAATTGATAATACCACTCTAATGCCATTCCTCCCAAGATTTTTGGGAACATTTTTAGTAATAACAAGTCATCATGTGATATATCATGACATGCTATCCTAAACATGCGAAGATGCTCTATGGGATCTTCGGTTCCTTTATATATGGGAAGAACAGGCATAGGAAAATGTTTAGGATAAGGCTTGTGCTACGACTATAGGATCTAAAGGCTGACTACACATCTCTCGATAGTTGTACGAGGGACGGTAGGGATCTATCTGGTCCATGCGGGAAACTAGTTGTTTCACCATGGTTTCAAGATTACTAGTTTGTCCACCATATTGGTTCGATGGGACAGAGGTATGGGATCTATGAGTGTATGATGGTGTAACATAAGGATTAGATGCTATATTGCTATTATGCAAAGTGTTGGTAGGAAGAGTATTATGAAGGGGATTTGTAATAGTATTATGTTGTACCCCAGATTGTTGGTAATTGGTGTTTGGTTTTGTTTTGGGTTTTTGTTGATTTGAGGTATGTTGATCAAGAGCTTGGAGGAATAGAGCAGTAAATGAGGGTTTCTTTTGTGTGGGAATGACCCTAGGCTTGTTAACAGGCACTTTAGGTGGTTGGGTAACCTATTGTTGTTGCATGTTCCGGATCACAACTGCCATATCCAAATTGGATGGTCCAGCTTGATCACTCTCTTGTTCAATAAAGGACAAGGGATTAGTGCATGTGTGAAATACGTCTTCTAGAGTTGCTTGAGTGTCACTAATTCGATCCTTGTCCATATGGACTGCTCTATTAAAAACACCAATATTTGTGTTAATGAACTTCCAAAATTGTTCCATGTTTTCAAAAGTGATAGCTCCTCCCGGAGACATTTTAGGGGATGAGGATCCTTCCTCTCTATTAGTTTCTTCTTGTTCATTTCCTACAACAAGCTCTTCTTCTTGTTGGTCTAGGGTCTCTTCTTCCTGAACTTGGTCCTCAGGAGGGACATTTTG
Organism: Wollemia nobilis; assembly: GCA_028583015.1. Taxonomy (NCBI): domain Eukaryota; kingdom Viridiplantae; phylum Streptophyta; class Pinopsida; order Araucariales; family Araucariaceae; genus Wollemia; species Wollemia nobilis. The sequence goes on from JAQPPZ010001808.1 coordinate 7,399,299, forward strand.
GTCAGTTAATGGTCTTCCTAACCAATCTTCATCTTCTTCGGTTTGTTTTCCATTCCTAAGTCTAGGCATTGTGCTAAAATTTAGGTTTTAGCAAATATATATACTTATATATGCGGTAGGGTTGAGAGGTATATATTTTAACTATATACCTACTATAATACTTTTAAAAGGAAAATGTTTTGTTTTTTATTTATTATTTTTTTTACTTTGTTTTTTTTTGTTTGATTATTTTGTGTGATTATTTTATTATTGTGCGAGAATAAAAATAACAAACAACATGCTAGTTGCAAGAAATAACAATAGTAAAAAGAATGACTTAGTTTTCTATGAATAGTTTATGGATATCATTGATAGGGTCAAGTTCATCAGGAGTCATGAAATGCTCCTCTTCAAATTGGAAGTGGTTTTTCAAGAATTTGACAAAGTGTGCTATGGTAATATGATCTACTTCAGACTTTGACTTGTAAAAATAAAGTTCATGGCAATACTCTCGATACAACACAACTCTAGGAACTCTATTCCATATTTTTCTATCTGTAAGAACGACTTCTTGATCCTCTATACGAGATAGAAACTTATGTACTACAACTGCATTCTCAAGGTATTCCTCAAAGGTGTACAATTCTGAAGACACAAGTGCTCTTTTATCTGCTAACCACCTATGGCAAGCTCTCTGAAGTTCATGATACAAGGTTACCTGATCAGGATCCAAGATTCTATCTAGGACAAACCTCTTAATTTGCCTAAGTTCTACAGATCTGGATTCGATAATACCTAATCTCCTATCAAGTTCGTCCCACAAAGGTTGGGCTCTATTTGTTTGAGGTACTCTAAGTACATAAGTAATCTCTATGGCCGTTAATTGATTTTCAACATTTATGGTGACAACTCGTCTTCTATTATAATCTACCATCTAAATATGATATGCAAATTTAACTGTTTGTCTAATGATTCTAGATGTTCTTAATAATGTGTTTTTTTTTGGTTTGTTTTCAAAAGGTGTTTTAGTTTCACGTCGGGTTCACCAAAATGTATCGCCCAAATTTTTTGCACCCTTACCTTCAGGCTAAAGGATCCGTGCCCGAAAGGGGGATGCGAGAAGGATGGGACAATACCTCGGACGGAGAGGCCCTTTGAAGGTCGCGCCTCTCGGGGGAGGGGTATAAGGGTGAATTTTTGACGGATGGTGGGGTTCACCAAGAAACTTTAAGTGGCAGTTTCCACGCCTAGGTCGAGAATGGGTTTGATGTGTTCATTTTATATTCAATCATTTAGATTCCTAGGTTGGCCAAAATGAATCTAAGCTATTCTATATGAAATTTCTGGTTGTATATGGAGACAACAAACATAAATAAATCCTAAATACAGAAAATATCTAAATGAAGAAGAGTGCACCTGATTTCTGATGTCTGATGAAGATTCTGAAGCTTGTAGGAGTCCAGATCATCCCGGATATGACAGGATCATCTGTAATTTTACAGAATCGTCCAGATCATAGGAAATCGTCTGAGATCAGACGAGATCGTCGGCGACCTGACAAATTTTTCAGAAACCTGCAATCATGAAAACAGACACCAAAAACCAAAAATACAATTGCAAGAATGATACAAAATGATAGAAATAAGAGTATAAATGCTTTAAATGATAAATCCAGATATCTAATCAAATGGGATGCAATGTTTTAATAATTAATTTTGAATTTTATCATGCAAATATGCTAAATGGGGTGAACTCCAAGATGCAGAACATAAGTAAATTAATATAATGCACAATTTAAATAAGAAAAGGGATAGAAAATGCAAACTTAGGGCTCTGATTGCCCCCAATCTGAACTGCAGTCAAAATCATCTGCAATCATACGAGATCGTCATCGATCTCGTCAGGATCGTCCAAAATTATGGTTGAATCGCCTGCGACGATCCGAGCTTCCTCCGGCTAAAACACAATGAGATCCTACAATAAAACTTGAAAACACAAATGCAAATGATGGGGGATAGGATGTTCTAACACAACAAAAACTAATATTGCAGGGAAATGATCAGCCAGGGAGCCAAGGAGGGGGATAAACTGGGAAAATCCCAAGTTTATATAGGATTAGGGGAAGGTTAGGAGGTTGGGGATCATCCCAATCTAGGAGATCTCCAATGTAGGAATCTCCAACCGTGCAGACACGCTTCTACCTGAGTTGGAGAGGTTGTTGAAACATAAGCTAATTATGAAAATTTGGTTTTGGGATGAAATTGTCTGGACGTTCTATTCCAGATGAATTCGTCCGATTTGGGACGATATCGTCAGATCGGCGACGATATCGTCCAACGGTCAAAACAAATTCTAAAAATGGCGCAAAAAATGAGGTGAGCGGTTAACGGGCGGTTTTGGGGTTAAAATTCAAATTTTTATCTTTTATTGAGGGTTTAACTGCACCAATTTTACTATGACCCATCGTCTTGGAGGCTCCCAAGGTTGACCCTAATGAGGAGGCTCCAGAGGAGGGTGAGGTCCCTCTCGATAGCATAGAGGGTCAGCTCTTAGCTCAGGTGGTTGACTTGTAGAGTCAGCTAGGATGATTCCACACACAATAGCTAGAGCGAGATACTACGATCGCCACTCTAGAGGTGAAGGTATCTGATAGGGATAGGCACCTGGTTGAGGTGCAAGATCAGATACAGGATCTTACTACGTGGGCCACAGATGTAGAGGCCCAGGTTCAGAGATTGTAGACTACTCTAGAGTTAGCGCAGGCACAATAGACTATAGCAGAGGTGGAGAGGGATCTCCTCCGGGTATCGAGGGGGGCTATGCCACCTCCTCAGGCTACTATGGGGCCTTCGACAGCACCAGCGGTAGCACCAGCAGTTGTACAGGATCCGATGGCCGAGGTAGAGCGACTACGTAGTATGGTCATGAGGACCAATGAGATGCACGTAGCCCGACTTGCTCGCGTTGATCAGCTAGTCGGTTATATTGAGATGCATGGGTTACAGGTTCCTGAGGATCCTTTCTCCTTAGAGTCTCAACGGACCAGGTCTAGGACCTCAGGATAGTCTATGGCGAGCTCAGGTCATAGGACTCATAGGACTGAGAGGACGCACAGGTCCTCTAGCACACATGGGGTGACATCGCGTGCCAGGCCTAGAGATGCAGGGCAGACTTTAGGGGCCGCCAGTCAGGGGACTAGCCTACTGTAGTTACCAGTTTCTCGTGTGCTGGGCACCTTAGGATTTGGAGGTAGGCAGGACCCACAGTAGGACCCACCATGGGTGCCAGAGCAGACAGGAGAGTAGGCTCCAGAGCACAGTGCTGAGGGAGGCGATGAGAGCTCCGGTACAGGGGGAGCAGACTAGACCTGGGCTCTGCTAGATGCAGACTATACTTTTGCTATGTTGTATTCATTTTGAGTGTAAGGTCGAGGACCTACACACTTTGTAGCCTACGAGCATTTTGATACTCCTCATATGTACTCTTTTTGCAACACACAAAAAACACACACACACACACAAAAAAAAAAAAAAAAATATATATATATGACTTGGTCTTTATGGCTCATTATGTGTATCTGATGTTTAATTTTGATTTTATGTTTATTTGATGCACATGGATGCAATGCTTATGTTGATGCTATGTTTATATGATGCAATGTATGGATGACATGCACTAGATAGCTATCTTATTTATGATGATGTTGATGAGATGCAGTGATCTAGATGATTAGATGTGCCATATATGATGTATGCATATGGATGCACTATTTATTTTGAACGCATATTTATTTTTGCTTTGTGGGCATGCATTTATTTTTATGAAGTTATGGTATGCTATGCAATGTATGGTAATGCATTATGTACATAATCGTAATCTAATGGGAATGAACCTGTATGCTTTAATCACTTAAAACATAAGGAATGAATGTAAACTGTGTATATCAATTTTAAAATGCGACACCATAGAATGTATGACAATCATGCAAAATAATTGATAATTCTCATTACAAGAACTTAATCAATTAATCACCCATATATGAAATGCAGTGAAATGGATTGGTATAATGCTAATGAATGAATATGTCATTCTGTATATTTCTTCTTTGTTGCACTATATAGTCAGTGGCCGTCTAAACATCATTTTTGATATTCATGCGGTATCTATCCTATATGTTTGATTGTGCTTTGTAAAATGCATTCGATGAATGAATGACTCGTATTTTTGATGTCTAATGATATTTGGTATCTTGTTGCTATTAGAGAACTTTTTGAGGTTTTCCATGAGACTCAAACACCCTAGTAGACTTCTCCAAAAATCACATACTAACTGTACAAGGCGTTTATTGGACAAGGCTTTTGTCATGACAGACCCAACTATTCATTATCCCTGTGTGTGCATGTGAGTATTTTTAGATAGACCATAAGCATACCCCGTATGTCAATCGAGACTCTTTCAACCCATATGTGAGATAGGGTTCCTCATACGATCGTACCATCCTTGTTTTAGCTTTGATTAGACTTATACAACTAGACAAACCTAGGTACCTAGAGCTAGCTCATCTTGCAAATTGATCAGGGCTACCCCTCCAAATGCAGGTGGGACTCTTTCAACCCATTGCTACGTTTGGGGATCACCCAATAGAACTACCCCTCCGATTGTAGGTGGGACTCTTCCAACCCATTGCTGTGATCGGGGATCACTCTATGGCTTTCAAAAGGTGGACAATCTAGGGATTCAAGTTCTCACCCTTCTTACTTGCTCATATGTAGTGATAAAAATCACTTTTAGTCCATGTGTTACCATTTTCTTTGAGCAAGGGATTTTTATAGTGCTTTTGATTCACTATGTCACTTTACATTTGATTTGAACTTTGTACTTTGAAATTTGCACTTTGTAACTTGGGATTTAAACTTTGTAACTTTGGGATTTATAGGGGAAATTCTTGTCCTTTTGCCAAAGTTCACCTTTCTAAACCGACTATTTGCAAGATAAGCAGGTCATGAAACCCATCTCTCTAGATACCTAAGACCGCTTTCGCAACTTTCATCATCTCTTGTCTTAGCAGGATTTTATATTGTTTTGCTTAGTGACGGGATCCTGATATGTTGAAGCACTATCCCAACTAATGACCTCGTCTATAACAGCAAAGCAAGCTTTCTACAATATCTGAAGAACCCACTAGGTATGTTTGAGTGACTGGAAAACTTAATATACATACATATTTCTCTGCAACAGGTATCGTGTATGAATGCAATGAATTATGATAAATGCAAGGGTGCATGATTGAAACACAAACGTGCGACCATTTGTAAGATTTTGATAGACATATTACACTCTACTGTGGAATGCAATGAATGACAAATGCCTAAATGCAATATGATGATGTGAATGCATGTATGAAAATGCAAACTGCAAAAGCAAATGTTTTTGGATTTTATGCTTTACCAATTTTTTTTGGAATTTTATATATTTTCAAATTTTTATGCATTTTTGAGCTTTCATATTTGACCAAACGATGAGTATATATGTCTTTGGAGCTTTTTGGGGTTGACCAAGTGATTTTTAGAAATCCTTGGAGCTTTTTGGATTGACCAAAGGTCTTCCCTTTGGACCTTTTACCCTTTGGGATACCTGCCTTTCTTATGAAAACTAATGCCTTTGGAACTTTTTGACATGACCAAATCACTCGAATGAGAGCTTGGAGCCTTTTAGGATGACCGAGAAGCTATAGGAACTCTCGGAGCCTTTGGGTTGACCAAGCAATTTTTAGAAATCCTTGGTGCCTTTTTGGGATGACCGAGTGGCTTTAAGCAACCCTTAGAGCCTTTGGGTTGACCAAGAGATTTTTAGAAATCCTTGGTGCTTTTTGACCAAAGGGCTTACAATGCCTTTGGCTTTTTTACATGACCAAATCACTCGAATGAGAGCTTGGAGCCTTTTGGGATGACCGAGTAGTTATAGGAACTCTCAGAGCCTTTGGGTTGACCAAGCAATTTTTAGAAATCCTTGGTGCCTTTTTGGGAAGGGTACGCTACCCTAGATACCCCCAGTGTGTGTGCCATTCGACAATGGTGAGGGAGGTGCAATACCTCTAGATTCCTCATTTTTCCTTATCGAATGTGGTGTGACTGGTGGGAAAGGTATGTTACCTTGAATACCCCCAACATGCATGCTATTTACTGAAGAGTAATCAACTTGTTTAGGAATACTGACAGAACTTGACTCCCCAAGGTGAATATTGGACCTCACCGGTGTGCCTACGCTTTGGCACGAGTGAACGAGAGAGCCATCCTCATGGATCTCATTTCATTCGATTAGGTCTTCGATGACCCTCTTAAATGACTGGCAACTTCGAATGTCATGTCCATGCGCTCGATGATACACACAAAAGGGACCTTCATTAGGTGACCCAGTTTTGGATGCCTTACGTTTAACTTTAGGCAACATGAATGCCTGTGCCTCGTGTAACTTTTGAAACAAAGTTAGAGTAGTCATCTGAAATGAAACTACTCATTGCACTGGCCTATCATGCCTACGAGGCGACTGACGACTCCGAGGTCACTCTTGAGGAGGTGTGACCTCTACTTCATCATATTGGGGCACTCTAAGAGAACCATCTGCATGGTAAACCCCCTTATCTATCAAATATTGCACCATACTCTTAAATTCATGACAATCTCGAATGCCATGACCCTCTATTCGATGGTAGAGACAGTAGTGATACTCCCTGTAACCCATAGGTTTAACTCTATTTGGGTTCAAAGGGATGACATTAGGCAAGGTGATGACCTTAGCCTCTTGCAACTTCTCAAAGATATCAGACATAGACTCTTGTAGCGGAGTTCCACTATGCTGTGACTATTTTGGGCTCTTGCCCCGCATTGGTTTGCTTTGAGAATCCAATGGTTGGATTGGCCGCATGAGCTTTTGCTTTCGCTGAGGCTTTTCCTGTATTTGCACGGGAAGCGATTTGTCCTCAGGCAGGGGTTGCTTTTGTAATTCCAAATTTTCAATCTGGTTCTTGATAAAATGCAATGACTTATCTTGCTCGTCCATTCGATGCTCCATCCATTCTAGATGGCTTAAAATGGATTGCAAGACTGACAAAGAATTCATATGTATTTCCAACGACTGATTCGAAATACCTTTGTCATTTGAAGGAAATAGAAAAGTGGATGCCATCGATCCATTAGGTAATTGCAAATCATCTATTTCCTTCAGTTGAATTGATGTGGATGCTTCTTGATAACACACTTCATCAATATTATCCACATGCTCATGCATATGACTCAGCTCAAGCTCTTGTTTCACTTTGTTGTGTTGAACTGTGTCACTTTTAGTACCTCCAATCTGATGTGTAGAACCTACTTGTTTGTATTCTCGAGATGGTGCCCTGAGAAATGAGTCAGGAGTGACCAATCTCAAAATTTTTGGACCTGGCAATGTGGAAACACCACTGGGTTGTCCCATCTCCTGCTTTATGTGATTAAGAATCACTTGATCATCTGGCCTAATGTCGACCATCCCCACAAACTCATGAGCAAACTCCACAACTGCATGCATCATGGGTAATTCATCCACATACTGAGGTTGTTCTATTTTAGTTGTGATAACTGAACCTTCCTCATGCTCATACGATGTCTCCGGGATAGGATCCGTAGATGGAGATTCGATGAAAAGCTGACCTAAATCTTTAGTGGACTCTATGGTGGGCAGCATCGTAATACTAGCCTCCATAGACTCTTCATATTCACCATAGTCCTCGTAAAAACTACCTGGTGTCATGATGGATGAAGAGGGTGTGATACACTCGGGTGCATCCATGACCATGCTAGGTTCTTCCTCCTTGATAGGAGTGTGAAGATCTTCTAATGATACCTCCGAAGCGGTTGTGAGCAACTCCGTAAGGGTATTCATTAATCCTTCCCTGCTAAGCGATGTCGAGAGTGCAGGGGTTGTAGGTGACTCCATAGGTGATAGTGGTGGGGACGACAATTCCAACACCGTCTACGAAGCTGCATCCACACTTTGGATAGGCTCATCCAAATTAACTTGTAGATGCATAGGCATCTCACTAGGTTCCTGTGGATGATCCTTAGGCTTATAATACTTGAAGGGATCTGGGTCCACTTCCACTACATGAACTTCACCCCCATGGGTGTACTTAATGCATTGATGCACTATTGATGGTATGCACTCCATGGCTCTTATCCACGGTCTACCAAGTAGTAGATTATACTATCTTGATCCCTCTAAAACGTAACACAATGTAGGAATAATCATCTATCCCACCTCAATGGGGAGGACTATTGTGCCTAGTGTAGGGGATTCCACATCATTAAAGGCTTGCAACATGAAATTTGTTTCCTTGATGTGAGAAAGTGGAATTTTGAGATGTTTGAATGCTGAGGTGGTAATGATATTAATCGATGATCCTGTATCCACCAACACTCACTTATACGCAATCTGTTGTATCCTCGCTATGATATGCAATGGAGGATCAGATTCCCTGATAGGGATAGGTTTGACTTCCTATTTATGGAAAGTAATCACAGGTTCCTTATATGGTGGAATAAACTGTATATGCCCCAAATATTGTGATGACCTTCGAGCGTTGACACTGCTCACCTGTCGGACTTGGCTACTCTCGACCTCACGCTTACGCATGTGATCCCTAGATGTCTCTTTCGATTGTTCTTCGATAACCCGAGGCATGTCTATCTATCTAGAAGCATGGCTATCTACTGGCTCAAGTGGCAACTCTTGATGATGCATTGGGTGCATCGCGTTGACTTGTTGCCTGAACACTCTAGGTATGAGCTTCTTTTCAGAAATTACCTCACATGATTGCTCTTCACGTGCTTTTTGTTGGTAAATCCTCTCCTCACGCCGTTGGAGCTCATCCAACCTTTGTTGATGCACTCTCTTTCTCTCTGTGGACTCACGCTCTAGATGCTTACGCTGACGGTGTGCCTCCTCCAATTGGTCTTGGAGTAGCTGCCTCTTATGAGCTGCATGAGACTCAGATTCCCTATAGGACTGACTCATGGAGTACGATCCATGACTCTCTATCTCCTTAGATGGAGACCTAGTGATTTGGGTTCTCACCATATGTGAAGAAACCCCATGCTCTGTATGGGTGAACCCCCTACATGATGAAGGAAGCTCACGATGACTCTTAGAAGGTCGCGCTTGGAGGATTAGATCCTCAGGTGCACAATGAGTGCGATGCCTAGCAAGGAGGCGTACGAGGTTTGAAATATCCTCAGGAGAACATCGGGAGTGTTCAGAGCCCCTCCATGAACTCTCCGACTCATTAGCTCGTGATTGAGCTCTATCATGCCTAGTCGTCATGATGAACCGACTAAACAAGACTCGAGAGGTTTCCTCTCTTACTAAAAATTGTGGCCTCAAGGAGGGCCTTATCCTGATGAATTAAGCAATAAAGAAGCATACAAGGTAAACAATGTGATTATCTCCTTTAAGGATTAAATGTGTGTCCTAAAACTGGTTTAGTGCATTTGATTTGTTGTGAATATACTCTGAACTCTTATCGTGTTTTTCAGAAGTTGATGTTATACTCAATTTGTTCAAAGGTTTTCACCTATATACTCGCACAAGCCGAATATGGTAGTGAAGTCCATACTCAATGAGGTAGCATAGGTACTACCAACCCTCACCCAACACATCGTGCGTAGTGATACACTCTTTCGAAGATGAGTGCGTGCTATTTTGCACGGATAGGATAGTTCTTGGGTCGGCCTTGGCAATGAGCGGGTCCCGATAATACAATTTCAAATGAGCCAACCAAGTGGTAATGACATCCACTGTTGGTCTCAATCAAATGGGTTGGATGTGAGAGCCCAACGCCACTGATGTTTAAAATGAAACATGGTGTGTGTGGTTCATTTTACTTTGCATAAAGACAAATGCATAAAAGAGCATTCATATGATCATTCCTACATGATATGCATAAGAAGGAACGTTTCAAATTCACAAAGGTATGCATGCTATGCCCTACATGACGTTATGACAATGCAATTACGATGACATGGCCTCTAATTGGGCCTCAAGCATGCAAATGACCACACAATTTTTATCAAGGTCACTGTATTCTAGGGCGGACTGCAATCAGAGGTCCGTTGTTCCTAGCAGCGCCTTTCTAATGTAAAGAATGTGAAAGCAAATTAGGACTTATTCATTCATCCTTTTCCTTTAATGTACCTAATTTGCCATCGATTTGCTGCTTACTATAAAAATACAGAGGAGAAAATGCAGAATAGAGAATGAAAATAGAGCCTACCTCAGCTCCTGATCTGATGCCAAGTGGTTTCTCTGTTGTCTACTGCTTCTACTGTAAACCGCAGCTCTGGTCTACGGGCTGTAGTGTGAACCATAGGTGACAGCCGCAGGCCAAAAAATAACCATAGCTGTTAGCTGCGGTTAGCACCTGAGATAAAACAAACAAGAATGTCAGCACTCAGGGGCTAGAAATGCGGAGTTCCACCGTGATCGCCATCTATAACCACCAAAAAGGCTCACACCCGATCTAACTATTGCAATTGAAGAAAGATACACAAATAGGCATGCATAATTTGATAACAAGAAATAACATGAATACAAGGAATCCTTTATTAATTTCAATGGAGTCAAATTACAGATTCGTCCCTCTTAGGGATACCCATTTGATACATCAATTACAATAGTGTCTAATCCCTATCAAGGGTAGGTGTGATCAAAATGCCCCTCAGGGTGACACGAACTGCTCTAGGGTGTCGATGACCCTCTTCTTCACATTGAGGAAGGAATTGGATGCTTTATCTCTCCTTCAAATCCTGTTCCCTATGATCAAGAAACAACAAGAAGCAATTAGTAACAAAGGAGGCCTCTCTTGATGAGGCCCTTTTGGAGGAATCATGCATAATGAACCATTAGCATGCATAATCAAGAAAGCATTTAAAACTATCAATCTATGCAAATGGAATGAGAGATTTGTAATATAGCATAAAGTAAATCGTTAGACAAATAATGCATGGATCAGATATAGAAAATAGAAGCATAGAGGTGCATAAAAGATCCAAAAAATCTCCTAATTAATGCAAAACATAAACTATCTATTCTAAGCTAATTCCTACGGTCATAATTCTTCTAAAATGTAATTAAACCTAAGAAATGATTAATCTAACCTATTTAACTAGACAAAAATAAAAATAGTAAGGTGATATATCACCTGTTGCAAACCGCAGCTCTGGTGAGTGGTCTGCACTATGAACCGCGGTTGACAGTCGTAGTTTGACCTTTGATAAGTTTACCCTCAAAATCAGGGGTAGTGGGCTCAATCTCCTTGTCCAAATTGATGTTCAAGGGTCGCCTTCATTGTCCTCAGACTGATTTGGTGGTCAATTCGATGTGAAGGGCCTTCGTTTGCCCGGATTTGCGTTTCTTGATCCTCCTAAGCACCTAGGGCATCCATAATGCAATTCATCATGAATGGTGGCAAAAGGGTCGGGGATTAAGTGCAATAGCTCTATCTCTTAGTATACTCAGTTTGAGTGTACAATTCGCCAGGGCTTCACTGCTCAAATCTCCAATGCTTGCTCTCTCTTTTTCTCCCCATTTGGAGGGGGTATTTATAGCATGCCCCTAGGGCTAGGGGTGGCTTCATGGAGAAGCCAAGACCAAGAAGGGTGGTTAGGACAGTTGGGATGGAAGCCTCTGGAATATTTCATCCTTCAACTGCCTCCTTCTAGATATTTTGGCCGTTCCAACCGATTTGGCTTGGATGGAAGGCCTAACTAAACTTTAGTTAAGACCGTAGGTCATAGTTGCGGTCCAGACTGCAGACCGTAGGTGTCAACCATGGTTTAGACTGGAGACCGCAGGTCTGGGCTGCGGTTCAGACTGATTAGGCCAAAATGCCTAAATTGAGTGGTTAGAACCATTGCTCTATCTTGGAGTCTGTCCAAGATCCTCCATATGGTCTTGTAGCATGTCCATATGAGTAGTCACCCTCGACATGACGCGTTTTAGGTGTCTACAGTGGGGTTTGCAAATTTATACTATTGCAAATATGTGGGAGTGTGGGAGATTGATGACAAAAAGGGGAAAACCACTTATTATTGTGGGGGAATTGGGTAGGGGAGAACTTGTCCTTTTGCCAACTCTCAGCATCCTTGAACCATTCACAGAGGGGGATGAGCAGGATGACCTTTTTACGTAAGGTAACCTAGACCACTTCATGGATTTCATCCATCTTTGTGCAAAAATTTGTATTGTTAATTTGTAAATGTGTTTGGGATATGATGTACACAAGGCATAATCTAAGCAAGACTCTACCTCCTAAAAATCAAGATAGCTTTCTACCAAACCTGAAGAGAAGCTAGAAATGGTTGAGTGACCAAAACCTCTAATGATATTCTAAAACAAATTATTAGGTGAAGGAGTGGACACAAATATGGAATGTGGAAAATGTGGATGAAAATGATAAGTGAACCATTGAACTATGATTGCTTTCACCACATTAATTTTGAGCGATAAGTAGTGTACCCTCATGGTGCTAGACATGTATGAGCAACTCTAAAATGTAAAGTGCTAATGATGAACATACCTAAATGCAAGTGATGATAGGATGCAATATTTTTGATATTTTGATAATGTTTTTGAATTTTTGATTGATTTATATGTATGAAAATGCAATGCGATGCAATGTTTTTGTATTTTGATGTTTTGATGATTTTTTTTTGAATTTTTGATTGATTTATATGTATGTACATGTGACCAACGGGTTTATTGGGGGCCATTGGGGTGTTTTGGGGGACCAAAGGGCTTATGGATGCCTTTGGGGCTTTTTGGTTGACCTAGACGGTTCTAGACCGCCTAGGAGCATTTTAGGTTGACCAAGCGGGTTAAGGCACCCTTGGAGCATTTGGGGTGACCTAGACGGTTCGAGACCGCCTAGGAGCATTTTAGGTTGACCAAGTAGGTTAAGGCAACCTTGGAGCATTTTTGGGTGACCTAGATGGTTCTAGACCACATATGAGCATTTTAGGTTGACCAAGCGGGTTAAGACACCCTTAGAGCATTTTTGGGTGACCTAGACGGTTCTAGACCACCTAGGAGCATTTTAGGTTGACCAAGCGGGTTAAGACACCCTTGGAGCATTTTGGCATGACCTAGATGATTCTAGACCACCTAAGAGCATTTTAGGTTGACCAAGCGGGTTAAGACACCCTTGGAGCATTTTTGGGTGACCTAGACGGTTCTAGACCGCCTAGGAGCATTTTAGGTTGACTAAGCAGGTTAAGACACCCTTGGAGCATTTTTGAGAGTACTATGGTGCTCTTAAGCATGAAAAAGCCTCAAATGGATTATGTTCAAGGGCTCAGGATCTTTGACTCCTTCGAGAGAGGCTAGTCGATATGTTTTGGGTCCTTGACTGGTGATGACAAAGGGACCTAACCAGTTTGATGTAAACTTATCCCTTAGGTGGGATGGCAAATTAGAATTTTGTTGGTTCTCTTTCAGAATGAGGTCACCAACCTAAAAGTCCCTGAGATGGACTTTCATATTGTAGGCTCTCTTGAGTTGCTCCTGATAAACGCGTAAATGCTCCAGGGAGTGAAGCATCGCTCATCAAGCAACGTAAGTTTGTCTAGTCGAGTCTGCCACGCGGTATCATAATCAATGAATTCTTGCATGGATATGCGTAGTGAGGGGATCTCTAGATCTAGAGGCATGATTGCCTTTGCACCATACAATAGTGAGAACGGGGTTGGCCTAGTGGGCGTTCGAATACTATTGCGGTAAGCCCATAGGGTAAGAGGGATTTGTGTGTGCCAATCCTTATGATTACCATTGACTATCTTTTTAAGTATGGCAATTAATGTCTTGTTTGAGGCTTCTACTTGCTTATTTGCTTGCGGATAATATGGTGTCGAAAAGCTATGTTTGATTTTGTACTTATTCATTAAAGCATGCATAGCTTTATTTTTGAATGACGTTCCATTATCCGAAATGATTTTGGATGGAATACCAAAATGATAAATTATATGGTTTGTTATGAACTCCACTATGTGGGGTCCTGTCGTCAAGGTAAGGGGGACTGCTTCCACCCACTTGGTGAAGTACTTGGTTGTCGTGATAATAAATGTGTGACAGCCTAAGGATGCGAGAGATCTTCGCAATTAGGTCGAGTCCCCATTACAAAAATGGCCAAATCGATTGCATCGGTTGCAAGGCCTGGTAAGGTACGTGTGTCAAGTTTGCATGGTGTTGACACTTCATGAACTTCCTAACATACACGTAACAATATTGCTCTAAGGATGGCCAATAATAGCCCATGCGAAGAATGCACTTTGTGATGGCCATGCTGCTAAAGTGGCCACCACATGTATCGTCGTGTGCTTGTGCAATGGCCCAAGTAGCTTCTTGTTGTTCTAAGCAATGAAGGAGAATTCCTTCGTAGCTTCGACGATACAAAATATTTCTTAACAAGACATGCTTTGCTACTCTCTGCTTGAGTGTCCTTTTGGTGGCATACGACAATCTAGGTGGGAGACTACCAAGCTTGAGATAGTCTCAAATGAGAGTATACCAGTCTTGCTATGCAGAAGCTTCGACGGTGTGAATGACATGTCCCCTTAAAGGTTCCTCCCTAGCAAATGCTGATTGTGGGAGAACTTGTAAAAATAGTATGGTGCTACTATCAAAAGGCATTTGGGGGAACAAAGACCCCCAATCGGCACGATTCAGGTGATCGTGAATTTGCGAGAACTTATCATGAGATGGTTCAATTTGAATCATGTGGATGCCTGATGTGGCTTTAGAGCTCTCGTTCTTTATCATAGGTTGCAATAGCATTTTAACATGAATGGTGGTGATGTCATCTAAAGGTTTATGTGGGATAAGCGGCCCCAAGGAGGCTATAGTATCCACAAAATTATTTGATGATCGAGGGATAGCCTCGATATCATACCACTCGAGCTTTACCAACAATTTGTCCATAAGGGCTTTATAAGCTTGCAACACTAGACATTTGCACTGAAAAATCTCTTTGACCTGGTTGAAAATTAGCAGGAAGTCATCAAAAATGTTAAGCTTCTTGATTTTCATGGTGACGGCTGCTTGAAGACCTATGAGCAAGGCTTCGTATTCTGCATTGTTGTTAGTGCACGATAAATCAAGTTTAAATGACAAAGGCAATGGAGCCCCTTACGGCGTAAAGAACACGACTCCCATGCCACCCCCTCACTTGCACTTGGAGCCATCGAAGAACAGGGTCATATCGGCCTAGATCCCAAGCTCATCAGAATTTGGCAATTCTGAGATATGGAAGACCCCATCATCGGGCAACTCCATGCTAAGAGGTTGATCGTCCTCAAGAGGAGCCTCCACAAGCTCATAGAATTTTTTTTGATGAATTCTAGGTCAAACTCCATCAACAACATGATCCATTTCACCGTGCGACTATTATGATAAGTGCGACTCATCATGTATCACAATGGATTCTATTT
Organism: Wollemia nobilis; assembly: GCA_028583015.1. Lineage (NCBI taxonomy): Eukaryota > Viridiplantae > Streptophyta > Pinopsida > Araucariales > Araucariaceae > Wollemia > Wollemia nobilis. The sequence goes on from JAQPPZ010001808.1 coordinate 7,414,793, forward strand.
TGATACAACATACGTGGTATGCCCAAGTATATAATCGTGTATCTTCCTAGTGGTAAAAACCACTGCTAAGCATAACTTCTTGACATATAAGTATCAAACTTTGTAACTGACTAGGGTGTGGCTAAGATAGTAAGTAGCATGTTCTTTAAAAAACTTGTTCTTCTGGACTAGCATGGCTCCCAGTGCAACCTCAATGGCTGAGATGTGTAAGTAGAATGGTACTCCTGGTCGAGGGGGTTCCAAGACTGGTGGACAAACCAGGTATTGTTTTATTTTGTCAAAGGCTTCTTGGCACTCATCATCCCAATGGAATGCGACTCCCTTATGCAATAGTCTATTCATTGGCTGAAATTTATCCGACAACTGCGCTATGAAGAACTTGATAGATACAATTTTGCCTTGCAGGCTTTGCACTTGCTTAACGGTAGTCGGGGGATGCATTCCAAGGATAGTCTTGACTTTTGTTAGGGTCCACCTAAATGCCTCACTTGGATATTATGAAACCCAAGAGTTTTCCAGATGTGACGTCGAAGACACACTTCTTGGGGTTCAACCTGACATTGTGCTTAATGAGGCGATCGAGGACTTTGCGTAAGACATCAGGATGCTCATGACATAATAGAGACTTAGCAAATAAGTCATCCATGTAATCTTCTAGAATCTTGTGTATGTAATCATGGAAGATGTATGTCATGGCCTGCTGATAGGTGGCACCAGCATTCTTGAGGCCAAAGGGCATGATCCTATAAAAAAATGTTCTCCAAGGCGTTGTAAATGCCATTTTGATCTAGTCTTATGGGTTGATACAAATCTTATTGTACCCAGATAAATCATCCATGAGGGAAAGCATTTCATGAACTACTATGGCATCTACCAGTGCATCAATGTTAGGCAAAGGGAAATCATCTTTAGGACTCGCTTTGTTTAGATCTCTAAATTTTGTGCATATGCGAATCCTCCCATTAGGATTCTTGATGGGAACCATGTTGGAAAACCATGGTAGATAGTCTACGGGGATAACAAATTAGGCATCCAAGAGTTTTTGTATCTCATATTTCACCATCAAGGCTACTATTGGATGCATTTTTTGCAACTTTTGCTTTACCGGTTTGACTGTCGGGTTGAGTGTTAAATTATGCATGACCAGATTTGGGTCTAGTCCCGACATATCCTTATAGGACCATGCAAAAGCTTGCTTTCTCTCTATGATATTATGAATGTACACGACTTGCTCTTCAGGGGATAAGCCTTCCCCTAGCTTGATAAATTGTAGATTATCTAGATCTGAGTCTATGTTTGGTCAATCATTGGCTCGACTGACATATGCGATCTGTCCTCCAACTAATGTGGAGTCAGGATCAGGTAGATGTCGTCTGCTGAGTTAAGATCATCAATAGGAACGTTAGGTTCCACTTAAGCATGAAAGACATCCTGAGTAGACCTTGGGGTGAAATGAAACATCTCATCGCATGGCCAGTACTCAGACGATGACGGGGGTGAATTAGCACGATCCTAGTCGATAGCATCTAGGTCTAGATGCAATGGCTTGGAAGGATCGACTAGATTGTAGAGGGGTGTGGTCAAATCAATGGAGATCATGTTGATGGAATGAATTTGCTCTCCAGGACCATGGGTGAAAAACTTCTCATCAATATCACTTCCTACCCCCAAGTGTGGTGGTGGGGGAATAGGGATCACCGGATCCTATCTAGGAATAGACTGCAAGATGGGATCATTGGGCTCAAGGAGTTCCATATATGTCGACAGGTCAGGAAATATCACATGATAAATCTAGTCCTGATTGATTGGTCTTGCCCTTAAGTGCGGGCCAACATGCAGCTGATGATACACCTCATCTATATTGATGGGCTCATGACGATGATGCAAATAAGGAGGACCAAGATAGGCCCTCTTCGTCTCATCCTCATCATCACTATCATATATAAATCCCTCACCTCTACCCATAGAAATTGGGCGATCAGGCTTATGGGGTCCCATATATGCTCGCTCCTCATAATCATCATCATGGATGAGGACTTCTTCACTCTCATCTTGTGGTGCCATTGGCACGTGAGGATTGAGTAGTTTGAGCAAATGGATGGTGCCCTCACCAGGTGGTCTAACTTCTTGAGGGGGGACCGGCTTTTCAGGAAGTAGGATCTACTGCCAGATAGGGTCATCTATGGGGAACATGTGCATGAAGTCCTCCTGCTCGTCATCAATGGGGACGACCTGTGAATGATCATTGTCTAACTCAAAGGGATCATATGGCGCTACCTCGTAATCAAACTCATCTCCTGAGGTCCATTCATAAGAGGAGCCATCATCATAAATGTGAGGACATGCTTACGAGCTCTCACCTCTCTCAAAATATGAGAGAATGTCGCTAAGGATCAAAAGGCTCTCATCCGATATTGGGAAATAATCCCCTAATGAGTATATGGTATGCGGGTTGGCGTATGGGTCTTGAGCCAACTCATCTCTCTAACCTATGCATAGGCGATCCATGCCATCTAAGAGGACATCTAGGGGCAAGGGGTTGTTATGCCCTAATCCTGACTTGTCGTACGACATCTGATATTGCAGCTAAAATGGGGCATGCATGCCTTGCTCATATCGGCCTAACCTGTAACCATGCCAATTGCATAGGTCAAAATATTTCAACGTAAATTCCAAGTTAGACAAATAATCGATCCATTCCTCGAAAGGCTCCTCATCCTCCTCTTCCTATTGATAGGGCTCTATGCCATAATCAAGGCCCCCATATACAAAATTTCTCTGATTAGGAGGAAGGCCTAAAGGGATAATGGTGCCCCTCAAAAGGAGAGGTTTGCCCATGTCCTGTACTAACTCAACTGTAGGTGTAGCCACGAAATTCTACTATGTACTCCCCTAGACCTGTGTTAGCCATCTCAACTATGATCGATAACCGTAGTGAAGGGGGAAATGGGAGCGCCTCTTGGGCCCACTCCATGATGGACTCGTCGCTTGACCATTCCTCAATCATTCTAGGTATCTCTTCAGAGGAGGCGATGGAAACTATTGGGGGGTCTCTTCAATGAGTCTCTTCCTTGTGTCCTTCGACAACAGGGCCGTGGGTGACGGTGGTGCCTACGAAGGAGCTTACAATGAAGATGGTATTGACTGTGATGAAGATAGATCTATGGGAGGGGGTGATGCTAGAATCTAACCAAAATGGGACTTATTCAACTGAAATTCTAGATGAGGTGATGGAAGGGTCGATTCAAGAAATTGTTGCACCATGTTGCAATATTTGAAGGGTTCCAAGTCTGCCGAGACAACGTGAACTTGTCCTTCATACGTGTATTTTAGGCACTGGTGCGCAATTGAAGGAAGACACTTCATGTTCCTGATCTAGGGTCTGCCTAGCAGGATGTTATACGCCATATCACCCTCTAGTATGTGACACAACGTCAGAATTATCTTTTGCCCGACTTGAATGGGCAGGACAATTATGCCAATTGTCGAGCATATAACATCGTTGAATGCTCAATGGGTGTATGTGGATGCGCCAATGTGTGATGTTGGCAGTTTAAGATGCTCTAGTGCCATCGTGGTAATGATATTACTAGATGAACAAGTGTCTATCATAACTCTCTTGAATGGGGTCCCATTCACACATACGATGATGTGCAAAGGTGGGTCCACTATGTCAACGAATATGGGACTTAGTTCATCTTCCTTGAACATAATGACTAGCTCAATGCATTGGCATACATGCCCTATGAAATTGTTGAACGAATTTGTTTCTTGGGGTTGCAACTCAATGGATTTTAGAATATCCATCAGGGCCTCCCTGTGAGGCTGCGATTGCTGAATTAGTTCATATATGGAGAGCCTAGCTGATGTGGTGCTCAAACTCTGAGCGAGTTTGGTCCGGATCATGGCCACAGGCCTAGGCGAGGGAGTCTATACTGATGATGGTGCAACTTGTGAAGTTTATGGAACATCACTTGGAGCCGTAGGAGCTGCGGTTGGACTTGGGTATTTCTTGTTTTGTGTCACGATGCTCACCATGCCCACAAATCCCTGCTTGGGATAGGCCTGATGGACCTTGTTTACTTGTGGTGTGGGTTTGGCCTGTTCCCCATGGGCAGGCAAGGGGTCTTTGTAGACCTCCATTCGTTGGTTGTTTGGTGCCACGAGGTTGTATACCGTGAGAGCTTTGCTATCGATTAGGTCCTACACCAAGTTCTTGAACTTGTAACATCCGAAGATGTCATGACCCTTTTGCCAGTGGTACTTGCAATACAAGCCTTCCCGATATCCGATATCAAACATTTAATGTTTATCTTCTTTACAAATTTTATGAAACAATATACCAGAATGGGAAACACACAATCAAATAGATGTTTATCTTTGTTAATTTATTAGATGTGTATCCTAAAACTAGTTTCAGTGTGTTTCAAATTTGTTGTAAAGAGACCTTGTATCATGTATTTGATAATTGTTGGATTGTATTCTTGAGTTTAATGGATTTCACCTGTATACTCACAGCTCGACAACCTGGTTATGAACTCTAGGTCGCATTATCCTGCCTATAATGTGTGGTAATGAATCCCACAAATGGCCAGGGAGCACAGGTCCTACCAGTTCCTCACCTAGTTCACTCGTAGTCTACGATACACCTCCCTGAAGGGTGATGCGTGCTATAACCCACGGGCTATGACGGATCTTGGAATCGGCCTTGGCAAGATGGATCGAGTTCATGGGATTTGAGCCAAGTGGATGGAGATGAAACCCATCGTCACTTGCACTCTACCAATAGTTGGGGATGAAGTCCAACTCGTTAGCGTTTAAGTGGATCATGGTGTGTGTGATTCCTTTTAATCCAAAAGAAAGCAAGCAATAGAGCATTCAATGAATTTTCACTAAATGCAAGCTTTAAAATAACATTTTACTTTCAAAATATTATAAGATGAAATATGGAAGTCACTACACTAAGCTAGGAAAGCAACCCTAAATGAAAGCTCGCCGATGGGCAAGTAGCATGCAAGCAAGCCAAGGAAGATGCAATCCTAGTTATGATTTTCTACTTTATGTATGTTTTTTGAATTTTTGCATTTAAAAAAAAGGAAATGCGATAGTTTTAATTTTCCTACTTAAGCACACAAAACGAAAATCAACAGAAAACATGGTTCTGTAAATGAAAACAGAAAGGAAATAGTTCAGACCCTACCTCTTCTTTGCCATTGTATGCTGGTTTTGAAATTCATCTCAAAATACCTATTATTTTCTATTCATTCTAGGGTGGGACAAATTTTAGGTATGCATTCATACTAGGAAGGGGTGGATTTGTATCCATCCCAGGGCGACACGAATAACAATCCTGAGTTTGCCTGGGTCTGGAGCGACTAAAACATGCAATAAAAAAAGGTGAAAAACCAAGTTAGATAATCACCTAAAGCAAAAATGGACTAGGTCCCACCATGATCGACATTGTAGTAACAAAAAATGGTGCACCTTAACCGAAGAAACATAATGTAAATGCGTTATAAGTCCTACGAAAGCGTAAATCAAAGCATGCAAGCAAGAGGCAATGTATAACAAGTAATAAAGCAAATGGGGTGTTCTCCTTATTAGATAACTTCAAATAAAATTACAATGCCTCCCTTTGAGGACTTGAATCATCTTGATACAATCTGTTACAACAAATGCTGCCAAGAGATATCAACCTCTCAAAGAACGTGGTGCACATCCACCGTTCTTTCGCATGACCACACTTGAAATAGGCAGGATCAATTTTTCCGCCACTTGCGTCAATGTGATCCTCATCCTTCAATGTTTTATATCATGATTTAACACCTGAATCTGCACACAAGAAAGCAAAAGAGAGTCAAAAGCATATGCGTGTGATATTAAAACATGCAATCCCCATAGCCTAAAAAGGTGCATGTGAGGTATAGATAGCAAATGGATTCAAAATGAGATGAAACTCAATAGTGATGTAAAGGAGATGTTTTTGGGATGATATCACCTAGTTTTGTGAAATAATTACTCCCGATCACTGTGTTAGGTCCCGTCGCACGTGGTGAACCTACAAAAGGCAAATAAGCAATTCTCCTACCTAAACATGTCAAAAACCTGTAAAATTTGGTGAGTAAGTATAAAATGATATTTGGAGACCACCCATATGATTAGATTCTAGAGATTCTACCTAAATCCACTTGCATGCAAAAGTAGGACCCACATGCATACAAAATCATAAAATAGTTATATCTCAGTCAATACATGTCATAAAGCAATGAAATTTGAACTGAAGCATCTCATAGACATGTATAAAATAATAAATTTAAAATAATCATAAAATAATGCATTAATTTCTATTTGTTCGGGGGTGGGACGAATTCAACTATCATAGATTGGGGGGCGCCCGGGGGTGGGACGCCCACCAAAATCTCCTAAATTTTCACACCAATATAATGAGGATTGATGCAAAACTATAGGGGAAGTGTTTTAGGTAAATTTGGTGTGGGTATTCGAACTATGGATTCATTTTTGGGGTCAAATTGCACCTTCTTATACCACCCGGTAATATCTTTTGCTAAGGAGAAATTATGGATGAAAAAGGAGCAATAAAGGTGAGGTAATAACTCGGTAGCACTTCGTCGCAAATCCTAGAAAAAACCTTGTCTTTCTTGGATGAGAATTTCATCCATTTTATAGACCTAGGATATCAAATGTGCAAAATGCATGCAAGGCCTAAGGGGCCACTTGTCCACCAGGGCGACATGCATAGGAGGGGGAAGAGAATCTCCCCAAAATGGCCTCATTGATGAGGATTGTCATAGGCATGCCCTGGGTTATGACATGCATGCCTCGAAGAGCAGGGCAAGTGGCATTTTATGGTGGCCACTTTTCTAGATTTGACTTTTTGCTAGTCAAACCTGCTATTCGCTCCACCCTGGGACAAATGTTGGTATTCGCTCTGGGGTGGGACGAATAGGAACTGCTATTCATCCCGTGGTGGGACGAATAGGAAGTGGGCATCAAAAAATCCTTAACTAACCTAGGAGCCTTCCAAAACTACTTTGGGAGTGGTAAGAACCATTGCTTGACCTCTAAGGGCTACCCTAAGGGCTTTGTGCATCAATTTTGTCAATGCCTTAGTAGCATAATCGAATTGGCATTGTTTTGGTGTCTACAATAAGACAACTAGAATACATGCAGAATACCCTAAGTAGCTATCAAGTAGATGCCAAAGCACTCCAAAAATAGGTAAAATTTCTTCCTAAATGCCTAATGGATTATCCTTCAAAATCTCTTCTAAAAGTGAAGGAAGAGCAAATCAAAATCCTCATGAAAATGATTTATGTCCAAGAAGCTCAATTTAACTAGGATAGAGAATCTCCAAAACAAATAGAGGAGTTAAAACATAAAATTTATATTGAGCAAAAAGGGATTAGGAGCATTTTCAAGGATATTAGCAATGTCTATTGGATGAGATTGCTAACATCATAACAATGCCTTCATAGATATTCAAATTTATTGATGTAACCATTGTTTAGAGTGTCTGGGTGAGCCAAGAGATTGACCATAACCTCATTAAAACCTTTGAAAATATGGTCAAATCTAGAACTAATAGGGCAAAGATAGCCACTATGTTAGACTTTGAGTTGATGTCCATTGGAATTCAAGATAAAGAAACAATAGTGCAAAAGGTGGTTAATATTATCCAAAATAAGCGGGTGGTGTAACAATGTAAAGCCTAGGTAGCTATCTCAATTTTTACCATTGGAAATATTAGGAGTCACATTGACTCATTTTTGTAGAAAGGGCTTCCCTCTCCTTGGAGCAAAAACAATAGGTTCTCCTTAGAGATGTAGACACCAAAATCCAGCCACTTGTAAGTCATCTATACCTTCCTGTCAGCCACGTGTCAGTCATCCATCCTTCCCGCCATTATTTGGCCCAATTTCACCTTTCTCGCCATTTTTCATCCCCAAATTTATTTAAATTAATATTTATATATATATTTTAATATTTTAATATATTTTAATATATATATAAATATAGTTTAAGTGATTTAATCTGAGTCGTCCATCCTTCATTTAATCTCATCCGTCCATCCATCTTAATCCGTTTCACAACCTAGATTTATTTTCTACCCTTGGATCCACTTTAATCTTAGCCACACGTTCAAAGTGTCGTTAAAACCCTAAAGTGTGCCCTAAGAGTAGATTATAAATTGAGTCACCTTGATGGCTCAAACCCTATCTCTTCGGCTAAACCTACTTATCTTCCCTATCTAAGTTTGGAGTTGGCTATTGCTGTTAATCCTGAGTCTTCTGAGTCTTCTACGACCCTAAGTCTGAACTAAACCCTTTCGCCGCATCCATCGCCATCCCTTTTCACCGCATCCATCGTCGCATCCGTCGCCAACTTCGTCGCCATCCCTTCTGTAGCACTCTTTCTGCAGAATCCCTCATCCTTGTCGCCAGCGCTGTCGGGCGTTTACCCGCAGCCGCAGACGCAGACCGACGTCTGCAACCCCGATCCAGAAGCACGCGGGTGCTCAGCGGATTCCTCGAGATCGCACCAGGGCACCTTCTACAACCGATCTGACAGTCACATCACTTCCAGGTGTCGCCTGGTCTCATCGCGTTAACAAGAAAAGGTATAGATTCGTCTAAAGCAAGTAATCTTTCTTTATGTATTAATCTACTGTTAAATTTTGCATTCCATTTTATTTCATTTCATAAATCTAGGGTTTTAGACTGTTTCTGAGGGCTCACACAGTGGAGCTCTCTTATTAGTTTCTAACTCTTTGGTAATTTTAATGTGTGCAGGATTCTAATGGTAGATCTGATTTGTTGATAGCAGCTGCTTAAGCTAGAGTGGTCCGAGCCAAAGGATACAACGAAGCCCACTCATTATGTTGAGGTTAAGGATACATCTTCGGAGATGCCACCACATTGTGCCAGCTAGGGTTTCGGAGAACCCTAGCACAAATTGTAACTTTGTATCACGAAAAGGGTTACAGGCCCTGTTGTACTTAAAAGGAGTTTCTAAACTCCATTGATTAATAAAAATCATTCATTTTGTACAACTGTTCTGCATTCCTTTATTGTGATTTCTTTATTTTTGTTTGGCGTTGTATCTTTAATCTACATATAAATAATTGTACAGCTTTCAAACATGTGATCCAAGATCTTATTGAGATTGGAGCCATTAAATTGGATAGCCCCTTAGCCCAACAAAATCAAAATCTTGGTATATTTCAAACACCCCTTCCACATCGGGAGGAAGCTCCAACAACTTCAGGGGGAGTAACTCAGGTAACTCCTCCTAATCAAGTCAACCATGTACAACCATACCAAGGTTTTGTGGGTACTATTAACGTAGTAACCCGGGGTCAAAGGGCGAACCAACCAAATCAGGGTGAACCACAGCCACCTATACAAACCCCCAGTCCACCTCAGGTAACAGTGACCCAACGACGTGCTAGTACTTCTCAACAATCTCTAAATCATTCTACTCAACGCCAATGACCCATCATGTCATTGAGTAGCAGGTTAACTACCAGTTTAAAAATGGCTTCTACCAAGTTATCGATCTATGACCTCATTCAACAATCTCCCCCGCATAGAGAGGCATTAATGGAAATCTTAAAGTCAATCAAGCTTCAAACTCAAGATACTAATGCCTTCAACAACTTTGTGGGGAGTATTCAAACATGCATGGAGCCCTCCATCACTTTCTATGATTTTGAAATCAAACCTTTGTCAACAAAAAGTATAGATCCTCCACTGCATATCATGGCCAAGATCGATCACAAGCCATTCAAGAGAGTCTTAATTGAAACCGGTTCCTCAATCAATATCATTACAACATCGGCGTTGAGTCATCTAGAGCTATCGCCATCCCTTATCACCAAGTCGACTTTTACTCTTAAAGCATTCAATGATGCTTTATCTTCCACGGTTGGCACGGTTATCTTGCCCATTGAGGTAGGGGCCCAAACTTTGCATACCTTGTTTCACATCTTGGAAGGGTCCATGGCATACAATGTATTGCTTGGACGGCCTTGGCTTAGGGAGATGAGATGTGTCCCTTCTATATTGCATCAATGTCTGAAGTATGTATATGAGGGACAGGTTCATTGTGTACCTGCTGACACTGAACCCTTCAAACATTGCAACTATGTCTCAAATCCTTATGAGATTGTGTTGCCATCCACTCATCTTTTCTTGACCCCATCTACTTCTTCTATACCATCTTCTTCTAAAGCTCCCATTCCTTAGGGGCTACCCATCATATCGCAACCATATTCCTCTTTCGCCATTCAATCTCCCACACAACCTTTCACTCCACTTCACTCCACTCCCTCAGACGCACTTCTCTCAAGCTCGAACGCACAAATGAGCGAAATTCTCGTTGAAACTATTTAAATAGCTGATTTTGGTGCCCTGAAACACAGTTGGGCGTTTCATGGCAGATTCAGACGCAGTCCTGCGTCTGCAGAGTGCCTAAACACCGGCGGGCATCTATGCCAACCACAAACGCAGACCGGCGTTTGGTGTCAGTATTGAATAAAGGAACAAAACCTATAAAATTGAAGCTTACCTCCTCCAAATTTCATCAAATTGCATTCATCCATTCTTATCATAATAAAACATTTTGTGAAGGTTACAACAGTTTTGGACACAAATTTTGTCATTTCGCTCAAAAAGCGCATCATTCATCATTGTTTTACAAATTGGGTTAAAAATATTCAAAACCTTCACAAAATTAACCACATTCATCAAATTCTTTTGATCTATCGTCAATTTCATTCTTCTTTCATCATGCATATTTTTGCCAAATCAAATTAAAGTAAACCTCGTATCTAGTGGTATATTCTATCACCTTGGCGATTGCAACGATTTGAATCCATGCAATTCGGTAAGAGGATTAAACCACCATAAGGACACTTACCATGTATCATCATCAATTATTTTATTGTTTAAAAATTGGAAATCAATTTTGGGTATTCTACTTTTCAAGTGACATCATACCAAGATTATTTTGCTCAACAGTTGTCATTGATGGCCTAGTTCATGGGGCCTTAAACATGGACAATCTTTCATATCGTCATTATTTTAAGTCTTGCTAGAGATTGTGGCTACCTAGGTTGATTGGTTCTGACCCGAGGAATTATCCATACAGTCACTAGGAGCATCTCTGAGTTCTGGACTCTTTCATGCATCTTTTATCTCTACATATCAATGGTGCCAACAAGGCAATTTCATCAACAGTATGGATTCACACACAGGAGTTGGTGCATCCGTTATCAATTTCTAATTTTCCTATAGTGGAATTCATCTTACACGATCATGGAATTTATAGTTTGGCAAAAATCCCTTTATAACCGTTGGGGCAGAAAATGGTCCATCTTTCACATCACTCATATCGTCTTCAATCATATTCTCTTCTGGTTTGTACACCAACCCCTTTTTTTACTGTTGGGGCAAAAACGGTTCATTTTCTTTCGAATTTCTTCCAATTGGCTTGTGAGAACCATTCTCGCTCGCCAATTGAGGGGGTAAGCTGAAAATTTTTAAATATTCTTTTATTCTTTGGTCTTCAAATTTGTGCTTTAGTATTGAGAGAGAGTTGTGTTTGATCCAGCTTTTCAGGTGTCTTAAGTTTTTGTGCTGCATTGTGTCTTCACACAAAGCAGCTCAAAAAGGGGCATCTCGTAGACACCAAAATCTAGCCACTTGTAAGTCATCTATACCTTCCTGTCAGCCATGTGTCGGTCATCCATCCTTCCCGCCATTATTTGGCCCAAATCCACACTTTCCCACCATTATTTGGCCCAATTTCACCTTTCCCGCCATTTTTCATCCCCAAATTTATTTAAATTAATATTTATATATATATTTTAATATTTTAATATATTTTAATATATATATAAATATAGTTTAAGTGATTTAATCTGAGCCGTCCATCCTTCATTTAATCTCATCCGTCCATCCATCTTAATCCATTTCACAACCTAGATTTATTCTCTACCCTTGGATCCACTTTAATATTAGCCACACGTTCAAAGTGTCGTTAAAACCCTAAAGTGTGCCTTAAGAGTAGATTATAAATTGAGTCACCTTGATGGCTCAAACCCTATCTCTTCGGCTAAACCTACTTATCTTCCCTATCTAAGTTTGGAGTTGGCTATTGCTGTTAATCCTGAGTCTTCTGAGTCTTCTACGGCCCTAAGTCTGAACTAAACCCTTTCACCGCATCCATCACCGTCCCTTTTTGTCGCATCCATCGCCGCATCCGTCGCCAACTTTGCCGCCATCCCTTCTGCAGCACTCTTTCTGTAGAATCCCTCATCCTTGTCACCAACGCCGTCGGGCGTTTACCCACAGCCACAGACGCAGATCGACGTCTGCAACCCCAATCTAGAAGCACGCGGGTGCTCAGCGGATTCCTCGAGATTGCACCAGGGTGCCTTCTGCAGCCGATCTGATAGTCACATCACTTCCAGGTGTCGCCTGGTCTCGTCGCGTTAATAGGAAAAGGTATAGATTCGTCTAAAGCAAGTAATCTTTCTTTATGTATTAATCTGCTATTAAATTTTGCATTCCATTTTATTTCATTTCATAAATCTAGGGTTTTAGACTGTTTCTGAGGGCTCACATAGTGGAGCCCTCTTATTAGTTTCTAACTCTTTGGTAATTTTAATGTGTGCAGGATTCTAATGGTAGATCTGATTTGTTGATAGCAGCTACTTAAGCTGGAGTGGTCCGAGCCAAAGGATACAACGAAGCCCACTCATTCTGTTGAGGTTAAGGATACATCTTCGGAGACGCCACCACATTGTGCCAGCTAGGGTTTCGGAGAACCCTAGCACAAATTGTAACTTTGTATCACGAAAAGGGTTACAGGCCTTGTTGTACTTAAAAGGAGTTTCTAAACTCCATTGATTAATAAAAATCATTCATTTTGTACAATTGTTCTGCATTCCTTTATTGTGATTTCTTTAGTTCTGTTTGGCGTTGTATCTTTAATCTACAAGAGAAATAATATTTGTAGTTGTTGAGGTAATACAAGGAGGATTTTTTCTCTTTTGAAGCATGGTCAAATCCTCCTATGGTGAATGATTTGGCTTGGGTAATCAGACCATTAGCAAAGCTAAGAATCTAGGTGCATGAGATCGTTAATAAAACAAAGTACTCCCATAATTACCAATTAGAGCTCCAAGTAATCTATAGTCACTTCAAGCAAATTTGGCACATTTTAGAAGAAGAATAGGGAGAATTTAAACAAGCACTAGATAAACTACCTGATTAGTAATATTTTTGCATTATGTTCTACATTCTTTTCATATTTTTAAATTTTGACTCCATGCCCAATGATAAAGGTAGGCGTTCTAGATTCTCCTTCAATAAGCAAGAAGGACCCAATGAGTTGCCAAAGTTGTATTGAGAATTCACTAAAATTAGAAGATTTAGCTTTAATAAGATTTTGAAAAAAGACCAAAGCCAAGGCAAAACATGCAAAAGGCAAAAAAAAAGTGTCGAAAAAATATGGGCAAAATATTTTGATCAAAAACTAGGACCACTTTACAAAATTTTTGACCAAATGTGAAAAGTAAAGGTTTTGATAACTGCAAAGCGTAAAAAGTTTTGAAAGTTAGAAGGTGACACAAATTTTTGAGGGGTGCAAGAAGAACAAAACTTCTAAAGATCAAAAGTTGAAAAGTTTCAAAGTAGAAGAGAAGAAGAAAAATTTTATGAGTCGACACGTAAGTTGCGACAAACTCCCAAACATGGATGAGGTGAAAATTTTTGAAATATGGACCATCAAAAAGAGACTAAAAAAATATTTCTATGGATATTCCAACAAAAGCTTAGCCAAGATGTAAAATTTCAAAAAAAATCCGACACGGGAAGACAAACAAAAGTTTTGACAATCGTCTAACTTGAAAATCAACAACTCACATCACTTCAAAGATAAAGGGAAGTTATGAAGAAGACATAAGGCCCCTAGAAGCAGGACATACAAAATGTAGAAATAGATAGCAAGGAAAGGTGGTTTGATATGGAAAATCAATAGGAAGGAGGAATATTAGATTGTGTAGTCAATAATCCCCAAGATGTTATTGCTGATGTGCAAACTGCAAAAAAGGTATTTGAGTTGGACCAATGGATAATTACTAAAATTATCTAAGATCACCTACTAACATCACTTGGGCTCTATAATCTAGGGAGAGTGGTTTACCTATTAAATGTAGAAATAAGGCATCCACAACAATAACACCCCTAATTCTGACAACATTGATTATAATGGGTGCCTATGTTCATATTTTAGGATCGCTAGGATAGCAATTGAGAATGTCAATAGTATTTGGGCATCCAAAAGTTGATAATTGATGATTCTAGATCCAAAGACCTCAAAGGGCTAAAATGATAATATGGACTAGGTCAATGGAATCATCAAAGGAGCATTGTCAAATTTCCTACATAATTTTTGGAGGGAATCTCATTTTTGTGTATAAAGTATGATTGTCTAAGCATTGTAAAGTATTGGTTGGTTTCTTATTCGAGTCTATCTTCCAGGCCTTGTGTGTAACTTTCCTTTCATTTTCTTATGTATAATAGTTTGGATCGGAGCCTTGGGTCATTTTTTGGCATGCTTTTGAGCCCTTTATTCTCGCATAATTGGATTCTCTATTATACATATAAATAATAAGTTGTGATTATTAGTTTTTTTTGTCTCGTTTCTTGTTTATATGTGCATGTATGAGGTGCCATGAATACTTACTTTTTTTTCCCATTTCTTGTATATGTTTGTGCTTAATTGCTCATGCCGAGAAGAAAAAGTGATCCTTGTGCACTACATGCTAATTATTCATGTGTTTATTTATCCCACTATAATGTAGAAGAATCTAATGATATTGGTGCATCATCCTTGGTTATTTTAGGACTTAATTTTTCTCTTTTTTTTATGTTTTTTCTTACCCTTATCCTATATGCACCAAAAGCTTATTAGATTAGGTTAGAGTAGGCAAGCATTGATGATCACATCCTAAAAGAAGCTAGCCTTGTAAAAATCCCTAGAGGTAGTTTGATAAAGCTACTTCCTAAGCTCTTAGAGCTGCCCTATTATATCACTCTATGTGAGGCATAATTGTTAGGTGCATCAGCCCCCACAATGGGTGATCATGAAAATTAGAGAGGAAAATAGGTCCCTTTAAATATCATCTTCAATTTATAAATGATACTTTTCTTTTGGATCATCTCTTAGTCAGCAAGGCCATGGAGTTTAAATCAATATAATGATCCTATAAGAAGGTTGTTGGGAAATTGGTTAATAATACAAAATCAAGGATCTTTCTTATTAACATTGTGGAGATTTTAGGGTTTAAAGTTGGAAAATTGCCAAAAAAATATATGGGTATTCATTTTTCTAATAAAGGAAATGAGAAGGGGATTTGGGACTAAATTTTGGATAGAATGAAATGTTGTTTGTTAGGTTGGATTGGAAGGTTCTTAATCTTAGATGGAAGGCTACAAATCATAAATACTACATTGCAATCCATCCCTATACACAATGTCACTTCCAAGATTGCCAATAGGTATAACATTTGAATTTGATAAAATTTTAAAGAGGTTTTAATTGAAAATGATGTGCAAAAAAAATTAGGTATCCTCTTTGCAAGTGGGATAAGGTTTACAAAGAAAATAATATTAGAGGGTCAAGCTTGTAAAATTATAAACTTATAATTTTGCTATTAGGAAAAAATCTTAGCTAGATATTATTCAAAGATCAAGAAAAGAGTTTCACAAAAATGTTACTTTAAAACTATATAGTTCTATTGATGTAATACATTTTTTTAGGAAACAAACACTAACTTAGAGGCTCGTCAACATGGAACGTTATATTACATAGTTTACATTTGATAAAGAAACATATTTGATGGTTAGTTAATGTGAGGGATTCTCCAAATTTTTGGTTTGATTCTTAGTCAAAGTCTTATTCTCTCATTTATAATCCAAAATGATGTTGGATATAGATTAAAACAATATTGAATGCTTTTCATTAATATTTCTCATACATCATATAAAAGTTAACATATACATATGTATTGTTTCTTACATAATGATCTTGTATGAGAAGAATCTCATATAAATAGTTAAAGCGATAAAATAATAATTTCTAACTAAATAAACTCCTTACATTAATGTGACATTGTGACATTTAATATGACATGATATAAAAAAGGGAGAGAATATACAGTAATGAACTTTGTGAAAATATATCCTAACATCTCCCCCTTATTTTATCGGATTGAACGCTTGTCCCTTTCCTGGTGCTTTTATATCAGCGTAAAAGGTTTAAAATTATTTTGGCATGGTGGTTATAGGGGTGGACTACACGAAGAACTGTGTGGCGACTTTCGGGGTGGACAACGCAGAATACTGTGGTAGCCATAAAAACCAGACATCCTGCCTAGATTTGTGGTGGCTATTGACATGAAAATTCAGAAAAAAACATCTCCCTCGTATTACATTATTTGAGTGAGCAAATTATGGAATAACTTCCCCATCTAAATTGGAGATAAGCTAGCACTATCATTGAAAAATAATTGTGCTCTCTAGAGATAAGTTGGCTCTGTCATTGGAATATTTGTGTTTTTATGTAATCTCTATGAATGACTTATGGATTGAAAATATACTAGGTTTTCTTTTATAGTGTATGTGAAACATCTCTTTTATTTGATGTCATTCTATGATAATGATCCATTCATAATTCAATTTAAATTTTGTGTAGTTTCCTTTAGGATTGTTCCAATATCTCTCATATGTATATATGAATTTATGATAATAGTTGCAACTGTTTTTGGGGTAAGACATATATTATTGTTGTGAGATCAATTTGTAGTATGTTGTGTTGTTTTTTGTTTGTTCATCGATTTGTACAAATATATTTTTTATTTGCGATACAACTATTTTTTGCACCAGTGTTATCTTCTTGAACAACTTCCAAGTCCTTAGTATCATAACTAATGTCCTCTATTTGAATATTGCTTGTATTATGAGCAAATTATTTCTTTGTGATATGATCACAAGTATCACATAAGATATTATTCATCAAGTTATGTGTATTATAACTAGTTTATTTGTGTTTGATAAGATCACTTGTATCACACATGACATTTTGCATCAATGGCTTGTTCTTTATTTGTGCAATTATTTCCTCTTGATTTGTATTATTTTCTTTATATATATCAAGTGTGAGAAGTGATACATATATGATCTTTGCTAAATAAGCAAGCAGTGTACTAACTTGGTCCCCATAGTCAACTACTTATCAATATGAAGACTTATATAAGTCTTAAGTGTAGTGAAAACATCATAATTACCCTCTTGAAGATTCATTGTAAACATTCTGGATCATAAGATCTTTTGGCAATAATTTGTATCCAAGTTTTAAGCATTGTATATCCATCATATTCTAGTGTATCAGGTATTAAATCATCACTCTATTTCTCTATCATTTTATCTAAAGTATTTTGGTTCATCATTCTATTTCTTCCCTTTTTGGCCATTAGAACTCTATGATTTTTAGGTTATATCTATAATTCTCAAAGTATGGGTGGAGGTGTAATGATACTAAGGAAAATAGTAAAATTTTATAGAATGCAATACCTTCTAATTTTCCTTGCCTTGAGATAAAACATATTTTATATCCATTAACAACTTGAAAATCAACAAAAAATCCTTTATCCATCATTTGGAAAATAGAAAGTAAGTTTTTTGTAAGTCCTAAAACACATAGCATATTTACAATGGTACTTTCTACTAGAGGTAGTTTGAGGGAAATAATTCCTATTCATTTTATTTGATAGCTTGTGTTATATACCATTGTCACTGGCCACCCATGTTTTTTTTGAAAAGTATCAAACTGGTGTATGTTTCTTGTTATATGCCTACTAGCTTCAGAGTCTATATACTAGTTATTATCCTTAATTTTTCTTTTTGTGTCTCATTAATACCTTATATGTCATTTAAGATTCATCATTATGATTTGACTTAGATATTTCTTGTGCCACATGCCCTTGTTGTAATGGAGAATTTGTTCTATACCCTTGATTTGACTTGGAGAGATTATTTGAATTTCCATATTGATATTGTTCTTGTGGCCTTGTTTGATAAGAATTTCATGATTGATTCCATCTATTCAAAGCATTATATTTGTAGAATCTAGTATTGCGATTTCCTTCTCTTTCATGTATGTGACAATATTTCCTTCTCCATTATTATTGAATTTGTGAAGAAGATGAGGATGGATTCATAGCAATTATAGTATTTCTTTGATATCTCTTTCTAGAAATGAGAGCATTGTTTGAAGAATCATCTCGTAATTGAAGTTCAAGTTCATGTTGTTGTAGAATATTAATTAGTTCTTCAAAGCATACTCTACAGTTAGAAACTTGCAAAGAAGTTACCAAAACACTATATAAATTAGGTAGTGCACAAAGTATAATTGAAACTAATAGCTTATCATTAATTATTTCTCCCAAAATGTTCAACTTTACCTTTAATTCTCCAATATTTTAAAGAAAATGTTCCAAAATTTCATTGTCGAGCATTTGTAATGTGTATAATTGAAACTGCAAATGATGAATAGTTGCTTGATTTCTACCTACAACAATAGTGCATAGAATATCCTAAGCCTCTTTTGATGTTTAACTTCACTAATATGACTCTGAATTTTATTTGTTATGCCTAACATAATGAATAATTTGGCCCTATTATCTTTCTCATCAAAATATATTTGTGCAACTAGTTCTTCGGGATGTATTTCATCCCCTGATACACTATCCCATAGTTTATCTACTACTAGTATAGTTATAATTTTATTCTTCTATAGAATAAATTTTGGACCTTTTAATTATTGTGACTCATAAAGGAAAAGTTTATGAGTTTTCATTTTTAACTTTTTTCTTATAACTCCTTGTAGAAATATTAATGTCTCTTTATTTTAAATTTTTAATGAATGTATGATATTCATAAAATTCTATTATATAAATATCTTTTAACAAGCTTATAACTCTTGGTTTAATCTTAAAAAATGAAAATAAAATTTCAATGGTATTCCTTTATAACTCCTAGTTTATTTTTTTAAGAATGCAATATAGTCTTTAAAAAATCTAAGACTATTTTTTTTTTTTAAATTGAACCTACACCCTTATATGTAAAATTCTAACACTGCACTATCCAATAATTCCCTTTTGCAATTTGCAACTTAAAAGTATTAAATGTACCTTTTATTTTGAAAACGCCACATATTACTTGGTTTAACAAAAGATACTTTATATGTTCATGAAATATTGTGGTGCACGTCCTTTGAAAAAATAGTCTCTCACACAACTTTGAATGTGTAACATTTATCTTTAAAGCAAATATTTATTAGTTTACTTTCTCTTGAAAAAATATTTATGTCTTTGCATTTGGGTATGCAATTTCCATAGAAAATAAATGGTCTTCTATTTTAGGGGTATTCTAAAATGCCATCTCACAAATTATTTATGTCCAGGTTCAATGCTAAGATTCTTCATAGGTTCTCACCAATCTTTGACATCACACATTCAAAATTAGGATAGAATTAAAATCTTCTCACCAATCTTTGACATCATAGATTCAACGCCAAGATAGAGTTAAAAATGGTGAATGGCTAGAAAAAAATTGTTGTTTGCTCTCAAATGTAGAAAATGCACAACATACAAGTACACATTTAGGTGGTTTCAAACTGCATTACAAACTTTAGTATAACTACAAATATTGAATTAATTGCTTTCGAACATTTTCAAGTAGCATCTATGAGAATGACCATCTTGAACACACTTCAAATATGTTAATCTTGGGTGCTCTATCACATGATTTAATAAAATAAATTCAATCACTTGGTTGCTCTCTTACATACTTCATTAAAATAAACTTGGGCGCTTATACTTTGTCATAAAAAAATTCTTGCTTCGGTGTAGACAAACTCCCTAACTTTTACATACTTCTAGCATAGGCGTTGTTGATGCAAATTCTCATGGTTTGTATTTAAATACTCAAACTACCCAAATTTCAAAAATCAATTAATATCAAAGTACCTTTTCTCGATACTAACTCCAACACAAATTCTCAGGAGTAACGTCAATACAAACTCCCTTAGTGCTGGATTTGTTTTTGAGCCTCTAGATTTTCATGGGAGCATCTAGACAAATTTATAAAATTAAAACTAAATTTAATAGAAAATCTTATACATATTGCCCTAATGACATCCCTAAAAAACATAAACTCAAGCACCTCTATCTCTTCATGGCTTAAGAACATTTATATTATGATACCAGATGTTGGATATAAAGTAAAATAACATTGAATGTTTTTCATTAATCTTTCTCATACATCATACAAAGATAAAAAAATACATATGTATTGTTTCTTACATAGTGATCTCGTAAGAGAAGAATCCTATATAAACCATTAAAATAACAAAATAATGAAAACTTCTAACTAAATAAACTCCTTACATTAATGTAACATTTCGACATTTAATATGACATGATGTGAAAAAATAGAGACAAATGATAATCATTGGCTCAAACATGTTTATCTTATAAAATTTCAAAGGTAAAAGATTTTATTAATTTGAGCAACAAATCGAGATCATGGGATTTTATTAAAAACCTACTTGAAAGAGAGGATATTAAAAAAATAGTGAATGAGATTCAAATGCTCTAGCATTTTCTTCCTTTGGACTTTAAACAACCCCTACTTTGTTTAGATAATTTTTCTCTCCTTATGAAGCAGTGGTCCCAATTGTGTCCATATCCAACTATGGAGGAAACCTCTTGAGTTGATCAAGCATGTACCACTCAACTTATGAAGGAAAATGGTCTTGTTTGACAACCTTATATAAGTTATGTGTCCTTTGGTAAGTAATTTTGTTAGCCACATAGATCGATCGGTTTACTGTTATAAGTTCCAATTGCATCAAGTCTAGATCTAGTGGATGTTGTACTGCCATAAGCTCTAATAGAGGAGGATGATATATCTTAAGGAATTCTCCATGGAATATTGAATACATTCCCAAGTAAGGTTACAAGTTGAGAACAAATTCATTCTTATCTACTTGGCACTAGATGGTGTATATACCATAGTGTAGTAGTTTAATTATCTGATGTTGGTAAAAAAAGCATTTCTTCTTCAAATGGAACCAAAATATTTAGCATGAAATGTGTGTGGAATCTTTTGTCAATCTTAGTGTTTTTTATAATTTTGTTACTAGTACTAAAGGATTTATTGAACTTAAGTATGTATGTTCTATACTTGTTTTAAAATATCTCAACCTTGTCTATTTCCTTGACCTATGCTATCCTTGTGGTGCCAGTCGAATTGTTGAAGGTGGAGTTCAATGGGGTGCTAGGCTAAAATCCAAAAAAAAACTAGAAAGGAATATGCTTGTTTGAAGTGTTCTAGTCCTCCTTAGAGGAATATTGTATGTATGATAGATTTGCATCCCACGTGTAAGGGTGATGATGGTTGTACATTTGAAGATAATACACTAGCATTTGGTTTATCACCTTTATTTTTTCATATGTCTATGGATATAAGGTTGTAGCATGGTGGACATTGGTGTTCATTTAGTTTTAGAGATGACACTAGAAATTTTTTATGAACTCCAAGTCCCTATTTAATACAATTGAAGTAGATAGGCTAAATAGACCTATTGAAAGAATAGATGAGTAGTTTCAACAATGTTGATGTTTTTTCTTCATGTTGTTGTGATCGTCTTATCAAACCTACCTACAATGACAAACATGAGATCATGTTAGCACTTTGCGACTAACAACCCAAAGAGAAAATACATGTTGATGGGTTTCCAAGACCTAGAAGAAACTTGCAATGGTGTGTAGAGTCCTTGCTTTGTGGTCACTAGTTTGATAATGTTATAGGTACACTAGAATGGATATAGAGATCCACCTCTTACCATATGCTAGGCTAGTGGAAATACTATTGTAGAATTGCAAGTGTCTTGCTAAAAAAGTATCCATCTACTTTGGAGTAGTGTGTATCCTATATTAGTAGTTACCATCGTGTACTAGATGGCACGTAGAGATTCCTAATACAATATAACAATCCATCATGAAGGTGGTGATTAAGAGTTTACTTGAATTGTATCAACTACTAATAAATGATTTCAAAGCCATATTCTAAAGGGTATAACACCTACAAGTCATTGGCATAATTTCCTTTAGAGTCCAAAAAAGGATAACAATATTTGGATCAATTGTCAACTTAGATAATTTGTTCCTAATTCTCCTTTTCTTATGATGTGTGGACATGAGGAGGATTTGTTACAAGTAAGTCATCTATTTTTATATGCCTAGCACTTAATAACCTTATCCAAGAATGTAGGAATTGCAAAGGCCTCTGATAAAAATATAAAATCATTTTCTTACCCTTATTATGGTGATGTCATTATCATACAACTTGAACAATTGTGTACAACTCCTTCTCAAATATTGAGTAGTATCTCAAAATGGTATGCTATCAAGTGCCCATTATAGATCAAAATAATGCCAAGCGCATAATTAAAAGAATTAATATTTGGATCGAATGACTAAGTGATGTCTACAATAGTAAGCATTGATACTAGATACAAGTATTATTTTTAGTTCATTAAACATCTATTGTTATTATGAATCCCAATGGAACTTCGTATTACCATGCATGACCTAGTTTAGAGGTCATGGAACATATGAAAAAACTAAAATGAACCTGCAATAGAAGTTGAAAATGCTAAGAAAACTATTAACTTCTATTAGTTTCTTGGATTTTCACCACTCTTGGATGAGATGAATCTTCTTTGAATCTACACATATGCTCTATTAACCAATGATGTAATACATGTACAATATCTATGTAGCAACAAAGGTATACTTACCTAGGTTGACTTGAAGCTTGTGCTAGAATGGTGTCCAAAACTTGACACACATGTTGCAAATGTTCCTTACAATGTTTTATTAAAAATGCGAATGTCATCCAAGCATACTAGAAAAAAGGATCATGTGAATGATCATAGAACATTGTCCCTCAGGCACATGAGTGTGTTTGGGGCATTGGTCAAGTCGAAAGCCATAACCAACCCCTCATATAGTTATTTTTTGATTTTGAATGCTATCTTCCAAATGTCTATGAGGTTGATTGCTACTTGATGATAATATGATTTGAGATCGATCTTAGTGAAGTATCAATCCAATTGAGTTGGTTCAACAAATCGTCTATGCATGGAAATGGGTGTTTTTTCTTCACTATAATTTTGTTTAATGCCTTATAGTCAACAAATAGGTTCCATGTCCTATCCTTGTTTTACACTAGCACAATGGGACTATCACATGGTAATGAACTTGGCTAGATATTTTCTTAATCAATAAACTCTTCTATCTGACCTTGGATCTCAACTTTATTCTAAAATACTTGATGCTAGAAAGGACTATTGAAAAGCATTGATCTAGAGATCAAGTCAATTTGACATTTTACTAAATATTGCAATGGAACTCCCTTGAGATCCTAAAAACATTAAAATATGGATAGAATAAAGTGTCTACTTAGACTGTGCATAATAATATACAACTTGCATGATAAGGATGAACTTCTTGGTGGCCCATGGTTCTTAGGTTGAACCATCAACAAAGAAATTTTGATCATAAGAAATGATTTTCTTGCATTGCTTTGTTGAAAGGTCAACATTACTTTATTTTGTAGTAGGCATTTTGGTATTTAGTATGTAACCTATCTAGCTCACATGGATAATTATAGTAGATGAGCCTAGTAATTCATCTATAAATTAAAGATGTAGGGTCTTCCCAACAAAATATCATAGATATCCAATGGCACTACATCATAGTTGGTTATACCATGCATTGTCTTGATGTCATACTCAAGTATGTATTGGCATCAAATCTTAATACATTTATCTAGATGAAGCTAACCCAAATAGTAAGGCTATGGGTGTATCATTTTTGGAAGTCTATGCACTTGACTATCTCTTACACTATGATGTTCTCCTAGATTCCTATGCTAACAATTATGAAAAGTGGCTTACCCTTTATCCAATATTAGGTGTGAAAAAACACTCTCTTTTATACACTCTTTATTTAATGGAGTATGATGTAGAGGTATTACATGCTTTTTGAGTCCTAATACTCAGGCATATAGCATCTACCTCTTATTCTCTATCTGAGGAGGAATGGTCATTTATGTTTGCTTGTACCACCAAGGTCTTCAGTTGCACTTAACACTCTACATCACTATGAGTGTGAGTCTTTATGGCAACATCATTTTCCTCCTAGATTTTTTTTATCCCTATCCTATGTCTTTAGAGGATTTAAGGGCTTAAATGACATTATAGGTCCTTTAGGCATTGACATTATAGGTGGACAAACTAATTCCTTTGAATTAGGTGTCAATGTTTTATATGAAGATGACAATAACCCCTTTTATTTGGCTCTTGATTTATCTTCTAGTTTTGATACAAATTGAAATGCTTACTTCAAGGAGTCTAGTGAAAGGAACTATATCTCTAAGCAAAGGTGATACTAGAATCCATTGAAATATTTTAAAACCCAGTGCTTCTCACCGTTATTAATGCATAAACAACTAAGAACTTTATTGAAATCATTATTGCTTGATAGAATAGTCTTTGTATTGACACAACTATTGGAAATGAATATAGTCATGCTCATAGTGTTTGAAGGGATAAAATCTCTCACATACCAACTTAGCAAAGGATGCCCATGTGATGACAGGGTTTTCATTTGCCTAGTGCTAGTGGTTTCTCTTTAATAGGCAACCAATTTTGACATGTTTAAGACTGTAAAAATAATCTTATTAATTCAAGGAACTAATTGACATCATAGTCGATCTCAACCTATGAAATCCAAGTATCTAACTCCATGTTATTATTCTAGCTTAAGGAGATTGGAATATTGATATTGGTGTATACCTTTAAAAGGTTGTAACTCTATAATGGTGTATGATTATGAAAGATTAATGAATGGGATTCATGAGAAGGAGATTAAAATTATAACTCAGAGGAAGGGAAATCAAAGAGAAATTATGAGGGGAAAGAATATTATTGAAGGAAATCAAAATTTGGGAGTTATAAGAAGAATTCAAAAGGATTAATTTTTTTTGAATTTTTTGAGAAAGAAGAAAAGTGAAATTGAAGATGAAGGAATTTTTTTTTTGGGGGATTTATAAGGTTGATACTAATAGCATGGCAATTAAAATAAAAAATAAACAACAAGGCAAACAAACAATCATACATCAAAAATCAACATGGATATACAAAAACATGAATTATCAAAAATAAATGAAGAAGAGAAACAAGTTAAAAATTAAAATTTTCAAGAGGTTGAAAATTTATTAAATGGTCAAGATTATGTCACCAAAATCAAATATTTTATTCAGACTAAATTCTTGAAGAAGCTAAAGATGAAGATTTTTAACATTTAAAATTACTTCAATACTGCTTTTGATGAAATTGATGGTTGCATTATCACATTATCTGTTGACATAGGAAAGGTAATATATATAGCATTTATTTCTTTGAAAGACAATAATAAACAACAACAAGAAATAATTAAATATTTGAAGAACAAGACTACGATGAAAGATGTCACTTGTGATGCAAATTTTAAGGCCTATGACAACAAATGCATGTTGTAATACCATAGAATTAAAACCTATGATGACAGATGCATGTTGTGATAGTAGTGATCTTCATCAAAATGAAAAAAAATAATTGTAATGCAAATTATGATACTTGTCTGGCTAACAAAGGTGTCATGGAACAATCCTTTTGTGTGTGGTAAACCAACTTTCCACCAAGGCTCATAAATGATAGCAGTGGAGGTAAAATTTATCTTCTTTAATATGGTTAATAATCTGGGTCATTTATTTAGACCCACCAACCATCCAAATATGCTCCACATCTATCCCTTGCCTCTTGGAAGGTGTGGCATCTTGGGTCTTTTTGGTAGTTTCCATAATCGAAAAACTCTCATCTTGGTGGCAACGATGAAGAGGCAAATGTTAACCCTGATTAGATGGTGTAAGTAACCTGAATCTTACTTTCAGATCTCTATCTTTCAATGTTTGCTTAGTTTGTGGTTGTTTATATTTAGGAGGGTGTGCTGGGAGTGCTTTGCCTTTGTTTGTTTGTTGTTCAGTTGTGCTGGTTCCCATCCTGTTGGTTTATGTTCCTTTTGGTGATCCCTTTTGGATTCCTATTTTAGCTCTGTAAAATGTTTTGGGTCCTTTCAAAACCCCTCCATCAATAACATACATTGCATGTGATAGAAAGTATTTCAACATGGTTTTTGAAGACAAAGAGTTGGTAAAAAGTATATGTGAGAATGAAAATTGTAATAATAATGGTGATAGAGATATTTGAATAGAGTCTTTGATAGGATACAATTACAAAAACAATTGGCAAGCAAATATTGTAAAGCAAACTAATGAAGATCTTAAAACAATCAAATAACAAATGTGGACATTGTGGTAGGTATGGACATAATATAGAAAGATGTTGGAATCTTCATTGTTGTGAAATTTGTGGAGGTAACAATCACTCTAAAAAATATTTTTGGTACAAAGGAAATAATAATATGAATCATGGATGGATAAGCATGCACAAATGGGATAAGATGAAAGAAATAATTACAAGGATAACACTAAATGGATTTTTTTAGGAAATTTTTTTTAATTTTAGATATGGTTAGAAAAAATTATGAACATCTATAACAGTCGATCAAAATAAAATCAGTACCAAAGCCAGAACCAAAAAATGAATACAAGCAAGAGTTGGATATTGAAGACAAAGGCCTTCACGACAAATAATTTAATGTAGGGGGGTGTTGGCGATATTACATTATTTTGTACCTTGATTACCATTGTAAATATTTATATTAGGAGTGAGTTTATTATTTAATATGTGTCAATGTGTGCAAGTGTGAGTTATGAGTGAAAGGTGTCATGTGTGCAAGTGTGAGTTATGAGTGAAAGGTGTCATGTGTGTAAGTGAAGAGTCATGTGTGATGTGTCAAGATTAGAAGTAGGAAGTTATGTAATCATGAGATACTTTGTCATTATAAAAGGCATATGAAAGGTTGTATCTCTCATGAGTTTGAGGAGAGCAAAAGTCAAAAGTATTGAAGAGTCTTATGTAAAGTTATATATTGATGAAAAAGCTCTATGCAATGTAATGGATTATTGAATGAGAAGAATTATCAATAAAGATTTTTATTTTGTGAAATATTGGTGTTATTATGGAATGATATTATTGGATTATGATTATACGATTACGAAACTATAGACCTATGATATTTTAGGATCACTTTGCTAACAACACCTTCCTTCTTATATCAAGATTATGAACGAGAAAACTTTCAATGGTGAAGCTTAGTAGAAAAATTTGTTTTGCATAAGAATGATTGTAAAAAATAATAATAAATAAAAGGAATCAAATACCAATATGGTTGTGATACCACTTGATTCATACCAAAAGGGGCAATTTGCATTGGTGCACATGACAACTCCTAGAACTAGCTTACTGCACCTAAAAGTTATTTTTTAGGTTTGTGTAACAAGGGCATGGAAAATGACCTTTGTTCCAATGCATTTATTGAAGTGATAAAATAAATTCTTATGTATAATGAACAAAATATGCCTATATGTGAGAAATGGAAAGAGGAATAAAATAAGAGAGATGGAAATAATTGAAAAATAATAAGGAAGACTTACATTCTATTCTTTATACTCTATGTACATAAACTACAAGGAAAATTCCAACTAATAAAGAAGGAATTCTAGAAATAATTGAATGATAGATGGGTGAGCTGGTCCTACATAAATATATGCCTGACACATGGTGCTATAAGATCCTCTTTGAAATCTAATGCCTAATGGTGACATGTATAGTTGGAACTACAATTTTGTTTTGATTCGTAAGTTGATGTCACTATGATTAGTGCCTAAGGAAGGTGGGAATTATAGAAGTTATGTTGCCACAAGTTTACATGGTTCTAACCTTTCTAGAAAAAAGTTCCAAATCCAAGGCTTATAGTATAGAATTGTATTAGCATCAATTCTCTTAGGACTCTGAGTAATACTTTCTTGTGATATGAAACTCATAATTTTGACTGAACCAAAATTCAAAATTTTGAGTTAAGGAAGATCATGAAAGAGTGTAACTCAGAAATAACAAAGGATAACAAATCACAATAGAAAATAACACATAAATAGCATAATAATTTTATTACTTAAAAATAGAGTATAATGCAAGCAATCTCTTCTAAGAATATATGCGAGGCTATAACATTATATCCAATACTCATGTCTTTACAATCAGGGGTGCATCTCTCTTTATGCAATATTTTTGGTGTGTTGGAAATTCACAGTATTGAATATGGAAATTCATCCACATGGAAATATTGTGGTTCACCTTTCATGATTTACTAAATGTATTTAATTGAAAAGTACATACAACTTGTCCTTTTGTGTTTTATCTTCTACTAAGGTGTCAACATGGTTGGAGATGTATTTTGGCTATGAAAATGTAAAATAAAAATTTACTATTTTCTAGTAAATATTTTGTTTTACATTTTTTAGGGCCTTTAGAACTTTTTTTCATAAAGTTGTCAACAACTTTATCACATACCTATTGATATTTTTGTTCTCTCTCTAATCCTTTCTACACTTCTTGAAAGGGTCAAAATTGAGTCCTAAGCATAAATTTATGCCCCTAATAGCTTGGTTAGTATAAAAATAGATTTTTGGGCACAAAGTCATGCCCCAAAAAGTTCACATACCTGGAATAGTTGTCCCCCCTTGAAAAGCAATGGTCCCCATCATGTCATATTTTGGAATCAGATGTGTAAAAATCATTTCTTATCTAATTTTTGTGAATGATTCCCCTTGGTAGCCAATTTTCCCTACCTTGACCACTCTATAAATCTTAATGGAAAGTCTTCTAGTGATCCTAATCCACATTTCATCAATACGATCCTCCTTCACTAGTGCTAAACTATCTAGATTGATTTCTTCAATGTCCAACTATTCTACTCCTATAGAAGTGTCTAATAGAGGTGGATGATAAGGCTTGAGAAGTTCACCATTGAAGATTGGATGAAAACCAAGATAATATGGAGGATTCAATTTGAAGGCACTCACTCCCACCTTCTTTGTTGGTGTATGGTCCATAGCAAAAAGGTATTAATTTCCTAATAAATTTTGTAAGTCTATTTTTCTATAGAAATAATCTTACCTTATCTCCAACCTTGATGTAGAACCAAATGCTTGTCATGACATTGCTTGAATATCTGATTTGTCTTTTACAAAAGGTAATGGACTTGTTGGATATGTTGAATTTGTTCCACAAACTTGATTGCCTTTTTTTGCTTTCTTTTTCCATGAGGTGTGCACTTCATGGGTTGCATAGGGAGAGAAACATCAATGGGTGCCAAGGGTTGGAACTAGAAACATATATAAAATAGATTATGTTTGATAGAGTTATTTAAAGCTCAATTATAGCCATATTGAATGTAGAGGAGGATCTCATCCTATGTGCATGGATGCTTGGTATTGTACATTCAAAGAAGATATATGATCAATCAATTCATGAATTTTGTTTGGACATCAGTCTAAGGATAGAAGGTTGTGGATATGGTCAACTTGGTGCCCATCATGCTCCATAGGGTGGACCAAAAAATGCTTAGAAATTTTCTATCCTATCAAATACAATGGATTTTGGAAATTAAAAGTTAATCCACACATGATTAAAATAAATCTTAGTAGTCTCTTAAGCTGAAATTAATTTCTCGTAAGGAATCATGTTAGCCATTTAAAAAAATTATAAACCACTACAAAGACACAATTATTACCATGCTTAGATGTGGGTGAACATGAGAGGAAATTAATGGAGATATATTCCCAAGGCCTGGATGAAACAAAAAATGGTGTGTACACTCCCTACTTCTTGTTGGTTTAGAAACATCCTAAGAGGTACATGACTTGATGTACTTCTCAACATAATTCCTCATTTTGGTCCAATAGAAGTGCTTTTGAAGAATTGCCAATATTTTTTCCACCCCAAAATGGCATGCTACTTTGTTGAAGTGCATTTCCTAAATTATATTTGTGCACTCACTAGCTGGTACACAAATATGTCTCATGTGATAAAGGAGGTTATCTTGTAAATAAAAATTAGAAATATGCTTACCCACATGAAGATCTTGATATGCATCTACAAAATGAGAATATAATTCATACAAGTTGGACCAATTGGACATATCATGGCAATAGGAAACAAGAAATGTGGTAAGTGCCATGATTCAAGGTTTGCTCAAATAATTTCCTATTAAATTGGTACTACCTTTCTTATGCTTAATAATTAAATGAAATTGTTGTAGATATGTGGTCCACTTTTGATGTCATTTTTTCCACGGTGAAATCTACATATGAATGAACTCTAGAGGTCCATGATCTATATGGACGATGATTTCCTTACCCATGATATAATGCTTTTGTTTTTTACATGCTTGGACAATGGTATAAATCTATTATTGTATATGGCATATTTTTGAACTGCTTCATTAAATGTTTAACTGAGATAGGCAATTGGATGCTCATGTTGTGTGAGGTAAAATTCCAATGCATATTTTGATGCATAAGTTATTACCTCAAATGGTCAATGCAAATCAAGTAGAAAAAGTGTAGGAGTTGAATACAATTGGTCCTTCAACCTTTGAAATATTCTCTATTATGTGTCTTCCCAGTGGAACCTGTAATTGGTACCTCCTTTAGTCACTTGGTGTAGTGCCCAAGCAATGCGTGAAGACCTATTACAAATCTTAAATAGAAATTGAAAATACCCAAAATATTTTGAAGCTCTATTAGAGTATTTGGGGTAGGCTAATCTCTAATTACCTAAATCTTCTCAACATCAACATGGACTCCCTCTTTATCAAAAATATAATTGAGGTATTGAATATTCATCATTCCAGATGAACACTTATCCAAATTGGTATATAATTTGTATACTCTAAAGTAGATGTTAAATATGTTACAATTGTTCCACCTATGTCTTAATATAGGTGAGAATGTCATCTAAGTAGACTACTAGAAATGAACTAGTGTAGGGATGCAGGATGTCATCCATCATCCTCATGAATGCAACAAGTATATTAGTCAAGCTAAAAGACATAACCAACCACTCAAATAAATCCTCCTTGAATTTAAATATAGAACCTCCATACGTCAATGGGCTTTATGGATGATTTATGATAACCATATTTGAGATAAATTTTGATAAGAACTTTGCACCACAAAGCTATTCCAACAAGTCATCTATTTGAGGGATTTGATAGTTACTTCTTCACAATGATTTTATTTAAAGCTTTATGGTCAAAACACATTTTCTACATTCCATATTTATTTGGAATCAATATAATTTGACTGCAACATGGTGAAGCACTTAGTATATTGTTCCCTTTCAAATAATTTTTAGATCTACCTCTTGATTTTATCATTTTAAGGACTAATCTATGATAAATAGATGCATTAGACAAAGAGAACCAAGAACTAAATCAATGGAATTTTTTATTCCATAATGAAGTGGAACCCCAATTGGTGACCTAAACAAGTTATTATATTCGACTATAATTTGATCCATCTTCTTTTGTTGTGTAGAGACTTTGATAGATGTATTAGTGGTCCTCCTTTTGCTTTGTGACTTGATCATCGATAGAATGAGTTTCCTTGTTCTAATTATCATCTTCTTATATTGTTTAACACTTATTAAGTAAATAGAGGTGGGAGGATATCTTAATATCTTGTAATATTGACCATCGATAGTGATGATGATACTTTAGGGCCTAGACTCAAACACCATGTCTATTCCACATAAATTGTTTATATAAAATCACATCACAAACATCCAAGGACACCATCACATAAAACTTCATCTTTGAAGGGCTTAATGGCATAAAAGAAGATACATTGTTGAGTGACACAAATATCTCTCCCTTATCATAACCATCAAATGTTATATAGTTGTGGATGTGATGTGATAGCCAGATTCAAATTCTTCACCATTTAAGTAGAAATTAACTTTTGACTCCCACTATGTTATGAACCTCTCTTCTAATTACCATAAATCATTCACCAATATGCAGAAATATACAACATGCATCCACAAATAAATTGCACAATAAATTCCACACAATAAAATAGAGATTGATAATACCCTTGAGGTAGGGCAACACCATACAATGCTCCTTATTGTAATGAAGCCACTCCACAAGATCTCCAAATCCATGAGCCAAGACTTCTACAAGAATACTTCATATATGATTTTTACAATGGGGGTACATCTCTGTTTATACAAAAGTGTAATGGCTCACCTTCCATGAGTTACAAAATCATCCATGTGGTGGTTCACCTTCCATGAGTTACAAAGTGCATATAATATGACAATATTCCTTGATAGTTACATATGACAATATTCCCTAATGGTTACATATATGATTCTATGATATTATTCTCCTACCTATTTCTAATTTGATATGTGGCCTTCCTTAATAGTTAATTTATGGCTCATACCATTATACAATACAATATTAAATTATTATGTACATATCTTGGGTACCTAAAATTATTTAATGGCTTACCCTTGATCCACATTTATGAATGAAATAGACATTCCTCCTATTATAACTCTTCTTGTGACTCCTTTTTTGGTGTTAATAGTCACATTTGATTTGCCTTCCATGACTTGATTCCCTTTATCCTTAGCTTATGGATGTGGAGGCAGTAGTGCAGTGGATGTAGAGGGTTGTGATGTAGCAAACAATGACTAAATTTCTCAATAATTATTTCTTAAATGTTGGTTGTTCTTATGATAATAACACTACTTGCAAGTCTTGGCCTTTGAGGGATTCTTTTATTATAAGTCTTTTTTACTTCCAATGTTGATTCTGGGTATGACCCCCTTTGTATTGATTCTTTGGAGAGTCACTCTTGCCTTTATTTAGTTGGTACTTAATGTTTTTTTTTCTCTTATTGCTTTCCTAATTTTATTTTAATGCTCCTGCTCTAATTTAACAAGTTTGTATGCTTCTCCCAATGACTGGACTTTGAAGAGATCTATGTCCTCTTAAATGTACCATTGTAGTCCAATGTGATACTTGAATATTCTATGCCTTTTGGTATCTTGAATACCTAGTTTTGCTTCCATGGAGCATAAGTATGATCTTGAACATATTGGGTTTCATCTTGACACAATTATTTTCATTGCATGTATTGGTCTTCATAAGCTCCAACGAGATAATATTCTTTCTTAATAGCCTCCATGAAATAATCCCATGTGAACATTACTTCATTGTCATTCTCCTCCTTTATTGTGTTATAATATGTTTCTCACCAATTTTGAATAGGTAATGAAACTTTCAAAAGTGCAAAAGTGATTTTATCACTATTGATGAATTTATATGTCAAGAAGTATGAAGATAATTTATCCAACCAATTTTCTAAGGCATCAACATTAATTTTTCCCTCAAAAATAAGAATATCAAAATTCACCTGCACCTTAAAAGGTGTAGGAGCACTAAATGGTGATAGGGTAGTAATATTTTGTGTGGAGGAGGTTGTAGAATTTGCAACAAGGAGCCACTGAATTATTTGAGAAATTTGATCCATCATCTCATTCCTCTGTTTCAGGGATTTGTTCAACATATTTTTGAAAGGATTGATAACTTTAATGTTGTCCATTTTAGTTCCCACATAATATTGTTTAGAATGATAGAAGAGGTAACTAGAGGGATCTCACATATAATACACAAACTTTTAATATCATAATCTTGTGTTTATGTATATATACTCAAAAGATAGATTGCTCTGATACCACCGATTCAAAACTCAAAATTTTGAGTAAACCAAGACTCATAAGTTTGATTCAAGAGAGATCATGAAAGAGTGTAATTAAAAAATAATAGAGTATAACAAACTAGAGTACAAAAGTACATGCTCACAATAACATAATGTTTTTATTGCTCATTGAATATAATACAATGCAAGCAGTCTTTGAGAAGACATGCGAGGCTATAACATTACATCTATTACTTATGTATTTACAATTAGGAATGTATCTCTCTTTATATGATATTTTTTATGTATTGGAAATCCTTCACCACCAATGGGTCCTTGGTTCAATGGTTGGGAGAAATATTTGATGTAGCCCACACCAAGGTTCAAATCTCGATGACACCAAATAACTTAATTTGAGTAAATCGATGTAAAATGGAAATGGAAATCCTTTCAAAACCCTACTTTATATATATAGAATATCACCCACATGGTAATATGGTGGTTCACCTTCCTTAATTCAAAAGGTCATCCATATAAAAATGTGGTGATTCACCTTCCATGAGTTAAAAAGTGTATTTAATTGTAAATTACATACATATAATTTGTCCTTTTGTGTTTTTTCTTGTTATACATATGTCTAGAGATACATTTTGGCTATGAAAATATAAAAATAGAATTTACAAAAATATTTATTATCCCTTTGCTTACACCATTTAGGGCCACTTTTTAAAAAAAATGAGAATGTATTGGGTAACTCCATCAACATTGAAATAGTTCATGAAATGTTGGATTAATTATTTCAAAGTTAAATAATTGTGCCTTCTATGAAGGATTATTCCTGACATTAATTGTTGGAATTTATGGCTTGGAAGGAATCATATAATTAAAAAGACAAATCTCAGTCATCCTCAATTTTGGAATAGTATTATTGCATATCTTTTAGAATATTTGTAGACATGGTGTTGATCATGGTAAGTCTCAAATGCATAAAAAGAGGTGCTAACCTCTTGGTTATAGGACTTGAATTACATTAATAATCATATGTAATAATCAAGTTAACACAAAAAATATGCTTTTATTTATGTTACAATAGAAATATTTAGAAGTTTGATTTATCAAAATTAATTTTGATGGTGCTTCCAAATGAAATCTAGGAAAAGTGGTGGAAACAATTTTTTTAGACATAATGAAATTAAAATTCCCCTTATTTAAAATCATATAGAACTCAAACTAACAACTATGAAAAGGTTACCATACTTTTTATAAGGATCAAAATTACCCTTGAAAAATGATGAAAATATATTCAAATGAGGGAGATATACAAATTGTTACTAACACTATCAATAACAATAGATACAAGGATTGGATAAAAAATTATATTATTTTTTATGTTCATAAACT
Organism: Wollemia nobilis; assembly: GCA_028583015.1. Classification (NCBI taxonomy): domain Eukaryota; kingdom Viridiplantae; phylum Streptophyta; class Pinopsida; order Araucariales; family Araucariaceae; genus Wollemia; species Wollemia nobilis. Next base: position 7,450,129 of record JAQPPZ010001808.1, read on the forward strand.
ATTATAGGAGTCACTATCTTGGAAATGTCAGCATATCTATGGAGAAAAAATATGTGTAAGAAACAATTTCGCCAATGACTCTGTTGATCTTCATTTTGATGAAATTCAAATCTTAAAAGACAACTAGCTATGTGAGATTTTATCTTTTAATGAAATATGTCAAATAGTGAATTGTGGAAACATAGCTATTTGAGGGAGATGAAAAACATCTTTCATAAAAAATATAAACTAGATATGGTTTAATTGACCTAGCAACAATGCAATGTTTTATTATTTTGATGGGAGTGGCCCCAATAGAAGAAGCCACACATGGATTATTAAAAATATTTATTAATTAAAATTAAACATCATAAGAATTTCACTTCCTCTTAGATATCATGAATCGATAGAGCTTGAACAATTTTTTTTAAAACAAAGAATCTTTTAGGAGGCATATCTTGACATAAAGTTGACCAATTTAGGCAATTCTTATGTCATTTTGTGTGGATTTTGAAAATATTTGAGATGAGTGGTCATTAGAAAGAATCCAACAGTATTGAGAGAGGTATGACCTTGTGAAGATAACTATTCGAGACAAGGGTAATGTTAGGGAATTTTTTTTAAAACTAACTCATCCTTTAGAAGCCATATATTTGTGACAGGTTGCCTGATCAAATGATTCTTGGATCAATTTGTGTGGAATTTTAAGAGATTTAAAATGAGCGATCACATGAAGGAAATTGAGCAATATTGAGGGAGATATGACCCTATGAAGTCATCCATCCAAAAAAAAGGCAATGAGGATTTTTCCTATCGGGAAATATAAAATTGCATTTTTTTGTAAGTGGGGGTTCGGATGATGGGGGGAACAGTGGAGAGCTAGGTTATTAGTGAGGCAAGACATTATATCAGGGACTTAAATTTTTTAGCTAAGTTTTATTTTCCCTTATTTATCTTAGAAATTTTACATGCATTTTATTATAGCTTTTTTTATCAAATATTATAATTGTTATAAGATATTCTAATAAAGTTTAGTAGATTTTGAGTTTTATTTTCCTTCTTGTGGACTAATTTATAGCTAAATCCTTAGAATTATCTCCAATTTTAGAGCTTAGTGAGGGCCTCACAAAGCATCGATCATCCTTAATCCTTAATGGGTCTTGGACAGGGGATTCAACCTTGAGAAAATGGATTGATAAGAGTTGGAAGTCTCCAAGATTAAGTCTATCCTTTCTTCCCAAAGGTTTCTTCTTAGCCATTTTTGTTCAAGGGAGGAAAGAGATATAATCCTTAAAGGGGGTCCTTGGTTTATGGGAAGAGTAGGACTCTTCCTTACCCATTGGTATGAAGGCTTTGCACCTAAAAATGTAAATCTATCACTAGTACTAGTTTGGATTAGGATGTATGGGTTACCCATTGAATTTTAGGAAATGGATACCTTCAAGGCAATAGGAAACACTCTAGGAGAATTCCTTGAGATTTTAAAAACTACAAAATATGGATTCTTGGATATTTATGCTCGGATATTAGTCATGATTGATATAAGTAGAACTTTACCATAATCAATCATTCTTATGTATGGGGGTAAGTTGTGGATCCAAACCATAGATTATGAAATCATATATTTTATATGTAGAAGATGTTATGAGTTGGAGCATATTGAGATATCATGCCTATGAAGAGTTTAACGGAAAATTATGTATAAAACCATAAGAGAAACTTACAAATGGACATGGATGAGGATGACTTTCAACTTCCAAAAAATAGGTCTAGACATATGAAGGTAAATAAATAATGGAGACCAATAAGGAAGGATATTAGAATAAATTCTAATTATTTTGAGTCTTTGGCATATGAATAAAAGTAAGACCAGAGCTTAGAGGACCCAATATACTAGCTTCAAAATATTAATAAGGAAACATCTATTTAGTATGATCCTAATTTAGGAAAAAACATTCCCAATGAACCTAAGGAATGCGTCTGATCAGATTTTGAAGGCTTTCTTGAAGTACCATGCACCATTTAGGAGAATAAAATTGGTAGATAAAATGTAGTGTTAGATGTTAATACCTCTACCATTAGTAAGGAAATACCATAAAATGAGTAGGACAAGTCAAAAGCTTCTATAGTATATCCAGGAGAGAATATATCAAATGAAAATAAGGTTGTGAAAGAATATTGAGGAATATAATAATAAAACCTACTCCTGATACAAGGCAAAAAGAGGAAAACCCTCAAATTATCAAGCGAGATCGCAAGAGCAAACATAGATAAAGGAACACAAACTAAGTTGGTTGAACTTCTCTTTACCAAACAAAAAAATGATATTGGTAATTCATAGGTAGAGACAATAGCCCTCAATGAGACATGATTACCATCTCATGGAATATAAAGGGTGCTAATGCCCCATTAAAGCATAGGTGTATCAGGGTCCTAATGCCCCATTAAAATGACAAAGGAAGATGTTTCCAAAACTATGAAAGTAGTATGTGCGAGATGTGAATGGGATGTTGTGGATTCCAAAGGAGTGACGAAGGGAATTCTAACATATTGGAATCCTATTAGAACCTCGTTTCTAACAATTCATAAAACTAGGCATTAGATAGCCTCTTTAGTCACATGCTACTTTGCAAATATTCATTTCATCCTTATCAATATCTATGGACCTACAACTTAGTCATGTAGATTAGAAGTATGGAGTGGGATTGAAGCCTTTATGAGAAGTAAAGACCAAGAAACCCATTTCCTGATCATAGGAGAATTTAATACCACGGCCAAGTTGGATGAAAATTTAGGGGAATTATAAAATTAACCCAAAGTATGAGAGATTTCTCAACTTTTATTCAAAATAAAAATCTATGGGAGATTTAGTTTGAATAAGACAACTATACTTGAACCAACAATAGGAAAGGATAGAACCAAATAGCAACAAAATTAGACAAGTGTATTCTCTCAAATCTTTGGCTAGATGAAGGGACTTGTGCTAAAATTAATACATTAACAAGGTTTGGTTCAAATCACTGGCCAATAAGAGTGAAAATGGTGGTAAGTGAATTCAAAAAATATCATATTCTAAATATGAGAAGATGTGGGAAGACCATCCTCAATTTGTTGATTTGATAGCACAAACGTAAAATTATTCAAGAAACGATGGGTTGTATATACTTCAAAAATAAATTAAATCCATGACATCTAAATTAAAATAATTGAACAAGAACACTCTTGGAAACATTTTTGAGAAGAAAGAAGAACTAAAAGATAAACTTTCAATATTCCAAAAAGTGATCATAATAATCCAAGATCGAAGGAAAGAGAGTTGCTTAGTGAATACATAATATTTTGAGTAAGGAAGAGAAATTTTGGAGATTAAATTTGAGATAAACTTGGTTAAAAGAAGGAGATAAAAATACAAAGTTTTTTCATAGGATAGCAATAGTACAAAGATCAACATCCAAAATTAGTAGAATTAAATTAGGAGAAGGAATTTAGATTGAAGATCACAGTGAAATTAGAAAGGATGCAAGGTTGTTTTACCAAAATATTTTAATATTGGAGGAGTTTAAAGTTCTTAATGATAAATAACTACAATAAGTACCTTCAATTATTATAGATGAAGACAATAGGGATATTATGAAGCCTATTACTTTATAAGAAGTTGATTTAGCTCTTTTTTCCTTTGATAAGGATAAATGTGTAGGTATGGATGGGCTTTCTATAATTTTCTATCAACATAATTGGGATATAGTGAAGGATTATTTATTGATGGAAATGACATAGTCTAGGGTAAATAATAAATACCTTATAAATTAAATGCAACATATCTTACCTTGATTCCAAAAAAGAAGGATGCATAATTGTTTGATTCTTTTAGGCCCGTAAGCTTATGTAATATGGCATATAAGATTATCTCTAAAGTAATGGTAAATTGGTTAAGACCACTATTAGAAAAAAAATATTTCTTGAAAGGGAGACAAATTCTAGACGGGATCATAGTAGCCCATAAAGTTATACATTCAATAACTTCAAAAAAGGAGAAAGCAATGATCTTAAAACTTGATATCAGTAAAGCCTATGATAGGATTAAATGGGATTTTATTTTTGTAGTTTTAGAAAAGTTTGTATTTGGGAAGAAATGGGTCAGATTGATTAAAGCTTGTGTCTCTACATTTTCATATTAAGTGTTGGTCAATGGGTTAATAACAAAATATTTTAAAGCCAAGAGAGTTCTTAGATAGGGATATTGTTTATGACCATATCTGTTCATTATTGTGGAAGAGGTATTGGGTAGAAACTTGAAGAAGGCTAACAAATATGGGCTTTTAAGTGGACTTAAGGCTAGTAATAACATCAACAACATCATCTATCAACAATTTGTAGATGATACAACCCTTTTTAGGAGGGCAATGATAAATGAGGCTAGAGCTTTGAATAATTTATTAAAGGAATACACGAGCATTAGAGCAGAAAGTTAATAGGACAAAATCTAAAATTTACTTCCTAAACAACTCGCCTAGAATAAAAACAGGGATATGCAAGTTAATAAAATGGAGAAGGCAAATTTGCCAACAACTTATCTAGGGATGCCCTTATTTGAGGGGAGAATGAAGGTATAATTATGGAATCCAATTATAAGTAAAGTTTAGAATAAACTACTTACATGGAAAGGTAGATGGTTATCACTAGTAGGAAGATTATGGTTAATTAAATCAGTCTTACATGCCATTCCAACATATTATATGTCCTTGTATACTATGCCAAAATATATAGAAAATAGTTTAATTTATATTATGTAGTCATTTTTATTGTCAAGATTACATGATAAAAGGAAATTTCCTTTGGTGAAATGGAGCAAGGTGTGTGATGATAAAACTAGGGAAGGTATTTTTTTAAGAGTTCTTACGGATGCAAACTTAGCTCTTAGGGTAAAAGCAATTTGGATATTGTACAAAGTTTGTCAAAGACAATAGGCAAGAATTCTTCTAAGTAAATATGTTGAGCCCAATAACCTAAGATTAATATTTAATGCATTCTCACTACCAAATGGTTTTTCTCTATGTAACGGTTTACAAAAATCAATTGATTTAGTGATTAAAGGTCTAATATGGGTGGTGGGAATTGGAGAAAAAAATTCTATTTGGATGGATACTTGGTATGATAAAAAACCACTCAATCTAGATCCAATTTTGAAACCATGGATGATATTACTTTAAGACAAATATGGTGATAGAGTCTCAAAAATTACGTACAAGGATTAGGATGGGATATACAAATGGAAATAATATTTTTTACAAGTATACAAGACATTGATGCTAGGAGATAGTTGAGCAAAAATATAACTACAATGATTGTTTTAAGAGGAGTTGAGGATAAGCTGATTTGGAAGTTGAATAGCTTAGAAGAATACACAACAAGAAGTGGATATAATGTAAAGCATCAATAAAATAGGAATTTCACAAGAATATGGAGAGATATTTGGGATAGCCCAAGTATCCCTAAATTCAAAATGTTTGTTTGTATAGTAGTTCATAGAAGAATTTTACCTTGGGATAACCTTATGAAAAGGGATTATCATGGCCCCTCACAATGTGTTCTTTGTAAAAATAAGGAGATTTTAGACCATCTTTTGGGATACTACTCAATAGTCTTAAAACCATGGCAATGAATTCTCAATATGTTTGGTAAATGCATGGTGATGAAGGGTTGAATTGAAGAATGGTTAAAGCAATGGTAGAGAAATTTTAAAAGTAAGGTTTTACAATCTGGGATATATCAAAAGATACAATACTTTGGATTGTTTGGCTAAAAAGGAATAAAAGAATATTTTAAAGAAAACAAAGTAGTTTAGAGATAATGAAAAAAAATTTGTTTAACCATGGAGTCTAAATCAACCATATCAACTCATCCAATTCCTAATATGGAGGTAGAGAGACTTGATGGATGGAGTCAAGTCATCAAATAGAATTATGATGTTGGGTATAGGATAAACAAAAATAAGGTAAAGTCTCGTGAGGGATATCATAGTGGCATATATTTTAGTTTTCATCCAGTATACCCAAGTTCAAACCCCAATACAAGAGGATTAGGACCCCTTTCAAAGAACTTGCACTTTATCTAAAATTTTTAATATCGAGGTAGATACGAACCTATGAAGTTAGTCATTTGAAACAAGGGCAATGGCAATTTTTCAAGTTGTGAAAACTAAAATTGAAGATATCTACTAGCCAAGGTTTGGATGATGGGAGGAGCAATGGAGGTCTAGGGCTTAAATGAGATAAGACATTCTATCTAGACATAGTATTTTTGGCTAAGTTTATTTTTCCTCTTCTTTATATTATAAATTTTGCATGCAATTTTTTATAGGTTTTTGTCATATATTATAATTGCTAGAGGAAACTATGGTAAATTTTAGTAGATTTTGAGTTTTAGTTTCCTTCCCATGGATCGATTTATAGCTAAATCCTTAGAATCATCTCTAGTAGTAGAGGTTAGTGAGAAACTCATAGAGGAACGATCCATGTATCTCAAAGATAGGATATTTTTTGGTAAATTTAATGGGTCTTAGCTAGGGGCTTTAGCCTTGAGAAAATGGATTGATACGATTTGGAAGTCTCTAGGAGTGATTATATCATTTTTTCCTAGCCATTTTTATTTGAGGGAGGAAAGAGATAAAATCCTAAAATGGGGTCCTTGGTTTATGGAAAAAGCATGACTATTCCTTACCTACTAGTATGAAGGCTTTGTGCCTACGAATGTAAATCTATTCCTAGTACAAGTATGGGTTAGGATGTATGGATTGCCAATTGAATTTGGGAAATGGATACCTTTAAGGCAATAGGCAACATTCCTTGGTACTTCCTTGAGATTTCAAAAACTACAAAATATGGATTCTTGGCTACTTATGCTTGAATATTGGTCATGATTGATAAAGTAAACCTTTACCAAAATCAATCATTCTTAATTATGAGGGTAAGTTGTGGATCAAAATCATAGATTATGAAAATATATCTTTTATATGTCTAAGATTTCATAAGGTGGGTCATATTTAAATATCATGCCCTAAGAAGAGTCCAACATAAACATATGTAGAAAATTGCAAGAGAAACTTACAAATGGATACAGATGAGGATGGTTTTCAACTTCCAAAAAATAATTCTAGACAAGTGAAAGTAAATAAATAGTGTAGACTAGTAAATAAGGGTATGGGAAGAGATACCAATTATTTTGAGGCTTTAACTTATGAAGAAAAAACATATCAGAGCTTAGAGAACACAATACAACAAGTTTAAAATGTTAACAAGGAACCGTCTATTTAGTATGTTCTAAATTTAAGGATGAATATTCTTGATGAACCTAAGGAATGTGTCTCATCATATTTTGAAGACTCTTTTGTAGTTCCATACACCGTTAAGAAGAAGAAATTTGGTAGAGAAAATGCAATGTTACATGTTAATACCTTTACCATTAGTAAGGAAATACCAAAATTGAGTAGGACAAATCAAAAGATTTTGTAGAAGATTCAAGAGAGGATAAGTCCAATGAAAAATAAAGTGGTGAAATAATATTGAGGAATAGAATAATAATACATGCTACTGATATAAGTAAGGCAAAAAAGAAAAACCCTCAAATTATTAAGCAAGATCCAAGGAAGCAAGAGCAAACATAGATAAAGGAACTCAAACTAAGTTGGTTGAACTTTTCTTTACCAAATTAAAAAATGATATTGGTAATTCATAGGCGGGGGTAGTAGCCCCTAATGAGAGCTGATTACCATCTCATAGAATATAAGGGATGATTATTCCCCTTAAAGCAGAGGTGTATCTGGGACCTATGTTTAAGTAATAATCTTGATATTCTTTGTATCTAGAAAACTAAAATGACAAAGGAAGAAGTTTTCAAAACTATGAAAACAATATGGGTAAGATGTGAATGGGATGCTATGGATTATAAAGGAGTGATAGGGAGAATTATAACATGTTAGAATCCTTTTAAAATCTCATGTCCAGGGTTATGCATAAGGGGTCGGACCCAAAATCTAATTATAAATAAAAGGTGAATTAGTTTCGAAACCCAAGCGAATCCTAGCCAAATTCATGTAGAAGTCATGGCGAATTTTATTTTTTTCCACCAAAAATTATAATAATGGGGTGAATTTCTGCAAATATTTGGAAAAAATATTAAACAACAACAAAAAACTATGAGCAAGACAATTTCTAGGTGGTGTCGGTAGCCTCTGAAGGCTATTTGTGTATGTGTGGCTCAAAATAAAATTAGTTTAAAGTGTGCAAAAAATTGAGACTTCCCAAGAGGTCACCCATCCAAGTACTACTTTGATTGAGCATGCTTAACTATAGAGTTTTTTATGAATTGAAAAACACCAAGTCATAGTGGTTTTTTGAAAATTTTGTTGTGCTTGCGAGGAGGACTTTTTCTATTTTTCATTTGAGAGGTGTGCATATTTTGTTCTTTTTCACCCTTACCTTGACTTCTCCCTTTTTTAGTTTTTCCCAATCCCTTTTCTATTTTGGTTTTTCTTCTTTTTTTTCCCCTTTTTTTTTTCCCGTCCCGCTTTTGTGTCTCCTCGTTCCTATTTTTTTTCTCATTTTTTCCCTCTTTACCTTTCTTTACGCTTTTTAAACAACTCATTCTCATTTTTTTTTGCTTTTTTAACTTGATTTTTCTTTCCCTTTGCCTTCTCTTTCCCCTGTTTACCTTTTTCCAACTCATTTTTTTGTTCCCTATTTTCCCTCCAAAAAAATAAAACACTGCAATTTTTTACCCTTCCCTTCTCGTGCCCACCATGTTGTGGTAGGTGTACTATGCTCAACATCACGCGATCGTCATCCTACATCCCACATATTACGATCGACATCACATGATCGGCATACCATGTCCACCATACTGCACCCTCCATTCCCCGTTCGACATACTGCACTCGCCATTGTGCGCTTGCCAACGTGCGTCTCCCATGTTGTGCTAAACTGGGGGATGATTGCCACGTGTCACGCATGCCTCCTTTTTAGATATGAAAAATTCTATAAATACGCATGTAAATTTATTTTTCCTACATTTTTTTCCCTCTTTCCTACCATACATTATTTCCCATTGTAGATTTCTTCCACCATTTTTTTCACCCGTAATCCATTCCCTGCAATCAAATCAGATCGTAATCCAAATGGCTACCTCTTCCTCTTCTCTTCCTTCAAAGGTTACCTTCAAAAACACTTATTGCTTTAATATTTGCAATATATTCAACACACCTGGAAGAGATACGCAATGGATCCAGAACTCTGGTCTTGTAGGGGTTATCAAAATGGCACAATACAACACCAATGTCTCCCTCATGCAAAATATAGTCAACTCCTACGATGATGATGCATCCATTGTCCAGATGACCCTTGATGACAAGAATATTTATTTTACTATCAAACCTTCAGATCTGCAATGACTAACAGGGTTACCATATACCGATGGTCAACTAGTGACCAATCAGTATGGTTTGAGCGACGATGACAAACTAACCTTGCACACCAAATATGGTCTCACTCCGCAACATTTGATCAATATATATTTTTAAATTTAATTTTTATTATTCTACATTTTTGAGGTATTCTAATTTTTGTTTTCTAATAATATTGTTCTTTTTTTCAATTCACTCAAAGTCCAAAAGGGGCTTAAACATTGTAGCCATTTCAGATAATTTTCTTCATGCTTGCATAGAACTCTTTCAAGAAAGACTTGTTTTGCAAGGATGACCTACAAACATATCGCTTTGGGTATTGGCTTGTTTGGTTCGATGTCTTTTGGGCACCATATTTGACTAGTGCACCTACATTTCGAACCACATTAAACAAGATCTTCTCAACGCCCAAAGACAACAAACTACATGTGTAGTAACATCCACCCAATTTATTATTTCTTTTTTTTATGAAGCATACTACAATGTTAAAGATACCCCACCTCCAACCGCATTGCACCCGACATTGATGGCTATTGGTCTGATCGAAGAAGAATTACAAGTATAATTATATTTTGAAAAAAACTATATATTCTTCTTTCCAAATATTTTTAATATTTTCTAATTTTGCTTAAATGCAAAAAAAAGTAGTTGGATCTGCTACTCGAAGGGATGTCGCCTTAAGGGGTCACATGCATGAAGCCACTGGAGATTCTGACACGCAATCAAAATCAACACCAGTAAGTGCTACAAGAACTACAAAACGTATGAGGGCTTCCTCACCTCCTCAACGTACACCTCTAGCTCTTTTGATTTCTAGGCATGTTTGTAGGTGATTTTGAAGAAGTAACCTCCGGCTTAAGAAGGTAACCTTACTATTCAAAACTACTATTTAAAATTATGTATTTTATTGATTTAAAATTACAATTAGTTTAACCAAAAAATTTATATGTTTTCAGAGCAACAACAAGTGGATCCATCATCAGCAAGGATAGAGTTGGCTATGCAGGTCACATATTCCTCTGGTAAGTGTGGTTTAATTAAAACTATTTTTATGACATTTTTTTACAATTGTTTTCATTGAAATTTTAATGTGAAATTTTGTAGATGAGTCGGCTCATTTCCAAAGACGTAGAAAATTGATACCTCCACTACCTCCACCATGACAAATGCACCCACAACAAGTGCCACCAATGATGAGAGGCCACATGTCATGCATGCGTGGGAAACATTTCCTAACACCACCGCATCTAGGACAAGCCATAAGTCAAACACAAACCAGTTCTGACTTGAACTTTCCATCATTTTCCCTTGGGAATCTCTCAAATGTGCAAAGCGCTTCTCAAATACCCTCTGGTAATCTTGATGATATTTTTCTTTATCAGGATACCAATCCTGAATATTTTCCTTTCAAGGCAACTGATGTGCTTCATGATCCATAAATCCATAATGAAGCACAAGAGGCAGTTGGGGCAGATACCACCGCACTTACCTCATCCCCCCATCAAACCACCACCCAACATCCTCTAAGCAATGATGAGAAAGTTAATTTTCCAAAAAATATTTTATTAGCTCATAGATGTGAAGTTGCAGTTAAGGATAGTCTACTTTCAGATATTGAAGGCTTAAAATTTTGGGAATATCGAGTGAGAAGGTTTTGATAAAAGAAATAAATGTTTGATACAAGAATTTTTCAAAAAGAAAGGAGATGTTTTCATTGGTGGAGAATGAACTGGAAAATCTTGATGCATTGTTACATAAGGCTGAATTTGGTAGCATGGAGGTCAACTCCACATACAATGATGAAATTCTAAAAATTATGTTGAACAGATTGGAAAACCTCAATGCCAAGGCCCAAGCATATTTCAACGAATGGTCAATAGATAAGAAAAAAGTAGCAATTGCAGAAACTGCAAGAGATACCATTGATGTAAGTTTTACATATAATTGAAAGTCATTTTTTCTTACATATATATTTATTTATTTATATTAATGTCTTTCTCTTCTCTTTTGTAGTCTAATTTTGAATACCTAAAGATGCAAGTCAGCAACATGAAAACGTTAATTAAAACTACAAGAAATAGTGTGCTTAATGCTATGGAAGTGAAAAAAATATTACAATACACCATCAGGGAAAACAATTGGCTCAATAAGGTCATCAGAGATAATGACCTGGATGTGGATATTTTGTTAAAACAAAATGAGAAAGAACTTAATGCACCTTTTAGAGAAGATCCTTCGAAAGAAGATAGATCATTGCTAGTGGGGTTGACCACTATGACTCAAAGTCTAGTAAGAGCTGGTGCACTGGAAGCGAGGGATATTGATGAGGGATCATCAACACAAACTCATTCTCTAGAAGATCCAACTCATACTTTAGGCACCCAAGAGAAAGCCAACTAGTTGATTGTAGCTTTTGTTGTATAGTAGTCAACAATTTTGTAAATTGTAAAAGAATGCTTTCAAATCAATAAAGAGACCATTTCTAAAAATTGTGTATTATCTTTATGAAATTCTATTTTAAAAATTATGATGTTTTAATTAGTTAATGTGGATGCAATAAATAATTGTCAATTACAAATGAATTGCTATGAAATGTGGACATAGGCAAAAAGTTCTCTTATGTTTTATAAAAACTTTTTAAATCACTAAATTGCAACAAATATCTTTTTTGCCATAAATAGTTTATAAATACAAATATAATAAATAATTTCAATATCATAGACAAATAATCCAATAACAAGGCTTAAATATTAAACATACAATTTCATCAACATATACATAATCAAATAGCAGGGCTATGATATAAAAAATCTAATAAAACGTCTATGATATAAAAAATAGAATTTTTTGGAGATAGACACAATAGAATAACAACGATATGATATAAAAATAACAAATTCATAATGTTGGAAGCTGAAACAAACACTTTTCAAATATCAAAAAATACATGTCCTAGTAAAATGAAAAATCAATTCTCAATATCTTGTAGAAATCTGATAATGAATAATGTGAAATATATTCAAATTTTTAAATCATCCATTGATTACAATGTTGGAAGCTGAAACAAACACTTTTCAAATATCAAAAAATACATGTCCCAATAAAATGAAAAATCAATTCTCAATATCTTGTAGAAATATGATAACAAATAATGTGAAATATATTCAAGTTTTAAAATCATCCATTGATTACAATGTTGGAAGCTGAAACAAACACTTTTCAAAAATAAAAAAATACATGTCCTAGTAAAACAAAAAATCAATTCTCAATATCCTATCAAAATCTGATAACAAATAATATGAAATATATTCAAATTTTTAAATCATCCATTGATTACAATGTTGAAAGCTGAAACAAACACTTGTCAAATATCAAAAAATACATGTCCCAGTAAAATGAAAATCAATTCTCAATATCCTATAGAAATATGATAACGAATAATGTGAAATATATTCAAATTTTTAAATCATCCATTGATTACAATGTTGGAAGCTAAAACAAACACTCTTCAAATATCAAAAAATACATGTCCCAATAAAACAAAAAATCAATTCTCAATATCCTGTAGAAATATGATAACGAATAATGTGAAATATATTCAAATTTTTAAATCATCCATTGATTACAATGTTGGAAGTTGAAACAAACACTCTTCAAATTGTACAAAATATTTTGTACTCATACCCAAAAATTTTGTCTCTACAATCTGATCAGTGTTACCCTTATGCTCATCATCATGAGTATTCATGACACCTCTTCTGTTTGCTAGAGATTTCCAATATGCCAAAGCTCTTTCATAAGGATACTTATCCACCTCATAGGTTGACACATATACTCTCAAACAATTTTCCAAATTTTTATCCAACCTATTTTGAACTTTAGATTTTATAAATGATAATGCACTAAACACCCTTTCATCTTCCATAGATCCCAAAATCATCGTTTGACATAATTCATATAAAATAAAATATTCACTCATCGTATGTTGTAAGACACTACTGGGATGCAATATTTTTCAAAAATGTGAAATAGAACCTAGTTCATGATGGTTAGTCAATCGTGAAACTTGATCAACCATTGTCCTTCCAAAATTGTTTGATTGTTTTATCAAAAGATCTTTGTTGAGAACACCATTGATTTTAATACCATTGACTACCACACGTTTAGTGAAATGGTTAACAAGAGTGCCCATGTATTTGAGAAACAAACCATTTATAGTTTGGTATTCAGTATTAGGATCCCAAAACATGGGGTTAACCACACCCATAGCCTCAAGCAATTCATCTCTTTGAAAATGGTCTCTTATTTCTTTTGTCAAGGTTTCTACTATTTTTCTCAGTTTAATATTTGTATCATGTACAACTACATCAAATCTGTTGTATGTTATGGGTATTTGTTCAACTTTATTTGTAGCTATATCCAGTCGTTTATCAAAACAATATAAAGGTATTACCTTTTCATTGATATTAATACAAATATGGTCATTTATATTGAACTTCAAAAAGTTCTAAGGATCATTGATGTTAGTTAATGTTCTCCAACTCTCAAACATGGGATCCATAAAACTTTCACAAGATGTGTACATCATATCAATATGCATACTGTAGACACCAAATCCTAGCCACTTATCCTTTATCTTAGTCAGTCCACCACCCACTTGTCCACCATCCCCTTTCCCACCATTCAATTGGCCACTCCATGTCTTTCTCGCCATCCAATGACCCACTTTAGCCCTTTCCTACCATTTTCCAACCTCTTGGATTTTATTTTATATTATTTTATATTATTTATGTTTAAATATAATATTTTATATTATATTTTAATATATTTATTATAAAATATATATTTATAAACCCAATTAACCCTAATCATCCGATTTAATCCAATCTCAGTCATCCATATTCATTAATCAATGCCACACTTAAAGTATAATCTTAGCCTTTGGATTTGATTTAATATTAGCCACACGATCAAAAGTGTTAGGCTAAAACCCTAAGAAAACCCTAGGCTTGATTATAAATAGGAGCATTATCAATGCTCAACCCCTAGAAAAATTGTTGAAGGAATCCTTGAGAGGTCTGATCATTCGAGTTTTACTTGAGAGAGCTGAGTGGATTGTGCCCTAGCATAATCAGCCTCAAACTCTAGCTTGCCATAGGAGTTCCCCATTCCAACAAATTCCCCAACCATTTTTTGTCATCGCCATTATTGTCCATCCATCGCATCCTTCGCATCCCTATGATCTATTTTTGTAGATCAAACCCTAACTTGTAGGTGCCTTCCAGAGCTTGACAGTCCCACTATAGAACTTGCCAATTTCCCGTTAGAGCCTGCCAAGCACCCACCAGCGCTTACCATCATCATCAACACGAACTAGAGCTTGTCGCATCAAATCATCAGGTGTCGTTAGGGCACCCTGCCACCAAATCTACAATGAAGCAACAGATCCATTCATCAACAAGACAATAATCAAAGTAGCAAGGTAAATCTACTTTAGTTTAATACATTTTACATTTTTTAATTCTGTTCATACTCATTACTTCTATAGCTAGGGTTTTTAGTGGTGATTTCTAAGGGCTCACACAGTGGAGCCCTCATTATTATTACTAACTCTCTAGTGTTTTTGTGTGTGCATATTAAAACAGTGTATAAAAATATTTGAGTAGCTTTTAAAGTTAGAGTGGCCTAAATTTGGATATCACAAATCCCACTCACACTTGTTGGGAGCAGAACACAATTGAAGACACCATAATTTGTTGTAGCTAGAATTTTAGAGAACCCTAACAGTATTTGTAATCATTGTATCAAAATGGATTCCTACATCCACTATTTTAACAACAGATTTTTTAAACTCCCCCGTGTTTAATATAAATTTTATCTGTTGTGCAATATATGGTTGTCTAAATTCTATTTTATTTAGCATTGCTTCGTGTTGTGTTTTTGTCTCTTCAAATGGCAATCACGATGGGACCCCATAAGGGTTTCCAATTTTGATTTACCTTACTAACTTGTTTTTTGTTTATGTTATTTTACAGGTGCTTTAGAGGCTAGAGTTGTGCAAATCTAGGGTCTATAGTTATTAAAAAAAAGAAAAAAGAAAAGAAAAGTGTAGGCTTCTTTGTAAGTCTATCATCTTAAAACCCTAAAACTTTGTTTCTATATATTTTGTATTGTTTATTTTATTTTCAGATCTTGAAGTTTAAAATGTACTATCACTAATAAATATGGAAATAAATTCATACAGACTGCATTTTAGCTTTATTTTTGTATTTTTTTTATTATTCTGCTTTTATAAAAATGATATTAAAAGAAAAAAAAAACTAGTTGTTGATTTAAAAAAAACAATGCATTTTTCATTTAGTCACTTATCTGTGGTTTGCATTTATGTATTCATGGTAGTTGCATAATCACATTTCATTTAAATTTTTGTTGTTTTTAAGCATTTTCCATTTGCTGCATTTTATGTGTTGTATGCATTTAAAAAAAAAAAGCATTCTAGTTGCATTCTAGGGTAAGAAAGTGTATAAGTAATTGTACTATTTTATTTTGTCTTGTATTCCTCTAGATTGTGATAGATTACCTTTGTTCAAGTTTCCTCCTACTATTGGAACCACTTTCTGGTTTAGGGTAGAAGAGTTGGGCAAACCCTCCATTGTTGGAATCACGTGTTGATTCAGGATGGGTCTTAAGCAGTGTACCCCAAATATCTTTTGAGGGCTTATACTTGACATTGGAATCTCTAATCACAAATTCTAGTTGAATTCATTACAAAGAAAAAGTGTGATTTCTGTGCATTTTCTTCTTGTGTGGGAATCATAAAATATAAAATTAAAAAAATTAAATACTAAAATAAAAATCAAAAATAAAAAAATTGTTGCAATACTTAGGGCATACTTTGTTTATTTTTTTTAGTGTTGTCATTCTTATTTCCATTTCACACATTTCATGTTCCACACTACATTTTACACATTTCATATTCAACATTACATTTAACACATTCTATGTGTTCAAAATTACACATTCACCATTCCATATTCCACATTCCACATTCCACATTCCACATTCCACATTCACCATTCATCATTCCATGTTTAATATTCCATATTAAACACTACATTTAACACATTCTATGTGTTCAAAACTCCACATTCACCATTCCATATTCCACATTCCACATTCACCATTCCATGTTTAAACATTCAATTTTACACATTCCATGTTTCACACTACATTTAACACATTCCATGTTTAACATTCCATATTCAACACTACATTTAACACATTCTATGTGTTCAAAGTTACACATTCATCATTCCACATTCACCATTCTATGTTTATACATTCCACATTTAAACATTCTATGCTTAACATTCTATATTCAACATTCCATTTTACATACTGCATTTCACACATTCCATGTTTCACACTGCATTTAACACAATCTATGTTTAAAAATTCAATGTTTAACATTCCATATTCAACATTCCATTTTACACATTCCATGTTAAAAATTGCATGTTCCACATTGCATTTCTCACATTCCATGTTCCACATTGCATTTCTCACATTCCATGTTCCACATTGCATTTAACACATTTCATGTTCCACACTGCATTTAACACATTCCATGTTAAACATTGCATGTTCCACATTGCATTTCTCACATTCCATATTCAACACTGCATTTCACACATTCCATGTTCAACATTACAGTTTACACACTACATTTCACACATTCTATGTTTAACATTTCATGTTCAACACTGCATTTCACACATTTCATGTTTCACCTTTGCATTTAACACATTCCATGTTTAACATTCCATATTCAACATTCCATTTTACACATTCCATGTTCCACACTACATTTAACACATTCCATGTTAAACATTGCATGTTCAACATTGCATTTCTCACATTCCATATTCAACACTGCACTTCACATATTTCATGATGCACATTCCATGATCAACATTGCAATTCACATCAATTTAAATTTCATTTCATCATATCATCTCAATCACTCACATCATAAATCATCAAGCAAATCGAGGATGTTTAAGGTGTCACACCTTCCTCACAAAAAAACAAAACAAAAAAAAACATTTCAATTTCAAAAAGCCCCAAAGGTTCCTAATCCCTTTGGTCACATTCAATTTCAAAAAACCCCAAAGGTACTTAATCCTTTTGGTCACATTTCAATTTTTAAAAGCCCCAAAGGTCCTAATCCCTTTGGTCACATTCAATTTCAAAAAGCCCCAAAGGTACTTAATCCCTTTGGTCACATTTCAATTTCAAAAATCCCCAAAGGTCCTAATCCCTTTGGTCACATTCAATTTCAAAAAATCCCCAAAGGTACTTAATCCCTTTGGTCAAATTCAATTTCAAAAAGCCCCAAAGGTACTTAATCCCTTTGGTCATATTTCAATTTCAAAAATCCCCAAAGGTCCTAATCCCTTTGGTCACATTCTATTTCAAAAAGCCCCAAAGGTTCCTAATCCCTTTGGTCACATTTCAATCACAAATTTCCGTAAAAGTACTTAATCCCTTTGGTCACATTTCAATTTTCAGAAATTCCTAAAGGTCCTAATCCCTTTGGTCACATATCAAAAAAAAAATCGAGCCAATAAACATCATACACTTGAAAGTGTTCCATGTTTACTGTGATTAGTATATATGTATATGTATACTTGGCTAATCCAAAAAAAAACATTTGCATACATTTCACTCATAACATTGCATTTACATTTCATTCAAAACAATGCATTCACCCACATCATATATTGCATTACACATTTCACAAAATTGCATTTCATACATTGCATTAACATCCACATGTCATATTTCATATAGAGATAAGTTATTAAATTCAAGGTCTTAATTGGTCAAACAAAAGTCATGTTGCCTTAATCAAGGGCACCTTCACAATGTCATCCTCACAATTTCACAAAGTCAAATTTCCTTACATACAAGCCATATTCACAAATTTCTAGGTGTTTTCGGTCACTCAGCCATCCCTAGGGTTTTAAGAAAACTTTAAAATACATGTCGAGTTCTTCTTAGGACCATTGCACGTCTCATACTAAGAAAATATTGAGTTATGGAATTGATTTCAAAAACAATCTTGAACCAACCACACTTCTTCACATCTTAAAAATATTTTGAGTTAAATAGGGATTACACCATACTTGGGTAGCACCTTGAAGTGAAAAGGAGTATTACTTAAAAGTCCGATCATGAAACATAGTCCAAAATAAAAAAATAATGGTTTTTACCACTATCACAGTTACTCTCCAATTATAAACATAAAATACATAGTAGTAAGGATAGGGTCACATTCTCATCACACTTGGTTGAGAATCCAATTCCCCAAAGCTCTATATAAAATTTAACAACTTCTATACACACACAACATATCCTTAGAGTTGTAAGTATCGTACTACATGTCCCCTCAGAAGGATATGTAGTCATCCCCAAAGCTCTATACAAAAATTAACAATTTCTATACACACACCACAAGATCTCTATAGTTGTAAGGATCATACTATATGTCCCCTCAGAAGGATAAGTAGTCATCCCCAAGGCCTAAATATCAGATAATTGGACTATGGAGTGAATCTCCACTAGAGCTATAGATGCTTGAGTGGCAGTGGAGTAAGCTCATGCGAGGTGACATGCCTCTCTTCCAAAAATGGAGACCTTTAACTGCACATACGGACAAGCTAACTTCTTGGTCATCTCCATAACAGGTCATGCCTAATTTACTCATAATGGGTTAATGAACTTCACATGCACACACATTGGTTCTTGATTGTCTTAGGTTATTACCTTGCTCTTGATTTGGTAAATGAATTCACTGCACACATATTTGGTCCTAGGAGGATTAGGCAGTTTTAGTGAGTTTGTTTGATATACTAGGATATTTGAGTCTCTACAAAATAGGCAGTATTCCATATCAACATCCATATATTTTTCCATGTCAACATCCATGTCACTTCAAAAAGCCATTCACCCCACATAAGCCACCAAGTTTGGTGCCCTTGATTACACAACAATACTAAACATGGCCAAGCAAAGATCTAAACCATAAATGTTCATTAGCACTCCACCTTACATTCATCATCCATACATGTCGTCTTGTATTAATCATCCATAACATCTCATATGCATTAGTCATAAACATAAACATGCATTCCACAAAAGCATTCACATAAACATATAGCACAAAATTAAAAGCCATGTATGCATATATATATATATATATATATATATATATATATATATATATATATATATATATATGGGTATATATATAACTCACATATGCAAAGATCGCTAGAAAGTTCAAACATCATTATAACTTGGGGGTGCTCAAGGTTTCACACCTTTCCCCCCAATCAAGAAAACATCATCACAACTTGGGGGTGTTCAAGGTTTCACACCTTTCCCCCAATCAAGCAAACAAGATCACAACTTGAGGGTGTTCAAGGTTTCACACCTTCCCCACCAATTCAACAAATAGTTCAATCATTCAATCACATCACATCATCAACAAGTCAATTGCTAGGTTCAAAATATTGCATTCTTTTGTCAAATATTGCACCCTTTGCCTTGCATTCAAATCATCCACATCAATTTCTAGGTTCAAAAGACTACGTTCTTTTCTCAAAGGTTACACCCTTTGTCTTGCATTCACATCATCCATTGGCAAAAATCCCTTCATTTGTTGGGGTAAAAATAGATCACATTTACATTCAACATCATCCATTCATTTATCAATACAAGTGAACCTTGTATCTAGTGGTTTATCCTACTTAACCTGGCGGTTGCAGCGATTGGTTATCCATGCAATCCGGTAGGATGGATAGATTACCATAAGGACACTTGCATTTCAAAAACCCCTTCATCTATTAGGGCAAATAACATACACAATAATTTCATCATCAAAAACCCCTTTATCTATTAAGGGCAAATAACAGACACAATCATTTCATTTTTCATCATAAAAAACCCCTTTATCTGTTAAGGGTAAAGAACAAACACAATCATTTCATTTTTCATCATCAAAAACCCCTTTATCTATTAAGGGCAAAGAATAGACAATCATTTCATTTTTCATCATCAAAAACCCCTTTATCAGTTAAGGACAAAGAATAGATACAAATTTCATTTTTCATCATCAAAAACTCCTTTATCTATTAAGGGCAAATAACAGACACAATCATTTCATTTTTCATCATCAAAAACCCCTTTATCTTTTAAGGGCAAAGAACAGACACAATCATTTCATTTTTCATCATCAAAAATCCCTTTATCTGTTAAGGGCAAAGAATAGACACAATCATTTCATTTTTTAGTATCAAAAACCCCTTTATTTATTAAAGGCAAAGAACAGACACAATCATTTCATCTTTCATCATCAAAAACCCCTTTATCTGTTAAGGGCAAAGAACAGACACAAATACAAGTGATCCTTGTATCTAATAATTTACCTTATTTCACATAGCGGTTGCAGTGACTGGTTATCTATGCAATCTGGTAGATCACCATAAGGACACTTACATCATCATAAACCTCTTTACCTGCTAATGAAAAATAACATACACAATCATTTCATTTTTCATCATCAAAAGCTCCATCTATTAGGGTAAAAACATATACATTTATCACATTTCCACACTTCAAAAACCTCTTCATCTGTCAGGACAAAAATAAATATACTCATCACATCTTCCAAATTGCAAAAATCCCTTCATCTATTGGGGCAAAAACAAAATCAATCACTTGAATCTACATTGCAAAAAGGTCACTCACCATCACAAAATCACTCCAAATTGCATCCATCAATACATTTCTCATCACCACGTCTTCATGTCACCATATTTCATCCATCATTATCAATCATCAAATTTGACAAGTTCAAGTAGCATGCAAGTGAATCTTGTATCTAGTGGGTTATTCTACAAACTTGGTGATTGCAGTGATGGGCATCCATGCAATTCGGTAAGATGAATAACTTACCATAAGGACACTTGACCATGATCATCATCACTTATCTCCTTTATCGAGATCACAATCATATTTGGTACCTCACATTCTAAGTGAAACCTTTCCAAGAACAATTTGCTCAACCGATGTCATTGATGGCCTAGTTTGTGAGGTTTAAAACATGAACAAAACTCAAATTTCATCATTTTCTATAAACACCTAACGATAGGCACTAGCTAGGATGATTGGTTCCAATTGTGGGAATTATCTAAATAGTCACTAGCAAGCCATCCACGGTTGATTCTTTTACCTTTTCTTTGCATTATCATACTTGCATATCAATGGCATTAGAGAGCACTCTATTCAACAACATCGAATCACCCCCAAATTTGGGGCAACCACATTGGATTTTGATTCTCCCACAAGGGGATACATCTTACATGATCATGACATCTACACTTGACAAAACCCCCTTCCCACCGTTGGGGCAAAAATGGTATCACATTTTACATCATTCATATCATCTACAATCGCATGGTATTTTACACCAACACCCTTCCCACCGTTGGGGTAAAAACGGTATCACATTTTACATCATGGTATTTTACACCAACCCCCTTTCCATCGTTGGGGCAAAAATGGTATCACATTTTACATTATTTCTATAATTTACAATCACATGGTATTTTACACAAAACCCCTTCCCACCATTGGGGCAAAAATGGTATCACATTTTACATTGTGGTATTTTATAGCAATCCCATTTCCACCATTATGGCAAAAACGATATCACATTTTACATCATTCATATCATCTACAATCACATTGTATTTTACACCAACCCTCTTTCCATCATTGGGGAAAAAACGGTATCACATTTTACATCATTCCTATTGTTTACACTAGCATGGTATTTTACACCAACCCCCTTCCCACCGTTGGGGTAAAAATGGTATCATATTTTACATCATGATATTTTACACCAACCCCCTTTCCACTGTTGGGGAAAAAATGGTATCACCTGTTACATCATTCATATCATCCACACTCACATCACATTTTACATCATTCATATCGTCTACAATCACATTGCATTTTACACCAACCCCCTTCTAACCATTGGGGCAAAAACGGTATCATATCATCCACCATTGCACAAAAAATATTTTTCAATTGGCTCGTGAGATCCCTTTGTCGTCTTATTCGCCAATTGATGGGGTAAGCTATGCAAATTCCAAATTTTTTTTGTCTTCAACATTGTCGCTCAAATCCAACAAGAGAGAGAGAAGTTGCTTTTGTGCCCATAGCCCAACCAGGTGTCTCGTGTTTTTGCACCATATTGTGTTTCACACAACATGGTACAAAAATGGGCATCTATAGACACCAAATCCTAGCCACTTGTCCTTCATCCTAGCCATTCCACCATCCACTTGTCCACCATACACCTTTCCCGCCACCCAATTAACCATTCCATGCCTTTCCCGCCTTCCAAAGGCCCACTTTAGCCCTTTCCCACCACTTTTTGATCCACTTGGGTTTTATTTTATATTATTTATGTTTAAATATAATATTTTATATTATATTTTAATATATTTATTATAAAATATATATTTATAAACCCAATTAATCCCAATCATCCAATTTAATCTAATCTCAACCATCCATCCTCATTAATCCGTGTCACACTTAAAGTATAATCTCATCCTTTGGATTTGATTTAATATTAGCCACACGATCAAAAGTGTTAAGCTAAAACCCTAAGAAAACCCTAGGCTTGATTATAAATAGGAGCATTCTCAATGCTCAACCCCTGAATCCCTAAGTCCTCTAAGTCTTTGGCCCTGAGTCCCCCGGAGGTCTCTCCTCCTAAGTCTTACTGAGATTTTCCTAAGTCCCTGGAGCAACATATCCATTCATCAACAAGAAAACAATCAAAGGAGCAAGGTAAATCTACTTTAGTTTAATATATTTCACATTTTTTAATTATGTTCATGCTCATTATTGCTATAGCTAGGGTTTTTAGTGGTGATTTCTAAGGGCTCACACAATGGAGCCCTCATTATTATTACTAACTCTCTGGTGTTTATGTGTGTGTAGATTAAAACAATGTATCAGAATATTTGAGTAGTTTTTGAAGCTAGAGTGGCCCGAATTCGGATATCACAAAGCCCACTCACACTTGTTGGGAGCAAAACACAACTGAAGACACCACCATTTGTTGTAGCTAGGGTTTCGGAGAACCCTAGCAATCTTTGTAATCATTGTATCAAAAGGGATTCCTACATCCACTATTGTAACAATAGATTTTTTAAACTCCCCCATGTTTAATATAAATATTATCTGCTGTGCAATATCTAGTTGCCTGAATTCTATTTTATTTAGCATTGCTTGGTGTCATGTTTTTGTCTCTTCGCATACAAATTTGTTTTCTCACCCTGATGAAATCCACAATATACATTGATCTTTGTTGTGCAAGTTTAATCAAAGTATTCATTTCTTCCAACATTGGAAGAATACCACACAGTGTGAGAAGTGTTTCCAAGTTGCTCATTCGAAATAACAAATCTTTAGCCTTATGCCCTATGATTTACATACATAAACCTTGCCAAGGATTGATATTATTTGAAAACTCTATATGTCGGTTGATACATCGAAATCCACCTTGTATCTACATCTTTTAATAATTTTTTACCTTCAGTAACTCCTAATGCAAATTGTTGAAACTTTGGAAATATTTTTGGATTGCATGAAAAATAAGCATGAATTTCACGAACAAGTTCTTCCACTCTCGCTACATTTTCAAATGTGCTTACAATTTTGTATGCAAAATTTATTCTATGAGCCGTGCAATGAATAGGGATCAAATATAGGGCAACTGATGTTTGTAATCAAACACAAAGATCATTCTTGTGTCCTTGCATTGTAGCAACACCGTCAACTTCGACGCATATTAACTTAGTAGCTATTTCTATATCATTCATTCTTGTTATTTCCTTTTAAACTAGTTACAACAACATTGTAAAGGTTTTTCGCATTGCAATTTTCCACCATCTTATGTAGTGCAAGTAAATGAGGTTGCCTAAAATGATTTTCCAATGTGTAAACATGCATGCAAATCTAAGATGTGTTATCAACAACAATCACCTCATCAATTGAAAGTGAAATGAATTTGACATGTTTTACTTTCTCTTCAAGGTCCTCCTTCTCAACCAATGAGAGAAATTTTACCATTTCCCAACCATTTCAATCTGACCAATGGGCACTGTAAATGTTTTGCACATCAGCTAGTTAAAATAGATGTTTATAATCAATGAAATTAAACATAGGTCTACCCTTTCTAAGAATAGTGTATACAACAACAAACTACAAACTTTTGGAAGCTAAAGTGATCTGATTCATTTTTCAAAATTGGGCTTGAATCGTTCCACCTTTCTCAACCAGAGTTTGTTGTTGTATCATTTCTTTATCATATTCTTGTGCATATCTGACATATGTGCATTCTGATGCATCCTTCCACCTAACAGTTTTTGTTATGGTTCCATCACTTTCTTTTGTTGTTAGATAAACTTTTCCACAATGTTTTTCTATTGTATCTTTCTTACATTGCAATCTATGATCCTTTTCGAGTTTCCAACTGCAAATTATGCATCTACATTATTTTGGTTCTTCATTACTATTCTCTAGAAGCACTGGATCAATAAATGTAAATTTTGATTCTCATTTAGGCTGAAATGATTTTCCAATTATCCACTTTGTTGTCCTTCTACGTTTAGGTTTCTTAGAAGAAGATTCTTTGAAAGTGGGGATTGTATGAGAATTGTTTTTTCTTTTTCATTTGGCATGCTAGTTTCAAGTATCTATTCATGTTATTGTTGCATTTCATTATGAAAAATATTATCTATGGACATTTCATTATCGAAGATATCTTGAAGTGGAGGCATACCAAGGTCAATAGTATTTTCTACAAACAAAAGTTTTTCATATCATTTTTTATTTAAAAAGACACATTCTATTAAAAATATAAATAAACACTTGACAAAACCATCAACCAAAAAAACACCATTTTTAATGAAGAAAGATATTATATATAAAATTAACTGGTTAGTAAGTAAAAGGTATTTGTACCTTGAATTTGTGCAGATGTTGATAGCTGACTGGTCGAAATATGATGAAAGTATTTTAGGATACTCTTTTTATCGAAATATTGGTCTCCCTTGTTTCCATTGCCAATAGGTGACATTTTACCTATATAAATGAAATATGAACATGAATATCATGTTTAAAAAATGAAATTAATGGTAAAAATTATAACTGGTCAGGAAAATAGGATGACATATGAAACCTGATATATGGTGCTTGACATACGATGACTAACATATGGCAGATGACATATGGTGCTTGATATATGGTAGATGATATATGGTAGCAGACATGTGGTGGTAGAAATATGACGACAGATATATGCCAATAGACATATGGTAGTAGACATATGGTGGTAGACATATGGTAACAAACATATGACGGTGGACATATGGTGGATGACATATGATGGTAGACATATGGCGGTAGAGATATGGTCGTAGACATATGGCAATACACATATGCTACCATACATATATCAGTAGACATATAACACTTGACATATGGTGGCAGATATATGGCGGTGGCCATATGGCAATTGACATATGGTGGCAGACATATGGAAAATGATATATGGTGATAGATATATGGTGGTGAACATATATCGTTAGACATATGGTGGATAACATATGGCAGAAGATATATAGCACCAAACATATGGTGGATGACATATGGCAGTGGACATATGGTGGATGACATATGGTGGCAGACAGATAGAGGTAGACATATGGCAGCGGATATATGTCATCAAACATATGGTGGATGACATATGGCGGTAGACATATGGCGGTAGACATATGGTGACGGACATATGGCGGTAGATATATGGCAATAGACATATGGTAGTAGATATATAGTGGTAGACATATATCAGTTGATATATATCGATGGACATATGGCGACAGGCATATGGCGATAGACATATGGCGACAGACATATGGCAATAGACATATATCGCTAGACATATGGTGATGAACATATATCGGTAGACATATGATGATGAACATATATCGCCATACATATGGTTGATGACATATGGCGATGGACATATGGTAGTGGATATATGGTGGCAGATATATATCGCCAGATATATGGTGGTAGACATATGGCGGTAGACATATGGTGTCAGATATATATTGCTAGACATATGGTGGATGACATATGGTAGTAGATATATGGCGGTAGACATATGGTGGATGACATATGGTGGATGACAGATGATAGATGACATATGACAGATGACATATGGCAGCATACATATGGTGTCTGACATATGGCAGATGATATATGGTAGCTGACATATGGTACCTAACATATAACAAATAATATATGGTGCCTAATATATGACAATTGACATATGGCAACTGGTATATGGAAGATGACATATGGATACAAATAAAAATATATAATGTGGTTGACATATAGCACTTGAAATACAATGGTAGTCATATGGTGCCTAACATATGGTGACAAAAAAAAATATAAACATATGGTGACTAACAGAAAAGACTAGATGTTTATAGAAAATATGAATGGAAGATAAAAATATTGACCTATGTTTATTGCCTCCTATGGTCACCTGCTATGATTATCTCTTGGTTGTTATTTGCTATGATTGCCTGTTATCTATCACTGGTGTTAGTTGTCTTTTGTCTATCGTTTGATTTCTATCTTCTACTCATTGTCTCACCTGTTGTATGTCACCTATTGTGTATCACTCGCTATCGAGGAGAATAAGTGTTTTAAATGTATGAGTATCGCTCTCATGTTAGCTATATATAATGGGGTATAAGAGGTAAATTTTATGGGATAAATGATTTTTTTTATAATTTGAAGGTGAATGTTAGACAAGAATGCTCTATGAAATAAGTATCATAGTGATGCGAATGGACCCTAAAAAAATTGGGCTTGAAAATTTTGGGTGAATGAGACAATGCCTAGGGTCCTCAAATTCATAAAATTCTAATTTTGAAAATCCTAATATTCTCCCTATTTGTGAATATTTGCCCCTGTGCATAACCCTTATCATGTCTAACCATTTATAAAACTAGGCATTGGACATTCTCTTTAGTCACATGTTACTTTGTAGATATTTTTTTCATCCTTATCAATATATATGGACCTAGTATAGACTCCTAAAAAGTGTCATATTAATATTTAATAAATTTATAATTATTTTAAATAATCCATTGCAACCTTAAAATATTAATCCTAGCCCCTTTAATAATATTAAGTGCACTCCTATGCCTAGCCCATGGTCATCATGAGACCATCCCACTATCCTAACCCATGGTCCACCTCACCCTAGTTAGCATTAACTCCCCTCTCTCCTCCATATTCTCTTCTCATTAATACACATGGGTGAGGATTCTCTCCACCCATGGTCATTAATTAAGCATGCCATTCCTATCCCCCATTCTCATTAATGAAACATGCCATGTGGGTGAGGATTCTCTCCACCCATGGCACATTAATGAAGTATTTCATAATCTAATTGGAGAATAGTGCACACTTGTCCATCCAATCAGCCAAATGAAGGAACTTAAGATTTATCCCTCCTCTCACCCATAACACTTATCCATCATGCTACTTCCCCCTCATCATTATCCTCACCCTTCGAAAAAATTATAAATAGGTTCTCATTTCCTTTATTTTCAGACAGGTGTGTAAGATATCATAAGAAAACTCTATCAAATTTTATCTATAATATATTGCAGGAATTTTAGTGATTAATCATGAACATCGTGTGCCTCTCCATGCATGTTTGTATTTTGTAAAACTATGTGTAAGTCAAAGCTTCAACAGACACCAAATTTAGAGGACAACTTCCTAGCAATCTATAGAAGGTCCTCTTCGAAGGAAATTTTATCCCAATCAACCTAGGCAAGATCGTCAATTGAGGGATGATCTTTCTCAAGACCTAGATCCAATCACATGCAAACCAACCAAATATCCATAAATATGAGCAATATTATTTTATATTTTTTTGGTTTGTTTTGGTATATTTTTAAGCATTAAATAGAGGTTATTTGTTTTCAATTTCTTGTAAATCCATATCTAATTGTGGTAAATCAACAGGTTTTACTAATTTATATTTTGGTTTTGTGTAGGTGCTAGAGGTTCTACTCAACCCAAGGTGGTATGCGTGCATAAAACCATCCATCCTTGAGGTGGTAAAATAAGATTGTGTGCCAAACATTTAATTATAAAAAGGACTTCATTCTTGGAAGACCCTCATTGTAGCTCAAGGGGCATTGGAAAATATTTGCGTTATAACATCTTTTATATTCAATAAAAATGACATGTTTTCTTTGTTACACCTACATCTCAGTCAAACAGATTAGAAGTATGGAGTAGGATTGAATATTTTATGAGAAGTAAATACCAAGAAACCCGATTCATGATCATAGGAGATTTTAATGCCATAACCAAACTAGATGAAAAATTTAGGAGAATTAGGAAATTAACCCAAAGTATGAGATATTTCTCAATTTTTATTCAAAACAATAATCTATGGGAGGTTGAGTTTGAAGAAGACAACTATACATGGACCAACAAAAGGAGAGGTGAAAACCTAATAGCATACAAAATAGATAGATGCATACTTTCAAATAATTGGCTAGATGATGGAACTTGTCCTAAAATTAATACCTTGACAAGGAAGGAGGGAGTAGCTGAGAGTTTTTTCAGAAGCTAGGGTTTTTCTAGAAGCTAGGGTTTTTTTTGCAGAAAGAGGGCTCTCCAAGGGGTGCAACATGGAGATTGATGTGAACAGTGTCTCTCCAAGATCTTTGTCAAATGATGGAAATTCATCGTTGGGTGCTGCAGGTGACCATTTACCCAGGATGGAGACTGCAACATTGTCATTTCATGCCAAAGAGTCTGAGACAGTAGTTGACTCAGGGTTCTTTTCTTTGGAAGGTGCATCACATGCCAGTTATGGTGGGATTCACACAATTTCACTCAACAAGAAAGAGAATGAGCTCGGGCCACCGATTTCTAGTTCTATCTCTCATCCCCATAGAGAGGGCAAGTCACAGGATGAGGAGCTCTTCATTTCACCTTTCAGCAACATGCTAGTAGACCCCCTATTTAAGTTTAGGAAGAAATCAACCCAACAACTAGAATGGGAGGATGATCATTTGGGGCCCGAGGGAGTCTCTAGCCCTGCTCATGGATTTTCTTCCAGATCTGAGCCATACCGCTACCATGACATGCAAAATAGTGTAACTCCAGGAGAGGAACACGATAGAAGTGAGATTTCCAAAGGTAGTAACCCACGCTCCCATTCAAGCTCCCCCACCAGATTGGGTGCCAAGTTGTAGGGGGAGCCAATGCTAGCTCCTCTTATGCCCATGCGTTGCTCAACAACCTGACTTTCAATGGTAGCAATTCTCAAGCATCCCCAACAACTCAACTGGAGGACCTTCATTCCAACATAAGATAGAATAATGTTGACCTCGCACCCTCAGCCCATGGACCTGGAGGATCCGAACAAGGAGGTGGTGACCAACATGTACCAAAAGAGGGAACCCTCAAAGCTGGACATGTAGGAGGAAATCAAAGCTCTGAACAGGAAAATCAGCAAGCTAAAGAGTCAGGTACCTTTGAGTTTGAATTGCAAGATGATTTTACTGAAGAAATAAAAGAATTAGAAGAGCGAACTGTTGTTCTATTTTTTCTAGAAGAATCCCCCTGATGAAGAGCTCAATCGGTGGTTTGTCAAAGTCTGGGAATCCAAGGGTTGGATGATTGCCTCTCACCATCGCCTTGGTCAATCCTTTGTTTCTGTCACTTTCACCTCCAAAGACTCTTGCTTAAAAGCCCTAAGACTCGACACTTGGATGATTTCTAGTCAACTGGTCTTTCTTCAACATTGGGCATTCCAATTTGACCCTGAGAATGTGTCAAACATGAAATACCCCCTTTGGATTGAACTCCCTTTCTTAAACCTGGCATGCACAAAGTATTTACCTCAGATTACTGCTAGGTTTGGAAGGCCATTATTTCTCCCATCCGAGCCATCACACTTCATGCGCTCCCACCCATGCATCTTGGTTGAGACTGATGTCTCCAAGGACCTCCTGAGTAAGATCTTATTCAGAGCCCCTGGTATCCAATTTGAACAATGGATTAATTATCTCAACTTGCCAAACTCATGTTTCTACTATAGACAGCAAGGCCATATGATTAAAAATTATCCGGTGAGACCTCCCAAACAACAAAACTAGCCTGCTAGTACTCCTACTACTACTACTCAACATGCAAGCAAAATAGTACCTCATGTTCAGCCTTTACAACCTTCTAGTTCTCATGATGTGACCTCTTTCCCTACTCATTCAGTGCCCCAAGCTTCTAACTTGGTAGTTACCCACATCTCCCTTCAACCCCCTCCAACTTTTGAGGCTCCTATGGAGAAAAATCCTCATGAAACAATCGAGGAGGGTTGGGTAACCCAACATAACAAGAAACATAGGCGCAACTCATCACGGGATGCCTCCCCCTCCTTCTAGAGGTGTCCCAAAATACCAACACCTAGGAGGTAAGGAATGGAGCCATAAGCCCACCAACTCTTACTCCAACAATACCTCCTTAGCCACACATCAGTCTAAGGGAATAGGTACTCTGCATGATTATATGCAATTTGTACCCACCCGAAATGCCTATGGTGCTTTAGCTGACAATATGTCAGATTGATGTCTGCAAGAATCATGTCTTGGAATGTGCATGGCATCACGCTGCGAGAGTGATGTTTTTCTATCCAGACAGTCATCAAGAGAGTTTACCCATAGATTTTACTATTGCAAGAAGTCAAAATTTTAGGTTTCAGACTAAAAAATACCCTTAAGACCCTATGGGGGGTTGGGGGGCCTTGTGTACGAGTCATGATGAAGGGAGGGGGCTATCCTATGCCTCTCTCAGGAGTTGTGGGACTCTATTTTATTATCAGGAGAGGATCCAATGCATAGAGTAGTGTGGTGTACAATAATGTTTGGTGGTAGGAAATTGGGTATTGCAGTTGTTTATGCACCCAATGATGCAGCTGGAAGGGCAGCCCTCTGGGATTGGATGTGCTTCAATTTTCCTAAAGTAGATTGGATAATAGGAGGGGACTTCAATATGGTAGAGTGGGAGGGAGACATATTGGGGGGTGGCACTCCACTCAAACATCCAGAAGAGGCTAGATCATGGTCTAGGTTTAGAAGGGCCTAGAATATTTATGATCCCAATTGGAACAAGAGTGCTAAAAATCATGGGGCTTGGTTTACTTGGAGCAATGCACGATGTGGGGATGCTCTCAGAATGGTAATATTGGACCACTTCTATGTAGCAAAAAATATTGATATACTCCAAAATGATTTATCTCATCCAATCTATTCAGTGGTAACTTCAGATCATCTCCCCATTACCTTGAGTATTGGGTGTGCCCCCATAAGGAAACCCAAAAATAGTTTACCTTTCAAGTTAAACACTTCCTTGCTCAAGCACAAATATTGTGTTAATGGAATCAAGAAAGTGTGGAATATCTTGCCAAGGCCCTCAGAAGGGAGAGGGTGGATTATGTGGTGGGAGGAAGCCATCAAAAGAATAGTGGATTACCTTCGAGGTTTTGGAAAAATCCTAGCCTCTCTTCGTAGGAAAAAAGAGAAAGAATTGGAGCAGGAAGTTGACCAACTCAGCCACCACCTCAGCCATAATATTAGTAGCATCCCTTCTCAAAAGTAGTTGGGTGAAAAATAGGCAGAGTTAAGGCAACTCCAAGCTTATAAAGCCCATGGGGCACAAATCAGGGCACGTCTTCAGTGGATTCGTGAGGGTGATAAAAATTCTAAATTTTTCTTTAATGCCATTAAGAAGAAGAATAGATCAGAGAGGATAGAGGTTATTAAAAATCCTATATCTGGCCTACAAATTCCATTGGAGGACCTCCCATCCTTCATCCAAGAGCATTTTGTAGCCCTTTTCAAAAGTGAAGGGCCCAACACAGAAGTTGAGTTTTTTAGAGAATGTTGCAAATAGTGCATATCTCCCAAAGTATCTGAAGAAGATAGAGCATTTCTGGACAAACCTCTTTCACAGGATGAACTTCATTCTGCCCTCCTCTCTTTGGCAAATGAAAAATCCCTAGGCATTGATGGGCTTCCGAGTGAATTTTTTAAGACCATGTGGGAGACTATAGGAGCTGATTTTATGCATATGTGTGAGGAGGTTATTACTATTGGAGGCCTTGGGGAGGCCACTAATCAAGGATTGATCAGGCTCATTCCCAAAAAACATAAGCCAGATTTGCTTGTTGATTGGCGTCCCATTACTTTACTCAATTCCTCTTATAAAATTTTGGCCAAGGCTCTGGCCAGAAGACTCCTCCCAGTGGCTACAAAAATTGTTCACCCAGAGCAAACAGGATTCCTTAAAGGTCGCTACATTTTGGATAATATTCTTACATCTTGGGAAGGGATGGAGTGGGCTCGAGCACAAGGGCTCAAGGGACTTTACCTTAAGCTTGATTTTGATAAAGCTTATGATCGATTAGAGTGGCCCTTCATCTTAAGCATGCTCCACTAGCTTGGTTTTGGCAATAGATTCATCGATATGGTAGCTTCCCTCTTTCCAAATGCTTCTACAAGAGTGGTTATTAATACAAAATTATCTAACAACATTCCTATGGAAATATCAGTTAGGCAAGGCTATCCATTGGCCCCCTATCTATTTGTAATTGTAGTTGATGCCCTTGGTTATCTATTGGAATCTGCAATTAAAGAGGGGAGGATAAGAGGTATCCCCCTTCTAGATGGCTCCCAACTTATCAACTCTCACTTTGCAGATGATTCTATGCTTTTTCCTTTGGTAGATCAACAAAATCTTGCGAACATCCTTGAGATAGTTCACACCTTCTATAGGGCCTCTAGTGAAAGAATCCAAGAATCTAAGAACTCTGTTATTCCATTTGGATTTGATGATAAGCCAGATTGGATACCCACAACATGGAAGTGGGTGCAAAGAGGAGAAATATCTAAGTATTTGGGCTTTCCTTTTGGTGTTGACCTTTCACCCAAATCTATGTGGGATTGGTGTATGGACAAATTTACCAAAAAATTGGAATACTAGAAATCTCTAGAAATGTCTCAAGCAACTAAAATCCAGATTACTAGAAAAATTTTAGCCCCCTTCCATGTTTACTTCTCTTCTCTTTTGACTCCTAGCAAGGTTGGGTATGATAAGATGAACAAGTATGCTTCGAGAGTTTTTTTGGGTAAAAAACCTAGCCAAACGAGGCCTCCCAATGGTCTCCTGGAGCAATTATTGTAGACCAGTTTCATGCGGTGGGCTAGGAATCCCCAACCTTCAAGCATAGGGCTATGCACTCATGGCTAAATGGATGCAAAGGGTGATCATAGGGAATGAGCCATGGAAGGTGTTGGTGAGGGAGCATTTGAAAAACCCTCGGGTGGATGGTAAAATTTGGGTAAATATGTCATACATTGATGTTCTTTTACAAGCCCCTTATTTCTCTATAGAAGGTTGTAATATTCTCAAAGGGATTTGGAAAGCCTGGCAACAAGTGCATCAATTTATTTCATGGCAGACACCTCTAGAGCAAGGCCCCGTAGATTTCCTCCAGCACAACTTATGGTGGTCACCCCTCCTCACCCTTGATGCACAACCTCTTGGCATGAATCCTTGGTTTCTTGCTAGGTGGCTCTTCAAAAGGGGATTAATTTTGGTGGGTGACATTTGGGATTTTTCTCAATCATCATGGAAAAATTGGAAGCAAATCCAGTCAAAATTTGGCCTCTATCCTACTGATAAAGCAGTGATTATGCGGATCCTTTCCATCACCTCCCAAGCGCCCTAACCTCTATCTTCTCCACTGGAAGCTAGTCCCCATTGGTCTCATTGGAAATGGTTTGACAATCATGACTTTGAGCAGCCAGTCCTTAAGTTTTGGTACCAAGCCCTGCTTCCTATGAACTATCAATAGTTTGCAGATATGCTCAATAAAAAATGGAACTTAGAGCTCAGTTGGGCCACTTGGGCAAGAACCTTCAAGCTTATCAACTCTACCCCAATTCAAGGAAAGTTCTAGATTCTTCTTTGGAATGTAGTCCTTCAAGGTCTACCTACTTAGAGCAGGCTAAAATGGATGGGCCAAGGGTAAGGTGATTGCCCTTTTTGTGGTTTGGAAGAGACAATACAACATCTATTTTGGAACTATGCTCATGCCCACCATATTTGGTGTGAAGCGCATTAGTTGCTTTATCCCTTACCACTACCTATGACAAAGGATCAAGCCTTATTAGGGATCAATTTGATGCCCAATCAAAAATTTCTTCTCTCCATTACCAGGGTAACTATCATCTTTCATATATGGAAGACTCGATGCAAATCTATTTTTGAAATTGATCAAGAAGATATCCCTAATCTCTCAGTAGCTAACATCTTTGCTATTATAAAATGCCAATTGTAGGTTGAGTCAATAGGTTGTGTAGACACCAAAATATAGGCATTTGCATTACATATCACAATTCTACATAATAATATATGCCTATGTCTAAACTTAGGCATATAATTCTTGTACATTATTCATTGGCATTACACATCATAATTCTGCATAATAATTGTAACCACCAAAACGGCTCACACCTAATGTGGTCTATTGCAATTAGAGAAAGGTAACTAGTAAACATGCACAAATTGA
Source organism: Wollemia nobilis (assembly GCA_028583015.1). NCBI lineage: Eukaryota > Viridiplantae > Streptophyta > Pinopsida > Araucariales > Araucariaceae > Wollemia > Wollemia nobilis. The sequence goes on from JAQPPZ010001808.1 coordinate 7,485,393, forward strand.
CAACAAAAAGGAAATAAAACACAAGAATCCTTTATTAATTCTCAATTGCATCAAGTTACATATTCATCCCTCTTAGGGATACCCATTTGATACTTTAATTACAATAGATCTAGTCCCTTTTCAGGGTAGATGCAAATCAAATGCCTTCTAGGGTGACACAAACTGCTCTAGGGTGGATTTGACCCTCTTCTTCGCATTGAGGAAGGAATTGAATGGTTGAATCTCCTTCAAATATGATTTCCTGTAGTCAAGAAACAACGGAAAAGAGTTAAACAAATACGCAGCCTCTCGTGATGAGGCCCTTTTAGGAAAATATGCATAAAGATGTCCTAGAAATTATGAAATCAAGAAGATGAACTAAACATACTAAACTCGTATTAAATCCATAAATATTGATAGATACATGGAAATGAAGAGTGCAGTTATCTATATATTGGATCAATTGCATGAAATGAAGCAAGATAGCATGAAATTAAGCTAATTAGGTCATACTTGCTATAATGAAGTAAACCTATTAAAATCCCTAATTATGTTAGTCAGAGTCTCTAAACTACTAAATTAAACTGCTAGAATGACTAATCTAACCTAGTAAAACACACTGCAAAAGAAACAGTAAGGAGATCTATCACCTGTTGCAAATCGCAACTCTGGTGAGCGATCTGCACTATACACCATGGCCGTTAGCCACGGTGAGCAACAAGATGATTTTGCCCTCCAAATTCTAGGGTTTTGGGCTTGATCCTCCTTACCAAATTGATGATCAAAGATCACCTTGTTATCCTCTGACTGAATTGGCGGTTGAATTCCTCAATTGGGCCTCCATTTTCCCAAATTCACATCTCTTGGTGTTCTAGCTCCTTAGGGCATCCATGGCACAATTTGTCATGATGATTGGTGATTTGACAAAGGGTGTGGCAACCAATATCTCTCTCAATGCACTCAAGTGAGTCCACAATCCAATAGGGCTTCGTTGCTTTAATCTCCAATGCTTGCTTGATAATTTTGCCCTATTTTTGAGGGGTACTTATAGGACTACCCAAGGGCTAGGGGTGGCTTCATGGAGAAGCCAATAACAAGAAGAGGTGGTTAGGACAGTTGGATTGGAAGATTTCGTTCTTCAATCGTCTTCTTCTAGAACAAATTGAGTGGTTAGAACCAATGGTCGTTCAAACCAATTTGGCTTGGATGAAGGCCAACTGAACTTCCATTTAAACCGTAGGTGATAGCTGCAGTTTAGACTGTAAACCATGGGTGTTAACCGTGGTTCAGACTGTAGACCGCAGTCTCAATCGTGATTTAGACTGATTAGGCCAAGGAGCCCAAATTGAGTGGTTAGAACCACTGCTCTATCTTGGAGTTTGTCCAAGATCTTCCATATGGTCTTGTAGCATGTCCCATATGAGTAGTCACCCTCGACATATTTGTAGCTCTCCTCGATATCCCTAATCTCTCGGTAGCTAACATCTTTGATATTGTAAAATTCCAATTACATTCTGAGTCAATAGGTTGTGTAGACACCAAAATCTAGGCATTTGCATTACATATCACAATTCTGCATAATAATATATTCCTAGGTCTAAACTTAGGCATATAATTCCTGTATATTATTCATTAGCATTACACATCATAATAATGCATAATAATATATACCTAAGTCTAAACTTAGGCATATAATTCCTATACATTATTCACCCACATTGCACATTTGAGTTCTGCATAACATTATGTGCCTAAGTTTTGACTTAGGCATAAAATCCTGCACATAATTATATTTTCTATATTTTATTAAATCTATAAAGTATCCTCCTAGGATACCCTCTCTCCTCACTTGATATGTATCCTGGCCACATCACCATCACTCCTTTACCACCTCTCATACACCCTGGTCCCCTTTATCCCTTCACATAGGGCAACCCTTCACACTTCACTCCACTTCCAACTACCCACTTACCACATCTCACACCTCACTCCACTTGCACCTACCCACTTGCCACATCTCACACCTCACTCCACACATCACTCCACTTGCACCTACCCACTTGCCACATTTCCTCAGTTAAGTGAGACACTTCTAGTGACTCACTACAACTACCCAGGGTAGGTGGCTACCCAGTCCTTGCCACTTGGCAGCCCTGGCTTGCCACCTGTCATTCCCTCTAAAACCCTTAAAGACCTATAAAGACACCATCACATGACCAAGAGAGAAAAAAAGGGGAATGCTAATGTTATGTTACTAGGATTATGCTATGTAAGCCATATTTTTTCATATTCTTCTATATTCATTTTATATTAGTCATTTTACATTTACATTTTATCATTATCATTGTGATAGGTGCTACTAAACCCTTCTTTTTTTGCATGTGTGCAGATTTTAGGTTCAGGATTCAACAAGCTCGCATTCAACATGGTGGTCACGAAAAACCCACCTCTAAAATTGTTGTACCATGAAGAAGCGAAAGACACCATATGTTTATTGTACAAGAGGATCACCCCCTTCGAACATTTTTATTGTGAAGCACCCTACAGAGGGGCTTATTGTATCACAAAACTTATTTTACGAAATATAATGCAATGCTTCATTTTTATTGCAATGGTGTTACTTTTTATGCTTAATTTTTATGTCCCACCATGATCACCAATTTGTATACATAAAAGAAGAACACCATTGAATTAAAAATGAAGCATTGCATTATATTTCGTAAAATGATTTTTGTGATACAATAAGCCCCTTTGTAGGGTGCTTCACAATAAAAATGCTCGAAGGGGGTGATCCCCTTTTACAATAAAAATATGGTGTCTTTTGCTTCTTCATGCTACAACAATGTCGGAGGTGGGTTTTTCGTGACCACCATGTTGAATGTGAGCTTGTTGAATCCTGAACCTAAAATCTGCACACATGCAAATAGATAAGGGTTTAGTAGCACCTATCATAATGATAATGATAAAATGTAAATGTAAAATGACTAATGTAAAATAAATACAGAATAATATGAACAATGAATATGGCTTACATAGCATAATCCGAGCAGCATAACATTAGCATTCCCCTATTTTCTCTCTTGGTCATGTGATTGTGCCTTTATAGGTCTTTGAGGGTTTTAGAGGGAAGGACATGTGGCAAGCCAGGACTGCCAAGTGGCAGGGATTGCCTAGCCATCTACCTTGGGTAGTTGCAGTGAGTCACTAGAAGTGTCTCACTTAACTGAGGAAATGTGGCAAGTGGGTAGGTGCAAGTGGAGTGATGTGTGGAGTGATATGTGAGATGTGGCAAGTGGGTAGGTGCAAGTGGAGTGAAATATGGAGTGAGGTGTGAGATGTGGCAAGTGGGTAGTTGGAAGTGGAGCCCATGTGAAGGGACAAAGGGGACCAAGGTGTATGAGAGGTGGCAAAGGAGTGATGGTGATGTGGCCAGGACACATATCAAGTGAGGAGAGAGGGTAACCTAGGAGGATATTTCCCAGATTTAATAAAATTTAGAAACTATAATTATGTGCAAGATTTTATGCCTAAGTCAAAACTTAAGCACATAATGTTATGTAGTCTGAAATGTGCAATGTGGATGAATAATGTGCAGGAATTATATGCCTAAGTTTAGACTTAGGCATATATTATTATTTAAATTATGATGTTTAATGCCAATGAATAATGTGCAGGAATTATATGCCTAGGTTTAGACTTAGGCATATATTATTATGTAAAATTGTGATGTGTAATGCCAATGAATAATGTGTAGGAATTATATGCCTAAGTTTAGACTTAGGCATATATTATTATGTAGAATTATGATGTGTAATGCAAATGCCTAGATTTTGGTGTCTATAGATGCCCCTTTTTGTACCGTTTTGTGTGAAACACAATGTGGTGCAATTACAAAACACACATGGTTTTATTTGATGGAGGAATGGACTCAAATATTCTCGATGCAAAGAATGAATGACTTGAATTTTTTTTATTTTAACTTACCCCCTCAATTGGCAAATGGGTAAAGAATGAAACCCATGAGCCAATTGACCAAATGTGGATGATGAAAGGAGGTGGTTGATTGAATGGTATGGATGTGATGCAAGTGTATGTCATTTTGATCAACTTGATGCCCCAAGTTTGAGGGGTGCTTGTGTTGTTGCAAATTTGCTTTTGGTTCATTGTTGGCAATTGTTGTGGTAAAACCATAAACCATGTTTATGAGCTCGTGATTCTCACTACTGTTAAATTTCACTCTTGTGCATCGGAGCCAGTGCATAAGACCTCGATACTCAAGTGATTTTTGATTAATACCAGCTTTAATTTTTTTTCGCTTTTGACCCAATGAAAGGGGTTGAAGGATAACCTTGTGCAAATATATTTTAAACACATCTAAGCTCAAATATTTAGGGACCTAGCTGATTTAATGCCATAGTGATTTGATGTTGAATGTTTGAATTATTTTCCTTATGGTGAGCTACCCATCCGACCGAACTGCATGGATTGCTAGTCGCTGCAACCACCAGGTGTATAGGGTAATCCACTAGATACAAGGTTCACTAAATGATGTGATAATTATGATGATTTTTGTAAAAATACAATATGTAATTAATGTAAATGTTGGAAATCAATATCAAGTTGGATGCCCCAAGTTTGGGGTGGACTTATGTTGTCTCAAATTTACATTTTGGTTTGATTGACATGCAAGATGATGAGGTAAAGGAACCAATCACCCTAGGGGTTTGTCCTAGTGACTGTTAGTAATTCCTTAATGCAAAATAATGAAGTATAAGTTTTCTATGTTTTTTAACCCCACGAAATAGGCATCAATGACAACCTTGGACAAATCTGCTTGAATGTAAGTTACTCAAAATTGAAGGATCAACCTGATTTAATTTCGAACATGATGATGTGAAATGATTTTGTTAGCGTCCTTATGGTAATTTATTCATCCTATTAGATTGCATGGATAACCAATCGCTGCAACCACCAGGTGTCTAGAGTAAATCACTAGGTAGAAGGTTCACTTGAGATGATGATGATGATGTAAGATAATTATTTGGAGGGTTTTATAATTTTTTTGTAGTCATTTGCGTTTGAAGGGGAGTTGTGTAAGATGGTCACAAATAAAAGTCAATTTGTGTTGCCCTAATCATGGAAAAGATGCTCATTTTAGTGAGTGTAATTTGCATGATTGAGTGTTTGAGTGTTGACTTTGATTATGAAACTGAATTTGTTGATTTTGTCTTTCCCTTCAAGCGATGAGTTGATGGAGAAGATATGAAATGATGAAAGCAATGAAACAAATGATAATGGTTTAATGAGATGGATGTTTTTGTTTTTTTTTCAACTATGATTTCAACCATTATTGATAATTGTGCACTTTTATCCCTTGTAGCAGTCCAGCCGTATGGCTTTCTTAGGGAATTCAGATGATAAAAATTCAGTTTTGCATGAGGTGAATCACTTTTCAAGGGCCTTATGGTAATTTATCCATCCTACCATATTGCATGGATTTCTAGTCACTGCAACCACTAAGTATATAGGATAAGTTATCGTATACGAGGATCACTTGAGGCTAAGTGGAAGAAGGAAATGTACACCTCTATCCCTTGGAGCAGTCCAACCTTAAGGTAGTCTTAGTGAGTTGAGATGAGAACACTTCTATTCTTTCGAGAACCTATTGAATTTGTTTTTGACCAAAGGAATTGAGATATCTTTGGATTTATTTTATTTTTTTTTTTTTTTATGAGAATGCATGATTGTTTTGTGTTTTTGTTTTGTTTTTGTATGACAAAAGATACATGGAAATGTTTTTGGTGTTTTATGTTTTATATGACAAAATATTCGTGGCAATGTTTTTGTTGTTTTATGGGTTTGTAAGACAAAATATGCATGGAAATATTTTTTTTTTTATGTTTTTGAAATGGAAAGAAAGCACAAGATGTTTTTTTTGTGTTTTTATGTTTTGATGATTGGCTTTTTTTTTGCGACCAAAGGAGTTTGAGTACCTTTAGAGCATTTTGGTTTGATTTGACCAAAGGGATTTATGTCTTTGGGGCTTTCTAAATTGTGTCAATGATAATTATCCTTATGGTAATCTACTCCTCCTACCGAATTGTATGGATAGCCAATCGCTACAACCGCTAGGGTGCTAGAGTAAATCACTAGATACAAGGATCACTTAAGGTTGAGTGAAAGAAGGAAATGTGCATCTCTATCTCATGGAGCAGTCCAGCCGCATGGCTTTCTTAGGGAGTTGAGATTATAGCATTTCGATTTTTGAAAGCCTTGTTGAGATTGAATTTGACCAAAGAAATTGTGTTACCTTTGGAGCTTTTTTTTTTTTAATTGAATGTGACCAAAGGGTTTGATTCCATTGGAGCTTTTTGAATTTGATTATTTGAAATGTTAATGTTTAATGTGATGGTTGGGGTAGATGTGAGATTTTTAATACCCCAAGTTGTTTGATTGTTGCTTTTATGTGATTTATGGGGAAGGTGTGAGACCTTGAACTCCCCCAAGTTGTTTTGTGATTTTTTATGTGTATGTGTAATGATTGATTGTTCAAATTGTATTTTTTTTGTTTATGTTATGAATGAATGCAAATTATTGAAGTGTGTTGTTTTACTAATCATTGTTCAAAGAGATTTTGAACCATTTGAATGAATGATGTTTTATTGATTGTTGTTCAAAGATATTTGAAATTGTTTGAATGAATGGTGTTGCTTTATTGATTGTTGTCCAAAGAGATTTTGAACTGTTTGAATGATGTTGTTGCTTTATTGATCATTTTTCAAAGAGATTTTGAATCATTTGAATGAATTGTGTTACTTTATTGATCATTGCTCAAAGATATTTTGATGGCGAGGTCAAGATTCAGAACACACCAGTCTGACAAATTGCAGTAAATTTCATTAATATGGTCTCTGTTACAGTTTTTCTCAGCACACTTCCTCCTCCCAAATCCCGAACTCACCATCCCTTTCCCATACAAATTTTCCCCGTTTTAATGTGGTCTCGGCCTTCCCTGCAATTAATGCTCCCGCCCAAAGACCAAATCGAATTTCATCTTCCCTCCGTTGAAATTTCAAGATTTTCCTTTCCTTTTGTTTTCTCGCCATAAATGGCAACTCGTCCGATCCGTCCGGAGCCTCGCATTCATGGCTTCCCATACCCCGCACCCGCCGTTTTAATCGATCTGTCTTTAAGTACCGTTGTCTCCGCCATTAAGTCTTTCACCGTAACTACGGTTTCTCCGGAAACAAAATTCCAAGATACTTAAACTTGGTCGACATCTATATCTCTCTCCTCCGATTACGTGGCCCTCATCCTTATGATCTGTTACAAGTGTGTCTCCACGTGTTAAATTTAACTCTATCCCCCACCGGTCGTGTTGCCTTTAAGACACGTGGCAACCACGTGTCTATTTCACCCTGTCCGACCGTCCGCGTGTTCACTTCAGTTTGACCTTTTCTTGGGCCGCGATATCGCGACATGTCGCGATATCGCGACCCAACTGACGTCCGCCCTCAGCTTTGAAACAAAGTCACGATATCGCGGACAAAAGTACGTCCTGCACTTGTCTCTCGCCTTTGACGTCGCGAAATCGGAGTCGCGAAATCGCGACGCGTCGCGATTTCGCGACTCCAACCCCCACTCCTTGCAACAGCTTCAACATGGTCGCGATATCGTGACGAAACTTGCTCCGCCTTTGCTATAGCAAATGAGGTCGCGATTTCGCGACCTCACACCAACTTTTGCCTTAGTTCCTTTAACAACTTCCCTTTCTGTCTTACGACATCTCCTTCCCCGGAAAAGAACCAAATTGCTTCAAAAATACAAGAACTTTAAAGAAAATTAAAAGATGCAAGATTGCTCATACTTTCACCGGATGCTCCTGCATCAGACACCCGGGGTAGATTAGAAGTGACCCTCACTTCTGTTTTGTTGGGGGAAGACCCAATCGGTCAACCTCCGCCTCCGATACCCAAGTTGCATCTTCAATAGGCCTGCCTTTCCACTTGATCAAATACTCAGTATATTGTTTATTCCTGGTGCTTCTGCCTTCACGAGTATCCAATACTTCCTCGGCCTCATCTGTGCTTGGAGTAGATGCTGGAATTTGCCATAATTTTGGACTTTGCATTTCTGTACCTTCTCCCTCATGATATTCCACTAAATCTGAGATATTAAAAATTGGTGAAATATCAAGCCAACTTGGCAATTCCACTTCATACGCATTTCCTGACTCTCGCTTTCCCAATATTCTGCATGGTCCAAACCTTTTCATTTTCAATTTATTATAAGTCTTGGCAGGAAATCTCTCCTTCCTGAGATGCACCATGACCTCATCTCCTACCTTGAACTCCTTGAACCGCCGCGTCTGGTCCGCCCTTGTCTTATATTGACTGTTCATTTTTGTAATTTGTCTTCTTACTTCCTCATGCAGACTTTTCATGTGTTCTGCAAATTCTTCTGCTTCGGCACTACATTTTTCTTTTCTGTCCAACTTTCTTAGTTCAGACACATTCCTCGGGCTGTGTCCATATATTATCTGGAATGGAGATTTATCTGTGCTTTTATTAACTGAACTGTTATATGCAAATTCTGCCTGCGGTAAAACTAAATCCCATCCCTTGGGCTGATCTGCTATCAAACACCTCAATAGATTACCCAGGCTTCTGTTCACCACCTCTGTCTGTCCGTCGATCTGTGGGTGGTATGCCGAACTGAATTTCAGGTCTATTTTCATCTTCTTCCACAGAGTTCTCCAAAAGTATCCAACAAACTTGGTATCTCTATCAGAAACTATGCTTCTTGGCAGACCGTGAAGTCTAACCACTTCCTTGAAGAACAACCCTGCAATGTGAACTGCATCACTGGTCTTTTGGCAGGGGATAAAATGTGCCATTTTGGAGAACCGATCAACCACCACAAATATTGATTCATTTCCCCTCTGTGTTCTCGGCAATCCAAGAATAAAATCCATACTTATGTCCTCCCATGGTCTCTCAGGCACTGGTAATGGCTGGTACAGCCCTGTATTTTGTCTTACACCCTTTGCCATCTGGCATATTCTGCAACCTTGCACAAACTTCCGCACATCTTGCTTAAGTTGAGGCCAATAGTAATTTTCCTCAACCAAGGCAATGGTCTTGTCCCGACCAAAATGCCCAGCCAACCCTCCGTTGTGCTTTTCTTTGATTAAATTCTCCCTCATGGAACTTATGGGAATGCACAACTTACTACCTTTGAATAGCATTCCGTCCTGGATTAAGAAATCCAACCATTTTGTTCTATCCATAGTAATAGGTATCGAGCAAGCCTTCCAGGCTTCTGCAAAATCCGGATCTGCAGGGTACAGACCTTTCAGTTCTTCAAATCCCACTACTTCTACTGTCAATCTAGTCAGCAGAGCCTGCCTTCGCTTAAGGCATCTGCAACTCTGTTTGACTTCCCACTTCTGTGTTTCAGCACAAAGGTATAACTTTGGAGGAACTCCACCCATTTCATGTGCCTTTGGTTCAGTTTTTTTTGACTGTTAATGTATTGCAAAGCCTGATGGTCAGTAAGCAGTACAAACTCCTTTGGTAATAAATAATGTCTCCACTTCTTCAGGGCCTGAACTATAGCATAAAATTCTTGATCATAGACTGAATACTTTTTCCGAGCATCATTCAATTTCTCATTGAAATAAGCAACTGGCTTGCCTCCTTGACTCAAGATACGGCCCCTATTGCACTGCCACTGGCATCACAGTCCACCTGAAATACCTTGTTGAAGTCTGGAAGTGCCAAAACAGGCCGTTCGATAACTTTTCTCTTTAATGTATCAAAGCTCCTTTCAGCCCCTGACGTCCATTTGAACTCCTTTTTATCTCCCCTCATTGTCTCTGTGAGAGGTGCACAAATCTTGCTGAAATTCTTTATGAACTTCCTATAAAAACTGGCCAGACCATGGAATGACCTCACTTCTGTTGTGTTCCTTGGAGTAGGCCATTCAATGATGGCTCTCACCTTTTCGGGGTCCATCTTCAGGCCTTCTACTGAGATTACAAACCCCAAGTATACCAATTCCTTCTTGACAAAATTACACTTTTTCAAATTTATTAATAACTGTTCTTCTCGCAGTTTTTCAAAGACTCTCCTGATATGCATCAGGTGTTCCTCCAGGGTCCGGCTAAATATCAATATATCATCTAAATAAACAATAACAAACTTTCCCAAAAATTCTTTCAGTACTTCATTCATCAGCCGCATGAAGGTACTTGGTGCATTGGACAGTCCAAAGGGCATGACTAACCACTCAAACAGGCCTTCTCTTGTCTTGAAGGCTGTCTTCCATTCATCCCCCTCTCGGATACGGATCTGATGATAACCACTTTTCGGGTCAATCTTTGTGAAGTACTCAGCTCCACTTAAACAGTCCATGATATCATCCATTCTTGGTAACGGGAATCTGTACTTAATAGTAATTTTGTTGATGGCCCGTGAATCTGTACACATCCTCCATTCTCCATCCTTCTTTGGCGCCAGCACTGCAGGTACTGCGCATGGACTCAAACTTTCCCGAATTAATCCCTTTTCTAATAATTCTTGGACCTGTCTATTTAACTCCTCAGTCTCTACAGGTGTCATCCTGTGTGCAGCTTTATTTGGCAGGCTTGATCCTGGTACTAAATCTATATGATGGCTAATTTTTCTCAAAGGGGGTAAGCCCTCAGGCACATTGTCAGACACAATGTCTGGAAATTCCTCCAGAAGATTTAGAACTTCTGTTGGGGTATCCCGGCATTCCTTCCCCCTAACTCTAGGGATTATTGCATAACATAAATGTTCATGCTTTAACCCGTTCAGAAACTCTCTCCCCTCAACTAAACAGACTTTGGAAATATTACATACCTTTTCATCTGCATCCTTCAAGGGCTTTAGTTTATGGCGTACACCATTCTTTGTCAATGAGTAGGTGTTGGCACGGCCATCATGTACTGCACTCCGGTCAAACTGCCAGGGTCTCCCCAGCAACATGTGGCAAACATCCATGGGTAAGATGTCACACAGGACCTCATCACAATAATTCCCAATGTTAAATTTAACAGAACACTGCTCATTGACCAAAGCTCCGTGGTCCTTTTGTAACCATGCGACCCGGTATGGGTGTGGGTGTTTCTTCCTTTCTAACTGTAACTTTGTAACCATTTCCTCAGAAACCAGGTTATCCGTGCTACCATTATCAATAATGATATTGCAAACCTTGCCCGCACATTTACATCTAGTGCGGAATAAACTTTTCCTCTGGTCTGTGTCCTTCTCCTCGTTCAACAAGACTCTTCTTACAACCATTGTTTCTCCTCTCTCCGCTTCTTCGGAATGCTCAGATTCAGCATCCTCCTCTGCCACAACAGCTCTGGCTGGGCCCTCAGGCCTCTTGTTTGTTCTTTCTCGGTGTTGTGGACATTCAAATGCCCTGTGTCCTTCTTCACCACAGTGGAAACATGTTCCACGAAATACTCCCCTTCCAAACCCTCGTCCAGATCCACCCCGTCCTCTTGGGTAGTTGTTCTGATCTCGGGGCTGATAAACATCTTCTTCTTTTTGGTCCTGGTTACTACTGGCTTCACCAGTCTTCTTCGGATCCTTGTACTTTTCTCCACTGGTCCTCCCACCAGTCCTTCCACCTCGGCCTCTTCCTCTTTGCTTGCCTTCAAACCGCTTGTTTAGCTTTTCTTCTACCTTCAAGGCAAATTGATAAGCATCCTCAATGGTGTTTACTCGAACCAGGCTCAGTTCTTCCTGGATACCAAGCCTCAACCCATTAATGTAACGGGCTACTTTCTCTTTATTTGCCTCTAAATGCCCTGTTCTAATAGAAATTTTGTAAAATTCTTCGATGTACTCTTGGACGAGTTTTGTTTGTCTGTCTCCAAGCTCTGCATTTTTCTTAGCGAGATCCAACTCGTAATCTGTCGGGATGAAGCTGTCTTTTAAGCTTCTCCACCATTCTATCCCATCTTGTTATTCTCTCTTTCCCTCTTCTGTTTCTCTCCAACTGCATTCCCCTCCACCAAATGCTGGCATGACCCTTTAACTTGGTCTTAGCAAATCTGACCCGGTTAGGGTCTTCAATCTCCTCATACTCGAAATATTCCTCTAAATCATTTATCCAGTCAATCACTTCTTCTGGATTCAGATTTCCCGAGTAGGTAGATACCTCCATTTTTGGTTGTTTTCCAATCTAGAGATGGCCCTATACAACCGGGCTTGAGCGGGATCCACGACTTCTTCTTCTTCCTCAAACCGGTCTTCTTCCTCAACTTCGTCTTCACTTTCCTCATCCCCTCCGGGTTCGCGTCTTCTGCGTAACTCTGCTTGTAGGGCTTGAACTTGCCTTTGCAAGGCCCGAAAGTCTTCGGCCGGCACTACATTCCCTGCTCCGCCACGGTTCCTTCGTGGAGGCATGATATTTTCTCTGTATTATTTTTTTTTTTTTTTTAGAATTCTTCCACAGATCCTGGTGCAACTGCCTCTCTCCGGCGATCTGTTACACGCTCAGGAGCTCCCGCTCTGATACCACTTGATGGCGAGGTCAAGATTCAGAACACACCAGTCTCACAAATTGCAGTAAATTTCATTAATATGGTCTCTGTTACAGTTTTTCTCAGCACACTTCCTCCTCCCCAAATCCCGAACTCACCATCCCTTTCCCATACAAATTTTCCCCGTTTTAATGTGGTCTCGGCCTTCCCTGCAATTAATGCTCCCGCCCAAAGACCAAATCGAATTTCATCTTCCCTCCGTTGAAATTTCAAGATTTTCCTTTCCTTTTGTTTTCCCGCCATAAATGGCAACTGTCCGATCCGTCCAGAGCCTGCATTCATGGCTTCCCATACCCTGCACCCGCCGTTTTAATCTGACTGTCTTTAAGTACCGTTGTCTCCGCCATTAAGTCTTTCACCTGTAACTACGGTTTCTCCAGAAACAACATTCCAAGATACTTAAACTTGGTCGACATCTATATCTCTCTCCTCCGATTACGTGGCCCTCATCCTTATGATCTGTTACAAGTGTGTCTCCACGTGTTAAATTTAACTCTATCCCCCACTGGTCGTGTTGCCTTTAAGACACGTGGCAACCACGTGTCTATTTCACCCTGTCCGACCGTCCGCGTGTTCACTTCAGTTTGACCTTTTCTTGGGCCGCGATATCGCGACATGTCGCGATATCGCGACCCAACTGACGTCCGCCCTCAGCTTTGAAACAAAGTCGCGATATCGCGACGTCGCGATATCGCGACGTCGCGATATCGTGACAAAAGTACGTCCTGCACTTGTCTCTGCCTTTGACGTCGTGAAATCGCGACGTGTCACGAAATCGCGACGCGTCGCGATTTCGCGACTCCAACCCCCACTCCTTGCAACAGCTTCAACATGGTCGCGATATCGCGACGAAACTTGCTCCGCCTTTGCTATAGCAAATGAGGTCGCGATTTCGCGACCTCACACCAACTTTTGCCTTAGTTCCTTTAACAACTTCCCTTTCTGTCTTACGACATCTCCTTCCTCGAAAAAGAACCAAATTGCTTCAAAAATACAAGAACTTTAAAGAAAATTAAAAGATGCAAGATTGCTCATACTTTCACCGGATGCTCCTGCATCATATTTGAAACTATTTGAATGAATGGTGTTGCTTTATTGATCGTTGTCTAAAGAGATTTTGAACTGTTTGAATGAATGGTGTTGCTTTATTGATCATTGTTCAAAGATATTTTGAACCATTTGAATGAATGGTATTTTTATGGATCATTTTTCGAATAGTTTTTTTAACCATTATTTAGCAAAATTTACATTTATTGCTTAATCAGGGGCACCAATATGATACTACTAGTATGACCACCTGGATGAAATGGATTATGATATTTATGACTATGTGATGGTGGTATGGAATGGAGTCTTGCTTATTACTTTATTGTCCTTAGAGATAAAGGATATAGATTTGTTTTGCAAAGACTCAAACATTCTAGTGTGTCTAACAAACTCACTAAAACTACCTAATTCTTATAGGACCAAATGTGTGTGCAGTGAATTCATTTACCGAATCAAGAGAATGGTAATGACCCGAGATAATCAAGAACTAGTGTGTGTGCAATTGAGTTCATTAACTCATCTTGAGTAAATTGGGTAAACTTATTATGGTTTGAACCTAGAAGTTAGCTTGTCTATATGAGCGGTCAGAGGTCTCTTTTTAAAAGGGACATGTCACCACGCATGAGTGTACTCCATTGCCAGTCAAGCGTCTATAGCTCCGGTGGAGGCTAACTCCATAGTCCATGATTTTTGTTTTTGATTTCCTGAATTTTGGGGATGACTACTTAACTGTCTCACTAGAAATGTAGTACGATCCTTACAACCCAATTAATCAGTGGTGTGTGATGTAAAAAAATTAGAGCTTTGGGGAATCGGATTCTCAACCTAAGTGTGATGAGAATTGTACCCTATCCTTACTACTCTATATTTTGAATTTGAAATAACTGTGATAGTAGTGAAAACCACTATTTTCATGGACTATGTTTCATAATGGGACAAGCAAGGATGACCCTTTTCACCTGAAGGTTCCTACCAAGTATGGTGTAATCCCTATTTGACACAAGATGTTTTTAAGATGTGAAATTGTATTTGGTTTGAGATTGTTTTTTAGATCAATTCCCAATACTCAATATTTTCTTAGTGTATATATGTGCAATGGTCCTAAAAGAATTTGACATATTTTTCGGAGGTTGCTTAAGACACTAGCGATGGTTGAGTGATTGAAAATATTAGGATTATGCTTAGGAAGCAATGTATTATTATGAGTGATGGGTTTGGTGATGTTTGATGTGAGGTGCCCTTGATTAAGGCAACAAGACATAGTGCACTATCAATTATTCTTGATTTTAATGAATACGAATGGTATGAATGTGCAAATGCTATGAAAGTTGGAATGTGTGAATGCAATGGAATATGGATTGTGAAAGTGATTTATTAAAAATACAATGTGTATGAAAATGTTTTTTTTTGTGTTTTATATTTTTTATTGTTTTTTTTTTTTGTCTTTTGATGTTTTTGAAATGAAATGTGACCAAAGGGGTTTGGTTCCTTTGGATATTTTTGAATTTCATGTGACCAAAGGAGTTTTGGTTCCTTTGGTGTATTTTGAATGGAAATTGACCAAAGGAGTGCCTCCCTTGGAGCGTTTTGAAATGAGATTTGACCAAAGGGGTTATGTTCCTTTGGGCCTTTTGAATTGATTTGACCAAAGGGGTGTCCCCTTTGGAGTATTTTTTATTTATTTGATCAAAGGGGTGTCCCCTTTGGAGTCTTTTTTATTGATTTGATCAAAGGGGTGTCCCATTTGGAGCCTTTTTGATTGATTTTACCAAAGGGGTGTCCCCTTTGGAGCATTTTGAATTGAATTGACCAAAGGGGTGTCCCCCTTGGAGCATTTTGAAATAAAATTTGACCAAAGGGGTTAATTCCTTTGGGGCTTGTATGATTGATTTGACCAAAGGGGTGTCCCCTTTGGAGTGTTTTGAATTGAATTGACCAAAGGGGTGTTTCCCTTGGAGCATTTTGAAATGAAATTTGACCAAAGGGGTTAGGTTCCTTTGGGGCCTTTTTGATTTGACCAAAGGGGTGTCCCCTTTGGAGGGTCTTGAATTGTATTGACCAAAGGGGTGTCCCCCCTTGGAGCATTTTGAAATGAAATTTGACCAAAGGGGTTAAGTTCCTTTGGGGATTTTTTGATTTATTTGACCAAAGGGGTGTCCCATTTGGAGCGTTTTGAATTGAATTGACCAAAGGGGTGTCCCCCTTAGAGCATTTTGAAATGAAATTTGACCAAAGGGGTTAGTTTCCTTTGGATTTTTTTTATTTGACCAAAGGGGTATCCCCTTTGGAGCATTTTGAATTCTATTTACCAAAGGTTATTCCTCCTTGGAGCATTTTTATTGATTTGACCAAAGGGGTGTCTCCTTTGGAGCCTTTTGATTTGAATTGACCAAAGGAGTTTGGTTCCTTTGGAACCTTTTGATTTGATTTGACCAAAGGGATTTGGTTCCTTTGGAGCCTTTTGATTTGATTTGACCAAAGGGGTTTTCTTCCTTTGGAGCATTTTGATTTCATTTGACCAAAGGGATTTGGTTCCTTTGGAGCCTTTTGTTTTGAATTGACCAAAGGGATTTTATTCCTTTGGAGCATTTTGATTTGATTTATTTTTTATTTTTTTTTCAATGTGAATTTTGATATGAATGTGGAAGGTGGTTCAGGTGAAATGAGGTGGCAAATGTGAAGGTATGTGTGTGAAAATGTGGTGGAAATACAAATTAATAACACACAAATCAAATAAACAAACAATGTTTTCTAATTTTTTTCAAATTTTGTTTTCGATGTTTGATTTTTTTATTATTTTTGGATTTTTGAAGTTTTTGATTTTTTTGTTTTGAGTTTCAGTGTGTTTTGATGTTTTTGGAATTTTGAAGAAGTTTTTTTTTTGGAATAGAATAAAAGAATTTGATTAAGATGGTTATTAGGAACACTAGTGCCAAACATGATTTCTCAAAAGAGTCTAGGGTACACCACTTAAATCCTAGTAGGGAGTTCGTCTAGCTCTTCCACTTTGATTCAATAATAATTCCAACAGTGGGAGACAACTTGAACACAAGTGACCTATACCAACTTAAGGAGTTCCCTATTCTGTCTAAGGATATATAGGGGGCAAGCCGATGGAAGGAGACAAATTCCAATGTCATAGATCTAAATTGGAGGTTGGTGATTAAATACAACCTACCAATGTTTTTATGAAACATGCAAGTGTGTGAAGGTTTTTGTTTATTATTGTTTTCCTAAAGCAAGATACAATGCAATCTAGGATGCAATTCAACTTTGGATGCCTAAAAATGTAATCAAATGCACACCAAACATAGAAAAGCATACAAAAATGCAAAGTTGACTTAGTTTGTGATAATTTTGCAGTGTTCCATGGGGACGCGTCCCCCATTTCCCATGTCCCCCAGCACAGGGGGATGGCAAGGGGGACGTTTCCCCCATCCCCATTTTTGGGGGATGGCTGGGAAACATCCTCGGGACAGCTGAGGCCTGTGGCCTCTCGTCCCCAAGATGTCCCCCTTTTTTGGCATCCCTGGGGATGCCCAACCATCCTCGAGGATGGTTGGGCCCCATGGGGGATGCTCAGACCATCCTCGGGGACAATCTGAGTGTCCCCCATGGGGCCCGACCATCCCCGAGGACGCCCAACCATCCTCGAGGACGGTCTGAGCATCCCCATGGGGCCCAGCCACCCCCCACGGCTGGGCATCCTCACCCAAGGGGGAAAAAAAAAATTAACTTAAAAAATGGTAAGGGGTGGGACCCATTTTGAGTCTCACCCCCCATCAAACCCTAAACCTAACAAAACAAGGAGTGAAAATAGAAGACTTCACTTATTTCCATAGCAACATGAAAAACTCTTTCTACACAGGTTTTTTCCATCTCAACATGAATGGTAAACAAATAATTTAACCAAGGATAGTACCTAGTTCTATTTGTAACAAAACCCTAGATTTTCTTGGCAAAATTTGCACAAGCTTTCTCTATTCACTGTCTCACTTCCTCTCTTTTTTTGCTAGTGTCCCAAACCTTCAAAGGTTTATTGTTATAAGACCAAAAATGGTGCATTTCCAGCACCAAATCCATCTCATTCCATGTACCCCTCTCATTTCAATCAGAATCCACAAATGGGTTTTGCAAGAAGTTAGCAAAATTAGAGGTTTGATTAGGGCATGGCTTCCATGAGGCAGTGTCATTGCATCCTCTTGCTAGTTTGCGGTGATGGTTCAGACCTCCACTCTCTTTTTCACCAAAACTTAGGGTTCCAATATGAAGGCGTGCAAGAAAAGAGTTGCTTTATATTGATTTGTATAAGGTTAGCCCTAATTTGGTTCTTGTCCCTTACTTAAAATCAAACTTTCATGCTTACAAAATTTCCCCACCAAAGCCAACACTAAATTAATTCACTTGTGGGGTCTAATCCCCAAGGACCTATGGTAAGGGTCTTTGGAATTATGCTATAATGCCATCATTACAAGACTAAAAGGAGGTTTATTTCAACAATACCAATTCTTTTGGTATAGTGACAGAAAATTTGAACAATTAGTGACTAAATTTTTCCTTGGTTGAACCTTCAAGTTATAGTTGTTGAACTTGAAACAATTAAATGGCTGCATATTAGTAACTAATATGAATATGAAAATTTTAAATGACTCAATTATGGCTGCACTTATGTGTTAGTAACTAATCTGAATATGAATGGCTGCACTTATTTGTTAGTAACTAATCTGAATATGAATGGTTGCACTTACATAATTGATTAGTAATATGAAATATCATTTTTGTTGGGTGTAGAATTTTGAATGTGTAGATTATTCTAAATTTCTAAAAAAAATCAATTTTTATAGTATTATACTAGCCGTCCCCCCCATCCGTCCCTGATTCGTCCTGTAAAATCGGCCTGCAGTCCCCCACCGTCCCCGAAAACCCGTCCCCCAGGCTCGTGGAACCTTGGTTTTGATTATTTTTGTTTTGACGTTTTTTTGTAATTTTTTCGTGTATTTTAATTTTTTTTAATGCCTAGTATAATGCAAGTGATTTTTTCAAATGCACATTCAATTCAAAATAAAAATAAAACTCCAAAGGTAACACAATTTCTTTGGTCAAATTCAATCTCAATGAGGCTTTCAAAAATCAAAATTCTATAATCTCAAATCCCTAAGAAAGTCATGCGGCTGGACTTGCTCCATGGGATAGATATGTGCATTTCCTTCTTTCACTCAGCCTTAAGTGATCCTTGTATCTAGTGATTTACTTTAGCACCCTAGTGATTATAGTGATTGGCTATCCATACAATCCCATAGGAGGAGTAGATTACCATAAGGACAATTATCATTAACACAATTCAAAAAGCCCCAAAGGCATAAACCTCTTTGGTCAAATCAATCCAAAATGCTCTAAAGGTAGTAGATTTCCTTTAGTAAAAAAAAATTCAATCATCAAAACATAAAAACAAAAAAAAACATCTTATGCTTTCTTTCCATTTCAAAAACATCAAAAAACAAAAATATTTCCATACATATTTTGTCTTACAAAACCATAAAACAACAAAAACATTGCCATGAATATTTTTTCATATAAAACATAAAACACCAAAAACATTTCCATGCATCTTTTGTCATACAAAAACAAAACAAAAACACAAAACAATCATGCATTCTCCAAAAAAAAACAAATCCAAAGATATCTCAAATCCTTTGGTCAAAAACAAATTCAACAGACTCTCAAAAGAATAGAAGTGTCCTTATCTCAACTCCTTAAGAAAGCCTAATGACTGGACTGCTCCAAGGGATAGAGGTGTATATTTTCTTCTTCCACTTAGCCTCAAGTGATCCTTGTATACAGTAACTTATCCTATATACCTGACAATTGCAACGACTATAAATCCATGAAATCTGGTAGGATGGATAGGTTACCATAAGGCCCTTGAAAAATGATTTACCTCATGCAAGAAATGAATTGTTATCATCTCAATTCTCTAAGAAAGCCATATGGTTGGACTGCTCCAAGGGATAGAAGTGCACAATTATCAACAATGGTCAAAATCATAGTTGAAACAAAAACAAAAACATCCATTAACATCATCATTTGTTTCATTGCTTTCATCATTTCATATCTTCTCCATCGACTCATCGCTTGAAGCGAAACATAAAATCAACAAATTTGGGTTTCATAATAAAAGTCAACACCCAAAACACTCAATCATGCAAATTACGCTCATTAACATTAGCATCTTTTCCATGATTGGGGCAATACAAATTGACTTTTATTTGTGACCATCTTACACAACTCCCCTTCAAATGCAAATAGCTACAAAAACATTGTAAAACCCTCCAAATCATCATATTACATCATCATCATCTCGAGTGAACCTTGTACCTAGTGATTTACTCTAGACACCTAGCGGTTGCATCGATTGGTTGTCCATGCAATCCGGTAGGATGAATAAATTATCATAAGGAAACTTATTCATAATCATTTCACATTATCATGTTTGAAATTAAATTAGGTTAGTCCTTCAATTTTTGAGTAACCCGTGTTCAAGCAGATTTGTCCAAGGTTGTCATTGACGCCTACACCGTGAGGTTACAAAACATGGAAAACTTATACTTCATAATTTTTCATTAAGGAATTGCTAACAGTCACTAGTACAAGCCCCTAGGGTGATTGGTTCCTTTACCTCATCATCTTGCATTTCAATCAAACTAAAATGCAAATTTACGACAACATAAGTCCACCCCAAACTTGGGACATCCAACTTGATATTGATTTCCAACAGTTACTTCAATCACATCATGAATTTTCACAAACATCATCATCATCATCATAACATCATTTAGTGAACCTTGTATGTAGTGGATTACCCTATACACCTAGCGGTTGTAGTGACTAGCAACCCATGCAGTCCGATCTGATGGGTAGCTCACCATAAGGAAACTCATTCAAACATTCAACATCAAATCACTATGGCATTAAATCAGCTAGATCCCTAAATATTTGAGCTTAGATGTGTTCAAAATATATTTGTACAAGGTTATCCTTCAACCCCTTCCATTGGTTCAAAAGCATAAAATAACCAAAAGCAATTTGGTAATAATAAAAAATCACTCGAGTATCAAATTCTTGAATGACTGGTTCCTTGAACCCATCATTTGGAAGGAATTGCTAAAGTCATAGTGGAACAAGAACTCCAAATGTGGTTGAAGATTTTACCACACATTTTGCACATCAACAAAACCAAAGGCAAATTCTCAAGAACACAAATAATCCCAAACTTGGGGCATCAAGTTGATCAAAATGACAAGCATTTGCATCACATCCACATAATTCAATCAACCACCTCCTTTCATCATCCACATTTGGTCAATTGGCTCGTGGTTTTCATCCTTTACCCATTTGCCAATTGAGGGGGTAAACAAATAAATCAAAATTTTCAAAAAAGTCATTCATTCTTTGTGTCGAGAAGATTTGAGTCCATTCCTCCATCAAATAAAACTAGGTGTCTTTTGTTTTTGCACCACATTGTGTTTCACGCAATGCGGTACAAAAAGGGGCATCTGTAGACACCAAAATCTAGGCATTTGCATTACATATCACAATTATGCATAATAATATATGCCTAGGTCTAAACTTAGGCATATAATTCCCCTACATTATTCATTGGCATTACACATCATAATTATGCATAATAATATATGCCTAAGTCTAAACTTAGGCATATAATTCTTGTACATTATTCATCTACATTGCACATTTCAGTTCTGCATAACATTATGTGCCTAAGTTTTGACTTAGGCATAAAATCTTGCACATAATTATATTTTCTAGATTTTATTAAATTTGGAAAATATCCTCCTAGGATAGCCTCTCTCCTCACTTGATATGTGTCCTGGACACATCACCATCGCTCCTTTGCCACCTCTCATACACCCTGGTCCCCTTTGTCCCTTCACATGGGGCAACCATCCACACTTCAATCCACTTCCAACTATCCACTTGCCACATCTCACACCTCACTCCACATTTCACTCCACTTGCACTTACCCACTTGCCACATCTCACACCTCACTCCACACATCACTCCACTTGCACCTACCCACTTGTCATATTTCCTCAGTTAAGTGAGACACTTCTAGTGACTCACTACAACTACCCAGGGTAGGTGGTTATCCAATCCCTGCCACTTGGCAGTCCTGGCT
Organism: Wollemia nobilis; assembly: GCA_028583015.1. Lineage (NCBI taxonomy): Eukaryota > Viridiplantae > Streptophyta > Pinopsida > Araucariales > Araucariaceae > Wollemia > Wollemia nobilis. Next base: position 7,507,194 of record JAQPPZ010001808.1, read on the forward strand.
TGCCACCTGTCCTTCCCTCCAAAGCCCTCAAAGACCTATAAAGGCACCATCACATGACCAAGAGAGAAAATAGGGGAATGCTAATGTTATGCTACTTGGATTATGCAATGTAATCCATATTCATTGTTCATATTCTTCTATATTTATTTTACATTAGTCATTTTACATTTACATTTTATCATTATTACTGTGACAAGTGCTACTAAACCCTTCTTCGTTTGCATGTGTGTAGATTTTAGGTTCAGGATTCAACAAGCTCGCATTCAACATAGTGGTCACGAAAAACCCACCTTCGACATTGTTGTAGCATGAAGAAGCGAAAGACACCATATTTTTATTGTAAAATGGGATCACCCCCTTCGAGCATTTTTATTGTGAAGCACCCTACAAAGGGGCTTATTGTATCACAAAACTCATTTTACGAAATATAATGCAATGCTTCATTTTTAGTGCAATGGTGTTACTTTTTATGCATACGAGGTTGCACCCATAAGGAGAAAGCACTACAAGAAGAAATCATAGCTCTAAAGAGGCATATTTGTGAGACCCCATGTCATAAATTATATGGTATTTATAAATTACAAAATATGGTAGGTGAATTAACTGAGCAACATAGCTCAGTGATGTATAATCAAACACACTTGATGAAGCATTTGGGTCAAGTGGAATTAGAAGCCAACAACACTCATTCTAGTCCTCATATTAGGCTCCCATCATAGCATGAGGTGGAGCAGGCTCACTTAGACTCATCTCCTTAAGCAAATGTTTTCCCAGCATGGCTACTCCCTTGCATTTTTTGTTTTGGCAGTGCAGTAGTCTCTTCTCAGTAGATAGTGTGTAGGTTGTCCATTAGAGGGAGTAACCCAATAGTCTCTAGTCATTCAATTTTATGTCATCACATCTTTTTAGATTCTTGGTGATGACATGCTTTTTCATCCCTATAACAACCACTAGGGATATCTTAGTTTTTAACATGGGTCACTAGGGGATCATTTGTGTGGTTGTTCACTTCCAATGCTTGTAGTTGGGTGTCCTGATTATCATAACATTTCTCAGTTCTCCTTTGTGTTGGTCCTTCATGGCCTCATATTGTATTACAGTAGTGGGGATCTGTGTGTGGTCTCTAATGTGCTTATTTTTGGTGTTGGGTGCCCTGCGTGGCCCTGTGAATGCACCTATGTTTGCTTTGTCCCTACTAAAGGGAATTTTATTGTGGTTTCGATGATGTTAGGTGTTCAGGCCTGGATGCAGGTATCAAAACCATGGTCTGCCTTTATATTATATTTTTTCCCTTACGATTTTGGCTAATATGAATTTGGTAGCAATTTCAATTAAAAAATACCTTGACAAGGATTTGTTCAGATCATTGGCCAATAAGATTTAAAATATTTGTAAGTAAATTCTAAAAATATTATATTTAAACATGATCAAATGTGAAAATACCATCCTCAATTTATTGACATGGTAGCACAAACATGGAATTCTTCAAAAAATGATGGGTTTTATACACTTCTTAAACAAATAAAATCAATGGCATCTCGATTAAAAGAATGGAAGAATAACACTTATGGAAATATTTTTTAGGAGAAAGAATAACTAAAAGATAAACTTTCAAAATTCCAAAAATATGATCATAATAATCCAAGCTTGGAGGAAAGGAAGTTGATTAGTGTATATCATAATATTTTGAGTAAGGAAGAGAAATTTTGTAGATTAAAATTAAGACAAACTTGGTTAAAATGAGATAAAATTACAAAGCTTTTTCATAAGATGGAAATAGTACAAAGACCAACATCGAGAATTAGTACAATTAAATCAACATAAGGGGTTTGGATTGAAGACCAGAGTAAAATTAGAAATGAGGTAAGGTTTTTTTACCATAATATTCTAGGGTCATAGGAGTTTGAAGTTCTTAATGATAAACTACTAAAAAAGTACCTTCAATTATAATAGATGAAGACAATAGGAAACTTATGGAGCCTATTACTTTAGAGGAAGTTCATTTATCTCTTTTCTCTTTTTATAAGGATAAATACCCTAGTCTGGATGGTCTCTCTACAACTTCTTATCAACATAATTGGGATATAGAGAAGTATTCTTTATTGGTGGCAGTGGAACAGTCTAGGGTGAAACATTGCATACATTATAAATTAAATGTAACATGTCTTTACCTTGATTTCAAAAAAGAAGGATGCAAAATTGTTTGATGCATTTAGGCCCATAAGCCTATGTAATATGGCATATAATATTATCTTCAAAGTTATGGTAAATCAATTAAGAACTATGTTAGACAAAATCATTTCATAAGAGTAAGGAGGATTTGTGAGAGGGGGACAAATTCTAGATGGAATCATAGTATGTCATGAAGTTATGCATTCAACAACTTCAAGAAAAGAGAGAGCAATGATATTAAAACTTGATATGAGTAAAGCCTATGATAGGGTTAAATGAGATTTTCCTTTTGTAGTATTATAAAAGTTTGTATTTGGTAATAAATGGGTTAGACAGATTAAAGCTTTTGTCTCTATAGATTCATATTTAGTGTTGGTTAATGGGTTAGTAACAAAATCATTTAAAGCTAAGAGAGATATTAGATAGGGATATTGTCTATCACCATATTTGTTCATTATTATGGCAGAGGTTTTGGGTAGGAAATTGAAGAAGGCTAACAAATATGGATTGATAAATGGACTTAACCCTAGTAATAACATCTACAACATCACCCATCAACAATTTGTATATGATACAACCCCTTTTAAGAGAACAAGGATAAATGAGGCCAGAGATTCGAATAATTTATTAAAGGAATACATAATAGAATCAAAGAAAAAAGTTAATGGGACAAAATCCAAAATTTACTCCTAAACACCCCACCTAGAATCAAAGCAAGGATGTGCAAGTTACTTCAAATGGAGGAGGTAAATTTACCAATAAACTAGGGATGCCCTTTTTTGAGGGGAGAATGGGGGTAGAATTATGGAATTTGGTTATAAGTAAAGTTTATAATAAACTAACGACATGGAAAGATAAATGGTTACTGTTAGCAGAAAGAGTAAAACCAATTAAATAAGTCTTATAGGCCATTCCAACTTATTATATGTCCTTGTATACTATGCCAAAATTGATAGAAAAAAGTTTAATCTATATTTTATAGTCCTTTTTGTGGTCAACTTTACATGATAAAAGGAAATCTCCTTTAGTGAATGCAACAAGACATATGATGATAAAACTAGGTGAGGTATAAGTTTAAGAGTCCTTACGAAAGCAAACTTAGCTCTTAGGGGAACATTAATTTGGAGATTGTACAAAGAGAGTCAAGGATAATGAACAAGAATTCTTCAAAGTATGTTGAACCAAATAACCCAAGTTTAATATTTACTACATTCTCACTTCCAAATGGTTCTACTCAATGGAATAGTTTAAAAATATATATTGATATAGTGATTAAAGGTCTAATATGGGTGGTGAGAACTAGAGAAAATTTTTCTCTTTGGATGGATACTTGATGTGATAAAAAACTATTCAATATAGATCCAATTTTGAAACCATGGATGCAATTACTTTAAGACAAATATGGTGATAGGGTTTTAAACATTATGTACAAGGATCAAGAAGGAAGGTACAAATGAAAATAATATTTTTTTACAAGTATACAAGACATTGAAGCTAGGAGGCAATTGAGTAGAAAGATAACTATAGTGATTATTTCGAGGGAAGCCAAGGATAAGATAATTTGGGAGTTGAATAGCTCAGGATATTACACAAGAAGAAGTGGATATAATTTATAGCACCAACAAAATAGGAATATCACAAGAATATAGAAAAATATTTGGGATAGCCCCAAAATTTCTATAATCAAATTGTTTGTTTGGCTAGTAGGTCATAGAAGTATTTTATCCTAGGATAACCTTATGAAAAGGGATTTTCATGGCCTTTTAAAATATGTTCTTTGTAAAAATGAGATTATAGGCCATCTCTTGGGACACTACTCAATAGAATAGAATCTATGGAAATGGATTCTTAATATTTTTGGTAAATTCATGGTGATGAATGGCAAAATTGAAGAATGATTAAAGCAATGATAGAGAAATTTTAAAAGTGAGGCTTTATAGACAATTTTTTTTTTTTTGTATTTACATGGTGGAATCGGTAGCCGCCACGAAACCGGGCAGGTTGTCCAGCTTTTATGGCTGCCATAGTATTCTGCGTTGTCCGCCCCGGAAGCCGCCACACAGATCTTCGTGCAATCCGCCCCTATAACCACCATGCCACAATCATTTTAAACCTTTTACGCTGCTAAAAACACTAGGAAAGGGACAAGCGTTCAGTCTGACGAAGCTCAAGATTTAAACCTTGGACCTCCGCCCCCCTTATAGGGTTTAGATGAACCAATTGGTCTACACCTCGGACCTGCTTTATAGACAATTTGAGATATATCAAAATATACAATACTTTGGACTATATGGCTAGAAAGGAATAGAAAAATATTTAAAGGAAAGAAAAGTAGTGTAGAGGTAATAAAAAGGAAGATTTTTTTAGCCATAGAGGAGTATAAACAAACCCTAACTCACTCAATCCCTAATCTGGAAGTAGAGAGCCTTGATAGATGGAGTCAAGTCATCAGTTGGAATTATGATATTGGGTACAAGAGAAACAATAAGAAGACAAAAAATATAAAGTGGAAACCACCGGATGTGGAGTTGGTCAAATTGAATTTTGATAGAGCATCTAAAGGAAATCCAAGATTAGCAAGAGGAGAAATAATTAGAAGTAATAGAGAAGATATTTTGTCTCATTATGCTTTCAATAGTGGATTTAAGACAAATAATGAAGTTGAAGCTTGGGCAGCTTTGGAAGGGTTAAAAATATGTAAACAAATAAAATGGAACAAAGTATGGATGGAATATGATTCACTTGTAATAAATGCAAATTTGAGGAAAGCAAAGGCTCCATAGAATATACAAGGGATAATTGTGAAAATTCATGACCTTGCTATAGAGTTTGAAGAAATTATGTTTACACATACATTAAGGGAATAAAAAAAATGTGCAGATAGGCAAGCCAATAGGGGATTTTAATTGAGGTTCATAAATTTAAACTCTCTTTTCCATGGCTAGAGGAAGTAGCAAGTTTAGCTAAAGTTGATAGAAAAATGTTGATTGTCTTAATCAAGTAATGATTAAGATTTACTTTAATGTTTTCCATTAGTAATATTTGTTTTATTTTATAACATTAATGTGTTCTCATATAAACTATTTATTACAATTTATGTGGTTGCACTTATGCTTTAGGAAGGAACTAGCAACCCATATTTGTTAAATCGAGATAGTGTGATGTTTTGGAAATATTCCTCTACTAAGATTCGGTGTATAGATAGCAGAGGTGGAGTTTTGGTATTGTGAAGGCTGCTATAGAAAAATAAATGTCAAGAAGGATGTAGAATTTTAGAATATTTGTATTCACACATAAAATTGAAGAAGATCCAGAAAATGAAAATAAAGAATTCATACATTTTATGAAAAATGGTGTAGATATCTAGTTATAGCAACTCAATTGAGATAAGAATTGAATTTGTTTGTAAAATCTCAAGCTCTAAAGGAGAGAGTTGTGATTTTTCAAGGGGGTACCCGAGTAGAGCCCCTTGTTCTTCAACAAAAATAAAATAAAAAGAAGGCAAAGAATATGAAGTGGAAACCCCCAAATGTGGAGTTGGTCAAATTGAATATTGATGGAGCATTTAAACGAAATCTCAAACTCACAAGAGGATAAGGAATAATTAGAAATAATATAGAAAGTATTTTGTCTTGTTATTCTTTCAATAGTGGAATTAAGACAAGTAATGAAGTTTGTTGGACATTTTGAGTCCCTAAGCTAAAATGTTGTCATTGATGTCAAAAGAGCATTTAATGTAAAAAGGATCTATGAAGGGTTTTTGTGAAAACCAAGGTAGGAAAAATAATTTTTTTATTTAAAACCATGGACAATAGATTTGATTTGGGTTTTTCTTAAAACCCAAGTTGGGCTTTGGTTTCATCGAAAAATGTGCCCCGGTGTTGGAGTTATTTGAGTTTTAATATTTGGTTTAAATTTTAATTATTTAAAATTTAAATTCAAATTTAAATTTAAATGCAAAGTTTTCCGCCGACGTCATAAAGCAAACATAAATTCATATTTCCATCGACGTCTTCGAAGTGTTTTAAACACTATATAAAGGGGTGGTAAATGAATCAAAGTTTCATCCTTGTTCTTGTGATAAATGTTTGGCATTCGAATAAGTCTATGAGCTCGTGCGAATTTTGAGAAGAGAAGCAGGAAAGAAAACGACAATGCTTGGAAAATCAAATCATGGTGGGAAGTGTGGCGCATTGGCAAATAATTTTGGTTTAAGTCACAAGGCATCGCAAATACCAGGGATCGAATCCCTTGGACGGTGTTTCTGAAGGCGTGTGAAAAGCGCTTTGGCGCTTTATCTTTTGCAGAAGGTGGAGGAAGGTTTAAGGCACTTTGGGCCTTTGCCTTTCCAACAAGCGCCTAGCTTGTGTGGAATATTAACCACGGCTAAGACACTCGCGGTGTGGAAATTCAGGGGTTCGAATCCCCTTGAGGAGGTAATTACGTTTTGCATTTAAATAATTTTTATTAGCCCTAAAGTTTGGAGTTATAAGGTAGTTAATTGAAATTAAAGTTTGTTATTAGGGCTGTGATTAATATTGCAAAGCATAATTGGTTATGATTTATTTGATGGTTATGGAGAATTAATTTTAGGAGAAATAAGGAGTTGTTTTTTAAAAGCAATTTTGAGAGGTTTATTATTTTTGATAAGGGTTTTAATAAAAGGGACTTTGGTGGATGTGTTTATTAACTTGGAGTAAAAAGGGTGTAATTTGAGTAATGCTTTATTTTGTGATTATTTGAAGTCCATTAAACCTTGTTTAGATTGGAAAGGAAAGTTGTGTTTAAGTGTGGCAGATTTTGTGGACAACTTATTGACATCAAAAAAGTATGGGCACATTCTCCTATTGATTGTTTATGGTGGTTGATTTCTGAAATATCATTGGAGAGAAAAGGATTGATTGTGGTTTCCTTTGAGAAAATGATTGGTTGAATGCTTCAAGGTTTTCTAGTTTGTGAGTTGTATTTAAACCTTATTTTATTAGCATTATTGTTGAAGCCCATTGATGATGAAATGAACTTGAACTTGAGTTAGAAAAGAACATGAGTATCATTGTTATGTGAGACTTGTGCTTGAGCATTGTTGGAAATATTTTGAGTTGGTTAATACATGCTTGGACTAGGGTTTGTGAAAAAGGATTGTTCCTTGAGGTGATTGGTTGAGTTGAGTTGGTTAATACATGCTTGGACTAGGATTTATGAAAAAGGATTGTTCCTTGAGGTGATTGGTTGAGTTGATTTGGTTAATACATGCTTGGACTAGGGTTTGTGAGAAAGGATTGTTCCTTGAGGTGATTGATTTAGTTGAGTTGATTAAACCTAGTCAAGTGGATGCATGTGGTTGTTCAAGTTTCTAGAAATAAACCATTCAATATTTTGATTTGAGTTGAGATTGATTTGAGTTGAGATTGAGGTTAATTTGAGTTGAGATTGGGATTTGAGTATAGAACATATAGAGTCTCTAACAATTCTCTTTATGCTTCTATGAGATTGATTTGAGCTATTGATTGTACATTGAGCTTAGAACATATTGAGTCTCTAACAATTCTCTTTATGATTCCATGTGATTGATACAAGTCTTTGAGAAGACTTGTGGACTGTTTTGAGTTAAGCTTTTATGAAAGCTTGCTATGCAGATTTGAGCAAGTCCTATAGAGGACTTATTGAGCATATTTGAGCAAGTCCTAGAGAGGATTTGTTGAGCAGATTTGGACAAGTTTTGTGTGAACTTGTTGAGCAAATTTAGACAAGTTCTGTGTGAACTTGTTGAGCAGATTTGGATAGGTTTTGTGTGAACCTGTTGAGTAGATTTGGACAGGTTTTGTGTGAACCTGTTGAGCATATTTGAGTAGGTTCTAAGTGAACCTATTGAGCAAAATTGTACTAGACCGATTGTACTGTGTTTAGTGCAAGAGATTGAGCAGAACTGTGCTAGACCGACTGAACTATGTTTAGTACAGTATTGAGACAGAGCTTTGGAGGTGACAGAGTATAGAGGACAGAGTCTCAGTGGATAGAGATCCAGCAGCCAAGACAATTGAAGATAAATCTAAGTGAGGAGTCTTCAAGTGAAGAGAGATTTACAAGTCAGTGCAGCAGAGAGACAAAGTCTTCTAAAAGATCACTAGCCAGAGCAGAAGGGGAAAGAGTTCTCCTATGGAAGATATCCATGAACTTGAGATTTAGGGGATCAACATCTCCTTTGGATCGAGGTCCATAAAAATTGTAATTTGGGAAAGATTCCCAAGAAATTATTTGAAAAATATTTAATATAAATATTTTCTCTGTGGAGGTAGCCCACATTGGGTGAACCACGTTAAATCTATGTCTCTATTGTGTGTGGAGTTTTGTGTATTGCTTTGATTATTGCTATTGATACTGCTATCTATACACTGCATAATATTGATTTGAAAATAAAAGTAAAAAGTGGTCTTATATTGTTCACCCCACCTCTGAGTATAAGCTTTTGTTCTTCAAAGTTGAATCTTGGATGACTTTGAAAGGGTTAGAAATATGCAAACAAATGAAATAGAGCAAATCATGGATGAAAGGTGATTCACTAATAGTAATAAATGCAATTGTGAGGAAAGCAAAGGTTCCATGGAACATACAAGAGATACTTGTGGAAATACAAGACCTTGCTATAGAGTTTAAAGAAATTAGGGTTATACATATATTAAGGGAAGGAAATAAATGTGCAGATAGGTTAGCCAATAGAGGATTTTTAATCGAGGATCATGAAGTTATATTCTCTTTTCCTTGATTAGAGGAAGTAGTAATTTTAGGTGAAGCTGACAAGAAAATGTTGACTACTTGAATCAAATAATGATTAAGATTTACTTTAATGTTTTCCATTGCTAATATTTGTTTTATTTTACCAACGGGTCCTTGGTTTAACGATTGAGACAAATAGTGGATGTAACCCACACCAAGGTTCAAATCTCGATGGCACCAAATAGCTCAATATGACTAAGTCAATGTAAAATGGAAAGGGCAACCCTTTCAAAACCCTAATTTTTTTTTTTTTTTTTTGAATTTACATGGTGGAATCGGTAGTCGCCACGAATCCGGGCAGGTTGTCCAGCTTTTTATGGCCGCCATAGTATTATGTGTTGTCCGCCAGAAGCCGCCACACAGATCTTCGCGCAGTCCGCCCCTATAACCACCATGCCACAATCATTTTAAACCTTTTACGTCGCTGAAAGCACCAGGAAAGAAAAACCCTACTTTTTAAAAATATATATATTTGCTTTATTTTATAACATTAATGTGTTTTAATATAAACTATTTATTACAATTTATGCTTGAGGAAGAAAACTAGCAATCCAGATCTAGTATAGTGGACAATGATAGTGTGATGTTTCAGAAATATTACTCTACTAAGATGCAATGCATAGACAATAGAGGTGGATTTTCATTATTGTGAAGGATGTTGTAAGAAAATGTGAAGAAGAAGGATGCTAAATTCTGGAATATTTGTATTCAAACAAAAAATTGAAGAGCATCTAGAAAATGAAAATAAAAAATTTAAACATTTTATGAAAATTGATGTAGGTATTTAATTATAGCAACTCAATTGAGATGAGAATTAAATTTGTTTGTAAACTCTCAAGCTCTAAAGGAGAGAGTTGTGATTTGTCAAGGGTGGAAGACCTGAGTACAACCCCTTGTTCCCAAGAAAAATAATTAAACATCACAAAAAAAAGTAATAGCTTGTGCTTTTAGACTTTCGGTTAAGGATCCATATCCAAAAGTGCAAGGTCATGAGTTTCAATAACCATATTTGTTTGCTAAGTAGTCTCAAACATCAATATTTCAAGCTTTAACATTGTATCTTTTTTAAATTTTAGTTGGGATTAATTGGATATCCACAATGACAAACTAACTCGTTATGTTTCTTTCACTACATACACACATATGAGGCTTCTTAACCCACCATAGGTTAGATTTAAAATCTCTTTTCATGATAAAAATTTCAAACATTGACTAAATTTTCTTAAGAGTAATCATTTTTCTTCATGATGAAATTGGTAGTTGTAGCTGCCACGATGATTTAGGCATGTTGTCCGTCCTTATGGTTGCCACGATATTTCGTGTTGTTGACCTTTATGGTTGCCACAATACACATTGTTCGCCTTTATGGTCACCACGGTATTTCACATTGTTCACCTTTATGATCACCACGGTATTTCGTGGTGTTTGCCTTAAAAGTTGCCACACAATACTTCATACAATCCGCCCCTATAACCACCATGCATTCATTTTAAACCTTTTACACCGCTAAAAGCACTAGGAAAGGGATAAGCATTTAGTTTGAGAAGGCTTGAGATTTGAACCCTGGACATCCATCCCCTTATAAGGTTTCATTGCACCAATTGGTCCACACCTCAAACCTTTCTTAAGAGTAACATTAAACATCAAATTTGTCCAATTTGTCCAATTTGTCTTCGAAAGGTCCAAGGTACAAACTATGATGTATATGGAAGGATTGTGTATTAATCCCCTATTAATAAGTGTAGCTCCCAACCTTACGAAAGAACATGGCTGAAACTACTCAATCCTATACATTAATTGTAAAAATTTATCACACTATAAAAAACAACATTAAAAATCAAATTTCAAACTTCAATATCATAGTTCCCTTTAGTTGTGATGAGATTACCATAACAAAACTTATCATTACTTCTTTTAAACCATGCATAAATCTAAAACTTGTGACCCCATTGAAATTTAAATATAAAACTTCTTTTGAAAATAAAATCATCCTAATTGACCAACACAACTCAATGCACCCTTGTTAATAACTTGTTAAATAATCTATGTATCACCAACCCATCTTTAAAGACTCGTATTATTTTTAAATTCTAAACAATGCAAACTTCATAATTTAATTCTTTATTATTTAATGTATTTGATTTGTTAATATAGTAATATTTGGTGATAGGTTAAACCCTTTTCAATACGTTATTAAAACAATCTTTATAAAATCTTAAATTTAAGTTTGGTAATAGGTTAAACCCTTTGCATGTTTTAATATCAATTTTTTAAATTTAAAAGTACCAATTGCTTATAATCAATTAAAATTTATGTTTATCTCTATAACATCTATAAGTATAAGAGCACACCATATAACTAATACTCCTTAATTTTAAAAAACATTTTTAATTATAATTAGGTCTTTTTTTTCAAGAATAAATAGATATTTTTTAAATGAGTTTATATACGAGAGGTCTTGATCCTCAGGTTTAAAATTTGAATTTTTAAAAAAAGCTAAAGCCTTTATCACTGCAGTAAGCTTGCAACTAATATTTTAAACTTTAATAAATAAAAAATAAGATTATTATTTTTGAAATGAAATAAGAATAAATTACATACAATAAATGTTGTATAAGTACAAAATAACATCGACAAGGGGTTGTGAAAAATCAATGAGACGTTTTTCGCAGGACTGCCCAAACTATCGAACTTGTTTCAGCCATATCTCACTCATACGAACTCGGATTGAGCTGAAATTTTGAGGGTAGATGCCTAAAAAACCCTAGAACGTCTCCAACAATTTTCATATCATTTTGAACAACACAGATCCTAGCACATCCCTATGTGTGAACGATATATTTGGCAAGCGACTATGCGAAGGTTTCATCTAGGCTGAGTGCAAGCAGCTCCAGAGGTTGGTTTTTAGGGCCTTCGAGCCCTAGCGGCCAATATTTTTGTGGTTTATGCTCAATATTTTAGCAGGAAATGTTGCAGGGGATACAAGATGGGTTAGAAATTTGTCTTTCAACAGATCATACTGTGAACTTGAGTGAAAACGGCTTCCAATTTGCTGCACAAAAGAAAAGTGAAAACCATACCTTTCCACGGCGTCTAGGGCAAGGATTACAGAGACAACGAAATAAGTTTCAAGCAGTTGATCAAAAAATGGCTCATATCTCAAGTGAATCTGGTGCTAAGGTGCACCCACAAAATAATTCTACTCGTGAAAACCCCTGTCAAGGGTAAGAATTTTGAAGACTCTGTCCCAAAAATGAATTTTAGGGATGCCCTTCATGGTGGACAGCCTCAGCCCAATGCTAATATCAATCTTAGGGCTTCTCATAAACCTCTAAGAATGCCTAAGATTGATCCCAGGAAAACGGAGTCAGGATGTCTTAAAGTAGCTGATTAAACTCCTATTGTTAAGCTTGATATGGGTAACGTTCGGATCGGCATTGAAGATTTGGAAAAAAGAGGACTAATTTGTCGGTTCGTGGGTTTTCATCCGAGTCTATCTCGCTTTCAAAGTCCGGGCTGCAAAAAGTCTGGAAAACTAAAGGTGAGTTACAAATCTCTATTTATCCAAATGGTTATTTTCTTGTTTTATTTGCTAATAATGAAGATAGAGAGAAAGCTTTTCAAGGGGGTCCTTGGTTTTTTGGAAGGGTAGGGCTTTTCATGAAGCCCTGGCATACTAAATTTAAAGCCGAAGAAGAGATGCCTTCTATAGCTCCCGTGTGGGTTAGACTCTTTGGCCTCCCTATTGAATTTTGGAATCCTACTGTTTTTTCTTCAATTGGAAACTCTTTAGGAACTTTTATGATGATTGTTGATTGTACTCAAAATTTTAAACATATTATTTATGCTCGAATTTGTGTTTTAATGGATTTTGACAAACCCCTACCTAAAAATATCACATTACAATTTGGAGAAGACACTTGGGAGCAAGTAGTGGACTATGAGAACATTCCTTTTCGTTGTAGAATTTACCATGAATATGGTCATTTGGCCAATGCTTGCCCAAATAAAATTCCCGATCAAAAGAAAGAAGATATAAACTCAGCAGGTTTCCAAATACCTAAGAAGAAGAACACTAAAAAAAAACCAATTATGAAGGATCAATCAAAGTCATTTTCTAATATGTTTGAAATCCTTTCCACAAATGATGTCCCAAGTGAGGAAGAGGAAATAATGGAAACTGAAATCTTAGAAACACAATTTAAATATGAACGAAAGAACTCGGAGACAAACCAACAAATCAAAGGTTTTCAACAGAAAAAAAAAAAAGGAGAAAATTTACACAAGAAAAACAATATTTCAAATGTCAAAACTTCAAATAATGCAGGTCCCAATATAGACTCCATTGAACCATCTAGTAAAATTTTGGTTGTGTATGAGCATTCTTCAAGGTTAGAAGCCATATCATATTCAATTGGAATAAGTCAAGAAACAGAGAAAAAAAAATTGTAGATTGATTCTAATCAAAAAGTAGGTCGCAAGACCAATCAATATCATATGGTAAAAGAAGGTGAAAAGCTTGTAGAGGAAGGTAAGATTAATGCCCTTCCCAACATTTTTAGCCCTGGTATTAATGAAGATCATCACTTGGAATATTAGAGGACTCAAAGGGAGTCTTTCAAAACAAAATGAAATTAGAAGAATGATTCGGATAAATCATCCACATCTTGTTTTCCTTCAAGAAACAAAAAAGTCAATGGAGGATATGGACTTAATTGCCAATGAAATTTGGCCAGCTAGAAAAGTGGTTTCCCTCAGTTCCCAAGGGACTTCGGGTGGCATTGCTTGTCTTTGGGACCCAAAAGAGGTAGTTATTCACCATATGGTTGGCAGTTGGGGTTTGTTGGCTATAACTATTCAAAGTAGACATTCCAACTAGATTATGCTTTGCATTATCGTTTATGCCACGACTTCTTTGGAGGAAAAAAGAAGACAGTGAAAGGATATTACTCATATTATCTCTCATTTTCCTAAAGCTTGGATCTTGATCGGAGGAGATTTCAATACCATCCTCTCTTTGGATGAGAAAAGGGGAGGAAATAGAAATTTGGACAAAAGTACTGACCTCATGAGCGAATATATTGCAAACCTCCATCTTGTGGATATCCAACCAGATAATGGCCTTATGACTTGGTCTAACAAAATGCAAGGCTTAGCTTGTATAATGGAGAGATTGGATAGGTTTTTGCTCTCTGAAAATTTCATAATCCATGGTCACATTCCTAAAGTGAAGACTCTTAATAATGTTGGTTCGGATCTTTGGCCAGTCATGGTGGAAATGTGGAAAACCAATGTGATTTTCTCTCCTTTTCGTTTTCAATTAATGTGGCTTAGAGACATTTCCTTCAGACCTCGTGTGCAAAAATGGTGGAAGGAAGGTAAACCTAGGCATGGGACTAAGATGTTCTGTTTTGCCAAAAGACTGCAATACATTAAATCCAAAATCAAGACTTGAAACTGGAAATAGTTTGGGGATGTTCATAAAAAAAACATGAAGTTATTGCTCATCTTGAAAATTTGAATAAGAAAATCCGTTTAGATGGCCTCACAGAGAAGAGAAGTGCAGATGAAATTAAACTCACAACTTAGTTAGAGGAATGGGAAAAAAGAGAAGAAATCTTATGGAAGCAAAAATCTAGAATTCAATGGCTCAAAGAAGGAGATCGAAACACAAATTTATTCCACAAATCTCTTCTAGCTTGAAGATCTCACAACTTTATTTCTTCCTTAAAATCAGATTCTGGAGATGTTGTTTATACTTGGGATGGAATGAACTCTATTGTTGTTGATTACTTTTCCAATCTTTTTGCTGCTACTCCTCTTGACTCAACTTCACAATAAAATGTTCTTCAAGAAATCCCTTCTCTTATCACTTATGAGGAGAACTCTATTTTTACTGCTCCTATTACTATCAATGAGCTTCAACAAGTAGTTTTTAAAATGCAAAAATGGAAAACCCCAAGTCCTGATGGTTTTCCTATTGAGTTCTACCAAGAGTTCTGGGATATCCTTCATGTTGATTTATTAGAGGTGGTGGAAGAAGCCAAGAAATCCAAAGAAATTTTGAAGGTTATCAATAAAACTTATATTACTCTTGTTCCAAAAGCTCAAGAGGTTGATCATATCTCAGCTTTTAGACCTATTGCTTTATGTAATGTTCTTTTCAAAATTATTACTAAAATCATGGTAGAAAGGTTGAAGCCTCTTTTGCATAAGATTATTTCCCCATAGCAAGGGGGATATGTGGAAGGACGTCAAATAGTAGATGAGATAGTTCTTTCTTAGGAAGCCATCCATTCCATGGATATGCAAAATTCTCCTTCTATGTTCATCCGGTTAGACTTATCCAAAGCTTATGACAGAGTGGATTGGCACTTCCTTATCAAAGTTTTGAGGCAATTTGATTTCTCTAAGGATTGGATGGATTGGATTATGGGATGTATCTCTTCAGTTTCCTACTTAGTTCTTATCAATGGCAGGCCTTCTCAGTCTTTCCCAGCTTCTAGAGGTATTAGGCAAGGTGACCCGCTATCCCCTTATTTATTCATCATTCTTGTTGAATGCTTGGGTAGGACTATAACCAAAAAGAGGGAAAACAAAACCCTTGAGGGAGTTACCATTGCTCATGGAGCTAGACCTATCTCTCATCTTCAATTTGTGGATGACTCTACCCTTTTAGGTAAAGCTACGGTTAAGGAAGCTTCTAATATTAAGCAAATCATTAGTTGTTTTTCTAAGGCTATCGGGCAGTTGATCAATGAAGACAAATCTAAAGTTATTTTCTTTCACTGCTCTGCTAGACAGGAATCCATGGTCTTGGATAAATTAATATATAAGAATAGCTCTCTTCCAATCACTTATTTAGGTATTCCCATAAATATTCAAAGGCAAAAAAATAAAGATTGGAATTGGTTTTTGGAAAAAGTCAAGAAGAAAATTGGAAAGTGGACCAACAAGTGGCTTTCTTCTAGGGGTAGAATCACCTTGGTAAAATCAGTCCTTCAAGCTATTCCTATTTATGTTTCTTCCGTTTTGAATATCCCAAAGATTGTTCTTTGAGAATTGGATCAAATCAATCATCGTTTCCTTTGGAGTTGTACTAAGGAGAAAAGAAAATGGGCCTTGGTGAAATGGGATACTTTATGTCTTCCTAAGAGTGAAGGGGGGTTAGGATTCCGGTATTCAATTAATAAAAACAAAGCTTTAGTTGCTAAATTATATTGGAGGATATTGCATAACCCCAATGCTCTTTGGGCCAATAATCTTCGTGCTAAATATGTTGAGAACAAAAGTCCTGAAGACCTTGTTCGCTATCAACTTCCTACCAAAGGTTCTCCCATTTTAGCAGTTCTTAAGACTGGTGAGGATTTGATAAAGAAAAAATTATTTTGGATCATTCATAATGGTCAACATGCAATTTTTTGGACAGATTCTTGGGATGGTCACAAGCCTTTGATAACTCAGTTTCCCGATTGGAGGCCTTGGATGGAGGAGCTTCACCGAGCTAATTGGATAAAGGTGGCTAATTACTGTCGGTACCATACTGGTAATTCAAAGGTTGGTAGATATTGGATCCCTATTGAAGACTGGCCTATTCAAATCCCAGAAAGGCAAAGACCAGATATCCAAGGCATCCTTCATATGAGATCCCTCTCTTGGTCCCATGAAAAAGATTGTTTTGGATGGAACAACACTACTAAGGGTGAGTATTCAGTTGCTCAAGGTTATTTTACCTTATGCCATAATAATCCCAACCATTCTTCCAACATATTTTCTCAATTGTGGGCTCAAAAGCTCTGGCCTAAGGTGAGGTTCTTTAATTGGCTTTTATTGCATTGTAGGGTGCTTACTCGTGAGCAACTTATGAAGCGTGGTTTTCATGGCCCTTTTAGATGTGAAATGTGTGAAGAGAATGTAGAAAATATCAACAATATTTTTATTGAGTGTACTTTAGCCTATGAGCTATGGAGGAGAATGGCAACTTTACTTGGCTTACAGGTGGTCCAATTTTTTCACTTTTGAATAGCTTTGGAGGGATTGGCCTAATCAAGAGGGTGTTGATCATTTTATTAGGCAGTTAGTTTGGATGGGTTCTACCATTCTTCTTTGGAATATTTGGAATGAAAGGAACAACCAAATTTTTAATCAAGATAGGAAGGATATTGGATCCATAAAAGAGTACTACTAGAGTGATACCACTTGTCATTACAAGGGAGTACTACTAGTGCATTTATTGTATAGGCCACTAGGAAGGGTACCAACTAACCATATTATGCCACTTTTGATGTTTTAATATACTCTGCAATCTATAAATCATACTATGTCACTTGTGTCTCTCTAATTTACTCCAAAACTTATGCTTTTCCAAAATAAACTATTGATTGTGCAACTATACAATCATTGGTTTCAATGAGATGGAAATATATGATTGGTTGAATCTATTTTATATGTTCCAAGCGGTAGTATACCTACAACATAAACTAACATGTTGATACGTATCATGTTGGCTACCACCTTAGTCACCATGATTCCTATCATATCAGCTATACATATTAAAAGCACGAAAAAAAATTCCCCATAAACCAATACAAAACAGAACGCGATGAAACACAATGCATGTAAGAAATCAAATGACAATGAATACAACTATAGTAAATTGTATTGATTCCTTTGAAATGTGTTACATATGATTCCTTCAGAGATTTTACCCATGATACAATTTTACAAGGATTCTTGGTACAATTTTTTGTACCCACAACAATACCTTCAGAAGCGGGTTTCCTTGATATCGTGATGCAAGGGTGAGATCTAAATCCTTTCACTACCTTAAATCTTGTCATCTATGTGCAATGAAACAACAAAATAAATCAGTAGAATTTGTAAGGCCCACCTAGGTTGGGCTTATTTTTATTAAGAGATTAGATAAAAATAGAGTGAACACATGCATGAAACAACGAGAAATTTAAGATAATACAAGAAAGTAAAATGCTTTGAATGAAAGATCTATCATTAAAACTAACATGCTAATATGAATCTGTAAGGAAATTCATAAAAGAACTAAAAAAATTATCATCTAACGCTATCCATCTCAATCGATATGGTCTTGGTTGTGGAACTATCTTAGAAGAGATGATCTCTATCATGGACCTGTAACTCTTTGAAACCAGGCCAAGGTGATGTTGGGGTGATCCGATGGTGTGTTTTGTTGATGAATTGATGATGATCGGTAGATGAGCACATGGATTGAGCATAGAAAAATTGAGGTGTTGATGAAGATACATTCATGGATGCAATATCGAAGCTCACATGGTGAAACAATGACATTTGATTCAGCTGGCTAAGAGGTACCATTAGATTTTAGTAGCACTTTTTTGCTCAAATCGATGATCTTAGGATATTTAAAATAGGAGGGGACCCCTCCTTTTATAGCCTCCTTTGCTAAATTCCAAAGAGGCAAGTGGTAATTACGGGCAGCCCTGATTTCCAATTTGCAAGTGACCAAGACAATTACAGGTCGCTAGGGACTACTATAGGTCATTAGGGGCAACTGGAAATTTGTCAATGTGTTAAAAGGTACTCCCTATACCTAATTATTCTTTTTGTAGTCATGTGTGTGTGGCCATATCATAGGGGATGACCTTAGTAACCATCTTGTAGGGGATGACCCTAACTCTATGGCCATCTCGGTCAAGATGACCTTGGCTCCGAGATCGTCTTGGTTGAGACGACCTAGCATCCTATGGGGGATAAGTGCGTTTTTTCTAAGAAAATGTACTAAATAGCCTTGAGGCCGTCCTAAGTGGGTTAGATGAGTTAGAAGATCTTTTGGAGAGTTTCTATAGGAAAATATGAAATTTAAGGATTTGGAAAAAGTGCTACCAATTTTTCAATAGCACTATTGGCACTACTATCGCAGGTATGATGTTTTTTCTTTGGGGTATTAAATACCCCTAAGTTTGGTCTTTATATGCTTGAATTGGTTAAAATTCTTGATTGGTTAGATGGAGTATATGTTGGAAAATTTTGAAGATTTGAAGACTCACTCAAAATTAGGTGTATTTATTTTGCCCTTTTGTATGTACTTATTGAATAATGAATGCATCAAAAACTAGAATGCATATCCTTATTCTAAAATAAATATATTTCATGTTGATTAGGGTTAATTTTTTAAGATGATTAATGCTTTCTATTTGTTGATTAATAATGATGTTAAATTTTTTTCTTACAACAATATTAAATGTTACTCTGCTCCTGTGTACCCCCTCATGTTTTGAAGAGAAAATCAAGTTTAATTGAGGAAACTTGACTTGACTCTAATACCGATGTGAATTGATGAAATATTGTGATAAAAAAATAAATTTGGATGGATGGGACATGGTTAAATGTTTTGGGGGTAAAAATTAATTTTCACTACTAACAATCACAATTGGAAAGCTTTGGATGTACAATATTAGCTTTAACCATGATGGATCAAAAAGTGAGACCATCACATCATTTAAATAGAGTGAGGCTATGGGTGAGAGGAGAGGGAGACCAAACTTAAGGATGCACTTTAAAATTTGTCATTTTTATATTTTACCTCAAAAACATACCCAAAGTAAGAGATCATGTCATTACACAATGATGGCTCTACTGCTCTAGCACTTTTTCCAAGCAATAACGACATCTCTTTGTGATGGTTTTTTCACCATCTAATGGTCCTTTCATCACTTTGATAGAGATTTCACTATATGGTGGTAATTTCATCATGTGATGACACTTTTGCTTATTGATGGCACTTTTGGTTTACTTAATGCTCTAGTGATTTTTGGCTAAGATCGGATTGAGGATAGGAAAGACTCATGAGTGGGGTTGATTGACTATAGGATAGAATATACATGTTGGAATATTGAGAGCATTGACCACATGCATTGGAGTCTGTATTGGTGCCACTATATTTTCAAATTGTGCACTCCTTATGGAAGTGGGGCTATATCATGTAGCCCTAAAGTCCAAGGTCAAGTTTGATCAGGTCTTGCTAACAATGTTCATAGAGAGATGGTATTCAAAGATGAATACTTTCTAGTTGCCATGTGGAGAGATGATAGTTACTCTTGAGGACATCTAGATGATCCTACGAGTTCTATCAAGGGTCTTCATATCTATATGATCTAGTATTGGTAATGGAACCTATAGTGGCAAATTGCTGGTGCATACTTCTTAATGGTTTGAATAGGCATTGATATCAATATCGCATACACAATGGATAGTTGGATCGATAAGTAACACAAGCATCTATATTGGTATTAGGGGTGCTCATTGGAAACATGATTAGAAGGATCATGCACTAAGGTTGAAAGGAGGTAGTAGCAAACATGTAGGAGGAGCAGATAGTCTTTACTTAGAGCCCAATAATTTTATACTAATTATACCACTCATTACAGATAGTGGTCTATAGGGATGGGAGGGGCTTGTCCTATTACAATATGCTCTAGGTATGGGCTTGGAAGCACATAGTAGTGGTATAAAAACCAAGGCTTCCATAACATGTGGAAGACATAATGATATTGATGATATGCCAATGGGTACATTAGATGGAGGGTGGGTAGGGTAGGCTTCATAAGGGGTACTGGCAAGAGTGAGGAGTCTGATCGATAACCTATACAGGGGGTAAGTGACATGGGAACCCTACAAGGAACATCCTAGTTAGGTGGAGGATATTCATTAGTTATTCAAGATTAGATAGAAGAGGTGGCTAGTGGGACCATAGGGAGAGTAGGAGCTTTTCCCTTTTGAGAGAACAATTTGATAGTTTAGGTTGTAGTATGACATATCATCATATCTAATTTATTATTGTTAGTCAATATGGGAGCAAGTGTTCAACCTCTTGTCATATATTTACTCATACCCTAAGCTTGATGTCAACAATCCTATAATTTTGAATTATAGCATCAATGACCTAGGCAATAATGACTACTATTAGATTTGTATCAGATCAATCACTTAGGAGGGTGATAGTAGTAGGCCTACAAATAGGAGATATGATGCAACCAAGGAAATGGCCAAGGGTAGTTCAATATGTGGTCACACCATTGGTCAAGTAGTATTAGGATTACCATAGGAGGTGATAGAGGGTAGAAACAACAACAATAGGTACTACAACCATATCGATAATCATGATAGGTGAGATAAAGACCAAGTAGGTCATCTCAGTCCATCATGGAGGTAGAGAGGGATGAATTAGCCTAGTAGATTCCTAGCCTATAGGCTATGCTAGAGTTGGCCTTGATAGAGTGGGATTCAGCTAGGGCATAATAAATGACTTAAATGTAGGAGTGGGACCACCGAGTCTAGTAGTCCTCTATGATACAATCAATGATTTTGAGTTTGAATACTAAGAAGAATATAGTTATGATGAAGGTTATAGTAGTAACTAGCATTAATGATAGTCCACTAGTCCAAACATTGTTGGATCAATTGGATACCACTTAACAATGATATTTAGTAGAGCTAGCATGAGCTCAAGCAAACCTAATGGTAGAGGTTAATATATTGACTTACTACCATACAATGTATCAAGTGGTAATTCATGCTTATCATTACTTGTCATTGCTAAGAAAGATGAGAATGACATGAATCCATTCACAGTCCATGAATCACTAGTTATAGCAATCCATGAGGATGCTACCACCATTGGGAGAAGCAATAGGAACCCTAGATACTAACTCATACAAGTAACTCTTAGGCTACCCCTTAGAGGGCTAATTCTACTATTGTATTATGATTTTGATGTATCATAGTACATTAATGTATACATTTATTCAATATATATCAACCATTATTATGATGTTTTAGTGTCAAATTATGTGCTCATTAATGCATATTTACCTGTTGTTATGTTTATGTTGTTGTTGACTATGTTAATGATTATATTATATGACTTAAGATTATAACAACCCAGGTCTACTCACCTGGTTGTAAAACACATTAATTCAAAATATTGGTTTATAAAAACACAAATGTCATACATTGATGTAAGCACACCCAAATTTATATTAGTACAACGACATAAGGTAACACACTCCAAGATAAAATATCACTGCAGACGAAATCATGAGTGCTTGGGACTAGCCAATTTCTTGCAATAGATTACCATATATTGAGACCTACCTTCTCATTCTCGAGTTTAGGTTCTCGACAAGGGGTTATCCTTCCAGGGACCATATCACTTGGAAGGGTGGACACATATTTTCCCCATATCGTAGCATGGAGGACAATGGATTATATTCTCACTCTTGTCCTATTGTACCACTAACCTTAACATAAATTTAAGCTTTAAGCCCATGCTAGAGTTAGCATATTTATGCCTGTACCTATTAGCAGTTCATATTTCTATTAATGCTTATAGGGTACCGCCAACACTTTAGTTATTTGAACCAGATATCTCAGACCAAGTATCAATTGACGATAATGTTGCCCATACCATCTATCACTGGACCTTCCAACCCCAAGGTCCAACTCTCTAGCCTTGAGTTATTGTTGGCTATTCTGCAACCGAGTCATGGTTCATTAGAATCCTCATGTACTACTTTGTATGTCCCATACCGGTTCGTTACTCTCCACAACATAGGATCCATTGAACCTTCTAGCAATGTTGGAGAACGATTATTTTTGAAATCGTGATAATCACCTCTATGACTTGCTGGAGTTATATGGGTGTTCTAGCCCTCCTCGACATTACTTTTATACTGCCCTTTCCCAAAAGTGTATCTTTATAGCCCTTCTCGGCTCTTTAGCAAAATATATTTTCACTGGCTCATCTGATTGAAGGTGTGTTAGTTTATTTTGTTCATTTTAATTTTCTTGGGAGTTTTGCCCATTTATAGGGGAGGACATATAAAACAAAATTAAGACCTAAAATAAAAGCTAAAAATAATTATAAGTCTAATTACATATTTTAACTCAATTTTGATGGAGCTACCAAAGGGAATCCAGGGAGAGTTGGTGTTGATGGTATCCTTAGGGATCATCTTGAAAATTCTATCTTTGCCTTTACAGAACACATAGGGGATCAATCTAACCACATTGTAGAAGCAAGAGCTCTATGGAGAGGATTACAATTCATTAAGCAAGTCCCAAGAAAAGTCAACATTGAAGGGGATCAGTAAATATCATTAACTACCTCAAAAATTCTAAAACACTAGAAAGGAAAATCATAAATCTCATTGAGGGTGCCAAAATCTTATTGTTGCTCCAATAGGAAGTCATAGTTCAACATGCCTTTCGGGAAGCTAATGTTGTTGCTGATAAGTTGGCCAATATCGACATGTTTTCCCTTGGGATACTGACCTGGACAGATATTCTTCCATGTGATGTTACTGAATTAGCCAAGGTGGATATAATTCAAACTCAGAAAAATGAATCCTTATCATTTAATACATAATCGTCACCTTTTTCTACCCTAAAAAATGAGAAGAGGGAATACCTTAGGCCCTGGTGTATCTTGTATTGCGACTATTATCATAATCATATTTATTACTAAAATATTTTCCATAATGACCATTATTTTCCCTAGGCATTCCCCTTTTCGGAGCTTCATCTTGGAAATAATACCTTGGCACTTTTCCCTTAAGCAACACATAATCCCTATGCAAAACATTTGTGTCACCGCCTTATTCCTGCTGCTTTTTACCAAAGTTTTGATTCATATCGTGTTAAAGGTTTTTTCCTCCATATTTTTCCATAATTGTCGACTTTTCTTCCACGTGTGGGCTTTCTCCTCCTATTTGTGACCTTTTATTATTTCTCACCCTAGTTGCATGGTTCCAAGATCTGTTTTCATCCCTACTCTTTCTCACGTTTCAATATCTTGGGCTTTTGAATTAATCTTTGTTCTTCCCATGTTCAATTTCCCATGTTTCCCAATTGGTCAACCTTTCCATTTTTGGGCACACTTCTCTATTATTATGACTGATCCACTTCATTGGAAAATCTCTCTGTGTGATGTTTTGTGCCCATTGACCCGTCCTTTCTGGCATGTGAGCTTTCCCAAACACAGGCTTCTTGTGAGAAGATATGCGAAGGATCTTTAGAAATGTCCAAATTCTCTTTGGTTCTATTTAAGATTGGCTCAAAAAGTGCTCTGTTCTTCCCCTATTTATCCTCTTATCCTCTGCACCACTTCTGATAGCTTCTATCCCCTTCCTCCGAGAGCTGCTAGGATGACTTATATTGAGCCTAACACTTTCTCCATTGAGCCCATTGTTGAAGCAATCCTCAGTGATAGGGTATTTATTCCTTTTTCAAGTGGTTTTTAGGAACTGACCGATATGTCAATATGGCATTTGCTTCAACCTGGGAGAAGAAAGTGGTCATCATCCACTGTGTTGATTTCTTGATAGATGTGGACATCTTGGTGGAGCTGATCGGACAACTTGCTATTGGCCGCACGGTGAGAAGAGACAAACACAATTGGGAAGTGGAGATAAGTCAGTTTGAACCTACGTCACTAATTAAGAATCTCTTTAAGAAGAGGTTATACTGCAATGATCTTCCCACACCATGGAAGGAAGTAATGAAACCTATCATGGAATACATAATAGTTGATGACCCTGATTCCCAGCTCCGTAGCTTTCACCTTTCTTTTGTCAATCATTTCAGGGATTCAAAATTACTTAATATTCCTGAATTTTTATTTTTGTCTATGGATTACACTATAACCTCAACCCGTGCCAAGAAGGAAGAATATTGGCCTTCTCACCAAGGCCTTTTCAAGGTCCTATATGCATTTATGTTGCAAAAGTTTCCCAAGGGTAACATCACCATTCAGGACAATACAAAATATGACACTTCTTCCACACTAGTTTCAAAGGTGAGAGGAGCCAAAAAAAAAGGAAAAGAGGATAAATGTGAAGGCCCTCATAGTGCTAGGAAGAAGGTAAAAGTGGAATTCACTTCCATGAGGAGTTCCCAATAGCTCAAGAATAAAGAAATTTAGTGTCATGAGAAGGCAAAGAAAGAGGATGTGGATGACCTCAACGACCCTGTTGAAAAGTATCTACAAAAATTTGTTATAAAGACTACATATGCTATTATAGCTTATTTAGAAACCACCCTGGGATGCTATAGGGAGAGCTATCACTCAGTTGAAATACCAAAGGAACACACTCAATCTACTGTTCTTCTATGACACCTTTGACGAGAAGGCCCCTGCTAATTCCACTGGTGCTGGCAATTTCGAGATGAAAGAGGATGAGATTGTAGGGATCGCCAAGGAAGCATTCAAGGATGGTCCTAAGGATGAGACCAAGTAAGGCTAAAAGGAAACTGCTGAAGTGCCTGCCATTGATTGATTGGCTTCTATGTTGCTATTATTGGCCCATTGGGGCTTCTCCATATTTGATTGGCTTCTATGTTGCTATTATTGGCCCATTGGGACTTCTCCATATTTTTGTCTTAATCTTATTTGTCCTTTTGTGTTTCAGTCTATTCCTCTTGGATGCATTTTGCTAATTCTGGCATTCATCTCTTTTTTGTCTGGTCCTCTAGGATACACTTTTGATAATCCTTGCATCCTTTTCTTTTCTTTTGTACTAAGGTGTTAGGGCGCCTTTCAAATGCCCTCTCTAATGAAATTCCTTAACTTACCAAAAAAAAATTACATATTTTAACTACTCCAACACAAATATATAATCTAAACTATAAAAAATCATTTATTTATAGTAATCCTAGTTTTCCACATTCGTTAATTTGAAAAAGTGACACCTACATACATAAAATAAGAAGATTTTAATTAATTTTTCAATTTGAACACTTCCTGTTAGCATACCATATCAACCTTACTTCATAACTAACTTATTTTTTTATATATAAGATTTTCTTTACTTTAATCGAAAACTTAAAAGCAACTCTTAATCTATCAAAATATTGTACAACCTAAAATTATTTGCTACTCGTTAGATGTTTTATAATAAAAAAGTATCTAAAGTTCAACAAAGGTACTTATTGTTTTTTTCTTTGTATTCTCTTATATAGTAATGTTTGGGCGCATGCTATTCCATCTCAAAGTATTTTGAGAGAACAATTTTCAAGACATACCTCTACTCATTTATTAAAATTTGAGAATATTATATAACCAAAAGGTTTTATATTGCGATCAAAGTTCGATGTTTATAGAGTCAAGAAGGTATATAGTTGCAAGAAGGTATATAGTTGCGGCACTACCGCTTAAGAGAAATATAATATTAAACACTTCCAATCATCAATTTTAAACACCTACAAGGAAACACTATTCAATCTTGTTTTCTTTGTACTCAATCAACTTTGCATGATTTCATTAAATGTTTTTGAAAGGAGAAACTCCAGAATTCAATTAACACATAATAATGACCTTATACAAAAATTCTTGTTCAAAGTTAAGCGGACTTAAATATAACGATTTGAGATCATCAAAGGCTTCAACTCGGGACAAATGAGCATGACAAATGGCCAGTTCATCGGTAACTACAGTTGATCAGTCAAAGTGCGAGCTCAGATAGTTTTTGGACAATGATTTATATAAAGAGTTTCTCATATTTTCAAGGCGGTTCCTACCATATGTCAAGCGAAAACAACCAGTTTACATAAGCTCATAATAACAATGATAGACCAGGGTTTTAACTTAGACATATCTGTTTCACTCGCAATTCCCAAAGATGATTTTTAAGGATGATCTCAACGAATTCAATGTTACATTACTCTACTAAACTATAGAATAAGGATCAATCTAAAAATAAAAAGTCAAATCATGAAATATTTTCATTATCAACTCCTACAACATTAAGCTACGAGTAGCTATTCTTTATATTTTGGAAGGAAATTTTATAAGATAATATCTATATACTAAAGCGAACAATTTCTTTAACCCTAGAGCTTACCAGTAAAGTAAGCTTTTGATTTCACATCACAAATCGCATGAGTTGTACACAATACATATTGTCGAACAACAAATAATGACAATACCATGGTACAAGGTTTTATGGTATAATAAATCAATAAAATACTAATATACATACTAAAGTGATATCCATTTCGATATGTTTTTTCACAGACCTGCACTTTGACTATCACAAAGCTACAGTATAGTCATAGTTCAACTATAATCAGATTGAAAAACTCGTTTATAGGCTGGTTACAACCATCCTTTTATTAAATTCACAGAACTAAGACGTCTACAACAAACAAAAGATCTGGTTCTACTTCAATGAATGTTTTCCTAGTAGGGTATTGGTGATGACAAGTCATCCTCAGAATCGAAAGGGCAGAGATGTGTAATGAGAGTTATAAGGGTCAGCTTGGCCCAAAAATGAATGCAATGCTCTAAATAAATACATAATGCATCAATCTTTTTTTTTTCAAAAAAATAATTGAGAATGCATTCCAAAACTAGTAATCTAGCAAATAATATGATACACTCTCATATAAACATTATTATACTCTTAAAGCCGTCATAGGCCATCACTTATATAATTGAATATCACTCTTTATCATATATTTTATAAAATAATACAGACAATCATTCGTCAAAATATACCATCCAAATCGTTTTCAAAATCTTGCACAACAAAAAATGAAAGAATTCAAATGACTCACTGGTTTATCACAATGCCATGAAAGCAAGCCAATTCATAGAGCTCAAGAAAGCAATTCCAGCCTCTAGTTATGCAGCGAATTGACACTCACAGCAAACCACTCACTCACAACAGAAATCACATGCACATACCAAAGTTTTCAAAAACCATATCAATACACGACTTTTCCCAACGTTTTATAGAAAATTAACATATTTCACAAGGTGACACCTAATATATGTTCATGCAAAAGGTCATTTAATTTACTGCCCGATGATAATGTCTCTTATGTTTTTGTTATGAAGAAAATCTCTTAGTCATTTCCTTTATGTATATAGGTATGAATATATTATGTATTATTTTGTATATATTATTATTTTTTTTTTTTACATATATTTAAATAATTATATATATATATATATATATTAGTTATATTCTATATTAATATTTATTTTTGTGATTATAATTTATATTTTTAATTTAGTAAAATAATTTTCTTTTTAAAGAAAATATATGAAATCAGTTCCACTCACAAAATAAAATTATACAATCAATCATATGCATAAAATGCAACAACATGCAATATGACCTATATGCAATCTTTGGTGGGCTTCAATGTACCCACGGGCCAAGGTGCATTAAGCACAACATCATATCTCACCTTACGTGATGCTTCCAACCGTAGTCTCTGCCAATGGGTGGGTAATTTGCATGTCCGATTCACCTGATACGGAGTGAAAACTTGCACCTGCACTCACAAATACTTTTAGCAATATCACATTCTTCCAACAAGATAATAAACAAATAGTGGGGATGTTACAAAGATAATGAATGATGATGTTATAAATCATGTGACTTGAATTATGATGATGATATGATAGTTTTATTTTTTAAGATATAGATAATTATGCGAGTTGATGATTTAATTTAGAGTTTGAAATAACTTTGGATTTGGGATGTATAGATGCTTAGATTTAGATAAAAGTTTGATTTGGATTCTACAATACAAATATAATACAAGTATATATAGAAAATATGCAACCAAGGGGACTTTAGATAAGCTATAAGACACTGCTATAGTACAATATATGATACAAAAGACACATGCCCAAGGGGACTTTAGATAATGCCATAAGGTATTGATATGGTACAAGGTATGATACAAATAATGATGTACCTAAGGAGACTTTAGATAATCCCATAAGGTATTGCTATGATACAAGATATGATACATAAAATTTGTGTTCAAGAGAACTTTAGATAATGCCATAAGGAATGGCTATGGTACAATATATGATATGAAAAAGATGTGCCTAGGGGGACTCTAGATCCTACAATAAGGCATTTCTATGATATAAGATATAATACATATAAAGATATTTCCAAGTGAACTTTTGATAATGCCATAAGGTATTGTTATGATACAAATAAAGATGTGATCAATGGAACTTTAGATAATTCTATAAGGCATTGGTATGATACAAGATAAATATTTTATTTTTGTGCCATCAAACAAATGCCAAAGGAGCATATAAACGTGCCAATAAATATATTTCATAGAGGACTTCTACTCATGGATTTACCTTTAGACAAATATCATAAAGGGATTTTTCCTTACCTTGAGATAAATGTCATAAAGGACTTGTACCTTTTCCTTTAGAGATATGCCATAAAGGACTTCTACCTTATCTTTAAATAAAATTTGTAAAGGACTAATGATTTACCATTAAAAAAATGTCATAAAGGACTTATGATTTCCCTTTAGACAAATATCATAAAATATTTATGATTTTAGAATTACCTCTTGAATACGTGTTGGGGAGCGATTTTAGATGTTTCAAATGGTGATGGATTTACCTCTAGCAAAATATCATAAAGGGATTTTAGATGTAATATAGTTTTGAAATATCCTCGAGACAAATATCATCAAAGTTTTTTTTGAAGTGTGTGATGTGATATTGATTTTAACAATATATTTAACCCTAATTTGGGGTAGGGGATAGAATCATTATGGTGCATATTTCTCCCATGCCTATATTTATTTTTGATGATCCTATATAGAGAATTAATATACTCTATTGATGTCATCCAAAACTTCTACATGGATCCAAGAGTAAGAGGATGATGATGCAAGATTGAGATAAGAGTTGATCATGCTATGAAGGATATTATCACTAGAATTTATTAATGCTCTATCTTGTTAGAGTATATTACATCATTTGGATCATTTAAACGTACCACCCTTGGTACATAACTAGAGTAGTAAATTACTTTAGGGGGTAGCTAGCTAGTTACTTCAAGTAATATAATAAATGCACAAGTGTCTATGTGCAAGTTGTAAATGTGCAAGGTGTCCCCTTGTACAACTAGGTAGAGTGTTGGTCAAGCAATCCATATTTCTATATAAAGGACCTCATAGTGAGTGATTATATATTGTTGTAGGTAGTAGTAGGTATAATGGGTAGATCACTATATGGATTGGTGAGGGAGTACAATGTAGTTCTTTAGCATCAGTTCTGGAGTGTTCATTTCCTCCATACTACATTGTATCATTTTCATTACTTTATATTAATAACATATTTTAGCATCTTACATTTATATATATTTTGCATCATGTGATTTCATTCTCTCATAGCTCACATTATCAAAAGCTAATAGTGGTATCAGAGCCACGATAGGTTGATAGGATTAGGGAGAGCCAAAAGGGATCACTATTGTTATTATAAGCCTAAACTCTATTGTATATTTGCAAAATGGATCTACCATTGTGCATCGATGTATGCAAATGCTATCATAAGAGAGATAGAGAGGAAAATCAAATCTCAGTTTCAAAATTTCTAAGATTACATTTGGCTAGAGTCTTTCCACAAAGTTATAGAAAACTCGTGAAGACTAGGACTCGGTATTCATTCTACTAGATTAACAAATCAACTAGTGAAGATTCATCATTGATAAATTTAGATTCATCATACTAATAGTTTGTTGTAGGAAAAGGAGATTCAATAAATTTGGGAAGCTTCCTACAAGAGAGCTAGGAATAATATCTTCTTAGAATCAATCCAACACCAAAAGCAACAAATGGAAGAAGAGGAATTACAAGAACTTAAGGGAGTCTTGTTGCAGACCTACACATTGTTGAAAAGAATACCATAGAAGCCTTGTTGCAGAAGAAAAGGCTACATAAACCTTGATCTAGAATAAAATGCCATAGAAGCATTGAACCTAAAGAAGACTCTAGAGAAGAGTCCATGAAATATAGGAGATTGATTATCTCCTTTGCTGGTTAAAGACTTCCTCTAGAAAAAGCCGAAGAGACCCATCAAAGGTCTCATTGAAGAAATTCCATCCCTGGAAGAGATAGAGAAGGACTATCAAAAGTCCTATTCCAAAGATCCATGAAGAAGATCTCACTGCCAACACTTTTGTAGTTGAAGGTTGAAAGAAAGGTCTCATCGTGAAGATGAGATATGCTGCAATACTAAAGACCTTGGAGAGGTCTCAAGGAGAAGGCTTGGAGAGCCTCATTGTAGATATTGGAGAAGGCATCAAAGAAGTTTCTAGGAGAACTCATTGGAGAAATTTACTACAAAATATAGTGAAAGGATTGGGACAATTATCACTATATGAAAACAAGCCCAAAGGAGAAATATTTGGCAAATAGTTTGTCAAAATTCAAAGAGAAGATTCATGAAGACCTCAAGATTTTTAGATTCTTGAGAAGAAAGCCCTGTTTGAAGTTAGAACTCAGACAGAAGAAACCTACCAAATCCAATAATATTTGTAGATTGTCCTTCATAGCTAAGAAGGCACATTTCAGTGATTAGATTAACTTCTAAAGGGAAGCAATCAAGATAGCATTACTAGCTACAAAAGTTCAGAGTTCTAGACCAAATCCTGAATGAGAAGTTGAAATCGTCTACTATAATTTTAAAGTAGTAGACTATAAGCATTCATAGCTAAGAGAAACCACCATTCCAAAAAAGAAATTTGGTGAATCAACTCATCAAGATATTCATCATCAAAGATAAGCAACTTAGGTGCAAAAGGTTCATTACTTGAACACTTAATTCAAATTACTACTTAACTTCATTAAGCACCTTATTAGAATTTAGAAGTTGAAAAATAGAAGGTTGCATTTTAAGTCCTCAAAGAAAGTGTAGAAGATAGTTTCTATTAAGGTTCGTTACCTTTACATTAATAGAAGTTAGATACATTCTTCCTATTATCTAATTATTGAGAAGAGGACTACAATAAGAAATTTGCAGTGATTATTAGTGCATTTGAAACTACTTTGAGAGTTTATTAATAGGAGCAATAAGGTGAGATTATTAAAGTGCATTAAGTTGGAAATATTATTTATTCATTGCACTATACTAGTTGTTCATTAAAATAGTTACTCTCAAAGGGTTATTATGTGTATTGATTGTTAAGATCAAAGGTACAAAAATCTGCAACTAATCAAAGTATTTAAAGACACTATTTAGAACTAAATCCCTTTAAGATATTGTGGCCTATAAAATCCACCAAGCAGATCAAAATTCCTTCGATTAGAGAAGAAGAATATAGCCATTAAATTAGTGATAGAAGCTACATATAAAGACTTGGTGAGTCGACATTTTTTGTAGGACTGCCCAAACTATCGAACTCGTTTCGGCCATATCTCACTCATCCGGACTCAGATTGAGCTAAAATTTTGAGGGTAGATGCCTAAAAAACCTAGAACGTCTCCACCAATTTTCATATCATTTGGAGCAACACAGATCCTAGCGCATCCCTATGTGTGAACGAGATATTTGGTAAGCGGCTATGCGAGGGTTTCATCTGGGTTGAGTGCAAGCAACTCCAGAGGTTGGTTTTTAGGGCCTTCGGG
Organism: Wollemia nobilis; assembly: GCA_028583015.1. Classification (NCBI taxonomy): domain Eukaryota; kingdom Viridiplantae; phylum Streptophyta; class Pinopsida; order Araucariales; family Araucariaceae; genus Wollemia; species Wollemia nobilis. The sequence goes on from JAQPPZ010001808.1 coordinate 7,539,597, forward strand.
CCCTAGCGGCCAATATTTTTGTGGTTTATGCTCAATATTTTAGCAGGAAATGTTGCAGGGGATCCAATATGGGTTAGAAATTTGTCTTTCAACAGATCATACTCGTGAACTTGAGTGACAATGGCTTCCAATTTGTTGCACAAAAGAAAAGTGAAAACCATACCTTTCCACGACGTCTAGGGCAAGGATTAAAGAGATCACGAAACAAGTTTCAAGTAGTTGATCAAAAAATGGCTCATATCTCAAGTGAATCTGGTGCTAAGGTGCACCCACAAAATAATTCTACTGTGAAAACCCCTGTCAAGGGTAAGAATTTCGAAGACTCAGCCCCAAAAATGAATTTTAGGGATGCCCTCCATGGTGGACAGACCTCAGCCCAATGCTAATATCAATCTTAGGGCTTCCCATAAACCTCTAAGAATGCCTAAGATTGATCCCAGGAAAATGGAGTCGGGATGTCTTAAAGCAGACTGATGGAACTCCTATTGTTAAGCTTGATATGGGTAACATTCGGACTGGCATTGAAGATTTGGAAAAAAGAGGACTAATTTGTCGGTTCGTGGGTTTTCATCCGAGTCTATCTCGCTTTCAAATTCGGGCTGCAAAAAGTCTGGAAAACTAAAGGTGAGTTACAAATCTCTATTTATCCAAATGGTTATTTTCTTGTTTTATTTGCTAATAATGAAGATAGAGAGAAAACTTTTCAAGGGGGTCCTTGGTTTTTTGGAAGGGCGGGGCTTTTCATGAAGCCCTGGCATACTAAATTTAAAGCCGAAGAAGAGATGCCTTCTATAGCTCCCGTGTGGGTTAGACTCTTTGGCCTCCCTATTGAATTTTGGAATCCTACTATTTTTTCTTCAATTGGAAACTCTTTAGGAACTTTTATGATGACTCGCTGATTGTACTCAAAATTTTGAACATATTATTTATGCTCGGATTTGTGTTTTAATGGATTTTGACAAACCCCTACCTAAAAATATCACATTACAATTTGGGGAAGACACTTGGGAGCAAGTAGTGGACTATGAGAACATTCCTTTTCGTTGTAGAATTTGCCATGAATATGGTCATTTGGCCAGTGCTTGCCCAAATAAAATTCCCGATCAAAAGAAAGAAGATATAAACTCAACAAGTTTCCAAATACCTAAGAAGAAGAACACTCATAAAAAACCAGTTATGAAGGATCAATCAAAGTCATCTCCTAATATGTTTGAAATCCTTTCCACAAATGATGTCCCAAGTGAGGAAGAGGAAATAATGGAAACCGAAATCTTATAAACACAATTTAAATATGAAGGGAAGAACTCGGAGACAAACCAACAAATCAAAGGTTTTCAACAAAAAAAAAGGAGAAAATTTACACAAGAAAAACAATCTTTCAAATGTCAAAACTTCAAATAATGCGAGTCCCAATATAGACTCCGTTGAACCATCTAGTAAAATTTTGGCTGTGTACGAGCATTCTTCAAGGTTAGAAGCCATCTCAGATTCAATTGGAATAAGTCAAGAAACAGGGAAAAAAAATTGAAGATGGATTCTAATCAAAAAGCAGGTCGCAAGACCAATCAATATCATATGGTAAAAGAAGGTGAAAATCTTGTAGAGGAAGGTAATATTAATGCCCTTCCCAAATTTTTTAGCCCTGGTATTAATGAAGATCATCACTTGGAATATTAGAGGACTCAAAGGGAGTCTTTCAAAACAAAATGAAATTAGAAGAATGATTCAGATAAATCATCCACATCTTGTTTTCCTTCAAGAAACAAAGATGTCAATGGAGGATATGGACTCAATTGCCAGTAAAATTTGGCCAACTAGAAAAGTGGTTTCCCTCAGTTCCCAAGGGACTTCGGGTGGCATTGCTTGTCTTTGGGACCCAAAAGAGGTAGTTATTCACCATATGGTTGGCAGTTGGGGTTTGTTGGCTATAGCTATTCAAAGTAGACATTCCAACCAAATTATGCTCTGCATTATTGTTTATGCTCCGACTTCTTTGGAGGAAAAAAGAAGATAGTGGAAGGATATTACTCATATTATCTCTCATTTTCCTGAAGCTTGGATCTTGATCGGAGGAGATTTCAATACCATCCTCTCTCTCGATGAGAAAATGGGGGGAAATAGAAATTTGGACAAAAGCACCGACCTCATGAGCGAATATATTGCAAACCTCCATCTTGTGGATATCCAACCAGATAATGGCCTTATGACTTGGTCTAACAAAAGGCAAGGCTTAGCTTGTATAATGGAGAGATTGGATAGGTTTTTGCTCTCTAAAAATTTCTTAATCCATGGTCACATTCCTAAAGTGAAGACTCTTAATAATGTTGGTTCGGATCATTGGCCAATCATGGTGGAAATGTGGAAAACCAATGTGAGTTTCTCTCCTTTTCATTTTCAATTAATGTGGCTTAGAGACATTTCCTTCAGACCTCGTGTGCAACAATGGTGGAAGGAAGGTAAACCTAGGCATGGGACTAAGATGTTCTGTTTTGCCAAAAGACTGCAATACATTAAATCCAAAATCAAGACTTGGAACTGGAAAGAGTTTGGGGATGTTCATAAAAAAACATGAAGTTATTGCTCATCTTGAAAATTTGAATAAGAAAATCCGTTTAGATGGCCTCATAGAGAAGAGAAGTGCAGATGAAATTAAACTCACAACTCAGTTAGAGGAATGGGAAAAAAGAGAAGAAATCTTATGGAAGCAAAAATCTAGAATTCAATGGCTCAAAGAAGGAGATCGAAACACAAATTTCTTCCACAAATCTCTTCTAGCTCGAAGATCTCACAACTTTATTTCTTCCTTAAAATCAGATTCTGGAGATGTTGTTTATACTTGGGATGGCATGAACTCTATTGTTGTTGATTACTTTTCCAATATTTTTGTTGCTACTCCTCTTGACTCGACTTCACAACAAAATGTTCTTCAAGCAATCCCTTCTCTTATCACTTCGAGGAGAACTCTATTTTGACTTGCTCCTATTACTATCAATGAGCTTCAACAAGTAGTTTTTAAAATGCAAAAAGGGAAAACCCCAGGTCCCGATGGTTTTCCCATTGAGTTCTACCAAGAGTTCTGGGATATCCTTCATGTTGATTTATTAGAGGTGGTGGAAGAAGCCAGGAAAGCCAAAGAAATTTTGAAGGTTATCAATAAAACTTATATTACTCTTGTTCCAAAAGCTCAAGAGGTTGATCATATCTCAACTTTTAGACCTATTGCTTTATGTAATGTTCTTCTCAAAATCATTACTAAAATCATGGCAGAAAGGTTGAAGCCTCTTTTGCATAAGATTATTTCCCAGAGCAAGGGGGTTATGTGGAAGGACGTCAAATAGTAGATGAGATAGTTCTTGCTCAGAAGCCATCCATTCCATGGATATGCAAAAATCTCCTTCCATGTTCATTCGGTTAGACTTATCCAAAGCTTATGACAGAGTGGATTGGCACTTCCTTATCAAAGTTTTGAGGCAATTTGGTTTCTCTAAGGATTGGATGGATTGGATTATGGGATGTATCTCTTTAGTTTCCTACTTAGTTCTTATCAATGGCAGGCCTTCTCAGTCATTCCCGGCTTCCAGAGGTATTAGGCAAGGTGACCCGCTATCCCCTTATTTATTCATCATTCTTGTTGAATGCTTGGGTAGGACTATAACCAAAAAGAGGGAAAAACAAAACCCTTGAGGGAGTTACCATTGCTCATGGAGCTAGACCTATCTCTCATCTTCAATTTGTGGATGACTCTACTCTTTTAGGTAAAGCTACAGTTAAGGAAGCTTCTAATATTAAGCAAATCATTAGTTGTTTTTCTAAGGCTATTGGGCAATTGATCAATGAAGACAAATCTAAAGTTATTTTCTTTCACTGCTCTGCTAGACAAGAATCCATGGTCTTGGATAAATTAAGATATAAGAAGACCTCCCTTCCAATCACTTATTTAGGTATTCCCATAAATATTCAAAGGCAGAAAAATAAAGATTGGAATTGGTTGTTGGACAAAGTCAAGAAGAAAATTGGAAAGTGGACCAACAGGTGGCTTTCTTCGGGGGTAGAATCACCTTGGTAAAATCAGTCCTTCAAGCTATTCCTATTTATGTTTCTTCCATTTTGAATATCCCAAAGGTTGTTCTTCGAGAATTGGATCAAATCAGTCATCGTTTCCTTTGGAGTGGTACTAAGGAGAAAAGAAAATGGGCCTTGGTGAAATGGGATACTTTATGTCTTCCTAAGAGTGAAGGGGGGTTAGGATTCCGGTCTTCTATTAATAACAACAAAGCTTTAGCTGCTAAATTATATTGGAGGATGTTGCATAACCCCAATGCTCTTTGGGCCAATAATCTCCGTGCTAAATATGTTGAGAACAAAAGTCCCGAAGACCTTGTTCGCTATCAACTTCCTACCAAAGGTTCTCCCATTTTAGCAGTTCTTAAGACTGGTGAGGATTTGATAAAGAAAAATTTATTTTGGATCATTCATAATGGTCAACAGGTAAATTTTTGGACAGATTCTTGGGATGGTCACAAGCCTTTGATAACTCAGTTTCTCGATTGGAGGCCTTGGATGGAGGAGCTTCACCGAGCTAATTGGATAAAGGTGGCTAATTACTGTCGGTACCATACTCGGTAATTCAAAGGTTGGTAGATATTGGATCCCTATTGAGGACTGGCCTATTCAAATCCTAGAAAGGCAAAGACAAGATATCCAAGGCATCCTTCATATGAGATCCCTCTCTTGGTCCCATGAAAAAGATTGTTTTGGATGGAACAACACTACTAAGGGTGAGTATTCAGTTGCTCAAGGTTATTTGACCTTATGCCATAATAATCCCAACCATTCTTCTGACATATTTTCTCGATTGTGGGCTCAAAAGCTGGCCTAAGGTGAGGTTCTTTAATTGGCTTTTATTGCATCGTAGGGTGCTTACTGGTGAGCAACTTATGAAGCGTGGTTTTCATGGCCCTTTTAGATGTGAAATGTGTGAAGAGAATGTAGAAACTCTCAACCATATTTTTATTGAGTGTACTTTAGCCTCTGAGCTATGGAGGAGAATGGCCACTTTACTTGGCTTACGATGGTCCAATTTTTTTACTTTTGAACAACTTTGGAGGGATTGGCCTAATCAAGAGGGTGTTGATCATTTTATTAGGCGATTAGTTTGGATGGGTTCTACCATTCTTCTTTGGAATATTTGGAATGAAAGGAACAACCAAATTTTTAATCAAGATAGGAAGGATATTCACTATATTTGGCAAAATACCATAGCCAACTTAGTTGAATCAGTCCATCAACTCCTTAATCACCCCCAAAACTCCCACCAAAGATGGGATCAAGTGATGCAAAGATTGAAGATTAAATCTTCTAAGGGCAACCAACTTAAAGGGAATGTGAGTATTAGTAATATGGATAGGACTAGAAATTGGCAACCTCCTCCTAAGGATTTTGGAAAAGTCAATACTGATGGAGCCTCTAGAGGGAACCCTAGAAAAGCCGATGTGGGAGGAATTGGTAGACTTTCAGATGGCTCCCTGGTTTTTACTTTTGCTGAGAATTTGGGTATTCTTTCCAATAACCTTGCTGAGGGGTATGGTATCCTCAGAGGCCTTCAGGAGGCTACTAAGGTTGGATGGGAAAAGGTGTTAGTTGAGTCCGACTCTCAACTTATGATTAATCTCTTGAAGACTCCTTCTAAGAATCATAAGGTGGATTGGAGAATAAAAAGAATTATTGAGAAGATTCAATTAATCCAGATGGGATTTTTGAAAGTTGATTACAATCATGTGGTCGGAGATCAAAACAAGAGTGTTGATGCTTTAGCTAATTGGGCTTTGGACAAAGGTGATCTTACTTGTTATGGCCACCCTCCTATATGGTGGGCTTCTCAAATTAGGGAAGCTCTTCTTTCTATCATTTCTTTGGATGGCTCCAGTTCTGAAGGTACCTAGTTTCTTCTTCTTGTTTTTTTTTTTTCCTTCTCTTTGGTTCATTCAGTTTTTTTAGTTCCCTAGCTCATTCTATTCTTTATTTTGTTTCCTCTGTTGATTCTTGCCTTAATAGTCTTCTCGGTCTAGATAGGTCATTGTTATGTTCAATTTTTTTTCTTTTTTCTTTTTTGTTTTTTTTGTTTAGTTTTTTAAGGTGGGTGGGTTCTTTTGTTTTGTTTTGTTTTTGTGTTCTTTGTGTTGTTTTTTGTTGTTCTTGTGTTTTTGTTGTTTTGTTTTTTTTTATGTTTTTTGTTATTGTTCTTGTGTTTTTTTCGTTCTTGTTCTTGGGTTTCTCTTTGTTTGTGTTATTTCATGTTTTTATGTGTGAGTGTTTTCTATGTTTTTTGTTTTTGTTTATTGTCTGTTGTTGGTTGTTTTTTATTTTTATTTTTATTTTATTTTATTTTTTAGGTTTTGGTTGTGTTTATTTTTCATGTTTTTTTTGGGTTATGTCTTTGTAGTGTTCTGTTGTTTTTGTCTTGTTTGTGTTTTGTTATGTGGTTCTTGTGTTTTTCTATGTGGTTTGTGTTGTGGTTTCTTTTATCTTATTGTGCGTGTTTGGTTGTGCTTTTGTTTTTGACACACTCAAGGAGCATGTTTTTTATTTTATTTTATTATTTTTGTTGTTATTTACTTATTTTTAAATTGGTTTTGTGTGTTTGTTTGCTCCTTGAGTATGTCAAAGGTGGTAGGCCAGGTCCGAGTCCTGGGCATTTTTGGCGGAATGGATACCCCTGCCTCCTTGGGTCTTACCCGAAAGTGGCATCCCTTTTGGGATGTTTTCCACAAATAAAAAAAAAAGTATGAAATAACATCAGTATAATAAATGATGTGAAATTATTGTTTTTATGTTTTTAAATAAATGTAATATATAAAATATAATATGTATAAAATAAATTATATAGAATTAAAATAATTTGTATCTTTATTATGTTATGATTTCATAATGGTTTATAACAATTTGGCAAGACTCTTTATTTCTTCATTGAAGAATTTATCAATTGAGTTAATGCAATTCGATAAAATATATAATATTTTTAAATAATAGTATTTAAAAAAAAATTGTTATATGGAATTGAAAGGGTCCATGTATGTTGCATTATGACTAGACAATTATATTACAACAATTGATAATAATTAAAACTAAGTCCTTTCTTTGAAAGTAGAAGAATGTAATAGATTGAGCTAATGATATTTGGTCGCATCTATTAAAGTAAATTTTAAATTATATATAAAATTAGTGCTTTTTCTTAAAAGTTGGAGAATATGAGCTAATAATATTTGATGGCATCTTCTATTTTATTAATTAATATTTAAAGTAAATATATATATATATATATATACTATTACTGCTTACCATTTATACATGTATTTTATCTTTTTTTTTCTTTTTCTTTTTTTATTTGTGGAAAACATCCCAAAAGGGATGCCACTTTCTGGTAAGACCCAAGCAGACAGGGGTATCCATCCATGTATTTTATTTTAAATTTACTATTCATGATAAGATTTGTACTTGAATTAATTTAAATAAGAGATTTTATTGTTAAAATATGAAATTATATTTTTTTTCTTTTGATGAGGAACCTTTTATATACAACATATCCACAACATGTGAGGGGAGAGATTTGAACCTGGGCCTCTCCATAACTAGAGAGGTTTAACTACCCACTTGCTCTCCTTTTATTTTACGAGTTTAATTGCTTTTGAAGTATTTAAAATGTGTCCTCCCTTAAAAAAATCCAAAGTTTAAGCATCAACAAATATAAGGATTATTGTATAGGAATGATGGGTATTGTGCACTCAATCTCAAGTGCATTGAAGTCTTACACATAAAAATTTAATCTCTATAAATGGTGTGTTTAACCTTTCGTGAATGTTAAATTTTTATAATGGAAAAATGTCTAGTTGAGTCAGACTCTCAACTCATGATTAATATTTTGAAGACTCCTTTTAAGAATCATAAGGCTGACTGGAGAATAAAAATAATTATTAAGAAGATTGAGTTAATCTAGATGGGATTTTTGAAAGTTGATTACAATCATGTGGTCAGAGATCAGAATAAGAGTGTTGATGCTTTAGCTAATTGGGCTTTGGAAAAAGGTGATCTTACTTGCTACGACCACCCTCTTAGATGGTGGGCTTCACAAATAATGAAAACTCTTCTTTCTATCATTTCTTTGGATGGCTCTAGTTCTTGACGTACCTAGTTTATTCTTGCTTTATTTTTGTTTCTCTTTGGTTCGATCAGGGTATTTTAGTTCCCTAGCTCAAACTAATCTTTCTTTTGTTTCCTTTGTTGATTCTTGTCTTTTAGTCTTTTGGTTTAGAAAGGTCATTGTTGTGTTCAATTTTTTTCTTTTTTTGTTTAGTTTTTTTAGGTGTGTGTGTGTGTGTTTGTTTTGTTTTTGTGTTTTTGTTGTTCTTGTTCTTGTGTTTCTGTATGTTTGTGTTAATTGGTGTTTTTGTGTTTTGGTGTGTGAGTGTTTTTTATATTTTTGTTTTTGTTTGTCGTCTATTGTTGGTTGTTTTTTTTTGTTTTTCTATTTTTTGAGGTTTTGGTTGTTTTTGTTTTTCATGTTTTTGTTGGTTGTGTCTTTGTAGTGTTTTGTTGTTTTTGTCATGTTTGTGTTTTGTTATGTTGTTCTTGTGTTTTTAATGTATGATTCGTGTTGTGTTATTTTTATATTATTGTGTGTGTGTGTTTGGTTGGACTTTATCTTTTTGACACACTCAAGGAGCATGTTTTATTTTATCTTATTGTGTGTTTGTGTTTGTGTGTTCTTGTCTTTTGTTGTTTCAGGTTTGCTCCTTGAGTATGTCAAAGGTGGTAGGCCAAGTGCGAGACCTGGGTGATTTTTGTGGAAGAGACACCCCTACCTCCTTGGGTCTTACTTGAAAGTGGCATCCCTTTTGGAATGTTTTCCACAAAAAAGAACGTTAAATTCCTATTACAAATTAAATTTTATAAGAAACATTAATTTTAATGTTTTATTTAATCATTAAAATAAAATTTATAAAATCATAACATAGCATAATATGAGATTATAAGATTTTTTTTATCATAATTAATTTGGAAGAACAATCAAGAGGTGAGTTATCATTAACTAAGTCGGGAAAGTTTAAAAATTGAAGAAGCTTCTAGAACAAATTTTGTAGGAGCTCCAACAGTTTTACAAGGTATTTGAAGTAGGATCTATACTTCGAGAGAATGAGTTATTGATAAAAATGGAAGAGTTATGTGATATAGATATCTTAGTGGTAGGGTTTGGATGAAATATTTTTGAGATTTTGTGGTTCAAACCCCCACTCTAGGGGCTACCCAGTAGTGATAGTCGATCAATGGACAGAGCTTTAAGTCAATGACCATGTCATTGCAACGTTGAGGGTGAAAGCAAAATTTGTTTCTTTCAGGATTCTGATCGATGGTAAATTTCCTTTCCAATGACCCATCCTTATATATGGTCTAGGAATTTTTCATCATTTAAAAAACTAAGTGTTGTTATCCAATTAAGAACAAACTAGATATCTAAAAATATTGCACAACGATTTAAACTTTGGACCATAACAATATATCGCTATTATGTGTATTTGTTGACTTCTAACATGGTGAGAAAGGTTGTGGCTTTTCCTTTCCTCCCTTCTATGTCTTTCTTTTTTGGCTTCTCTTTGCTTTTGGTGTTGGATCAGGTGGGCATTGACCTTCTTAAAAATAAGTTGCCTCTAAAAGTAAACTCTAGTTTTGCTAGCTCTGGTCTCTTGTGACCTATTTCTTTTTCAAAATTTAATGTCTTTGTTCCTAGGTTGGGCTCTACACCAAAAATTGAAGTGCCCCCATTTTTTTCTATATTATATTGCTACCCTGTCTAATCATGTCTTGGATGGAAGGTTCATTTGAATCTAGCCAAGCCTGATTACTTTGGAAAAGTGGATATCCATAGCCTAGGGGTCTAAGATATCTTCTTATGAATTATTAGTCTACAAAAGAGAATATTTCATGGTCATCCTGAATGAAAAGAAGAATGTGATGGTATCTTTCAATGAGGGTCATGGTTTATGGGCTCAAGTGCCTTATTTTTAAAATTTTGGACAACCCACTTTGACCCTCAAGTAGATGTGCCTAAGGAAGTTCCTATTTGGGTAATATTTCCCTTTCTTCCTCTCCATATTTGGAATAAACCCTCTCTAGAGCTCATTGGAAATAAGATTGGCAAGTTTATCAATTGGATTCCTCCCAAAAATCAAAATGCTTCTTGTGCTCGTATTTGTGTACAAGTTAATTTGAAAAATAGCTTACTTGAAGCTACTGGGATTAAGGTTTTGTGTTAGATACACACATAAGTTTTAGATTATGAGAATTAACCTTTTAAATACCTATCTTACCATGAGTATGGTCACTTTGCCATAGATTGTTTGCTTAGTCAAAAACCACAAAATAAGAAGGATCGGGCTGGCAATGAAGGCTTCTAGCAAGCAAAAACCAATAAGAGGAATAGAAAGGCTAGAATCCAAAAGCCCAAACGTACTAACTCCAAATCCCCAAAAAATTATAATGAGTATGATGTTCTAAAATAAAATTAAAAAATATTTCCAAGCTGACTGTAAACACAAATAAGAAAACCATGAGCAAGCCTCTCTTGATGCATAATTGGTAGATCAAGCTCTACAAGAAGGAGTGAAGAACCTATTGAGGAAATCATCAAAGAAAGTCATATTGAACTAGGGAAATACATCATACTCCCTGGTTCTTGTCCTAAGCCTATTATAACACAATCATCTTCTAAGCAAGGTAGGAAATCTAACTAGGATATAAGAAGTAAAGAAGCAAAGAAAAATGTTGCAACTAAGACTCGAGCTACACTAGAGACTCTCCAAAGTGAAGAAACTCATCCAAAAATGATAGTGCTCTCATGGAATTATAGAGGCCTGGGTGGAGCCCTTGAGGAAACCTAATTCAAGGGTCTAATAAAGGACCTTTACCCTTGTTTAATAGGAATTCAAAGAAATAAATTTAATATAAAAAAGGTACCTCTAAAGTTTGTATATCTATTTGGAGTAGCTTTGAAATTGATCTTATTTGCACCTAAGGAGCCTTTGGTGGCCTTACAACATGGGACGAAATCATTTGATCCAAAATAGGTGGTAATCAAAGTGAACAAAGGCTTTCTCTTATTTTTGATGCTAAAGGTTTCTCTTTCACTTATTTGAATGTGTATGCCCCTAATACCCGAATTACCAAGAAGTAATAATGGCTTTCAATTATTTTCTACATTGAACAAAGTAAGCCAAACAATTTTGTCATAGTCATATATTTAAATTTGGTGCTCTTCCCCTTTGAAAAAGATAACTCTAATATTAGATATCCTTATAGGGAGTATGTGGAAGATACCATTTCTCTTATTGGTCTTTGAGACATCAAGGGTTCTAAATGCCTTTATACTTGGACTAATCAAAGAGCAAGAAATCATTTCATTATAGAAAATATTGATAGATTCTTGGTCCAAGAAGATATTCTAACATAATTTCATTTGATAACCAACAAAATCATCCAAAGCACAATCTCTAATCATAAGTTTATTCTTTTGGATAGTGGTAAAAACTAAATTTTTGGTCTCATTCCCTTTAAATGTAATCTATATTGGGATAACTTGAATGGATTTTTAGAGGAATTTGAATGAAGTTGGAAAGCTTGATGCCCCTCCTACAATGCTAAAGATAGATGGAATATAAAAAATTATAGACTAAAAGTTGATCTTAGAACTTGCATCCAATTGCATCATAATATCGACAAATCTAAGCAACTCCTCTTTATCAAGCTAGGAGAACTAGAAGAGCTTTCAAAACTAGCACCTCTCAATGAAACACTAAAACTTTAGAGAGATTTCATTCTCTCCAAACTTCATATAAAATATAGGTAAGAATAATAATTTTGAAGACTTAAATCTTGCATGAATTAGCTGTGAGGAGACTTCAATACCGGATCCTTTTATCTTAAGGTTAATCAAAGATATCAAAGGATTATAATTCATGAATTTTGGCTGGAAAATAGTGGTAAAGTCTCCAATTTTTTGAATATCAAAGAAATTATGTTTAGCCACTATGAATCCCTTTATCAAAAATTATATGGAAATCATGTTGCTCAGGTTGTGCTACTACAAAATATTCCTAAGGTAATTATTGAGGAAATCAAAAATTCTTTTTGCCATACAATCACTCTAGAAGAACTTAAGGACATTGTATTCAACTTACGAAGGATAAAGCTCTTAGACTATATAGATTCACTAATACCTTCTACCACCAAGTCTTTGATCTGGTAGCTATAAATCTTATTCAGATGATTGAGGATGCTTGTTAAAAAGCTAAGATGACTAGTGTTATTAAGTCTACCTTATTAGCTTTGATTCCAAAGTAGAAGAATGCCTTAAAATTCAGTCGATTCAGGTACATTTCTTTGTTTAATGCTTCACATAAATTTATGACCAAAATTATAGACACCAACTAAAAAGCATCTAGATAAATTTATCTTTGACAAGCAATGAGGTTTCATCCCTAACAAGCAACTCTATGACAATATTGTGATTGTCTATGAGGCCTTACATACTAGTTGTAAAGAATAAAAAAAGGATCATGGTTAAACTTAACATGGCCAATGCCTTTGATAGAGTGGATTTGGATTGTTTGGCTCAAGTGCTTAGTTCTTTTGGATTTTCTTTATCTCTTTCCAAGTGGATTTTTGGTTGCATCAAAGACCCTTGGGTTGCTTCTATTTTCAATGTTTCTTTGACAATATTATTTAGATATTCTAAAATTTATGCTAATGTTACCACCTATATCCTTATTTTTATATTGTTTTAGCTAAAGCTTTGGGTAGATTTATCTCTGCTAAAAGAATAGCTAAAAGAATAATTGAAACTAAGATTGTTGCTAGCATCAAGGAGATTACTCATGCCCAATTTATTGATGAAACTATAATTATGGGGAAAACCTCCGAGATGAATTTCAAAAGGATTAAAGGTTACCTATAACTCTTTCTTAATGTCTCTCGAGTTGCTATGAATGTAAATAAGTGTAAGTTTAATACTATCAACACTTCGTTGGCTGAAAATAGAAGCTTTGCTGAAATCCTTTAGTTTGCTCATGGTGGAATTTGTCCCTTTAAATATTTAGGGGTGCTTGTGAGTTTCCATTTAAAGAGTTCTAATTGTTGGTCTAATTTAATGGAAAAAATTGATAGGAGAATATTAACTTATAGTAATAGGTGGGTAGCTTAATATTGAGGGTAGATTGGTTTTGATTAAATTTGTCGTTTCAAGCTTGCCTAACTATCAACTTATGATTTATCATGCTCATGTATCAATCCTCCAAGAACTTGAAAAAAATTAGAAACTTTCTTTAGCAAGGAGGAAGGCAATCTCACATGAATAAATTCCATCTTGTCAGCTAGAGTCAAGTAAAAAAAGAAAAATGTCAAGGGGATTTGGGTTTTTGATCTACTCTTATTATGTGCAATGCTTTTATGGACAAAATTTTTTGGAACTTAATAAACCTTTTAATGAAACTTTAGAAACAACTTCTTATTCATAACTATGGTGAAAGCAATTATGGCATGCTACTACTCAAAGGAATCCATAAAAAAACCAGGTATCTTTAAAATTTGGGTGTTGAATGTTATATTGATCTAGATCATTAAGGATAACATCTCTTGATGCTTAGGAAATCATAATAATATCAGGTTTTGGGATGAGTATATTTTTGGTAACAAACCCTTAATTTCTCCCATTTATAAGGAGTTTTCAGTTCATTATTTAGCTTGGGATTTATAAACTTGCCAATATCATTGCTCATGAATGCAATCAGCCAAAATAGATTCAACTTCATGGTTTGGACATAGAACAAAAAAGGAAGTGGTCTCGAGTCCAAAAGCAATCTATTGGTATTCTTCCCATAGACCCATACAGTGAAGACTACTTTATTTGGGGTAAAATTAACTCTTCAAGAAACTATTTAGTTAAGGTTGGTGCTTATCTCTAGAGAAGAGAGCCTCAAGATAGAAATTTGAACCATATTTGGGACCAAAATATCACCCCAAAAATAAAAAAATTCAATGGCTAGTTTAGCAAAACAAAATTCTAAGGAAAACCTCTCTAAAAGAGGTAATTTGGGCCCCATATTTGTTCTATATGCTTTAAATACTATGAAACTCAAGCCCATCTATTTTTTAAATGTGAGGGAGTTGTTATGATCTAGATCTCTCTTGCTCTTAGCTTTAGATTTTGCATTAGAAGTAGATTAAATCTTGTATCTTCTACTAAAACTTGGAATAAAAAGTACCATAGCTTCTTTCAAGGTAAGTCTCTCATAAATTTTTTGTGATCTTCAATTCCTTATCATTGCATGTGGGGTATATAGATGGATAGAAATTGTTTAATATTTGAAGATAAATCAACTCAAAAGGTAGTTTTGATACGCAAGATAAATTGCTCTATCATGGAAAATGCTATAGTTTGCTTTAAAGTTGAGCAGTGTCATAGTGCTATTTGTAGAACTGAGTTATATATCCTCAAAAATTAAAATCTTCAAGATCTAATTAACACCTTTTAGTAGCCTAATGCCTCAACTATGTTTTGATTTTTGAGCTCTATTCTTTGATGGGACTTTGAAATCTAACCTTGGAATAACTACTACTAGAGGAGTTTTGTGTTCAGGACCACACTCTAGAATTCTTGAATTTTGCCTAAATTTAGAACAGACCACCAATAATGTAGTTGAGTTAATGGACTACAAATTTGGTCTCACTCTAGTGGCAAGGGAAAATGCCAAGACCCTTTTAGTTTATGGGGACTATAAGCTAATCATACAATTTATTTATGGAAAACAAGAGCTCAAGTCAATTATGTTATGGTTTTTGTTGAATCAAGTCTATAAGACTATAGAAAAACATGATCAATTTAATTGGTAGCACATTCCTAGAAAGCAAAACCATATAGAAAATAAAAAGGCCAATGAAGGCTTTCTTTTACATCCTTATTCAACTCACATAAGAAATTTTAAAACCAGGAATTTTGAGAACTTAAGGGGTGGTCACACAGCCTAAGCATGTTGGATTTGTTTGTTCTTTGAACGTCTGTGGACTAAGGACTTCTTTTTTCTAGTTCTCCTAACTTTGTTTGGGAAGAGATTTTGTTTTTATCAATGTTCTTGCTCTTGTGGGATTTCAACTTTGGCTACATGCACTAAATGGGCATGCTTGTGGTGCTCGTAGCACCTAGCAAACTTGTAATCTAAATAATATTAAACATTTTTCTTTAAAAATATATCATAATTTACTCTAGTGACTTGTTTAATTCTTATTATACAACTAAAAATCTATGGTAACTCATAAAAGATCTATACTTTATTTTTTTATAAAAATGTATTAAATATATATAAAAATAAAAATCTATAACGCTTCCAATCAAGAAACATATTAGATGAATTAATGAAGGGGATTTTACAAGTGATACCATGCCTTATCCTTTTATTTCTAATTTTAAATAGAAACAAATGGCTTAGGTATATCTAACTTGCAAAGGTCCAAAAATCAAATCAAATGTTATATTAACATGAGTAGCAACTTCAAATCATTGATTTCTATTAATAACCTAGTTGGAGAGGAGCTTGAGCAAATATCATATGAGTTTCAAAATATGCTTCAAGAGTTTTATTCAACTATTTTTACATGGAAGGATGAGTTGGTTTAGAATATATCTTAAAATGGTGAATACTTAGTTAAATTGGGATATGAAGATTCAACTAAAACAAAAGTTCTTACTCCAATGATTTTCCTTAGAATAATGTTTGGTTTATGAAGACCTTCTTTAAGGCCTCAACATTCCTTTGTTTAAGAGTGAAAAGCAATAAGAGAGAGTCTAAAAAAAGAGGATACCATTGACTCTCTAGGCATGCCTTATGTGAGAAGGATCAAGAAACATAAATCATTTACTTCCTTATTATCCCTTTGTTTACACCATTTGGGGCTACATCTTAAAAAATATGAGGATATATTGGGTAGCTCCATCAACATTGAAAGAGTTGATGAAACATTGGATTGACAATTTCAAATTTAAAGAACTATGTATTTTGTAGAGGATTAATCCTAGCATCATTAGTTGGAATTTATGGTTTATAAGAAATAATAGAAAATTTTAAAATAAATATCCAAATCATGCTCAAGATTAAAATTGTATCATTGCCTCTCTTGCAAAATGTCTATAGACATGGTGTTAATTATGGAAACTTTTGAGTGTAAAACCTCTTGATTATAGGATTTGAATATTTTGAATATACATAGAAGGGTCATACGTGACAATGGGATTAACACAAAGGATTTGCTCTTATCTATGGTAAAATATAAATGTTTAGAAATTGGGTTTATTATGATTAATTTTAATAGTGTTTTCAAATAAAATACAATAAAATCTAGTGGAGGTGGTATTTATTGAAATAATGAACGTAAAATTTTCTTCACTTAGAATCATATGGAGCTTTGAATTAGATGGGGTAGAGTTGTATGTCATATTTTTGTAGTTTTATTGGATAAGCACAAATTGGGTAAACATCCTTTATTAGGATCATCCCATATGGCCTATGGCCTCATGGATGTTAAAAGCTTTTTTTTTTACTATAATTCAACTAACAATTATCAGAGGTTATGACACTTCTTAAAGGGATCAAAATTACAATTAAAAAAGGATGGAAATATGTCTCAATTGATGGTGATTCATAAATTATCATTATTACTATGAACAAAAATGGATATAGGGACATGATAAAAATAATATTATTATCTATGGTCATAAACTATTGTTGAAGACAATCTCTTGGAAATGTGAGCATATCTATAGAGAATGAAACTTGGTATTAGATAATCTAACCAATCAAGATGTTTATCTTTACATTGGCATAATTTAACCACAGTATTCAGAGGTCATTGTGGTTGATTCCTCTCAAGTTCCTTTGCATCTGCATTTTATGGCTTAAGTTGGCTCACATGGAAGGTTGGGTGTACTTTCATGTGGGGGGTCAGTTTCATACAGTAGGTATTCCTCCCCACCTTGGATTCTATCTCGTAGGGTCCATCATACTTACACATTAAGGCTCTACTTTGTCCTATAGGAGTCTTGAACACTTTTGGATCTAGCCTTAGCATGGTCCTTTCTTCTATCTAGAATTTTGCCAATTCCCTTGACCCATTTGTGCACCTTAGCATGCATTTGGTTGCTTTCAATAGATGCATCCTTGCAAGTTCTACCTTGTCCTACTTTCAGGTGGTCCATGATCAAAGGGTAGCCCCTAAGGCATCCTACCATCATCGTGTGAGGTAGTAGGGGTTGTTGGCCAATGGCTAGGTCAAATTGTGAGAATTTGCTTGACTCACTCTTTTCACTTTTGGTAGTTGTATGAAAACTACATGGCATCAAGTAGTTTTGGCTAGTTAGACTAGTCACTTTGCATATAGTGGTGTAAGTATGCCTCTAGCTCCATGTTGATCCTTTATATTTGACTATCAGTCTTTGGGAAGTATGTCATCAACAACAATAGTTTTATTCCCATTAAATGCAACAATTTCTTAGTGGATGTTAATTTTTAAAACATTGAATGCTACCTTCTTAGTTTAGTGTGCCACTCGAGCATGAAATGTTAATGATATAGTTACTTTATTGAATATGATAAACCGACATCCATATACATGCAAGTTAGAGTGATGTTTACTGGAGGAAAGTCACTTATTATTATTAAATACATTGGTAAAAACTAAAATATTAATCTTGAAATTACTATGACCTTCTGAGCTACATCTAAATTCTATAGGAGCATTACCTTTTGGAAGCAACTAAGCCAATAATTATCTATTAAGATCAATAACTCAAAGGGTAACATTGATTATAGTGTTAGAAACCATTAAGCTTCGGAAGCATTTCCAATAAGCTTCTAGTAACCCTTTAAATTGTGTGAGTCAAGGCTAATTTTATTTTCACAATACCATGATGTTATGTTTGCTTAGTACATTAAAAACATAATTTCTTTATTGTAATATTTGGCATCCACTTTGTTTGTCATGCCAACAATATCAACATGTATTTTTTACCTAGGTTTTCTATCCATAAGGAGTTGTGTCACTCTTTTTTCAACTCTCTTCATAGGTTTTTTTATTTAGGGATGTGGATTTGCTTCCTTGTGAACTACAACAACCCATTGGTTATGCTAAACTTGGTCACCGTGCCATGTTGGATTTAATCTTGTACTATCTTCACTAGCACAATAACTTGAGGATCTTGCTTCAACCCTTGATATTTTCCACCAGTTCCCTCAATAGCTCTAAATAACTTTCCCTATGGGTGGACATCATGCTAGCCATTATTGTTGCGATAATTGCTAGTTATTGTTTCTTGCTACGTGTGTCTACCATCCTATTCACTTTTCCTACTATATGTACAATCTCCATATAAAATTCAGCCAAGAAGTCCTACCATCTTGCTGACTTGAGCTTGAGTTTACCTTGAGTAAGGAAGAAAGAGTTAGAGATATTATCTCTCTTCATGGTGAAGTGGGCACCCAATAGGTAGTGCATACATATCCTCAAACAATGGACTATTTTTTATTTTCCTTCTCATGGATTAGGTACCTCCTTTCTGCATTTTTGAGATTCCTAGACTTTAAATCCATAAGGTGTCTATCCTGGATGAAAACTCCCCCAATGGACTCAAAACAAGTTAGCCAAACTTGTTGAGTCATTGGATAGAGTTGGCCATGGTGTTGTATGAGAGTCTTGAAGGGTCTCAAGCTAGATTGTAATCTTAGACTATCAATCCATTGAGTAATAAATATAGATTCTCTTGGCTCCCAAATGATGTGTTTGTGCCTTCTTTTTACTTATGCCTCATTGGTCTTGTGAGTCTATGAACTCATTTATTCTAACCCCTTGAGGAGATAGTTCTATGTGGGTGTGATCTTGTTGTATTGTGTAGGGACTCTGGACACTAGAAGGTATATTTGTGGCATCGTCTTATGAGATAGTTTCCTAGGAAATGCTTTGAGAGGCATGTGTGGTGTCATGTGGTTAAGACATAGGTGACATAGCTCACACCAAGGTTCAAATCCCAATGGCACCAAATAGGCTATATAGCTTTATGTGACTAAGTTGATGTAAAACTAAAAGGAAAACCCTTTCAAAATCCTAATTTTATTATTTTTTAATATCATATAACTTTTAATTCAAAATTAAAAGATTATAATTAGTTATAAAATATATACCTCAGTTGACTTAGTTCTAAAACCATATCGTTCGTTGCCAATGAGGTTTTGGTTCAATGGTTGGACAAATGGATGACGTAGGCCACACTAAGGTTCAAATATTAGTGACACCAAATAGTTTGTATAGCTTAATATAACTAAGTTAATGTAAAAGAAAAAGGGCACCCCTTTCAAAACCCTACTTCTTTTTCAAATTAAAAAAAAAAACATATTGTTTGTTAATTATATTTTTTAAAACATTGAACGTTACCATTTTAGTTTAGTTTGTCACTTAGCCATGGAATACTAATGCTATAGTTACTTCGTTAAAGCTATTTGTCAATGCCCATATACACATGATTTATGGTGATGTTTACTAGAGGTAAGTTTCTTATTATTAATAAATACATTGATAAAAACTAAAATATTAATGTTGACATCACCATGTTCTTTCGGGATGCATTTGGACTCTAGAGGAGCATTGCATTTTGGAAGCAACTAAGCCAATGTTTGACTATTAACCTTGGGAACTAGAAAGGTGAATTTTATTTTGGTGTTAGACACCTTTAAGCTTTGAAAGTATTTCCAATAAGCTTATAATAGTATCTAATTTGTGTGAGTTGAGGCTAATTCTATTTTCACTATACCATGATTCTATGTTTTCTAGGTACATTAAAACTTTTTTTCTTTATTATAAAATTTGATGTTTGCTTTGTTGATTGTATCATTATTTTTTATTTGATAAAGAGACCCCAAGTGGAGGTGCTACATGTGCCATGCATCTCATCCTATAATAATGTGAGATGGAGGAGCCTTGAACACTTTCAGATCTATCATCAACATGACCATTTTTCCTATTCAAAATTTCATCGATATCCTTGGCCCATTTGTGTACCTTTTTATGCATTTGACCATTTTCAACAAATGCATCATTGTAAGTTCTACCTTATCCTTCCATTATTTTTGGTGGTCCACAGTTGAGGGGCAACCTCAAAGGTATCTTGTCATCATTATATGAGGTAGCAGAGGTTGTTGACCAATGGCTAGTTGAAATGGGGAGAATTTGGTCAACTTCCTCCTTTGGAACTTGTATGCAAACCATGTGATGGTAAGTAGTTCTCGTTGGTTAGATTGGTCACTCTACACATAGTGGTGCAAGTACATATCTAGCTCTATGTTGATATTTTTTAATTGACCATTGATATTTGGGTGATATGATGTCAACAATAATATCTTTATTCCCATTAAATATAATAATTCTTACCAAATTTTACTAGTAAACTTGACATCTCAGTTGAAAACAATTCTTAGGGGGACTCCCTAATACTTCACCATATTTTTGAAGAACAACCTAACCACTACTTCGATCAGACACCCTTAAGGGCATGTTTTTAAGGTGGTATACTTAGAAAATTGGTCCACTGCCACTATGATGCTTGAGAGGCCATTTAGAGTCAACAAAACAAGGATGAAGTCCATGATCACACTAGCCTAAGGTCTCACTAGGATTGATAGTGGCTAAAGGAGATCTCTCAATAATTATATTTTGGGATTATCTTGTTGGTGTATCAACCAGGTTCGAACATACTCCACATATTACCCTATTTTTGGCCAGTAGACCTCCTCTACAATAATGTAAATTTGTAATTTTGACCTAGGTGTCCCATCCAAAAGGAGTCATAACACTCTTTCATCAACTCTTCATAGGTTTCCCCATTTAGGGATGTAGATCCGCTTCCTCATGAACAAAAACAATCCATTGGTTATGCTAAATGTGGTCACCTCAACCTATTGTGTTTGAACTTGCATCGTCTTCACTAGTGTGGCATCTTGAGGGTCTCGCTCCAACCCTTGCTTATTCTTTTCCACTAGTTCCTACAACAACTCCAACCTAATTTCAATGGGTGAACATTAGGCTAGTTTTTGTTGTTATAATAATTGCTAACTATTATTTCTTGCTAAGTGTGTTAGCCATATTGTTCACTTTTCCTATTGTACATAAAATCTCCATGTCAAATTCAGCCAAGAAGTCCTACCATCGTGCCTACTTGGGTCTAATTTTACTTTAAAGAGTTGGAGATATTGTCTATCTTCATGGTGAAGTGGGCACCCAACAAGTAGTGTCTCCATGTCCTTAAATAGTGGACTACTATCAGTATTTTCTTCTCATGGATTGGGTACCTCATTTCTATTTCATTAGGCTTCCTAGACTCCAAAGCCATTGGGTGTTTTTCTTAGGTGAGAACTCCTCTTATGGGCCTTGAACAAGTTAACCAAAATTGGGCAAAAGTTGTATCAATAAGGAAGGCAAACTTGGGGTCCAATGGCCTATTTTGAGTGTAGCTCACACATAGGGGGGGTTAAGGAATAACCCAATGAGACTATAGGTCTATGATACCATCGATCACCCACTTTTTGAGTCTAGTGTCTATCCCATGTTGAGTCTTTGGACCGATTTGGTCATAATGTTGTAAGATAGTCTGAAAGGGCCTCTGTCTGAATTGTAACCTTAGATCATTAATCCCTAGAGTAGTAAAAATAGATTCTCTTGGCTCCCAAATGATATGTGTACATTTTTTTACTTGTGCCTCTATTTTCTTATGAATGTATGAACTCATTTTTTCTAACCCATTTAGGATATGGCTATGTGTGGATGTGATCTTGTTGTGTTGTGTAGGGACTCTAGACGTTGGAAGGTGAATTATGTGACATCATCATGTGAGCTAGTTTCCTAGGAAAATATTTGAGAGGTGTGTGTGGTACCATGCGATTAAGACAGGTGATGTAGCTCACACCAAGGTTCAAATATTGACAGTACCAAATAGGGTATATAGCTTGATTTGACTAAGTTGATGTCAAAGGGAAAGGGGAACCCTTTAAAAACCCTATTTTATTTATTAAAAAATTATTACATTTTTAATTCAAATGTAAAATACTATAATTAATTGAAAAATATATAAACGACTTGACTTTGTTCTAAAACCATATCGTTTGTTGTCAATGAGGCTTTGGTTCAATGGTTGGGCATATGGATGATGTAGCCCACACCAAGGTTCAAATCTTGATGACACCAAATAGTCTATATAGTTTGATGTGACTAAATTGATGTAAAAGGAAAAAGGTAACCCTTTCAAAACCCTAATTCCTTTTCAAATTCTACCAATTCTAGAAGAAGATCTATGAACTATAGCCATCCTATGAAAAAACTTTGTATTTTTATCTTTTTCATTTAACCAAGTCTATCTTGATTTTAATCTCTATAATTTTTCATCCTTACTCAAAATATTATGAGATTCACTAAGCAACTCCCTTTTCTATGAGCTTGTATTATTTTCATCACCTGTTTGAAATTTTGAAAGTTTATCTTTTAGTTCTTCTTTCTTCTCAAAAATGTTTCCAAAGGTGTTCTTGTTCCATTCTTTTAATCTAGATGTCATAGCTCTAATTTGGTTTGGAAGAGCATACAAACCACAATTACCTAAATAATTCCATGTTTGTGCTATCATATCAACAAATTGAGGATGGTATTCCCACATCTACTCATATTTAAAATATGATATTTTTTGAATTCACTAACCACCATTTTAACTCTTATTGGCCAGTGATCTGAACTAATCCTTATTAAGGTATTATTTTTAGCACAAGTTCCTTCATCTAGCCAATGATCTGAGATAATGTGGTAGGATACCTAGGAATATATATATTTGGGGATATATTATTATATTGTATAAGGGTTGGCATGGGCCACACATAACCCAAGGTTGATTGTATTATAATATTATATTATATTATAATATAATATTATATTAGTAGTAGGCTCCCCAAAGTAGAATAAGAATATGGATATATAAAGAATAGATATTTGTTATTGTAATGATCCATATTTTTGAAAAATAATATTATGTAATCGACGTGCCCATGAAGTGGCCTCTCACCTTGGGAGATCTTGTGGAGTTATTCCTTCCTTAAGGATTATTATTGGTGTTTCCCTACCTTAAGGGTATTATCTATCTCTCTCTCATTTATGGATTGTTATTGTGGATAATGTATTGTGGATGAATGATTTGATATTTATGCATATTGGTGAATGGTTTATGTTAATGATAATAAAGTTATGCAACAAGTGGTATCAGAGCAACGAATTTGGCAAAGGGTATTTTTGTGTGAAATTGCAAAATTAGGGCAATTTTTTGTTGGAAAAATGTCTCATCTTTTAGGAGTCGTATCTCTATGCAAGTTTATCTGATTCAAGTGATTCTTGGATCAGATTGTGCATAATTTGAAGAGCTTTAAAATGAGTGGACATATGAATGAATCCAAGTAGTATTGAAGGAGATACGATCTTTTGAAGTTAGTCATCTGAAACAAGGATAGTAATGAATTTTGTAGATTTTCCTGGAAAAATGTCTCATCTTTCAAAAGCCATATCTTTGTGATAGTTTATTCGATTCAGGTGATTCTTGGATTAGATTGTGAATAATTTGAAGAGCTTTAAAATGAGTGGTCATATAAAGGAATCCAAGTAGTATTGAGGGAGATACGACCTTATGAAGTCAACCATCTGGAATAAGGGTAGTGACAAGTTTTCAATTCGCAATTTTTTCGAAATATGAAATTTGTTTAGTTCGGGTAAGCAAATCAGTTGTAATTTATTTTGTTGGGAAGAAAAATTGCAGATCTAGTTGTCTCTATGGAATTTTAGCTTCAATTCAATGGAAATATATTTATATTTATAAAACCCTAGTTTGCATTGGGGTATGATATATATTTTCATGAAACCCTAGATTTGCATTATCTAGAGGTGTGAACTTATGGAGCTAGAAATATTTTCTGGAGAAGATGATATTGATGTTAGGGAATGGTGGAAAATTTTTAGGTCTCCATATCATAATATTTCTTTTGAAAATTCCTTCCTTGATATAGGTCTTAAAGGGAAAGCTTTGTCTTGGTGGATAAAATTTTGTAAAGAAAGGAATAATGAATACACTTGGGATGAAATAGATCATGAATTCTTGAGTATATGGGACCCATATTATATATATTACCTAATGGATATCATCGAAGACCTTGAAAAGGAACTATAGAGAAATCAAAATGAGCGAAATGCAATAAAAGGAGAATGGAAAGTTTTTAAGAAACAGAATGAAGATTATGAAAAAGAAATAAAATTACTCAAGAAGAAAGAGGAAAAGGTTAGGGAAGATAAAAAATATGTCAGTATGCAAACAGAGGAAACCATACCTTTGGTAGAAGATAAATTCAAAAATGGACAAAGGAATTCGTTTGAATCTAAAAAGTCTATTTTCCAGGTTCATGGAAGCATTAAAAAAGAACAGGTTATTATTTTCATTGACCCTAGTAGCAGATATAATTTTATTAATATTTCCTTGGCTAAGAAGTTGCAAGTTCAAGCATCAAAAATTAAAGACATCCAGCTAGAGGGTGAGAATGTTCAGATTTTTGAAGATTTGAAGATCACCATGGATAAATATGTTTTACATTCAAATTTCTATGCTATTGAGATGAATGATGAGGATATTGTTCTTGGTTATCCTTGGTTAGATTCTTTGGGTACTGTTAACATTAATGTGCAAAAGAAGTTTTTGAAGTTATGGTACAGGAAAAAGAAGATAACATTGTAGGATATTTCTCAGCTTAAGGAGCAAGTATACAAGGAAAATCAAGAAGTGGTTGTAGAAGAACAAATTGAAGAACCTGAAATAGAATCCAAGAAGGCAGTAGCAGCAATAGAGTCCATGGAAGAAGTAGCAACAACTGATTTAGGGGAAATAACAGTAATAGAGTCCAAGGAACCTTTGATAGAAGAGCACAAGGACACACCAAACAAAGAGAACATGAAATAACAATGTGTAGAAGAATTTAAAACAATGGAGCCAAATGTTGGGAAGTCAAAGAAGATAGAACATCAAGTTAAGGTTGCACCATATCGCCATCCACACCACCATGAGCGGCAACATTCTTGGAGGCAT
Organism: Wollemia nobilis; assembly: GCA_028583015.1. Classification (NCBI taxonomy): domain Eukaryota; kingdom Viridiplantae; phylum Streptophyta; class Pinopsida; order Araucariales; family Araucariaceae; genus Wollemia; species Wollemia nobilis. Next base: position 7,564,837 of record JAQPPZ010001808.1, read on the forward strand.
GGCTCAAGTCAGCAATATTATGGTTCCACATGGAATCATAAGGGCACCAACTATGGCAGAGTTTGGCAGAGAAAGCATAGGGATCTTGATTTTCAAAGTGGATCATCAACATCAAGGAAAAAGTGGACCCATCATTCAAGTTATCAAAATACAACAGCAAAAGTGTGGAGCCAACAAAGTAGATTTGGATACTCAAGTAACAAAATGGCATACCAGCATCATCAGGTTTCACTTGGATGGATGGATGATCGAGATTGATACCAGTTGCTAACATTGCTTAGCAAATCATACTATCAGGTTTCTTCATATGTTTCGAGGACGAAACATTTGTAAGGAGGGTGGCATGGTAGGGTACCTAGGAATATATATATTTGGAGATATATGATTATATTGTATAAGGGTTGGCATGGGCCACACATAACCCAAGGTTGATTGTATTATAATATTATATTATATTATAATATAATATTATATTAGTAGTAGGCTCCCCAAAGTAGAATAATAATATGGATATATACAGAAGAGATATTTGTTATTGTAATGATTCATATCTTTGAAAAATAATCTTATGTAATCGTCATGCCCACGAAGTGGCCTCTCACCTTGGGAGATCTTGTGGAGTTATTCCTTCCTTAAGGATTATTATTGGTCTTGCCCTGCCTTAAAGGTATTATCTATCTCTCTCTCATTTGTGGATTTTTATTGTGGATAATGTATTGTAGATGAATGATTTGATATTTATGCATATTGGTGAATGGTTTATGTTAATGATAATAAAGTTATGCAACATAATGCATCTATCTAATTTATCCGCTATTAGGTTTTGGCCTCTCTTGTTTTTAGTCCAAGTATAGTTGTCTTCTTCAAATTCAACTTCCCATAGATTGTTGTTTTAAATAAAAATTGAAAAATATTTCATACTTTGGATCAGTTTCCTAATTCCCTCAATTTTTTCATTCATCTTTGTAATGGCATAAAAATATCCAATGATCATAAAATGGGTTTCTTGGTCTTTACTTCTCATAAAGGCCTCAATCCCACTCTAAAATTCTAATCTGCGTGATTGGGTTGTAGGACCATACACATTGATAAGGATGAAGTGAATATCAGCAAAGTAGCAAGTGACTAAAGAGGCTATACAATGCCTAGTTTTATGAATGGTTACACAAGAGGTTCTAAAAGGATTTCAAAAAGTTAGAATTCCCCCTAATGCTCCTTCAAAATCCATAGCATCCCATTCACATCTTGCCCAAACTGCTTTCATAGTTTTTGAAACTTCTTCTTTAGTCATTTTAGTTTCCTGGATACAAAGAATATCAGGTTTACTACTTAAACATAGGTCCCTAATACACCTATGCTTTGAGGGGGTATTAGCACCCCTTATATTCCATGAGATGATAATCATGTCTCATTAGGGGATTTTGGCCCCTCTTGCATATTACTAATATCATTTGTTATTTGGTAAAGAGAAGTTCAACCTAGTTTGTGTTCCTTTCTCTACGTTAGCTCTTGCTTCCCTAGATCTTGCTTGATAATTTGAGGGTTTTCCTCTTCTTGCCTTGCCTATATCAGGAGTAGATCTTATTATTATATACCTAAATATTCTTTCACCATTTTGTTTTCAACATATTTATCCTCTCTTGGCTCTATTATAGAAGCTTTTGACTTATCTTGCTCATTTTTTGGTATTTCCTTATTAATGGCAGAGGTATTACCTTCTAAAACTGCATTTTCTTTACCAATTATTTCCTCCTAAATGGTGCATGGTACTTCAAGAGAGTCTTGAAAATCTGATAAAAAATATTCCTTGGGTTCATCGAGAATGTTCTTCCTTAAATTAGGATCATATTGAATAGACGGTTCCTTGCTAATATGTTGAAATTGTTGTCCTATGTCCTCTAAGTTTTTATCTACTTTTTATTCATAGGCTAAAGCCTCGAAAGATTTGGAATTTATTCCAGTATCCTTTCTTATTGGTCTCCACTGTTCATTTTCTTTTATTTTTCTAAATCTATTTTTTGGAAGTTGAAAACCATCTTTATCCATAACCATTTGTAAATTTCTCTTACGATTTTCTACAAATGATTATGTTGGGATCTTCTTAGGGCATGATATCTCAATATGTCCCACCTCATGACATCTTCTACATCTAAAAGATATGTTTTCATAATCTATAGTTTGGGTCCACATCTATACCCATACTTAAGAATGATTGATTCTGGTAAAGCTTTACTTATATCAATCATGACCAATATTCGAGCATAAATAGCAAAAACTCCATCTTTTGTTGTATCTAAAATCTCAAGGAATTCTCCCAGAGTGTTGATTATTTCCTTGAAGGTATATATTTCCCAAAATTCAATGGACAATCCAAACATCATAATCCATACTGGTACTAGGGATAGATTTACATTTTCAGGTGAAAAGCCTTCATACCAATAGGTAAGGAAGAGCCCTGCTCTTCCCATAAACCAAGGATCCCCTTTTAGGATTATTTCTCTTTCTACCCTTGAACAAAAAATTTATAGGAAGAAACCTTTGGGAATAAATGATAAAATCACTCCTCGAGACTTCCAACTCCTATCAATCCATTTTCTCAAGGTTGAAGCCCTTGGCAAATACCCATTAAATTTATCAAAAATTGCCATATCTTGGAGCAACAAGGATCTCTCTAATGTGTGCTCACTAATATATACCACTAGGGATGATTCTAAGGATTTAACTATAAATCGATCCATGGAAAGGAAACTAAAACTCAAAATCTAATGAAATTTATCTAAAAGTTCTATAACAAATATAATATTTGATAAAAAACTTTGTAAAATTTTCATGCACAATTTCTAAGATAAAGAAAGGGAACAAAAAACTTAGCTAATTTTTTTTTGTTGAGATAGAATTTCTTGCCTCGTTGAAGTCCTAGCCCTTCATTGCTCTTCCCATCATTCGAACCCTAGTTGGAAAATAATTGTAATTTTGATTTTTGCGACTTGAAAAATCGTCACTACTCTTGTTTCGAATGGTTGACTTCACAGGGTTTTATCTCCCTTAATATTGCTTGTATTTTTACATATGACCACTCATTATAAAGCTATTCAAATTTGCACAAGTTGATCCAAGAATTAGCTGAATCAGATAACTCTTTGAAAATATACGACTCCTAAAAGATGAGATGATTTTCAAGAAAAAACCCTAATCCTTCATACTTTGCAATTTTGTTTTTCGTGATTTGAAAAATCGTCACTGTCCTTGTTCTAAATGGTTGACTTCATAGGTCGTATCTCCCTCAATATTATGGGGCTCCTTGTATTTCAATTCTTAACACTATATCATTTGATAGACTTGGGTCTAAATGTTCTACACTTATTAAAAGAACATTTTTGCCTTATTGACTCCCTTGGATTAGGTTGATCTCATGGCCTTAGGTGGTATGTGGAAGGTAACATCTATTGTAGCACTTGGCTAAAAATCCCAAACATGTCTAGAATGGAGTATGGCCTATGGAGGAATGAACATCCCTATTATAGGAATTTTCTATACATAGAAGACTCTCACCCTGCATCCATGGGTGGTTATGATTGTATATTCATAGCAAATATACTAACATCCTATTGATCACCTCAATTTTCCCACTAGTTTATATGTAGAAGGCTATGAAATACCAGAGCTTAGTGTCTAGTAGTATCCAAAGATGGTGCCAAAAGTTGTTAAATAATCGACTATCTCTATTTGAAATAATTAACTTAGGTAGGCTAAAGTGAACCCATACTTATTGGAAGAACAATTGAGCATTCTCTAAAGCATCAATGCTCCTGTTGTAGAGAGATATGATGGAAATTTTGCTGAACTTATCTATGACCAGTCATGTTGACACTCAATGGTTAGTAACACTAAGAGAAAATCTTTTACCAATCATGTTGGAACCCAATCTTCCTGTTTTTTGATTTGGTAATGCTACATGTTGCATAGGGTTTGATGTAGAGCTTCATTTCCTAATGCATTTAAAACTAGCACAAGTATTGGTATAGCATTGTAAGTATTTTTCTTGATGTCAAAGTGTTTAGCCACTTTAGAATAATGGCCTTCCCAAATTTATAGTTGACACGATGCATTTAATGTTAGATAGATCTTTCCAAGATGGTACAACAACCTATATTGAAGGTACTATATACCACTTACCTTCTACCAGTTGGTGGTGGACATCAACAAAGTTGGTGTTTGAGGGGTATAGCATTGCTAGTTATTAGCATCATGTCCTCTAATATTAATAACAAGCAATAATTTTTGTATTAATGGGCAACTTAGATAGTTTGTTGCTTGGTTATTTTTTCCCTTGCAATGCTTGATTATGAGGTGGAACTATTATAAGCAGGTCACCTATTTCATATGCCTAGTATTATTGAGTTTGCTCTATGAAAGGAATTGTAGAGAATTAAGATATAAATTGACTACAAATTCCTTACCCTTTATGTAATGGAACCACTATCAAAAAATTGAACAATGTCGTATGGCTCTTTCTTGTATATGGAGTATCAATGAGGGTCTCAAAATGGTAAGTAATCTTATGCCCTTTTTGGATTAGAATTGCACATAGTGCATAATTAGAATTATTAGTCTTAAGCTCAAATGGTTGTGTGATGTTAGGCATTACTAGAATTACCATGTAATAGATGTGATGCTTTAGCTCTTTAAAGGCTTGTTGTTATGGATTTTATAAGAACTTTACCTTTCCTTATATAGCCTAGTGCAATGACCATGCAATGTGAGAGAATCCTAACACAAAACTATGGTAAAATTTGGTAAGACCAATATATATTTTAAGATTTGTCATGTCCTTGGGTGTAGGCCATTCATAAATTATGTAACTTTTTTTAAGTTGAAATAATTTTCTTATTGGTCAATCAGGTAACCCAAATAAGAGAATTTTGTGACATCAAAGGTACATTTGCTCATGTTGGTATAAATCTTGTGTTGTGTCAAAGACTTGGTATTTGTTGGGGGATAAAAGTGACCCCCTTATGCTCCTTAGGCACTACAACTCCCTACGATTATAGCTTCAACATTTGTCACCTATGTTAAGCAAGTGCGTCTGGTGCCCTGCATCTCATACGAGGGCACTAGTCTTGGTAAGTCTAGGAGAGTGTGGGACGTGACCCCCATCAAACGACCTCCAAGGTTTTTTACCTAAGGTCGGTTCCTTAATTTTGGATATCTTCTTTAGCACTTATTTTTATGTTGCTATGATAATCTACTTCTAATCAAATTGCTTCAAGGGAAAAGGGAGATAGGAAAGAAAACATACAACATGCCATAAAGTAAAGTGCAAGAAAAAAATGATCTAACTAGCCTATCTAATGGGTGGCGATGCGCTAAGGAAGAAAATACAATTTCTATCTCAATTTAGTGGGATAAATGAACACATGAACAATGTACGATCGAAGGTTGAACAAAAATTTTCTCACATAAATGACATGTATAATCAAAAGAGGCTTGAGGTCTATACATATAATTGGCTCAAGGTTGGAGTCCAAACCGAGCAAGAGAATAGAAAAGAGAAAAAGTAAATACCACAAGTCAGATGCTTAACACAGTAACAAATCTAGCCTCCTTTTTTTTAGTCCTAAAGACAACTATTATAATCTTTACAAGCAAAATTTAAAATTCCACCCTCAAAATTCCCACTCTGGCTGCAATTAATACTATTCAGTTAATGGTTATTTCTTGGTAGCCTTTGCATTAGTGCTTTTAATTCATCAATAGCCTAATTGAATATGTTGTACCTTTTGTGGGGAAGTACTGTACAATTCTACATAATAAGTGGGGTGCAAAATTTACCCCCCTAAATTTTTGGAGCTTAGTTGGAGGTAGTCTGACTAAAATCCAGTTATAATCCCTTTTGCATTCCTTGGTCTTGTTGGTGCTTATTAGAACATATTTTTACCTTTGTTCCCGTTTGACATTTTGGTTATTATTTTTGGACCATGATCACTAGATTATTTAGGTTGGGCATATGTGCCCAACTCATTTTTCTCTCTAGTTCTACCTGTTTTGTGTGCCTTATTACCTTTGGCTATCAAAACTTTGGTTTTCCATTTTGTTGTCATCTCTAACCATGAGGGTTTGATTACCATACTTTAGCACATATCTTTGCTTGGGCTTCCCTTTGGAAATATAGTATATCCAATTTTGCCTTAGCTAGAGTCTTGGATTGCTCTCCTCCTTCTAGAGTTTCGATTGACTCTTCTACATATTGGTCAAAATGCTACTCCTCTTCGAGTGTAGTGAGAATTCACTACAGTATCCATGTTGTAAGTGTTTGTCTCTTCTCTTTATGAACATGATAATTCCATTCAAGTAGAAAATCATGAAAAAAATTGTGAATGGGTGCATAATTCCATTCAACAAGTGCATAAGGGTTGTCGAGGTGTTGGTCAAGCCGAAGGACATAACCAACCACTTATACAATCTTTCTTATGTTTGGAAGAATGTCTTCCATATGTTTAAAGGGTTGATAAGTACTTAATGATAGCCAAATTTGAGATCAATATTGGTGAAGTATCTTTCTCCCTAGAGATGGTCCAAAAGGATGTCAATGCATGACAAAGGATACTAGTTCTTGAAGGTGATATTGTTGAGTGCCTGATAGTCAATATAGAAGCACTAACATATTTATTTGGCACTAGTACAATGGGGCTACTACATGGTTATGAGACAGGACAAATATGTTTTGCATAAATCAACTATTATATTTGGTATCAAATTTTATTTTTATCCCGTATTGAATGAAGGTAAAGGGGTTATTAGGAAGAGTCAATCCTAGATAATATTGATCCAATGCTTCACTAAACAATGTCGTGGAACTTTTTTAGGATCTTGAATAAAATCAACATGTAGATGAAAGAGGTCATCCATTTTTTGAGATCTTATAGAATGATCTACGATTGAAATAAAAAGTGTAAGGTTCCTGGCACCTTAGTTTTAGGGTTAAACCATTAGAAATATGGACTTCTACATGTGTAAGATCAACTTCTTACACTACTTGATTGAGATCAATGTCACCTTATTTTGAGGAATGCACTCAAAAATCTGATAGGTTAGCTCTTCAATGCAAATATACCATTGTTGTCAACATGTTTGGTATGCCACCTTGTAGACAAAGAGATATTGTTTTCCTAGCAAGACATCACAAATATCCAATAGAATCATGTCATAGGTGACTGTTTTGCACATTCACTTAATGTTGTAATTGAGAGTGCATCAACATTAAACCTTGATACCTTTCATAGGTTGTAACCAATCTAAAGAGTAATATTGAGGATACACATGGTTTGAAGGTGTAGGCACTTGATGGTGTCTTGCATGATGATATTATTTTGTCTCCCAGTATAAATGATGATGTGGAGGGACTTTCCCTTCACATAATAATGGATATGGAAGAGACACTTCCATTATTTAAAGGAATAAAATATTGAGGCATTATTGGGCTATCAAGTTATTGATCTCAAGGTATTACTTACCCATTGATCTCTAGCACTTAGGCATATGATATTTGTCTGTTCTTTGTTGATTGGTGATTAATGCTCCTCTTAAGTGATCGTTAGGATTTTTTTCGAATCTTACACTTTGGATTATTATGAGAGTAGGTTTTTCAATGGTTACACCATTTTTTATCCACCTTTTGCTTGCCCTTATTTAAAAGGTTGGGATGGTGCTAGCAAATTCTTAGGCATGAGAACCACAAGCAGTTAATCATTTGATGGTTTTTGTTTTGTCATCAAGTCATGTGAAGAGTAGGGACTAGGCCTATCTACTTAGCTTTTGACTTTTCTTCCAATTTTGATGTGAGGTAGTATACCTACATTAAAAAATTGGCCAGAACAAACTCCATCTTCGACTAAAGATGATAGTGTAGGCCATTGATGTAGTTGAGTACTTGGTGCTTCTCATCTCATTCATTATAAATTTATATGAGAAGATTATTAAACTCATTAGTGTACTACTAGATAGTTTGGTATCTACATTATTGTAGTTATTGAAAGCTCACGTACTCGTCTTCATAGTGGTTCAAGGTATATAACCACTCAAGAACTAGCTTCACAAAGCCTATCCAAAAAGAGACCAGATTGATTGACTCTTATAGCCTATTACTAGTGGAATCCAACCAACAAGTTATTAATTATTATACTATTAAAGCCATAAAGATGATATTGTCAATGTTATAGAACCAATTGACACTATCCTATACCTCTAGCCATTGAAGCCAAGTGCCCAACTTGTCACCATCGATCTAGCTTGAGAAGACTAGGATGTCAATGTTTGTCTACACCTTTAAAGGTCCTTGGCTTTGGTATGGTATAATATTCATAGTCATTATCACCATTCCTAATTGAAGCATGATATCCCAAAACTTTCCATGTAGAGTGGTTCTCTACAACTACAAAGCATCTTGAATTGAATTTTTGGTATTTGAGGTTCTAGTATCAATTTGAGATGTTGACTCTCCCATTGATCGAGGTCCTTTATAGAGGGGACATGCTTCAAGGTACATGAATACAAAATCTAGTGTAATTCCTTAATTTTTGTACCCATAATGCATGTGGACAAGCATCAAATGATGGAGCAAATTGGAAGGTCTTATGTCGAGCAATGATGTTTGCAAAAGGACCAAATAGTATGAGGAGTCAAGGAAAGAGTGAGAAGTGCTCCATATTGTCTCTCTAGTAGATAGCCAACTAGCTTTGATAACGTTGATCCATGCACTAAAGGCTTAGGAATGACTAATGCAAAGAACAATTTTTAGGACCAATTAGTGGTGCCTATAATTTATACTCAAACTAATATTGCAAAAGCTCAAACACAAAAGGTAAATACCACACAATGGATAAAATATACATTATGTAATATAAAAAACTTTTATTATACAAACACCTTGTTGCAGTGGACATTGCAAGATGCAAGTTTTTTATTATATTTTGTATACAATGGGCACTACAAGCAATAGACATCATGCTCTATTCTACAAAGGCATCAAGACAGAGAGAAGACAAGAAAAATGTTCTAGTTCTTGATTTATCCCAATTGAATTTTAAGTCTTATGCTATATTAATATAATCTACAAATTTACATGATGCTAGAAAGCAAGACACCAACTTCTAACAAAGCTTGGAAGTATCAAGAAGCAATCAATAATTTGTTTTTGGTTCCTAAAAACTAGGTGTCAGTTCTTTATTGGGTTGGTTTGGCCCATCTACTCAGGTGATGACACATGACATCAATGTTAATTATTTGTCGCATTCACATGAGTGCTAATGACTTCTCATTTTTGGGTGTCACCAACCAAGTGGGTGTCAAGGTTATGTGCTAAAATGGTATTGACATCAAAGCGAACATTTGGCACCATCGTAGTCTTGGCATTGAAGTAGGGTTTGGAACCAAGTACTAGTGTGGTATTGACACCAAAGTAGAGGTTTAGTGCTAAAGTAGTGATAATTTTGACATCATGCTTTTGAGGAGTTTTGAATCACCCTTGCTTTGTTCATAGAATATATTGATCTTGTTGTCAACCTCAAGTGACTACTCAACCTTGATCATCTATGCAACGTTTATGATCAGATCCTAAAAATGATTTGGATGCTTAGGTTAGCTTAACATGTATCCTAACAAAGTAATAATAGGCTAGAATAGGAAAACATCGTAACAAAAAAAACCATGATTTTTAAATCAAGTTTGTTATAAATTGTAAATTTTAGTATTCATTATGGATTTTATTTTTTCAATGAGTTTACATAGGTTTTTATGAGGGGTCCTAGTCCCCTCACACTGAGTGGGGTTTGAACCTTGGACCTTTCAAAGAGAGGCTAAAGTCCTTACCATTGTATTAAGCTTGCATATCATTATGTATTTTGTTAGATAGCGAGATATTTAAGAAAAAAATTGAAATCATGTTCTACTCTAATTTGCCATAAGGGGTGTATTGATCATTTGCAAAACTCAACCAAATAAACTACATAAGGAGTTAGGTTGAGTTGTCTATGCCTACGTTGAAGGTTGGTTGGAAGATAAATGTTAAATATAAAAGTAATATAATCATAAATATAAATTTAATAATAACATGTTAATTATATATTTAAATAATGCAATTTTAAACATTTATTTTTCATTGGGTTATATGGAATTGAAAGGGGTCCACTTGTATTAGATCATCACCACATAGTGGTTTTACAACTTGACTATTAAGCATGTAATGTTTAAAAACCTAAATCTTTTCCTTGAAAGTCGAGGAATTTAACCAATTATGTTAATAACATTTGATTATTTTAATTTATTTGACTATTCATTTGATTATTTTAATTTATTTGATTATTTTTTGAGTGAAAAGATTAAAATTTTATTAATAGAAATCAAAAAACATTAAAAGGGAAATAATACTCCCTTTTTTAGCCAAGCCCAGATTACAAACAAACTTTATTTTTACATACACGCTATTACCAAAGAATGTTAGGATCCTCAATCCTAACATTATTAGTTAGTATTAGTTAGCATTATTAATCATTTTATTATAATAATATTAACTCGTAACGTGAACCATCATGTCTTTTCATAACGTGAACCATCACGTCTCTTCATAACGTGACCCATCACGTATCTTCACCAACGTAGCTTTAGGGTATATATATATATATATATTAGGTTGGCCATCTATATCAAATCATCCAACAAGAAGAATATATATTATTTAGACCCATTGGAGGGATTTCCCCAACCAATGCAAAAGGTGATTCATATCTAAAAGCGATTCTTTTAATTTAGATGCTATTTTAATTATTTATTTATTAAAATTGTGCTAGAACCTTAAGGGTTCTACCATTTGGTATCAGAGCCATGTGGGACCCAAACATGTGGTATTTGCTCAAGGATCTTCATCAAATCACTTTCGTGCGTGAGTATCAAATGCGGTTTGAGGATATCACCAAACACAACACAAGGTTGGATGAATCAATTCTCATCAATAACTTCATTAGTGGATTGAAAGAGGAAATTAGAAGGGAGGTGACAAGGTTCAATCCCTATACCATGATGCAGACCTATGGATTGGCAAAATTAGCTGAAGATAAAATCAATGCACAACAACGATTAGGGAAACCACCTATGGAAAAATTGTCGACCACTTACATCGCTCCTAAACCTATGCATAATGGAAGGGCACAAAGCACTTACACAACCCCCAAACCTAACCAAACTTTACCAATTAAACATCTTAGCTTTGAGGAGATGAAGGAACACCGAGTAAAATGCCTCTACGATAATTGTGATGAGCAGTTTGGACCCCACCATAAATGCACTACACTAACGTTGTATTTATTGAAGGAAGTTGATCCTTGTCTCTCCATAGAGCAAGCAGATGAGGTAGTTGTGTCCGAAGTGACCAGTGCACCTACTCACATCAATGAAGACAATGAGGTTGATATACAAGAAGTGACTGAAACACTTGATCATAACCATGAAGACAATGAGGTCGATGTGCAATAAGTGACCGAAACACTTGATCATAGCCATGAAGGCAATACAGTTGATATGCCAGAAGTGATTGATGCATCAAGTAAGGATGAGGTAGACATTCCTGAAATGACCCATTATGGCCAAACTCACATTCTACAAGAACTACACTCAAATTTCCCTCCAATTGTGAGTTCTTGCCATATAACCAAACCTATTCAAAAACAACACAAAAAGGTGATTACACACTCATTCACTATTGGCTCTACCAGGGAACCACAAATGGATTTAGAAGCATTACCACCACTTTTGATGCATCATTCTAATGTGTTTAAGGGACCCCAAGGGTTGCCCTCCCATCGTCATCATGATTTTCATAAGGAAGATTCTACTCTTGTTCTTGGCGACCCCCCGCTAACGCTTTATCCTTCTCGATACCCCTGCCTATGGAAGGATGACATTAAAAGAGTCCAAGAACTTACACAAATTCTTCTTGGAAAACAAAGGATAAAGCTTCTCTCTTTGGGTTTTGAGGAAAAAGCTCTTTTTAAGGAGGGTGGCATGTTAGGATCCTCAATCATAACATTATTAGTTAGTATTAGTTAGCATTATTAATCATTTAATTATAATAGTATTAACTCATAACGTGAACCATCATGTCTTTTCATAACGTGAACCATCACGTCTCTTCATAACGTGAACCATCACGTCTCTTCACCAACGTAGCTTTAGGGTAGATATATATATTAGGTTGGCCATCCATATCAAATCATCCAACAAGAAGAATATATATTATTTAGACCCATTGGAGGGATTTCCCCAACCAATACAAAAGGTGATTCATATCTAAAAGCGATTTTTTTAATTTAGATGTTATTTTAATTATTTATTTATTAAAATTATGCTAGAACCTTCAGGGTTCTACCAAAGAGCCTTATAGCTAGGAGAGGATTCCTTTTGGCTTTCTCTTTCCATCTTCTTGTCGTTATCTCCTTTTTATCCGTAGAAGGTACTAACATGTTTGATCATCTCCATTCGGTGCCCTGTTATCTATGGTATCTTGTTGACCTTGGATCTGAGTCACTTGTGTTGCTCCTCTCCTTAGAGTGTTCCATATTGCTTCCTCCTCTTCAGGTATCTGAGATTCTTCTGATATTTTTGCCTCCAGGGTTTCTGTTAGCTTCCTTGTTAAGGTGTTCCAGGTTCTCTCCATTGGTTTATAGTCTTCTCTAAAAGTTCTTCCATTTCTCTCCAGCCATAGTTGCCACCATATAAAACCAATACCTAGATCCCAAGCACATTTGATTTTTGTGGATGTGAATCTGTTGGCTTTCCAGTAGTTCTAGAAGGTTTCCATGGTTGGGAGTGAGGTCCCCTGCTAGTTGAAAATTTTGAACCACTGGTGCCAGATCGTTTGGGCATATGGGCATGTAAAGAGTAGGTGGGGGATTGTTTCCTCTTCATTGTTACACATTATGCATCGGTTCGGACCTCTGAAGCCTCTCTTACACAGGTTATCTTGAGTCAGGATACTGTTGTGGGCCACCTGCCAGGAGAAACAATTGATCTTTGTCCAGCCTTTGGGTTGCCACAACTTTGACCAAGGGAAAGGATTGGGGGATTGAGGGACAGAAGAGATGGATCTATAACCCTCTTGGACTGAGTAAATACCAAGGGTGCCAAAACCCCAAGCTATTTTATCTTGTTCTGCTTTCCTCACCCAAGTTCTTCTAGTCAGGATTTCCTACAGTTCTGCCTTCTCTGCCTCCCATCCTTCACATGGCCATTCCTCTAGAGGGCGCCATAGGAGGTGTCCCAGGGATTGGTTGTTCAATGGTTTTAGGTAGTGGCCCACATTGACCCAACCATGTTCATAGAATGCTAGTTTCAGGACAGTTAGATGGGGATATTGGACATCCATGGGGGGTAGCATTCCAAAGAGTCATCCCAAAATCTGGCTTTGCTCCCATCTCCAATTCTCTATAATAAGCTCTTCTTAATGATAGGAGCTCCTTTCTTCAATGCTTTCTAGATTTTTGAACCTTCCCCTATTACTGGGAGTTGGGGAAGGTCAACTCTTGTGTGATATGGGTAGTATTTTGCTAGGAGAACCTTAGACCAGAGTTGGTCTAGGTGGGATAACCATCTCCAATAGAGTTTACCAATTAGAGCTTGGTTGTTTGTTGTTGTCACTCGGATTCCAAGACCTCCATCCTCTTTTGGACAACAAAAATTTTCCCAGTTGATCAAAGCTATTTTTTGACTTTTTTTGAGGTCCTTCAACACACCTTTTGGGGCCGCTAAGACTGAGAATTTGTACATAGGCATTGCTTGAAGGACTGCTTTTAGTAATGTAACTCTGCCTCCAAAACTTAGCCATTTGTTCATCCAGTGATTTAGCTTAGAGAAGATTCTATCTTTTATTGTTCTCCAATCCTTAGCTTTTAAACTTCTTCCTGAGAGGGGGATTCCTAGGTATTCCAGAGGAGGAGAAGCTTCCTAGAATCTTAGGATTTGGGTAATCCTCTCCCAAACTCTCTTTGTAACATTGAAGAAAATAATTTTGGATTTATGGTCATTTATGAGTTGACTAGTGGCCTTTATATAGCAATCGAGGAGGTTTCTTATGCTAATTACTTCCTGGATTGTTGCCTCCCCCTAAATTTTAGTATCGTCCATAAATTGCAAGTGAGTAAGATCCAGACCAAGGCTGATACTTATTCCTATAATGATGTTCTCTGCCTTCTTCTATTTGATATATCTCCCTAAGCCTTTCGCATAAAGAATGAACAAGTATGGTGACATAAGGTCTCCTTGTCTAATCCCCTTAGAGGCTTGGAAGGGTTGGGATGGAACTCCATTTATGAGGACTGAGAAGGAAGCCGATGAGACACATTCTAACACCCATGAAATCCATTCTCTTTCAAAACTAAATTTCTTGAGGATTTTGGCCATGAAGTCCTAGTTGACCCTATCATAAGCTTTGGAGAGATCAAGTTTTAGGAACATTCCTTTATTCTCTTTCTTGATGAGGGTGTGGAAAGATTCCTGAGCTAGGATGATGCCATCTAGAATCTATCTTCCTTGCACAAATCCTCCTTGTTCAGGAGATATGATTACTAGGAGGATTTTTTTAAGCCTTTCTACCATCAGCTTGGTGAGGATTTTGTAGATCACATTGTAGAGAGCAATGGGGCAGAAGTTTACAATGTCCTCCATGTCTTTGCCTTTCGAAATCAAAGCTAGGTGGGTGTGATTGAGGGCTTTGAGGATCCAACCATTGGATCTAATCTCTTCTAATGCTTTTGTAACATCTTGCTATTGTATCCTATAAAGATTTGAAGAATTTGATAGGAAGACCATTCGATCTAGGTGATTTTCTAGTTTGCATATTAAATCTAGTTGATTTGACTTCCTCTATAGTGATTGCCTTGAGAAGTTCCTCATTTTGGTGTTGGGAGACCAAAACTAGGATACTGTCTAGGATCTCCTATTGGTGGGTTGGAGATAAATTTGGATCTATAGTAAACAAAGTACTAAAGAAATTGTTAGCTATTTTTTGCATACCTAGGGTAGTGTCATGTCTAGAACCTTGGTCATCGAGAAGAGCATCCATCCAGTTATGAAGATTGCAGGAAGTTGTAGAGTAGTGGAAGAATTTGGTATTTTGGTCTCCCTCTCGCAACCATGTTATCCTTGCCCTTTGTTTCCAATAAGCTTCTTCCTTCTGGTCTATTTCCTCCTCTTTCTTCAAAAGGGCTTCCTCTTGAGAAAGAAGCTCTTTGGATATTACCCCTTCCCTAATTTTGGTGGCCACCTCTTGCATTTCTACTGTGATATTTGCCTATTGCTTTTGAAAGTTAGTGCATTGGAGTTGACTCCAATATTTCAAGTTTTGTCTTACATGCTTGAGTTGTAAGTGGAGTTGGAATTGGGTTATCCCATGGGGTGGTTTCCCTTGCTACCACCATTGATGAATCAAATCTGGAAGGTCTTCATTTTGAAGCCAAAAATTCTCAAATTTGAAAGGCCTTTTAGGGTTATGCTTTCTTTTATCTATGGATAGACTAATCGAGAAGTGATCGGAGGCTAGGTGGTTAAGAATATTTGATTGACATTGCCATCGATGGAATGCTTCCTCTCCTACTAGGAATCTATCTAGCCTAGATTTTATTATGTCCCCCTCTTTCCTCTTGTTTGTCCAAGTATTGGTACAACCTAGAGGAGGAATGTCAATAAGCTCCAGTTGATCTGCTTGGGTGATGAGGAGTCTATCCTTGTCATTCAATTATGCTCTTCCCCCTTCCTGATCATTCATCAATATTTTAGCATTCATATCTCCACCCACTATCCAAAGGTCCTCTAGGTAGGCTTCTCTAATAGCCTGAACTGCTTTCCATTGGATTTTTTGATCTCTGACATCCTTCATCCCATATATGTTAATAATCATCCATATTTCTCTTGTATTCCTATTCTTAAGTCTTATCATAAGAACTCCTTTGGTGGTTGTCAAGTTGATTTCCTAGAAAGTATGTCGATGCCACAAGATTAGAGAGCCTCCTAAAAAGCCTTGGGAGGCTTGGGCTATGTAGTCATACTGCTTCTAGTTTCTACTTGATATGGTTCTTATTGATTCAAGAGAGGTTTTGGTTTCCTGTAGTAACATAACATCCAGCTTGGTTTCTAATAGCATTCTTGTGATGACCAATTGTCTAGGGTGGTCATTGAGTCCCCTCACATTCCATGTGTGTACTATCATTGGGAATCGATGTTGTAGAAAGTCGCTATTGACTTGACCAATCTTGTTTCTCTCAGTTGTTCTCCTTGTTGTTGAATCTTTTCTTTGTTTGATTTTCTTCTTGCTCCCTACGAAGTTGCATTCTTCTATCTCTTCTCAATTTGGTTGATCCTGAGAGTTGGTTTTTCTCTATTTTTCTCAGCAAGTCCCATAATCACATCCTTTGGCTGGTGATGGTCCTGGTTGTGGACCACGATGGCCTTAGACCAATCATGGGGTAAAGATGGGATGGGAGGGTTTGCTTGATCAATATGGGAACAAATTGATTGATGTGGGTTATTGGGAGGGGGACAAAGGGACTGGTTGGGGTCAACTGAATCTATTGGATTGGAATCCTTTGATTTTGGAGGGGAGGGAGGGTTTGAAGAAGGATGGCTCAAATCATAAATGTCGGATCTAGATTGGGAGGTGGGGGGAACTCTATCAAGTCTTCTTTGTCCATTGGGTCATCGAGCCTAAGGAGCTCGTATTTGTTTGATGGGGCTCTCCCATTTGAGTGGTTGTTTGGGTTACCTACTTTTGGTTGGCTTCTTCCTCTATCTTGGGTGCTAGATTTTGCATTTCTCCTCGAGACGGTTTGGAATCCTTCTTGATTTTCCTTTTGTGCTGATTGGGTTGTAGTTCCTGGGTTTGGTTGACTTTGTTCCTCGACCATCATCGTTAGTTTTGGGTATTGTCTCACTAGGTGACCATATTCATGACATGCTCTACATCTAAAGGGGATTGATTTGTAGTCCACCTATTACCTCTAGGAAATCCTCCCCACCCTTAGCTCAATTTCAGTTGAAAGTGGTTTGCCCAGATCCATCTCAACACAAATTCTAGCGTACGTTGTCGAGCCCCCTTCTATTGTTTCTCTAGACCACCCTATGTAGGTTCCCAAAAGATCACCTATCATCTTGAGGATGTCATCCCTCCAAAATTCTAGGGGTAGGGCAAACAATTTGAGCCAAATGGGCACTATAGATGGCTCAATGCGTGGGTCAAAAGTTGGCTTCTAGGGTTGCATGAAAAGGCTTGCTGGACCAATATTATAAGGCCCCCCTCAAAAGCCTTGTCTCTATCTGTAGGCATAATGAATTCCACCACAAAATAACCATTGGGTAGGAGAATTATTTCAAATTCCCCTTGAGGGTCCTAGTGTTTTTGGGCCCAATTATAAAGGAACCTGTTTGAGGGTCTTAGACCTACGAATTTGCAAATAAGTGCATGGTTGGATCTATAGACAATGTCATCAACAATTAGTTCCTCAACTATCTCCAGAACAGGGGTAGAGTCTGTTTGGGGCAAACATCCATTTCGCCTCGCCTGTTCTAGTTCCTTCTCTTTTCTTTTTTTAGTTTCTTGCATAATCTTATGGGCTTGTGCTTCAGTATTAATAATTTTGTTGTTGGTGCCTTTAACCGCCCCTGTGAAAGTTTGCTTCTTGGTTGTAGCAGAGAAGATGGATTTTAAGGCATCATTGCTCAAAGATTCATCCTCTGCTTCTTGTCTCTCCCTCATTGTGTCTGCAAAAGACCACTTGGGAGAAGGGGGCATAGGGAAGGGCCCTCACCAACAACCATGGATAGGTAGAAAGCAGTTTTAATATACATTCTTTATGTGACAAGATACAAAAATAAAATTACCTGTAATTTTTTGAATAGTGTTGGATACGAAGAAAGCCCAACCTAAGCCTTGCATTCCATATCCATTCCACCTTATTGAGGCTTTTGCATGTAATGACGAGGACACTATGCGCAAACCCTAGGAGAATTCCTCCTCCCTGTTCACATTTTATTTGATTATGTTTAATCATTTTTGTTAAAGTGTATTACATAATTACACCTTAAAAAAATGATTATTTAAATTTAATAGCTATATTATTAGAATAGAATAAAATTTTATAATGTGAAACAACGCAACGGTTCGAGGTTTGGCTCTTCTTTGAGAGGTCAAGGTTCAAACCGCAACATGTGTGTGGTTGTCTGTTAATCCTCTATTGATAAGTTTAGCTCTTGGCCTTACAAGGGATCATGGATGGGATGGGAATGCTCAACCTTAAGCGTTGGTCTTAGGGATTTCTCACACTAATAAATAAATAAATAAATAAATAAATAAATAAATATATATATATATATATATATATATATATATATATATATATAACCGATAGAATAACTGCAAGCTTATTGAAGTGGTAAGGGCTTTGAAAGATCCAAGGTTCAAACCCGTTCAAACCCCACTCAGTATAAGGGACCAGGACCCCTCGTAGAGGTCTAAGGTTCAAACCCCACTCAGTATGAGAGACCACAACCCCTTAAAAACCCGTGTAAACTCATTGAAAAAATATATATAGTGGATGGGTCATAGTTAAATGGTTGAGATATATAGATAATATAGCTCTCACCAAGGTTCAAATCCCAATGACTATATATATATATATAAGTTAATGTAAAATAAAAGATGCAAGGACGCCACTTGCATTATCGATGATGTGACCTGGGTTCAATCCCCACGATGGGTATGTATATGTATACGAAGTATTTACTCAATAAAAAAAATGTAAAAGAAAAGAAAAACTATTTTAAAACCTTTTATATATAAAAGTAGATTATAATTATATATATATATATATTATTATAATCTACTTTTATATATATATAAAAGTAGATTATAATAATCTTTATATATATATATATATAAATTTTTGAATTCAGGTAGTGTAGTAAACTTTTACGACACTAAGAATACACCTAAGTTCAAATCTCGAGGCAACTTGTTTACAAATGTAGTAGTCTGATTTGAATCCTCTGAGTACGCGTCAATTAAATCCTCTAAATACACGTCAAACAATGATAGTATGAATCCCGAGCAACCGATGACCCCCTTCATGCTGGATCAATAATAACAAAACGAAATAGGTTTGGTGGAGGTAAAAATAGTGTGATTGTCCCAAAAAAAAAAAAACAAAAAAAAAAAAAAAAAAAAACTTACGATCTTAGACTAACACACAACCACACATACTATAGTTTGAACCTTAGACATCATTGGTTAAACTGTCCCTTCCTCTAAACATAATAATCTTTATATAAACCGATCGATAGTAACTCAGTACTTGTCCATAAATAAATGAAACTTACGTTAAATCAAATCATTCTTAAATAAAAAGTAAAAGAATTTATTTTATTCTTCTCCACGAAATTTCCCCCGCGCTCGATTGGAAGACAGGTTTCGTCAAATCACAGCGAGAACCTGCAACGTCGTATTGATCCTGCTCAGCGACAATGGCGAACATGAGGGAGCCCAACACGGCGCCGCAGGCAGACAATTGGTACCCTTTCGCGCTCGGCTCCTCTCTCAAGGCCCCCTCGTCCACCAAATTCTGCTCCCTCAGATGTAAGTAAAAATCCAATTCCAGTTTCACCTAAATTTCCACTTCAATCCAAACGCTGAAATCATTTGAACATCGCAACATTTTATGGTCGACCTTTTAACCCTTAAATCGTCTCAAAGTTGCGAACTTTTATTTCTAACTTGTTAACCCTGAAATCGTCGCGAATTTGCAGAATTTTGTTTTGGACTTATTGACATTGAGATCGTCTCGAAATTGTCAAATATTGTTTTGGTCTTATTAACCCTGAGATTGCGTCAAAATTATAAAATTTTGTTTTAGATGAATTTAAGCCGGCGTCGATCGATACGAGCAGGCCGGGGTCGCTGCAAAAGAGCAAGGAGAACAAGGTGACGGTGGAGTTCAATAATAATCAGGCGGGGAAGGCGAAGGTGTCGTTCCAGGGCAACATCGAGGAATGCAAGGACAACGACGCAGTTCTTTTCTTCGACGGCCGCACTTTCCGCTTGGAGCGCCTGCACAAGGCCGTCAAGATGCTCAGGGTTGTCAGATTGCCCGGCGAATCGGCCGCCATCGCTCCAGCCACGTCTGCGCCGGCGGCGGCCACTGGTGGAGGCGCCGCCGTCAGTGGAAACTCCCCGCCGGGGGCCTCTGGCCTCGGTAGAGCCTCCAAGGGCGCAGCCCTCAGGACTACCCTGAATTCTGTACCAGTACGTTTTTTTTTTAAATTTTGATTTTTGATTTTAATTGAAATTTAAGCAAATATATATTTTTTCGATTTACATCTTGAACGCATTACCACGATATTATAATAACATCTTGGTTATTTCATATATCATTTAATTAGATTTGAATTTTAGTTTTTTAATTAGATTTAAATCTGGTTTCTTTCTTGAAAGTATACCTTTTTAACCAGTTGAGTTCCTACTACAATAATTTTTTTTAATATAAATTTATTTAATTAAAGATTTTTAAAATATATATTTCATATTCATGGATAGATAGCGTTAAAATGATGGTAGAGGAGTTAAGGCATATGAGATGCTATGATTATGCTGTTTATATCCGAAACATTCGAGTAAACCATAGTGTTTCCGACCCTTCCTGAAGTCATTTTGATCCTAGTAGTCTCTTTTCACAAAAGTTATTATAGGTCATGTTTTTTTTATCTGTTGAAGCTTTCCCCGAGCATAAGTCTGGTTTTAAAAAAAAAAATAAAAAAATAAAAACAAAACTTGTAAAGTTCGAGAAGAGTTTTTCTTGGTACAATGGTTTAACCAGTGGGTTGTTGGAATGCAATGATTTTGAAGTGTCTGGGAAAGAGCATGCATAAGCAAGTTGGGAAATTTAAGAAGATATTTAACCAGTGGGTTGTTGGAATGCAATGATTTTGAAGTTTCTGGGAAAGAGCATGCATAAGCAAGTTGGGAAATTTAAAAAGATATTAAGGAGGGAATGCTTTCATCGTCATATTAATAATCAAAAGGTTTCTGGAATTAGTAAAACTGGAAATATGACAATGTTTTGGGATCTCGTCGCGAAGAATAGAGCTGGAGTTGGTTTCAAACTCTGGGTGTTTTCTTTTCTTAATTTTTTTATATAGGCAAGTTCCAAAAACGTTTGGTTATTTAAAAAGATAATGTTTTTTTGAAAAAGGTGAAAATCTTATTAAGAAGACAGGTCCAAAGTTACAATAATTGGCCTGCCACTTTTGGCCAGCCCCAAGATCCTAATAAAACTAACTCTAACATCTTCTTGGACCACAAATTTCTTAGTGCGATCCAAAGAGCAGAAACTCCTATCCTGATTACAATTTTGGTTAATACTATTCCAGAGAGCCCGGATTAGCTTCTCCCTCTTGCCATGACTTTGGGGGCTACCCCAAATTGGGACTAAGAGCGCTACAAGCAGCAGCGTGATGTCAGACCAGAGGCTAATCATCATAATCATCTACCCTGGTCCAACACACTTCATTGCCTAAATCCCTGTTGGCTAGTAATAAAACTTGTTGGTTCACCTCCATCCAATCTACAGTATCCCTATTCTGATCAGATTTCAACAAGTAACCAGCAAGATGCTCGCTTCCCTTTTTAGCCAAAAAGTCAGCTGCAGCATTCTTCCCTCTGCCTACATGAACCGGAATGGCATCCTCAAACTGCTGCCAGATGGCTTTGATCTGACTCACTATGTTCTTGATCCGCCACGCACTCGGTCTGAAATTCCTAATCTCATCTAGTGACCCCACCAAAATTTGTGAGTCAGACTCCACTATGATCTTCCGAACTCCATTCTCCCAAGCATTGAGAGAGCCTTGTCTGATTGCCAAAGCCTCTGCTTCATTATTTGTTGCTACTCCTAGGCCTTCCAATTCCCAATGAAGGACCTTCCCCTTGTAGTCTCTTCTGAGGAAACCAATGCCCGCTGCCCCTGGGTTATCCTTGGCTGCTCCATCCGTGTTGATTTTTTCCTAGCCTAGGGGTGGGGGTTGCCAAGCCCCATGAGTCCGCCTCATGGCAATGTTCTCTCCCTCCTGGTTTTTCTGCTCCCCCACATGAGCTTTTACTGTTTCTGTAACCTTGTTTAATATTTTCTGCCAAACTAGCTCTATCGGAGTGTATTCCTCTCTAAAAATTCTGGCATTTCTTTCCAGCCATATGTGCCACCAGATAAAGCTTGGACCCAGAGACCAACCCAACTGAACTGATTTATTTTTGAACCTTCTTCGTTTCTAGACCTCCCATATATTAGTAAGTGTTAACTGCTGGTTGAGATGGGCCTTGAAGAGATCAACCCATCGGCTCCACAACTCCAGGGCAAAGTCACACTAGAAGAGCAAATGATCTATTGTCTCCTCTTGGGTATTGCACATGATACATTTAGAGGGGCCATGAAAACCTCTCTTCTGTAAGTTATCATAGGTGAGGAAGCTCCGATGCATAACTTGCTAGGCAAAGAAATTAATTTTTGGCCAGCCCTTTGCCAACCATACTCTATCCCATGGAACATCCAACAACATCGGTGGGGGAGGGAGCAATTCATTATAACCTTCCCGAACTGTATAGATGCCTAAATTCCCATGACCCCAAGCTATCTTGTCCTCTTCCTCCTCTCCTGTAAGGTGGCGTTGCTTTAATATCCTCTCTAATAGCGGCACCAAATTCGGAGAGATTGGGACTGGCCACTCTTCCCACCGCTTTAGTTGCATAAGAGAGAAGGTCCCAATCTGCCTTGTATGTAGATAGCATGCTGTCTTGATCCAACCTCTAGCCTCAAGGCTCTGTTGAAGGGGTTGCAACTCTGGAAATTCTGAAATTAAGAGGGGGTATTGGTCCCAAGAATCGGTCCAAAAATTCGCTTTATCCCCTCTACCCACTTTCCAAAATAGTTTTGGTTTTACCACTTTCTCTCCTAATTTCAGCACCTTCCAAACAACATAACCTTGGCCACCCATAGGGATGTGACCTGCTTCCTCATGGGGAATGTTACCCAAGTACTTACTAGTAATGACTTTGCTAAACAACGCTTCTTGATTGGAGATCCATCTCCAATAAAGCTTGCCTGCTAGAGCTTGGTTATTCAATGCTGCTTTTTGAATTCCTAATCCTCCACTTGTTTTAGGCTGGCAGATTTTGTCCCAACTTACTAGAGCCCATTGCTTACCCATCCTTGGGCCATCCCAAAGGAATTTTTGCATGAGCGAGTCCAGCTCCTTCAGGATTCCAATCGGAGCAGCAAGGATAGAGAACTTGTAAACTGGCATTGCTTGAACCACTGATTGAAGAAGAGTCACTCTTCCTCCAAAAGAAAGCCAATGGTGTGTCCAATGATTTATCTTCGCACCAATTCTGTCCACCAGTGTTTTCCATTCCGCCACCTTCAGCTTCTTATAGTGGAGTGGAAACCCTAGGTAGTCCAACGGGAGGGAGCCTTGAGAGAAGCCTAAGATGTTTAGAATCTGATCTTGGATCCCCCTTTTGGTATTAAAGAACACTACCTTGGACTTGGCTGCATTCACTTCCTGGCCTGTGGCTTCCAGATATGTATTTAAGGCAGCTTTGAGCGCTCTTGCCTCCTTGACATTGGCCGCCCCAAGCAACCCTGTGTCATCCACAAATTGTAAATGGGTCAGATTCACCGCTCCCACTTGCACTCCTGAGATAACTCCTTGTTGCCTGTTCCTTTGAAGAAATCTGCCCAATCCTTCAACAAGAATAATAAAGAGGTATGGGGATATAGGATCTCCTTGCCGAATTCCTCTAGAGGCCTGAAAGGGAGCCGAGGGAATACCATTGATGAGGATTGAGAAGGAGGCCAAAGAGACACAACTCATGATCCACTCTCTCCAGCCCTGAGAGAAACCAAAGTTCTCTAACATTTGATCCAAAAACTGCCAAGGGACTCTATCATAGGCCTTAGACATGTCTAATTTGATAAACATGCCTCTTCGACCTTTCTGATGCAATGTGTGAACTGCTTCTTGTGCCAAGATTACTCCATCCAGAATTTGTCGGCCCTCCACAAATCCTCCTTGCTCCGAAGAGATAATACTATCCAGTACCTTCTTGAGCCTTTCAGCCATCAGTTTGGTAATGATCTTGTAGACTACATTGCAAAGTGCAATCGGGCGAAAGTCTCCAAGGTTGGAAGCCTCTCCCACTTTAGGAATCAAAGCAAGGAAAGTGTGGTTCATAGCCCATAACATGCTTTTATTTGCACGAGATTCCTCCACTGCCCTGGTTACATCCTCCCCTATGTCGTCCCAAAAAGCCTGGAAAAATTCAATCGGGAACCCATCAGGGCCTGGGGACTTTTTGGTTCTCATGTTGAAAACTATGTCTCTCACCTCCTCTAGATCCATAGTTCTGAAGAGGGCCTGGTTTTGTTTGGCTGTTATAATCTGTGGGATACAATTAAGTATCTCTTGTTGCGTTGCAAGATTAGGATGGGCAGAAGCAGAGAAAAGATTTTCAAAATAGATATTTGCAGCTTGCTGCATACTTGGGATAGTGTCCATCACATTACCATGAAGGTCCATTACCATGAAGGTCTTTTAGTGCTTTGGAGTGTCTTCTTGTCGAGGCCGAGCGGTGGAAGAACTTAGTGTTTCGGTCCCCCTCTAGCAGCCAAGAAGTTTTGGCTCTTTGTTTCCAATAGATCTCCTCTTATTTGTCTATACTCTCTAACTCTTTTTTGACCAGCTCATCTTCCTGTTTCAAGTCTTTTGTGCTTGTTTCAGTCCGGAAGAGTGTGGCCAGCTCCTCCATCCTAGCAGCCAGCGGAACCCTCTGAAGCTGAAAGTCTGATTTATTGTTTCTTTTCCAGATTTTGAGTTGGGCTTTGACATGTTGGAGTTGTTTAAAGACTCCAAACAATGTTGTCCCATGGGCAGGGTGCCCCTCCTCCCACCAAACTGGGATTTTATCCCTAATCTCCTCCTTTTCCAGCCAGAAATTCTCAAACTGAAATGGTCTAGAGAAAGATTTATGGCCCATATCCCATTCCAAGAGAATTGGAAAGTGGTCTGATTCTGTACGATTGAGGATTTCCATCTTGAGTGACCATCATAGAAAAGCCTCTTCGGACACCAAGAATCTATCCAACTTTACCTTCTTGTTTGCCAACCCCGCTTGTTTGTTTGTCCAAGTATGAGAAGGCCTCGCACACTGGACATCAATCAAATTGATCTGATTTACTTTAGAGATCATAAATCTGTCCCCTTGATCCAAAGATGGGATGCCCCCTTCCTGATCCCTAGCTGAAAGCTTAGCATTGAAGTCGCCAGCCACTATCCAATTCACCTCTTCCTTTCCTATCCTACTTTCTTGTAAAACTGCCCATTGGAGGCGTTGCTCCCCAAAATTTTTTGAACCGTAGAAATTTGAAATCAACAAAAGTTCTCCCAAACTCTTACTCTTGAAGAGAGATGTGAGAACCCCCCTTCCTACAACATGATCAATTGTTGTCCAGTTTAGAGGGTTCCACAAAGTCACTATACCCTCTGAACGGCATCCCATAAACCAAGGATCCCCTTTCAGGATTCTATCTCTTTCCTCCCTGGAACAAAAAATGGCTAGGAAGAAACCTTTGGGAAGAAAGGATAGACTCACTTCTGGAGACTTCCATTTCCTATCAATCTATTTTCTTAGAGCCGAAGCCCCTGGCCAAGATCCATAAAATTTACTAATGACTGCCTTATCTTTAAGCAACGAGAATCGCTGCTTTGTGAGGTCCTCCCTAACCTCTACTACTAGGGATGAGTCTAAGGATTTAGCTGTAAATCGGTCCATGGGAAGGAAATTTACCAGCATATCCTATAGCGATTATATTTTTGAAAATAAACCTACTATAATCTGCATGCATAACTTCGATAACAAAAGGATAAATGAAACTTAGTTGAAAAATAATATGCCCAGACGGAATGTCTTGCCTTGTTGATGCCAATCATCCAAACCTTGGTTGACAAATATCTGCAATTTCATTTCCCGCGACTTGAAAATCGTCATTGCCTTTGTTCCGGATTGCTGACTTCACAGAGTCGCATCTCCCTCAATATTGTTTAGATTCCTTCATATGACCACTCATTTTAAAGCTCTTCAAATTTTTGCACAAATTGGTCCAAGAATCATCTGAATTGGACAAACCTTTGCAAAGCTATGGCTCCAGAAAGATGAGATGCTTTTGGGGAAAAGATTGCTCTAACGCTCCCTTGTTCCAAACGGCTGTCTTCACATGGTTGTATCTCCCTCAATATTGCATGGATTCTTTCGTATGATCACTCATTTCAAAGCTCTTCAAATTTTGCACAAAATGGTGCAAGAATTGTCTGAATTGGACAACTCTATGCAAAGATATGGCTTTTGAAAGATGAGTCATTTTTCGAGGAAAAATTTGCCCTAGCTCTGCCGATTCATAATTGCTTCCTATGGAAATGAGATTGGTTTATGATGTAAAATATTTCCTCTTCTCTGCTTATCATAACCCCAATGGCTCCTATTTGGAAAAATAATTATTATAGATGATGAATATCTTTGATAGAAAGGCAGATGAAGAATATCTTTGATAGAAAGACAAATGAAAAATATCTTTGATAAAAGGCAAGTTGGATATAATTTAATTAACCTGATAGCAATGTAATGTTTTGTTATTTTAATGGGAGTGGCCCCCAATAGAAGTCATACATAGCTTATTTGAAAAAAAAAAAGAAGTATTGGAGTATAAGGGTAATTCTACTAAATAAAATAATTTTTTTTAGAATCAATTACTCTAAATGATTCTGTTCAGTAATTTGAGAAGAGAGGATGAATTTTTTTTTAATTGTTTGATTATAGTTATATTAAACTCTGAAATACTTAAGTGTCTAAACTTTGTTTTTTCAGTGTAAGAAGGTGTTTGTTCTTAATGAAAACAGGATAACAGTGTTTGGAGTTAGTACTTATTATATAAAATTTGTAGATCCCTATAATTTCTTTGCAAGGAAGCATGGAAAACTGAACGGTTAGAATTTCTTTGTAAGAAAGTATGGAACACTGGACAATTGAATTGTATTTTATTCAATGGTTTAATTCACAATAAAGTGATCTTCTTGAAATTTATTTTTCTGTATAGGTTTATCATATTATATTGAGGCAGCATTGGTATGTTCTAAATATCTCTACTAACTTTGGATACATTCTCAATGCCATGGAAGTAGGTCTTCCCCCCTCCCCCTCTGATAGGATGATCTGATCAAGATTCTAGCTTTGGTACCTCTAAAATAAAATTTATATTGCAACCGAGTACTAACTGAGAAGTGTTTGTGTTTGTGAGGCTGGCTATTGAATTCAAAATAGGGATTGATAGGACAACATGCAGTCATTGTTATAAAATATAAACAAGGAAACAGAGTGGCGAAGTTATTGTGATATTTTCAGTTGCTATCTTGGTGAAGTGCTTCTCCCACAAAAGGACTGTAAAAAATGAGGATTTTGATAAATTATTTCATAAAATATTGTGATCTATCTGTTGCTCTCATTGTAGACCGCTGAAAACTGAATCAACAATTGTATAAAACCAACAGGATGGTCATTAAAATGAATTTTGTTTACAACTCATGGGTTTGCATTGAGCTTGACATTTTGGAAATAATCATTGTTTTCATAAATCAATTACTTTCTAGCAAAAATAAGATATGTTTGCACCATTCAAAGGAGGATAGGAAAATTAGGAATATTGTCAAGTATTCTGTCTAGCACTTAAAAGATCATTGTTAAGAAGCATGAAGCTACTGGGAGCAGTAAATCAAAATTCAAACAATTGAACTTCCCTTAATATATCCGAAGGGAATCACCTTCATTTAAGAGAAATGCAAATAAGTGCAAAGCTTCTGAGAAATCTAAGGCAAAATAAATAGTAAATGAACTTGCCTTAACGTATCATAAGGTAAGCAGCCTCACTTTAAAGAAATAGGTTAAACTAAAACCCTGACACCCTGCAGGAGATATCCCTTGTTCTTATGGCTTCATGAGGTGTGCAGTACATGTATGAGTAGACGAATCACACAAAACAGAGTTGAACATAGTATGTCATGTCACACAAAAGCAAGATGTACGCAAACTACTTGTTGTTAATCTAGATTTGCTATTATTAATGCTAACAAACTTAGGTGCTAGCACCTTACATTACGAGTTGCATGCATCTTGCAATAGGATTGGTGCTGGCAACATTATTAGATGGAATGAATGTGTATTAAATACATTACCTTTGGGGATTAGGTTGGTCCTTAGGGGACTTATTGTTGGAATTCACAAAATTTTTCAAAAACGAATAGAAGCAATCCATCCACTCAAATCTTATATAGAAAGCATAAAGAAGGACAAAAAAAGAGAGATATAGTAGGCATCCATAGGAACCATAAATAATCACTATATTATTTGTAGATAGATTACACAACACTCCAATAATGAAATGAGGAGTGGGAGGGGGTATTTATATCAATACCAAAACCCCAAACATAATAAAGTTTAACCTAAGTCGACATAACAAGAGGGCTTTAGGTTAATTACAAGTTATAAAGTGGGTTTAACCATAACAAGGTTAATTGCGGCCCATAGGGCTTATATAATAAAATATTACAATTAATTAATACATTGTACAATGAAATGCCCTTAGGCCTATCCAATACATCATACAATGTCGGCCTTGGCCATGAATCAAATTACAATTTCAACACCCCTCCATAATCTGAACTGAGGGGCCAAAGAGAGAAGACATTAGTAACAATAATATCTCCCCCCAATAATGGATGCTCTAGTGGGCCTCCGTATTTTGATATAGACTCATCTGATTCCCCTTCACCATCTGAAATCTGCTGCTGCAGATATGCTTCCTGCACAAGAGTCTCCTTAGGCTGGACTGTAGTCATCATTGCCACTATTAAACACCTGTACACATCCAAAAACCACTTTTGCTCCGATTTCAAATGAAGAAGAAAAGTCAAGATCACCACCTCCTTTAAAGATAAGCTCCTTCAATCTTCCATAGTCACATAAGGTATGACTTGAAGGCACAAATTTTCCTCTTATGGCATACATCACCTTATTTGAAGACTTCCTCTTGCCCTTGGGCCACCTAATTTTAGTCACCAAAAGAGGCTTTGCATGAACTTGCTTAAAAGAAGAGCTGTAACAAACTTCCAAGAGTACCTGGACAAGAAATAAAAGAAGAAGGAGATCATGAAAGATCTTCATGAATAAACTAAATCAATCACCCAAAGGAGAAAGAGGGATTGATTAAAGCACATCTTGGACACTTTTCCTGCAACCCTCCAAAAGATTCAAAATTTGCTGCAACTGTCACAAATCCATCTATATCTCCAAAAAAATCAAGCCAAAGATTTTGATTACATAACATATTGTAAATTTGCCCTTTTGAAATAGGGCAATAGGCTTTGAAGACAATCACACAATGAGACATCCCTCCACTTATAGTATGTCCTTGAACAAATACCACCAATGCAAAGAGCTCAAAAAATTGTGCTATTTGACAAAATGGGCTCAAATATTTTAGTATGCAAAAGTTATGGCATCTGGAAGTTTGCCCTCCAAAATAGCCTTAGAGTGACGTTTTAGAAAAACAACAATTTAAAAAAAAATTTCTTCTAATTTTTCTGCAAGCAAAACATAATCTATAGTAGGTGTAAATTCTCCAAAAAAATCAGAATAATTGGAGAAAGAAAAAAATTGGATCTTCCCTTTGCCTCTTTTGCTGAAGGTGCTTATGAAGCTTTGAGAAGTAATTCGTCCTAGAAGTTGAAAGAAAGATTGGAGGCTCCAAATAAACGTATTGCATCACCAAGCGACAAAGCTCCATACCCGCTTTGATACCATGTTGAAATTCACAATATTTTCCAAAAACAAACAAAAGCAATCCATCCACTCAAATCTTATACAGAAAGTAAAAAGGACGAAAAAGAGAGAGATATAGTGGGCACTCGTAGGCACCATAAATAATCACTATATTATCTGTAGATAGATACACAACACTCCGATAATCAAATGAGGAGTGGAAAGGGGATATTCATACCAATACCAAAGCCCCAATTAAGCCGACATAACATGAGGGCTTTAGGTTAATTACAAGTTATAAAATGGGTTTAACCATAACAAGGTTAACCGCGGCCCATAGGGCTTACATAATAAAATATTACAATTAATTAATACATTGTACAATGAAATGCCCTTAGGCCTATCCAATACATCATACAATGTCGGCCTTGGCCATGAATCAGATTACAATTTCAACACTTATCTATGTCCGTAGGAATGTTTGAGGAAGTGTTCTACTTGTCATTTGCTTGTATCATGTTATGGGAAGAAGTGGAATTATTCAGCCACTGTTTTTTTTCCTATCCACTTTGTATGGTGTGTATGTAGCACTTTGATTTGTAGCATGTATAACACTTGATTGGGAATAACCCCTTAACAATAGAGCCTATTTAGCATCTTATCTCCAACTGCTATAATTTCTAGTTAACAAATATACACATGCATGTATTTGATCTCATTGGTTTCATGCTATACTTATGCTGCATAGAAAAGACCATGTTATGAATAAACATTTTTGTAACTTCCATTTTTTAGTGGAACCTGCAATTACAAAACTGCTTTACTCAAGTTTTTTTGTTTTGTTTTTCTTTGCTTAGCATGCTTTGCTCTGGCACACAAACTTCATACCTGAAAATAATCATTTTAATGTTGATTACCATGTTCATGATTTGAAATCATTGTTTTCTTGACAGGTTGCTATTGAACGGATTGATATTGGTGAGCCTGGCGGTTCAAGCCCAGGTCTTTCTCTTTATCTATGGTGACACTTGGTATTTAATGTACGTTTTTTGGTTTTTTAGGTGGTTATGTGGGATTGAAACAGGCCTCACCCATAATACATCATCACCACAGTGGTATTACAACAGCTAGGCTATTATGCATGTATTGCTTGGCAAGATTTGAACCTGGGTCTCCTTCTTGAAAGTCGAAGAATTTAACCAGTTGAACTAATGCCATTTGATGTATTTAATGCATATTGAGACAAAATAATTCCTTAGATTTGAACCTGGGTCTCATTCTAGGAAGTCGAAGAATTTAACCAGTTGAACTAATGCCATTTGATGTATTTAATGCATATTGAGACAAAATAATTCCTTTATCATATTCCATGCTAGGACATTCCAGATGAAAAAATTCATTATATTACAGGCTTTGCATAGTAGTTGGCTACTAAATGTAATGTGATAAAGAGAATTTTTAAAAGAAAATGAATTTTTAAAAGAAAATGAATTTTATGGTTTTATGTTCTTTTCAGTGTTACATGGGGACGCGCCCCCCTCCCTGGGGGACGCGTCCCCCCGTTTCCTGCGTCCCCCAGCACGGGGGGATGGCAAGGGGGACGGTTGGGAAACGTCCCCGGGATGGCTGAGGCCTGTGGCCTCCCGTCCCCGGGACGTCCCCCTTTTTGGGGCGTCCCCGGGGACGGCTGGGCGTCCTCACCCAAGGGGAAATAAAAAAAAAAAAAAAAAAGGGAGACACTGAATATGAACTACTACCAGGTGTTACTTAGGCAGAAATCTCGTTGGGAATATGAACCTGAAACAAATTTGGACCCTTAGATGCCAAATATAACATTGGAACTGGCATAATGTCAACATTAAGATGGGAGGATGGCATTAAGAAAATCTCAACAAACAAATTTACTGCCTAAAGGCGGCAATACCATCAAATGACAAATATGCTGCCTGCATAGCTGATGAGATTGTCACAGTGAAGGGTTATGGGATGAGTGTGGTGTTAGATTGTCAAGGAAGGAATGGCGTTGCTGCAAAAGGTTGAACTCCTTAGACGTCTGGATCTAGATTTCAACTGTTTCTTTAAAACTAGGACGAAACAGTTGCAAGGTTTATTTTTCAGCAGTTCTAGAGGAATTGACAGATATAGCAGCAGGTTAAAGGTGCTGTAACTGTTTTGAATGAAAGTATATTCAATATTTCACGCTAAATTATTAGATGGATATCTGATTTCATCTGTAAAGGAATACATTTGTGAGAATAAAGCTTCTTTTTCCCTTGGCTTAGGGAGTTTTCTACCTGAAGAGTGTTTGTTCATGTTAAATTTTGGTGTTCTACATGTGTATCTCCTCTTGTTCATTTTTCTGTTTTGAATTTTCTTAATTTGCTGAAGTGGAAAAGTACATTTGATAAATCTCACAGATATCAGTCATTTAGATGATGTTTATAAATGTAAATCAGCAATTGGAATAAAAAACATGTTTTTAATGAATTGGATCAGCTACAACTTGTTCAATTACAGATCAATTTCTCTCTTGTTGAATTTGGATTATTGCATATGACGAATAAATCCCATTATTGTATGGGCCCATCCAAAGGACAGCATGTGTTACTTTTTAAGTTGACATTAATCTAGCATTTATCATGTTTGGCACCTAACTCTAAGCAACCATCTAGGCAAATTTATCAGACTGAAAAATATATAGGTAATAGAGGGATGATTATTGAATGCAAGTCTATTTCTTCTTCCGGGGATGGATTCAATTGATTAGTAATATGAAATATCATTTTTGTTGGGTGTAGAATTCTGAATGTGTAGATTATTCTAAATTTCTAAAAAATTTCAATTTTTATAGTATTATACCAGCCGTCCCCCCCAGCTGTCCCCTAAAATCACCCTGCCGTCCCCCCGTCCCCGGAAACCCGTCCCCCCGTCCCCTTGTCCCCCTGTCCCCCAGGCTCGTGGAACCTTGGTTCTTTTTATCATTGAAAAGGAAACTATTCATTTAAAATATGGAGCCTTATTTGGTGTCTGTTTATATAATTAAACAAAAAAATGCGTCTCTCTTTTTTTTGCTTTTTCTTTTTCCTCTTTTAGGTCACAGTTAAGCCAGTACGGATTTTGGGCATATGAAGCCTTCAAGAAGCCTCTAAGACACTGTAACATATAACTCAAATTTCTTAGTAACCACGTTCGAGTTTAAATTTGAAATCCAAGGGGGAAAAAGGGAAAAAGATCCACTGTACCTGAAGATGAGAAAAATAATCATCAAAATTTTGTCAACCGAATATCCATTGCACAAGAGTCACCATCACAGAATAGTCACTGCCTTATAGGTGGCTAAAAGTGTGGTGCAGAAGTGGGCTTGTTGCAAACTGGAGTGTAAAAGTTATAATTGTTTTTACAATAGGGAATATGAGAGTGTTGAAATACAAGAAGGAAGTTTATGGATTCAATTTTATGTAAAGGACTAACAACTGAAGTGCAAATGCAAAGTTAGATTGGGAAGCATTAACCTCACCAATCAAGAAAGTTGCCAAAAACTATCCATTAATTAAGCCCTTAAAAATCTGGCAAAACAATGAACTTCTCCTAGAAGGGTCAAAGCTGGCAATTAAGCTTGATACAATATAAACCCCTTCGTTGATCTAAATTTGATGGAGATAACAGAAGACTAAAACGAACTGCAAGGCCCAATATCCACCTTCAATAGTAACAAGACCCATACTTGTTATTTACCTAATATGGACAGAGAGTAAAAGCTTTTAAGAGTAGTCAAGAAAAAACTTGACAATTAAAAACAAGAGATGATATTAAGTATTAACAATAGCCAGAAAAAAATGTTATGTTTATGATGTTTGATTCATAGACATTAAAAAGTATGAAACATGTATCAAATTGCTAAATGATTATGTGTGTTATTAACATGTCAATAACCAGTGTAACCAAGGTCCAATACTAAACACCAATAACAAAGTTCTGGATATTGTCTCAAATTTCAATGACACAGTCAAGTATTTGCACAATCTAAATGCCAGAGTGTAAGCATTCTAAGTAATGTCTAAGTATAAAATACATAATACAAATATTCAGCTACAAGCACTAGTGTTGGCCTTGAGATTGGGGAGTGGAAAATTCTGCATCTTGACATTGTGCTATTACATTTGTCTTATCCAAATAGTGCAAAATCTTCTCTCAGAAACACGTGCTTCTCCCTCTATGACCCAATCTGAATCAGGTTATATCTTGGGGAGGTCAATTCCTGGCTGCTGTATATAATGGTGCTAGAATCTGGATAGCCATTGGAAAAGATAAAATTCAATTGCTCAAAATTCAAAAGGATCAAAGTAATGGAAACTTTAATCTAACTTTGCAATTCCCTCAAGTGGAGTCATACTTTATGGTGCACACAAACAAACATCATTCCTCTGTTTTTGTTGTTACTGGCTATGTTACTTGGTATGTATATGTTCAGACATACTCCAAAAATGCTCACCAATGGAAGCATCACTTGAGTAGTATGGTGTGACAAATAACTATGGACAGTGCTGCTGCTTGTATTAGGTTTAAGGTGGAGGCATTGACATAAGGTCAACATCTTTTTCCTCCTTTTCATGTGTTCTTTGTCTGAGCCAGCTTTAGAAGATCTTGTGCTAAGGTGAGAGGATGATCCAATTTAAATTCTTTATGGCATTGTGTTACTTATTATTACATAATTTATTATGATGCTCAAGTATTCTTGCCAATTTGTTGGTATAGTCCCATGCTATGTTACCTGGTTTGGTGAATAAAATCATAAAAAATTAGCAATTGAGCAATTTTGCGTCCCTCTGCAAATTTGTCCGCCTCTGTTCATTGGAACACGAATGTGGGAAAGGGGATCCAATTTCCCTCCATTTTCATTGATTTCCTTGTTTCTGATGACATGGACCAAAGAAATGGCTTTCATTTTTCCCTTGGTGCTCAATTCTATCTAGGAAGTACTCAAACATCTTCCCACAAGGTCAGGCTTCAGATTTCAGCAGAAGAAACATCAGACGCAGTGTCTCAAGTTTAGAAGAAAACACAGACACCTGTGTCGAAGAAAATTCAGATGCTAGTTTCCATTATCTTGAGTGCAGTTGCTGTGATGGCATGCAATGTGAGGCTCTTTTCAGCAGCATCAGCATGGACCATCCCCCCATGAACAAATGTGGGGCTCTTGTCAGAAGCATCAGCATGGACCATCCCCCAATGAACAAACTTCAAAAGTCTCTCCGGCATCACCAAAATCCTTTCGCTGCAGGCCAGTGATGAATATCACTAGATAATAAGTATTGTCCTCGGGTTCCTTTAGATTTAATATGCTTTCTACTATGATATGATACGAGATATTACGGTGCTTACACTCTCGAATTCCATACATAAGAGATGCATTAACAGCCCATTTGTATTGATATTTAAATGCTGTATTAGGCTTAGCTTTAAGTCCATGTAAACCACTAGTAGTTTAGTTTTTATAATAACTTTTAATAAACCACTTGTAGTCTTTCATAATGCATAGACATGTTCTTTTTAATTGGTTATATGGGAGTGAAATGGGTTCCTATCCATATTACATTAAAACTGTGTTATTTCGGTACTTCAATGGACCACATAGTGGTATTACAACAAATGTATTATTACGTTACAATAGTGTACCCATGGAAATTGAACCTTGGTGGGCTCTAGGTGAGCCAAACATTCTTACCACTTGGACTTCAACCCATGGGTGCTTACACAAACATAGTTGTTTCAATATAAATATATATTTTTATACATTTAGGATAAAAATTATATGGTCTAACTTTATATGTTATTTTTTATTTTATTTTTACATTAGATTAGTTTATACTTAAATTTAATTTTTAATATATATATTATTTAAAATTTTGATAATTGTATGCCTAATTTATTCTCTATATATTTGCTTTTTGAAATTAAATGATGAATTCTATATCTGGTTTTTTTATGGCATATATTTTCCAAATTTTATCCTTGTTGAACATGAACACAAACATTACAACTTAGGCACCATTGCAAGATCCTCTTGCATAACTTTGTGATTTGTTCAGCTTCATAATTCAATGGGTCTGAGGTTTTATGAATGTTGAAGTTTGACCAATTTAGGGTAAGCAAAAAGAAAAAACCCTAATTGAAAGCACAGAGGGTTTAAAATGGAAAACTCTTCAAGAGCAATATCAAAGATTGATTGCAAGAGTTTCAAAGGAGATTTGGCTTCTTTCAAGGAGGATTCATCGACAACATTACCTAAGACAACGTCCAAGTTTTCTAATAGTGACTAAGTGCTAAGGAAAGCTGAACCAACATCAATAAAATCTAAGATAGAGCCTCATTCAAAGAGGCTGCCCTTAAATGATTTCTAAGAGGAACATTAATTGGCATAAAAAAGCTCTTCTGATGGATCCAAAAATATGTCTAGATGGGGTATTGCTTCCTTCCCATGTATAGGTTGCATTTTTTTGTTTATGATAAAACGTCTTCATGCCTTTAAGTCTATCCAAAAAGTAAATAGACCTTTAATTTTGCTTCTAACTTCAATGAGAGAGGTTTGATCTATAGGTTTAATGGTTTTTGACCCACACTTTTTACTCTAAACGAGTGGATAGGTCAAATTGATCTTCGCTTATTACAAGTGAATTGGAAATTCACCTTTGTGCTCAAGGGTTTTTCATTGTGCTTTTTTATAAGAAAAAATGAACTAGAATGTGATTTATAGTGAGGTCCCTAGTTTCATAAGAAGGGTAGGCTATTTATGAATCCATGGTAATCAAATGTTGACGCTTTGGTTGAAACTCTTTCTTTGTCCTAGTATGGGTTAGGTTGCCAGTTTTGCCTTTACATTTTTGGACTCCATTGATTGTAAAATAAATTGGAAATGTTCAACGAAACAACTTCCATAAATAGCAACAATAGTAATAAACTCAGAAATGTGAAACAAAAATCATTCGATAGTAGGAAATCAAATATCGCAAGTAACAGATTCTAGATTCCAAATTGGTAGAAATCCTAGCTACTCAGAGAGGGCAAAGTCTCATAGCCACATAGAGACGACAAAGTCTCATATGCGCACTAGAGGTGGCTTAAGATAACAAATATCATAGTTGAGAAAATCTGCAAAAAATCCTGATTTTGCTGATTTTTTCCCGAAAAATTCTGATATGCATGAAAAAAGTTTTTTTTCAATGAAAATTTGCATTTTTCTTCGGTTTTTTCAATAAAAAATGCCGATTTTTTGCCGATTTTTAAACCAGCCGATTTACTACCCGATTCCGATTTTCTCAACTATGAGAAATATGAATGAACTACAACATAACTCCTTTATTTATAGAGTAAAATAGACTAACCTAATCTTAGGGCCCAAGCTAACAATAATAAAGATAGCTGATGTGGCTATATTAGAGCCATTACATGGCTCCCTCCCTTAGAAAGCTTTGTCCTCAAAGTTGGAAATGATTAGAAATTGCTTGTGAGCTCCCATATTGCATCTTCATCCAATAGATCTTGCCACTTGATGAGGAACTCTTGCACCTGGCGAGACCTCATATTATGGAAGCAAGACTGCAAATCTACTTCAGGTTGGAGATTGATTTGCCCTTCCTCATTTAGCAATGGAAGCTCTATTTTGGACTACACCTTTTGACCAATAACCTATTTAAGACAAGAAACATGAAAAATAGGGTAGATGCAAGAATTCGGAGGAAGTTCCAACTAATATGCCAACTCCTCAATGCGAAGAACCTTGTACGGGCCATAGAACCGAGGTGCCAACTTATAACTCGACTTGGTCTTCAAGGACAACTGTTTATGAGGCCGGAGTTGCAAAAAGACCATATCTCCTACTGCAAATTGCTACTCTAATAGGTGCAGGTCTTGTTGCTGCTTCATTTGGTTTTGGGCCTGTCACAAATTATCTTTAAGGAGTTGGAGAACAAGTTGACGTTGTTGAAGCAAATCATCTACCTGAGCTATTTGGGAGAACCTTGGAACATAACTTGCCACAGATGGAGGTTTCTGGCCATACAGTGCCTCAAATGGGGACATCTTGAGGAAAAATGACAGGAAGTGTTATACCACCATTGGACTATGGAAAGCCGGTAAACCCATTGATATTGTTTGTCTTAGGCAAAACAACGAAGGGAAGTACCCAAACATTTGTTCACAATCTCAGTTTGGTCATTTGACTAAGGGTGATAAGAAGAGGATGT
This sequence comes from Wollemia nobilis, assembly GCA_028583015.1. Taxonomy (NCBI): domain Eukaryota; kingdom Viridiplantae; phylum Streptophyta; class Pinopsida; order Araucariales; family Araucariaceae; genus Wollemia; species Wollemia nobilis. Next base: position 7,603,027 of record JAQPPZ010001808.1, read on the forward strand.
ATTTAGTTGAGTACCACTGAGAATGAACAATTCCTTCCAAAAATTGCTGGTGAAAATTGGGTCACGATCATTGACAATTGACTTGGGCATGACATGTAGTTTGAAGACAGAGTTGAGGAAGATTTTGGCTACCTTGGTGGCGGTGAAAGGGTGTTGGAGGGCATAGAAATGAGCATACTTGGAAAGACAATCCACCACCACAAAAATCATTGTATTTCCCTTTGATTTGGGAAGACCCTTGATGAAAGCCATGCATATGTGCTCCCATTGGTGATCTAGAATAGGCAAGGGTTGCAACAAACTAGGAGATTTGACATTAGCCACAAATTTTTGTACATCTGCTTTCATTCCTTTCCAAGATAACTGTTGACAATCTTAGAAGGCGAAGGTTTGATACCTTGGAGACAAATAACTTTGTCATCTTCCATCCACTGCACATACTTGTTGGAGATAAAGAGTAACATCTCCTAGCTAGGAGAGCCATTGAGCCCCTAAGATGATATTTGCACTACCTAGGTTCATTGCATAAAGATGACCGGACCAAATATAGGGATCCATCTTGATATTGACATTTGCACTACTTGGAACTTGTCTTGGATAGTATTATTGATGTAAAACCTCAACGTTTTGGCGGTCTTGCAGTCAATAAAAATTGTGCACTACCTGAATCAATCAACACATTGACGTGTTGGCGTTTGATGAAGCCTTGTACCTTGATGGTGTGATGGGCTTGTAACTCCAATTGCGCAAATGTTGAAGGGGCCATGGTATTTGCATCTTTCTCGGAATCCTTTGCTTCAACTGGTGACACCTAGTGCGGAGGGTCTTGCCTTTCCCTCCTTTGAAACAAACCTCATTCTTAGCTTCCAAGTGGAAGTTGCATCGCTTTTCACATGCTCGATCTTGTGGATGGTACAATCTGCATTTGAAACAGAAGAATCCCGGTGGAGGCTCCTCATTGCAATTATTGAAATAGTCATTTGGGACGAGACAAATGGAACTTATTTTCAGCTGTGCAAGCCAAACATTTTGCCTCATGGAGGGTATATGGATTAAGCATATTGACCTCTTGCTTGATGTTGTGCTTAAGGCCATGGCAAAATGCTGAGACCACCATCGTTGGATCTGAATGATAGGTAAATGTGAGTAGGCCCATGAATTCATTGTAGTAGTCTTCTATTGATCTTGACTGTTTGGTCTACATACCACATAAGTGGAAGAGGACCCCTTATTAAACTTGAGTAGGAACATCTTCTTAAACTCTGGCCACGAGAGGTGGCAACCGCAATGCTTGAATTTCCAAAGAAACCATTGATAGGATTGGGTACTGAGCTTAGAAGAGGCCAAGGTGACACAACTGTCCTTAGGAAACGGTGCAAGTGCATGAGGCCATCCATCTTAGATATCCGGCTGCATGGATTCGTGCCTTTGAAGGTCGAAATATCAATGCATGGGATAGGAACATTAAGAGGCCATTCAAGTAAAAAAAGCAACACCTCTCGTAGAGGGATCAAGATCAGAAACATATTTCAAGTTAAGCTCACACATACCTAGAGAGTAACCCATGATAACGTGGGGAGGCATGTATCCTGCACGGTAACTATCGAAATGGTAACTGAAGGGAGCATGTTGGGAAAATCCAGGGTTTAGATGTGGGAAGTACATTGGATCATGCCCATGAGGAGGCCATTGAAGGTTGCAAAAGTCATCAAATTGGAGATACTTGGTAGGAGGATTGACCAACTGAGAGTTAGGCTCCTATTGACCATGTTGTTGCTGCCCAGAAACCTGTTTTAACTCATTGTCTAGTGAACGCTCAGTGTGAGGATGTTTCCCAAGTAGTAGGTTCAACGAATCCTGGATTGAATTGAGTTGTCCCAACCTTCCCTCTATTGAAACAAGCTGCCTCTGCATCGTGGACTAGGAATGATCAATATTGGATATCCTTCCATCTAGCCTAACACGCTTATGAGATAGAAAATCATAAAGATAGGATGAAATGCTTGAGGGAAGGGGACAAGGACCTTCACGAGGAGCGGGCGGGGTATTAATAGTGTCTAAAGCAGCAAGAGCCCTTGGGTCAAAGTTGTTGATGTTAGATAGGATATTATGGTGTTTGCTTGGATTGCTCGGTTGTTGTTCTTGTTCCTTTCTACTAAAGCAAACATTTTTGGGTGGATTTGTGTGTTGCAAATACCCATTGACTCATGCCCAACCAACAGACGCCAAGGGTTTTTGCTCATACATTAGGAGACGATAAAGAAACCCTAAAAATACCACTGAGCATTGCAAAAAAAGTGTTATTGGAAATTTGGAGATACACATTTTGATCGACTCGATGAGACAATTGAAATGAGATAGGTCTCCCACAAGGGTCTTGCTGTCCCCAATACTTTGTTTTTTTTTAATAAATCGAGTTTGCGAAACAAAAATGATGAACGCTCAAATCACATTACTATAGAAGAAAAGAGAAGACGAAACTGAAAAAAAATTGACAGACATGGACGATAGGATGTAGATCTGGCCGAATGAGGTTTTTGAGCAGCTCACATGCCCTTCTATCGTTTTTCGCATCACCATTGGGAACCAAAATCAAAGTGCCTATACCACTTGTAATAAAACAACTTTCATAAATAGCAATAACAATAATAAACTTAGAAATACGAAGCAAAAATCATTTAGATAGCAAGAAATCAAATATTGGAAGTAACTGATGCCAGATTCCAAATCAGTACAAATTGTTGCCACTCAAAGAGGATAAAATCTCATCACCACTTAGAGAGGGCGAAGTCTTATATGTGCACTAGAGGTGACTTATGGTAACAAGTATGAATGAATGAAACAACTACAACATAACTCCTCTATTCAATATAATGCTAATAATGTTCATAGATGGCCAAAGTAGGCCAATGGAAACATAGAGCTGTTACAAATTACAATGCATAGTAGTAACCAAAAAGTACTATGAAAATAATCTAAACTAGAACAAAGAATTCAGTGTAAATTACTCTAAAGTGGAACAACTGTATTTAGAACAACTGTATGGCATAAATTTATAGCCTTGAGGGATATCCAATATGGATAAGTCCTAACATGCTAAAAGTAATGATTAAGAGAGAGCTAAAACTTGAGGTACAACAAAGATAGAAGGAGCTTCAATGGATCCAAGTGCCAACATTAATCTATAATGGGAGTAGAAGCACAGTCATCGTCATCACCAACTATCCCAAAAGGGCCAACACACGATCTAATCATCCTCCTAGTCGAGTGGTGAGGACTAGGAGGGTCTGGTTGGATAATTCTAAGAGGACATGGAGTTTGACCCCTCAAGATTCTTTTAGCATCCATGGCTATGGAACCAACAAAAGACGACAAGAAATTGGTAAGTTGCATTTGTCTACAACTCCTCAGCATGTGAGGGTGGTTGAAACCCGATGTTGAAGAATTGAAGTCCTATCCTGTTGCAAGCAATAAGAAAGCATTGGAACCCTAGTATCCAATCCTGTATGCAAACAAGGGTGCAAATATCTATCATTAACATATTGGATAGCTATAGCTTCAAATGAGCGCTTATTACTCTCGATTGTAGTAGTCGAGTGGTCATTTGTCTCCCTTGTAATAATTGATGCTAAAGAGTGATAGCTTCCCTGAGGTAAAGAGCCAAGCATCTTTGGTTAGGATAGCTGAAAAAAAGTTGGAAGTGATCCACCCGAGTCTCTATACAAGCAATAGTACCTCCCTCAAATCTCAAGATAAACAGGACACCTAAAGATGACATGTTTCGTAGTCTCCATGTCCCTAATAGAGCAAAGACAACATTACCCTATCCTCTTGAGGGGTATGGTGGTCCATCTCCATCCCCAATTGATGTGAGCATACTTTGAGTTGACCAAGAGGTATCCTAAGGTTATGTGTTCATTGTCGCTTCACATACTTAGGACGAGTAATAATGCCATTCTCAAACCTCATAAAATGTTTACTGTAGAATGCCAACTTCGGACTAAGAAGTTAAGATGGAGTGACCCAAGTCAGCTAAACATGTTGATAAATATCATCTCTGTCTACTTGATTAATTAACCTCTTATTAGGAAGAAGGAAGGGATGAGCATATAAGGAGTATTTGAATAAAGATAATTGATCTATGGAGATACCAACTGACTGAAGAAGAGAAATAACTTTTTAGTACCATCTACGATGATGACCAAAAGAGCCCTTAGAGGCAATGCATTATGAGGAGCGAAGCGCCAAATGTGGGTATCTCTCTCGACCAAAGGTGTAATCACCCCTAGATCTAAGGCGATGAAGCTAAAAAATGTTCAAGGGTTGACTAAACTAATCCTAGGGATTGAGCTAACAATAATGAAGATAGTCAACGTGGCTATATTGGAGTCGTTACAAAATGCTGCTTGGAAATTTGTTTCTATAGAAAAATCAACAAAAGTAAATTCAAGACCATGTGTGCTTGTATGTGTATGGAAGTGGATATACTCAATGTCCTTTCAACTAAATTTCGCCATGTTTCGGGGGCATTGGATGTTCAACAAGAACCCAAAATGTGGATTGTGAAAACATTGCTTTCAGATACAAGCAATGTTTTGAATATGATCAATTAGCTGATTCAAGTTCACGCAAAAAGAACAAATCCAAAAGAAGTTAGAATGAAGTATTCCTTTTTGGATAAGGATTTTTTATGTGGTACAATGAAAATGGATGTAGAAGGCCCCTTGATGGAAGGGTACTACAAAGGAGTATTATTGGGTTGCAAGGAGTCAAGAAAAGGCAAATTTTGATGGAGATGAACCTTATCTTTTGCCAAAATAAATCATGGGAAAGTGAGAACTTGAACCACTAGACTCGATCTTTAAGGTGTTAGAAAAGCAAGGTGCACCTTTCGAAGAGTTGAACAAAATCGCTATAAAAAGAAAACAACATTGTGAGAATCATCCTACTCAAGATCTTTCGTCTTTGAGTTCTACTAATGTATATGAATTGCAACATCAAATGGTTCGAGAATTTCAGGGGTCAAAAAAGCCTTGTCCAAAAAATTTTATGTACCTAAGATTTTGGTATTACATCTAAAAGTAAGATGCTCATATATGAAAAAGTAAGATAAGGTGGAAAATGAAAGCAAGGAAAGTAGGTTTTTAAAGGAAAGCAAGAGACTTGGGGGCAAATGTAATATGTAATTTAATAATGTTGAACAATTGGAGTGGACCTAACGGTTAAGACTTTGGAACTCCAAATAGGAGGTCCAAGATTTGGATCCGATGGGGGGTAGGATTGTACACCATGCTCCAATAACTGGAGTTTGGTTGGATCAACACATATGTAGTAAAACACATTGTCCCATATGGCCTATGGCCTTGTGGGCATTAAAATTTACACTACCTTAATACAAGTTATCTTCAGCCTGTTATTAAATAATAATAATTAACAAAAAAAGACCTAAAAATTTGAAACTTTTATCATTAATGATTACTAGTAGTACTACATATTGCTATTAGACTATAGGATTTAGTTTTAAAAAAACCTAAATCAGTCTACTATTAGTGTGGACTTTGTTTTCAAACATAATGATAAACAATTAGCATTAAGTTATGAGTTCTGTAAAAGGTAGTCTTTGTAGTGTTCACTTGCAAGACAACAGATGGAGGACTTTTCTGGAGAGTCTATTAGTCATTTGTGCTGACATTAAAAGGGTAAAGTAATTTTTTAAAGTCACGGGCCCAGCCCCACACTTCTGATTTGGAATGAGACCCCCAAAGGGACACACTCATTCTATCCCGCAAGATTCAAACAAGCAACCAAACCTGATGTTGAACCATGCCGGACCTACTTGACACATTTATAATTAGTTCCTTTTAAATTCTTAAAAAGAGGAGTATGGCAAAAAAAACTTTAGAAGTGTCAAGGGAAGTGATGAGCTCATTCCTTTGAGATGCAAGGAGCGCTGTTTCTTGCATTGAACAAGGGGGTGGTATTCTCTTGAACATCTGGGATAGAAGATGGATCATGGGTGAGGGGGTGGTATTCTCTTGAACATATGGGATAGAAGATGGATCATGGGTGAGGGAAAAACAAGGATGTTTGTCTATAGTCATTACCGTCAGTCATACCAGTAATTCATAGGCTAGAGGGTGAGGGCAAAACAAAGTTGTTTATTTGTGTTGTTACAATCATAGTCATATCAACATTCATAGGCAAAGAAACCAGTGTAGTAGATGGCCTTAGGTTTCTTCAAGGATGCTCATATCTTGCAGTTACCTTGGAGGAGGGTAAAAGCTTGGAATAAGTAGGAAAAGGGGATCATGCAAATTGTTGAATAGTGGTTATTGTTCTTTAAACATGATAGGATAGTCCACTTCTTTTGCACCATATAATGTAAGTGAAGGAATTGCCATATTCTAATAATATATTACTATCATGCAAGCCAACCTTACTGTATAGTCGGTACATAACCACTATATATATATATATATATATATATATATATATAAGAAAGAAAGTGGTAATGCATCATTATGTTGATGAGAGACATTAAACACCACACTGTGGTTAAAGGTCAATATTAATCATAAAAGTGCGTGCAAGTGAACTTTGTATGATTTTTGAGTTTTCTGTTGCACATTCAAGCAATAATTGCCCCATTGTCAAGTGGTGAGATTGGCTTCTGAGTATCAAGCTATTGAGAATTTTTCCTGAAAGGTGACAAATATCTTGTTATTTGTATTGCCAAGGTAGTACCTTGATAGTATTTTTTTTCCTGTCCAAATCATATCCATTGGATAAGTTCAACCCATTTTAGGTGGTGAGTGATAAATGCTATTGACCTAGAGAATCTGAATCAGGCGAGGTGCCATTTTTTGTATTCTTAAGGATTCTTTGTCAACAATAATAATCTGTTATCCAGTTTAGGCTTGTGCAAATCATGAGCTTTGGCCTCAGTGTTCTTATTCAACATATGCAACGAGATTTGCTATCAAATAGGGAATAAATAACGATTCCTCTTACATCCTTCAAATGTGGTGGTTAAGTTGCAAAGTAAAAAATATTAGATTGCTGGTAAAGGTTATTTTTAGTGGAATTAGATGCAAAAATGACCACCAAACAACTTGCAAGTGAAATGGACTAGTTTTGATACCACACTGAGACCATTGGCAGTGTTGGTATGCAAAAGAGCTATGGTAGTGTCTCCATCGTCTGGTCTGGCATACTATCTCAACAGCATAAACAGTTATTCATTCTTCTGTAGACTCCGACCAGCAAATTCAATGTCATGTCTCATTATTGGAGATTCGCAGATTTGGAAAGATGAAGGTAGCTATGGTCATATGATTAGATTTTATATGGTCATTGCAAACACTCTAATTTAGTGCAATGTACCAACTATCACCTTTCCCTGGTTGAATATTTTTAAAAGGCAACTTTGGCAGTTAGATACTAGTTGCTGTCTTGAGAATGAATCCTAACTTAGGCAAACAAATGAATCTCATAAATTCTGGATTGTTTTGCTTTATTATATACTCTTGATTTCAACATATGCATCGACAAAATATTGATCATAGAATACAAAAGAAGCCTGGTATTTCTGTTTTATAATGCTTGAATATTTTTGTAAGTTTGTAACATAAGACTAAGATATTTTTGTTTTACACATTTGGCATCCTCTGTACTTAATCCTTTAACTGAAATCCAATATTAAAATGTGACCCTATGTAGTGAAGACATTCATATCCTGTATTCAGCCATTGCTGTGTTATATTAACTTTTATCTCAATTTATTTACCATGCCTCAAATGTATTCTAACATTGATTTTATTTCTGCAGCTGGAAAGAAAAATGGCAAGAGAATTGCAGATGAAATGAATGCAATATCACCTACTTTTTCATCTCCTGAAAAGAGTAACGATGAGGAAGAACATGTCGATGTAGATGTGGATGATGACGAAGATGTCATGCCAGCGAAGCGTGAGAGATTGAGTGACTCCCACGAAGCTAATGTGAATGTTGATGTCGACGTGGGTAATGATAATGATAGTGATGATGAGATTGCAGATGTAGATCTTAGTGATGATGAGGCTGATAAAAGGCCAAATGCTGCTGAAGCTTTGAGGGCTCAAGTTGATGCTGAGGAGAGTGACAAACAACAAACTTCCAGTTCAAGTGGGAGCAGTGGTAGTGGTAGCAGTGGCAGTGCTACTGCTAGCAGCAGTAGCGACAGTGAAGGCAGTGATGATGACTCAGCTAGTTCAGGTGGTGATAGCTGAAAATTGGAGATGGTAATCACATCGCTCTGCAAATGGGACTGCCCTCTATTATGTGGCTCTTGCTTTAAAGCATACTCAGAAAGATTTCAAAAAAGGAAAGTGCATCTTCAGTCTAATGTGCTGCCAACACTAGAATTCTGAGGCATATGAAGTGCACAGAATTATAGCAGCATAAATCTTCAGAAAAAAAAAAGAGTTCAAAATTCAAAATAACTTGCATATTCTATAGATTCACAAATCAGATGAGGATGTGCGAGAGCAAAATAAATGTAGGCCTATCACCTAGTAGTCAGTACAAGACTTAAGGGAGAAAACTACTGTATTCATGCTCACCAAGCATGGATTATATTCAAAATTTTGCCAGTATTTTATCAATATGGTTTGGAGGATATCATTGGTCTCTGGAATGTTTGTTTTCTTGCATTCTTCTTAGAGAAATATGCACCGCTGCTCCACCAACTATTCAAAAGGCATCATATTGCCTTTGTCCGTATTCATGCGAATGCAGACCCATATACGGCTTAAGTCCGATGCGTGCCATAAAGTACGTGGTCTGCAATTGTATTAGGTGTTTTTCTTTTGTAGTTGTGAATACTTTTGCCACATGAGACATTTAGCTCCGTAATATAAATTGGTTACGGAAATGCCATTTAGACAATAGACTTTGGGAGTTGGGAATTTCAAACTCTGATTCTGTTTGGATGTCATGAGAAGAAAAAAGTAGTTACAATATTATATAAAATCATTCTAATTATTAAAGACACATTATTATTGCAAGAACAAAAGGAATGTACAGAAGGCTTGATATATATCCATTCTTGATTGGGTTTCATTGTTAGGGACAAAAAAATGCCACGTTAAGGAGATGTTACAGATCAAGAGCTGGTAAGTTCATAGAGTGCAACAAACTAAGGCAAGGGGTGTACAAAGTATACCACAGACATGATTTAATAATGTTAAGTCTTTCAGGAGTGGAGGTTGTAACACCTGTAGATGGGGATTGACTTGAAGTGACGAAGGGGTTAAAGAGTTAGTTTTCATTTAACCTATAGAAAAAAGTAGTTAGAATATTATATAAAATCATTCTAATTATTAAAGACACATTATTATTGCAAGAACAAAAGGAATGGACAGAAGGCTTGATATATATCCATTCTTGATTGGGTTTCATTGTTAGGGACAAAAAAATGCCACATTAAGGAGATGTTACAGATCATGAGCTGGTAAGTTCATAGAGTGCAACAAACTAAGGCAAGGGGTCTACAAAGTATACCACAGACATGATTTAATAATGTTGAGTCTTTGAGGAGTGGAGGTTGTAACACCTGTAGATGGGGATTGACTTGAAGTGACAAAGGGGTTAAAGAGTTAGTTTTCATTTAACCTATAGTTTCTATTTGACCAAACACCACAGTTGAGAATATCAAATTATTATTTTGCATATATGTTTGTATAAGCTCCATGTTCACGCTCGACTGTTACGCGACAAACAATTATATCTTTGTGGGAATCCCTCAATTAACCTATGGTTTCTGTTTGACCAAACATCATATTAACTTATGATTTTGCGTATATGGTTGTATAAGCTCTATATTCACTCTCTTGAATGCTATGGTACAAACGAATTATATCTCTGTGGAATGCCTTTATATTTTATTCTTTTATGTCACATAATACCTATGAATGGACTTGGTGGTTGTTATATGATCCTTTCAAACAACCTCTTAAAAGGCTTTTGTAATTCACTAGCAGACTGTCTATTAAAAAATGACTTCTTGTCTTGATTAGTAGATCGAGGGGAAAAAATTGCCAACAATGGAACTTCTAACCATAAGCTCTTTATAATGTGGGGCTTTGTTATGAAAGTGACAAATTCTGGGGCTCTTATAAAACACGAGAGCCACTAATCATCAACCGATATGCAAACACATCAAATGAATAGCCACTATTGTAATAGATCCACACAAGATATTATTAATATAAGAAACACATTTTTAAGGTGGAGCAACACTAATTCCTTCTCGAGCAAATAATAACTCCGGAATACCTCTCAATATGAAAGATAATTGAAGAGGACAAACTCCACGACAATTTAAATGCCAAAAAAGGATATTTCACCACGAGGATATTATAGGACAATGATATCCATTGTCCTATATACTCTCTCATGTATTGGTCCTAAGGGAGGGCAGAATCCTTCATTGACTAATTCACATTTTACTACCTTATGAATACATAACTCATGTCAACCATGGGTTATCCATATGGCTCATGTCAAATACTCCTTACCAATAATATATAATATGATATCATATCCTTACATACTTATGAATACATAACTCATGTCAACCATGGGTTATCCATGGCTCATGTAAAATACTCCTTAACCATAATATATAATATGATATCATATCCTTACATACATGTCATGACAACCATCCTTAAGATGTTTCAAGAGATCAAATGATATAATTCTCTAAGCATTATAGACAACTAGTACCAAGCTTGATTATCCATCCATTCATATGAAATGTTGATTAGTGTTAATTTTTATGGTTTCTTGCTTCCTTTATGCTTTTAATATCCATAGTTGTTCTTTTGGTTTTAAGTACCTTTATATTTGTTGTTTCACTTGTTCCATATAAATTCATACAACCACAAGGGGTCTAATAGTGAAGGCTTGCGTCCAAGGTTTGAATCTAAAGGAGAGTATGGTATATATGCCCTTGCGTCCAAGGTTTGAATCTAAAGGAGAGTATGGTATATATGCCCTGTAGGTGGATATCACAACATGAATGCTTCCTCCTACACATAACAGACTAAAAGGAATATAAGGTGGTCTAATATGTGTAATGCTTGTGGACCATTAAAAGTTCCTCTATTTTATTTGTTCCAAGTAGGTCCACAATAGTTGCCTCTCTGGTTATAAGTAGATCTATTGTTGTTTCTCCTTTGATGCTCCATGCCATGCCTCCATGATTGTTTCTCCTTTGATCCTCCATGCCATGCCTCCATGATTGTTGCTTCTTGTGATTATGTTGATTTTGATATGCTTCAACCTTAGGGGTTTGTTCCAATTCCTTTTGCTCTCCAATATTTCGTTTCATTAAACTGTTTTTTATTTTTTTGTTGCTCTTCAAAATCAATATTTATATAATTACGCCGAGAGACGTTCCTACAATGGCAGATAGGGGGTGGGAGGCAAAGAGGTCATACATGTCACGCCGTAAACAATTTTTTTTATTTATTAAAAAAACCGACATTAACAAAAACATTTAAAATATTTAAACTAAAACAACCGACTAACCAACCGTTGCAAACATTTAAAATATGAATGAATATGTGTTAGGCTATATTGATAACTCTCGACATTTTTAGATATATATCCTTTATATCTAAGCTAGTTATATTGCTTCTAGGGAATGTGGAGACAACCACTTATTGCATGACTCTATGAACTCATGAAATAGAGCCTTTTTTTTTTTTTGAATATTATCACCATCCTTATTTTTTTTCTTGAAGTCTTTGTATTTCATCATAATGATCTTGAATGATATTCTTCAAACTAACAATCTTTTTATCTATGATCTTCTGCTCTCCTTTATAACCTTTTAACTTTTTATTATTAATTCTCGTGTTCCATTCTTGTTCAAGTTCTTTTCCAAGTGGACTAAAAAATTGTGCTCTAAAACTAGTTCAATGTTAATTAGCTTCTTCTTTAAAAAGCAAATTAAGAAGGATTTGAACACAGAGATTATTGAGATGTAAATTTAAACCTCTACTCTATAAAATCAAATCATTATCATCCTCTCCAAGAACATTGGGTAATTCCATTGATCTTCAAATGAAAAAAACACAATCAAATTGCCGTTTTATGAATATAAGTATTTCAAGAACTAGTAGTCTATATATATATTTTCTTTTAGTCACATGTCTTAAGCCAAATAAATTAAAAACCAAGTAGATATGAAAGTTTCCTTTAAACTATAATAAATACACTTGTTTTCTTTACCGGAATTGGAAGATATAATGACCCTCCCTCCTTTTTCTTAAAAAATTTAATCTAAAAAAATGTCAATATAGCCATCTTGGAAAAATTGACTTCACCGCATCATAACCCTGTTAATGTTGCTTGTATTTCTTCATGTGAATCTCATTATGTTCGAATTTTATTGGTTGTATGTGATTGAATCAGGCTCCACCCATATTACGTCATGACCACATAGTGGTATTATCAATAATATTTTGACAATTATACATGTATCCCTTAGAAAGATACAAACCTAGATCTCTTGAAAAGTTGAGGTATTTAACTAGTTGAGTTCACACATTTAAAAAGATTTATTGTTGTTGTCATTATTATTGATTTTTCCTAAAATTGTCTAGATTTGTTAAAAAAAGTACTTCAATAGCTTGTAGATACCATTGCTTTGATACTAGTTATGAAACTTGACAAGCACTAACATAAATGATCAACCGATATGCAAAAATAAAAAATAAGTTACCACCATGCAATAGGTCCATAGAAGAAACAAAAATAAATACCACAACACTAATCAACATTCCTTAAAGAATAACTCCAAAAGAGTATCTTAGATCCTTTTTATGCTACAAAATCACCTTATTGCCATAAAATCATATAAAATTTTCAATTTATTTTTTGGCACCATGGGGATGTTATGCCCTTAAAATGGGGTAGTAAAAAAGTCAAACTTTTGTTGCTTCTTTTCTAGACCAAAGCCCACCAAAGCCACTATCATTCTCATGACCAACAATTGATTTAAAACATTTTGTAATATCTTAACAAAAGGGCCCTAATTACTCTTGATTTAAAACGTTTGGTAATATCTTAACAATAGGGCCCTAATTACTCTTTGTTTCAGTATGTGATAATGCTTTGTTGAGAATGTGAGATGTGGCAGTACTCTAAAATAAGAATAATAAAACATAGAAAGAAGAAAAAGAACAAAAAAAAAACAAAAACTTAAAAAAAAAAAAAAAACCTCCAATAAACACTTCACCAATCTTTAAATCTGTACATACTACTTAAAAACAATACCATATTCTTATATATATAATAAGATGTCTCTTGGTTATCTTAAGAGTCTCTTGGCGCTTCATATTCTCTCCAAAGCTAGATGAGTATATATATATATATATATATACATTTGTATTTGTATTTGTGGAAAACATCCCAAAAGGGATGCCACTTTCGGGTAAGACCCAAGGAGGCAAGGGTATCCATTCCGCCAAAAACGCCTAGGACTTGGACCTGGCCTACCACCTTTGACATACTCAAGGAGCAAACAAACACACAAAACCAATTTAAAAATAAGTAAATAAATAAGTAAATAACAACAAAAATAATAAAATAAAATAAAAAACATGCTCCTTGAGTGTGTCAAAAACAAAAGCACAACCAAACACACACAATAAGATAAAAGAAACCACAACACGAACCACATAGAAAAACACAAGAACCACATAACAAAACACAAACAAGACAAAAACAACAGAACACTACAAAGACAACAAAAAAAAAACATGAAAAAAAACACAACCAAAACCTAAAAAAAAATAAAAAATAAAATAAAAAACAACCAACAACAGACAATAAACAAAAACAAAAAAACATAGAAAACACTCGCACATAAAAACATGAATTAACACAAACAAAGAAAAACCCAAGAACAAGAACGAAAAAAACACAAGAACAATTACAAAAAACATTAAAAAAACACAAAACAACAAAAACACAAGAACAACAAAAAAAAACACAAACAACACAAAAACAAAACAAAACAAAAGAACCCACCCACCTTAAAAAACTAAACAAACAAACAAAAAAGAAAATAAAATAAAATTGAACATAACAATGACCTATCTACATCAGAAGACTATTAAGGCAAGAATCAACAGAGGAAACAAAAGAAAGAATAGAATGAGCTAGGTAACTAAAAAAAACTGAATGAACCAAAGAGAAGCAAAAAAAAAAAAAAAAAAAAACAAGAAGAAACTAGGTACCTTCAGAACTGGAGTAATCCAAAGAAATGATAGAAAGAAGAGCTTCCCTAATTTGAGAAGCCCACCATCTAGGAGGGTGGCCATAACAAGTAAGATCACATTTGTCCAAAGTCCAATTAGCTAAAGCATCAACACTTTTGTTTTGATCTCTGACCACATGATTGTAATCAACTTTCAAAAATCCCATCCGAATTAATTGAATCTTCTCAATAATTCTTTTTATTCTCCAATCCACCTTATGATTCTTAGAAGGAGTCTTCAAGAGATTAATCATAAGTTGAGAGTCAGACTCAACTAACACCTTTTCCCATTCAACCTTAGTAGCCTCCTGAAGGCCTCCGAGGATACCATACCCATCAAGCAAGGTTATTGGAAAGAATATCCAAATTCTCAAAGAAAAGTAAAAACCAGGGAGCCATATGAAAGTCTACCAATTCCTCCCACATCGGCTTTTCCAAGGTTCCCTCTAGAGGCTCCATCAGTATTGACTTTTCCAAAATCCTTAGGAGGAGGTTGCCAATTTCTTGTCCTATCCATCTTACTAATACTCACATTCCCTTTAAGTTGGTTGCCCTTAGAAGATTTAATCTTCAATATATATATATATATTTTAAATTTTAATTTGCAATTTCAATTCTATCTTGTTTTGGTTTTTATCTTATTCTTGTCATGTTATGATTTTTGTCTTACTCTCCTGTTTTATTTTTTTATCTCTTTCAGTATCAACATTCTCCCCCTTGAAACCAAATGTGAAAATACTGATTCTATCTCTACGTGAAATAAATTGATTCTTTGCCACTATCTTTGTAAATTATTTACATATTGATATTTTGAATTGTAGTGTCTCAATTCAACTTTTATTTGAACGAAACAATTTAAAAAATAATGCTTCAAATCTATGTGTCATGATTTTGTATCAAAAACATGATATTTTGTCATATGAATTGCACTCAGGTTGTCACAAAAATGGAAGTTGGTCTTCCTTGCTTTTTACCAAGGTCTTCGAGGATCCGCCTCCACCATATTGCTTGTGTGTTTGTTGATATAGCTGCCATATATTCTACATATGCTATTGTGAGTGCAACCATTGCTTGTTTCTTCAAACTCCAAGTTACCAATGCATTTCCTAATGAAAAATAATTTTTTGATGTAGATTTTCTATCATCAATTGAGCCTCACCAATTTGAATCATTGCATCCAACAAACTCAATTTTATTGGTTGAAGTATAATGAATTCTATAATTTAAAGATCCTTTCACATATCTCAAAATGCTTATAATTACTCTCGTATGATCTTTTTATGGCTCACTCATGAATCTTAAAACCAAAGAGACTACATATGCAATATCTTGTTATTATCAAGTATATAAGGCTATCAATCAAACTCCTATACTTCCTCTCATCCACTCTTCCACTTCCATCATCCTTGCATATTTTTTCACCTTGTGCAAGTGGGGTAACATCTTTGCAACTTTCCATGCCAAACTTCTTGAACATATCATGTGCATATTTAAAATTGACAAATGAAGATCCTATCATGTGTTTGATGTACCTCCATGCCAAGAAATAATAAATCAAACCCAAATCACTCATTTCAAATTCTTGCATCATGGCTTTCTTGATATCTCTCTTCATCCTTGATTAACTTCCTGTGAAAGTTAGATTACCAACATACAAACAAACAATTAAAATATCATCACCTTCCCTTTTGTGGTACAATGTTGGTTCATTAATATTTCTCACAAATCCACACTTTAAAAAACATGCATCAATTATTGAATACCATGCTTTTGGTGTTTGTTTGAGTCCATATAATGCTTCAATTTTTTTTTTTAAACTTGTAGACGTATCCTTCTTTATCTTTCACTTTAAATCCTTGTGGTTGTTCCATAAACACTTCTTCAATCTTGGTGTACAAGAATAGACTCTTTACATCAAGTTAATGTAGAATCCATATTTTTTGGGATGTTAAGGCTAAACCATTTTTATTGTATCATGCCTTGTAACAAGTGCATATATTTCATCATAGTCTATGCCAATTTGTTGTGTATACCCCTTTACCACTAGCCTTACTTTGTGTGTTTTAATTGATCCATCACTATTTTACTTGGTCTTGAACACCCACTTCACTCCAATTACTTCCTTGTTCTTTGGAGTTCACACAACTCCCAAATCTTATTCTTTTCAATTGAGTTCAATTTTTTCTTTTATGGACTTGGTCCATACCTTGCTTTGGTTTGCTTCTTCAAAAATTAAGGGCTCCACTTCAATTTTAGACAATAGTGTGTAGTTCACCATATTGTCTTCTTGTTCTCGACTTGTGTTTGTATTTCCTTTTTTGTTCACTTTGGGCTTGTGCTTGGATTCTTGTGAATTTCTTATCAAAATTATGATCCAACATTTGGTAGCTTAGACGTGATAGTAATACTCTCTTCCCTTTTGTGCTTGTCTTTGGAGAAATGCTTGTCTCCACTTTATGTTTGTGACACATCAAAATATTCAATTATCTTTTTAGTCTTTCTTGCTTGCTATCTATGTACTCCCCCTTCATAAAAAATCGTATTTGTAGATACAATGCAATATCTAGATTTGGAGTTATAATATCTATATGCCTTGTTTTCTCCAGAATAACCAAAAAAAGTGCATGCTCGACTCTTTGGATCTAACTTTTTTATTTTTATTTTTTATCTTCAATGTAAACATAAGACAAACAATTAAACATTCTCAATTTACCAAAGGCTTCTTTCCTACCATGTCTCATGAGGAATAAATTCTTTATTGCAATTATTGAACTTCTATTAAGGATGTACACCATTGTTACAATTGCTTTAGTCCATAAATAATTCCTTAAACCTTTGGGTAGTTGCATTCATCTTTCCATATCCATGATTTTCCTATTCTTCCTTTGTACCACTCCATTTTGTTGAGGTGTACATGTCATTGTTAATTATCTTCTTATCCCATGCTCATTACAAAATTGATTGAATTTCTTGGAATAACACTCACCATCACAATTAGTCCAAAATACTTTGATTCTACATCCACTTTCATTGTCTACTATGGCTTTGAAGCTCTTGAATACTTCAAAAGCATCACTCTTATTATTCAAAATATATACCTAAGTTTTTTAGTATTATCATCAATAAAAGTGATAAAGAAGAATGATTTACTGACACTTGGTGTGTGCATTGGCCCATAAATATTTGAATGAATCAATTACAATAGATATGATGCTCTTCATGCCCTTCCTTTTGGAAAGCTATCCCTACGATGTTTTCCCATTTTGGAACCTTCACACACTTCACCTCTTGCTTTTACACAAGGTAATCCATGGACCATTCCTTTAACATTCAACAAATACAAGCTTAAAAAATTTAGGTGACCATAACCTTGGTGCCACAACTAGTTGTTGTACTCAATGGCTATATGACACAAATTGCTCTCTCCTCTTCCAATCTTCAAATAGAATATTCTATTCTTTGTCATAAGTACAATAGCCATTGATTAGTTCCCATTTTCTTTGTCATAGACGATGCACTTCTTGTTTTCAAACACCACTTTGTAGCTTCTCTCTACAAGCTTCCCCACACTCAACAACTTGTGCTTCAAGCATAGTATGAAGCAAGTATTTTGGATATTTTTATTTCCATATTTTGTGTCAATTTGCAAGGCTCCTTTTCCTTCAACCTCCCATGCTTTATAGTTTCCAAAATTTACCTTGTTTTTGTATGAGTCATCCAACTCCACAAACAACTCCTTATTACCAGTCATATGATTTGAACAACTAGAATATAAGTACCAAGACTCTTTAGTTGAAACTTCTACCACATTACATGACAAGAACATATTTTTTGAGCTCTCACCTTCTTCATGTGAGAAATTTACCTTTGTCCTCCTTCATTGCTCACCTTTATTCTACATTCTCTTTCATAGTAGCCATGCATTTTTTAATAGTAACATTGAACATTTCTCTTATCCATATATCCGCCTCTACCTCTTCCATTGTAGTCTCCTCTTCTACCAAGGTATCTTCCTCTTGTAGAATATTGATTTTTGCTACTGCCCTCTTTGACCTTGGGAATTGGAGTTTGAGCTAACCCCATTATTGTTTAACAGTATTGCCTTGGAAACAAAATCTTGCTCCAAGTTTTCTTCTTCACTAATTTCAATTCTTTCTTTATGGGATATAAATGATCCTACCAATTCATCAAACTCCATTTTCTTCAAATATTTACTTCAATGATCATTTCAAAATTTTAGTGTCAATGTTCTCAACACCTTATTGAGAACATCTCCTTGTGCTGGTTCTTCAAGATAGATGTCTATTTTGTGCACAATGTCATGCACCCTTACATAATAATCTCCTGCATTCTTAGATTTTTATATTATCTCTTCAATGTTTATAACTTCACTAGTTTCACTTAAATAGATCTTTGATTGACTATCTTCAAGGTGTCCCAAACTCCTTGGACAATTTTGATACTTGTAATTCTTAGAAAATGCTTGTATCAAGAGCTACTTATATATGATACAAAGCTAAGACATTTTCTTTTTTCTTCCTTCATATTATTTTTCTATGGCTAATAATATACTCAAATTTGTAGGTTTATTGTCTCCATTTTTCACAACACTTCATAGTTCTTTGGAAAGCGATAAAGTTCTCATCTTTATGCACAATAATCATAATCCTCTCCTTTTGATTCTAATATGGGTAGTGAAGCACTATCATAATCCATGACAACTACAACAATAACATATAAAAATTTCCTCCACAAACTTGAATTTTGGATTCGCTAATTGTAAAGAATCAAATATTTAAGCTTTCCACTTTTTTAGTCTCCAATATCCAAGCTTTGATACCAGTATACAAGATGTGGTTGTACTCCAAAACAAAATTAGCACAACATAGGAAAAAAATGAAAAAAATAAATTGCACAAAAAACCTCCAATAAACACTTCACCAATATTCAAATTTGTACATATTACTTCAATACAATGCCCTATACTTACATATATACAATAGGATGTAAATTGGTTATCTCAAGAGTCACTTGATGCTTCACATTCTCTTCAAATATGGGTGAGAATAATGTTTTCCTTTTTAATTTTCACTTACAATTCTATTTTTGTCATATTTTAATTTTTGTCCTACTCTTGTCATGTTCTAATTTTTTTCTTATTCTTGTTCCCTTTTGTTTTTTGCCTCATTATCACAATTTCCAACATGGAATATTATGCTAATGCCATATTGGTTCCATAGTCCATTTGTTGGTTTTCCATAATCAATCACTCTGTCATGCAATTTGCGAATGGTTTAAGACTCACTAGACCCATACTTAAATTTCCTATTATTATAGTTGATCCATGATCTATGTATCCTACTATTTTAAAGTTATATAATATAAGTGAATCTTCTTTGGCCTTTTATACTTTTGAAACCCTTTCTAAAATAGTAATATCGGGACGAGTCTAGCAAATTGATGAGAAATGAGTAGAGGCAATCTTCTCTACTTATCATTTATAAAGAGTATGGGATATCTTGAAAGCGTAATCTAATTTATGGCCAAGGTCAACATTATAGGATGAAATATTAGATATGCTTAATGGTATTTCATTGTACAATGTGTTGAATTTATTGTAATATTTCATTATATAAGCCCTCTAGGTTGTGGTTAACCTTGTTATGGTTAAACCCACTTTATAACTTGTAATTAACTTTAAGAACTCTTGTTATTTTGACTTAGGTTAAACTCTTTTATGTAATTGGGGTTTTGGTATCGGTATAAATACCGATAACCACTCCTCATTTTGATCATTGGAGTGTTGTGTATCTTATCTATGGATAATATGATAATATTTTATGGTGCCTACGGGTGTCCCCAATCTTTGTGTTATTTTATTTTCTTTCATCATTTTATGTTTTCTATATAAGATTTGAGTGGATAGATTGTTTATGTTTTTTTTTTAAATTTGTGAACCCTAACATAGTATTAGAGTGGGTATGGAACTGCCTCACTTAGTGACGTAGAAACACAATTTAAAGCCTCTGATTCTTCTTTCGATTCATAGGATGGATTTATTAGCCTTTTTATGTATTTTTGAAAGCTTTGGAAATGCAAAATTCTTGTTCCTAAAAAATATGCTTCAGGAGATCAAAAATTGATCACATGCTTTATTAAATTCTAGCAAACATGGATATTCAAAGAGGGAAGGAGGGTCTATGCTTCATCAGGACTTTGCACAAATTTTTGAATTTGAAATCATGTGCCTTTACCATCTTAGATTGGTGCCATTTCTAGTAGGGAAGAACAAAACCCTTATTTAAGTAGAAGAGACACACCATGATGTGACTGTGAAAGGCATTATTGCGGCTAAGGAAGGGTGTGCTAAGGAATTCATTGCTGAGATTCTTGGGTTTGAATTGTTCCAAGATATTTGTTTTGAAGGAAAAGGTATATTTTTATTTTTTGTGAATCCTAAGAAGGCAATACATCCTAAAGGTTCTACTCCAATCATAAAAAATATTTTGGCATGGTTTGTGCTATGTATAGAAAATAAAAGAGCGCAGGTTTGATTGGCACCATTGTTTTCTTTTGTTGAATGAGGCTGAGTAGGTGTTTATCTATGGAGGACATAGACTTACTATCACTTAAGAAGGATTTGTTCAATTTGGTTTGTGGAGCCGATCTACGAAGGCAATATTACATGTTTTATCTATACACTTCCACCTTTTCTAGTTACTAAGAGACTCAAATGTGCTATAAGGCTCTTCCCTTCCCATTAGTGGCTATAGATTGTTTGTTAGCGAATAGGTCATAACATGGAGAAGATTTGGGTTTGAGTCTCTCCAATTTTTTTTGGCTTCTTTTCCACTCAAGGTAAAATATTGGCTAACCTCTTGGCTGACATGGTCCTATCTAGTGCGACACAAATATTTATTTTACCTATTTAAATCCTCTTAACCAATAAAAAGGGGATAATTATTGCATCTACTCAAGTTTAGAGGTACTGATATGTATACATATAAGTGAAAACTAATAAATCAAGGATGATAAGTGGCAGTAGATAATTCGACTCATTTTTCTAAGGTTTGAGGCATTAATTTTATTAAGTTTTGAGGGCTACTAGGGCAAAATTTTTGGAGGCCATAACTTTAGCATACGAAAGCATTTTGAGCCATTTTTTAAAATCACATGATTTTTTGAGCTCTACGCATTGGTAACATTATTTTATGGACCTATTCCAATGTTAGGGGCTGAATTGTGTGGAAGAGTCATCAAATCCTATTGCTCTATTTTGAAAGGGTAGATTTACATTTTCTATACAACCAAAATCACTGATTTGATTTTTTTGAATATATACATAGATTTGTGATAGTTGCAATAAAATTCAAGTCTTTTGGAGGCTTGTAGGAAAAGGATTCAGGATGCACTTTAGTCAATCTTTATTTCACTTTTGAGTGATTCATTCAACTTATTCATGATGATCTAATCTTTCACGGTCTCTTTCTTCTTCTATTTCTAGGTACTCTTAGAAGTTTGTTACAACTCTTCTTTTAAGATAGATCATGCAAATCCTCTTTTGGTGAGTGAAATTAGGTGGTCTAAGGGTAAAAAAAATCTTCGAATATCGTGATGTATATCGTAAGAGAAAAAATTGTCTTCAAGACATACCTTATACAACTATGGAAGATTGATCGAGCTTATCTCTAAAGGAAGTGGTAATATTGATTTCTCTTCTTCATTTGAAGTCCTAGTAGAAGTATTTTTTGGATGTGTATAGAAGTGTCTAACAGTGGTAGTGATGACTACGGTCTAGCCTAAGGAGACTCATGCAAAAATGTTTTTTTAGCAATAAATTTTAAATGATGGGAGAAATCTAGACAAGCCTACCTCAAAATGCAAAGGCCACTGGAGCATCCATTATGGAGGGAAGATATCTTTGTTACTAATGTATTCTCTCCTTGGCCCCTCATTTCAGGTTATGAGGGATGTTGAATGTAGTTTGATTTATGGCCAAGGCCAACATTGTATGATGTAATATTGGATAGGCCTAAGGACAATTTTTTACATATTGAATTTATTGTAACATTTTATTATGTAACCCCTATGGCCCACAATTAACCTTGTAAAACCACTTTATAAATTGTAATTAACCTTAAGCCCTCTTGTTATGTCGACTTAGGTTAAATTATTTTACATAATTAGGGTTTTGCTATTGGTATAAATACCCTCTACCAATTCTCATTTTGATCTTTGGAGTGTTGTGTATTTGATCTATGGATAATACAATGATTATTTATGGCACCTACAGATGCTTCCAATCTCTATCTTATTTTATTTCATTTTTTTCTTTTACACTTTTTATATAAGATCTAAATGGATGGATTGCTTCTATTTATTTTTGGAAAATATTGTGGATTCTAGTACCAAGGGAAAGCAACTTTAGTAGAAGTGAAAAATGCCATAAAATTGATGTTGATAGACTTTTTTATATACACTTGTTTAGACTTTGGGATTTAAAATTAAACTTTCAGTTTACTGTGATTTAATAAATTATAGACTTCAATGGATTTTAAGTACGCTTCATAGACTCTACGTATATATCTTGTTTCTTTCAATTGGAACATTTGTTAGAGTAATTTCATATTGAATATAATCATACAACATGCTCCTATATTTATTGCATGTTTCTTGAAACTCATAATAAAGATTTTATTTGCCTTAGTTTTATATTGTAGTTTTACAACCTATTTATAAAAAATTGTGTAGAGTGTTTGATTTTGATTGTGTTTCTATTTTGATTTATGAATAAGGTCAATGTGTGTTGTTAAATTTTTTTTCAATTTATAATACTAAAGAAAAAATAAGACATTATTTTATGGAATAAAAAACCATGATCATACCACACTGTGTGTGTGTTTTTTAAAACAACTTAAAATATATAAGAAAAAATTTAGTTAAAATATACTTAAAGTATGTTTTAAAATGTATTTATTGATATTTTTTACTTTATTGAAAAAATTACAATGTAACTGTTAATGGTATTAAAGTAAACTCTTTTTTTTATTGTTTAAAAAATCACAATGCGAATTGTTGTTTTAGGAATTATGATTTCTTTTTTTGGTATTGATTAAAAAAGGGGTTGAAGGGCCCCGACCCTTTACAAAGAGCTTGAAATATGTATAGGAAAAAACAAGAGAAGAACAAATAAATACAAGATAATCCTATCTTAGTAAAATAAACAAACCTGGGCTAAACTTGCTGATGGAGAAGCTGAAATAATATCCCTCTCGCTATCCTTCTATTTGACAAGGCTTTATGCAATGCTCAATGCTTTACATAATTGATAAAGAAACCGTTAACAACAATGTAATTTAGTGTGCTCAAATCCTTCATCGCATGATCCCAATAAGTATTTTTTTTTGTAGCTGCAATCTTATTGCAGTGGTAAGGACTTTGGATTCTCTTTGAGAGGTCCAATGTTCAAACCCAACTCATTATGAGGGGATCATGACCCCTCATAAAAACATGTGTAAACTCTTTGAAAAAATAAGTATTCTGCTTTGCTCTGCCCTCTTTATCTGCTAGCTTCATTATCGAATCTTATAATCTCTTTCAATTCCATAGGGACGTATGACCAGACCTTGAAATTATTAGATCTAACTACTGTGTTTACCATTTTATCGAAAACTTTGTTTCCATCTCTATAAATATGTTTAATTTGAAAGTCCTCACATTTGTTTCCCAAAATAGTCCTCACATATGTAATTATTTGGAAAATGCTAGAATTATTTAGCTCCCCTTTTTGAAGGAAAGTTATAATATTATTGGAATCCCCCTCAAGAACAATTCTCCTAAAATCCAAATTCACCGCAATTCGGAGGCTCGTAAGCATCGCCCTTGCTTCAACTTGGTGATTTGTGGTAATTCCTAGATCCTCAACATATGCAACCACTACCTGACCTCTGTCATCCCTAATGAGGCCCCCACCACCAGCATGACCCGGGTTACCTTTTGCAACTCCATCAAAGTTAATTTTTACCCAGTATTTGTGGGGACATTCCCATCTAGTATCTATTGATTTTTTCCATATTTAAGATGTCTTTTTCTCTAGAGTGGATCATTGCAATATTTTCCTGCTCAACAATATTTTTAATACAATCCTCCAATAGGGCTGTTTTTATCTTGACATAAACCCCAATTATTCCTCTAGTTTTATTTTTGAACACTCATTTGTTTCTTTCCAACCAAATTCTCCAAAAAATATGTGAAATGCATTTTTGCCAAAAAATACTACTTCCTAAGTGCCACTGTTCCCAAATCCTGATTAGAGAATCTGGAATGACCCAAGAAACATTAAATTATCTCAATAACATATTTAGGATATCATGAAAAAAATCACAAGTTCCAAACAGGTGGTCCACACACTCATTCGCTTTGTTACATAAGACATAAACAGTTGGAACCACAATCCCTCTTTTGAACATATTGTCTTTTGTAAGGATCTTATTGAGAATGGCAGTCCAAAAAAATATAGAAACCTTAGGGATGATGTTTAGCTTCCAAATTATTTTAAGATCCGGTTTCTCTGAAGTTACTTTGCCCAAGACTCTATAACCATCCTTCACCATGTATTGGCCTTGCTGGTTTCTTCCCCAAATTATCTGATCCTCCTCTAAACCTCTACCTAAATAATAACTCCTTAGGAATTTTTACAGATCTTTACCCCCTGGGCCTTGCATATTTTCTTGCACGATTTTCCACTCCTGAATATCACCCACCCTATGAATATAACCATTAATTTTCTTACCATAGGTTTTGGTTAAATGTTCTTTAATATATTTGAAATTTTTGTAGTTTTCTAAAGGCTCCTCTTGAATCCAAGGGTCTTTCCAAAAGTCAATTTTGTCTCCCTTGCCTACTCTCCATTTTAGATATTGCTATAGAAATTTTGCTATTGATTATATTTTGCCAAAAAATAGACCCACGTGGAGGATTAGAATAACTGATAAAGTGGTTTCTGCCCTCCAAGTATTTGTTTTGGATAATGCTAGCCCATTTTCCTAATGCTCCAGTGCAAAGCCTCCAACCATGTTTAGCTAGAAGGGCTCTATTTAGATCTCTCAACTTCCTCAGACTAAGACCCCCCTTCTGTAAAGGCTGGCAACATGTATCCTAGGCTACCAGATGTATACATTTTTTTGCATCAGTGCCATCCCATAAGAATTTTTTTTGTAGTCGTTCTAAAGTCTCTTCCACTTTCCTTGACATCCTTAGGAAAGACATGAAATAAATAGGGAGGCTTTGAAGCATGTGTTTTATGAGTTGTAATTTCCCCGCAAATGATAACATAGATCCCTTCCAACCTTGAAGTTTCCTGTTAAATTTATCAATAATTGGATTCGAAAGTTCATCTTTCATCTTACAACGCAAACCAAGATAGGTGATAGGGAATTTTTCCTCCTTACAACCCAACACTTTAACTATTTGATCCCTTATACTTTCCTCCGTGTTTAAAAACATATTCTTATTTTTTTCATAATTTATTTTTTGGCCTATAGCTTTTTCATAAGAATCATAGACTTTTTTAAACTCCAAAGCTTCTTCCTTTGTAGCTTCCCCTAGCAAGAAAGTATCATCCACAAACTGTTGATGAGACAAAGCTTCACCAATGGATGAATTTTTTAGACGTTTGATATTACCATCCTTTCTCTTTCTTTCCAAAGTTCTTCCCAAGGCATCTGCCATAATGATAAAGAGATATGGAGACAATGGATCTCCCTGCCTGATTCCTCTGGTAGAAGGAAAGAACCCAACATATTGTCCATTGATCAAGATTAAAAATCAAGGGTTAGAAATACACATACCAACCCATGCCCTCCATTTTCATTGAAACCCATTTGCTCCATTATTTTATCTAAAAAATACCATGAAACCCTGTCGTAGGCTTTGTTCATGTATAGCTTTGTTCATGTGAGGAATTATGATTTCAACAACACTAATAGTCTATAATTTTTTTTAAATCACCTGTCTTAAATCAAATATATTTTTTTGATTAGGTATACGAAGGGGTTTTGAAATGCACTTCAAATATTTTACAAAGCAAGAAAGGTGGTTAGAGAAACCCCAAGCCACTTACAATAGGACAGAGCCACAAGAAGAAGGCTACCATAGAAACTGAAAAGAGAAGCTGGAACATGATCCAACAAATTAGGACCTAGGAAATACAGAACAGTGTTGGATCCCAAGGATCCAACACGACCAAACACAAGTCGAGGGTTAAACAAACTGAGAAATTCACAAATCCATCAAATCCATCAAATCTGACCCCATAAATTTCTCGCACTGGCCTAAAAAATTTTAAATTCAACATTACAATACAACTTCCCTCCCAAGCCAGGAAAAATAGGCCTACACCTAGAAAAGTCAAATAAAAAAAAACAAATTCTTGCCCATAAAGGAAAAATATTTCCATAAGGAACACACCAATGAGCCAAGGATTTTTAAAAATAAGAAGTCCCGCACAAATCTATGTAACACGGATCGAGATCCAGATTTCCCAAAAAACCATCCGCTCGACAAACAACCAAGAACCACCTATTCAACAAACACAATCTAGAAAATAACCTGACCATACCAACCATTGCTGTGGAGAACTTGTACACAACTGCCCAAAATAATAGGATCCAGAGAACTATCATCTTGGAACTAAAACATCAAAAATCTACACATCTAGCTTTGCAACTAGCAAAAAGACAACAACCTAGAGAAGAGACCCTGAATGAGGACCCAAAGGATCCTATCCATTTGAGCTTGAAAAAATATCCAACAAAGTAAAGTCTTCTCAAGATCCATAAAAGGACCCAACAACTACAAGATCTGGAAAAAATTTGGATCTGCATAAGAACCCCTAAATCCAATCAGAGATAAACACAGACCAACAAACAAAAATATCTGGGATCTCTCTCCTGATTGAAAACAACCAGAATCCATAAGTTCTAAATACTAACCAACAACAAGACCATCACCATCATCCCTTGTTGTCTCAAACCACCAAAGACCACTAGCATGAACACTAAAACTATAGCCCTAGAAAATATAGACATTGCCACAGAGATCTCAAAGGTATTCCAATCCTGGCCCAACACTAGGATGGAACACCTTGAGATCCCCAAAAAAGGGAAAAAAATCCCTCAATCCTAGTGGGTTCTAACCCCATAAGCACATAAAAATGAAAACAGAGCTAGACCCTTACAAAAGATGAACACCAAGCCATACTTATACTTCCAATAACTCCTCAAGGGAATACTGAAAGCACAAACTGAAGGGCAAAAGCAAATCTATCAGTTTTAGGGGTAAAATAGTGCCACCCCCTAGAGGATCACCCAAACCATGCAAACTATCAGGCTGTTCAACACCACCAGGCAGGTGATCCAAGCAGTAGGAAAACAACAGATCCAAATTGTGTGATCCAACACATATTAGAGCCACTAAACAAGATATCCGAGCAGGGTTCGGAAAGCCCTACCCCTCTGAGCTCACTTTCCATCGAACACAATATTATCTCTCTGCCATCCCACTCTGCATCTAGTGTCTAGAGTGCAATCTAGATCTTGTGGTCCTCATAATATTTCGCTCTAAAAAGGCTTTAAATCAAATAAATTTAAAAGTAAGTAAATGTACAAATTTACTTAAATCAAATAAATTTAAAAGTAAGTAAATGTGAAAAATTTCTTCAAAATGCAATAAATAACATGATTTACTTGTTTGATTAGAAAGTATAACTATATAATAACCCCTTTATTGGTATAAAAGTGATCCAAATGATCTTAAAATTATTTTATTTATTTTTTTTGGTAAATAAAAGTCGTTAATTACCGGGTTTTGCAGGTTAACCCAAAACCTAATACAAAATCTAGCCTTATGCTGAGATTGCGGATCCTGGTCATCCTTAGAAAATTCTTTTCAAAAATTGTGCTGGTTATCCTACAACACCTTACACTTATTGCAGAAAGACAATTCAACATGACAATTAACATTACTTACAGTTATAGTCGTTTGAGTTGACTTAGAGAAAAACTCTATGCTTATCATGAAAAACTTGGGGAAAAAGCACCCTTCCACCTTTCTCCTTAATCAATAGTGTGCTTTTTCATGTCTAAGAATGTCTTCCACTTCACGTGGTACCCCTTGTGTCCACATCATCAAACTTCTCGCATCAATACCCACATTGGCTAATTTGTCAACCGCTTTGTTGGCCTCACGAAACACATGGCAAATCCTCCTGTCCTGTCTTGTCGTAAAAAGGATCCTTGCCTCACGGATGACGACCTCAATCCTCCATGGAGGTTTTCTGCCATTGGTTAACAGGTTGATGATATTCATGGAATCGCCTTCAAAAATAAAATTTCCATGAGTCTCCTGGGCAACTTTTAACCCTCTCAAAAGGGCTCTAGCTTACGCCTCATTATTAGTTCTAATTCCCAATGGTTCAGCGAAGGCCTTAACCAGGTTTCCTTGATGATATCTGATTACTCCTCCAGCTCCTGCTCTTCCCGAGTTCTCCTTAGCTGCACCATCAAAGTTCAATTTGAACCAACCCCTAGGGGTGGCTCCCAAGAGACCCCATTTCTGGGATTGGGTAGAGGGATGAAAGACTTTTCCTCAATGCCTAAGGCTAAAGCAATTTGTCTTTCCTAGGGAGGGATTATATGGTTCTCCTCAGCAAGGATACTAATGTTTTCTTTCACAAAGAAAAGGATTCTATTGAGGATTGTTTTAAGGCTATAACTGGTGTCTTTAAAAGCTCAGCGATTCCTTTCTAACCATATCTGCCCTAAGAAATGGTGCCAATAGATTTTCCAAAGGTACTTAAGTTTCATACTAACAAAGGGTGGAGGCCATTGTTGGAACACTTCAGAAACTGAAGCCGGCTTGACCCACGAAATTTATGAAATCATTTAAAAAACATATATTTTAACTAAATTTATAAAACTAAATTATTTTAACTAATTGATCATAATCTAAAAAGTTAAGAATATGGATACACTTATAATCAATATATAATTGTAGCATTCACGTATATAAATATTTATTTATTTTAACATATAAATTAATATATATTATACTGCTGCATGAGCTACCAAGTTGAAAAATGATACAAATTCTTGCTTAAAGTTCTTTGTGTTATCATTGATGTTGTTTTTAGAAGTGATGCATGCAATTTTAGACTTAAATTGTTACACTTTTTTTTTTTTCTTGAGTGGTTCTTGTTTTAGAGGTTTATTCATTATCATTTGATAAACCCATTTTGATATAAATGGTTTTTTAATTTATTAATGTATTAAATATTAAATATTATTTATATTATTAATTTATATATAATTTTTTTAAATATAAAACAATGTATTTTTTTTCTTTTCTTTTTTTATTTATATTTTAAATTTTAATATATAAAATTTATTCGTAAGGTAATAAAATTTTATTAATTAAATAACTTATTTTTTATTTTATTTTTGTATAGTATGTTTAAAATATTTTAAGTATGTATTTATATTTTTTATTTTTATGTCACAGAATAAGGTTTTGTTTATTGGTGTTGTGTTTCTTAACATATCTTTGACCATTAGATCTTTAACCAAATTTCATTAATAAATTATGTTATATTGGGATCAATATAATTTAAAGTAATATTTTATTAATTCTAGTGTAATTTAATGTGGGATGACTTAACTCTCACATTGTGGCTATAAAAAAACCTTTCATAATATATTATGTGATATACTTTCTTACATTGTTTTTTTTTTGAGTAATACTTTCTTACATTGTTATGATCTACAGATCTTTCCAAATTCTCTTGCACTTCTTGTGTTCTTTTTGATAATTTATGTGGATTTTTGTTATGCTTGTTTATGAAATTCTTCTTTGGACCTATCAATTAACTTCTTCATGGTATCAAAGTAGACCAAAAGTTCATTCGACATTCAAATCTCTTCCTAAAGAGACTTTTCATTTCGATCTTTCCTTTTTTGATAACTATCTTTCTATTAGATTTGCTTGACAAATATCCTCTACAAGTAATTATGAGGCCCCAATTAGAATTTCAACTTTATTTGATTGATTGGAAAGTGAGATAGAGGTTATCAAGCTTTAATGAAGAAGGGATTGAAATCAAATAGTTTGTTAATATTTTTGGTTCAAACTTCATATTTGGCTTGAAGTTTAATGCAAGGAGAAAAAATATTTCAATTTTTTTACATTATTTGAAATTTATTTTCGGTGAGATCTTTGGCCAACACCTCCACTTGATACAAAAATTATTCTATTTATATCAACATGTTATATGCTCTCTAGATAACTGACCAATAAGAGTTAAAATGGTGGTAAGTGAATTAGAAAAAAAATCATATTTTAGATATGAGTAGATGTGGGAAGACCATCCTCAATTTGTTGATATGATAGCACAAATGTGGAATTCCTCAAGAAATGGTGGGCTATATGCACTTCTAAAATAGAACAAGAACACTTTTGGAAATATTTTTGAGAAGAAAAAATAACTAAAAGATAAACTTTCAAAATTCTAAAAAGGTGATCATAATAATCCAAGCTTAGAGGAAAGAGAGTTGCTTAGTGAATATCATAATATTTTGAGTAAGAAAGAAAAAATGGAGATTAAAATGAAGACAAACTTAGTTAAAAGGAGATAAAAACACATTTTTTTCATAGGATGGCTATAGTACAAAGATCAACATCCATAATTAGTAAAATTAAATCAATAGAAGGGGTTTGGATTGAAGACCAAAGTGAAACTAGAAAAGAGGTAAGATATTTTTATTAGAAAATTTTAGGATCAGAGGAGTCTAAAGTTCTTAATGATAAAATTCTTCAAGAAATACCTTCAGTTATAACAAATGAAGACAATAGGAAACTGATGGAGCCTATTACTTTAGAAGAAGTTCATTTAGCTCTTTTATCTTTTAATAATGATAAATTCCTAGGCCCTGATGGGCTATCTATAGAATTTTACCAACATAATTGGGATATAGGGAAGGATTCTTTATTGGTGGTAGTCGAACAATCTAGGGTAAAACAACACATACCTTATTAAATAAATGCAACATATCTTACCCTAATTCCAAAAAATAAGAATGCTGAATTGTTTGATTCATTTAAAACCATAAGCCTATGTAATATGACATATATGATTATCTCCAAAGTGATGGCAAATGATTAAGACCATTGTTAGATAAAATTATTTTAGAAGATCAAGGAGGATTTGTGAAAAAGAGAAATTATGGACAGGATCATAGTAGCTCATGAAGTTATTCAGTCAACAACTTCAAGAAAAAAAAAAGTAATGATCTTAAAACTTGATATGAGTAAAGCCTATGATAAGGTTAAATGGGTTTATTTTTTGCACTTTTAGAAAAGTTTGGATTTACAAAGAAATGGGTTATATGGATTAAAGCTTGTCTCTATAGTTTCATATTCAGTGTTGGTCAATGGGTTAGTAACAAAATCATTTAAAGCCAAGAGGCCTTAGATAGGTAAATCCTCTATCACCATATTTATTCATTATAATGGTAGAGGTTTTGAGTAGGAACTTGAAGAAGGCTAACAAATATGGGCTGATAAGTGGACTTAAGGCTAGTAATAACATCGACATCACCCATCTATAATTTGTAGAATACAACCGTTTTGGAAGGGCAAGGATAAACGAGGCCAGAGATTTGAATAAGTTATTAAAGGAATACAAAAGAGAATCGAAGCAAAAAGTTAATAGGACAAAATCCAAAATTTACTTCCTAAACACTCTAGCTAAAATCAAAGCAAGTTGTAGGTTACTTCAAGTGAAGGAGGTAAATTTTCCAGCAACTTATCTAGGGATGCCCTTATTTGAGGGAAGAACGAGGATAGAATTATGGAATCTAGTTATACGTAAAGTTAAGAATAAACTACCAGAATGGAAAGGTAGATGGTTATTGTTAGCAAGAAGAGTGCATCTAATTAAATCAGTCTTACAGACTATTCCAATATATTACATGTCATTGTATACTATGCCAAAATCGATAGAAAAAAATTAATCTATATTATGCGATCCTTTTTGTGGTCAGGTTTACATGATAAAATAAAATTTCCTTTGGTGAAATGGAGCAAGGTGTGTGATGATAAAACTAGGGGAGGTATCGATTAAGAGTTCTTACAAATGCAAACTTAGCTCTTAAGGAAAAAGTAATTTGGATATTGTACAAAGAGAGTCAAATACAATGGGCAAAAATTCTTTCAAGTATGTTGAACCCAATGACCCAAGCTTAATTTTTACTACATTCTCTCTATCAAATGGTTCTGCCCTTTGGAATTGTTTAAAAAAATATATTGATCTAGTGATTAAAGGTTTTATATGGGTGGTGGGAACTGAAGAAAAAAATTCTATTTGGATGGATGCTTGGTGTGATGAAAGACCACTCAATCTAGATCCAATTTTGAAACCTTGAATGAGATTACTTCAAGATGAATACGATGATAAGGTTTCAAACATTTTACAAGAATTAGGAAGGAAGATCCAAATGGAAAGGATATTTTTTTACAAGTATGCAAGACATTGATGCTAGGAGGCAGTTGAGTAAAAATATAACAACTGTGATTATTTTGAAGGAAGCCAAGGAAAAATTGATTTGGGAGTTGAATAACTCAGGAGAATACACAACAAGAAATGGATATAATGTAAAGCACCAACAAAATAGAAATATCGCAAGAATATGGAGAGATATTTAGGATACCCCAAGCATTCCTAAAGTTAAAATATTTGTTTGGCTAGTAGATCATAGAATAATTTTAACTTGGGATAACATTATGAAAAGGGGTTTTCATGGACCCTCTCAATGTGTTCTTTATAAAAAGGAGGAAAGTATATACCATCTCTTGGGATATTGCTCAATAGTTTGTAAACTATGGTAATGGATTCTTAATATGTTTAGTAAATGCATGATAATGAATAGCAAAATTGAAGAATGGTTAAAGCATTGGCAAAATACTTTTAAAAGTGAGGCTTTACAAACAATCTGGGATATATCAAAATATATAATTCTTTGGACTATATGTCTAGAAAGGAATAGAAGAATATTTAAAGGACATAAAAGCGGTTTAGAGGTAATTAAAAGGAATATATATTTAGCCATAGAGGAGTCTAATCCAACCCTATCAACTCACCAAGTCCCTAATTTTGAAGCAGAGAGCCTTGATAGATTTTATAGTTCAAGTTTGTGGAGGAAAATTTCATATATTATTATTGTAGCTGTCATGGCACATGGTAATGCTTCATTATCCATCCTAGAATTTAGAGGATAAAATTATGATTATTGGTGTATTTAGATGAGTACTTTTTTGATTACCAAGGAAGTGTGGAGTGTTGTGGAACATGGATATAAGGAACCAATAGATTGGAGTATTTGATGAACTATAGAAAAAAGAACAATGAAAAAGCACAAAGAAAATATTTTTTGGATTTTTATGACATATGAAAAACTCTTGGTACACATATTTTTCTAATAATTATAAGTGTCAAGACTACCAAAGAAGCTTGGTAGACCTTGAAGATAACCTAAGGGTCTGCTCAAGTAAATTTGGTTAAGTTATAGACATTGAAGAGAAAATATGAAAAACTAAGAGTGAAAGACAATGCAAACATGGGAGATTATGAAGTGAGGGTATATGACATTGTGCACAAAATGCATATCTATGATGAAGAACCAACACAAGAAGATGTTATAAAAAATGTATTGAGAATATTAACACTAAAGTGGAAAATTTTACAATGATTATTGAAGAAAGTAAAAATTTGAATAAGTTGGATTTTGATGAATTGGTAGGATCACTTATGTCCCATGAAGAAAGAATTAAAAATAGTGAAGAAGAAAACTTGGAGCAAGATTTTATTTCCAAGGTAAGAGTGCCAAAAAAATATAGGGCTAGCTCAAGCTCCAATTCCCAAGATCAAAGAGGGGAACAACAAAATCAATATTCTATAAAAGGAAGAGTCCATGGTAAAAGAGGAGGCTATAGTGGAAGAAGTAGAGGTAGACTTTTGGATAAGAAAAATGTTCAATGTCACTATTGTAAATTGTATGACCATTATGAAAGAGAATTTAGAATAAATATGAGCAAGTAAGGAGGAAAAAAGGTAATTTCACATGAAAAATATTAAATCTCAAAAAATATGTTCTTGTCATGCAATGTGGTGGAAGTTTTAACTAAAATATCTTGGTACTTAGATTCAGGTTGTTCAAATCATATGATTGGTTATTAAGAGTTGTTTGTGGAGTTGGATGACTCATACAAGAGCAAGTTGAAATTCAGAAACAAAAAAGCATTCAAAGTTGGAGGGAAAGGAACCTCACAATTTGAAATAAGATATGGAAATAAAATATACAAAGTACGTCATACCAAGTTTAAAACACAATTTATTGAGTGTGGGGAAACTTGTAGAGACAACTACAAAGTGGTGTTTGAGAATAAGAAGTACATCATATATGACAAAGAAAATATGAACCAAGCAATGGCTATTGTACCTATAACAAATAATATAATATTTTTTGAAGAGTGAAGGAGAAGAGAACAATTTTGTCATATAACCATTGAGGATAATAATTGGTTATGGCACCAAAGGCATGACCACCTAAATGTTTAAATCTTGTATTTGTTGAATGCTAAAGGAATGGTCTAAAATATGCCTTGTTTATAAGGAATAAATGATGTGTGTGAAGTTTGCACAATGAGAAAATATCATAGAGAGATTTCTAATAGGAAGAGCATATTATCCATTGCAACTAATTCATTCAAATATTTGTGGTCTAATTCATGCATCTATTGTTGGTAAATACTAGATTTTTTTAAACAATAAGAGTGATTCTTTTGATGTATTCAAGAGCTTCAAATCCATAGTAGAGACTGAAAATGGATATAAAAAATTAAGGAATAATCATGGTGGTAAGTATTATTGGAAGAAATACAATCAATTTTATGATGAGGATGCAATAAGGAGAAAATTGACAACCTATATACCTTAACAAAATGGGTTGGCAAAAAGGGAGAATAGGCCAAACATGGAGATGGAAAGAAACATGGCACTAATATAAGGTTTGGAAAATAATTTATGGGATGAAGTAGTTGTGAAAATAGTGTACATCCTCAATAGAAGTCCTACAATTATAGTAAATAAAATAACTCCTTATGAGACATGGTATAGAAATAAGACTTCACGAAGTCATTTTATAGTGGTTGGTTGTTTTGATTATGTTCATGTTGAAGAGAAGAAAATAAAGAAGTTATATCCATAGAGTAAAAAATGCATCTTTTTTGGTTATTCTAAAGAAGAAATACATATAGATGTATGACCCTAAATCTAAATAATACATCGTATCTAGAGATGTAATTTTTGATGAAGGGGAATACATGGACAATAAACATAAAAGATTGTGAAAATAATCATAGTTGAAGATCTTGGAATATCACAAGCATCAAGTGGTGACACAATCATTTCTCTAAAGACAAGCATAAAAGGGAAGAGAACATTACAAGAACATCTAAGCTTCAAAATTTTGGATTAGAATTTTTATAAGAGGTTTATAAGAGGCCAAACATAAGACCAAGAAACTATGCACTATTCTCCAATATCGAAATGGATTCCTTAATCTTTAAACAAGTAGCCCAAAACAAGGTATGAACCAAAGCTATGAAAGAAGAATTGAATGCAATTGAAAATAATACTTGAAAATTGTGTGAACTTCCAAAAAAGGAAATTAATTGGAGTGAAGCAGGAATTCAAGGCCACATACAATAGTATTGGATTTATTAAAAGGTACAAATAAAGGCTTGTGGAAAAGAGGTATGCACAAAAAATTGACAAATTTTATGATGATATACATGCACTTGTTACAAGGCAAGGCACAATAAAAATGCTCTTAGCCTTGGCAGTCCAAATAAGATGGACTTGTTGTGGCTGCTCCACAACGTACCCCAAAATTGGGGACCCACCTTTTTATTTTTTGGTATTTGGGTGTTTGCATGTTGGTTTCGAGTGTCTAATGCTCGGCTTGTTTTGAATTTGCATTTATCATTAGTTTTTATCAATAATATTTTCTTGTCGACGATATTTTATTGTCGACAACCTTTTCTTGTCGACGATATTTTCTTGTCGACGACCTTTTCTTGTCGATGATATTTTATTGTCGACGATTTTTTTTCTCTTGTCGACGATATTTTATTGTCGACGACCTTTTATTGTCGACGATATTTTATTGTCAACTTTTTCTGCCAACGACTCTTTGTCGTCAATTTTACTGTTAGCTTTTTGTTATGGTTGCATTTTTTTTTTCTTCATTTGAGTGTTTCAAGTAAGCTTTTTGTACATATAAATGTTTAAAATAAAAAATGAAGTTCAATCCCACGACGGGTATGTCTATGTATAAGAAGTATTGTTAAAGAAATCCATATTCTTATGTATATAATAATATACATATAAAAAAAAAAGCAATAAAAAAAAAAAAATAATAAAATAAAATAATGACAAATAAAGGTAAAGGGCTTTTATGTTTACCTTTATTTATTAAACCTAATCGTGCTTCATATGTATTAAGGTTTATAGAAGGTTTAATGAAAATTCAATACTTCGTTATATCATGTGCAGGAAGAGAATCCAGCGACCAAACCTCAACGACGATGGGAGATGTCCACATGGGCATGGCTTGGGGATTTGGCCACGTGGCTGGACGCCAAGGCATTGGACTGGGAACTCGACGAGCACCTACGTGGCCAAATCAATGGTAGACGATAGGGCGGAAGACATAGGCCGCAGCGAAAGGTGAAAACGCAAGATTTTTAGGCGCCATTACCAGGTCTTCCAGCGTGTCGAGGACGACGTCGGACCGACAGTGTGAACGGACTATTTAGACGTGGAATGTGGTGGACAGAGAAGCCAATGAGGCAATGTCAAATGATGAAGATAGGCAGTGTTTTTGAGGAATCCCCTCTCGCGTGGCGCTTGATGGCATAAAAAAAAAGGTCCACTTGGACCATACGACGGTTGATGATACAGATTCGAACGTGGCGATGGGACCTCAACCAAGAGTGAGATGACATGGAGCTAATAGATGTGTGAGAGTTCCATTACATGGCTCAACGACGTGGACATCCATTCGGGCGTGACAAGTTGGACGACTGAATTGCACGGTAATGATAGCGAAGAGCTGAGCAGTCTGCCAAGCTTATGAGATAGTATTCGAAGGAGTCATATGCTATAGGAGGTCACCAAATGGATGAGGTACTGACAGTTTCATTGAATGACGCCGGCACAGTGGAGATTTCCAGCATCAACACTATGGCAGAACATAAGAATTTTGGCAATGATGAGGAGCATGCCTTATCGATGGGGAAATTGATTGTGAAAAAACATGCAGTGGGGACGATCAGATCACTGGCGTAATGGGAGGCTCTATAGGTGGATGAAATGACAGGGAAGTGACACAGAGTGTTAGAATGAATGAAAATCGAGTGCGAATGGCGATGCATCCATATGGAGATTAACATGGGGGATGCATTGAAACAACAAGATACCCCGATGCGAGCATCGAGACCAACAGATTTGGCGGGCGCAAAGCACAACGAATAAATCGGTAATTCAGGCAAGCATGGAACGAATGTTTGGAGAGTGACTCGACAACGATGTCATAGGCAATGAAGGATATCCAAGGCAGGCCGAGAGCATCGATGCGGTGCGAAAAGACTCGCGGCTTCGACGACTCAAAATAAGGCTACCTAGTGACGTGGCTAACAACGGAAGATTGCAGATGAATAGCCTCGGAGCTAGTATGACACGACAAATAGCTCAACATGAATAGCGATTTAGCGATGAAAACCAGGAATATCGAAGGTGGAGGCAGCAATGTGAAAATGTAGAGGGTGTTTGGAGAATACGACAGAAAGGTGAATACAAAAATGATCAGGATAGCAACAGTGTCGAAAGTTTTGGCTCGACAATAGGGTAATGGCGGACGCCACGGACGAAGCAAGGTATTATGTGGACGACTTGGTACTCCCGATGGACACCACGAATCTCGGCAATGTGATATATCTCGAAGGAATTGCCAACGGTGAATGGTCAGAAGGTATTTCTGA
Source organism: Wollemia nobilis (assembly GCA_028583015.1). Lineage (NCBI taxonomy): Eukaryota > Viridiplantae > Streptophyta > Pinopsida > Araucariales > Araucariaceae > Wollemia > Wollemia nobilis. Next base: position 7,641,491 of record JAQPPZ010001808.1, read on the forward strand.
CATTGTCATAAATGCACAAATATTAAAGGTGAAAATGGTCGCCTATGTGGAAGATATGTCTCTCATGCAAGATATTATGAAACGAATAAATTGTCCTAAACATAGCAAGTGCAGTTTAATATCGATTGGGACGTTACTTTATGGAAGAGAAGGTGCATCATCATCATCACGCCAGTTGTCATAATGGGAATTAAAAAAAAAAAAAAAAGGAAAAGTGTAATTAGTTGTAAAGGCCGTGAAAATTTTAAAGATTTAGGTGTACTAGGTAAAAATAGGCGAAATATTATTTTGAACCTATTTCTTAGTAAAGACAATGGAAATTGAACCAAACAAAAGGTTATGACTTCGAGATCTAAACAAAAACAGAGAAGTAAAACGAAGGCCCATGGAAGAAATGAAAGGTCGAGGGTTTTATTTTTGCTGTGATTGTAAATACCTCATGAAACGAAGGCATAGGGGTTGGAAACTGCTGCAAGCAGAGTTGCAGAGCTGAAGGTAAAAGGACCATTCTGGACTTGTTTGAGTTGTTTTCTTTTATGGAATGGTTTTGGGAAAACCAGAAATTTCTGTTATTATAAAATGAAAAATTTTGAATACAAAATTTTTTAGAAAGTTGCATTTTATGGGCAAGAAAGGAGTCATTTTCTGCATGCAAGATTAAATGTCTATTTTTTTCCCCTTTTCAGATTTTAGGCTTGTAAATGGAGTTTATGCAAGTTTCTTGGTTGCTTCATGTGAATGTTTAAATCTAAAAACCTCATTTAAAACCCTAGGAGCCAGCACTTAGCTTATCCGGATTGTGCTTGTTTTGCAAGTCCAATAGGTTAGGTTGCATGCATGAAAACCTCACATCTTCGATTTTTTGGAATAGGATAGCATCAAACTGAATGTATCATGTGTTTCATTTTCTGCATTTCAATTTTCATTTTTCTGCATTTTATTTTTCCAAAAATTTTAATTTTTTTTAATTTTCAGGCATTAAAATAAACATTAAAAAATTTTCAAAATCCAAAAACAATTTCACCATTGCGTAGGTTATACTTCATACTTCCAATACACACTTTGAAATTTCATTTTCGGAGTTGTTTAGCATTTTTAAAAATTCATCAAAGTTGTTGTTTTATTATAGATTTCAAAAAATCCGAAAATAGAAAATTTCCATTTTTGGGCCGAATTTCATTTTTTTAATTTCATGCTTCATTCATGAACCTATGATGACATTCCCTTCATGAAAATTCCAATTTCATTGAAGGAGTTATGTTTTATGGCATTTCACAAATTTCCATTTTTTGAGCCTAAAATTACCCTCTCTTCATAAAAATTCTAATTTTACGAAAGAGGGGTAATTTGAGTATTACATTGAAGGTCATTTCTTCAAAGCACTTAATTGTTCATCTTAATGAAAATTTGATTTCATTTAAGAGGGATAAGTTAAAGTGACATTTAAAGCCCTTAATTTAAGGCCATAAATTATTGCCTCTTTGTGAAAACCTATTTCACCAAAGAGGGATAGTTTATCGATCACATTGAAAGCTATCTTCATCTTCATGATAAGAAGCCATATTTGGATTTAATGCAAGATAAAATCTATTTTAAAACCCTCAAGATAAAGGAATTAAGGTACTACATCGTGGTCATATGAGGGCCAACTCACATTTGCTTTATTTTGGTTCAATGAACAATCACTAAAGTTTCATGGTAAAATAAACCAACATTGCCCCTTGTTTACAATTACTTGCAATCACTAAGGTGTTCCAAGCATTTAAATTGATATATCTTTATTTGAGATTACTAATACACATATGCAAATGCTAATATAGCGGAGACCTTGGAGAAGTTGTTTGTTTAACTTCTTTGCAAGAGGGGATTTGGAACCCAAATCCTAAGGGAGAGTGTACTTTCACAATTGGGTGAAAATACCACTCAACATTTTGGCGCTAGAAGGAGGGCCTGAATTGGTTTACTTTATTCTATTTACGTTAAGCAATTCATGTATGCTATGCATTGTTCTAACGCTTTTTGATTGTTCATACAAAAATAATGTGATTTGATTTAATTTTGAAAATTTTGGTCTCGACTAACGAGGTGTTGTTTCCATGCAATTACTTCCATTTGATTCTAACATTCTCTATTTTTGATGATGTGTTAATGCCAATCTATTTGCAAATGTGAGAATGTTATTTCATATCATGGTTTAATGGGTACATGTCTCTTGGTTGATGCTAACATGATGATTCATATGTTACATATGTGAGATTTGTTAGTCATTTCATGTTTCTTTGTAAGGAATCATTTTCTTCCTAAAATGTATTTGTTTCCGGTATTATGCTCTTCACTTGCCATGTAATGCGATCTGGTGAATCAGAAATCCTGCAACACTAGGAGTATGCTCTTCACTTGCACATCTGCGATCTGGTGAATCAGAAACTAGTTTACATTTTTTATAAGGTTGCTTCACCATTTGACTAACATATTTGCTTTTGAGGTTATTCTTTGAGTTTCACTAATGGCAACATTTGAGGAGCAAATTGTATCCCTAAGAGAAGAAATGATGTCCCTAAGAGAAACGATGGTATCTGCATTAGGAAAGTATTATGAATGTCATTATACCTTTGGAACACCTTATCAAATTCATGAAATGTTATTGGAGTTTCTATGACTTTTTAATCAAGAGGTGGCATTAGGATACCTACAAAATCTACATATCTATAAGTTCACATTATGTCAATTTCAAATATTTTGTGAGCCTATTGCTTGTAGGTTCTTCCCATACATTGTGGGTGATAGATCATTCTCGTGGTATTGCCATTTACCCATGGAGGTTAAGACTTCTTGGAGCCAATTAGAAGCAGCCTATATTTATCACTTTGGTAATCAAGTTGACTTAGATAGGTTGCAAAATCAATTCACCTCTATGTGTAAAGAGCCTAATGAGTCCATGAGTCAATTCAATGTGAGGTTTCGTGAATTGTACTCTCAAATGTGGGAAAGTTTGGGTACATCGAAAGAGGAAGCTATTGAAGTATACCTGAGAGCCATACCCCCCACACTTGCTACACTCATTAAGGAAAACTTGGATGACTTGTCTCTAGAGACAATCTATGAGATCCTGGAAAAGGTAGAACAACAAGTGTTGGAAGAAGAAAAGACACAACATATTCCCATGAGAGATTATCCTTCTAAAGATATTGATGCCAATCTACATCAACCATTGAATGTAGCACCCTCCACTCCAATGATACCTAAGGTGAAAGATCAAGGGGATGAAATTGAATGTCCAAATTTTACAACCACCTTAGATGTAGTCCAAGAGGAGGTCCAAATTGCTAAGCCAACATCCACCAGTGAGGATTATGCAGAAATGATCTCATTCATAGAGATACATGATTATTTGGATAAAGGGGTCCTAAATTCAACAAGGTTTGAGATAGGTGATAGGACAAAAACTGCCATAGAATTGAATGAAGTGGTTGAAAGTGAAATTGGAAGAAAATCAATAAATGAATTTGAAGATATGATAGAATTTCACCACTTGTTCTTGGAAGACACTCTCGATGAGAATCTTGGAACTAATGATAAAAAAATTCTTCACCCTCCAAATTGTGATAAAATTGAATCATGGGTTACTAATTTGGACGATGATAGCCTTAAAAATTTGAATTCAAGAAATAACCCACTTTTGAAAGTTATTGAACCATCTAAAGAAGGTGAAGGTGAATTTGATGAGAAACACATTGATGAATTGGAAGATGTTGAATAAGTAGTTGAACGTCACCACTTGACTTTGGAAGATGATTATTATGATGCTTGGAAGAAGTGGGAAGACTACACTCACTCCAAAACTGCTAATGAAACTTGTGTGCCAATTGATATACAGGACAACATAATCACCTACTCAAAGGAAGATATTACAACTCCTGTACAATTTGAGGATGTTTTGGAAGAGGGTTTCAAATCTCATCAAATTTTGGAAGATTATAATGATCCTACTACCAAGGACAAAGAAGAAAGTGAATTGATGAATGAATCAAAAGATCATGTCACAAATACCATGGAGTTTCATTCCACGAATCTGGATGACAATTTTTACAATGGTTGGGGGAGATATGATGATGTATTGTTTTCTCACACCCCTATTGATGAAAATCCTATTCCACTAGATATACAAGATATTGAAACTTCTATCTCACATGAAGAGATGCCATGGATGGTGAATAAGGAATTGGAACCAAATGACAAAGAGATTGATCAATTGGAAGCAACTCAAATGAGTGATCATCAAGACAGATTACTTGACATACACTTTGACCAACAAAATTTGAGGATTGAGAAAGATGAACATGTTTTCAATTGGGTGCCATATTTTGGTATGCTTGATGAACAGGTAATAAATGAAGAAATTGTGATTTCTCACCAAGTTTTGGTAAATGAAAATGTGCAAAAGGTAGAATCTAACCTTTTGTGTTCAAGTATCCAAGCTATAGGTGAAGAGTTGCATGACCATATTTTGAATTTGGATGATGTTTATGATGAAATGCCGTTGAAGGTGAATGAAGAACAAGGATTAATTTCTAACCACACCTTTAATAACATTACTTTAATGAATGAAAAGGAGCTTGATGCACTTAAATTGCTAAATCAAATTCATCAACAATTAATTCTTGAACCTAGGATAAAAACTTCTAATGATCCCCATTTAGTAAATATCCTAGATGCTTGTAAATTGTTGCACAATTTTGATTGGCCTAAGAACATGGAAAATGAATTGGCTTTGAAATTTTTAGAAATAGGCTCTTGCTTACAAAATTTCATTTTGGATAAAGAAAGCCTAGTTCTAAATCATGAATGGAATTATGAAATTTACACCTTAAAGAATAGACAAGAAAGAATTGAAAATCAACCATTGTCTAATCAATTTGGTAATTTGAATCTCACCTATGAGAATACTAATGGAACTAAATCTAATTGGTGGGGTGAGAGAGGAAAGTTGAAGTTGGTTGCATTGTTTGGTCTAGTCTTGTTTTTGTTTGATTCCTTCCACATTTGGCATGTGTATCACATTATATGTCTTTTGAAATTCTCAAATCATGTTTGGGATCTAGGGAAGTGATAGTTCCAACTGTGCATCATATTGTACCATATTGTACATTTGTACATAGACTTTGGTTTTTGGTTTTGGTTTATGTTTTCAAGTTTCATTTTTGGGATTGCATTTTGGGTTTGGTTTTAAGTTTTGTGTGTTGGTCCTTTGGACACTTTTGGTTTGTCCTAAAAAAATAAAAAAATAAAATAAAATAAAGCGAGATGTTAACTTATGTCCTTATGAATGTTGACTAAGACTAAGAGAATATGAAACATCGGAATTGTATTGCAGAAAGCTCCACGATTATCGCAAACACATTAAAGAATATCGTTTGGAACTTGTGATGCATGAAGTTGTCAGTTTTACAAATTATGGCAAAGTAGGTGGTATACTCCATCTAGATTTCAAAAAGAGCAATGCATTCATCCATATCTCATGTTACATTCCACATTGCATATACATTTCATCTCAGTTGCATCTTCATTTCAAATACAATCATTGAAAAGGTGTCGAATCCTCTTAGGGTTATTACATAACATATATTAAAAGGATCCTAAGGTTGGGAACTGATGCCCGAACTATCTTGAAACAAGCACGTTCTACACATATTAAAGAGGATCTTGAGAAAAATGGTCAAAACCATACTTGGAAGAAAAGGTGAGGCGAAAGGAGTATTTCGTGTTTGTCCTATCATGCAACATAATCCTTAAAACAATGGTTTTTACCACTCCCATAGTGCTTAAAGCCTAAAATCAAAGTAGTAAGGATAGGGTTAAATCCCCATCGAACTTAGGTTGAGGATCCAACTCCCCAAAGCTCTGATTTGACCTTCATGGAGTAGTAAGGATAGGGTCTAATTCTCATCTCGCTTAGGTTGAGAATCTGATTCCCCAAAGCTTCTATTTTGCCTCCATCACACTTTAAGAAATTTTTGGCTCGACAATAGGGTAATGGCGGACGCCACGGACGAAGCAAGGTATTATGTGGACGACTTGGTACTTCCGATGGACACCACGAATCTCGGCAATGTGATGTTGATCGATGGTGAAGACATCTCTCGAAGGAATTTCCAACGGTGAATGGTCAGAAGGTATTTCTGACATTGTCATAAATGCACAAATATTAAAGGTGAAAATGGTCGCCTATGTGGAAGATATGTCTCTCATGCAAGATATTATGAAACGAATAAATTGTCCTAAACATAGCAAGTGCAGTTTAATATCGATTGGGACGTTACTTTATGGAAGAGAAGGTGCATCATCATCATCGCGCCGATTGTCATAATGAGAATTAAAAAAAAAAAGGAAAAGTGTAACTAGTTGTAAAGGCCGTGAAAATTTTAAAGATTTAGGTGTGCTAGGTAAAAATAGGCGAAATATTATTTTGAACCTATTTCTTAGTAAAGACAATGGAAATTGAACCAAACAAAAGGTTATGACTTCGAGATCTAAACCAAAACATAGAAGTAAAACGAAGGGCCATGGAAGAAATGAAAGGTGGAGGGTTTTATTTTTGCTGCGATTGTAAATACCTCATGAAACGAAGGCATAGGGGTTGGAAACTGCTGCAAGCAGAGTTGCAGAGCTGAAGGTAAAAGGACCATTCTAGACTTGTTTGAGTTGTTTTCTTCCATGGACTGGTTTTGGGAAAACCAGAAATTTCTGTTATTATAAAATGACAAATTTTGAATACAAAATTTTTTAGAAAGTTGCATTTTATGGGCAAGAAAGGAGAAGTCATTTTCTGCGTGCAAGATTAAATGTCTATTTTTTCTCCTTTTCAGATTTTAGGCTTGTAAATGGAGTTTATGCAAGTTTCTTGGTTGCTTCATGCGAATGTTTAAATCTGAAAACCTCATTTAAAACCCTAGGAGCCAACACTTAGCTTATCCGGATTGTGCTTGTTTTGCAAGTCCAATAGGTTAGGTTGCATGCATGAAAACCTCACATCTTCGATTTTTCTAGAATAGGATAGCATCAAACTGAATGTATCATGTGTTTCATTTTCTGCATTTCATTTTCATTTTTCTGCATTTTATTTTTCCAAAAATTTTAATTTTTTTTAATTTTCAGGCATTAAAATAAACATTAAAAAAATTTCAAAATCCAAAAAAAATTTCACCATTGCGTAGGTTATACTTCATACTTCCAATACGCACTTTGAAATTTCATTTTCGGATTTGTTTAGCATTTTTTAAAATTCATCGAAGTTTTTGTTTTATTACAAATTTCAAAAAATCCGAAAATAGAAAATTTCCATTTTTGGGCCGAATTTCATTTTTTCAATTTCATGCTTCATTCATGAACCTATGATGAAATTCCCTTCATAAAAATTCCAATTTCATTGAAGGAGTTATGTTTTATGGGATTTCACAAATTTCCATTTTTTGAGCCTAAAATTACCCTCTTCATAAAAATTCTAATTTTACGAAAGAGGGGTAATTTGAGTATTACATTGAAGGTCATTTCTTCAAAGCACTTAATTGTTCATCTTAATGAAAATTTGATTTCATTTAAGAGGGATAAGTTAAAGTGACATTTAAAGCCCTTAATTTAAGGCCATAAATTATTGTCTCTTTGTGAAAACCTATTTCACCAAAGAGGGATAGTTTATCGATCACATTGAGAACTATCTTCATCTTCATGATAAGAAGCCATATTTGGATTTAATGCAAGATAAAATCTATTTTAAAACCCTCAAGATAAAGGAATTAAGGTACTACATCGTGGTCATATGAGGGCCAACTCACATTTGCTTTATTTTGGTTCAATGAACAATCACTAAAGTTTCATGGTAAAATAAACCAACATTGCCCCTTGTTTACAACTACTTGCAATCACTAAGGTGTTCCTAGCATTATAATTGATACATCTTTATTTGAGATTACTAATACACATATGCAAATGCTAATATAGCGGAGACCTTGGAGAAGTTGTTTGTTTAATTTCTTTGCAAGAGGGGATTTGGATCCCAAATCCTAAGGGAGAGTGTACTTTCACAATTGGGTGAAAATACCACTCAACAGGATTGTACATCAACTTGATGTAAAGAGTGCATTCTTGAATGATAAGTTTGAAGAAGTGTATCTTGAATAACCACAAGAATTTAAAGTGTAATATGTTAGAGTAGATTCATTCTATTATTACATTATATTTCGCTTAATTTTATTTGTTTATTAAGCACATATATATCCTAGGTGGTTAGTGGTTAGAGAACCAAACAAATGGTTAGGGAACCAAACATGCACGTACTATTTATTTCCACCATTCTAAAATACAATGCTAATGCTTATATTTTTCCTACATGGTATCATAGCGGCTCGTTGTTCTGGGTGCAGGTGGTTTCTTCGAGGTAGGGCACAAATCCCAAAGAGCAGTATCCTTGGAATGACTCGACTAGATGCTCGACATGAACCCATGGTAAACACGCGGTATACAACAACATATGACATGGTGGGAATATGGATCGAGGTACTACTAACATGGTGGTTGGCTGATGTGGCTACTAACATGGTAGCTAGCTGATGTGGCAAAGCTGACATGGTGGATAACATGTGGATCGAGGCTATGATGTGGCTACTGACTGGTAAAAGTGCTGACGTGACTACTAATGTGGTGAGGCATTATTGGTGGAAATGGTGATGTGGCATGTGGTGATTCACTATAGGCATCGATAAAAGGGTATTCATCATCTCTGATTTCCTATAGGCAATCAATAGTTAAGGTAACCATTTGCAGTTTTAAACCATAAAATTGCACCTACATGGTGCATGTGGGACTAAAAGTCTAAGAAATTTTTTTTCTAAAGAATCTCAATGGGAGGCTTCAAATTGATAGAGCTCTCCATTTATTTTCATTGGGAGCACTAGCATGACTGGTTTATTAGGCCAGCGCTAGGGCATGCTGTGGGTGGTCAGGGGTTCAAACCCTGCATAGAGCTGAGCATATATATATTTTGTTTGATATTCCACCATCGAAAGGATATAAATAGAAGGCAATCACCTTCTACTCTCGTTAATCATGCTAGCATGATTGGCTGATCAAAACAATGTAAAGATGCTCTGTAGGAGGTCGATGGTTCAAACCCCGCGCAACACTACGTATATCTTTTTTCTGGGAAATAAAGGAGGTAACAATTTTTTTGCAATTTTCTTCAAACCTTATCTTGTGAAAAAATCTCCAAGGAGCACCATTTTTTTTTTTGCAAAATATAAAGACAAATTAGTGCATTTTATTTCTCACAAGGAGGGATACAAAACAAAAATTGCACATTGTTTTTTTGCAAACTGCAAGGATTCTCAAAATTCCTTCAAAAATTGTTTATTTTGCAAAAAAAAAGGGACACAATTGTATTATTTTTTGAAAAATTATAACACAAAGGGGGGGGGGGAATTGTGAATATCAATTTTTGAAAAAACAAAACAAAATTTCTTGCAAAAATTATTGTAAAAAGATGCATTTTCGATTGCATTCGACACCTTAAAATTGGCATTGTAAAAACAGGTGCATTTTCGATGGAATTTGACACCTATGCTTTAAAATTTTTAGGCACTTTTGATTGTATTTTGCATTTAATTTCCCATTTTTTGCACTTACATCATAAGTTAAAATTCAAAAGCACATAAGACATCCTTTTGTGCAATTTATTGCACACTAATGTTTGGTATTTGCGGTACCTCTAGCCCACACTTATAGGTAAAGTTATCATGATTTGGGATATTGTATATAACACCTAATATAGCTGCAACAATGATATTTGAGCTATTGTTCTCTATAAATCATCAGGGAGAAATAAAGAAAAGCCAATTTTATTTTGATATTCACTCCATCATATACCCTAATTCATTCCTATTGCTTGGCTTAATTTCCTCTAACTAATCATCCTTTTTCGAAAGGGTTTTTAGGTAGGTGCCATCAATTTGAGTGAATTATATTTCAGTACTCATTTGTGGTATATCGAAAGAGAGACCATTTTGGTGATATAAGGAACCTTCATAATGGCCACTATACACAAATATATTTCAGATTCACAATTGCTTAAAGGTTCCAATTATGCTCCATGGAAAACCAAAATGAGATCCATTCTACCGGTTGAATATTTGTGGGATGTAGTGATTGGCACTACAAAACATCCTACTATAGTAGGTACAAATCAGGAAGCATATGATAAAAATGATAGAAGGTCCCTCATGTTTATCTTGCTTGCTACTATTGATGAAGTACAACCTCACATTTGTGATGCTAAAAATGGTAAAGATGCTTGGGATGCATTAGTTACCATATATGAAGGAAAGAATCAGTCCACCATTCTTAACCTTCAATCCCAACTTCATACTCTCAATATGAAGTTTGGTGAATTTGTAGAATTGTTTCTATGTAGAGTGGCAAAATTGAAGTCCAAGTTGAATTCTTTGGGAGAAACAGTAGAGGATAAGAACTTGACTTCAATAATTTTGAGAGCTTTACCAGATTCCTACAATGTGTTGATCACATCCCTTCAAGTGTCCATGAGACAAGTTACTTTTTTTGAGTTGGAAAATTTGCTTCATACTGAGGAGGCAAATCAACTTCAAAAAGATGAGATGATAGATAATGTACTTTACTCAAAATAGGGGTCCAAAAAATAGGGTAAATTTTAGAAGGGGGAATCTTCTTCCAAAGGTTTCAAAGGCAAACAACCTCAACAAGGAAAAATAAGTATTGCAAAATTTGTGATATGGACAACCATGACACCAACAGGTGTTGGTTCAAAAATAAACAACCACATGACCAAGGTCTAAAGAAAAAGGGAAAGTACAAAACACAAAATAAGAATAAGCAACCAAAGATATATGTTCCTTATGAGAAATCAAACTTAGATTCTAGGAGGACACACAATGTGCTCATGATTCACACAGATTCTAAGCAAAAGGATCTTGTGTGGTATATTGATTTTAGAGCCAATAAATACATGATTGGTGATAAATCGTGGTTAGATACATTTAAGGCTAAGGAAGGTAAACCATTTACCATAGCTTATGATAAGACCTACCGAGTACAAGGTGAAGGAAATTTTTTAGTCACTCTTTCAGATGGAAAATATCAGATTGAAAAAGTCCTTTATGTTCTAGGATTGGCAAACAATCTGTTGTGAGTACCTCAAATCTTGGATAAAAACATGGTGGTTGATTTCAGAGTTGAGTATGGAAAGAAGCATTGCTTCATCACAAGGAAGGGCAAACATGTAGCAATAGCTTCCTACAAGCATGACTTGTTTGATTTAGATGCCATTTCTACACCTCATGTTGCCATGACGGTAAACACAAAAGAGGCCATTTCTCTTTGGCACGAAATTTATGGCCATCTAAGTTCAAGATATTTACTCGAGTTGAGTAAAAATGAAATGGTAAAAGGTCTTCCCAACCTTTCATCCAATTTGCCTATTTTATTAGATTTATTAGTAGGGAAGCAACACTGAGTACCTTTTGAGTTGAGCTCCTCACGAGCCAAAAGACCATTGGAGTTGGTACACAATGATCTATGCGGTCCTATGCCAAAAATTTATGGGGGAAAGAGGTATTTTCAGTTATTCAATGATGAAAACTCATAAAATATGTGGATTTTATTTGTACAAATTAATCTAGAGACCTTTCTATATTCTCAAAAATTTAATACAAGTGTTGAGAAGGAATCAAGATGTTCTATTAAGACCCTTCGATCAGATCGAGGGAGGGAAAATACCTCCAATTTTTTTTCCATATTTCTTAGTGCACATGGGATTAAGAGGTAGCTTACTACAACCTATACTCTGCAGCAAAGTGGAGTTTCTAAGAGAAGGAATCGTTCCATCATGGAAATGGTTTGTTGTATGCTTACAAGGGCACATCTTGAGCAACAATATTGGGCAGAAGCTATCAATACAACAACATACCTCCTGAATAGAGCACCCACAAAAGCTCTTAAGAGAATGAATCCATAAGAATCATAGAGTGCTAGAAAACCCTCCATTTCTCATCTCAGGATTTTTGGGTGTAAGACATTCATGCACATTCCAAAAGCAAAGAGAAAGAAGTTAGATGAGAAATCCTTGCAATGTATTTTTATTGGTTATGATGAGCATTCCAGGGGATATCATTTTATAGATCCTAAAACCAAGAAAAATCACATCAATAGAGATGTGGTATTTGATGAAGCTTTCACATCAGATAACACATCTTCAGATGTATACTTGGATGATGAAGAGCCTAAGAAAGAGACTCCTCCCCCATAGAAGAAGATTACCAAATGGTATACCAACACAATGAGAGATTCAAAAGTGACTACACCTCCAGATATAACTTTATATCAACCTCTTACATGCAGTATGACTCATAAAAAGAGAGCAAAAGCATCGAATTCAAAGGTTGACGAGCTTTGCCAATACTTTGAAGAAATTTTTGTTAGTGCAGAGGAAGATAGAGAAGAAGATATGGATGTAGATTATGATAGAATTTTTATGTCTTCATTGGATGAGCATGAACCTACCACAATCCAAGATGCACTTAGTGATCCTCAGTGGAAGGCAGCCATGGATGCAAAACATATATCTCTGATCAAAAACAACACTTGGAAGCTAATTGATTTACCTCCTGGAAAGAAACCCATTGGCTACAAATGGGTATACAAAGTGAAGTATAAGGTAGATGGAACTATAGATAAGCATAAGGTATACCTTGTTAAAAAGGGCTACACACAAAAATAAGGTATTGACTATTAAGAGATTTTTGCACCCACTGCTAGAATGATAACCATTCGTGTACTTTGTGCTATGGTAGCTCAATTCGGATGGAAGCTACATCATATGGATGTAAAAAGTGCCTTATTAAATGGTGATATTAAGGAAGAAGTTTATATGAATAAGCCAGAAGGATTTGTGGTTGAAGGCCAAGAGAAAAAGGTTTACAAATTGGTTAAATCCTTGTATGAGTTAAAACAAGCTCCATGAGCTTGGTATATAAAAATTGACAATCACCTACTGCAGAAGTCCTTCGGATGCTAATCTCTATATCAAGAAAAATGGTTCTAAAATAGTGATACTAGTACTCTATTTTGATGAACTAATTATCATTGGAAGTTTAAAGAAATTGATAGATGTAATGAAAGGTGACTTGAAAAAGTCATTTGAGATGATAGATCTAGTATTTATTTATTATTGTCTTGGTTTAGAAGTGGAAAAAAAGAAGAATCACATAAGAGTGACACAGAAGAAATATGCCAAGACATTGATTAAGAAATATTGCATGACTAATTGTAAGCCTAAAGCAACTCCAATGGAAATAGGGATACAATTATCGTGATTTGATACTTCTCCATAGGTATATGATACTCTCTATTGCCAGTTGATTGGGAGTCTCATATACCTAACCAAAACAAAGACAAAAATTAGTTTTACTATGAACTATATTTCGAGGTTCATGCAGGAACCTAAGGTTAGTCATTAAAAAGCAGCAAAATGAGTTATTCATTATATCCGTGGTAGTACAAAATATTATCTAGAATACAAGAAGAATGACAATTTCTTCTTACAAGATTACACAGACTCTGATTATGGCAGGTCAATTGATGATAGGAAATCAAATTTTGGATATATTTTTCATCTTGGCTCTGGTCCTGTCTCTTGGCATAGTAAAAAGTAACAGGTGGTTGCTTTATCATCTACAGAGGCAGAATATCATGCAACATGTGGAGTAGTCTGCGAGGTGATATGGTTATGTCATATTATTTCAAGTATGGGTCTTCCCAAGAAACTTCTAATCCACTTATTTTGCGACAACCAAGGTATTTTGAAGCTCGTTAAGAATCCAGTGTTTCATGAATGCACCAAACACATTAACACTCAATGTCATTTTATTAGAGATTAAGTTCTAAAACACAAGATACAACTCCAGTACATTCCTACCGATTAACAGGTTACGTATATTTTCACTAAGGTACTTGCACGTGTCAAATTTGAGTTGTTTCGCAACACTATTTGTATTTCAAAATAATGTAATAAGGGGGGATGTTAGATTAGATTCATTCTATTATTACATTATATTTTACTTAATTTTATTTGTTTATTAAGCACATATATATCCTAGGTGGTTAGTGGTTAGAGAACCAAACAAGTGGTTAGGGAACCGAATGGGCATGTACTATTTATTTCCACAATTCTCAAATATAATGCTAATGCTCACATTTTTTCCATATAATATTGATATTGATAATGCTTAGATGCTTTGATATATTGTATTATGGAATAAAGTGTATTTAAATACAATGGATGCCCAAATAGGATATAACCAATTATACTAAATCCTATAACTACGCTTGTCCTCCAGTGGACCTTATGTACCATGTGTTGAGTGGTTCCACTCAACTTACATTCACATTATCTTTGATGTAATAATTGCTAACATCCCCCCTTATTACATCATAATTTAGAGAGTCTTGGAGAGGAAGCTTTAGAATTCTTCAAATTTGATATGTCCAAGTGGCTTGGTGAAGATGTCTATACATTGCTCTTAAGTAGGACAAAATTTGAGCTAAATGCTATACTAATAAACATGTTTATGAATGAATTGACACTCCATGTCAATGTGCTTGGTCCATTCATGGAATACTTGATTAGGAATAAGTTTCAATACTCCTTTGTTATTATGGTGCATGGTTGTTCATTTGTCTTGTGGTACTCCCATATTAGTCAACATATATTTTAATCATATGGCTTCACTAATAGCTTCTCATAGCACAATATTCTGCTTTGGTGGAATATCGAGCAACTATTTATTGTTTATTGCTTCCCCATGATATATGTGCTTATCATAGAGTTGTAGTTCTAACTCCATAGGAACTGGTCACTCTTCTTGAGTTCTAGACCATACACAATTGTACTTTGTATAATTTTTAGAACTCTTTTTACCGCCTTTTAATAATGAGAAAGGTATTTGATTGTAAAGCTAATATCTGGTCTAGTGTAGGTTAGATAGATGAGATTTCCAACCAACCGATGATAGAGAGTTGCATTTATTGAAGGAGAGGAATCAAAATGTGAGAGTTGTAGTTCTAATTCCATAGGAGTTTTCATAGGCTTACAATCATCCATGTGATATTTCTCAAGAATATTCTTGGCATATTTTCTTTGTGAGACAAATATGTGATGATGGTTATGCCATGCGTATAGAGCTAGACAATAGTGTAATAGTCCAAGGTTTGTCATGTCTAAATATTTCTTTAAATATTTCTTTGTGGCTAGAATCATTCTTTCAAAAATACCTATGATGACCAAATCATCCACATATACATTGATGATTACAATTTTTCCTCCTTGCTCTTTATGATATAAACTTGGATCATATGGATTCCTCTTAAATCCATGCTTTTTAAAATATTGATTGTATACCATGCTTGAGGATCTTGTTTACATACCTATGGGCTAATGCAAACTGCCTACATATATAGGTCCTAACAAATTTTGATGGACTATCAAATTTTGTTACCTAATGTAAGAAAACTTTTTTAGACTTGGTAATTTTTGCATATGACTGGCCAAAAGTTCAAATGCATCTCATCGAGCCCAAAATTTGGCTAAGACAAAGAAGTCCAACTATTTTGAAGTCTATAATAAGAGTGGCTAGGGATTTAAAATGATTATGTTAGCCAAATTCCTCATAAGTTTTGGCTAGTCAAGAGCTCAACACAAGGAGTGGTTGGAGATTTCTAAGCATAATGATAGTCAATATTATTAAAAGTTTTGACCAATATAGAGTTTGGAGGGCAATAGTGGCTAGAGTGCTTCTAATATTACGCTAGCCTAGGTATGTAAAAGTCTTAGCTAAGTCCACTAAGATTCAACAAAGCAAGAGTGTATAAAAGGTAAGAGTGTCCAAAAGGTTAAAGTGATCAAAAGGTATGAGTGATTGGGAGTTTTAAATGATGATGTTATCAAAGCCTTTGAAAGTCTTGACTAGGTCTCTAAGGCATTGACAACAAGTACAAATATTTAACAAATAGCTATAAAAGATAAAAGACACTAACAAGGTATTTTAAAGCAAATATCATGCATGTCAGATACTTGGACCACTTGATCATTGCTCATATACCCAGATCAAAGTAATTTTATGAGAAAGCAACAACTAGTCTTCTAGAATCTACATCAGGGAGGATCTATCCTAGTGATTGTAAATAAAAGTGCCTACAATTATGAAAATTGATATAACAATAAGGCACAATAGTAAATATTATAAGCTTGTTATAGACACATGGATGCTAGGATTGTGATTGGTTGGTCAAAATAATAAAAGCTACAACTTTGACTATGGTAGGGCATGAAAGTAACCACCACTCTTCTTAAGGATGCTAATTGCATACAAGCCTTGGATAGAGGCAGGTTGTGCCCACTCATGTCAAGCCTATGATAGACCATACTTGTAATAATTAATCTAGGCTAGCATTGGAGAAAAATATAAGTAGCTTAAGCTTCCTCAGGATAAGGGTCGGTACTTTTAGGGTTTATCTGCTATAAAATTTACAATTTTACTCTATTATTAATGAAACTAGATGTTGCTTGGCATCTACTAGTGATACACTATAGATTTTAATGTGCATGTAAGTTTTGTATCTCTAGAAATTTTTGTTAAAGCTTTATGCGTAGTGTATTATGTTAGGAATTTTTTCTATTTGGATTATCATTTGTAAACTATTGGAGTGTTAGAGAATGCACCACATGAGTGTTTTACAATTCTAGAGATTTTTTTTATGTTGTGCAATGGGTTAATTATATTAGGTAAACCTTGTCAGGCTTGGATTATTTATTACATAGTGCTTTGAGTGTTAGAAATTATAAGGTTTGAGCTAATAGTGGATTTTGTAATGCTTTACATGGTAGATATTTTGTTGGATTCTATATGAAGTTGAGTTATAAGGTATTTGCATAGGGTATTTCCTTCTCTCTCCCTTACTCCCACATTTCTATATATAGTATTTTTACATTTATTTTTATTTGGAACAAGCAAGGAACCAATCTTTCGAGGTTGACTCAAAAACAATTATGAGCTATCCAATCTTGGTTGTAGTCTAGTGCATAGAACACACCACTAGGTGGATCAAAGACCAAGATTTTTTAGCATGCTCGATGGGATAGATCATTAAAAATTCATCCTATATTTCTAGAAGATCGATATTTTGGTGGATGTTCTAATATTATAAGTGGTTAGAGATCCATTAATATAATGACTCCTCTGATTGAAAGAACCTAAGGTTGGAAAATCCACTAGAATAAAGAAGCCTATAATTTTTTGATAACTAGAATGGATGCAAAAAAAATCAAATAAACTTTATAGTTTGTTGAATTACCAACTTATAGAACACAAAGATCTCATAAATACCACTCTCCAGTCTAAGCACTCTCTGTTCAAAGTCCCATCCCCTTACAAGATTTTTCTAGAGTATCTCTTCATAGTTATCACTTTGAGAACATGTATAGACAAACATACCTTGAATGGAATAGCACCAAACCACTTGAACTAGTAGATCTCCATGAAATACCTCAAGCAACCCTTAAAAATTTACCAAACTATGATGGTTATGAGAAAATTGCCTATGAGCATAGCCAAGATGTGGTTGCTTTAGCCACTATTCATATCCAACATGAAGATGCCATGGTAAGACTGCTACCTTTATCTTTCAAAGAAAAAATATTTACGTGGTATAGAGCTCTTGATGAGAGCAATACTAGTTTATGAACTTAGCTAGTTGAGCCATTCATATTGGAGTTTAATGAGGTTGGAGATCATTTTTTATTGCTCACTCAATTCACTTATATTAAAATAAATCCACAAGAAAATATCATAAACTTTGATTCAAAAAGACATGGAAATAGATCTCTCAAGATATTAAACTTTCTCAAGCTCAAGCTTACATATATTATATCCGAGTATTTGTTCTAGATCTAGGTCTACAAATCTAGCTAGACAATGAAATGAAATTCCCACAGTCATTTTTAGTTGCTATTTTTGCAAAAAATACACTAATATCTATTGGAAAGCCACCTCCCAAGGTCACCATGTCTTATTTTCTAGAATTTCCCTAGCCAAATCAACAAAAACTAGCTTTGACCATCTCATTGCCTCAACCTTCTATACTAACTTTGTCACTCTTAACTTCTCTAGAGCCCAAAGAGGACATAGATGTACTTGAGCTGAGAAATGTTAACAATAAAGTCATTGTGTTGGAGAGACAAAACATCAAGAAATTTTTTTAGGGCTATTAGGCTGGAAGGTTTCCCTATGTCACAAAAGACTAGGGGGATTCTAGTAGCAATGTTATTGAAAAGACAAATATCCTATATATGGAGCAGGAAGATGAACCATCCCCTTCCACATCTTAGGAGAGTTACCATGGTCTATCAACATCAAGAAAAATTAGTAGCTATATAGAGAGCTTAAAAGACACAAAAGGGAGTGGTAAATATGTTGATGGACCTAGACCATGTCATGTTAGTTAAAGAGCCTAAAGATAATGAGTGTATTCAAGAGTTGAAAAGGTTTCTAAATAAACCCCTACAAGTGGATCCATAAAAAATGGAGCCTCTAAAGGTGCTTACTCAACCTTAGGAGTAAGCAAAAAACAACCAAGTGAGAGCTAATAAAGGAAATATAAGATTATACTAGAGAGTAAGCTCTAAAGAAGCTGCTATATACCTATTTGACAAAAATAAAAATATTAGAAGCTACTAAGTACTACTAGAAGAAGTTCAAGTAGCCTGATAAAAAAGATAAAAAAATATTGAAAGTGTCTAGATATAGCATAGTTGAAGAACTGAAGAAAAATTCTTCTTGAGTAAGCATGTATGATGCATTGCTAAGAGTAAGCATGTATGATGCATTGCTAATCCCTCATTAGATTAACTTGTTTAGGGTTTAATTAAAAATTATCTCATCAAAAGGAATGAAGTTTTTGGATCTAAATTTAGCTCAGGATTAGCAAATCCCCAATACAGATAAGAATCAACTGCCACCTTTCTACATGCCTCTATGAATGTAAGGGTGGATAATACATAGTTGCATGGTTGAATATGGAGCACCTACCATTATCATGGTGAAGGTAGTCTATGAAGCAATTGGAATGGAGTACACCCACTCAAATCACGGAGTGTTACAAATAGATGGCACTCAATTCTAGATAGTTGGAATAATCAAGTATATACCAATGGTGCTCAATAAGGTGCTAAAGGTCATAGTCATTCTAGAGGTGGTTGTAGCGGATCTTCTGCCATTATTTGACTTATACCTTTCTAGAGAGTTCACTGTCAATATGGGGGGTACTTATCCTTAGATTATTATCATATGGTCATCCCCCACAAAGTAAGGAAGGTGAAAATCTATGTGTAAAATCCATGCCCCTTCCACATTGAGAATATTGAAGAAGAGAGAGTTAACTTGATCAAAAATGATCTAGATGACCTAGAAAGGGTGAATGAGGAATTTCAAATGGAGGATGAAATTTATCATAAGGAATTTAATGCTATTATAGATAATAGAATAAAACCTCTTATTTTGTGGGATCAAATAATCATAAGCTCCTAACCATATCAAATCAAGAGCTCTAAGAAATAAGGACAACTAAGCTGCTATTTATAGAAGAGAAAAAAGAAAAATCTCATAATAGCTCTTGACAGTAATAAAACACTGTGATGTATTGGGACGAGGAAAAGACTAGTCCAAGAACGTATAAAAAATTGACTGACATTAGTTTGGGTCTTACCAAATTATCAAAAAATGTAAGAGTAGCACATTTGAATTTTGTGATTAATGATTGAATTTTTTCGATACAGGTAAATGATCAATATTTTAAGCACTTTGCATAGAGAGAACTGTGTAATTTTGTATCATAATGAACATAGAAAAGCATAATTAGGCATTCCCATGGCTATTTTGAAAAAGTAATAGATGGCATGCAACAATTATGAATTATAAGCTATTGGCTTGAAAAACATAGATATTTAAAGCTAAAAAGTGCATCAAGGCACTCACACGTGTCGATGCATTTTATAAATAATTTTGGGTAATAAAGTAATGCATACATATTTTTAACATTAACGATTCCATATACTAGCCTTGAGTTATAAAATCAAGTCCCATAACTTTATTTGCACATTGAGCAGTTACATAATTGAGCATTTGAGCACTAGAGAACCCAAAAGAAAGAATGCAAAGCAATTTTGCGAAGGTAGTTGTATTTTGTTATTACCTATAAATAAAATTGTAGTTTATCACCCAAAGGTAAGTCAAGAGCCCATTTCCACCAAAAATTATGAGCTCTAGGACCACATGGTAGATACTCATGATCCAAATCTCATCATTAAAGTGAAAAGCTTTAGGGATGCATTAGAGCATAAATATATTAGGTATTTAAGAGAGAATCTAGCCTTATTAGCATGGCATTATTTATTATCATGGAATATTCCCAGGCATTTACATCCTTGTCCAAAGTTGGTAAAAGTGATCATCGATGATTACAATGCGTGAACTAGGATGGTATGTGATTGTAAAGGGTAGGTACTCTTTTATCTCAGACTGAAAATTTTTACAGAGGTATTTGCAATGTGTGTTCACCTTGAAAGATTCCTCAAAGATTTCAATGAAGAAAATCAAAGAGTATACTATGATAATAAGTTGTTTTCTTGGATCAATAACCAATTGAACCATCACTTCCCCAAACTTCCTAAAGGCCCTATAAAAACTATTGATTTTAAATTTTTGCAAGATATGCTTGCCATGCTAGCTTTCATTTTTGGATTGGATAGCTATCAATATGTATAAGACTATAAAATAGATATGGCAAACACTATGACCAACCCTCAAAGCCCCAGATGTTTTGATTGGGCACTATACCTTAACTCAACCATACATACTCAATTGCTAAAATTTAAAAAGGATGAATATGTCATGTTTAGGTACCTTTCATATTTGGCTTGGCTATTTGTATATATATATATATTAATTTACATGGTGGAATCGATAGTCACCATGAATCCGGGTAGGCTATCCGGTTTTCTATGGCCACCGCAGTATTCTACGCTGTCCACCCCTGAAGCCGCCACATAGATCTTTGCACAATCTTCCCCTATAACCACCATGTATGTTAGGATCCTCAATCCTAACATTATTAGTTAGTATTAGTTAGTATTATTAATCATTTAATTATTATATTATTAACTTATAAAGTGAACCATCACAACCCTTCATAACGTGAACCATCACGTCTCTTCACCAACGTAGCTTTAGGGTAGATATATATATTAGGTTGGCCATCCATATCAAATCATCCAAGAAGAAGAATAATAAGCATAGATTCTAAGGAGGGAGCCCCCTATAGTGGTAAAGCGATTACAAGGAAGCCCCCTTTGAGTGGCCTATGATTATATTTATATTAAATTATTTATTAATTTTACAGTAAGACCTTTGGGTCTTACCATTTGGTATCAAAGCCATGTGGGACCCAGTCATGTGGGAATTGCTCAAAGATATTCATCAAATCACTTATGTGTGTGAGTATCAAACTTGGTTTGAGGATATCACAAAATACAACACAATATTGGATGAATAAATTCTCATCAATGGCTTCATTAAGGGATTAAAAGAGGAAATTAGAATGGATGTGAGAAGGTTCAATCCCTATACCATGATGTAGACCTATGGATTGG
This sequence comes from Wollemia nobilis, assembly GCA_028583015.1. Lineage (NCBI taxonomy): Eukaryota > Viridiplantae > Streptophyta > Pinopsida > Araucariales > Araucariaceae > Wollemia > Wollemia nobilis. The sequence goes on from JAQPPZ010001808.1 coordinate 7,663,275, forward strand.
CAAAATTAGCTGAAGATAAAATCAATGCACAACAACGATTAGGAAAACCACTTATGGAAAAATCATCGACCACTTACATCGCTCCCAAACCTATGCATAATGGAAGGGCACAAATCACTTACACAACCCCCAAATCTAATCAAACTTTACAAATTAAACATCTTAGCTTTGAGGAGATGAAGGAACGACAAGCAAAAGGACTTTGTGATAATTGTGATGAACAATTTGGACCCCACCATAAATGTGCTACACTAACATTGTATTTATTGAAGGAAGTTGATCCCTGTCTCTCAATAGAGCAAGCAGATGAGGTAGTTGTGTCCGAAGCGACTAGTGCACCTACTCACTGCAATGAAGACAATGAGGTCGATGTGCAAGAAGTGATTGATGTACCAAGCAAGGATGAAGTAGACATACCCAAAGTGATCAATGCTATTCAAACATGCACTCTACAAGACCTACACATACATTCCTCACCAATAGTGAGTTCTTGCCATATGACCAAACCTATTCGAAACCAACGCAGAGTGACTACACACTCCTTCTATGTTGGCTCTACCAAGGAACAAAAAAAGGATATGAAATCATTACCATAACTTTTGATGCATCATTCTGAAGTATTTTAGGAACCTCAAGGGTTGCCCTCCCATCGTCATCATGATTTTCCTAAGGGAGCTTATACTATTGTTCTTGGCAATCCCCCACTAATGCTTCATCCTTCTCAATATCCTTGCCTATGAAAGGATGCCATTAAAAGAGTCCAAGAACTTACACAAATACTTCTTGGAAAACAAAGGACAAAGCTTCTCACTTTGAGCTTTGAGGACAAAGCTCTTTTTAAGGAGGGTGGCATGTTAGGATCCTCAATCCTAACATTATTAGTTAGTATTAGTTAGTATTATTAATCATTTAATTATTATATTATTAACTTATAAAGTGAACCATAACAACCCTTCATAACATGAACCATCATGTCTCTTCACCAACGTAGCTTTAGGGTAGATATATATATTAGGTTGGTCATCCATATCAAATCATCCAAGAAGAAGAATAATAAGCATAGATTCTAAGGAGGGAGCCCCCTATAGTGGCAAAGCGATTACAAGGGAGCCCCCTTTGAGTGGCCTGTGATTACATTTATATTAAATTATTTATTAATTTTACAGTAAGACCTTGGGGTCTTACCTATGTATCAATCATTTTAAACCTTTTCCACAACTGAAAGCACCAGGAAAGGGACAAACGTTCAGTTCGATGAGGCCTGATATTTGAACCTTGGACCTCCACCCCCCGTACAGGGTTTGTTTGAACCAATTGGTCTACAACTCGGACCTACTATTTGTATATTATAAAGCAAATATTTTCTTGGGATTAAAGTTAAATAAGTGAACCCTATAGGGGAATATTTTGTCTATGGTGGATTGGACACCAATGCTTAAGACATCCAACCCTTACATGGATTTCAACAAAAGTTTTCTAGGCCTTTATTTGGCCTGTATCTAAGGTTCCTTGCCTAACTAAAAGAGCAATAACTTATCTTTGGACCCTTGGTCAGGAAACTAGATATTGGTATTTTTTAAGCAGTGGTACAATAATTAGAATATATGGCTTTAGTGGGGATCCCTTTTTGCTTCCTTACTATGTAATTGATTGGATATTTGAAATAATTTTTTATCGATAAATAGATTGCATAGATGTCAATTTTGGATCAGAAATCCTACACTAATGATCTACCTTTAAAATATGGGCCAATTACCCTGAGGGATGAAAATAAATATGAATCACTAAAAACTCAACTACATGGTTTGAAGCTGAAAGTGGTTCTCGATAGATGGAGGTATGATCATGATGGAATTTTTGAGACTAAGATAAAAAAGGAAAATAAAAAAAACCTCCTACCTTCAAGCACATCGAAATATCAGAGATAGAGGCATAAAAAAATAAGCCAAAGGTAGAGGAAGCAAATATGGACATAAACAAGGCAATGAAGAGTCCTCCTTGGAGGAGTTTTTAGATATAGTAGACACATGATATTGCCAACAATAAAATCCATATCTTGAATAAAAAAAGGAAAGAAACAATGGAAAATAAACAAGAGGGATGAAGAGAAAATCCAAGAATAGTGGATCTTTAGGTGTGAAGCAGCTTTAAAAAAAGGATTTGGTCTTGTCCTAGTTCAACAATTTTCAAAATATTATGATGAAAATATTAAAATGTGGGTAGGTGATAAAGATGCTGAGGAGGTCCCCAAGGAACAAAGTGATTAAGGATATGACCTAGAGGAAGAATAAGAAGAAGTAGGATTAAATAAAGGTGAATAAATTCTAGAATAGGTAGATTTGAAAGAGAAGTGGGCTACAAAAATATTATCAACTTATAACTAGCAATAAGGGAGTCCAAGAGAGATAGGTTTGACTAAAAAACAACTAGAGGAAGTCCTATCCTAGTAGTAAGAGAATTAAACACCCTCACCACAAGAGTTATGACAAAGATATTTGGTGGAGGAAGAAATCATACCAAATATGGACTATGTTGGAGGAGGCCTTGGTAAAATTTCATCAGGTATGCTTGATATCCTTCAGCCAAAACAAAGAGGATACCATGTAGGACTTGGAGCTAGCACTAGATAGCTAAAAAATAAGAGCCTCTCCACTTTGTGTTAGAACTATCCAATCCCTTAATGTAGCTGAAAGTAGGAGAGAAATATAAAAGAGAATATTTCCTACTACATCATCTAGAAGATGGGTAAAGAAGGCCAAGAACCAATACACAATCCTAGTAATATAGGACACAAATATGATCACTTAGGATTAAACACGAGCATAAGAAATAGGTACATATCCCTCTAACCATAATACTACTTCTTCTAATCCACATCTACCACCTTAATATCCTTTTAAGTAGACCTCACAAGGGGTATCCTATCCCCAATCGCCCACCCAGAGCATCACTTTTGCCATTCACCCAAAATATGAGAAGACCTTCAAAAGCTCAATGCCCTCAACTTTTAAATATGCTACCATAGTTTAGAGACCCTCTATTTCTCCATTACCCCTTGTCTAATACTAATTTTCTATTACTCCTATTTATAGCTACCAAAATTTGGACATTCTAAGCTAGTTTCAATAGGCTTAGGCCAATGCACAAAAATGGATGGATGAGCATGAACCTGTTGAGTGGTATTTTCACACACTTGTGAAATTACACTCTTCCTTAGGATTTGGGTTCCAAATCCCCTCTTGCAAAGAAGTTAAACAACCAACTTCTCCAAGGTCTCCGCTGTATTAGCATTTGCAACTGTGTATTAGTAATCTCAAATAAAGATATTCAATTTAAATGCTTGGAACACCTTAGTGATTGCAAGTAACTGTAAACAAGGGGCAATGTTGGTTTATTTCACCATGAAACTTTAGTGATTGTTCATTATTTTATTATTTTTTTTAGATTTTGTAATTTTTTAATGTTCATTAAACCTTCTGGAAAATAAAATAAAATGAACAAAAAGAAATACAGAAAATTAAAAGTAGAACACGTTCAGTCTGATGCTATCCTATTTCGACAAAACCGAATACGTGAGAGTTTCGTACATGCAACCTAGCCTATTTGACCTGCAAAACAAACACAATCAAAGTAAACTAGGTGTTGGCTTCTAGGGTTTAAAGTAATTTCCAGATTGCAGACATTCACATGAAATAATCCAAAACAATGGCATAAATTTCATATACAAATCTGAAATCTGAAAGGAGGAACATAGAACAGTTAAAATGAAGCATGCAAAAAATTTCTCATCCTTTCTTGCCCATAAAATGCAAATTTTTGAACAATTCTGCATTAAAAATAATGTGTCCTGTTACAATAGCAGAATCTCTGGTTTTTCTCAAAACCAGCAAAAGTGGAAGAAAAGCACTCCACAGCAGGCTCAGAACGGCTAATCACCATCAACTCTGCAACCCGCTCGCAGCGGTTTTCGACCCCGTATCAATCTGTGCCTCTGCATTTTATACTTGCTGGTATGGTTCTTTGCTTCATTCTACGATGCTTCGTTTCACCTCCCAGATTATATCGTTTCGTCTTCCAGATTGCTTCGTTTCACCTTCCTCGCCTTTCCATTGCTTTTGATTTTATGCTCGAGATCTTCTCTGTGAACTGTAATGCCTCTGAGCCTTACACCATGTATGCCACGTGTTCCACACTTTCTGCATGTTCTGTAATGGCCCCATGTAAATCGTGACCAAAAATAGCATGTAGCTTTGCTTCCTTACTTTCACCATGAAAACGCGACATGTCGCGATATCGTGACATTTTCCTGCCAATAACCCTATCCGCTTTCATGCACAGCAAAAATGAGACATGTCGCGATATCGTGACGTTTTTCTATCAGCAGCCTTTCTTGCCTTCATGCACAGCAAAAATCCGACATGTCACGATTTCGCTACAAGTTTTCCGCACTTAGTCTCTTTTCAATAAAGTGTCACGAAATCGCTACCATTTTCTGCCCTCTGCATGGTCTTCACTTTCTATCATGATTTCGTGACGTCTTTGTCTGGCTGGAACGTTTCCTCAAAAGTTGCGCGATATCGCTACGCCTTTGTGCCTTAGACTCTTTTCATTCAGGTGAACCACGATACCGAAACACGTAGCGATTTCGCTACGCTCTTTGCTTTGTTTGGCTTCATTTTTTGACTATAGCGAAATCGCTACCATTTTACCACTTAGGCCTTTTAATCCACCCGCATCATGAAAACGCGACGCGTCGCGATTTCGCGATGCCTTTCGACTTATGCGCTTTGTGTCAGTTCTCGTCGTGATTTCGCTACACTGCTGGGCCTTATCGCCTTTGGCTCGATTTTGTCATGATTTCGTGACCATTTTATATTTTATGCCTTCTGCCCGTTTGCAAGCCGCGAAAATCAAACACGTCACGATTTCATGATGGTTCCGCCCACCTGCTGTCGTTGACTGCGTTGACCATGATTTTGCGACATGTCACGATTTCACTACGCTTTTCTGCTTCATGCCCCGTTTGACTGTCTTGACCATGATTTTGTGACATGTCACGATTTCGCTACAATTTTCCATTCTACCTTTCTCTCTCCTCTTTGGACCGCGATTTCACAACATGTCACGAAATCATGACAATTTTTATCAAAGCCTCTTCCTGCTTGCCTGGGCCGCGAAAACGTGACATGTCGCGATATCGTGACACTTTTTCATTTCTGCCAGCGACGGAGCAACATGTCGCGATATCGCGACACTTTTTCATTTTGGCAGCGACGGAGCGACATGTCGCGATATCGTGACAACTTTTGGCCGCGACAGAGCGACATGTCGCGATATCGCGACACTTTTTCTCCTTAGTGAAATTTTTGCTTTTTTCTTGATTTTTTTAGCATCTGGGCTACTGCAGTTTTCTTTGAAAGCATGCAAAAAAGGTGGGTCCCCAATTTTGGGGTGTGTTGTGGATCAGCCACAACAAATGGTGACTCTGCTGTCAAATGCTCTTGAGCATTTTGGTGAGAACCCAACCTAGAAACATACAAGCTTAGATACAAAGCGTCAACACATAGAAGATAAACAAATACCGACAGATCAAAAATACATGAAACATCAGAATCATTAAGTATCAGCTCGGTGTGTGCAATGTGTTTCATTCCCTATCATTTGAACTTGTTCAACATTCCATTGTCAGTTTCACTTATGATTTGTATGCAAGGCTATGAATGATTTGTGCAGGATTTGATGCATGATGAAGATGCTAGAGATGTAACAACCTGCTTTATAAATGCTCAAACCTTCTTATATCATGGACAAACATATTAAAGATGTCAAACCCTCTTAGGACCAAATATATGTATACTGAATTAAATTTACTAGATCCCAAAGTTGGTTATGTGTCACTACCATCTTGAACCCATGTGCAAGTGTGAGTGAAATCAGAACTTTGGGGAATAGGATTCCCAACCTAAGCGAGATGGGAATTTAACCCTATCCTTACTATTCTGATTTGGAGTTCATTACCTCATCTTGAACAAAATAATTTAACCTGTTATGGATGAAATGGTCAGGCTAGTCTATCCATATGAGCAATCAGTGGTCTTGCTTTTAGGCAAGACATGTTGCCACGCATGAGCATACTTAACCCCATAATCCATGACTTGGCTTCATTCATTCTTTTCTCTTTTTTTTTTTTTATTTCTTGGACCTTTGGGATGACTACCCATCCTTGCTAGGGACATGTAGTACGATCCTTCCAATCCAAGATTTATGAAATGGGAAATATTAATTTTTTATTTCTTGGACCTTTGGGATGACTACCCATCCTTTGCAGAGGACACGTAGTACAATCCTTCCAATCCAAGATGGAGATGAAATGGAAAAAATTAGTTTTACTTTTATTGCTTGGACCTTTGGGATGACTACCCATCCTTTGCAGAGGACATGTAGTACGATCCTTCCAATCCAAGCTTTATGATGAAATGGGAAAAATGGAAGCTTTGGGGAATCGGATTCTCAACCTAAGCGAGATGAGAATTAAGTCCTATCCTTACTACTCCATGTAGGTCAAATCAGAGCTTTGGGGAGTTGGATCCTCAACCTAAGTTCGATGAGGATTTAACCCTATCCTTACTACTCTGGTTTTAGGCTTTAAGCTTGATGGAAATGGTAAAAACCACTGTTTTAAGGATTATGTTGCATGATAGGACAAACATGAAATATTCTTTTCACCTCACCTTTTCATCCAAGTATGGTTTTAACCATTTTGCTCAAGACTCTCTTTAATGTGCATGGAATGTGCTTGGTTCAAGATAGCTTGGGCAGCAGTTCCCAACCTTAGGATCCTTTTAATATATGTTATGTAATAATCCTAAGAGGATTCAACACCTTCTCAATAATTGCCCATGGAATGAAAATGTAACTGAGATGACATGTATATGCAATGTGGAATATGACATGAGATATGAATGCACTACTTCTTTTGGAATATATCATCTATTTTACCATAATGTGCAAAACTGACAACTTCATGCATCACAAGATTCAAACGATATTATTTAAATGTTTGTGTTACTTGTGGAGCTTTCTACAACACAATTCCAATGTTTCATATTCTCCTGATTTTAGGCATAAGTTGACATCTCAAATTTTTTTTTTTTTTTTTTTTATCAAAACAAACCAAACATGTCAAATGAAATCAAACACACAACTTAAATCCTAATCCAAATAGCAATCCCAAAATGAAACTTGAAAACACAAACCCAAACCAAAACCAAAATTTATATACAATATAGTACAAGATGATGCCAAGCTTGGACTATTACTTTCCTGGATCCCAAACATGATTAGAACATTTCAAAAGACATATGTCACAATACACATGCCAAATGTTGTAGGAATCCAACAACAATAAGATCAAACCAAGCAATGCAACAAATTTCAACTTGCCATGCTCACCATACCAATTTGATTTAGTTCTATTAGCAACATCATAGGTGAGATTCAAATCAAATTGATTAGACAATGGTTGGTATTCAATTTTATTTTGTCTATTCTTTAAAGTGCAAGTTTCATCATTCCATTCATGATTTAGAAGTAGGCTTTCCTTTTCAAATGTGAGATATTGCAAACAAGAGCCTATTTCTAAAAGTCTTGAATTCAAATCATTTTCCAGGATTTTAAAGCAATCAAAATCAATCAAAACTTGACAAGCATCAACAAAATTTGGCATTTCCTCATTAATGACATTAGCATCCAAAGGGACATCATGTAACCCATCACTTAAAATTTTTGTGGCTACTACCAAAGGTAAAGATTTCACTTTGTCACCCATACTCAACCCATCATGATTAGAATTTATCACAACTTGATGAGTGTTAGTAGCTTTTTCTTTTTCTTCATTGTCTTCTTCATCATCCAACACCTGTTCAAAAACACCAAAGTTAGGCACCCAATCAAACATGCATCCATATTTTTCAAAACAAGAGCCTAATTTTTCAAGATATGTGTCACGTGACACCTTTCCATGATCAATGGCTTGAGTTGCCTCAAAATCCATATTTTCATTAGGATCATCAATAGTATCAAACCCACACCACTTAGGCTTTGTAATTTCATCATTTTGAGATGGCATAGACATTGTAGAATCAATAGGTGGATCAAGATTTTTGATTTCTTGCCCCTCAAGGGGAACAAAAACAATTGATTCTCCTTCTTCATCCATGGTAGTAAAATCATTATCCTTCTCAAACCTTTGATGAGATTCCAACCCTTCTTCCAAAACATTCTCAGATTGCACAGGACTTGTAATATCCTCATATGAAAGGGCAATTGTATTATCCTCGCATATCAATAGGCACACAAATTTCATTAGCAGTTTTGGAGTGAGCATACTCTTCCCAAGAATCATAATGATCATCTTTCAAAATCAAATTGTGATGCTCAACTATTTCTTCTTCATCTTTTAATTCATCAACATGTTTCTCATCAAATTTATCTTCACCTTCCTTAGATGGTTCAATTACTTCCAAAATTGGGTTATTGCTTGTATTCAAATTGATAAGGCTATCATAATCCACATGTGTAACCCATGATTCAATTTTATCACAATTTGGAAGGTGTGGATCCTCTTGGTCATCATTTTCAACAATGTCATCCGAAACAGATTCATCCTCATAGAATTCATCTTTTGGTGAGTCAAGGGTTTCCAATTTGTCACATGTTTCAATACTAGTTGGATCTAGTACTCCTCCCTTGCCTAAAATCATATTCTTATGAAAATCATTAAAATTGATTTTAGAAATATCCTTTGAATCAAGATGAGTATTTTGAAGTTGATTCATACTTAAGAAAGATGGTTGATCTTGCATAGTAGGTTGAGGATTTTGAAATTGATTGAAGCTTGGGAATGATTGTTGATTCTGAAATTGATTCACACTTGAATTTGGTTGAGGTGGATAAATCATTGGATGGGTAAAGGATGTATTAAATGATTGAAGATTATATGATCCAAAACCCACACCATAATTTTGACAACTCAATTGTTGCTCAATTGCCATTGCTTGAGTATAGGCTTGTGTCAAAGATGTGATTTGAGGCATCCCTCGCAAATATGTGGAAATGAGTGGGTCAAGAGCATTTACATATATTTGGAGAGCCATTTCTTCTTGAAGAGCATAAAATGTCACTAATTGAGCATATAATCCAAAGAATCTTTCAGAAAATGACTTCACATTTTCACTTGGTCCTTTTTTAATAGTGAGAAACTGCTCATACATGCGGATTGGGTCAACTTGCTTTTTGTTGAATTGATTAAGAAATGTTGCCTCTAGTTGAGCCCAAGAAGTGATAGACCCTAAGGGCAGACTTGTAAACCAATCAAATGCCACTTTGTCCAAGGTGTAAGGGAACATTTTACAAACAACATCATCATGCCAAATTGTTAAGTGATTCACAACAAATTTGAATGCTTGAATGTGTTCTCCTGCAGTATTTGTCCCGTTAGACAAAAATCGAGGAAGACATCTCTCAAAACCAACGGGCAAATAATGTTGAACTCCTGGTATGTTCAATGGGCTACCTGTCATCCACGGTGAAAACATAGCCATTAGTGAATCTTAAAGAATATAACTTTAATACCCAAAAAAATTTTTTATTTTTATTATTATTTATTATTATTATTATTATTTATATTTTTTAAATTAAATTAAATCACATTATTCCTGTATGAACAATCAAAGCGTTAGAACAGTGCATAGCAATTCATGTCCTCCTTTTAACAGTACAAAGTTGTAATATTAAAAGAGGGCTAAAGATAATAATCAATAGGGCATGAAATATTCAAAATTTAAATCCCTATAGCATTTAAATCAATCTGAAATAAACCGGTTCAGGCCCTCCTTCTAGCGCCAAAATGTTGAGTGGTATTTATGGTATTTTCACACACTTGTGAAAGTACACTCTTCCTTAGGATTTGGGTTCCAAATCCCCTCTTGCAAAGAAGTTAAACAACCAACTTCTCCAAGGTCTCCGTTGTATTAGCATTTGCAATTGTGTATTAGTAATCTCAAATAAAGATATTCAATTTAAATGCTTGGAACACCTTAGTGATTGCAAGTAACTGTAAACAAGGGGCAATGTTGGTTTATTTCACCATGAAACTTTAGTGATTGTTCATTATTTTATTATTTTTTTAGATTTTGTAATTTTTAATGTTCATTAAACCTTCTGGAAAATAAAATAAAATGAACAAAAAGAAATACAGAAAATTAAAAGTAGAACACGTTCAGTCTGATGCTATCCTATTCCGACAAAATCGAATACGTGAGAGTTTCGTACATGCAACCTAGCCTATTTGACCTGCAAAACAAACACAATCAAAGTAAACTAGGTGCTAGCTTCTAAGGTTTAAAGTAATTTCTAGATTGCAGACATTCACATGAAATAATCCAAAACAATGGCATAAATTTCATATACAAATCTGAAATCTGAAAGGAGGAACATAGAACAGTTAAAATGAAGCATGCAAAAAATTTCTCATCCTTTCTTGCCCATAAAATGCAAATTTTTGAACAATTCTGCATTAAAAATAATGTGTCCTGTTACAATAGCAGAATCTCTGGTTTTTCTCAAAACCAGCAAAAGTGGAAGAAAAGCACTCCACAACAAGCTCGAACGGCTAATCACCCTCAACTCCGCAACCCGCTCGTAGCGGTTTTTGACCCCGTATCAATCTGTGCCTCCGCATTTTATACTTGCTAGTACGGTTCTCTATTTTGTTCTACGATGCTTCGTTTCACCTCCTAGATTGTATCGTTTCGTCTTCCAGATTGCTTCATTTCACCTTCCTCGCCTTTCCATTGCTTTTGATTTTATGCTCGAGATCTTCTCTATGAACTCTAACGTCTCCAGCCTTACACATGTATGCCACGTGTTCCGCACTTTTTTGCATGTTTTGTAATGGCCCCATGTAAATCGTGACCAAAAATAGCATGTAGCTTTGCTTCCTTACTTTCATCGCGAAAACGTGACATGTCGCGATATCGTGACATTTTCCTGCCAATAACCCTATCCGCTTTCATGCACAGCGAAAATGAGACATGTCGCGATATCGCGACGTTTTTCTGTCAGCAGCCTTTCTTGCCTTCATGCACAAAAATCCGACATGTCGCGATTTCGCTACAAGTTTTCCGCACTTAGTCTCTTTTCAATAAAGTGTCATGAAATCGCTACCATTTTCTGCCCTCTGCATGGTCTTCACTTTCTATCATGATTTCATGACGTCTTTGTCTGGTTGGAACGTTTCCTCAAAAGTTGCGCGATATCGCTACGCCTTTGTGCCTTAGACTCTTTTCATTCAGGTGAACCACGATACCGAAACACGTAGCGATTTCGCTACGCTCTTTGCTTTGTTTGGCTTCATTTTCTGACTGTAGCGAAATCGCTACCATTTTACCACTTAGGCCTTTTAATCCACCCACGTCGTGATTTCGCGATGCCTTTCGACTTATGCGCTTTGTGTCAGTTCTCGTCGCGATTTCGCTACACTGCTGGGCCTTATCGCCTTTGGCTCGATTTTGTCGCGATTTCGTGACCATTTTATATTTTATGCCTTCTGCCCATTTGCAAGCCGTGAAAATCAAACACGTCGTGATTTCATGACGGTTTCGCCCACCTGCTGCCGTTGACCGTGATTTTGCGACATGTCGCGATTTCGCTACGCTTTTCTGCTTCGTGCCCCGTTTGACTGTCTTGACCGTGATTTTGTGACATGTCACGATTTCGCTACAATTTTCCATTCTGCCTTTCTCTCTCCTCTCTGGACCGTGATTTCACAACACGTCACGAAATCGTGACAATTTTTGATCAAAGCCTCTTCCTGCTTGCCTGGGCCGCGAAAACGCGACATGTCGCGATATCGCGACACTTTTTCATTTTTGCCAGCGACGGAGCGACATGTCGCGATATCGCGACACTTTTTCATTTTGGCAGCGACGGAGCGACATGTCGCGATATCGCGACAAATTTCGGCCGCGACAGAGCGACATGTCGCGATATCGCGACACTTTTTCTCCTTAGTGAAATTTTTGCTTTTTTCTTGATTTTTTTAGCATCTGGGCTTCTGCAGTTTTCTTTGAAAGCATGCAAAAAAGGTGGGTCCCCAATTTTGGGGTGTGTTGTGGATCAGCCACAACAGAACCTAGGAAGGATGCAAAGAGAGCATCAAAAAGAATGGTGGGTGTTGTGGACCTAGCCAAAGGAAAAATATTTGTAGCAATATTTACCCCTTCTACTGATAAAATCACCTATTAATTAACACCAACAAACTATAGGAGGATGGTGCAAGAGGTGGATGTTGCTAGGATTCCATTAGGTGATTTGATGCATGTGAAAGCGGCCTAGATAGAAATAAAATACCATAGGGACAAGCAACAGATACAATTATTGGAAAAATATTTGGATGAAGAGAATGATGGAAAGAAGACCTTACAAATACAAGTTGAGAAACTATAGTAGAGCCTTTAGGAAGCTCCAAATCTAGCTCAATTACAAGAAAGAGATGGGAAAATTCAAGCATTGGAATAAAAACTGAAGAACTTACAACTGGAATTTGATGAGGAAAATTAGAAAGCACATGCTTCTCACATCTATAGGGAAACATTGGTGCAAATCAAGAAATTTAGCTAGAGAAAAATTTATGAGGCCACCATGCATATACATCTAGTCATGGAATACTTAAGTTTTAGCTTGCAAGTTGTCAAGGTAATACAAAGTGATTTCTAGGACATAAAAATATCAATCATAGAAACAATGAAAGAAGAAAAAAATATTATGGAAATTTTGAAGAAAAAACCTAAGCCACAAATTATGGCATTTATGAGCAAAGAACTAGATAAAATAATGCACCTTGCCAATGTGGTCCTAGAGTGGCATCAACTGGTTCAATATGGATGGAAGTTGACTGAGTCATTGATTACCAAAGGAGATAAGATAGTGATCCCATTGTAGGATGTTATCAGCCTTAAGTTATTGGAGCTTTAGGATAATGAAGGAAGCTTTATACCAAGAAGCAACTCAAAACCCAATTTGAACTCATGAGAAGTAGTGAAGAAGAGTTTGACTAGTGGTTGAAACCTACTATAGAGGATAATGTTTACATTTTTTGATAAGCTAGCTACAATACACACTAAAGTGTAAGAAGTAGTAAGAATATGTCTAGAACCCTATTATAAAAATGTATATCGACTAATAGCTATCCATAATAAAGCCATAAGAGTTAAGCGCCCATCAAGGAAGTATTGGGAAACTACTTGTTAAGTATTAAGGCTTGGGAAAGACACTACAACTGATCTAGGGACCAATAAATATGCTCAGGAAAAGGAATCAACTATGGAGGAGCAATGATAAGAAGTGTAAGGTGAAGCCTCTAACACTCAGTAATTCTGATCCTGCTAAGTTTGGTTGCCTAATCATCCAATTTTGATTCTTCTATTTCTCTCTCTTTTGTGTTGAAAAATTCCATATTTTCTTGACTCCACAACCAAATGAATAAATCTCTCTAGGTTCTCAATTTTGTGAGCAAAAATCCCCTTGAAGGTGCCAATAATGTGGGCCAATGCAAACTGCTCACATAGAGATGTCCTAACAAATTTTTTTGGACCATTAAATTTTACAAAATTCTATTGCCTAAATGCAAGGAAACTTTGCGAGACTTAGTAAATATTGCATATGACTGGTTAGAAGTCAAAATGCATCTTACTAGGCCAAAAATTTGGCTAAGGAAAATAAGCTTGACCACTTTAAATTCTATAATAAGAGTAGCCAGAAATTTAAAATAATTACATTAGCCAAAGTCCTCCCAAGTTCTATCCAGTCAAGAGCACAATGCAAGGACTTGCCAAATATTAGTAAGCATGAAATTAATCAAGATTCTCAAAAGTCTTGAATAATATAGAGTACAAAGGGTAATAGAATCCAAATTTCTTCCAGCATTATGTCATCCTAGATGTCCAAAAGTCTTGGACAAGTCCACTATGATTCAACAAAGCAAGAATGGCTAAAAGGTATGAGTGGCAGGGATTTTTTAAACGATGATGTTAGCAAAGTGTCTAAAAAGTCTCGTATCTTTAAGGCCCCATAGTAAGAAAAAATCTTCAACAAATAGAAAAAAGAATAAAAGGCCCTAAGAAGGTATTTTTTAGCAAAGATTATGCATGTTAGATATTTAGACCACTTGATCACTCCTCATCCACCCAGATCAAAGTAGTTAGGTGAGAAAGCAACAACCAATCTCTTAGAACCTACAATAGGAGTGGCCACTCCTGGTGATCACGAATAAAAGTGCGTACAATTTTGATAGTTGGCATAACAATAAGACATAGTGGTGAATATTTTGAGCTTACTATAGACACATGGATTGTGATTGGATGATCAAAATAGTAAAAGCTATAACTCTAACTATGGTAGGGTGGGAAAGTGACCACCACTCTTCTCAAGCATGTTGACTGCATACAAGCCTCAAACTAGGCTAGGCTATGCCCACTCATGTTAGGCCTATGATAGACCATCATTGTAATCATTAATTTAGGCTAGGATTGGAGAAAATTATAAGTAGCTTAAGCTTCTTCAATATGAGGGTCTAAAATTTCAAGGTTTACCTATTGTAAACTTTATAATTTTGCTCTACTATTAATAAAACCATATGTTGTTTGGCCTCTACCAACAACATGTAGATTTTAATGTGTATGTAAATTTTGTATCTCTAGACATTTTTGTTAAAGCTTTATGGGTGGTGTATTCTATTAGGTAATTCTACTATTTGGATTATCATTTGCAAGCTATTGGAGTGCTAGAGAATGCATAACATGAGTGCTTTGCAATTCTAGATATTTCCATTTATTCTATGCAATGGGTGAATTCTTTTAGGTAATCCATGTTTTGCTTGGATTTCTATTTGGATTATCTATTGCATAGTTCTTGGAATGTTAGAGATTGTGGGGTTTGAGCTAATAGTAGATTTTGTAATGTTTTATATGGTAGTTGTTATGTTAGGCTCTATATGAAGTTATGTTGTAGGGTATTTGCATAGTGTGTGGTAATGCTACTACTTGATCTTCAACCACTCTTCTAAGCAATCTCTTCCTTTTCCTCTCTCCCTTACTCCATCATTTCTATCTTTAGTCTATTTACATTAGTTTTTATTTAACACAAGCAAGGAATAGACCTTTTTGAAGGTTAACTCAAAAGCAATTATAATCCATCCAATCTTGGTCATGGTCTAGGGCATAGAACACACCAATAGGTAGATCGTAGACCAATAATACCTTTATTTCTTGTTCAGGTATGATGAATCCCTCTGGTTGCATCATATAGACTTCTTTTAAATATTCATTGAGGAAGTTACTTTTCACATCCATTTGTTGAAATTCCAACTAGATTGTGTAGTTAGACCAAAGTTTATTATGATAGATTTTATTTTAACTATAGGTGCAAACATTTATTCAAAATATATACCCTCTTTTTATGTATAACCTTTGGCTACGAGTCATACCTTGTTTTTACCAATACTACCATTTGATTTATATTTAATTTTAAAAATCCATTTGTATGCAATAGCCTTTTTACCTAGTAGAAAATGAATAAATTTCCAAGTTTTTTTTTAGTAATGCTTAATATTATGTATCCATAGCAATTTTCTAGTAATTTTACTAAAGAGCTTCTTGTACTATGGATGATGGTTCAACTATACTCTTTAGAACCATATTTTTTCCATTGTGAGTCATACTTAATATCCATTATCTTGTGGTAGATGTGTTTGGAACTCCATATAACCCTAAAGCTCTTATTGTGCTAATATACCACTTAGGTATTTTTCACATGTGATGTGGTGGAGAAAATTCATCCACATCTCCATTATTATCTTCATCATTGTTGTACTTAAAATTTATTCATTAGAAAATTTTCATCTTCATCACTTTCAAGGATGAATAGAACAAAGTCAAATGAAGATTCCTATAGGGTGATGAGAGTGATATTACTTCTTTGATAGAGATGACATCATGACTAAAATATAATTTTTTGTAGCTAAATCAAATAATATGTAGGCTTTTGATTCATCACTATAGCCTAGTAGAATGCATCGTCAAGATTTTTCATCCACTTTATGTCTCTTCTCCTTTGGGATGTGCATTTATGATATACAGCCAAATGCATAAAGATAAGAAATTGATCGATTATGTTTGGTCCATGCTTCTTCTAGAGTGATGTATTTAAGTGCTGTAATGGGGGTATGATTAAGTAAGTAGACAACTGTATGTATTGCTTTCACCCAAAATGAGTGTCCAATTTGAAAATATTTTAACATACATCACTCCATTTCCATGATTGTTCTATTTCTATGTTTTGCAATACCATTTCAATATGGTGTGTGGGAAACTATCAACTATCAATGAAAACTATGTTCCTTCATAAATGCTAAAAATTCATTACTGGTAAATTTCCCCTTGATCTAAGTAGAGGACATGGATTCATCTTCCTGTGGAAATCTCAACTTGAGCCTTAAATTTTTTGAAGTAGAAAAAACTTCATCTTTGTTCTATAATAAGTATACTCATATTTTATTGGTATGATCATCAACAAAAATATAAAATTATCTGGATCTATTATAGCTAAAAGACATGGGTCCTAAAAGATCGGTATAAGACAAATTGAGAGGCCTTTTGGATTGATATTATAAAGGAATGAATCAATATCTATGTTGTTTTTTGGATAAGAAACGAGAATAGATTTGAAGAACATGTGCTTATACTGAGAGGGGGGGGGTGAATAGTATAAGATAAAACTTTTTGCTTTTTAATCCAAATAATAGCATCAATAATATTAAATTAGTATACATTACACAATGCATCACATGCATGAGAGACATGATTTTATGTGGTTCACCCAATGTGGGCTACTCCACGGAGAAAATATTTCTTATAATTTTTTCTCAAATAATTTCTCTTGGGAATTCTTTCCCTACAATGTTTATAGACATTTGTCCAAAGGAGACACCAATCCCCTTGATCAAGTTAGTGGATCTCTATTTACAAGAGACACCAATATCCTATCTCTTATCTGGATGGTGATCATAAGACCTCTTCCTCTACTACCATTAGCAAATGGAACTCTATCCACAGAAGACACCTATCTTACCTACTCTAGTTGAATATATTTGTCCTCAACTATGTCACCTCCAAAGCTCTATCTGAAATCTGTACTAAACATAGTCCATCGGTCTAGCACAAATATATCTTCAATATCTATCTCTGGTTTGGCACAAACTTGTCCTTAAATCTACACCAAAATCTATCCTCGAATCTGTACTAAATATCTGTCCACAAGTCTTCTCAAAGACTTGCCTTAAATATGTTAAAAAAGTCCACACTAGAAATTTTCCTTGGAGGGATTCAAACTCACGATGTGGCCTTAACCAGTGCCCTAGCCATGGCTCCAACCACCACACGAGCTAGACGCTCACTTGGGGAGTAAAGAGCACCACATGCTCTATAACCCCCCCTGACTCGCCTATGCAAAAATGTGTGCCACTTCCTTTGGTGCTTTCAATACAAGCACAACTAACAAAACAATGCTGCTATTGTGATTCGATCATAGGTCACTCCATGCCCAAACACTCTAGATGTTGTCCACTTACCACTAGGCCACGCTGCCCAGATGGCTCTTGTAATTCGGTGTTCGTTGATTTATCCTTATTCACTAGTGCTCAAAACAATGTTCTCTTATCTTTTTCACATGAGTTATCAACACATGATTGCATGCATTATCATTCGAGCAAAAGGATGATTAAATGCCTCTAAGGCATAGTGTTTTTATATTGATTTCCTCCTTCACACATAAACGTCGATGCTTTGATTTTTATTCAAAATTTAAACGTCGGCACTTCAATTTTTAACCTATTAATTTATAAATTATTTAGAATTTAAATTTTATAAATTTATTTTTACATCCCTTTGGCTTTATTAAAGCCTACTTTCATTTTACAACTTTGTATAAATAATATTTATTTATAAAATTTAAATTCAATTTGAATTTAAATATTTTATAAAATAAATATTAAAACCTCCTTTAGCTTTTCAATAAGCTTCCTTGGGTTTTTATGATAAACCTTTTATTTTTTCTCACCATTGGTTTTAATAAAAACCCTTCTAACTTATGCTTCTACATAATATTAAAAAATATTATGAAGCCCTTTTGCCTTTAGCCTTTGCATTGTTCCTCTTGACTATTTGACATCAAAGATAGCTTATTACTTGACATCAATGACAAATTCGTTCTGTGACATCAATGACAACTTCGTTCTGTGAAATCAATGACAACTTTGACTCAAAATGTCCAACAATCTCCCCCTTTGTCATTGATGGTAACCCAAATTATTTTTACCAGAAACTTAACCTTTTCTTTGTTCTGCTCCCCCTGGCTCAATGCTCTTTTCAAATCTCTCCTCTTTACTCAAATACCAAATCTCTCCCCCTTTGACATAAATGGCAAAGGGTCACCTTTGGGGCTCGGGGCTAAGAATGAGCCTCTTAGCTTAGCCCCTCCCCCACCTCATCTTATGGTGGTTAATTATGGGGTGGGAGTCTTACTCCCAGTTTTCTTTGAAGATACTCAAAGGTTTCCTTTGAAAGTGGCTTAGTGAAAATATCTGCTATATGTTCCTTTGTAGTAACATATTCCAACCTAACCTGTTTATCTATCACCTGTTATCTTAGAAAACAATACTTAATCAGAATGTGCTTTGTTCTGGAGTGCATCACTAGATTTTTTGAGATACTTATAACACTTGTATTATCACATAGTATGGGAATAGGGTGATCATGTTTTATCTTGAAGTCTTCTAGAGTTCACTTCATCCATAACACTTGTGTACAACTGGTTACTACTGCAATATATTTTGCTTCAACTATAGATAAGGATATTAAAACCTACTTCTTACTTAGTCAAGAGACTAAAAAGTCTCCAAAAAAGAATGCTCCTCCACTTGTGCTTTTTCTGTCATCAATGCTGCCAACCCAATCTACATTTGTATATGTTATCAATGTGAAATTGTCACTTTTGGGATACCAAAGTCTAAAATCCATAGTCCCTTTTAGATACCTGAAAATTATTTTTATCGCTGCCACATGTGTTTCCTTAGGTGTTGCCTGAAACCTTGCCACTAATCCGACTGACTATACTATGTCTAGTATTGTAGCTATAACATACAATAAGATGCCAATCATGGATTTGTATAATATTTGATTTACCTTTGGAGATTCATCATCCTTACTCAAATTGCATCCTGTGACCATGGGGGTACTTACCAGTTTACAATATTCTAACCTGAATTTCTTTAAAATTTCTTTTATATACTTGGCTTGAGAGAGAAATACCCTTTTCTCTGATTGTGAAATCTAAAGTCCAAGAAAGAAGGACAATTCAACAAGCATAAAATTCTCAAATTCATTTTGCATATTCTTAGCAAATTATTTACACATCTTATCATTGTTTCCCCCAAAAATAATGTCATCAACATAAACCACCACATTTAGTAGATTGTTACCTTAATTTTTGATATATAAATTACTGTTTGCTATTCCTTTTATGAATCCTTGTTCCTAAAGATACTTATCCAATATTGAGTACCATGACCTTAGAGCCTGCTTTAGATCATATATTGTATTTTTCAATCTGCATACATAGTCTGGTTTATCTGCTAATATGAATCCTTATGGCTATTCAATATAAACTTCTTCTAGAACACCATTTAGAAATGTTGAATTGACATCCATATTATATACCTTGAAGTTTTTGAAACTTGAGAAGGATAAGAACATTATTATGGCTTCAAGCCATGCAACTGGAGCAAATGTATCATCAAAGTCAATTCACTCTACCTATGCATAACCTTTGCATACTAACCTTGCTTTATTCCTGACCACCTGTCCATCTTCATTTAAATTGTTTCTGAATATCCATTTTGTGCCGATCACATTTTTGTCCTTTGGTCATGGAACAAGTTCCCAAGTTTTTCTTTTCTCTATCTTATCTAATTCCTCATCGATTACCTTAATCCAAAATTTATCCTCACTTGCTTGAGTGAAGTCTTTTGGCTCAATATTAGATAGCAAAGAAAAATTTGCTTGTTGAGATGGTGTTATTATTCTTCTTCTTGTCTGTATTTCATCTGGATTCCCAATGATTTACTCTTTTGGATGATGCTTCTATACATACCTGGATGGAGTTTTGGGAAGAATTATTTGTGTTTCTTCTTATTCTTTATCTGATTCCTCACAAAATTCTTCTTGACAACATCCATATTATTGATACATAATTTGTTGAACTAGTTCTCTTGAATCTATCTTATCATCAATCATTACATTTATACTTTCCACCAAAGTACATGTTCTCTTGTTGAAGAATCTATAGGCTTTAATCCTTAAGGAATAATCAAGAAATATTCCCTCATCACATATTGGATAAAATTTACCTAAGTTTTGATCTTCTCTTCTTATGTAATACTTGCTTCCAAAAATTCTAAATTTTTTTATAGTGGCAGGTCTTCCTTTCCAAATATCATATGGAGTCTTGTGATGATTTAGCCTCATTTGAGCCCTAGTGATTATGTATACTATTGTGTTGACTGCTTATCTCCAATATCCATATGAGAGGTTAGACTCATTTAGCATAGATCTATCCATATTCTCAACAGTCCCATTTTTCTTTTCAACTACTCCATTTTGTTGAGGAGTTCTTGCTGCTGAATATTATATTTTATTTCGATGCTGTTCGTAAAAATCTACAAATTTATTAGAAGTAAATTCTCCTCCTCTGTCAGATCTCAAACACTTAATCTATTTTCCAATTTCATTTTCAACCAATTCCTTAAATGCTTTAAATTTTTCAAAGGCCTCTGACTTCTCTTTCAGCAAAGCTACCCAAACCATTATGGAATAATCATATATAAACAATATAAAGTAGCTCTCACCATGAATAATTTCTATTCTGGTAGGACCACACAAATCGGTATGTACTAGAATAAATGGCTTAGATGACATATATCCTTTTGATTTAAATGTTGTCCTAGTTTGCTTTCCATGTTGACAAGGTGCACAGATAGTGCTTTGAGGTCTTATTTTGGGTAAATATCTGATTGTTTGTTTATTGCTTATGTTGACTATGTTGTCAAAATTCAAATGAAACAATATTCTATGCCACAACCAGCTCTCATATTCTTGTGATAGAAAGCACTTTTCCCCTTTGATATCACTGAGCATGTATAAAATGGTGGGGGTTCTTGCATTGGCAATGAATTTTCCAGTTTTTGATTTTCTTATCTCACATCTATCTAGATGGAAAGTAACCATATAACTTTGATCACAAAGTTGATTATACTTAGCAGATTATGTTTTAACCCTTTAACATATAACACATTTTATGTTTTTGTTTTTCCATTGTCTAAACTTAGAGTTCCTCTTTCACCAATTCTTGCTGATCCATTATCACCAAAACTTACTGATCCTCTATTGGTTTCTTTTAGTACATGAATTTATCTTTGTTACCTGTCATGTGACTAGAGCAGGCACTATCAAGATACCATTGTTCTTCTTTATCCTAAGCATGAAGGACTATTTGAACTAACATTAATCTAGCCTTAACATTTTCCCTTTCATATTTCCTAGTTGTTGAAATTGTTTTTCTAGACTTAGGAAATATCATTTTACACCATCTAGCCTTGTGCCCAAAATTATTGCATTTGTAACATATAATACCATCATCCATAAGAGGTGCAAAATAATTGAAACTTATATTGACATTATTTCTCATATTATTAATACAATGTACAACTCTATGACCATATTTATTACAAGAAAAATAATGACCATGGAAGAAATTATGTAACCTGTTTGGATGCCTTGGAGTTTGTGGTGAAGTATTCTTTCTCTTGTGATTAAATCTTATCCAAGGTTCTTCTTTTATTTATTCCTTTTTGATATCCTTTGCTTGCTTATATTTATTTGAAGTTTCTACTTTTTGAAGACTTGATTCCTCTTTCTGTTTCTCATATTCTACATCTTGTAGTGCCTTGGTCCTTTCAACTTCATTCCTTAGGTAGATAATTTCTACTTCCAATATTTCACATTCTATTTCTCTAGATCTTAACAGATCTATTATATCATGCTTAATATTCTTTCCTTCTTCTACCTTTACCTTGAGTTCTATGATATTTTGTAGAAGTTCTATCATTGTTGCTTCCTCCTCTTGAATTTGTTACTTCAAGATTGAATTATTTTCCCTTCCAATTTTCTGAGAGCAGCAAAGAATTCTTATTTTATATCAAACACGATCTCTTCTTCATTTTTTGAAGTCATGTGTGTTTCTGATGGATTCTCCTCCAAGATGTTAGTCTTTTCATGGAGAGACCTACTCTGATACCAATTGGAGAACATGTTCTTATACTAAGAGGGGGGTGAACAGTATAAGATAAAACTTTTTGCTTTTTAATCCAAATAATAAAATCAATAATATTAAAGCAGTAAACTTCACATAAAGCATCACACATATGAGAGACATGATTTTACGTGGTTCACCCAAGTGGGCTACTCCATAGAGAAAATATTTCTTATAAATTTTTCTCAAATAATTTCCCTTAGGAATCCTTTCCCTACAATGTTTATGGACCTCTGTCCAAAGGAGACACCAATCTCCTTGATCAAGTTAGTGGATATCTATCCACAGGAGACACTAATCTCCTATCTCTGCTCTGGATGGTGATCCTCTAGAAGACCTCTGCCTCTACTACCCTTAGCAAATGGAACTCTATCTATAGAAGACACCTGTCTTCCCTGCTTTGGATGGATATCTCTATCCTCAACTCTATCACCTCCAAAGCCCCATTTAAAATATATACTAAACATAGTCCATCAGTCTAGCACAAATATATCCTCAATATATGTCTCTGTTATTGCACAAACTTATCCTCAAATCTACACCAAACTCTATCCTCAAATATGTACTCAATCTCTGTCATTAAATCTATCCACAAGTCTTCTCAAAGACTTGCATTAATATGCTCAACAAGTCCACACTAGAACTTTGAATTGGAGGAATTCTAACTCGCGATGCAGCCTTAACCAGTGTCCTAGTCGTGGCTCCAACCGCCACGTTGTTGAGTGTATATTTTTCCCAATTGCAAAATACGACCACATGCATAGTATTGAATAGAAAACTCTCTTGAAATGAAACCAAATGACAATATCCAAGGTTCTGGTAAAATATCTGAAATATTACAATAGTTCCAGAAATAATTCAATAATGCATGTGACCATAAACAAGGGGCCTTTACTGGTTCTAAACAATGCTTAGTGATTTGAAATATCTAACTAAAAATAAAAACAATTCTTTTTAAGGTTTTTTTTTAAAATTAGTGCTACCCTGAATCCTTGTTAGTAGAGTATTTTATCTTCATTTAAAAGGTTTCAAATGACAAAATGTGGAATTTTCCACCTCATTTTAATGCCCGTGCATTTAAGATGAAGTACATTTTATATAGTTGGGTTCATTTTATCTTCCTTATGTTGATGTCACTACCCTAATAGTGGTTAGTAGAAGTTAGCATGTTAACAATGTTAGCAAAGTTAGCTTTCATTTCTTATCTTAGTTTAATGTGAAATAGTAGGTTAGTATCCCTCCTAAACCATATGTTTTATCTGAAAGATTTAGATTAATGAAACTTGGAGGTGCAAAAATTTTGGAAAATGACTAGAATGGAAATAACTTGAAAGCTTAACAATTCTGGAAATGGACCAGAAAAAATGAAACTAACAGGAAAATAGTAGAAATTTTGGAAAAGGACCAGAATGAAAATTAAAGAAACTAAAATTCTGGATGGACCAAAATGGAATGCTTGAAATAAAAATTTGAGAACAGTAAATGAAATAAACATGTAAATTTGGTTAGCTGAAAAAGTCAAATTCTGAATTAGTTTAGCAAGCTCCTCCTTGCAAAATCCTAAGTTATGAGGTAGTCATAAAACAACCTGAATCAATGGACTTGCAACATAAACACAATACCATTAAATCAAGTGTGAGACTCAAAGTAAACATAAAGAAATTGCATAATATTGACCTTCGCCTATTGCAACCCATTTCATGGCATAAGACAATGGCTAGAAGTCACTAAAATGCAGAAATGGCAAGACACTAAAAATGTTAGTTTTATGATAAAAACCCTTCTTTTGATTTTTCTCACAAAAGTTTGCTACCCTCTCAAAATCTGAAAAATGCTCTTTCTTTATTGCTTTCTCGGAATGTTACATCATTTCTAGCCCCCTTGAAAAAGGTAGGATAGCAAGGTATAAATAATGCTTAGAAGTCCTTTCGCTTCGTCTTCTCTCACAACCAAAATAATGAATGGATATAAGAAAATAATCCATCATCATTTTCTGTGATTTAATAAACATAAAACTTCTAAACATTATTTATTTAAAAAAAAACAAATAACAAAAACATAACCCTTCATGACTCCTTATATCTCCCATTTCTCTTATAAGCATTCTACCCAAGAATACCCCTTTACATCCATCAAACGAATGATAAAAGCATTAACTATACCTTCTAACCCCTACGATTTTAGACCTCCTTTAAAATATTGAACGTGATCAAACCACATTCACATTAACTAAAATAATACAAGCCAATATTATTCAGCGAAACTTTCGTTGTCACTTTTTGAGGCCGAGACCCGATGGTATTTCTCCTAAGCCATACCAATGTGCCCAAGGACTAGGATGGCATTCCCCCATCCTGGGCACTTTGGTTTCCATGTAACCAAATGAAACCATCACACTGCCTATGCAACCATGGCACTGTCCAACTTATGCAGCCATAGCACTGCCAAGGCTATGCAACCATAACACTGCCATCATCGTCATGGCACTGCCCCACCTATGAAACCATGGCACTGCCAAGACTACACAGCCATAACACTGCCATAAACATCGTGGCACTGCCCAACCTATGCAACCATGGTGCTGCCAAGACTATGCAGCCATAGCACTGCCATCGACGTCGTGGTGCTACCAAACCTACACAACCATCGACGCTGCCATCGATGTCATGGTGCTACCAAACCTATGTAGCCATGGCACTGTTCAACTTCCTACTCTCACACTCATGTTGCCATAGTGTAATGAAATAGATGCAACACTAAAACCTTCCATGCTCTTCGAGGCTAGCCTTTAACTCCATCAATTAGCGTCATAGGTTGCCCTAATAACGCTTCTTCCTTCCTTGTTCGATGGCATACCTTTGCCTCTCGGCCATTTCACTAATAACTTCGATGCCTTTCATGCTGTTCTTCTGAAACCCTAACGCCATATTAGACTGCCTCTTCTTTGCCAGCGTTGCTTCACAAAGCTTCGTTGCCATAGCGCTGAACGTTCTTGGAATAGCCACTCATGTCTTCAAATGTTTTCGAATAGCCACCATCGCCTTATCTGTAATCAAATGAAACGACGTTAAACTTTACCTTATCGTAAATATTATTATCACGTATTTTATAAAGTACATTATAATAATGTTATTATATACAATATAATAATATTATTATAATAATAACATTATAATATAATCATAATAATATTAGTATAATGATAACATTTTAGAACCTTATAACATAATCTTAAAAATATTACTATTATGTACATAATATAGTTAATGCAATTATATTAGGTAGATAATAGCATATTGGCTTCTATCTCAATTTCTTTGTACCTTTTGTATCCTCTTTTGTTTTAGGTCAGGCCTTGCTTTGTTACACACATTCCATCACCTTAGATAGTATGAAGAAAATTAAACTCTTATTCATCAAAATGGATTTTAATTAATTTAAGCATTAATGCCTAGATTAATTAATTATTAAATATCAAATAACCAAAGCAATAAAAATCATTAAAACAAAACGGTCAAACATCCCTATTCTTACAAACCAAAGAAAACTAAAAACCTTTCATATCAAAATATGACAAGTGGGTCCCCAAGAATTTTGGGGTGGTTGTGGAAACTCCACAACAAATGGCGACTCTGTTGGGAAATGCTCCTGAGCATTTCGGTGAGAACCCAAAAATAAAATCTGAAAACACACTCCAAACCCAAAAGTAATAAGCATCAACAAATGCATGAATAATGTCAATAGACTTATAAGAATAGCAAAATATTAGAATCATGCAATATGAGCTCTGGGTGTGTGTAACACTCCACACCTTATTTTTTTTTTTGTAATTTTTTCGTATTGCATCATCAATTTTACCTGACTAGAATTATGGCAATGGATATGGAGAGCTTTGAGGGTAAAAATTTTTATAGCATGAGCAACACATTCTATGGTGGCTTGAGAAAACACCTCAAAAATTTCTAACCATCTTAGGATCAACTATGTGTGTGATGAATTCATTGACTAGATCTAGGGCTTGGTTATGAGTCGTCATCATCAAGGACCAGTGTGTGCAAGTGTACGTTAGAGATTTGGGAAATCAGATTCTCAACCAATGTGTGATGAGAATATAGCCCTATCCTTTACTGCTCTCATCTTTGACCAAAATAATTACACCAGTTATGGATGAGGTCATCAGACTAATCTATCCTCATGGCATCCATAAATATCAACCTTACGAGAGTCATGTCACCAAGCATGAGTGTACTCCACTTCCAATCAAGCGTCTATAGCCCCAGTGGAGGTTAACTCCATAGTCCATGATTTTTCTCTTGACTTCTTGAATCTTGGGATGACTACCCATCCTTCTGAGGGACATGTAGTACGATCCTTACAACCCAATAGTCAATGGTGTGATGGAAATGGAGTGGTGAACATTTTGCTTTGGATTTCTTGAATCTTGGGATGACTACCCATACTTCTGAGGGACACATAGTATGATCCTTACAACCCAATGATCCATGGTGTGATGGAGGTAAAATCAAAGCTTTGGGGAATCAAATTCTCAACCTAAGCATGATGAGAATTTGACCCTATCATTACTACTCTGATTTTGGGCTTTCCAGTATTGCGAAAGTGGTAAAAACCACTATTTTATGGACTATGTGCAGGATGGGATAGACCAAATTATATTTCATCTCATATCCCCATCAAAGTATGGTTTCATATTATTTTACCCAAGATGTTGGACATGGACATAAATGTGATAGACCTACGACAACTTCGGCAACAACTTCCAAACCTAAGATCTTCTTAGTGTTCTTTGTGCCTTTTATCCCAAGATAATTGGACATCACTTTCAGTGTTTGGGTTTATAATATGATGTTTATGTAATAAGAATGTGCCTTTGAGACATGGGTGGATGATATGCAATATCAACGACTTCATGCTTCATGAGCTGCAAACAATATTTCACATGTTAAAGCCTTTTGCCATATGATTCCAATTTTTCACATCCTTTTAGTATTGGTTGAAATTCGTATACACATAGGCTAACCTCTTACTCCTACAATCAAATCCAAAACTGGACCACATTGACATACTAAAGGCTTCTGAAATCAAAGAAACAAGATCAAATAAACAGGAAATAAAACTAATAAGACAAACAATTAAGCAAGCTGATTAGTGTACATATAATACAATGACTCTACCCTTAGGCCTGAAAATAATGCTTTAAATGAAGGCCATTGATGGGTAAGGCCAAATATTTTCCATACAAGGTTTTTAATATGAAACTATTTTCACCTAGGACTTCGGATATTAGATAGGGTCCCAGCCACAAGCAATCAAACTTTTCATGTTCTCCTTTTTTTTCATGCCTTTTTATCCCACAAAAAAACTAAATCTGAAACTTTAAAGACTTTAATTTTGGACCGTTTATCAAACCACCTTTTGATTATGTCTTGATGTTTGCTAAAATGAAGCATGGCTTCCTCCATTTTCTCATCAAGATGCATTAATTGGGTTAATCTGGTTTCAAGTTTATCATCAGTCCCAACATAGTCTTTTATAAAATGTAAAGTTTACAATTTCAGATTAGTAGGAAAAATAGGGTCTTGCCCATAGACTAAGTGATAAGGAGATGTCCCAATTGACTCCTTGCTTCTGGTCCTATCTCCCCAAAGGGCAAATTTTAACTTACTATGCCAATCTCTAGGGTTATTTTCAAGTAATTTTTTGATTATGCATAATAAATTTTTATTCAATGATTCTGCAAAACCATTGCCTTGGGGGTAATAATTGGAAGAGAATTTTAGACTCACCTTATTGTCGTACACCCAATTTGAAAATTCTAAAGAGGAAAAGGTAGAACCATTGTCACTTACTATGGATTTAGGAATTCCAAAACGAGTGACTATGTTTTTCTCTAGAAATCTAATCACAACCTTGGAGGTGGCATTCTTAGTAGGTATAACCTCTGTCCACCTTGTGTAGTAATCAGTAGCAGTGAGGATGAACTTATGGGAATCAAACAAGTTAGAATTTATCACCTAACAAAGTCTAATCCCCATTGTGCAAGTGGTCTCATCTCTACCACTGACTGCAACAACATTGCTGCATTCTGCTCTCTGTTGGTTGCCACTTGGCATATGTGACATGTTCTTACATGTGCATGTGCATCTTTAAACAAGTGGGGCCAATAATACCCAGCTCTAAGAATTTGGTGTGCTGTCTCGTTTGCTGACCCATTTCCAGTTCCATACTTACCATGAAAGTCTTTGAGTACTTGGGTTGCTTCCTCTCGAGTAATGCAACGAAGGAAAATTCCTTTGTGATTCTTCTTGTACAACACATCAGATTTAATCAAAAATATAGTTGATTTTAAATGTAGTGCCCTACACTGAGTGGAATTCAAATGAGAAGGAAACTTAGTATGCAACAAAAAATATACAATATCTATGTACCATTCCTCTATAGTGATATCATT
Source organism: Wollemia nobilis (assembly GCA_028583015.1). Classification (NCBI taxonomy): domain Eukaryota; kingdom Viridiplantae; phylum Streptophyta; class Pinopsida; order Araucariales; family Araucariaceae; genus Wollemia; species Wollemia nobilis. The sequence continues at coordinate 7,692,226 of JAQPPZ010001808.1, forward strand.
AACCTCGTAGTTTTGGCACGTTATTAAAGGGTCAATTTTTGCGATAGCCTTGATCAAACCTTGTCCACACACTATATTCATTGGATTTATATCTAAGTCAAATTATTGAAGGGTGGAAACCCATTTCCATCTTATTTCACCTAGCTCACTCTATAAGAACATGGACTTTACTGCTGGGTCAGGAACTATAGTAAAAAAATTACTATGCATAATGTAATGCCTGAATTTTTTTATAGTTTTAAAAAAGGCATACATTTGCTTTTCTAGGACATAATACCTCAGTTTCATGTCCTTCAAAGGAGAACTCATAAAGGCTATAGGATTTTCAATGTTGTCTTCACTTTTCTGAGTTAACACACTTGCAAAAGAATGATATGAAGCAAATGTATAAATATAAAATGGTTTAGCATAGTCTGGACTAATGAGAACAAGGGATTTGGAAATAGCATCCTTGATGCTTGTGAAGGCATCTCTATTCTCACTGGTCCACTTAATATGAACATCTTTTTTTAGCATGTCATTTAGGGGCTTGGCGATTTCAACAAAACCTGAAATGAATTTTCTCACAAATTTAATCTTACTACAAAAAGGACCTAAGCTCCTTTTTGCTATTGGGATGAGGAATATCTCGGATATCGGCTATTTGCTCAGGGTTTATAGCAATCCCATTTTTCAAAATGACATGTCTTAACAGCTTACCCTCCGTTACCCCAAAGATGCACTTTTTTGGATTTAGGGAAATTCCATGTTCCCTACACCTTTGGAGCACTTTAATCAAGTATCTAACATGATATTACCTCTTCTTGGAGAAGACAAAAATATCATCCACATAGAAAATAATGCACTTACCACTGAGCCCCTTGAATGCAAAATCCATGGCTCTTTGAAAAGTGGCTCCAATGTTCAACAAACCAAATGACATGCTCCGGTAGGCAAATGTTCCCCACTTCATGGTAAAGGCCGTCTTCATCCTGTCATTTGGATGTATGAGAATTTGATTATATCCCTAGTATCCATCCAAGAATGACATAATTTCAGACCCATTTACCTTTTGGAGTGTCTCGTCAATGGTGGGTAATGGGTAATTGTCTTTTTGGCAAGCTTTGTTCAGTTTTCTAAAATCTATGTACAATCAAATTTCTCCATTCTTATTTCTAAAAAGGATATGATTAGCCACCCATGTGGAATGCCTAACAAGGAAGATGATTTTAGCTTCCAGTAACCTCTTCACTTCCTTCTCTATCAAGGGCTCTAGGATTGGGTTAACCGTTCTTTGCCTCTGTCTAAAAGGCTTGGAATCAGGCTTCAAAGGAATAGTATGCATGATTACATTCAGGTCATAAGTTTTCAGATCTTCTCCTAAAACCTAAGCTATTGACTCCTCTCGTTGTGTGCATGCCTTTGCAATGAACACTTCACATGGATCTACTGCACTCCCCAAATTGACTGAATTGCAACCTCTGGATTAGGCACTAAGGTTTGAATCTGGGTGTTTTGGGTCCACCATGGACCCTTGGCTTGAAGAGGCACAACCATGGGATAGGTATTTGAGGCTTGAATACTACTCACCTCAAATCCTGGCAAGGTTATCTGATTAGTAGCCATCATTTTTGGAGTGGGTGGAATGGCAACACTAGGGTATGTCAGAAAATATGTAAGCGTGGGAGCGAATGGGTATGACTGATGATATGGTAAAGCATTCATCATGGGAATTTGAGGTGTCATAGCTTGATTCATCATGGAAAATTGATTGTAAGGGCCATATTGCCCTAACATGGGAAATTGAGGCATAGTGCCACCTTGCGGTGTCATTTGTTGCTCAATAGTCATGGCTTTAGCATAGGCTAAGGCCAACGTTGTAACTTGAGGATTTCTCCTGGTAAAAATGGCTGTCATCGGATCTAAGGCTATGAGGTATAATTGAAACACCACAACAACATCTATTTTAAAGTGATGAGTCACGTTTATATAAAGCTTTTGGAATCTAGCATTAAATGTTTCGATAGGTTCATTAGGATACCTCTAGCATGACACAAATTGGTTATACATAATGGTAGGATCTAGCAATGACCTAAATTGATTAAAAAAGGTAGCTTCCAACTGGGCCCAATATGTAATGGACCTTGTAGGAAGATTCCTATACCCTTCATGAGCCATTTGGTCAAATCTATTAGGGAAGAGTCAACAAGCGACGTCTTCATGATTGACTCTCTACCTAATTATATGGTCCTTGTAAATTTGAACATGCTCTTCAGATGAAATAGGACCATCATGGACAAACTTAGGGATAGACCTCTCAAGGTTCCTAGGTATGTCATGGACATCCCTAGGTATACTTAACAAAGAACTTTGGGTACCAAACCAGGGAACTAGTTGTTACTACTACTGTTGTTGGGCCATATTAACCAAAGGTAATGACCCTACTAAAGCAGTTGATACACTCGGGATGACAAAGATGGGTACACTTGATGTAGCTCTTGCGGTGGAACTAATGGGTGCACATATACTAAAGGTATTCATATTCAGAGGTCTGAGAGCTAGCCTTTCCAAATATTGGCAAAGCATCTCTAGACCTAATGTATCAGAAATCTCAGACGAGATTTTAATCTCCTGGATTTTGTACCCCGGTTTCCTAGTTTTGGGAGAAAGACTTTGAAAAATAGTTTCCTCATGGTTTTATACCTAGCAGCACTACGTCTAGGTGGGTCCAGCTTGGAAAAACTTAAATTTATTCTATTAAGGCTTCTCACAAACTAGTCAAGAGTAAAATGTTGCACCTACAAACACAATATTGTTAAACCAAAACTGACCACGTTAGCATTAGAAAAAAACTAAATCACAAAGCATAAAATAAGGCCCTCCTTTTAGCGCCAAATATGTTGAGTGTATATTTTTCCCAATTGCAAAACACCACCACATGCAGAGTATTGAATAGAAAACTCTCTCTTGAAAAGAAACCAAATGACAAACATTCAACTTCTCCAAGGTTCTGGTAAAATATCTAAAAGATTACAATAGTGCAAAAAATAACTCAATAATGCATGTGACCATAAACAAGGGGCCTTTAGTGGTTCTAAACAATGCTTAGTGATTTGAAAGATCTAACTAAAAATAAAAGCAGTTCTTTTTAAGGTTTCTTTAAATTGGTGCTACCCTGAATCCCTGTTAGTAGAGTATTTTATCTTCATTTAAAAGGTTTCAAATGACAAAATGTGGAATTGTCCACCTTATTTTAATGCCTGTGCCTTTAAGATGAAGTAAATTTAAGATAGTTGGGTTCATTTTGTCTTCTTTATGTTGATGTCACTACCCTAATAGTGGTTAGTAGAAGTTAGCATGTTAGCAAAGTTAGCAAAGTTAGCTTTCATTTCTTATCTTAGTTTAATATGAAATAGTAGGTTAGTATCCCTCCTAAAACATATGTTTTATCTGAAAGCTTTAGATTAATGAAGCTTGGAGGTGCAACAATTTTGGAAAATGACTAGAATGGAAATAACTTGAAAGCTTAACAATTCTGGAAATGGACTAGAAAAAATGAAACTAACAGGAAATTAGTAAAATTTTTGGAAAAGGACCAGAATGGAAATGAAAGAAACTAAAATTATGGATGGACCAGAATGTAATGCTTGAATGCTTGAAATAAAACTTTGATAACAGTAAATGAAATAAACATGTAAATTTGGTTAGCTGAAAAAGTCAAATTCTTAATTAGTTTAGCAAACTCCTCCCTACAAAATCCCAAGTTATGAGGTAATCATAAAACAACCTGAATCAATGGACCTGCAACATAAGCACAATACCATTAAATCAAGTGTGAGACTCAAAGGAAACATAAAGAAACTGCATAATCTTGACCTTCGCCTATTGCAACCCATTTCATGGCATAAGACAATGGCTAGAAGTCACTAAATTGCAGAAATGATAAGACACTAAAAATGTTAGTTTTATGATAAAAACCCTCCTTTTAATTTTGCTCACAAAAGTTTGCATAAATATCCTAAAGTTATCTACTAATAAAATATTTCTTATGCATAAATATCCTAAAGTTATCTACTAATAAAATGGCTATTATCACGTGTTATTCCTCTACTTATGATTTAGCCTATGTACTTTCAATCTGTTTGATGTGGTCTTTAATGCTTGTATTTGCTTTATTTAAATTTTTGATGCTGAAGATATGAGATATTTCCTTGAGGATTCAGGCTACAAGTTGATGCCTTTGAGGAGATGTTAGTGATTATTATGATGGAACAAATCAATTTTAGCCCTTGGAGGTGACTTTTGGTGATGATGTTGAGGCAACATCCTAGTTTACTATTGAAGTTTTCCTCTTTGCAATTGTGACTTCCCAAAGGTGAGAGTTATAAATTGGTAGTCAAAAATTTCCATGAATGCCTTGCTGAGCCATGATATCGATGCCTAAATTAACACTTTATATTTTTAGGTTATTTGAAACTTCCTTGCATGTTCTCATGAACACCTTTCCTAATTCAAAAATGTAGTTCTTGTATAATTTCATTTTTAGCTTGATTGAAGAAACTTGTGAATGCACGATTTGGAGTTCAAATTTTTTGTCCACATCATAGATTCTTGAAAAAAATATTTGCTCAACCAGATGTTGATGTCCTGAGTGTGTAGTTGAAATGTATGGCATTTGCCACCAAAATTATCCATATAAAATACTTTCTAGAGATGATACAAAAACTTTTTGTTGAATTTTTAGTCTAGAAAATTGTCTTACTTGAATGTAGGCATCACATATCTTAAATTATTTCAGTAGAAAATTAATTCAAAGTGCTATTGGAGACATATATTACTCTATAAAAGATGTATGTCATGGTACTTACATGGCCCAAGATGGAAAATCAATCTTCTCTGATTTATTTTAAGGTCACTTTGTGCCTAAGATGCCATATTTGGCTCTATTCCATAGACTTACATTAAGTCTAGTTCATGGGTATCTCTTGACCTATCAAAAAGTTGTTTTTACAATATTCAAATTAATAATAGAGTGTTGTTGTAGCCATTAGCTTTGGTATTATCTATTTCATATCCGCTTGGTCTTTGACAAGATTTCTATCCTAAGATATTTGCTTAAAAATTTTACCTTACTAGTCTTTGGTAGAGTTCTATACTCTGATAAATTTCTTACAAAGTTCCTATTTAGCTTTTTGATAAGGAAGAGGAGGATTAGAAGGAGAGTTGGATTTTAATTCTACTTAATTTTATACCACTAATACAACTAATGCTTAGAAACTTCGATATATTGCATTATGGAATAAAGGGTATTTAAATACAATGGATGTCCAAATATGGCATAACCAACTATAATAAATCCTGCAACTACCCTTCTTCTCTAGTGGATCTTACATACCATGTGTTGAGTGGTTTCACTCAACTTACATTCACATTATCTATGATGTAATAATTCCTAACAAAGATAAAGGACATATATACAATTTAAGAAAGCATTATATGGATTGAAACAAGGACCAATGGGATGTTATTCAAGAATTGATGCATACTTTTTGAAGTGTGGATTTGTGAGAAGTACGAATGATACCACATTATACTTCAAATGGAATGATGATATTTTAATTGTTTTCTTGTATGTTGATCTAATTTTTATAAGAAATATCAAGAATGAAGAGAGTTCAAGCAAGCCATGATGCAGGAATTTGAAATGAATGATTTGGGTTTGATGCATAATTTTCTTTTCATGGAGGTACATCAGACACAAGATTGGATTTTTATTTAAAAATATTGTTGGATTTTAAGTCTTACTATCTCAAAAGATAGTTCCCAATATAAATAAGCCACAATATTATAGGTCGAAATATCAATAATCAAGAGTAGAATTATATATGCGAGCAATAAAATATATATATCTAGGTGATAGGGTACCTAGGAATAGATATTTGGGGGATATATTATTATATTGTAAGGAGGGTGGCATGGGCCACAAATAACCCAAGGTTGATTTGTATTATAATATTATATTAGTAGTAGACTCTGTTGGTCCGGCTTTCATGCACACCCCGGGAAAGGTTGAGGCAAGGAAGCTCCGAAGACACCCACGAGACGGATCCCACTCATCTTTAGGATCTAGCTGGTTATCCAAGGTGCGAGTTACAGAGTTGGGTCGAATGGCAATTCACTCTTTTCCACTTCTGAAATAGATTTCAATATGGATTGCTCTGTTACCTTACAGGGGGTTCTTGAACTTGTTCATAGTTGCAAAAGTTGATCAGATTTAACTTGAATTCTAGATCTAGCTCTCATGGGTCAGCAGATTTAAATAAAAGACAAACAAAGAAAATAAAAATGGATCATTCATGGTAAGCAAAGAGAAGGTAGGGTAGGGCAGAAAAGAGAAGTTTATCAAACATCAACTGTAAAACCCTAAACTGTCAATTTTATCTATGCTACTAGCTTCACAACAGAACAAATCAAAGAAGAAAGTGTCCAGTCAGTCTAAGATCACTTTCAACTAAGAGCACAAGGCAAAGTGAAACAGATCTAGCAAAAAATAATAAATCCAAGGGCAGCTGGTTGAAACTGGTATCTTTCACCGGTAGCCTAGCTCGCACAGTGAAGACAGAGCAATTAGAACAAACTTAACCTCAAATCTGTAATTTCCCCTAGCAGACAATAGAACAACTGAAGCCTAACAACATATTTAAACTTGATAACTCATATTTACAGCATATATCTAATAAAATTTAAATGGAACGGATAACAAAAGAAGATACACTTATCACACTCTGCAAAATATTAGGCTCCTGGACATGCTATCACAGAAAAGCTAAAGCACATCAAATCCAAGTCCAGAAACAAAGGATTTCACAAGATTTGCAAGAAATTTCTTATAAGCCTTTTATTTCTAAGTCTCTGCCTCCCGTAATTACATTGAGAATCTGTATTTATAGACTCAGGACAGACCCTGATCTTTTCAAAATATCTTGCTCAAACCCTAAATCTTATCGCACTTAAACCCTAGGACCCGGGTTTTACAATAAAAATCCATTTAAAATCAAAGTCCGGATAGAACTTAACCCTTCGACAAATCTGTGCAGTCAACTGCCATAAATGGAGAAGATAAAATTAAATGCAACTTGCATTCATCCGCAGCTGCAAATAAATGCCTCCATTAATTCTGCTGGTGAGCCGGATGAGTCACCACTTCTCCATCAATTTGATCCCGCAAATCCATCTTTGAGTTGAAATGGTCTTCATGCTATCAATTCTGCAATAAATTTGTCATTGAATGCTCTCACCGACAGCTTCTCTCCTAGCATGGCGGTCCTTGACTAAATCTGCACTTTAAATTTGCCTTTATGGTCTTTCCCGGTTGTCCCGCAAGTGCCAGATGGAATCCTGCATGAAAGACAAAAAGATGCATTAGATTAGCATTTTAATTAAATCAGAAGCTTTAAAGGTTAAAACAGATTAAAAACCGCAAAATAAGCTTGCATGTCGGCTTCTGCATGTCTGCCTCACGCTTTGACACGTGTCGCTACCCCAGGAAGCCTTCTGTTTTCGTTGAAATGCACTTCTGGTCAACTTTGAGGACTTTCTCTCTCCTATCGCGAAAATGAGACATGTCATGATTTCGCGACATGTCGCGAAATCGCGACGTCTCCAGCGCTATGGCAAATTTCGCGACATGTGTCAAAATCGTGCCTCTCACTGGCGGCCGTACATCTTCCTCAAAACATGCAGCGCGTCGCTACAATTTTCTCCCTTCAGCTTCGAAACGTGCAGCGCATCGCTGCAAGCTCCGGCCTGCGATTTTGAGACACGTAGCGCATCGCTGCAACTTTTTCTTTCGACTTGGAAACATGCAGCGCATCGCTGCACCCTTTTACCCCTGATTTCGAAACATGCAGCGCATCGCTGCAATTTTCGGACTTAGCCACTTTTTCATTTATCCTCAGCGAAAATGGGACATGTCACGATTTCGTGACATGTCGCCAAATCGCGCTCCTCCGTACAACCTTCTTCTCTCTCCTCCGACAGACAGCGATTTTGTGACACTTTCCAAAAATTTCCAAAAATGGAAAGTGTCGCGATTTCGCTACACAAAAATGACTTGGCGGATTTTTGATTCTTCGGCCCATTTTCTCTCTCCTACCGCGAAAATGCGACATGTCACGATTTCGCGACATTTTTCTCCCCGACTTTCTCTCTCCTCACCCTGCAGCGATTTCGCGACGCTTTCCAAAAATGGAAATGTCGCGATATCGCGACACTTCCAAAAATGGAAAGTGTCGCGATTTCGCTACGTTTTTTCGACTTAGCTGCATTTTGATTTACCTGTCGCGATATCGCGACATTTCCGAAAATGGAAGTGTCGCGATATCGCGACACTACCAAAAATGGAAAGTTTGATTTTTCAGTGAATTATGCAACTGTTTTCTGGATTTTCTCGGTACCGGTACAAGATTTTCTTTATGCATGAATGATTCTAGCATGTAAAAAGTTAATTCTGGAATAACACAGCTGGAATACAAGAAAAAACACAACTTTAAAAAGGAGGGAAGCAAATTTGGATTTAAAACCTGAAAAACATCTAGAGGGTCCCTGCTGTAAAAATGGAAGTTCAGAATTTTCTAAGGATGGAATCTCATTTTTCAGTGGGGGTGTGTTGCTTATCAATAGACTCCCCAAAGTAGAATACGAATATGTATATATAAAGAAGAGATATTTGTTATTGTAATGATTCATATCATTGAAGAAGAATCTTATGTAATCATCGTGCCCACAAAGTGGCCTCTCATCTTGGGAGATCTTGTGGAGTTATTCATTCCTTAAGGATTATTATTGGTGTTGCCCTACCTTAAGGGTATTATCTATCTCTCTCATTTGTGGATTGTTATTGTGGATAATGTATTGTGGATGAATGATTTGATATTTTTGCATATTGATGAATGGTTAATAAAGTTATGCACCAAGTGGTATTAGAGCAACGATTTTGGCAAAGTGGGGATTGTTGTGTGAAATCCTAGAATTAGGGCAAATTTTTTTCTAGAAAAATGCTTCATCTTTCAGAAGCCATATCTCTGTGAGATTTTATCCGATTTAGGCGATTCTTGGATCAGTTTGTGAAGAATTTGAAGATATTTAAAATGAGTGGTCATATGAAGGAATAAGAGCAGTATTGAGCGAGATACGACCTTTTGAATTTAGTCATCCGAAACAAGGATAGTGACGAATTTCGCAGATTTTTTTGGAAAAAATGTCTCATATTTCAAAAGCCATATCTCTACGAGCATTTATCCGATTCAGGTGATTCTTAGACCAGTTTGTGTAGAATTTGAAGAGCTTTAAAATGCATGGTCATATGAAGGAATCCAAGTAGTATTGAAGGATTTATGACCTTCTAAATTCAGCCATCTAAAAAAAGTGTAGAGACGAATTTTCAAGTCACGAATTTTTCGAAAGATGAAATTTGTTTAGTTCGGGTAAGCAACTCAGTTGCACTTTATTTTGTTTGGAAGAAAAATTGCAAATCTAGTTGTCTATGTGGATTTCTAGCTTCAACTTTGTGGGAAGATAATTAATTCCATAAAACCCTAGTTTCATTAGGGCATGCACAATGGCACTCCAAAGTTTTTCTAGAGAAGATGATATTGATGCTATGGAATGGTGGAAATTTTTTTTCCCTGATGATTCTTCCTAGAAATCCTTCTTTAATTTATCTCTTAAAGGGAAAGCTTTGTCTTGGTGAATAAATTTTTGTCAAGAAACAAATGATGAAGACAATTTGGAGGAAGTGGAGCATGCATTATTGAGTAAATAGAACCCATATTATGTAGATAGCCTAATGGATTTAATCGACGACTATAAAAAAGAAATAAAATTACTTAATAAGAAAGAGAAAAAGGTCAGGGAAGATAAAAAAGATGTCAGTATGCAGACAGATGAAACCATACCTTTGGTAAAAGATAAATTAGAAAATGGACAAAGAAAATTGTTTGAATCTAAAAAGTCTATTTTGCAGGTTCATGGAAGCATTCAAAAGAAACAGGTTATTATTTCCATTGACCCTAGTATTAAATATAATTTTATTAATATTGCTTTAGCTAAGAAGTTGCAAGTTCAAGCAACAAAAATTAAGGACATACAACTATAGGGTGAGAATGTTAAGATTTTTGAAGATTTGAAGATCACCATGGATAAATATGTTTTACATTTATATTTCTATGCTATTGAGATGGATGATAAGGATATTGTTCTTGGTTATCCTTGGTTAGATTCTTTGGGTACTATTAACATTAATGTGCAAAAGAAGTTTATGAAGTTATGGTACAGGAAAAAGAAGATAACATTGCAGGATATTTCTCAGTTTAAGGAGCAAGGATACAAGAAAAATAAAGAAGTGGTTGTAGAAGAACAAATTGATGAACTTGAAATAGAATCCAAGAAGGCAATAGCAACAACATAGTCCATGGAAGAAGTAGCAGCATTTGATTCAGGGGAAATAATAGTAACAGAGTCCAAGGAAGCTTTGATAGAAGAGCACAAGGACACACCAAACAAAGAGAACATGAAAGAACATTGTGTAGAAGAATTTAAAACAATGGAGCCAAAGGTTGAAAGGTCAAAGAAGGTAGAACATCAAGTAAATGTTGCACCATATCGCCATCCACACCATCATGAGTGGAAACAATATTGGAGGCATGGTTCAAGGCAACAATATTATGGTTCTACATGGAATCAGAAGGGCACCAACTATGGCAGTGTTTGGCAGAGAAAACACAGTGATCATGGTTTTCAGCATGGTTCATCAACATCAAGGAACAAGTGGACTCATCATTCAAGTTATCAAAATACAATAGCAAAAGCATGGAGCCAACAAAGCAGATTTGGATACTTAAGTAACAAAATGACATACCAACATCATCGGGTTTCACTTGGATGGATGGATGATCGAGATTGGTACTAGTTGCTAACATTGCTTAGCAAATCATACTATCAGGTTTCTTCATATGTTTTGAGGATGAAATATTTGTAAGGAGGGTGGCATGGTAGGGTACCTAGGAATAGATATTTGGAGGATATATTATTATATTGTAAGGAGGGTGGCATGGGCCACACATAACCCAAGGTTGATTGTATTATAATATTATATTATATTATAATATATTATTATATTAGTAGTAGGCTCCCCAAAGTAGAATAATAATATGGATATATAAAGAAGAGATATTTGTTATTGTAATGATTCATATCATTGAAGAAGAATCTTATGTAATCGTTGTGCCCACGAACTGGCCTCTCATATTGGGAGATCTTGTGGAGTTATTCCTTCCGTAAGAATTATTATTGGTGTTGCCCTACCTTAAGGGTATAATCTATATCTCTCTCATTTGTGGATTGTTATTGTGGATGAATGATTTGATATTTCTGCATATTGGTGAATGGTTTATGTTTAATCATAATAAAGTTATGCACCACTAGGCCAATATAATAATGAAATAATATTCACTTATAATATCAAATATGAATGTAAATGACAAAAATCATTCATGTACATGTATGAAGAATACTTACAATATAAATTTCTCAAAATCTATATACAAGCTTTATTATCAATGCTTGCTATGTGGTGATCGCTACAGAATATTTTCCCTTACATTGCATGGATATTTGTCTCCATAATATATACATAGAAAGTGATTCTTCATGTATTTGACTATTTACTCCATATGATAGCTCCCATTACCTTTGGATTATCATATTTCCACTTGTATACTAGACTCTTCACTCTCTTCTTACACACATACTTTAACTCTATGACACTTGCACACTTCTACATGACTCTTACTCTCCCACATGTACTCCTAAGACACTTGTGCACATCCTTACATTAAATATTTGCACACTTACATACATGAAAATTGTTTACACACTTACAATATTACTTACATAACACATGCATATCCTGCACATTGCACTCTTACATGACACTTGTGCATATCCCGCACATTGCACTCTTATATGATACTTGTGCATATCCTGCATATTATACTCTTACATGACACTTATGCATATCTTACACATCGACACTTACATAAAGAGGAAACATAAATCACTCATCTAAACTATAGATACAAACCCTAATTTATTAGATATTTTCATTTGTACCATAAAGTTACCATGGAGGTATATTTTCATGTAGCAAATAATATAATATTCTCCAACAAATCTAATTATGCACATTATACGTTGAAGAAGTTTGACATGGAAGGTTTCAAATATCTTGCTATACCACTTGCATAAGGCAATAAATATACAAGGATAATGGAAGTGAAAGAATAGATAATAGGAAGTACAAAAGTTTGATTGGTAGACATGTACTTGACAACAATAATATTAAATATTGTATATGTAATCCTTTGATTTTGAGATTCATGAGTGATCCATAAGAAGATAAAATAAGAGTAGTTAAGAGAATTATAAGGTATATGGAAGGAATTATAAATTTTATAATCAATTATACTTCAATCAATAAGATTGAGTTGGTTGGATAAAGTGATTTAGATTAGGGAGGTTCAATTGATGATAGGAAATCTACATCAAGAACTTATTTCTCATTCGAAAATGGATTAGTAATTTGAAGTTTAAAAAACAAGAAATGATTATATTCTCAATAAGAGAGGTAGAATATATATCAATTACATTAGAAAACCCACAACTAGTATGGTTAAGGAAGATCCTAGAAGACCTTGGTGAAAATCAAGACAAACCAACTACTATTTTTTGTAGCACAAGTACATTTCAAATGATTAAAAATGCTATTTTTTATATTAAATCAAAGCACATTGATTTGAAGTATCATTTTATTTGAGATTTAGTTTAGAAAAATGAATTAGAATTGAAATACTAAAATTCAAAATATCATTATGTAGCTATTTTTATAAAGATAACGACAAAGAATAAGTTTATTTCACTCAAAAATAGAATGGAAATTTTCGTATTTAGTCTTAAGCAGGAGAATGTTAGAAATTGTGATATTGAATGAGACAAAAATAGAATAGGACAAGAATAAGACAAAAAATAGAATAGAACAAGACTAAGACAAAAATTAGAACAAGACATAATTGAAATTGCAAGTGTAAACAAAAAATTGAAAACAAAATATTCTTACCTAAATTTGAAGAGAATGTGACGCACCAAGAATCTCTTGAGACAACCAAGAGACATTCTATTGTATATATAAGCATAGGGCATTGTATTGAAGTAGCATGTATAGATTTTAAGATTAATGAAGTGTTTTTAGGGGGTTTTGTGAAATTTTATTTTCTCTTTATTTTTCCTTTTTTATATTGTATTAAATCAAATATTTAATGGATTGAAAATCCACTAGATTGAGTATTCAATATTATGGTAATATTTTTGGAAATAGTTTTTGAATATGTTGGGAATAATCTAGGAATGTTTTTGGAAATATTTTTAGGACTATTGTTGGTAATATTTTGAGGAATATTCTACAAATATTTCTAGGAAATCTTGGAATTATTTTGCCCAATTTTATTATTTTGGCATAAATCTATTTCTAAACAAGGTTGTGGTACATCCATTGATCATTAGATCTTTGTATAATTCAACCTCAAATAAAGATTTATTTTACACATGATGTTTCTCATGGCTTTACTACACTTTTATCCAAGGTTCCACGAGCTTGGGGGACGGGGGAATGGGGGGACAGGGGGACGGGAGGGATGGCAGGCCGATTTTAGGGGACGACTGGTATAATACTATGAAAATTGAAATTTTTTAGAAATTTAGATTAATCTACACATTCATAATTCTACACAACAAAAATTATATTAGGATATTCATATTGATATTAATTACTAAGTGCAGCCATTTAATTGTTTCAACAAATATAACTTGAAGGTTCAACCAAGGATATCAAGTGCAATCTACCAATCTCTAATAGTTAACCAAATTAGTTGTTATTGCTCAAGTAATGAATGCCACATTATTCAGCTTTTACAAGTCATCATTTTCAACAATGTACTAAAGAACATAAAGAACAAATTAAAGCAAAAGTTACAGTATTCTAAAATTACAGTGTTCTAAAATAAGTGGATTTGTCATTGAAGTCAATGTCCTAAAGCAAAAATTACAATTTTCTCATTGAAGTCAATGTCCTAAACTCAATGGGATTTGTCTATTTGTAAGAATAAGATAAGTTGATGCCAAGCATTCTTCATCTGTATTTTCTCAATGGAAGTGTATGCAAAGCAAACATTTTAGGCCACTTTGTAGCAAATATTTATAGCAACAAAGGAACACACATAAAAGCAAAATTGTGAGCATGAATCTAATTGGATGCTATATGTTTTAGTAGAAGTATTTTCTCAAATTTTTTGGTTGCTAAAAATAGTAATATTGTTTTCCATTTCCAATATTTTATTGATTAATATATATATATATATATACAAACACTATCTAGTTATACCTTGAATAATAATACCTACTATCCTAGTATCCCTTTATAAAAAAATTCTTTCATGATCCTTAGATACCCATTTAAGTGCCCTTTGAGGATTTGTCCTTGATTTATAATTTATCTTACCCAATCATTAGGGTATACCTTTTATCGTTCCAAGGGTTGCATTCCTATTCTAGGATCATACACATCCTTTAGGTTTTATTTCCCTCATGTTCCTCATTTGGATTTATTATAATAATATTCATAGGTTAGAATTTAAGTCATGCCTTGTTTGATTTGAAGTTCCATTTTAGTCTATAATAAGACAGCCAACATGCTCATTAAGATAAACCCATTGATTGAATCATGATATATGATAACTTTATTTACCTCACAACACCAACCATAAAATTAAAGGGAAGTATTGTGTGATTAAGATGGTCCACCTGGCCTATCCTAGATATGATCTTAAAATTAAAGGACTTTAATTTTAAGATCATATCTAGGATAGGCCAGGTGGACCATCTTAATCACACAATACTTCATTTTAGTAGAAGTATAATAGAGTATTTGTTACAAATAGTGACTAATTACACTCTTAATAGTGTAGAAACTATTTGATGATAGTTTATTAACTTCTTATTTGTATATATATTTCACTATTAAATCAATAAAGGTTTAGTAAAACCAATAAATGTTTATAACATTTGGTATTACCAAGAATTATTGCTGGAGCTATAGAACAATAGTCCAAGAAGACTAAGACCTATTTGAGGAGGAGTAGTTGAAGGTGATGAAGATCCATTTTAGTTGAAGGCTTTTTGGCCAATCCAATAAGCAATTCAACAATCATATATGAGGAAAAAATACCTTATCTAGTTGAGAATATTGTGTTTTAAAGAAATTTATTTCGTGATTATGTGAAGATCACAAGGAATTTTGTCTTCCTTTTTTTGTGGTTTCTTTTACAATAACCATTTCAAATTGTTCTTTGAAGAGTGATAAATAAGATAAATGTTGAATCTTGCTAACAAAGACTTATTAAGAATAATTATTATTGTTAAAGTGTACAAAGGCATGATTTAGAGTAAATATAAGACCAATTAGTTGGAGATGTTCAAACTTGAACATTTGATACATTTGTTAAAGATATTTCTTTGAAGAGGAATACAATATGATGGATTTTTACAAAGTGTGTTGACAACATGTGAAAAAGGGACATGTATAGACATTTGGATATGTCAATATTGAACGTGAAATATATGGATGTAATGTTGTCTAAGTATTTGATTTATTAAGGTGAAAGCATTTATGATGCATGTAAAGTTAAAGATGTCGAAATAGAAATTTCAATATAGAAGTAGGGCCATTTAAAGCCAATAACCATCAAAGTGTTGTTGCCAACATTAAACAAAGATCTCAACAAAAAATGCAAAGGTCATTTAAGTTATCAATGAAGTGTTGTTAATGTAGAAGTCATTTATCGATAATGGAAGTTTTGACATCAAGATTTTATAGAAGAGGAGTGTAATCGTAATGACATATTAAAAAATAAATAATGAATACATTTAGTAAATAAAATGAACTAGATGTCTAAACTAGAGAATAAGAGTTATTTGAACTATAATTTTCTTGTCTATCTGAAAAATGGAGAAACAATTGATGCATATATTTATTTTTTGAAACTAGCAATGACAATAGTGGTGCATGTGAAATGTTGTAGCATTAGAATTGAGTTGGCATAGATATGAGTTAGAGGTTAGAGGTAACCATTAGCCTATAAGAGATATCTTAAAGTATTATTTTGTATGTCATCTAAAAAGTACCAAGCATTGTAATTGAACATCATTAAAGGGAGAACTAGATGTGATATGCATTTAAAAATGTTGACATCCTAGTTGAAGGATAAAATAAAATTATCCTAGACATCCAAATTGATTGACAAGGGAATTAAAAATAAAATCTATTGCTTCCATAGAATAAAGTGGGGTTGGAGGCAAAAAAAAAGATATTTATGTAAAAATATCATTAGATGCTAGAAAAATATGTAAAATTAAAAAAAATTCTCACACATAAGCCATTGGATTCGTTGAATTCAATTATGGATATTTAGCCTTATTTGTTCACCAATAGATATTTGACAACATCTATTGGAAAGAGAGCGCATCATAAGTTTGATTGGTTCGAAAGAGGGTGTAATTTCCTTGGAATAAAAAGGTATTTTTTTTAAAATAAAGATGATTTTTTGTGCCACATACAATGTATGTAGGAAATTTGGTGCATTAAATAAAGACACAATTTTATTTTTCTTTAAAAATATTTAAAAAATGCTTGTCCACAAAATCTTGTAAATACTTGCATACTTGAGAGCCTTTCTTCAAGCATTAGTTGAAACAATTATTGAGCAAGGTGTTGTCATTGTTGTCAACACACTCAATTGGACTTGGTTGGTGCAACGGTAAGGTGTTTGGAGCTTGTACAGAAATATTCGATGTTTGTGAGGACGTGTTCGATGCTCGGGTGAAGGTGTTGCAAGTGGTTTGTGCGAAATTGCAAAAGTTGTCAAAAAGTTGCAAATGTTGCAAATGTTGTTCATAAGTGCCAATGGACTATGTTGGATAACCCGACACATTGTTTGGAGTCTTGTTTGATAGTAGTGAGTGCAACTGCAGTGTTAGTTCAATGTTTGTACCGGTCGGTTGCATCGTCGGTACTTTGATGGATGACTTTGTACATTGTTGGACAGGTATAAAATCTGCGTCGGAGGCCATGTTGTCAAGGGTATATTAAGCAATCTATGAGGGATAAAAATTTAAAATTTTTATTGGAGAGAGTCAGATGTACCGAGAGCATACGTTTTAAATTTCAGTCCAAACGGAGATATGAGGAGGAAATGGTAACAGTTGAAAAACGGCTTTGGAGCATGTTTTCCAGTTTATGTGACAGGTGTGAAATCAGCGTCAGAGGCCACTTTGTCGGAGGTATATTAAGCAATCTATGAGGAATCAGACTTCAAAATTTTTACTTGAGGTAGTCAGATGTACCGAGAGCATACATTTTAAATTTCAGTCCAAGTGGAGATCTGAGGAGGAAATGGTAACAGTTGCAAAATGGCTTAGGAGCACTTTTTCTAGTTTTTGGTAGTTTTAGACATGTCAAATCTATGTAAAAGGCCATCCTGTCGAAGGTACTACGAATAATCCATGAAGAGTTAAAATCTAAACTTTAAACTAGAGGTAGTCAGTTTATCCAAGAATATATGTTTCAACTTTTAGCCCATTTGAAAAAATGAGGAGATAGTTATGACTGTTAAAAAAAGCCATGTCAACTCTTTTTGGCAATTTTAGTAGTTTCTAAGAATATAACGATGGAGTGGTGCTTTTGTGTAACTGAAAAAAAAAGAGTTGCATTTTTCAATGTGAAATATATATATATTTTAAAAGAAAAGGGAGACGACGGTTTTTTGTAGAAAGGACTGCCAACGCATGTTGTGAAGAATTTTTTGGCATTCTGATTGAAAAATGTGCAAGGTGTGAGATTATCTGAGTGCAGAGTTGAGAAGATTGAAAAGGTTAAACAAAATATTTTAGAGGAGAATATTTGTGAGATAGACCACTCAGGGTCTTTTGATAGGATTTAAAACTTTTATCAGAGCTTTTTAAATTTGTCGGGTCGGTGCTTGGCAATAGGGGTTGGTGCTCCTTGTAGTTGGTGCTGCTAATGACCAGGTTGGTTGGTACCATTCCATGCAGTTGGTGCTACAAAAATATGTAAAAACTAAACATTTTCGAGGCTAGATTTGGATTGGAGTCCAAACAGTCCATTGGCATAGTGGTTTTACCACATTAGGTTTCCACTATAAATCTGGTGTTATGTGATGCATGTTTGTGTGATTGCTCATTTTTATTTGATTTCATAGTTGGATTAAATTTTTAATACACACTGATTCACCCCCCTCTTAGTGTCACGCTTAGTTCAACAATTGGTATCAAAGCGAGGTTCCTGAACAAGCTTAACCAACTAGGGTGATCTTGGAAGTGACACAATGGTAAGTGGTGAAGGCTTCTCCTCAAAAAAAGCATCGTTATTCGATGGAACCAACTATGCTTTTTGGAGACTCAGAATGCAAACATATCTTTGAGAATGATATACAATACCCTCTACTCCTTCGATTGATGTTGCGGCAAAGAAACTGTTTGAGAATGATTCGAAAGCTAAGAATGCTATCATGTGTGGATTAGTTGATAGTGAACTGGTAAAAGTTATGGGATGCAAGACCACCAAGGAAATTTGGGATAAGCTGAAGAGCATTAATGAAGGAGACGACAATATTAAGGAAGCTAAACTATAGACACATAGAGCACAATTTGAAGGGCTGAAAATGAATGAATATGAGAATATAGAGGCATACCTGTTAAGAATAAATGAAGTCATCAATGCTATCAGAGGACTTGGAGAGGAAATCAAATACTTGGTAATCATCAAAAAGGTATTAATATCTCTTCCTCAAAGGTTTGATTCTAAAGTTTTTGCAATTGAAGAAGCTAAGGATTTAAATACTCTTACTATGGATGAGTTGCATGGTTCTTTGACTGCTTATGAAATGAGAATAGGAAAAGCTAAATCTACAGATAGAGAATTTGCCTTCAAAGCTCAGAAAAATACAAAAACCAAACCAGAGTCCGATGAAGATGAAATGTCAGATGATATGGAAGCTAACTTTATGCGAAAACTGAAAAGAGGTAAAGGAAAATACAAGGGAAAATTGTCGTTCAAATGTTTCAACTATGGAAGTGTTGGACATTTTGCAGCTAAATGTCCATACAATGAAAGTAATAACAATGATGAAGGATCACATAGTGAAAGAGGCAACTAGAAAAAGATGTCAAATTTCAAAAAAGGCAAATCCAAGAAGAAAAGTTTCATTTCCAAGAATGTCAGTTCATCCGAAGACAGCTCTAGTGAGAACCTTGAGGAAGAAACAAGCGAAGCTCTTTTCATGGCACTTGAAGAAGAAAATTTGAAAGAAGAAGAGGAATTCGATGAAGAAGAAATAGATGCAGAAGTTAATCTGGAAGCAGAATTGGTTGCAGCTCTAGATGAATTGAAGGCAAAAAGAAAAAGGCACAAGAAAACTTCAAGAAAGATTGAGGATATAAATGAAATCATAGCAACTTTGAAGGTGCAAATAGAAGAATTTAGAAAGATCTTCGAAGATATTGAAGTGCAATTAACCATAAAAGTAGAAAATTGTAGCAAATTAGAAGAAGAAATTTTTGGTTTAAGGATGCAATTATAAGAGATGAATCAGAAAATCAGTTCTTATCACAAACTTGAAGGGAGTTCTATGAAGCTGGATGAGATCATAAAGAACCAGAGAACTACACCCATTAGATTCGGTTTGGGTTTTGAAGAAGAAGAAACGTCAAATAAACCAAAAGCAACCAATGCAAAATCTACAAAGACTAAAGAAAAAAATACAAGCTAATCAAGCAAAGCCGAATCCAGTAAGAAAAGATAACAACTCAAGGCATGAGAAGAAAGTTGATAATGATGGCTTCACCAATGTCGTGCATCAAAGGAGAAGAGGATTCATGGCACCTAAGACTACATGGCAAAGGCCGCAAACCAGGTTCAATTATTTTTTTCTGGTTACTATTTTAAATGCAATGCTTATGGTCACACGATTTTAGATTGCAAGTTTAATGTTGCACCAAGAAATTTTGTGAGTAAGAATTTCTTTGCACCATTGGTGGACTATTCTATGGAATGTTATAAATGTCATAAATTTAGGCACATTGCAAAATTTTGTAGAAGTGTTTTTGCATCAAATCTTTTTTAGGAAAGAATATTTCAACCAGACTCAAGGAAACAAAATAGAAAAAATATCAAACAATCATGATCAATCAGCTAAAAATCATAAGATAATACAAGAATCCAAGGCAAAGGATAAAAAATTTTTGAAAGAGAAAGAACAACCAAAGGAAGACAAAGAGTCTTTAATTGTACAGATAAAATTCAAGGCACAAAATAAACCTGCACCATGGATACTTGACAGTGGATGTTCTAGTCACATGATCGGGGACAAACATAAATTTGAAAAATTGCAGCAATATGAAGGTGGCTCAGTCAAATTTAGAAATAATGATGGAGCTAAGATAGTTGGCAGAGGTACGATTAATATCAACAACAAAAAAATCAAGTCAAAAGAAGTCTTGTTTGTGTTTGGACTAAAGCATAATCTATTGAGCATGAGTCAAATTTGTGATAGAGGTCATGATGTGATTTTTAAAATCTAGAGATGTGAAATCAGAAAGTGGTAAATTGATAGCAATTGGAACAAGAACATCTGTTAATTTTTACACTCTCACAGAGAAATTAGAAGGATCTTGCTTTCTTGGACATGAAAATGAAAATTGGTTGTGGCACAAGAGACTTGGTCATATCAACTTCGACAATTTAGTAAAAATCATCTCAAAGAAAGCGATAAGAGAAATTCCTAGCATTTCCAAGCCATTAAACAATATTTGTGCATCATGTCAGAAAGGTAAGCAAACTAGAACATATTTCAAGGCAAAAGAACACTATACTGAAAAACCATTGGAGTTGGTGCATACTGATTTTTGTGGGCCTATGAGAACTCAGAGTATAAACGATGACAAATACTTCATGTTTTGCATAGATGATTACTCCAAAATGACATGGGTACTATTCTTGAAACATAAATCGAAAGCCCTTGAAATGTTTAAAATATTCAAAAACCTGGTTGAAAATCAGACTGGAAGAAGAATTAAATGCCTAAGATCAGATAGAGGAGGTGAATTCATTTTTGAAGAGTTTACAGATTATTGTGAGAAATTTGGTATCAGGAGACAATTTTTAGCTGCAATAACACCTCAGCAAAATGGTGTTGTGTAGAGAAAGAATAGAGTAGTGCATGAAATGGCTAGAACTATGCTAACCGAGAGCAAAGTAGCTGATAGGTTCTGGAAATATGCAGTCCATACAACGGTCTACATACAAAACAAGTGCATGCTAAGGCCAAATGAAAGCAAAACACCATATGAAATGTGGTTCGGCAGAAAAGCGACAACAAAATATTTTAAGGTATTTGGCAGCAAGTGTTACATAAGAAGAACTGAAGATAATCTTGGAAAATTCGAGGATAGAATAGATGAAGGTATTTTTCTTGGCTATTATACTAAAATAAAATCTTCTAAATGTTATAATAACAGGCTAAGAAAAATTGTTGAAAGTGCTGATGTTAAAGTTGATGAAGGAAGAGAACAGGTAACTAGAAATGAAGAGAACTTTCCCATTTATGAAGAGACAATTGAAAGAGAAAAGGAAGAGAAGGAAGATGAGGAGTCAAGAAGTGAATCAAAAGAAGAAGAATTGGAGAAAGACAAGAAATCCAAATCAACAACATGGCAAAAAGACCATCCCCAAGAATAGATAATTGGAGACCCTAAAGTTGGTGTTCAGAAAAGAAGAAGAATAACTAGAACTTACTCTATTTTGTCTAACATAGAGCCCAACAATGTTGTAGAAGCAAGTAAAGATGAAAATTGGGTAAAGGCAATGGAATAAGAGTTGAACCATATTGAAAAGAATAAGACTTGGGAGCTAGTGCTAAGACTAGCGAACAAGAACCTTATTGGTACCAAGTGGGTTTTTCAGAACAAGCTTAATGAAGATGGATAGGTTGTAAGTTAAGCAAGGATAACAAATCACCACCTGTAGATAAAACCATGTATAGATCCATGATTGGGAGATTATTTTACTTGACTGCTACAAGACCAGATATTTTGTAGGTAGTGTGTATGGTGGTAATATTTCAGGCCAATCCTAAGAAAACTCATGTTACAGCGATAAAGAGAATTTTTTGATATCTTAAGGGTATAATGGAGTATGGTTTATGGTATCCGAAAGGTAAGGACTTCACTATTATTGCTTATTCAAATGCAGATTGGGTAGGTTGTGTAGATTACAGGAAGAGTACCAATGGTGGTGCATTTATCTTGGTTACAATCTTATGGCATGGCATAGAAAAAAGTAGGAATCAGTTTCCTTGTCCACAGCAGAGGCAGAGTACATTGCAACAACATCATCTTGCACACATGTATTATGGATGAAATAAAACTTGAAAGATCTTGTCATTCATTTCAGTGAGCCTATTTCAATTATGTGTGACAATACCAATAAAATTAATATCTCAAAGAACCCAGTTATGCATTCCTGCACAAAGCACATAGCTATCAGGTACCATTTCTTGAAAGAGAAAGTTGCAGAAGGAGAGGTCAAGTTGGATTTTGTTCCTATGATAGAGAAAGTAGTGGATATCTTCACAAAACCATTGCCAAAGGAATTTTTTGAATATCTTCGCAAGAAATTGGAAGTGGTTACGCTTCCCAAGCACTAGACCACTATCGGGACCACATTCTCAGGGGGAGCAATTTTTCACTGTTTTATCTTTTTGCTCCTATTTGCAATTATTGCTTGGTACTAATTTTTGCCTAAGAATGTTGTGTGTGGACTCAGGGGGAGTTTGTAGCATCCCTTTTTCATTGTTGTCAAAGGGGAGAAGAGTTATAGGAAAATGTTCGTGTGTTGCCAACAATATCAAAGGGAGAGATTGTTGAGCAAGGTGTTGTCATTGTTGTCGACACACTCAATTGGACTTGGTTGGTGCAACAGTAAGGTGTTCGGATCTTGTACAGAAATATTCAGTGCTTGTGAGGACGTGTTCGATACTCGAGTGAAGGTGTTGCAAGTGGTTTGTGCGAAATTGCAAAAGTTGTCAAAAAGTTGGAAAAGTTGTTCATAAGTGCCAATGGACTGTGTTGGATAACCTGACACATTGATTGGAGTCTTGTTTTATAGTAGTGTGTGTAGTCGCAGTGTTAGTTCAATGTTTGGACAAGTTGGTTGCATCATCGATACTTTGATGGATGACTTTGTACATTGTTGGACAGGTGTAAAATCTACGTCGAAGGCCATGTTGTCGGAGGTATATTAAGCAATCCATGAGGAATCAAACTTTGAAATTTTTACTAGAGATAGTCGGATGTACCGAGAGAATAAGTTATAAATTTAAGTCCAAACAGAGATCTTAGGAGGAAACAGTAACAGTTTCAAAATGACCCTGGAGCACTTTTTTCAGTTTATGTGACAGGTGTAAAATCAGTGTCAGAGGCCACTTTGTCAGAGGTATATTTAGCAATACGTGAGGAATCAGAAGTCAAAATTTTTACTGAAGGTAGTCAAATGTACTGAGAGCATACATTTTAAATTTTAGTTCAAATGGAGATCTGAGGAGGAAATGGTAACAGTTGCAAAACGGCTCCAGAGCATTTTTTCTAGTTTTTGATAGTTTTAGACGTGTCAAATCTGCGTAAAAGGCCATCTTGTCAAAGGTACTGCAAATAATCCATGAAGAGTTAAAATCTTAAATTTAAACTGGAGGTAGTCAGTTTATCCAAGAATATATGTTTCAAATTTTAGCTCATTTGGAAATTTGAGGAGGTAGTTATGACTGTTACAAAAATCCCTATCAACTCTTTTTGGCAGTTTCTAAGAATATAACAGTGGAGTCGTGCTTTTGCGTAACTAAAAAAAGAGAGTTGCATTTTTCAATGTGATATATATATATATATATATATATATATATATATATATATATATGTTTTAAAAGAAAAGGGAGACAACAGTTTTTTTTGTAGAAAGGGCTGCCAGCGCATGTGAAGAATTTTTGGCATTCTAATTGAAAAATATGCAAGGTGTGAGATTATCCATGTGCAGAGTTGAGAAGATTGAAAAGGTTAGACTGAATATTTTAGAGGAGAATATTTGTGAGATAGACCACTCAGGGTATTTTGATAGTATTTAAAACTTTTATAAGAGCTTTTTAAATTTGTCGGATCGATGCTCCTTGCAGTTGGTGCTGCTAAAGTCCGGGTTGGTTGGTACCATTCCTTGCAGTTGGTGCTACAAAAATATTGTAAAGACCAAATATGTTCGAGGTTGGATTTTGATGGGAGTCCAAAAAGTCCATTAGCATAGTGGTTTTCCCACATTGGGTTTCCACTATAAATCTAGTGTTATGTGATGCATGTTTGTGTGATTGCTCATTTTGATTTGATTTCATATTTGGATTAAATTTTTAATACACACTGATTCACCCCCCCTCAGTGTCATGCTTAGTTCAACAACAATGAGTGATGTGTTTTTTCTAATAGTACTTCAAGCATTGCCACTTGAATTCATTGTTTTGGTGACAACCTTGAATGCTACTAACCAAAGTATGAGTTTTGAGACTCTTATGATTTGATTCAATAGGAGGAATAAATGTTGGAGAATATTACGTTATTTGGTACATGCTAATGTACCCTCATGGTACAACCTTATAAATATTAGATTAGGGTTGTGTCCTATATTAGAGTGTGAGTAAATATTTTATGTAATGTAATAATGTGTAGGAAATGCACAAGTGTCATGTAAATGAGTGTGCAAGTGTTATGTGTGTAAATGTGCACAAGTGTCTTTATATTAGGAAGTGTTATGTGAAGAGTCATGTCCAAGTGTGCATACAAGATAGACTCATGTGTATGCAAGTGTCAAGTAGAGAATCCAAGAGTCATCCTACAATGGCTATATATTACTCCATGGAGAGGCATAGTATGACCTACAACATCATCACTAACATCACCTACATCACCATCTATATAGTCTACATTGTGGTGATTGTTATTGTATGAGAGTATTCATGATACATCTATAAGAGAAAGAGAAATGATAAAAATAACATACATTTTAGCAATTAATATTGTAAGTTTTGCTACATGCTTTTACATGTATGATTCATGCCATTTATACATTCATATTGTTGCTTATTAGTGAATGCTATTTGAATTTTTTTTTTTCAATTGGTTATATGGGATTGAAATGGGCCCCACCCACATTACATCATCATCACATAGTGGTATTACAAAAAAGCTAGGATATTATCTATTTATCATTTGGCAAGATTTGAACCTTGGTCTCCTCTTTAATATTGAGAAATCTAACTAGATGAGCTAAAGCCACTTGATCAAACTTTAAGTTTACATGGGTTTTTATGAGGGGTCCCAGTCCCCTCTTACTAGGGTTTGCACTTGGATCTCTTGGATCAAAATACAAGGACTTACCACTACGATTACCCTCACGGGTCAAATTTTTTTGAGTTTACATGGGTTTTTATGAAGCGTATTGGTCTCCTCATATTGAGTGGGGTTTGAACCTTGGACCTCCCAAACAAAGGCCAAAATGAATAAATACATAAAATATTAAGGCTTAAAAAATCATCAATAAATACATAAAATAAAAAGTGAAAGTGAATGTGCTTTAGTTATATATTAGAAATGCAAGACACCTATATAGTCAAAGAAATATGGTAGACTCCCCAATAAACAACAAAAATAATAGAAAGGGTATAATAAATAGAAGGAACAAGGACAATAAAATTTTTCATGTTCCAATGTTACATGCTAGATTTTTGGGAAACTAGGTCATTTACTTAAGGAGTGTAATTACAACACTTTACCATAAGGTTATTCTAGGAAGAACTCAAAGTAAGCATCAAGAGGCAAGCATAAGGGTTCTCAATGGTAGTGGTGGAATGCACTTCAATGCCAACATGGAAATATAGTAAAGGATACCAATTCTAAAGAAGATGGATAAGACTATTTCTATTCCTCATAAGCTCCTAATGTAGTCACAAAACCTAGCCTAGTTTGGTATGTCATTCAAGGGATAACAAACATATAAAATATCATAAGGAATAGATTATGTGCCTTGACCATTATTTTTATTGTGTGTAGTTTATTCTTGGCAATAATACTACATACACTATTCTTTGTATTAGTGATGTCTTTACATATTGGTTCACATACCTATCATATGAATAAATTTCTTCATATGCTTGGCCTCACAAAGAACTCACTACCTATAAATTATCTTATTTTTCACAATGTGAGAGTTGAATTTGATAGAATAGGTGATAAAAAATTTGCCTCATTCCATACAAATACAAATGTTTGACATATATTGTTCATGTTATAGGTATAATTAAGATTTTTTAGTTTATGGTTGTATAGTGAGACAACCAAGCTTTGTAAGTGAAGGATGAGGATGTCCCCATACATTGGAATATGTAATTTAGACATCTAAGTTTTGGATACTTGAAAGTAATCAATGACCATTCTATGGTTATAGGTATTCCATCATTGAAATAGACTAGTGATATTTGTATAAGTTTCTTGTAAAATATGTTAGAGTATATTACATTATTTGATTTATGATAAGATCAAGAGTCCCCTAGACAGGTGTTTAGATAAGAAGATCAAAGGCCATTTTCTAAAGCTATATTATGGACACAAAGCTCTATAATTTTTTGTATAAGCTTCTCATATAATAGAATTCTATAAGTTGTGTCCTCCCTGAATATTGTAAATTTCATTCTTATCTTGTGGGTCATATTATTATTTTTATGTTACTATCATTTGATATTACTATATTGCGGTTACATTATATTTGATCCTATGATATATTTTTTTACAAGAAAAAATCATAATTTTATTTCAAGAATGAAAGAAAATTACACTTCTCAAGTGCCTTGGCACAAACAAAAACCTAGATAAAAAGAGATTATTGAGAGTCAAAATATAATTACAGTCGGGTAGATTAGAGAGGAAAAAACCCATCTTCAAAATAACATGGGGATAATAAGGATAAATATCATCCAAATAACCTCCATGTCTAAAACTAGATAAAAATCAGTGAAAAAGAAACCAACAGAAAGAAAGTAAAACAATTAAAATCTGGTATAAATATCTAGTCAAATGGATAGGCCCACGGTGAAAAATGTAGAGCTAGCATAGAAACTAGGGATATGATATGTAGGTGAAAAATAAACTCCATCCTTGTTCTCTTCCATTTGTAAGAAACCTTCTGGAACCTATTGACCTTATTTTGATAACTTATCTACTTCTTGATTTAATTCCCTATAAACATGAGTAAAAGAGATATTTTCAAAAAGGGAAATTGCCTCCAACAGTTCATCTCCCATTGGTCTAAGTAGATTATTTTTAATTGAGTAGATCTATTCATCCAATTGATGACTAGAGTAGAATCTCCAAAACTTTATAATTTTTTCACATTTCTCTCTACAATACTCTTCATTAGCAATCTCAAAGATTGAAACTCAATAAAATTGTTGGAACCTATCCCAAGATCTACTTTAAATTTGATATAGTGGGTATCTAAAAAGTACATAACGCCTCCTGTGCTACTAAAATTTGATTGTCTCTGACTAGCCCCATCAAAAAACCCCATGGTTGAGACTTTTCAATGAAAAAATTGTCTACTTGTCGAGGTTTCTTATGTTTTCTAGGCCCTTTATTGATTGAGACCAAATTCCTCACCTAAAATATGATCTAAAATGGCGGTATTAACTTCCTTTCAAAAATAACTGCATTCCATGCCAACCATATACCCCACAACATATAAGACATGGTAAAGAAAGAAACTGTTTCAACTCTTTTTCAAAAACCACTGTCTTAAGCATACCTCCACTATTTCTCCTTCTCAAATATTTTGTACTCCAATTATTTGTTCAACTTCTAACCAAACCTTATTGAGAAAAAAGGTATTTGATTAACAAATATGTGATGTTTTCCTCCTCTGAATAACACAACATACAAATACTTGGACCTTGTTTGCTTCTCCTCTATAAAACTTCCCAAGTCAAAACCTTATTTCTCAAAGCTAACCGCATAAAAATAATTGTTGTTTTTGGGATGGATAATTTTCAAATCTACTTCCACCACCAAGTAGACCCTTGAGGATGAGGGTCAAATTTTTCTTTGTAACCAGGTCTAGATGTATATTGATCCCCATTTTTGTTGCATGCTCAATCAATAGTATCTGGCTTAGCTCTTAGCTTGATATGACTCTTATTAAGACTATCAGTGTAAGCCTTCCACAAAACGACCTGCTTATCAGAAAAACCCAAGTCCTGAGCTTGCTTCCAACCTTGGGTTCAAAGAGTAGAATATTCAAATTTTCCCACCTGATGATGAAAGTAAAAACCCTTGTCTTGTAAAGAACTTATCATAGCTTTTGAAAACAAAATATTTTCTCCAAAACCCAAAATATAATTAGTATCCTATTCTAACTTGTTCACCTTGCCAACTTTCCAAGCCAAATATTTTGCAATCATAGGAAAGGTCCATACTAGTGCCTTCCATTGAATGGAAATATTTTTAATGTTTTTTTGTGGACTTCTGGTCCAATCCATAAAAGTACCTGGATGAATATACTTCTATTCAATAATATTCTCCCATAATTCTTCTCGAGTCAAAATTCTCCTTAATTGTTTTTCTGCCAAAGAAGAACAAAAAATATGGATAGTTTTAAGTCCCTAGCCACCTTCCTCCTTTGGCCTAGCAATACTCTACCACTTAACTAAAGGAATGCCTTCATGTTACTTACATCCAGTCCAAAGAAATATGGAGCAATATTTTCTTATTTTCTCTAGAACTCCTTTGGGAATGAAGGCCAAGGAGTGCCAAAAAATAGGATTTGCCTCAAGAATCGACTTTACATGCATTAATCACCCACCAATAGAAAACCATATATTACACCAATGGTTAATCCTAACTCCAATCTTCTCTAAAAGCCATCCCTAATATCTCTTATTGTAAGTATTTGGATTTGATACAAAACCTAGATACTTAAAGCCTTCTTGGAAATCTAAGAGTTAAAAAAGAAAAAGTTTTATTAGACCATGTTTAGTCTTCTACTCTAGACCATTAAAATAAATAGAGTATTTTTGAACTCCATGTTGATAGCAATATTGTAAGTGTCCAAGATTTCCCTCAACTTTATAGCTTCCCTTAAACTACCATTTGTGAACAACAATACATCATTAGAAAATAATAAATGAGATAAATAAAGGACCCCCACTTTGATTCCAGACAAGGATCCTATTCTCTTTGCATATAAAATAGCTCTGCTCAATCCTTTAACAATGAGAAAAAAATAGAGATAAATGACATCTCTATCTTAGTCCTCTCGAGGGTCTAAAGAATTTGGAAGTTGATCCATTTATAATAACATCAAAAGATACAAAAGAAATGCATCCCAAAACCACTTTACTATTGGATAGCTAAAACCCACATGTAATAGCATCAATCTGAGATACAACCAACTAGTTCTATCATAATATTTAAATAAATCTAGTTTAATGACCATTACAATAATATTTTTAGTTTTAATAGAGTTTAGGCCCTCTTGTGCAGCTCCTATGGATTCAAGAATCTATCTACCTACTATAAACCTAAACTGCTCATGGGATATAACTTTAGAGAAAATATTCTTCAATCTAACATCCATAATCTTTGTAATGATTTTATAGATACAATTACACAACAAAATAGGTATAAATTCATCAAAGTTTTTAGGCTTATCCTTTTTGGGAATCAAATCTAAAAAAGTGGAATTAAAAGCCCCAAAACCTGACCACTCAGCCTAACTTCCTCCATTACTCTGAGAATATCGTCCTCAACAAGATCATAGAAAACTAGGAAAAACTCCACAGGCCATCCATTAGGTCCTGGACTTTTATCCTTTTTGAAAGAAGTTAGGATAGCTTTTAGTTCTTCCTTTGTAACCTCCTTCATAATTAATTAGTTGTACTCCTTTGTTACAAAGCTAGGGAATAAAGTAGTTAACTTATTGACTCTATCAACTTCTTTATAGATAGATTGAAAATGTTTTACTCCCAAATCTTCTAAGTTAGAAAAACTTCTAACGAGGACCCCTTCTTCATTCTACATATCATAGATAGTGTTAACCTTCTTCCTATGATTAGCAAAATTATGAGAGAACTTAGAATTTCCATCCCCTTTTTAAACCATACAACCCTACTTTTCATTCTCCATTCAGCTTCCCTCCACTCCAAGAATTTGTTCTTCTTAATTTCAAGTTCAACCAGTCTTGTTTGTTCCTCCTCTTTAAAAAAACCAACCTAATTCTTTTTATGAAATTCTAAAATTTCCTTCTCCACCAACTTAATATCTCTATCCATACTCTCCTTTTTAACTGCAATTCAAGATGACACAACTCCTTTTAATTTTTTTAAAGCAACAACAAATTCAAAACTTACCGATGACCTAGAACTATGGTCATAATCAATCCATTATTTTTAATCAATTGTTGAAAATAGTATTCCTCCAACCAAATTGGATTGAGCTTAAAATAACTGGCAGGTTTTGCCTCTTGAATTTCTAATTGAAGAAGTATGAGAGAATGATTTGAGCCACCTCTAGTCTCAACCCATGACCATTTTTTATCTATTCATTGTATAATGACTTAGAGATCAAAAATCTATCCAACCTCTTCAAGATACCAGCTTCCCCAACTCTATTATTTCTCTATGTAGGCATTCATTTTAATGGTTCCAAATCAATAAAACCAACTTCTTCAATATTATGTCTAAAGTAATATGCAAGTCTATCAAGTCTTACATATTTTTCCCATACCTCACTTCTATTCATAGTAAAATTTTAGTCCCCACCAATGATAACTCTTTCATCCCTAATATACCTTTGGGAGAAAAAATCATCCCAAAAGACCTGTCTATCTTCATAGGGACCATAACAATTAATAACTGAGAACCTCAAACCCAAGTATTTAAAAATGAATTCTATCCACAAGCCTAAAAATATAAAGGAAGAATTAATTAAGGATATTGAGTTCTTCCAACCAGTCAAAACACCTCTTAAATTTCTAGTAGCATCTAGAGCCAAGAACTCCCAATCCCTAAGCAATTTACTCAACCTTCAATGACTTTTATACTTGCCCCATGGTTTCTTGTAGAAGGATAACATCCGAATTATGAATTTCCACCACCTTGGATAAGACAAGTCTTTTAGAGAGATTGCCAAGACCTCAGATATTAAGGGATAACAAGATCATTTAAACATATTAGAGGGGTTTTATCCCGCTTTAAGGACCCCTTCGATAGATTTTTTTTATCCTATTGAATTTCCCTCAATGCCTTCTCCTGTGCATGAAACAAAAAATATTTCCTACCTGCTACATAAGTGGAATATTCCTTTATAAGGTCCAACCCTAACCCTAACCTTCCATCCAATGCACAAGTTCTCAACTCTAGGTGAAGCGCATGAAAACCACGTTCGATGGTCTCCTTGCGTTCCTCAGTGTAGGTGGGCTTCTTTGTATGTGTGCCACCGGTTGGATGCTTTGGAATGTTGAGTATACCTGTGTAAACCTGCACAAATGCGTTAGTGCATTTGGGGGCCTGTCATGGATCAAACCCCATATTTATACAGACAAAATGACATGTAAAATGTATTGAAAACCGAAGGAAATGTTGTAAAACCACAAGCAAAGTATACTTACCTGATCTGGAGCTATAGGTTGTTGAGGTAAGCTTTCTATGGTGAAGTTGATCCAAGTAGTACTTGTTGATGTGTGATGGATGCAAAATTGGTAGAAGGTATTCTAGAGCAATTTCAGCAGAGTCTGGGTGTGTTAGTCAAAAGAGTGAGATCTATTTAATGAAGGATTTGGTCTTCTATTTATAGAAGAAACCAAGGTGTAGGGGGTGTGGTTAGGTGTACTAAACCCTAAGGTCAAGTCCTAAGGTGGTTAGGTTAGGGTTTGTGAGGTGTCATGCATAGTCACCCTCTCACATGCCCTAAGGTAAATATCCTATCCTCACACATGTGTGAGGAGGGATTAGGATTAACTAGGATTGATTGATTCCTAGGTTAGGTTAGGGTTGAGTTAGGAAATATCCTAACTAATTTGGTGCACACATGTGTGAGGATGTAATTAGGGCTAATTTGGCTTAGAACCCTAATTAAACCTATTTAGATGATAAAGTGCACTTAAGTGAAAAGTGACTTTCAAATTAGAATTGTAATTAGCATAATTAGGGTTTTTGGAGGGAATGGTCCCATGGGAGCCCTAATTAGGCATAGGAAAGGGCTTAAGTGGCCTTAGGGAGCTAGTAGGTAGCCCTTTTATGAATAGAAGGTGTTTTGGATGTAATTGGTGTAGTTTTGTAGGGTTTTGTGCCTACAAACAACTGAGCTGGCCTATGATGGTCTATGATGGCCTATGATTGAGAATGTGTGACTTTTAGGTGTCTACATTTTGCCCCTTTTTGTACTATACTATGTGGAACATAGTTTAATACAAAAATGTGATGGGAGAAAGTAGAAGATGAAGAAGGGAAAAGAATGGGATCTAATCAAAGGTATGTAGCCGCTCGAAGTGTGACCATACAACATTGATCGATAGCCAAGGAGAAGGGAAAATAATGGGATCCAATCAAAGGTATGTAGCCACTCGAAGCGTGACCATACAACATTGAAAAGGAAAGGGAAGGGAGAGAAAAATGGAATAGAGAGAAGGGAAAAAGGGAAAAAGAGAAAGTGACCATACAACATTGATCGATAGCCAAGAAGGAGAAGGGAAAATAATGGGATCCAATCAAAGGTATGTAGCCACTTGAAGCGTGACCATACAACATTGATCGATAGCCAAGAAGGAGAAGGGAAAATAATGGGATCCAATCAAAGGTATGTAGCCACTCAAAGCGTGACCATACAACATTGATCGATAGGGAGGAGAAGGAAAAAAAGAAGAAAACAACAGGAAACAAGAAGGAGAAGGGAAAAAAATGGGATCAATAAAAGGTATGTAGTCGCTCGAAGCGTGACCATACAACATTAACTGGATATCTAGGGGAAAGAAGAGAGGAAGGAAAGAAGAAGAAGAGGAAAGAAATAAAAATAATGTTGGTGAATGGAAATGGATGATTGTGAATGCAACGCTATGATTTTGTTGAGTCCGTATGACATTTTCAATGCCATACTAGTTGCTTGAGGATGGCAACTTTTGACTGCTTTGCTTTTATGACCAGATCAACGTGGTCCAAAAGTATGATTAGGACAAAAGCCTAACTAAATATTTGTTGTTGATTGATTGATGAGAACATGGTGACAAGTGTCAAACCATTTGAGCTAGTTTAACATTTGGATTATTCAACTCGTGATTCATATCATTATGCTCCATGAAGTCCATTTCCAAATGTTGCGCTAGGATTATTTCAAACATATCATCCATTGTGTACTCGACGTACATGAATGCTAGATTGACTTCTCCATGGTAACGCATAACTCTCATGATGTAACCCATGTCTGTTTGGGATTGAGATTATAATCGTATGATAATCTTCAAAAAAAATTTTGTAGACAAATGCGCTAATCATGCTTTTGGATTTTTGATGTTGTGGTTGCATGCAAAGCTGACTTTTGGATATGAATACCCCCTCAAACGAGGAATCAACAATGAGGTGAATGAAATGTGGTGATTTGATGATGCAGCGATTGATAAGATACCAATGCATGATGAAATTGATTGAAAATTAAAATAGAGGACAATTTTGGAGGGTTCCTAGGGTTTTAGAAGAAAGTTGTCTGATTTCCTAGGGTTTTGGGAGTAATTTGGAAAATTTGGAGATGATTTTAGAGGTGAAAAGTTAGGCCAAAGATGACCCTACTTTTAGCAATGATAAGCGCACAATTGCAAGCCTTGTGAAGGGTGCGCATGATGATTTTGTGTTGTGCCTACATACAATGTATGTGATTTTATGTGTATGTAATGTGTACATGTTTGTGAAATGTGTTTGATATAAATGAATTTTTTAGTAAATGTATGTAACCTGGATGCGATGATGCATGTATGAGAGGACTGAAATGCGTAAAGGAAGCACGTGTATCATTGCATGTACCTATATGAATGTGATCCATTCCATGATTTTAGGGAAGGTGGATAATGTAAGGCATGTGTAATGGTTTTGACCAACATAGTTGTGACAATCAAATCTCAGACCCTTAGCTATATAAGTGTTTTTTTGGCAACTTCTAACATAATCGTGAGGGGTACTCAAGTATTGTCTATGGACCTATGTGTGTGTAAATGAGGGAAGGTTCATTTATCCATTTTGAGGGAGGTAGGATTAACCCATTGTAGATGCTATCGAACTAGCTAGCTCATCCATCCGCAATAGTGATCTATACAAAAGTGAGATGCTAATGTTACAGATGTGTTGCCACCTGTAAGATTATTCCACTGGTAGGCAGGCTCTTGGAGCCTATTGCTAGCGATGGAAATCATCCCATGGTGTTATGTTGAACCTAAGGACCAAAGGCGATAAGCATAACATGGGTGATATCAAGAGGCGTTTCCTTTTATTTTTTGCCCCTCATCTAGTGTTGACCTATTTGATTGTGGTAGTGCTCTTTTATTTTCTTTTCTTTTTTCTTTTTTTGCTATTCTATGATGATTTTTTTTTCATCTATTCTAAGGGTATTGGCATTTTTTTTCTACCCCTATTCTTACCTTTTTCTTATGCTTGATCCCTTTGTTTATCCCCAGGTCGTATGTTGACCATGCAAGCGATAGGATGAGCAGGGGATACCATTCTCTAGATGGCGATATCTACTCAAGATGTCCTCTTTCCTAGGCTCAAAATTTTTAATGTGTAACCTATTGTGAGCAGTTCATGAGAGAAGTTGAACCAGCCTAAAGGACCATAAGAAGAATGTACAAGACTCGGTAGCTATGGGTGACACTGGATTGCCTGAACTATAGAGTAGTCAAAATTAAACATGACACCTATGTATACCCTAATCCTAAAAAGGGGGAATGGACATCCAGGTGGTGATGCTAACAAGTGCATGTATTACTCCTATTGAAGGTGCATTTTTAGAAAAAGAATGCACAAACTTGAAATGAAGCAGGTGATTGCCCCAGCGTGTGGGGTGTGTGTATAATAGATGATAAATTGTGACCTGTGAGAATGCATGTAGTAATCACAAGAAGCAGAAGGGTGAGCAGGTGG
The DNA here is from genome assembly GCA_028583015.1 of Wollemia nobilis. Classification (NCBI taxonomy): domain Eukaryota; kingdom Viridiplantae; phylum Streptophyta; class Pinopsida; order Araucariales; family Araucariaceae; genus Wollemia; species Wollemia nobilis. Next base: position 7,727,649 of record JAQPPZ010001808.1, read on the forward strand.
GATTCACGGATGGAAGAGATGAGAAGAAATAGGTATTGGTAACCAACAAGATGAGGGGATCACCAAAGTCAAAGGAAGATAGAAGAACAATAGATCAACGTAGGTATGTAGCCGCTCGAAGCGTGACCATACAACTATGCAAGGAAGTAAGAAGAAGTAGAAGAGGAGAAAAATGAAATGCAAGATACGTCATCAATGGAAGATTTTTATTTGTTTGTATTGTTGTTTTTGTTTTGTGGATGTTTGTTGTGTTCGATGTCGCATGTACAAGAATGTACAAGCAAGGAAGGTTGTTCATGGAAGCAAAATATTTGTGAGGACAAAGAAGTGAAAAATTGTTGTGCTATGCTAGGCTATGTATGCTATGCTATGCTAGGCTACGCCTATGACTAGGCTATGCTATGCTAGGCTATGACTAGGCTATGTGTATGCTAAGCTAGGCTAATGCTACGCCTATGACTAGGCTATGCTATGCTAGGCTATGATACGCCTATGACTAGGCTATGCTATGCTAAGGCTAATGCTATGCTAGGCTAATGCTATGCTAGGCTAATGCTATGCCTATGACTAGGCTAATGCTATGCCTATGACTAGGCTATGCTATGCTAAGCTATGACTAGGCTATGTGTATGCTAAGCTAGGCTAATGCTACGCCTATGACTAGGCTATGCTATGCTAGGCTATGCTACGCCTATGACTAGGCTATGCTATGCTAATCTAGGCTAATGCTAGGCTAGGCTAATGCTATGCTAGGCTAATGCTACGCCTATGACTAGGCTATGCTATGCTAAGCTAGGCTAATGCTATCCAAATTTTGACCTGAGGGTTTTTGGAGAAACCTATCCAAATTTTTACTAAGGTTTTTGGAGAAACCTATCCAAATTTTTACTGAGGTTTTTGGAGAAACCTATCCAAATTTTTACTGAGGTTTTTGGAGAAACCTATCCAAATTTTTATTGAGGTTTTTGGAGAAACCTATCCAAATTTTTACTGAGGTTTTTGGAGAAACCTATGTTGATTGTTTTTGTTGAGGTTTTTGGAAAAACCTTTGTGGTGATTGTTTTTGCTGAGGTTTTTAGAGAAACCTTTGTTTTTTCTAAGAGATTCTAAAAAAGAATGTTCCAAAATTTTACTGAGGATTTTGGAGAAACCTGGTGTGCTAAGAGATTCTAGAAAGAATGTTCCAAAATTTTATTGAGGATTTTGGAGAAACCTAGTTTTTGGAAAAAGACCACTGTGATGAAGGTAAGGCAAAGGGTGTAACCTTTGACAAAAGGATGGAACCTTTTGAACCTAGTGATTGACTTGATTTGATGGGGTGAGGCAAAGGATGCAACCTTTTGTACGTTGATTTATTTGATTTGATGAGGGCAAAGCAAAGGACACAACCTTTGACCCTAGAAGTTGATTTGATTTGATGAGGGCAAGGCAAAGGATGCAACCTTTTAAACCTAGCAACTAATTTTATTTGATGAGGGTAAGGCAAAGGATGCAACCTTTTGACCTTGGTGATTGATTTGGTTTGATGAGGGTAAGGCAAAGGATACCTGCGGGGGGAGGGTAAAGGATGCAACCTTTTGACCTAGTGATTGATTTGATTTGATGAGGGTAAGGCAAAGGATGCAACCTTTTAACCTAGTGATTGATTTGATGATGTAGGAATCACCTTTTCCTAGTATTGATTATGATGGCCAAATACCATGGGGTTTGTGGCAAAACCTATTGCTGTTGAATGAATTGTTGATGATGTATTTGTGAGTGCAATGTTGGGTGGCACCATCATGATTAGATGAGAGGTGATGAAGTGCGAATGTGCAAGGAGGATTAACTCCATGAAAGGGAACTATGGTTGGAAAGAGGGAAAATCCTCTCCTAAGCGTAGAAGTGGTCTGAAAGGGAATGCAATCCCCAAATTGCAAAATCATTTAGAAGGAGGGGGAGAAAAATCCCCCAATCATAAATATTTTGTGGAAATGAGATGAATTTTATCAGTTGTGAATGATGAAGTGGAAGGAGGTAAAACCCCAATTGTGAATGATGACCTGGAAGAAGATGAAATTTACCCCCAGTGTTTGAATGATGTAGATTGGGAGAGGGTGAAGTTGTCCCAATTTTGAATGGTGTATGGGGAGAAGGTGAAGTTGCTCCCATGTTTTAAATGATGGATGGGAAGAGGGTGAGGTTACCCCCGATTGAATGATGTATGGGGAGAAGATGAAGTTACCCTAAGTTTGAATGATATATGGGGAGAGGGTGAAATTGCCCTTGGTTGAATGATGTATGGGAAGATGACATTTCCCCAATTTTGAATGGTGTATGGGAAGAAAATGAAATTTCCCCAATTTTGAAATGTTTTGTGGGAATGAGATGAAGTTGCCCTAGTTTTGAATGATGGATTGGGGAGAAGATGAAATTACCCCCAATTTTGTATGATGGATTGGGGAACATATGAGGTTGTCCCTAATTTTGAATGATGGTTGGGGAGAAGATGAAATTACCCCTAATTTTGTATGATGGATTGGAAGCATATGAGGTTGCCCCAATTTTGAATGATGGTTTGGGAGCATATGACGTTGTTCCAATTTTGAATGAGAGGGGATGGAATTGCCCCCCAATATTGAATGATGGATTGGGAGGAAGTGAAACTTCATGAGATGTGGAGAGTGTGATGGAAAGAGAGAAACTCCTCCAAATCGTGAATGATGGATTGGAAGGATATTAGAAACATCCGTAGTTGTAGAAGATGTAGAAAAAATGGACAAAACCATTGTAGAAGGGTAATAAAATGAATGGTGGAATGATGAAGATGTGATTGAAAAATTATGAACAATGAAATGTGAAGAAAGGAAGAGTGGTGAATGCAACATAGCAAAAAGGAATGCTATGTAGGAAGAAGGTGAAAAGTGGAAGTGGAGAAATGGGCACATCCTGATGTGGTGGTTATTGCTGATTGTGAATAGTGATGCTAATCATGCCAACCATTTCATGAGAAGGAGGATTGCGGTGGACATGATTGACCTACCTTGATTGGGCTTATTGAGTGGGTTGAGTCTTGTGAGGATTAGTCCCCCCATGTTCAGGTAATGGGTTTTGATAATTACCCAAATTTTGATTTTGTGGTGTGATGGGGTTTGAAACTTGAATAGTACCATGATCGATAAGATTCTCGACTAAGTCATGGAAGGTGCGACAAGAATGGACATCATGGCTAGGTTGGCGATGGTAAACACAAAAAGCATGTTCGATGTGCCCATGAGGGTTGGGTCGTGTTGGATCTACGGGTCGAATATCCGGTAATGTGACATGACCAACATCATACAATCTTTGGAATAAAGTAGGTAGAGGCTCAGAAAGTGGAGTCCAATTACAATGTCATCATGGAGGATGGGGACTATGAGCTCGTTGTGGTTTGGATGGATGAGGTGCATCAGTTTGGAATAATTATTGTTGTGGAGGAGGAGGTTGTGAGATTTATGGACAAGATGGAGAGGCTACCACTACTTGGTTGGTTTGTGGTGGTTCAACGAAGGGTTGATTTGGTTCATTGCAATTGAAGTGAGAATCTGAAGCATAGGATGGCTTCTATTGAAGTTTGATTTTTCCAGATTGGACCTTGATGTCCTCAATGAGCTTGGCTTGGGTGATAGCTTCCTCAAACATGTGACTTTGATGAAGTTGTAAAGAGGTGGATATATGTTTGTTACAACTCTTGGAGAAGAGTGTAACAAGTTCTATAGATGGGAGGCTATGAGCTAGGTCATGGATGACCGATCTCCATCGAGAAATGAAATTCATGATAGGTTCATCGTCAGCCTGTCATAAGGCATAGACATCAAAAAAGTTCATCTTCTTCTTGATGTTGATGGAGAAATGTTCAAGAAATGAATTGGCCAACTATTCAAATGTGAACAGGCTATGGCATGGGAGCATGTTGTACCAAGCAAGAGCTTGTCCCCCAAGTGAGAGAGAAAAGGTATGCAACATGAGGGGATCACTGCTGTGAAGTTGGTAGCATGTAGAGCGATAGTTGTTGATGTGTTCTCGAGGATCCTCTTTACCATTGTATTTGTCGAACTTTGGAATCTCGAAGTGATACGGGTAAGGAGGGATAGAAACTAAAGGGTGAACTGGCTCGGTACATAGCTCGTTGTATGTGGATTTTTGGGGTCCATAACCAACTATGTGAAGATTTAGCATCTTAACTTCCTCTTGCAAGAGTTGAAGTTTGGGTGATGGAGGTGTAAGGGATTGTGTTGAGGTGGTTGTACCCTGAGAATGGGGAGGGTATTGTAGTTGTTGTTCTTCCCAATATGGAGGAGTGTATTTCAATTGCTCTTGGGGGTATGGTTGTTGAACGACATGAAATCTGGGGGCTGATGAAGGGGCCTATGGTAGAGCAGTCATCTACTGAGGTTGGTGATATTGGGGTTGTGTTGTATGTACCTATTGTATAGGAGTTTGTTGCAATGGGTGCATGATGGGAGAGGACAACCAGGAAGGAGGTGTCATAAAGAATGTAGGTGCGATAGATTATGGTGGAGGGAGTGGAAAGGTGGAAGCATATGGAGGTGAATGTGGAGTGGGAGATGGCATACCGTACATCCTAGAAGAGGGGAACGTAGGTGGAGGAAGGGATGAAGAAGGGATGTAGGTGTCAAAGGTGAAATACTGAAGTGAAGGATCGGTGAATGTATCCACAAAGGATTGTGAGGAGGGGATTTGTTGATGTTGTGAGGAAATGAATTGTGGTTGTTGGGATGGGGGTTGTGATGTTTGTGAAGGAGTTGGTGCAATTGAGGTGTATTATTGTTGCGATATTGACTATTGTAGGGTTGAATGTGATGAAGGCGTATGAGTGCTAGGAGTGGATGATTGAGGATTTGAAATTATCCCGACTATGGAGGTAGATGTTGTGATCCCAATATGTGGATGAAAAAGTGAAGAGGGATTATCCCTAAGAAGGGAATGTGATGCACCCTGAAGAAACGGGTGAGAAGATGTGAGTGAGGTAGGTAGAATCTCCTCATCAATAGTGAAGAATGGATATGGATTGCCTGGAGTGGTATAGATAGCATGATCGCAAAATGTGGATGGTGGATTAGGTGGGGGTGAATGAGGAAGCATAGGATGAGCTTCACCAGTAGATGTGGCAAATATATTACCGGTAATAGAGGTCTCGCCATGGGACATGGTGTGTATGCGAGATGGCTCAAAACTGGTGAGGAAATCAGGTGTGATAGTGGATGTTTCCCTTGTGAATGAAGGGGGAGTGGTAGACTGACTGGAGGTGGTGTGAGGGACCTCCTCCTCGAGAGGTGCTTGCTCGTGCACCCGACTATGAGTAACAAAAGGTATGGTGATGTAGAGTGTGATGAAGTGCTCAAAATTGTTTAGATATGTAAATATGAGCCTGTGGGTGTGTTTTGTGCAAGATTTGATGGAAATATATGAGTTTTGGTGTGTGTATGTTTAGGAGAAGCGTGTTCGCACACTGCTATGTGAACCTGGACTATGAGAATCTGATAGAAAAATGATAGTAACATACTATAAATAGCCAACAAGTGGGCTTCTAACAAGTGAATGTGATGAAACCAGTTATGTGAGAATGCAAACAACATATAACTGGAATCATTTCTAAATGCAAAAAATAAAGTGTTTTGTTTGTTTGGTGTGTTTTGATGTTGATACTTCCTAGGTAGAATCACAGGTAGTGGAGTGAATGCTCTAGAAGATCAGGAGTGTCGTCGGTATCGAACCTCCTGCAACACCCAAAGATGCACAAAATAGAACGATATCGCAACGTGCGAATGGTGACCTGTATGGAAGGTGCAGTAAAATGATATCCTAAAAGGGGGGAACCCACTATGCTGAAGTGAGTTCACTATATCCTCTCACGAGAAGAGGTGGCACTATCTGAGACCCTGCTACCGGCATACCCATGCTTTCGCTTCACCCTCGGGCGGGCTTAGTCAAGAATGACAATTACCATGTCCACAAATTATGTTAGCCTTGTGGATGAAGGCGTCTAATCATATCCCACTCCATAGGTAACCACTGGTGATGAAATATAGGGCCCAATCTCAAAAGTGGGGGATTTTTCGGTGATGAAATCTAGAAAACCACTCCTATGGGGCTGCTAGGTGTCTAAGGGGGTGAGCTGATGGAGAGTGCAACTCGATCCACACTAGTCTCGAGTGATGGATTGGGGATGAAGTCCAATCTCACCACTTGTTTAAGATACCACGTGTGTGTGTGGGTTTTTTTTGCTAATGATGATGTGTAAAGCAAGAAATCTAACTAAATGCCTTTTGAAATGGAAATCTAGCCCTAGATGCACTTTTGGAAGCAAAGCTAGATTAAGATGCATTTTGAAATGAAACTAAGCCTAGATGCCTTTTCAAAAAAAGAAATCTACTCTATGAAGCATGAAAGCAAGCAGAGATGAGGTGTGTGAAAAGGAATTTGAAATCTATCTATGTGTGTTAGAAAAATTTGAAACCCTAATCTAATGACAAGAAAGGAAAGTGTGAGTTACCCGGGGGTTTGTGAAAGAAGCGGAAAAATTTCAAATCTAAATGATGGAATAAAATTTGAAATTTTGCTAAGGTTGATTGTGTTTTGAAAATTTTTGTGTTTGGTGTTGTTGAAGTTTGCCAATATTTTTTATTTTTTTATTTTTGAATTGTTTGATTTTCCTAATGTTTTTTTAATTATTTTGATTTTCTAATGTTTTTTTAATTGTTTTGATTTGCTAATGTTTTTTTAATTGTTTTGATTTTCTAATGTTTTTTTTTAATTGTTTTTTATTTGGCCTGCAGGCCTGTCGTGTGACAGGCCTGATGCAGGCCTGTCACTGACAAGTTTGACACAAGCCTGTCATGTGATAGGCCTATTGTAGACAGTCCTGACGTAGGCCTATCATCGACAAGCCTGTGTCGTGGCTGTGGGCAATTTGCGGCCATGATGGCCATCATGGAGGGGAGGGAAAATTTTAGGGATGAAAGGGAAGGGCTGTTGGGGCATGGGGAAGAGTGGGGTGAGGATAGGGCAGGGATGTTTGAGGAGGTGGGTTGCACACAGTGTGGCCCGCGTGAGTGCATGGAAAGAGGGGTGTGGGGAGTCAGGCCGCGTTGTGCGTATCCCGTATGAGGGCATGGTGAGAGGGGTGTGGGGAGGCGGGCCACGTTGTGCATGGCCCATGTGAGGGTATGGCAAGAGGGGTGTGGGGAGGTGGGCCACGTTGTGGATGGCCCATGTGAGGGCATGGCAAGAGGGGTGTGGGGAGGCAGGCCATGTTGTGCATGGCCCATGTGAGGGCATGGCGAGAGCCAGTCATGCTGTGCATGGCTCGTAAGAAGAGGGGTGTGGGGAGGTGGTCGCGCACAACATGGGGGATGTTGGAGTGGGCACGACCCATGAGAGAATAGAGTGCAAGGAAGGATGTTGGGGTGTGGGGTTTTGGGGGAAGCAAGGAAGAGTGGGCCGCGTTGTGCACGACCCGTGGGAGGAGGGGGGAAGCTGGGGTGTGGGGAGCGCCATGGGAGGCGGGGGAAGTTGGAGTGTGGGGGAGCACCGTGGGAGGCGAGGGAAGGTGGGCCATGCACAACGTGGCCCGCTGGAAGAGAGAGGGAAATATGTAGGGCCATGATGGCCCTGCAATTTTTTTTTGTTGTTTTTTGTTTTAATTTTAAATAAAGAAACAATGGAAAAAAAAACAACGTATAGTATTTTTATATAAAAAAGGAAATAATTACAGTAATGAATGTATTAACAGAAGAAATTACAACAGATTTTTTTTTCTTTTTTCTAATTGTAATAATGTTTTTTTTTGGCAATTTTTTTTTTTTAAGAAAAATATTGACAGTAGTTTTTTGGAAAAATTTACAGCAACTTTTAAAAACAAAAGAAAGTTCACATCATTTTGGCAACAAATTTTTTAGGAATAAAAAATTGATTGCGTTTTGGTGTGAAGTTTTCATGATACTTACCAAGATCACTTGATTTGTGTGGGGGTCCCACTAGGCGTTCCAAAATAAAGTGCATGAAAACAGCGTTTGATGGTCTCCTTGCATTCCTCAGTGTAGGTGGGATTTGATGTGTGTGAGCCACCGGTTGGATGCTTGGGAGTGTTGTATATGCTTGGGAGTGTTGTATATACCTATGTAAACCTGCACAAATGCGTTAGTGCATTTGGGGGCCTGTCATGGATCATACTCCATATTTTTACAAACAAAATGACATGTAAAATGTATTGAAAATCGAAGAAAATGCTGTAAAACCACAAGCAAAGTATACTTACCTGATCTGGAGCTGTAGAGTAGTTGTAGGCTATTGAGGCAAGCTTTCTATGGTGAAGCTGATCCAAGTAGTATTTGTTGATGTGTGATGGATGCAAAATTGGTAGAAGGTATTCTAGAGCAATTTTAGTAGAGTCTGGGTGTGTTAGTCTTTTGGGTGTGTTAGTCAAAAGAGTAAGATCTGTTTAATGAAGGATTTGGTATTCTATTTATAGAAGAAACCAAGGTGTAAGGGGTGTGGCTAGGTGTACTAAACCCTAAGGTCAAGTACTTAGGTGGTTAGATTAGGGTTTTTGAGGTGTCATGCATAGTCACCCTCTCACATACCCTAAGGTAAATATCCTATCCTCTCACATGTGTGAGGAGGGATTTGGATTAACTAGGATTGATTGATTCCTAGGTTAGGTTAGGGTTGAGTTAGGAAATATCCTAACTAATTTGGTGCACACATGTGTGAGGATGCAATTAGGGCTAATTTGGCTTAGAAACCTAATTAAACCTATTTAGATGATAAAGTGCACTTAAGTGAAAAGTGACTTTCAAATTAGAATTGTAATTAGCATAATTAGGATTTTTGGAGGGAATGGTCCCATGGGAGCCCTAATTAGGCGTAGGAAAGGGCTTAAGTGGCCTTAGGGAGCTAGTAGGTAGCCCTTTTGTGAATAGAAGGTGTTTTGGATGTAATTGGTGTAGTTTTGTAGGGTTTTGTGCCTACAAACAACTGAGATGGCCTATAATGGTCTATGATGGGCTATGATTGAGAATGTGTGACTTTTAGGTGTCTACACTCGGATTTAGTTTTCATAAAATGTAACAAATATCTGCAAGAGGATCCCATCTCTAAACCATACCCTAAAATAGATACCTCCCTAGAAGATTCACATGATAGGTCCAAAAGACTTCCCCCAATAGCAAAAATATTTGGATCACAATTCGTATTCAATGTGTTTGAGGTTGTTGTACCATTGTACATAATCCTAGAAAATTCCTTGTGCTTGGAATTTCTCTTTGAAGATTCATAAGGAAGTGTAAAAAATTATTTATTACCTTTTTTTAAAGAAAACAATCCCTTGTGGGGCCACCTTGGTTTGAGAGACCATGACCAGGGGTTCATGCATAGCCCTACCCGCACCAACATTATCAATTGGATTTTGGATACCCAATTCAACTTTTTTGTAGGGTGGAGATTTGAACCTGGGACCTCCCTTGGAGGATTGCCATTTCCTCTCCAAATCACCTACAACACCTGGGTTATTTATTACCTAAGTCCATATTATTCTCCACATATATTGAATAATAATTGTCATAAGGCTTAGATAACTAGCCAACAAACTTAATAGTATCGGGTTCCATTCCTTCCATTGTTGTCTTTATGATTATGTCTCCTTATCTAACAACCTGTGAATAGTAAAGTTGAGACAAAGATAAGCCCAAAATTTATTCCCCCTCCAAAGTTCTAGTTCTAGATTCAACAACATGTTTTTTGCTTGTTTGTGCCAAATCAAGGAGCACTATTGAGCTCTAAAAAATAGGTATCTCTTATTTGTTGTTATCTGACTTGAAATCCCCTCTAGTCATTTGTTTTCTCCTCCATACTTTTTTTGTGAAATATTGAGAGCATTCCTTAGCAATATGTCCATAAACATGACAATTAACACATATAAAAGGAATCTTCAAATAGTCCAAGATTTGATTATGAACTGTATTCCCCACAACTATATCCATACAATCTGGTAAGCCTTCATTGATATCCATCTAAACTAAAACCCAAGCTATAGACCCAAAAACACTATATTTAAAAGAAATATCTATATCCAAGGTTTTATCTAATGAATCTCCAATCTCTTTCAAAGCTCTTTCTGACCATAACTCCATTGGAAGACCTGGAAATTTTACTCAAATCAGGATTCTCCTAGCAACTTCAGTCCTAGGATCAAAGCAAGTTGTCCAAGACTTCAAAGCTAAAAAAGAAGATCCCCGATACCAATGACCTCCCAAAATTTTTTGTGCATCTTCCTTAGATAAAAAATGAAAACCTATCCATCCTTTGGTAAGTAACTGAAAAATTGGCCCATATCCTAAAATTGGGACCCATACCTTCTGCAACCACTTATTTAGTGTATTATTAGCTATTTGACATCTATGAAACTTTCCAATAGGGGCCTTCCCCAAAAAATCCAAGACTTGTTCCATCATCAGGTATTCCCCAAGTACCATTATGATATTTAACCTTCACTTTTTAACCATTTTACGTGCCTTATGCACTTTAGTAGCCATAGTTGAATTTTGTGTTGATTGAAAGTTTGAACCCACTCCATTTAGAGCCTCTAAATTAAGACTTTTACTAATAAAACTAGAACCAGAAAAAGGAAACTCTGTTAGACAAAGTGATTTTGGGTTGTTTGTAGCTTGCTCAAGTTATTTACACATCTTATCATTCATTTTGCATATTCTTAGCAAATTATTTACACATCTTATCATTGTTTCCCCCAAAAATAATTTCTTCAACATAAACCACCACATTTAGTAGATTGTTCCCTTAATTTTTGATATATAAATTACTGTTTGCTATTCCTTTTCTGAATCCCTGTTCCTGAAGATACTTATCCAATATTGAGTACCATGATCTTGGAGCCTGCTTTAGACCATATATTGTCTTTTTCAATCTGCATACATAGTCTGGTTTATCTGCTAATATGAATCCTTATGGCTGTTCAATATAAACTTCTTCTAGAACACCATTTAGAAATGTTGAATTGGCATCCATATTATATACCTTGAAGTTTTTAAAACTTGAGAAGGATAAGAACATTATTATGGTTTCAATCCATGCAACTGGAGCAACTGTCTCATCAAAGTCAATTCACTCTACCTATGCATAAACTTTGTATACTAACCTTGCTTTATTGCTAACCACCTGTCCATCTTCATTTAAATTGTTTTTGAATACCCATTTTGTGCCGATCACATTTTTGTCCTTTGGTCGTGGAACAAGTTCCCAAGTTTTGCTTTTCTCTATCTTATCTAATTCCTCATCCATTGCCTTAATCCAAAATTTATCCTCACTTGATTTAGTGAAGTATTTTGGGTCAATATTAGATAGCAAAGAAAAATTTGCTTGTTGAGATGGTGTTATTATTCTTCTTCTTGTCTGTATTTCATCTGGATTCCCAATGATTTACTCTTTTGGATGATGCTTCTATACATACCTGGATGGAGTTTTGGGAAGAATTATTTGTGTTTCTTCTTATTCTTTATCTGATTCCTCACAAAATTCTTCTTGACAACATCCATATTCTTGATACATAATTTGTTGAACTAGTTCTCTTGAATCTATCTTCTCATCAATCGTTACATTTATACTTTCCACCATAGTACATGTTCTCTTGTTGAAGAATCTATAGGCTTTAATCCTTGAGGAATAACCAAGAAATATTCCCTCATCACATCTTGGATCAAACTTACCTAAGTTTTGATCTTCTCTTCTTATGTAATACTTGCTTCCAAAAATCCTAAAGTTTTTTACAGTGGCAATACTTCCTTTCCAAATCTCATATGGAGTCTTGTGATGATTTACCCTCATTTGAGCCCTAGTGATTATGTATACTATTATGTTGACTGCTTATCTCCAATATCCATCTGAGAGCTTAGACTCATTTAGCATAGCTATAGCCATATTATCAACAGTCCTATTTTTCTTTTCAACTACTCCATTTTGTTGAGGAGTTCTTGCTGCTGAATATTATGTTTTATTTCCATGTTGTTCGTAAAACTCTACAAATTTATTAGAAGTAAATTCTCCTCCTCTGTCAGATCTCAAACACTTAATCTATTTTCTAGTTTCATTTTCAACCAATTCCTTAAATGCTTTGAATTTTTCAAAGGCCTCTGACTTCTCTTTCAAGAAAGCTACCCAAACCATTCTGGAATAATCATATATAAACAATACAAAGTAACTCTCACCCTGAATACTTTTATATTCTTGTAGGACCACACAAATCAGTATGTACTAGAATAAATGGCTTAGATGACATATATCCTTTTGATTTAAATGTTGTCCTAGTTTGCTTTCCATGTTGATAGGGTGCATAGACTGTGCTTTGAGGTCTTCTTATTTTGGGTAAATCTCTGATCGCTTGTTTATTGCTTATGTTGACTATGTTGTCAAAATTCAAATGACCCAATATTCTATGCCACAACCAGTTCTCATATTCTTGTGATAGAAAACACTTTCCCCCTTTGATATCACTGAGCATGTATAACATGTTGGGGGTTCTTCTTGCATTGGCAATTACTTTTCCAAATTTTTATTTTCTTATCTCACATATATCTAGATGGAAAGTAACCATATACCTTTGATCACAAAGTTGACTTATACTTAGTAGATTATGTTTTAACCCTTTAACATACAACAAATTTTTTGTTTTTGTTTTTCCATTGTCTAAACTTAGAGTTCCTCTTTCGCCAATTCTTGCTGATCCATTATCACCAAAACTTACTGATCTTCTATTGGTTTCTTTTAGTACAATAAATTTATCTTTGTCACTTCTTGTCATGTGACTAGAGCAAGAACTATCAAGATACCATTATTATTATTTATCCTAAGCATGAAGGACTGTTTGAACTAACATTAATAAAGCCTTAACATTTTCCCTTTCATATTTCCTAGTTGTTGAAATTGTTTTTCTAGACTCAGGAAGTATCCTTTTACACCGTCTAGCATTGTGCCCAAAATTATTGCATTTGTAACATATAATACCATCATCCATAAGAGGTGCCAAATAATTGAAAATTCTATTGACATTATTTCTCGTATGATTAATACAATGTACAACTCTATGACCATATTTATTACAAGAAAAATAATGACCATGGAAGAAATTATGTAACCTGTTTGGATGCCTTTGTGTTTGTGGTGAAGTATTCTTTCTCTTGTGATTAAATATTATCCAAGGTTCTTCTATTTATTCCTTTTTGATATCTTTTGCTTGCTTATATTTATTTTAAGTTTCTACTTTTTAAATACTTGATTCCTCTTTCTGTTTCTCATATTCTACATCTTGTAGTGCCTTGGTCCTTTCAACTTCATTCCTTAGGTAGATAATTTCTGCTTCCAATACTTCACATTCTATTTCTCTAGATCTTAACAGATATGTTATATCCTGCATAATCTTCTTTTCTTCTTCTACCTTTACCTTGAGTTCTATGATATTTTGTAGAAGTTCTATCATTGTTTCTTCCTCCTCTTGAATTTGTTACTTCAATATTGAATTCTTTTCCCTATTCCTTTCCAATTTTCTGAGAGAAGCAAAGAATTATTCTTTTATATCAAACATAGTCTCTTCTTCATTTTCTGAAGTCATGTGTGTTTCTGATGGATTCTCCTCCAAGATGTTAGTCTTTTCATGGAGAGACCCGCTCTGATACCAATTGGAGAACATGTGCTTATACTAAGAGGGGGGTGAACAGTATAAGATACTTTCTTTTACTTTTTAATCCAAATAATAGCATCAACAATATTAAAGTAGTAAACATCACATAAAGCATCACACATATGAGAGATGATTTTACGTGGTTCACCCAAGTGGGCTACTCCATGGAGAAAATATTTCTTATAATTTTTTCTCAAATAATTTCTCTTAGGAATCCTTTTCCTACAATGTTTATGGACCTCTATCCAAAGGAGACACCAATCCCCTTGATCAAGTTAGTGGATCTCTATCTACAGGAGACACCAATCTCCTATCTCTGCTATGGCTAGTGATCCTCTAGAAGACCTCTGCCTCTACTGCCCTTAGAAAATGGAACTCTATCCACAGAAGACACCTGTCTTCCCTACTTTGGATGGAGATATCTATCCTCAACTCTATCACCTCCAAAGCCCTGTTTAAAATCTATACTAAACATAGTTCATCGGTATAGCACAAGTCTATCCTCAATATTTGTCTCTGTTCTTGCACAAACCTATCCTCAAATCTACACCAAACTCTATCCTCAAATATGTACTCAATATTTGTCCTTAAAGCTATCCACAAGTATTCTCAAAGACTTGCATTAATCTTCTCAACAAGTCCACACTAGAAATTTGACTTGGAGGAATTCTAACTCACGACGCAGCCTTAACCAACGCCCTAGTCGCAACTCCAACCGCCATGTTGTTGAGTGTATATTTTGCCCAACTGCAAAATACCACCACATGTAGAGTATTGAATAGAAAAATCTCTATTGAAATGAAACCAAATGACAAACATTCAAATTCTCCAAGTTTTTGGTAAAATATCTAAAATATTACAATAGGTCCATAAATAATTCAATAATTCATGTGACCATAAACAAGGGGCATTTACTGGTTCTAAACAATGCTTAGTGATTTGAAAGATCTAACAAAAAATAAAAACAATTCTTTTTAGGTTTTTTTAAATTGGTGCTACCCTGAATCCTTGTTAGTAGAGTATTTTATCTTCATTTAAAAGGTTTTAAATGACAAAATGTGGAATTGTCCACCTCATTTTAATGCCCATGCCATTAAGATGAATTAAATTTTATATAGTTGGGTTCATTTTATCTTCCTTATGTTGATGTCACTACCCTAATAGTTGTTAGTAGAAGTTAGCATGTTAGCAATGTTAGATTTCATTTCTTATCTTAGTTTAATGTGAAATAGTAGGTTAGTATCCCTCCTAAACCATGTGTTTAATCTGAAAGCTTTAGATTAATGAAACTTGGAGGTGCAAAAATTCTGAAAAATGACCAAAATGGAAATAACTTGAAAGCTTAACAATTTTGGAAATGGACCAGAAAAAATGAAACTAACAGGAAATTAGCAAAAATTTTGGAAAAGGACCAGAATGAAAATGAAAGAAACTAAAATTCTGGATGGACCAGAATGGAATGCTTGAATTCTTGAAATAAAAATTTGAGAACAGTAAATGAAATAAACATGTAAATTTGGTTAGCTAAAAAAGTCAAATTTTGAATTAGTTTAGCAAGCTCCTCCCTACAAAATTCGAAGTTATGAGGTAATCATAAAACAACCTAAATCAATGGACCTGCAACATAAGCACAATACCATTAAATCAAGTGCGAGACTCAAAGGAAACATAAAGAAATTGCATAATCTTGACCTTCGCCTATTGCAACCCATTTCATGGCATAAGACAATGGCTAGAAGTCACTAAAATGTAGAAATGATAAGACACTAAAAATGTTAGTTTTATGATAAAAACCCTCATTTTGATTTTGCTCACAGAAGTTTGCTACCCTCTCAAAATATGAAAAATGCTCTTTCTTTATTGCTTTATCGAAATGTTACATCATTTCTAGCCCCCCTTGAAAAAGATATGATAACAAGGTATAAATAATGCTTAGAAGTCCTTTCGCTTCATCTTCTCTCACAACCAAAATAATGAATGGATATAAGAAAATAATCCATCATCATTTTCTGTGATTTAATAAACATAACACTTCTAAATGTTATTTATTTAAAAAAAAACAAATAACAAAAACATAACCCTTCATGACCCCTTATATCTCCCATTTCTCTTATAAGCATTCTACCCAAGAATACCCCTTTACATCCATAAAATGAATGATAAAAGCATTAACTATACCTTATAACCCCTACGATTTTAGACCTCCTTTAAAATATTGAATGTGATCAAACCACATTCACATTAACTAAAATAATACAAGCCAATATTATTCAGCGAAACTTTCGTTGTCACTTTTTGAGGTTGAGACCCGATGGTATTTCTCCTAAGCCATACCAATGTGCCCAAATAATGGGATGGCATTACCCCATATTGGGCACTTTGGTTTCCATGTAACCAAATGAAACCATCACACTGTCTATGCAACCATGGCACTGTCCAACTTACGCAGCCATAGAGTTGCTAATGACGCAGCCATAGCGCTGCCAAGGATACTCAACCATAGCGTTGCCATCATCATCGTGGCACTGCCCAACCTATGCAACCATGGCACTGCCAAGACTATGCAACCATAGGACTGACATAAATGTCGTGGTGCTACCCAACCTATGCAACCATGGTGCTGCCAAGACTACGCAACCATAGCGCTGCCATCGATATCGTGGTGCTGCAAAACCTACACAGCCATCGATGCTGCCATTGATGTCATGGTGTTGCTAAACCTACACAGCCATGGCACTGTTCAATTCCACAATGAGCTATCTTAACTCAGATGTAATCTCTTCACAACTTAGTCCTTTATCTCCCTAAGGGAGTCTCAACTCCCTTAGGTCTCCTATGTTCACCCTAAGGGGTTCTCAATTCCCTTAGGTCACCTATGTTCACCCTAAGGGGTTCTTAATTCCATTAGTTCAACTCTGAGTTCACCCTAGAACTCTACACTTAGATTTCTATCATCAAGCAACCAAACAATGGTACATCTAATTCCTGTAACATCGAAAAACAATCAAACAATGATAGGAAAAATAAAAAAAACTTAACACTAAAGAATATCAACTACATAATATAACAAGATACAAAAATATAGTAAAAGTGCCTTTATTAAACCAATAAATAATTATCTCATTAATTCTTACATGATAAATTCTTCTTACTCTTAAGAATATCATCTTATCTACATTGGGGATATTTGCCCATATTTCTAGTCTATTTGATCATAAGTAAATCAACGTAAGATACATTTACCTATTCTTTGTTTCCATGGAAATCCTTGCTTCTCCTTGCTTCCCATTGGTTCTTTGAGGGTAGTAGGGGATCATGATACTCATGGTTTAGGATAGACATACCTTTAAATACATCTAATCATTTACTTTGCCAAATTGCAACTATACAAAATTCAATTAAGTTTCTAACCATCTAATGCATAATGGATATCATAAAAGAACCCTTACTTTTATTTCACCTCTCAATTTCCCTTAGAGAGTCATCCAACATGTACCACTTAGATCAAGCTCTAACTTAAATCAAATTTATTCATATCTTAAAGAATTAAAGTCTCATACCCTTAACCTTTAAAACAATCCCTTTCTTTTCATTATCTAAATAAAAGCCCCATAACTTCAATTCAAAGAATAAATCTACATCCTTTTTAATCCATCATTTTAAATAAATAAATTAATCTTTTAAAGCATTAAAGTCCCATACATTTAACCTTTAAAAAAAGCATTCATTCATTCCCTAAATTAAAGCCCCATAAACTTCAATTCAAGAATAAATCCACATCTCTTTAATTTAAAACTCCTAAGATAATCAACCTTAATCAAAGGGGTTCTCTCCTTAAATTAAAAACCTTCAATACGTTTCATAAAAATCAAAGGTTCATTTCTAATTAGAAACCTTAACTAGATCTCACATAAATCCAAGGTTCCTTCTAATTAAAAGCCTTCAATAATCCTATATGAAATAAAGGTTCCTTTTTAATTAAAAACCTTCAATGCATTTCATAAAATCAAAGGTTCCTTTTTAATTAAAAACCTTAAATAAATCTCACATAAATCAAAGGTTATTTTTAATTAAAAACCTTAAATACATTTCATAAAATCAAAGGTTCCTTTTAATTAAAAACCTCAAATATATTTCATAAAATAAAAGGTTCATTTTAATTAAAAACCTTCGATATATTTCATAAAATCAAAGGTTCATTTTAATTAAAAACCTCACATATATTTCATAAAATCAAAGGTTCCTTTTAATTAAAAACCTTAAATATATTTCATAAAATCAAAGGTTCCTTTTAATTAAAAACCTTAAATATATTTCATAAAATCAAAGGTTCCTTTTAATTAAAAACCTTAAATATATTTTATAAAATCAAGGGTTCCTTTTTAATCAAGCCTTCATTACATTTTGTATAAACTAAGGTTATTTTCTTAAAAACCTTTAATACATTTCTCTTAAAACAAAGGCTCTATTTAAATAGAACGAGCTACACAACACCTTACCTCACACAGGGTCTATAACTAGCGGCCAATGCCTTCCAAGCGGATGCTGAGCAACCACAACAAACCTAGCATCTAACACTAGAACCATGAATGATCTCACTAAAATGCTCTCTGGTTTCTTCCTAAACCTGCACTCACTAGAACCTCATAGGCTTTCTCTTAAATCCTGCGCTCACTGGAACTATGGAAAATTTATTTTAAACACAACACTCAACCAAACTATGGTGGCTTCTTTTTAAACACAACGCTCACATCTATGGAGGTTTCAAATAAAACACACAAAACTCAACCAAACTATGGTGGCTTCCTTTTAAACACAATGCTCACATCTATGGAGGTTTCAAATAAAACACACAACACTCAACCAAACTATGGTGGCTTCCTTTTAAATACAACGCTCACATCTATGGAGGTTTCAAATAAAACACACAACGCTCAACCAAACTATGGTGGCTTCCTTTTAAACACAACACTCACATCTATGGAGGTTTCAAATAAAACACACAATGCTCAACCAAACTATGGTGGCTTCCTTTTAAACACAACGCTCACATATATGGAGGTTTCAAATAAAACACACAACGCTCAACCAAACTATGGTGGCTTCCTTTTAAACACATCACTCACATCTATGGAGGTTTCAAATAAAACACACAACACTCACATCTATGGAGGTTTTGAATAAAACACACAACACTCACATCTATGGAGGTTTCAAAGAGAAACACACAATATTTTAAATAAAACTCGGAGCATTTTAAATAAAACACACAACGCTCACATCTATGGAGGTTTCAAAGAGAAACACATAGTATTTTAAATAAAACTCGGATAATTTTAAATAAAACACACAATGCTCACATCTATGGAGGTTTCAAAGAGAAACACATAGTATTTTAAATAAAACTCAAAACATTTTAAATAAAACACACAACGCTCACATCTATGGAGGTTTAAAACCAAAGTTAAAACTTAGAGCAACCCAACCTTTAAGGTTTCTCGGAGATGGAAGTATAGAAATGTTAGCTACCTCCTTTCTCACTTCTGGTTCATCCTCTTCTTTTTCTCCTCACTTATCGCCTCCGTCCCCTCTTCTCTTTGTCTCTTCCTTCCTTTATTCTCCCCCTCCTCTTCCTTACGTGCCAGTACATCCAGGTGGCTCGTTCATCATCCTCTTGAACCCCGAGCCCCTGTCTTGAGCCTCCGTTCTTCAATGCGCTGTCCCCTATCCTCTGTGTATTCTTCCCATAATTTCCACCTTAGGAAAATTAGTAGCATCGTAGGCTATTCCATAGGTTTCACGATGTAGGAAAGGGATCATGACGTTTTTGTTTTTGAAGAATGGCTCTTTTTAAATTTAAAATATCATTCTCATGATATTTATAAACCTTAAAATATATTTCTTTTATTCACACAATTTCATTATTGATTTTTAAATAAAAGATAAATATTATATTTCTATATATATATATATATATTTTTAAAATGAATTCTCTTTCATTTATTTTTATTAATTAAAACCTTTTAATGAATTCTCTATTATCATTAAAATAAACACTTTTAATTAATTTAAATGAAAACTCATTTATTAATTGCAAATAAAGGTTACTAATGAGCTCCAATGAGCCAAATATTATTTACCTAAATTTCATTAATTAATTTAAAAGAACCTAAATTCAGTATATAAATTTAATTTGCTTTATTTCACAAGGAGGATGCTTTACTTTCACTTTCAATATGAAAGTTTACCTTATGCATATATATACATCTTGCAGTGGTTTTTTATATAGAAACTCAACATAAAACTACTCAATCCATGATGCATTAGAGAGCAAACACATTTATACAATCAATCAAATATGGAGTCTTTCCATCAACCCAATCACCTATCTTAGCCAAATATTTTATGATAGCTACTAGGCTATCAACTAAAGCTCAAGGTGATCAACCATCGATGATTATCCCTTCCATCAATGCATGCCTATATGAAGGTATCTATCCATGTTACCTTTGAGTATCTTAATCATCATTTCCCCTAATCTTTGGTACCCTAGTTTCTGGTGGGTGACTCTGCCTGTTCAACCTACAAGTGTACCTGATCCTGCACACTTGGTAATATGTTAGCGATAACATGCCCTTATAAATCAACTAAACATCATATAGTTGGTTCAATTGTTCAAAATAGGTATCACCATATCATAGGTTAATACATTGTTTTCTTGTGCCATAAAGTTATCTAGGGAGGGTCATGACATCCTCCCACACTAGGATTAAACATTGTCCTTGGTGTTTCTAGTTTTCCTTTTGTTTTTAATAGAAAGCAAAATTATTACATCATATATCTTCAAAAAAAAGGAAAAATGTTTTTGCATAACCTCCACTTTCTCCCAAGTGGCATTCTTCTTAGAGAACTGGTCCCATTGGACCTTACACTATTCGAGAGTCTAATTCCATAGAGATTTAGAATGAAACTCAAGAATATTCATCGGTAGTACTTCAATGGCCTTCGGATTTGCCATCTACAATTTAGAAACATCCCACACATGTTCAGGGTCAGCAACATATTTCCTAAGCAAGGATATGTGTAAGGTGTCATGGATTCTGGACAAATTAGGTGGTAATGCAAGTCAGTATGCAACTAGACTTATATTTTTTGTGATCTCAAATGGCCCCAAAAAATGTGGATCTAGCTTCATGGATTTGATAACACTTTTCTTTGGCTTAACCCTTAAGAAAACCTTATCTCCAACATAATACTCTCTTGGAGTCCTTTTTATATATGCATAACTCTTTTACCTATCCACAACTTCCTTAAGCCTTTGCCTAATTTATTTTAGCTACTCTTCCATTACCCTGACCATTTCTAGCTCAATCACAACTCGATCCTCTAGGTTGTCCCAAGAAAATGGTGTTCTACACTTTCATCCATACAAGGCATCAAAAGGTGCCATTCCTAGCGAGGAGTGATGTCCATTATTGTAGGAAAACTCTACCAAAGGTAGACAATATTCCCATTGAGATTTATGATCCATGCAGTACATGCAGAGCATGTCTTCCAAAACTTGGTTTACTCGCTCCGTTTGACCATCGGTTTCAGGATGGTATGCTGAAATCATATTCAATTTCGTACCAACTGCACTATGAAGGGATTTCCAAAATTCAAAAGTGAATTTGGAGTCTCTATCTGAGATGATTACATCAAGAAACCCATGCAATCAGAATATCTCTTTGATGAATCTGTTAGCCACTACTTGAGCATCATCCTTGGTATTTATCGGTATGAAGTGGGCAACCTTAGTCAATTTGTTGACCACTACAAAGATGGCATCATGTTGGTATCGAGTCTTGGGTAAACCCACCATAAAATCCATAGATATAACCTACCATTTTTGCGTAGGTATATCATGCAGTTGAAGTTTCCCTACAAGATGCTGACGTTCTGCCTTAATTTTTTGACATTCGAGGCATCAAGCAATAAAATATGTGATGTCCTTCTTCATTCCTACCCAAAATAAGGCTCTTTTCATGTTTTCTCATATTTTGGCTCCTCCTAGATGAGTAGAATAAGGAGATCTATGAGATTATTGAATTATCAAGTTCCTCAAATTACCCAACTTTGGTATGATGACCCTTCCCTTATAACACAAAAAGTCATATTTCACACTAAATTCCTTATTTCCTTTAGGAAATCTGTCCATCTTGGCTCGAATTCCTTGGCAATACTCATCCTGAGATTGCTCCTGTATCACTCAATCCATCAGGTCCATGTGAATACTAGTTATGGTTGCTATATATTTCCTTCTACTCAAAGCATCAACCACTTTATTCTCTTTTCCATTTATGTACTCAATATCAAAATCATACCTAGTGAGAAATTCCACCCATATTATCTGTCTTGCATTGAGTATTGGTTGGGTGAATATATACCACAGAATTTGATGGTCTATTTTCAATTCAAAGAGCCTTCCCACCAAGTAGTGGTGCCAAACCTTTAAAGCATGCACCACTACAACTAGTTCCAAATCATGCATAGCATAATTAACTTCATGCTTTTTGAGCTTCCCTGAAGTATATGCCACTACTAGGTCCTATTGTGAGAGTACCTCACCCAACCCCTCTATTGATGCATCAGTGCATACTAAAAATTACCCTTGAGGATAAAAAACCTTTAGTATTAGTGCGGTAGTAAGCTTATGCTTTAGTAGTACAAAGGTAGCCTCACACTTCTCTAACCACTTGAATTTTTTCCCCTTCTTCTGAAGGTTTGTTATGGGTCCAAAAATCTTGGAGTATTCCTTTATATAACGTCTATAATAGCCCGTTAATCCCATAAAACTTCGTACTTCAGTCACATTAGTAGGGGGTGGCTAATTCAGAATAGCCTCTATATTTTTTGGATCCACATCAATCCCCTTTGATGATATAACGTGTCCAAGGTATCGTATCTCTGGAACATAGAATTTGCTCTTAGCCAGATTCCCATAAAGTTGATTCTTGCTTAACAATTCCAACATGATCCTATGATGTTTATCATGTTCTTCTTTATCTCGAGAGTATATAATGATATCATCTAGGAATACCAGGACAAACTGGTCCAAGTGTCTTTAGAACACACTGTTCATTAAGTTCATGAAAGCAGTTGGGGCATTAGTCAATCCAAAGGGTAGAATCATAAATTTGTAGTGTCCATACCTAGTCTTGAATGTCATTTTGTGAGTTTCTTCCTCATAAATTCTTAACTGGTGATACCCTGACCTCAGATCGATCTTAGTAAATAACTTGGCATACTTTAATTGATAAAATACATATTCAATCCTAGGTAAAGGATACCAGTTCTTAATTGTAGCCTTATTTAGCATCCTATAATTAATGCACAATCTTAGTGAACCATCCTTTTTCACAAACAAAACTGGTGTTCCCCACGGTGACACACTTGGTTTTATAAAACCCTTTTCCAATAAACCTTGTAATTGAACCTTCAATTCTTGCATTTCAGTAGGATTCATCCTATATGGGGATATATGAATAGGTTCGACTCTCGTCATAAGTTCAATTGTGAAGTCAAATTCTTGTACAGGAGGTAGCCCAGGTAGGTCCCCCAGAAATACGTCCTATGAAGAACATAAACTTATACTGAGAGAGCGGGTAAACAGTATAGTGCCCACTTTTTACATTCTTTCCAAACCAATATCAATTAATGTCCTTAATTGCAATAACCAAATATAACAGTGTGCATTAATAACTTAGATAAAAATAGTAAGCAAAATCACCACACACAATTGAGACACAAGATTTAACATGGTTCCTCCAATGTGGGGTACTCCACAAGATAATATCCTTATAATATATCACACAGAAATAAGGATATTTATCCAATACAATGATTACTTTGATATGCTCAAAACTAGGCAATACATTGATCTGCTCAGGTAGGAAATCCATCGATTTGGTCAGCTAGGCAATACACTGATCTGCTTAGGTAGGCAATCCATCGATCTAGTCAGCTAGGCAACACACTAATCTATTCAGGTAGGAAATCCACTGATCTACTCAACTAACACACTTATCTACTCAGGTAGGCAATCCACTGATCTTCTCAGCTAGGCAACACATTGATCTACTTAGGTAGGCAATCCACTGATCTGCTCATCTAGGCAACACACTAATCTGCTTAGGTAGGCAATCCACTAATCTAATCAGCTAGGCACTCCACTAATCTAATAAAAATTCTCACATAGAACTTGTCAAAATCTGCTCAACAAGCTCACACAGAACTTGTCCAAATCTGCTCAACAAGCTCACATAGAAATTTTTCTAATCTGCTCAATAAGATCACACATAACTTGTCCAAATATGCTCAACAATCTCACATAGAACTTGTCCAAATCTACTCAACAAGCTCACACAGAACTTGTCCAAATCTACTCAATAAGCTCACATAGAACTTGTCCAAATCTGCTCAATAAGCTCACCAAGAACTTGCTCAAATGCTATCCAAATCTGTCCATAAATCTGTCTCAAAACTATCCCAAAAGCCTTCTCAAGGCTCAATAAATCATACACAAAAACTGCCACAAATTTGTCCAAAAATCTATCCCAAATGCCTTCTCAAAGGCTCAACCAATCATGCTCAAGTAACATTCAAATCTCATCCACAAATCTACCAAGGCAAGGCTCAATTATGAACTCAACAATGAATGACAAAGCACTCTACAATGGATGACAACAATGATCCACAATGATATCAACTCAAATCAATCTCAACTCAACTCAAGTCAACTCATAGAAGAATAAAGAGAATTGTTAGAGACTCAATATGTTCTAAGCTCAATCTCAACTCAAATCATATTTATAGAATATTTTATTTCATGGAACTTGAACAATCACTTCACACATTACTTGACTAGGATCAATCAACTCAACTCAACCAATCATCACAAGAGATATATCTTTCTCACAAAACCCTAGTCCAAGCATGTATCAACCAACTCAAATGTTTCCAACAATTATCAACCACAAATCTCACATAACAATGATACTCATGTTATTTTCAGGTTCTTTGCATAACCAATGGAATTCAACAACTATGCTTATAAAACAAGGTTTAACACAACTCTCAAACCAAAAAACCTTGAAGCATTCAACCAACCACTTTCGAAAAGGAAACAACAATCAATATTTTTCTCCCCAATGATATTTCAGAAATCAACCACCATAATCAATCAATAGGAGAATGTGCCCATACCTTTTATGAAGATGAAGAAACCTCTTTGGAAATCTGCCACACTCAAAAAACTTCTTTTTCAACTTTCAACAAGGGTTAGAGATCATGATTAATATCATAACAAAAATATCCAAATAACACCTTATCACTCCTACTCAACAAAATGCATCATGTTCCCTTATGAAATAATTAATCACTTTTGAAAAAGAACAAAACAACCTTCACTTTTGAACCCATTTACATACACCTTATTTATCACTCTAAGCAAGTTAATCAAATAGCCCTCGAAATAAGCTTTCCAACGATATATAATATGATATACTTCTAAAAGGAAAATCACCAAAAATCTCTCTTTTTCTCAACATGCATCACAACCCTTATCTCTCCCAGGGCAACCTTAGAAAAATAAAATATTAGGAAAAATTATTAACTTGCCTTTGTCCTCAGTGGGATTCGATCCTCGGTCGCTGCCCCTGCACCACTCTAACTGCGGTTCCAACAACCATGTGAGCCAACCGTTCACATAGAATAGTGAGTGCAAACCTTTTATTTGTTTGCTTCGAGTGTGTCCTCAAATACCACGTGCGCCAAAAGAGTCCTCCCTTTCACTTTACAAAACCAGTGCCGACGAGATTCAAACTTCGGATCTACTGGTGCTTTAATACCTTATGCGCCTTCCTCTTACCGCTAGGCCACAAGCACCTACGGTGCTTGGTAAGGGACCTCCATTACTTTTATTGCCTCCTTTCTCCGCTAGATTCGAACGAGCTGTGATGCCTTCGCTCTCTCTTTGAACGAACACCCTTTGCACACTATTTAACATGTTGGCACCTTTTGCTTCCTTAGCAATTCAAACGCATCACCATCATCGAGGACATGGGGTTAAATACAAATATTTGGTTGCATATCTATATATGACTTCCTCCTTTCTTTTGACATCGGTGTTATAAATTAAAATTTTACTATTATGCGCCTCCTCCTTTCTTTTGATGTCGACGCTATAAATTAACTTTTAATTTTAAATTTAAATTTAAATTTTAAATAATTTAAATTTAAATTTAAATATTTAAAATTAAATATCTCCACCACCGAGGCACCTTTTTCGATGAAACAAAAATCCAACTTGGGTTTTAAGAAAAACCCATTTCAAATTTGCCATCCATGGTTTTAAATAAAACCTTTTATTTTGCCTGCCTTGGTTTTCACAAAAATCCTGTATATATTCATGCTTTCCAAAATATCATAAATGCTTATTTATGAAATACTTTGGCCACCAAAAATCAATGTGATCCATGTGACATCAATGATAACATAAAATACCTTAAATTTCCAATAGTCTCCCCCTTTGTCATTGATGGCAACACCTCTAATGCAAATCACCACAGTCACTACAAAAACCATTTATGAGAATCAAAGTTGATCCCCCTGACTCAATGCTCTCTTTGGAGGCTACTCCCCCTAACTCAAATCTCTCCCCCTTACTCAAATCTCTCCCTCTTTGACATCAATGGAAAAAAGGGACACCTATCAGGCTAAAATATATGACTCTTAAGCTTAGCCCCCTCACCACCTTCTCTCTTGAGGTGATTAATTTTGGGGTGGGAGTACATTTACTCCCATATTACATTTTTTCTTTCCTTTATCAAATTCCTTCCATGTTTTCTTGATATTCTTCTCTTGATGAATTACTTGATCTTCTTGTCTAGAACCTGTTTGACCTTCTTGCCTTGAACCTGTTTGGAATTGAGTCCTACACCATTTTGCAATATGTCAAAAGTTATTGCAATTAAAACACTTGATATTGTAGCCTTTGGATGGTGCCCAAATCCTGAATTTTTCCTTGAAATAATTTCCATATCCATTCCTTTCTTTAACCCTGTATTGTGAAGCTCTATTTTCATGACCATTATGACCATGACTTCTGAATTGTGTAGCTCTAAAACCAAAACCATGTTGCTCATTATATTTGCACTGAGAAGCTCTATGACCAATCCTGTTGCATAAGAAGCAATGTTCTTGAAAACCATACCTTCTTCCTTTGAAGTTTATTATAGCAAAATCAAACTTCTTTGATCCATGGACCCTGTAGTGTATAGCCCTGCATCCAAATCCATTACAAGAAAAACAATATCCTTGAAAAACCCTTTGTTCTTGCCTTGGTTCCTCATAACTTTCTTGACCATTATCCCTATGATCATTTTCAACATGTGCATTGCATACTTGAACTTTCTTTGCAGTATCTAAATCCTTTTCCTTAGTTTCTTCCTTGCTTTCTTCTTCAATAATTTCTTTTTCTTTTGAACTTGATTCACCTATCTCAAAATAAGATCCAAACTGAATATTTGGAGCCATAGGAACTTTGGAACTTTCTTTATAAAACTTAGGTGCTTTCTTTCTTTCATCTTTAAGAACTTCCTTTCCTTTTGAGTGTGATTCTTTTTGGAAGTGAGATACGACCTTAAAATAAGTTTCCACTCCTTTTTGGACCTTTTCATCTAACGTATCATGTCTTGTCATTATTACCCTTAGTTATTAATTCATCCTTTCTTCTATTCTTTTTGCATTTTGAAGCTCTTATCTGAGATTATTGATTGTTTGCAGTAGTTCTTCTCTGATTTTGACATCTATTCGAATCTTGTTTTCAAGATTTCTATATTCTTCTTTTAGCCTTTTGATTTCTAATTTTTGTTTTCTTGGCTCATCCTCTTCCTTTTTTATTACCAAAAGTGAGACTTCTTTATCTTCATTGTTACTGAGATAATTATCATCTTCTATAGCAAACAAAATCTCATGATTTATTTGACCATGCCCGTTTCCTTGATGTGTCATCTCATCTTTGCTATCACTGAAGCCATTGCAATATCCTGATCTATGATTTCTTTGACCACACACAAAACACTGTTCTCTTTCACCTTCTATTCCTAGGAATATATGTTCTTCCTTTTCATAATCTGACTTGTCTCTATCACTGTGATTTGAGCTATCACTTCTAAAATGTAGTAAGATTTATTTACCTTACGAAAGTTTTCTTCTTATCATACCTGTTTTGCTTGTATCTGTCATCTTTGTCATGCTTATGCTTTCCATATTCTTTTCTTTTGTGACCTTGTTTTTCATCATCACTATTTTCTTCATGTGGACACTTGTGTGCATAGTGACCAAGATCACCACACTTGTAGCATCTGAATTTCCTCATATCCCTGAAATTCCTTGAGTCCTTCTTCATTTTGATGAAGTTAGCTTCCTCATCATTAACTGGATCTCTATATATCTTTAGAACCTTCCCTTTCTCTTTCTCTAAAGCCTTGAATGCAATATATTTTATTGGAACCTGATGCTTACTTACCCTCATCTCATAAGCTATGAGAGTTCCTTGTAGTTCTTCCATTGTTAGCTTGTTGATATCCATTGTTTCTTCTATTGCTAAAACCTTTGCATCATACTTCATGGGAAGTGATCTCAAAACCTTTTGAGTAACTTATAATTATTTCATCTCAAATCCTATGACTCTCATGGTGTTAGTAATCTCATAAACTCAAAGTAAAAACTTTACAATATCTTCAGAATCTTCCATTTTCAATTCCTCAAATATTTTTCTATGAGTTTGTAGTTTTGAAAAATTTACCTTGGAATATCCTTCATAAGTATTCCATAACTTGGTCCACATTTCATTAGATGAATTACATACCACGACCTTTAAAAAATTTGTCTCACGTAGCCCACTCAAAATACAATTTATTACCTTTGCATTGATCTCAACCAATTTCTTGATAGTCTTATCTGCCTCAGACCTTCAACCTTATACTATTTTTCAACCATCTTCCATACTTCATATCCCTGTGATATCAAGTACTTCTTCATTATCATGCTCCATAAATCATAATTGTTACCATTAAACAATGGTGTCTTATTTGTAGATGATACATTATGTGAAGCCATCTGTGTTCTTGTAGAATCTACCCTTAAGTTGTTAGCCTTTTCGAAGGAACCCACTATGATACCAATTGAAGAACACAAGCTTATACTAAGAGGGGGGTGAATAGTATAGCACCCACTTTTTAATTTCTTTCCAAAATAATATCAATTAATGTCCTTAATTGCAATAACTAAATATAACAGTGTGCATTAATAACTCAGATAGCAATAGTAAGAACAATCACCACACACAATTGAGACACAATATTTAACGTGGTTCCTCCAATGTGGGGTAATCCATAAGATAATCTCCTTATAATATATCACACAAAAATAAATATCCTTATCCAATACAATGATTACTTTGATCCACTCAAAGCTAGGCAATACACTGATCTCCTCAGGTAGGTAATCCATTGATCTACTCAACTAGGCAACACACTAATATGTTCAGGTAGGCAATCCACTGATATGCTCAGCTAGGCAACACACTGATATGCTCAGGTAGGTAATCCACTGATCTGCTCAGCTAGGCAACACACTGATCTACTCAGGTAGGCAATCCTCTAATCTTCTTATCTAGGCAACACACTGATCTATTCAGGTAAGTAATCCACTGATCTGCTCAGCTAGGCACTCCATTGATCTACTCAACAAGCTCACACAAAACTTGTCCAAATCTGCTCAACAAGCTCACACAAAACTTGTCCAAATATTCTCAAAAATCTCACACAGAACTTGTCCAAATCTACTCAAAAAGCTCACACATAACTTGTCCAAATTTTCTCAACAAGCTCACACAGAACTTGTCCAAATCTACTCAACAAGCTCACACATAACTTGTCCAAATCTGCTCAACAATCTCACAAAGAACTTGCTCAAATGCTGTCCAAATCTGTCCATAATTCTATCTCAAAACTATCCCAAAAGCCTTCTCAAGGCTCAATCAATCATTTGTCCAAAAATATATCCCAAAGACCTTCTTAAAGGCTCAAAAAATCATTCTCAAGTAGCATTCAAATCTCATTTACAAATCTACAAAGGCAAGGCTCAATGATGAATTCAAAAATGAATGGCAAAGCACTCTACAATGGATGACAACAATGATCCACAATGATCTCAACTCAAATCAATCTCAACTCAACTCAAGTCAACTCATAGAAGCATAAAGAGAATTTTTAGAGACTCAATATGTTCTAAGCTCAATCTCAACTCAAATCAGATTTATAGAATAGTTTGTTTCATGGAACTTGAACAATCACTTCACACATCACTTGACTAGGCTCAATCAACTCAACTCAACCACTCATCATAAGAGATATATCTTTCTCACAAAACCCTAGTATAAGCATGTATCAACCAACTCAAATGTTTCCAACAATGCTCAACCACACATCTCACATAACAATGATACTCATGTTCTTTGCATAACCAATGGAATTCAACAACTATGCTTATAAAACAAGGTTTAAGCACAACTCTCAAACCAAAAAACCTTGAAGCATTCAACCAAACACTTTTGAAAAGGAAACCACAATCAATCCTTTTCTCTCCAATGATATTTCAGAAATCAACCACCATAATCAATCAATAGGAGAATGTGCCCATACCTTTTATGAAGATGAAGAAACCTCTTTGGAAATTTGCCACACTCAACAAACTTATTTTTCAACTTTCAACAAGTGTTAGGGTTAGATATCATTATTAATATCATAACAACAATATCCAAATAACACCTTATCACTCATACTCAACAAAATGTATCATGTCCCCTTATGAAAGAATTAATCACTTTTAAAAAATAACAAAACAACCTTCACTTTTGAAACCCTTTACAAAAATAGAAATATATCTTTACATACACCTTATTTCTCCCTCTAAGAAAGTTAATCAAATAGCCCTCAAAATAATCTTTCCAACGATATATAATATGATATAGTTCTAAAAGGAAAATACCAGAAATCTCTCTTTTTATCAACATGCATCACAACCCTTATCTCTCCTAGGGAAACCTTAGAAAAATAAAATATTAGGAAAAATTATTAAGTTGTCTTTGTCCTCAGTGGGATTCGATCGTCGATCGCTACCCCTACACCACTCTAACCTTAGAAAAAACAACCACGTGAGCCAACCACTCATATAGAACAGTGAGCACAAACCTTCTATTTGTTTGCTCTGAGCGTGTCCTCAAATACCATGTGCGTCAAAAGAGTCCTCCCTTACAATTTACAAAACTAGCACTGACGGGATTTGAACTTTAGATTTGCTGGCGCTTGAACACCTTACGTGCCTTCCTCTTGCTGCTAGGCCACAAGTGCCTATGGTGCTTGGTAAGGGACCTCCCTTACTTTTATTGCCTCATTTCTCTATTGGATTCGAATGAGTTGCAATGCCTTTGCTCCCTCTTCGAACGAACACCCTTTGCACACTCTTTAACATACTGGCACCTTTCGCGTCCTCAACAATTTGAATGCATCACCATCATCAAGGACATGGGGTTAAATCAAAACATTTGGTGGTATATTTATATATGCCTTTCTCCTTTCTTTTGACGTCGACGCTATAAATTAAACTTTTAATATTATGTGCCTCTTCCTTTATTTTGACGTCAACGCTATAAATTAACTTTTAATTTTAAATTTAAATTTAAATTTTAAATAATTAAAATTTAAACTTAAATATTTAAAATTAAATATCTCCATCACCGGGGCACCTTTTTCAACAAAACAAAAAGCCATTCTGGGTTTTAAGAAAAACCCATTTCAAATCTGCCATCCATGGTTTTAAATAAAACCTTTTATTTTTCCTGCCTTGGTTTTCATAAAAACCCTGTATATATTCATGCTTTCCAAAATATCATAAATTATTATTTATGAAATACTTTGGCCACAAAAACTCAATGTGATCCATGTGACATCAATGACAACATAAAATACCTCAAATTTACAACATCCTAAAAATCCTATAATTTGGATGTTGTCTTAGTATTCTCCTTTCTCATGGTCCTCCACTTCATTAAGTTTTACCACATACACTATCCCTCCTCTCTTTAGGGTCTTTTTCAATTGCATAGTAGATAATATTTGAGGTTCAAACGTCCCTTGTTTGCTATGAATTCTTAGTCTCTCTCTACCTCCATCTGAATACTCAATCCATCGATATTGGAAATTGACTAATGCTTTATGAGCTTGTAGCCAATCCATTCCTAAGATCACATCAAAGGTGTTTAAGGGAGCTACATATAACACTGGTTCACCGAGTAGGTCTACCCATAACCATACTCAACCTTCCACCCTTGAGCCAAATACCCAAGACTTTTTGACATATTCCTTGCTAGACTAGATGAAATAAAACTGTTAGTGGCTCCACTATCTATCAAAATGTTTACTGGTTTATTAAAAACCTTACCTTTCACAAGCAGTGGGGTGGCTTGTCACTCTAGCTTCTATTTCTCGGTTGTGACATAGATCCGATGTTTTGGTTCCTTCCATTTTGCATTAGTTGTGCTAGTCCCTACTTGATATGGAAACTGATTATAATAATGAGGTCCTCAAAAATTGTAGCACCCTTCCTTGGGTCCTTGATTTTTTTTAGGTTTCTCATTTCCATTCTTAACTATTGGAGTTGGAACTTGTGACTTCTATGGTTGAGGTTTTGTGTTGTTGGGTTTGTTATCCTTCTTACAAAAGTTCTTGAACTTCTTATGATTCCCATAGGGCTTCTTCTTAGGATTTTAGGTATTCTTAGCCTTATTTTCTTGTTTTACCTCCCATTTTACAAACCCATTACTATTCCTCTTCTTTAACTCTTGTCGAGCCTACTCGGGTAGAGTGTCGTATTTATAAAAAAAGTGTGACTCTGCTTTCTTTTCTAGGTCATATGCCTTTTGTAGCGATTTAGGCTCTTGCATTTCTACATCATGCTTTAACCTAGATTCCAATCCAAGAGTGAACTTGTGAACCCGTATTTTCTCATTATAGACAGGTACATATTTGAACAGTATTACTAGCTTCTTATAGTATACCTCTACTATGTTGGTTCCTTGTCTCAGACTAGCAAAATATTCAAAATTTAAGGCATAGAAATGCGCTGTTAGGAATATCTTCTTAAAGATGTTTATGAATTATTCCCATGGAGTGTCAATGGGTTCAATATTAGTTTCCTCATAGTGGGTTTCTCACCACTCCAGAGCAATCCCTTCTAGGTTAATTGTAGCCTAAAGTGTTCAAGTTTCGGATGAGTAGCCTTTTACTATAAAGTGAACCTCTACTTCTCTCAACCATGCTTCCACTGCATCCCCATCGCCCTCTTCATAAAAATTGGAGATACTTATGTTTTCATGTCCCTAGCTATTTTATTTTCCACTAAGGTTCTGGCTTGCACTTGTTTTGTAGTTAATCCACTATCTAGACCAATATCTAAGCCTCTGAATTGCAAATTTTGATTTACAATCATTTCAAGCAACTGTCTTATCTAATCCTACATAGTAGTGACCGTTGTGGTGAGGTATTATACCTCACTATTGGGGCGTGTTGGTTCCCCATCCTGGTTTTCTTCTTCAAAATTACTTTATCAATTTTGTATACGTGTAGGCCCCCTCTTCTGGTCCTAGGTGGTATCTTAACCTGATTTCATATAAGGAAGAATATTAGATTACAGTTTCATCTTAAGTTGTATCTCTAATCAAGCCATAATACAGAGTTATCTTACTATATGCATCAACAACCTAACTAGGGTAATATCCTGGGCTTGGATGTATCACTGATACCAAATCCCATACTAAGGCATCCTGACAATCCACACTCCCTTGGGTTAATTTTTGTTAGATTCTAGCAATTGGGGTATCCTCGATCATCCCAAATTTAGCCTTTATCTCAAGCAAGCCTTCGTTGGATACATCTAATTTCCCTTTAGCACACATAGAAGCTATATACCCTTGTACCTAGAGCTCTGATACCAAATGTAACGACCTAAAAAATACACAAATAAAAAAATAGAAAAGTTTTTTTACTAGGGAGAGAGATACATGAACACTTCACGAACCCCTAACCCAAGTAGTATAACCTAAAGGTTCAATCACCTAAGTTTCTCTGGAAGTTACATCTCATGAAGTACCTTATCACAAGTAGGTGTAACATGTGTAACTATAGATAAGTCCATATATCCCATAGTTATTTATGAGGTAGACCTATCACCCTTAGTCCATCGAAGGTATACACACATATCCATAACATACATAAATCCTTATATGTAGGTATGCTATGAGTATGACGAGTTAAGCTATCTATCTCATCTCCATGATGAGCTATCTTAACTTAGATGTAATCTCTTCACAACTTAGTCATTTATCTCCCTAAGGGGGTCTCAATTACCTTAGGTCTCCTATGTTCACCCTAAGGGGTTCTCAATTACCTTAGGTCACCTATGTTTACTCTTAGGGGTTCTTAATTCCCTTAGGTCAACTCTGAGTTCACCCTAGAACTCTACACTTAGATTTCTATCATCAAGCAACCAAACAATGGTACATCTAATTACTATAACATCAAAAAACAATCAAACAATGATAGGGAAAATAAAGCAAACTTAACACTAAAGAAAATCAACTACATAATATAACCAGATACAAAAATATAGTAAAATTACCTTCATTAAACCAATAAAAAATTATCTCATTAATTCTTACATGATAAATCCTTCTTACTCTTAAGAATATCATCTTATCTACATTGGGGATATCTCCCCACATTTCTAGTCTATTTGATCATAATTAAATCAACGTAATATAGATTTACCTATTATTTGTTTCCATGGAACTCCTTGCTTCTCCTCGCGTCCCATTTGTTCTTTGAGGGTAGTAGGGGATCAGGATACTCATGGTTCAGGATAGGCATACCTTTAAATGCATCTAATCATTTACTTTTCCAAATTGCAACTATACAAAATTCAATTAAGTTTCAAGCCATCTAATGCATAATGGATATCATAAAAGAACCCTTACTTTTATTTCACCTCTCAAGTTATATTAGAGAGTCATCCAACATGTACCACTTAGATCAAGGTCTAAATTAAATCAAATACATTCATATCTTAAAGCATTAAAGTCTCATACCCTTAACCTTTAAAACAATCCCTTTATTTTCATTCTCTAAATCAAAGCCCCATAACTTCAATTCAAAGAATAAATCTACATCCTTTTTAATTCATCATTTTCAATCAATCAATTAACCTTTTAAAGCATTAAAGTCCCATACCTTTAACCTTTAAAACAAGCATTCATTCATTCCCTAAATTGAAGCCCCATAAACTTCAATTCAAGAATAAATCCACATCTCTTTAATTTAAAACTCCTAAGATAATCAACCTTAATCAAAGGGGTTCTCTCCTTAAATTAAAAAACCTTCAATACATTTCATAAAAATCAAAGGTTCATTTCTAATTAGAAACCTTAACTAGATCTCACATAAATCCAAGGTTTCTTCTAATTAAAAGCCTTCAATAATACTATATGAAATAAAGGTTCATTTTTTATTAAAAATCGTCAATGCATTTCATAAAATCAAAGGTTCATTTCTAATTAGAAACCTTAAATAAATCTCACATAAATCAAAGGTTCCTTTTAATTAAAAACCTTAAATACATTTCAAAAAATCAAAGGTTATTTTTAATTAAAAACCTCAAATATATTTCATAAAATCAAAGGTTCCTTTTAATTAAAAACCTTAAATATATTTCATAAAATCAAAGGTTCATTTTAATTAAAAACCTCAAATATATTTCATAAAATCAAAGGTTCCTTTTAATTAAAAACCTTAAGTATATTTCATAAAATCAAAGGTTCCTTTTAATTAAAAACCTTAAATATATTTCATAGAATCAAAGGTTCCTTTTAATTAAAAACCTTAAATATATTTCATAGAATCAAAGGTTACTTTTAATTAAAAACCTTAAATATATTTTATAAAATCAAGGGTTCCTTTTTAATCAAGCCTTCATTACATTTTGTATAAATTAAGGTTATTTTCTTAAAAATCTTAATACATTTCTTTTAAAACAAAGGCTCTGTTTAAATAGAATGAGCTACACAACATCTTACCTCATGCATGGTCTATAACTAGCGGCCAATGCCTTCCAAGTGGATGTTGAGCAACCACAACAAACCTAACATCTAACACTAGAACCATGAATGATATCACTAAAACACTCTCTGGTTTCTTCCTAAACCTACACACACTAGAACCTCACAAGCTTTCTCTTAAAGCCTGCGTTCACTGGAACTATGGTGAGTTCCTTTTAAACACAATGCTCAACCAAACTATGGTGGCTTCATTTTAAACACAATGCTCACATCTGTGGAGGTTTCAAATAAAACATACAATGCTCAACCAAATTATGGTGGCTTCCTTTTAAACATAGCGCTCACATCTATGGAGGTTTCAAATGAAACACACAATGCTCAACCAAACTATGGTGGCTTCCTTTTAAACACAACACTCACATCTATGGAGGTTTCAAATAAAACACACAGTGCTCAACCAAACTATGGTGGCTTCCTTTTAAACACGATGCCCACATCTATGGATGTTTCAAATAAAACACACAACGCTCAACCAAACTATGGTGGCTTCATTTTAAACACAATGCTCACATCTATGGAGTTTTCAAATAAAACACACAACACTCAACCAAACTATGGTGGCTTCCTTTTAAACACAACACTCACATCTATAGAGGTTTCAAATAAAACACACAACACTCACATCTATGGAGGTTTTGAATAAAAAACACAATGCTCACATCTATGGAGGTTTCGAAGAGAAATATGAAATATTTTAAATAAAACTTAGAGCATTTTAAATAAAACACACAATGCTCACATCTATGGAGTTTTCAAAGAGAAACACAATATTTTAAATAAAACTAAGAGTATTTTAAATAAAACACACAATGCTCACATCTATGGAGGTTTCAAAGAGAAGCATGCAGTATTTTAAATAAAACACACAATGCTCACATCTATGGAGGTTTAAAATCAGAGTTAAAAACTAAAGCAACCCAACCTTTAAGCTTTCTCAAAGATAGAAGTCTGGAAATGTCAGCTGCTTCCTTTCTCGCTTTTCGTTTGTCCTATTTGTTTTCTCCCCGCTTCTCACCTTTGTCCCCTCTTCTCTTTGTCTCTTCCTTCCTTTGTTCTCCCCATCCTCTTCCTTACATGCCTGTCCGCCCAGGTGGCTCGTTCACCGTCGTGTTGAACCCTGAGCCCCTGTCTTGAGCCTCCGTTCTTCAATGCACCATCCCCTATCCTTTGTGCATTCTTCCCATAATTTCCACCTTAGGAAAATTAGTAGCATCGTAGGCTATTCCATAGGTTTCACAATGTAGGAAAGGGATCATGACATTTTTGTTTTTGAAGAATGACTCTTTTTTAAATTTAAAATATCATTCTCATGATATTTATAAAACTCAAAATATATTTCTATTATTCACACAATTTCATTATTGCTTTTTAATAAAATATATCTATTATATTTCTATATATATATATTTTAAAATGAATTCTCTTTCATTTATTTTAATTAATTAAAGCCTTTTAATGAATTCTCTATTATCATTAAAATGAACACTTTTAATTAATTTAAATGAAAACTCATTTATTAATTGCAAATGAAGGTTACTAATGAGCTCCAATGAGCCAAACATTATTTACCTAAACTTCATTAATTAATTTAAAAGAACCTAAATTCAGCATATAAATTTAATTTGCTTTCTTTCACAAGGAGGATGCTTTACTTTCACTTTCAATATGATAGTTTACCTTATGCATCTATATACATCTTGCAATGGTTTTTTATATAGAAACTCAACATCAAACTACTCAAGCCATGATGCAGTAGAGAGCAAACACATTTATACAATCAATCAAAGAGGGAGTCTTTCCATCAACCCAATCACCTATCTTAGCCAGATATTTTATGATAGCTACTAGGCTATCAACTAAATCTCAAGGTGATCAACCATCGATGATTATCCCTTTTGTCAATGCATGCCTATATGAAGGTATCTATCAATGTTACCT
The DNA here is from genome assembly GCA_028583015.1 of Wollemia nobilis. Lineage (NCBI taxonomy): Eukaryota > Viridiplantae > Streptophyta > Pinopsida > Araucariales > Araucariaceae > Wollemia > Wollemia nobilis. The sequence continues at coordinate 7,765,589 of JAQPPZ010001808.1, forward strand.
CCGAGTACCTTAATAATCATTTCCCCTAATCTTTGGTACCCTCATTTTTGGTGGGTGACTCTGCCTATTCCACCTACGAGTGTACCTGATACTGCACACTTGGCAATATGTTAGTGATAACATACCTTTATAAATCAACTAAACATCATATAGTTGGTTCAATTGTTCAAACTAGGTATCACCACATCATAGGCTAATACATTTTCTTGTGCCATAAAGTCAGCTAGGGAGGGTCATAACACAATTAAGGAAAGCATATATATTTATTTGATATCAAGGGTGCATATTCAATGAGCTACAAAAGAGCTATTAGAGAGTGCACATTCAACCATACAGTGCATATTCAACAACTACCAGGTGAAGAACACATCCAACAAGCCAATGAAAGAGACATGAAACTTCACCTGTGGAGGCATAAATAAGAATACCAAAATGTAGGATCAATAATGTCACCTGAGAATGGACATAAAGGTTAAAAAATAGGCACTTAGAAAATTTGGTTCATTAACATATTCATGTGTTTGTATGAAGAGATACATTAAGTTGTGTTGAGTAGAATTGTTGGTTGTGGAGCCTGATTATCTCTCTAATTCGGAGGTCTTGTTTTCAATCACACTTGGACCCACTCCATGAAGGGGAGGTTTAGGGGGTAGTTCCCCCCTACTTGTGTTGCTAGGGGGGTCTAGGGGGGCGATGATAATTATTAGGTCATAGATCAGATAGTAGGATTTTATGCTAGCAATTTTTGCCCTAAACTGTAACTCCTATTTGTAAAAGGATTTTGTGCAGCAGCTTATAAGCGAGGTGTAATAGATGATGAGAGAAAGAAGAGGAGGCTACAATGGATGTGTTTTAGGTTGTATCCCTCATGTTGGATGGAATAAAAAGACCTCGTTATTTTCTCCATGGATGTAGCCCACATTGGGTGAACCACATATATCTGTCTCTCTTGTATTTAATTTTTTTGCATTATATTTCTACTTTTTATTTATTGCTCGTGTTATCATTCCTAAAAATTGGTATCAAAACAAGGTTTAGGGTTTCATTTGAAATGAGGGTTTCCTGGTTTGAGTGGAAGCAATGGTAGAAGAAGGCAAGTTTAGGGTTGAGAAGTTTAATCGCTAAAATTACCATCTATGGAAGATGCAAATGGAGGACTATCTATATCATAAGGATATTTACCTACCATTAAGTGGAATAGAAAAGAAGCTGGTGAAATTGACAAACAAAGAATGAGAAGTTCTTGACAAAAAGGCATTAGGAACAATACGACTATTCCTAGAGACATCGATCGCCTTCAACATTTCAATAGAAAATACAACAAAGGATCAATGAAGTCACTAGCTAAACTATATGAAAAACCCTCAAATTTGAATAAGGTATTTCTTATGAAGCATTTCTTTAATATGTACATGTCAAAAAGTGGATTTAATACTAATCATTTATATGATTTTAACATGATCAAAAATCAGTTAAGTTCTATAGGAGTAAAATTTGATGATGAGGTTAGGACTCTTTTGATCTTGTGCTGATTTCTAAAAAGCTAGAGTGGCTTGGTAATGGCTATGAGTAATTTTATCTCTGCTTCAGATACTTTAAATTTTGATGATGTTATTGGTGTTATCCTTATCGAGGAAATGTGATGGAAAAGCACAAGTGAGACATCAGGTAATGCTTTGACTATGGAGAACAAGGGGATACAAAGAGAGAGAGGAAAGAGTCTAGGAAATCATGGAAATTCAAAGAAAGGTAGATTTAAATCTAGAGGGAAGCAGCTGGAATACTGACATTATGGGAAGAAAGGACATCTAAAAAGAGAATGTTGGTATCGAAAAGAAAAAAAATGGAGATGAAAAACAATATAATAATCAGGAATCAAATGTAGTAGGTGATGTGTTGCAAGATGCTTTAATACTTTCATTAGATAATATTACTGATTAGTGGTTGCTAGACTCAAGGGCTTCATATCATGCCACACCCCATATAAAATAGTTTCTAGAATATGTTCAAGGTGATTTTGGATAGGTTAATTTGGGTGATGATCGACCATGTAAAATTGTTGGAATGGATAAGATATAGATAAAATTACAAATGGAAACCAATGGTTGCTAAAAGAGGTAAGGCATATTCTTGATTTGAGAATATAACAACCCAAGTCTAACTCTCTTGTTTGTTAAAATCACAAATTCAAAATTTTGATAATTTTAAACAATTATCACAATTTGACGAGAGTACACCCAACTTTATATTAGTACTTAGGCATAGATGTTTACACTTCAGGATATTATACCACTATAGACGGAATCACAAGTGCTCAGGATCGGTAAACTTCCCATAATAGATTACCATTTATGAGACCCACTTTCTCCTAGCTTGAGTTATGGGTCCTCGACAAGGGGTTGCCCTTCTAGGACCATAACACCTGGAAGGATGGACGCATATTATCCCTGTATTGTAACATGGAGGACTTTGATCTATGACCCTATCTTTGTCCTAACAGTCCACTAACCTTATCTTCATTTTGAACAAGCTTTTAAGCCCATGCTAGAGTTAGCGTATTATGTCTGTGCCTGTCAGCCATTCATATTTTCTATGAATGATTATAGGGCCCACCAACACCTTGGCTACTAGGTATAGATAACTTAGATTAAATCCTAGTTGACGATAATGCTACCCATACCATATATTGCTAGACCTTCCAACCTCAAGGACCAACTCCCTAGTCTTGAGTCATCGTTGGCTATTTTGCAACTGAGATATGGATCATGAGAATCCTCATGTACTACCTCATACAATAACCTAGAATAACGTTCCATACCATTGTTCGTTACTCTCATGGCATAAGGTCCTATGACCTTTTTATGTATTATGCCAGAGAACGGTTATTCCCGAAATGTGAAAATCACCTCTATGAATTACCAGAGTTGGATGAATGTTTCAGTCCTCCTTGCAACTTTTAATTCACACTGCCCTTTCTCAGTAGTATATCCATATAGCCCTTCTTGGATTTTCCAGTAGGATATTCATCTATATATTTCAATAGTTTCAGATATTTTTTATGGTGGTACTATATATTAAAGTGGTTTACATGGACTATGGTGCTTGCCTTTTTTTTATACATCATAAAGCATATTTGAGCATAAAATTGTTATATATAACCAAGAACTTGATTAAAACTAAAATTAATAAATAACTTCATAATTTAGTGCAGAAGATATCTCCAAAACTTCACCACCACTATTATTTTAATAAAATATTAAAACCAAGATAATCTTGAATATTCACAATATAAAAGTCTATTTAATACCTACATCATACTAATCGAAAAATACTTTGCTAAACTATAATAGAAATAATGGTAAATATGGGTACTCTAAAAACCATACTTTACCTTCACCCTCTCTTTTTTTATATTTAATAAATCTAAAGTGGACATTAAAAGTATATTTTCAACCAACTTCATTCACAATATGATAACATCTTAGTTTTATGGTATTATTAAGATTCTATTAACCAACTTGAAACATAAATTTTAGGATTCTATGGTGGTGTTTGATTTTTGAAGTCTTTAAGATGATTTATAAATATTACAGTTATTTTAAAGATGTTGACAAAGAGCACAATGGTTGCTATATAACCTTAAATTCACGTTATAAGGCTCACATAGCATGAAATCTTGTGAAGTTTTATGGAATTCCTAAAAACAAATCATAATGTGAACCATAGCCCTACTTTAATATATATTTATATTTCCAATAGGTATCTAAAGGTTTATAACTTATGTCTAACAAAATATTCTATGAATGGCATATAAGTATGGATAACACACACACATATATAATCGTTCTTCATGTTTAGCGTGACTTCTAAATTCAATCACCAATCACCAAAGGAAATAAAATAGAAATTTATTTACAAATCATGCTAAGGGCAAGACTAAATCAAACACCTTTAATATTCTATATAGTTTATGGTACACATATTTGCTATCTCCACCATTTTACATAGATTTGTGAAATCTTCTATGATAGAGAAAAAAAATGCTTTATTCCTAACTTATAATTTTTAACACATTAACTACGAAATTTTAGACAATTTATTAAGAAATGGTTAAAGTAAATGTTATAATTAAAGTTGATTATATAAAATATATCGAAATCACTAGTTCGAATAAGGTTCAAAAATGTTTAAATAAATAATTTATGTAACCAATGATGCAGAAACCAAAGGTTTACACAAAATAATAACACAATAAATTAACCGAATCTAGAAAAGGATAAAAACAATGTCATAAAAAATAATTAATTATGCCAAAAAAAGGTTTGATAAATGAAAGCAGGGCATATTCTCATCAACATATCTAAAAATTTACATCATTCAATCAAGCTCTTTGTATATTCTTTTAAACAGTACATGAGGCTAGGCTAATTTTTTTTTTAATATCAACCATTACTTTCTTCATTAAAATTCCATCTGAGAATACTGAGACAAAGTCTCAAGTCAAAAAAAGGAAATAAGTTTATGATGTCCTTTTGCACAATACTAGCTCCACCACTGAGCTAGATTTCATTCTTATTTGCACAACAAGACTCTTCTCACAATCATTGATGTCAAACAAAACCATGACATAGGATAAGGCAAGAGGATTTTAATGGGTCAACATGGTTTCCATGATAAACAACTACATGATATCACCACACTTTATAATACAAATATTTACATATCAAGAATTCTCTTATAGCATTGCCATTTTTTTATGTTTTTATAAATAAAGGGGTAAACATTTATTGATAAAAAAATTGGATTACAGAGTACAATTGAGCTTCCAACCAGGACTCAAATAAATAGCCAAACAGGCTAAAACCACTAGACTAGAATGACACCCGAAAAAGACAACAAGAACAAACCACTTTAATTTTGTACATCCTTGTGGATCAACTCCCATAGGCATTGAGAGTCCCCAGATGAGAGACTCCCAATTATCGATACTCCAAGGATCCAACAACTCAGAAGCCCTTTTGGCCAGGTAATCAACAACCACATTCCATTCCCTTGGAATTTGCACAAAGGATATAAATTTGAACTCTTCACTCATTCTGAGAATTTGAATGACTACAGAGGCCAACTTCCAATTAACTTCCTCCACCCTTTTACTGTTTAAAATATTAACCAAAATTTGAGATTCAGACTTGCATATAATCCTATGCCAGCCAAGAGAAAACCCCCTCCGCAAGGCCTCAATAATTGCAAGAGCTTCCATAAACTTGTTGGAGTGAACACCTTTATAAATGGAAAAGAAAAAAATGATACCACCAGTAGAACCTCTCCCAACACTACAAATGCCAGCATGTCCAGGATTACCCCTGGATGATCCATCAGTATTAATTTTTAAGACTCCTCTAGGGGGTGGCCTCCACCTACCATCTCTCCTAACCTTCTTGCTAAGCTGAGGAACCCTACTAGGGCTAGAAGAGTTCACACCATCCCCAAAGAGACCAAGGGCTTGCTGTACCTTATTCTCCCTAGAATCCAAAAGAGGGTCCACATCACATTTGCTATGGATGGTTTTTTGAACCATATATAGGATCCTTTGCCAGATCTGTTGAACATCCAAATAACTGCCCTGAAATATGCATCGGTTTCGTTTGAGCCAAATTTACCAGATGATGCAAGGGACCAAATTCCAAGCCACACAAAGGAAGGAGGCCTTTGCTGGAGGTCTGCCCAGACTACTCCAAAAATACACCAGGGACAACACATGAAAACATGGATGGTTCCAGGTGCTCCACCAATGGTGCCAAATGTATCTGGCAAAGGAGCATTGGAAAAATAAATGAGAAGAGTCATCCTCATTCTTATTGCAAAGGACACAAAAAGAGGGACCCTGAAATCCTCTCCTCCTCACATTATCCCAAGTGAGGCATTTATTACGAGCTACCAACCAGAGAAAGAAGTTACATTTTGGCCAAGAAAATTTGTTCCACACCTTTTTCCATCAAGTGACAAGAAGACTCCCATACTTTTGCTTATCAAGAACCTGATAACCATAGGCTACCGAGTAGGTTCCCTTAGGATCAGGGTTCCAAGCCAGAATATCTTTACCCCTCAATCAAGAACAATGCCTCCCTATAATAATAAGAGAAAGCACCTCTTTGTCCTTAGACAGTCCCCCTTGGGGCCATTCTTGTGGATCTTTCCACCTGTACATCTCCATATTTCCAAAATACTAGATTTTTTTAAAGTCCTCCACATGAGACCAACCTACTTCCAAGAAAAAAATGCTTAGGGAACATAACCTAGGATATTTATTCAAGATAGGAGGGTGGCCATCCCAAGAATCCTCCCAAAAAGAGCATTTGATCCCTGATTGCAAATCCAGAACAAACCCTGCTTGATTAAATTAGCTCCTCTTTTAGAGTGTCCCAGATAAGAGAACCTTTCCCAACCAAGCTGAATCTAGGGATCTCATCCTCAGAAATACCTCTCAAGTATTTACAAGATAATATTTTAGCCCAAATATAATCTTGAGAGGTACACCATCTCCAATAAATTTTTGCAGCCAAAGCCTACCCAAAAAGAGTTGTCTATCACAACCCAAGGCCTCCCTCTTGCACCAGCCTACATATAGAATCCCACCTAACCAAACTCCATTTATATTGATCAAGTTTTCCAGACCATAAAAACTATCTTGACAAAGCATCCATGTCCTTGATGAAGTGAGAGGGAGCTATTTGTACAAAACATCTATAAATGGGTAAACTTGAACAACAGATTTTAAAAGCAACACTCTACCTGTAGTGGATAGCCATCTGAAAGTCCAATGATTCACCTTCATTCTAAACTTATCAAGCATAGACTGCAAAGAATATCTAGGTAGAGGATAAGATGAAATTGGAATACCAAGATAAATGAAGGGGGGAGTCCCAACCCATAATATTAGAATACGAGCAATCCTGGCTTGAATAAGAGGAGGTATATTGAAGAAGAAAATATAAGACTTGTCCTCATTAATCAACTATATAGAAGCACCAAGATATATGTCAAGAGATTGTCTAATTTTACCAGCTTCCCTGATAGTGGCAACTCCCAACAAAGTAGTATCATCAACAAATTGAAGGTGGGAAAGAGGTGGCAAACTACTATCCCACTTCCACCCCTGAATGAGACCTTGCATGACTTGAGACTTGAGAAATATTCCCAACCCTTTTGCCATAATGATAAACAAATAAGGAGATAAATGATCTCCTTGCCTCAATCTCCTTGAGGCCTCAAACAAATTTGATGGCTCATTATTAACAAGAACAGAGAATGAGGAAGAAGAAACACAACTCATCACCCATCTAATCCATTCCTCCTCAAATCCAAAAGCAGCAAGAACTTTCTAAAGAAAGGACCATCTAACCCGATCATAGGCTTTGGCCATGTCCAAATTAATGAACATAGTTTTCTCCTTAGAAGTTTCCATCGAGTGAATAGCTTCTATAGCAATAACAACCCCATCCAAGATTTTTCAGCCAACAACAAACCCTCCTTGCTCCTCAGAGATGATTTTGCTCAACCATATCTTCAGCCTATCAGCAATAATTCTTGTGATGATCTTATACACAACATTGTAGAGAGCAATATGCCTGAACATATCCAAGGAATTTGCTCTCTCTTTTTTGGGTATAAGTACCACAAAGGTAGCATTTAGGGCCCTTAGCATCTATTTTTTCATTTGGGACTCATGAACCACCTCCAAAAGATCAAATTTGATTAAATCCCAAAACTCCTAATAAAACTATATAGAGAATCCATCTAGGCCTGGGGATTTTCCTTTTTCATATTGAATACAACATTTTCCAAATCCTCAAGGGAAATTGGACCCATCAAGTGCTCATTCATCTCTCTAGAAACAATCGCTAGAATATATTTTAGAATAAGATTTTCATTCTCATCATCTGATAGGGATTCCTCTTTAAAGAGAGAGGAAAAATACCTCTTAGTATCTTCTGAAATATCCCTGAAAGAAGAGAGTAGGGCACCCTGAGAATTCACAAGAGAGGTAATAAGGTTACCATTATGGCGAGCCTTAACTGAGTTATAAAAGAATGTTGTGTTCCTATCCCCTTCCTAAAGCCAATCTACTCGAGATTTTTGTTTCCAAAAAATTTCTTCCCTCAGTTCCCATTCAACAAGGTCTTTTGCAGCCTCATATTCCTCAACAAGAAGCTCCTTCGTGAATCCTTGATCTCTAATATTCCTTGAAGCTTCTTCCATCCTCCTAAGAGCTGTAAGCTTAGCTAAGGAAAGGTTCCCAAAATTCATTCTATTCCATCTCTTCAATTTATGTTTTACAAATTGTAGTTGCTTCATAAAGGAATACATAGCGGTGCCATGAGGAGGTTTGCCAATGGTCCACTAGCCTCGCATGAAATCATGAAGCTTAGTATCACGAAGCCACATAAGTTGAAACTTAAAGGAGGATTTTTTTTAGCCCTAACTCCAAATAAAAGAGTTTTATAGGCCAATGATCATATCCCCTACCCTCCAGAATCACAGAACTAGCACTTCTGTTATTACCCATCCAATAACTGGATATCAAAAACCTATCCAGTATCTCTGAGATGGAAGCTTCCCCACACCTTCTATTGTGCCAAGTAAAGATCCCATTATCTAGATTGATGTCAACCAAGTTTAGGGAATGGATATGAGCATTGAAGATAGAAGAAAAAGGCTCGAGACGGTCCACCCCACCACGTTTCTCCTCTAGACAAGTGATAGAGTTGAAGTCTCTAGCAAAAATCCATGGGTACAAGGGAACCAAACTTCTCACAAAGTAAATGTGCTTCCATAAATTCACTTTACCATTGTAATCAATAGGAGCATACACATTTGTAAGTAGGATGGTTTCACCAGATTCATTATCATGCCCGACCATCAAAATAGACCATCTGCTGGAAATCCAAGTAAGAGGGGATATCTTAATCGAATCCCATAAACAAGCGATGCCACCAGCATATCCACATGCACCAATACATTGGAATTGCCCCTTCTCCACAACTTGGGAGCAATATTGAACATATTATCAATAGCCAATTTAGTCTCCTGAATAAACACCACATTCGGAGAATGCACACGAACCAAATCACAAACAACTTTTTGTCTGGGGATGCTATTCAACCCCCTTACATTCCATGAGAGGATAATCATTTTTGGGGGTTATAAAAATGGGAGTCCAATGTTCTCACCAAGCTTGAATCCACCAAAGTCTCCCCCATTAACTTAATTTTATCCTGGTCCTTCTTCCGACCCACCTTCATATTCTTATCCGAAAAACTTTTTTAATTATTTTCTGTTGCAATCCCAACACCGTAGGAGTTTTGCAATCCAATGATGACTGCATCAGTGCTTGAGTAGGAGAGGGCATAAATAAATATGTACCACTTTCCAAAATAGTTTCCCTTATAGGGCTAGACCCATCCATGTCCCCTATACTCAGATCCAAAGCCCTTTGTTCTTCATTTAAACCCCCTAGATCTGATTCCTTAAGTTCCCCCTCAAGAAGAGACATCTAATTCAGTCTTGTTATATTTGCATCAGGTAGCGACGTTTCAGGTATCTCCATGCACTGATAAATATCATCTAATATTTCAAAATGGTTGAGTAGAGCATATGGCTGGCTATCCTTAAGGTCTTTGTTTGCCCTTCATCCTTTGTTTTAGGATTTTACCGAAACAAAACCTTCCTTATCCCATTCCCATTCCTTTATCGGGGCTTTTCCTTTATCCAAACTTTGTCCAGACCGAGAGGGCCCAGGATTTGAAGCCACAGGCAGGATAAACTTAGGGCATTTTCTTTGCAGGTGGCCATATTCATGGTAAATTCGACAATGAAATGGAAGAACTTCATAGTCAAGTTTTTAAACCCATGTAGTTGATCCAAATTGTATTTCAATAGAATCTGGAATAGGATTATTTAAGTCAATTAAACACAAATATGAGCAAAAAATATTACCTTTTTATCCATTGTCTGTTGTGATGGTCCAATCAGATTCCCAAGCAAAAGGACAATCTTATGCAAGATATCAGTTCTCTAGAATTCCAACGGGAGCCATGGAAGCCACACCCATAATGGAACCCGCGACGATCGCTCCTCTGATGGGTTGAAACCCACATGCCAAGGTTTAAGAAAGAGTCCCACTTGGTTATATAAATAAGGACGCCCTTCAAATTATTTGTTACGATCTGCAATACAAGAGAAAACCACCATAAAATAGTTGTTCGCACTCAGCATCACCTCCACATCGCCTTCAAGATTCCAAGTTTTCCTGACCCAAGCCTCCACAAAGGGGAGAGAAATTTGGATGCCCAAAAATTTACCAATAAGGGCATGTTTGGTTAGATACTCCACATCGTTCCAAACATCCATTGTTCTTTAACAAGCGGTTCCAGACATGCACTGGAAAATCCTATTCCTTCCAATCATTTTTAAATGAAAAAACATCACGAGCATGCACTCTCTGTGCCGGACCTGATGCCATCATGACATTCCTCCAATTTTTTAGACCTCCTTCGGAAGCTGCTACCATCCCCGTAGAGCAGTTTTTCTTCATCAAACCCTAGCAGAGTAGTTTTTCCTCATCAAACCCTAGCCTTTTTTTATGTTATTTCACTTTCCCCCATACTAATTTTTCCTAAACAAATTTTTCATTTACTAAAGGAAGTTCAGTACTTTACACAATATGTTAGTAATTAAGTTATTTTACACATCCAATTTTATATACTTATATTTTTAATAATCAGTATGCTTACCCATCCAGCACAGGTTTTTAATTCAAATTGTTTTAATTTCTCACAATTGTAACAACAACACAGTAATCCAAGATTTGAATGAATTTTAAACAAGTATGACAACCATACGACACACAAAAGATAAACACAAGCAAAGCAGTGCATACACCCACAAAGACTAAACAATCAAAGCAATTTGTGCCAACCTCTTGACTGGTGAAGAAATCTACACACTTTGTTGAAATAATAGTCCTCTAGCTATTCATTCATGAAGGATGACCCTTCACAATACTCCCCCTTATCTTTTAAAGATGTTATGATTCAGCAGTTTAAAGACACACAATCAATTCCATGCATTTGGAGCACCCAAATTATGCCAGGTGTCCACCAATTAGTCCATAAAAGAGACTCTATTGTTTATATTTTAAAGTATGTGAGTGTGTTTTTCATATGGAAACTTTGTTTAGTTTATAAAAAACTTTTATTATTCAAAATTAGATTTTTATATTTATTTCATTATATATGTATTTATATATTCGTACATTATTATTATAAAAATACATATATATATATATATATATATATTTTATTATTATTATTATTATTATTATTATTTATATTATTATTATATATATATTGAAATGTAAAATAATTGTGAACAATACAATGGCCACATATGTCGAATGTTCCTATATGAGATTTGCAAAAATGGAGGCAAACAATGCAAAAAAAACTATTGCAAGCAACATATGCAACACCACATGTAACATGCCCCTAAATAAATTTACCTCCGTGAGCTTCCATGTACTCGCAACCGTGGTGCTATAAAGCACTGACATCATATCCCAACTTACCTGAGCGACAAGCCTTATCCTTATTCCATTGGTTGAGTAACAGGTATATTGCACTGCCTAACATAACCGCTATAGTTCCTGCACTCATAAAAATATCAACACTATCTCGTTCCAAAAACAAAAAACTGACAAACATATAAGGAAATTGTGGGGTTGTTACATTTTCCCCCACCAGAATTTAACACAGTCGTTATGTTAGTCAAAATAATTGAATATACATGAATAAGTAGCCAACCATATATTTTACCATATTTCAACAAATGTGTTCATTACAACATTAGTATATCAAAACATATATCATAAATCCAAAATATACAAATATTGACATATCAAATATTCAAATGTTCATATAAATATCAATCTTCAAATAAAAATGGAAATTATCTTTTCATTTCTACCACATCTTCCCATGTGGCGTTTCTTTCGGAGTAGAGATCCCACTGGACTCTACATTGATCGATAGTCCTTTTTCTCAACTATTTGGTTCTATATCCCAGAATCTTGATAGGTCAAACCTCAATGAGTTGTGGGTCCAATGTCTACAAATGAGAAACATCCAGTATATGAGAAGGGTCAACCACATATTTGCGAAGGAGGGACACATGGAAAGTACTATGGATCTTGGACAAATTAGGTGGCAGAGCTAGCTTATATGCAATAGGACTAATTTTGGCAATGATCTCAAATGGACCTACGAATCTGGGGCTAAGTTTTGTGGACTTGATGGAGCTCTTGGTAGGTTTGACTCTCAAGAAAACTTTATCACCAATAGCAAACTCTCTAGGAGTTCATTTTAAGTCAGCATAGCTCTTCTGACGATCTGTGGCTTCTCGAAGTCATTGGCAGATTTCTTTCAATTGGACCTCCATTCTTTTTATAGCATCAGGACCGATCATTTCTCGATCATCCAGGTTATCCCATGTTAATGGTGTTCTACACCTGTGCCCATATAGGGCTTCAAAAGGGGCCATGCCCAACGTGGTATGATAGCTATTATTATAAGCAAATTCCACCAGGAAGAGGTAATCTTCCCACTTACTCTGGTGGTCCATGCAATACATTCATAGCATATCTTCTAGCACTTGATTGACCCTCTCGGTCTACCCATCCATCTCAAGATGATAGGCTATGCTGATATTAAGCTTTGTACCCCATGCTCGGTGCAAAGCTTACCAAAATTTAGAAGTAAATCGTGAATCCCTATCAGAGATGATTATTTCAGGGAAACCATGCAACCTCACAATTTCTCGAGCAAAATTTTATGCTATAGTAGGGGCATCATCATGAAAATTACTAGGTATAAAATGTGCCACCTTAGTTAATTTATCCACCACAACAAAAATTGCATCATGCTGGAATCGAGTTTTGGGAAGACCAACTATAAAATCCATGGAAATTACTTGCCATTTTTGTTCTAGAATATCAAATAAGTGTAGTTGTCCCCTAGGATGTTGATGCTCGGCCTTAAATTTCTAGCATTCTAGACACTTTGCAACAAAATGAACCACATATTTCTTCATTCCAGGCCAGTAAAAGTCTTTTTTTAGATTTTCTCTCATTTTCACCACTCCTGGATGAGCAGAGTATGGAGCACAATGTGCTTCTTGCAATATTGTTCTTTTTATCTCATCATTATTGGGTACTATTATGTGGTCTCTGAAGTATACTAGATCCTCCTTAACTTTGAAATCCATATGTCGATTTGGTCCTTGCTCGACCTTAGTACGACATTGGTTACAAAATTCATCATTTTTCTGCAACTCTTTAATTTGTTCCTTTAGCCCATACTGGCATCGTGTTAAAGCAGCTATGTGTCTCCTTCTACTAAGTGCATCAGCCAACTTATTTTCTTTCCCTTTTATATATTCAATCCTAAAATCATATTCGGCCAAAAATTCCATCCATCTTCATTGTCTAGCATTTAATAAAGGTTGAGTGAAAATGTACCTCAAACTTTGATGATCAATTTTCAACTCAAAAGGTTTACCCAATAGGTAGTGCCACCATATTTTAAGAGCATGGACTATGGAAGCTAACTCTAAATCATGAGTGGCATAGTTAACCTCATGTTTCTTAAGTTTTCTAGATTCATATGCCACAACAACCTCATTCTGCAATAAGACACCTCCTAGCCCTTCTAGAGAGGCATCCGTACAAACTGTAAATGGTTTACTGGGGTCTAGAATTTGAAGAATAGGTGCAGTTGTCAAATTTTCCTTAAGGACTCTGAATGCCTCCTCACACTGAGCAGTCCATTTGAATACTTTTCCCTTCCTTTGCAGATTGGTGATAGGAAAGGCAATCTTTGAGAATCCTTTTACAAATCACCGATAATATCCAGCCATTCCCATAAAACTTCTTACTTTAGTAACATTGGTGGGAGTTGGCCAATCTACTATGGCTTCTATATTTTTAGGATCAACTGCAACCCCATCGACTGAGACTATGTGCCCCAAATACTGTACTTGTGGTGTATAAAACTCACACTTAGATAATTTTCCATACAACTGATTTCTCCTGAGGATTTCTAGAACTATTCTCATGTGTTGATCATGTTCTTCCTTACTTCGAGAATAGATCAAGATATCATCCAAAAATATCAATACAAACTGATCTAACTGTTCCCTAAATACACTATTCATCAAGTTCATGAAGGCAGTTGGAGCATTTGTTAATCCAAAAGGTAGCACTATGAACTCATAATGCCCATAACGAGTTCTAAAAGTAGTCTTGAAGGTATCTTCCTCCTTGATTCTCAATTGGTGGTACCCTGACCTAAGGTCAATTTTTGAGAAGATAGTTGCTCCTCTCAGTTGATCAAAAAGATCATCAATCCTTGGTAAAGAATATTTATTTTTCACCATCATTTTATTAAGCATTCTATAGTCAATACAAAGTCTCAAAGATCCATCCTTCTTCTTAACAAATAGAACTGGTGCTCCCCATGGTGAGACACTAGGTTTGATGTGCCCTTTTTCTAATAAATCTTGAAGTTGGGTCTTGAGTTCTTGTAATTCAAGGGGAGTCATTCGGTAAGGGGTTCTAGCTATAGGTGATGCTCCTGGTAAAAGCTCAATAGAAAAGTCAAATTCTCTTTTTGGAGGAAGTCCAAGTAGGTCTTCAGGAAAAACATCTCTAAACTCATTCAATACAGGATACTGTTGAAATAGAGCAGAGCTAGACTCAGTTTCTTCTTTCTTGTTCAATTTGACCACATAAAGCCTACACCCTTTTCTTAAGGCCCTTTTAACTTGCATAGTAGTCATCAAGTGGGGTTCTAAAGTCACTCTATTACAATGAACATGGATTCATTGATTGGAATCATCTATGAAATCCAGCCATCTCTCTTCAAAATTTAGCAAGGCTTTGTGAGCTTTTAGCCAATCTAAACCTAGGATAATATCAAAAGCATGCAAGGGTGCTACATATAGGTGCCAATTTATTTTTCCTTGAGGGATATCTATCTGAGAGTCAAATAAACATTGGTTGACCATATAGGTTTGTCCTGAACCATACTCAACTTGCCACCCATTTTCCATAAACCCAGGTCTTACCGGTATGTCCCTCATAATACTAGAAGATATAAAACTATCAGTTGCACCACTATCTATTAAGATACAAACTTCTTTCTTGCCTAATTTTCCTTTTAAAATAAATGGAGTGGCTTGCCCTAAAATATTGGGATTACCTATGGCAACATAAATCTTATGAGGGGCTTCTTCTGTTGGTTTTCTTCTATTAGCTCTCTCTGGGCATTGATTTACATAATGATCTAGAGCTCCACACAAAGCATACATTTGGACCCTTATTCTTTTGCTTGTCCCCATTTTTATTCTGGTTGACATTCTTTCCTTTTTCCTGGTATGTAGACCTTTGCACAATTTTCTCTTGAAAATTCCTCCTGTCTGACTATCCCTTATTACCCTAAAATTTTTCTTTGTTCCTATTGTCCCCTCTATAACGACCACCATCCTTATATTTATTATATTGATCTTTACCTTTAACAGGCTCTGGGTATTTTCTTTTCTTAGGTTCTTCCTTCTCAAATTTTTGGTAATAAACCTTTGTATTTTTTTGGCTTATTTCTTCATAACGTGCAACATCAAAAGCTTCTGTCAAATTTTTAGGTTTACCTCATCCAACAGGGGTCCCAATTTTGGGATGTAATCCCATTACAAATTTGTGAGCTTTAAACTCCTCTCGTTTATCATATTCTAGTGCATATTTTAATAGTTGGACAAATCTTTGATAATATTCTATCACCGACATGCTCTCTTGATGAAGATTGGTGAATTCAGTGTACTTCTCAATGTAAAATTATGGTGTAAGAAATCTATCCCTGAATTCTTTCTCAAATTCATCCCAAGGAATATCAACAACCTCCTTTTGGCTGGTTTTCTTGTAGGTGGTCCACCAATCCTTGGTTGGACCTGTTAAATGTGCCACTGCCCATGTAGTTTTGGATTCTGCACAAAGGGGTTGAATAGAGAAGTACCCCTCAACTTCACTTAACCAATTGATAGTTGCTTCTCCGTCTCCCTTTCCATAAAACTTAGAAATATCTAACTTTTTAATTTCTTTTTGTAGCTCCACCCCAACTTTTCTCCTTGAAGATCCCTTAAGAAATTCACTTATTCTTTTTTATTCCTTACTCTTTGTCAGATTTTTTATTACCTTCTATTGTTGAGTAATAATTTCCTATTGCTGAGACATCTGAGCTCTCTGTTGATCCATGTGCTCACTCATTTGAGCCCTTTGGATCTCCATTTGTTCCCTTTGTTGATTCAATTATTCTTGCATTAGATGAATCATTTTTGTCATGTTTTCATCATTCTGTGTAGCTCTTGCTGCTACTGGCTCTTTTCTTTTCTTAAAACACGTCGAGGTACTTCGATAGTTTGTACTCGATCTGACTCCCTCATGAGTCATCTTAGTCCCTTTCTTAGGACTTCTACAATCTCCTCTTGCATATTAGCACTTGCTCTTTTTGAGGTCCCCACCATACCTGGTGACAAAAGAGCTATGTCAATTCAACAAATCATATTTACAACCTAGGATTTTTGCAACCTAGGCTTTGATACCAACTGTAACAACCTAGGTCTAACTCACCTGGTTGTCAAAAACACAAATTCAAAATTTTGATTCATTTTAAAACAAATGTCACAATTTGATGAATGCACACCCAACTTTGTATTAGTACTTAGGCATAAATGTTCACACTCCAAGATCTTATACCATTGCAGATAAAATCACGAGTGCTCGGGACCGACCAACTTCCCGCAATAGATTGCCATTTATGAGACCCACCTTCTCCTAGCTCGAGTTTTGGGTTCTCGACAAGGGGTTGCCCTTCTAGGGCCCATAACACCTGGAAGGGTGGATGCATATTCTCCCCATATCGTAGCATGGAGGACATTGGTCTATGACCCTATCTTTGTCCTAATGGTCCATTGACCTTATCTTCATTTTGAACAAGCTTTTAAGCCCATGCTAGAGTTAGTGTATTATGCCTATGCTTGTTAGCTATTCATATTTTCTATGAATGCTTATAGGGCCTACCAACACCTTGGCTACTAGGTCCAGATATCTCAGATCAAATCCCGGTTGATGATAATGCTGCCCATACCATCTATCGTTGGACCTTCCAACCTCAAGGACTAGCTCCCTAGTCTTGAGTTGTCATTGGCTATTCCGCAACCGAGATATGGATCGTGAGAATCCTCATGTACTACCTCGTACAATAACCTAGAACAACATCCCATACCATTGTTTGTTACTCTCCATGGCATAAGGTCCTCTAACCTTTTTATGTTTTATGCCAAATAATGGTTATTCCCAAATCATGACAATCACCTCAGTGACTTTCTGGAGTTGTATGAATGTTTCAGCCCTCCTTGGCAACTTTTAATTCACATTACCATTTCTCAGCAGTATAGCCTTATAGCCCTTCTCAAATTTTCTAGTAGGATATTCATCTATATGTATCAAAAGGTTTGGATGTTTTGTATGGTGGTGCTATATGTTAAAGTGGTTTACATGGACTATGGTGCTTGCTTTTTTTTTATACATCACAAAGTATATTTGATCATAAACTTGTAATATATGACCAATATTTAATATCAATAAACAAGAACTTGATTAAAACTAACATTAGTAAATAACTTTATAATTTAGTGCACAAGATATCTCCAAAAATTCACCACTATTATTTTAATAAAATATTAAAACCAAGATAATATTGAATATTCACAATATAAATTTTTATTTAATAACTACATCATACTAATCCAAAAATACTTTGCTAAAATATAATAGACATTGATAAATATTGGTACTTTAAAAACCATACTTTACCTTCACCCTCTTCTTTTTTTATATTTAAAAAAATGAAAGAGGACATTAAAAGTATATTTTCAATCAACTTCATTCATGGTATGATAACACATTAGTTTTCTGGTATTATTAAGATTCTATTGACCAGATTGAAACATAAATTTTAGGATTCTACGATGGTGTTTTATTTTTGAAGTCTTCAAGATGGTTTATAAAGTGTGCAACTATTTCAAAGACACTGACAGAGAGCACAATGGTTGCTATCTAACCCTAAATTCATGAAATTCCTAAAAATGAATTAGAATGTGAACTATTGCCCTACTTTTATATATATATATATATATATATATATATATATATTTCCAATAGGTATCTAAAGGTTTATAACTTATGTCTAACAAAATATTCTACAAATGGTATATAAGTATGGAGAACACACACAAATATAATCATTCTCCACATTTAGCATGACTTCTAAATTCAATCACCAATCACCAAAGGAAATAAAATAGAAGTTTATTTACAAATCGAGCTATCTAAGGGTAAGGCTAACTCAAACAACTTTAATACTCTATATAATTTATGGTACACATATTTGTTATCTCCACCATTTTACACAGATTTGTGAATTCTTATATGACAGAAAAAAAAGTCTTTATTCCTAACTTATAATTTGTAAAAAATTCACTACAAAATTTTGAACAATTTTATTAAGAAATGGTTAAAGCAAACAACAAAATGAAATACGATTATACAAAAGCTCTCGACATCACTGGTTCAAATAAGGTTGAAAAATATTTAAATAAATAATATATGTAACCAACGATGTAGAAACCAAAGGTTTACACAAAAATATAACACGACAAATTAACCTAAGCTAGAAAAGGATAAACACAATATCGTAAACAGTAATTAATTATGTCAAAACAAGGTTTGAGAAATGAAAGCAAGGCATATTCTCATTGACATATCTAAAAATTTACATCATTCAGTCAAGCTATTGGTAAATTATTTTAAATTGTACATGAGGCTAGGCTAACAATAATTTTAATATCAACCATTGCTTTCTTCATTAAAATTTAATCTAAGAATACTAAGATGATATCTCAAGTCAAAAAAAGGAAATAAGTTTATGATGTCCTTTCACACAATACTAGATCCACCACTGAGCTAGCTTTTGTTCTTCTCCGCATAACAAAACTCTTCTCACAATCGCCAACGTCGAATAAAACCATGACTTATAATAAGGCAAAAGGATTTTAAGGAGTCAACACAGTTTCTATGATATACAAATACATGATATCACCACTCTTTATAATGTAGATATTTACATATCGAGAATTTTCTTACATCATTGCCATTTTTTTATGTTATTTCACTTTCCCCATACAAATTTTTCCTGAACAAAATTTTCATTTACTAAAGGAAGTTCAATACTTTACACATTATGTTACTAATTAATTTCTTTTACACATCCAATTTTATATACTTATATTTTTAATAATCACCATGCTTACCCATCCAACACAGGTTTTTAATTCGATTTATTTTAATTTCTCACAATTGTAACAACACAACAATCCAAGATTCGAATGACTTTTAAACAAGTGTGACAACCATACGACACACAAAAGATAAGCATAAGTAGAGCAATGCATACACCCAAAAAGACTAAATAATCAAAGCAATTTGTGCCAACCTCTTGATTGGTGAAGAAATCCGTATGCTTTTGTTAAAATAATAGTCTTCTGGAAATTTCGTTCATGAAGGACGACCCTTCACAATACTTCCACTTCTCTTTTAAAGACATTATGATTCAACAGTTTGAAGACACATAATCAATTCCATGCATTTGGAGGGCCCAGATTATGTTGGGTGTCTTCAAAAATTAGTCCGCAACAGAGAATTTATTGTGTATATTTTAAAGTATGTGAATGTATTTTTCATATGGAACATTTATCTTATATACTTTGTTTAGTTTATAAACAACTTTTATTATTCAAAATTAGATTTTTATATTTATTTCGTTATATGTATTTATATATTATTATTTATTTATAAATATGTATATAAAAATGCATATATATATTTATTATTATTATTTAATATATATATTAAAATGTAAAATAATTGTGAACAATACAATGACCACATATGTCAAATATTCCTATTTGAGATTTGCAAAAATGGAGGCAAACAATGCAAAAAAACTATTGCAAGCAATATATGCAACAAAATACGTAACATGCCCCTAAATGAGTTTACCTTCGTGAGCTTCCATGTACTTGCAATCACGGTGCTATAAAACACTGACATTATATCCCAACTTACTTGAGCGACAAGCCTTATCCTTCTACCAGTGGTTGATTAATAGGTATACTACACTGCTTAACATACCTGCTACAGTTCCCTGCACTCACAGAAAAATATCAGCAGTATCTTGTTCCAAAAATAAAAATTGACAGACATATATGGAAATTTTGGGGATTTTATAGAGAAGAAATCTAATTTCAATAGGGTATTTGGATAGCGAAGGCTGTACAGTTACATTATCAGAAAATTCATGGAAGGTTACTAAAGGATAATTGATGTTAGCAAAATAAAAGAAGGAAGGTACATTGTATGTATGTACTGGTAATACTGATATTTCTATTGCTCTAGCTTCTAGAGGAACAAAAACAAATTTATGGCATCATAGGCTCAGACATATGAGTGAGAAGGGGATGCAAATTCTCCACACAAGGAATTTATTTCCAGGTTTGAAGCAGGTTTATTTGGACTTTTGTGAGCACTATGTTTATGGAAAATAAAAAAAATCAGATTTATCAGAGTTGGGAAGAAAAATATGAGTGAAAATTTAGAGCTTGTGCATACAGACGTATGGGGAGTAACTCAGGTATCATCTCTTAGTGGCTCTCATTATTATGTTACTTATATTGATGATGCAACTAGAAAAACTTGGGTTTATTGTATTAAAAAAAATCTGATGTCTTTGATACTTTTAAGAAATGGAAAGCTTTGGTTGAGAATGAGATAGGAAATAAGTTGAAGTGTCTCATATTAGATAATAGAGGAGAATACTGCAACAAGAAGTTTAATAGTTACTATTCATACCATGGGATTCGTAGAGTGAATACGGTTCCAAGAACACAAAAAAATGGTGTGTTAAAAAGAACAAGACAATCATGGAACGTTCTAGGTGTATAAGATTACATGCAGGATTGCCCTTACAGTTTTGAGTAGATATTGTGGATACTGCTATTTACTTAATAAACATAGGACCTTCAAGTTCCCTGGATGGTGGTATTCCAGAAGAGGCATAGACAAGTAAACCAGTTAACTACTTATTTCTAAAAACTTTTGATTGTGAAGCATTTGTTCATATTGATAAATAAAATAGAACAAAAAGTAACGTAAAGTCCAAGAAGTGTACTTTAATTAAATATGGACTTAATTATTTTGGTTATCGCTTTTGGGATTATGAAAATCACAAAATTATTAGAAGTAGAGATGTGGAATTCAATGAGAATGTCATGTATAAATATCTGTTGTAGAGAAAGAAATAGGAAAATGTAAACACAAAATACATAGTGCTTGATGAAATAATAAAAAATGAAACTCAAAAGGTGCTAGAAAATTAAAATATTCAACAACAGCAGCAACAAGCACCTCAAACTCAAACTCATACAAGTGCTGCTAGAAGATCTACCATGTTAAGTAGACCCTCTGAACGTTACTCTCTTTCATTGCATCATGTATTATTGACTGATTCTGGTGAACCAGAAATAAATGGAGAAGCAATGCAGGTAGAAATTAGAAATAAGTAGAAGCAAGGCATGAAAGAGGATATAGACTCTTTGGTATATAACTAGACTTGGTATTTGGTTTAGTTATCTGCAATATAAAGAGCATTCTAGAATAAATGGTATTACAAGGTGAAGGAAGAAGATGGAGGTAAAAAGAGGTATAAGGCTAGACTTGTTGTAAAGGAATTTGCACAGAAGAAAGGTATAAATTTTGGAAAAATATTTTCTCCTGTTGTTAAAGTGACTTCAATTAGAACTATTTTAAGCCTAGTGGTTGTAGAAGTTTTGCATCTTGAATAGTTAGATGTAAAAATGAATTTTCTCCATGGGGATTTGGAGGAAGAGATTTATATGCAACAACCATAGGAGTATGAGTTCAAAGGGAATGAAGAATTAGGATGCTGGTTGAAAAAGAGCTTATACGACCTGAAACAAGCTCCAAGGTAGTCGTATTTGAAATTTGACAGGTTTATTACAGAACAATGTTATAGTAGATTTCATTCTGAACACTGTGTTTATTTTAAGAGATTAAATTATGGTAACTATATTATCTTGTTATTGTATGCAGATGACATGCTTGTTGTAGGGTCTAACATGCAGGCTATAAATGTGATCAAAAGAAAATTAGCAAATTCATTTGCAATGAAGTATTTGGGTACTGCAAAGTAAATCCTTGGTACGAGAATAACAAGAGACATGAAAAATTATAAATTAACATTGTCTTAAGGTGAGTACATTGAGAAGGTGTTGGAAAGATTTAAAATGTAGGATGCAAAACCTGTTAGAACACCTTTGGCTAATAATTTCAAACTGACTAAAGAGATGTGTCCTAAGACATAGGAGATAGACTACATATCCAAAGTTCCTTATTCATCGATAGTTGGCAGTTTGATGTATGTGATGGTGTGCACAAGGCTAGATATAGCACATGCAGTAGGATTTGTGAGTAGGTTTATGAAAAACCCAAGAAAAGGTCATAAGGAGGCACTGAAGTGGATTCTAAGGTATTTAAGAGGTACTATCACTTAGACATTATGTTTTAGAGGTTCTAACACTGTTCTATAGGGATATGCTAATTCATACATGGCAGGTGATATAGATAGCTGAAGGAGCACCACAGGGTATGCATTTAATGTAGGTGGAATCGTAGTAAGTTGGATTTCAACATTACAATAGGTTGTTGCACTTTCAACAACAAAAACAGAGTATGTTGCTGCTGTAGAGGCTAGTAAAGAGATGATTTGGTTATAGAGGTTTATGGAGGAATTAGGAAAAAAGTAGGATAATAGTATATTATATATTGATAGTCAAAGTGCCATTCATATTGCAAATAACTCAACCTTCCATTCTAGGACTAAACATATATAGACTAAGTACCATTTCATACAATCAGTTTTGGAAGATGGATAATTAAAGTTGGAAAATATACACACTATCCAGAATCCTACAGACATGTTAAAAAAGGTAGTAACCAAGGAGAAATTAAGTTCTTGCTCAATTTTAGTTGGTCTTCAAGCATGACAATAAAGGTGAGAAAATTTCTAGGTCCAAAGTTGAAGCATAGTCTAGTAGGTGTAGTAGTGGTGGAGTTACTGTGATCAGTCTCCAAGTGGGATATTGTTGGTTGTGGAGCCTGATTCTCTATCTAATTTGGATGTCTTGTTTTTAGTCACACTTGAACCGACTCCATGAAGGGGGGATAGTGTCCCCTACTAGTGTCACTAGGGGGTCCATGGGGGTGACGATCATTATTAGGTCATAGATCGGATGATAGGATTTTATGTTGGCAGTTTTTACCCTAAAATATAGCTCTTATTTGTAAGAATATTTTGTGTGGTGGCTTGTAAGAGAGGCATAATAGACGGTGAGAGAAAGAAGAGAGGGTTAAAATGGATGTAATATAGGTTGTATCCCTTCTACTGTATGGAATAAAAATACATGGTTATTTTCTCCATGGATGTAGCCCATATTGAGTGAGCCACGTATATCTGTGTCTCTTGTATTGCATTTTTTTGTGTTATATTTTCACATTTTATTTATTTCTTTTGTTATTTTCCTAACAATAATGATGTCAAATAAATGTGACACCTTAATGTAACATAGCATTTTCTAGTGTAATGGTTTGGAACACATCTGAAGAGTGCATATTGGAAAGTGAATAGTTAAACACCACCCTACCATGTAAGAAGCTACAAGAGCGAATCGTCAGAAGGTAGAATGTTACATTGCATTGGAGTAAGTTAAATGGTCTATTCAGATTTCTTCAATGATAATCAAGACTTTGCAATGGAGTGAACAAGATTTGGCATGCATGAAAAGTGGAGGTAAACTTCAATTCAAAGTAGGTTTTCTTTAAGTTTTTAAGTTTTAGAGCAATAAGGTTTAATAAAATATTTTAATTTTGGAGAGATAAGATTAAGGTTAATTTATTAAGGAGTGATAAGTAATTAATGGTTGGAGAAAGAAGTAGAGTTTTTTGGTTTCTTAATGTTTTTTTTATAGTTTGAGTTGATTTGTTGAAATAATAGATTATAGAAGTTTTGCAAATTAATTAAGTTGGGAGGCAAAAGGTTTACAACATCAAATATAGGAAATTAAATTTTTGCAAAAAATTATATTTTTTAGTGTCGAAATATTAGGGAGATATAAGAAATTCTACTACATAGGTTTTGTAATTTAGAAGTCATTATAGATCATTGGTATATAGATTCTGGAGCTAGTAGGTATATGATTGGAAACAAACAATGGTTTGACACTTTTTGTGAAAAATATGAGAAGCTAGTAGCTATAGTTGATAGTATGAATTATGAAGTCAAAGGAGTATGAAATATTCTAGTCGACCTACCACATGGAAAACAAGTAATTAATAATGTGTTATATATTTTTGGATTAACTACAAATATTATTTTAGTTTCTCAGCTTATTGATCAAAATTTGATAGTAGAATTAAAAGTTGTTAAAGGAAAAAAAACAATTTCATATTATCAAGCAAGGAAAAGTGATAGCTTTAGGATATTATAAATATAGTTTGTTTACTCTAGATACAACAACAAATGTGGCTCTTTCAATAGGAATATCTAAAACTAAAGAACTTTGGCATAAAATATTAGGTCATACAAGTGCATCATCATTGAATGAAATGACTAAATATCAAATGGTAGAAGGATTACCAAAAATATCTTGGTAATCTACAACTTGCCCAAAATATTTAGTAGGAAAACAACATAGAATACCTTTTGAGCTTCGACAACATCAAACTCAAAAACCATTGGAATTAGTATATATAGATTTATGTGGTCCAATGAATGTTACTAGTATTGGAGGACACAAATATTTTCAACTATTTGTTGATGATTATTCCTAAAAAATATGGTTATGTTTTATGAAAAACAAGTCTAAAGCATTTAGTTGTTTTAAAAAATTTAAACTTCTAGTTGAAAAGAATCAAGAAAGACTATAAAAAATCTTTTATCAGATAAAGGAGGTGAATTTTTGTCAAAATAATTCAATATATTCTTAGAATAAAATGGAATAAAAAGGCAACTCACTACAACATATTCACCACAAAAAAATGGTATTGTAGAAATAAGGAATAGATCTATCATGGATATGGTTAGATGCATGTTAAAATAAGCACATATTGATCATAAGTATTGGGTAAAAGTAGTAAAAAAAGTTGTATATTTGCAGAATAGATTATCTACAAGAATACTCAAGAGTGTTACACCAAAATAAGTATGGTCAATATGGAAACCAAGTGTAGAACAATTACGAGTATTTGGATGCAAATATTATATGCATATTCTAAAATAGAAAAGGATAAAATTAGATGATAAAACAATGTGTGGTATATTTCTTGGTTATGATGATGAATCTACAAGATATAGAATATTTGACACAACAACGAGAAAAAATTATATAAGCATAGATGTGTTTGATGAAAACCTTAAATTTAGTATTAAAGAACAAAAAGGTCATTCAGATGTTCTTCTAAATTTTTGAAAATAAGACTCATTATATGAAGATGCAGAATCTCTAGATGAACAAAATGAAAATACAAATATTTCTAAAAAATTAGAAAGAAAGAAACCTATATGGATTTGAAATATACTTAGAGACTCAAATATAGAGCAAATGTCAAATATTGCTACTACAAGACCTCAAAATCATAGTCTTACTAGAATAAATAGGGGATTATTAAGCTCTATGGTAGAACCCACATCTACATTTCAAGCATTAAATCATCCAAAATGGAAGGCAGCTATGGAATTAGAATATACATCATTGTTGAAAAATAAAACATGGAATTTAGTTGAGATACCTCCAAGAAAGAAAATAGTTGGTTGTAAATGTGTTTATAAGATCAAATATAAAGCAAATGGTTCATTTGAAAAATACAAGACTCGATTAGTAATAAAAGGATATACACAAACAAAAGGAATTGACTATGAATAAACTTTTGCATCGACAATAAGTATGACTACTATCAAAACTATTTGAGCTCTGGCAACACACCATGGATGGAAACTTCATCAAATGGATGTAAAATATGCATTTCTTAATGGTGATATTAAAGAAGAAGTTTATATATTAAAATCATAGGGGTTTGTAATTAAGGGACAAGAACACATAGTCTGTAAATTAAAAAAATCCTTATATGGTCTAAATCAAGATCCAAGAGCATGGTATATAAAGATCAATAATCATTCACTACAATACAAATTTAATATAAGCTTGTCAAATCCAAATCTCTACGCAAAGAATGTTGGAATGATATAATAATACTTATAGTGTATGTTGATGATATAGTAATTACAAGAAGTTAAAAAACATAAAAAATGAAGCCAAAACATAAAAAATGAAGCCAAAAGGGATATTGAAAAATATTTTGAAATGACTGACTTGGGATTCATGCATTATTATCTTGGTTTTAAAAATCAATCAAAATGAAGATAATATTACAATAACATAGATAAAGTATGCAAAATATTTACTTGAGAAAT
Organism: Wollemia nobilis; assembly: GCA_028583015.1. Lineage (NCBI taxonomy): Eukaryota > Viridiplantae > Streptophyta > Pinopsida > Araucariales > Araucariaceae > Wollemia > Wollemia nobilis. The sequence continues at coordinate 7,792,357 of JAQPPZ010001808.1, forward strand.
ATAAAATGAACAATTGTAAGACCAAGGATACACCTATGGAACAAGGACTACAACTATCCAGATATGATGAAACTTCCTTTGTTTTAGCAACAACCTATCATCAATTGATTGGAAGTCTCCTATATTTGACAAATACATGACCAAATATAGTTTTTGCTATAAATTATCTCTCAATATTTATGCAAGAACCTAGAGAAAGTCATTGGAAAGCTACAAAAATAATATTACAATATATCAACAAGACTATAAATTATGGGCTTACATATAAAAAGGATGATGAGAACTTTTGTCTACAAGGATACTTAGATTCTAATTATGTTGGATCTATAGATGACATAAAATCAACCTCATGATATATTTTTTTATCTTGGATTAGGGCCAATATCATGGTACAATAAAAAAAAACATGCAGTAGCACTTTCATCTATAGAGGTAGAATATCATGCATCAAAGGAAACAAAGATCTATAATTTTTGTATAAGAAAATCTATAGAGTCCCCTAGATATGTGTCTCGATAAGAAGATCAAAGATCATTTTGTAAAGCTATATTATGGACACAGATCCATAATTTTTTTGTATAATCTTATCATAAAATAGAATTCTATAGGTTGTGTTCTCTCTCTGAATATTGTAAGTTTCATTCTTATATTGTGGCTCATAATATTCTATTTACGTTATTATCATTTGATCTTACTATATTGTGGTTACATTATATTTTATCCTATGACATTTATCCTATGAGTTTAAATTGATATTAAGGCTTCAAAATCCATAAAAAGAAGCAACATCAAGCCCCATTTGACTCAAGTAGTTATAGAGAAATTAGTCCACTTGATCTTGTGCACATCGATCTATGTAGATCCATGGATCTAATTTTTAATGGCTAGATATTTTTAATTGTATAATAATGATTATAAATGATGAATGTATGTATTGTCTAAAGATGAAGGCTGTAGCTTTTCATTTTTTCTAAGAGTTTAAAGCTCATGTGAAGAAGTCTATTGGTTATTGTGTCCAAGTTCTCTAAAGACTATAATGGTTTTTTTTCTTTCTTGAAGTAGAATGGAATTTGAATTTAGTTGATAGCTTCACATATACCTCAATAGAATGGTATTACAAATAGACATAATCACACTATTTGGAAGATGTTTTAAATCATGTTAAGCAATGCCAAATTAGGGTTAGCATTTTGGCTATTTGTATGGAAATTTATTTGTTGAACTATGCACCTATAGTCACATTGAATGATGTCACACTATGAGGAAGAATGGGTGAGTATTAAGCCCACAATTTCATATATTCAAGTGTTTGGATGCACAATATTTATGCATGTTTTAAAGTAGAAGTGGTTGACATTGGATGATAAATCAAAGAAATGTATTTCCATTATATATATTTACTATTCAAAGGCATATTGACTCATGGAACCAAACATCAAGAGTACATCAAGTATAATGTTGCATTTGATGAGAAGAATGAGGTATTTATTCTTCTAAACCACATAACTTAAATTAAAGGTCTATTATTTTGTTTGATTTCAATGCCTCTAAAATAAAGGCTAAAGAGTTTGATTATGATTATGGAGATAACCCTAATGAATTTAAAGAATCAATACCATTTGGACCATCTTATTTGAGTGTCATTATTATAGTTCATGATTCAAACTTGGATGGCATCCTAAACACATTAACAACAAGGTCAAGAACCCACAAAAAAGTTTGTAATAAAGTCAACATAGCCCTTATAGACATATCTATACAAAAATTTGAACCATCAATATTTTAGAAACATCTTGCATAAAAAATAAGAATGCCATGGATGTTTAATATCAAGTACTGATAAAGAAAAATATATTACAACTTATTGGTATTACACCTAGAAAGAAACCTATTGATTATAAGTGGGTATTTAAGATCAAATATAAATCTAATGAGAGTATTGAAAAGTATAATAAAAGGATTATTATGAAGGGATATGCATAGAAGGAAGGAATTGACTATAATGATACCTATGCAAAAATAGAAAATATCAATATAATTCAAATGATATCCATAATATCAACTCAATTTGGATGAAGTTATATCAAATGGTTGTAAAGAGTGTATTCTTTAATGGTGATCTCACTAAAGAAGTATGCATGATACAACTACAAGGATTTGTCATACCAAGATAAGAGAGAAAGGTATGCAAGTTCACCAAGTCTCTCTATGGGCTAAAAGTAGGCTCTTAGAGTCCTATATGTCAAGATTGATGAGAATATTATGTGACATGGATTTTTTGTAGTCCTTATGATATAAATTTATATATCAACTATCAAGAAGGAAAGGTTATGATAATAATTATGTATGTTAATATCTTGGTTGTCATTATAAGTTTATAGACTTGATTAAAAGTACAAAGAGATATTTGAAAAATTCATTTGACATGATAGATCTTGGGCTTACGCAAATTTTCTTAGCTTGGAGGTTTGGCAAATGGTGAATCTATTTTTATGTCATAATTTCCAAGCCCATACCTAATCCCATGGATATAGGGTTGCCACTATCACAAAATAATCCATCCCTTAGGTAAATGTAACTGTATATCATAAATTAATTAGGATTCTTATTTATCTAACCTATATTACACTAGATATCAACTACACTATCAAATATCTCTTACAATTCATGTAAGAACCAAGGGTGTGCCACTGAAAAGTAGTGAAATGAGTAATAAAGCATATATTTAGTATGACTAATTATGGTTTAGATTACAAAAAAATATCAATTATTCTTGACATGATTCATATATCTAGACTATACAAGATCCATTAATGATAATGGATCCACATCTAGACATGTCTTATTTTTGGGATTTGGTTTGATATCTTGGAGAAGTAAGAAGTATGTTATTGCCCATTATTCTATCAAGGTATAATATCAAGCTATATGTGGAGTTCTCTATGATATATTATGGTTGCACCACATTCAAGGATGGATATTTCACAAAAGCAATCAACAACCTTTACAATAACCAAGTAGTTCTTACACTTGTTTGCAATCTAGTTTTCATGATCAAATTAAGGATTGAAGTTTAGTTCCACTTCATAACATAGAAGTTTGATTTTGTCCTCCTATTTATAAAAATGTAGGCATTTTCGTAAAGTATCTCACACTTGTAAAGTTTAATTTGTTTTTATATTTTCTTGTTTGTATGTTCATTTAACATTAATGTAATAATTATTGAAATTATAATCTGATTCACGACCAACATTAACATTGTATGATGTAATATTAAATAGAACTAAAGGGATATATTGTACAACATATTTAACTTATTATGATATTTTATTATGTAATCCCTATGGGTTTTAAGTTATTATGATATTTTATTATGTAATCCCTATGGGTTGTGGTTAACCTAATTATGGTTAAACCCACATTATAAACTTGTAATTAATCTTAAAATCCTTTCTTGTCATGTTGAATTAAGGTTAAGTTCATTTATGTATTTGGGATTTTTGTATTGGTATAAATAACCCCCACCACTCCTCATTTTATCATCAAAGTGTTGTGATTCTTATTTAGAGATAATATAGTGATTATTTATGGTTCCTATGGGTGCCTACTATATCTTTCTCTTTTTTATTCTATTTTATGCTTTCTATATAAGATTTGAGTGGATGGATTGCTTCTATTTATTTTTGAAAAATATTATGAATTTCGATAATAATGGGGGAATGTTATGAATAGTGGGTAGTTACACCTCCTAATTACATAAACCATTTGAAAATAGTTTTCATCTTATTATTTGTATATGTATTTCACTATTATATCAACAACAATTTTATCATAGCCAAACTATGTTTATAATAGTCTTAAATTATGTTACAGTATAATGTCCTTATTCTAATTCTTAAGCAATGATTAACATGTTCAATGAAGAGAAAATTTAATCAACTTCAAAGAAGTTTCTTAAGACCACTTCACTTTACAAGAATAGATATAGGAGTCCAATGCACCCATGATAATGTATCGGTTTCATATTTTTTATAGAATACATCATAATGTAGTCATAAAAAAATGGTTCATTGAAGGATATGTTAACAAATTTATAACTATTTTTCTATATTTTGTTAAAAAAAATGATGTACTTATTGGATTCATCTTTCCTCAACTCATAGATCAAAAATTCATTCATTTATTTATTTATTTCTACACTTTTCTAGACAAAGTTCATAGTCAAATTGGTTACATTCTATATATTAATTTTTATTCATTTTTTATAAGTACAAAATTTTGATACATATATATGTACAACACCATGTTGAGGCAAAGTAATAATCATGGCAAAGGAATAATCATACATCTTGAATTAATGAGTCTTACATTTATCAACTAAAGTTTATATAAGCTTTTTAAGGGAAGTAGAATAGAATTTAATTAACATTATCAAAATAATCTTTCTACAGTTATTAAAAACAAATTTACAACTCAATATTATTATGTCATCTATTTTAAATAGATGAACATTATACAAGCATACAACTAGAATGAGCTTTAATTATTTATGAAAAGTGAACTATGTCTCTCTGGCCTAGAAGTACAAATAATAGTAGTTATATGAATGATGAAGAGTGTCATCATGGTGGTTTACCACCCAACCAAAGTGAATCCCACATGGGATTCTATGTCTCAATTCCTTCATAAGAGATTTGATCCTCCAATGGAGGTGTAGACCTATACCACTAGTGATATAAAGAGAGATAAAAGTGGATATACCTATTGTATGCATCCATGCATGCATATCCATTATGAACAATATGAATATACATTCACAACTTTGGCCAAAGTTTTTAAGTACAATAAGCTATGTAACTAGGAAAATGCAACTACTATGCACATATAGCCATATATGAAGCATACTAGAAAACAATCATTCACACTCCTATGTTTAATGCATATAATCCCATGAGCATCTATATGATTTCCTTTTAATCATCTATGTGGGGTTGGATACCCATACCTTATCTCCTTTATTATATCTTTCCCAAAGATATAGATTTGTAAGTTTACAATATTCAACATAGAATATAGTCTATTCTAGAATTACTTTTATTTTATCTATGCTAGTTAAATAATCCATAATTCAAGCAACATCAAAGTGTTCCAAGAACAATCAAATTGCATTTGATCACTAGTTATATTCCTCAACTTTTAAGGAGACCTAGGTTTGAATCTTACTAAGCGATACATACATAATTTTTAAATTGTTATAATATGACTATGTGATCCTGATGTAATATGGGTAGGGATCATTTCAATCCTATATAACAAATTTTTAAATTTTTTTTCTAATAATAATAAATACCAATGGTCAAATTAAATTCCCATGAACTCATTATTTTTACATATGCAAATTCTAATATTGTTATGGCAAATATGAATCTGAAAATAGATTAAAGAATGAGGATTTAAATAAGCCCAAAATACAAATGGTAACCCTGGAAAGCAGTAGTAGATCCAAGGATTACACATAGAAGGCTTAATCCAAAATACAAGTGATAAGGAAAGTCGATTATTCTATGAGATAAAATACACCTGGACTTAGACCAAACCAACATGAGTGACTAATCATCTCACGTGTACAAGAATTTATTAAACCTAAGACTAAGTCCTAAATCCTACAAACCTAGGCAATACCTAAGGTTTAGAAAAATAAAAATTAGACCTCATCATTCATCCCAACAAAAGAAGCATTGGACTCCAATGCTTTTAACAAAGAGGGAAAATCCTAGGAAATTTGGTGAGAAGATATCCAATGGGCCTGATGTGGAAGTTGGCCATGACGGGCTACAAGATATGAAGTAGAATTACCCTGCGAGTCTTCCAAGTCTTCGTATCAAAGAGTGTATCGGTAGCAAGTGAAAGTTGTGCATCAAGAACCACATCAACAGGATGACTGATAGCTGGAGCGGATTCCAAGGTGGAATCATAGTATGGTTTGAGAAGATCAACATTGACGACATCATGAATGCCAAGATGAGCTAAAAGATCTAGGTGAAAGGTATTCTCAAAAATCTATTGAACAATGGTATATGGCCCATAACAAAGAGGTTTGATCTTGCTATGTGCCTTGTACACAAAATATCATTTATCTAGATAAAACCATACTTTATCCTCAAATTGAAAGTAATGAGGAGTACGGTGTTTGTCCATCTATTGTTTATACTTCTGTTGATTATTCTAAATAATCTGAGCCACTTTGGACTAAAGTCTATGCAAATATTGAACAAAAGAGTTGAACTTATCTTGCTCATTCTGAATGTGCATGGTAGCTGGTGAGTACAAAGATAAAGGTAACTCATATGGAGCTAAAGGTTAGAATCCAAAGCAGACTTCAAATGGAGAGTGCCTAGTAGAATTTTGAATTACCCTATTGTAGGCGTGCTCTATGTGAGTGATGCTTAAATCCCACCTGACAGGAGTGGAATTATGGTAGACTATAATAATCCAAGTTTACCCACTTGGTTTCAAGGTACGTTAAAAGTAAATTTTCAAAATTTATCCAAATCAACCTAGTACAAGCATGCAAATTTCTTCATGGAAGCCATTTCACTGTAGACGAAATATCCATGAGAACGAGATTGGCCGGTTCTTGGTATTTTAGCCTTCCCACTTCCTCTCCTTTTCTCGAGTTCCAAGTGTAGGCTGGGGTTTATTACTTTCGAGACCCATTTCACCTGGAAGCCATACACTTTACCTCCTCGTATCTTATTACAAGATACTAGCGTATGCATGCCTTAAGTTGATGTATATTATCTACCTAGACATACATCAAGAGTGCTACCGAATATCAGTTAGACATCTAGAAGTCTTATCCGCATAAAGTCCATATCATTATGCATTACTCTATCGAGTCATAAGATCTTCTACTTATGTACTAGTAAGATTCGCCTAGGGGTGATGCCCATATCATCACCTCTAACCTCCCACTCTGTAACCAGAGTTTGGCAATCCTTGTCAGGATGAAGGCTGCCCCATATCACCCTGAAGATTGGATAAGATAATATCTTCCCACATTCTTATATTTCCATTCAAATTATGAAGAGTTGTCTTAGGTTGTCTTCCCACAACCATAATTACTATATTTATTTTTAGATTATATCAAAAGGTTTAATGTTTTATTTTGTAAAAGATGCTACCAATAAGGACTATCTAAAACTTAACCACATACATTTATATACATACTTCTATAATCAAGATTTTAATCTTCCTCTACAAAAGGTATTGCTTTATCAAGCAAGACATTATGACTACCAAATTTCTTAAATGTATTTCTTATAAACATAAGCCCACTTTATAAACCCATAATATTGTTTTCATTGGAAAAGAAACTATATCATTAAACATACCCATATTCTATAAACAAGAATCTCATTGTTTATTTTAAAAGAAACTATAAACATATTTATATTTCATACGATACCTATCTGATTTTAAATAAAGCATAATTACTAAATATTAATAATTCTTAACAAGATATAACAATAATTATTAATAATTCTAATTTAGAGAAGATAACTCTAACAAATATGTTTCCTCATTTAGAAATCCCCTTTATGTGACCACATATATTAGAGAGAAAGTGCACATCATTAACCTTGAAATCCATACACGATCTAATTAATTCCTTCAAATCCCTAAAAGAACATACAAAAAATATAATTTTACGAAATTTTAAAATAAAGCTCTATTTCCAAATAATTTTCTAGGACATGGACACTAGCGTTGAGTTCAATTACTACACTATCTTAGTTACGGATACTTGTTACTTATTTTGAAAAGATGTGAAATTACGATTTCCAATGCTTTACAGTAAAACTAACATTGGCGCTACATATATAAAAAATACCCTAAGCATCTACGATTCTTAGTGATTAACTAAAAATCCAAAAAATAATGATGATACATACATAACACCCTACTTTAAGCAACTAAAGTTTTGATGTTTCAAAACAAATTTCAATGTCCTATTAAACAACTGTGGCATTTCATACAAAAAGGCTATCTTAAGCAATTATGGTTTTAATGTTTCAATCTTGATTCCACGAAACCTTATCTCTTCTATCCTATTTAGTTTTGACAACGTTAGTCATCTTTAATCTGATAGTTATCATTTACTTTAATCTCAAACATCAGATGACATAATTTTTCTCTATCGATTGGTTTCTACAATAACGGAATTTCATTTTCGCATTCTTTAAGTAGGATTTCTAAAATAGAAATTATTTTCTAAACTCATGGTACAAATATATTAGGTTTTAGGCAAACAAAAAATAGCTTCGCAGTATTATTTTGGCACGGCCAGCATCATCAACCTCAGCTCAAACCTTACTATGATGGAGGTTCCTCTAAGTAGCACAAAGAAGACACATATACTCCAAGTGGTATATGATTCCTACTAAGTTTCCAATTTAGCACAGACCGCCCTACGGGATTTTAAATTTACTGAAAGATTTGTCATACTAAAAATTTGTTAACATGGACATTTAATTTAAAAATAATAATTCCACCCTCACTCCTCACGCTTCCAAAGGCTCTAAAAAAACTAATCCATTTACGTTTCTGCTTTTAGAAAACTATAATAGTGTTCCTCCATTTATTTTGTTTCAGACTGAAAACAATGGATCAAGCTATATGTCGTAATATAGAACTAATGAAATATAATAACTTAGGCATCCCAACACCTATTTGAATATTAAATCCATGCCTCTGTACAAAACAATATCATTTTATTTATTTAATAGTAAAATTTACATATCTCTCCGAAGAAAGAGTCTATATCACAGTTTACTATGCTTCAATCGTTACAAATCTCACAAGATACTTTTTAAAATATAAATATTTCCACAGTATAAAGTTTCTAAGAAATATTTCTTTTTTTCCTACAGTAAATGTACAAACCGTCTTCTATGAACCATAACTTTGTATCCATTAATCTACATTGCTTAGGGAATTCCACACATAATGTATAAGTTTAAACTCTGGTTCAAGACATTCATCCGCTCCAATGACGCTTTGGGAATGTTTAAATGGTAAAATATGTGGGTAAATCCTTATGGATTCCCAGCTTATCTAGAGTCAGAGCGGTCACCTAATATTTGGATGCATACTATCCTATTGATTTCATAGGCATACATGCATACAAAGCTAAATTCATCACTTTCATATTTCAAATATCTCTTTTACACTAAGAAATTTATAATTAAAACAACAACTGATAGAATACTTTTTAGATTATGTTATATAATTTTCCATACACAGTTTCGATTCACCTACCATATATATAGGCAAACCCAGGACACTTACTTCCTTTCGCAAGCACTTAGCTGAAGCTTGTTCTCTATTCTCGCTTTCCACTATAAATATCCACTTTTGCATCACACTTTCATCGCCCCTCCTCTTCCCTCTTTCCCTCCTCGTACTCTTAAAGAAAAATCCCACACTTAATGGCTAAAGCACAACTGTTATGATCGCATGTAAATCATGCCGGAGGCTCGCCAGGTGGTGGGAAGGAGGCCAGATCATCCTTTTACTTGTATGTCCATGAAATATTGTTGAAAACACTTTATTACATGGTAGATAATATATTTTATTATTAAGTTAATAAAATATATTAACATTTATTTATATTTTACCCATTTTATTTTCAATAGTTTCTCCTATATTTTAATTATGGTTTATTAATGCATATTTTCAAATTCATAAATTTATTTTACTATTAAATTATTTTTATTTTTATTATTATGTTATTTTTATTATCATTAGTATTTTTTATATTTTATATATATTTTAAAAACTATTTATCAAACAACCTAGCAATGCATCTATATGACAATGCAAGCTACATGGACCACTGGTGGACACATTGCCTCTTGGATTCTTAGATCCACATTATGGTGAATATTCCACCACTCATCATATCTCTGGACTTACCTCAAGCCGACAACCCTTTTGAACGAGGAAAACTCAGCTCCGAGCTGCTTCCAACAACCAATACCTATTCCTGCACCCACAAATATATTAGCAGTACCTTATCCTTGAAGAAAATATAAGAAAATATAAATCTCAATTGTTGGGTTGCTACATACTTTCCCCCTAAGACTAAACATAGTCCCTATGTTTGCAATATTAAATATTATCATAAGTTCTTTAAATAATAATATTTCATATCATACATAGCTAATATTAAAAAACAACATAGTTTATCATCATTTCATAACAAAATTCACCATACAATTTACATTGCACATAATTAAACATGTTTTTATCATTGTTCAAACAAAAAAGGAAATTGTCTTTTCATCATATCCACATCTTCCCATGTGGAGTTGTTTTTAGAATATTGGTCCCATTGGACCCTACACTGGTCAATGCTCATTTTTCTTAATTGATTTCTCCTATATCCCAATATTCTGACTGGTTGCACCTCAATGTGCAAGGGATCTGTCATCTACAAGTGATCAATATTCAAAATATGAGAAGGATATGGTATGCATTTCTTGAGGAGAGACACATGGAAAGTATCATGGATTTTGGACAAGTTAGGAGGTAAGGCTAGTTTGTAAGCTACTGGGCTAATTTTGTCAACAATGGCAAATGGTCCTACAAATCTTGGGCTAAGCTTGGAGGATTTAATGGAGCTCTTAGTGGGTTTAACTCTTAGGAATACTCTGTCTCCCACAACGAATTCCCTTGGAGTTCATTTCAAATCAGCATAACTCTTTTATCGATCAGAGGCTTCCTTAAGCCTAAGTCAAATTTCATTTAACTGTTCCTCCATTTCCTTTAGCATATTCGACCCGATCATTACCCGATCCTCCGGATTGCTCCAAGATAAAGGTGTCCTACACCTTCTCCCGTATAGTGCCTCAAAAGGTGTCATTTTTAATGAGGCATGATACCCATTATTGTAGGTAAATTCAACCAAGAACATATAGTCTTCCCATTTTGTTTGGTGATCCATGCAATACATTCGCAACATATCCTCCAAGACTTGGTTGACTCTTTTAGTTTGACCATCGATTTCTGGATGAAATGCAGAGCTGATATTAAGTTTTGTTCCCCATGCTTGATGTAGTACTTGCCAAGATTTAGATGAGAATTAGGAATCCTTGTCTGATATGATGGTTTCAGGAAAATTGTGTATTCGTACCACTTCTCTGGTGAATTTTTGAGCTACAGAAGGTGATCCATCTTTAACATTTCCAGGTATAAAATGTGCTACTTTAGTTAGCTTATCGACTACCACTAAGATAGCATCATGCTAGAAATTATTTTTAGGCAACCCGACTATGAAATCCATGGTTACTACTTACCATTTATATTCTAGAATTACATGAGAGTGCAAGCATCCTACGGGATGCAAATATTCTGCCTTTACCTTTTGGCATTCTAGACACTTTGCCACATATTCAGCAATATCCCTTTTCATCCCTGGCCAATAATAATCTCTTCTTAAGTTTTCATGCATTTTCACATAGCCTGGATGGGAAGAGTATGGAGCATAATGTGCTTCTTGTAGTATTTTACCCTTAAGATCCTGATCATTAGGTACCACCATCCTATTTTGAAAAAATAGAGTGCCTTCCTTGATTCTGAATTCCTTGGATTTTTCAGATCCTTGTTGCACCAACTCTTGATATTTTTGAGAAAATTCATCCTAAAGTTGCAGGTTCCTTATTTGTTCAACTAAATCAAATTGACATTGTGTCATAGCAGAAATATGCCTTCTCCTACTCAGAGCATCAGCTAGCTTATTTTCTTTTCCTTTAATATACTCAATGCCAAAATCATATTCTTCTAGAAATTCCATCCAATGTCTTTGCCTAGCATTGAGCATTGGCTGAGTGAAGATGTACCTCAGGCTTTGATGATCAGTTCGTAACTCAAAAGGTTTGCCTAGCAGGTAGTGATGCCACATATTAAGAGAATGTATTACTACAACTAACTCCAGGTCATGTGTGACGTAGTTCAACTCATGCTTCTTAAGTTTCTAATACTCATAGGCTATTACACCCTCTTCTTGCATGAGGACCCCACCTATTCCCTCAATGGAGGCATCAGTGCAAATAATGAAAGGTATTTTAGGATTGGGTATCCTAAGAATTGGTGTAGTGGTTAAATTTTCTTTGAGTGTTTTGAAAGCCTCCTCACAATGTTTTGTCCACTTAAAAGCTTTTCCTTTCTTTTGCAAATTGGTTATGGGATAGGCTATCTTGGAAAAATTCTTGATAAAGCATCGGTAATACCCAACCATTCCCATAAAAATTTGTACCTTAGATACATTTTTTGGGGCAAGCCAACCAATGATGGCTTCTATTTTATTTGGATCTACGGATACTCCTTTAGCTGAAATCACATGTCCCAAGTATTGTACCTGAGGAGTATAAAACTCACACTTGGATAACTTTCCATATAACTAATTTTTCCTTAGTACTTCAAGAACAATCCTCATATGTTGATCGTGCTCTTCTCTATTTTTAGAGTAAATCAATATATCATCCAAAAATATCAGCACAAACCGATCCAACTGTTCCCAAAAAACACTATTCATAAGGTTCATAAATGTTGTCGGGGCATTTGTCAATCCAAACGGTAGTACTATGAATTCATAGTGGCCATACCTGGTTCGAAAAGCTATTTTGTGAGTATCTTCTTCCCGAATTCTTAACTGATGATATCCAAACCTAAGATCAATTTTTGAGAAGATTGTAGCCCCTTTCAACTGGTCAAACAAATCATCTATTCTAGGTAAAGAGTATTTGTTTTTAACAGTCATCTTATTGAGCATCCTATAATCAATACAGAGTCTCAAAGTCCCATATTTATTTTTCACAAATAGGACCGGTGCACCCCATGGTGAGACACTTGGCTTAATATGTCCTTTTTCTAACAGATCCTGAAGTTGAGTTTTGAGTTCTTGCAATTCTATTGTAGTCATTCTATAGGGTGCTCGAGCTATTGGCGTAGCTCCAGGAAGAAGTTCTATTGAAAAATCAAATTCTCATTTGGGAGGTAATCCGGATAGATCTTTAGGAAAAACATCTCGAAAGTCATTTAGCACTGGATAGGTCTGGAAAAGACTTGTTTCTAACTCAATTTCTTCTTTCTTATTAAGTTTGACTACAAAAACCCTACTTATTTTCCTAATGGCTCTTTTAACTTGCATAGCTAATAGAAATTTTGGTTCCATTGACTTACATCCACAATAAATTCGTGTTCTTTGTTTGGAGTTGTCAGTGAATCCATCCATATTTCTTAAAATTTTAGTAGTGCTTTATGAGCCTTGAGCCAATCAAACCCTAAAATTATATCAAAGGTATGCAAAGGTGCTACATATAGATGCCAACTAGTCTTTCCCTGAGGCAAAGTTATCTGAGGGTCAAATAGACATTGTTCTACTATATAGGTTTGCCCAGAGCCATACTCAACCTTCCACCCATTAGCCATAAATCCAAGTTTTTCCGGTATGTCTCTCAAAATATTTGGAGAAATAAAACTATCAGTAGCTCCTGAATCAATCAAAATTCTTACATCTTTATTATAGATTTTACCATTCATTAGAAAAGGTGTAGCTTGACCATTGAGTTTAGAGTTACCTATTGCAACATAAATATTATGAACTGGCTCCATAGGTTCCTTTATTTTGTCAGCTCTCATAGGACACTTATCAGCATAATGAGGTTCCCCACAAATCCAACAACCAATTTGAGGTGCCTTCTCTCTTTTGTCCCCATCATTTCCTTCCTGGCCACCAATTCTAACTTTTTGATCATTCTTATTGTAATTTCCCTGGCCTCCATGATTGTTTTGATTTCTATTTCCTTGGAATTTATTCTTGCCTTTGTCAAATCTATTTTTGTTCTCATTTCATCCCTTGACACTCCTATTTTTATCCCATCTAACTGAGCTTGCATTTTTCTTCCTCTGTAGTTCCTCTCTGTCAGAGGTTTTCTGATAGTAAGCCCTTTTGGCCTTGTAATTTTCTTCATGTTGACGAGCCAGATCACAAGCGATAGTCAAATATGCGGGTTTAAGCATAAGAAGTAAATTTTTGATTTTTGGATGAAGTCCCATCAGAAATTTCTGGACTTTAATTTCAGTCCTCTGTTCGAACTCAGGCATATACTTAAGTAATTGTACGAATCATTGGTAATATTCAGTAACAGTCATGTTACCCTGAGTTAGTCTAGAAAACTCCATGGTTTTCTCGAGATAGAATTGGGGAGATAGATATATCTCCTTAAATACTATCACAAAATCCTCCCAAGGTACATCTGTAGCTTCAACATTGTGGGTCTTTCTATACGTGTCCCACCAGTCAGCAGCTGCTCCGGAGAACCGAAATACTACGTAGGAAGTTTTTGACTTAGAGGATAAGGTTCTAACAACAAAATAGGATTCTAAGCTATTTAACCATATTTATGCCTCCTCCCCATCCCCATTACCATAAAAATTTTCAATGTCAACCCTACACATGTCCTTATCCAATTCAGTACCCACTTGTCTTCTTCCAAGGTCTACCGATGTTTCCTCAACAACCACTATTTTCTTTTCTTTTGAAAAAATTTCTATTACCTTTTGCTATTGAAAGATCATTTCCTATTGCTAATTAAGTTGAGCTTTCTGTAGCTCCATGTGCTCTAGAATTTGTGCCCTTTTTTGAGCCATATGTTCCATCATTTGCATTCTTTGTTGATCCATTTGCTCCTTCTATTGACTCATCTGTTCTTGCATTAATTGCATCATCCGAGTCATTTTATCATCTTTTGGCATAGGCTCCTTTTCCCTCCTTACTACCCGAGGAGGTTTAGTAGTTTCCTCTATAGCTCATATCCTTATAACTTTTCTAAGGACCCACTTAGGATTCTCGGCCAGCCCTTCCTATTGTGCCGCTATCGGTCTCTTTGAGGAACTAGCTCTTAATCCGGATGCCATTGCCTGTTTGTAGAAAAGAGCTTTGTTAATATTTTGGGTTTAAAACCTAGCATTATCTGCAAGATTTATTTTCAACAAAATAAAGGTTCTAGTTTATCTAAGAATTCATATGCTCTGATACCAATCGTAATAACCAAATTTTATCCACTTGGTTTCAAGGTACGTAAAAGAGTAAATTTTCAAATTTTATCCAATTCAACCTAGTGCAAGCATGCAAAATTCTTCATGGAAACCATTTCGCTTCAGACAAAATATCCATGAGAATGAGATTATCCAGTTCTCGATATTTTAGCCTTCCCACTTTCTTTCCTTTTCTCAAGTTCCAAGTGTAGGCTAGGGTTTATTACTTTCAAGGCCCATTTCACCCGAAAGTTGTACGCTTTACCTCCCTGTATCTTATTACAAGATACTAGCGTACACATACCTTAAGTTGATGTACATTCTCTACCTAGATGTACATCAAGAGTGCTATTGAATATCGGGTAGACATCCAGAAGTCTTATCCGCATAAAGACCATATCATTATGT
Organism: Wollemia nobilis; assembly: GCA_028583015.1. NCBI lineage: Eukaryota > Viridiplantae > Streptophyta > Pinopsida > Araucariales > Araucariaceae > Wollemia > Wollemia nobilis. The sequence continues at coordinate 7,807,867 of JAQPPZ010001808.1, forward strand.
GTTACTTTATCGAGTCATAATATCTTTTGCTTATGTACTAGTAAGGTTTACCTAGGGGTGATGCCCATATCATCACCTCTAACCTCCCACTCTGTACCCAGAGTTTGGCAACCCTTATCAGGGTGAAGGTTGCCCCATACCACCCTGAATATTGGATAATAGAATGTCTTCCCACATTCTTATATTTTCTTTCAAATTATGAAGAGTTGTCTCAGGTTGTCTTTCCACAACCATAGTTACTATATTTATTTCTAGATTATATCAAAAGGTTTAACGTTTTATTTTGTAAAAGCTGCTGCCAATAAGGACTATCTAAAACTTAACCACATTAATATATATACTTCTATAAGCAATATTTTAATCTTCCTCTACAAAAGGCATTGCTTTATCAAGCAAGACATTATGACTACCAAATTTCTTAAATGTATTTCTTATAAACATAAGCCCACTTTATAAACCCGTAATATTGTTTTCATTGGAAAATAAACTATATAATTAAGCATACCCATATTCCATAAACAAGAATCTCATTGTCTATTTTAAAAGAAACTATAAACATATTTCTATTCCATACGATACCTATATAATTTTAAATAAAGCATAATTACTAAATATTAACAATTCTTAACAAGATATAACAATAATTATTAATAATTCTAATTTAGAGAAGATAACTCTAACAAATTTGTTTCTTCATTTAGAAATTTCCTTTATGTGACTACATGTATTAGAGAGAAAGTGCTCATCATTAACCTTGAAATCCATACATGATCTAATTAATTCCTTCAAATCCCTAAAAGAACATAAGAACAAGAAATATAATTTTATGAAATTTTAAAATAAAATTTTATTTCCAAACAATTTGCTATGACACAACCACTAGCGTTGAGTTAAGTTATTGCACTATCTTAGTTACGGATACTTGCTACTTATTTTGAAAAGATGCGAAATTACGATTTCCAATGCTTTGCAGTAAAACTAACATTGACGCTACATATATAACAAAAAAAACTACCCTAAGCATCTACGATTCTTAATGCTTAACTGAAAAGCCAAACAATAATGACGATACATACATAACACCCTACTCTAAGCAACTAAAGTTTTGATGTTTCAAAACAAATTTCAATGTCCTATTAAACAATTGTGGCGTTTCATATAAAAAGGCTATCTTAAGCAATTATGGTTTTAATATTTCAATCTTGATTCCATGAATTCCTATCTCTTCTATCCTATTTAGGTTTGACAACGTTAGTCATATTTAATCTGATAGTTCTCATTTAATTTAATCTCAAACATCAGATGACATAATTTTCCTCTATTGCTTGGTTTCTACAATAACGGAATTTCATTTTCGTATTCTTTAAGCAAAATTTTTAAAACAAGATTTATTTCCTAAACTCACGGTACAAATATATTAGGTTAGGTAGATGAAAAATAGCTTCGCAGTGTTATTTTTGCATGGCCAGAGTCATCAACCTCAACTCAAAACTTACCATGATGGAGGCCTCTCTAAGCAGCACAAAGGAGACACGTATACTCCAAGTGGTATATGTTTCCTACTGAGTTTCCAATTTAGCATAGACCGCCCTACAAGATTTTAAATTTACTGAAAGATTCATCATACTAAAAAGTTGTTAACATGGACATTTAATTTTAAAATAATAATTCCGCCCTCACTCATGCTTCCAAAGGCTCTAAAAAAAAACTAATATCCATTTACGTTTCTGCTTTTAGAAAACTATAACAGTGTTCATCCATTGAATTCGTTTCAGACTGAAAACAATGGATCAATCTATATGTCATAATATAGAACTAATTAAATCCAATAACTTAGGCATCCCAACACCTATTTGAATATTAAATCCATGCCTCTGTACAAAAAAATATCAGTTTATTTATTTAATAGTAAAATTTACATATCTCTTCAAAGAAATAGTCTATATCACAGTTTACTATGCTTCAATCGTTACAAATATCACATGAAACTTTTTAAAAGATAAATATTTCCACAGTATAAAGTTTCTACGAAAGCTTTTTTTTTTTCCTACAAAACATGTACAAACCATCTTCTACAAACCAGAACTCTGTATCCATTAATCTACATCGCTTAGGGAATCCACACATAATGTATAAGTTTAAACTCTGGTTCAAGACATTCATCTACTCCAATGACGCTTTGTAAATGTTTAAATGGTAAAATATGTGGGCAACTCCTTATGGATTCTCGGCTTATCCAGATTTAGAGCGGTCACCTAATATTTGGATGCATACTATCCTATTGATTTCACAGGCATACATGCATACAAAGCTAAATTCATTACTTTCATTTTTCAAATATCTTTTTTACACTAAGAACTTTATAATTAAAACAACAGTTGATAGAATCCTTTTTAGATTATGTTATATAATTTTCCATACATAGTTTCGATTTGCCTACCATATAAATAGGCAAACCCAAGACACTTACTTCCTTTCGCAAGAACTTAGTTGAAGCTTGTTCTCTATTCTCGCTTTCCACTACAAATCTCCACTTTTGCATCACACTTCCGTCTCCCATCCTCTCCCCTCCTTCCTTCCCCGTCCTCTTAAAGAAAATCCCGCACTTAATGGCTAAAGCACAATTGTTATGATCACATGTAAATCATGCCAAAGGCTCACCAGGTGGTGGGAAGGAGGCCAGATCATCCTTTTGTTTGTGCGTCCACGAAATATTGTTGAAAACACTTTATTATATGGTAGATAATATATTTTATTATTAAGTTAATAAATTATATTAACATTTATTTATATTTTACCCATTTTATTTTCAATAGTTTCTCCTATATTTAATTATGGTTTGTTAATGCATATTTCCAAATTCATAAATTTGTTTTACTATTAAATTATTTTTATTTTTATTATAATGTTATTTTTATTATCATTAGTATTTTTAATATTTTTTATTTTTTATAATTATTATATTATTTTTTAAAAAACTATTTATCAAACAACCTAGCAATGCATCTATATGATAATGCAACTATATGGAACGCTGGTGGACATATTACCTCTTGGATTCTTAGATCCAGATTATGACAAATATTCCACCGCTCTTCATATCTCTAGACTTACCTCAAGTCGACAACCCTTTTGAATGAGGAAAACTCAGCTCCAAGCTGCTTCCAACAACCAATACCTATTCCTGCACCCACAAATATATTAGCAGTACCTTATCCTTAAAGAAAATATAAGCATAATATTAAGCTCAATTGTTGGGTTGTTACATAGATCCTCAAACTCTATACAAGAGTCTGATTAACTACCTTTGTCTGCCCATCGTATTGATGATGATGCACAGTAGATAACTTAAGGGATACTTCCAAGATCTTCCAAAGGGATATCCAAAAGTGACCCACAAAACATGAGTTGTGATCAGATACAATGCTGGTTGGAAGACCAAAAGAGTGCCATAATATCTCAAAGAAAAGCTAAGCTAAGTCTTGAGTAGAACTCATTTTACGACATGGAATGGAATTGGCCATATTACTGAATATGTCCACAATTACAAAAACATAATCATACTATTTTACTATCATTGAAAAACTTCTCAAGTCCATGGAAATGCTTTCCCAAGGAGAGAAGGAATGGGAAAAGGCATGCTCATGCCCAATCTCCTGTTAGTTGATTTGGAATGGTTATAGATGGTACATTATCACAAGAAATGAAGAACATCTCTCTGCATGTGAGGCCAAAAGAAGAACCATTGAAGGTGATGAAGAGTCTTTTGCTTTCAAAAATGTCCTCCATAGAGTGTAGAATGATCCTCTTTCATGATACACTCCTTGTACTCATAAGGGACACAAAGTTTATCCAATTTGTACAACATGCCATCCTTGATGTGAAAGTCTTGAAGGGCTCTCAAATTTGAATATGAAGGATGTGAAAGTTGTTGGAAAACTTTACCAAAGTCAGGATCCAAAGGATACTATGTTGGCCAAGTTTGGAAGCCAATATGGGACATGGTCACAATAGTCAAAGCAAGGGTTGATGGTGGACGACTCAAATAATCTGCCATTGCATTATTTTACCCCTTCTTATACTTGATCACCAAATGGAATTACTGCAAGTATGATGCCCACTTCATGTGTCTAGCCTCTTCAATTTTAGTTTGAGATTGAAGAAACTTAAGTGACATATGATCTATGTGAACTATTTTTTTTTTACCCAGAAGATAGTGCCTCCAATACTTGATGGCCTAAACCAAAGCATATAACTCCTTATCATAGGTAGAATAGTTTTTATTGGCCTCAAAAAATATTTTAGAATGATAGGCCACTAGATGGCCATTCTACTTGAGCATGGCTCCAAGTGCAAACTGTGAGGCATTTATTTCTATCTCAAATGGTTGAGCAAGATATGGTAAAAAAAAACAAGTGTAGTACATAATTTGTGTTTCAATGTGTCAAAGGCCTTTTGTTGATCCTGTGTCCACTGAAACTAAATTTTGATCTTTGTCAAATGATGCAAAGGAGCAGCAATAGTGGAATATTCGACTATGAACTTATGATAGAAGTTGGAAAGTCCAAGAAAACTCCTTAACTCTGTGATAGAAATAGGTGTTGGCCAATTGAGGATGAATTCAATCTTAGAAGGATCCACTTGAATGCCTTTCTCATTGATCACAAAACCAATATAGGCAATGGAAGTTTACCCAAAAGAACACTTAATAATATTGGCATACAAATGGTTCTTATGAAGAATTTAAAGAAATGATACCAAGTTCTCTAGATATATTTTCCAAGAGGAAGAAAATACAAGGATGTCATCCAAATAGATGATCACAAATTTATCCAAAAAATATCTGAACACTTCATTCATCAGCTGCGTGAATGTGGCAGAAGTATTTTTAAGACCAAAGGGCATGACAAGCCACTCAAAGAGCTCCATTTTGGTCTTGAATGTTGTTTTCCAAGTATCCTCAGCCTGAATTCTAACCTGATCATACCCACTTTTGAGATCTATCTTGGAGAAGAATTTAGCTCCTTGGAGCTGATCCAAGAGATCATCAATTTGTGGAAGTCGATATTTATTTTTTATTGTTATTTTGTTGAGTGCCCTAAAATCAATTCATAGCCTCCATGTGCCATATTTTTTCAACACAAGTAATATGGGTGAAGCATAAGGAGAAGTGCTAGGTTTTATAAAACATTTAGACAAAAAATCATGAATTTGCTTTTTGATTTCTTCCATTTGCACTATTGACTGTCTATACATTGAAGCATTGGGAAGAGGAGCTATAGGGACAATCTCAATGCTATGATTAATTTGTATTTCAGGAGGGAGGCATGATGGTTCTTGGAAAACACTAGAATATGATTGAAGCAATGAATTAACTGAAGAATGCCTATTATGTGTATGCTTAGGTGCTTGAATTTCTTCATAATTGGTCTTATGAATATGAGTACCAATTCATTTGCTTGATTAATGAATTTATGTGCTTATGTGTTCTTATACCCATCATGTATATACCTCCTATCGTATTGATAGGGTCTACCAGGCAACAAGCCATAGCAATCCATTAGAGTTACATCACACATAACTGTGTCCACAAAAGTGGGACTGAAAGAAAAATTCACCATGTACATGTGTGTGATGTTGGATGAAATACCATTGTACTTCCACCATAAAGGATAAGGATGTGGATGGGGATCCATAGGCTACTTTAGTTTATCAACAATAGATCTCGCAATTAGATTTTTTTGCGAGTCGTTATCGATTATACAATCAACCATGAAGGTGTCACTTAGGTGAACCGTGGTCACAAACAAGTTCTCATGATCACCTTGAGAAGTATTCATAAGGGTCACTTTGTTCAACCCTACTAATTCCTTGTATGCCTTTCATTCCCCTGTAGCCTCAATAGGACCATCTTGTGGATCCTCATGTGAAGGCTTTACAACTAGGGACTTCTTCTTCAAAATTTTTAATTTAAAACATTGATGTTTTTGATGACCCTTATTCTTACAAAAACTACATTCCACAGGGGATTTAGAAGAAGATTTTTGAGAAGAATAATAATAAAAGGAATAAGAAGAAGAAGAGGACGAAGGAGAATAGGAAGAAGAAGAAGACTTAGTTACCTTGAATTGCTAATTAGAAGCCTTAAAATTTTCTCCAGATAATGAAGAATGAGACCCGTGTGATGACTCTCACAACTCCACCTCCGCAAGAATGGCTTGATTGAAAGCCATGCCAATGCTAACAATGGATTTGTATTCAACTTCCTATAAGTGGGTTCTTGTAACCCACTTTTGAATTTTTTCACAAGTTTGATGGTGAAATCCTGTACTCTATTCAAAATACGTAATTTGTTAAACTAAAAACCATAATCATGGACACTCATATGAGAATTTTATCGAAGATGAAGCCATTTTATGTCAAGTTCTTCAGCATAATTTGAAGGGTAAAAATTACTCTTCAAAACTCATTGCAATTCATCCCATGAATCAATAGGATTATGAGTTTATTGGAAATCAGTGATGAGGATTTTGGTGATGCCAGAGAGCTTAAGCTTGGCAAAAGCAACTTGTTGATCCTTTGCCAATTTTTTGTAATCAAACCAATTGCTTATGTTGAGAATCCAACTATTGAGAACTTTAGGATCCCAAGAGCCATCATAAATGGGAACATCACATTGTGGTTGAATATCTGTAGAAGTGATCTTGTCGGTCAAAACACTCACAAGTTGTGTTAGTTGTGCCATTTTGTCAGCCAATTCGGTAGCCATTTGGCCCCAATTACATGTCAACAAGAATTAGCAAAAATTACTCTTCAAAAAGCGTTGAAATTCATCCCATGAATTAATAGGATTATGAGTTTGCTGGCGATCAGTGACAAGAATTTTGGTGATGCTAGAGAGATTAATCTTGGTAAAAGCAACTTGTTGATACTTCACCAATTTGGTGTAATCAAACCAATTGTTCATGTCGAGAATCCAACTATTGATAACTTTAGGATCCTGAGAGCCATCATAAATGGGAACATCACATTGTGGTTGAATATCTGTAGAAGTGATCTTGTCAGTCAAAACACTTACAAGTTGTGTTAGATGTGCCATTTTTTTGGCCAATTCGGTAGCCATTTAACCCTGAGTACGTGTTAGAAATAATTAGAAAAAAACGGTTACAAAATGTAAAAATGATTACAAAAAATGCAATTTGCCCAAAAGAATTGCAAAAATAAAATATAAATTTTCAAATTGTAATTTTAAATTTTTTTTGAAAGAAGGCAAAAGAAAAATTGCACTTAGTCCCCTTTTGACAAAAAAAAAAAAAAACCCTTGCTGCAAATGTTGTGGTACAAAATTTGATTTCAAATTATGCAATTTTTTTTATTTTTTATATATTTTTGGCAAATTACCAAAATTTTTTTTTGAAGCCAACCAAAACAGGAACTTGTTTCCATCGTTGAAATCAACACGCAAGGCATGACCATAGGGTGATCAGTCTCTATGCAACGTAGAGATAGCTCGCAAAAGCTGGCTATATGCTATATGGAGTGTGCACCCAAATAAATATCCAAGAGACCTTAAGCCCACTGAATGTGGGATAATAGTCTCACTCCCTCAAATAAAGAATTAATCAGAGGTTAATGTTGTTAGCCGATATGTGGCATGGACTCAACCACAAAGTGACAATGATGAAAGTACTAGGTTGTGAAAGAGATGTGAATAATACCAATAAGTGCGTGGTTTTTGGAGCCTGCATCTATTAACTTCAATCTACATGTAGAAGTGGTAAATTTGAATAGGATACCATGCAGTAGAGAGAGTGTCAGATGCAGCGATGCATCAAATCGATGGAAAATATAGCAGAGGATTGTAGATGGTGTCAGGGCAATAGAGTCTCTAGAGCGTGTCAAAGGTGGCATAATTCTATGAATTTTCTTCAGCGAGAAATACTTATTGCATGGCAAAAAAAACCATCTTTGGAGATAACACCTTGAAGAGTGGATTGAGCATTCGAGGTAGTCATGATGACATCCTTTGATGCACATACCTTTTCAATCAGATGGGATCTATGCACACAAGTGGATGGAGCAAGAACACAGACAAAGGATCTTCTGATAGGGCATAATTGTGATAGGTGTGTAGGGTATTCCGTATGCTACATGTGCTATCAAAGATAGAATAAACCATCTATCATGTTTGTCAATATGGTAGAGCAATTATTTTTAAGCGATTATCGATGTGGTAGTCAACACCCTCAGACGATCAGATCTGGCAAGCATTCGGCAAGAAAAATGACCAGCGCATCGTTGGTTGTCATTGAGTGCATGCACCAAAGTGCTGATGCATTGCACGTGCAAGGAGGATCTCCAAGGATGGGATGCGGCCAATGGAATTCTATTTAGCAATCAATGTACAATACAACATCTCAAAAGTGGAGATCGCTACCAACCAAATTGTCACCAACTAAAATTGGATAAAAAATATTGCAAATGAAATTTCACTGTCAAAATTTTTAAATTGGTAGCAATTTTGAAAAACATTGCTAACAAGGACAACAAATGTGTAGTAATTTTTGCAGTAGCAAAATGAAAAAGAACTTCAAACAGGAATTGAGTGGTAAAAAAAAACCCAAACCAACTATGAGATCAAAAATGACCCAAAACCTCACTAATTAGCCTGCTTTGATACCAAACTGTTATGGCAAATATGAATCTAGAAATATACTAAATAACGAAGACTTAAATAAGCCCAAAATACAAATAGTAACCCTGGAAAACAGTAGTAGATCCAAGGATTATGTATAGAAGGCTTAATCCAAAATACAAGTGATAAGGAAAGTCGATTATTCTACAAAATAAAAGATATGTGGATTATACCAAACCAACATGAGTGACTAATCATATCACGTGTACAAGACTTTATTAAACCTAATACTAAGTCCTAAATCCTACAAACCTAGGCAATACCTAAGGTTTAGAAAAATAAAAATTAGACCTCATCAAATATCATGGTAAATAGTAAAGCAAAAATGCATGAAATATACATGTTCTTTAATTACCAATATGCAAAACTATAACAACATACTTTATTATCATTCAAATAAAATACATGCAATATTGATGCATGAATGGAGCCTAGTCCTACCCATATAATGTAATAAAGAATTTTATTCAAGCAACACCATCTAACTGATATATCCATATGTCTAATCATACAATTTTATCACTATTTTAAAGAGTATAATTTACTAGTATACAATAGTATATTAATCATTTGAATTCAACCTTATTCATAAGAACATAGTTTTCTATTACAACAAAATAATTTATTCATACAAATTCATCTTTGTCCAAAAATGCATATTTAATGCTACAATGAAAATAATTTATCATGTAAAACAACTCTGCCTAAAAAGTCAAATTCAAGAATACTTATGTATTCCAAAATAGAGGGGAAACCCATAAATGTCTCTCTATCAAAATAAAAAAGTGATTATGATATGCTACAAAACACTTTGCCAAAAAACCCTTTTAATTTAAATCAAAACTACTTGCAGCCAAAAGTCTAAGACATCACTCAACAATATTTTCCAAAAAAGATAAAATCACTAAAATCTTAACTTGTATTTCTATTTTATAATATTTCACAATATGAGACTAATTATTTTACATATGAAGGACTATAATTTTCTACCATGCATTTAAGTTTGAAAGTAAAGTATATACAAAGGGATGGTTAAAATGCAACTCAAATTATATTCCTTCAACAAGAAATATAGAAATGACAATAGAATTACAACCAAAAAATCATGATTTTAATACATCCCAAGTTCATTCTCTGAAAAAACATTCTCGAGATTGATAAGGTAACTTAAAATGTAGAAAAACAAGTATACAAGGATTTGAACTCTATTTTAAAACCTCATGAGAAAATACAATGATAATAAAAAACCTTCCATGGTTAATGCAAGCAACATTACAAATGCATTCAAAGGCTTGTTTTGTAAATATAAACCCCTATACAATTTCTAGAAAGACCCAACAAAACACATTTTCACTTTTTAAAAAGTAACCATCAATGCCTTATTAAAGCATCAATATGGAAAAACCCCAATACCCATATGGATTTCTACTTCCATTTCAAAAATTATTTTTTAATAATTTATTATTACATTAATTAGAGATAAAACCCAATAAATCAATACAAATATTGACCTACAATTTATATACCAAAATAGGTATTCTACAAAATCAAAATTTCATCATTTTTTTTCAATAAGCAAAACTAGCATAAATTCGTAAGAGTGTAAATATTTTAATTGGGGTTTCAAAACCAAAGAATTAGTACAAAAATTCCTAGATCAAGTCAATACCCATCCAAATTATGTGCAATACTTATCCTATCCTAGATCAAGTTAAGGTACCGAGAAGAGTAAGTCTCCCCAAAGTAGCACATCAAGTTACAGGCTAAGCGATGATTAACACTAGCTAAAGACGTAACACACAACAAACACCGAGTTAGGTACAACTAAGGTTATAGGCAAGTTCTAATGCACTGACATTCATAGCAAGTGATAAAAACCAAACTAGGTGACTAGGCTAAAGGTTTTAGGCCACCTTTAAAGCAAACATGTAAAATAATATCTCTAAACAAACTTGCAAGGTCCTAGCATAGGGAAAACAACCATTTGAGATGTCTACATGCTTGGAACCATAAAACCAATACTAAAGTGACAACAAAAAAAAGCTACAAACCCAAGACTTAAGGCCTAAACCAATGGTCTAAATAGACAAATAAAAACCAAAGAATAGCCCTTAAGTAAATAGGACAATATACCAACAAACAAAGCTAATTTATCAGACGTACATAGGGAGTAAAAATAAAGTACTAACTACTTTCCAAAAGCTTTGATATCTCGATAGAGTGGAAGGCTCTGTGCTCTTCTCTTGGCTCCTATTTTCTCTGACTTCCTTCACCTATCTAACCCCCAAACTTGGAAAACCATTCCCCCACTTAAATCTCGACTTCCTCCAAAGCACAAGGGTTTTATTCTAATTATTTCCAATATGTTGGCCACCAATGATGTTCTAGCTAGCAATGTTCTTCATTGGACAATTTCAAAAATCAAAATCCAATACATTTCTTTTATTATAACATACTTAAATTAGCACACAGTCCTTACAAATGTTTATTCCTAAGACCAAATAAAAATAAAATCACCCCTTAAATTTTATTAGAACATTATCATTTTCTAATACTAATATTACTTATTAGTATTAATGTAATTAAATTAATTATTCTTCTAATTAATTTAATTAGCATCGATTGTTAATATTTTTTTCTTTACTAGATAATAAGGGGTTGTACTCGGGTCCCCCACCCTTGAAAAATTACATATCTCTTCTTTAGAGCTTGAGAGTTTACAAATATATACACTTCTCATCTCAATTGAGATGCTATAGCTAGAAACCTACATCATTTTACATAAAATGTCTGAATTCTTGATTTTCATTTTCTAGATCTTTTTAAATTTTTGTATGAATACAATTAATCTAGAATTTAGCAACTTTCTAGACATTTTCCTATAGAAACCTTCATAATGCAAAAAATTCACCTCTACTATCTATGCCTTGCATCTTAGTAGAGTAATATTTCCAAAACATCGCACTATCATAGTCCGCTTTACTAGATCTAGATTTCTAGTTTCCTTCCTAAAACACAAGTGCAACCACAAAACTTATAATAAATAGTCTAACAAAAAACATTATTGTTACAAAATAAAGTAGAAAATACCAATGGAAAACATTAAATTAATCTTAATCATAAATTGATTCAACAATAAACAGTTTTTTATCAGCTTCAACTAGAATTTTTACTTCCTCTAATTATGGAAAGAAGAATTTAACTTCATGATCCTCAATCCATATATTGGCTAGCTTATCTGCACATTTATTTCCATCCCTTAATATATGTGTAAACCTGATTTCTTCAAACTCTTTAGCAAGATCTTGAATTTCCACAATTATCTCTTGTATGTTCCATGGAGCCTTTTCTTTCCTCAAAATTGTATTAATTACTATGAGAGAATCACCTTCCACCCATACTATTCCATTTCATTTTTTTACATATTTTTAATCCTTCTAAAGCTGCCCAAGCTTCAACTTTATTATTTGTCTTAAATCCACTATTGAAAGCATAATGAGACAAAATCACTCCTCTATTATTTCTAATTCCTCCTCCTCCTCCTCTTGCTAGTCTTGGATTTCCTTTAGATGCTCCATAAAAATTTAATTTAACACACTCTACATCTGGTGGTTTCCACTTTATATTATTTTCCTTATTTTTGCTTCTCTTGTACCCAACATCATAATTCCATTTAATGACTTGACTCAATCTATCAAGGCTCTCTGCTTCTAAAATTAGGAACTAGATGATTTGATAGGGTTGGTTTAGACTCCTCTATGGCTAAACATATTTTTTTTCATTACCTCTAAACTACTTTCCTTTACTTAAAATATTATTCTATTCCTTTCTATCCATATAGTCCAAAGTATTGTTTCTTTTGATATATCCCATATTGTCTGTAACCTTACTTTTATAAGTGCTTTGCCATTGCTTTAACCAATATTCAATTCTGATATTCATCACCGTGCATTTACCAAAAATATTAAGAATACATTGCCATATATTCTAGACTATTGAGCAATATCCCAAGATATGGTCTATACTCTCCTCCTCATTACAGAAAATACATTGAGAGGGGCCATGAAAACCCCTTTTCATAAGGTTATCCTAGGATAAAATTCTTCTATGACCTAGTAGCGAAAAACATTTTAACTTTAGGAATGCTTGGGTTATCCCAAATATATAATCTCCATATTATAGTCATATTATTATTTTGTTGGTGTTGAACATTATAGCCATTTCTTGTTGTGTATTCTCCTAAGCTATTCAAATCCCAGATCAATTTATCCTTGGATCCCATTGGAATAATCATAGTTGTTATCTTTCTACTCAATTGCCTCATAACATCAATATCTTGAATACTTCTAAAAAAATCTCTTATATCTTCCTTCTCGATCCTTGTACAAAATGTTTGAAACCCTATCACTATATTTGTCTTGAATCAATCTCATCCAAATTTTCAAAATTGGATCTAAATTGAGTGGTTTTTATCACACCAAGTATCCATCCAAATAGAAAATTTTTCTCCAGTTCCCACCACCCATCTTAAACCTTTAATCATAATATCAATAGATTTTTTAAACCATTCCAAAGACTAGAACCATTTGGTAGAGAGAATGCAGTAAATATCAAACTTGGGTAATTGGGATCAACATACTTAGAATAACTCTTGCCCATTATATTTGACTCTCTTTATACAATCTCTAGAATTTTTTTTTCCTAAGAGCTAAGTTTGCATCTGTAAGAACTATTAAACCAACCACGACCTCCCCTAGTTTTATCATCACACAACTTGCTCCATTTCACCAAAGGAAATTTCATTTTATCATGTAAACCCAACCATAAAAAGGATCACATAATATAGAATAATTTTTTTTCAATTGATTTTGGCATAGAATACAATGACATATAATATGTTGGAATATCTTGTAAGACTGACTTAGTTAACTGTAATCTTCCTACTAGTGATAACCATCTACCTTTCCAAGCTGGAAGTTTATTCTAAACTTTACTAATAACTGGATTCCATAAATCTGTCCTCATTCTCCCCTCAAATAAAGGCATCCCAAGATAATTTTTTGGTAAATTTACCTCCTCAATTTGAAGAAACTTGCAAATACTTGCTTTGATATTAGCAGGAGTGTTAAGGAAGTAACTTTTGGATTTTAGTTCTATTAACTTTTTGCCTTGAAGCTCTTTCGTACTCTTTTAAAAAGTTATTTAAAGCTCTGGCCTCATTTATCCTTGCCCTTCCAAAAAGGGTGGTATCATCTACAAACTGTTGATGGGTGTCCACTTATAAACCCATATTTGTAAGCCTTATTTAAGTTCCTACTCAAATATTTTACCATAATAATGAACAAATAAGGAGATAGAGGATCTCCTTGTATAAGGTCTCTCTTGGATTTAAAATATTCTATCACTAACCCATTGACCAACACTGAATATGAAACTGTAGAGACACAAAATTTAATCCATCTAATCCATTTCTTCTCGAAACTAAACTTATCTAAAACTGCAAAAAGAAAATCCCATTTAACCCTATCACATGCTTTACTCATATCAAGTTTTAAGATCATTACTTTCTCTTTTCTTGAAGTTGCTAAATGTATAACTTCATGAGCTACTATAATCCCATCCAAAATTTGTCTCTCTTTCACAAATCCTTCTTGCTCTTCTAAAATAATTTTTCTAACAATGAACTTAATCTATTTGCCATCACTTTGGAAATAATATTATATGCCACGTTACATAGGCTTATGGGTCTAAAAGAATCAAACAAATCAACATCCTTCTTTTTTGGAATTAGGATAAGATATGTTGCATTTATTTTATAAGGTATGAATTATTTTACACTAGATTGATCCACTGCCAATATTTCACTATATCCCAATTATTCTGGTAATAAGCTATAGAGAGCCCATTTGGACTTGGGGATTTATCCTTATTAAAAGAGAAAAGATCTAATTGAACTTCTTCTAGAGTAATAGGCTCCATCAGTTTCCTATTGTCTTCATTCGTTATAACTGAAGGAACATCTTGAAGAAGTTTATCATTAAGAACTGTGGTATCCTCTGAACCTAGAATATTATGATAAAATGACTTTACATATTTTCTAATTTCACTCTAATCTTCAATCCAAACCCTTTAAATTGATTTAATTCTACTAAATTTGGAAGTTTATCTTTGTACTATAGCCATCCTATGAAAAAACTTTGTATTTTTATCACCTTATTTTAACCAAGTTTGTCTTGATTTTAATCTCCAAAATTTATCTTCCTTACTCAAAATATTATGATATTCACTAAGCAACTCCCTTTCCTCCGATATTGGATTATTATCATCACCTTTTTGGAATTTTAAAAGTTTATATTTTAGATCTTTTTTTTCTCAAAAATATTTCCAAAGGTGTTATTGTTTCATTCTTTTAATATATATGTCATAGCTTTAATTTGGTTTGGAAGAGCATACAACCCACCATTACCTTAATAATTCCATATTTGAGCTATCATATTAATAAATTGAGGATGGTCTTCCCACATCATATTTAAAATATGATATTTTTTGAATTCACTTACCACCATTTTAACTCTTATTGGCCATTGATCTAAACCAATCCTTGTTAAGGTATTAATTTTAACACAAGTTCCTTCATCTAGCCAATGATCTAAGAGAATGCATCTGTCTAATTTTTCTGCTATTAGGTTCTGGCCTCTCCTATTGTTGGTCCAAGTATAATTGTCTTCTTCAAAATAAAATTTCCATAGATTATTATTTTGATTTTAATCTCCAAATTTTTTCTTCATTACTCAAAATATTATGATATTCACTAAGCAACTCCCTTTCCTCTGATCTTGGATTATTATCATCACATTTTTGGAATTTTAAAAGTTTATATTTTAGCTCTTCTTTTTTTCTCAAAAATGTTTTTGAAGGTGTTCTTGTTCCATTCTTTTAATCTATATGTCATAGCTTTAATTTGGTTTGGAAGAGCATACAACCCACCATTACCTTAAGAATTCCATGTTTGAGCTATCATATCAAAAAATTGAGGATGGTATTACCACATCGTATTTAAAATATGATATTTTTGAATTCACTTACCACCATTTTAACTCTTGTTGGCTAGTGATATGAACCAATCCTTGTTAAGGTATTAATTTTAACACAAGTTCCTTCATCTAGCCAATGATCTAAGAGAATGCATCTATCTATTTTTTTTGCTATTAGGTTCTGGCCTCTCCTATTTTTGGTCCAAGTATAGTTGTCTTCTTCAAACTCAACTTTCCATAGATTATTGTTTTGAATAAAAGCTGAGAAAGCTTTCATACTTTGGGCCAATTATCTAATTCCCCAAAAAAAATCATTCAGCTTGGTTATGGCATTAAAATCTCCAATAATCATAAATTGGGTTTCTTGGTATTTACTTCTCATAAAGTCTTCAATCCCACTCTAAAATTCTAATCTACCTGACCAAGTTGCAAGTCCATAGACATTGATAAGGATGAAATGAATATATGAAAAGTAGCAAGTGACTAAAGAGGCTATCCAATGCCTAGTTTTATGAATGGTTACACAAGAGGTTCTAGAAGGATTACAAAAAGTTATAATTCCTCTATCACTCCTTCAGAATCCATAACATCCCATTCACATCTTGCCCATATTGCTTTCATAATTTTTGAAACTTCTTCTTTTGTCATTTTAGTTTCATGGATACAGAGAATATCAGGTTTATTACTTAAACATAGGTCCCTAATACACCTCTACTTTGAGGGGGCATTAGCACCCATTATATTCCATGAGATGATAATCATGTCTCATTAGGGACTTTTGCCCCTCCTGTGTATTACCAATATCATTTTGTTGTTTGGTTAAGAGAAGTTTGTATTCCTTTCTCTATGTTTGCTCTTGCTTCCTTGGATATTGCTTGATAATTTGAGGGTTTTCCTCTTTTTGCCTTGATTATACCAAGAGTAGATCTTATTATTCTATTCCTCAATATTCTTTTACAATTTTGTTTTTCATCATATTTATCCTCTCCTGGATCTATTATAGAAGCTTTTGATTTGTCTTGCTCATTTTTCGGTTTTTTCTTATTAATGGAAGAGGTATTAACTTCTAAAATTGTATTTTCTTTATCAATTATTTTCTCTTGAATGGTGCATGGTACTTCAATATATTCTTCAAAATATGACGAGACACATTTCTTAGGTTCATCGAGAATATTCTTCCTTAAATTAAGATTATTTTGAATATATGGTTCCTTGTTAATATGTTGAATTTGTTGTACTGTGTCCTATAAATTTTGATCTACTTTTTCTTACCAAAAGAGTTGATATTTCTTCCAATATCCTTATTTATTAGTCTATACTATTTATTTTCTATTATTTTCTATTATTTTCTAAATTTATTTTTTGGAAGTTGAAAACCATCTTCATTTATAACCATTTGTAAGTTTCTCTTGCAATTTTCTACAAATGATTTTGTTGGGCTCTTCTTAGGGCATGATCTCTAAATATACCCCATATCATGACATATTATACATATAAAATATATATTTTCATAATCTATAGTTTGGGTCCACATATTATCCCCATACTTAAGAATTATTGATTCTAGTAAAGCTTTACTTATATCAATCATGACCAATATTCGAGCATAAATAGCCAAAATCCATATTTTATCATATCTAAAAGCTCAAGTAATTCTTCTAGAGTGTTTCCTATTGCCTTGAAGGTATCTATTTCCTAAAATTCAATGGGTAACCCAAATATCCTAACCCCAACTGATACTAGGGATAGATTTACATTTTCAAATGAAAAGCCTTCATACTAGAAGGTAAGGACTACTCTTCCCATAAACCAAGGACCCCCTTTTAGGATTATTTCTCTTTCTTCCCTAGAACAAAAATGGCTAGGAAGAAACCTTTGGGAATAAATGATAGAATCACTCTTGGAGACTTCCAAATCCTATCAATCAATTTTATCAAGGCTGAAGCCCCTAGCCAATACCCATTAAATTTACCAAAAATTGCCCTATCTTGGAGCAACAAGGATCTCTCTAAGGTGCGATCACTAACCTCTACCACTAGAGATAATTCTAAGGATTTAACTATAAATCAATCCATGGAAAGGAAACTAAAACTCAAAATCTATTGAAATTTATCTGAATATCCTATAGCAAATATAATATTTGATAAAAACTTTATTAGTTTTTCATGCACAATTTCTAAGATAAAGAAAGGGAAAAAAATTATATGAAAAATTCTTTATCCAAATATAATATCTTGCCTTGCTGAATTCCTAGCCCTTCATTCCTCTTCCCATCACTTACACCCTAGTTGGCAAATATTTGCAATTTTGTTTTTTGTGACTTAAAAAATTGTCATTCTCCTTGTTTCAAATGGTTGACTTCATAGGGTTGTATCTTCCTTAATATTGTTTGTACTTTTGCATATGACCACTAATTTTAAATCTATTCAAATTCTTCACAAGGTGGTCCAAGAATCAGTTGAATCAGATAACTCTTCGCAAATATATGGCTCATAAAAGATGAGACATTTTTTAAGAAAAAACCCTAATCCTTTGCCCATCGACTGTTAATATTGACCATTAACATCGATAATTAAGTATCCTTGGGTATTAATTATACCAACTTGACAAAATTAATTGATCAACACTTCCTACGCTTCAACACAAGCATAAATGCACCCTAAAATAATTAATAATGCTTACAACATTATTTTTCCTTGAGTAGGTCACTTTTATGATAACAAAAATGTTATCACCTTCCTACTAAGAATGGATCTTTTTCTAATAGCAACCTCCTTGCCCCAATGGTGTATCCAAAAAACAACATATATGCAATACATCTATATGAAGCGTATTCTTTTATCCTTGAGCTATCAATGAAGAATTTTATCCATCATTTTCCATTTTCTCTCAACTTTGGTGGTTGTTCCATACTAATCCACTGGTGAGAGTACGAGGTCTTGCAACCATAATTTTTATCAGTAGTACCATATTCCAAAAGCAGTATAATCATAGCATAAATTGTATCTATCAAATCAACATAATATTATGCATTAGATATCCACACATCAATACATAAATCAAATATAAAAAAAAGTCCTACCAAGGAAGGTCATTACATACTCCCCCTGGACTAAACACAGTCCTTTGTGTTTCCTAAAAATAGAGCATATATATTTCATTCAAATAGATATGGGAATTGCTTCCTCATTTCTTTAGCATCTTCCCAAGTTGCATAGTTTTTAGAATAATGGTTCCATTGGACCTTACATTGATCTAGGATTTGTTTCCTCAACATCTTGGAATGAAACCATAGAATTCATACCCATCACATCTCAATGGCTAAGGGATTTACCATATATAATTTTGAGACATTCCAAATATAATAAGGATCAACAACATATTTCATATGTAGGGATATGTAGAAAGTATCATGGATCTTTGACAAGTTGGGTGGCAAGGCGAGCCTATAAGCTACTGAACTAATATCATCAATAATATCAAAAGGCCCAATAAAATGATGATCCAACCTAGTTGATTTGATGACACTTTTCATGGGTCTTACCCTCAATAAGAATTTATCTCCCATAGATAATTATTTTGGTGATCATTTTAGATTAGCATAACTCTTTTGATAATTGGCTACTTCCTTGAGTCTTTTTCGAATCACTCTAAGCTACTCTTCCACCTCTCTGACATTGTTCGGTCTAATAACCACAAGACTCTTTGGATTATCCCATGATAGAGGTGTTTTTTCTCTTTTGCCATACAAGGCCTCAAGCAGAGCTATTCCTAAGGATACATGGTATCTATTATTATACATAAATTTAACTAGATGCAAAAGTCCTTCCATTTAAACTTTTGAACCATGTAGTACATGCCAAGCATGCCTTCTAAGACTTGGTTCATCCTCTCTATTTGCCCATCTATTTTTGTATGGTAAGAATAACTAATATTCAATTTAGTGCCACTGCATGATGAAGAGCTTGCCAAAATTTCAATTTAAACTTGGAATCTCTATATAATATGATCATATTAGGAAAACCATGTAACCTAAATATTTTTATAAAAAATCTATTTGCCACAATCGGTGCATCATCCTTGATGTTCCCCAGTATAAAGTGTGTAAATTTAGTCAACTTGTCTACCACCACAAGTATTGTATCATGTTGGTACATAGTCTTAGGTAAACCCACAATAAAATATATAGATATAACTACCACTTGTGAGTAGGTATGTCATATGGGTATAATTTTCCTGTTGGATTTCTATGTTCTTTCTTAACCTTTTGGAATTATAAACATCTAAAAATGAAACTAGTAATATCCTATTTCATTCATGACCAATAAAAGATATTTTTCATGTTTTCTCTCATCTTTGCAACTCCCAGATGAGAAGAATAGGGATAACTATGTGCCTCTTGCATAATCATTCTCATTAAATCACTATTTGTGGGTATGACAATGCTATCCTTGAAACATAAAAGTCCATATTTTATTTTAAAATCCTTATTTTCGTCAAAATTTATCTTAATTTTAGCTTGAATTTCAATATAATACTAATCCTATAGTTGCATTTCCCTAACTTTGTCCATCAATTCTATATGAATCTCGATCAATTTTACTCTGTGCATTCTACTTAAGGCATCTGCAACCTTATTTTATTTTTCTTTGATATACACTAGATCAAAGTCATATTCAGCTAGGAACTTTATCCACCTTCTCTATCTTGCATTCAACATAGGTTGGGTAAAGATATACCTTAGACACTAGTAGTTTATCCTTAGCTTGAATTGTTTCCCCAAAAAATAGTGCCTCCAGACCTTTAGTGCATGCACAAAAATTTCCAACTCTAGGTCATGTGTAGCATAATTTAACTCATGCTTCTTGAGTTTCCTAGATTCATATGCTAATGTAGCTTCATAATGAGATAACACCCCTCCCAAACCTTCTAAGGAAGCATTTGTACATATTATAAAATTCCCAAGAGGATCCAATATCATGATAATTGGCACTATAGTCATCTTATTTTTTAGAGTCTCAAAGGTGACCTCACACTTATCCATCCATTTGAACTTTTATTTTTCTCTAAATGTTGGCAATAGAATAGGCAATTTTTGAATAGTATTTCACAAAATACCTATAATAACTAGTGACTTCCATGAATATTCTAACGTTAGACACATTTGTGGGTGTAGGTCAACTCAGAATGGCCTCAATTTTATTAGGATCTATAGCAGTCCCCTCTACAAATATAATATGCCCCAAATATTACGCTTGTAAGGCATATAACTCACAATTAGATAACTTCCCATAAATTTGGTTTTTCATCAATACCTCTAACACTAAGCTCAAGTGTTGATCACGCTCCTCTATGGTATGAGAATATATCAAGATATCATCTAGAAATATCAAAATAAACTGATCCAAATATTTTTTGAACACATTGTTCATCAAATTCATAAAAGTTGTTGGCACATTTTTCAACCCAAATGGAAACACTGTGAACTCCTAGTGTCCATATTTGGTTTTAAAAGTTGTTTTGTGAGTATCCTCCTCATGAATCCTTAGTTGATGATACCCTGATCTCAAGTCAATCTTTGAAAATATAGTGGCATCCTTTAATTGATAAAAAAGGTCATATATTCTCGGTAAAGAATACCTATTCTTGATGGTTACCTTATTTAGCATTCTATAGTCAATGCACAATATTAAGAAACCATCCTTCTTCATAAAAATACTGGAGTACCCCCTGGTGACACACTAGGTTTAATTAATCCTTTATATAACATATCTTGAAGTTGCACATTTAACTCTTACAACTTAATAGGAGTTATCCTATAGGGTGTTCTTGCAATAGATTCATCTCTAGGTATTAATTCAATAATGAAGTCAAACTCATGTCAAGGTGGTAGGCTTGGGAGATATTTTGATAGTACATCCCTAAATTCATGCAAAATTTGATATTTATTAAACATTTTCTCATCCTCGTTATTGTCTTTCTTGCCATTTATCTTTACTGCATACAATATACCACCTCTCTTGATTGCCTTCTTTAGGTGCATAGCTGACAATAAATATGGTTGAAAATATCCTTGCTTACTTTGAACCCTTACTCTCTTTTATCATTATTAGTATAGTCCATCCATATTTCTTGGAAGTTTATTAAGGCTCCATGAGACTTTAACCAATCCATCCCTAGGATAATATCAAAGGCATGTAGAAATGTTATATATAAGTGCTATATAGTGGATCCATTGGGTAAGGTAATATCGACTATAGGTAAACATTGATCCATAGAGTAATTATGTCTAGATCCATACTCAACTTTCCACCCTTGTGCCAAAAATCTAGGTCTTTTCGACATATCCCCAATAATATTAGTGGAAATAAAACCCACTATCAATTAAATTTTAAACATTCTTATTAAACAACTTACTTTTCAGTAACATGGAAGTTGCTTGTCCATCTAGGTTCTATCTTCTTGTGGCTGCATAGATTAAATGCAACTACTTCTTGGCTTTGTTACTTGACTTTGGTCATTGGGGACACTTAGTTGCAGAATGAGGACCCTCACAAATGAAACAACCTATCATGGGTGCCTAATACCTTTATTGCATTTTCTCCCCTATTTGATCTTTCTGAGCTGAATCACACTACTTCTAAGGTTGGGGTTTTAATTAGCCTTCTTCTAGAAATTCTTCTTATAGTTCCCTTGGTTCCCATCGTTATTCTTTTTCAACTTGGGTTCCCTTTGATTTTCTTATTTTGCTCCTTATCCCATTTAATAAACACAACACTCTTCCTCTTCCCAATTTCCTATTTTTCTCCTTTTATCAACCCTTCATAGTTGAATAAGGTCTTCTTGGTTCATAGATTTGTCTCATTTTTTCGAGCCAAATCATAATATTTTTGAAGGGTTTTGGGCTTGAGAAAATTATTCATTGTTCGAATCTTAAGACCCACCCCTAAGATGAAGTTATGCACCTTAATTTTTCATTTATTTCATACTCTATAATGTATTTCAATATTTTAATGAATCTTTTATAATATACCTCCACAATCAATGTACCCTACTAGAGCATAGAGAACTCTTCAAACTTCTCTACATAAAATTGTTTTGATAGGAACCTTTTCTTAAATTCCCTGACAAAACTATCCCATTTAAGGTCTATGGCTTGAATTACTCTACCTACCCTAAATGTGTTCCACCATTCTACGAATGCATCCTGAAGATGAAGGGTTGCCCAAACTGTTTGGGAATTGGGTGAGTAGTTCTTCATAGAAAAGAAATTTTCTAACTTATTCAACCAAGACTCTATTGCATCACCCCTTCTCTTCCATTAAATTTAGATACCTCAGTATTATTAAAATTCTTGGCAAGCTCAATCTCAATATAAGCTCTACCCTCAAGAATTCCTCTAGTAGGATTCCCTTCCTACCTACCCTTTGAATCCCTATTACTAGTTTCCTTCTTATCCAATAATTTGTGTTGTTGCTCTATCTGCTCTTGAAGAAACTCAACTACTGAAGAAAGGTTTTCCACCCTCTTACTAGAGTCTACTGATATTCCAATTTTCTTTTTGGAGTCCATTGTTCTTACAAACTTCTTACTGTAGTCCTTTTTTCTTCCAATTCCATTGTTCTTGAAGACTTCAAAACTAATGGACTCCAACAAGAAAATTATGATACTCTATTTGCTCTTGAAGCAACTCAACTACTAAAGAAAGGTTTTAAACCCTCTCACTAAAGTCTACTAATATTCCAATTTTATTTCTAGAGTCCATTGTTCTTACAGACTTCTTATTGGAGTCCTTTGTTCTTTAGTTTTCTTATTGGAGTCCATTGTTCTTACAATCTTCTTTTAGGGATGTACTATAGCTTCCTTCTATGTAGTTGACCCTAAATTATTGGATGATCCTCCTCTTAGAACATGTGACATCTCCTATCCACAAAAAGGATTTGGGTAAGTAATAATTTCTTCTGTTTGTACTTACAATCAGTTAGTTTTGTTCCCCATGAACTAACTTAGACCATGCTCTAGGCCGCACAATGTAAAACCTTTATTGCAAGTTGCTTTCTCTTTTTATGCTTTGAGAATGATTTGAAATGTACTAAGGGCCTATTTTATTGAATTGATCATGACCTAGGACATGTTACGTTGAGCCGCTGTCGTAGTCTGAAGAATCTCTTTAGACTTGGAAAAAATTTGGATTTTTTTGCAAAATTTTCTAAGTATGTGGTCTTTTGGGCCTACATTCTGGTGCCTCTTAGGAAAATTTTCTAGCAAAGTTGAGAACTTTGAGTCTTATCCTTTGGGCAACTGGATTCAAAATATAGGTGGATAGATGTTATATGGATGGATGGAGATGGTGAAAATAAATGGAAGAGTGGAATGGAATGAGTGAATGAATTAATGGATGAATGAATAATGGGGGAATAAGGTAGTGTAAACAAAAATAAATAAAGGAAAATGGAAAAATAGAATGGATTTATAGATAGCTATAAGTTATATCTCAAGGTATAATCCCCATGTGACCATCACTCTCTTGAATATTTATGAAGATATTCAGAGAGTAACAGTTCACATAGAAGCAATGTGAGAGGTAAAAATATGTGCATCTCCAGCAGGACTACTCCTCTTTTAAAGGTTCAATGGCATGACTTTCACATGAAAGTTTCCTACTCATGCTTTCCTTGCTACCTCTAAAACTTGTCATGATAAAAAACATTCACAAAGCATGTTACCAAGGCTTCTCTGGGAGTTGTAACACTTAAAACTATTTTAAATTTCTCAATAGGAGATCTGCATTCCTTTTGTGCTTCTTCCTACTGAGCTTTTAACTCTACTTACTTTTATGGTACTTCCTCAATATCTTACATATTATATTTTGTGTTGGCCTCCTCCTTTTCACTTTCTTCCTCTTATTCAGAAACTTGTTCCTCTTCTTCAGTCTCTTGCTCTATTTCTGCTCCAATCAGTTGAATCATCTTATTCAATGTTTCTAAGCCTTGATCCCAAGATGATTTAGTTGGATTAGCCATTTCGATGAGTTTTTGTGGGTAAACTGCATCTTGGTAGTCTCCTCATAGGACATGGAGTGCCCCTTGCCTACCAGATCTTCCATAAAATATTTGATCCTGGTTAAATCTCTTATCAACTAAGAGACTTGATCTTGATTAATCGGGTCCTCCCAGGCATCTATTTCAGACTCATCCTACATAATTGATGTTAAGATGGTTTGAAGGTATTCTTCTAAGAAAAGGATGTTCTCTTCATTCTAGAATCCTTCAAAACCATATTGCATCATTTTTTTATTGGCATAAAAAATCTCCTGGAGCTTACCTTCAATTTTTTCTATTAGTAGCCACCCCTTTTGGATCAACTTATTTTTCTTGAGGATATTTTTGGC
Organism: Wollemia nobilis; assembly: GCA_028583015.1. NCBI lineage: Eukaryota > Viridiplantae > Streptophyta > Pinopsida > Araucariales > Araucariaceae > Wollemia > Wollemia nobilis. The sequence continues at coordinate 7,832,987 of JAQPPZ010001808.1, forward strand.
TAACCTTGCAATATTCCAATCTTGATTTAATATGGGCTTAGCAAAAACATTGAATCTATTCTCAGACAACTTATTTATTTGTTCTTCTTGTAACACCATTGGTTGTAGCTCTTCATTAGCCTTTTCTAAGTCTTTATTCATGTAATCAATCACAGTTTGGATTTCTAAACATTTCTCTAAAATTTTAGACCATATTTGCTTTTTGATCTAGTTAACTTTGTCTTTAGAGAAACCTATAACTTTAGCCTTCTCAACCTAAAGTTGTTTTTTTATGGATTGTATCTATTTGACCTAGGTCTCATTCTTTTTCTTCAGCTCTTCAGCTTGCTCTTTGAATTTTATATCCTCTTGGTATTTGTTTTACCAGTTTTTGGCTTCATTTCTTACATCCTTGTCCACCTTTTTTTGATTGCTGATTATTTTTCCAACATTTCAATCTTTTCCTCTAATTTCTCATATTTATCCTTGCAAATATCACTCTATATATATATATGGTCTTAATATGAGCCATATCTATAACCAATTCATCCTCCATGGGCAATTCAGAAATATCTTTAGTGTGCTCTTCCAGATGATAATATTTTGTAGTCATGTCTTTCTCTGGTTTGCTAACAAGAGGAGTGAGGGAGATTGTTGTTCTTTGCCTAGTAAAAATATCATAAATCATAGTTTTTCTCGGTCTAGCAATTTTCTTCGAAGGTTAGGCCAATTTATTACCCCAAAAATTTTGGATCTTCTGTGATACATTCTTGACCTTCTGCGAAGAAGTTGTTGTAGAATGATTTGCAGGAGTAGAATAAATTATGAGTGAAGGGAAAAATGGACCCGATATAGATGGAAGGGGTGTGGTAGTAATGATGGTGGAATCTATTCTTATAGTGGGGGTTGTAATAGATGTTAAAATGGTAACATATTCTATAGCTATGGAAGATGATGGAGAAGATGGAAGTGCTTGTTATCCTACTAATATTAGTGGTGATGGTTTTAGAGGTGAAGGGGTGTGAGTGGAAGATGATGATATTGGAATTTCTATTGAATGAGGTGGATATGGAATGGAGTGATATTGAGGAACAACTAGTGAAGATGGTGGGGAATTATGAGGTGGGGATGATATCTTTTGTTCCTTTTGATCTTGATAATGGGAGGGAGAATTCCTTGAGTAAGGAGAAGAAGAAGGAGAAGAAGAGATAGGAATTATAACTCTACCTACCAAAGTAGACTATTGAAATATGCCATCCACACTTTGTTGTTGTATTTGTTGAACTGGTTGCTTTGTAGTTGTATCTTGAGTTTATCCAATTGCTTGTGTTTGGTATAATTTCTTCTTTTTACTAACTTCTTTCTCATTCTTCCCTACTAAATCCTTTACCTTTATTTTGAATATAATAGGCACTACAAGATTAATCTTATGAGTATCATCCTATTATTGCATAGCTGGTAGTGTAACCTTTGGAACTAGGGGATTTGAGGACTTGAGAAGGGCTACAATAGTAAATTTAATTGGAGAAAATACTAAGCTATCTTCCACTTCATCTCCCATTAGGTCCTGTGTAGAAGCTTATGCTCCCAAGGCCAACCATTTCATACTTTGTCCCACCTAAATATTTTCTATATTTCCTATCTCATCCTTACCCAAACTGCCACCAAAATATTACATATTTTTCATCATTACAACACCTATAGAGTATTGTTGTAATTTTTCCTATGAAGGTTCAAAAGTAGATTGAGCTTCTTTGGTCATTGGTGGTGAGTTTGTTAAAGTGTCATCCTCACTTTGATGTGAAGGTGGGTAGGGAGAAGTTGGGAGTGTTTTATCTTTATTTTACCCTTTTCCTCATGACCTTTTTCCTTTGGCCTTACCTTTCTCTTTTTTATCTATCTTAGCCCTTTTTTAGCTCAATTATAAGCTCCTACCATTATTGGCTTTCCAAGTCTTAATGTGTTTGTCAAATTTCTTAGAGAAATCAGTATCATATTGGCAACCAAACTTGGGTTTTGTAGTGTTTGTCTCCACCCTCATTTTCCACCATTCCAAAACCTTACCCTCATCCCAACCATACTTTTCCTCCATTTATTTGATTTTGGTTTCCTTCAGCTGGTAGGGATTCTTATTTTTAGGGTCATTGTTAGGTACCAAGATAGGTATTTAATATTGAATAATTTAATATTGTATTGTATAATGGTATGAGCCATAAATTAATTATTGAGTAAGGAAGGCCACATAGAAATAATTATGTCATAGAATCATATTTGTAACCATTGGGGGAATATTGTCATATGTAACCATAAGGAATTTTGTCATATTATTATGCACTTTGTAACTCATGGAAGGTGAACCATCACACTCTTGTATAAAGAGAGATGTACCCCCATTGTGAAAGGTATCTATGATGTATTCTTGGAGAAGTCTTGGATCGTGGAGCTAGAGATCTTGTGGAGTGGCTTCCTTACAAAAGGAGCATTGTATGGTGTTCCCCTACCTCAAGGGTATAATAAATTTCTATTTTATTGAGCAATTTATTATGCAATTAATTTATTTGTGGATGCATGTTGAATATTTTTATATATTGTTGAAAAATATGTGGTATGAAAAAAGAGGTTTGCTATAGTCATACTCTAATTGCTCATAAAAGTATCTCCAAGGGAGAAGTTGTTCCATATTCCTAAAATTCCATTCTAATGAAGAGATCTCCTTATTATTTTTGTGCTTTTCAACTTGAGGCCTCAAATTCTTTTCAAACTTGAGAGCCTTCTTACAATTGAGGGCAATTAGCTTCTCCAAAAATATATTATCCGGGTCGTATCTCCATATATAAGAAAGATAACTAAGACCTACTTTCTACAAATACTAAGTAATTTGTTCGTACTAACCCTTCCTTGTTACTGTAATATCTTTCACATTTCAAGGATAAATCATTGTCCCTTTTCTTCCTTTCCTAGTGCCAAAGGTGATATTGATGTAGTCATCTTGTCTATAATATTATAATACGAGAATTTTGCTAGTGATAAAGTGTGGAAGTAAGAATGGTTTCCCAGTGAAGCCATAAAATATAATGATTGTGCCCTCAATCAAAATATACCAGCCTCCTTCCTTGGATTGCTTTGTTTGCAATATTTCTTTAGCTAGAGGAGGAATTCTAGGACATTGGCCATACATAATTTTTAGGGTTGGCCCCAAAAATTCCAAATTGAAGCTATAGTAGGATTCAGTATTTCTCAGGAGCTTAGTCCATGTATAGACTAGTATGGGATTTATGTTATCATCCTTGTATTTTACTAGGATCCAAGGCATATCTTGAATTACAACACTTAGAAACATCCAAACCAAATTAGAGAAATGCTTGAAAGAAAGGGCTTCAAAATATTTTTTCAATGCTACCAGTTGCTCATACATTCTCTTAGAGAGGAAGGTGGGCCAATAAAAGTAAATCGGTCTATTTTTTCCATCTCCCATAGGCATTCTATACATATTTTCATTAAAAATATAATAAATTGTAACTATCTGCCAATATCTTACATATTAGTCAGAATGCAAACTAGCCAAGCATGCTAGCATGGAATGGGTAGGTAAAATACTTGATGGAAATTGGGGTATTAGGCAAAGTGTCCCTAGACCTTATAGTTTTGAACTAGCTAGAAACCCATTTTCTAAAATGTTCACCATTCTATGGATACCCTTTCAATGATTAATACTTAGCTTGGTCTTTTGGGTTGAAGAGCTTGGGATTTCCAGGTGGGTCTGTATCCATGGTGAAAATGTCATGGTAATATTGTAAAATTATATTGAAAAGGGTTTTGCCCTTGGCTATTTTTACTACTTTAGCCCTAGGGTCATAGAATTTTACTATGTCAAAAATTAACTCTGGACAGGGATGAACATAATCACAAATATAGAAAGATAAAAGAGAGTAGACGTTACAAGTACTTTGAAGTGAAATTGGTAGTCCTCCAAAGAAATTATAATTAATTTCTCTCATGAGCTTAGTTTTTGTTTTCCATGTCATTTTTGTATTAGCTACTACATGTGCTTTATCAATGTAGCACATAACCTCATTGTCTTCTTGCTAAGTAGCTTGCTTTGTAGCTTTTGATGCATTTTTTAAGAAAACCTCTGAAATTGTTCTTTGGGCACTCTGCAAATTTGCTTCACCTTACTATTATCACTCTTAGAGACTTAGAACCTTTTAAGAAATAAAACTCAATCAAATTTTATCTTTAAAAATCTTGTATACATGCCCTCTGCCATTAATGTAGTAGGTGAGCCACCACTTAGATGCACACTTTCAAATTTTAGATTGGTGAAAAAAGTGGTGCATCTTGTAAGTGACACCTCAACTGCTAATTGGTCATGGCTTAGAACCTATCATGGCTCACAACCCACTTTTGTTTATTCTTTTCGAGTGTGGCACAAAAAACACAACGAAGTAGTGCACAACCTTAGATTTGACTCTTTTCACTCTTGATTGGGAACATGTTATGAGATGTTGCCCCCATTTTTTATTTTTCTCTATACTAAAAAGCTAAAATAAAGATAATATAATATAAATATGTACATATATTACATGAAAAATATTTCTTACTCAAATTACAACTTCAGATGATATCCATTAATCAGGATTGGTTGTAAATTCCCCTCTTGATCTTGGAGTTGGAAAAATTTGTTTTTCTTGACCTCAACTACCTTGAATGGAACATCCCAGAAAGAGTCAAATTTTTGGTGGTTGCCTGGTTTGGATTTTTTTACATTCCATATTAGTACTGAATAACCAACCTTAATTTTTTTGAATCTGGTCTTCTTATCAAACCATTATTTAGTGTCTATGGAGTGCTTATAAAAAATTTCATATGCTTTGATCCTTTGTTCCTCTAATTGTAGAAGATTCATCAATATAACCTCTACTAGATTCTAATATGATTCATCATCTTGGCTGGACAATATTAGAGCTAGTATCTCAAATGAGTTGGCAAAATATCCTCTTTCCCATACACTAATGCATAAGTGGTTTTTTTTTGACTTCGTGATAGTAATCCTAACTGTCCACTAGGCTTGTTCTAGTAGAAGATGTCAACTTATTTTGTTATATTTCAGTGCTCTATTCATAATTCTAAGTAGATTCTTGTTAGTGGATTATGCTAATCCATTACCTTGAGGGTAATAATTAGAAGAATTATTTAAGTATATTCCATATTGAATTACAAACTCAATGTACCTTGCACCTATGAAACATAGACTATTATCAATTACTAAGGCTTCAAGGAGACCAAACCTTGTGATCAGGCTTTCAAAAATTTTGATCACTACATCTTGATATGATCTTTGGGTTGGAATTATCTCAACCCATTTGGTGAAGTAGTTTGTAGTAGTCAGAATGTATTTGTGACCTGCTAAAGAGTTGGGTTTTATGACTCCAATGAAATCTAGTCTCTATTGCTAGAAAGGCTCTTTTACTTGGACAAGCTTAAGGGGGAATGAAATATTTTTGTTCCTTCCTATATACCTCTGGCACTTATCACATGCTCTTGTTACTTTGAAGGTATCAATAAATATAGTAGGCCAGTAGTAGCTTGCTCTTATTATTTTCAAAGTAGTATCTCTTCTTGAAAATGTACCCCTGAAAATACTTCATGAAATTCTTCAATGACCTTCTATTGTTTATTATCTTTCAAACATATTAGGATAACTCCATCAAGGTTCTTTCTATATATTCCCTCAGGTAAAAGGATATATTTAAAATCTTGAAGTCTATACCTCCTTATTTGTGAAGCATTAAGATCTTGAGGGCATACTCCTATTTGGAAATAACTTGTTAACTGATCAACCCAATCCTTTTGAAGAATTGTCCTCACCCTGTCCAGATCCTGATGGTTGACAAGATGATATTTGATTTGAGATTGCAAAAATAGTTATTCCTTGATATAATGCTCTACCTCTAACTAACTTTGTAGGATGTATTTTTACATAATATTCCTAGATTTTGGTGATCCAACCAACTCTTTTTTCACCCAGCTCTCCTTGTAATATGAAACTCCTAACATCTAGATGTACCATATAACAAGAGTTTTACTTTGAGTCAAGTATTGTTTAAATTTCTTCAATGATTTCATGACTACAAATACTTTTCTCTCAATAAAATTATATTTATTTTGGTACTCATGAAGAGTTTGACTCCAAAACAATATAGGATGTTCTTATCCAACATAATTATTTTGTGTCAGTACTACTACATAACTCTCCTCAGCTCCATAGGCATATAAGATGAAATATTTGCTAAATCAGGGTTTACCAAGACAAGGGTAGTAGCAATGGCTTGCTTGATTACCTCAAAAGCTTAATTCCTTACTTCAGTCCATTTAAACTCCGTATTTTTCTTGAGTAGCTCTGAAATAGGCTTAAAAATTTGAGCAAGGTCTGAAATGAACTTCCTTACAAAATTAATTTATTCAAATAAGGATTGCAAGGCTTTCTTATTCATAGGGAGGGGAAGAGCCAATATTGATTCTACTCTATCATGATCAATTGACATCCCCTCTTTAGAGACTACATGTCCTAATAATTTTCCCTCATGGACTACAAAAAATGACTTCTTTGGATTTAGGGAGATGCCAAGCTCTTTGCATTGTTGAAAAACTTGCTCTAAGTGTTCTAGGTGAGCTTGTTTTTAATGATAAAATATAGGCATATCATCAAGGTAGATAAGGATGACTTTATTTATCAACTCCCCAAAAGCATAATCCATGGTCCTCTAAAAAGTAGTCCCTCCATTATACAAACTAAAAGGTATTCTTTGATAAGCAAAGGTACCCCACTTATTAGTAAAGGCTATTTTGAATTGATATTCATATTTCACCCAAATTTGGTTGTATCATGAGAAACCATCTAACAAAGAAAACCTCTCAGCCCCTGCAACAATTTACAAAATCTGGTCAATCTGAGGAAGAGGATAGTGGTCTTTTAGTGATGCTCTATTTAGGTTCCTAAAATCAACACATAAGCAGATGTCTCCATTCTTCTTCCTAACAGACACCAAGTTAGAAACACATGTAGAATGTTTGATAGGGTAGATAATATTTGCTTTCAGTTGTTTCAACAATTTCTATCTCATTATGTATTCAATATTGGAATTCACATTCCTCTACTTCTACTTGAAAGGCTTTGCATCAACTTCTAGCTCAATAGTGTGTTGAATAATCTTTTTATCATATACCTTAAGATCTTCATATGACCAGGCTATAATATCTTAGTATTCAAGGTGTACGATCTTAATTTCCTCCACTTCTTTTGGAGAACAACAAATACCAATATTATGTTTTTTATTATTTTCTATGTCAATATATTTATAGATTTCATCATTAATTTTCATGGCTCTTGATTTTATCCCATATTCATTATCAAAGAGGCTTTCTAGTGTGATCAAATCCTTAGGGATATGATTATTCTTCAACTGTATGACATCTTGCTGATCCATTTCTTGAGGGAGACCTTCCTACAAATTAGACAAGCAAGATTCTCTCACTAGAAAGTCAATGATCTGATCATCATTATCAAAAATCCACCAAAAAACATGTCTGTATGGTACTACAAGCCTAAATACTAATTTAACTTTTTTGTCTTTTGTTGATCCAAGATCTAAAAAAAGTATTGAAATTAGAACCCTTAACGACTAAATCATCAGCCAATGTATTCTATTTTATAGGAATAGAGTGGATGTTTAAAGCATCAAAAGGCTCCATTAGAGCCCATAATATATTCCTATATGATTTCAAGTAATGGTGCTTACTTCTACATTTATTTGTGACTTTATTAACTACTAGCTCTGAGTCACCATATATATCTAACATTTTAATTCCCACTGCTTGCATTAACACTAAACATAGAGCCTCATAATATGCAACATTATTGGTACAAGACCATGTCAATATATAAGAAAAAAATTTTATACCTTCTAAAAGGAATTTCAAAATTATACCAGCACCAACCCCATTTTTGCATCTTGCCCCATCAAAATGCATTATCCAAAATTTTGACCCCCTAAATGATTAATTGGATATGGTAGGGGTATTTTTATTAGCCTTGAAAGAGATGTTATAAGTACCCATTCCTATCTTAAATAGGTTGTAGTATTCTCTCAATGGTAACTCATCTTCCACTTCTAAATCTTCAGAGCTTTCTATCCATTCAGGTTCATCTATAACTAAGAGGTGTACCATGGTATTAACTGGTGTACCATCCAACTATAATTTTTTTTGTATATGAACGAGTATTATTCCATTCCCATTTCATCATAAATTGCTTTGGGTATGACTATGGTTGAAGCACCTGAATCTATCATATAGTTGTGAACTATCCAACCTTTCATTCTCAAAGAAATATAAAAGAGAGGGGGTTTGTTTTTGAAGACTTCAGGAGTCATATTTTCTTGACCAAAAGGTATTCTAAAAATTGTGGTAGTTTATTTTTCTTGATAATTCTTTCTTATGAAATCCTTGAGTAGATCAATATGAACAAGGATAAAGAGAATGTTGTAGATACTTTCTCTAGAGGGAGTTCTCTTCAGTTATTCCACAATGTTAAACTCAAATTTTTCCAAGGGAGCTTTTTCATACTTCTTATATGGCTCACCATACTTTCTCTTGTATTGTTGGGTAGCCTCAATTCTCTCTCTTAGTGATGGAAGGAAATCTCAGATTTTCTTGTGCTCCATATTTAGAACCTATTTTTTCATTATTATTTTTCTTATCATATTGCTTTGGAGTGCTCATCCCCTTTTCTTGGCTTCTAGGGACTGTATCTCTCTTTTCAATTACATGTGGAACCAAGAAATTATCATTATTTTGTAGAGGTGATTCTTTTTTATTCTAAGAGGGGACTTGGAATTATTCCATATTTTGTGGATCAACTTGCAATGTCTTCTTTTAAGATATGGTCATGACAAAAACTAAATTTTCTTCACAAATATCTTGTTCAACCATAACGTGTTTTGGCTACCATAACATGTTGACTCTTCTTTTTTTATTCCTCTCAACTTTCTCCATGACTTGTTGCACATGGTGTTGGTACATGACACAAGTGTTTGAATCATGAGGATCATTACAAACAAGACACCAAATGTTTACCAGACTAGTCTCAAGGGTAAATTATTGATCTTGATTTGTGTTAACCTTGGGGTTTGTATTATTGCTAGTACTAGGATTTTGATCCCTATTAATGTATGGGAATATTATTTGTTGAGACCTTTCCATCTCTCTCTTTTCCATTGCATTCACCTTATTATTGATTGTATTTAGGGTATTATGAATATCAAACAATAGGGTGGATTCTTGGGGATTCTAAAATGGGAGTGGGGGAAAAGGAATAGAGGTAGATGTTGTTTTGGAAGAAGGAATTCAATGTATTTGGAGAAGTGGTGATGACAAGGAAGGAGGATCTATATATGAAGATGTAGACACTTTATCCTAAAACTAAGGGATATCAAAATAATATGACATGATTGTCTTTGGGGGAAGCCTTCCTACAACAATTAGGACATTTTCTACGTATACGACTACATTGTATACCTGAGGAAAGGTAGTTACTCCTAAATTTTGAGTTTGTATCCCCAGGTCTTGAAGAGAAACAATGATCCCCAATAAACCAAAACTAGAAAAGAAGTAATTTCCTAATCAAAGGAAGAAGATAGCATATTCACACATAACATAATATTTATCCTGGAAACCCTTAATCGGGAAAAACCAACATAATATTATCTTCGTATTGCATAAACTTAACCATATCCAATACAATAATATTCCTCTTTTATATCTACCCAAACCCTAATGCAAGTGTGATATATATAACAAAGGCACATGCATGGATTTCACAATATCATGGGAAAAAAAGCTAGGTTCAAATATAGTAACCCAAAAAGCCCATACGGGTCTAAAAATAACTTAAAAAACCCTAATTTTTTTTGGCCAGGGGCTTCCACCCTTGGATCCCTACTTTTTGGAGGGCTACCACCTTTGAACCCTGGTGAGTATAGGTATAGTGTGTCCAATATATTTTAGTGTTAACCCCACCAAAAAAACATGGAAAATACTCAATAGATTTCCAACATTCTCCCACTTGTTGAATCCTTTCCATAGAGACAAAAAACTGCCATTATCAATTATTAAGGGCAACCATACCCATAGATCTTCTACACTAAGAAATGTTTTGAGCAGGTACAACATTTTCTAATGAATCAACAATATTATTATCTATATCAACTTTCTCCAATATCACCCGATTCTCTTCAACCATCTCTCTTACAAAATCGTACTTGATATCAATATGTTTTGATCGATCATGAAAACCAAAATTATTGACCAAAAATATTACACTTTGACTGTCATTGTTAATTCTCATAGCCTTCTATTTAAGACCAACCATTGAACACGATCTTTGTAGATACACTACTTCTTTACATGCATGAGTTTTTGCAATGTAATCTGCTTCTGTAGTGGATAAAGAAATAACTGATTGCTTTTTACTCACCCAACTTACTTTCCCTCCAAAAATCCTGAACATATAAGCACTCGTGGATATTATCTTGTCAAGATATCCAGCCCAGTCAACATCCACAAAATATTGTAGATTTACAATATCATTACCTCCATAATTTTCTCCATAACATATAGCATAATTTGTAGTTCCACACAAGTATCTAAAGATCCTCTTCATAACAGTCCAATATTTATTTTCAATATTTGACATATATCTGCTAACTACTCACATTGCATGTGCAATATCAGGTCTAGTACAAACCATTGCATACATAAGACTACCCACAATATTATCCTAAGGAACTTGATGTATTTCTTCAATGTTATTATCTGTTTTAGAATAATGTTCAACAGATAGCTTTAGATCAATTGGATATGGAGTACATACTAGTTTACAATCATACATTCTAAACTTTTGTAGTATCAAGTCAACATATTTCTTTTGATTTTACCACAAATTTCTCTTTGCATGATCCTTTATTATTTCCATACCCAAAATAATTTTTGCAACACCCAAATCCTTCCTGTCAAATTCAAAATATAACTGATATTCTAGTAACTTTATCATCTCTTTATTGTTACCAATTAATAGCATGTCATCCACATAAAATACAATAATAACAAAATTTCCACCTTCCTTTTTGAAATATACACATGGATCTGCTTTGCTTTTTCTAAGCCCAAGTTTCAAACAAGCCTATCAAATAATTGGTTCCACATACTTAGAGACTGCTTCAACCCATAAAGAGACTTCTTCAACTTGCATACCAAGTCCTCCTTGCCTATTACCTTAAAGCATTTTGGTTGTGACACATATATATCTTCATCAATTTTACCATGTAGAAAAGTTGTCTTTACATCCATCTGTTCTATTTCAAAATCAAAAGTAGCAAAAATAGCCAACATAAATATAAATGAAGTTAGTTTAGCCACAGGAAAAAAATCTCACCAAAGTCAATTCCCTCAACCTAAGAAAATCCTTTTGCTACCAAGTGAGCCTTGTACTTCTCCAACTTTCCTTCTACATTGTACTTCTTCTTGAATAACCACTTACAACCAATAGGTTTTCTTCCAGGAGGTAATTTCACCAAGTCCCATGTCTTATTTTCATCCAAAGACTCCATTTATTCTTCCATGGCCCTTTTTCAAGACTTATTCTCACTTGACTGAAGTGCCTTCTTTACAGTCTTGGGTTCTTCATTAGTAAATGATAAATTAAATGTAGAAAAAAATTTTAAGGACTATACTTGTCTATAATTCTTCTCTCTCAATTTGATCTCAAAATTGGAGTTCTAGGTTTTGCATCTTCAGCTTCCTCCTAACCTTCTTCCTCTAAATATTCCTCTTTAGAATCTGTCTATAATTCAGGTTCTACCATAGGTTCTTCCTCCTATTCCAATTTTACCTACACTATTTTTGGTTATTTTCTTGGTTGCATTTCCTATTTTAGAACCCCTTTTGTTTCTCTAAATATCACATTACGACTGTAAAAAACCTTCTTTGTTTTTGGGTTCCACAACTTATATCCTTTTACACTAGTACTATAAACCACAAATATGCATTTTTTAAATTTATAGTCTAGCTTAGTCCTTTTCTCTTTTGGAATAAACATATAAGAATCACTACCAAAAACCCTTATATTTCTGAGAGAGGGTTTCTTACCAGTACATACTTCCTGAGGAGTCTTTTCCACCAAATCTGAGGTAGGAGATCTATTGATGAGATAACAAGCTATTAACACAACTTCTATCCAGAAATTCTTTTCTAACCTTGCATCACTTAGCATACTTCTAGCATTATCCATCAATATCCTATTCATCCATTCTACAATACCATTTTTTTGTGGATTATACATAGTTGTTCTCTGCCTTTATATTCTACAGTCCTTGTAAAATTGCTCAAATTCATTAGAGAAATAGTCACCACCATTATCACTTCTCAAAACCTTTATCTTTTTCTCTATATGATTTTCTACAAGAGCCTTAAACTCTTTAAATTTATTAAAAACCTTAGATTTGTTCCGTAGAAAATATACCCAAGTATTTCTTGAGAAGTCATCTATAAATGTAACAAAATAGATAGATTTACCTAATTATGGTACTTTTGCAGGTCCAAACACATCACTATGAACTAGATGTAGAATTCCTTTAGACCTTGTAGCACTACTTGGAAACTTGACTCTAGTTTGTTTCCTAAAAATATAGTGCTCACAAAAATAAAAATTTAATGGGAAATCAAGAAGTCCTTTAGCCATACCTTTCATTTTCCATGTTTTAAGTCCTTTCTCATCAATATACCCCATGAATTGATGCCACAACATTATCTTCACTGTAGGAATACTCAGAGCCATTTTAGTCATATTATTTTCCTATACAACTAAAGAGTTATTACAATTAATACTTACATGGCTAACCTCAAGTTTGAACAAAGTTCTTGTGTGAACTCCTTTTTCCAAAACCAAGGATCCATGGACCATATTGTAGCTATCCTTATCGAATACCACATTCACACCTACATCATTCATATTACTCACCAATATCAAATTCCTTGCCAAACCTAGAATATGCAACACACCATGAAGGGTTTTAATTATTCTATATTTTAGCCTCAACTTGACTCTTCCTCAACCTATTATTTTATATTTTGAATTATCTTCCAAGAAGACTTTACCTCCATATATATTTTCATATTCACTGAACCCCTCCCTATGAGGAGTCATATGAAAATAAGCACCTGAGTCAATCAACCATGAGTCATGACATTCACTTGAGCATGTTGTAGCCAAGAATAAGTCCCATGAATCTTCATTTGTGGTATTCATTTCTATAGAAGTCCCTTCATCATATGATCTATTATTATCAACCTTTTTAGATCTACAATCTCTTTTATAATGCCTTGCTTTACCACACTTCCAACATTTTCTCTTTTTTGGAGCAACAAATTTACCCCTAGATTTTGATTTCTTTTCTCTTGATTTCTTTTTGCTTATTTCTTGAGAACAACCTCTCACCACCAAGGCATCCTTTTGATGATAATCCTTAGAATATTTCCATCTCATCTTCTCAGAAAATAAATTTACTACTATATCCTCTACTTTCAATGTAGATGTAGTATTGGTGATAGCCATAACTAGGTTATCCCATGAATCAGGTAATGAATAAAGTAAAGTAATACACTTTTCATATTCATCCATTTTTACTTCTATAGAGGTTAATTATCTTACCACAGTGTTAAAAGCATTAAAATATTCAGCCACAGAGTCAAAATCATTCATCCAAAGTGAATACAACTTCTTTCAAAGAAAGAGTTTATTTACCATTGACTTTGTCTAATATAATATTCCTAGCTTCTCCCATAATAAATTTATCTTGGTCTCTGTAGATACATTCAACAATATCGAATTAGATAAGTCCAATTTGATAGATATCCTTTCATTCCTATCAATTTTTAGCTAATCCTCATCTGTCATCGATGTTGGATTTATTCCTGAGACCACAATCCACTGATATCTATCAACCAACAAATTTTCCATCTTGAGTTTCTACAATTCAAAATTCTATCCATTAAATTTTCCAAACTCTATTCGTATGCTTCCCATATTTCTCCTTTGTCTAGATCCATGTATGGTTTTTACTCAAGAATTAATTTATCATAGGGTTGAAACCCTTACTCCTTGAACGAAGCTAAAACCTAGCTCTAATACCAAATGAAGAGAAATAAGGAGCCCTGATAAACTAAAACTAGAAAAGCAGTAATTGTAGAATAAAAGGAAGAAGATAGCAAATTCACACATAACACAATATTTATCCTAGAAACCCTTAACCAAGAAAAACCAACACAATATTATCTTCTTATTGCATAAACTTGATCGTATCCAATACAATAATGTTCCTCTTCTATCTCTACCCAAACCCTAATGCAAGTGTGATATATAACAAAGGCACATGCACGAATTTTACAATATCATGGATGAAAAAACATGGGTTCAAATATAGTAATCCAAAAAGCCCATATGGGTCTAAAAATAACTTAAAAAACCCTAAAAATTTTTGGCCAGGGGCTGCTACCCTTGAAACCCTACTTTTCAGAGGGCTACCACCCTCGAACCCTTGTTTGGGGCCCAAACGATCCCATACCCTGACGAGTATAGGTACAGAGTGTCCATTACATATTAGTATTAAACCTACAAAAATAACATGAAAAATATTTAATATATTTCCAATAGGTTTGATCCAAGGGCTTTGATGTAATACATGAAAGCAATGGGAGCATCATGTCTATCTTTAAGAGGTATCCTTTTCAATGTTCTACTAAACCTCATATTAAAATAAAAAACTAACTCCTGTTGATGTTTCTACATAGCTATAAATTGGTTGAGGGAGAAATGATCAACATATTCATTAAAATCTTCCACAAAAGGATCAACTAATGTGACCCATGAATTGATATTGTTGTCTTTGAGGGTTCTAAACTAGTGCAAAAAATTTCTTCTAAAATATAGGGCTAGAATCCTGATAATGACATATTCATTCCTAATATTGTGGATAGCTACTAGATTCAATATATCCTAATAGTGCTCATAAGTAGTTTTACCTGAACCATAATACGTATTTAGAGCTTTGGACATAGCTTAGGGATATCGTGCATAAGGTTGAGTCCCAAAGGACCAATGATATCCCAATTAGGATATTTCTACAAAGCTTGATTCTAGTTTATATTTTGTTGATGAGTCATGTTTACTAGGGTTTTTAATGGAATTTAACTTGAGGAGAACTTTTTTATTGATGGTATTTGAATTTCTTCAAAAGGTGAATCTAGGGAAAATCTTCTTGTATACCTAGATATTCTAGATGGTAGCTCAAATAATGGCACAGGTTCTTGATTATTCCTAGCAGATGACTTGGTAAACATGAAAGGATGAGATGCTAAAAGGGATTTCTAGGTTCTTAATTTTTGGGAGTCACCAAGTAAACTTGGTGAGGTCAAGATAACTCACTAAATCTTTATTCCTCTATGAAAATGAAAAAATAATATTTAGTGGGTGAACAAACATTCTGTAAATAGGGTCCCACTGAGCATGCCAGAAATCTTTGGCATCTGAATTAACATCAATGTGAACTCAAACTATGATTATAATCTATAATTGTTTTTGGAAGGGGAACACCCTCTAATCATAGCCCTGATCCCAACATTGTATGGATCAAAATTGTTTTTAATCCAACCTCCAGAGTATGCTGGTATACCTTATCAACTAATTGGATTTTGACTCATTTAAGCTTAGTTAAATGTATAAGAAAAGGGGTATAAGAAGAAAGGGTTTAATAATTAATGAATCAATAGTGGATGGATAAAGCTAACAACATAGGCATCTACAGAGAACTTCTAAAAAATCAATTTCCAACAAACAACACTTGTGATTAACAACATTCAAAACTTAGTGATATTCATAATTTAAGAACATATGCATACTTCAATAATTATTTCAAACATCTAGGGTATCAATAATCCAAATTAGCAGAATTAGAGTGATACTTTGACTACCATAATATAATTATTTCCAAGCATACATTTAGAAAATGAAGCATTTCAATTTTCTCTAAGCTAGCAATCTAATATCAGTAGAATAGACTAACCATAGCAGTAGTAGCAAAAATAACTTTAAATATTGATAATCCATAAAATATAGAAGACACAAGTCTAAGGTAAACATCCAAGTAATGTTCCTTCTATTGATTTGCAAAAAATGTACAACAGTAGTGTAAGTAAACACTTTAGAGTTGATCCTTGAAAGTGAGGGTTTGACCTATATTTATAGTTTTTACATTAATTTGAAATATCTGAAAGAATAAGGAACATTACAAAGAATTTGGAGTGCCATATCAGTAAGGTGTTGAGGTGACAACCTTCTATTTGATTCAAGAAAGAAGGAAATAGTGCTCTCCTTCAATCTTCTATAACTTGGCTTCTACAAGTTATTATGCTCTCATGGCTCCTAGTTGTAGATCTGGTAAATATGAAATCAAGGCCATATCTTGTTCTTTCCATGGCTTCCCTACCATAGATCTACAACTAAATTGGATTATGGATCTTGATTTTCTATCGCTTCATCTTTCTGCTCTTTGAATTCAACTTAGAAATAGCTCAAACAAAGGTTTGCTATCTTATGTCACATAAAATATTACCTTTATATGTGATTTGAGCCACTTTTTATGTAGACCGTTGATCCACTATTAGATGGCTAAGATTATATTTTTAAAATCTTGACACACTTCTTACAATTCATGATCAGAAACACTTCGCAGCTTGGAACCTATCACGGTTTGTGACCACCTTGCCTCTTCAACTTCATCCTTCGTAGCATAAAACATGCTCTAATGCAGTGATTTAATCTCTTATTTGAGCCATTTGACTGCTTTGACCATGGCCTAGGACAAGGGTACTTTTATCCTCGAAGATGCACTTTTGAAACTTTATTCTGGGTTGTGCAAAATAGAACCATGTTCTGAGCCGCTCCTTTGATTTCCTAAGTAGTAGCTTTGACCTTGCTAACTATGATGAGGAACCAAGTGTTGAAGAGTGTGGTATATATATATGTGTTGATCCGTGTGGTATGGAATCATGTTCTAGACCATTATTTGAATTGTTGCCCTACCAAATTTGACTATGTTATTCGTGTTATAGAACCATGATCTGGGTCACATGATGTAAAACCTTTATCACAAGCCACTTTCTCTTTTTATGCTTTGAGTCATGGTTTGAAATACACTAAGGGTATGTTTGACTAAATTGACCATGGCCTAGGACATGTTGCACTGAGCCACTTTTGGGCCTACTCATCCCAATATATATACATGCAAGGTTAAAAAAAAAAGTCCTAATATATTCCAATATTTGTAAGGCATAACCACATTTTGAGCTCATTGTCACTTTAAATGACACTCAAGTGGATAAGAGTGGCCAACATCTTCTACTTTTTGGGTTCACTTTTCTAAACATCACCATTTAGAAAAGATGCCAATAGTGGTCCCCCACTTTTTATATACCCTCATTGATATAGGACAACTTGACCATGGCATAGGGATTATCCTTTAAGACCCATAACATGTAAAGGAGGATACCTTTTCCCTATCCCTACATAAGTTCTTCTATATAGGATTATTCTAGTGTAATGCATTAGTGCTTAGTTACCACACCTCCATGGGCTAACTAAGGCCATTACCACTCACTTGGTAATGAGCATGGTTACCTGATCCTCACCATTCAAGGTGCCACCATTTATATTGTTCTATGAATGATTCCAAAATATTAACCACTTTGGGATACCCAAGCCTCACCATTCAAGGTGTATGATTCACAATTATATGGTTAGTTTATCACCACAACTCCTAGCAAATTTTCAAATACATGTCTAGTGCATCATTGCAACACCTTCAAGGATTCACAATTACCTATTTATTGCATCACCACAACTTTTTCCAATATTGGGTTATCTTCTTGAATTAAGGGTCCTACTAATTCTCTAGATTCATGCCCAAGAACCCCCAACCAAACCTAGAAACAAATAACAACATCTCCCTTTAATGAAATAAAGTGCTATTATATTCATAAATTCAATCTAGCACATTGCATAACTAGTAATTTTCAAGAGCATTCTAGAATATAATAATAGTATTCAAAAAATTCCTCTTTTAATAATAGAAAGAAAAAAACAAGAAATACATCCATAATCTAGGAACTATATTTTACCATTTTTTTATAGCAAATACTTTCCATTATACATGTAATAACCATTCCAAAATCTTACATAAAGAACATGACATCTCGTCTTCACTTAAGTTTTGCATTGCTATACAATAAATTTTCATAAAATATTACATCTCTATTTAAACCACTCTTCACATCAGCATTACTATTACATAGCATTGCATAGAATTTAAAACATCTTCTATTCTTCCAAGTCCTTTCTCCAGATATTTTCTTTCCCATGAACTTTAGAATTGAATTTAGGTATCAAGACAACTCTTTTATGCATATGCAACAACATACAATATGCAAGTACATCATATAACAACCCATACAATGGTATTTAAGAGAATCCCATACTTCCCTCAATAATGGTTTCCTTATCTACTCAAGCCTCAAGAACATCATTATTCTATTAAATACCTCATTTCAGTTTCATCCATTCCAAAATATTTTTTTATATAACATAATCCTATTACTCAATATTTCCAACCCTATATTTACCCTTTCAAAATTGAAATAACACTTTGCTAATAAAAATAATCTAACCCCCTTTTTTTTCATCTAAATGAAGAAAATTACCCATTTTTTTTTTAAAGGCTAATAACTAATCCTTAAATCAATACTACTAAAGCATTATTTATTAACCATTATTTTATTCTAATGGATATATATTAATTCTATCTCCATATTGTTTTCAAACAATTAGCAAGTCACTCAAAAAATATGATAATAAAATTAATCAATATAAGATTTTTTTAAAGACAATATTCCTTCCTAAGAAAATATTAAAATTCCATTAATACCCTTAACAATTGGAAGCTCTAATTGTTTCCAATATAACTAAAACATTAGAAATATATTTTAGTTTCAAAGAAAAGATTAATTTTAATCACTATTAAAACTACCAACACATTAATATAGATAACCATAAGCCTAACTAAGGCACACATCAAACATCCAATTGAATATTATTGTAGCCTACTAACATCCCCACTCTAAAAATCAACTAAGCTTTCAACATACAAGTAACAACCATAAATACAAAATAGAAGAAAAATAAATCAAAGAAAGAAGGGAAATTCCATCATGGAGTAGAGCGATGCTTAACACTAGCTATAGATATAACACAATGAACACTGACTCAGGAGTGGCTAAAGTTACAAGCAGGGTTTGATGCATTGAAGTTCATAGTAGGTGATAAAACCTAAACTTGTTGACTAGGTTGAAGGTCTTAGGATGACCTCAAAGCAAACATGTACAAGAATATCTCTAAAAAAAACTACAAGATCCTAACATAGGAAAAAAAACATTCAAGATGTCTACAGGCTTGGAACCATAAAACCAATATTTAAGCAACAACATAAAGAAGATATGAACCCAAGACTTAAGACCTAAAATGAAGAACACAAGCTTATACTGAGAAGGGGGGTGAATAGTATAAGATAAAACTTTTACTTTTCTTTCCAAAGCAATAACTTCAAATATTATCAATTGCAATAATGAAACAATGCACAAATCACCACACACATAAGAGACACAAATTTAACGTGGTTCACCCAATATGGGCTACATCCATGGAGAAATATTGCTTATAAATTTCTTCAATAAATTTTGTGGGCACCAACCCATAGGAGACACCAATCCCCTATTACAATGTTCGTGGGCACCAACCCACAGGAGACACCAATCCCCTATGCTCAAGTTCGTGGACACCAATCCATAGGAAAAAATATCCTATTACAATGTGTGTGGGCACCAACCCATAGGAGACACCAATCCCATCTACTTTGGTTCATGGACACCAATCCACAAGAGACACCAATCCCCTCTGCTCTCAAAAATGCTCCAAATTTGCTCACAAATCCTGCTCAAATTTACTCTCAAATCTACTCATAAAATAGCTCAAATCTGCTCCAAAACTTGCTCAATTCTACTCATACAACTTGCTCAAATCTGCTCCTAAATCTTACATACAAAAAATGCTCATCTATTCCCAAAACCAAACATAACAATCCACAAATCTGCCATGCTCATCTACTCCCAAATTCAATCAAAAACCAATGCACAAATTTGCTTACAAATATGATCTAAATCCTTTGCACATTTACTCCAAATTCAATCAAAATAATGCACATCCAATAATTCCTTATACCTCCCACTATATGACAACAAAAATATTTTCCTCAAACAAAACCACTTTGAGAAAGGAATTAAATCACCATACCTCTAAATCTGCCTCAATGATGATGATCTTCTTTTGCATGAGCTTTCCAAACCTGTCTTGACAAAAATAATTTTCCTTTTGTTTGTCCCTTCAAAATCTGGTTAGCAATTCTCTTTTTCTTTTCTTGATTAAATATCAAATCAACCACTTTACCCCCATCACTAATATAAAAAAAAAAAAATTAAAAATAACTCCTTATATCTCCCTTTTGAAACTCACAATATAAAGCTTTATTAACAACAAAAACCCTTATATCTCCTTTTATAACATGCAAAATACAACTTTAAAATAACAACCTTATACCTTATAACTCCCTTTTATAGCATGCAAAATACAATTTTAAAATAACCACGATACACCTTATATCTCTTACTCAATTTAAATTAGATAAAATTTTACCCTTACCTTTCACAGTAAAGCCCAACGAACGCGAAGGAGATTCCATATCCCAAACTTTGCCAATACAACTCCCTAGAAAAGGCTAGGCAACCAACTAGACTACCCGAGTAGGTGAAATAAAAATCGCAACATGAACTATATAATCACTTCTTCGCTCTATCTTAGCCAGCCAAAATAAAATAGTATCACGAGGATTCGACCTTGCAACCTCCTCCTGTGCAATGTCTTAGCACAAGCTAGGCAAATTACTGGGCTAGCCACCTAGATGAGACCAAAGGTAGCACAAATAATTATTTAAATCCTTTTTTCGATCACTGCCACCAAACACGATCTTCTCCTCCTCTTGTCTTCTTCTTGCTGCTCGATTTTATCACGAAGGATATTCAAATCTCATCACATACCAAAATGAATTGATGGGATTTTAATATGCATTTTGATTTTAGCACTCAAGGAGGTCGACCTCATTATTTAAATATTTGAATTTTCACTTTATATCTTCTCCAAAGATGTCAGCACATTTTATTTTTCAAACACTTTAGGTTACAATATTTAAATCTATGATTTAAATATTATAATATTTAACTTTTAAACTCTTATATATTTAAATCCTTTGATTTAAATATGTCAAAACTTTATCCTTATTTTTATAATATTTCAAGCCTTTATCCAAACCTTTATCGTTCTATTTATAATGTTTCAATCCTTTGAATACCATGCACCTTTGACATCAATGACAACTCAATATTTCTAACAATATCCCCCTTTGTCATTGATGGCAACCCTACAAAAAAACATTTCTTTTACTGCAATTGGATTCACAATTTGCTCCCCCTGACAAGCTTCTCCCCCTTACTAAATTCTCTCCCTTTGACATCAATGGCAAAGGGCTCCTTGGGGCTAAAAATAAGACACTTAACACAACCCCCTTACCACCTCCTTTTCTTGAGGTGTTCAATTTTGAGATGGGAGTAAAACTACTCCCAACTTACTTCTGAGATACTCAAAAGTCTCCTTTGGTAGTGGTTTGGTAAAGATGTCAGCAATTTGTTCCTTTGTAGCAACATATTCCAACTTAACTTGTTGATCAACCACTTGCTCTCTCAAAAAATGATATTTGATTGAAATATGCTTGGTCCTTGAATGCATCACCGAATTCTTTGAAATATTGATGGCACTTGTATTATCACAAAGTATGGAGATCGGATGCTCATGCTTAATTTTGAAATCACTTAAAGTTTATTTCATACATAAAACCTGTGTGCAACAGGAAACTGCTACAATATACTCTGCCTCTACAGTAGATAAGGATATTGATGCTTATTTCTTACTTAGCCAAGAGACCAAACAATCTCCAAGAAAAAATGCTCCTCCACTTGTGCTTTTCCTATCATCAATACTGCCTGCCCAATCTGCATCTGTATATGCAGTGAGAGTGAAATTATTGCATCTAGGATACCATAGTCCAAACTCCATAGTTCCTTTCAAATACTTAAAGATCCTTTTTACTGCCTGTACATGTGTTTCTTTTGGTGCAGCTTGAAATCTTGCCACCAATCCGACTACCTGCATTATATCTGGCCTTGTAGTTGTGACATATAGTAAACTTCCAATCATGGATCTATACAATGTTTGATTTACCTCAGGAGACTCATCATATTTACTTAACTTACATCCTGTAATCATGGGGGTACTCACAGGATTGCAATCCTCCATCCTAAATTTTTCAACATTTCTTTTACATACTTGGTCTGAGAGAGAAATATACCTTTATCTGATTGTGAAATTTGCAAACCAAGAAAGAAAGACAACTCACCAAGCATTGACATCTCAAATTCATTTTGCATACACTTTGCAAATTTTTGACACATCTTGTCATTACTACCTCCAAAAATGATATCATCCACATAGACCACTACAATCAACAAGTCATTTCCTTCATTTTTGATGTATAGATTGCTATCAACTATACCTTTTTTGAAACCCTATTCTTGAAGATATTTATCCAACCTTGAGTACCAAGCCCTAGGGGCTTGCTTTAGTCCATAGAGAGCCTTCTTTAATTTGCATACATAGTCCAGCTTATCTATCAGGCTGAAACCATCTGGTTGCTCAATGTAGACCTCTTCCTCTAAGTAACCATTAAGAAATGCTGATTTTACATCCATTTGGTACACTTTGAAGTTTCTGAAACTTGAGAAATCCAAGAACATTCTTATGGCCTCAAGACATGCAACAGGAGCAAATGTCTCTTCAAAATCAATCCCCTCAACTTGTGCATAGCCTTTGCACACAAGTCTTGCTTTTTTTGACAACCTGACCATCTTCATTCAACTTATTTTTGTAGACCCATTTGGTGCCAATTACATTCTTGTCTTTTGGACGTGGAACAAGTTCCCAAGTCTCACTCTTTTCTATTTGGTCTAACTCTTCTTCCATTGCCTTAATCCAATATTTATCTTCACTTGCTTCATTGAAATTCTTGGGCTCAACTTTAGATAGCAAAGAAAAATTTGCATGTTCACCTGTTCCTATTATCTTCCTCCTTGTTTGTCTCTCATCTAGATTCCCAATAATCAGTTCTCTTGGATGGTTCTTTTGCACATACCTGGATGGTGTCTTAGGTGATGCCTTTCTTGAGAGTGTCTCATCTTCTTCAGTTTCTTCACCTTATTCTTCTTTGCAACTTTCTCCTTCTTGATACACAATCTCTTGAGCTGGTTCTCTTAGATCTATTTCTTCATCAACTCTTACATTTGCACTTTCCACAATTGTATGTGATATTTTATTGTAGCATCTATAGGCTTTGCTCTTAGTGGAGTATCCAAGGAAGATACCCTCATCACACCTAGAATCAAACTTACCCAAATTTTTCTCTTCTCGTCTAATGTAGCATTTACTTCCAAAATTTTTGAAGTACTTCATAGTAGTTGGTCTTCCCTTCCAAAGCTCATACGGGGTTTTGTGGTGATTTACTCTTATTTGAGCTCTATTGATGATATAAATAGTTGTATGAATTACCTCTCTCCAAAAAGCATAAAAAATATTAGACTCATTTAGCATAGCCCTGGCCATACCCTGAATAGTTCTATTTTTCCTTTCAACTACTCCATTCTGTTGTGGAGTTCTTGCTGCTGAGTATTATCTCTTGATTCCATGTTGTTCACAGAATTCTACAAATTCACCTGAAGTGAATTCACCTCCTCTATCTGATCTTAGACACTTGATATTTTTGCCTGTTTCATTTTCTACAAGTGCCTTGAATGCCTTGAACTTTTCAAATGCTTCTGATTTTTCTTTTAAGAATGTTACCCAAGTCATTCTAGAGAAATCATCAATAAATAACATGAAGTAATTCTCACCTTGTAAACTCTTTGTCCTTGTAGGACCACATAGATCGGTGTGAACTAGCTCCAAAGGCTTGGATGAAGAAAACTCCTTTGATTTGAAACTTGATCTTGTTTGCTTACCATGCTGGCATTGTGCACAAATCGTGCTTGGGGGTTTTGCTATTTTGGGTAAATATCTGATTGCCTATTTGTTGCTTATTTTCACTATGTTGTCAAATTTCAGGTGACCCATTCTTCTATGCCATAACCAGCTCTCATCCTCTTGTGATAAAAAGCATTTTTCTCCCTTAATTTCTCTCAACATGTAGAGATTGTTTGTAGTTCTACTGGCATCTGCAATAAGCTTTCCTATCTTGGATTTCCTGATCTCACATCCATTTGGGTGAAATGTGAGTGTGTGCCCTTGATCACATAGTTGACTTACACTTAGTAGATTGTGCTTCAATCCTTCAACATATAATACATTTTCTGTCCTTGATCTTCCATTATCCAAACTCAAAGTCCCTTTTCCAACAATTTTGGCAGAAGCATTATCACCAAATTTCACTGTTCCTCCATTTATTTCCTTGAGAGAGAGAAATTTGCTTTTGTCACCTATCATATGGCTTGAACAACCACTATCAATGTACCACTGATTTCCTTCATTTTGCACATG
Source organism: Wollemia nobilis (assembly GCA_028583015.1). NCBI lineage: Eukaryota > Viridiplantae > Streptophyta > Pinopsida > Araucariales > Araucariaceae > Wollemia > Wollemia nobilis. Next base: position 7,857,879 of record JAQPPZ010001808.1, read on the forward strand.
AAGAGTCATTTGTACCAACATGGATTTTTCTTTTTCTTGTTCCTTTTTCTTTTTCCAAACTTTTGAGGACATCTCCTTTTGAACTGTTTGACCTTCCTCCTTCTTGCTTGATTTAGGAAACATTGTTCTACACCATTTAGCTTTGTGCCCAAAATTATCACATTTATAACAAATGATATTGTAATCCATGAGAGGTGCAAATGAATTGAAATTTCTATTGATGAAGCCAACATCATTTTTCACATGGACCATGCAATGTACAACTTTATGACCATATTTGTTACATGAAAAACAATAACCATGGAAGAAATATTGAAACTTGTTTGATTGCCTTGGATGATATGGTCGCATGGTTCTTTCATTGTGGTTTCTGTGATTGACTTTTGTCCATGATGATTCTTTGTTTTCTTCCTCCTTGATGCTTTCACTTTTCAATACATCAACGTAGGTCATGGGCTCTTCTTTACTTATTTTATTTGATGTCTTTGTTCCTTTTGAGCTTGACTCCTCTTTCTATTTCTCTTGACCTTCTTCAAAACCAAGTCCAGTCTTTATACCTGAAAGTCTTTGTGCTTTGATAATATCATCCAATATTTTTATGCTTTTCTCAAACCTCATACTTTGTTGTAACTTATCCTTAGATTTTTCCACTTCCTTTCTTAGAGAGACAACCTCATATTCCAATTTTTCACATTCCAACTCCTTTACCTTTAATTTCTCAACCATAACTTCTTCAATTCTCTTTGCCTCTTCAACCTTCACTTTTAAATCGGTGAGATCTAGTAGAAGCTTTGTCTTTGTTTCCTCATCCTCTTGTACTTGAGCCTTCAATCTTGAATTCTTATTTCTAACCCTTTTCAATTCTTCAAGAGCAACAATAAGTTCCTCTTCTATGTCAACCATGGCTTCCTCTCCATTTTTTGGATCTCTCTCTTTGATTTCAACCATAGGGGCATCTTCTTTCTCCTCAATGGCCATGTGTGTTCTTGTAAGATCTTCCTTCAAGTTGTTAGGCTTTCACAAAGGAACCTACTCTGATACCAATTGAAGAACATAAGCTTATACTAAGAGGGGGGTGAACAGTATAAGATAAAACTTTTACTTTTCTTTCCAAAGCAATAACTTCAAATATTATCAATTGCAATAATGAAACAATGCACAAATCACCACACACATAAGAGACACAGATTTAACATGGTTCACCCAATATGGGCTACATCCATGGAGAAATATTGCTTATAAATTTCTTCAATAAATTTCATGGGCACCAACCCACAGGAGACACCAATCCCCTATTACAATGTTCATGGGCACCAACCCATAGGAGACACCAATCCCCTCTAATATGGTTCATGGACACCAATCCATAGGAGACACCAATCCCCTATTACAATATTCATGGGTAGAAACCTGTAGGAGACACAAATCCCCTCTTCTCTGGATCGTGGACACAAATCCATAGGAGACACCAATCCCCTCTACTCTCAAAACTACTCCAAATCTGCTCATAAATCTTGCTCAAGTTTACTCTCAAATATGCTCACAAAACAACTCAAATATACTCCAAAACCTGCTCAAATCTGCTCATACAACCTACTCAAATATCTTCTAAATATTGCATACATACAATGCTCATCTATTCCCAAAACCAAACATAACAATCCACAAATCTACCATGCTCATCTACTCCCAAATTCAATCAAAAACCAATGCACAAATTTGCTTACAAATATGATCTAAATCCTTTGCACATTTACTCCAAATTCAATCAAAATAATGCACATCCAATAATTCCTTATACCTCCCACTATATGACAACAAAAATATTTTCCTCAAACAAAACCACTTTGAGAAAGGAATTAAATCACCATACCTCTAAATCTACCTCAATGATGATGATCTTCTTTTGCATGAGCTTTCCAAACCTGTCTTGACAAAAATAATTTTCCTTTTGTTTGTCCCTTCAAAATCTGGTTAGCAATTCTCTTTTTCTTTTCTTGATTAAATATCAAATCAACCACTTTAAAAACCCTTATCAAAAACATACACAATAAAGCTTAAAAATAACTCCTTATATCTCCCTTTTTGAAACTCACAATATAAAGCTTTATTAACAACAAAAACCCTTATATCTCCTTTTATAACATGCAAAATACAACTTTAAAAATAACAACCTTATACCTTATAACTCCCTTTCATAGCATGCAAAATACAATTTTAAAATAACCATGATACACCTTATATCTCCCTCTCAATTTAAATTAAAAAAATTACTCTTATGTTGCACAACAAAGCCTGGCGAATGCGAAGGAGATTTGATCTCTTGACCTTTGCCAACATAACTCCCTAGCACAAACTAGGCAACCAACTGGACTACCCTAGCAAGTGAAATCAAAATCTCAACATGAACTATATAATCCCTTCTTTGTTCTATCTCAGCCAACCAAAACAAAATAGCATCACAAGGGTTTGGCCCTGCAACCTCCTGCTCCACAACATCTTAGTGCAAGCTAGGCAACCGGATGGGCTAGCCACCCGGATGAGACCAAAATCGTAGCACAAACTATATGAATTCTCTTTCACGCTTTCTCAACAAAACACTACAAAATCTATGTTGGGAGGTTTCAACCCTGTAACCTCCTACTCATCAGCGTCTTAGCGTAAGCTAGGCAACCAGATGATCTAGCCACCTGGATGAGACCAAAGGCAGCATGAATAATTATTTAAATATTTTTTTCAATCGCTGTCACCAAATGGACTCTTCTCCTCCTCTTGTCTTCTTCTTGCTGCTCAATTTTCGCACGAAGGATATTCAAATCTTATCACATACAAAAATGAATTAATGGGCTTTTAATATGCATTTTTATTTTAGCACTCAAGGAGGTCGACCTCATTATTTAAATATTTGAATTTTCACTTTATATCTTCTCCAAAGATGTCGGTGCATTTTATTTTTCAAACACTTTAGGTTATAATATTTAAATCTATGATTTAAATATTATAATATTTAACTTTTAAAATCTTATATATTTAAATCCTTTGATTTAAATATGTCAAACCTTTGTCCTTCTCTTTATAATATTTCAAGCCTTTGTCCAAACCTTTGTCCTTCTCTTTATAATATTTCAAGCCTTTGAATACCATGCACCTTTGACATCAATGACAACTCAATATTTCTAACATGAACTAGCAATCTAAACATGCAAATGAAAACCAAAGAAGAATCCTTAAGAGAACATGGCATCATACCAGCAAATAAATCTAATCTATCAGACGTACACATGGAGTAAAAATAAATTACTCGCTATCTTCCAAAAGCTTTGACATCATGGTAGAGTGGAAGTCTCCGTGCTATATTCCAGATCTTGTTTTCTCCAAATTCCTTCACCTAGCTAACTCCTAAACTTGGAAAACCATTTTCCCACATAAATATTGACTTCCTCCAAAGCATAAGGGTTTTCTTCAGATTCTTTCCAACATGTTGGCCACCCATTATGTTCTGGCTAGCAACATTCTTCATTGGATGTTGCCAAGAATTGAAATCCAACATCTCTTTCTTTCATTATAACATACTTTAATTAGCATGCACTCTTTACAAAGGTTTATTCCTTTAATTAATATTATCCCACCACATTTCACAAGGTCAAATAAAAAAAAAAATCATCCCCTTAAGCTTTATTAGAACATTTACATTTTCTAATACTAATATTACTTATTAGTATTAATGTAATTAAATTAATTACCCTTCTAATTAATTTAATTAGCATCAATTGTTAATATTGACCATTAACATCGATCATTAAGTATCCTTGGGTATTAATGATACCAACATTTTAATTAATACCAAATTAGAAAATTTAATTGATCAACAATTTATAATACGTACAACATTATTTTTCCTTGAGTAGGTGTATTTTATGATAACAAAAACATTATCACCTACCTACTAAGGATGACTCATTTGCTAATAGCAACCTCCTTTCCCAATGGTGTATTCAAACAACAACATATATGCAATGCATCTATATGAAGGGTATTATTTTACCCTTGAGTTATTGATGAAGAATTTTATCCATCATTTTCCATTTTCTCTCAACTCTCGTGGTTGTTCCCTACCAATCCACCAGTGAGAGTACCTGGTTTTGCAACCATAATTTTCATCAGTAGTACCATATTCTAAAAGTAGTATAATCAAAGCATAAAGTGCATCTATCAACACAACATAAAATGATATTATGCATTATATATCCACACATCAATACATAAATCAAATATCAATAATAAGTCTTTCCAAGGAGGGTCATTACAAAATGCTAGTGACACCACCATGTATGGGCTAAAATAAAAATTCCAACATTCTTACTCTCCTTTCCTCTTAGTCTCAAAGTGAAAAAATGAATAATCACAATAAAACAGATTTATGCATAAGGGGTCGGCCCCAAAGTGTATTTATAAAATCAGGGTGAATCTAGTCCTAAGGTGTTTAGAAAACGGGACGAATATTTCAATTTTTTGCAAAAAAATTATCAAATAGTGGTAATTTTTTGAAAAATATGCAGCAAATTTTTCAGTCTTAAAAATGGTGACTAACACAAGGCGACTGACAGAAGCGACTAACAAGGTGCGACTACCAGGAGCGACTACCAAGGAGGGAATGCCAAAGATGACTGTCAGGTGGCGGTTGAAAAATGCAACTAATAAAAGCGACTGTCAAGTGGCGACTAGAAAGAAAGAAGTGACTAACAACTAGTGACTGTCAAGAGGCGATTGTCAAGTGGTGACTGGCAAGAGGTGACTGGCAAGTGGCAGCTTTCAAGAGGTGACTGTCAGGTAGTGATTGTCAAGTGGTGACTGGCAAGCGGCGGCTGTCAAGAGGAGACTGCCAAGTGGTGACTATCAAATTATGATTGGCAATATATGACTTTCAAGAGGTGAGGGTGACTGTCAAGTAGCGACTACCAAGGGTGGTTATCAAGTGGCGACCACCATATTGTGACGTGCATGTTACGACTATCAAGATGCGATTGCCATGTTGTGATTGTCAAGTGGTGATTTTCTAGGGACGACTATCATGAGGCGAATGCCACAAGATGATTGTCACATGGCGGTTGTCAAGTGGCGACTGTCACACTGTAACTGTCACATGGTGATAGGAATAATGCCACCACAAAATACCATCAATAATATGCTACCACGTGTCCTCTCATTTGCCACATGTCATGCATCCATCGACTTTAGGCATGCAGACTTCTATAAATAGAATAGTAGTGTCATTTTCACCTTTCACATGATGATTTCTAGAGCAATTTTAGAGTTTTTTCCAGTATTTTTAGTGCATTTTCTACAACAGTTTAGGACCTTTTATCGCCGTTTTTCTTAGCATTATCTGATCATTTTCGGGCCATTTTAAGGGTATTTTTAGACCTTTTTAGGCAATTTTCTGAGCATTTTCTAATCATTTTCAGGGTGTTTTCCTAGTATTTTTAGAAATGGCTAGTGGTTCCTCTCCTCTCCCAACCAAGGTATCATTCAAGAGTTACTATTGCCCAAACATCAAGAACATTTTTAACATTATTGGGAGAGATTCCAACTAGTTTTACACCTTCAGATTTGCTGGAGTTGTGAAGATGCCACAATTGGACGTCAGCGTCTTCCTGATGTAACGTATTGTTAGTTTCAATGACCATGATGTGTCCACTGTACAGATCCAAGTTGATAACAAGGAAGTTATTTTTACTGTGAACCCCTCAGATGTCCAACGATTAACAGGACTACCATTTTCAAATGGTCTCCTTGTTAACAACCAGTACGTGTTGACTGATTCTAACAAATTAATGCTGGCATCCAAATATGTCGTGAATCCAAACCATTTGAAAGGTAAGTTTTTTAAAATTTTATTTTTGTTTATCCTTAATTTTGATGTATTGTTGTTTCCAATGTCCATTCTCTAATAATGTTCTCTCTATTTTTTAGTTAATTCTTCAAAATCGAAAAGGGGTTTGAACATTTCCAATGTTTCAGATAAATTTCTTTATGGCTATATTGAATTATTCTTGGGAAGGCTTATTCTATAGGGCCAACCTATAGAAATACCCTTTTGGGCTTTGTCATTGTTGATTCATTGTATTGATGGAGGGAGATATGATTGGTCCACTTTCATTTCTAACCGCCTAAAACAAGACCTTCTTTCTACACAAAAAATTCAATCTATGTATACGGTAACCTCCAACAACTATATTATTTCTTTTTTTTATGAAGATTATTACAATCTTCAAACAAAAAGTCCTCCAACTGCATTGCACCCGTATTTGTTGCATATTGGGTTAAGTGAGAATGAAATACAGGTAAAATTATATATTGGAATAGTCTCTCTTTTTATCTTTTCAAATTTCAATCAATCTTGTTATTTTCTAATTTTATTTTGAAAATAGAGAAGAGCAGCTCACTCGTCTAGTAAAAGGGATACCGCCATCAGGATTCAAGAAGCATCTGGTAATTCTGACTCGCAGTCACAATCGTCACCGGTACCTTCCACCCGTAAACGTAGGAGGTCTCTTGATGGACAACATATATGTGTTGCTCCTCTTACTTTTGGACATGCATCTACGAACATTGAAGATGAAACCTCCAACTCACAAGGTAAACATATTTTTCAAAAGTTCTAATTTTAATAATGTATTTTAATAATATTCAATTATATTTAGTTTGAGAATTTTTTTTAACTATTTTTAGAGGCAGAGCAAAGGACAACCGTTGCAGTAGCAACGACAATGACTGCAGAGTCTGAGTCGGGTATGTTTAGTTAAAATTGTTATATTTTAATGAAATTGTTTTTAAAACTAGTTTTAATTTATAATTTTCATGTTAAATTTTATAGAGGGACCAGATCAATATACAAGACTCAAAAAATAGATGCTTCCACTGAGTGCACAACAAGAAAAGCAACTAGTCCTATCGCAAGTCCATCAACGCCAAGTTCATCTACGACAAGTCCAACAATCACCACAACACGCACTATCAATAAGAAACCAATCTCGCATGCATGGGAAACAGTTCCTCACACCGCTGTGTCAGGCACTTCAGACTCAGAATCAGACTGTAGGTCAATTTGTTGTTTTAGGGACACTGTTTCCAATTTTAACACTTGACAATTTATCAAATGTAGAGAGAACTTCTTAGATGCCCCTCTAGATGCCAATATGGAAGATGATTTTATGTATCAAGATATGAATAATTTGAATTTGCCACTAAAAATGTATAATATGCTTCATGTTCTAGGGTTAGGTGATGAAGCACAGGAGAATGTTGAAGGAGATGTTGTCGATGTTTCCTCTACCCCCCACCAACATGTCGACACCGATCATAATCCAATCGATGATGATAAAATAATTTTTTTTTGAAAATATTTTACTAGAAAACAACTGTAGGGCTAATGTTAATAATAATATTCTTGTAGACATTGATACATTAAGACAATGGGAATATCGGTCCAAGGTTATAATCAAAATAATAAATGGTTGATACAAGAACTTCGGACATAGAAATGAGTTGTTTTCAAAGATAGAGAATGAGCCACAAAATCTCGATGCTCTATTACTAAAAGCCCAATCTGGCATCGTCAAGGCCGATGCTACAAGCAGTGATGAAGTTCTGGCCATTATAATTGATCGATTAGAGAACCTAAATATCGAAGCCCAAGCATATTTCAATGAATGTAAACTAGACAAGAAGAAAGTAGCAGTGGTAGAAACTGCAAGACTTACAACAGATGTAAGTTTTACACATATCTGAAAATCATTTTTTTCTTCAATATAATTTTTAATTAATATTAATATTTTTCTCTTATATTTTGCAGTCTAATTATCAGCATTTAAAGCAGTAGGTGTCAGCCATGAAAACCTGGATCAATACTGCAAAAATCAGTGTGACTAATGCTATTGAATTGAAGAAGAAACTACAAAACACTATTCGATAAAACAATTGGCTGAAGAAGCTTATCAAAGAAAAGGGCTTGGATGTGGATGCTGCAATAAAATAAAATGAGAAAGAGTTGAATGCACCATTTAAAGAAGATCCCATGAATGAAGGAGGTTTATTGCTAAAGGGGATAAACACTACAGCTGATAGTTTGGTACGGTCTGGTGCATTGGAAGCAAAGGATATTGAGGTAGATGTAGCTAGACACTTCAGGCACTTTGCAGCAAGAAAACATAGAAAAGTAGAATTATTGTTTCCTTATTTGATGATTCTAGAATGTGGCATTGTAGTGAAAAACATGGTTTCAAAGACTCCTATTTTAACATCTTTTTAAAAATTAAAATTTTACAAAGAATATTCTCATTGTTTACATATTGACAATAATAAGGAGATACGTCATAATATAGTAAGAATAGAATGTCCTATAGTCCTAAAAGATAGAATCAAAACCTCTTCATCTACTTTCAACTATGAGAGAAAATAATATCTTCTTTGTATATGAAAATGAAGAGAAATGGGTGAATTAGAATAAGTCTAGTATAATTTCATGGAAATATATAACCTCTATAAATATATGTGTCCAAAATAGGACAAAAATAGAAGCTTAAGTTAGGGTATCCATAACTCAAATAAAAACACTAAATATAATTCTAACAAATGGTGCACTAAAAGTAAAAATCAAATCTTTATTTATACCGATGAATCTTCATCATTAAATCCCTATATATGTAGATGAATACTTAAATTAGGATTCTAAAAAAAAGTGCACTAAACTAAAAATGAAAAAACACGATCATTCCTCTATCAATTTGTTGAGGATTCCTTACTTGATGATTCTAGAATGTGGCATTGTGGTGAAAAATATGTCTTTGAAACCATGTTTTTCACCACAATGCCACATTCCAGAATCATCAAATAAGGAATCCTCATGATGATTCCCTATTTATTCTTTAATTGGTTGTTCAAGGGTACTTAAAAAACTACCCAAATATTCTTCAATTTGTAGCTCTATGTCACCTTCAATTTTCTATCTTGCGACACTTCAAATTTTTTCACGAAAATTAGCAATATTATCCTCTACAAACAACCTTCAAATTCTTAATGGTTGTCTTCAAATTTCTCAAATCAGTGGCCTCTTGTCAAATATTCAAATGAGGATTCCATATTTTATGATTTTGGAATGTGGCATTGTGGTGAAAAACATGGTTTCAAAGACTCCTATTTTAACATATTTTATAAATTTTATTTTATATTATATAAAATTTATATTTATTTTTAGATTTTCTTTCAATATTGTAATGGTTTGATCAGTTGTGTGGATGCAATAAATAATTTTGAATTATGTGGATGCAATAATGGAACACCAATATCTAGTTTGCTATAAACAATTTATTATACATGGTTTGCTATTTCTAGTTTACTATACATGGTTTGCCATATATTGTTTTCAATACATGGTTTGTATACATGGCTTGTTGTATACATGGTTTCAATAAATTTGATATTCAATACATTGTTTGCCATACATTATTTTCAATACATGGTTTGTCATACATTGTTTTCACTAAATTGTATACATGATTTCAATACATGGTTTGCCATACATTATTTTCAATACATGGTTTGTATACATGGTTTCAATACATGGTTTGTTTACATGGTTTCAATACATGGTTTCAATCAATTTTATATTCAATACATTATTTGCCATACATTATTTTCAATACATGGTTTGTCATACATTGTTTTCACTAAATTGTATACATGATTTCAACACATGGTTTCAATCAATTTGATATTCAATACATTGTTTGCCATACATGGTTTATTCAATACATTGTTTTCCATAAATGGTTTATTCAATACATGGTTTGCAATACATTTATTTCAATACATGGTTTGCCCTCATTGTTTTCAATACATGGTATTCAATATGTTATTTATTCAATACATGGTTTATTTAATACATGGTTTTCAATACATGGTCTATACTTTATTCAATACATGGTTTGTCATACATTGTTTTCAATAAATTGTATACTCAATAAAATTTTTCAATCAATTTGATACATGGTTTCAATACATGGTTTAAAATCAATTTGATATTCAATACATTGTTTGACATACATTGTTTTCAATAAATTGTATACTCAATACATTGTTTGCCATAAATGATTTATTCAATACATGTTCTACCATACATTATTTTCAATACATGTTTTATTCAATACATGGTTTGCCATACATAGTTTTCAATACATGGTTTTTTCAATACACGGACTTTTCAAAATACATAAAATCATAATATACACATATTTTGTTGACAATTGATAGCATAATATATGAAATCAAAATACATGTAAAAATAGTAATATCTGTAATGCAGTAATCAATATTTTATTCCAAAATCATGAAAACATGTATCAAAATATAATCAAATCTCCATATTTGAAATAAAATCAAATAAATGAATTAAATTCCAATATAATATTAGGAAATGATATTGGAATTTAATTCATTTATAGGGGCATGGCGGTTATAGATGCGGACTACGCAAAGATTTGTGTGGTGGCTTTTAGGGTGGACAACGCATAATACTGTGATGGCCATAAAAGCTGGACAACCTACCCGAATTCATGGTGGCTACCGATTCCACCATGTAAAAAAAAATATTGGAAAATTAAAGCATCTTTACATCATAATGATGAAAGCTAGAACAAACTCTTTTCAGATTGTGCAAATTCTTTTGCACTCATTCCAAAAAAAATTGTCATCACAGTGTCATCAGTGTTACCATTATCCTCATCATCTAGAGTATTCATGACACCTCTTCTCTCTACCAAATATTCCCAACATGACAAAGCTCTTTCATAAGGAAACTTCTCAACCTCATAGGTCGACACATATACTCTAAAATAATTTTCCAAATTTTTATCCAATCTATTTCAAACTTTAGATTTTACATATGATAATGCACTAAATACCCTTTCATCCTCAATAGATCCTAAAATACTCGTTTGGCATAATTCATACAAATTAAAATATTCACTCATACTATGTTGCATGATACTACTCGGATATAAATATTTTGAAAAATGTGAAATAGAACCCCTTTCATGGTGATTATAAAATTATGAAACTTGAGCAGACATTGTTGTTCCAAAATAGTTTGATTGGTTTGTCAAAAGATCTTTGTTGAGAATGCCATTGATTTCAATACCATTGAATACCATAGGTTTAGTGAAATGGCTAGCAATATTGCCCATGTATTTTTGAAACAAACCACTTATATTCTGGTATTCATGATAAGGATTCCAAAATATCAGGTTAACCACAACCATAGCCTCAAGCAATTCAACTCTTTGAAAATGGTCTTTGATCTCTTTTGTCAATGATTCTGCTATGTGTTTCAGTTTAATTTTTTTATCTGTTACAACTACATAAAATTTATTTTGTGTTATGGGCATTTGTTCAACTTCATTTGTAGCAATATTCATTCGTTAAGAAAAATAATATAAAGGAATTTCCTTTTCGTGGACATTAATACAAAGATGGTCATTTATATTGAACTTCAAAAATTTCTGAGGATCGTGGATGTTTGTCAATGCTCTCCAACTCTCAAACATGGGATCCATAAAACTTTCACCAGATGCGTACATTGTATCAATATGTAAGCAAATTCGTTTTCTCGCCCTAATGAAATCCACAATATAAATCGATCTTTCTTGTGCAATTTTGATCAAAGTATTTATTTCTTTCAACATTGGAAGAATACCACATAATGTGAGAAGTGTTTCAAATTCAATCATTTGTAATAGAAAATCCTTAGCCTTATCAACTGCCCTACAGTTTACATACATAAACCTTGCCAAGGATTGATATTCTTTGAAAACTCTATATGTCGGTTGATACATTGAAATCCATCTAGTATCCACGTCTTTTAAGAGTTTTTACCATCAGTAACTCCAAGTGCAAACTACTAAAACTCTAAAAATCTTTTTGGCTTGCACGAAAAATAATCATGAATTTCATGGACAAAGTCTTCCACTCTAGCTACATTTGTAAATGTATCCACAATTTTATATGTAAGATTAATTCTATGAGCCATGCAATGAATAGGGATCAAATATGGGGCAACAAATATTTGTAGTCTAACACAAAGACCATTTCTATGTCCTTGCATTGTAGCAACACCATCGGCTCTGACACATATTAACTTAGTGGCTATTTCCATTTCATTCATTCCTGCTATTTCCTTTAAACTAGAAACAACAACATTGTAGATGTTTTTTGCATTGCAATTTTCCACCATATTGTGTAGTCCAAGTAAATGAGGTTGCCTTAAATGATTTTCCAATGTGTAAAAAATCATGCAAATCCAAGATGTGTTGTCAACAACAGTCACCTCATCAATTGAAAGTGATATGAATTTGGCCTTTTTAATTTTCTCTTTGAGGTCATCCTGCTCAACCAATGACAAACATTTTGTAATTTTCCAACCACTTCAATCTGACCAATGGACGTTGGGTAAATTTTGCACATCAGCTAGTCAAAATAGATATTTATAATCAATGAAATCTGACATAGATCTACCCTTTTTAATAATAGTGAGTACAACAACAAACTGTAAAATTTTTGAAGCAAAAGTGAACTTTTCCATTTTTTGAAATTGGGCTTGAATCGTTGCACCTTTCTCAACCAAAGTTTTTTTTTCTTTCATTGTTTTATCATATTCTTGTGTATATATGATATGGGCACATTCTGATGCATCCTTCCACCTATAATTTTTATGTATTGGTCCATCACTTTCTTTTATTTTTATATAAACCTTTCCACAATTTTTTTCTACTGTATATTTCTTAACTTACAATTTGTGATCTTTTCTATGTTTCCAGCTATAAATTATGCATCTCAATTCTATTATTACCTCATTACTATTCTCTAGAAGCACTGTCTCAACAAATGGAAAATCTAAAACCTAATCAGGATGAAATGATCTGTTAATTGTCCATTTATATGACCTGGCATGTTTATGTTTTTTAGAAGAAGATTATCTAGAAGTGGATACTACATAAGAACTATTACTTTGTTTTCCATTTGGCATGTTTGTTTTAGAAATCTCTTCATGTTGTTCCATTTCTTCAAGAAAAATTTCATCTGTGGACTTTTCAATATCGTAGTTATGTGGAAGTGGATTCATACGAGGGTCAACACTATTTTCTATAGAGATAATACTAGAGTCAGTACTCAATACCAGGGTCATTATCATTATTCTTTTTAAAATCATACATTTGTTAAAAGCATACCTTTTAAAAAATTTATATAAATAATGGACAAATCCATAAACCAAAAATCACCCTTCTTAATGAATGAAGAAATTATAATAATAATGAACAAAAATTAACTGGTTAGTAAGTAAAGGTATTTATACCTTCAATTTATGCAGATTTTGGTGGCTGACTAGAATTCAAAATATTACGAAAGTATTTGAGGATACTCCTTTTATCGAAACTGAAATACTAGCCTCCCTTCTTTCCACTGCCAACATGTGATATTTTACCTATATAAAAATAAAAGTAATAAGAAAATAATTTTGAAAAATAGAAATAACTGGTTAAAGAGAGAACTACTATTTAAGACATCACAATATCTGACACATCGCAAACCTCCTTAGTGAGCGTCAATGAACAAAAATGTATAAAAAAGAAACAAAATTGATAATAAAAACTTACCAACAAATGGTTGACCCTGTATGTCGAGTCACATAGTCACAGTGGGACGGTTGCCTTGTAACAGTCGTAGAGGGATAGTTGCCTTGCGATAGTCACCTTGTGATAGTTGCGATATGTCAGTCATGCAGTGATAGTCATGGTATGTTAGTCACAATGTGTCAGTCGTGTTGTGACAGTCGTGGTGTGTCAGTCATATTGTGATAGTCATGACGTGTCAATCGCATTTCGACAGTCACATCGTGTCAGTCATGTCATGACAGTCGTGGTGTGTCAGTTGCCTTGTGCAAGTTGCGATGTGTCAGTCACTTCTTCTGATAGCCTTTTGTCACTCGATTCTACCAATCATTTTTTGTGGTTGCCTTGTTAATTTGAGACTATGAGTGTTGCTCCCAGCCTCTAGGGTTACCTATATATAATGGGGGTACAAGAGGTGATTTGGGCGGGATAATTTAATTTTTAATTTTAGGGCAAATATTAGGTGGGAATACATATTGTACAGGGGCGATTTTACCCTAAAAAAATTAATTTTTGTAATTTTCAGACGAATGGACCGTCCTCTAGGGTCCCAAAAATAGCAAAATAAAAAATGTTAAAAACCTAAAATTCCTTATAAATTGCGAAATTTGCCCTTGTGCATAACCCTACAATAAAAATCAACTTTTATATACCCAAATGAGGATGCCCTAATACTAGTTGGTGCTCATGGGATATCCCCCTAGTAAAATTTTATATTATTCAAGTTTGATGGCTTTTAAAACCTTAATACTACCACAAATGTCACAGGTTAACTATCCCTCTATAATGTGATGTGTTGTGTTCTATGGAGTATCTATCCATAGTAATAGGACTCTTTGGACTCTTGACTATTCCTTTCCATATGGCACATCTCATGACTCTTGGTTTATCTACTTGACACTTGTATACTTGATGAACACTTGACTCTATTTTGTATGCACGCCTATATGTGACTCTTACACTTCCATAACTTGCACACTTTAACCTAAGACACTTGTGCACATATTTACATTACATATTTGATCTCTTACATATAAGACACTTGTGCACATAGACTCAACTTACACTTGCACACTAACTCATATGACACATGCATTTCTTGCACATTACAAATTTACATGACACTTGTGCATATCCTGCACATTCACACTTACATAAAGGGAAATATTACTCACTTTAAACTATGACTCAACCCTAATATATTATTTACAAATATACCATGAAGGTACCATGGGGGTACATTAGCTTGTACCAGATAATGTAATATACTCCAACACCCCTCTATATTACATTATTTGGTTATTGAAGACAGTCTTAAATCATAGTCTTTGTCTTCATCTTCAATATACTTCTTTTGAATTAATATCTAAACCTATAATATGATATTGTAGACACCTAAAACATGTCATGTTTAGGAGACTACTCATATGGGCACCTTTGCAGACCATATGAATGAGCTTGGACCTTTCCAAGACCAAGCAGTGGTTCTAACCACTCATTTTAGGCAGTCTAGGCCTATCCAGCCTTAGCCGCTGATAGCATCAACGGCTAAGATCCCAGTCACTGATGATCAGAGTGGCTAAGGGCAACCTACCCCTAGCCACGCTGAGCAAGAGTGGCTAGCCCTGTAACAAACTTGGCCTTCTTGAGCCAAGCAAAATCAGTTGCAACAACCCAAATTACAATGGTTTTGGAGCGGTTTTGGGTGAGGAAGCTTCTAGAGGATTCCTCCCAACTGCTCAGGCCAACTAATTCTTGATCTTGGCTTCCTTGAGAAGCCAAGATTGGGATTTGGGGAAGTCTATTTATAGACCCCCCAAAGAGGCATAATGATCCTAAATTGAATACAGCGAAGCTCTACCGAATTGGAGAATGAACTTGTACCCTTTGAAGAGTACCAAGACATTGTTCAATTGGAGAATGACATTTGTTGCTATGTCAATGGAGTTTCCAATAGCTTGAGGAGCAAGCTTGCCATTTCACACCAATCCATTATGAATTCGAGATATTTCAATCATAAATCTATGTTTATATAGACACGTCGGTGACCCTTGAACATCAATTCAATGGAGGAATTGTGCATCATCAAGCCTGATTTCAAGAGCAAAACACTTTCCTCATGGCTACTATTGTCAACAATGGCCCGTAGGCTTAGTTGCTAGATTCAACAGCGGCTAGTAGAGCCAGCTGCTATGAGCTATAGTGGCTAGGGTTTGACATGCAAAATCCTTCGATTTAGCCATAGATTTACATTTCTTAGCATGCATTTAGCTTAACTTAGCATAGATTAATCACATTTCATGCATTTCCATGGTTTATTCATAGTTTCATAGGCATATTTGCTTTCATTTGTGCACTTCATGCTTTCCTTTACATGCTTTCATATATTAGGTTCCTTTATGCTTAATTTGCAATATTATATGCATATTTAGGTTCTTTTATATGTTTCAAGCTTTGCTTCATGCTTTATTGTCAATATTTTAGGTAACTTTATGCATCTTTATATATGTTCATGCATTCTTTACATATTTTCTCTATTTCATGCACTTTCTTGGAAATCAGCCTCATCATGAGAGGCTTCATGTGCTACTAATGTGCTTTGTTGTTTCCTTACATGCAGATAATAGATCTCTCAAAGACAAAGCATCTTTCAAGACTCTTCCTCTTGACATTTGAGAAGGAGGCATCCTAGTAAGCCCTCAAGCAAATTGGTGTTAAAGTGAAGACCATTCAAGTGCATCTCTCCCCGTTGAGGGGCCTCAACTATTGTAACATTTGTATCAATTTGAGTTACTCCCTAAGAGGGAGAGATTGTAATCGAGCTTCATCATTTTTAATAAAATATCACCCCCATTTCTTGAATATATTTTATTTGTGCAAATGATTACTTGATTTCCTTTGTCAAATTGTTATATGCTTGCAATAGTGTAGATGCATGGTTTTTACCTTTATACAAGTGGCGATCATGGTCGGACCGACCCTATTTTTGCATTGCTTGCTTATGTTTTTATGTTTTTCTTATTGTAGGCATAGCCACTCTGAGTGATAGTGGCTAGCAGTCCTAGCCATGGATGACATCAACGACTAGCATCCCAACTGCTCTGATCAATAGTGGCCAATAGAAAAACACAATAAAATAGTAAGCAACCTATTTCTACATCAGATGAGGATTTTTTGGTAAGTGATCCTATCTAAATTTTTGTTTCTTGCTTCTATTTTTTGAAAGGCAGTAGCGGTAATTAAAACACATAGAAAAAGGATTTAAAAGTAAATCAATTGTATTTTTTTCTATGCTCCTATTAGCTACTGTTGGGAATAGCAGCTGGTTATGCTAGCCACCCCTAAAGATAGTAACTAGAAATTCTAGTTGTTACTATCTACAATGGCTAGGATTTCTTATTATTATTCTTTATAGCAACCGATTTTGTTGCCTACTATATAGAACAATGATCATGTTTAACCTATGTGTTAGGTATGCTTGCTTGAGGCCTGATCAAAGGCTATTTTCATGATTTAATTTGCATTTGCATTCTCTAAAATTAAACAGCATTTAATTATGCATTCTTTGAAGATAAAACATAATTTCTAGGCATATAGAGAAAAATCATGAATGCTTCTTGATGCATCTTTATTTAATGCAAATTAAAAAGAACACACACACCACGATCCAAAGTAAACATCAACAATGTTGGGCTTTCACATCCAACCCATTGATCAAGACCAACAATGGAAGTTATTACCACTCGGTTGGCTTGTCTGACATTGTATCATCAAGACCCATCCATGGCCAAGGCCAACCCAAGAACTATCCTATCCATATAAAATCACATGCACTCCTCTCCGAAGGGTGTATAGCTAATTATGGTGTGTTGGGTGAGGGTTGGTAGTACCTATGCTACCTCATCGAGTATGGATTTCATCCCCATATTTTAGCATGTGCGAGTATATAGGTGAAAACCTTTGAATAAATTGAGTATAACATCAACTTTTGAAAAACATGATAAGAGTTAGATTATACTATCAACAAATCAAAATGCACAAAACAAGTTTTAGGAAACACAAATAAAACTTAAAAGAGATAATCATATTGTCTACTTTGTGTGTTTCTTTATTATTTGGGTAATCAACATAAGATCCTTGATCTAGGACCAAACCCTAATTTTTAAAAAAAATTGCTAATTTTTGATTCTACATCCAACAAATAAAAAATCATGCAAATCAGAGCTATAACAAAAAAGTTATGTTGGTTTTATGATTACTCTATTTTTGAGTGATTTTTAAGCCAAAAATAGGGAAAAATTGCACTAAAATAGTCATAAATAGCCCTAGACAACCCCAAAAATTGCCAAATTTATTTTGTTGTCTTAGTTAGCCCTTGTGCACCTCTCATAGCATTTTTGAGGCCTAGCTCCGCATTTTCCCAAAATTCCTCAAATTGGTCATTTTTCCACGAGCCTTGGTTGGCCAAATATTCCAAAAATACAAATTTTGACCCGAAAGTCACCTTTTGGAGTCCTAGCCCATTGTGATCAGCTCATCGCACTGATCATTTTGGTATATAACACCCACAACATTTTTTAAAAGTCAAATTTCACAAGGTTATGGTCACTACACAGGGCCACCCTCGATCCACGATCGAGGTGGCACCCAATGCACTAGAGGGCCCAAAATACCCTAGAGGCAACACACATACCCCTAACATACCTGAATGAACTTTAGGTAGTCTCAGAGGAGACAACACCACTCACGATGGTTCTCATCAAGAAACCCCACCTAGGAGAACCAACAATAGATCTTCTCATGATCCAAATGAGATTATTTCTAGGCCTACTTCATCTCATCACACTAAGAGGCCAGATCAACCCAATGAGAGGTGAGATAGAGGGGGTGCAACCATTCACATACCCATTGTAATGCCAAATCCTTTCAAACATGGAGGGTGTCATTTATCCTATCATAACATTGGCAAAGAAGGTACACCTCTTGCCCAACCTTGGAAGACCCATCACCTTGACTTCTTAGATCAAGGTGCTGGAAGATCACAACATGGAACAGTTGAACATGGAAGCATATATCATGATCATACCCCTCATGGATCTACTGGATCCACTGAAGAGTACATCATGGATGAAGGAACTGTAACTCAGTTGCATCCTATCCATACCTGCGATGAGTGTTCCCAATGAACACACGACACCCCTACAACATCCTTACATGAGGATCATACCCCTAGGGAAGAGTTTAATGTTAATGCAACCTCGAGGAATCGAGGGAAGTGAGTTGCCAACCTTGTTGTGCAATTTGAAGTAAACAAAGCCCCTCACATGGAGTTGCAGAGTCAGAGGCCTCATACAACAAACCGATCAGATCGATCACATAGATCAGATGCAATTCAAAGAGAACAAATGCTCCAAGATCAATTGGAGGATTTGCATGTCGAGCATGAGCATCTAGAGAATTTAGAATGAGAAAGTGCAAAACAATAGTGGTTACAACAATGGTTATATGAACACCACCTAGAAGAACAATACCTCCTTGATCAAAAGGAGCATGAAGAGTGATCAAATAGATTGGCTCGATCAGAATTACCTCCCCTTAGTGAGTATAGGTAGTAGCACAATGAGAGATGTGCTACTTCACACCTTGAGCTGCATAATAGGTGAGTAGATGATTATATTCACCATACTTCTCAACATGCTTCTCGACCACATAAGCATTTAGTGCCAAACAGGCCCGAGCATAGTCAGTATGAAGAATCGAAATGGGATCACCAGGATCAGTAGTATCCTGAACCATCTTCTATAGATGTGGCCGATGAGTACAATCGACCACCTCATACTCAAAGAAACTTACCTTCGCTTGCACCCCGAAGACCCCTTCGGGAGGAAGAGATCATCTCTTCTCAAGCCTACAAAGTGCTTACAGAGAGAGTCAAAACTCTCGAAAAACAAGATGTGGCTGGTCAAAAGCCCACTTTAAGCAAGATACACAATCAACCATTGTGTCCATCAGTGCCAAGCCCTGCTTATCCTAAGCATTTTGAAATGCCTAGATGGGATAAGTTTAAAGGTGATGAAGATGCATAGGAACATATAACAAGTTTTATGAATGCATGTTTTCAACTACAACACAATGATGCCTTGTTATTGAGAACTTTTATTATCACCCTCTCGGGTACAACCATCGAATGGTATAATCAATTACCTAGGCACAACATCACCAAATTTGAATAGTTGGTGAATGCTTTCCTTGAGCGCTTCTCATTTGGCACCAAAAAGAAAACTAATCTATCCGACTTGGCCAATCTACGATAATATGATGATGAGCCAGTCATGGATTATGGGAATAGGTGGTAAAAATTAATGGTAAAATTACCATTCTCTATTCCCACTACTAAACTTACCCGAATGTTTACAAAAATTTGTGCCAAGCACATATCATTGTTGCTCTAGTTGCAACAATATTCGACATTCGAGGAGGCTTTGGTGCAAGCCAAGGTCATTGAAGATATCAAGTTACAAGAAGGAGACCTAAAGCTCCAAACCAAGAAATAATGGAATAACAAGAACATACGACATCAACCGTAGTAGGCCAAGCCTACACATGTCAACCAGATCATGTTAAACATTCCAAAAGTAGCATAGAGCCAACAACCACAAAACTATCAGGCTCAACCTCCTCCTACACATTACAACCAATGCAATAGGAATCAAGGCAAGGACAAACAAAAATATCCACCTCACAACTATACGCCATTGCCTAAATCTTTGGCATCAATTTTCAACCACCTTTATGAGGCCAAGGCTTTAAACTTACCTGAAATCCGCACCCTAGATCCTAATCACCCCAAACCTAAGGGGTACAAGGAAGATCTCTACTGCATATATCATCGAAAAAATGGCCATGATATTCAGGATTGCATCGCATTCAAAAATGTAGTGCAGAATATGTTGGATAAGAATGAATTGCAAATAGATAGCCCCTTAGCTATCGATAATCAAAACATCAACATATTCAAAAACCCTCTGCCCAATCATGGGGCCAACAACAATCAAGTTGAGCATGTCAATGAGGTGCACATAGACCCACCTGAGGAGGGTTTTATCGGTATGATCAATACTACAATAGGAAGCAAAATATGCCTTGATCAGTCCAATGTATCAAAGAGTTCAACTAAAGTTGATCATCTATCGTGGTCCTTACCAACATTGAATTCAATTCACTTACATAAGGATCCTATGATTACCTTTAGTAGGTAGGAGATTAAGCCAATCTCTAGAGATGAACCTGATCCACCGCTACACATCATAGCGAGCATCAATCAAATTCCATACAAGAGAGTCTTGATTGACACCAGGTCATCTATCAACATCATCATGACTACAACTTTGAAACATTTAAATCTACCACCTTCACAAATTAAGGACTCAACATTCACATTGAGAGCCTTCAATGATGCCACCTCCTCAATAATCAGTACAATAATCCTACCTATCCAGGTGGGAATGAAGATCATGCCTACATTGTGTCACATCCTAGGGGGTGAAAGGTAATATAATATTCTATTGGGTAGACCATGGATGAGGGACATGGAATGCGTACCTTCCATAGTGCATCAAAACCTCAAATTCATACATCAAGGACAAGTGTACGTGGTCCCCAATGATCCTAAACCTTTCAAATATTACAAAGTGATCAAAGAGCCACAAGAAACTCTTGTGACATGTGAGCCTCAAAATATTCACTCGGATGAAATCATAAAACATTCGACCAAAGCTTGCATCAAGCAATCACTACCTACTCCCATCAACAAAACTCATGGTATCACCTTACCTGATGAGGAGAAGAAAACATCAATTGACATAACTGATACAAAATCATCTCGACAAGTTGATGATCCACCCACAACTAGTTCGAAAGCCAAAGCACCTTCTCACGAGTTCATGGGAATGGTCAACATCAAGATAGAGGGTCCAGTAACTCTAAAATAGATAAAACAATAGATGATGCTATCAGATGTTGCTTCCACATTGAAGGGGCCAAAACCATTGAAATTAGTCACCCCTGATTCATTTTTCATGGCACCTTCTAAAGATTAACAACAAGTATCTTCCCCATGTCAAACTGGGGGTACTCAAGCTCGCACACTTCAACACTACAAAGTGAAGCAAAAATATGAACTGAGTAACAAACATGAGCATGTGGATGCCACTATCAAAGTGGATCATCAAGAAGCATCCACATCATCTCAAATGAAGGAAATGGGTGATTTGCATTTACCTAAGGGTTCTATAGCACCCACTCTTTCACCTCCTTCAATCGATGATGGTATTTCAAGCTAGTCGCTAGCAATACACCTGAGAGCCTTATCAATCTTGGAATGTATACAAGATCACCTGACTAATCTAGAGGTACAGATGGAGCAACAGAATGAGGTATTGCAATTTATCATGATCTATCTTGAGAGCTAGGAAATACAAAAGCAACCCCCATCTGAGGTTGAACCACCTCCTATACAATCATAGGAAAAGCCTCAACAATAGCAGGTACCAACTCGGCCACCCCAACAACCTAGCAAGTATCCCTCATTTCCCAAGCCTACGGTATCGATTTTCAATCGATTATGCACCACAAATGCCATCACCTTACCTAAGGTTCACCAGTTAAATCCAAATCATCCAAAACCCCAAGGGTATGAGGAAGAGTTACACTATCTATATCATAGATAAAATGGTCATGATATTCAATCATGTCAAGGTTTCAAAGCCATAATATACAACATGCTTGAAAAGAAGTAGCTTCAAGTTGTCAACCAACAAATAATCATAGTTAGAAATCCATCCCTTGCACCAAAAAGCAAGAAGAGCCCCCTAAGCAAGCAATTGACATACCTAGGGCTCAACCTGGTCATCAAACTAAGCCAGCATGCTAGATGAGCACCCAAAACAATAGCAACATATTTGGAATCCTTTAAATGAGCCTATGTTTATCATTTTTCAAAAGCTACAAGAAGCTAAGGTCCTCACCTTACCTAAAATACACCCTTTAGACCCAAACAAAGCTAAACCTAAGGGCTATAGGGAGGACCATTACTATCTCTATCATCGAATAGAGGGCCATGGCATTTACAATTGTTATGGATTTAAGAATGTGGTTCAAGATCTCATAGATAGTGGGGCTTTTCCCATAGATGGTTCATCCATAGTACCTCAGCCTACCAAAAGAGAGGCCTCATCATCCCAGTTGAGACCCCAAGGTCATCCACCACCTCGTAGGCCCAACAAGCCAGTGCACCGAGTAGTTTCATTTGAGATGACTACTGTGACCCTATTTCAAAAGCTTTACGAGGCAAATGCATTCATATTACCAGAGGTCAAACCTAGAGTACCTAAACTTGGGTCACAAGATGAAAGCCTCTATTGTGTCTACCATTGTATACATGGGCATGACATCTATGACTACCATTCATTCAAGAAGGTGGTCCAAGACCTACTAGAACGAAATGAGCTCCACGTAGATGGTTCACTCATTTCACCCCACCAAGACATTGGCACCTCATAGAGGTCCATGCCCCAATAAGGAGAGTTGATTTCTATCACTCTTCCTAAGCAAGTTGATTACATTATAGTGGACAACATACACAATAGGGGTCCTCAAGGTAGCATACCTTCCCCACCATCCACATCAAGGTCAATGAAGCAAAGTGAGGATTCTAAAGGTATCACACCTTCCTCACTTTCATTGAGTGGCACACACACTAGGGGTACCTAAGGTAGCATACCTTCCCTTAAAATTTAAAACATAATCAAAATCCAAACAAATCAAAAAGCAATAAAATTCAAAAACATTGCAAAACATCAAAAATACAAAAATATTTACATTTGGTATTGCATTTACATTTTGCATATGCATTCATTTAATTGCATTGCATTAGGTATTTTCATCCATTGCATTTGCATTAGGATAGGTTGTGTTTACAATCTTACAAATGACACCACGTTTGTATGCTAATCATGCATCCTTACATCATCATCATCCATCACCCCTATGAGTAATTGTGTTTTTCAACACAACCCTTCCTATTGCTATAAGGAATATACTAGGGTTTTTTAGTCATTCAGCCATACCTAGTGATCTTCTCAGATTTTGTAGAAAGCTATCTTTACTTTTGGAGATGAGGTCTAGTTTTGATAGTACCTTGCATATATCAAAATCCTATCACAATTTAAACATTAACAATCCTAGTTTGAACAAGGAAATATGAACACTACAAAGTGGTCCTAGTCACCTTAAGCGAAAGGTTTTTACTTGCTCATCTTGTGATGTGCATGGTCTAGGATGTTGATCATTGAAAAAAGGACAAGCTCCCCCCTACCCAAAGAAATCCCTTGCTTTCATACAAAATAAGCAAATTCCCAAATCAAAGCAAAAGAAAAATCCCTTGCTAAAAAAAAAAAATGCAAAATAAATAGTGATTTTCATCACTAAGCATGAGCAAGTATCCCAATAAATGAAAATAAAAGAAGGGGGTGAAGAGCTTGAATCCCTGGAATGGTCAGTATTCGAAGCCATTGAGTGATCCCCATTACAACAATGGGTTGAATGAATCCCGCCTGGCAATGGGGTAGTTCTAAGCAATTTACAAATGAGCTAGCTTTAGGTGGCTTGTATTACCTAGTAGTCTAGTCCAACTGCATCCAAACTTAGGATCATGGTGAGCATATGGTGATCCTCATTACAACAATGGGCTGAATGAATCCTACCTGGAAATGAGGTAGTCTTATGTCTCATCTAATATATTCATTTGCACACACAGGGATAATGAATATCTTGGTCTTCATAACAAAAGCTTTTATCTTTCAAGAGTCTTGTGTAGTCATTATACAACTTTTGATTAATCAACTAGGGTGTTTGAGTCTCATGGAAAACCTCAAAAATTCCCTATAGCAACAAATCATCTCATCAATCAATCACCAATTTTCCTTATGAGGTTTTGTTTATTAAGGGGTGTTCATGAAATAGGATAGATACCGGATGGATATCAACAATGATATTTAGATGACCACTGACTATTTTGTGCATATCTTTTAATTTACAGAAGCTTATAAGGGAAAACCATACATCTCACATCATCTCATCTCACATATGGATGCTTAAATGATTAATTCTTATGATAAGAGTTACCATTTTCATTCATGATTTTTATACATTCAATGGTGTCATCCATTAGTTTGTAAACACATATTAGATTCATTCCTTATGTTTTAAGTGATTAAAGCATACAGGTTCATTTGCATTAGATCATCCTCATGTAATTAATGCATTACATTACATATCATCTATCATATCATATCACATAGATTAAATGCATAAACAATTGAAACAAATTAAACATGCATTTAACAATCACCATTGCATCCATATATGCATACATAATAGTGCATCTACACATCTAGATCACAACATCTACTCATACATCTATCATCTAGCTAGTGCATGTCATTAGTACATCGCATCCATATAGCATAATCAAATCATCATCTAGGCATTACATCCATAAATGCATCAACAAACCCAACAACAATAAATGCCCTAATTTCTCACCATGAGAAGCTTCAAAATGGAAAATTAAGCATATCTACCAATCCAAAATCTTCAAAAAATCCAAAAAATACAAAAAAATCAAATAAATAAAAATTCAAATATGCCTCGTATCCAATTATTTACCCTATACACTTGGCGGTTGTAGCGACTTGCGCTCCATGCAATCCGGCAAGATGAGTAAATTACCATAAGGCCATTTGAACCAAATTATTCATCATTGAATTGAAATGTCTTCACTTCAATCCCGAAGAAGGCCATTGTGGCTGGACTACTCCATGGGAATGAGGTATTCATTTCATTTCTTCTATGAAATTCATTAGATCATCAAACATAGTGATTCAACACAAGCTTAAATGGAATTGCTATCATCTTGATTTCTCTAAGAAGGCCATTACAGTCAGATTGCTCCATGGGATAGAGATGTACAATTACTATTAACGGTTGAAATCACAGTTGTAATAGGACCTACCATACAACAACATGCAATCATCTTGAATTGTCCAAATTATTCATCTTGGTCAAGTGACTCATCACTTTCATCACTTGTCCTTTCCTCATCGAATCATCGCTTGAGGGGGTAGTCATAATAACAACATTCATAATCAAAATCAACAATTGAACACTTAATCGTGTGAATCGAGTTCATCTTATGAATCATTGCTAACAACTATCATAAGCTTCCCCATTTGTAGGGGAAAAAAGCAAATATGATGAGATAAGCCTTTGTCACTCTATTCTTCAGTCATAATTGGTCAAAAAATTCATACTTGATTTCATGTCGATCAAGTTCAAAAAGCACCAATTTTAAGCCTTCCATACCATTGGAAGCAATGATTCTGAGATGTGTACATCCTTTCCAGGATTGGGGCATCTAGCATTGACTAGATCAATGAACATCAACAAACCTATAATATGGCTTTAGGTTATCTATTTTTTCTCAGCATTATGTTTTCCCACAATGCATCCCAAAAAGGGGCATCTGTAGACACCTAAAACACGTCATGTTTAGGAGACTACTCATATGGGCACCTTTGCAGACCATATGAATGAGCTTGGACCTTTCCAAGACTAAGCAGTGGTTCTAACCACTCATTTTAGGTAGTCTAGGCCTATTCAACCTTAGCTACTGACAACATCAATAGCTAAGATCCCAGTCATTGATGATCAAAGAAGCTAAGGGCAGTTTGCAGACCATATGAATGAGCTTGGACCTTTCCATGACTAAGTAGTGATTCTAATCACTCATTTTAGGTAGTCTAAGCCTATTCAGCCTTAGCTACTGACAACATCAATAGCTAAGATCCCAGTCATTGATGATCAAAGAAGCTAAGGGCAGCCTACCCCTAGCCATGCTGAGCAAACTAGACCTTCTTGAACCGAGCAAAATCAGTTGCAACAACCTAAATTGCAATGGTTTTGGAGTGGTTTTGGGTTGGGAAGCTTCTAGAGGATTCCTCCCAACTACTTAGGTCAACTAATTCTTGATCTTGGCTTCCTTGAGAAGCTAATATTAGGATTTGGAGAAGTCTATTTATAGACCCCCCAAAGAGGCATAATGATCCCAAATTGAATGTAGTGAAGCTCTACCAAATTGGATAACAAATTTCACATCCCCTTGAGGAGTAGTGAAGATGCTGTCCAATTGGAGAATGACATTTGTTGTTGTGTCAATGGAGTTTCCAATAGCTTGAGGAGCAAGCTTGCCATTTCACACCAATCCATCATGAATTCAAGATAATTCAACCACAAATATGTGTTTAGACACACCGGCAACCCTTGAACATCAATTCAATGGAGGAATTGTGCATCATCAAGCCTGATTTCAAGAGAAGAACACTTTTCCCATGGCCACTATTGTCAACAGTGGCCCATAGGCTTAGCTATTGGATTCAACAGTGGCTAGCAAAGCCAGCTACTATGAGCTATAGTGGCTAGGGTTTGACATGCAAAATCCTTCAATTTAGCCATAGATTTACATTTCTTAGCATGCATTTAGCTTAACTTAGCATAGATTAATCACATTTCATGCATTTCCATGGTTTATTCATAGTTTCATAGGTATCTTTGCTTTCATTTATGCACATCATGCTTTCCTTTACATGCTTTCATATATTAGGTCCTTTTATGCTTAATTTGCAAGATTATATGCATATTTAGGTTACTTTATATGTTTCAAGCTTTTCTTCATGCTTATTTGTCAATATTTTAGGTAACTTTATGCATATTTATATATGTTCATGCATTCTTTACATATTTGCTCTATTTCATGCACTTTCTTGGAAATCAGCCTCATCATGAGAGGCTTCATGTGCTACTAATGTGCTTTGTTGTTTCCTTACATGCAGATAACAGATCTCTCAAAGACAAAGCATCTTTCAAGACTTTTCCTCTTGATATTTGAGGAGGCATCCTAGTAAGCCCTCAAGAAAATTGGTGTTAAAGTGAAGACCATTCAAGTGCATCTTTCCCCATTGAGGGGCCTCAACTATTGTAACAATTGTATCAATTTGAGTTACTCCCTAAGAGGGAGAGATTGTAATTGAGCTTCATAATTTTTAATAAAATATCACCCCCATTTCTTGAATATCTTTTATTTGTGCAAATGATTACTTGATTTCCTTTATCAAATTGTTATATGCTTGCAATAGTGTAGATGCATGGTTTTTACCTTTATACAAAGATTCCTCTTTGTCTTTGAATTCATATCTCCTATTAGACTTCTCGATGTGTTTGCTCCCCTTCTTTTTTCTTCTCTTTTATCTATTTACCTTCATTTGTAATATTCTTTTCTAAGCATTGAGTTAGTGAATCATCACAATAATACAATATTTATTTTAGTAATTCCATGTTGAACCTAACATAGGCTTCATTTAAATTATATGTATCATTGTCCTTTGTTTACTTATTTTCTTGAAAAATTTCAAAACTAATTAATGATAAATATATCATTAAGCATTTATTTAAAGAAATTATAATGGTGTTTTGTGAATTCCACCATGTTTTGAAAAGTTTTCCATGAAGATAACTTATAAGTGTTGTAAATTTTTCTTCTTTTGCATCCTTGAGAAACAAAGATAATTTCCCCTTTAACTGCACCAGCCATTTATTTATTTTCATCAAATTTATCTATCAATTTTTTAGAATAAAACTTAAGTTTGTGCATCATTTCTTCACTATCCTCATTGAATGCATTTTTAATAATTTCTTCCATGATATACAAACAAAACTATGATCCATTTCCTTTTAAGTAGAAAACATTATAACTCCTAGGTTAAAAAATAAATCAAAGTTTCCAGTTTAATTCCTATTGAGTAGTAAACCTTATATCTCCCTAATTTTAGAAACTAAAGTTTGCAAATTTATGTTTTCCTAAATTTTTATGTTGAAATCCTTTTGTCTTCCAAATAAATAAATTTGTAAATAGTAAAAAACTTTTAATTTTTTATTTTCTTGAAAAAATATGAAACTGAATCAGACTTTAAATAACTTCAAATTTGATTTTTTTTTACAAAAATAAATAACCTAGTTGAAAACCTTACTACTTCAACCTTCGGAAAATATTTTTAAAAAATAATAAACTTTAATCTTAACTCTCCTAAAAAATAAATAAACATAAACAACCTTTATTACTTCAAATGTATAACTTAAATCTAAACATAACACTTCTAAAAAATTAAATAACTTTAAGCCTTATCTCTCCTATATTTTAAATCAAATTAAATCTTTGAAAAAGCTTTAATTAAACAAATACCTTATTTCTTCTATTAATAGGCTTTAAAACAATTTAAACCCTAAAATTTTAAACCAACTTCTCACCGAAGATAAACACATGATTGTATTGCTTGATATCCCTAATGCACATTGTCTTGACTGCATGCTCCTCTTGCTTGTGTTCGTGTGAATGCTCTAAAGTTCTTACATAGAAGCATTGGACACTCCATGTGTATCCATGCATGGAATAATTTATTCTTCTCAACTGTTAAATAATGCTTCAATTTTGCTTTTCAATCCTCAGAACTCATCCCAATGCTCAACTTCTTTCTTGGATGTTATTGATTGCTTAGACCTTGCCCTATGGCACTTACCAATGCTCAGGATCATTCCTAGATATTACTACTGCATGGAACTTATCCTATGGTGGTAAAAACTTTCTTGGGCATTTCATTGCTTATTCTAGTGCTCAGAATCTATCATTGTTGTTAGACACGTTTCCTTGGTGCTCAAAATACCTTTTAGATATTTAGGTTTCCCTTTTGATGTTTGGTTTTCATGCTCTGGTCTATGCTTGGATGTTCATCATTGATCTTGTTTATATTCCTTTTTGGTTGTTGCATTGATTTTCAATTATATAGACATTGATTTTTCTTAGAACAATTCTCTCCTTAAGCACATAAATGTATGCTTAGAATAGTGCTTTCTTTAAACACTTAGATATTGTGTTTCTTAGATGAAATGCAAGCTTCCTTCAAGAACTAAGAGATTATAATGTATTGCTTTTATGAATTCTTAGAAATCTCCTCTCCTAAAATGCTTGGACACTATGATTAGAACTCTGCTCTTCTAAAATGCTTACACATGTGTTCCTTGATGCTTAGAACTCTACTCTTAGATATTTAATGTCTCTTCTAATTGTGCCCGTATAGATTTTCTTAGAACTGTGTTGTATTCTACCTCTTAGATATTCTATTTTTCTTTAGATGCTATATTCCTTGCATGATAGCTTCACTTTAACATCTTATACACGTAGACTAGCTTCTTATTTCTTTTATGTTTGCTTACCAGTCTCTCCTACTGCACTTCATGTACCTCAGCCACTGCACTTCATGTACCTCAACCTCTACACTTCATGTACCTCAAAATCTACACTTCATATACCTCAACCTCTATTTCTTATTGTAGGTGATAATCGAATGACTTACTTTTGTTGTAGGTGACAACCAAATGACTTGCTTTTGTTGTAGGTGGTGATCGGATGCTTGAGATTTATTCTTCCTTTTTGGAGCTTAGACAAATTAACTTTATCTCTAGCTTGGATCACCTTCTATTATCTCCATTAAGATTTTATCTTCAATGAAATTTTTTGTTTATGCTCTTATAAAATCTTTTATCACAACTTCTTTTCTTTTCACTCTAAGCCTCTTTTTATTCTCTATAAAAAGCTTTTCTTTTCACTGTAAAACCTCTTTAATATTTTTACCTCTTGAACCACTTTCTTCACTATATATAAATCTTATTTTAGCCCTTGTCCTATATGCATTCCATAATTTCCTTCTATTGCTTAAATAATGATATACCTATCTCAAGATTGATGTATCTTTCTCAAGACCTCATAGATATTTCTTTTTTGCTGATATTTATTTCTTCTTGGAAATCTTTGTATGCTTCTCAATCCACTACTAGAAATTCTTATATTGTTAAAAGCTGAAATTCTTCTCTATATTTTGTAGGAAACTTATCACATATGTTGCTTAATCTCTACTGCAACTCTTTCTCTTTTCCTCTATACTGGCTTCAATTTCAAGGTCAAACTATCTATGACATGAATCTTCTTTCTCTACACTTAATATCTATCAATGTCAAGGTGACTTGGTTGTCCTTGATTCCTTCAATATTTCTTAATATAAAGGGTTGGCAATGACCCTAAATTATCTCTTGATATTAGGGTGACTTTGAATGTCCCTGATGCTTCTATCAACTTTATATATCAAGGGATATTTATGTCCATGATTCCACTATCAATGTCAAGGGTTGGCTATGTCCCTAAATGATCAACTATCTCAAAGTTGATTCACCTTCCAATATAGTTGAGTCTTGGTATTCACTGGTTATTCTTCAACCGTGGAAAGACTCTAGCCTATCTACTCACTATGACCTTACAATAGAATCTATTTCACATTACCTTCAAAGTGGAAATACTCTTAATCAACTTTATAAAACTTGACAAAATCAATTTTATTTTTAAGTGGCTAAATTAACTCTATCAATCTGGATAGAGTCTAGTGGTGGTAGCTCTTATACCACTGATGGCTTTTAAGCCTTAATACTACTATAAATATCATGGGTTAACTATCATAGGATCGAATATAATATAGCCACAATACTATAAGTTCAACATAACAATGTGAGTGTAATAATATGAGCAAATTACTTTGTATATCAAGGCTAATAATATATCAAATAACATTCAATAATAAGTGGTAATATGAATGTAAATAGCCTAAATCATACATGTATCAAGCATGTAGAATAACTTACGATATTTATTGATCAAAATGTATGTAATATTTATTACTACACTTTATCTTACAAATATGATAATAACTTACTCTTTACTTTGCAATGTGATATATTATATTGTGTTCTATGGAGTATATATCCATAGGAATATGACTCTTTGGATACTTGATTATTTATTTCCATATGCCAAGTATCATGACTCTTGATCAAAATAGTATTGTGAACAAAATAATATGAGCCAAATAATATGTAAATCAAGGCTAATAATATATCAAATAACATTCATTAATAAGTAAAAATATGAATGTATAAATAGCCTGAATCATACAATATAATAAAACTTATAATATTAGTTGCTCAAATGTATGTAAACTTTATTACTTCTATTTCTCTTACAAATGTATCATTAAAATCTCATACAATGACAATCCTCACTATGTAAACAATGTAGGCTTAGTTGTCTATGTAATTTATGTAAGTGATATAGGCTATGTCCTCTATCGAGTAATGTATAGCCATAGTAGAATGAATCTTTGGTTATTTGACTCTTCCTTCTCCTTATGCCAAGTCTCATGACTCTTGGCTTCTCTACTTGACACTTTCATAATATGAATCTATCTTGTATGCACACTTGGACATGACTCTTCACATAACACTTCCTAATCTAAGAATACATATGCACACTTACATATGAGACACTTGTGCACATTTACACACATAACACTTGCACACTCATTTACATAACACTTGTGCATTTCCTGCACTTTAGTAAATTACATAAAATATTTACTCATGCTCTAATCTATGACACAACCCTAATCTAATAATTACAATATTGTACCGTGAGGGTATATTAGCATGTACCAAATAATGTAATATTCTCCAACAATATCAAACTCATAAAGTCTCATCCAACATAGTTCCAAATCCATAAAACACTCATAATACAAAGTCAAAACTATGAGACTTTTATGCAAACACTCATTATGTGGTGTGTGTTTAATATATCTATTTCTATAGTTGATGTATTTGTGACCTTTCTTGGTGGTATCTTTCCTTGGTTTTCCAATGGAGGGTAACCTATCAAACACTCTAGATATAAATTCATATTCCTCATTTTTTAACTAATCACATTTTTTGAGTTAGCAATATCAATAGTTTATTTTATATATATCTTATAAAGGATTTCAAAACTAAGATATGACACATTTTGCTCCATGTTATCATTTGCTCTCATTTTATTATCAAATGTAAATTTATTTAACTCATGTGAAACTATAAGAACCTTGATTATTTATTGGTTTCTCAAATTGATAATATATTTGTGTTATCCTTTATTATTTTCATGAGGTAATTTACCAGTATGGACAACTTTTTCCATACTTTTCCATTCACAATCCAATAGGGTAATAGGCTAACTTATACAAGGTAATCATGATGAAGTACAAGATAAAAGTTTGTTCTTCAATGGTAGATTTTGAATGGCATATTGTTCAAAACTTATAAGTTGAAAATTTAATGGCAACAAGGTTAGTGCACATAGATCTCACAAGGCCTACTATAGGAGTATTTTTACATTCAAACCCTCATTTATTATGTCACATGTTAATGTGTGTTTTATTATATCAATTTGTAAACATACCCATTGGCTCTCAATACCAATCATTAGGTTGCTCTCTATCCTTTAGACCATCTTTTTTATGGTGTCATGTAAGTCAAAAATTACCTTCAAGAAGTTTTCAACCTTAACCTATATACTTGATTATAATATTTGAATTGTTAGACTTCATGTCATTTATAATTTACCACATGTGGATGTAGTCATTACCCTTTCCTTTTTTTCCATCTCTTCATGGTAAATCATCTCCCTCTCTATATTTATATAGGAATTTTGGCATTACTTCTACTAGAGGTATGTATTATGGTAGTTGGCCGCCTTCTATTGTGATTTGATGAATACAAGAGCATGCTTTATCCCCCAATTTTTATTATTTTATGTCAATGAAATTGACATTATTATTTTCTCTTCTCTTATTGGAATAATTTGTATACATGGTTGTTGGGAAATGCATAATTTACTTTCATGTATTAGTATCATAAAAACAATTATACCCTAAGTTGCTTCTTTTGTAATTTTTAAGGAACTACATGATTAACTATTTCATAATACTATATTTTATATTATTATCTACAACCACTTCACACCTACACTTGTTGTTTTTCTTCCCTTATTGTTTGTCTTGGCATTTTTCACCTAGCATGACACCTTTGGTGGTGCTTGGGTTCTTGTTTGAATCCTTTTAAAATTATAATATCTAAGACTTCTTACTCAAAACATTAACAAAATTCAAACAATGATTGTCCATGAATTATAAAAATATTATAGCATATAACTTTAGTCATTTGGTATGAGTGTGATTTATAACAATACTTTGTGTGCCATATGTTTATTTTATCTTTATCCTTCTCATTTTTTTAAATGAGTATTTTCAATGAGTTTACACAGGTTTTTATGAGGATCTTGGTCCCCTCATACTAAATGGGGTTTGGACCTTGGACCTCTCAAAGAGAGGCCAAAGCCCTTAACACTACAATAAATTATTTTAAAAATCTTGTACATCATAAATAACACATCTTTTTTTTTTTAATTTTCTTAATTAATGCTCTTACTTCCTCTCTATGATTGTTACTATTGAAGTAACTTGTTAATTGAATTTGACTTTTCCACTTATTTTATAGGTTTAACACTTGGTTCATTATATTTGGGTATCACATGAGTAGAGATACCTTTATATTATTCTCAAAATCCATAAACCATGGATTCTCAAATCCATTTTCTAGAAGATTCTCCATTTTGTCAAGCAACTCATTCAGGCGATGGTTGTAAGGCTTGCCTTCCTCATATTTCTTTTATCTAGCATTGTATAATATTGTTATGATATTTATACCATTTTGAAAAGATGAAAAATACTCTTTTAATGTATTATTCATCTTATCTCACTAGCACATGATGTTTTAGGATGTGGTGGTACTCTAAATTAGATATTTAAAACAATATAAGAAATAAATGAAAAGAAAATAAATTTGCACAAAACCATTGGAAAAATATTAGCAAATAATCTCACTTAAACAATAATCAATGGTTAAATATATCATATAATATATAAAAAATAGACACATATATTCAAGTAATTATTCAAAATAAGAAAACTCATTATATTCCCATGGATGACAAATTAACAATGTATTATAGTACAAATGATGCACTACAATTTCTTTTTACATACAAACTCATATGTTGCTCTACAAATAGCCTTTACAAAGAGGTTCTTAACATTTCATCTTCATCTATCTCTTCATATCCTCAACCTTCCAAATATATATGAATCTTAATATTTATCATAGGAGAAATATATTTATAAACTCAATTGCAAACATCTAATGATTACTAAATGATAAATATTTACAAGACTCTTACACACCAAATACTTACAAATATTTATAAGGTACTTTCAATGTACTTGCAAGCTACAAAATAATGTGATAATATCGAACATCCACCCATATTACATTATTTGGTATGATGTCAATCTCTGACTTGGATGTTGGTTCCTCTGGTACTAACTTGACTGAATATATGAAACTTCCACTAGGTCTACCTTTATGAATTGTTTGAATGTATCTCTAGGTCAATACCTCTAATTCTATGGGTCACCTCTTAGCCATTATTACCTTTGGCCTAGCCACTAGAATAGTCATAAGTTGTTCACTTATGATAATTCACCATTATGGCTTTGGAATCATCCACATCCTCAAAATCAAGCATTCTTTTGTACATCCTTGTTACTATGCTTGGATTATAATATTTATTTTATAATTCACATTATTCTTCATATTTAACAAACTTTGATATTTCACTACACTTGGTCTCCTCCTATAGAAACCACATAACATTTATTATCTTACACATGTTTTTCCATCCACAATTCATTTCCATTTTGTTATTTTATTTATACTGACAATATCTTTGGAAATAATTATTTCCTCCACAAATTTCACAATGGAGGTCCCAACATTTCTCTATCTTATGTCCATGTTTGCCACAATGGTTACAATTGTTCATACTATGAATTTTGTTTCCTTTATCTATTTCATTTTTAACAAATTTTGTATGACTGATGTTTAACACAGATTTGGTTTTATTGTTCCCTATTATGCATTCATTACTATCTCTCAAAAATTTCCCTATTACAGAATTGCTTTTATCATTCCTTGATTTACTATTATCTATTTGTCCTTCATTGTGACATGTTACAAAATTGGTATTAGTGATCCCTATCATAAAAATACTCTCATTATTTTATCCTACCAATCTGAAGCATTTTGTATTTAGATACAATAAGTTCTTATATTCATTTTCATGTTTTATTATATGCTAGTTTAGTACCAACTACTTTTGTGTGCCTTTCAAATTTATCTTTATCCTGATTTTTATGCAATAAGTCATCACAAAAATATTTATCACAACTCAGACCATTACTAATAAATTATGAATGACTTATACCATCATTATCCCTATCACTATTTGAAGACTTCAAATCATTATCAACACACTATCCATCAATATTGACAATTTGGCCTACATTTTGACCAACACACTCTACACAATCAAAGCAAACATTTTATGTACAAGCACTCTCATGAACACATCTATTACTATAATTATCAAACTCATAAAGCTTCAAATCATAATTCCCTAGAGAAATCCATATAGTATTATCCTTGTTAATATCAACAATATATACATGTTCATCAATAAAAATGCACTATCAACTCTAGCAATATGGCTCTTATCATGACCATCACATATTAATATCTTACAAATATTTTCTACATGATAAAAAATATTTGATTCATAACCATTTTTTGTATCATCATTTTAAGAGTATTACTCAAAACCATTAGTGTTCATTTTCTTTCTTTCTACCTTGACCTTTTTTTTATAATACCATCTTATTATCAATTCTTCTTCAATCTCATTTACTAAGGCAAGAATTTAAAAAATATTATTTCCCCCTTTAATAATTTTCTTTGAATCAAATGTACTCTTTCAATATTTTATTTATCTTTTTAAATTTCTTCTTCTCAATTATTTCCTTCCAATTCTCTGTTATCTTTATTCTTATGAATTTATTGTATCTTTAACAAAAAAAACTGATTCTTTAATTATGCCCCTTTCAATGTTTTCCTATATAAGAGATTAAATATCACTTAATTATTCATTGCATGCTTTTGATAAATAAACTTTGAGGCAAAAAAATACCTTAGTGTGTGCTCACAAAATAAATTCTACATTCCCACTCATAAAATATTTTTTTATTTTATTTGTGGAAAACACCCCAAAAGGGATGCCACTTTCGGGTAAGACCCAAGGAGGCAGGGGTAAAAAACTAATTTATAGTGGAAAACACCCCTTTTGAGGTGCCACTTTCAATAGGTTGGGCATAGGAGGAATGGAGCCTTGTCGGCCTCTACCAGCACATAGGACATTCCTAACTATACCATATATCTGCATGATGGAGACAAGGGGAATGGAACCTGGGTCGGCCTCTACCAGCACCTAGGGCATTTACCACTGCACCACAACAAGCAGATCCACTCATAAAATCAATTTTACATTCCCTCAAGATTTTAAAATTAATACCATAATTCTAAAATTTGTGCAACTTTACTGATACATCATCTTTATATTCCTCTTCTAGCTCTAGTCCATCTAATTTGGGTTCATTATCAATGTCTTTCTTTAACTATTACCATAACAGTTTGCCTATGGCCTGGTAAATCAATAGATATTTCTCTTATCCACTTCTCATAATAGTTGTTACTTTTATTACTTGCACCCTTTTCCAAAATGCATTTCTCTTGCCAAAAGACGTCTTTTACTTGGGTAAACCAATATTTTTATAGGCACATAGTTTTTATCATAAATATATATATCTTAGGAATGTCTCTCAAATGGGTATCTCAGACATGTTCCATGTTCCTTTTAATATAGGCACATAGTTTTTATCATAAATATATATATCTTAGGAATGTCTCTCAAATGGGTATCTCAGACATGTTCCTTTTAAACGAATATCTCAAGAATATTTTGCTCAAATGGAAATCTCAGGAAAGTTTCTCTCAATTGAGAGCAAGAAGCTAAGATTTTCTTTTTGTAGGCTATAAACATGACTTTGGATGATAAGACTTATTTCTAGATAAAAATTGACCACATAAGGTAATTGACTACGAACTCGGTAGATGGAGTGTCAAACTAGTATAAACTTCTATGCACTTTACTTTCTTTCTAGTCTTTCTCTCTCACATAGGGATGTTTTACTTTCTTAGGGCAAATTCACTTCTCTCTTGCACTCTTACTACACCTCACAAATAGGTATAGGACTTGATAATCTAAAAAATAAGTATTACACACATGATGGACTTACCTAAAGAGCAATACATTCAAAGGGTTATCATGGATCTCTCTTTCCTTGGCTCACTAACTATGGTTTTCTCCCTTGGCTCACTAACTATGGTTTTCTCCCTTGGCTTACCTATCATAGTACTTCCTTCATCTAGTTAATCATAGCACTCTTCCTTTGGATTGCTAGTTGTAGTTATGATACTAGTGATATCAAATAAGCTATCTTCAACAATAAGCAATGGTTAAATATATCACACAATATATCAAAATATACACACATATATTTAAGCCATTACTCAAAATAAGAAAACTCACTATATTCCTATGGATGATAAATTAACAATATTATATAGTATAAATAATGCACTACTATTTCCCGTTACAGAAAAACTCATATGTTGCTCTATAAATAGTCTTTACAAGGAGGCTCTTGACATTTAATCTTTATCTCCTCAACCTTCAAGAGATATGAATCTTCATATTTCTTATAGGAGAAATATATTTATTAACTCCTTAATTTCAAACATCTAATGATCACTAAATGACAAATATTTACAATACTCCTACACACCAAATATTTACAAAGGATTTACAAGGTACTTACAATGTACTTATAAGTTACCAAATAATGTAATAGTATCCAATAGAAAACACTTCTACTCTTTAGATCTTCACATCCATATTAAATACAATACATTATACTTATATACATATAACATAATGTGTTGGACATTTTGAGTAGATGAGTTGTCATTGATGTCAAGAGTGAGTGGTCATTGATGTCAAGCTTTCAGCACCAGTCAGTGGTAGTTTCAGTGGGCAGCATCAGTTTCAGGTTCTCCAATAAGTGCAAAAGGATAGTCCACCTTCAGTTGATCAAGACCCGGTTCCAGGAAATCAGATGAGGTCTAAAGGGCAAAGAAGAGGCCCAGGAAAATAATATTATAATAGTTTATTATAATATTAAAAAGGAAATTTAAATTAATTATAAATTAATTAATATAATTTTATTATAAATTAATTTATTAATTAATTTAATTAACTTTCATGTTACTTAAGTTAATTTTAATTTAATTATAAATTAATTTTTATTAATTTAAATAAACCCTAAAAGGGTTATAAAGCAAAGTTTATAAATCAAATTTTTAAATTCGATTTGAGCATCGACGTGTATAACATCAAGGCACTACATATATATAAAGGCAAAACCTTTGCCTTAAGACTCCCCACTAATATCTTATTCGAATGCCAATGTTCTGATTTATGCGTAGAAAGAGAGCAACGATTTTCGTGTTTAAAAAGTGTTCGACGGAAGAGAAGGGACAAATAGGAGCTAGGCTCCTCTCACCTTGCACAAGCACCACGTAGTGCATCGGCGATGGTGGAAGGTGTTAAGACGTTTGTGGCAAGGAGGACGCAGGTTCGAATCCCATGGGGTTCACGTTTTGCAAGGAAGGAAGGTCATCATTTTCTTTTGGAAGCGGTGCCAACGAGGAGATAAAGGGGGGCAAGCGCCTTCCCCTCCTCGTGGGAGCGCCTAGCCCACGTGGTGGGCTAGCACCTTGGTAAGGCGCTCGACAGAGAGGTTTTGGGGTCAAAACCCATCGAGGCCTTTTAGTGGTTGAGACAAAGGTATGCGTTGATGATTGTTGGGTTTGTCGCTTAATTTGGAATGTGCTAAGGTTGAAGGAAAATAGAAAATATTTTTATGTGCCTAAGGTTGAAAAATAATTTTTGAGGGTTTGTAAGATTTAATTTTTGCCTAAATTAAATTTGGTTATTAAGTGTTTTGAGGGAGATAAAAGGGTAGGCAATTATTATTTCTGAAGGGTTATTTTTGAAAGTTTGATTTATTAAATTGGAGATTATAAGGAGCATTTTGAGTGATTATTTTTATGTGTAATTTGATGATTGCTAATTTCAAGAAGGAGTAATAAGGTGTATTTGGGATTGATTATTTTTGTGTTTGAGAAATATTTTGAAAGAGAGTTAATGTGATATTTTTCATCTAACTATTGAAATTGGCAAAGGAGAAAATTGTGATTGAGACAGGTTTTTCTAAGGGCACTTCTACATCAAACAAAAGGTATGGGCACATCTTCCTAGTGAGTGATTGTTGAAAGTTGTGAATGCAAAGTTGGAGTGAAAAGGATTGTTTGGTTAGCATTGTTGAGTGTGTTTTGAATTAATGCTTCAAGGTTTTCTGGAATAAAGAGTTGTTGATAAAACCTTGTTTTATAAGCATTGTTGTTGAAGTGATTAATTGAGTGAAGAACTTGAACTAGGGTTTGCAAAGATCATGAGTATCATTGTTATGTGAGATTGATTGATAAGCATTGTTGGAAATATTTGAGTGAGTGTTCATATGCTTGGACTAGGGTTTGTGAGCAAGGATTATTTCATTGAGTGATTGGTTGAGTAGAGTTGGTTGAGCCTAGTCAAGTGGATGTGTTGAAGTGATAGTTCAAGTTCTATGAAACAAATTGTTCTATATTCTAAATTGATTTGAGAAAGAGGTTGAGTGTGGATGAGTGTGAAACATATTGAGTCTCTAAAAATTCTCTATATATTTATATGATAAAAGAGAGATTGAAAGTGATTGAGAGTTTGTGAGTGTGAAGCATATTGAGTCTCTAACAATTCTCTATATGTTTCTAAAAGAGTGATTGAAAGTAATTGAGCATTGTGATAAGTGTGAAGCATATTGAGTCTCTAAAAATTCTCTTTATGTTTCTATGAGTTTGGATAAGTTCTAGTGAGGACTTATTGAGCAGATTTGGACAAGTTCTAGTGAGGACTTGTTGAGCAGATTTGAGGTAAGTCTTAGTGAAGACTTGAGAGCAGATTAGGCAAGTTCTAGAGAGGACTTGTGGATAGATTAGTGTGAGATTTTATGGAAGCTTACAAGGTATATTTGAGATAAGTCTTTGAGAAGACTTGAGAGCAGAGTTGATTGATTGATTTGTTCAAACCTTGAGTTAAGGTTTGGGGTAGATCTAGCAGAGTTGATTTGAGATTAAGTCAAGCTTTGTGTTAAGGCTTGAGGACAGATATTGAGGATAGATTTGTGCTAGACCAAAGGACTATGTTTAGTGTATATCAGAGGATAGATATTGAGGATAGATTTATGCTAGACCGAAGGACTATGTTTAGTACAGATTTGAGGATAGATTTTGGTGCAGATTTGAGGATAGGTTTATGCCAGACTAGAGATAGATATTGAGCAGATTTGTGCTAGATCGAAGGACTATGTTTAGTACAGATTTGAGATAGATCTTTGAAGGTGATAGAGTATAGAGGATGATAGTCTCTAGTGGATAGAGATCCATTAGCTAGGGTAGTGAGGATAGGTGTCTTCAATGGATAGAGATCCATTAGCCAGAGTAGTGGGGGTAATAGTTCTTCTAGAAGATCACCAATCAAAGCTAAGGAGAAAGGAGTTCTCCTATGGATAGAGATCCATAAACTTGATTAGGGTATTGGTGTCTCCTTTGGACTGAGGTCCATAAA
Organism: Wollemia nobilis; assembly: GCA_028583015.1. Taxonomy (NCBI): domain Eukaryota; kingdom Viridiplantae; phylum Streptophyta; class Pinopsida; order Araucariales; family Araucariaceae; genus Wollemia; species Wollemia nobilis. The sequence goes on from JAQPPZ010001808.1 coordinate 7,899,420, forward strand.
CATTGTAATAGGGAAAGGATTCCCAAGAGATTGATTGAGAAAATTTTAGTGAAATATTTTCTCTATGGAGTAGCCCACATTGGGTGAACCACATAAAATTGGTGTCTCTATTGTGTGTGTGGATTTGTGCATTGCTTTGATTACTATTATTGATATTGCTATCTATACATTGCATAATATTGATTGGGAAAGAAAAGTAAAAAGTGGTCTTATACTATTCACCCCCTCTCAGTATAAGCTTGTGTTCTTCAATTGGTATCAGAGTGGGTTCCTTCGAAAGAGTTTAACAGCTTGAAGGAAAATATTTCAAGAACACAATGGATTCTAAGAATGTGTCCTCAGATAATTCAACACCAATATTTTATGGAAGTGATTATATATTTTGGAGTATGAGAATGAAGATTCACCTGATGGCACTTGGCAATGAAATTTGGGAAGTAGTTGAAAATGGATACATACCACCAGTTGATCCACCTACAGATAAGGAAGGTAAGCTTCTACAACATTACAATTCAAAAGCAATGAATGCAATTTTGAGAGGTTTGCATAGAACAGAATCAATAAAATTTATGCATTGTAGAGATGCAAAAGGAATTTGGGATAAGTTGCAAAGCATATATGAAGGAGATAAAAGTGTCAAAAAGGCAAAGATACGAAATCTCAAAGGGCAATTTGAAGAGTTAAGAATGAAGGATGAGGAAAACATTAGTACTTATCTACTTTGGGTAGATGAGGTTGTTAATGCCATGCAAGGACTTGGACTTAATGTTGAAGAATCAGATGTTTGTGATAAGGTCTTAAGATCTCTTCCAAAAATATTTAGTGAAAATATTTCTGCTATAGAAGAATCAAAAGATGGTGATTCTTTGACAAGAGATATGTTACTTGGTATTCTTACAGCTTTTGAGTTAAGAACAAAAGAGGAACCTAATTCCTAGAAGGAAGCAACATTCAAAGCTACTAAGAAGACAAAGGGCAAAAAGTTAGATTCAAGCAATGAGTCATCCAATGATGAAGAAGCTAATTATGGTAGAAGGAATAAGGATTCAAGAAGATTTAAAGATGCAAAATCTGTTAGATGTTTCAATTGTGGAAAGTATGGTCACTATGCAACTGATTTTCAAGAAGCTAAAAATAACAATGATGAAGAAAAATAGGATCACAGGAACAGGGAATCAGAAAGATACAAGTACCAAAAGAAAGGCAAGGATGGACAAGGCAAACAAGGAAAGAAGTTCTTTCAAAGACAAAAGAGGAGCTACTATGCAGACAAGGCAAGTAAGTACTCAAGTGATAGTGATAATAGTTTTTCAGACAATGATAAATATGAAGTCTTATTTTTGATTGAAGAAAAAGAAGAAGTTAAGAAAAGGTCACCAATAATTCTCAAGTGTTTTAGATGTGGTAATTTTGGACATCTTGAAGATAGTTGTACAAGGAATGGTTTTAGTTTTAGTGATGATGAATATGAAGATACACTTGAAGGACCAGAAGAGAATATTCTAATGGCACTAGAAGAAGAAGGAGGTGATCCTATAGAAGACAAGTCAAAAAAGAATGAAGATGTTGTCAAAGGCAAACAAATAGAGGAAGAATCAGAAAAAGGAGGAGTTGATCTTGAGGGAGAGCTTATTTATGCTCTTAAAACTTTAAAGAAGGTAAGAAAGCAAAATTCCCAACTTGAGTTTCAGTTTCAAGAATGTGATGAAGAGAGAGGAAAGCTTATAGAGGATCTAAACAAGTCAATGGCTAAGACAAAGAAGTTCAAGGATAAGCTAGAAGCAAAGGTCTTAGAATGTGAAAAGTTAGAACAAGAAGTAGCTCTACTAAGGGAGGATTTAGAAAAGTCCAAGGATAAGCTACACAAGTTTGGAAAGAGTTCAAATATTGTAGATAAGATGATCAAGGTACAAAGAAGGTCAACAAACAAAATAGGTCTTGGTTTTGAATAGGCTCAAAGGAAACAAGAAACAGAGTCAACCTCAAGTTCTGAAGAAGAAGAAACTTCAGAAGAAGACAGTGTAAGAGAAAATGAGACTTCTGAGGATGAGTTGGACAACAGAAAGTTCAACAAGGAAAGGAACAATGCACAAAGAAGAAACAGATGGAACAGGAACCAACATAGAGAAAAAGAGACTAAGAGACCAATGAGGTCAAGGCAAGGAAATTTCAATGGATGATGTTTCTCATGTCACAGATTTGGGCACATGGCTTCACAGTGTAGGACACATGAAAGACAAGAATATGGGAACTTCAAGAACAAGTAACTTTTCCATGGGTATTGCTACTCATGTAATCAGTTTGGTCACAAGGCAATGAATTGCAGGGTACATGACAAGAATAGAGATGGCTTCACTAGGAGAAATCCCAAGATATTTGCACCTCCAAGGAATAATAACATTAAGTGTTATAAGTGCAATAATGATGGACATACAACAAAGTGGTGTAGAGCAGACATTCCAGAATCAAGCATGAATAGAAAGAATAGAAAAGAATAAGAATATGGAACAAGAAAGGAATATGGAAGAACAGGAACATGGACATGAATAGGAACAATCAAAGGAATCAGAAGGATCAGATAAGAAGGAAAGAGGACAAAGGTAAAGAACAGTGCTTACTAGGAGTAGAAATACTCCCACCCTAGAATTAACCACCTCAAGAGGAGGTGGGGGAGGGGCTAAGCTAAGAGACTCATTCTTAGCCCCGAGCCCCAAAGGTGACCCTTTGCCATTGATGTCAAAGGGGGAGAGATTTGGTTTAAGGAGAGAGCATTGAGTTAGGGGGAGCAATTTCCCAGGGGGAGCAGAACAAGAAAAAGGTCAAGTTTTGGTAAAAATAATTTGGGTTGCCATCAATGACAAAGGGGGAGATTGTTGGACATTTTGAGTAGATGAGTTGTCATTGATGTCAAGAGTGAGTGGTCATTGATGTCAAGCTTTCAGCACCAGTCAGTGGTAGTTTCAATGGGCAGCATCAGTTTCAGGTTCTCCAATAAGTGCAAAAGGATAGTCCACCTTCAGTTGATCAAGACCCGGTTCCAGGAAATCAGATGAGGTCTAAAGGGCAAAGAAGAGGCCCAGGAAAATAATATTATAATAGTTTATTATAATATTAAAAAGGAAATTTAAATTAATTATAAATTAATTAATATAATTTTATTATAATTATTTATTAATTAATTTAATTAACTTTCATGTTACTTAAGTTAATTATAAGTTAATTTTAATTTAATTATAAATTAATTTTTATTAATTTAAATAAACCCTAAAAGGGTTATAAAGCAAAGTTTATAAATCAAATTTTTAAATTTGATTTGAGCATCGACGTGTATAACATCAAGGCACTACATATATATAAAGGCAAAACCTTTGCCTTAAGACTCCCCACTAATATCTTATTTGAATGCCAATGTTCTGATTTATGCGTAGAAAGAGAGCAACGATTTTCATGTTTGAAAAGTCTTCGATGGAAGAGAAGGGACAAATAGGAGCTAGGCTCCTCTCACCTTGCACAAGCACCACGTAGTGCAGCTAGTGATGATGGAAGGTGTTAAGATGTTTGTGGCAAGGAGGATGCAGGTTCGAATCCCATGGGGTTCACATTTTGCAAGGAAGGAAGGTCATCATTTTTATTTGAAGTGGCGCCAACGAGGAGATAAAGAGGGGCAAGCACCTTCCCCTCCTCATGGGAGCGCCTAGCCCACGTGGTGGGCTAGCACCTTGGTAAGGCGCTCGACGGAGAGGTTTCGGGGTCAAAACCCATCGAGGCCTTTTAGTGGTTGAGACAAAGGTATGCATTGATGATTGTTGGGTTTGTCACTTAATTTGGAATGTGCTAAGGTTGAAAGAAAATAGAAAATATTTTTATGTGCCTAAGGTTGAAAAATAATTTTTGAGGGTTTGTAAGATTTAATTTTTGCCTAAATTAAATTTGGTTATTAAGTGTTTTGAGGGAGATAAAAGGGTAGGCAATTATTATTTCTGAAGGGTTATTTTTGAAAGTTTGATTTATTAAATTGGAGATTATAAGGAGCATTTTGAGTGATTATTTTTATGTGTAATTTGATGATTGCTAATTTCAAGGAGTAATAAGGTGTATTTGGGATTGATTATTTTTGTGTTTGAGAAATATTTTGAAAGAGAGTTAATGTGATATTTGTCATCTAACTATTGAAATTGGCAAAGGAGAAAATTGTGATTGAGACAGGTTTTTCTAAGGGCACTTCTACATCAAACAAAAGGTATGGGCACATCTTCCTAGTGAGTGATTGTTGAAAGTTGTGAATGCAAAGTTGGAGTGAAAAGGATTGTTTGGTTAGCATTGTTGAGTGTGTTTTGAATTAATGCTTCAAGGTTTTCTGGAATAAAGAGTTGTTGATAAAACCTTGTTTTATAAGCATTGTTGTTGAAGTGATTAATTGAGTGAAGAACTTGAACTAGGGTTTGCAAAGATCATGAGTATCATTGTTATGTGAGATTGATTGATAAGCATTGTTGGAAATATTTGAGTGAGTGTTCATATGCTTGGACTAGGGTTTGTGAGCAAGGATTATTTCATTGAGTGATTGGTTGAGTAGAGTTGGTTGAGCCTAGTCAAGTGGATGTGTTGAAGTGATAGTTCAAGTTCTATGAAACAAATTGTTCTATATTATGAATTGATTTGAGAAAGAGGTTGAGTGTGGATGAGTGTGAAACATATTGAGTCTCTAAAAATTCTCTATATGTTTCTGTGATAAAAGAGAGATTGAAAGTGATTGAGAGTTTGTGAGTGTGAAGCATATTGAGTCTCTAACAATTCTCTATATGTTTCTAAAAGAGTGATTGAAAGTAATTGAGCATTGTGATAAGTGTGAAGCATATTGAGTCTCTAACAATTATCTTTATGTTTCTATGAGTTTTGGACAAGTTCTAGTGAGGACTTGTTGAGCAGATTTGAGGTAAGTCTTAGTGAAGACTTGAGAGCAGATTAGGCAAGTTCTAGAGAGGACTTGTGGATAGATTAGTGTGAGATTTTGTGGAAGCTTACAAGGTATATTTGAGATAAGTCTTTGAGAAGACTTGAGAGAGAGTTGATTGATTGATTTTTTCAAACCTTGAGTTAAGGTTTGGGGTAGATCTAGCAGAGTTGATTTGAGATTAAGTCAAGCTTTGTGTTAAGGCTTAGAGATTGAGGATAAATTTGTACTAGACCAAAGGACTATGTTTAGTGTAGATCAGAGGATAGATATTGAGGATAGATTTGTGCTAGACCGAAGGACTATGTTTAGTACAGATTTGAGGATAGATTTTGGTGCATATTTGAGGATAGGTTTATGCCAGACTAGAGATAGAGATTGAGCAGATTTGTGCTAGACCGAAGGACTATGTTTAGTACAGATTTGAGATAGAGCTTTGAAGGTGATAGAGTATAGAGGATGACAGTCTCCAGTGGATAGAGATCCATTAGCCAGGGTAGTGAGGATAGGTGTCTTCAGTGGATAGAGATCCATTAGCCAGAGTAGTGGGGGCAGTAGTTCTTCTAGAAGATCACCAGTTAGAGCTAAGGAGAAAGGAGTTCTCCTATGGATAGAGATCCATGAACTTGATTAGGGGATTGGTGTCTCCTTTGGACTGAGGTCCATAAACATTGTAATAGGGAAAGGATTCCCAAGAGATTGATTGAGAAAATTTTAGTGAAATATTTTCTCCGTGGAGTAGCCCACATTGGGTGAACCACGTAAAATTGGTGTCTCTATTGTGTGTGTGGATTTGTGCATTGCTTTGATTACTATTGTTGATATTGCTATCTATACATTGCATAATATTGATTGGGAAAGAAAAGTAAAAAGTGGTCTTATACTGTTCACCCCCCTCTCAGTATAAGCTTGTGTTCTTCATAATGTATGTTGGTTATTTCAAGGGACTTAATGTTTCACATTCTCTCCAAAAATGGGTGAAATTTTTTCTTTTTTGAATTGCAACTCCACCTTTGTATTATTCTAATTTTTATCCTATCTTAATATTTTCATTTTTTTTATAGTCAATATCACAATATCCAATAGATGTTTGTAACTATACATACCAATACATTTCTATACTAGTAAGTATCATAATAAAATATTTCATCCAATATGTATCACCATATTGTTCACAAGTATGCTAAATTGTGATATGTATACCAATATGTTGTACATAGCTATAGGGGATTTTTGACTAGATCCCAAACCTCTTTGTCATTTGCTAGAGACCATGTGGATTCGAATAAAATAACCAAGACCTAAACATCTTAGCTACTATGTGCTTTATATACTAGACTTAGATGTCCATGTCCCTAATGGCCTCGCTACTACCATCTAATAGGAATATAATAGCTTGGACTTAGATGACATCATTCTATATCTCTCTTATACTAGAGGTAACTAGTTAGATAGAAAATATTCTATCAATGGAACTTTTAAATATTGTTTTAATAATAGAAGATGACTCTTGTATGACACCTTTCTAGTAATAATATGACATCCTTATGATGGGTGACACCCTTTTAATATCTTGGAAAATGAATAGATGCATTCAAATGATATAACAAACTAATGGCTAACCTTGAATAATTGATAAAATTAGATATTTTCACATTTTCTTCCTTCCCTACTAATTTTATCTCTTCTATATTCTTGTTCTAAATTGTTTCAAGGAACCTTTATGATGGGACCTTATTTTACCTCCTTCTAAATATTCTTTTAGGTACTAACAATGGTTTAATGATGTGATGTATGGACTAATGTTGGATACTTGTTTATTATTTTACTATCAAAGTTATTTGTTGTTCATTCTTGTAATTTAGCATGATTAAGTAGAATGTAGAGTAGTAAAAATTTGGTACTTTGTTGGCTTTGGTATATCAATTTGATCACAAGACAATTCTATTATTTTTTATTTTACAATGTTGTCGCCATAGCCTAAGGGGCCTATTGTAGTATAAGAATCCCTATTAATAACATTGTAGTAATATGGCTAAGCTACTATAGTTGTTACAACCACCTTATGTTTATTTAAGAATATTTGCTATAGGTAACACATAGGTTATAATTACTCAACCTTTATATAACAAGGTTAAAGCATGGGTGCATAGGTATTTTATTACAATGATGATGTGTCACCCTATACCCTAAACCACATGGTAGTAAATGGAGCTTATATACTCCTATCTAAGTAACCAACTAATTGATAGGATATTTATCATAGTTGTTGAATGGCGGCTAAAGATATAACCACCCCTAGTCTAGGTTTTCTCAACCATTCATTCAAACAAGATGCACTAATGTTATTTTTAGACCTTTATGTAGACAATTTATATTTTTATATGACAAATATCCTTGTCATTCAACTATATAAAATCTACATAAAAACTCCCAAAGATTCTAATGATCATGCATACACACAAATTTGATGATATGAAACAATGCCATCAAGTATAATATTATTATTCTTTTCTATAAAATTAGAATTTCATGAATGTTATTATTCTTACAAGAGTATCATGGTGTAATGGCCCACCATGGCAGGAATTTTTCTTAATGCTAATTTATGTATTGATGTGTGAATATCAAATACATAATCATATTTTATTTTATCAACATGTGTTAATAATTGTGCTTTATGATTTCTAAAGTTGGATTATGCTACTTTTAGAATATGGTATGGTTGATAAATTATGTCGTTGCAGGACATATACTCTCACGGGTGGATTGGTATGGGAAAACCACTAGAGTTGAGAGTAAAAAGAGAAATTATGGATGAAATTCTCATCGATAGCTCAAGGGTAAAATAAAACCCTTCATATAGATGCATTGCATATGTGTATGTTTGATTAAAAATGCATCTTTGGGCAAGGAGGTTGCTAATAAGTAAAATATCCATCCTTAGTAGGTGAGTGATAACATTGCAGTTATCATAAAGCCTCCTACTTAAGAAAAATATTTCATATATTTTGGTTTGCAAGAATCCTTGTATTTTTGCATGTGTTTTAAAGCATGGAAAATTGTTTGGTTAACGTTAAATATAAATAAAAATGTTGGTATTAATAATACTTGAAATATTAAATATTGATGTCAGTGGTTAATATTAACATTTAATATTAATTAAATTAATTAGGCGAGTAATTAATTTAATTATTATAATATTACACCAATGATAGTAGTTAATATTAGCATTACTGCAACAACGAGTGCAAAGCACAATCCAGGAGTAAGTGTAGCAGCAAGTGCGAGTGTGATCTGGAAGTAATTACAAGTTTGAGTAAGTGCATTCAAAAGCGAGTGCAAGTGAGTGCATCTAAAAGTGAGTGCAAGTGCAAGCTGGGAGTAATTTTAGCAACAAGTGCGAGCACGAGATAGGAGTGTGCAAGACTGGATCCAATGAGATCAAAGAGGGAGTGTGAACCAAGAGGGAGTGTGAGCCAAAATTCAATCATGACAAAATAGTGACAGATTCATCCAGAGTGCATCAATGCCTCAAACCCTTACCATGAATGTGTGGAATTTTGTTTTAAAAAAATTATTGAATCCAAGGAACATTGGGAAAAATAAGCAACAAGGGCAATTATGGGCCAAGAGGGAGTGCAAGTTGGGAGTGAGCACAAGGCAGAAGAGAGTGTGAGGAAGGAGAGAATGCAAACCAAAAGGGAGTGCAAACTAAGTGGGAGTGCAAGTTAGGATTCAATCATGGCAAAAGAGCGATAGGTTCATCCAAAGTGCATCAATGCTTCAAACCCTTACCATGAATGCATGGAACATTATTTACAAAAAAATATTGAAGTGAAGGAACACCAAGAAAAAGAAGAGATACAAGTAATTGTGAGCCAGGAGGGAGTGCAAACCAGAAGTAAGTGTGAGGTAAGAGAGAGTGCAATCTGGGAGCAAGAGTGAGTGCAAGAAGAGAGGGAATGCAAACCAAGAGGAAGTGTAAACCAAGAGCAAGCCCCATTAGCTATTGTGGAAGGAAAATCATTTTTGAAAGCCTTAATAGGAATTTAGGATGCCCTAGCTAGAAATCAAAATCCCCTCGTTGGAAGTATGAAGGCCCAAGGTGGATATAATAATAAGAGTGAATACATGGAAAGTTTGATCTAGGTAGTAAATGGTACACCAAAAGTGCGTATCAAGGATGAGATGATTGAGCAGGATATCATGGTTCTTAAAAGTAGAGGGCTAATATGTAAGTTACATAGATCATGTCCAAGATTTTTGGAGATTCAAAATTGGATCAAGTGGAAGTGGGGATTGAATTCAAATTATTATATGAATTTCCTTCCTAAAGGTTTTTTCCTCATCATATTTTCCAATTTAGAAATTAGGGATAAAATAATGGTTGGTGGCCCATGGTTTATGGGAAGAGACGCACTTTATTTGAGACCATAGAACAAAAAAATTTCTAGTTAAGACAAAAATATTAAGAAGCCTATAGTGTGGGTTAGGATTTTTGGACTTCCATACCAACTTATAAATAAATATTTTTTGACAAATATTGGAAATACCCTAGGGAAATTCATCAAGGAAGGACCAACAACTAAGGATCGAAAACATGCTATATATACTTGAATATGTGTTGCTATGGAAATTTCAAAACCTTTGCCATAATCCATTAAGATTAAATCCTAATCAAGAGAATGGAATCAACAAGTATATTATGAAAATATTGCATTTCATAGCCATAATTATTTTGAGATTGGACACATGGCAAGAGTTTGCAAAGTAAAAACTATGAAGAAAGAGATAAAAATTCTAGCCATGAGATAAAATTCAAGATGAAGCAAGGAAATCATTCAATAATAGAAGCTATATCAGATCAAGGATATTCCACTCCAAAATAAGAGGTAAAGAAATCCTATCAAAAATATCAATTTGTAAGTTTAGAAGGAATTAAATGTGCAAAAGAATATGTGGAGATAAAATCCAAAACAAAGACAACAAAATAAGTTCAATTTAATCCAAGAAAATCATCTTCATTTTTCTAAAGTAGTATAGAATCCTCTTCAAGTAATAAAAGTGAAAGCGGTGAAGATGTTATCCCTTGCACTTTAAGGTTTCAAGAGCATAATAGTATAGAAATGAGGTTGGAGGAAACCCATAACAATTTAGGATTTTTAGGGTAGAATAAGAATGCAATTACTACAAAAGAGCATCCTTGCACTTTAGGATCTCCAGGGAAATATAAATAAGAGTGTGCTTTTGAGGTTATTGCTTTCACTTCATATCCTTTAGAACAAGGTAAACCTAAAGATGATAAGTCTTACTATGAGCAATGTGAGAAGATTGAAGAGATTGATGAAGATGAAAAAGAAAAAGAGGAAGACCCAAGAGGTAAAAACAAAGAAAAAAAATACAAAGGGATATTGATATGGGAAAACAAAAGAAAAAATCACAAGTGTTAACAAGAAGTGGGGCTAAACCCACAAATAAAATAAAAAATAACAATGAAAATAATATCTTCGAATATTAGAGAAATGAATAAGAACCCTAAAAAAAGGTATTAATAAATTGTGAGGTTGATATAGACAAGATATTTTTGGATAAAGAAGCTGGGTAGCAAAATATTTTAGCCATTCGCAGTGTTGAATTTCATATTGACATAATTTAAATTTTTTAAGGCATTTGATATAAAATGAGTTAATTGTGGAAACTTAGTAGTTTGAGGAAGATGAAGAATATTTTTGATAGAAGAGTAAACAAATAATATCTCCAATAGAAAGACAAAGTTGGATATTCTTTAATTAACTTCTTAGAAATGTAATTAGAGCAATGTAATGTTTTATTTTCGTAATGGGAGTGACCCCCAATAGAAGCCATGCATAGATTTTTGAAAAAAAGTAGTTAATATTAGCATTAGAAGTAATATGTTGTAAGAGAATGATTTAATTGTTATTATTTTTTCCCTTATGGATAACAGTAGGCTAAATTAAAGATAAACCTTTGAAAAATGAGTTTAATTAATAATTATTAAAAGTTTGAAAGTGGAAATGATGAAATGGAAAAATATATGCATAAGTGTTACTTTAACAAGATGAGTGCTTTGGAAGAAGATATGGGGTGGTAGGTTGCATGAAGGGAACCAAGAAAACCCCTCTTGGCAATTTAACTTTCTTCTTCCTCTAGGCAATATTTGAATCCTTGTTTTACCAAGAATTGGAGGATCTCTGAGGATAGAAATCTAAAGAAGGGTAGATTGGAAGGAAAGGAAAGTAACATCAAGATATTGTTGTTGTAGAGGTAATTACTCCCTAGTTCTATTTTGAATTGATGAATGCTTTGAATCCTACTTATGTGCTTGTAATTGGATTTTACAAATGTAGCATTGTATGCATGGATAAGTTGTTGCATTTTGCTTTTGAAAATGGAGTTGATGGAGTGTTGTTTTTATCTTTAAAGGAACTCTAGTTTTTCTTATTTTGTGATCTTTTAAACTTTTTGTAATGATAGAGCCTATAGAATTTGTAGCTATATTTTGGATGGTCTGAAGAGTAGTTTTCGATCTGGTTAAGATGTCACATTTAAGACTGTTGTTGTTGTGCATAAAGTTCTTATTGTAGTGTGGCTTTTGTTGCGCTTGAATGTGGGCTTTCTATTCCCATTAATATTTTGTAGTTTAACATATCTAGGAGAAGTAAGGCCCATAGAACATCAAGTTAATGGTTGGAAGAGGTCCTTAGCTATTGGTTAAATATTATTTTTTGGATATCCATGTTCTTTAATGTGCTCTAATTGCTTTTTGGTGTATTATGTTAGTGTATTATTGTGGAATATTTTGTTGTAGAGTGAGCCTTTGTCTTAGCTATATCTAATGGCTTTTATCCAAGTGCTTAGTTAATAGAACAACATGAGGTTTTTGTATTATTATATTATGTTTTCATGATCTACAAAGGACCATTTTTTTAGGCCTGCATTGAATGTCCAGTTTTAATATTTTGAATAAAGTCTCAGGTGTTCTATGAGATGTTTAGGGCATGTCTTCTCTTTTAATTCCATGTGTTGCCTCTGGATTAATATTTTGTTGCTTGTATTATTAAATTTAGCAGCATGATTTTTAAACAAGCTTGATAAAGTTTATTAATGCTTTTATGAGTTTTATTAAAAATACTATTGCTAAGCATATAGTACTTTAAATATATTTAATAAAGGTTTTAAAGCTTATTTAGTATTGATTTAATATTGATTTATTTTCCAATATTAAGTTAACTTTTAGTTGATTAGTTATGGAAAAGGAATAATAGTAAAGTCTTGTTTTGCTAAAGTAATTTTTTGTTCAATAGTTGACTGTGGAAAAGGGAAGATTAAATTTGTATTTTTAGTGAGACAATATTTCCACAAAATAAATGATGGTATAATTTAAGAAAAGAGTCATGTATGGAAAATATTTAAATTAAGAAATGAGGAGTTTATTTTTGAATGATTATGGATGGGGAATCCATAACTGGGAGAATTATGAGATTTTCTTGATACGTTTTCATGGTTTTTTCTTGCACGATGTTCTTGCATTATTGTATGATTTCTTTACATAGTTCACGTAGGCTTGCATATGCATGTAAGAGTTGTCCTGATCCCTAAAATTCTAGTCAAATTTTGTGGGAAAAGAGCGATCAAGAGGAAGACCTTGAAAAGATGAAACTATGGATCTTTTGTGTTGATATGTAATAATATTTTGAAAAAGAGATAATTACTTGGATAATAATTTATATTAAAATTATTATGAAGAAAATTATGTATTAAAATATACTTGTTATAGTATTTCAAGACTTGTTCAAGAATAAAATATTATATGTTGTTATTCTTTTATATGTTGGTTATGTGCAAAATGGAAAGAATGTCTTGTTGATGGGATTTGATAGAATCTAATTGGTGAATTGTGGTTTCTTTAGATGCTGATTTTATATTTTTTATTGCAAATAAAGGAAATGCTAAATTTTAGTATTATGATTTTTAAAGTATTTAATTTTCCTAGTGATTAGCAATGTGTTATGTTGAATGTAGTTATGATTTAATATAGCACTTTATTTTCTTTTAGGAGAGATGTTTATTTATTTTAATTGTTAAGACTCTTGGGTTGAGAATGGGTTCTTGGGAATGAATCTAAAGCCATATTAGGAAACCCTTGATTCAATATGTACCCAATATTGGTAGGAGTTAAGGTGAGGCAATAACCAGGTTTTTGTGAATGATACACCTTGAATGGTGAGGCTTGGGTGTCCCAAGTGGTGAGGTTTTTGGGTAGTCCATAGCAGTGAGGTTTAGGAATATAAGAGGTTGATTGGTATAGGATAATCCACCAAATTATTCATAAAAAAATATAGTGGTGGTACCTTGTGATGAGGCAAGAGTAACCATGCTTATTACCAAGTGAGTGGTAATGGTCTTAGTTAGCCCACGAAGATGTATGTAACTAAGCACTAAGGCATTATGCCAAAATAATACTACATAGACAAACTTATATAGGGTTAGGGAATAGGCATCCCATTTTAAGTTTTATGGGCATTAAATAATAATCTTTACGTCATGGTCAAGTTGTCCTATACAAGTAAGAGAATAGGAAAAGTGAGGGGACCACTAATGGTGTCTTTTCTAAATGACGAGGTTTAGAAAAGTGAACCCTGAAAGTATGGAAATTTGGCCACTCTTATCCATTTTGGTGTTGTCTACATTGACAATGAACTCAAAATGTGGTTGTCTTATATTGTTAAAATATATTGAGTCTTTTTTGAGAGTTAATCCTTGTTAAAAAAATATCTCTCTCCCTTGGGTCAAGTTGGTGGGTTGTTACACATGGATATTTGAAATCCCTTAGGAATTAAAAAATTTTATGTTCATTATAATCTATTGAAGAATATTATATTATCTGATACTATGTTAAAGTACCCCCATGGTACATTTTTGTAAATATTAGATTAGGGAGTGCGAGTTATATTTCTCTAAAGTATGCGTCAATGTGTGAGAAGAGTCTAAGTTTCATGTAACAAAGTGTACAAGTGTGTAATATATGAGTGTGCAATGTGTCATGTAAGTAAGGCAAGAGTCGTGTGTAGGTGTCAAGTATACAATTGAAGAGTCATAATTTGTGGCAAGATGTAAAGTCAAGATACATGAGAGGTTTGTCATAGTTGATGAATAAGAAAGGATGCATCTCCTAGTTATGTGAGGAGAGCAATGGTCAAATATTGAAGAGTCGTCTTCTAAGGTTATATTATGCAGATAAATCTCTATGTATTGCATGATAAAATTTATGAAAATATAATGAATCTATTGTATATTTGATCAATAATATTGAGTTTTATATTTTAAAATATTATTATTACTTCATGAACATGATTGATTTATATTGGTAAAATATTGCATGCTTCAATATTACATTTGATTAAGATCTTGGATATTGGGACTTGTGATTTAATCTAGCTAAAAAACCATCAATAGTATGAAAGTTACACTCTAACCAAATTGTTGAGTTGAAGAAAAAATACTAGAGTTGTACTCTGATCATTTGGAAAGTATTTGGAGAATAGATTGGTTGCTCAAATTGATTGGAATATTGTTTATTATTGAAGGTGATTTGAACATATTTTCTTAAGAAATTCTATATTTGAATACAAGGATTTATTGATTTATTGATATATATGAAAAAATAATATTGAGTTTACTATCAAAAGAATTAAAAAAAACTTGATTTCGTATGAGTTATTGATGAGGATTGTTGTGAGTAAATGTCTTGGAAGGACATCAATAATGTAGCCTAATGGGAACACACACAAAAAAATATAAAATCTAGCCATTAAAGCCAAGCTTGGAGAGCTCGAGGACATCAATAATGTAGCTTGGTGGGAACACACATAGAAAAAAGATAAAAGTCAACCGTGAAAGTTGAGCTTTGTGAGTTTGAAGAGAAAATTTTGGTAAATAAAGAGACCAACACATTGATAATGATTATTGGAAATATAAGCCAATGCATAGAGTTGAATAATAGAGGTGATATCCCTAAGTTGAAATGGTAGAGATGAAGAGAATTTGTGAAAGAATCCATATAATAGAATCCAAATGAAGATATCAACCTAAAGCACATGCAATTTAAAGTAGCTAAGATATTTTTCATTTGGGTAGTGCTTGAGGAGATTATATTCTACAAGGAGGCCAAGTGTGATGAAGAATCACCTATGAGTAGCATCTAAGGTGTGTTGATATATGATTTGAGACATTATTGGAGCTATACTCCATAATAGTGAAGAATACTAGTTGAAACCTATCATAGAGAAGTCAAGAAGCCAAAATGCAAATTTGAAACATCAAGAAAAAGTCACTTGATTTTGGAGAAGGTATTCTAAAGCATGGAATTCCATGAAGCACAATAATCGAGTGCCAAGCACAGTGTACCAAGCACCAAGCCAAAGGTATTTTTCACATGGTAAAAAAGTAACATTGAGAGTGTCTAGTGTAGTCTGATACATTTTTACCTTGACTTGTCAAACTATGTAACATAGAATCTCAAGAGAGATAAAATAATGTATGCATTATTGAAAGTAACTTTATTTAAATTTTTTGGTACCATATATTTATTTGGAGTTATAAGGTTGCTTAAAAGAAATTAAAATTTGATTTTATAAAGGTATAACCTTGGAGATAGTTGAATAGGAGTTATAAGGAGTCAAGTTTGAATTAAAAGTGAAATTGAATTAAATTGGAGTGATAAGAAGTAAATTAATGATTACTTGATTAAAGCTTGAAATTAATTATTTGAAAATTTGAAATTGATAATTTAGGAGTTATAAGTACATCATTGATTTATTGAAGAAATTTGATTATTGATTGAAATTTGAAAGATTGAAGATTGAAAAGAATTTGAAAATGTTGATTGAAAAAAAAATTAAAGTTTAATTTGGGAGATATAGGGATTTGAAAATCAAAGGAATTTATTATGGAAGAAATTATTAGAAATGCATTTTCAAAATATTATGAAGAAATGCTAAAAAAAAAAAAATTCTATACTCAAAATCTAATGGATAATTTTGATGAGCAAAGAGATATGTCAAATGACTTGAAGAAGAAATTGTCTTTAATTCTCAAAATACCAAAGATGAGAAGTTCACAACATTCATCAATTATCTTCATGAAAAACTCTTTAGGGCATGATGGAATTCTCAAAATACTATTATATTATCTACTGAAGTAGGCATAGTGATGTACATGGCATTACTCACTTTTGAGATTTTTCAAGAAAAAAGACAAGGAAAAACCAAAATGAAAGATGTCAATTACGATACAATAGATTTGAATATGTTGATGAATTCAACATATGTTGACTTCAATGTGGAATCATTAAATTCCAATATTCATAGAATATACAATTGTGATGATTTATTGATTCAATGTCCAAAATTTACATTAGAAAACAAGATCATAACCAAGACTAGGAAGAAGCAAAATGTAAAGAATAAAAAGAAGAACAAATCAAAGAGTCAAAGAAAGAAAGCTAAATATAAATAAGAACAAAGCAAAGGACTGAAGATAGTATATTGAAGACTAAAATCTTTAGAAACCAAATAACGTAATACAAGGAGTGTTGGAGAATTTTACATTATTTGGTACTATGTTAAAATACCCCAATGGTACATTTGTAAGTATTATATTAGAGAGTAATTAATTAGATTAGAGAGTGTGAGTTATGTTTCTCTAAAGTATGTGTCAATGTGTGAGAAGATTCTAAGTATCATGTAATAAATTTTGAGAGTGTGCAATGTGTCATGTAAAGCAAGAGTCATGTGTGTAGGTGTCAATTATCCAAGTGAGGGGTCACATGGTATGTGGCAAGATGTAAATTCAATAGACATGAGAGGTTTTTCATATGTGAGAAATAAGAAATGATGCATCTCCTAGATATGTGAGGAGAGCAATGGTCGAGTAATGAGAAGTCATATTTTAAGGTTATATTATGGAGACAAAGTCCATGCATTGTATAACAAAATATGTGAAAAATATAATGAAGCTCTTGTATATTTGATTAAATAATATTGATTCTTATATTCCAAAATATTGTTATTACTTTCGGTTTGGAGGGCTTTGTAGGGCACTTCCTCTGGTGAGTCCTTCTCCACTTCCCTGCAGTGCTTCCCAGGTCCCTGATCCTGTTCCAGTTTCCCTGGCACTTCTTTAACTCTTGATGGTGTTGCAGACGATCTCCTTGGGGTAGGAGGTCATTTATCTGCCCCTTTCCTTGCCCTTTAGTGGGGTTTTTTTGATGTCTGGTTTCTGGTATGTCTTTGGGTTCTTACCTAGGACCTTCCTTGGATTTTCTAGGCTGCTTCAGGGATTCTTTTCCTTGGAGTTCTCAGTTCTTTCCCAAGTTTTTGAAGGTTTCTACTTGATGCTGGATTTCAATGGTTCTTCAGGTGTGGGTTGTTGTGGCAGTGGGAGATTGGCTTCATGAGCAGTTTTGCACAACATCTTTTTGGTTTGATGGACCATGTGCTTTCTATTGTGACTCTACTCTTTGGAATCATTGATGTGGGCTTGGTGGGCTCTCAGTATTTTTCATGGCCTTGCACGTGGGCCTCTATTTTGCTTGTTGTTGTGTTCCTGCTGGACTTCCTCATTTGTTTCCCTAAAGTTGTTCATTGGTGATGTTGAAGGTTATTTGGGGTTTTTGACTGCATCTTCTTGGTATGGGAAGATCTATGCTTAATGCCTACAGTTGTTTTTTCCTGTGGCTCCTTCCTTTTGGATTCCTTGGAAACTTTCCCATCTCTTTCTCGCGGCTAGTTGTTTTGCATCTGCTGCTTCCTCTGCTTCGGTTGGTGTCTTCATAGTTTCCTATCATCACCGCAAGAGGGTTTTGTGGCATGTGGAGATCCTCAGTTTATTGTTTCACACTCCAAGCCTAAGAGGGATGCGGTTTCATCAGAGTTCATTTGTTTTATGGCATCCTTGCTTGTTTTATCCAAATTCTGGTATTTCCCTATGTGTGATGTTGCTCTTTCTTGATTTCTAATTTCCCCTATGTGGGATGTATTTTCCTACCTATTGGGTTGTTTAAATTTGTAACTAGGCGAGAATGTTTCTTCGTTGAATTTTTTCACCTTTTCTCTTTCCCGTTAGGCAGGATTTTCAATTTTTGATTTTTTCACTTTTTTCCCGCTTCGAGCATGATGTCTTCACATCCTTCTTGAAGGTGTTCCTTATGCCTATCCTGATGGCTTTCCTTCAGCCTATCCTGAAGGCTTTCCTCAAGCTTTTCCAAAAATCCATCATTGGGCTTTCCTACGGCCTTTCCTCTGGCTTTTTTAAAAATTCTAGTGTCTTGTTGTAATCAGGTTTTGGATCCCTTGATAAAAATCCACTTTAATTTAAATTTAACCAATCAAAAAATATATTGTTATTACTTCATGAACATGATTGATTTATATTGGTCAAATATTGTATACCTCAATATTGTATTTGATTAAGATCCTAGATATTGGGACCCATGATTTAATCTAGTTAAAAAGACATCATAATCTGATTATAAGTGGAATTCTAAAGAATATTTTATATAATCGATCACTTTATAAATTACACCTAGAGAAATTTAGAAAATTATTCATTTGTTTTTAGTCAATAGTTAGTCAAATCAAAGGGAATAAATGGAATTTTATTAGGTTTTAAATTGTAATAGAATGTTGCAATGACACCATTGTAATTCTCTTCATAATAAAAAGTTTTCCATTTTTTTCAAATTGTCATCATTTTCTAGAATAGTTTGAGGGATTAACCTTGGGTGCTACAAGTGTAAGGTCCCACTCTTGGAGGCACTTTAGCTAAGTTAATTCATCCTCAGTACCTTCTATGTGTGTGCATTTCTTTCTAATTGGACAAATTTATTTTAGAGTTTGTAATTATCATCACAAGTATTTATCCTTTTAATTTATTTATTTTAGAACTTATTAGAAGCCTTAGAATGTTGATTTTTTATATGTAACATCGTAATTGTGGTTTAGTCAAGTTGATTTATTGGGTACAATCATTGATGTTGTGGATAGGATCTTGTTTTGTTACTTTTCCAACTTAAAGGCCTTATTTGTATCCTACACTAGGAAGGATTAGATTGGGCTACAATTTGTTTTTCTTTATGTAGGAAGAAAATTGTAGTACTAGCACTTAACAAGGAGGTCGTATTCTCTAGTACTTGGTTTATAAAAAATATCCTTGAAGGACTAGCCCTAACTAGATAGGGTGCACCCATGTAGTAGAGTTTAGGTAATGTCAAATCAAATACTAGCATAATATTCACATATATAATACATGATTCTTTGAATCTTAAGATCCCAAATTTGATAAGGATATAAATGACCCATCATTTTTATGTGATTTTTAGGAAGCTTCCAAATAGTAATTATTTAAAGAGAATTTTAGAAGCTAGACAACTTCACAAATAAGCATGCAATATGGACAATTGACATCTCAATATTGTTGTTCCTCTATGATACAATTCTAGAGCAGTTGATATTGCATGAATCATGGAAGGGATCGTAAGTGTAGATTCTTACCAAAACCTTATAATAATAACATAGAGAAAGTAGGAAAATTGAGTAAATTTAGAGGTAAGAAAGGGGAATTTAGGGTGCAAGCGATACTAGTGTCAAGAGAAGAGTAGGAATAATTACAAGAGTACAATACAGTATAGTAGTAAACACCAGATTCCAGTTAGAGGTCATCACAACCATTGTTGTACAAACAAAGAAAGTTGTTATAGATAATC
Organism: Wollemia nobilis; assembly: GCA_028583015.1. Lineage (NCBI taxonomy): Eukaryota > Viridiplantae > Streptophyta > Pinopsida > Araucariales > Araucariaceae > Wollemia > Wollemia nobilis. The sequence goes on from JAQPPZ010001808.1 coordinate 7,919,162, forward strand.
CTACATAGGCTGACACAATAGAACTTGTTACACTTTCCACTATAGCATATGAGAGAGCCCTTACTTTAGCTTGCATAGAAGAGGTAGTTTTTGGTATTGAAGTTTATATGGATAGATCTCTAATGGGTCAAGGAATATCTTTCAATATATATTATAATATGATATAGAAATATAGGAGGAAAAGTGTCACGACCCACCTTGGCAAGACTCTTTGATAATATGGATGATATGTAAACATGTGATGATTCAATGCTTAGTATTAGTTGTATTATGGATTTTTATTTGCAAATGTTGTTTTGGTTATATTATTTGAGAATATGGTATTTGCTAATATCATATGTGGTTGTAGGACCAGGTACTCTCGTTGGTGGATGAGGAAGTTGACCACTAAGAATGAAAGACCAAACTGAGGGAAATAATGGTAAGATATATTGACAATAGCTCCAGGGTAGGATTTATTTGCATTTAGTTGCATATCATATTGCATATTTTAATAAGGTGATATTACCGACTAGGAACTTATGGGAGCAAGGGAGCAATATTTAATAGCAAGTGATGACAGGTCATCAAAAACTTGCTAACTAAGAACAAGGGGTGGTATGTCGTATTGAAATATTTTGTTTATAAGCATTTGAATTTAATGTGTTTGGAATGAATCTCACAATTTATGTTTATTGTAAAATGAATCGGGCAAAGGATTCATTAAGGGGAATGATTAATAAATATAGAGGTTTTATTAATCCCCTAATGATTAATGTTAATGTTAATAATTCATATTAACATTTGACACCAAATTAATTAATTAATTTATCATATTTGTTCTAATGTTTAAGTTTAACATTAGAAATGAAAAGTAATTGGCATGTTTATGCATTAGGAGATGTTTGGATTTGTGCTCAATATCTATGATATTAGATAATTATTAAATTAATTGCAAAAAAGGGAAGGGGCAATTAATTTAAATAAGCATGGAATTAAGAAATGATAGGCTTATAAAATGACCTTTGTTTTTGAGCACCCGAATATCGAAAATATGGTAAAAGAAAAAGAAATCTTGTGTATTTCATGCCGATTCCACCATGTAAATTCAAAAAACAAATACACAATAAATTATGGTGAACTTTATATTAAATAAAGTTTCTTCAAAGGTTCAAATCTCGGGCCTTGTTGGACTGAATGCTTGTCCCTTTCCTGGTGGCATAAATTTTTTTAAAATGATTGTGGCATGGTGGTTATAAAGGCGAACTGCGTGAAGAACTATGTGGCAGCTTCCATGGTCGACAACATAAAATACTATGGCTGCCATAAAAGCTGAACAACCTACTCGGATTCGTGACGGCTACTGATTCCACCATGTAAATTTAAAAAACATATATATTTCTTCTTAATTAGAATTAAAATAAAGTTTATTTTTTGCATGAAATAATTGAAAAAAACTTTGGTTAAAATATATTTTTTTTAGTAACCTTAGCAAATGAATAATAAATTTCAAGGTGAGAGTGGAAGTTTTTTTAAGTAACCCTAGCATTGGATGCGCTAGGTAACACATGCATTGAGAGCAACATTTTAGGAAATTGCATGCTCTTGGCTTTTTGGAGGCTGGTTTTGCCAATATTGAAAGAGGAGAAGAAAGGAGAAAAGAAAAAATATAGAGTGAAAGGGATTTGCTTTACCAAGTTGGACTATTAATATTTCTTTTTTTTCCTGCCAGCAAATGAATGTTCTGTTTTGAATATTGATCTTTTCTAATAAGGAACAAGATAATATTTTCTTAAACAGATCTTCTTATGCTACCATTGCCATATGATATCTAAGATAGCAGGGTTTTTATGTTAGTTGAAGTTGTAGATATATAACATTTTGGAATAGAGAGCCTAGGCAGTTTATATTTTTATTAAATAAGTTTTTTTTTTAGTAATACTTCTTATAAACATCCACCGTGGGGATTGAACCCGGGTCACATCACCGATATTTGCAAGTGGCATCCTTGCTTTAGAAAGGTGTGAAAAATATATGAAAGGATTATTATTATTATTTTTAAATAATTGGTTAGATATTCTTCTAGAAAAGAAAGTCGAGGAAAAGATAAATAGAGGATCATCTTATTAAATATGTTCTTGCTATTTTTTTTTAAGGGCCGGAAAATATGTGAAATGATTATTATTTCTTTTAAAGAATTTTTGGTTGGATATTCTTATGAAAAAAACATAGGTAAAAGATAAATAGATGATCATTTTATATAATATGTTCTTGTTTTTTTTAAGGGTTGGAAAATATAAGAAAGGACTATTTTTTTTTTTTTGAAAAGGTAAAAAATTATATTAATAGAAGAAGAATCAAATTACACTAAGTATGCCACTTTTGGCAAGCTCTAAAATCTAATAAAACTCATATCAACATCTTCAAGTACCATTTAAAGAGCAGACACTTTTAACTTGGTCCCATTTATACTTTCCACTTATTCTAAATAACCTAAGAGGCTTGACAATCCTGTAAACACTACCAGTTCTATCCCAAAAATAGCTACATAGTGCTGCAAGAGGTAACAAAAAACCCAACAAAAAGAATTAGCTTTTCTGTAAAAAATGTTTCGTGGATATTTTTTTGGAAAAGGAAGTATATGTTTAAATGGAGGTTTTAATGTGAACATGCTTACCTTGGAATATTAATTAAGATATTGTTATATAAGTTCGTAATGAGTAAGCTTTGAGTTTTGATCTTCTTAAGAAAAAAAAGAATAGACAATTATAGATAGTGTTTTTCTGAAGATTATGTATGCTTCATTATTTTATAAGAAAAGGGGAATAATTTTTATTATGTCTTCTAATTTAAAGAATTGTTTGTATATGCTTGAGAAGCGAAAAGCTTAGTGTTGCTTACTAATGTTAGATATTGGCCAAAATGAATAAAAACAGAGAGGAGTGTTACTTTACTTTTTTCAGTAAGTCTTATTTTGTAAATAAGATGGTAGTTTTCTTTGTATGAATAGAGCTTATGTTCCAATTACGTGTTAGAACTCATGTTTCCTTTTTAAATGATATTTGTAATCTTACGAAATTTTGGTTTTTCTTTATGAATATAACTATTGTGAATTTGGCAGGGGTAGATTCAACTTTTATTTAAGGGATGTTTTATTTATTTAATGATACAAAGGGGTTTATATTATTTTAAAGTTAATGAATGTTTAATTGGATGTGAATTTAAATGGTAATAAGGAAATAATGAGGTTTTTTTATTTATTTAATTAAGTTGAAAAGGGTGCATACATGTTTTATTTTATTAAATATACAAAAGGGGTTTATATTGTTTTTAAAATAATGAATGTTTAAATGGACATGGAATCTAATGGTAATAAGGAAATTATTATTTTTTTTTTTTTTGTTGGATAATAAGGGGTTGTCCTCGGGTCCCCCACCCTTGACAAATTACATTTCTCTTCTTTAGACCTTGAGAGTTTACAAATAGATACACTTCTCATCTCAATTGATGCTATAGCTAGAAACCTACATCATTTTACATAAAATGTTTGAATTCTTGATTTTTATTTTTTGAATCTTTTCAAATTTTTGTATGAATACAATTACTCCATAATTTAGCATCTTTCTTGAAATTTTTCTATAGTAGCCTTCACAATGCCAAAACTTCACCTCTATTATCTATGCCTTGCATCTTAGTAGAGTAATATTTTCAAAACATTGCACTATCATAGTCTGCTTTACCAAATCTGAATTGCTAGTTTTCTTCCTCGCTGAAGTCATAGCCCTTCATTGCTCTTCCCATCATTCGAACCCTAGTTGGCAAATATTTGCAATTTCATTTTTTATGACTTGAAAAATCGTCATTGCCCTTGTTTCGAATGGTTGACTTTATAGGGTTGTATCTCCCTCAATATTGCTTAGATTTTTGCATATGACCACTCATTTTAAAGCTATTCAAATTCTTCAAAATTTGGTCCTAGAATCAATTGAATTGAATAATTCTTCGTGAAGATATATCTCCTAAAATATGAGATGTTTTTCAGGAAAAAAATACTAATCCTTTGCACTTTGCAATTTTATTTTTCATGACTTGAAAAATCATCACTGCCCTTATTTCAAATGGTTGACTTCATAGGATTGTATCTCCCTCAATATTGCTTGGATTTTTGCATATGACCACTCATTTTAAATCTATTAAAATTTTACACAAGTTGGTCTAAGAATCAGTTGAATCAGATAACTCTTCGCAAAGATATGACTCCTAAAATATGAGATGTTTTTCAAAAAAAAACCCTAATCCTTAGTACTTTACAATTTTATTTTTCTCATTGTAATCAGCCTTCCATGCCCCTTCAACCTTCCCAACCTTCCACTCAGCATCCCATCCTTCCATTGCAGCTCCTTCAATTAGCCCAGATTTCCATGCTCCTTCAACCTTATAAACCTTCCACGTTCCTTCAGCCATCCCAACCTTCCACCCAACATCCCAGCCTTTCATTGTAGCTCCTTCAGCCAGCCTAGCCTTCCATGCTTCTTCAACCAACCTAGCCTTCCATAGTCCTTTAGCCTTGATACTCCAAAGATCAACTCATCATTCAGCCTTTCATGCTCCTTCAGCCTCTAGCCTCCAACCTTCCACACTCCTTCAACCTTAAAATTTGTTGATCGTTAAAGCACCAAACCATTTTCCAGACCCCTTAGGGGGCAGCCCCTTAATATGGTAATAAGGAGATTATGGGAATTCCTTGTTTAGCTAATTAAGTTGAAAAAGGCACATATATGTTTTATTTAATTAAAGATACAAAGGGGGTTTTGTATTGTCTTTAAGTTAATGAATATTTAATTGGACGTATATTCCAATGGTAATACGAAAATAATGGTATTTCCTTGTATGTATTATGTTTTATTTTAAAAAATATGGAATATTCAAATGGGGCGTGGAGTCCATTTTGAATGAGGAAATTATGGGTTTCCTCACATGTTGGTTTTTTAAACAAAAGAGAAGTAGAAATGTAAAGGATCATTTCTATATGGGTTATTTGATGTATTGATTAAAGAATATAGAAATGTGAATGGTTATTTCTATATATTGTATTTGATGCATTGAATATGAAAGAGCATTTAGGAATGCATTATCATATTGAGGAGTTGTCTTGATCCCTTACTCCAACCACCTCTCAATGGAGCTCAAGGAAAATCAACAAACAATGATATGGATGGATAGTATTCTATCATGTATTTTTCATGGTTTCATATTTTTTATGAATATGATGTAATTGGAATCTTTTTTTTAAAATAGATGTAATGTAGAAAGATTTTATAATGACTAGTCATGGTTTGATGATATGTATATTGAGTTATATTGTATTTTTTTTACATGGTGGAATCGGTAACTGGTATAAATCCGTGCAGGTTGTCTAACTTTTTACGGCTACCATAGTATTATGTCTTGTCTACCTCGAAAGTTGCCACACAAATCTTCATGCTATCCACCTCTATAACCACCATGCCAAGGTCATTTTAAATCTTTTACGCCATTGAAAGCACCAAGAAAGGGACAAACATTCAGTCCGATGAGGCCCAAGATTTGAACCTTGGACCTTCACGCCCCTTATGGGGTTTGGGGAAACTAATTGCTATACACCTCGAACCTATATTGAGTTATATTGTTAAGGAAGACTTTGTAACGAGTTTATTTAGTATGAAAATACTTGAATAATTAATGTTATAACTATTCATTGTTGTAAATTCTAGTTCATTTTGAAGAATTAAATTATAGTTATTCTTAATGTAAACCCCATAGGAGTGATTATGTGTTTTGAAAAAATTAATGGAAAGTAGTTACAAATTTGGATTACAAAACATGTTCTTGCTTACTAAAAATTTAAACTTAATTAAGATGTTTAATATATTCAATAATATGCATTAGAATTATTTTAATTAATTTCTTAATTAAGCAGTGAGAATGTTTTACTTTTGATAAAGATATAGAGTTAAGATGATTGTTTTTAGATGTTATGTCATTAGGTCATGAAGGGTTGGAAAGAGTAAGCTTTAAGTAACCATGCTAGAACCCTTTAGGATGAATCCAAACCTAAGGGAGTTATGGGGAGGCAACACCCATGTTGTCTTGAAATGGACATCTAGAATGGGGAGCTCAGGTGTTATCCAAAGACGGGAAGTTTTTGGATAATATTCTAAGTGGTGTAACTTGAATCTTATTTCCTACCACGGAGGTTAGGAACCCATATAAGTGATGGAACCTTGAATAAGAAGTTTCAAGTATCCATGTGAAGTTACTACACGGAGTGATAATCACCTTAGTTAACCCATTGTAAATATGGGGTAATTAGGCATTGAAGTATTAGTAATTCCACCATGGAGGTGCAATAACTAAACTTAGATGCGTTGTGCCTAAACACACCATCATATATTGACTTATGTTGGGTGATGGAATTAGCATTCTCTTTATCTAGATATTGATAAGGGATAATTCCAATGCTATGGTCAAGTTGTTTTACATTCGCAGAGAATGTAAGAAATGTGGGGAGACCATTTGAGCATCCTTTATACTGTGAAGGTATATTAAGATGAATCCTAGGACCTATGGGAGTTTGACCAGTCCTGTCCACTTAAGAGTCATTTACAACAACAAGATCTCAGAATGTGGTAATGTCTTATCAACTCTAATCTATTGGAAATGTCTTTAGTGAACCTTGATTGAGATAATTACTTGATTGTTAAAAAAAATACTCTCTCTTGGGTTGGTTTTTTATGGGTTGTTACAAAAATACTGATTTGATTGTACATGTTTCCATGTAAGATAATCTCATTTTTAGGGTGATCAAAGGAATAACTCATTTCACCAGGAGAATACTTAAGACTAATGGTATTGGACCCCATGGGCTTATAACATTTGAGAGGGATGGTGGAGGGTGAAAAAGAGCTTGAATATGATCCCTATTACTTTTGACTTTTTAGTTTCTACATCTACAAGAATAGCTTCTATGAAGAGCATACCACCATTGGTATTGTTGTACTTTCATGGACTTGCTTTTGAATATATGGATACATTTTTATTTAAATTGTATAACTTTTATAGGATCTACAACTACCTAACTAATGCATAGAATTTGAATCTATTTATTTCCACATTGAAATAGGTTACTCGTTGCTAGTTCATGGGACTTAGAAAAGATAATATAACAATATGGAACCACATGAAGTTGGAATTCTTAATATAAACATTACTACAAGGGGAGAGATTCAAGGATGAAAACTTTTGAATGTTACAGAAGGAGGATGATTTATTGGATGACTATGTTGAGAGGTTTTAACTCAAGTTATAGAGGTCCAAATAGTGTGGGCTCAAAGTAGAATCCACTACAATAATCTTCATAAGGAAAATTTAAGAATATTATCTTCACATTTTAAACTCAATGATAGTAGGATATGTCTATAGCTATATTTTGATAACATCTATGAATTATGTAAAAACTACTAAGGGGCATTATTATTGTGGGGCAATACATTAATAGCTACTCCTTAGGTAGCTAAAGTTATAGTTTTTATAAAGACTAAATTGGAAAACATATTGCAAGACCTCAAGTTAGAAATATGAAGCTTAATGGAATCCTAGATTGACATGCTCTAGGTATAAATTAAGGAGGAGGAGAATGAAAGAGTACTTGGAGTATTTTATCCCAAATGGAATACTAGATTAACATGCTCTATATATAGAGTAAGAAGGAGGAGAATGAAATACTACTTGGATTATTTTATCCCAAATGTTCAAATAGAAAAAATTCAATGAATACCCATTGGATAAAATAAGTTGTAGCATATGTGAAGTATATCATGACATAAATAAGTGAACCTCACTTCCAAGAGTAAATCTAGAACTCAAAGACAAAGAAGGTTCAAAACAATTATGTTGTATACAAAAAAAGCCACGAAGACAATAAAATCAACCCCTAAGTACGCCCTAAGTATTTAATTAGTGTCACATTGGTATAATCAAATGAATGGTCATTTCCACCTCAAACTTGTATCCATCAACTAGATAAAAAAAATAGAAATTATAGCAGTATCTACCTCCCCAACATCCTTAGTAGACCCTATAATATCAACCTTAAATAGGTCAACAAATTTTTCTTCTACAACAATAACCATAAAACATCAACAACTACTTTTTTTGCCACCAAGCACTAGCACCTAACCACATTCTAACCATCTAATTTACCTTCCCAAACTATTCCCAATCTAAGTACGATATAGATACAATAAATCTACCAAAATAAAATGATAAGTTACCCCAATTACTCCATTGAATGCAATAATATTTATTTAAGACTAGGAAGGGTCCTACAAGATCCAACACCTTAACCATTGAAGAGCAAGTAGAGGGATAATAAATTGAATTAGGTCATAGATCATTATAGAACTTAAAAGAATGAAATTCCTTCACAAAACCATAAAATTTATAAAGCTATTAACTATCAATAGAACCCACAATTTCCTAATAGGTTAGATCAAAGGAGATAACAACCACCACTTAAGTTCAATTTCTTAGGTGAGTTGAGGAATGTGTGAGTTTGAAATACCCTTAGTTTAGGAAATTAAGGTTATTCCTATATATGTAAGAGCAATATGATATTTATGTCTTAGAAATTTTATAAGGAAGAAGAGAGATCCAAAATTGGTCAATGTTGTAGGATAGACGATTGAGCTTATTATTGGGCATGTTGTATTACCTATGTATGCAAACCTGGGTACTCCTATAGTTGATATTCTCATAGGAAATATTCTATTAAAGGAGGACCTGATAAACTTTAGTTCAGCTATAAATATCATGAATACAAGTACAATGAATCAATTAGGACTACAAAACCTATAAAACACCCCAACCATCTTTAGATAACTAACAAATCCATTATTAAGCTAGATGGGGCAGTAGATAATGTATTGATATTGGTAGCCTCATGGAAATACTTATTGATTTCATGGTCTATAAACAAATATCAATATAGGGGGATACACCTTAATATTAAGTTGCACATGGCTAGAAATTATTGATTCCTACATAGTTTTAGGTTCAATGACATGACAATTTCAAATAAAATTTATACAAAATTTGATTCTTTATCCAATTGTTCATTCATTTGAAATTAAAGAACCAATGTGGGTATATGTATAAAATAATGTTGAATATGATATTATACATTAATAATTGATCAATCATTAGCTATAAAGTATTGAGACAAGGACACATCATTGTTGATTGTTCTTTAAAATTTCTATTAATTTTATAAATTGATTATTCTTACCTATAGTCCTAAAATTCAAAATAATATTAAATAACTCTTAGTCAGATATTTTTAACTTCCCCACTCCATAAATATAATAGGGAACCTATTGTAGTTCATAGACCCTTAATATATTCAACACAACCAATGGCTAAATTGGAATGTATTGATGATAAGATTAATATGGTGGTGACCTTTCTAAGAAAACCAGTAAACATTAATAGACAACTCACCTCCATGGAGTAGGATGTAGTCATTGAGTTCCTATAGGAATTTAATAGTCCCTTTTCTTGAAACTACATAGATATGAAGGGAATACACCATCTCACATACATTCATCACATTTATATAAAGGATTATTAGAAACCTCTAAGAAATCCACAATAAAGAATGAACCTTATAATTTGATAAATTATCAAAGCAAAATTATAAAATATACTAATTGCTTGCTTTATTTGCCCAACCTTTGATAGTATGTAGGTTTCCTTGCTCATTATAGTCATTAGGAAAAACAGGAATGGATAATATTTGTTAATTATTGTAAATAAACCAAATCCACAATGAACAACCATTTCTACTTTATTTTTTTCTAGGAAAGTACTTTTCATTTTTTGATGGATTAAGTGCCTATAATTCTATTCAAACTACCCTCTAATATCAAGAAATACAACTTTCACATGTCCTTGGGAAACATATGCATACCATGTATTACCTTTTAGACTCTATAATGCTCCATCCACCTTTAAACATGTTATTCTAAGCATATTTATATACTTGATCCATGACTACATTGAGGTGTACATGGGTGATTTTACTGCCCCTGTCAACTCTTTTGAAGAAGTAATGACAAACCTAGAGAAAGCATTGAAACAATACCAAAAGAAAAATATTTCCTTTATCCATAAGAAATTTTATATGTTAATTACTAAAATAATTGTCTTATATCCACCAAATTTTTTGACCAAGCTAAGGTAGAAGTCATTAGAAATATTGTAATATCTCAAAAACCCAAGTATGTAAGAAATTTTCTAGGCAATTTTGGTTATTATAGGTATTTTGTTATAAAATTTAATGAAATTACCTCATATCTAGTTTTCTTTTTTATAAACATCATAGATCTTGAATGCACTCCCATATGCCAAGAGTCCTATAACACCTTAAAGGACAAGTTGGCTTCTACATAGATTTTACAAGGCCCAAATTGGACTCTTCCTTTTTATATTTATACTAATTCCTCTAATATAGCACTAGGTGTAGTTCATGGATAGAAATATGGGAACCAACACTACATAATTTATTTTATTAGTAAAAATATTATGGGGATAAAATAATCTACATCATCATTAAAATTGAACTATTAATTCTAGTATATGCCATTAACAATTTTTGACATTATATAATAAGCTACTATGTTTTTGTTCATACTAACCATTTTTCCATTAAGTAACTAATGAGTAAATCTAAAACTAATTATAAAAGCATGCATTGATTATGTTTGTTACAAGATTTTGATATGACAATAATATATAATCATAGTAAGAAACTATGGTTGCAAAATTTCTCTCTAGGATGACCATAAAAAAATTTGCTCTAGTAGAGGAATATTTTTCAGATAAAAACTTTTTTGTTGTTCTATTAACTCACTATAGTTTGCAAATGTGGCTAATTGATTTTTTATAGAGAAATTTTCCAATACACTATTTTAATAAAGAAAGAGTGCAACTTGTCGAAAATATTTTCCCTTATACTTGCATCAAAGGGTGCATCTTTCACTTGGGACATGACAATGTTTTTTGCAGATGTATTTGAGAGGATGAGATTTATAATATCCTTTTAGCTTCCCATGATGATACCTATAGAGGACTATTGAAATATATTATATTGTTTGGTACATGCTAATGTACCACCTTGGGTACATCTCTATATTAGGAGTTTGTCTTAGATTAAGGTTTGAGTAGTTACTTCATGCAATGTAATAAATGCACAAGTGTTAGAATGTGCATGTAGTCCACATGTACATGAGTCATAAAATAGGTAGTTGAAGAGTAATGGTTAGATGAAAGACCAAGGAACATATCTCCCTATATATATGCCTTTCATAGATGCTAATAAAAAGAGAGAGAGTTAGAAAGTATAATGAGTATAGTAGGTAAAATGTAGATCATGCATCATTTATGGAGTTTTTAAACCCTCCTTTATATTACATTGTACTATTTTCATGAGCTTTCATTAATGACTATTTTATGAGTTATTACAGAAGTTTCTCATATATTTTTTCTACATATTATATTGTCATTATCATATAGTTAATATTGCTTACTCATTTTACATCTTGTGGTTGCATTTACTTTACTATAGATAATCAACATCTAATAGTGGTATCAGATCACAAGGTAGATTGATAGGAAATAGAGAGCCACAAGAGAGATTTATATGAGATAGAAAATCTTATTTTCAAAATTTTAAAATTGTATTTGGCTAGAATCTCTGCACAGAGTTGTAGAAAAACTTGCAAAGACTAGGACTCGGCATTGATTCCACTAGATTGACAAATCAACTAGTGAATATTCATTGTATCTAGATTAAAAAAAAATTCCATTATAGTTTTTCTAATCATTTATTGTATAAAATAGGAGATTCAAAGAAATTTGGGAAGCTTCCTACAAGAGCTAGGAAGAATATCTTCTTTAGAATCAATCTAGCATCTGAAGTAACTAGTTGAAGATTGAATATGTGGAGACCTAAGAAAAAGGTCCCATTGCAAGATTTATAGATTAAATATTCCAAGTAAAATATTGAGAAGAGAGGAAGAGGCCAAAGAAGCCACATTGAAGACTATAGATCAAGGAGGAGGTTCAAGAAAGAAGGCCCCATTGAAGAGAGAAGATTAAGGAGACTCAAGAAAGAGATATCCATTTAAGATTGAAGACTTATAATTGAATAAGTGAAGAGAAGACCCATAGAAGGTCTCATTGAAGAACTTCCATATTTGGAAGAATGAATATAGATAAGGACTAGCAAAGGTACTATTACACATTTCAGGAGCAACATATTTTAGAGGTCCAAGAAGGAGATCTCATTGCAAAAATTTCATACTTGAATATTGAAGAGATCAAGGAATGTCTCATTGAAGTTTTGAGAATACTTCAGAGAGAAGAAAGAAGAAAGAAACTCTAGAAGGAGAAGACCCAATAGAAGAGGTCTCAAGGAAGGATTGAAATGAGAAAGAAATAAATGGCTAGGAAAGCCTCATTGAAGACTTGAAGAAGTCCATTGGAGAAGACTTGAGGAGAAATCAAGTGAGAATATTGATAGCAAGGATAAGTTCCTGATAGAGAAGAATCTGGGATAATTATCACCATCCAAAAACAAGCCTAAAAGAAAGAAATATTTGACAAGAAGTTCACCAAAATCCAGAAAGGAATTCCAAAGACCTCAAGCCATTTAAATTCTTGAGAAGAAGGCCAAAAAATAGATCAATATTGAAGTTAGAATTCAAGAAGGAGGTTGAATAATAAAGGAGCTACAAAAAGCAACCAAATATGAGAGATTCGAAGATTGCCATTGAAGGCTTGAAGGTTGATATGGAGATAGGAGTTTGTTGATTTTACAACAAAAAATTGAAGGTTCCTAGAACAAGTTGAAGGAAAATAGGCAGTATTAAAAGTTGCAAGATAGAGAAATTGAAGAAGGCTATTTAGAGGATAATTGAAGCCACAAAATCATAGTTTTGGGCCGCAAATTAAATAAGTTACAAAGCTGCAAATTGGGAGAGTTAAGGAGATGATTTGAACAACAACAAGAAGTTGTAAAATAGACTAGTTTAAAGTAGCAAATTAATACAAATTTTAGTTGCAAATTTGTCAAAATTTGAGCAGCAATTAGGTGATCCAAATAACCAATAAATCCATCACCATACAAAGACCAAAAGGTATGCAACATTGGTGCAAAAGGTTCATTAATTGAACATTTATATTTATCTTATTATTAATTTTTATTTAGCACCAAATTCAAGGTTTAAAGTTGCAAAATGAAGGTTTCTAGTTTAAGTCTTCAAGGAAGTGCAAAATATAGTTTTTACGAGTAAAACTTGCACAAAATAAAGTGGAGTTAGATATATTTCAAGAGAAATAAAAATATCAACTTTCTACTATCTATTGAAAGCAAAAAAGACATCATTCTAAAGTATAGATTGCATATACAATAGTGCAAAGCATAGCCATCCAAAAGGCATAGTATTTGCATGATTAAAATTCTTGGAATCATCATTGGAAAGTTAACCAAGCAAGGAGTCTTAGGAGAGAGTTGCCAAGGAGGAGAGGGCAACATTGAAGACACCATTGAATGTAGGAAAAATTGCAACAAGTTTTGGTGAAGAGAAGTCGAAAAAGGAGTATTATAACCACCAAATAATAGAGAGGGCACCACTATATTATAGATAAGAAAGAAAGCTACAAGTAGAGACTAAAAAATCTCAAATTCTACTCGCCAAGTATACCATTATATATAATTAACACCCTAGGTATACATTTTTATTTTTGGACCTTGTTCTACACCCAATGGATATATCAACCCAGTTTTGCACAAGATCGAAACCATTTCAGCACTAGATCAGAACCTTTACATATCAAGGCAAGACCAGATTCATTTTTGTACCATATAGGAACCTATTCTACAACCAGCCAACACCAATTCTGCAACCGTTCAGCACTAGTTTTGCAACTGGTCAAAACCATTTATGCAACCAGAAATTGTTCTGCAACTGGCACCTGTTGTACAACCAATCAGAACCATTTCTACAATCGAAACATGTTATGCAACCGACCAAAATCATTTTGCAACTAAAACCTATTATACAACCGATCGAAACAATTTTGCAAGCGAACCCTCTTCTACAATCGACCAAAACCATTTTTGTAACTGAAACCTTTTCTGCAATCAGCCTAAATCATTTCTATAATCGAATCCTTTTATGCAATTGGATCCTGTTCTACACCAGATAACCAGGCTTTACCAAGATGATTTTTGGACCCTGTTCTGCATTCGGATCTCATTCCATGCCAGGTTCTCTATCACTGCTCTGCTTACCATATTTTTCTCTATTTTGCCATGTTCTACATGTTATCCCCTCTTTTCTCTCTTTTTATTAAAACTCTTTGATTCTTTATGAATAGGTGAACCAAAGACATTGTGATTCTCTATTTCTAGTCTATTTTGTACCATAATCTTATATTTTTCGACATGTATCTTTAATGATTTTTCAATCCTGTTCTACACCACACCAATATCCAAGCCCTCTTTTGCATTCGGATGGTCATTGCTCTGTTCCCATGTTTTTATTGTTTTGCCCTATTTTGTATGTTTTAAAACTCTTTGATTCTTAGTTTTTATTCAGATTTTTTTTCCTTGCTAAGATTATATATGTGTAAATGCTTTGGTTCTCTAAAGACATATTGATGCTTTATTTCTTTGAAGACATTTTGATTCTTTGTTTCTAGTCCATTCTGTACCATAATCTTATATTTTTTGACATGTATCTTTAATGATTTTTCAATCATGTTCTGCACCACACCAATATTTGAGCCCTCTTCTGCACTTGGATGGTCATTACTTTATTCCCATGTTTTCTCTCTTTTGCCCTATTCTACATGTTTTAAAACTCTTTGATTCTTAGTTTCTATTCAGATATTTTTTTCCTTTCTAAGATTATACATGTGTAGATGTTTTGGTTCTCTAAAGACATATTGATGCTCTATTTCTTCGAAGATATTTTGATTCTTTATTTCTAGCCCATTTTGTGCTATAATATGATATTTTTCGACATACGTATCTCCAATTATTTTTTACAAAAAGAATATTTTTTTTAAATTGATTTCAATTTAAATGTTAATTACCTTTGTGCTCTTGTCAGTTACAAGTGCTTTCACTAGAAAACGAATCAGTGGCATAAACTGATAAAATCACAATAAAGCATGGCAGGAAACAAATATGTATAAAATACCACCCAACCATTTGTTTATTCTATTTACAATGTTATCTTAAGACCTAGCGAAAGTACACCCTCTTCAAAATTTTACTACTCTTCTAAATTGAAAAACATATTTCTTACAAATAAAATGTCACCTAGTGATGGAAATAAGGGGGCCAAATCTTCTGTTGAAAAGAGTATCCTCAAATATTTTAGCCAAATTTTGAAATACAACGAGCCAACGAAATCCATGTAAATTTAAGGTACAAATGATATTTGACTTCCTAGCATGTGCTTGATTGATGATATGAATATTTTTTATGTATATTTTGTTTAATACAAGAATGATAAAAACAAATTATGGTATGCTACTATGCAGAATACCCTGTCAATCCTGATATACCTTGACTTAAATATATTCCCCAATAAGAGATGCCTTATAATGAAAATCCCCTTGATAATGGCATCCAACAAACACTTGAAGACAACCCTTGAAATGACATTACAATTAAAAATGAAAGTGATAAATCAAAATCATTACAAGCTTCATATGAATCTTCAAGCAAAAATCCTAAAAAAAGAAAAAGCATCTAACTGGATAATTGGAAGGACATTTAAGAAAGAATGGGTAGAAATATTTCCCTGGCTTGAGCCTATCCTGACTAAGGATAACCAAATCGATGAAAAATAATGTAGAAGCAAAATTTGCATTTGGAGACTTGGTAAGGATCATAGGCTGCAAAATAAGATTGATACAATTGAAAAACATGCTGGTAAAGCTTATGTAAAAGTTACAAGAAGTAATGGTGAAGTTAGTAAAGAAGTTAAGTGGAAGGATGCATCAAAATGTATGCATTTAAGATATGCTATAGAATATGACAATCACTTAAAGCAACAACAATATCTTGTTGAGAAAGGTGGAACAATTGCAGCCCAATTTCATAAAATTTAGAAGACCATCTTAGCTTTAAAAAGTTTGCAGTTTGTCGTTGTTTATAGTCTTCTCAAGAAATGTAGACCAATATCCTATTTTATTTATTATAAGCAGCTATTAGACCTAGCTAATATGAAAAACCTTCCTAATTCCCATTGGTCAGATCGAAGTTATTGAGAAATGGTAAAATGTCTATTTTTAGTTGAGAAAGAAGACCTAAGAGAAAGTCAAACTTGCCAGATTCATTTCACTTTATATTGATGAGGTAACGGTTGTGGACAACACATCTTCGATTTGCATGCATGTGTACACATTTCAAAATTATATAAGGAGACCTATGTTTTTGGGAATACATGAGATGTTGAAAAGTTCAAATACAGAAAATATTTATAATGTTGTTGTTAATAGTTTAAAGGATATTGCGAGAATGAATGATATAGATATAGCAACAAAGTTAATTTGCATGGGAGTTGATGGTGCTGCTATTATGCAAGGGTACAGGTCTGGTCTTTGTGTTCGACTCCAAACCATAGTTGCCACATATATGATTCCCATTCATTGTATGGCTCATAGAGTGAATCTTGCATATAAAATCATGAGCACATTTACAAATGTTGCTAGAGTGGAAGAACTTATTCATGTAATTCATTTGTATTTCTTATTTAAACCAAAAAGGTTTGTAGAGTTTCAATAGTTTGCACTAGGAGTTATGGAAGAAAAAAAATTGTTAAAAGTTGTGGATACAATATGGATTTCACTGTATCAACCTGCTCAAAGAGTTTTTGCAGAATATCAATCATTGACGGTGTTATGCACACAAATCATAGGATAGTTGATAAGGCAAAATATATGTTGTTTCATTTGACTGACTTGGAAACACTTTTGACCTTATGCGGTATTCTTCCAAATGTTACAAGAAATGAACAGATTAATTAAACTTGCACAAGAGATATCCATCTATATCATTGATTTCATGAGGATGTAAAAATAAATATGCGTGTTTATTGATATATTATATGTGTCTAAAGCAGATTTTATAGAACCTTTATTTTATAGTTAGAATATATTGATAAATGTGAACAATCCTAAAAGCTTTTGAAGATTGACATCAATGATCATCTTTGTATTAATGTTAATGGAAATATGGTAGCACTTTATTATTTTGAAAGGCAATCAATTATAGCTATGGATGATTTTGAAGAAGTTCTTGTAACACACAACAGACTTCATGTTATTGTACAAAAAAATAAGTGTAATTTGTCAAAAATAGCAAAATATTTGATATGTGAGATAAGAGAATGATTTCAGAGAGATGAGTTGCTCAAGGCCATGGATGTGGTTAACCCCATGTTTTGGGGTCCTTGTACTAAATACAATTATGTAAATGAGATATTTATTAAATATATGGGTAACCTCATTAAACATTTTAGTAAGAGTGTTAAAGTCAATGGTGTTGAAATTAGAGGTATACTCAACAGTGATCTTTTGAAACAACAATCATTGCATTTTGGAAAAACTATGGTTGGGCAAACATCACTTATGACTGGTGTCAATGAAATTGGTTCCACTACACGTTTGTGGTAAAAATTGTATCCAATTAATGTCTTACAAGATACAATAAGTGAATACTTTCATTTATATGAATTATGTGAAACAATTATTTTGGGGCCTATCGAAGATGAAAGAGTTTTCAGTGCACTATCTTTTGTTAAATCTAATATCTGCAACAAAATCGACAAAAATTTAGAAAATTGTTTAAGAATTTATGTGTCATCATATCAATTGGATAAATTTTTGTATAATAGAGCATTGGTATACTAGATTTCCCTTGTAGACATAAGGGGTGTTGCGAATACGATTGATAAGGATGATGATGATGCTTTTAGTGATCAGATGGTGGAGACACAAATTTTTGCTATGCTTAATAATTATTCTAGACAAGTTGATATGTTTCAGCTACCTTAATTATAATTATTCCATGATTTCATTGACATTGATAAATATGAATTGATTTGATAGCATATTTCACAATATTATTCAAGATTTATAAGATTTCAAAGAATTGTTGTTTTGAAAATTACATGTCTTATAACTTATTACGATTTTTAAAATTGTATGTTTATGTCTTAGTGTCTCAACTCTTTTCATTGATAAATATTTATGTTTCATGTTTTAAATCTTGTTATTGGTATATTATTGTTGATGTATGTATGTTAAACAACAATAAATTTAGGATCTATTTTAGTTCACAAGATATTAAAAGATGCTTGGTTTGTATGAAGATCTTAAATATGCTTGGTTTGCATAAAGATCTATAATGTTATCTATGATGCTTTTGTTGTTTGATATGAACATAGTAAACAATATTAGATAGAAATAAACTAAAAATAGCATCACAAATTTATAAATGCGAACAAACTTTAGTCACAACCCAAAATCACTCAAAAAAAAAATTGCTTTGTGTTTTTTTTTGCTTTGTGCATTTATATCACTACACAATTTTGCTTTTTAACCCAACTCGATGTTAGCTTAGGTATAATTATTCCACACTTCAAGACTAATTACCATTGAAACTGGTGTCTTAAGTGCTCGATATAGGCCAACTTCCTGCAAGAGTTTGCCTTATAGGATCTTAACTCCTCTCTCGAGTCTATCCAGATCCTGGCGTGAGGTTGTCCTTTCAAGGCCCATAACACCTGAAAGGGTGGACATTGTAATCCTCTATCAAAAGCACAAGGATTATCAATCCTTAATCACATTGGTCCTCTGACCCATTTGCTTTGGAACCAACATTATTATGCTAGTGCTAGTCATTGACCCTCTACTAAGGTTTAACTAGAGTTCGCCATCTCATGGCTTATGGACTAGGTGAACAAGATCCATATTCGATTGATGATAATGCTGCCTATACCATCTACTTCTAGATATTCCAATAGCATGATTAGATCTATAACCATACCTCTTTTTGGCTACTCCCCAATCAGAGCGAACTAATGAGCACCCGCACTTACTAATCGACTACATTCTTGGAGCGATGTCCCATACCGCTGCTCTTTACTCTCAACAGCTTGTACCACTATCTTTAATAGCTAGAGATACGGATAGCACAGTCATACATAAGTCACTCTGTGGCTTAATGTGGTTGGGTGGGTATTATTATTTCTCGACAAATCCCGTTGCAAAATATTTTATGTACCCTTCTCGGTTCTCGGATAAATTTTCAAATTGATAATTCTTTTGGTAAGGCTAATATGTTCTTTAAAACTTTAGGTGCAGAGAAGACATCCATTAACCACATTTATATATTTATTTAAAACACCAAGTAGGAGAACTTTTACTCTACAACTAAGTCTATTATAATAATACATTTAAATAATGCTAAGTTATTCATCTCTCTTAATAATGTAAATATTCCTCAGCATTCTAAAAATTAAAAGAATATAAAATATTTACTTCGAAGAACAAGATTTCTAGATATTAAAATAATATAACATATTTACTTCGAAGAACAAGATTTAATATTACCAAGCTAAATTTCCACATGTCCTAAATATAAATAACATGTTTATCTCTTCCTAGGAACTAGAGAATGGGAACATTATCTTAAATCTTTAGAATAAAACCTAAGTCATATGCTCCACGAATTATATCTTTAGATAACTTCAATACAACTTTATAAGGCAAGCTTATACATAATATTTTCTTAAAAAAATAGTCTTTATTAAATATTCCACATAGCATAACCTTTTTAAAACAAAACACTGATTAACAAGGTGAATGTTCATGAATTCCTCATTTTAAAGAAACCCATATTTTCCAGAGACCATTAATAGAAATGGTGAAAGTTATTTGGTTTTCCTTTTCAATGAATGACTATGCATTTCTTAAGCTTCAGGTTTAGCTGTATGAGTTACAATGAAGGGACCAGTTTGAGGTTTACACAGCTTCGAAAGGAAATGTAAAGAAACAAAAAACTTACTAAGTTCATATTGCCCTATATCATTTTTTTTGAAGAAGTTTAAGTTATAATTTATCAAAAATTGGCCTATTTTCTTCTATTCTTTGGAAATGTTTCCACCATTTCTTAGACAAGCATACAAATTTTAGAGCTACGTGATTCTGTTTTCCTACGTTTCACCATCTATTAAAACATTGATCTGGGCTTTAGTTTCCTTCTAAAAATGTAAAACGACAGCCATATTCCAACAACATATAAAATAAAATCGCATAGCTTAACTTAAGAGAGGGAAACCGCCCTTAATAATCATAGTTTGGAATAACATGCATTTAATACTCATTGCAAACCAACTAAGATTAAAATTACACAATATAATGCACCATGCCCATCTAATACATAGATAATGAGCGCCTACCATGCCTTTCTATTACACAGAAGATGAGCACCTTTTTCCTCTTTAATGAAAACTGATCTCAGACTACCAATAGAGAACACATCACAATGCCATTTTCTTTAAAATAAATCAGAAGTATTGTTTGAAAATTTAAGACTATCCTAACCAAGCATTTGGTAATCACATAAAAAAATCAGAGGTTTCCTTTGACATTTCAAGTCTAAATACTCCTTAAATTTCCTAAGACAAGCATTTAAAAATTTATATCTATTCCACTTCGACAACGCTGGTCTCATGGAAGAGTTTACAATGCCATAGCCAAGAAATTATTGATGCCATCTGAATGCACACCCACACTGACTTCGGATGAAGGAATGGAAACTAGGTATTGGATCATCTTGGCCCTTATATCCATTTTCTTAAATTACTCATGCATTCATGAAATAAATGTAAGCATAACAAAATGCATACAGATTATCTAAAAAGAAAACATTGTCCTTAATAAACCTAACAGATGCAATGCTCACACACAGAGGAAAGAGTAAAATTATAACATTTTAAAATAACTCTATATTAACAGAGACTCACTAAAACAAAATAGCCACTATACTCATATTCAAAATTACCATTATAAAAACATTCGAACAACATTTTCCAATTACCACATTCGAACATCATTTTCCAATCACCACATTCAAAAAAAAAATTTCAATTACCACATTCGAACAACATTTTCCAATTATCACATTTAAACAATAGTTTCCATTTATTACATTGGCTAAAGTTTAAAATAATTTGAAATACCTAACCTAGTCTCACAGAGCTTCATAGTCACGAGAACGGATGTTGGCCTCTTCAGTGCAGTTTCACCCAATCCCAAAAGGAAAAGCATGCCCAATCCAACATTCTTCCCAATCATAAATAGGACTTGTGAGACGACAGGTTGACACCTCATAAATTTATTTTGCCAGGTATATCCTCATACGCGTATCCAAGTGGTAAAGCTCTCCTCATCCGAGTGGATGATGATTAGTTATATTTTATATATTTTTTTAATATTTTTAATTGTTAGCTAGTATGCTTGATTTATGTTCTTTTTACTTCTTAGATCCAATATTATAATATTGATCACTTTTTACATAGTTTGTTTAAACAACCATGATACTAGTTCTTATATAAGGCTTTGGTAAGTTAAAAGGAATGTGTTCCTTTAAGATTGGAGGTAACAATTTATTTATATAAGTTTTATTTTATAATAATTCTATATATATACATATATATTTTAACACATTTCATTCTCATATTTATATTTCATTATTTTATTTTTTTAATATTATTATTATTTTATTTTTTCAAGAGTTGATATTTAGAACAACAACAAGCAACATGTGACAAAAAAATAATAATAACAAGCAGCTTGCGACAATGCAATCATGTATATGTTCTAAATACAATGATGGGCATAATGTAATGCAAATGCAAATCCCTACGATGGGCTTCCATGTACCCATGGGCCAAGGTGCACGAGGCACAACATCATTTCCCACCTTACCAGATGCCTCTTTCATCTGTCTCTGTCAGGGATGGGTATCTTCTCTCGTCTCTGCACGGATACCTATACCTGCACCACATAACTCATCGCAGAATCACATTCTTATAAACAAAAAGATAACAAGTAGCGAGGATGTTACAAACTCCCCCACTAAGAATTAACACAGTCCCTGTGTTAGTCAAAAATATATAGATACAGATTTCCACAACATCTAGTCATGTACATATATACAATTAATACAACACAAAATATTGATTTTTTTTACTACATCAAGTTCCACATAAAAATTTACATCTCAAATATATATAGTAAATTGTCTTTTTGTTTTTGTTATCAATTTTCAAACAAGTATGGAAATTTTTTTTTCATGGTAGTAACATCCTCTCGGGTGGTATTATTTTCATAGTAATTATCCCATTGGACCCTACACTGCTCCACGGTCCTCTTTCTCAGTTTTTTGGTTCTGAAACCCAAAATATTAATCGGCTAAACCTTAATGAGTTGTGGGTCCAATATCTGTAAATGAGACACATCTAGAACATGTGATAGGTTAGCTATATATTTGTGAAGAATATATAAATGAAAAACACTATGGATTTTTGACAGGTTCGGTGGTAGTGCAAGCTTGTAGGCAATAGGACTGATTTTGGCAACAATGTCAAAAGGACCAACAAATATGGGACTTAATTTAGTGGACTTAATTGAAATTTTGGTTGGCTTGACTCTAAGAAAGACTTTATCACCTATGGCAAATTCTTGGGGTGTTCGTTTGAGGTCAGCATAACTCTTTTGACGATCAATGACTTCATGTAGTCATTGGTGAATTTCTTTAAGTTGATTCTCCATTTGCTTAACAACATCAAGACCGATAACTTCTCGATCATCTACATCCATATAGAGCCTCAAATGGGGCCATGCCCAATGTGGTGTGATAGCTATTGTTGTAAGAAAATTCCACCAGGGAAAAATAATCTTCCCATTTGCTCTGGTGGTCCATACAATACATGCGTAGCATGTCTTCAAGCACTTGATTGACCCACTCGGTTTGTCCATATTGCTATGGATGATAAGTAGTGCTAATATTGAGCCTTGTTCCCCAAGATCGGTGTAAATCTTACCAAAATTTAGAATTAAATCTTGAATCTCTATCTGAGATAAATTTTTTAGGAAAACCATGTAATCTGACAATTTCTCGAGTAAATTTTTGCATCACGGACGCTGCCTGGTATAAAATGTGCTACTTTGGTTAACTTATCCACCACCACAAATATTGCATCATGTTGGAATCGAGTCTTAGGAAGACCCATAATAAAATCCATGGATATCACTTGCTACTTTTGTTCTGGCACTTTGAACAGATGCAACTTTCCACCAGGATGTTGATGTTCTGCCTTAACCCTCTGACATTCTAGGCAACTTGCAAAAAATTGCACTACATATTTCTTCATATCGGGTCAAAAATAATTTTTTTAATTCTTTCATCATTGGGTATAACTACTCTATCTCAGTAATACACCAGATGTTTCTTGACACTATAATCTTTGTGTCAATCTAATTCTTGCTCAACCTTATTACGACATTGTTTGTAAAACTCATCATTCTTTTATATTTCAATGATCTGCTCTTTCAGCCCATACTAGCATTTTGTAAGAGTTGTTATATGCCTTCTTCTACTAAGAGCATCTACCAACTTATTTTCTTTCCCTTTGATATATTAAATACCAAAGTCGTATTCAACCAAAAACTCCATCCATATTCATTGTCAGGTGTTTAGTAGAGGTTGAGTAAAAATATATCTCAAACTTTGGTGATCGGTTTTAAGTTTAAAGGTTTTTCTTAATAGATAATATCTCCAAATTTTAAGAGCATGAACCACTATTTCCAGCTCTAAATCATGTATAGTATAGTTTATCTCATGTTTCTTGAGTTTCCTGGACTCATATGCTATTATGGTCTCATATTGCATCAACACACCACCTAATCCTTCCAATGAGGTATCAGTACAAATTGTAAATGATTTGTTTAGGTCAGGTATTTTCAGTATAGGTGCAGATGTCATCTTCTCCTTAAGATTTATGAAGGCTTCCTCACATTGAGCTATCCATCTGAATGATTTTCCCTTTCTTTGCAGTTTGGTAATGGGAAATGCAACTTTTGAAAATTCCTTCATGAATCACCAATAGTAACCAGCCATTCCCATAAAACTTCTTACTTCTAATACTTTGTTTAGGGCTGACCAATCTATTATAGCCTCAATATTTTTAGGATCCACAGCTATTCCTTTAGCCGAGACAATGTGCCCCAAGTATTGAATTTATGATGTGTAGAACTCACATTTAGACAACTTATCGTATAATTGATTTTTCCTAAGAACTTCTAACACTATCATAATGTGTTCATCATGTTATTCTCTATTTTGGGAGTAAATAAAATTATCATCCAAAATTATTAGCACAAATTGATCTAACTATTCTCGGAACACGTTGTTCATCAAGTGCATAAATGCAATTGGTGCATTGGTTAACCCAAATGGTAAGACTGTGAACTCATAATGACCATATCGAGTTCTAAAGGCAACATTATAAGTATCTTCTTCTCGAATTCTTAACTGATGGTATCCCGACCTAAGATCAATCTTAGAAAATATCGTAGCTCCCTGTAGCTGATCAAACAGGTCATCAATTATGGTCAAAGGATATTTATTTTTAATGGTTATTTTATTAAGCATCCTATAGCCAATGCATAATCTTAGTGATCCATATTTCTTCTTGATAAATAGAACCGATGCTCCCCATGGTGACACACTAGGTTTAATGTGTCCCTTTTCCAATAAATCTTGAAGTTGAGTTTTAAGTTCTTGTAACTCAAGTGGTGTCATACGATATGGGGTTCGAACTACTGGAGTTTCTCCTGGCATTAGCTCAATTGAAAAATCAAATTCTCTTTTTGGAGGTATTCCAGGCAAATCTTCAAGAAAGATGTCCCTAAATTAATTTAACACTGGGTATTGTTGAAACAATGCAGAACTTGAGTCAGTTTCTTCTTTTTATTCAACTTAACCACATATATTTACATCCTTTTTTAAATCTCTTTTGACCTGCATGGCAGACATCAAATGGGGCTCAAGATTTGTTCGATTGCAGTGGATATGGATTCGTCGATTATCTTCATCCATAAAGTCCAACCAGCTTTCCTCAAAATTTAACAGGGCATTATGAGCTTTTAGCCAATCCACTCTTAGGATTATGTCAAATGCATGCAATGGAGCCACATACAGGTGCCAGTTGATTTTTCCCTGAGGTATCCTATTTGTGGGTCAAATAGACATTGGTTGACTAAGTAAGTTTATCCTGAGCCATACTCGACTTGCCACCCTTTTGCCATAATCCTAGGTTTAATAGGTATATCCCTCAAAATACTATTTAAAATGAAACTATCGGTAGCACCACTATCAATTAAAATGTACACATCTCTTTTTCCTAATTTTCCTTTAATAGAAAATGGAGTAGCTTGCCCCAAAAGGTTAGGGTTACCTATGGCAACAAAAATTATGTGCGGTGCTTCCTTAGTGGGATTCTTACAATTCACTCTATTTGGGCATTGTCTAGAAAAATGGTCTAGTGCCCCACACGCATAGCATGTGTTTGTTCCATAATTATTTTTTTTACCACCATCCTTATTTTGATTTTCATTTTTACCCTGTTCCTTGTTTTTTTTATTTTCTTAAAAATTCCTTCGATTCGGCTCCCTAGTATTTTCCCTTACTTCTATTTATGCCCTCCATATATGTATTTCTTGTACTATTCCTTGCCTTTGTTCTACTTAGGATACCTTCTCTTCCTTGAATTATCTCTTTCAACTTACTGGTAATAAACCTTTACCTATTTTTGGCTTGATTCTTCATATCGGATGACATCATAGGAAATTGATAGTGTTTGGGGTATTTTTCTTCCCACGTATTGACTGTACTTCGGGTGTAGTCCCATAACAAACTTATGTACTTTGAACTTATCCTACCCATAAAATTATGGGGCATACTTAAGAAGTTGCACAAACCTTTGGTAATACTCAATTACCAAAATATTGCCTTGTCGTAAGTTGGTGAACTCTCCATGTTTCTCAATATAAAATTGTTTAGTAAGAAAGTGGTTTTTAAATTCTCTTTCGAATTCTTCCCAGGGTATATCTGCTCTTCTTTTTGAGTAATTTTCTTGTACGTGGTCCACCAGTCCCTTGCATCACCCTCTGAATGTGCTACTGCCTAAGTAGTTTTAGATTCAAAGCAGAGGGGTTGTATTGCAAAATACCCTTTGGCTTCACTTAGCCAATTAAAAATGGTTTTGCCATCACCACTTCCATAAAATTTAGATATATCCAAGTTCTTTATCTCCTTTTACAATTGTTCTCCTACCTTCCTCCTCGAGGAACCTTTAGAAAATTCACTCAAATTTTTGATCACCTTTTCCTGAGTTAAGTTTTCAATAACTTTCTACTGTTGGGTGATCAGTTCCTTCTACTGGGCCATATGTGCTCATTTTTGATCCATATGCTCACTTCTACTGGGTCATATGTGCCCATTGCTTATCCATATGCTCACTCATCTGAGCTTTTTAGATCTCCATTTGCTCACGTTATCGGTTTAGTTGATCTTGCATGAGCTGAATACAATGAGCTATATTTGCATCATTCTAGGTAGCTCTCATAGCTACAAGTTCTTTTTCTTTTCTGACCACTCATCATGGTACTTCAACAGCTTGCACCCTCTCCGACTCTCTTACGAGTCACCTTAATCCCTTCCTAAGGACTTCTGAAATCTCCTCTTGTAGATTGACATCGGTACTCCACAAGGTACCTATTATACTTGGCATCAAAAGAGTTATGTCAGAACAACTATTCATGTTACTAACCAAGGTTTTGCAACCTAGGCTCTAATACCAACTATTACAACCCAAAATCACTCACAAAAAAAAAAATTGCTTTGTGTTTTTTTTTCTTTGTGCATTTATATCACTACATAATTTTGCTTTTTAACCCAAATCAATGTTAGTATAGGCATAATTATTCCACACTTCAAGACTAATTACCACTGCAACTGGTGTCTTAAGTGCTCTGGATCAACCAACTTCCAGCAAGAGTTTACCTTATAGGATCTTAACTCCTCTCTCGAGTCTATCCATTTCTTGCATGGGGTTGTCCTTTCAGGGCCCATAACACATGAAAGAGTGGATGCTGTAATCCCCTGTCCAAAGCACAAAGATTCTCAATCCTTAATCACATTAGTCCCCTAACCCATTTGCTTTGGAACCAACATTATTATGCCAGTGCTAGTAATTGACCCTCTACTAAGATTTAACTAGAGTCTGTCATCTCATGGCTTATGGACTAGGTGAACAAGATTCATCTCTGGTTGACGATAATACTGCCCATACCATCTACCGCTAGATCTTCCAACAACATGATTAACTCTCTAACCATACCTCTCGTTGGCTACTCACCAACCAGAGTGAACTAATGAGCACTCGCACTTACTAACCGACTGCCTTCCTGGAGCGACGTCCCATATTGTTGCTCTTAACTCTCAACAGCTTGGACCACTATCCTTAATAGCTAGAGATATGAATAGCACGGTCATACTTAAGTCGCTCCATGGCTTAATGTGGTTGGGTGGGTATTGTCCTTTCTAGATAAATCCCATTGCAAAATATATTTTGTACCCTTCTCGGTTCCCAGATAAATTTTTAAATTGATAAATCTTTTGGTAAGGCTAATATGTTCTTTAAAACTTTAGGTGCAAAGAAGACATCCATTAACCACATTTATATATTTATTTAAAACACTAAGTAGGAGAACTTTTATTCTACAACTAAGTCTATTAAAATAATACATTTAATTAGCTATTCGTCTCTCTTAATAATGTAAATATTCCTTAGCATTTCTAAAAATTAAAATAATATAAAATATTTACTTTGAAGAAAAAAAAAATTAAATATTAAAATAATATAACATATTTACTTCGAAGAACAAGATTTAATATTACCAAGCTAAAGTTCCACATGTCCTAAATATAAATAACATGTTTATCTCTTCCTAGGAACTAGAGAATGTGAATATTATTTTAAATATTTAGAATAAAATCTAAGTCATATGCTCCACGAATTATATCTTTAGATAACTTCAATACAACTTTATAAGGTAAGCTTATACATAATATTTTCTTAAAAGAACAGTCTTTATTAAATATTCCACACAACATAACATTTTTAAAACAAAGCACTGATTAACAAGGTGAATGTTCACGAATTCCTCATTTTAAATAAATGCATCTTTTATAGAAACCATTAATAGAAATGGTGAAATTTATTTGGTTTTCCTTTGTATTGAACGGCTACGCATTTCTTAAGCTTCAGGTTTAGTTGTATGAGTTACAATGAAGGGACCAGTTTGAGGTTTACATAGCTTCAGAAGGAAATGTAAAGAAAAAAACTTACTAAGTTCATATGGCCCTATATCATTTTTCTCGAAGAAGTTTAAGTTATAATTTATCATAAATTGGCCTGCGTTCATCTATTCTTTGGAAATGTTTCCACCATTCCTTAGACAAGCATACAAATTTTAGAGTTGTGTGATTCTGTTTTCCTACGTTTCACCATCTATTAAAACACTGATTTGGGGAAAAACTAGATAAAACAGGGTCTCTCTCCAGCCACAATAGCAACACCGACAAGAGGAGCAGGCGGGAGCGGAGGCAGGAATGGAGCAAAGCGGGAGCAGAGGCAGGTGCAATTTTTGCAAACATGTTTTTCATTCTGTTGGAGGTGGGAAACAGGGTTTCCAAACCCCCGGAAGCCGTTGAGGCTCAAGGAGGGAACAAGCAAGGTTCTGAAGCAACTGAGGAAGAGCAGGTGGACAGTGACAAGGACACTGAGGGTTTTAAAAAATTAGAGGGACACGAACCCCCTGATATTATTTTTGATAAGAAGGCCCACATCAAGAATTCTGAGGGCAATAAGTCTTTTGCACAAGCCCTTAAAGGTGGCAATAGGGTTTCCTTACATTCTTTACCACCTCTCACTCCCAATGGGCAGAAGGTATCCGTGCCTGAAAGCGTAATGGCAGACTTTATATCGATGGAAAATTTTTCTCTGGTAGGCAAATTCATAGGGGGCAGGCCGGATATTGAAACGATTCGACGATGGGCATCCTTGAAGTGGAAGACTTCGGACACATGGAGATTATTGCATTATCAAGGGGGTTTTTGCGGTACGCCTTAACAATAGTGAAGATTCTAGTCGTATTCTAACAGGAGGACCTTGGTTCTTGGGCCGAAGAAGTCTTTTTCTTAGGAGATGGGCCGAGGATTTTGACCCGTAAAAGCAGAGCATAAACTTTGCCCCCATTTGGGTCCGTCTCCCAAATCTCCCGTTTCATTGGTGGCATGAGTATTTTCTTCTGGGTATTGCCAAGACCATAGGGGAATTGGTGGCCATTGATAATCCAACCCTTGCACGCACCGTAATGACGCATGCTAGGATTTGTGTAAATGCAAACCTAGAATCTGAGCTTCCTACTCATGTGGAGTTAGAATATGGAAATATAACAAGATTACAGGTCATCGAATATGAAAATAGACCGGCATTTTGCTCTAACTGTAATATTCAAGGCCATCTCAAAGGACAATGCTCTTTTTTGAGAAGCCAAGAAACCCTTCCTAGGAATAATGATTCCAAGCGGCAGTCTTTCGGAAATAATGGCAAATACACAGGAATGTACAGGGTTAAAGATCCAAATGTTGAAAAGGCAAAGGCCTCTCGGTTTGGGACAAATGGAGAATGAGGCTGAGCTTCACATGGACAATGGTAAGGACAAGCAAATTGCTACATCACAAACTGACCAACAAAAGGTATGCTCTCCTTTCGAGAATCTAAATAAATTTAACATTTTGGCTGAAAACCAAATAATTACAGAGGAAAATCGGAATGAAGGATCTAATGTTGAGGATATAATTCTTGGTCTCCCTGCTTACCTTGACTCCCCAACCAAATCTGGACCTTCCAATCCTCCTCCTGTTGGCCATAAAGAATGCCCTAATGATGAGTCCTTTTCTGCCCGAGAAAGAGAAAAAGTGCTTTCAGAGTTAATCAGCCCTTCCAAGCGACATTTTTCACCTTTGTCTTTGTCCCAATCCAGAGAAGGGGTTTCCAATACTGTTATCCAACAGGTCACCCAAACCAAATTTAGCCCGAAACAGTACTAGAAGCTCAATGAAATCCCCCATGATTGACTCGTGGAGGTGAGAAAAAAAGGGAAGAAAGTCAAATGCCCAAAGAATGGAAAGAAGAGGTCCAAGATGAGATAGCTAATGGAATTCGGACTACTCTGCTTCCACCAACTGGAAATCTTCCCTTTGAAGAAAACAAAATTCTTAAGCCCCCTCAAGTCCAAGGCAGGGGAAGAGGAAAAAAACTTTAAAAGTTCCAAATGAAGATCATATCCTGGAATGTAAGGGGGCTCAATGGCCTTCCTAAACAGCGGTTAGTCAAATATTTAAGAAGAGATTTTGATCCCACTATTCTTATTTTGCAAGAAACTAAAGTCGATGAAGTTTTGTCTAGAAAAATTGCCCTCAATATCCTGGAAAAATGGAGAAGCAATTTTTTGCAAAGCCAATGGAACCTCGGGTGGTCTTCTTTGTATCTGGAATCCAGGGAAGGTGGAAGGCAAGGTTATTCAATTGGGGGAAAGGGTAATGAGCATTATTTTTAAGGATAAGGTTAATGACCTTTCTTGGATATTAACAAATGTGTACGCCCCTAATTCTATATCTGGGAGAGCTGATCTATGGAATTTACTCAGTCATTTCAAGGAAGATTTTCAGGATATCCCATGGATAGTGGCGGGGGACTTTAATACCCCTCTTTACCCCTCTGATAAAAAAGGGGGAGTAGGAATTCCAACAAGAAGTATGGAGGACTTTCAAGATTTCATCAACAACAACAATTTATTGGATGTCAAATTAAAAAATGCTAAATTTACTTGGAGCAATAGGAGGTCCTGGAAATCAACTTATAATGGAAAAGCTTGATAGGTTTTTTTTGTCACCAGAAGCAATACAATCTTTTGGGGATGCAAATCTGTTGTCCTTGCCTCGCATTGGGTCTGACCACAACCCGATTTTACTTGAAATTGAAGAGACTCCAAAATTCAAAAGGCCTTTTAGGTTTGAATCTATGTGGATGCACCACCCCGATCTCAGAGACAGAATTTCTCGTGGTGGCAAGGATTCTTGTCGTGATGTGCCTTCATTCAGATTAGCACAGAAACTTAAAGTGGTGAAAGAAAATCTAAGGATCTGGAATAAGGAAATTTTTGGAAATATTTTTGAAAACAAGAAAGCCATCTCTGAAAGGTTATCAACCATTGAGAAAAAACTTGAAGAGGGATTGCCATACCCTTCCCTACAGGCAGATGAAAAGAAATCCCTTGCTGAGTACCATAATGTTCTAGCCTGCGAGGAGACTTTTTGGCGGCAAAAGTCTAGAGCTACTTGGCTAAAAGAAGGTGATGCCAATACAAGATTTTTTCATGCATCTACCTTAAGGAACAGAAGCCACAATAGAATTAAAGAACTTGTTAGAGATGATGGATCACTCCTTTCTAGTCCTAATGAAATCGTAAATGAAGCAGCTTTCCTATTTTCGTAATCTTTTAGGAGAAGAACATTTCAGTTCGCCTTAGCTTCAAAATCAATGCTTTACCATATTCCTCATTTAATTTTTGATGACTTGAATGGGGAGTTAATTAAGCCTTTCATGGATGAAGAAATCAAAGAGGCCCTCTTCTCAATGAACCCTGATAAAGCTCCAGGTCCAGACGGGTTTTCACCTCATTTTTTTTAGGCTTTTTGGGATATTGTAGGTTTTGATGTATGTGCTACTATCAAGGAATTTCAGTCCACAAAGCATATTCCGAGAAGTTTTAACTCCACTTTTATTGCTTTAATCCCAAAGATTCCTACTCCTAGATCTATGATGGATTTTAGACCTATTAGCCTTTGTAATGTTGTTTA
Organism: Wollemia nobilis; assembly: GCA_028583015.1. NCBI lineage: Eukaryota > Viridiplantae > Streptophyta > Pinopsida > Araucariales > Araucariaceae > Wollemia > Wollemia nobilis. The sequence continues at coordinate 7,951,317 of JAQPPZ010001808.1, forward strand.
TAAAATTTTGACCAAGGCAATTGCAAATAGAATGAGGAAGATCCTTCCTATGTTTATTGATGTTTGTCAAGGCAGTTCAGCCCCTGGAAGGTCCATCCTTGATGGGGTCATAACAGTTCATGAAGCCCTCCATTCGGTAGTCCAGACTAAAAAACTTGCTTTTGCTCTCAAGCTGGATATGAACAAGGCTTATGACCGCATAAACTGGAGTTTTGTCTCTGCCATTCTTCAGAAATTTGGTTTTCATCATGAATGGATCAAGCTTTTGGAAGGATGTTTTATGAAACCTTGGTTTTCAGTCCTTGTTAATGGTGCTCCTGCCGGATACTTTCAAAGTAAAAGGGGCCTAAGGCAAGGTGACCCTATCTCTCCCATGTTGTTTATCATTGTGGCTGAAGCCCTTGGGAGGACAATCAAAGCTACCTGTAATATTGGTCTTATTTCAGAAATTAAAGCATCATCACAAACACAGCAGCTACACATGAACAGCTTTGTGGATGATACTTTGTTGTTAACTCTTGCATCGGTTTTTGAGGCTAAGGTCATAAAACATATTCTAGAGCTATATGAGGATGTCATAGGGCAAAAGGTAAATTTTTCAAAGAGTAAAATTTATTTCTTTAACACTCCCATTCGGAGGCAGATTAAGATTGCTAGGATTCTTGGATGCTCATTGTCTACTCTTCCATCCACATACCTAGGCCTTCCTTTATTTACAGGCAGAGCTACTGATTCCATGTGGACTAATGTAATTGAAAGAATTCAGAGGAAGTCTGGCTGGATGGAAAGGGAATTTGTTATCTCAAGCTGGGCAAGGCAGCTCTCACCAAGTTTTCCATTCAAAGCATCCCCTGTCTACTTTCTCTCTGTTTTTAAAGCTCCTACAAGTGTCTACACTAAAATTGAACGGATCCGTAAGAGGTTCCTATGGACTGGTTCTCGAATCTAAGCAGCGCTTTCACTTGGTGTCCTGGGATAGGGTTTGCAAACCAAGGGAGTTTGGAGGTATTGGGCTAAGGAGAATACAACATTTAAACATGGCCCTCCTGGCCAAACAAGCATGGCGTCTTTTGACAAATGCAAATGCAGAATGGATTACTATAATCAGAAGAAAGTATTTGCAAGAAATTGAATTCTTAAGTTATTCCTTTCCTCTGAGGGATCAATTTTTTGGAAATCAATCCTTCAAACTAAAAACTTGCTAAGCAAAGGGCTACGTTGGAAACCGGGAAATGGAAGAAACATTGATTTTTGGGACCACAAATGGTTAAAGGACTATCCCCTCTCTGCAGACTCCCATCATTTCAACCCTTAGAGCTTGGACAATTGAAGTTTTTGGTACCAAAGTTGCAGATTTTATTACTTTGTCAAACAATAGAAGGGTATGGAAGCCAATAATGAATAATGATCTACCAGGGGCATCAATAAAACTGGAGAATGAATTAAAACAGTCTTTACTCCCTTCTGGCATTCTTGAGGACCAACTTATCTCGGGAAGCTTCAGCACAATGGGGAATTTTCTCGTCAAGACTCGCTTATCTCGATGCTTATTGATAATGATGAACCTACTTTCCCTCACTTGGAAGTTTGGCCCAAAAGCATTGTTCCGAAGGTTGGGTTTTTTGCATGGATGGCCATCCAAAATAAGATCCTCACCATGGATAACTTAATAAAAAGAGGTGTGATTGTTGTTAATAGGTGTTATCTTTGTATGTCTGAGTGGGAGTCTATTGATCATTTGTTTCGTATTGTAATTTTTCTCGTCTCAATCTTGTTAGGTCTCGATACAAGTGTTTCATATTTATTGGGTCCATCCTCATTCCATTTTTGACTTATTTGTCCAGTGGCCTTCTCCCTTTTTGAATAGGCATCTTAGGTATATGTGGAAGATCTGCCTTCATCACTACTTGTGGCAGATATGGTTGGAAAGGAATCGTCGGGCCTTCTTGGATAAGGTTTCTCAGTCATCCTCTGGTCCTGTCAAAAATTTTAGCATATGCTAATGAGAATGCTTGTTTAGTGCCTGCAGAATCTAGACCTCCAAATCCTTTTGAAGCTTCATTAGGCCTGTCATTAAACTTACCTCTCACCGATGGCCTCAATCATCCTCAAGTCTCTCCTAGAACCATGATCACATGGACCCCACCCCCCTAGGGTGGATTAAGTTAAATTTTGATGGGGCATCTAGGGGCAACCCTGTGAAGTCAAGGCTGGTGGCTTACTTAGAGACCACAAGGGTGAGGTGCTTGTAGCTTTTGCTGAACATCTTGGAGCTCAAACTAACAATGTGGCTCAAGCAAGGGCAGTTTGGAGGAGCCTCAAGGTGGCAGAGAATTATCCAGGGAAACTGTTGGTGGAAGGTGATTCTCTTATTATTATAAATCTTCTAAAGAACACTAAGAGAGCTCCTTGGAGATTTGATGACTACATCCATGAAGCAAGGGCTCTAATTCATGACCGACTCCGAGGCCATAATTTTGCATACCTTCCGGAAGCAAACATGGCAACTGATAGGGCCGGCAAATGAAGGCATTGTAGCAGGAAATTTGATCACGTGGACCGAAAATCTTCCTCATGCAGTCTCAATGGTGATAGATAATGAAAAACTTTAGATTGGAAGGCTCAAAGTGGATCAATGACAGAAAATGGGGGCATTTTTTAAAAAAAATTTTTTGAACCTTATAATGGATTTTGTCATATTTGTTTTTTTTGTTCATGTGACTAGTGTTTTTTGCAAATTGGTGGGGCACTCGATATAGGTTTTTTATCTACAAATTCATGCATGGGAAACATCTCGCTTTGGCCTCAAGTATTTCCCAAGGTGTGTTTGGATTCGATGTCGCAAAAAGGCCCTAGCAAGAAATAACAAAGTGTTGGAGATCCCTGACAATGAGGCACCGGACCCCACCATAATAGTCTTGGAGAAGATGACAATTTCATCAGCCTCCAACAAGTATCAACCAGCTTGAAGAGTCCTGTCTGGCCTCATCGAGCAGCATCGTTGATTTGTGTGATTCCCTAAATCTTCTCGTTTTATAGCCAGCAGTTCCAGGGGCACAAGGAGTCGAAGGCAAAATCTAAAGATGATGGCAAGAACGATGATAAGAAGTTAGATGAGGACTACAAGGAAGACTGCTTGGCCTCTTGGCTGTCCATTCTATGGGATGTTTTTTTTTACCATATTCTATTATTTTTATATGGGCACAAGCTACTCGGCATGGTGCTTGCATGATTAGTTTTTGTCTTTGTTAGTTCTTTTTTGCGTCTTTCTTTTCTCATGGCCATAATATTAGGCTTCCATAGTTTAGTTTGGTCGTATTCTAATGGAAGAGTAGGTCTTGGCCATTTTTGTTGTCGGCTTAAACTTTTAGGGCTTGGCCTTTGTCCAGTTGGTCAGTGGACCCTATTTTGTAAAATGGTTTTGGGTCAACCAGTTAAAACCCGGTGTTAATTATAATATTCTCTTACTTACCAAAAAAAAAAAAAACACTGATTTGGGCTTTAGTTTCCTTCTAAAAATGTAAAACAACAGCCATATTCCAACAACATATAAAATAAAATCTCATAGCTTAACTTAAGAGAGGGAAACTGCCCTTAATAATCATAGTTTGGCATAACATGCGTTTAATACTCATTGCACACCAACTAAGATTAAACTTACACAATATAATGCACCATGCCCATCTAATACATAGATAATGAGCACCTACCATGCCTTTCTATTACACAGAATATGAGCACCTTCTTTCTATTTAATGAAAACGGATCTCAAACTACCAATAGAGAACACTTCACAATGCCATTTTCTTTAAAATAAATTAGAAGTACTGTTTGAAAATTTAAGACTGTCTTGACCAAGCATTTTGTAATCACATAAAAAAAATCAGAGGTTTCCTTTGACATTTCAAGTCCGAATACTCCTTAAATTTCCTAAGCCAAGCATTTGAAAATTCACAACTATTCCACTTCAACAGCGCTGGTCTCACGGAAGAGTTCACAATGCCATAGCCACAAAATTCTTGATGTCCTCTGAATGCCCACCCATCAGACGAAGGAATGAAAACTAGGTATTGGGTCATCTGGGCCCTTATATGTATTTTCTAAAATGACTCACGCATTCATGCAAGAAATGCAAGCATAACAAAATTCATATAGATTATCTAAAAAGAAAACAATATCCTCAATAATCCTAATGAAAGCAATGCTTACACACAGGAAAGAGTAAAATTATAACATTTTAAAAGAACTCTATATTAATAGAGACTCACTAAAATAAAAAATCCACTATACTCATATTCAAAATTACCATCATCAAAACATTCGAACAACATTTTCCAATTATCACATTCGAACAACATTTTCCAATTATCACATTTGAACAACATTTTCCAATTACCACATTCTAACAACATTTTCCAATTATCACATTCAAAAAACATTTTCCAATTATCACATTCAAACAACATTTTCCATTTATTACATTTGGCTAAAGTTTAAAATAATTTGAAATATCTAACCTGGTCTCACATAGCTTCACAGTCACGTGAACGAATGTTGGCCTCTTCAGCGCAATTTTGCCCAATCCCAAAAGGAAAAGCATGCCCAATCCAACATTCTTCCCAATCATAAATAGAAGGACTTGTGATACGATAGGTTGAAACCTCATAAATTAATTTTTTCAGGTATATCCTCATACGCTATCCAGGTGGTAAAGCTCTCCTCATCCAAGTGCATGATGATTAGTTATATTATATATATATTTTTTAATATTTTTAAACTGCTAGCTAGTATGCTTGCTTTATGTTCTTTTTACTTCTTAAGATCCAATCTTATAATATTGATCACTTTCCATATATTTCTTTTAAACAACCATGATACTAGTTCTTATATAAGGCTTTGGTAAGTTAAAAGGAATGAGTTCCTTTAAGATTGGAGGTAACAATTTATTTAAATAATTTTTATTTTATAATATTTCTATATATATACATATATATTTTTAAACATTTCATTCTCATATTTATATTTCATTATTATTATTTTTTAAATATTATTATTTTAGTTTTTTAAGAGTTGATATTTAGAACAACAAGCAACATGTGATAGACAAAAAACGATAACAAGCAGCTTGCGACAATGCAATCATGTATATGTTATAAATACAATGATAGACAGAATGCAATGCAAATGCAAATCCCTATGGTGGGCTTCTATGTACCACGGGCCAAGGTGCACGAGGCACAACATCATTTCCCACCTTACCTGACGTCTCTTTCCTCTATCTCTATCAGGGGTGGGTGTCTTCTCTCACCTTCGCACGAATACATGTACCTGCACCACATAACTCATCACAGAATCACATTCTTCTAAACAAAAAGATAACAAGTAGCAGGGATGTTACAACTTTTAATGATGGAAAACACAAAATGAGAAAATATCATTTTTATTAGTTCGAATAGAAATATATTACATCGTACAAAATTGTTGACTACATTCAACTTGATAGTATATTACATTATCAAGTACCTTTTTCGGATCTTCTTTGAGCCTATCCCTGATGTAATTTTTAAACAATTATTTTTTGATATTTTTGCTTGCATTCTCTTTTTCATTTCCATTGCATTATGCAAAAATGTCTTCGCCCTATTAATATTGACGTCCATGCTCTTAACCTATGTTTTTAAGTTTTCAAAATTTGATTGCAAAAACAAATTGAAAACATAATTCAAAAGGGTTATATGGAAATTATTACATATTTTCAAGAAATATAAAAATTTCACTGCAATAGAAAATTGAAACATAAAAAACTTTTCTTACCTCAGTCATTTTCCTTGCAACCTCAGCAACTGCAACTTTGTCCTTATCGAAATCCCAATGGTTATAAAATGCTTGGGCTTCAGCATTGATGTTCTCTAATCTACCAATAGCAACATTTAAAACATCATCATAAATAAAATCAGACTAAACTGATCTTGATGTGGCTTGTTGTAGCAGGCCATCAAGCTTTTTTGGTTCATACTGAACCAAAGAATAAAGAGAATCTCTTTTTGCATAATTTTTATATTCGGTATTAGTTTCCATTATAAGGAACTTTTCTCGATATTCCCATTTCTTCATCTCCTACAAATATCTAAGCACAACTTGCTTAATGGTTACTTCAGTATTTTCAGTCATTAAAACATTTTTATTAAAATTTACAATATCATCCTCAGTTTGAGGACCCTGAGGATGAGGGTTGTCTCCTTGAGTTGATGATAATGATGTCCGCTCAGTTGCAGGGGAAGGGGCTTCTCCTTGTTTTTCTTGACCCTATGGTTCATGAAGCACATATGCTGCCTTGAAGCCTACAATGTTGCCCTACAAAATAAAATCATCATCAAGTTGGATATCATCCAATCTCTTGATTGAAACTTCTAGTGCCTGTGAATTTGTGTTAAATGTAAAATATGACTAGCCATACCCAGAACTTGGTTCTGGCATGTGTGATATCTATGAGTATGATAACCCACACCTAGAACTTTATGCGGCCCCCTATGATCTCTGTGAAAACAATTATTTTCCAACGTGGATTTGCCCTCGCATTAATGTAGGTTGTGCATGTCGTTGATGTGGTGGAATCAGTGGCTGTGGTGCAAGCGGTGGGTGTGATGCAAATGGTGGCTATGATGGAGGTAGTGGTGGTATATGGCCTCTAACTTGTAGTTTTTGTACTTGTCATTAATTTTGAGAATCAATTGAAAATAGTCAAAAATATTTTGTTACAATTTTTTAGAAAATAAAATAGAACAAGTTCTTAATTTAAATTAACTACACATAGATTTACCTAAAGACAATGAAATATGTTGAATTTGGATTCCAATGGGGGAGGGGTTGGCCACACTAGATTTAGCCTACACATTTTGTGCATACCTAGGTGTACAAGAACCCCAAGGAGTAGCGACTTCCCTGGAATGTTTATATGGCCTCTGCAATAGTGTCGCTTATGATCCTATGTCTTCAAAATCACCTGTTCGTTCTGGCATGTGACCCCTATTGGTAGCATCTTGTTTACTCTTTGTAATGGCTATCCTACCCTGCATATAGATGAAAAGAAAAATTAAAAAAAAAATAAAATATGATTGAATATAAAATAGTATGTCAAGGTCAAAGATGCAATTATTACCTTCAATTCCTCTGCTGACATTATAATAGTTTATAGTGTTGCATGCACTACAGTTGGTACAGTAGTTTGTAAATTATGAAAACACTCATAATAGAGTGCTAAAAGGAAATTAATAGTACCCACAATGGGTTGTGTCTTGTTGGTTGCCATTTATACACCGTGTAACTTGACCTTGATTCGATTTGAAATATATGTGTACCAATCAGACCTTTTATTGTTCTCAGATTGAACAATATAAGCCAGTATCCAAAATAGAATTTTTGGTCTTCCTAGCAGAATTAGTCTAGCCTAGAAGAACTCGATAACAGCCTTTAGAGTTTGATGGTTAACATCATTGATTGTTAACCCTCTTTTTGACTTGGTAGCGAAAGCTACAAAAACAAAATTAGACGACAATTTACAAATTTAAAACTTTGAAAATTAATAGAATATAAATAACAATAATTATACCTACCAAATATTTTTATAACAAACCTTACTTGGTTTTGAGGTGTGCTTTGTGATCTGGAGACACTTAAGGAAAATCAATGAAAGGAAGACCTATCAATCTATCTACAGGAGTGATGGTGAAAAGCAGATTTCTATTTCGTACTTTGATTCTAACTATAGCCCTATCATGGTCATAACTGGCTATGATATGTTGCAGGAGGAATTTATTTATTTTGAATTATGGCATTGAAACCAAGGTTGTCAAACCTGTGATATTGTTGGAGCCAAATTTGACTCAAACTTTGAAACCCCCAAATTTAAATTTTTTGGTTTCAATCAAAATGATAATAATGTTGGTCGCTTCTTCAAATTGGTGTGAGTACCTTAATTTTTCATTGGTTAGTTTGATGAAGTCTAACCTTGGTTATTAATAAAATGTGCCTTTTTATAAATGCTCAATTGTCTTCAGAAATGAATAAGGCAAAATTTTATTAATCAGATTACTTAACCCGAAATCCGATCCTCATAGAAAAATTTCCCTTGGGCCTAAACCAAAAGATAAACCCTTAAGTCCTAAGGTTTTCAAAGGTAATACTCTAATTAAACACCTTGGTCTAAAACCCAAAAAATTAAAATTAGCAATAAGGTCTTTAATTAAAATCATGAGGGCATGCATCCCATTTAACTAAAAGGCGTACACCTTAGATTTAATCCAAGGGCCGTGCTCGACTCAGTTCTAATAGGACGACGATGCGTTAATAAATCAATCAAGAGATAAGTCAAACAAGTCAAAGCCATGTTCGAAGTAAAAAGGTTACATCTTAGGCTTAATCGGATGATAGCGCATCATCTAAACCGATCCGATGGATGCGCTCTCATGAAGAAACCTGAATGATAAGTCAAAAGGTCTAAAAAGGTTATAACCTAAGGATAGAATCGATTAAAATCCATGCAACTCCGAGGATCTGAATGGATGCGCTTGATCCTGGCCAAATCCAATGGCTACGCAAATCTCCAAGGAGTCAAAGCTTTAAACGAGTCATTGTGGGTCAAAGATTCTATTTAAGCAGTGAGCTAATCCGATGAATCGGATGATAGCGCTCGAGCGAGCTCAAGATCGATGGTTGCACTTGTTTTAATTTAATCATGTGTTAAAATGCTATGGTAAAATGATTTAAGGGTATGCGCCCCCTTTGGAATAACCATCGAGCTAATTTGGAAAATCGGATGGCAGCGTTCGATCCAAATCTAATCCAATGGTGGCGCGCCCATACAAGATGCATTAAAAAGATAAAAGCCCTAAGAGATTAATTAAAATTATTAAATAGGGTTAACAAGGGTCTAAACACGTTAGCTAATCATTCCCCCTTTTGGCTTAATCAAGGTTAAACATTATATGCCCATCATAAACTAACCCGCAGGTTGATTAAGATCTATGGCAGTGCTCGAACGAGCCCAAATATCAATGGATGTGAAGGTCTATAATGGCAAAAAATCAAAAGCAAAAATGAAGGTAAAAAATGATCCATAGATCTAGCGGCAGCACCTATCTCCACAAATCTAACGGAAGTGCATCGGCAAAGGTGATCAAGGTTTAATCTAGAAGGTTTTCTTTTGATTAATTAAATACTTTATAATTTGCCCCTTCTATCTTATGTTAAACCTAGCACATGGTCAAAAAATCCAACGGTCGCGCCTCCACCATGGTATGATCTAACGATGATCGCAAAGAAAGGTAAACATATTATATGATACCTATGCTTAATATGAGTTGTTAAGGTCAAAAATCATGGGGTTAACATTGGATAATCATGATTAAATAAGGACTAATACACCACATTATTTCAAATGTTTATATAAGAAAAGGTATACTAACAATCATGCAGGTCCCAGGACATCAATGGTTGCGCTTCATCGAGCGATATAACGTAACTGATAAAATCACCTCCATCGCTAAACAACGGTTAGATCACGGTTGACTCAAAAGAGCTAAGGGCATCCGAGATAATAACAGCAAACACTCACACCAAAGATCGAATCTTGTGAAGATCTCGAGGGTGATTGCTGCCTGAAGTGAAGTATAATCGATCCCAAAGATTTAGTTATCATTCGGGTCCGAGGTGGCACGAGGTTCAAAATAGAAACCACCCCCATTACACATCTTAGTTCCATCGTCAGATAAAAAGGTTCCAACGATAAATAGCTAAAGTCTTAATGATTACAGGCACATAAATCAAAAGGTCCTAGGGCACGTAGGATGAAGGACATTACCCATCATAAACCTCCTCAACTCTAGAAAAGGATGCATTGGCAAAATTTCTTTGGCTAATTTTAAACAGTAGTTGGTGGCATCGTGTTAATGACAAAACATGTGAAATTATCAAACCCATTCCACCACCCTATATATGAGCTCACAAAAATAGTCAAGGCTACTACCTTGGCGAACTAAGAACAGAAGTTGATACCAAAAATAGAGAGAAGAAGATTTTCAAGCTTCGTAGTCAAAAAGAAGACCCCTATCTGCTACCTTAAGATCAATGGCATCATGGGGAGATGTATTCATACCTAAAGACACTAGGGAAGCCATAAAATTCATCACAAATAGGTCACCATACTCTGTGATCTCTGGACCGCCTATTCTCGATAGCACCATGTATGAATTTGCTCAAAAATATGGAGCGGATAAAAGACCAAACTCAGCCCAACAGTACGAGATCGACAATGCTTGTATCAAGAGTTTTTCCCGAGTGATGGAAAGTGATAACAGAACCCCATGGATAATGGTCGACTTATTTCATAAAGCTCATAGGTTACATACAAGGGTTTCCCTAGAAATAATAGATGGAACAATAACCTTGGGAAGCTGGTATGTCCGAAAGTACACTTCTCCTCAGATTTGATGGCATGGCTAGTAGTAGCATATGATGAAAGAACGAGGACATTTTGAGACAATAAAATCGGTCGGTGTTCAACATTAAAGTCGAGCATATCCAAGAAGTTTTCAAATTGATAGAGTATACCACCTTTCTGGTAGACAAGGTAATCGAACACCAATCTCGAATGTTTACAAATATGGAAGTTTTTAAAACTTTGTTTGATACACATGAGAGAATAGAAAAGGAATTCCCAATTAGGAAAAATGCTTTTAAGCCATGGGTCCAAGATTTCTATGATATGATAAACATAGTTTTGGGAGTACAGGATCTCAGTAGGATAACTAAAAGGGTTTTATATTTAGCTGCACAATGCAATAGGGCATATAACACCCCAATTTATGCCTAGGAATTAGAATTAAGTACCCAGATGCATAAAGAAATGATAGAATTAAGGAAAGCAATTTTCGAACAGAGGCAAGAGATGCCCCATTTTTCACAATATTCAATTTTTATCCATCTAATAGCGGGTCAATTGGGAGAAGAAGCCCGTAAGAGGGTAAGAGCCATTGACAACCCCTATGTTCAGAATAGCTTCTAGAGAATACATGAAGGACGAACTCACATGGGCTGGTTTTGTGATCATTTCATGGTAGAAATTCATTGGGCTCTAACAGGATTAGTCCTTGAGAGATTAGGGCTAGGGGTAAAAGCCTTTATTAAAGAGAAGGAAATTGGGGACTTCTTCTTCATAGAAGGTTTTACTTATATCAGATTATATGGGGCTAAAATCCCTCCTAAGATGTTACCAAGGTACTACCCATTATCCCTAGCAGCTTTGGAATTATGTAGGCAAGTGGCCGAAGAGGCTAAGATGAGGTTGGTGAAGAAGCATGGTAAGGTCCCTGGCTCGATGTTCCCTGTCACTTTGGAGATTTTATATTTGTTGGCTACCCTTCCTTGCTCAAAGGAATGTTTGAGTTAGATAACAGGGGATTCGATGAAATAACTTGGAGATTTTATGACCCAAAAGGAACATACAACAAAATGATGGTGAAAAGAGAATACGCTCGAATACTACACCGAGAAGATGCTTTTGAAGAAAGCTTATTAGAAGCTATGGAGAAAGGATTAGATTTACAGGTAGTATGGGATAAATTTCCTCTAAAAAAAGAGGTAGCACACAGGTTTGTGAAGCCTATGATTACCCCACAGAACTAAGGAGGCTTCGAGAAGGTTCAGTAGATGTTGTGGCACCTATTATACCAGGAGCAGGCCAAGCGATCAAAGAAGACCCCTTATTAGAGTTGATAGAAGAACAAGGTATTGATCTAATGGAAGTCACTATCAAAACTACAGATATAGTAGAGCAACAGGTTAGGCCTTCTAAAAGTGCTCACCTCAGAATAGAAGCAGCGCCAAGCACTTCCCAGGAAGCTTCCAAAAACTAGAGTACAGAAAAAGGGAAGGAGATTGTAACAATACCTACTCAAGAGTCTTCCCTCCCAGAACAAGCCATAGTTCCTATTTTTGATAGAGTTCTAGCTATAACAAGTGTAAATAAATTGGCACCCATGGCTATCCCTACCACTATAAAAATAAAAGGACAGGAGATTAAAATCCCATCAATAATACAAATGAATAGTAGGAGAACTGGTGGACTTGGTGGTCTATTCAGAAGTCATCTAGTGAGAAATCAAACAGAGATAACTCCTATAGAAAAGAAGAAGCCCAGATTATCTTTACCCTCTACAAAGGTTGTTTTGGAAAGAACAGATGAGCAGACTACTTTCACTACTGTAGATGAACAAGAATTACAGTTAGTAGCAGGGATGGGAAATATAGGAGAGCAATTTACAGAAGGATCACAATCAGAAGTAGTTGCATCAGATATAGTAGAGATACATCTTCCTACTCTACAAGACCCACTAGTCTTCAGAGTCAATGAAGAAACAGGGGGCTCATCGATACTAGGGAAAGAAGGTGAAGTGGCCAAAGTTGTCAAAGCAATGCAAAATCAAGCCATAGATCAATTCATGGGAACAATTACAGAGCTAAGGAAACAATTGGAGAAAGAGGGGAAGGAAAAGGCAGAGCTAAAGGCATTAATAAATAAGCAACAGGAAGAATTAAACCGAAGAGATGCCTCCAAGTACCCAACCCCCTTCGATGGTAAAAATTCAAGATCATGCTTATTATCTTAATACAATGAAGATAAGAGCTCATGCCAAGGGCTTTACTGAAATGTTCAGACAAATAAGGGTGATTCAAATAACTGCTCAAGAAATTCTCACCTTGATGCAAGAAAGAGAAGAAGATTTTGGAATCATTCACCCTACCTTGGATTTTATAGGAGACCATTTTGAAGAGTTACAAGGACAAGAAATAATAACAAATGATGGTAGCAAAATCCAGCTCAATTTTGAGTTCTTTAAAGCAGCCCTATTTGGAGCAAACCAGGAAAGATGGGTCAATGTTGTGACTGAAATGGATGATTTGATAAAATATGCAACAGACAGATTGGCAGACATTGGTTTATCCTTAGACCAATGCTTAGAGGCCACAGATATAGAAGAAGTGTTCAAAAGCATCATTGAAAGGTTTGAGTGTGAACCAGGTGATGAAGAAAAAATTATTAGACAAACAACACTTGTGGTAAACACTGTAGAGATGTTACTCTTTCAATATGAAAGGAACACACCCAATATTACCATACAAAAGAACAGAATTTTGTAGGAAATGAATATGCTGAGGATTGCAGCCACATTTGATACAGAGGTATGGAGATTGATGATGATAAAATAGAAAAGTTGCAAAAAGTCCAAAAAGGGAAGGAAATTAGAACTCCCGATCAACATCTAGAAATAGGTTCATCACAACAAAATCCTGAGCTAACAAAAAAATCTCTAAAGTAATTAAAGAGATAGGTCCAAAAAGAAACAGTTGAAGGAACAGATGTGAAGGAGGTGGTACAAGAGGAAACAGGTTCTCCCAAGACCACCATCACTGGTTAAAATAAACTACTATTTGAAAAGGTCAAGGAGAAGAGTTCATTTCAAGCAGGTAAAGATAGTGGAAGCCAGTTGTACCAATTTTGGAGATCAAATCAGATGAAGACAAGTGTAAGGCCAGAAATAAACTAAAAATAATAGAATCAAGAACCAGAGGCTATAAGAAGAAGCAGTTGTGGATAGATTCTGCATCAAGCAATTAGAGAATAGCATTTTTTCTAAGAGGTATACTTGAGTGCCCTGTTAGTTGTGTTGTTGTATCCCCTTATGTGTCTATTTTCCTTTCTCATTTCTTATTCTTCCCTTTGCTTTGCAGGATTGTGATAGGAAAGTGCTCAAGAAGCTGAGATCATTTCCTACCTTTTTGAGCCTAGGATTTAGAGACTCTACTATTACCATATTGGAACAAGGAGAGTTGGAGAGACCTGTTACATTATTTGAACAGAGTCCTCTTCATTGTATTGATATATTTCTTTGAGAAAAATAGAGTTAAAAGGCATTTCACCCACTCTGCATGTAATATTTTATGAAATCAATACAATTCTGAATTTTATTCCTATCATATCTTTGTCTCAGTACTGTGTGTCACTGTGTAATGGGTTACATTATTTGAACACATTATATACGTTTCTTTCATTGGTTAACTCTTGATTTTATTGTGATATTCGAATGAGATTAAGAATGCCAATTTTCCTTCTCCCCTTCTTTCTATTTCATATTAAAATTGTTGTTAAATTGCTATAACAACCCAATGAATCTAGGCACCGGTCTACATAAGGCATAACAAATGGTTGTTTTCATGCTTGGTCATTTTAATACATATAATATAATATAAATCTGGAGCGTGTAATTAGAGTTTTAGTCATAGAATTACCGTTGGGGTTTCCTTACCCATTCTGTAGTTTTCTTTAGCAATATTTGTGTTTAGAAGAACAATGAGGCAGGTTGACCAGAGCCTGTAATAGCTCGTTGGTTTCAAATGGATTCTTGTAGCATGACAATCGAAATCCTACGGATGCAAGAATCGGTTCCAATAGTTTTTTGGCGCCATTGTCGGGGAGAATTTTTACATTCTTAAAAGTTTTTCTCCGAATGACATTATCTTTTAATCAACGGGTGGCCAGTTAGAATAGAGAACGTTTGTCTTAATTTTTACATTTTCTACGTTCTTTATTTTACCCGTGTTTTTCAATCTTATTTTCTTTACATTTCTTGATCTTCTTGAAATTTCTTTTTCTTGATCTTCTTGAAATTTTGGTTTCTTGATTTTCTTGATTTATCCCAAGAACCGACTCCTGTGAGGATGAGTGATAATATCAAGCATTCTTGATAAAAGCGTACGTTGTTCTTTCTGCACCCTAGTGTTGGTGACTCTACTAGATGAACCCAGAAGAAAAAAATAAAAAGGAGAGAACAGAACGTGTTAGCTAACACCAGGAGAAGTGGTAAGGAGCTATTTCTAGAACTCGAGAATCTAGAGGTATTTATACATACCCAGAAAACTCCACTTTTTAAGAATACTGTTTATAGTAGTAGATTAAATTCTAGTGGTAAAAGGTACGTAAAGAAAATTTAGAATACTATTACTACTGATATCACTATAGAAGATGATTTAAATTCTATTGTAGATAGAAATTTGAATTCTGTTGTAGAAGATACACGTAATAATAATTCAAAGGTAGATAATCCATCAGTTTACATTCAAGTTGCCCAGACCCATACCATTGTAGGTACTACAACTATGAAATTGAATTCTACAGTAGCAATGGCCCAGGTTAATGTTCATTTATGGAGAACTAACAGATATAGGCCTTTTGCATTACCAATAAATTTAAATGCCTTACCCAGTAAAGCTCACAAATACCTCCCTAAGTTTTTAGGAAACAATGCAGTAACTGGAGAGGATCATATCAAAAGTTTCTTATATGCAATGGATAGTCTGGAAGTTGAACATGAAGATGTAGTATTAAGACTATTTCTACAGACTTTAGAAAAATATGCCAGAGAATGGTTTAATTCCCTTCCTAACAATGATATCCGAGACTTCACCAAAATGGAAGAGGTGTTCCTAAAGAAGTATGGTGAAAGGAAAAATGAACAATCATTGTTAACTGAGCTAGCCACTATGAAGAAGAAAGAAAATGAAGTTGTTAGTGATTTTAACACAAGATTTTCAAAGACTAGGAACAAAATCCCTGCCAACCTCAGGCCTAGTGATATTCAGTCTATTTGTTTTTATAAGAATGCTTTTCAAGGAGAGTTTAACTATGAATTAAGGCAAGAACAAGCCACTACCATTGATGGTTGTATGGAAAAAGCAATGGATATAGAAAGAAATATGCTTGACAGTGGTAAGATGAAGCCTTATTCTTTAGAAGTTAACATACCTGAGAGAAAACCTAAGAGAGTGGCATTTGATATACAAAGAAGAACTAAAATTGATCCTATGGAGAAGTTGACTAGTCAAATGACAGAAATGTTCAACAACATGAGTAACAAGTTAGCAAGAATTGAAAGAAATGGAAATAATGGTGAATCTTCACAAATAGAGCGACCACATATTGACAACCATCCCCCATTTAAGAAAAATTACAATAAGAATTGGGGAAATAACAATGGTTTTGAAGAAGGAAATAGGAATAGAGGTAATGGAAATAATAACTAGAAAAATAGAGATTCTGATAGGGATCAGAACAATGTTCCTAACCCTATACCATATGCCAATGTAGCAGAAGGTTTTCCTTATTTTTGCTC
Organism: Wollemia nobilis; assembly: GCA_028583015.1. Taxonomy (NCBI): domain Eukaryota; kingdom Viridiplantae; phylum Streptophyta; class Pinopsida; order Araucariales; family Araucariaceae; genus Wollemia; species Wollemia nobilis. The sequence goes on from JAQPPZ010001808.1 coordinate 7,967,543, forward strand.
TACTTGTGATGCACCTCATAACCCTGATGCATGTGGAATTCACCTAAGTGATCAACGTAATGTAGATATGCATGCAGAATCAGAAGAGGATATAAGAATCAATGCATGTTGGTCCATTGAAGATGAATCCAGAGAAAGGTTGTTTGAAGAAGACATGGATAAATATGCTTCAAATCATCATCCTCAAATTTTAGTAATTGAAGGAACTAAAATCTTGCAGAAATCACATGAGTCAAGATATGATAAGATGAAGCAAGGGAAATTAATCCCCACTGCTCAAGAGGTTGAGGAATTAGAGGCAACCCATGTTCTGAATTTAAGGAATAGAACAGTCCCTGAAAGGACAGAGAAAGCCTCTACAAGTGAAACAAGAAAACAAACTTTCACCAATAAAAATATCAGTAAAGAGAAAACTGATAGGAACCCTAAAAAGATTACTCCTGAAGTAATAGAATCGGAGGAAGAGATTCCCAAAGAAGAAAGTAATAAACCATTGGATATAAAGAAGATAGAATTTGATGTTGGGTCAGAACTCAGTAAGCAAAAGGTTAATATCACATTTGGAGAACTTATGAAAGTTCAACAATACAGAGAACAAGTCTGCAGAGCATTTGGATTAGTAGAACAAAAAGAAGACCCAACTTGCCATGTTGCTAGACAAAATCAACATGATACAAGATCACCATCCTCTGTCAGACCCTTCTATGTGTCATTAAGATATAATTCAGATGAAGGGGAAAGATATGTGATTCATAATTGCATGCTAGACAGTGGAGCTTCACATAATATCATGCCTAAGTTAATAGCTGACCAAATGGGATTAATCTGTACTAGAGATTCTGCCCCTATTTTTGTAATGGATAGTAGGCAAATTCCTTGTGTAGGGGTGATAACTGGATTATTAGTTTTCCTAGATCAACACCCCAAAAAGGGCATTGTCATGGATGTTGCAGTAGTTGATGTTGACCCATTTTTCTCATTATTACTCAGTAGACATTGGGCAGAACAACTAGGAGGTTCAATTCAATTGGACTGGTCCTATGCTACAATCCCAATATCAGATAAGGAGAATATAATTTTGAGAAGGGAACCATTCAACAAACATTCCATAGAGTTAATTCAAACAGATGAAACCATGATTAACTTAGTTAACTCTATGGAAGAAAAAGGGATGGGAGTTTATTCAATATGGCACAACCCATTCCTGGTGGAAGTACCAGATGCAAAGAACATGGATCCAGAAGATATAAAAATAGTAGATGCCGAATCAGATAGAGTTTTGACTCAAGAAATGTGGACCATGTCTTTTGATGGAGCTAAATCCCAATCTGGAGTAGGTGCAGGTGTAAATTTGATTGATATTAAAGGAAACTACCTTAGTATTCCTTACAGATTACAATTTCCTTGCACAAACAATGTAGCTGAGTACGAAGCCTTACTACTAGGGCTAAGGAAAGCAAAAGAGCTAGGTATTAACTACTTGACTATAACAAGGGATGCAGAGCTTATTATACTACAGATCAAAGGTAAATATCAGACTAAACATCCTAGGCTTAAGCAATATAGAAATGCAGTATTGGAAGAAATTGATAAATTTTTAGCTTTCAATATATCATATATTCCTAGAGAACAAAATCATGTTGCAGATATTTTAGTTGTGAATGCCTCAAGTCTAGATCACCCAGAGATAACTACAGAATATATGGATAGATTTCCAACTATCTCAGTCTATAAACCTTATGTACCAGATAACATAGTCTATTTATAGGTCTTTCAAGATGATATAGATATTAAAGATTTTATGACTCTACAAAATCAGTATGCAGATGTAATCTGTGATGAAAAAGATGAAGAAAAGCTAAAAGATCAAATAGGAGAGCCAGTAGAAGTAATCCAGTTGAAAACTAATAAGATACCCAAAGGATTAGTTTCTCTAGAGAGTCTATTTGATGATTTTGACAAAGCCTATAAACCTTTACGAAGAGAAGTGATATCTGAGGATATTAATATTGGTTCAATGAAAGAACCCAGAATAGTGAAAGTAGACATGGCTTTACCTGCTAAAGAAAAGGTTGGATATATCAGTTTCTTGAAAAAGAACAAAGAACATTTTGCTTGGACTTATGAAGATCTCAAAACATTCAAAACAGATGTAATGACACACATAATACCTTTGAAGGAAGATTCCAAACCATTCAGATAGAAACAAAGGAAATACAATCCAACTCTGCACCCAATAATGCAAAAGGAGGTACAAAAGTTACTGGATTCCAAAATAATCAGAAAGGTAAGATTTTCTTCATGGATATCCAATTTAGTACCAGTCAGAAAAAAGAATGGGGATATTAGACTCTGTGTAGATTTTAGAAATTTAAACAAGAGTTCATTAAAAGACAATTACCCATTACCCAACATGGAACAATTATTGCAAGCAGTAGTTGGTTCAACAAGATTGTCTCTGTTAGATGGATTTTTAGGGTACAATCAAATTCAGATAAATCCAGAAGATAGACATAAGGCAACATTCACTACACCCTGGGGCACATTTGAATATTTAAGGATACCTTTTGGACTAATGAATGTAGGTGCTACTTTTCAAAGAGCAATGGACTTCGCCTTTAAAGGATTAATGTTCAAAATTGTAGTTGTATACTTAGATGATATCACAATATTTTCTAAAAATCCAGAAGATCATCTAGAACATTTAACTACAGTTTTTGCTCGGTGTAAGGAATTTGGAATTTCTTTGAATCCCAAGAAATGCATATTTGGGACTACACAAGGAAAGTTGTTAGGACATATAGTTTCAGAAAAAGGAATAAGTATTGATCCAGACAGAATTGAAGCCATTTCCAAAATTCCCCCTCCTAGAAATTTAAAAGGAGTCAGGTCATTCTTTGGCAAGATAAATTTCATCAGAATATTTGTCCCAAATTTTGCAGAAATGACCAAACCCATAAATGACATGGTTAAGAAAACTGGAGAAATAAAATGGACAGTGGAAAATATGGAAGCATTTAACAAGATCAAAGAAGCCATATCAACCACTCCAACTTTAAGTTGCCCAGATTATGCAAAATATTTTAATATCTATTCATATGCATCTGAACACTCTATTGCTGTAGTTCTTTCACAGAAAGATGATGAAAATAATGAAAGGCCAATAGCCTTCATGAGTTCAAGATTAAAAGGAGCACATATCAAATATACTTTGCTAGAAAAACATGCTTATGCAATCATACAATCTTTAGAACACTTCAAAGGTATATTTGGTTCAAATAAGGTTTACTATTGTATCCCTTTTATAGCAATAAAAGATATTTTTCTCAATCAGAACCATTAGGAAGACCAACAAGATGGATGGTAAAACTTCTGCAGTATGATGCTGAATTCAAAATAGTTAAAACTATCAAAGGACAAGGTTTAGCTAAATTGTTGGCAAACAAATAAAGAGAAGGGTTTGAAAATGTTCTCACCATAGATGAGGCATATGATCTTAGAAGAATCAATAATACTGAGTGCAAATGGTATGAAGAAATTTTGTCATACTTACAAACCCTGTCATTCCCTAAAGACATGTCAATAAATAGAATAAGGTCAGTCAAGCTTCAAGCTCAAAAATATTATATACATAATGGTGTGCTATATTGGAAACACCCTGATGGAGTATTATTAGTCTGTTTATATGAAAATGAAGTCCCAAAAATAATCAATGAATTCCATGATGGTTTTTGTGGGGGACATTTTGCTCCAAGAGCTACCGCTAATAAAATTATGAGAGTAGGATATTATTGGCCTTCCATTTTTAAATATGTATATAAATATGTTAGGAATTGTCATAACTACCAAGTTTTTGTAGGAAAGAAGCATCTGGCAGCCGTGCCTCTCAAGCCAGTAATCATTGAAGCACCATTCACCCAATGGGGTATTGATTTGATTGGAGAGATCAAACCTAATTCATCCGGACAACACAAGTGGATCATAACTGCAATAGATTACTTCACAAAGTGGGTAGAAGTTGCACCATTGAGGACATCTACTACTGCCACTATCATCAAATTCTTAGAAGAAAACATCTTGACCAGGTTTGGGGTTCCTCAAAAACTAGTTACAGATAATGCATAATATTTTGTTTCATATGAAATGGTAGAATTTTGTGTTGAATATGGAATTGAATTATCTCATTCTGCTAATTATTACCCCCAAGGAAATGGCCTAGCTGAGTCATCAAATAAAAATATAATAACAAGAATGAAAAGGTCATTAGGGAAGAATAAAAGAGGATGGGATAATGAACTGAAATTTGCTTTATGGGCTGATAGGTTGTCTATCAAAAGAAACATAGGGAGAACCCCTTATGAGATGGTATATGGAGAGAAGGCCCTATTACCTTCAAGAATAGAAAAATTGGCACTTTCCCTCCTATTGCAAGACCATGAAGACCCCAATCCCATACAGAGAAGGCTTGATCAAATTGTCCTATTAGAAGAGCAAAGAAGAGAGACCCTTAATAGAATGATGGAACAAACCAAGAAAACCATGGAATTGTTTAATAAGAAAGCTAAGGGTACTCCTTTTTCTCAAGGAGATATAGTCATCTATTGGGATCCTAAAAATGATAAGCATGGTGAAAAAGGTAAATTTGAACCTAAATGGATTGGCCCATATCAAATTGCCCATGTTATCAGTCAAAATACATACAAGCTACAGACTTTGCAAGGAGAAATAATGGCTATCCCTATTAATGGCCAACACCTCAAAATGTACAATCCCTATTGAAGGTGTACTATACAAAAAAAAAAAAATAGAAAAACAAAAATCCAAAAATAGAGTGATGTATTTTGTTATTTTGTGTATTAGTTAAGCTTCTCTTTTGTTCTTGAATAATTCTGAGTTTACTGTACACATGATATCTTAGTTTGATGAGTATATATAACTATTTATTCCACCAAAAACAATAAGAAAAAAGGGGATTTATTTTAGATTCTGATGAGGTTTACAATTTTTCAAATATGAGTGTTTATGCAATAGTTGTTTGATATGAGATAAAACAGAAAGAAAACAAAGCTGATTGAAACATCATGTCAAAGCCTCACATTACAAATGATACTTAAGGTGACTTCAAAGGTCCGAAGAACTAAGTTATCTTTGAGAGGGTAGTTGAGCCAAAAATCATTACACTCATATTTTATAGCCAGAAACTAATCCTCAACTCAGGCATACTTATTGCACAATTTGCTTATATATCCAAATACTTCTCTCACGAGAAAGAAAAATAAAAAATAAAGTAAAATTGAGTCATTGCCTGAGATATCTTGGAAAACCTCTACCGAGGCTATAGACGCTTGACTGGAAGTAGGGTAAAACTAATATGGGATTAGAAGCAACTCCACCGGGGCTATAGACGCCTGACTGGCAGTGGAGCCCTAGAATGGTGAAAATTTTTAAAGAGTGAAATCACATATTAGGCTTGACTATTTTGCTCAGATATGGTAAAGTTCTGAAAGATTTAGAAATCCAAAAAAAGAATGCACAAACACACACATGGGCAAAAATATGATGAAGCAAGTGGCTGTGACAAAAATTGTGTAATCATATCTTATGACTTAGCTAAAACAAGCATTACAATATATCAAAAAACTCATCTATTTCTAAAATTCTAACTCTTGTTTCCAAATTGAATGAAAAGGGATCTACAGTTTTCCATACTCTATTTTCTTTGATATCATGTTGTTTATACAGTTTTCAGTATATAAAAAAAAAAAATTCTTTTATGTATTTCAAGCTTTACTTAGCAATCAAAATTTTAATTTTTGTTCAATTTCTTTTACAAATAAAACCAGGAGATTCTGTGGTTCTCAAGTGCCTCATGTTTTCAACACATTGTCCCAGTCAGAGCCTATGTTGGAGCCAAATTTGACTCAACTTTGAAACCCCTAAATTTAAATTTTTGGTTTCAATCAAAATGATAATAATGTTGGTCGCTTCTTCAAATTGGTGTGAGTATCTTAATTTTTCATTGGTTGGTTTGATGAAGTCTAACCTTGGTTATTAATAAAATGTGCCTCTTTATAAATGCTCAATTGTCTTCAAAAATGAATAAGGCAAAATTTTATTAATCAGATTACTTAACCCGAAATCCGATCCTCATAGAAAAATTTCCCTTGGGCCTAAACCAAAAGATAAACCCTTAAGTCCTAAGGTTTTCAAAGGTAATAATTAAACACCTTGGTCTAAAACCAAAAAATTAAAATTAGCAATAAGGTCTTTAATTAAAATCATGAGGGCATGCATCCCATTTAACTAAAAGACGAGCACCTTAGATTTAATCCAAGGGCCATGCTCGACTCAATTTTAATCGAACGATGACCGTTAATAAATCAATCAAGAGTTAAGTCAACAAGTCAAACCATATTCAATTAAAAAAAGGTTATAACCTAAGGTATAGAATGATTAAAATCCATGCAACTTCGAGGATCTGAATGAATGCGCTTGATCCAAGCCAAATCCAATGGTACAAATCTCCAAAGAGTCAAAGCTTTAAACGAGTCAACTTGGGTCAAAGATTCAATATAAAAATCTAACTAGTCCGTCGAATCAGACGATAGCGCTCAAATTTACTCAAGATCAATGGTAGCACTTGTTTTAATTAAATCATGTATTAAAATGCTATGGTAAAATTATTTAAGGGTATGCACCCCCTTTGGAATAACCATCGAGCTAATTTGGAAAATCGAACGACAACGTTCGATCCAAATCTAATCCAACGGTCGCGCACCCATACAAGAAGCATTAAAAAGGTAAAAGCCCTAAGAGATTAATTAAAATTATTAAACAAGGTTAACAAGGGTCTAACACATTGGCTAATCTTCCCCCTTTTGGCTTAATCAAGGTTAAACATTATATACCCATTATAAACTAACCTACAGGTTGATTAAGATCTACGACAGTGCTCGAACAAGCCCAAAGATCAACGGATGCGAAGGTCTATAATGACGATAAAAAATCAAAAGCAAAAATGAAGGTAAAAAATGATCCATAGATCTGATGACAACGCCTATCTCCACACTGATCTAATGACAGCGCATCGATAAAAGTGATCAAGGTTTAATCTAAAGGTTTTCTTTTGATTAATTAAATACTTTATAATTTGTCCCTTCTATCTTATGTTAAACCTAGCACATGGTCAAAAAATCCAACGGTCGCGCCTCCACCATGGTATGATCTAACGATGATCGCAAAGAAAGGTAAACATATTATATGATACTTATGCTTAATACGAGTTGTTAGGGTCAAAAATCATGGGGTTAACATTGGATAATCATGATTAAATAAGGACTAATACACCACATTATTTCAAACATTTATATGCGAATAGGTATACTAATTATCATGCAGGTTCCAAGACATCAATGGTAGCACTTCATAAGAAGATCAAAGAACAAAATAATATAAATCAACCATCGAGATCTAACGAGCTCATCCCAAAAACATCCAATGGTAGCGCTTGATCATGGTTGACTCAAAAGAGCTAAGGGCATCCGAGATAATAACAATAGGCACTCACACCAAAGATCGAATCTTGTGAAGATCTCGAGGGTGATTACTGCCTGAGCGAAGTATAATCAATCCCAAAGATTTAGTTATCATTCAAGTCCGAGGTGGCACGAGGTTCAAAATGAAACCACCCCCATTACACATCTCAGTTCCACGCTAGCTCAAAAAGGTTCCAATGATGAATAGTAGAAGTTTTAATGATTACAAGCACATAAATCAAAAGGTCCCAGGGCACGTAGGATGAAGGACATTACCCATCATAAATGCTCAACTCCAAAAAAGGATGAGTTGGCAAAATTTCTTTGGCTAATTTTAAACAATAGTTGGTGGCATCATATTAATGACAAAACATGCGAGATTATCGAACCCATTCTACCACCCTATATATGAGCTCACAAAAATAGTCAAGGCTACTACCCTAGCGAGCTAAGAACAGAAGTTGATACAAAAATATAGAGAGAAGAAGATTTTCAAGCTTCGTAGTCACAGAAAGACCTTATCTACTACTATAAGATCAATGGCATCATGGGGAGATGTTTTCATACCCAAAGACACTAGGGAAGCCATAAAATTCATCACAAATAGGTCACCATACTCTATGATCTCTAGACCACCTATTCCTAGTAGCACCATGTATGAATTTGCTCAGAAATGTGGAGTGGATAAAAGACCAAACTCAGCCCAACAGTACGAGATCGACAATGCTTGTATCAAGAGTTTCACTCGAGTAATGGAAAGCGATAATAGAACCCCATGGATAATGGCCGACTTATTTCATAAAGCTCATAGGTTACAGTACAGGGGTTTTCCCAAAAATAATATATGGAACAATAACCTTGGGAAGTTGATATGTCTAAAAGTACACTTCTTCTCAGATTTGATGGCATGGCTAGCAGTAGCATATGATGAAAGAACGAGGACATTTCGAGACAATAAGAATCGGTCGATGTTCAACATCAAAGTCGAGCATATCCAAGAAGTTTTCAAATTGACAGAGTATACCACCTTTCTAGTAGACAAGGTAATCGAACACCAATCTCGAATGTTTACAGATATGGAAGTTTTTAAAACTTTGTTTGATACACATGAGAGAATAGATAAAGAATTCCCAATTAAGAAAAATGCCTTTAAGCCATGGGTCCAAGATTTTTGTGATATGATAAACATAGTTTTGGGAGTACAGGATCTCAGTAGAATAACAAAAAGGGTTTTATATTTAGCTGCACAATGCAATAGGGCATATAACACTCCAATTTATGCCTAGGAATTAGAATTAAGTACCCAGATGCATAAAGAAATGATAGAATTAAGGAAGGTAGTTTTCGAACAGAGGCAAGAGATGCCCCATTTTTCACAATATTCAATTTTTATCCATCTGATAGCGGGTCAATTAGGAGAAGAAGCCCGTAAAAGAGTAAGAGCCATTGACAGCCCCTATGTTCAGAATAGCTTCTAGAGAATACACGAAGGAAGAACTCACATGGGCTGGTTTTATGATCATTTCATGGTAGAAATTCATTGGGCTTTAATTGGATTAGTCCCTGAGAGATTAGGGCCAGGGGTAAAAGCCTTTATCAAAGAGAAATAAATTGGGGATTTCTTCCTCACATAAGCTTTTACTTATATCAGATTATATGGGGCTAAAATCCCTCCTAAGATGTTACCAAGTTACTACCCATTATCCCTAGAAGCTTTGGAATTATGTAGGCAAGTGGCCGAAGAGGCTAAGATGAGGTTGGTGAAGAAGCATGGTAAGGTCCCATGGCTCGATGTTCCCTATCATTTTGGAGATTTTATATTTTTTGGCTACCCTTCCTTGCTCAAAGGAATGTTTGAATTAGATAACATGGGATTCGATGAAGTAACTTGGAGATTTTATGACCCAAAAGGAACATACAGCAAAATGATGGTGAAAAGAGAATACGCCCGAATACTACACTGCGAAGATGCTTTTGAAGAAAGCTTATTAGAGGCTATGGAGAAAGGATTAGATTTGCAAGTAGTATGGGATGATTTCCCTCCAAAAAGAGAGGCAGCACACAGGTTTGTGAAGCCTATGATTACCCCACAGAGTTAAGGAGGCTTCGAGAAGGTTCAGTAGATGTTGTGGCACCTATTATACCAGGAGTAGGCCAAGCGATCAAAGAAGACCCCTTGTTGGAGTTGATAGAAGAACAGGGTATTGATCTAATGGAAGTCACTATCAAAACTACAGATATAGTAGAGCAACAGGTTAGGCCTTCTAAAAGTGCTCACCTCAGAATAGAAGCGACGCCAAGCACTTCCCAGGAAGCTTCCAAAAACCAGAGTACAGAAAAAGGGAAGGAGATTGTGACAATACCTACTCAGGAGTCTTCCCTCCTAGAACAAGCCATAGTTCCTATTTTTGATAGAGTTCTAGCCATAACAAGTGTAAATAAATTGGCACCCATGGCTATCCCTACCACTATAAAAATAAAAGGACAGGAGATTATAATCCCATCAGTAATACAAATGAATAGTAGGAGAACTGGTGGACTTGGTGGTCTATTCAGAAGTCACCTAGTGAGAAATCAAAAAGAGATAACTCCTGTAGAAAAGAAGAAGCCCAGATTATCTTTACCCTCTACAAAGGTTGTTTTGGAAAGAACAGATGAGCAGACTACTTTCACTACTATAGATGAACAAGAATTACAGTTAGTAGCAGGGATGGGAAATATAGGAGAGCAGTTTATAGAAGGGTCACAATCAGAAGCAGCTTCATCAGATATAGTAGAAATACATCTTCCTGCTCTACAAGACCCACTAGTCTTTAGAGTCAATGAAGAAACAGGGGGCTCATCGATACTAGGGAAAGAAGGTGAAGTGGCCAAAGTTGTCAAAGCAATGCAAAATCAAGCCATAGATCAATTCATGGGAACAATTACAGAGCTAAGGAAACAATTGGAGAAAGAGGGGAAGGAAAAGGCAGAGCTAAAGGCATTAATAAATAAGCAACAGGAAGAATTAAACCGAAGAGATGCCTCAAGTACCCAGCCCCCTTCGATGGTAAAAATTCAAGATCATGCTTATTATCTTAATACAATGAAGAAAAATATGTCAATGAAGATAAGAGCTCATGCCAAGGGCTTTACTGAAATGTTCAGACAAATAAGGGTGATTCAAATAACTGCTCAAGAAATTCTCACCTTGATGCAAGAAAGAGAAGAAGATTTTGGAATCATTCACCCTACCTTGGATTTTATAGGAGATCATTTTGAAGAGTTGCAAGGACAAGAAATAATAACAAATGATGGTAGCAAAATCCAGATCAATTTTGAGTTCTTTAAAGCAGCCCTGTTTGGAGCAAACCGGGAAAGATGGGTCAATGTTGTGAATGAAATGGATGATTTGATAAAATATGCAACAGACAGATTGGCAGACATTGGTTTATCCTTAGACCAATGCTTAGTGGCCATAGATATAGAAGAAGTGTTCAAAAGCATCATTGAAAGGTTCGAGTGTGAACCAGGTGATGAAGCAGAAATGATTAGACAAACAACACTCATGGTAAACACTGTAGAGATGTTACTCTTTCAGTATGAAAGGAACGCACCCAATATTACCATACAGAAGAACAAAATTCTGTAGGAAATGAATATGTTGAGGATTGCAGCCACATTTGACACAGAGGTATGGAGATTGATGACTGAGCAAATAGAAAAGCTACAAAAAGTCCAAAAAGGGAAGGAAATTAGAACTCCCGATCAGCATCTGGAAATAGGTTCATCACAACAAAAACCTGAGCTAACAAAAAAAATCTCTGAAGTAGTTAAAGAGACAGTCCAAAAAGAAACATTGGGAACAGTTGTGAAGGAGGTGGTACAAGAGGAAACAGGTTCTCCCAAGACCACCATCACTGGTTAAAATAAACTACTATTTGAAAAGGTCAAAGAGAAGAGTTCATTTCAAGCAGGTAAAGATAGTGGAAGCCAATTGTACCAATTTTGGAGATCAAATCAGATGAAGACAAGTGTAAGGCCAGAAATAAACCAAAAATAATAGAATCAAGAACCAGAGGCTATAAGAAGAGGTAGCTATGGATAGATTCTGCATCAAGCAATTAGAGAATAGCATTTTTGCTAAGAGGTATACTTGAGTGCCCTATTAGTTGTGTTGTTGTATCCCCTTCTGTGTCTATTTTTCCTTTCTCATTTCTTATTCTTCCCTTTGCTTTGCAGGATTGTGATAGGAAAGTGCTCAAGAAGCTGAGATCATTTCCTACCTTTTTGAGCCTAGGATTCAGAGACTCTACTGTTACCAGATTGGAACAAGGAGAGTTGGAGAGACCTGTTACATTATTTGAACAGAGTCCTCTTCATTGTATTGATGTATTTCTTTGAGAAAAATAGAGTTAAAAGGCATTTCGCCCACTCTGCATGTAATATTTTATGAAATCAATACAATTCTGAATTTTATTCCTATCATATCTTTGTCTCAGTACTGTGTGTCACTGTGTAATGGGTTACATTATTTGAACACATTATATACGTTTCTTTCATTGGTTAACTCTTGATTTTATTGCGATATTCGAATGAGATTAAGAACGCCAATTTTCCTTCTCCCCTTCTTTCTGTTTCATATTAAAATTGTTGTTAAATTGCTATAACAACCCAATGAATCTAGGCACCGGTCTACATAAGGCATAACAAATGGTTGTTTTCATGCTTGGTCATTTTAATACATATAATATAATATAAATCTGGAGCGTGTAATTAGAGTTTTAGCCATAGAATTACCGTTGGGTTTTCCTTACCCGTTCTGTAGTTTTCTTTAGCAATATTTGTGTTTAGCAGAACAATGAGGCAGGTTGACCAGAGCCTGTAATAGCTCGTTGGTTTCAAACGGATTCTTGTAGCATGACAGTCAAAATCCTACGGATGCAAGAATCGGTTCCAATAGTTATGGAGCCACGTAAAGTTCATACTTGGGGTTGTTATTAAATCTAAAATCATAGAGCAAGAAAGATTCTTAAATTTTGGTGCAGGAGTGGAAGGGGTGGTCATCACAATAAGTTATAAGCTGAAAAAATAGGATTTGAAATCGAAAGGTTGATTGGAAAGGTTAGCTCTGGTTGGTGTAGTCACAAAAATGAAATGGAAAAAATGATAATTGATGCCCTTTTATAGATTGAAGAAACAGGGTTGACACGTGGCAACATTATATTGGACATGTAGTGTTACTGAATGAATGTGTGATACATGGCAGCCAAATATTTATTTGCATCATGACCATATTCCACATGAGGCCTCGAAACCGAACCTTATTCTACATTCGGTCTGATGCTAAACCAAAATTTGCATCAGGCACAATATCGGATCAGATTTTGCATTTGATACAATATTGAACCATATTATGCATTCAATCTCGGATTGAATCACATTATGCATCCAACATCAGATCGGATCATATTCTACATCCTATCAATGATCATATCATATTATGCATTTGTTCTAAGACCGGATCATAGTCTGCATCTGGTTGGTGATTGGATCATAATATGCATTTGTTCTGAGACCATATCATATTGAGCATCCGATCTAAGACCGGATCATATTATGCATCTGATACGAGACCGGATCATGATTTGTAACCTGGCCATTGTCACTAAAACTTTTTTTTCACCTAGTCCAATCATAACTTTGAAATTTACCATTTTTACCAATTATTTTGAAAAATTATGGTTATTTGCCATGCCATCCTACATGCAGTTGTCCAATATTCATCGGGTTTTCGCAATAGATTCACCATTTTTTAAAAATTAACTTTTGGGTCCTACCCCTTATGCATAATCCTGAGAAGCATCAACTAACAATGAATTCAAGTTTGAATATTTTGAAGAACTAAGAGACATGTCATTCAAAAAATCAAAGGAAGGATAATGGAGAAATTCCAATCCACTTATGACTTACAGGATTATAAGATCTCTAGTTCATCAAGGATACTTAGAAGACTTCAAGGACAAATATTCTAGAAAAAACTTTGGAATTAAGAAGACAAGTAAAGACAACATGAAGATTGAAGAAGAAGAAGAAGAACCTGAACAAGGAGGCATACAGTGCAAAGTAAATTGAATATAATACAAAGAACCTGACCAAGCCAAAAGAATATTCAAGAGATGAAGACCATATTGAAGACTAAAATATTCAGTACCCAAATAATTTAATATAGTGGGTGTTGGAATATATTACATTATTTGGTACATGTCAATGTACCGCCTTGGGTACATCTCTAGATTAGGAGTTTATCTTAGATTAATATTTGAGTAGTTACTTCATGCAATGTAATAAATGCATGTGTTAGAATGTGCAATGATGTAAATGTGCATGTAGTCCACATGTACATGAGTCATAGGATAGGTAGTTGAAGAGTCATGGGTAGATGAAAGGCCAAGGGATATATCTCCTTATATATATGCCTTTGATAGATGCTAAGAAAAAGAGAGAATTAAGAAGTATATTGAGTATAAGAGGTACAATGTAGATCATGCATCACTTATGGAGTGTTTAAGCCCTCCTTTATATTACATTGTACTATTTTTATGAGCCTTCATTAATGGCTATTTTCTAAGTTATTGCATAATTTTTTTCTTATCGATAAAAAAGTTCATTAAAAGTGGGTTTTGAAAGGGGTCCCAAAACCTTTTTACAAAATATCAATAGAAAATCCAAAGGACCAAAGGGTAGGCCTTAATAAAATCAAAAGTATCATAGGGGAACGGTCCCAGAGGGACCATCACCAACTGACTAAACAAACTAGGATGTGGGATCATCCCATACGTGGGATCAAACAAATATGCGGGATCAACTTGTATGTGGGATCAACTCGTACATGGGATCAAACAGGGATGTAGGATCATACCATACAAAAATAATTAAAAAAAGGCCCACCAAAGAAGCCTAGAATTTAAAACAAAGAATCTTGTTCATGCTGGAAAAAATTTGAAATTAAAAATTCTACCCATGCAGGAGAAATTTTAAAATTTAAAATTTAAAATCCCACCCACATCGGGAAACTGAAACCTGCCAAGGATAAACATGTACATAAATAATTCAAATAAGGCCCACCAAAGGATCCCAAAAATCAAAATGGAGAATCCCATCCAAGCTAAAAAAAATTGAAATTAAAGATCTTGCCCATGCTGGAAAGAATTAAAAATTAAAAATGTAAATCCCGCCCAAACCTGGAAATTAAAACCAGGTACATGAACAACAGAAATTTCCCCAATGGAGAAGATCATGACCAAAAAGCCACGAGACCACTAGAAACTAACTCAGCAAGGAAGATCCCGACCAAAAAGCTACGGGACCACCAAAAACTATCTCAGTAGAGAAGATCTCGACCAGGAAGCCATGGGACCAATAGAAACTATCTTAGCAAGGAATATCCCGACCAGAAAGTCATGGGACCAACATAAACTATCTCAGCAAGGAGGATCCTGACCAGAGATCCATGGGACCATCATATACTGGAAAAGTAATGAAAACCCATCCAAGAAGGCACGGGAAAACCAAAACCCATATAAATGGATAAATATGAAACCCCAATTGTAGCAAGGATATTCCTATGAACAGTTGAAGAATAAAACACAACCTAGAAAGTATATCAACAGATACCAGAGATCTCAGCAGGCCACGAGATCTCTCTATAATAGATATTGAATACGTAATCTAAAGAGATATTCCAAAGACACCAACCACCAAGAAAACCCATGATTGGGGCAATCCTGGATATAGGGATTGTTAGCAGGGCCCAATAGTTGTAGCAATGATGAAACTTGATATCCCCTCCTAGAGACCATAAAAAAACTATAGAGCCAAGCCAGAAACCATCCATATCAAAAAAGCACACAGTACCATCGGACACTTTGTTGCATATTTTATTGTCATTATCATATTGCAGAAGTTTCTCATATACTTTTCCTACATATTATATTGTCATTATCATATAGTTAACATTGCTTGCTCATTTTACATCTTGTGGTTGCATTTCCTTTAATATAGATCATCAAAAGCTAACAAGGACACTTTATAGAAAGGATAACAACCTTAAATATTTTACACATTAGACACTATTGGCCTACCATGAACAAGGATGCCAAGAAATATGTTACATAATGTGATCATTGACAATAGATGGGGAGACCCAGCTAAGGATATGAGGTGTCTCTTAGACAAAAACTTGTATTTGATCCCTTAAATAAGTGGGTTATAAATTTTTTTAGTTCTACTAATCCCATTTAAATGACAAGGAACACATTTTGGTATGTATTATTTATGTCACAAAGTGGATCAAGGTAAAGACCATCTAGGTTGCAAGAGAAGAGAATATCATTGAGTTTCTCTATGATAATATTTTAACCATATATGAAGCACCTTGATATTTGTAATAGATTAAGGCCCTTAGAATATATATAAAACCAGACATAGGAATTTTACCTCATAATATCCTCAAGTGATAAATCAGGCCAAAATTACAAACAAGGAGTTAGAGAATATCCTTACCAATACCATTCAGATACACCATGATTAGGATAGTCATTTTAAAAAATTAGTATGGTCGTATACATGGAAAACAACAACAAAATTTGCTTTTTTTTAGTAATTTTATAGTAAAATTATGATCCTCCTGATTGAATTTGGGATTAATACCATGTGGATAGAACTAAATTTGAATATGTACTTATTACAAGCATAGAAATAGCATATGGATCAACTAAACACCCTTGATTAGATAATATAGGAGGCCCCATTTTATACTGAAGTTGTAGAGAAATAGAGAATTAAGTGGAATGGTTTATTCATTAAGAATAAGAAACTATTATTTGGAGACGTCACACTCTTATATGATTCATGATACAAACTCTAAGGGTAATATTTATAATAGATGGATTTGGCTATATGAAGTTGATATCATTTATGATAATAATACAATAAGTTGTGCATAATTAGTTCATCGTGTAACCCACTAATGGCCTATGGATATTGACTTAAGTTTTATACCAAACCAAGGACAAGGTAGGAGTTCCTCACCACACTTCAACAATTGTAGGATATTTAGAATGTACAAAAAATTCTAATTTCTTCTGCCTTTGTAGATCCTTAGGGACCTAAATTTCATTAAAAATAAAATAATTTGATGTTAGAAACTAGTTTTTTGGTTCCATTAGATGGTCTAGTACCTAAAAACCAAATTACTTATAAGTACTTGTTTGTATGTAAAAAAAAATATTGATTGATGTTATTTTGTTATAATAGCTTCCTCTCATGCTAGACAAAAGAGAGTTATTATTTTACCTCAGCAACTAGGTAAACCATGTAAAATTTTCACTCTCTTTATCCTCTCTTAGTCTACTTGATTATAAGAAATAAGTTTAACTCAATATTTATTTGATCTGATTCCCAACAAGTGTCTATAGAGCATATTTTAATAGTCTAATCTAGCTTACAATTTAAATAGCACATTGTGCTAGCTAAAAGAATGTAATGCTTGCCACTCTATTTGCATTTCTATGATCCAATAAATAATGAGTTCTACTTTGGTAATTGGTTTGTGTTGATAAAACCAAATCCTAAAATTCCCAACAAGTTATCCCTAAAAATCTATTGGAATAAACAATACCTTAATAAAAACCCCTAGTGTATCTATTAACAAACTTTATTCTAACACCAACATATGTAGCACACAATAATTATTCAACTACAAATAGTGTGAACAAATTTTTAACTCAATCAACCAATATGAGTATATAGCTTGGTTTAGTAGTAACTATGACCATACAAGAATATGACCCATATGGTAGTTTATTTTCCACTTAGTAACTATTGTGATCGAGTAATTCATCTAGATTGGCAATCACACTTGTAAGCTCTCTCACTATAACTTGTAACAATCCTATTAACACATGCCCTTCCCATGCATGATCAAGATGTTAAGTTGGGGGAGGAACTTTTAGAACATGGTCATTGGGAAGGCACTTTTACATTTTGAAAATATTGACACTTTTCAGTAGTGGCAATGGAAGTGGTATTTTAAGCATGTGAGTTGCTAATAGTTGGAAATGTAATCATACATTTAGTTACACAAAAATTTAAATATGTGATTCACCATCCATGTTGGTGGCCTAGCAATCATTATTGTTATTAGCAAATCCTAAGGCATGTGGCCAGTTAGATGAAAGGACTCCTTGAGTGAAGTAAAGTCATATTGACCATGTAATTATGTATGATTGGTATACTTGTATTACCCCTAGATATTAAAATTATATCTTCAATATGTATGGATTATCTAGTTGCATCATTCCAATGAAAATAATATTATAATTCATGAAAAATGATGAATATCCTATAATTATGGTGAATGTGTTGGTCACGAATCTGCCTAATCATAAAATGTATGCACCCTAGACCCGACCAACATTGAAAGGCCGAAGGAGAGAGATGTCCTTTGGTCCAATATCCAGAGAGGGTTGGTTCCCTTACTAATCTAATTTGGTTTAAAGCTTAGGGTAGCAGGAAAGAGATGGGAAATGATAGAAAGAAATGGGAAATATGGCTATGAGCCAAAAATGTTAAGCGGGGATAAACTAACAGCTGAAATCCAAATCAAGTGTTAATTAGCATACAACAGAAAGAAAGGCATAGGAACCACTCATAGTTTGTAGAGATAACCTCCAAGAAGCATTTCAGTATTCATTCCCTCACCAGTAGTAGTTAAATTTAGATGCAGAATTTAAAATTAGCTAATAATGGACATGAATGTAATCAGAAATGATAAGTAGAAAGTGATCAAACACAACACTACTCAAGGAACCAGAAGTTGAATGTCTTTCTATTGATGCAGAAAACTTAAAGTGTTTTTCTGCAGAATGTCTATCCTCCTTCATTACATCAAAATGCTTAGTATTTATAGAGGATTTCACCTCTGAAATTAAATGCATATTAAAGCAAAATGTTAGACTGGTCAAAAATTAGTAGCATCAATTCTTTCCTCAACAACTGCAACGCTCGGATCAGATCATTCTTTAGGGAGCAACGATCCAGTTTTCATGGAGTGCACCTGGAAAATCAGTAGAGATGGATGATGGGAAAAATGTTCCAGGCATCGATGCATCAAAACTCAACAACATCACATGACAAACAGGAGCTTGGATATTAAATTCTGGGTACCACTCCATCACCTTATGCCTCAGAATCTTACCCTCACCAATGGAGACCCAATGAACATTAACTTTATTTCGAGAAGGAGTGAAGTCACTAGAGGTGCCTTGAAAATGAACCAGATCATACCAAAATTAGGGACGTAGCATTTAATCTTGGTAACCTTTTAGCCAAAATTTTAGAATATCACTCTCATTACCCCAAGCATTAAATTTCATCAATCTCCATCCTTTCTTGAAAATATCTGCAACAATGATGCTTCGAAAAGTAATTCTATTGAAAGAGAGAGGTAAAACTTGATTTCACCCATGCAATGGGGTGAAAGGTATTTTCGTAGCAAGCAGGGGAAAATTGATTTGCTTTGTTGATGGTTGCACTCAAGACTAGAGTTTCACCCTTCGTTTTGATTAATTATGCCCAGAGACCATATTTTCTCATGAATTTCACCTTATGACGTCATCTTGATTGAATTATAGGTAAAAAATGGGAATTTCACCCCCAAAAGAGGGCGAAAATGATTTTCATCCCAAGTTGGGGTGACTTTGACTTTGACCAACGCTTGCCTTTGTTATTTTTGCTTCTTTGATACTTTCACCCAAAAATGCCTTGAAATGGAGTTTCGCCCCTAAGAAGGGCGACAATACATTGCGCCCCTTCCCTGGGGTGACTTTGACTTTGACCAATACATTGTTTTCACCCCAACACTACCCTGTTAAATGCTTTCTCTCCCAAATTATCCTAAAATAGAATTTCACCCGAAAGAAGGGCGATAATGATTTTCACCCCCTTTCTAGGGAAACATTGACTTTGACTAATGCTCCTTTCTTATTTTCATTTCTAAGTTGAGTACCTTTGCCTATTTTCACCCCAAATTGGGTGAAATCACTTGTATTTACTCCAAATTAGGCGTTTTTTGTTGTCTTTAATGTCCCTAGGGCGAAATCATTTTAATTGCAGCAATTTGTCCAAAGAAAGGGCGAAGATAAATTTTGCCCCTTTCTTGGGGTGAATTATTTTTTTATTCTCATTGGTGCCTTTGATGATTTTTATTGTATTATTTTCCTTTAATTTTACCCATGACTTCGATTCATTTTGTAGTAAAATTACAACAAAATTTATTCTCTCTATTAATATTTTGATGAAATCAAAAAAAGGGAGGAGTAAAACATTATATTAAAATGATCACAACAAAGTGAAGACTAGCACAATCATTGCATCATTTATCTTTTCACACTTAGCATTTTACAATCAAAATTTTAGTGTGGTAAAACTGCCAATACTTTTGGCGGATCTCAAAGTATTCAGTTCTTCTAGATGCAATTAACCCCAGGTCTTCATCCATTAGGCTCAACTGTCACTGTCGTTAGCTACATCAGGTAGTATATTTGATTTAGTAGCCTCCTTCTTTATTTCCTCTTATGCCTATCTCTCTTGCTCTTCTGCAACTGCTTTATGCTCTACCTCCGCTCATGCTCGTACTTCTTACTTGGCAAGGCTTTCGTTGGTAGTTTCATACATGACAACTGCCTCAGCCCATGAACCTAGAGTGAATTCAGAGAGTGTACTTAGTGAATCAATGATAAAATGCAACATCTAGACATGATTCATGCTGATGTGATTAACTCTCTACTGGAGTTCCAATAGGGAGGATTCGATGCGGGTGAGCCTCTCCATGCATGGCAATACTTGTTCCTCCGTGATTGGCTCCTCCCAGCTTTCGATCTTCAAAGTATCTTTTGTAAAATTTTTCCAAGTTGTCTTCAATTATTTCATTGGCAAAATCTCATTATATTCGTTCATGAATCTCAAAAACCCGACATCAACTAGAGCCTCAAAATAAATGAGCAAAATGCAACGCTCTTGTTCAAACATAGTCATTAGCTTTCGGTCTTCTCTTGCCAACTCTAACTTGGAAAATAAGCTACGTAATGTGATTTTGGCCTTGGCCCAACCCTGATCCATCCCACTCATCGACTTAAATTGGAAGTCAGACTAGGCCAACGCCTGAATTTTTAGTGCCATCTCTAGTTTTGGTTCCATCTACTCCTCAACATACTCCAAAGTGCGATCACCAAGAAAAATTACTATCCGAGCCTCATGGATATACAACAAAACTTTGAGCACTTTTTTTCCCAATGTCACACAATATTTCATTAAATGGCGATGAGATTCTTTGATTTTCTCCTTGGAGAAGCCCGTTTATTACGTAGCTTTTTCATCTAGCTATTTCTATAAAACCTCAAGCTGGGCGGTCAATGCTTGCACTTGCTTCTCTAATCCTACCCAAGCTGTCTGGTATCCCTTAGTTTCATTCTCCAACTCTTTCACTCTTTGCTACCAGCGCTCTGCCTCTAATTTTGCTATATCCACTTGGGCCCTATCTTCATCTAGAGCTTCATTCAACTCAACAATATTTGCCTCAGCCTCAAAAAAGCTTTTCTGGTAATGCTCATAGTGTAGGTAAAGAGAGCTCATATCCACCTGTATATTCCCCAACTTCTCTATGGTATCAATCTTCATTAGGTCCTCTGTAATGACTTCGTAAGTGTAATCACTTGGGGTCATTTCTCCTTGAGGCTTTTGGACCTGGGGAATCATTTTTACAGTATGAGACTCCATAGCTTCGGGGTCAAAAGCGACCTTCTTCAATGTCTTCTCTGGAGCTTGAGCTTCTTTTCTCTTACATATTTTTAGCCACTATGATGAACTTTGGTGGGCTTGACTCATATTTTTTGCAACAGGATGCTTTGGCACAATCTCCATCTCTGGCTCCGGTAGCACCTGCAACTCAATAAAAGGAGTAGGGAGAAAATGAGCCTGTTGAGGTTTTGGCTTGGGAAGGGAAGTGGAAATGGGAATGGTTGGTGGAACAAAAGTGGTTAAAGGGATGGAAGTGAGGGGTTCGACTATAATTACACTTACTCGAGGAGGAGCTTGTGTACTTACAACCATGATAGAGATTACTGGAATGGAGGATGAAGGGCACAAAAATGGGTTGGGACCAGATGCAAAAGAACTAAAAGAAAGGGAAATAGTAGAAGCGAGAATAGAAGAAGAGGGAGCATCGATGACTAGGGATTGGGAAATGGGAAGTGAAATGGAAGTGGAGGGTATACCGAATGGAGGTGAGATAGAAGCGACAACTATGAAATGGGGTGCAACAGTCATCAAATGCTCAAGAGAAAGGGAGGAGGGTAGAGAAAACGTACCTTCAAGCTCCAATACCTTTTGAGCCGATGATGAGGGTGGATGTGATACTGGTTCACCCTTATCTTGTTCCTCATCTATTAATTTCTCCAGATCTATAACTTCCATGTGTTGGCCAAGCTATCCTACCTGGACCAAAGGAGGACTTCTCAAAACATCAGCCTATGTGGCTTAAGTCGTAGGAGGAGGGTTCACACCTGATGAAGAAACTGTGTTTATTCTTGGATTTTTGGATATCTTAGGAAAAGGAAGTACCTCACGCTTGATTTTCTTCTTCCACTGGGGTTGCATTTCAAGTGATAGCTATTTCTCTTCTTCCACAAGTGGTGCTTCCTCAACCACTCGTTGCTCCTATCCAGCCATGATCTCTTCATTGTTAGATCTTTGAAAGGTCCAAGGTACAATCTTAGTGAAAGATATTGGATGATAGCTATCATAGTATTCATCATATACGTTTGAAAATGCATCATCCATTGCTAGGCCATAAGCTGACTTGATTTTTCCTCTGTGGGCCCTCATAACCCACTAGTTAGTAATTTTCTCTTTGGACCAAGTGGGAAACTATTCCTTCATTTTTCCAAATAAACTCGAAGGAGGAATCTGGTGCTTGTGAACTGTAGGGTTATACTTAGGCTCCATATCATAGAAGTCATGCCATGGTGAGAATGTCATCATCTGCTCAATGTATCATTCGAGATCATGCCCCTCTCGATTATTTCTCATCTACTCAATATTCACCCAAGGGTAGCAATGAAAATTTTTGGCTTTAATCAACTCCCCAAATCGATCCAAAGGGTCATACTTTCACCATTGAGGTAACTCCACCATATCCATGTCGTAGAGTGCTTCATTAATCAATTTATTCTAGCCAACCTAGTCTATTTGAATGTTGTCGAAGTGAAATGGTATGGTACATGTAGTCTTCTTGCCTCGTCCTACCCCATAGACATCATTGATGAAGTCGTTCTAGAAGACAACTTCCATCGCAAAGAGGCACTCGATAGTAAAATACGGAAGGAGAAACGACTTACCAGTGAAGCCAAAAATTCACACCACGATGCCCTACATCAACAAGAAAATATCTCCTTTCTCCTTTGCAATGATCTCCTCCATCATCACCCTTGGCACTCTCTCACATGTGCCGAAAATAAGTTCGAGGGAGGGGCCCAAAAACATGCGATTAAAATTGTAAAATGACTCCTTCCTGGACAAGCTTGGAGTCCACAAATAAAATGGTAGCTTCCTGTCTACCTCATCAAATTGCTTGACTACTATGAAAGAGAAAGCTAGTGCAGGTGGAAGAAGAAATACCAGGCTAAAAATAAAGTGTGCCTAAATGAAACTACTCCTTCACTCTATATCTTCTCCAATTGGGTATGCATTGCTCGAGCCACATAATCCACCCAGTCAAAGAAAATGGGATTTGTGTTTACCTGCATTG
This sequence comes from Wollemia nobilis, assembly GCA_028583015.1. Lineage (NCBI taxonomy): Eukaryota > Viridiplantae > Streptophyta > Pinopsida > Araucariales > Araucariaceae > Wollemia > Wollemia nobilis. The sequence continues at coordinate 7,990,925 of JAQPPZ010001808.1, forward strand.
CTGTCGAGGCATAAAATTCCACCTGTGAAATACACTATACCAGTACCGCTTGCCATTTATACACTATAGAGTCGGTAGGAAGACCTAACACCCAAGCCAACATGGAAAACATATATGGGCTTTTAAACTCTATTAGGGGCTTTGGCAAAGTCGACAAATATCTAAACTGGGGTGCCTTTATCAACTGGTTCTCCATGAATTGGTGCAACATCACAGTCGATTGATACCTCTCTTCTTGTTCCTTGAGATTCATATTTTTAAATATAATGTCTGAGGAAGGCTTTATCCCATAATAAAATGCTTATCTAATTGCATTGGGCAAAATAGTGAATTTTTTTTCTTCCTTCATATTATGAATGACCTTTGTTGCAGGTTGATAAAACTTTGAAATCGCCATTACCAGCTCATGATAAGGATGAATAGGTGTACACAGGTACCAATAAATTTGTTCATGATAGACAATAGTTAACGGGATTTCTGGCGTTAAGCCTTACCCGACAATAGTTTCCATGTCTTGGCATAATTTTTCTACGCCTTTGTTCGAAATAGCATAGTCTCCAATCTGAGCTAATGCATCCAAATATGGGTCAAGCTCGATATTTTCATTGTGTTTGGATTTTTTAGTCTTTTTGACTCCTTTCGCTTTCTTTGGTTCTACAGCTTTTGTAGACTCGACAACTTTCTTTCCCATATTTGTACAGTTAGATTTTTTGCTACAATCTGACAATCCTGCAATACAACAGCAATCCATGGCAACTAAATGCTAATCCGATAATGTTCCAATAAAATAATCTTAAAATTTTCTTCAAATGTAAGCTTCTGGTTCGATGTATTTAAAACCTTTGCTCCTAACTACCCAATTAAATGTAGGTGGTGCTTTTGATGAATTCAGGTGGACATGCTTCCTTGGTCCTCTCACCTGACATGTTTTTTCATGATAACTTAACTGCCAATAATACCCTTAAGCTGTAAATATTCCTTGAACTTTGTACTTAGCTACTTTTGTCTTGGAGGGCGCAATCTGGGTATTTAATAACTCATCTCATGAAAAGAAAACGTGACGTGTGAGTGATGGGTGCTTTTTGGGGGTGAAAATAATTAATCTTGCTGCACGATGATGCCAAAAACATTCTCCTAGAGCTTTGCCAATGAAATCAGTTCGATTTCATGCAATTAACTGGATCTCATTCCGAAATTAGCGTAGGCCAGCAAAAAATGTCGAATGAGAGCACTTGCTTTGTCGAAAACGTCAACTAGGGTGAAAATAACAAGAAACTAGTGCTTTGAAACTACTCTTCTGCGTTTTCTTGGCGAAGTTACATGCTTAACAACCTTTAAAATAATTTATCTTTTCTTAATTTCACCCCAAAAAAGCTTCATTGCCAAAAAACAAGCTTTTAATGCAACTAGGCGCCTTTTCTGGAAAAAGCAAGGTGAAAATCAATTTCCCCCTTTCATGTCAAAAATAAGGTTGTCAATTAGAGTTTTCAAAAAAGCATGCGATTTTTCTTTTTTATTTTCTTGGAGTTTCGCTCCGAAAGTATCTATTGGTGGGGCACCAAGGGATTTCATCCCAAAATTAAAAAAATATGCATGGAGAGGACTTTTTTCGGGCGAAAACATTTTTTTGCCTTTTTAATTTTTGTCTTTGTTTTTTTTTAATATTTTGGTAAAAAGAGGAGTGCTCTTTAATGAAAAATCAAACCATTGAAGTCCAAGTGGGCCCATGCTACTAGAAATGATGCTTTCGTAATCTCTTAAAAAAAAACAATATATTTTCTTTTAACTTTTTTCACCCAAAAAAGATAAAAATATTTAAAAAATGTTTTTGGGGAAAAAATAAATTTTTAAAGTGATGGGGTGTTTTCGGAGCGAAATCACCTGCCTTGGGGGCGAAAATGATTTTTTCAATGAAATCAACTTCTTTTTTTGAACCAGATTAAAAATTCTTGACTCAAAATAACATAAAAAATATTATGTGCATATATACATACTTGATCGAAATTTTGTCACTGATGGTAGGCCTTCAAGTGAAGACCATTTACTGGAATCGGTAGCACACGATCGTCCATGTCCTGCAAATAAAATGAGTTAACTTGATTGACACCTAAAATCTAGAACAGGCCCTCCCATATCACTTCGAACTTGTGATGCTTTCCAGACTTAGCCTTGTTCTCGTTCCACTTCAACACTAGATCACCCACCTCGAACAAATTTTTAGAAGTTTTCTTGCCAAACCACGTTTGTGTCATCCGAGCATGTTCCATGAAGGCATTGTATGATTTCTCCCTCTCTTCCTCTAGCTACAAAAGTTGAGCCAACCTTGTGCTCATGGGATCAGATTCATCATCTTCATCATCAAGCAAGTACCAGGTTTGGAGGGTCGGTAATTTAATATGAATGGGTATAATTGCTTCTTTTCCATATACCAAGGAATAAGGGGATGTCTTGATGGATTTCTATACTAAACTGCGATCAACCCATAATGCTTCGTTCAGGAGTAAGTGCCAACTGTGCTTGTTATATCCAAGAGTTCTCTTTAGAATTCTCAACAAATTCTTGTTTGTGGACTCAGCCAAGCCGTTCCCCTGTGAATAATAGTTAGATGATATATTCAAATAAATCCTATACTTACGTATGAATTCGTTGATCTTGGCATCAATGAAGAGAGTTCCATTGTCTATTATGATTGCATGTAGTATGCCAAAATGAGTGATTAAACCTTCAATGAAAGAAATAAATGTTGCTTGATCTACCTTCTTGGTGAGGATTGCTTTTGACCATCGAGTGAAATAGTCGGTTGCAGTCAGGATGTATTTGTGTTCGATAGAGGAATTGGGATCAATGACCCCAATAAAGTCTAAGCCCCATTGTTGAAATGGTGCTTCTACTTGAATTGGATGAAGGGGCAATGATGCATTCTTGCTTCTACCGATATATCTCTAGTACTTATCACAATTTTGACTAAATTTGAAAGCATCGACAAAGAGAGTAGGCTAGAAATATCCTGCTTTAATGATCTTCAATACCATTGACCTCCCTACATAATGGCCTCCTGATAAACCAGAGTGAAACTCCTCTAGGATTCTTTGTTTCTCTGATTCTTGGATGCACTTGAGAAGAACTCCATCAATATTCTTATGGAACAGTCCATTCAACATCATCACGTACCGGAGGGCCTGAAGTCTGAATCTCCTTCTCTATGAGGTATTGAGGTGTGGAGGATATATTCCTGAATGGAAATATTTGACAAGGTCCTCTGTCCAATCACAATCATCCATAGAGTGATTAGTGAAATTGCTTACTAGATCTTCAAGTTGGCAAACCATGGATTCAGATGCAACACTTTTTGCAAGATCCTGACATAGTGCTCAACCTCGAAATAGCTTGGTTGGTAGGATTTCAACGTCATACTCCTGAATCTTAGAGACCCACCCAACTCTCTTGTCTCCAAGTTCTCCCTGGATGATGAAACTTCGAACATCTGGATGAATAACATAAACTATTGTTTTTCTATTAGAAATAAAATGCCAAATTTTTTTCAAGGATTTCATCATCGCATATACTTGATTTTTAATGAAATTATATTTTTCTTCATGTAGTTGGATGACTTGACTCAAGAAAGCAATTGGTCGCTCATCTCCATCATCTCCCTTCTGCGTAAGAACCGTTGCATAACTCTCTTGTTCACCAACGACATACATGATAAAATATTTTGAGTAATCAGGGTTCACTAGAACCAGGGCTTGAGAAATCCTTTCTTTGATTTCCTTGAATGCTTGCTTCCTTTGCTCAATCCATTTGAACTCAACATTTTTCTTTAACAACTCAATCATCGACTTTACCACTTGGGCAAAATCTGCAATAAACTTTCGAACAAAGTTGATCTACCCAAAAAATGATTGCAAATCCTTCTTGTTGGTTGGATACAAAATCTTCAAGAAATCCTTAGATCTAGATGGATCTATAGCCAAACCTTCCTCCGAAATAACGTGGCCTAGGAGCTTTCCTTCTTTTACCATGAAGATGGACTTCTTTGGGTTGATTGATATTCCGAACTCTTGACACTTCTCAAACACTTGTCTCAGATGTAGACTATGCTCCTCCCTATTGTGAGAAAAGACAATCATGTCATCCAAATAAATCATAATAACATGATTTAACAACTCATCGAAAGCTACATCCATCGCTCTCTAAAAAGTTGTGCCAGCATTTGAGAGACCAAATGACATCCGCTAATAAGCAAAAGTTCCCCATTTTATGGTGAATGCTATTTTATATTGGTCTTCATATTTGAACCAAATTTGGTTATAGTTGTAGAATCCATCTAACAAAGAGAATATTTGAGCACCAACAACCACATGAAGAATTTGATCAATTTGCGGTAGTGGATAGTGATCCTTTAGAGATGCCTAGTTTAAATTTTGAAAGTCCACACATAGGTGGATATCTCCATTCTTATTTCTCACGGGGACCAGATTTGCTACCCAGGTAGAGTGCTTAATTGGGTAGATGATTTTGGCTTCCAACATCTTCAACAATTCTGCTTTCATCAGGGTTTCAATCTTGGGATTGATTGGTCTCTACTTTTTCTTGAAGGGTTTCACTCCTTCCTACAACTCAATGGTATGTTGGATCACATCTTTATTGTAGCCTTTCAAATCCTGGTAGCTCCAAGTGACAATGTCTGGGTACTCATGATATAATTCTTTAATCTACTCCAGCTCTTCCTAAGTGTAATTAGTGTCGACTTTGATCGACTTCTCAGGTCCCAACTGTAGTTCAGTGTACTCCTTTTTGTCCACTTTGATCTTATGCTTTTTGGATCTATCATTTTGATCAAAGAGTATTTCCAATGTAATCAATCCTTTTAGAATATGATTATTCCACAACTAGATCAAAACCTCGACTTCTTCCTCATCAAGTGTTCTTTCTTCCACATTACTAGCTTCTCTTATCAATAAATTTACAATCTATTCATCACTGTCAAATACTTCCTAGAAGATATTTTTGTTAGGGACTGAAGGTCTGTAAACTATCTTCATAGTCTTGGGCTTTCTCACCACATGCTCCACTGGAGAAAAATTAGCACCAAGGGATGCCAAGAGACTGGCATGCTTGTTCTACTCCCGTGAGATTGCTTGGATGTTCAATGATGTATAGGCCTCAAATAGGTCCTAAAATTTGTTACGGTATACCTTCAGGTAATGTTGCTTTGAAACACACTTACTGGTCACCTAGTTGACGATCAACTCTAAATCTCCAAAATTTGTAGTTGTTTGATCCTGAGCTTCTCTACCTTTTTTAGACCCAAGTAAAGTACTTCATACTCGGTGGCATTGTTTTTACAACTCTAGATCAATCGGTAAGAGTACATATTTTGTATGCGAAAAGGAGAAATAATAATGGTTCCAGCTCCTGTGCCATTCTTACACCTTGCACCATCGAAGTACAACTTCCATAATTGATCCAAAGTAGGATCTTGATCATCAAACACCTTTGCTTCAGATTTTTCAGGCTTAGAGATGGTGTAACAACCGATTTCGGTCTCCATCATGGCATTAAAATTGAGAATTGAAAACTCATCTTTTGTCCAAAGCTCATCTAGAACTTCTTCCATAAAATCTAATTCCTCCAATTCTTCGGTCATCAAGTTGATAGAATCAATGGGTTTATCTTCTTCTTCAATCTTCTCTATGTGATAAGTCAAAGGCTTCTCGTTATAAATTTAGATTCTCCTCCCTTTGATAGGAATCTCCAAATAAGAATAATCCAGAGAAAGGTAGCCTCCCAAATTGGTGGTGAACTCCCATGATAGGCACATGCTGAAGTACAACTCCAGATCAACCACAACCACTTCTTGGATCACAGTGATCTGAGGCATTTTATGTAGCATAATAGGGATATCTTTGATGACCCCCACTGTCCTCACAAGGGTTCCATAAAATTATAAAATTTTGGGGCTGCTTCTTGTATATTCCATACCCATAACATCACAAACCACATTTGGCATGCCAGTCATTGTAGCATCGAAGTCGATCATGCAATTGTGCACAATCCACCCTTCCATCCTGAGAGATAAGTAGAAAGGGGGTGGTCTATTCTTTCTAGTGGTAGAATTCATAAACATTTGAGCTAACACTATCTGAGTCAGATTCTTCCCCTTATCTTTCACAAATTTCAGCGATTCTTGCAACAAGTCCACTTGTCCAGGCAATTGCAGTGCATCATAGAGACTCACCTTGGCTGGAATCCTCTTCAGCTCTTCAACGATGTTATACATGGATGCACTGGACTCTTTTCCTTCATTGGCAGCCTCATATTTTCTCTGATACTATTGTGTAGCTTCTACCCTCTAATGCTTGGTCAAGGATGGGTATTTGAGCTTTTCCCTAGCCTGTTCCTTTGTTTCAAGCTTTTTCTTGTGAAGTTGAAGCCTTTTCTTGCAATCTATCTTTCACTCATGGAGGTAAAAGATCTTTTAATAGGATAGGTGCATTTGTCTTGGGCACCAAAATAGTTGCTTTCACTTGCACTTGTTTTTCTCATTTTGCACCTTTGAATCAATAGGTACCTTTAGGGGCTCCATCTCAACTGGGTCCATGGTGATGGGTTTTCTTCTAGCTCTTGTGAGAACTGAAACTTGTTCTTTAGAAGGGACCATGAAATTATGATCAACTTCTATGATCATGTTGATTTGACCACCAAAATAACTCTCTACCAATATCTACACGTAGTTTAGGTGAACCATGCAAGTTTCCTCACCATGCAGATCATTGCACATAGAGCACCAGTATGCTTTGTCTGATGTGCTAGCTTCTTCATTTGCCAATACAATTAAATTTCTCTCAGGTGCCTTGCTAGTTGAAGCTACTTGCTCCTTAGTGATTGACGGTGGTTGAAATCTCCTAGGTTAGAAATATCTTTCAACTCCATATAAGTTTTCTCACCATGCGTATCATTGCACATAGAGCACTAGTATGTTTTTTCTGATGTGCTAGCTTCTTTGTTTGCCAATATAATCAGGCTTCTCTCAGGTGTCTTGCTAGTTGAAGCTACTTGCTCCCTGGTGATTGGTGGAGGTTGAAATATCCTAGGCTAGAAATCTCTTTCAACTTGCTTCCTTTTAATAATTGTGATCTCATTACCCATCGCTCTTATGGCTGAGTTCAATGACTGCAACTCTTTTAGCACATTTTCTTGTGGATCAAGATTTGAGGGCACTAGGTTGTAATGGTGGTAGGTTGTAACAACTGGTACCAGTAAAGCAACTTACCTCTAAGAGAGAGAACAATAAATCTTACCATTATATCCTCATTTGTGATGCTATGGATTATCACCAAGGTAGCCACATCTTGGACATGCTCATAAGTCATCTTCCCCATACCATCGTAAGTAGGCAAAGCCTTCATTGTTGCTTGCAAAATTGGGTTCTAAGCTTGTAGATTTAGAGGTCCAGAGTGGTTCCATGCTGGGAACTACCTTGGTGGCTATGGTGGTGGATTTTGAGCCATTTGGACTGGAGTGTTTACTTGGGGAGGCAGAAAACTAGTGGTTGTGCTAGTAGGACTCGAAGGGACAGAGAACACACCAACTAACTATGAAGATGTTATACTTGATGGGACAACTGGAGTGACTAACCTAGGATGTTCTCCTAACACTTGGGTGTCAAGTTCATAAAACTCGACAGGATCTTCTAGATTTTTGGCCTTCGATCTTGTGATCATGAAGAAAGCTTTCACTCACTTCACGTTCGGAGGCTTATGGGTAAAACTGAGTCACCAGATGTTCTAATCATACAGTATAAATGGTGAACATCAAACCTCAACATTGTTCAAAGTGTGCTGAAACTATTGGCACTTGTGATGATTTTTCTAGATAACAACAAGCCAGAGATTCACCAACTCGGGCTCCCTTAAACTACGGATATGATCTTTCCCATCGGGCATGCAAAAAGAGGAAAACTTGAAAGGGAATTTGTCCCGCCAAGGGTGCCAAAAACTATTGGTCATGAATCTACCTAATCATAAAATATATGCGCCCTAGACCCGACCAACATTGAAAGGCCGAAGGAGAGATATGTCCTTTGGGCCAATATCCAGAGAGGGTTGGTTCCCTTACTAATCTAATTCTATTAAAGCTTAGGGTAATAGGAAAGATATGGGAAATGACAGAAAGAAACGAGAAATATGGCTATGAGCCAAATTTTTAAGTGGGGATAAACTAAAAGCCGAAATCCAAATCAAGTGTTAATTAGCATACAATAGAAATAAAGGCATATGAACCACTCATAGTTTGCAGAGATAACCTCCAAGAAGCATTTCAGTATTCATTCCCTCACTAGCAGTAGTTAAATTCAGATGCAGAATTTAAAATTAGCTAATAATGGACATGAACGTAATCAAAAATGATAAGTAGAAAGTGATCAAACACAATACTACTCAAGGAACCAGAAGTCGAATGTCTTTCTATTGATGCAGAAAACTCAAAGTGTTTTCTTGTAGAGTGTCTATCCTCCTTCATTACATCAAAATGCTTAGTATTTATAGAGGATTTCACCTCTAAAATTAAATGCATATTAAAACAAAATGTCGATTGGTCAAAAATCAGCAACATCAATTCTTTCCTTGGCAACTGTAATGCTCGGATCAGATAATTCTTTAGGGAGTAATGATCTGGTTTTCATTGAGTGCGCCTATAAAATTAGTAGATATGGATGATGGGAAAAATTTCCAGACGTCGATGCATCGAAACTCAGCAACATCACGTGGTAAACAAGAGCTTGGATATTAAATTTTGGGCACCACTCCATCACCTTATGCCTCAAAATCTTACCCTCACCAGTGGAGACCCAACGAACATTAACTTTGTTTCAAGAAGGAGCGAAGTCACTAGAGGCACCTTGAAAATGAACCAGATCATACCAAAATCAGGGATGTAGCATTTAATCTTGGCAACCTTTTAGCCAAAATTCTGGAATGTCGCTCTCATTGCCCCAAGCATTAAATTTTATCAATCTCCATCCTTTCCCGAAAATATCTACAACAATGACGCTTCGAAAAGTAATTCTGCTGAGAGAGAGGTAAAACTTGATTTTGCCCATGCAATGGGGTGAAAGGCCTTTTCGTAGCAAGCAGGGGCGAAAATGATTTGCTTTGTTGATGGTTGCACTCAAGACTGGAGTTTCACCCTTCGTTTTGATTAATTACGCCCAAAGACCATATTTTCTCATGAATTTCACCTTATGACATCGTCTTGCTTGAATTACAAGCAAAAAATGGGAATTTTACCCCCAAAAGAGGGCAAAAATGATTTTTGCCCCAAGTTGGGGTGACTTTGACTTTGACCAACACTTGCCTTTGCTTATTTTTGCTTCTTTGATACTTTCACCCAGAAATACCTTGAAATGGAGTTTCACCCCCAAGAAGGGCAAAAATACATTGCACCCCCTCCCTGGGGTGACTTTGACTTTGACCAATGCATTGTTTTCACCCCAGTGCTATCCGTTAAATGCTTTCGCTCCCAAATCATCCTAAAATAGAATTTTTCCCGAAAGAAGGGCGACAATGACTTTCGCCCCCTTTCTGGGGTGACATTGACTTTGACTAACGCTCCTTTCTTATTTTCGTTTCCAAGTTGAGCGCCTTTGCTTGTTTTCACCCCAACTTGGGCGAAATCACTTGTATTTACTCCAACTTAGGCAATTTTTGTTGTCTTTGTTGTCCCTAGGGAAAAATCATTTTAATTGCAGCAATTCACCCAAAGAAAGGGCGAAAATGAATTTCACCCCTTTCCTAGGGTGAAAACGTCTCTGTTTTCTTATTCTCACTGGCGCCTTTGATGATTTTCACTGTATTCTTTTCCTTTAATTTCGCCCACGACTCCGATTCATTTTGCAGCAAAATTACAACAAACTTTATTCTCTCTTATTAATGTTTTGATGAAATCAAAAAAATGGAGGAGCAAAACATTATATTAAAATGATCACAACAAAATGAAGACTAGCACAATCATTGCATCATTTATCTTTTCACACTTAGCATTTTACAATCAAAATTTTAGTGTGGCAAAACTGCCAATAGAAGGATACAAGTATAATTGCAAAGACCAAAATGGAAACATCCAAACTCAATATTTCAATCCATTAAATAAAAAATTGATCCATGGGAGAACTATTAAATAGAAAATGTCCAACAAGAACCATGAGGATGCATGAAAAGTTCGTAATATGGAAGATCTTAAAAAATGTTGGTTAAACAATGTTCTTCAAATACCTTTAGGGGTATAATCTTGACATTATGATAGAATTCACTTAGAACTTGGAGAAGAAATAATTAAAGTAGACCTCATAGTGACAATCATAGAGAAGACCATGTTGAAGTTGTTGGCTTATCAATAAAATGGATGAGATGGTCCAAAGATGATACCAAATTTATTGAAAAACCAAGATATTTTAAAAGGAATAGAGGTGTATGACACTAGTAAATACATCTATCAAAACACTCTACCTCAATCTTAGGATAACATTGTAGAACTTCTAGAGTGATAGGCATATAAATTATATTTTAGTCATAAATTTTTCTAATATCATATTTAAGGCATGGGGTTAAACTTAATATGCCCTACCTCTTTCTATGATTGCTATACAATATTTCTACTAACATTAAGGTAGACAAGTTAAACAATCTAACCCATCATGGCTTGATTAGGCTATTGGTTATAAAATTACTTGAGGAAAGTTGACTTCATACCACCTAGGTTGATTTTTTAGTTAAAAGCCAAGGAAATGGGGCTACGGAGGTTTATAAGTGGAGGTAGAAAATAGAAATGAAAAACCTAAATAGAGGATAATCAATAAGAAAGGTAAGAACCAATCTCCAAGAAAAAGCAATTCATTTTTGGAGCTATAAAGTCCTCTAGAAGCAATAATAAGCCATCCCCTAGAGTTGATGAACCACCAATAGTAAAAGTGTGAGTATTGACCCATACCAAGAAGATTCTAAAAAAGAATAAAAAATAATAACTTATAGCTACTGAGCTTAGAGAGCAAAAAAAAGAGTCCTTTATTATAAGGACTTTGAAGGGGAATGGAAAGAAATATTTCCATTTAAATACAAAAATGAATTGTAGGAGAAGGACAAATTTATCTAATATAGAAAAGGCCTTTTCAAAGTTAGAAGAGTGATATTGCAAGCTGAAATTTATTACCTATAAGCAGAAGAGGAGGATTAAGGTCCTTAAGGAGATTGTTAGGGAGTGATTGGCCAAGGCATTGATCAATTGAATTCCTTAGATAAAATGGATGATGAGGAATCTACTAAAGAGGAAGAAAGAGTAGTAGCATAAGCTATCTATAATGCTAAAATAAAAACATCTCCTAGATATCCTCCTATTATGGCACATTTAAGGTAGATTTAGTCTTTGATGAGGAGAATCATGTTTCCTAGGAATAAGAATTCAAAGTATAAGTGCTAGGGGATGTTCTAGTGGTTGAACCACTAGAACTTACAATATATTGAACCACTAAAATAGCAGGGACCATCCAAGAATATGAAGTATAGAGAAAACATATTAATGGTCATGTAAAATCAGAATACTTTGATCTAAAAGTTCATGAGAGTACACATTTATATGGAAGACCACAACCAACAAATGAATGATGTGAATGATATGTGGTATCTTTTTTTGCATAAATAGGAATAAAGTTACATCAAAGTGAAAGAATAAATAGAAAAGGATACCAAGTTTAAGGAAGATATCATTAGCAAAAAAGACTAGACTGGAATATGTAATTGATAAAACTAGCAAACTAGTGAATGAAATCCTATCTTATTGGCCATATTTTTCTCTATGTCTACATGAATAATGGTCCCTATTTTAGCTATCCAAAATCTACCTTAGGGAGACCTACTATATTTTGTAAATCATACTATAGTAATCCACCCAATATTAAAAATTTAATGTGTGTGTTTTGTATCCATAATTTCTATGTCAAATACCATTATGAATGGGATGCTCAACCCTTTGTGGAATATGTACTATTAAGCGATCTTTTTTCATACATAAAAAATAAATTTAACAACGCCAAATAACCTAAATTTTTCTAATAGGAGGAAAAGAGGAAAAGTATTATCATTTAGGGCACACACAAGAATCTATATGAAACTATTCAGAGTTATATTCAAATGGCCTACTCAGACATCCCAACATTAGAGAATGCATGGAATTCAACCATACTAAGTCCATCATGTAATTTGAGAGAATTAGGGATAAAATGGTTATTCCCACCTATAGGTAGGTCATGAAACACTTGGATGACCTCCTTGATGAGTTAAAGAGTGATCCTTATTCTTATCAAAACTTCATCCTAGTGCCAAAAAGAACAAAGCACTATCTTGACTTGTTGAGGGGGGATTTAGTGATTTGGATTGGTATAGGGTTGTATATATAATTTTCTAGTGTCCACTTTATAAGAATTTTAGTAATGAGGCATAAAATGTCATATGTAGGGCCAAGTTAATAGGGAACATTGGTGCTATGATGATACCAAGAAACCATATCTATCCCCATATGACTTCAACAAGAAATTTAAAGAAAATTTATAGGTTGCATGAGGACATGCACCATACTTAAATTATGAAGATGATTTATATTTATTTTATTCCTTTTTTAACACTTTTTTTGGCACTAATGGTAGTTTAATATTATGATGTATGGATTATAATGCTAATATAATGGACACTTGTTTACTATTTTAGGGCCCAAACTAATTTTTTGTTTATTTTTATTTTTTTGTATTATTAAGTAGAGTAGTGTTTATGTTGTTTGGTTTCTTCTGTTGACTCTAATATATCAAGTTGATCTTCTTAGGAAAGGTAGTTCTATCTTTGTTCTATTTTACAAGTTCCTAACTATATCCCAAGGGGTTTGAAACACTCTTATAATTCCTACTAATAGCATTTTAGCAGTATGACTAAGCTACAATAGTTGTTACAATAACCCTATGCTATTTAAGGATGCTTGCTACAAGTAGCACATAAGTTATAGGAACTCAACCCTTACATAACAAGGCAGAAACATGGGAATACAAGTTTTTCACTATAGTAACAATGACAAATAATTCACCCTGATTCATATGGTAGTAAATGAATATCAAACACTTTTTCCTAAGTAACAAAAAAAGGCTAGAAAATATTCAATGGATGAGCTAGAAATGACCAACTATAGTTATTGTATTAATTTGATTGAGGCTAAGACTATAGTCGCTAGTATTATAGGTGTTGCTCATCCATTTGTTCAAATAAGATGAACCAATGTTAGTTTGAAACCTTCATCTAAACCTTCCTTATTTCATTATGACTAACATCCTTACCATACAACTATAGCGCATCCAGGGTGGAAGTCTTGGAGATTCTAATGCTAATTTATATAGACAAATCTAGAAATTCAGCACAATACCATAAATTATAGTATTATTTATCCTTTCTACAAAATAATATTTTTTGGAATGTGACGAGTATTTTAGGTATCCAAAAATCCCCTAGGAATATAAATTTTTTAATGTTCATTATAATATTATTATATATGAATTTCTAAATAATTTTGTATACAACCAAGCACTATATAAACTACACCTAGAGTAATCAAAAAATTATTCAATTATTTTTAGTCAATAGTTAGTCAAGTTAAAGGGAACACATGGAATTTGATTAGGTTATGAATCATAATAGAGAGTTTTAATCATACCATTATAATTCTTTTCATAATATTTTTTATTCATTTTTTGTTAACTAATCATCCTTTCATAAAATAGTTTGAGGGATCAACCCTAGGTTCCACAAGAGCAAGGTCCCACTCTAGGAGACACTCTGGCTAAGTTCATTCCTCCATAGTAGCTTACATGTGTGTTTTTTATTTTTAGTTGCACCAATTTTGTTCAAATAATGTAATAATCACAATTATTTTTCCTTTTTAATTTATGTTTTAGGACTTATTAGAAGTCCTAGTTTGTTGATTTTTCTATATGTAGTAGTTTTTCTTATGATGATCATAATTATGGGTTGGTCAAGTTAAGGAGATAATTGTCGAGGTCATGTGGAGAATATTGGTATGTTACTTTTCTAGTTTAGATAGCATCAAAATGATTATCGCATACTATTTACATATATAGTATAGGTACCTTCAAAGTTCAAAAACCTAGATTCATCAAGTTTATAAACAACTCGTCACCTTGCACTACTGACATGGTCTTCTCCTTTGCTAAATACTATTGGCCAACTTTATTTATGTGTATGACATAGAGGAATGAATGCATAATCATCAACATAATGGTGTATAAATATTGGCTTCTTTAATTTATGGATCATGCTTTCTTTATAGTGTTTGATTGACTCTAAATTTATTTATTTTCTTTGTTAATGTTTAAAATTCATTCCATGTCTCAATGGTGTTCACTATCTAAGTTACAAACTAAAATTAACTCAATTATCCTCTAAAAATAATCATTAACATAATTATGTATTGTTACCTTATGGTCAATATGGTTAAAATCATTATTATTTAAAAAATAGTTATATTAAAATTATTGCATTTTTCTATCACCCAAATTAAGTGCCAATAGTCCTCTTCAAGAATCGATGCAACTTAAAAAATCACTTCATGATATTTTGTATTGTATTTGTTGGTGGAGTCCTTAGGACATGTCTCAAGCCCAACTTTTATTTTTTTGTTGTTGTAACAACTCATGGAAGATTGTTATGCTTGATAGTTATTGCTCATGTAATTTATTTATATAAATGTTTAATTGTTCACTTTTTAGTTATAGTTATTCCATTTTTGAGTTCATATACCACTATAAATATTTAAACTAAGAAAAAGTGTTAGATTTGATATATCCATGGTCCATCTATAACCTATTTTTGTTTCTCAAATGTATCAATCACTCTTCTTCATGAACCATGAAAATACCACCTACCTTGTTATATAGACTTACTCTTGATTGCTATATTATTGTCCTTATAGGATTTCCATCACATGTCATAAGTTCCTAACTTTAAGGTATATAATAGACTCAACTAGTCTATTTCTAGTCCTACTCTATTTTACACTACCATATTCCTCGATAATTTCAATGGTGTGACCCTTCACATCATATTGCATCCATTATATTGAGAAAATATTTATGTTTCTTAGAAACCATACATACATCTCAAAATTTCCTTGATTAAGATACTTGGAATTTAAATCTATCTACTTGATCTTATTTTACCTAATTTAATTTGTTAATTGGTATGTTTACATATAAATGGACCTAATGCATAGTATAATTATTCATTATTTAGTATATGGATACTCTAAGTGGTATCACTTACAGTTATTTTTCTATAATCAGGGAAACTTTAATCCTTGACCTCGCCTATCTTTAGTCCATCTTAGGAGTCTTTTATAGATTGATTAGGTAAGTTGGGTAGTTCACCTAAACTCTCCATATTAAGGCCAATAAAATTCTTCTATGTATATACCTTGTATAGATTGGAATTTCATCCATTTATTTGTCTAACATGTGTCTTCTTATTATACTATTATACTCAACTATTTTTTCAATACCTCGCACATTTAGAAGAAACCAATCCATATGGTGTTTGATTGACTTAGCATTAGTTTCATATTTTATATTTAATTACAACATAAGACCTCCCTTATTGAAGAAGACTCATCTTATTTGTTTGACATGAAAATTATTTCTCCATTGCTATACCACTTGTATACCGCATCGTGCCATCACTCTCTACTCATATAATTGACTGGATCTTCAATTTGGTTTAACATCACCATTCTCAAACTTGAAATCATAAATTTTTGTACATATTATATCCTTCTATCCATACATAAGCTAAAATGATATTTCACTCATACATTTATTTATAGTCTTATATGTCCACAATATTACTATTAGCTTTTCCTCCCAATCAACACCTTCACATCTACAAGATTTATGAATGACAGTGGCCAACACCTTATTTATTATATATGCCTAAATATTTTATAAATGGCAAGATATAATTTGATCATGTGTGATATATATATATATATATATATATATAATCATCATTTGTATCTATATGAATTCATTTATAAAGTGGCATCCATGATCACTTGTGATATATATCAAAATAATAAACCTTGAGATACTTTATTAAAACAAAATTGACTATGATCTTTCTAGAGTTATTAGGATGTGTTCTCGTTATGACCAGTTTAGTCAAATACTATGTGGAAAATATTATTTATGTGGTTTTCCAAAGCACTCAAGGTTAAACGATCTTAATGCACCATATATTTGTAAAGGTAATCATATACTAGAGATTAAATATTCCATGGTAAATGTTGATAATGAAAATATTTATAGGATTCTCATTGTACCTAAATATAGAGGAGGTGGAGCATTCCTATAACAAACATATTTTGCTACCCTTTGGCTATGGTTGAGTAGTGGATTTTATAAAATTCTAAGATTTTAATCCAAGAAAGGCCGAGAAGCAAAAATACTAAAGACAAGTTGGCCATTATCTATTAATTCTTGTACTAGATTCCTAAGGCTTCTACAATTATTGGTTGCATGGGCATTGATGCAGTGGAAAGCACAATGTTCATGTGCTTTCCCTTTATAAAGGTTGGAAGGTTTGAGAGGTGTAAGTTTCACCATTTTTGCTTCGATAATTTTCTCTACGATGATAGAAGGAGGTTAACCTAATTTAGTAAAATGTCATTGTGGTCTTGTTGTACAACAATATTTTGAAGAGTTTTAGTAGTATAAACATTGTTGATCTGACCAAACTCTATGACTTTTTGCCCATAACATGCTTATTCTTATTTTTCCCCTTTGGATAGGGAGAATATTTCTCCTCTTCCTTAGAAGTGTTGGTTCTCAATTGCCTCTTCTATGGAGGAAAATTTCTAGCCTCTTAGCCCTTGCTATGGCATTATTTAAGGAAGACACAATAGATTTTTCTAGGGGGAAGGATAGTGGTTCATTAATGTTTTATATAAACATGTATAAAAGTAATCTTTGTGGGGGGCATGTTGGATTCTCCATACTAGGGTGTTCTACCTTATCATGAAGTTAGAAAAAGTCTCTTAATTGCTTCTTTGAGCTCAAGAAGGTCTCTAATTATGGGTCTTTATTTGATGTAAACAAAGAATTGTTTGATGAACAATTTGGCAAGGTCTTTGAAGCTTTTTAGGAAATGCCTTGGTATTTGGTAACACCTATCCAAGGTGGGACCAGTAATGCTATTGGAAAAGGTTTTGAATAGCAACATTTCATCATAGGCAATGTCACTACATGTTGTCCTAAATAGTCTAAAGTCATTGATGTGATCTTATTTTCCACTATATACTTGAAAATCAAGGGTTTTAAAATAAGGAGGAAATGGATAACTAACTATAATGAGATGTAAGTTTTTGTTGCACAAGTCTTCATAAGATTACTCACAGTGGGAGGAAGACCTTGCTCTAGTTGCTTCAATTTTGAGGATAGAAATTGAAATTTGACATAAGTGGAACGAAGTGGCACATAAGATGTGTGTGATGGGATAGGAAATTTTTGACACTTGATGTGAGAATATGGTTGATATGTTGGGGGAAATGAATTTTATGATGGTATCATATGGGTTCTCCCCATGTTATTTGGATATAAAAATTTTATGGATGTAGGACAAATGGTAGAAGGAATAGAGCTTTGAGCAAAAAATATATTTACACTAAAGGGATTAGATGGGTTCATGAAGGGATGATATTTAAGGTTGCATATCTTGTTGGATTGTTGAAACAAGGGGTAACTTATATCACATCTCAATAGTTCACCATGAGGTAATAAATAATGGTGGACCAATGATTGAGTAACTTGGGTTCTAATATTTTTGAAAATAGTATTGACAAGAGAAACAAGATTAGGTTTTGAAGCCTTAAGGTTTATGGTTACTTGTGAGTGATTGGGACTAGAGAGTAAAGGGTAACCCCTAGGGAGATATTTCCTTAAGGGAGTGTTTTATTTATTTCTATCACTTTTCATAGCAATGAGATTAGATTTTGAAGAACAATACCTAAGGGAGTCTTCCCTTAGAGAATATTTTGTTTGTTGTTAATATTATAAAGAAATTCATGGATGATATCTTCATGTTCTTGTGAAAGGGTTGGCATATGATTAATAGAACTAGGTTCGTTCACTTTTTATTATTATTAAGTATTTCATTATCAAGGAATTCCTAGATGATACCCTTATATTTTTGTAAAGGTGTCATATTATTAGGGGATATAAATGTTACCCTATTTTGACCACCATTAGATAATTGATTATTAAGGAATTCATGAATGATATCCTCATATTCTTGTGAAGAAGGTGTCATATGATCATGATTCTTAGGGTATATTATCTCTTGATCACTATTAAAAAAATTATTAAGGAATTCATTGATAATGTCTTTATGTTCTTGTAAAGAGGATATCATATGATTAAAATGTGATAGGATTAGAGGGTCCAAAGGAGTAGAAATTTTATTTTATTTATTGGAATCAAGGTCTTTGTGGGTGGAAGGCTCATCATAATTTTTTACTAAAGGTTTTGGATGGGTTACTTTACAAGTTACGGGGTGCTTCTCGAATGCTAAAAAGAGATAGAAAGGGAAAATAATGAATTTTAATAAGTTTCTAAGGTTTAGAAAGATTGTCATTGGATAAGGTTTGGAGGGTAGAGAATAAATTAATTTTGTATTTTTTTATTATGATATTAATATAGAGGTGGATGAACTAAAAGAGAGTAGTTGTGAAAGTCTACCTCCTCCTCTTGATATACCAAGTTTTCCAATATACCTTAGGAGGGTCTCCTAATATACCTAAACCTACCCTGTATACTTACTCTTGAGGTATACCCAGTAGTATGTGGAAGAAACCTGGTCCCCTCAATATACATGGTCTTACATAAGGGCATACCTTGAGGTATGTGGATAATAAACGATATGAGGATCAACCACACCTAGATATAAGTCTCGAAATAATACATGATAGGGTAAAAAATATTATTTTATTAATCTTAGTTAATAGGAGCTAATCTAAGGAAACAAATTTAGATGGCCTTATTTAAGTTTAAATAAATTTTATCTCTAATTAGGTGAAATTTTAAGAAAAATGAGGTTTTCGTGCCAGGTTCACCAGCATGTGAGGAGCAAAATTTGAGATTCGAGACTAATCCCACTTCTCACCTCAAATGTGTTTATATGAAAGGTTCACCAAGAAACCTAAAACTAATTTTTGTATTTTTATTAACAAACACCAAATTTTAAGGCTTCTAAAATACTTGTCCTAATTATGATAAATATTTAGACTTAGCTAAATGCATCAAACAAAATATGAAATATACAAAGTCTATCGTAGAATGATTCTTTTCTTTAAATGATAAAAAAAATAACTAAAGTTTTCCTTTTTCTTTTCAAGCAAGGGTCCAAGGGAATATGCATCATACAAAGCTAGACTAGTGAAATACTACATGTAATTTAACTTTTTATGCCTAGAAAACAAATAAGATAAATAAATTAAAACTAGATTAAGATTCCCTAATTTTCCCCTTTAATAGTTCAAAATAGAAAAATTTTAAGTAGCAATAGCAAGCAAATTTATGCTACAAATGAAAGGACAAGTGAGATCAAAAATATGACCTAATTTGTAACTTTGACAAAAGTTCTAGGTCAACAAAATTATCGCTACAAAATTAACTAGTCCACAAAATCACCTAGTCAACAAAATCACCAATTACGAAATTATCGCATCCATAAAATAACCTAGGCGATTTTGTTAAGACCTTCAAAATTAATAGAACTTGAAAACAAAATTAGATTTGGGGGTCTGCCAAGCAAAAACTGATAGTAAAATTTTTACTTGAGATAGTCAGACCCCCTTGGTCTCTTAACCAACCAAATTTAATGCAAGAAAATAAATATTTGTGCATGTATAAAAAAATGACCATGGATCTAGGTGATTTTGTTCTGAGTAACAATCTACTATAACAAGGTATAGTTAATAGACAATAGAGGGATTAAAATATATGAGTAGCTCTATAGAAAAAAATCACTACTAGTGTAGGTAATTTCATTCTGAGAAATATGATAAGAAGATAGAAGGCGGATCTTGAATGCAATTTTTGAGAAGGACCTTCAAAAATTGCTAATTGAAAGGGAGACATCCTACATCATGCTAAAAGAGCAAGGACAAAAATAATATTGATCTCATGGGAAGGTTTTAAAGAAGACCTACAAGAACAAAGACAAAAGTGGGATATTACAACCCAGTGGATGTTGAGTCGAAGCCTCTCCTTTGTCCATGATACTAACTCCTCTAATGCTAAGTAAATAAAAAAAATAAGTTAGTATGAGCACAATGAGAGAGCAAATAGATAACACTTCATGAGCAAGAATATCATTGGATGCAAAGGGTATCCTAATGCCTGCATTTATAGCACTCTTATATCCCAAGAGAGAGGAGGAAGAGCTTTCATTGAGGTAAATCAAGAGGTAATTTTGGGAGGCCTAGCAAATTTGTAGGGGGAGGTTTAGTACTAGAATAATATTTCTTAACCATTGCATCCCAAGATGAGGTCACCATTGCTACTATCAAGTGGCATGAGGGGCAATAAATCACAACTTACAAAGGTCTCACTCATGTGACAAAATTGCCTAGGCAATTTCCCACTAGATGTTTTTGTTATTTTGACCATTATGGGTCAAATGGGGCAGGAAAAGTTGAAAGTAAGTGAGAAAAAACAATTTTACAATATTTCCACCAATAGTGGTGATTTCATTGCCACAAAATCACCACTAGCAATTGTGATTTCATAATAGCACTACCTAGGTGCTATTTTTTCACTATTTGAGGCATTGAATGTCATAGGAGTATAGGCATATTCATACTCATTGAAAAGCTCTTTTCAATATCATTCTAATAGATGTGGTTTTGTGAAATTTTGTAGAGATTTGATAGGAATATTAGTGTCACAAATATGACATTACTTTTTGGAACAATAAATGTGTTATACTTGGGAATGTAAAAGGTTGATTTGATTCAAATGATTGGATGCATAGTGTTTGAGGTTCATTTGGTCAAATTGGTGAACTTATGAGTTAGCTAAGTGTTCTAAAATTGGGTTTCTACACCCCTTACTTTGGATCAAAGCTTCAATATTAATTTTTTAGGTAGAATTATTTAGACCAATTTTACAAGGGCACATGTTGATCCATAATTATCCTACAAAAATATAAAATCATGCATGTAGTTATGACCAAAAACAACACCACCAATGTAGATATCTCAAAAAACCATACAATTTTAAAAAAAGGGCTCAAGATGCCTTGTATACAAAACTTATGGACCCAAAATTTTGCCTAAAATTCATACAAAATGCCTCCAAAACCTTTTAAAAAAAAATAAAATCAGTATTTGCAATGAATGAGGATATCATCATGTGTCATCATGTGAGTGGTTGAGGGGGTCCAATTGTACACTGATTGGACAACTTACCAAAAAATAAGGTGATGCCCCTTGTCACAATTAGGGGACTACAATTGTGTACTAGTTGTGTAGGCCCTTTCATAGATAATTAGTGAACTAGATTACCTCACTTATCATGCTTTGATTTTCTCTAATTCTATTTAAAATCCATGCTTCACTAAATTTGCTATTGATTGTGTGATTGTATGGTTGATTATTTAGTGGATTGCAATTGGTTGAACCCACAATTATACTTACCAAGTGAAAATATTCTTACCATGTCTACTGATATGTTAGCTCTTGTATGAACTACATTAGTTTCCACCTCAACCACTACATTACCTGCCAGGCCAGTCATACAAAATTGCCATGTTAGTTTTATAGACTGCCTCTACTAGGTAACCTACCATATCAACT
The DNA here is from genome assembly GCA_028583015.1 of Wollemia nobilis. Classification (NCBI taxonomy): domain Eukaryota; kingdom Viridiplantae; phylum Streptophyta; class Pinopsida; order Araucariales; family Araucariaceae; genus Wollemia; species Wollemia nobilis. Next base: position 8,012,879 of record JAQPPZ010001808.1, read on the forward strand.
ACCATGTCATCTATACAAAATGCTATGTTAATTTTATAAAATGCCATGTCATTAGGTACCATGTCATTGGATGTTATGTTAGTATGCATGGTCCAAAAATTGTGACCTCATCAGGTGCCAAGTCATCATTCGATGTCACATCAATAGTGTTTGCTACATCATCACTATAGGTCATATTAATGTCATCCATTATCATCAAAAAATTTGGTAGGTGAGATTCAAATCATGAACATCCAAGGCTCAATGCCTTAACAAATCCCTTGCTAGCCACAAAGGTAGATGTTCCTTTGAGAATATAAGGCACTTTCCTTTGTCTTAAAATTTCTCTCATTCAAATGCATCCTTTCCACTATGCATGTTTGATGTCAACATGTGTCATTATGTTGTTTGCATGTTGTTCCCACTTATTCTAAAGTATATTCCTTAATTTTAGATTTTAATTTTTATAACTTGGATGAAAAAGAGTAGGTTTTTTGCATGAAAATAATGGTACCTAGAGGCAAAATGGGAAAACATGTTGAACTAGGGACCCTTCCAAAATTTTGTAAAGAATCCAAAAATACTAACAATTCATTTGTATCTATTATGGTTTGGCCTACACAACCTTTTATCAAATGCAACAAATTAGGACATCCTCTCATGCGTATGTAGCAAATACGTTTTTAGACCATTTTAGCAACTTTGTCAATCAGTTCAAAATTATTTTCCATGTGCAAAAGCTTGCCAATAACTTCCCTAGTACCAAGGGTACATAAAAAATGTTCAACCTCTTCTTTTATTCTTTCATAATAGCCAAGTACCTCATCCTCTCATTTTTGCTACTATTGCACACAAAATTTTGAAAGATAAAAGGAAATGATTTTTTTGAAAAAATACATAAAAGACAAATGAGGTTTCTAAAAATCCTTGCGAAACTCAATCCTAAAACTATGGCATCCATCTGGTCAAAAATAAAAATTGAAAAAGGATTGAGTTTCATGAGAGGAATAAAAGAACTTATTGGTGAATATTTATCAAAGAGAAAATATATTGAATCCAATGATATCCTTGTGATCCAAGTCCTTTTAAGGTTATTATAAAAACCCTTTTTTTCAATTTTGTTGTTAACTTACAAAAACACTTCTAGCAAATTTAAACCCTATTGCCCTTGGGAGATGCCATAGAAGCTTATTTATTGAAAAATAGCAATCAAGTAAAGTAGATTTACACATGTTCTAATACCATGTTGGATTCCATAGCAGTTTCTAAAAATGAATGTAATCAATACATTACCCAACATTGTTGAAAAAGAAATACGCATAAAGCAATACATGCAATATATGGGGGTACTAACCCAGGTGTTGTAGGTGAGTTGGAGAGGAGAGGGAAATCCTCCAAAGGATGTCCCAGGTTCAAATCTCCACCCTACCAAAAAGCTGAATTGGGTATCCAAAATCCAATTGATAATGTTGGTGCGGGCAGGGTCGGGTGCAACTCCGGGTGACTTTGACGGTGTAGAACCCCCTGTTTGTGGTCTCTCATACCAAGGTGGCCCCGCAAGGGGTTTTTCACTTAAAATATATATATATATATGGGGGTACTCATAGGTTCCAAAAAATCTCACTATAGAAAATAGAATACACTCCAACTAATAATGGAATGGTTGGTATGATGGCATATTTATACCCAGATACAAGTTACCTTTAGGTCAAGGTTAAGTAACCAACCTTTGGGTTTAAAATAATAAAAAAATAACAAAAATACTTTTTCCAATGTTTACAAGGGCCCAAAGGGCTTATACATACAATACAATACAAAGTCATTCATGGCCTCAAGTGAAGCTTAATCATCATATATTTAATGCAATAGATAAAATATCATCAACCATACATTCATATAAATAATATGCATTAAGGATTCATAAATAGTATGTCTTAACCATTGGCATCATCCCTCACTCATGTTAACTATCTGAGACACCATAGTAATAAACTATTCTTGAGTAGAAGAGGAAGAAGAAATGGCCTCATCAGGTTTGTATATTGGATCTACCTCATCACAATATCTTAATTCAAATTATCTAAAATCAACGTCAATATGTTTATTAACCATTTATTTGGCCAAAATTTCACCTTTTTATTAGTATGAGTAGAGAGAAGGTTGTGGCCAACACATGGAACATGAAAATTTTTTAAAATGTTGGAGAAATAATAGTTATATCATCACATCCTTTACCCACAAGGAAAAATCATCATCAATCACTACCTTATTGACATTATATTTCCATCTATATTCGTACAAAAATATGATAATGTTTGGTCATGTGACTTGTTCCTTTAGAACTTGCAATCCACTTCTTAGAAGATCAATATTACTAATAGATTGAATAAACCACAATATGTTCTTGGAGTTTTCTCCTTCATGATCATAATCTCATTAGATGATAAAAAGTGATTTAGCACCTCCACTTTTCTATAGCTTCCTCAAGTTTGTTAGTATGGATCTTGCAAAATTCAGCTTTATGTGCTTCCTTACAAAACCCTCAAGAAGTCTTCTTAAAATATTTCTTGGAATGATTTTGCCCTCTATGCATTTGTTTCTCCTATTTGTCCATCTCATTCTTGGAAGCATCTTTTAGATAAGCTTTAATCTATTATAAACCTTTTCTATAGATTCTTAAAGTATTTTTATGATGAATAAGATAGGTAAAAAGTGCATTAAGTGAAGAAGTGAGTTCCTTTGAAAAATAAATCTAGATCATATTAAAGAATATGGCAACCTAACAAGTTTGACAACAACATTGGTGAAGACAATATTGATGTAATTAATAGGATCTTTTTTCCCTCTAGTCAATTTTATATCTTCTTATAACTTCTTAAAATTATTGATATACTCTTCCAACCTATTGAAATATATGATCTTTAAAGTGGTAAGATGAGATTTTAACCTCTTGAATCAAGTATGGCATAAACCTTGTAAAATAATTTTTAGAACATTTTTCATAAATTAAAAGGATATAGATTACTATTTTTTAATTCTTTGTTCAAATAAAATTTAATAATGTCGAGAGCTTCATCATTTTTTGTTCATATATGCTCGTTTCTTAGTAATATGGATAGAGGGTGACTTGTCTTTAGACATATATTAATGTTCCTTTATTTTGAATAAGATTATCCATATTAATATTCCATGAGGAATAATTACACCCATTTAGGATGGGCATCCATAGTAATTGATTGATGTGGTTCCTACATAGGCTCATCGTCCAAACAACAAAACAAGATTGAAAGAGTAGTGTAGAAAAGAAGAGCTTAAAATTTTATATTTAAAAAATGGGTTCTAAATGTTTCCACATTGTGGATCTATAACCTCTAAAACATAACCCTTTCTATAGACAAATTTATCATCAAATTTTTTTAATTTAAAAAGATCAAGTTTTCCTCCAATATTCCTAACACTACAACATGGTGTGTTCTATAGTGATCTAGGCACTTAATTATCCATTAATCTTATTCTACCACTTATACAACTCTAGTGACTATATTTGTGCATTAATGAGATGCAAACAAGTTGAAGGAGTGAATTAGAGTCTTACAATTCGAATCTTCTAATTGGATATAGGCATCTATAAATATCAAAAAATTGGTATGATATGTAAGGTCAAAGTGACATGTTGCCTAGCATCCAAACTACGAGTGCAAGAAACCCAAGTAAAGTAAAGAATACGATGTAATGATAATTGAGTTTGATATATTCTATATGCAAGTGCCTTAGTTTTTTTATGACTACCTTTAGAATTAAATAGGTGTTACATAAACATATATTGTTACAAATTCTTAAACGATGCCCAAGCATAGCTTCAAATGCAGGAGGAAAAATTGAACCTATGGCCTCTATCCATAAATAGTCCTCACACCAAATTATTTACCACATGGTCTACAATGTCCATGGAGCATGGAAAGGTGACCTTCATGTTTTTATTATCACCTATAATCACATCACCCAAAGGGAAATGCATGAATTTGAACTTAAGACATCTTTTCTACCAATGCCAAAAATAAGCATTCAATAAGTCTGGGACATTCTGTGGAGATTAAGGACACTACTAGTAGGAACAAGTCTTTCCCAATTTTTTCAAACATGCCTAATGGGTTTAAACCCCTTCTTAACTAAATGGAATCAAAAAAAATCTTGTCTATTTTCAATTTAAAAATTCAAATGCCAAGAAGGAAAAGTTCTCAAAATTGACCTTGGAAAAAGTGCTTCAAATATCAAAACATTAAAACATTAAACTAAGACCCCATATATTTTTGTAAATATTCCAAAATAATTGATTGTTTTCTATAGTTATTAATGGTGGGTATTCTCTAGAATATGAAAATTTAGCAAAATCTAACCAACAAATGTCTCTTCTTAGGACTTGGAACATAGAGTTCCATGTAGTGCACTAGTTTTTTTCCTAAATGTCCTATAGCATTTGAGGATAACATGTTGGCATCAAACTTTATATTTAGTTCATATGAAATTAAATACTCTACCCACTCATATATATTATTTTTGTAACAAAGAATCAAAAAGCATAAAGGAAAATTGATTTTTGTTAAATCCTAAAATACAAGCTACAATTTTTGTAATAGTCTTAAAAATTGGATCCAATCCCCTACACCATAGTTAGTCCTCTAAGAAACACCACTTCTTAGGAGTCTATCATTTCCAAAAAAATTATGAAATTCCCAAAAGATATAGGGAAAGTCAATGGAACCTATTTAGGAAAACTCATTCCATGCCAACTTCTCTAAATAAAGGATTCCTCTAAAGTTGTACCACAAGATAATAACCCCTCAAGCAAGCTAAAAAAATTTTAAACCCAAAAATATAAAGTTGATCCACAAATTCTTGTTTTACAACCATGCACTCAAAATTCTGGCTCCTATGGAATTATTGTTACAAGATATCAAAAATTAATCTTTTGGATTGAGTAATAGAAATTCGCATTTACTTTGGTGTCATATTGAATTATGCAATATATATAGGAACAAATAAAATCAACCATATTACTCAATAAAAAAATATAACACTCATAGAGAATGAAGATCAAAAATATGAAAAGGTAAGCTTAAAAACCAATAATCTATCACTAATAAGTAAAAAATGGTCTCCAACCAGTGATAAAATAGTTGGCTAAGTTGGCATATAAATATCTACCCTTAATAGGATACAACATATCAATGTTGGTTATTAAAATCAACCATTGGATAGTAATGCAATAATATAAAGGTTAGCTTGCAAGGTGCACATGGTCCCATAGGGAAAACATAAACTAAAAAGAAGAGTCAACTCTAACTCAAGTATAGGAAAAGAACTCCATAAGAAGGTTAATAAATATCACACACATATTAAACAACACATGTTAACAAAAAGAAACCCTTTTAAGGAATAAAAATCCTTATAAAATAAGAATATTTCTATTTCTATGTAATAAATCAATTCACATGACAATTAAAGCTAAAATATGGAGATATGTATGGCACCATATCCTCTAGTACTTTTTATGCCTTTCAAAGCCCGTGTTAAGACTTAAACTCCTTTTCAACTTTTCTTATTTGCTTCTAAATTCTCTCCTCCCTTGTAACATTTATTTTTTTTAGCATTCTCCCTTTCTTATTTCCTTTTAAGCTTTCTTCTTGCTTTAGTTTTTCAATGCTAAAAAAAATATAGTTATGCAATAAGGGAATAATAAGTTTTGACATTTTATATAATCTACTCATCGTTAAGAATTCATTGTCGCATTGTTTTTCAGTTGCTAATTGTTTGGGCTCACTTCTAAATGTAAAGTAGTTCATACAAGTTTTTACTTTCCATTTGGGCTATTTTTCCATATCTATATTATAAAATGGAATTTTTATGACAGTCATTTAATGGATCATGATGTGAAGAATCTATGGGAAAAAATCAACTCTTAAGCTCGTATGAGAGAGAAACCATGACTAGTCTCTAGAATATGTTTTGTAATTTTTAGATATCAAGTAAAATATTATTTTCAAAATTACTATAAAATATGATGTACTAAATGATCTTTCATTTGGAATAGGAATCATGTATATTCAATTTTATTTGACCAATTTATGATAAAAATATCATCTCTAGGTCTAAATTATCCTACGTAGTATTTAAGGTCTCAAATGATGAAATTTTCAATCCAAGAATAGATCTTGGACATTGTTAAGAATATCAATTTTATTAGTATCAAATTCTATTTAGTTATAATATCCTTTGATATAGTTTTAACAATCTTGCCTAATATGCACTCATGATTGCCTTAGATAAAGCATCGTTCAACTAAGCATAGCATACACCTTATATAGCCATTATATGCACATCTCATATCAATATACTCTTTAAAATATATACCAACAATACAAGGATTATTGGATGAATTATCATGATATTTTGTGATGTCTTTTGAACTATTTAGGTTCCTATCAAAACTATACATCTTTGAGGGCTATGACAAATTATGGTTTCCTACTTCCCAAAACTTTTTCCCAAAGCATATTTGGGTTCTCATGTAGATCTATGGTTATCTACGAATTCAACCTAGATCATTAGGCCAAGTGGATGGCTTGGAAGTGAACTCACAAAATAAAGAAGCATATGCATATTGAAGGACAAAGGTATCTCAACTAACATGCCTACCGTTAGATAAAGATATGATCGACAAATGAAACTTCACTTCAAGTCACTTATATATCTCATATTTATATATGGTCTTACTTAAGGATCAACCTTCAAAAATGTTCCAACAATCAAAATTTAATTAGCACATATAGGCCTTAGCTTCTATTTACCATCCAAACCACATATAAATATAAAAATATGCAACTTCTCTTCTTTTACTACAACATGTACATTGCTCAATTGCATCATGATTGTTATAGCAGCACTAGATTCTCCCACATCAAGGGTGTTTAGTATAATTGTCTTTCCTATCATGTCTACAACTTGATTATCCTCCACATTCAGACAAATCTCGTAGCCCCTCATTTACCAATGGACAATACCATTGTTGAAATGTCTAAATTTTGTACAGAATACCATCCTCATTCAACTCCAATTCAACCTCTTTTCCCTACCCAGCATTAGATGACAGGATTTCTAACTCATATGAGGATGCAATGTCCTCTCCTATTGACTAGTATCACATGTTAATGGTATACTTATGGTGTCCCTTTTTAAAGATCAAGTGGTCCATCTCCCATTTATGGTCTATTTTTGTTGTTCTCAACTAGCCTCAATGCAAGAAAGCATGATAGGTGGCTCGTTGTAGGGTGATGACTATGAAACCCAAAATGAAGGTTTGCTCTATAAGGGTGACCTTTTATCCTATTAATACACCCCTCATTTTGATGCCATATTGGTCTACTCCTAGTAATTGAAAATTGGATCACTACAATGTCGATGCACCCACCTCCCTCCTAGTATTCTCTGGGAACACATTTACACTCAAGTCATAATCCACTATGACATGTGTCAATGTGTGGCCCATAATATGTGTAATAGTGCAGGTTCCTTCCTAGCATCAATCAAGACTATAAGATTTACGGATTGGTATGTGTTATAATATTTGGTGGTATGGTCATACAATATTGCTCATCCTTCTCTTTTTTCTCTATACCTTGCAAAAATTCTCCATTAGTTGCATGTAAATTGGTTAGTCTTTAAGAGGGTTTCCAACTATACTGGTATACTTAACTGTAACAACTAGAATGTCATATTTCATAATGTCGTTGGGCCATAAATTGTGGTTGTAGTCATCATGCTCCTTTGGTCGTTATCCTCATCTTATCCCTTAGCCATTTGTTCTTCAATTTCTACTTAGGCTTGCTACCATTGTTTCTTATTTTCTATAGGATTAAAAAACTCATTCTTCCTTTTTTACCTATGCCCGAGTAACTACTAGGACATGATTTACCCATATCTTGGGTTCTTTAATGTTAAGTAAATTAAAATTTTGGCTAGACTTACCCTTCTTGGGATAATATGTCTACATGGTTGTTAGGTGCATACCACCTGCACATCATTTACCCACTCATGTTTGCAACATTAGTGCAATCGCACATTAAGTACCCCCATTTATGGAACCTATAACACTAAATAATGGGTTTCCTTATTGTATCTTATTGAATTTTATTCTCAATAGTATTTTCACCTCCTTAATTATTGTTCTTTCTCCCTTAATGGTTATCGTTATAGCCACCATTTATCGCACCTCTACTCTTCGTTGTGTTATGTTTCTCTTCTACTTCTTTCTAGATTTTCAATATTTGGTATTTTTAACTTTTAACATTGAACGATCTCTTCAATAGAGTGGTTGTGTGCCTTGAAGATGTTACAATAGTTGTGCTTTGGGAAATTGGTGCTTGTGTGTCCTTCAATCTAACACTTTGCACACTATATATCATTTTCTCTCTTCTTTAATTCGCATGTTATGTGCATCACATCCATTTGAGTACACCGATTAATGCTCTTTTTTTTGTTATTTTTGTTATCATTGTTGGAATCACTCACTTATTTGATTTAACTACTACCACTTGTTGTCTTCATCTTGCTCACCAAATTGAGTACTCTATCAACACTTTTTGCTAAGATGTTGGTGGAACTACTTTCGTCTTCTTTCGAAGCTTTAGAATAAGGTCATCCAAAAACCATCTCTTCTTTAGTCCTTTTTTTGGCTAGATTTCCTTCTTGTCAATCAATTCCTTTAAGTGATGGTTATAGAAATTAATGTCCCCATCCCTTTTCTACTTGGTGTTGTACAATTCCACAATGATCTTAGTATCATTATATAAGAGGTGAAAGTCCTCAAAGGTTGTATTCAACTCATCCCATATGATGAAAGGAATCAACTATAAATTCCCATCCATAGCCATGCCTCTTAGTGTTTCTAGAAATAACCACACCCATGAATCCTCATCTGTTAAAGTTCTCCTTCCAAAGTGACACAAGTCCCAATGTGATAGACAAGATCCTCCTTCTCGTCAACTAGAAATTTAGAGCATTTTTGCTTACCCGTAAAATCCATTGTTGATTGTATTGGTCGTGTGGTTATTGTTGGTGAAGTTGGTTTATTGCCTATCAGTTGGCTTGGCTAACTTGTTTTGTCTACTAATGTTAAGGGTCTCTCTATCTCGATAAATTCCTTCTCTTTGATGCCTAGATGAATTTTCTCATTAAGCACTCTCCCAAACTCAACGGTCTACTATCTTTCAATATTTATATTGATACTTTGTGAATTGACTCTTGTCGGCTCTAGCTGGCTACCAAAATTCCACCTACTTCCAAACACACTCGATGGTTGTTTTTGCAACAGACTCCCTTCTCGTACAACTTTAGACTCTACCTTCCACACCTATGTTTGTGTTGGTGTCTCTTGTCGATTTCTTGTTTCGTATTCAAGAGATATGTTCATTGCGCAATTCCAATCATCGCATCCTTTCTTTATGTGACCTTCATCATCAACACCTTCTCCATTTGCATGACATTCATTTTTGGCATCACATTCATCATCATGACCTTCATAGTCAACGTGAACTTTTATGTCAACACCCTCTCTATCTACATGACCCATCTCGTTGGCTCTACCTTCCCCAGTCATCAACAACAATGTTTGTAACCAAGCTTCTTGTTCACTTTTCTCATCTCAAAGGGGCTACATGCATGGGATGTTTGGTGCTAATACTCCATCTGTCACCTAGATAGTCTTGTCATCCCTTGTATTCATACGTCTTCGTCCAAAAACAAGGTCAGGTTGTATAGAAGATATGTTTTCTACACTTCCCTCCATATGCAAAAGGGACTCTATTTGACATCATTATGCCTCTGTGGATGCTTTGTCATTACATTCATTGTTTGCATGTTATGCAATGTGTTGAGACTTACACGTTGGTTAAGCTTGTTGTCATCACTACAATTGTCTGCTTATGCATGCACATTTTGGTGCTTTGCTCATTCACTTCTTATTTCATTTGCTCGTCATTGTGTTCTCCAGACCCATGTTCATTGTGACAAAGACGTCAAATATATTACATTTCACATATTCCATAAAACAAAGCAAAGATCTCAAAAATAACATGCAACAAGGAAGTGAACACTAATATGAATTTAGAACAACAAGAACCATTTCATTAGCTTCATTATAGTGTACATCGTGAACCAGTCATAGCATAGTTTCTTGGATCAACACAACACAAGGATCGTTCTCGTATTCTCCAATGATACAATCTAACTAGTATAATGTGAAATATATATAATAGAATGGGGCGAACAATTACAACTATTTAACTGTGACAACCATCATTTTCAAGCTGCATACAAAACTTTGAAATTATTACATGACATTAATTTTGGGTGTTGTGCACATACAATAGCCTGTGACATGAACAATGCAACAAGGAATTCCACAAAGCCTCATAAAATCCTCATTCTACAGCCACTCAAGAAAATAAATTCTTTGAAGCAATGCCACAAGATATTTATGAACCAAGCTCCTAAAATAAAAACAAGGATTTTTATAAGAAACATTAAAATTGACAATGTCGGGCCAAGAATCCTCGCTCCACAACTACTCCACTAGAACAACACAACTCTAAAATTATTGCTACAAGTGATGAAGAACTAAAATCCTGGATCAGGTAATGGTGATTCATACATGCTCTGATAGCATGATGAATTATGCAACATATTCAGGAAGTATTGAAAGCAACGTTACCCAGCAAAGAAAGAAAATTTATTACTTATAGAGAATATGGATATGGGAAAGGTGTCGTTAGACACCAATAATCTCTCACTAAACAAATAAGAGAATCTCCAATTAATGAGAAATTGGTTGGGTGAGTGAGGGTATAAATACCAACCCAAGATACAATACAACATCCCAATGTCAATCACTAAGATCAACCATTGGATAATAATACTGCAATGGTCAGCAAATATAATAATCATGACAAAGTTGGTAGTGGCCTCAAGTGAAAATTAACACTATCTCAACAAAACCATGGCATTGCTTGGATAGAAATTTTCAGAATTTTGTTCAATAATGAAAACTAAGAATCATTTTCAAGAAAAAATATTAATAATACTCCCTAACTCCTTGCATAACATATGAGCTAAAGATTTAAGCAATGCATATTCTATTATGTGAACCTAAAAAAAGCTTCACCATGGAGTCGAAATAAGCATTGCAAATAAAATTAAGATCTAAAGTTTTGGTTTTTCTGCTTTTGTTGATAGCAGAAGAGAATATATTTCAAACCCAAAGCTTGAGCTAAAGTCAGAGCCAGAGAAAAAAAAACAACAAAGACATTTTGAACTATGCAAATAAAATCACTGTTGAATGAGACAAATATTGCTCTTCAATATCTCTGCTAGATACTTTCAGTTTTCTTTTCATGTTTGGTGGATGTTTTGATGCTTCCATTTACCTTTTATTGGGAATAGCCCTAGTGGTCACACAGCTTTAGCACATGAAGAACTCAATGTGCAGTGATAGTGAAGAATCACTCTAAGCTATTATGGTATGTCTAGTATCCCTTAATTAAGTCACTACATTTACCCATTGTATTATCCTTGGATACCATGACATTGCAAATTACACTACTCAGTTCCCACATTCAATAGAACTAAATGTGCATAAGCATAAATCTTTCTTTCATTACATATATTTGATTAAATGACTTGTCACTTCATGTCCACCACCCTTGAATGCGAACTCACCATAGTTGATTAAGAATGACCATTGCACAATTCAAATTCCACATCAAAAATTTAACTTGGGCTTTGTTATTACTATTGTATATAATTGTTGGTTACGAATCTGCCACTAGGAAAGGATTTGGTCTTTTGTGCACTAGACCCACCCAACATATTGAAAGGCCAGAAGGAAGATATGCCTCCCATGCCAATCTCTGAAGAAGGCCGACTCCTATACTACACTACTCGAGGGTTTTAGATAAGGGAACTGGAAAGAGATTGAAAAATGCATAAATAAATGTAAATGGCATTGCAATAGTTGTGGGGAAGAACAAGCAACATAATCACTAACTAATACCTAAACCAACAACAGTCAAAACAAAGCATGTAATAGAAACTAAAACTGTGATTCCTTCCTATGTATCCTTCAGCCAAAATTCCAAATTCACTTAATTTCCAATGCCCTTATCCAGAGTGCAAAATTACAACAATCAAAAAAATAAATTAACATGAAGTAGAAATACTTATAGAAGGTAGCATAAAATAAAGAGACAAGAGTCAGAGCCAAGGATGCCTTGTATTGAATCAAATGTTTGTTTATAGCAGCTCTTTTAGCAATATGTTCCCCCCTTTTACAATGAAAGTCCATTGCTATTTATAGCAGAATTTTCCTCCCAAATTACATTGAAGCACAGAATCCCAAAACTGCAACAGTTGTTGGGATGTGACCCTTATTGGTCGTGAGCATACCTGCAACATAATTCTTCTAAGTTTGGTACAGTTTTGGACAGATATGGTTGTTGATAAGGCACATCTCTTCAATGTTGTGGGTACGATCTGCCCCTTGGGATGTTTGAGGGCTCTGACAAGCTGTCTTGGGGGTAAAAACTAAGTTGGCACTCCATTAATGCAGTCTGATAGGCCACCTACCTTTGCTCCCTTGTTCACTTGAAAAACCACTAAGGGTCGCATGACCCTATGTTAGAGCTGAAAGTCGCACATAGAAAGGAGCGATGCTGAGAATCCCTCAGGTTTTGAGCAAATTTGGGGAACCAATATGGGAGGGGGGCACTTTTGAAAATATGTCGAGGTTCGCTAGACTGCACGAGCAATGATGGGAGTCACTGCTAGATGGAGCGAACCTGGGAGTCACACCAAATGAGGAGAAATCTTGAGAGTCGCTGCTGGGTGGAGCAAACTCTGGTGCGGCTTGTGCCTTAAACTAATTTCATCTTCCCTTGGTCGGTTGGTGATCGCAGGAAACTTTGACGAACCTAGGAGTCAACAAGCTACCGTGGCGACTACGGGAGTCGCTCCGGGATGGAGCGAACTTGAGCTCCTTTAACTTAGAAATTATTTCACCCCTTTGCTGTCATTCTCTAGAAAGTGATGCGATGTCGGGAGTTGCTCATCAGAAGGATCAAACTTCAATGCATCGACGATCGTCTGGACTTGAGGCGAAGCTGAGGGTCACATTGAAAATGAAGCGATGTTGACAATCATTGCTAGACTAAGCAAGGATGGGGATCGCCAGAGAACACAAGTGAATGAGGGAGGCAGTTTTCATTATCGTCCATGAATATGGGGAATCCAAGCGACATAAGGGTCTGGAATGGCACCAGGTAGATGCTTCTTTCTTGCTCAAGTGCATCCAGTAATCTCTTGGCTCTCCGAATGTTTCCAATTTTTCAAAGTAAGAATGCAAGGTTACCCTTGCAATGGCCCAATCACGAGCAATCTGATTCATGGGGGGTAATTTGAGGTCTTTGCACTCAAGAGCCTCGACTTGAATTGCCAAGGTGAGCCAACACTCTGAATGGTGTCCTACCTCTTCTACCACAGACTTACCCTAGGCAAAAACTTCTTTAACTTCACATACAAACATGAGTACCAAAAGGGACCTGGAGGTGCGGGTTTGGAAATTTTTCAACAGGCCAGCATGGATCTCCTTAACTCGGTCCCTGGAGAAAACCTCCACTTGTGCTGCCCTTTCTTCCAACTGTTGCTAAGCTTCCTGAAGTCGGGTCTCCAATTCAACTATCCTGGTCTGTGCCTCCTCACCCTCCCTGGTGCGATGATCTACAACTTCTTTCTAATCAATGACTTGTTTCTCCACAGATGCCATCTGTTGCCTCAACTGTTCAGATTCATTCTTGGAGTCGTCCAGCTGGGCTTGCATTTTTGCCATGTCTTCTTGTAGTTTTAGCTTCTCATTCTCCATGGCATAACCTCTGCCTGCAGCACAACCTCTTTCTTTGGCATAGTTTTCTTTTCCTTTGGTTGTGCAGCATCCCTTTTCTTCTGGGGTGTGGCCTCCTTTTTTTGGACAGTGGTTGGGATGGGTGTACTAGGGATCGGGCCTGCAGCCTTCTCCAAAAGATCCTTGGGTGATTTTATCATAAATTTTATCTTTTTCTTCGAATGCATCAGAGTTGCTTGCACCGATTCAACCGACCGTTTTGATGATCCTTTGTTCTTAGAGGGTTGTTGTGTCTTGTGCTCGATCGCTTGACTCTTCTTTGTCCCACTGCTAGATCCTCCGCCCAGTGTAAGTGGCTGCCTAAGTGGGGCCTATACCTTTTGTAGGTCTTAGGTGCCTCAAGGCACAAGGTCCTTGAATATGATAGGCCGCCACATGGCATGGTGCTTATCATAAAGCATGGAGAACTGGTGGTCACCAGCAAGGACTTTCTCAGATGTCTCCTTCTTCGTATGGGCCCTCATGACCCACCATTCAGCAATATTCTCTGGTTTCCATCCCATATTCTACAATTTGGGCAGCATTCTTTTGTAGGTTTTGGATTCCTTAGAATGGGTTGCATTATTATCCGGGTCATATTCTGCCTCCACCTGATAGAAGTCATGCCATGGTGGAAAAGACCGCATCTCCTCTATGTTCCATTCAAGGTCTCATCCCGATGAATCATTGCGCTCTCCCATGATCTCCAGGTGGGGACAGGCGTGGAAATTCTTCATCTATATGAACCCCTTCACTACATCTAGGGGATCATATCTCTAGCGCTAGGGAAGCTCGACTAAGCCTAAGCTAAGGAGAATTTCCGTGAGGCATTCATTTTGTTCGGTGAAATTGACCTCAATTTCTCCCCATATGATCGGGAACTCAAAAAAGTGTCCCCATTTCCTCCCCTGGCCGTAATTCTGGTCAGTGTAATCTATCTACCATGACACCTCCAAGGTGAATAGGTACTCTATGGTGTAATAGGGCAAAAGGAAGGGTTTTCCTGTGAACCCAAAAATTTTGATGACAAACCCCTGCGTTAATTGGAATGTGTCGCCAATATTCCATCGTATCACCCTGTCTCTCATCTGGCGAGGGACACGCAAGCAGGAGCCATGAAGGAGCGCTAAGGTAGGGCCCAGGAATGTCTGATTAAAATTATAATAAGACTCCCTCTTCAGCAGCATCTGGGTCCACTGGTATACTGGGAGTCGCACGCCCCTCTCATCGGTGCACTGGATAGAAATTGACTTTAATTTGGTGTGCATGTGGAACAGAAAGAGCCAAGCTAGGAATGAACACTGCCTGCAGGATTGAGCTTTGTCCTCTATCAAGTCTTGCAGATGCTAATGTATACCACGTGCTATACAATCTACCCAGTCAAAGAACACTGGCTTAGTTTTTGGTCCCATGGCACTGGGGTCATAGAATTCCCCATGCAAAATACATTCTGCAATGGCAACTTAGTAGGGGAAGACTACAGCGTCTATGCCACTGCCCAAGACCTAGGAAAGCATAGTATAAATGCCCATGCTCTTGAAGTTCCTTAGGGGTATAGGCAGCATTGGCAAATTCTTGGGAGGTATCAGGTCTTGCAGCTGGGACTCCATGAAGAGACGCATATTTGGGGTGTTCGTATACCTGTCAGCCTGTTCATTGAGATTGATGTACCTAATGGTATAGTCTGTGTCTGGCAACTAATTAGGCATGAATGCCATATAGATAGTGTCAGAGAAAAGAAAGAACAATATGTTTTCCCTATGGTCCATGACTTGTTTGGTCTTTTGGTTGTAGTACTGGGCAATGGCCGCCACTAGCTCTAGATAATTGTGCACCGGTGGGCATAAGAACCAGTACAGGCGCGAGTGGTAAGCTACAGCATAGGGATTTGAGGTGGGAACTTTCACTCGCATGTCATCAATTGCTTTTTGCAACTACTCGATGCTTTGGGAGTAGGCTCCATCCCTGTATTTTATCGAATTATCCACCAGCCACTAGACAACTACCCTCGCTGGCCCTAATTCGGCCTTTTGCCTTGTCGCAGCTTCTAGAGCCTGCACTTTCCCATTATCTTTTCTTTCTTTCCCAGCTTCGGCTCTCTATTTTCCACTTTCTGGTGTGCCCAAAGTTGTTTCTCTAGGTGTCTTACCCTTCTCCTTTGTGCTTTTCTTACCCATGGTGATTTATGAAATAATTCAGGCGACCTGTTGTGTTCGGGTGCAATACTCTAAATTCGGCCTCTGGTACAGCTCAAAGTGAGTTCGGGTTTAACTGATAGGGCAAACTGTGTGACTGCACTTTTTAAGGGAGTGGACATGATGTTAACCATTAATGGCGAGTGCCCGATTTTAATGTCGGGTGCACAAAGTTTATGGACACAGTCGTTATCCCTTGGTGGTCGTGTGCAGGATCTTCTTTGGAGGTGCAACTCCTCGATTTATGATCCCAAGGCTCATCCTTTTTCTTAAATATCTGCTTATAAATGCATGCAGATGCCCTCCTTTATAACATGCACCTTGAAAATGCAACCTTCTACCACTTTTTCATGCATCCCAAGGTTGGTCGTGGTTAGTTGTTGCATTGGACAAGGTTCGCCTTGAAACTAGAGCGATTCCCAGGTTCTCTCGGGAATTGAGCGATCCTTGGCGCACACTCCTTGGGCAAGCGACTGTCGTTCAGGAAATTGGCTTCATATTATTGTTTTACCTTACCCAGGGTTCGTTCAAAAGTTGAGCGATACCCGTTATCGCTGGAAATCTTGGGCGATTCTCGGAATCGCTCGTAAGTGGAGCAACTTGGCACCATTTTTAGACTTAGAATATTTTAAGCGTTTTTGGGTCTTGTCGGGTCTCGCTTCAAAGCGGGGTGAACCTTGTCATTGCTGCCCTATTTGGGCGAACCTCAGGTCTTCACCAAGCCCTGACATACTATGTAGTTTGCTCGAAAGTTGAGCGATTCATGTTCTCGTTGAAAGGTACGAGTGATCCCCGACTCTTTTGAAAGTGGGGCGATCCCTATTATCACCAAGAAACTTGAGAAAATTCCAAGGTCGCTCAAAATCCGAGTGACCTTCAACACTGCTTCATGACTTAGTATTTTTTTTCTCCTGGAAGTTGGCTATCCCTCGCTTGCAGGCTAGGCGATTCTCGGTTTCGCTCAAGAGTCTGGGTGATCCCCAGAATCGCTTCGAATTCGAGCGATCGTGATCTTAAGTTTTTAACTTATTTTGGGACCCTTAGTGTTTTTCTTGTTGCTTTCTTTCGATCGTGCGAACCCTAGCAGATTGGACACCCTTACTTAATGAACACATCTGGAGTTTTCTTGAACTTGCTGCGAACCCTGTTATTGCTGCCCTATTTGGGCGAACCTCAACAGATTTCACCATGAAGGGACTTAGTGAAATTTTCCATTTTTTCTATCCTTCCAGCCCTTGCATTATGCGTGGCCCTTTCAATCACCCTTTTTCCATGAGCGATGCTCGCGTTCACCTTAGGGACCTGCAAACCTCGTTTTGTCAAATTGCTAACAGGGGCTATCTTATGCGCGATAAACTTGGCTCTGCATTTTCTAGGGTAAAAAATGCTCGACTTGAAATCCGAATGCCTGGGCTTAAAGTGAGAAATTACATCTACTAGAAAGCATATTTACATTCAGAAAAACAAATTAAAACTGCAAAAATAAAATTATGTACACAGGGGAACCTCATGATATCTCTTAGTGGTGATAGG
This sequence comes from Wollemia nobilis, assembly GCA_028583015.1. Classification (NCBI taxonomy): domain Eukaryota; kingdom Viridiplantae; phylum Streptophyta; class Pinopsida; order Araucariales; family Araucariaceae; genus Wollemia; species Wollemia nobilis. Next base: position 8,030,573 of record JAQPPZ010001808.1, read on the forward strand.
CCTTTAGATGAACGTCATTGACTGGTATGGGGAGAATCTGGCCCTCCATGTCTCACAATACGAATGAGTTGAACTGGTTAACCCAGGAAACCTGAAAGGGGCCTTTCCAGAAGGCATCAAACTTGTCGTGGTTCCCTGGTTTTGCCTTCCATGAATCCCATTTTAGCACTAGATCCTCGACCTTGAAGACTCTAGTTGTAGTCACTTTTGCAAACCAATTTTGGGTGGTCTCTGTGTGCTTCATGAAAGCTTAATCAGCTTTTTATCATTCTTCTTCTAGCTGCAACAGCTGAGCTAACCTAGCATCAATGGGATCTAGGTTACCTTTTTCATCGTCTAGTAGCCAAAGTGTGGGCATCTCGACATGGGTGGGAAAAACAGCCTCCTTCCCTTAAACTAGCGCATATGGCAATGTTCTGATAGATTTTTTAACTAAGATGTGGTCTACCCATAGTGCTTTATCCAGGTGCAAGTTCCAGAATATTTTGTTCCTCTCCAAGGTCCTATTTATGATCTTTATCAGATTCTTATTTGTGGATTCGGCTAGGTCATTTTCCTTCGGATAGTAATTGGTGGACGCATTAAGATAGATTTTGTATTTGTAAGCGAACTCAGTGAGTTTGGCACCCACAAACCCCAGACCATTATATATCATGATTGCTTTTGGGATCCCGAAGCGAGTTATCAGGCTCTCCAGGAAGGCGATGACTATCTCCTGGTCGGCATGCTTTGTAGGCACTACTTCGGCCCATCGGGTGAAATAATCCATGGCAATCAAAATATACTTATTCCCCATCAAGGAATTTGGTGATATCCCTCGTATAAAATCTAAGCCCCATTGCTAGAAGGGAGCTTCAACTTGAATGAGTTGGAGGGGCATTGGTGAGTTCTTATTTTGGCCAGCGAATCTCTGACATTTCTCGCACTTCTGTCAAACTGCAAAATCATCATCAAAAATAGTGGGCCAATAGTAGCCCACTCTAATCATTTTCAAGGTCGTAGGCCTTCCTGAAAGGTGTCCTCCCGACATTCCAAAATGGAATTCGTCAAGGACCTTTTGTTTCTTTGTTCCCCTGACTCATCGCAAGAGAACACCGTCAACATTTTTGAAAAACAGTCCCTCGGGACGCAGCACATACTTCTGAGACTAGAGCCTAAATCTCCTCCTTTGTGAGGCATTAAGATGATCTGGACATCTCCTGGTGTTGAAATACCAAATTATCTCATCAGTCCAATCATTGTCTTTTGTCGAAGAATTTGTGAAGTTGCCTTCTAATATCAGGTCTTCACACTGATAGGCAGCTACTTCAACGGTAGTGCTTCTCGCTAGCTCTTGGCATAGTTCCCAACCTCGAATTAGCTTGGTGGGTCGAACCTCTATGTCAAACTCCTATGTCTTGGCTATCTATCCAGCCCTCTTGTTACCCAGTTCCCCCTGGATGATAAAACTCCTGACATCTGGGTGCACCACGAACACTGTCATCCTGCTCTGGGATATAAAGTGCCTAAACTTCTTCAAGGAGCTCATGACTACATGCACTTGGCGCTCAATGAAGTTGTATCTCTCCTCGTGTGGCTGAATTACCTGGCTCAATAAGGCTATCGGCCACTCTTCGTCGTCATCTCCTTTTTGTGTTAGGACCGTTGCGTAGCTTTCAGGTTCCTCGACTGCATATAGGATGAAATATTTAGAATAGTCTGGGTTAACCAACACAGACGCCTGGGCAATCCTAGCCTTGATATACTCAAATGCCTTCTTTCTCTCATCATTATAGACGAACTCAACATCTTTCTTCAAAACTTCGGCCATTGGATTAATGACTTGAGCAAAATCGGGCACGAAGTTTCTCACAAAGTTAATATGGTTGAAGGACTATAGCCTTTTCTTGTTTACTGGGATTGGAAGTTTAAGAAGAGCCTCTACCTTATCAGGGTCAGAAATGACATGGCCTAGCAGTTTCCCTTCCTTTACTGCAAAGACACTTTTTTGGATTGATGGATATGCCAAAATCTCAGCATCTCTCAAACACTTGCTGTAGATGAGAGGCATGTTCTTCTCTCCTATGTGAAAACACAGTCATGTCATCCAAATAGATGACAATAATTTTGTTCAACATCTCATGAAACGCAATATCCATGGCTCTCTGGAATGTTACCCCTGCATTGGACAGGTCAAAGGGCATTCGTTGGTAGGCGAACGCCCCCCATTTGGTGGTGAACGTCGTTTTGTGTTGGTCCTCATCCTTCACCCAGATCTAGTTGTATCCAGATTAGGGCATTCGTTGGTAGGCGAACGTTGTGCTCCTACGACCACATGAAGGATCTTATCAATTTGTGGGAGCGGGTAATGGTCCTCTAGCGAGGACTAATTCAAATTGCAAAAATCAACGCACAGACGAATATCCCCATTCTTCTTCCTGACAGGGACAGAATTTGTGACCCAAGAAGAATGCTTCATGGGGTAGATGATTTTCACCTCTAGCATCTTCAAGAGTTCGTCTCTCATCAAAACCTCTATTTTCGGGTTGATTGGCCTCTATTTTTTCCTACAAGGTCTGACCCCTTCCTCCAACTCTATGGTATGCTTGATGATTTCTCTGTCGTACCCCTTCAGGTCCTAATAACACCAAGCGACGATATAAGGGTACTTTCTGCACAAATCATGAATCTGGTCCAATTCTTCTGGGGTGCAGTCGGTTTTGACTTTGATCACCTTTTGGGTCTTAAGCTCCAGATCCTTATACTACTTGGTGTCTACTTTGATCTGGTGAAATATCGCTCTATCGTTCCGATCAAAGAGACTCTCCAGAGTGATTAGCCCCTTAGGGACATGGTTGTTTTTTAGTTCTATCAACCCCTCATACTCCTCGTCATCAGAGTCTCTACCTTCTATAGTACTTGCTTCATGAACTAAAAATTTGATGATTTGCTCATCATAGTCGAACACCTGCCAGTGGGTGTCCCTATCAGGCATAGAAGGCTTGTAAATGGTTCTTACTGCCTTAGGCTTCTTCATCGTGTCATCAGCCGGGGAGTATCTGGATCTGATAGATGCTAATGCATCTGCATGTTTGTTTTTTTCATGGGAGATGACTTGTACATTAAGTGCCTCGAATTATTCCAAAAATTCCCAGACCCTATTGCGGTATGCCTTGAGATAGTGCTTTTTTTAGACGCACTTATTGGTAGTTTGCTTACAGACCAGCTCTAAATCTCCAAAGATTTGTAGTTGCTTGATCCCAATTTCTCTGCTTTTTTCAACCCTAAGCATAAGGCTTCATATTCTACCGCATTGTTGGTGCAACTCCAGGCCAGCCTGTAGCAATAGTCCTTCTACTCTCTCAAGGGTGAAACTAGAAGAACCCCCACCCCAACATTGTTTTTGCATTGGGCACCATCAAATTACAGCTTCCATAGCTCATTCGAGGCAAGGCCTTTGTTTTCTTTCACTGTCTCCTCTGGCTTCTCAGGTTGAGTGATAGAATAGCAGCCTATGTCCGATTCAATCATGGCGTTGAAATCAAGCAGGGAGAACTCATCCTCCGCCCGCAACTCTTCTATGGTTTCCTCCACTATGTCCACTTCTTCCAACTGCTCTGTCATTAGGTGCACTGATTCATCCTGCTGCCCTTCCTCAGGGATCCTCTCAACAAGGAAGGTGGAGGGTTTTTCATTGTATATTTTCACTTTCCTCCCCTTGAAGGGGACCTCCATATGTGAGTAGTCGAGAGAAATATAACCTCATATCTTGGTGATGAACTCCCTTGAGAGGCACATGCTGAAGTAAGGCTCCAGGTCCATGACCACAACCTCCTGTATCACAACGATCTAAGGTGCCTTGTGCAGCTATATGGGGATATCTTTAATGACACCCATTGTTTTCACATGAGTGCCATCCAATTGAAGAACACCTTGGTTGCTTCGCGTGTATTCCATGTCTATCTCCTTGTAAACCGTGCTTAGCATTACAGTAGTCGATGCACAAGAATCAATCATGCAGTTGTGCACCACACATCCCTCCATCCGTAGAGACAAGTAGAATGGTGGCGGTCTATTTTTCCATGTGGCTAAAGTAGTTAGGGGCTGAGCTAAAATAGGTTGTGTTGGCTTTCCTCCTTTGACAGGTTTTAGAAACTCCTGTAGCAAATCTACCTACCCTGGGAGTTGTAGGGCATCAAACATGCTTATCTTGGCAGGGGTCCTCTTGAGTTCATCAACAATGTTGTAGGCCGAAGTAGTGGGCACCTCCATTTCTTTCGCAGCCTTGTACTTCATGCGGAATTGTTGCATGGCCTCGACCCTTTGCCACTTCATCAATGATGGGTACTTGAGATTCTCCCTTGCCTGCTCATTGGTTTCGACTTGAGGTTGCATTATGGGATCCTTTGGCGGCGGTGGTTTTTCTTTGACTGGTGGGGGCAAGGGAACCTTGTCAGGAGATTTTGTTGGAGGCTGCTCATTTTCTCGTCTGGTGCACACCTTCAAAGTTTGCATCTTGGCCGCATCCACCTTGATCAATTTCTTGCCATCCTTGGTCAGAATCAAAACTTGCTCTTCCTCAAGGACCACGAGGTTACGGTCCTCCTCTCTAATCAGGTTGACTTGGCCGTTGTATGAGCTACCCACAAATGTTTGAATATAATGTCGGTGTACCATACAGGTATCTTCCCCATGTGGGTCATTGCAGGTCTAACACCAATGCATGTAATTCGAAGTGCTCGACTCTTCAATGATGGCAGCATTCCTCTCTAGAGGTCTACCATCTTGAGCAGCTTCCTCCCTTATGGCTTGGTCTCTCATGAGCTCCGAAGGAGGATATGGCCTTCTTAGTAGGTATTCTTGTTGAGCCTGCTTCTTCTTCATCACTGCCATGTCGTTGGACAGTGTTCTCACAGTAGAGTCTTTTATAACCCTCATCTGAGGGTCAATCGTCAGAGGTGCAAGTAATGGCAATGGTGCTACTCGCGGAGGCAAGGCCGAGTATTGCGGTGGTGGAGGAAGTTGTGGGGCTTGAGGTGTTGGGACCTGCGGATAACAGGACGTTTGGCTTGGGTTCCATGAGGGAACCGGGTACATGGAAGAGGCAGTCGAGTACTGAGTGGATGTACTAAGGTATTGGTATTGAGGCAAATTCGAGAAAATTGGCATGGTCGACTTTGGCGAAAGTTTGCCAATGGCAATAAGATCAGACTTGACCTTCTGCACTTGCGTGTACAAATTCGAGAAAGTATTGACGCTAGAATACTGGATACTCATACTTAGGTCGGAGTGGAATGCTCTAAGGTAATAAAATGTAGCTTGATCAAGAGTCGATCATAAGCCATCGGGGACCCTCTGCCAGTTTCAAGTAAATCTGACTTTGAAGTTGGGGATCTCCTCCTGCGGGTGTCTCTGTATGGTTGTGAACTGATGGAGCAGAGAGTAAGGGTCCGCCGACTCATTGAATCCTTGTATCAGTAGGCCTACTAACTGGTCCCAAGTAGTAATAGTGCCAGGTGGTAATGCTCTGTACCAGTACAGGAGCTTCCCCCTAAGGGACAGGACTAGCAACCTCACCATGATATTCTCTTCTGTGATACCGTTAATGGTAGCCAAGGCTGCAACATCTTGGATATGTTCCTGCACTGTATTTCCTGTGTCGTCATAGGTAGGGATGGCTTTAAGCGTTGCAGATGGGATGGTGACTGATGCTGCCAGGTTCAACGGCCCCGCACCATTCCAAGCTGGGAATAGCTTGGGCGACGAATTTGGTGGTTGGTTTTGTTGTTGATTCTGCTACTGAATATGGTTCGGTTGTGGGTTTTCCATGTTCGCACTCAGATTCAATTTATTGGGAGGCGATAATGGCAGCAGCAGCAATTGGGCTAGCTATACATGAGCCCCTTGATAGTTCGAACAGTTTGGAGGATTTAGAGGATAGTTGGTTGTAGTACTATCGGATATTATATATTTCTCGTCAACTACGGCCTCCTACGATGGCACTTCATCCAGAGTAATATTTGACCTGATCAACCTAGGATGCTCTTCGAAGGTACTTATGTCGAGCTCGTAGTACTTAGGATCTTCTTCAGCGTTTCTAACTCTCCATTTCATACGCATGAAGACAATATTTTCTTGGACTAGTCTTCAAGATTTGGAAAGTATCTAAGTTCAACAGAGTTGCCAGATGTTTAGATTCGACAGCACTGAAGTGAACATCATTTCTTCAATACTGCTTATGAGGTGGAATGTCTTCGTCCCACCGGGTGTGCTAGAGAAACTTTTGGTTACGAATATGCCACTAGGAAAGGATTTGGTCTTTTGCACCCTAGACCCACCCAACATATTGAAAGGCCAAAAGGAAGAGATGCCTCCTGTGCCAATCTCAAGAGAAGGTCGGCTCCTATACTACACTACTCGGGGTTTGAGATAAGGGAACTGGAAAGAGATTAAAAAATGCAGAAAGAAATGTAAATGGCATTGCAATAGTGGTGGGGAAGAACAAGCAACACAATCACTAACTAATACCCAAACCAACAACAATCAAAACAAAGCATGTAACAGAAACTAACACTGTGATTCCTTCCTATGTATCCTTCAGCCAGAATTCTAGATTCACTTAATTTCCAATGCCCTAATCCAAAGTGCAGAATTATAGCAATCAGAAAAATAAATGAACATGAAACAGAAATACTTGCAGAAGGCAGCATAAAATAAAGAGACAAATATTTAAGAAAAAATATTAAGAATACTCCCTAACTCCTTGCATCACATATGAACTAAATATTTAAGCAATGCATATTCTATTATGTGAACCTAAAAAAAAGCTTCACCATGGAGTCGAAATAAGCATTGCATATAAAATTAAGATCTAAAGTTTTGGTTTTTCTACTTTTGTTGATAGCAGAAGAGAATATATTTCAAACCCAAAGCTTGAGCTAAAGTCAGAGCCAGAGCAAAAAAAACAACAAAGACATTTTGAACTATGAAAATAAAATCATTGTTGAATGAGACAAATATTGCTCTTCAATATCTCTGCTAGATACTTTCAGTTTTCTTTTCATGTTTGGTGGATGTTTTGATGATTCCATTTACCTTTTATTGGGAATAGTCCTGGTGGTCACACAGCTTTAGCACATGAATAACCCAATATGCAGTGATAGTGAAGAATCACTCTAAGCTATTATGGTATGTCTAGTATCCCTTAATTAAGTCACTACATTTACCCATTGTATTATCCTTGGATACCATGACGACATTGCAAATTACACTACTCAATTCCCACATTCAATAGAACTAAATATGCATAAGCATAAATATTTCTTTCATTACATATATTTGATTAAATGACTTGTCACTTCATGTCCACCACCCTTGAATGCAAACTCACCATAGTTGATTAAGAATGACCATTGCACAATTCAAATTCCACATCAAAAATTTAACTCGGGCTTTGTTATTACTGTTGTATATAATTGTTGGTTACGAATCTGCCACTAGGAAAGGATTTGGTCTTTTGCGCCCTAGACCCGCCCAACAGATTGAAAGGCCGGAAGGAAGGGATGCCTTCCGTGCCAATCTCCGGAGAAGGCCGGCTCCTATACTACACTACTGGGGTTTGAGATAAGAGAACTGGAAAGAGATTGAAAAATGCAGAAAGAAATGTAAATGGCATTGCAATAGTGGTGGGGAAGAACAAGCAGCACAATCACTAACTAATACCCAAACCAACAACAATCAAAACAAAGCATGTAACAGAAACTAACACTGCGATTCCTTCCTATGTATCCTTCAGCCAGAATTCCAGATTCACTTAATGTCCAATGCCCTAATCCAGAGTGCAGAATTACAGCAATCAGAAAAATAAATGAACATGAAGCAGAAATACTTGCAGAAGGCAGCATAAAAGAAAGAGACAAGAGTTAGAGCCAAGGATGCCTTGTATTGAAGCAAGTGTTTGTTTACAGCAGCTCTTTTAGCAATATGTTCCCCCCCTTTTACAATGAAAGTCCACTGCTATTTATAGCAGAATTTTCCCCCCAAATTACATTGAAGCACAGAATCCCAAAACTGCGACAACTGTTGAGATTTGACCCTTACTGGCCGTGAGCGTACCTGCAACACGATTCTCCTGAGTTTGGTACGGTTTCGGACAGATCTGGTTGTTGAGAAGGCACGTCTCTTCAATGCCGCAGGTACGATCTGCCCCTTGGGATGTTTAAGGGCTCTGACAAGATGTCTTGGGGGTGAAAACTGAGTTGGCGCTCCATTAATGCAGTCTGACAGGCCACCTACCTCTGCTTCCTTGTCCGCTTGAAAAACTGCTAAGGGTCGCAAAACCCTATGCTGGAGCTGAAAGTCGCAGACGCCAAGGAGCGACGCTGAGAATCGCTCAGGGTTTGAGCGAATTCGGGGAAGCCAAGATGGGAGGGGGCACTTTGGAAAACATGCCGAGGTTCGCTAGGTTGCACGAGCGACGACGGGAGTCGCTCCTGGATGGAGCGAACCCGGGAGTCGCACCAAAAGAGGAGCGATCCCGGGAGTCGTTGTTGGGTGGAGCGAACTCCGACGCGGGCTCCCTGCCTTAGACAAATTTCATCTTCACCTTGAGCCGGCTAGCGATCGCAGGAGGGGAGGCGAACCTGGGAGTCGCCGAGCTGCCGTGGCGACGACGGGAGTCGCTCCGGGATGGAGCGAACTCGGGCTTCTTCAACTTAGAAATTTTTTCACCCCTCTGCTGCCGTTCGCCAGAAAATGATGCGACGTCGGGAGTCGCTCGGCTGAAGGAGCGAACTTCAACGCGCTGGCGATCGCCGAGACTTGAGGCTAGGCTGAGGGTCGCACGGAAAATGAAGCGATGCCGGGAATCGCTGCTAGGCTGAGCGAGGATGGGGATCGCCAGAGAGCAGGAGCGAACTTGGGCGGGGTCCATGCCTTAGCCATTTTTTCTTTTTTTAACTCGCCGGCGGTCGCTAAAGAGCGGAGCGATGACGGCGGTCGCTGGGGGAGTGCGGCGAGGACGGGAATCGCTCCAGAATGGAGCGACTCGCGGGAGAGCCATGCCTTAGAAATTTTTTTCTTTTTGTGCTACCGCTCGCCGCCACTGAGCGATGACGGGAGTCGCCTGGGAACAGGGCGAAGCTGGGAATCGCCGCAGAAGTGGAGCGACTCCCGGAATCGCTCAAAAAGGGTGCGACCCGGGAGTGCCCATGCCTTAGAATTTTTTGGCCTTTTCCCAGACTTCGTCGAAGCTTGCTGAAAACTGAAAACTTGAACCATTGAACCTACCGACACCTGAAAAATGCAATCCCGAGGATCGCCTGGACTGATAGCTTGGAAAGGAGGAAAGGAGAGGATCTGGTCCTAAAAATGCAGCAGTTTTTCAATTTTTCAAAAATTTTACCCCTTAGCAAAATGTGGCAACATTCCTGGCGGCTCGCGGGGTATCGAGCTCGCCTCGATGCAAGGACCCATGCCTTCATCCTTTGGGCCCGGAGTCACCCCCGGTTTCTGCTTCTCCTTGTTGCTCTTCTTTCTGCTGCTCTGCTTCTCCGTTGTCATCAGCAGATTCCTCCTCTGTTTCTTCTCCTTCCTCTGTTTCCTCTTCAGACTGCTCCTCGCCTTCTTCCTCTCCTTCTTGCTCTGGGTTAGTGTCTGGGGAAGCAAGGCGATCGCGAATGCGTTCATATGTAGCCTGAACCTGAGTCCAAGCTTCCTCCTGGAAGGGCTCGAGATCGCGAATATCCTTTATCAGGCGCCTGAAGGTCTCTATTTGGAGCATATCTATCTGGTCGACCCTCTGGCTCAAATCTGTCAGGCAGGCGCTGATCTGGCAAAACCTGGATATGAGCTGCGTCACTTGTGCCTCCAGAATCGGGTCCGCCCAGTTATCAATCTCCGTTGTATCCTCCTTGAAGGCGTCCCAGGCCAGCTTCAATTCTTCCCTAGGGAGGCAGTTTCCATTATCGTCCGTGAAGCTGGGGAATCCAAGCGACGTAAGGGTCTGGAAAGGCGCCAGGCAGATGCTTCTTTCTTGCTCAAGTGCATCCAACAATCTCCTGGCTCTCCGAATTTTTTCCAATTTTTCAAAGTAAGAATGCAAGGTTGCCCTTGCAGTGGCCCAATCACGGGCAATCTGAGTCATGGGGGGTACTTCGAGGTCTTTGCGCTCATAAGCCTCGACCTGAATGGCCAAGGTGAGCCAACGCTCTGAATGGCGTTCTGCCTCTTCTACCACAGGCTTACCCTGGGCAGACACTTCCTTAACTTCGCATACAAACATAAGAACCGAAAGGGACCTGGAGGTTCGGGTTCGGAAATTTTTCAACAGGCCAGCGCGGATCTCCTTGACTCGGTCCCTGGAGAAGACCTCCACTTGTGCTGCCCTTTCTTCCAGCTGCTGCTGGGCTTCCTGAAGCCGGGCCTCCAATTCAACTATCTTGGCCTGTGCCTCCTCACCCTCCCTGGTGCGGCGATCTGCAGCTTCTTTCTGATCAGCAACTTGTTTCTCCAAAGCTGCCATCTGCTGCCTCAGCTGTTCAGATTCATTCTTGGAGTCGTCCAGCTGGGCTTGCATTTTTGCCATGTCTTCTTGCAGCTTTAGCTTCTCGTTCTCCACGGCATAGTAGCGCTCCTTCAGTTGGTGATGATGCACATAGAGCGTGTCTGCTCTCAGATGAATGGCCCCCACTTCATTTTCCACGCTGATTGTGTTCAGATCCTTGGCTACACGGTGGTAGGTGTAGTCTTCGGGCGTCATGTCCTTCAGAGGCTTCTTGACCTTAGGGACTCTCTTTTCCTTGTGCAACACCATGTTTTCCAGGTCAAACCTGGCGCGCTTCTCCACTCCGGCAGGCTCCTCGGCCTTTCTCTTCTTGAGGCTCTGGATCCACCTGAAGGAGCTCTGCTCAGCCTGAGCCAGGCTGTCTGCTTTGGAGTGGCCCTCCACCATTTCCAGTTCTTGCTCAATGAGTTCCATGCCTCCAAACATGGGCTTGATCAGAGACAGATCTTGCTGAGGCATATGTTCTCCTGCAAACAGACGAGGGGAAGCGGAGCTTGGGAACTCAGTCGCCTTTGGGGATGACACAGTTTGGACAGAGGCGGGAGGATTATCAAAACTCGAAGACGGATTTTCAACTAGTGCCTCGGCTGAAGAGGATGGGCCTGTGGGAGCAGCACCTGGTTGAATGTGGGCAAGGGCTTCAAATGCATTGGGGTCTGAGGAAAATAAGCCGAAAGCTTGCTGGTCGTGCTGGGTGGCGGTGGAAGGCTGGGCTTCTTCAAGAACAGGGTGAGATATTGCAAGGGGGATGGCGGACGCCGGTTCGCTGCCTAAAGGAACGACAGTGAGGATGGGCTCAGCAGTGGTGGTGGATGGTGTCGCGGGCAGTGGTTCAGAAGATTGAGGGAGGAAAAGAGAATGCGTACCTGCGTGCTCGGCTCGAGCTGGCGTGTTGAATATTTGAGTCACCCACGCATCCTCCTCCGGTGGGGTGTCTTCTTCTACAGTGATAACTTCCTTGAGGGGGACTGTGGGAGCAACCTTCTTCTGTGGTGCAACCTCTGCCTGCTGCACAACCTCTTTCCTTGGCACAACTTTCTTTTCCTTTGGTTGTGCAGCCTCCCTTTTCTTCTGGGGCGTGGCCTCCTTTTTCTGGACAACGGCTGGGATGGGTGTACTAGGGATCGGGCCTGCGGCCTTCTCCGAAGGAGCCTTGGGCGATTTTATCGTAACTTTTATCTTTTTCTTCGGAGGCGTCGGAGTCGCCTGCGCCGCTTCAGCCGGCCGTTTCGATGATCCTTGCTTTTCAGAGGGTTGTTGTGCCTTGTGCTCGGCCGCTTGACTCTTCTTTGCCCCACTGCTAGATCCTCCGCCCAGTGTAAGTGGCTGCTTGGGTGGGGCCTGTGCCTTTTGTAGGTCCTGGGTGCCTCGAGGCACGAGGTCCCTGAATATGATAGGCCGCCACGTGGCATGGTGCTTATCGTAAAGCGCGGAGAACTGATGGTCGCCAGCAAGGACTTTCTCGGACGTCTCCTTCTTTGTAAGGGCCCTCATGACCCACCATTCAGCAATCTTCTCCGGCTTCCATCCCATCTTCTGCAATTTGGGCAGCATCCTTTTGTAGGCTTTGGATTCCTGAGAATGGGCTGCGTTATTATCCGGGTCATATTCCGCCTCCACCTGATAGAAGTCGTGCCATGGCGGAAAAGACCGCATCTCCTCTATGTTCCATTCAAGGTCTCCTCCCGACGGATTGTTGCGTTCTCCCATGATCTCCAGGCGGGGACAGGCGTGGAAATTCTTCATCTCTGTGAACCCCTTCACTACGTCCAGGGGATCATATCTCCATCGCTGGGGAAGCTCGACTAAGCCGAAGCTCAGGAGCGTTGCCGCGAGGTATTCGTTTTGTCCGGTGAAATTGACCTCGATTTCTCCCCATTTGATCGGGAACTCAAAAATGTGTCCCCATTTCCTCCCCTGGCCGTAATTCTGGTCAGTGTAATCCGTCTGCCGCGACACCTCCAAGGCGAACAGGTACTCTGTGGTGTAATAGGGCAGGAGGAAGGGTTTGCCTGTGAACCCAAAAATTCTGATGACGAACCCCTGCGTTAATTGGAAAGTGTCGCCCATATTACGCCGTATCACCTTGTCTCTCATCTGGCGGGGGACACGCGGGCAAGAGCCATGAAGGAGCGCTAAGGCAGGGCCCAGGAATGCTTGATTAAACTTGTAGTAGGACTCCCTCTTCAACAGCATCTGGGTCCACTGGTATACTGGGAGTCGCGCGCCCCTCTCGTCGGTGCGCTGGACAGGAATTGACTTCAATTTGGTGTGCATATGGAACAGAAAGAGCCAGGCCAGGAATGAACACTGCCTGAAGGATTGGGCTTTCTCCTCTATCAGGTCTTGCAGGCGCGAATGTATACCCCGCGCTATACAATCTGCCCAGTCAAAGAACACCGGCTTAGTTTTTGGTCCCATGGCGCTGGGGTCGTAGAATTCCCCGTGCAAAATACATTCTGCAATGGCAACTTGGTAGGGGAAGACTACAACGTCTGTGCCACTGCCCAAGACCCAGGCCAGCATAGTATAAATGCCCGTGCTCTTGAAGTTCCTTAGGGGCATAGGCAGCGTTGGCAAATGCTTGGGCGGTATCGGGTCCTGCAGCTGGGACTCCATGAAGAGCCGCATCTTCGGGTTGTCCGTATACCTGTCAGCCTGTTCGTTGAGATTGATGTACCTGATGGTATAGTCTCTGTCCGGCAACTGATTAGGCGCGAAGGCCATCTGGACAGTGTCAGAGAAAAGCGAGAACAGGACGTTTCCCCCATGGTCCCGGACTTGTCTGGTCTTCGGGTTGTAGTACTGGGCAATGGCCGCCACTAGCTCTGGACAATTGTGCACCGGCGGGCATAAGAACCAGTACAGGTGAGAGTGGTAAGCTGCAACGTAGGGATTTGAGGCAGGAACTTTCCCTCGCCTGTCATCAATTGCTTGCCGCAGTTGCTCGATGCTTTGGGAGTAGGTGTCGTCCCTATATTTTATCCAATTATCCACAGGCGGCTGGACGACCACCCTCATTGGCCCTAATTCGGCTTTATGCCCTTTCGCAACTTCTGGCGCCTGCGCTTTCCCTTTATCTTTCCTTTCTTTTCCAGCTTCGGCCCTCTTTTTCCCACTTTCTGGTGTGCCCGAAGTTGTTTCTCTGGGTGCCTTACCCTTCTCCTCTGTGCTTTTCTTGCCCATGGTGATTTACGAAAGAATTCGGGTGAGCTGTTGTGTGCGGATGAAATACTCTGAATTCGGCTTCTGGTGCAGCTCGGAGTGAGTTCAGGTTTAACTAATAGAGCGAACTGAGCGACTGCGCTTTTTATGGGAGTGGGCATGAGGTTAGCCATTAATGGCGAGTGCCTGAGTTTAATGTCGGGCGCACGGAGTTGGTGGGCGCAACCGTTATCCCTTGGTGGTCGTGCGCAGGATCTTCTTTGGAGGCGCAACTCCTCGATTGTCGATCCCAAGGCTCGTCTTTCCCTTAAAGATCTGCTTAGAAATGCGTGCAGATGTCCTCCTTTATAACGTGCACCTTGAAATTCTAACCCGCCGCCACTTTTTCACGCATCCCGAGGTTCGCTGCAGTTAGTTGCTGCATTGGACAAGGTTCGCCTTGAAACTGGAGCGATTCCTAGGTTCTACAAGGAATTGAGCAATCCTTGGTGTGCACTCCTTGGCCAAGTGTCCGTCGTCCAAGAACTTGGCTTCATCTTATTGTTTTACCTTACCCAGAGTTCGCTCGAAAGCTGAGCGATCCCCGTTATCGCTGGAAAGCATGGGCGATTCCCGGAATCGCTCGTAGGTGGAGCGACTCTTGGCGCCATCTTTAGACTTAGAAAATTTTGAGCGCTTTTGGGCCTGGCCGGATCTCGCTTCAAAGCGGGGCGAACCTCGGGTCTTCATCAAACCTTAACATCTTCTGTAGTTCGCTCAGGAGTTGAGCGATTCCTGTTCTCGCTGAAAGGTCAGCGATTCTTTGGCTAGCGAATCCCGGGTCGCTCAAATTTGAGCGACCTTAGCCTACTTCAAGACTTAGTAAAATTTTTGCTCCTGGAATTTGGCTGTCCCTCGCTTGCGGGCTGGGCGATTCCCGGTTTCGCTCAAGAGTTTGAGCGATTCTCGAGTCGCTCAAAAGTTGAGCGACCCTTATCCTGATTTTTAACTTATGCTCGAGCCCTTAGCGCTTTGATTGTTGCTTTCCTTCGATCGCGCGAACCCTAGCAGATTGGAGACCCTGGCTTTCTGAACACATCCGGAGTTCGCCTAACTTGCTACGAACCCCGTTATCGCTGCCATACTTGGGCGAACCTCAGCAGATTTCACCGTAAAGGGACGTAGTGAAATTTTCAATTTTCTTTGACCTTTCGTCCCTTGCATCACGCGCAGCCCTTCTGATCGCCCTTTTTCATGAGCGACACTCGCCTTCGCCTTAGGAACCTGCGAACCTCGTTTTGCCGAACTGCTAACAGGGGCTATCTTCTGCATGAGAAACTTGGCTCTGCATTTTCTAGGACAAAACTGCTCGACTTGAAAGCCGAACGCCTGAGCTTAAAGCGAGAAATTACATCTACTGGAAAGCATATTTACATTCAGAAAAACAAAATAAAACTGCAGAAATAAAACTATGTACACAGGGGAACCTCATGATGCCTCTTAGTGGTGATAGGCCTTCAGATGAAGGTCGTTGACTGGTATGGGGAGAATCTGGCCCTCCATGTCTCGCAATACGAATGAGTTGAACTGGTTAACCCGAGCAACCTGAAAGGGGCCTTCCCAGAAGGCATCAAACTTGTCGTGGTTCCCTGGTTTTGCCTTCCATGAATCCCATTTCAGCACTAGATCCCCGACCTTGAAGACCCTGGTTGTAGTCCCTTTTGCAAACCAATTTCGGGTAGTCTCTGTGTGCTTCATGAAAGCTTCATAAGCTTTTTCTCGTTCTTCTTCTAGCTGCAACAGCTGAGCTAGCCTAGCATCAATGGGATCCAGGTTACCTTTTTCATCGTCTAGCAGCCAAAGTGCGGGCATCTCGACATGGGTGGGCAAAACAGCCTCCTTCCCGTAGACCAGCGCATATGGCGATGTTCTGATAGATTTTTTAACAGAGATGCGGTCTGCCCATAGTGCTTGGTCCAAGTGCAAGTGCCAGGATCTTTTGTTCCTCTCCAGGGTCCTCTTTATGATCTTCATCAGATTCTTATTTGTTGATTCGGCTAGGCCGTTTCCCTGCGGGTAGTAATTGGAGGACGCCTTAAGGTAGATTCCATATTTGTAAGCGAACTCGGTGAGTTTGGCACCCACGAACCCCGGACCATTGTCTGTCACGATTGCTTCTGGGATCCCGAAGCGGGTTATCAAGCTCTCCAAGAAGGCGATGACCGTCTCCTGGTCGGCATGCTTTGTAGGCACTGCTTCGGCCCACCGGGTGAAATAATCCGTGGCAGTCAAAATATACTTATGCCCCGCCGAGGAATTTGGCGATATCACTCCGATAAAGTCTAACCCCCATTGCTGGAAGGGAGCTTCAACTTGAATCGGTTGGAGGGGCATTGGTGCGTTCTTATTTCGGCCAGCGAATCTCTGACATTTCTCGCACTTCTGGCAGACTGCAAAAGCATCAGCAAAAATAGTGGGCCAATAGTAGCCCGCTCTAATCATTTTCAAGGCCGTAGGCCTTCCTGAAAGGTGTCCTCCCGACATTCCGGAATGGAATTCGTCAAGGACCTTTTGTTTCTCTGTTCCCTTGACGCATCGCAAGAGAACACCGTCAACATTTTTGAAAAATAGCCCCTCGGGGCGCAGCACATACTTCTGAGACTGGAGCCTGAATCTCCTCCTCTGTGAGGCATTAAGACGATCTGGACATCTCCCAGTGTTGAAATACCAAATTATCTCATCGGTCCAGTCGTTGTCCTCTGCCGAAGAATTGGCGAAGTTGCCTTCTAGTATCGGGTCCTCCCACTGACAGGCGGCTACTTCCGCGGCAACACTTCTTGCTAGCTCTTGGCACAGTGCCCGACCTCGGATTAGCTTGGTGGGTCGAACCTCTATGTCAAACTCCTGTATCTTGGCGATCCAGCCAGCCCTCTTGTTACCCAGTTCTCCCTGGATGATAAAACTCCTGACATCTGGGTGCACCACGAACACTGTCGTCTTGCTCTGGGAGATAAAGTGCCTAAACTTCTTCAAGGACCTCATGACTGCGTGCACTTGGCGCTCAATGAAGTTGTATCTTTCCTCGTGCGGCTGGATTACCTGGCTCAAGAAGGCTATCGGCCGCTCTTCGCCGTCATCTCCTTTCTGTGTTAGGACCGCTGCATAGCTTTCAGGTTCCCCGACTGCATATAGGATGAAATCTTTAGAATAGTCCGGGTTAACCAGCACAGGCGCTTGGGCGATCCTAGCCTTGATCTCCTCAAATGCCTTCTTTCTCTCCTCAGTCCAGACGAACTCGGCATCCTTCTTCAGGAGTTCGGCCATTGGCTTAATGACTTGAGCAAAATCGGGCACGAACTTTCTCACAAAGTTAATCTGGCCGAAGAAGGACTGCAGCCCTTTCTTGTTTACTGGGATTGGAAGTTTAAGAAGAGCCTCTGCTCTGTCAGGGTCAACTGCAAGCCCCTTTTCAGAGATGACATGGCCTAGCAGTTTCCCTTCCTTCACTGCAAAGACAGACTTTTTCGGATTGATGGATATGCCGAAATCCCGGCATCTCTCAAACACTTGTTGCAGATGAGAGGCATGTTCTTCTCTCCTGTGTGAAAACACAGTCATGTCATCCAAATAGATGACAATAATTTTGTTCAACAACTCACGGAATGCAATATCCATGGCTCTCTGGAATGTGGCCCCCGCATTGGACAGGCCGAAGGGCATACGTTGGTAGGCGAACGTCCCCCATTTGGTGGTGAACGCCGTCTTGTGTTGGTCCTCATCCTTCACCCAGATCTGGTTGTATCCAGAGAAACCATCTAGGAGAGAGAAGCGTTGTGCTCCTGCGACCACATGAAGGATCTGATCAATTTGCGGGAGCGGGTAATGGTCCTTCAGCGAGGCCTGATTCAAATTGCGGAAATCAACGCACAGGCGGATATCCCCGTTCTTCTTCCTGACAGGGACCAGATTTGCGACCCAAGAAGAATGCTTGATGGGGTAGATGATTTTTGCCTCTAGCATCTTCAAGAGTTCGGCTCTCATCAGAACCTCTATTTTCGGGTTGACTGGCCTCTGTTTCTGCCTGCAGGGTCTGACCCCTTCCTCCAGCTCTATGGTATGCTGGATGATTTCTCTGTCGTACCCCTTCAAGTCCTGATAACACCAAGCGACGATATCAGGGTACTTTCTGCACAAAGCCCGAATCTGCTCCAACTCTTTCGGAGTGCAGTCTGTTCCAACTTTGATCACCTTTCCGGGCTCAAGCTCCAGATCCTTATACTGCTTGGCGTCTACTTTGATCCGGTGAGATATCGCTCTATCGTTCTGATCAAATAGACTCTCCAGAGTGATTAGCCCCTTAGGGACATGGTTGTTTTTCAGCTGTATCAACCCCTCATACTCCTCGTCATCAGGGTCTCTACCTTCTATAGTACTTGCTTCATGAACTAAAAAATTGACGATTTGCTCGTCACAGTCGAACACCTGCCAGTGGGTGTCCCTATCAGGCACAGAAGGCCTGTAAATGGTTCTTACCGCCTTAGGCTTCTGCATCATGTCATCAGCCGGGGAGTATCTGGCTCCGATAGACGCTAAGACGTCTGCGTGTTTGTTTTTCTCGCGGGAGATGGCTTGTACATTAAGGGCCTCGAATGATTCCAACAAGTCCCAGACCCTATTGCGGTACGCCTTGAGATAGTGCTTCTTTGAGACGCACTTGTTGGTAATCTGCTTGCAGACCAGCTCCGAATCTCCAAAGATTTGCAGCTGCTTGATTCCCAACTTCTCTGCTTTTTTCAACCCTAGGCACAGGGCTTCGTATTCTGCCGCATTGTTGGTGCAACTCCAGGCCAGCCTGTAGCAATAATCCTTCTGCTCTCCCGAGGGTGAAACTAGAAGAACCCCCGCCCCGGCGCCGTTTTTGCATCGGGCGCCATCAAAGTACAACTTCCAAAGCTCATTCGGGGCAGGGTCTTTGTTTTCTTTCATTGTCTCCTTTGGCTTCTCAGGCTGGGTGATAGAATAGCAACCTATATCTGATTCAATCATGGCGTTGAAATCAAGCAAGGAGAACTCATCTTCCGCCCGCAACTCTTCTATGGTTTCCTCCACTATGTCTACTTCTTCCAACTGCTCCGTCATTAGGTGCACCGATTCATCCTGCTGTCCTTCCTCAGGGATCTTCTCGACAAGGAAGGTGGAGGGTTTTTCATTGTAGATTTTCACTTTCCTCCCCTTGAAGGGGACCTCCATATGTGAGTAGTCGAGAGAAAGATAACCGCCCAGCTTGGCGGTGAACTCCCTTGAGAGGCACATGCCGAAGTAAGGCTCCAGGTCCACGACCACAACCTCCTGTATCACGACGATCTGAGGCGCCTTGTGCAGCTGGATGGGGATATCTTTAATGACGCCCACTGTTTTCACAGGAGTGCCATCTAGTTGGAGAACACCTTGGCTGCTTCGCGTGTATTCCATGCCTATCTCCTCGCAAACAGCCCTTGGCATTACGGTAGTCGATGCGCCGGAATCAATCATGCAATTGTGCACCACACACCCCTCCATCCGCAGAGACAAGTAGAACGGCGGCAGTATGTTCTTTCCCGTGACCGAAGTAGTCAGGGGCTGAGCTAACACAGGTTGTGTCGGCTTTCCTCCTTTGACAGATTTCAGCGACTCCTGCAGCAGATCTACCTGCCCGGGGAGTTGCAGGGCGTCGTACATGCTTATCTTGGTCGGGGTCCTCTTGAGTTCATCAACAATGTTGTAGGCCGAAGTAGTGGGCACCTCCGTTTCTTTCGCAGCCTCGTACTTGGTGCGGTACTGTTGCGTGGCCTCAACCCTTTGCCGCTTTGTCAACGACGGGTACTTGAGCTTCTCCCTTGCCTGCTCCTTGGTTTCGACTTGAGGTTGCATCACGGGAGCCTTTGCCGGCGGTGGTTTCTCTTTGGCTGGCGGGGGCAAGGGAACCTTGTCAGGAGCTTTTGCTGGAGGCTGCTCCTTTTCTCGTCTGGTGTACACCTTCAAAGGCTGCATCTGGGCCGCATCCACCTCGATCGGTTTCTTGCCATCCTTGGTCAGAATCGAAACTTGCTCTTCCTCAGGGACCACGAGGTTACGGTCCTCCTCTCTAATCAGGTTGACTTGGCCGCTGGAAGAGCTACCAGCCAGTGTTTGAATATAGTGTTGGTGTACCATACAGGTATCTTCCCCATGCGGGTCATTGCAGGTCGAACACCAATGCACGTAATCCGAAGTGCTCGGCTCTTCAGTGATGGCAGCATTCCTCGCCGGAGGTCTACCAGCTTGAGCGGCTTGCTCCCTTATGGCTTGGTCTCTCGTAAGCGTCGGAGGAGGATATGGCCTTCTTGGCAGGAATTCCTGCTGAGCCTGCTTCTTCTTCATCACTGCCATGTCGTTGGACAGTGTTCTCACAGTAGAGTTAAGCGACTCTAGCTCCTTTAGAACCCTCATCTGAGGGTCAACCGTCGGAGGGGCAGGTAATGGCAATGGTGCTATTGGCGGAGGCAAGGCCGGGTATTGCGGTGGCGGAGGAAGCTGTGGGGCTTGAGGAGCTGGGACCTACGGATAACTGGGCGTTTGGCTTGGGTTCCATGAGGGAACCGGATACATGGAAGAGGCAGCTGGGAACTGAGTGGATGTACTAGGGTATTGGTATTGAGGCAAATCCGGGAAAATTGGCATGGTCGGCTTTGGCGGAAGTTTGCCAATGGCAATCAGATCAGCCTCGGCCTTCTGCGCTTGCGTGTACAGATCCGGGAAAGTGTTGACGCCAGAATACCGGATACTCATACTGAGGTCGGAGTGGAATGCTCTGAGGTAATAAAATGCAGCTTGGTCGGGAGTCGGTCGCAAGCCATCGGGGACCCTCTGCCAGGTCCGAGTAAATCTGACGTTGAAGTCGGGGATCTCCTCCTGCGGGTGTCTCTGGATGGTTGTGAACTGATGGAGCAGAGAGTAAGGGTCCGCCGACTCATTGAACCCTTGTATCAGTAGGCCTGCTAACTGGTCCCAAGTAGTAATAGTGTCGGGTGGTAATGCTCTGTACCAGTACAGGAGCTTCCCCCTGAGGGACAGGACTAGCAACCTCACCATGATATTCTCTTCTGTGATACCGTGAATGGTGGCCAAGGCTGCAACATCTTGGATATGTTCCTGCGCCGTCTTTCCCGTGCCGTCATAGGTAGGGATGGCCTTAAGCGCTGCAGAGGGGATGGCGGCTGGTGCTGCCAGGTTCAACGGCCCCGCATGATTCCAAGCCGGGAACAGCCTGGGCGGCGGATTTGGCGGTTGGTTTTGTTGTTGATTCTGCTGCTGATTCTGGTTCGGTTGTGGGTTCGCCATGTTCGCGCTCGGATTCGACTGATTGGGAGGCGGCAATGGCGGCAGCAGCAGCTGGGCTGGCTGGACAGGAGCCCCTTGATAGTTCGGAGAGTTCGGAGGATTTGGAGGATAGTTGGTTGCAGTACTATCGGATGTTGGATCTTGCTCGTCAACTACGGCCTCCTGCGATGGCGCTTCGTCCAGAGGAATATTCGGCCTGATCAGCCTAGGACGCTCTCCGAAGGCACTGATGTCAAGCTCGTAGTACTCGGGATCTTCTTCAGCGTTTCTAACTCTCCATCTCGTACGCATGAAGACAGGATTTTCTTGGACTGGTCTTCGAGATTTGGAGGGTATCCGAGTTCAACAGAGTCGCCAGATGTTCAGATTCGACAGCACTGAAGCGAACATCATTTCTTCAATACTGCTTATGAGGTGGAACGTCTTTGTCCCACCGGGCGTGCCAGAGAAACTGTTGGTTACGAATCTGCCACTAGGAAAGGATTTGGTCTTTTGCGCCCTAGACCCGCCCAACAGATTGAAAGGCCGGAAGGAAGGGATGCCTTCCGTGCCAATCTCCGGAGAAGGCCGGCTCCTATACTACACTACTGGGGTTTGAGATAAGGGAACTGGAAAGAGATTGAAAAATGCAGAAAGAAATGTAAATGGCATTGCAATAGTGGTGGGGAAGAACAAGCAACACAATCACTAACTAATACCCAAACCAACAACAATCAAAACAAAGCATGTAACAAAAACAACCCCCCCCCCCCCCCCCAAACCACACCCCCCCCCCACCCCGGAGGAAAAAAAAAAAAAAAAAAAAAAAAAAAAAAGAAATAGCATGTAGCCACAAAAGGCAGCATAAAAGAAAGAGACAAGAGTTAGAGCCAAGGATGCCTTGTATTGAAGCAAATGTTTGTTTACAACAGCTCTTTTAGCAATATGTTCCCCCCTTTTACAATGAAAGTCCACTGCTATTTATAGCAGAATTTTCCCCCCAAATTACATTGAAGCACAGAATCCCAAAACTGCGACAGCTGCTGAGATTTGACCCTTGCTGGCCGTGAGCGTACCTGCAACACGATTCTCCTGAGTTTGGTACGGTTCCGGACAGATCTGGTTGTTGAGAAGGCACGTCTCTTCAATGCCGCAGGTACGATCTGCCCCTTGGGATGTTTAAGGGCTTTGACAAGATGTCCTGGGGATGAAAACTGAGTTGGCGCTCCATTAATGCAGTTTGACAGGCCACCTACCTCTGCTTCCTTGTCCGCTTGAAAAACTGCTAAGGGTCGCAAAACCCTATGCTGGAGCTGAAAATCGCAGACGCCAAGGAGCGACGTTGAGAATCGCTCAGGGTTTGAGCGAATTCGGGGAAGCCAAGATGGGGGGACGCTTTGGAAAACATGCCGAGGTTCGCCAGGCTGCATGAGCGACGACGGGAGTCGCTCCTGGATGGAGCGAACCCGGGAGTCGCACCAAAAGAGGAGCGATCCCGGGAGTCGCTGCTGGGTGGAGCGAACTTGAGCGGGCTCCCTGCCTTAGACAAATTTCATCTTCCCTCGACCGGCTGGCGATCGCAGGAAACGGGGCGAACCTGGGAGTCGCCGAGCCGCCGTGGCGACGACGGGAGTCGCTCCGGGATGGAGCGAACTCGGGCTTCTTCAACTTAGAAATTTTTTCACCCCTCTATTGTCGTTCGCCAGAAAATGATGCGACGTCGGGAGTCGCTCGGCAGAAGGAGCGAACTTCGGCGAGCTGGCGATCGCCGGGACTTGAGGCGAAGCTGGGGGTCGCACAGAAAATGAAGCGATGTCGGGAATCGCTCGTCGGCTGAGCGAGGACGGGGATCGCCGGAGAGCAGGAGCGAACTTGGGCGGGGTCCATGCCTTAGCCATTTTTTCATTTTTTGAACCTGTCGGCGATCGCTGAAGAGCGGAGCGATGACGGCGGTCGTTGGGGGAGTGCGGCGAGGACGGGAATCGCTCCAGAATGGAGCGACTCGCGGGAGAGCCTTGCCTTAGATTTTATTTTTTGCTTTTTTTCTACTCCCGCTCGCCACCACTGAATGATGACGGGAGTCGCCTGAGAATAGGGCGAAGCTGGGAATCGTCGCAGAAGTGGAGCGACTCCCGGAATCGCTCAAAAAGAGTGCGACCCGGGAGTGCCCATGCCTTTTCCCAGACTTCGTCGGAGCTTGCTGAAAACTGAAAACTTGAACCTAAAAAATCTGAACCTACCGACACCTGAAAAATGCAATCCCGAGGATCGCCTGGACTGATAGCTTGGAAAGGAGGAAAGGAGAGGATCTGGTCCTAAAAATGCAGCAGTTTTTTCAATTTTTCAAAAATTTTACCCCTTAGCAAAATGTGGCAACAATAACTTCTTGGTTAAATTTGCTTTCATTTACTAGAGCTATGCCATTAATGTAGAAATAAAATTTTACATAATGCAACAGAATTCCATTTCTACTTAAATAAGCCTACAAATCTACCTTTTGCAACAATTAGCAAATGACAATACATACAAGAAACATACAATAGCAATAGCAGTCTAGCAGATGACAAATGAATGAGCAGATCTTGTATTAAAAATGGTCTATATGATTAACTACATACAATATTCACCTTACATGCACAATACCCAATCAGACTCTCCTTCCATGCCAACCACAACCACACCAAACACCAGCCAGCCTCCAGACAACCACACACCTGACCTTACATTCCAACAACCCAAATGAATGGGGGAAGGGTCTTAGTTATATAACTAAAAAGTAGCTGCATCCTCCAACTACTCGACACCTCATCATTTTCCTAAATTACATTTGACCTACATTTGAATTGCATTTATATGTCCTTTAGTGAGTCATTTTATGACTTAATCATACATTACATTACATTATGACTTTATTAAATAATTAATTATACGCATGCAAATTTCTTCAAACACTTTGTGTACGAACTACAAAATAACACAAAATGGCAAACTTATTTACTAATTATGCAAACATATCAATTTGCCTACCTACATCTATCCCCTCCTCTAAACTTGTCGACGTCCTTGACGACACATGAGTTGAACACTGGGGATAGAAGCACTAAACAACGTACTAGAATCTCTTGACATCTTTTGTAGCAAACTTCACGTCAAACTGCTGCCCACAACACATTGTTCTTTGATTTCTCACTCCACTATTTGCAATCAACCACATCATCAACATGTCCAACATTATCAACATGACAGGCAAATCCCGTCACCACCTTTTTCGAGGGGCAAGTGGCAGCCCCCTTGCATGGTCAAGGGGCAGCACCCCTTGCAGGTTCAATGGGCAAGGGGGTGGCAGCCCCCTTGCAGGATCAAGGGGCAGCACCCCTTGTAGGTTCGAGGGACAACACCCTTCATGCATACCCATTGAAACCATCATTGCCTGGACTAATTTTTTCTCCTTATCTGCATTTTGGTAGCCCTCGCTCAACCAACTTAAATAGCTTCCCCTCGGCTCCAAATTACTTCTCTTGCTACAATTGATTGGTTCTTGGTCTTTGATGACCCTAGCCTCTGATAGCCCCGTCTTAGCCTCTGATGGCACTCCTAGACACCACATATACGACACTCCTCGTCGGCACCACTCGTATGATGGCTCCATGACACAACTTGTACGGTAGCTCCCTGACACTCAACTTGTACAACTCCTCAAATGACACTTCCTCAAACGACAGCTCATCACTTAACTTGTACGACAGCTCCTCAGACAACACTTCCTCAAATGGCAACTTGTCATGTGGCCTTGGCAACTCGTCGTATGGCATTGGTACTTCTGCAACTTTTACTTGTGCGGCTTCAACTACCTACTGGATTTCTACCTCCTCAATTGAAATCAAGTTCACCTCAACTCCAATCATATTCATCAAGTTTACCTCCCGGCTAGGGTTGTGACTCTTCTCTAGTGCTTCAAACTCTCTACGCATCACTAGTTCATCTCAACTTGCAACACTTTAATATTCACATGCAAAGTGCCCTTACAAATTGCATCGCCAACATTGTACCATGGGTCTACCCTCAATATCGTATTCAATTCTAAATCTTCTATTTCTCAAAAAATTCTCATACCACATTACCAATGGCATCCCCCCTTCATACAATCTCCATTTCTATTGCATATACATGTAGTAATGATCTTGCACTCTCCGAGTCACACTCATCCTCAGAGTCATTGTTCTTCTCTTCGGAGTCACTTCCTTCCCTGACTTCTCAACCCCAACACTTGAACAATGGACTATTCTCTTTTTCAAAATCATCACTCTCACTATCATCTTCAAGGTCACTCTCATATGCATTAACATGACCCCAACACTTTAGTGATGTTTCTGAATCACTTTCCAAATTCAAGGCTTGCTCCAATGCCTCTTAGTATGATGTCGGAGGAACCACCCTAATCTTCTTTATGTACATAAGAAGAAGTCCCTCTATGAACCACTTCTTGTATAAATTTGCTTTCATTTAGTAGAAGAGCTATGCCATTAATGTAAAAATAAAATTTAACATAACTCACCACAATTCCATTTCTACTTAAATAAGCATACAAATCTACCTTTTGCGGCAATTAGCAATGACAATACATACAGAAAACATATAATAGCAATAGCAGATGATACATGAATGAGCAAATCTTGTATTAACAATGGTCTGTATGGTAACTACATACAACATTCACCTTACATACACAATACCCAAAGTACCCGGTCAGCCTCTCCTTCCATGCCAACCACAACCACACCAAACACCGGCCAGCCTCCAAACAACCACAAACCCTACCTTACATTCCAACAACCCAAATGAATGAGGGAAGAGTCTTATTTATAAAACTAAAAAGCAGTTGCATCCTCCAACTACCCAACACCTCATCATTTTCCTAAATTCCATTTGACCTGCATTTAACTTACATTTACATGTCATTTCATCAAACACTTTGACTTAATCGTACATAACATTATATTATGACTTTATTACATAATTAATTATACATACGTACATTTTGTCAAACACTTTGTTTATGAAGAAACAAACGCTTATACTGAGAGGGGGGTTGAACAGTATAATATAAAACATTTCCTTCCAAACAATAACTGCAATAATATGAATCCAATAATAAATCAATGCACATAACACCACACACACAAGAGACAAGGATTTTACGTGGAAACACCCTTTCGGGAGAAAACCAAGGCAAGATATTGCGTTTATTATTTGAAAATATTTGTAGGCACCAACCTACAGGAGACACCAATCCCCTTATACAAATGCGTAGGCACCAACCTATTGAAGACACCAATCTCCTTATACAAATTCGTAGGCACCAACCTACGGGAGACACCAATCTCCTTATACAAATTCGTAGGCACCAACCTACGGGAGACACCAATCTCCTTATACAAAAGCATAGGCACCAAACTCAAATCTGAAGGCACCAACCTTCGAATACTTCACAAAACTGCTCCACAAATCCAGTATAAAACTCACTCAGGTTTGTTCCAAAATCTGATCATTAATGGCATCTAGGACTATTCACAATTTTGCCTTTTAATGACATATAGGACTGCACATAATTCTGTCATAAAGTCTTCTTGGATAAGCACTCTAATCTCTGCTCATCATATTATAATTCCTGTTGTACCTTGCTTTTACTTATTTAGTATAGTTTGATCAACACGCAACTCTCAGCTACGCAAAAGTTACTCCCAAATCAAAAGCGACCGACTCTGCAAAACATACGTGAACAGGATACCTGTCAAGTGTTTGACAAAAACACCAACGCCAACAGAACTCAAAACCGCACAACTCTGCGCCTCCAATGCTCCTTTGAAACATTTGAGGCTCCTTCTATGCGCAAAATGTATGTACCTCCAGGCAGCCTGCGCGTAATTTCTTCGGCCTTTTGACTGCCACCTCCTTCGTGACTGACGACTTTGCCTCGCATCCATTGTGCAGCTCAACGTCTCTGGTTTCTAACGGCTGCCATGAATGTTTTCATCGTCTGCGCAGGTATTGACAGTGGACCGTTACATCTAGCGTTGGAACCTTAATCTGCGTGCAGTCATCAACACTCGGTATTCTGCTTCTTGCTAGGGCATATGTCAGGGCTACTCAATGTCTTAGGCGAACGTTCTTCACGCGATTCCAGGGAGCATTTCTCCTCGCTGCGATCAAGGGATTCCTCGGGCAATATCTCGCATTTCTCAAATAATGCAAGACATCCTTAGGTGCATGGGTGTCTTGTCCTCCTTGGCGCTTCACCACCTGGGCGCTATTCTCTCAACGTCTCTGCCTTGCATGTGCCACTTGGCACTCTTGACGAACTGGGTGCTAGTGCCACTGTTTGCTTTGACTCTGGCATCTACAAAACTTTGGTTGCAAAGATAACAAGTCCTTCCACCAATGTTACGAACAACACTACACAGGATAATTAATTTCAGCACATACCTCTTTGTTAAGAGCTACTTCTTTAGAGAAAATTAATGCTCTCTTATACCAAACGATGTGTTGTATTTTTGGTTAAGAAACGCACGACTTCCCACCTACATGTTGGCAGTAATTTTCATAACGATCATGAAGAGCTTTACCATAGTCCTCCCTCGATATTGGTAGATGAATTGAGACGTACTCACAACATGGATTCTATTTTATCTGCAGATTGGGAATGTTACAGGCTTCAAAACCAGCACCTGCCAGCTTATGCTTCCATGACACGTCGACCTGTGCTGCATGTTCTATCTCAGATAACGCCTATCAGCTGCTGCATCGAAAACCTAGCTGTTCACCATGTTGTTCTGCTGAAGCACATCAGTTTGACACTATCTGTATTGAAAACCTGTCACCACTGTTCCATGGCCAGTGTCCTTCCCTGTTCACCATCCATTGTGTACTATGGCGCCGAAACAGCCACTTCAGAATAGCGAGGAGGATTTTAAGCACGAAGAGACCCGACGACTACACTCCAAAAATCATTAAATCGAAATGAAATTTGGCCTATTATGTATATCAAACCTTTCACTTTTTGTCTTTGGCGCCCAATAGGTCGGCCCATTCACAAGATAGTTATATTTAAATACTTAATTAAATATTTTGATTTAAATATTTAAATCTTTCATTTAAAATCAAGTAAACCCTTTGATATCTTAAAGATGGGTTTAAATATTAAAATCAATTAAACAATCTGCCTTGAATACTTCATCCAAGCACACCACGGTTTGCCAGCAACCAAGTCGGTCTTTGACATCAATGACAACTCAATAATTCTAACAGTATACGAACTACAAAAGTACATAAAATGGCAAAACTTATTTATTAATTATGCAGACATAAAATTGCCTGCCTACAATTAACAATCTCATCTCTTTGTTGTATGTCTAGCGTATAAAAGATGATGGCACTGCACATTGTGCACATACCTGCTTTGTCTAGCTGACACATACTTTACCCAAATACTTAACTCATCTTGTATTACTAGTGGTTATTTCGAAAGAATTTTCAAATGGCTGTCAGCAGAACTATATATAGCTTTTCTTCCTTTTATCGAAGATTGAGACTCGACTCTATAAAGCTTTTTTATTACAATGTACATCAAGCCAAGAAATCATATCATCCAAAACCTCATATATCCTCTCATCAGGTTCACCTTCAAGAATACAGTGATACCCTCCTTCATAAAGCTTCAAAGTTTTGTCAATGCTGGTGGATTTTTCATACAGAGTTTTGCTTACAGAGGGGTCTGTCACTTGGTCAGTATCTCCATGCAAAATTAATAATGGGGATGACACCTACAATCATAATCAGAAGTTAGTATAATTGCCAATAAAAGAATAAGGTTCTCCATACCAAGATGTATACCTTGTCCAACTGTTTTTCTATTTCTGCTGTAGTTTTTAGCAGCTCCATTGCAGTCCTAAGGCGCATCTGGTCCT
Source organism: Wollemia nobilis (assembly GCA_028583015.1). Classification (NCBI taxonomy): domain Eukaryota; kingdom Viridiplantae; phylum Streptophyta; class Pinopsida; order Araucariales; family Araucariaceae; genus Wollemia; species Wollemia nobilis. Next base: position 8,059,562 of record JAQPPZ010001808.1, read on the forward strand.
TGTAGGCAATTACATTATACACTGCCTGAAAACAGACAAATAAAATGAATAAGAAGCTGAACTGTGAGCATTTACTATAGTGATGATTTTACTGTCTTATGCTTAAGCATTTGAGTAAAAAAGCTAAATGCATATATTGGTACAACAGGAACATTAAAGATCTTGTCAGATGACCAATAGAGTGGGACTGAATGGCATATCAATATGTAATGTTTAATCACTGATGAAGTGCCTAAAGCATTCTCCAAACCACTCTACCTAGGCTAATTAAACATAAAATGATGTTAGAAAACTAAATTACTGAACATGCAACTAATGTTAGAAGTACACTATCAAAATTATACAAAGAACTGACCATCTTTCGTTTCTTGAGTTCCCTAAATGCTAGCTCCGATATATCTTTCTGAGGAAACAGTTTTTGTTTTGGAAGGATCTGGGATAACAATCCCATAACCTGTAACACTGCTTGAGGTGGAGTCACATCCTCTGCAATCTGGCAGTTGAAGAAGTCATAATTAAACTTTAACTGAAAAACTACTGCCCATGAATAAATGTTCCAAACCAAAAAAAAAAAGTCTTTCTTATCCAAGAAAACATGATATATTGCATAAGAAATCCAAACTATGACAGAAAGAAAGAATCTCTGATTGGACTTCTACTTTAGTAAAAACATTTTGAAAAATTAACTTCAACATACAAAGGAAAATATTTCAGTTTAGGAATCATTAACTTTGGAGACAGGACTAGTGTCATATGATGTGAATTTGCTAGTAATTGGTAAAACCAACACAGCTTTTTTCTAATTTCAGTTCAGCTGTTTTACCTTACACATAGGAGCAACTAGAATAGTTCCATCCCATTCATGAGGTTGCTTTAAATGAACCTTCAAGGCTACTGCACCTCCCATGGATTGCCCAAAAAGAAAGCAAGGGAGATCCTTGAAATCTAACTGTGCTGCACTTCCATAAAAATCAATTAGAACTTGAGAGACTCCACAAACCAATCTGTTTGGCTAGACTGACGCAATTCTTGGGAAATATCTAATAAACCAACTATATAGCAGTTCTTGGTACTGTTTGACCCTTCACTTAGAAAATTTTCCATTTAGACAGAAAATAAAAGGTCTTCAGAGTGTTCAAATAAAATTTCAAATTTGTATCTAAAATTGAATATCAAATGCCATTGTAGATATGTTACCCTGCATAAAAAATAGATCTTAAGCAGTAAGTTAAACTCTTCTCCAGCCTTTTGAGTGGCTTGCATTTTTAATGAAGTAATTCTTCTATTAGGTTCAAGTAAATAATATTGAGTCCTCTAGGAAGCAACATTTGTCCTGGGTACATTCTAGAAAAAAGTGAGAAATGAACCTCTCAATAACCTAATTGAGCTACACTTCTATAATATTCAAGGATCATTTCCAAGGGGAAGATCTGATAAATTAATTTTCAAGATACTAGAACCTAGCTTGCATGGAAATGGATATGCCATCTGATACGGAGACAGCAAATTTTCAAGACCCCCTCATGTGGATAGGGCTGGATACAATATTATAAAAAGTATAAACATTTTACATATTAAAATAAAAAAACATGTAACACACAAATGTTTGAACAAATACAAATTTATATAGGATATTTTCACTAATTACAAAGACAATTTTAAATTTATTTCTTTTAAATTGTATAATCTTCTTCTAATCTCATGTTGTGGATACAACTATTGATGTGCAAAAGAGATATCCAGATGTATTAGATATGGACAAAAGAGGGATGTATATTCAAATACATTTAGATACAGTACCCACAAATTTGGAAATGTCTGGATATGGTATCCAAGAAGTATCATGAGGGAATCTGAATCTGATAAGCTGATACAGGTAGCCAAGCAGAAGTATTGTTGGATATGGTAACCCTGATTAGAACTTCAAGTTGTCATAACTTTACTAAGCATGTCATTTGTTTTTAAGCAAAGGTATTCGCTCAGGATGAATTGTATTTTCAGACAATAAATAAAGTTTTGGAACAATGAAAGAGGAGACGATGTCATGCAGATTCAAAACAATCATACCATTTTCGAGGCAAATCAAGAATGATTCCAAGGAAGATCAGAAACATACAATGACGTATAGGATCTAATGTGATAAGTAAATAACGATGTATGGCTCACACTGAAGAAACACAGAATTCTGATTTCTTATGGGCACTTGAATGCTGCTTGCTTCAGGTTTCTTTAAATGTGATCCTTGGACCAAAATTCCAAATAGAAGAGGAAGAACTTAGATTCCAAGGGTCACAATTGTCAGAAAAACAAAGCTTCAAAAGAAATCAAGACACGCAGTAAATGTATGGCTCACACTGAAGAAAATCAAATCACAAATTAAAGATAAACAGTAAAAGATTTTAAAGAATTTTGATTTCTTATGGGCAGCTGGTTGCTGCTTACTTCAAGTTCTTTGGATGTGACCCTTGGGCCAAAATACCAGATAGAAGAGGATAAACATGGAGTCCAAGAGTCACAATTGTTAGTAAAAGAAAGCTTCAAAAGAAAGCAAGACTAACGGTAAATGTATGTCTCAAACTGAAGAAAATCAAATCACAATTAATGACAAACAGTTAATGTATGGCTCACACTGAAGAAAATCAAATCACAATTAAAGACAAACAGTAAAATATTTTTTAAAATTTTGATTTTTTATGGGCAGTGACTGCTGCTTACTTCAGGTCTTTGGATGTGATCCTTGGGAAAAAATTCCAGATAGAAGAGGAAGAACTTGGATTCCAAGAGTTACAATTGTTAGAAAAACAAAGCTTCAAAAGAAAGAAAGCAATCACAAATAACATAAGCACTTGATTGATGAAAATAAAAAGTGAGATGCCTTTATATATGCACAAGTGTTGAGGTTTACAAAACGCAGCCTTAACCATAAATTACAAAAATTATAATAAAATATTATCCCAACAGCCTTAAATCGCAAAGCTATAATGGGCCTGACAAAGTGGGTTTACAACATCCCAACATTCCCCGTTAAACACAACTTTGAGGGACCATGAAGGTGGCAATATGACAGCTTCATGAAGACCCATCATGTCACAAAGTGTGGTCTTCTCCTTCATCAAAGGCTTGATGCAGATGTCCAGCACTTGGTTGTCACTCCTAGAATAGATGAGAGAAATAGTCTTCTATTGCACCTTCTTTAACAAATATGTTAGATTTCAAAGCAGTTTCTAGAAACAAATAGAATCAAACATTACCCAGTATTGCTGAAAAATACAAAACGAAGAACACAAAATATATTGGGGGTGTCCATGGACACCAAATAATTGTTAGCATATGGCATATTGTATTTCATTTTGGCAAAAGTATCGCTCGTAGGCGATCTCCAATTCGTTGATTAACCAACTAGTTGGTTAATCAACTGCTTTGTATTCTTTATATTCAAATTAATGAGAATGTATCAAGTGCTTCGCCGAATTCTTTATGGCATCAGAGCTACGGATCAGGCGGACGGCAGGCAGCAGAAGAACGACCACAGCAGGCGGACGGCTGACAGCAGAAGGACGACCACAGTAGGCGGACGGCTGACAGCAGAAGGACGAACCACAGCAGGCGGACGGCTGACAGCAGAAGGACGACCACAGCAGGCGGACGGCTGACAGCAGAAGGACGAACCACAGCAGGCGGACGGCTGACACAGCAGACTGACCAGACGAACCAGACAGCAACAGACACGTCGACAGGTGCGTGAGGCAGACGAAGGTGCGTGAGGCAGACGGCGGACACACGACGGTTGCGGAGGCCAAAAAGGGTGGGGTTGGTTGCCCGAAGGCAACCGAAAGCATAATTGCTTTCCCCCGGTTTTAAATCGTCCCACAGTGGCCGCACCGGCCATGTGGGATTATTATTTTTTTTCAAATCCCAGGCCGCAACACGCTTCTTTACATCCCTGTTGACTGTTTGTTTTCATCGGGCCGTCTGGCTCCCGTGGCAAATGCGGACGCTGTTTGGTGGCAGATCGCGGGTTCAAATCTCTTCGGGGGTTATGTGACGGCATTTTTTTTGTTTGACGCACGCATCAATTTTGTTGACGCCCGCACGGCGCAGTTGACGCCCGACCAGTTTCGTTGACGCCCAACCAGTTTCGTTGACGCCCGCACGGCGCAGTTGACGCCCGCAAGGCACTGTTGACGCCTGCAACGTTTTTTTTGACGCAGAATACTGCAAATTGACGCCCGCACGGCACTCTTGACGCCTGCAACGCATTTTTTTTGACGCCTTGGAGGCTAAGGTATTCATTTCTCTTTTTCTGTCAAATTTTTTGCAAAATTGTCAGATAAAGGGGGGAAATCAAGTCATTTGGCAGAATAATTGCTAGATTGGTAATAGGAGCTATAAATTTGTGGGCATTTATGATTGTTTTTTTTGCATTTAAATATCTTGTTTTCTTGCATTCACAATCATAAATTAACAACAAAACATAAGACCCCAAATTTATACCCTATTTGTGCAATTTATTGCACAGCAGCGTTCGGTATTTGAGATACCTCTGGTCCACACTTACAGGTAATGCTGTCGTGCTTTGGACTACTGTATTCGCCGCCTAATATAGCTGCAACAACGACGTCTGAGCTTGTTCTCTATAAATCGTCGGGGAGAAATAAGGCAAACCAATTTTTTATTTCTCATTTCATACCCACATCGTGATTGTTGTTAGGCGTAAATCCTGACGAGAGCTCTTTTTTCCAAAGTGTTTAGGGGAAGTTACGCCCCACGCATGCGGAATAAAACTTTCTATGGTAGGTGTCATTAACAACACGATGCCCTTTCAGTATCGTCAATGTTCACTATATTGTGCTTCTCCTATGTACTTATAGTCTCCCTCTCGTAAGGGCGAGTACATATTGAGTAGTATACTGTTCCTATATACCTATAGTTTCCCTCACGTAAGGGCGGGTGTATATTGAATGGTTACAATATAATGATCTGGCAGGTATAACGAAAGGGAGACCAATTGGTGATATAAGGAACCTTCATAATGGCCATAATCCATAAGTATCTCTCAGATTCTCAATTATTGAAAGGTCCTAACTTTGTTCCATGGAAGACAAAGATGAAAGCTATACTTCAGTTGGAAGATTTATGGGATGTAGTGAATGGCACTGAAAAACGTCCTCAAACAACAGGAACAGATCAAGATGATTGGGATAAAAAAGACCAGAAGAGTCTTGTCTTTATCTTGCTTGCTACCACAGATGAGGTGCAGCCTCATATTTGTGATGCAAAAACTAGTAAGATAGCCTCGGGATGCTTTGCTCATATTATATGAAGGGAAGAATCAATCCACTATTCTTCATCTTCAAACTCAACTACATAATCTCAATATGAGTTCTGGAGAAACAGTTGACATATTTCTCTACAGAGTGGCAGATTTGAAAGCCAAATTGAATGCTATGGGAAAACCTGTGGATGACGATGTCTTGACTTCTGTTATCTTGAGAGCCTTACCAAGTTCCTACAAGATGTTGATCACCTCTCTCAATGTTTCTGGTAGACAAGTCTCATTTGTGGAACTGGTAAACTTGCTTCAGACTGAGGAGGCAACTCAGGTCCAGAAAGATGACATGCCCGATAATGCTCTATCCACACAACAAAGTGGTAAACAACAAGGCCAGTTTCAAAAAGGAGGTGGTTCTTCCAAAGGAAAAGGGAAGCAATCTCAACAAAGAGATACAAAATATTGCAAAATTTGTGACATGAATAACCATGACACCAACCGATGTTGGTTCAAAAACAAGCAGCCCAATGAAAGAGGTTCTCAAAAGAAGGGCAAGCACAAGAAAAAATACCATAAGCATAAGCAATCTAAAGGCCATGTTGCTTATGCTGAATCCAACTCAGACTCACATTCTCCTGAGTCCGATTCAGACTCTGACTCTGAACGAGCACACAAGGTGCTCATGACTCATACTTCGTCTTCTCAGATAGATGCAGTATGGTATATTGATTCAGGAGCTAGCAAACACATGACTGGGGATAAATCCCGGTTTGATACGTTTGTGGAAAAAGAGGGTAAGCCACCACAATTGCCGACAATCAGGTATATCAAGTAAAAGGCGAAGGGGATATTTCTGTGTCTCTTCCTGATGGTAATTGTCAAATTGAAAAGGTTCTCTATGTTCCAGGCTTAGCCAATAATCTGCTTTCAGTCACACAAATGTTGGATAGAAACATGGAAGTCATGTTTCGAGTTGTCAATGGCCAGAAGAGATGTTTTATCACACACAGTGGTAGACATGTAGCAACTGGATCTTACCAACATGGCTTGTTTGTTCTCGATGCTATATCCTCTTCCCATGTTGCTTTGGCTGCAACTACAAAAGAGGCCACCTCTCTCTGGCATCGACGTTATGGACATCTCAGTTCTGGATATTTGCTTGAATTACACAAATATGAGATGGTGACAGGTCTTCCGCCCCTCTCATCTATCTTACCGGTTTGCTCGGATTGCTTAGCAGGGAAGCAACATCGAGTGCCTTTTGAAGCCAGCTCCTCTCGAGCTGCAAAACCTTTAGAGCTGGTACATACCGATCTATGTGGACCTATGCCAATAAGCTATGGTGGGAAAAAGTATTTTCAACTATTCGTTGATGATTACTCACGGAGGATGTGTGTTTTCTTTCTTCAATTGAAATCAGAAGCGTTTCTCTACTTTCAACAGTTCAAGAAACTTGTTGAGAAGGAGTCGGGATGTTTGATCAAAACCCTCCGCTCAGATCGAGGGGGGGAATACACCTCTAATGAGTTTTCAGAGTTTCTTAAGAAACATGGGATAAAAAGACAACTGACTACAGCCTATACACCTCAGCAGAATGGAGTTGCAGAAAGAAGAAATCGATCCATTATGGAAATGGCTCGATGTATGCTAAAAGGAGCACATCTTGAGGATCAGTATTGGGCAGTAAGCAGTAAATACAAGATCATATCTTCCAAATAGAGCACCCACTAGAGCTCTACAAGGGAAGACTCCACAAGAAGCATGGAGTGGTAGGAAACCTTCCATTGCTCATCTGAAGGTGTTTGGATGTAAAGCATTCATGCACATTCCAAAAGAAAAAAGGAGAAAGTTGGATGATAAAACCTTGCAATGTATCTTTCTTGGCTATGATGAGTACTCAAAATGGTATCGATTGATTAATCCTAAGACCAAGAAGACACATGTAAGTAGAGATGTTATATTTGATGAAGCTCTCACATCAAAAGATACATCCACAATCGTATACCTAGATGAAGAAGAACCTAAGAAGGAGGTTCAACTTCCACAACAAAAACAGAAAGTTCCAAAATGGTATACTAGCACTTTGAGAGATGCTAAGTTGAAGTCTCTTCCAGATCTATCTCTTGATAGGCCATGTACTCGCAGTATGACTCAACAAATGAAAGCAGAAGAATCTACTTCAGAGGTTGATGAACTTTGTCAACACTTTGATGATTTGTCAATGGGTACAAAAGATGATAGAGAGGAAGATAAGAATGGAGAAAAAATTTATATGTCTACATTGAATACAAACGAACCCACAACGGTTCAATCTGCACTTGATGAACCACAGTGGAAAGAGGCCATGGATGTAGAACATCAATCTCTCCTTAAAAATAACACTTGGAAACTAGTCGATCTGCCAAAAGGGAAGAAACCCATAGGCTGCAAATGGGTGTTCAAAGTGAAGTATAAGGCAGATGGATCTATTGATAAGCATAAAGCCCGGCTTGTTGCAAAGGGATATGCTCGTAAAGAAGGCATAGATTATGAAGAGACTTTTGCCCCTACCGCAAAAAATGACTACCATTCGTATACTTTGTGCCATGGGAGCTCGGCTTGGGTGGAAATTACATCGATGGATGTTAAAAGTGCTTTCTTGAATGGTGACTTACAAGAAGAAGTATATATGACTCAACAGAAGGATTTGTGGAAAAGGGAAAAGAACAAAAAGTATGCAAATTGATTAAATCCTTGTATGGGTTAAAACAAGCTCCTCGAGCTTGGTATATCAAGATAGACAGTCACCTTGTGCAGCATGGATTCGAAAGAAGTCCTTCAGATGCAAATCTCTATATCAAAAGAAATGGTTCTGATATAGTGATTCTTGTGCTTTATGTAGACGATCTGATCATCACAGGAAGCTCAGAAAGTATGATTGGCTTAGTGAAAAATGACTTGAAGCAATCATTTGAAATGACAGATCTAGGACTTCTGCACTATTGCCTTGGTTTAGAATTTACTCAAGAACAGTTTCATATTCGAGTAACACAAAAGAAATATTCCAAGACTTTAGTAGAAAAATATCGGATGACTAATTGTAAGTCCAAAGCCACTCCAATGGAGCAAGGACTTAAGTTATCTCGATATGATAAGTCACCTCAGGTAGATGGAACTCGCTATCGCCGCTTGATTGGGAGTCTCCTATATCTGACAAATACCGCACCAGATCTCGCTTTGCTGTGGGATATCTTTCACGATTCATGCAAGAGCCTAAGATGAGTCACTGGAAAGCAGCAAAAAGAGTTCTTCATTATGTTTGTGGTAGTTCAAATTATGGTCTGGAATATAGAAAGAATAATAGCTTTTTCTTACTTGGATACACAGACTCAGATTATGCTGGATCTCTTGATGATCGTAAATCCACTTCTGGATATGTTTTTCATCTCGGGTCCGGACCAATCTCATGGCACAAGAAGAAACAAGATGTGGTTGCTCTCTCTTCAATAGAAGCAGAATATCGTGCAGCCAGTGAAGCAGTCTGCGAGATAATGTGGTTAAGTCGCATTCTTACAAACATGGGCCTTCCAAAGAATCTTCCACTACATTTGCTTTGCGACAATCAAGGTGTTTTGAATCTTGTCAAAAATCCAATTTTTCATGAACGTACCAAACATGTTGATACCAGATGTCATTTTATTCGAGATGAAGTTCCAAAGCACCATATACAACTTCGATACATTTCCACTGATGAGCAGGTTGCAGATATCTTTACCAAAGCACTTGGACGTATCAAATATGAAAAATTTCGAGATACGATTGGAATTTGCCAATAATGTAATACGGGGGGATGTTAGCATATGGCATATTGTATTTCATTTTGGCAAAAGTATCGCTCGTAGGCGATCTCCAATTCGTTGATTAACCAACTAGTTGGTTAATCAACTGCTTTGTATTCTTTATATTCAAATTAATGAGAATGTATCAAGTGCTTCACCGAATTCTTTAATAATCTCACTAAATGGAAATGAAATTACACTCCAACCAATGAACAAAATGGTTGGTATGAAGGGGTATTTATACCCAAATACAAGTTACCTTTAGGTCAAGGTTGTGAGACTGACCTTCAGGAATAAAATATTACAAAAATTACAAAAGTACCTTTTCAAGGTTTACATGGGCCCAAATATGATCAATACAAGTACAAAAGTCGGTCATGGCCTCAAGAGAAGCTTAACCACCACATATTCCAACATCCCCCCTTAAGCTGAATGGGGGACATGGAGAGAGACCCTTACTTGTCATCCCCCTTAAGGGACACTCTCCAACTCCAAGAAGCTCCTGCATGCGCACAAAAGTGACCTCGGGCATGACCTTGGTCAGAATATCCATTGCTTGCTCTGATGAAGGCACAAACACTAGATCAAGCATCCCACATGCATGAAGCCATCTCACAAAGTGCATCCATATCTCTATGTGCTTTGTCCACTGATGGAACACTGGATTGTGGACAAGTTGGATGGTGCTCTGATTGTCACATCGAAGGGTGATTGGAAAACTTTGAGGAATGCCAATCTCCTCCAAAATCATGAGCATCCACCTAAGATGCTTAGCTGCCTCATTGGCAGCACAATATTCAGCCTCTGTGGAGGACTGAGAAATAGTGGATTGGCGTCTGGAACACCAAGAAACTAGGTTGGATCCCAAATAGAACACAAAGCCTATGGTGGATTGCCACTCATCCAAGTCACCAGCCCAATCAACATCTGAAAATCCTATCAAAATCGGAGGGGAGCCAATGGAGTAGTGAATACCCATCTGATAGGTCCCTCGAATGTATCTGAGAATCCTCTTAGTTCTGTCCAATGACTCTCTCAAGGTGCCTGCATATATCTAGAACAATAACTGACAACAAAAGCTATATCAGGTCTAGTGTAAGGTAGAGAAGTCCTCCCACAAGAGATCGATACAACATAGCATCCACCAAAGGAGTGGTACAATCAGCCCGAAGCTTCAGGCCTGAGGCAAAAGGAGTCCGAGTAGACTTGCAATCCTCCATCCTGAAATGTTGAAGAAGATCCAAAGCATACTTGGGCTGGGAAATGGTGATGCCAGAATCTATCTGATCAATCTGAATCCCCAAAAATAATGCAAAAGCCCCAAATCTATCATCTCAAAAGTGGAACGAAGTCGTGACTTCATATCCTAGATCAGAGTAGAAGAGTTGCCAATGATGAGAAGATCATCAACATACAACACAATCACCAAAGTTTCCCCATCCTGATGTTTGATGTAAACATCATGTTCAACCTCACATCGTTGAAACCCACAATTGAGGAAAAAGGAATGGATCTTCTCATACCATGCATGAGGAGCCTGCTTAAGTCCATACAAGGACCTAGTCAGACGACAAACCAATGGAGTGGGTCCCTCAAGCTCAAAACCAGGTGGCTGTTGCATGTAGATTTCCTCCTGAAGCTCCCCATGTAGAAAGGCACTCTTCACATCCATCTGATGTACCTTCCATCCATATGAGGCAGCAATGGAGAGAATCATCCTGACTGAGTCCATCCTAGCCACTAGTGCAAATGTCTTAGAATAGTCCACTCCCTCTTATTGAGAGAATCCCTTAGCAACAAGGCATACCTTGTGCTTCTCTACTTAACCATCCAAAGTATATTTGGTCTTGTAGACCCATTTGTAGCCAACAACATTCTTCCCTTCTAGAAGAGGAACTAACTCCCAAGTCTTGTTCTTCATCAAAGCCTCATACTCTGCCAACATAGCATCTTCCCATTCTAGCTTACCCTTAGCCTGAGAATATGTGAGAGGATCCTAAGAATGTGCTACCTTCAAAAGCAATGCTCGAGAAGGAGCCTTCCAATGTCACTCAAGAGATAGAATAGGTTGAGCATCCTTCAGAAGCATCTTAACCCACTTGGGTGTTGGACAAACTAAGGAAGAATCATGTGTATTCTATGACAACTCAACATCAAAAGCTAAAACTGAAGAATCCAACTCAAAATCACCACTCACCTCATCATGCAAGGCTGAAGCACTCTGAACTGATGTGTCCTGCTCATCATGCCTTGAACTTGGAGAAGAAGGTGCTACCTATGGTGCTGCCCATGAAGGGGTCAAATCAATAGGCAATGGACCTCCACTCAAAGATGAAGGAGAAGATGAAGAAGATGCTCTAATTTGAGATGGTCAAAGGGTCAAAAGAGTCATTTACCAAAAGCTCAAGTGGTGGGGTGGAAGGAGTACCTAGAAGAACCTCATCAAAGATGACATCTCTCCAGATCAAAACCTCATGCCTCTGAGGATCATAAAGATGATATGCCTTTGAGGTATCTGAATACCCCACAAAAATGCACTTATGACTCTTTGGTGCCTCCTCCTTCTGAAGATCCTTGGGTATGTGAGCCCATGTTGAAGACCCAAAGATATAGAATTGAGACACATCAGGCTTATCCCTTATCAATCTCTCAAGAGGTGTCATGCCCTAGACTACCCTAGTAGGAACTCTATTGATGATGTATGCTGCACAAGTGATAACCTCACCCCAAAATTTATGATCCATCCCCTTGGCATGAATCATACATCGTGCCATCTCCATGATCACCTTGTTCTTTCTCTCAACCACACCATTCTATTCAGGAGTATAGTGAATAATCCTCTGATATGCAATCCCATGAGAAGCCAAAAAATCATGAAAAGCATAGCTAACATATTCACCTCCCCATCTATCCTTAGACATTTGATTCTCCTATCCAACTGATTTTCAACAAGAGCCTTGAAGGTCTTAAACCTCTCAAAGACCTCATCCTTAGTGCAAATAGTGTACAACCACACATATCTAGAGAAATCATCAATGAAAAGAAGGAAGTACCTATTTCTTGAGAGAGATGGTGTACCCATAGGTCCACAAATATCACTATGTATGATCTCCAAGGGATGAGAGGCTCACCTTGCAACCCCTTTTGGAAAGGTCTCCCTATGATGCTTCCCTAGAATACATCCCTCACATGCACCACTTGGAGGGGATATGTGTGGAAGCCCAATGGCCATCTGATGTTGACTCATGTATCTCAAAGATCCATAGCTGAGATGCCCAAGCCTATGATGCCACTTCTGACTTTCATTATCTGCATGAGCAACCATAGCAACAAATCTTTTCTTCCTAGAGGAGGGCAGAAGAGGTAGGTCTTTCTCCCAACTTATACATGTGGTCAGTCTCATCACAATAGCTAGAAGCAACAATTTTGAACCCATTGTCTATATCCTTAATTACCCATCTATCAGGCCAAAATTCTACCTTCTTATTTGTATGAGTAATGCGATAAATAGACAAAAGGTTAGGGCCAACATTAGGAACATGAAGTACCTCATCAAAAGATGAAGATCCAATGTTGATGTCTCCACACCCTACAACCTATAATGAAGAATCATCTCCAATCACAACACGTTCCCCTGCATGTGCTTTGTTGTAGCCCTGTAGGAGATGTTTGTGCTTCGTCATGTGCCTAGTTGCCCCTGAATCTGCAATCCACTCATCTAAGAAGTGGATGTCCAATATGCAGAATGAATCGCTACATGTGCTTGTGAGGTTTCTCCATCAAAATTGTCCTCACCTTGTGCATAGAAGAGAGCAACATCAACACCCCCTTTCTTGTTGCTTCCTCAAGTTTCTTGATTTGAATCCTACAAAACTCTACCTTGTGACCTTCCTTTTTGCAAAACTCACAAGTAGGCTTCTTTGGCTTCTCATTCTATTTTGGCTTCTTGTCATTCTGGACTTTGGCAACAACTTCCTTTGGGTGAGCCTGATTGAAAATAAAATTTTCCTTATGCCTATTTCTTCTAGCCTGATGGTGCAAAAAGTACTTAAATACCTCATCAATGGGTGGTGTAGGAGAATCTGGAAAGTACACACAAAGCATCTCAAAAACAATAGCAACTATCTCATATGTTTCTAACACATTGTTGAAGATAATATTGAGCAGTTCAATGTTCTTTTCCTTCTCCAATGCTTCCTGTCCTTCTCTTCTCTCCTTAGGTAGTCCTCTTGCAATTCGGATGTCTTCTTGCAGTTTCTTGAACTGACTGATATACTCATCAATAATATCAAATGAGTCCATGGACAAGGTTGCAAGCTCAGCCTCCAATCTACTGATTTGTGTGGAATCAATTTGATCACACAACCCCTGAAATTTCTCAAGCAGCACTTTAGGATCCGTGGTGCTGCTAACATGGGTGTCATATACATTGTCAACATGAAGAGCAATGACACCATGAGCCTCATCCTTCTTGTCCCTATAGAGCTACTTCACTTCTTTAGAATTAGTATCACGAGGCTCCTCATTCACATATTTGAGTAACCCCTTGCTTTAGAGCAAAGCTTCAATCTTGATCTTCTAGGTAGCATAGTTTGGACCCTTGTTGCGAAAATCGCGAAAAAATTGACGGAATCGCGAGTCAATCGCAACTCATTCACTGGCCGAGTCAATTGGCAAACTAGCGTTTCATTGTCGACTCATTGCCGATTTTTGAAAAAATTGGCCGCAGTCGCGCGGGTAAAGGTTGCGGCCGATATAAAGGAAAAAGCACTTGTTTTTTTTCATTGTTTCTCCTGAGCTCATGTAAATAGAAGAAGACACTCTCTAACCTTGCTACCACCCTGACCAACTACACCAAGGCATCCTAGGAGCGCGAGTGATTGCGGTGTGAAGGAATCCGACAACCAACAACATCCACCTAAAAGATTCATTCAAGGTCAGAAATTTTTTTAAAACTCTTTTTTTTTTTAATAGATTAGGGCTTGTTTGAAATTAGATTAGGGTTGTTTGAAATTAGATTAGGGTTGTTTGAAATTAGGTTAGGGCTGTTCTCAAATTTAAAACCCAAAACCCTAGTCTAGGGTTTTGGGTTTAGGGTTTTTTTTTTCTCCTTTTAAATAGATACTAAATTGATATATGCAAGCCAAATTATTAGGTATCCTTTTTTTTTTTTACAAGAAAAAAATTGTAATTTTATTTCAAGAATGAAAGAAAATTACACTTCTCAAGTGCCTTAGCACAAACAAAAACCCAAATAAAAACAAATTACTGGGAGTCAAGATATAATTACAGTCGGGCAGACCAGAGAGGAAATAAACCCATCTTCAAAATAACATGGGGATAATAAGGATAAATATCCTTATATATCAATACTTAATCATCCAAACAACGTCCATGTCCAAAACCTGGATAGCTATCAGTGAAAAAGAAACCAGCAGAAAGAAAGGAAACTGTGAAAAACTGCCATAAAGCTCTAATCAAATGAACAAGCCCACAGTACAAACCAGAGCTAGCATAGGAACTAGGGGTATGATATGTGGGTGAAAGAAGAAACTCCATCCTTGTTCTCTTCCATTTGCAAGAAACCTTTTGGAACCTGTTGACCTTCTTTTGATAACTTATCTGCTTCTTGATTTAATTCCCTATAAACATGAGTAAAAGAGATATTTTCAAAAAAGGAAATCACCTCCAGTAGTTCATCTCACATTGGTCTAAGGAGATTATTTTTTAATTGAGCGGATCTATTCATCCAATTGATGACTAGAGTAGAATCTCCAAAAATTTGTATTTTTTTCACATTTCTCTCCACAACACACTTCATTAGCAATCTCAACGCTTGGAACTTAGCAAAATTGTTGGAACTTGTCCCAAGACCTACTTTAAATTTGATATAGTGGATATCTGAGAAGTATAGAATGCCTCTTGCACTACTAAAAGATGACTGTCTCTGACTAGCCCCATCAAAAAAACCCCATGGATGAGACTTTTCAATGAACAAATTACCTACTTGTCGAGGTTTCTTATGTTTGTCAGGCCCTTTGTTGATTGAGACCAAAGTCCTCACTTGAAAAATGACCTGAAATGGGGGTATTAACTTTCCTTCAAAAATAGTTGTATTTCGTGCCAACCATATACCCCAACATATAAGACATGGTAAAGAAAGAAATTGTTTCAACTCTTTTTTAAAAAACCAGTGTCTTAAGCATAACTCCATTGTTTCTCCTTCCCAAATATATTGTACTGTAGTTATCTGTTCAGCTTCTAACCAAACCTGTTGAGAAAAAGGGCATTTGATTAACAAATGTGTGATAAAATTATTAGGTATCCTATCAATATTTGTTAAACATTAAACAGGTTTAGGGTTTTTTTTGTAAGGGTTTAGGTCCTTAGGATTTTTTTTTCTTCTTTTTAACTTTTAAGTACTTAGTAAATATTGATGCCTATCAATATATGTTAAACATTAATGATTTAGGATTTAGGGTTTAGGGTTTTTTTTAGGGTTTAGGATTTTTTTTCCTTCTCTTTTTAAGTAAATATTGTTGCCTATCATATTTGTAATTTTGTTTATGTTAAACTTTAATTTAAATATTTACATTTAACCCTAAACCCTAGTCTAGGGTTCAGCGTTTTTTTTAGGGTTTAGGATTTTTTTTTCTTTTTTTTAAAGTAAATATTGCTGCCTAATAACTATGTATGAAAGCCTATTTTTCAGCTATCAATGACTCAATGTTTCAATTTTAAACCCTAAAGAGCCTAAACCTTAGCCTTTTGGTTTAGGGTTTAGTTTTTTTTTCCTTTTTTTCAAGTGATTGTAACTTTGTTGTTACTAACTTGTTTCCATGTGCAAGCATATAAAAAATGAAACCATTGGATCCAGCATGGGCGTATGCAACGCAAGGGCAAAGAAAAGGGAATTTTAAATGCAATTTTTGTGGCAATCATTATAATGGAGGCGTTTATCGCCTCAAATTCCATTTGGCATGGATACCAGGAAATAATATAGCAATATGTGATAAGGTGCCAGAAGATATTAAAAAAAAAGTAAACACCATGACCATTGTGGCAGATGAAAACGCTAGTCACAAAAGAAGTTATAGATATGCCATTTCATATCCCCCCCCCCTCCCGAGGTGGTCGTACTAGTGGCAACCTTAAGCGGTACTTTCAATAGAGTAGTTCGAGTCCTTCAAGTGCACAAGGAGCTAGTGGGACGGGAGAGTCCTCTTTTGTAGACCGTTTTGTGCCAAGGGCACAATCCACGCTTGAGGGTATGGCTGCGTGGAACCAAGAGAAGCACAGTGCAGCGAGGACAGCCATTGCCACTTTTTGGTACTATTCTGACATTCCCTTCAATGTGGCAAGGTCTCCATACTGGCGGCGCATGATAGATGTTGTTGCAAGCTACGGCGCAGGATTTAAGGCACCAACTTATGATGACCTTAAGGGCCCTCTCCTTCGACAATCTATGGACGACATTCAGGTTGTGTCATTGTGCTTGACTAAATTTATATATATATATGGCATGACTAAATTTTTTTATATATATTAATATGATAAAATCAATAGGCAATGTGCATGACTAAATTTTTTTTATACTTCAGGTTGTGCTTAGCAACCAACGTAATGTGTGGAGGACCAAGGGTTGCACTATAATGTCTGATGGTTGGACAGATGGGAGGGGAAGAACCCTGCTTAATTGTTTGGTTGCATCTGCAGAAGTTACTGCATTCCTTAGGTCAGTAGATGCATTGGCACATGTTAAGAGTACTGAAATGCTTGCATGGTTGTTGGAGGAGGTTGTCTTGGAGATTGGGGAGGAGAATGTTGTCCAAATCATCACGGACAACGCAGCAACATATAAGGCATCCGGGAGGATTTTGGAGGAGAACTATTCCACCAATTTTTGGACCCCATGTGCAACCCATTGTCTCGATTTGCTCCTTGAGGGCATTGGGAAATTACCTTGGGTGGCATAGGTTGTAAGGAGGGATAAGGCCATCACAAAATTCATTTACAACCATTCAAGGGTCCTTAGCCTCATGAGGCGATTTACCAATGGGAGGGAGCTAGTGCGGCCTGGCATTACACGCTTTGCCACAAAATTTGTGACATTGCAGAGCATTTATGATGCAAGAGGGTCACTAAAGCAAATGTTTGTGAGTGATGAGTGGAATTTTGAACTAGCGAACAGTGTTTATACTTATTTGTTTAAGGACTTCTGGATGGCCATGGATGAGGCCATCAAGGTACAAGACTACGCTTATTAATTTGTTTTATTTTATTTATGTTGTAAAATATTTTTCTTTTCTTTTTTTTCAGGTCTCAGAGCCATTGGTGAAGATTCTTCATCTTGTTGATGGAGAAGAATTTCCAATGGGATTTGTATATGTGGATATGGATAGGGTAAAAGAGGCAATTGTTGCATTTTATGAACATAACCGTGCCAAATATGATGCCATTTGGACTATCATTGATAACAGATGGACATCACAACTCCATAGCCCTCTTCATGCAGTGGGTTACTATTTGAACCCCAAATTCTTTTATACCCCTACATTCCGTGTTGATTATGAGGTCAAGATTGGCCTTCAAGATTGCATTGACCGCATGTTCTCCGACAGTCAATAATTGCGCGATAAAACACGTGCCAAGATACAAGATTATAAGGCATGTCGTGGTCGCCAATTCCCATCTCAGCAATGCAAAAATGCTATTGAGTATATAAGGCCAGGTAAACCTCATCGAAAAATATCTATTGTCTTTTGAATTTGTTTTAAAATTTAAACTTTTAAGTTGTTACATGTGAAATATTAAATGTTGTTTCTAGATTTATGGTGGGATGACTTTGGTGATTATACGCCCAATTTGCAGCACATGGCGGTTAGAATTTTATCTCAACCATGTAACTCTTCAGGTTGTGAGCGCAATTGGAGTATGTTTAAGCACATACACTCCAAGAAGCGCAACAGACTTACACAAGAAAAGTTAAATGATCTTGTGTTTGTGCATTACAACCTTCGTCTCCACCAAAAAAGATTTGAAAAAACAAATATTGAGCCCATTGACCTAAGTGACTGTAATAACCCTAACTCAGAAAACTAGGGTTTAAACAAATAAAAATCATATTTCTGCAAAATAGATTAGATCTACAATTACTACTCAGAAATTACTCCAGAAACCCTCAAAAATGGACATTCCAGCCATACAGATTTTTTATTAATTTTTTGAAAGTGCAAACAGGCCAAACAACTATCCAACAACACAAATCAACCCTCAAAACTGGCTAGAAAAATCCCCAAAGCTGAGTGATCCTCCTATGAGGGCAAAACAGGTCACAAAACATGCACAAATGGCCTCCCAAAGCTGGACGACCCAATCCCAGACTCCAACACACCAAAATCTGCAATACAATTGTGAATCCTGAGATAGATCCACCCAATCTCCAATCAAGAACAAGGGCACATCACATAGTTTACAAGATTGGCTATTTCTGAAGACTTAGGGCACACCACCTAAGCAGAAAAAGGTGAGGAAGGGTTCAGCCCTCTCTCTTACAATTCACAAGATGAACATGACATAATAAAACCCTAAAAGTGACTTTCCAAGCCTCTATACCAAGTCGCCCCACTAAAGGCTTCTAATTATTCATTAACTGAGGGTTACATCAACATTAATCCCCAACACTTAATTTTTATTATATAAAACACCTATTAGCCTAGCAAAAAGGGGATGTCCCACTTCCTTGTCCACAAATGACAAAAAAAAAACATTACAATGTGTGGGGTCCACATAGTCTTCAAAATGGGACATTACAGTGACATTGATCCATCATCTGAATGGATCATAGATGCAGAAGCACAGGAGCAGCAAGAACAGCAAGAGGCTCTATTCACCATGGAAGAATTACAAAACTATGAGAACCTAGCAGAGGAGATGGCAGCAAGGGACCAAGAAGAGGCCTTAGCACGAGAAGCGGCACAAGCATCTACAAGCACACATCAACCAAGAGAGACTAGGGCTTATGTTAGGACAAGGGGCAAAGGAAGACAATAGATAGTAGGCCTATTGAGGCATTTTGACACATTTTGTAATTTTACCTTTTCATATTATAAGCAATATAGGATGTGTTTTTTCACTTTCATGTGTACTTAAAGCTTGAGCCTTGTATGATGTCTTGACTTGAATTGTTGCTTTTATTGCAATATTTGATTTGTATAATGTTAATTCATTGTAATATGCATGAAAAAATAAAAATAAAAATAAAAATTTTGTTTTCTTCTGTTTTTTTTTGTCGATTTATTGCCGATTTTTTCCCCGATTTTTTGCCGATTTTTAAACCTGTCGATTGACTCCCGATTCCAATTTTCTCTACTATGGTTTGGACCACTCAACAAGGGCACATGGTGATCCATAACTATTCAGTCAAAATATGAAAATTTGTGTGCGGTTGTGACCAGAAACAACACTACCAATGCAAAGTTCTAGAAAAACTATGCGATTTGAAAAAACAAAATGGGCTCAAAACACTTTCGTATGCAAAAGTTATAGCCCCTAGAAGTTTTGCCCTAAAAATCGCAAAAATAGCCTCCAAAAATTTACAAAAAATTTAAACAAATTTCAATAACCATGAAAGAGAGACCACCAAATGTCATTGTGTGAGTGGCTGAGGGTGTACTAAGCATGCGCTAGTTGTGCAACATACCAACGAAGAGCATGATACCACTTGTCACAATTTGATTTGTTGTTTGACATGAAAATCGCACTATGCAACTTGTCACATCCTAATTTGCTCTGAAATCCATGCATCACCAAGTCTCTTATTGACTATGCGAGTGGTTTGTCAAATTCAATGAGATGGCGAAATGTGATTGGTCAAACCCATATTTATATATGTCCAATGGCGTATGGCCTGCCACATTGACCGCTATATGGCCTACAATGTCAATCCAATCAAAAACCGCCACATTAGAACCTGAGTCACCTTTTGCATCACCTACCACATATCGCCTTGGGATTCATGCCATGTCATCAGCTAAGTCAGCACCTATGCCAACCACCACATCACCTATACAGACTACCACGTCGCCTCGAGATTCGTGCATTGGCCAAGTCACTTGTATTGAGTCGATGGACCACCACATTAGTTGTACGGAATGTTGGCATTTTTGCCACATTAATTTTTTTTACAGAATTTTGCCTAAGTGTGGAGCTTCAAGGCAGCAAAGAGCATGCAGAAGTGTTGGCATTTTTGCAGGCCCGAAAAGAGGATGATAAAGTGGATGAAATGATCTTTGGATACTTCATCATTGCAAATCTTTTCACAAGCTTTCCGGCGGTATATTATAATAGGTGATCAGGGCAGCGGATCAAAAGTTACGGCCCCGGGAAGCGGAACCAGGAAGCTCAAATTCGGGACGAAAAATCAGCTAAGGCACCAAACTCCCGAGTTCGCTCCAACTCTCCAGCGACGCCCGTCGTCGCTCCAGTTTTCAGCGACCATGGGCAGCGGGGGGAAAAGAATGAAAAAGTTTCTAAGTGTTGGTCGACACCGGTCGCTCCATTTGGCAGCGACTCCCGTCGTCGCTCAACTCTGCCAGCGACTCCCGTCGTCGCTCCCATCTCGCAGCGAACGTCGGCCAAAATGTCGGCCAAAGATCTCAAGTTTGCTCAAATTTCGAGTGATTCTCAGAATCGCTCCCCTTCGTCAGCGACCCCCGGAGTCGGACAGAATCCCAATGTCGGCCAGAATTCCAATGTCGGCCGCATGTCGGCCACATGTCGGCCAAAATGCCTATGTCGGCCATATGTCGGCCAAAGCAGCTGCGAACTTCATCCGAGGGGCACAACTTGATAAAAAGTGGCTAAGGCAGAATCACCGGCTTCCCAGGGTTCGCTCCATCTGCCCAGCGACTCCCGGCGTCGCATCATTTTCTGGTGAAAGGTAGCGAAGAAAATCGAGAAATTTGTCTAACTGTAGAGCATCGACGCCGGTCGCTCCGTTTTTCAGCGACCACGGTCAACAGGAGAAGGAGAAGGTAAAAAAGTCTAAGTGTAAGCGTTGACGTCAGTCGCTCCCCTATCCAAGCGACGACCATCATCGCTCCCTTTATCGGCGACCATGGGCAACGGGTAAAAAAATAATGCAAAATTCTTCAAAGTCTTGTGACGACGTCGGTCGCTCCATTTTGGAGCAACTCCCGTCGTCACTCAACTCAGCAGACGACTCTCGTCGTCACCCCCATCTCCCGCGATCGTTGGCAGAAGCAAAGTTGAAATTTTGTCTAAGGCAAGGACTCTCGAGTTCGCTCCATTTCCGAGCGACTCCCGAGATCGCTCCCATCTCACAGCAAACTTCGGCCAGGTGGAGCGAAAGTCGACCAAAAACGCAAAAGTCGGCCAAAAACTCGAAAGTCGGCCAAAAAGTCGGCCAAAATGCTCATGTCGGCCAAAAATGCCTATGTCGGCCAAAAAACGCTCAAGTTCGCTCAAATCTTCAGCGAACCTCAGGATCGCCCTCAACCTTCAGCGAACCTCATCCTCGGACCTAGTTTGGGCGAACTTCAGCAAGATTCAGCAAACTCCAACAAGGGCATTTTTTAAATGCTAAGGCAGCCCTGAAGGGGTACTCCGGAAGGCACTCATCCCAAGGAAGGAAGGTGGGTAGGCGTTAAGGCGCATCCGCAGCACACGAGTTCCAGTCTCCAACCCATCCCATCAGTACAGCCATGTCAGGTCCCGGAAAAGCTCCAAAGGGCAAGATACACCAACCGCATTAATGAAGCATGTTGCGCCAGTTGCAAGGACCGTCCGGAGCCGCTCTAAACACGAGTGAGCCGTATTCCAGGTACACTGTCATTTGACAGGGGTCAAATCTCAGCTACCCTTAGGGTTTGAGCATTAATGTAATGGGGGGAAAATTTTTGCTATAAATAGCAGTGTGCTTTCATTGTAAAAGGGGGGGAACATATTGCTAAGAAAGCTGTTGTAATCAGACATTTGCATCAATACAAAGGATCCTTGGCTCTAACCCTTGTCTCTTTCTTTTATGCTGCCTTCTGCAAGTATTTCTGCTTCATGTTCATTTATCTTTCTGCTTGCTGTAATTCTGCACTCTGGATTAGGGCATTGGACAGTAAGTGAATCTGGAATTCTGGCTGAAGGATACATAGGAAGGAATCGCAGTGTTAGTTTATGTTACATGTTTTGTTTTGATTGTTGTTAGTTTGGATATTAGTTAGTAATCGTGCTGCTTGTTCTTCCCCACTCTTTACTACGCTACTTTCAATTTCTTTCAGTCATTTCCCAATTTCTTTCCAGTTCCCTTATCTAAAACCCCAGTTAGGATAGAATAGGAGCCGGCCTTCTTCGAAGATTGGCACGGAAGGCATCTCTTCCTTCCGGCCTTTCAAGGTTGGTCCGGGTCTAGGGCTTGTATGCAAACCAAATCCTTTCCTATGGCGGATTCGTGACCAACACAAACTACCACGTGTCACCTTGGGATTCATGCACTAGATGCCAAGTCACTTGTATGGACCACCACATCCGTTATACAAACTGTCACATGTTTTCATCCCTGCCAAGAGGTGATGTCCTCCACTACCACGTCATTATGGTTCCAAAAGAATTTGGTGTTGTAGGGAATCGAACCTAAGACCTCCCATGGGCAAACACCTTTCCTTCCCTTGGTTGGCCATCTCCCCAAGCGCTATGTTTGGGAGATGAAGTGCAAGGAAAAAAATTATTAAACATACAAACAATAAATGCCCCCTTCTGTCCCTCCTCGTTGATGTAGGCCTACATCATACTGACGCAACGATGCTTGCACGCCCTGCATTTCCCACCAGTCCAAGGAATATTCCTTGGAATATTTTGTTTTTAAAATTCAAAATTTTAAATTTTGGATGGAAAAAACATAATTTTCTGGACACAAATTTGAGGTACCTAGAGGCAAAATGAGCAAAGTGTTGAATTGGGAAGCCCCCTAAAATTTCGCAAAGAATCCAAAAACATTGACAATTTGTCCATATTTGTCATGCTTTGTCGTACACAACCCCTTTGTCGAATGCAACCAATCAGGATATCCTCTCACACCTATGTAGCATAAAAGTTGTCAAACCATTTTTACAACTTTGTCAAGCAGCTCGAAAGTCTTTGCTAAGCACAAAAGGTTGCCCATGCCTTCTCTAGCACCAGGGGTCTATCTAAAAAAATTCAGCCTCTTCTTTTCTTCTTTCACTGTGGCCAGCAATATATCCTCTCATTTGTAGTGCTCTTGGACAAAAGAAGCCAAAAGAGAAAAGGAAAAGAATATTTAGAAAAATCCGTAAAAGACAAATGAGGTTTTCAAAAAACCTCGAGAAACTCAATCCTAAAATTAAGGCATCCATTTGGTCAAAAATCATTAAAAAACAGGATTGAGTGCCAATGAGAGGAAAAAAGGAAACTAACAATGAATGTTTCTTACTAGAGCAAATCTGCTAATCCCAGTGAGATCATTGTGATCCAAGTCCACCTAGGATTTTATCATAAAACCCTTCTTCTAATTACATCGTCAACCTTCAAAACGAAATTCTTCTTAGCCTACTCCAATCACAGTTGCCCTTGGGAAAATCTAGAAGAAAGACACCTGCCAACAAAAGCAATCGAGTAATGAAGATTCACGCCCGTTATGATAGCATATTAGATTTCACACCAGTTTCTAGAAACGAATGGAATCAAACATTACCTAGTATTGCTTAAAAACAAAAAATGAGGAACACTAAATATATTGGGGGTGTCCGTGGACACCAAATAATATCACTAAATGGAAAATGAAAATTACACTCCAACCGACCAACAAAATGATTGGTATCAAGGGGTATTTATACCCAAATACTTGTTACGTTTAGGTCAAGATTGTGAGACTAACCTTTAGGAATAAAATATTACAAAAGCACCCTTTTCAAGGTTTACATGGGCCCAAACGGAAAATATGATCAATACAAGTACAAAGTCAGTCGTGGCCTCAAGAGAAGCTTAACCACCACATTTTCCAACAAAATAATGGGCATCAACCTCCATGTATTTAGTCTTTTGATATGAAATTGGATTCTCCACTACCTTAATGGTGCTGATGTATACACAACAAATTATAGGGCATTCCTTCTGTAAAAGACTGATCTCTTCAGCCAAATTTTGGATCCATATTGCCTTGTGTAATGCAGAAAGTGTTCCTCTATACTATACTTTTGTGGTGGACAAGGCAACCGTGGGTTGCTTTTTGGACACACTCAAAGGTGGCCTTCATATTTCCCTTCACTCCATGAATCCAATCAATATTGCTACCAATCAAAATCAAATCATTTACATAAACAACAAAAATCTCCCATTAATATGCCTGATATTGTGATCACAGTAACACTTGTTGTAACCACAATCAAGAAAGAACCTTATATTGTTACCATACCAAGTACAAGGGCTTTGCTTCAAGCCATAAAAAGACTTCTCCAATCTACACACAAAACCTTGTTTGCCTTTTTGGAAAAATCTAGTTGGTTGCTCCATGTAAATCTTCTCTTGAAGATCTCCATGCAAGAAGGCAATATTTGCATTCATCTAATGCACCTCCATCCAACACTAACTGCTAAAAGAGGGAACCACTCGAACACTATCCATCTTGGAAACAAGGGTAAAGGTTTTTATGTATCTTCACCAAAGATGCTTGGCTCTTTACCTCAAGGAAGCCATCACTCTTCAGCATCAATTATTCCAGGGGAGACAGACTACTACTCAACTAATCACCTAATTCTTCCACTCTATCCTTGAAATCAAGAGTAATAAGCACTCATTTTAAGCTACAACTAGCCAAAACTTTAATGACAAATATGTGCACCCTTGTTTGCATACAAGAATGGCTATTAGGGCTTCAGTTCTTTCTTCTTCCTTGTTACAGAACAACAATTCTTCAGAGCCAGGATTCGACCACCCCTCATATACCGAGTTGTAGACAAACACAACTTACCAGTTCCTTGTCCTCTTCTATTGGTTCCACAACCATGGATGTTAGAAGAATCTTGAGGGGTCAAACTCCATGTCCTCCCAAGATTATCCAACCAAGCCCTCTTAATCCTAGCCACTCTCCTAGGAGCATCATTAGATCTTGTGTTGGCCCTTTTTGGATAGTTGGTGATAACAACGATTGTGCTTCTCCTTTACATCCTACTATAGATTAATGTTGGCACTTGGATCCACTAGATCTTTTATCTCTGTTGTACCTCGACTTCTAGCTCTCTCTTAATCATTACTTTTAGCATGTTAGGGTTTACTCATTTTGGGTAACCCTCCAGACTGTAATCTTATGTCATATTGTTGTTCCACTTTAGAGTAGTTTACACTAGATTCTTTACTCTAATTTAGCTTATTTTGGTAGTATTTTTTGTACTATAGTGCATTGTTATTTGTAACAAATCTTTCCAATGTGTCCCATTGGCCTACATCTGTGGACATAATTAGCACTATTTTATCTTATGTAGTCAATCACTTTCTCCTCGAAGTGACCTTTCACCATAACCCATGAGTTGTGCCTCTCAATAGCACCATCCAATATGTACTTGGTCGTATAGACCCATTTGCATTGCACAATTTTCTTGCCTTTAGGGCAAGGCACCAACTGCTGAGCCCCATTGTATTCTTATATCATGGCATCCTCCCACTTAGCAATCGCATAAGCATCCTGAGAACATTGAGGATCAAATGCCTCCATCGCCTTTGTCAAAAATGCAAAGTTCACCCAATATTCACTTCAAGTAATATAGGATAGCACATGAATATTCTCATTGGCTTGCTCATTGGCAGCCCAAATGCGAGTGCACTGCTAAAGGGGTTGAGGACATCCCCTCTCAAGTGAAGCAGCTCTATCATCAACACCATGGTCATCACCATCACCATCAACCTCATCCTCACAAGTCTCATCCCACTCGCCAGTGTGATCATATTCATTGTCATCAACAATTGTAGGAATCTCCCCACATCCAAAAGGTGAGGAGTATGTGGAGGCAAGTGAGTCTCAAGCAAGATGGTACCCAAAATTTGCTCCTGAATCTCCACATCATGGGTGATCAAAGTATCATTCTTCCTTAGATCAACCAGAAGGCAAGGCTTAAACTACTCGAAATATCCTACAATGTTATCTAGGAAGCTCTTTACATCCAAATTCCTCCTCTTGTCATTTAAAAGTTTGCCATAAGCAAGGCATCAAAAGGTTCTAAAATGACTAATAGTGGGCTTCCTCCCACACCAATTCTCAAAATATGTCACCCCCTTCACTGCTTTGGTGGGTACCTTGTTGAGAATATAGTTGGAGCAAAATATGGCCTCTCCCCAAAACCTATTTGACAAACTATGGTGCTCAAGCATGCATGTAGCCATCCCAAAGATGGTTTTGCTCTTCCATTTGGCAACTCCATTTTGCTCTAGGGGGTAGGAGCATTCTACTGCCAAAAGATCCCACTTTCTCATGAATCCATCAAAAGCATTATTTACATACTCACCACCACCATTTGTCCTTAAGACCTTGATATTGTGCTCCCTTTGTTTCTCAACCAAAGCTTTGAACTCATTGAATCTATCAAACGTGAGCTTTTGTTATTTAGAAGAAAATCCCCAACCATGTGTAAGTATTCATCAATAAAGTTAAGCATATATCCATTCCCTCCAAACGAGTAACTACTCGTATCACATAAATTGTTGTGCACAAGCTCAAATTGCTCTTGATCCCTCCATGTCTGGCCTTTCTTGATGGATTTCGATGATGCTTCTTGAGGAAACAACCTTCACAAGGGTTCACCAAGGGTAAGCAATGGACTATATTCTAATTGTGCATCAATTGCAAGCTCCTAAAGTTATGTGCCTCAACCTCCCATGTCACAATTGGCTCATATCATCCACCTTCACCACGAAGGCAAAAGATATATGCTATTCATCATGAGAAAGAAAACCCCTGAATTTATACAACTGGTCATGTGGGTCATAGTCACAACAAGCAACAATGCAAAAACCTTTGCACAAAATCTTTCACCACACACTTGTTGGCCAAAACTTCACCTTCTTCCCTTGTAGAACACAACTATTACATGGAAAGGTGGTTAGTGCTCAAATATGGAACATGGTAGACATTATAGACAACACGATTCTATACTTCTGCATCACCACGTCTCAAAACTGGCATACTAGAGTTGTTGGCTGTAAGGATCTTCTTCTTCTTGGGATCCCCCAATAAAGAAAGAACGGTGTCATCCTTGGGCACTTGATGAATACAACCTGAATCAACCAGCCAATAATCCTTGGATGGACTGGCATGCAAGGCTATGGAAGCCCAAGTAGAAATAATGATCATGACTCCTTCTGGGGCTTTGCTTTTCTTTCATCAGTCAGGCAGAAATCTTGGCATGAAACTTTCCTACAACATAATCACGCTTGTACCAAAAGCACACTCAAGCTTATTTTTGTCCTTACCCTGGTTTGCTTTGCCCTGTTGTTGGTGTTTCCTACCTTGTTCTTACCTATGCTAATTGAAAGAACCTTGGTCTTGCCTCTTACCACATTGATTCCATGGTGAAAACTCGCCTTTTCATCAATCTTTTTCCCCTGCCACAAGTGCAATAAGCCTGCCCTCTAGCGTAAAGTATACCATTGTTTCTTAGTGTATTCTCCACGTCAAGTGCAAGATGGGAGTAATCCTCCAAGGTGAAAGCATTTTGCATTACAACACTAAAGAACAGCCGTATTATTAGCCAGAATATCCCATGGGGGCCTGAAGAATGCACCAAAGATCAATGATGCAAGGGTCCTTGAAGTAAAATTTAGATCTACATGCCTTCATTTGGGTCTTCAAGTACTCCACCTGTGGAATGTATTTTGTCACACTATCAAACTCAAAGAGAGAGACATGGGTAAGCTCTATAGTCTATTCAGTTGCCCTGCTTGTATTAGTGTTATCACACACTCATCAACTTGTCCCAAGCTTCTGTAGCAGTCCAAGCTCCAGTGATATGAAACATGTGTTCAGGAGCATATTGCACCATGCAAGAGCTACAGCCAAAAGATTTTGTCCTTCCAATCTTTGGGTTTCTTTTCATCTTCAAAATCCTCCACAACAACTATCCATACCAGCTAATCTGAATAACATCAATCATGTCTTTTGCCTATTATTCATAGTTCTTCCCATTAAGCTTTTCACTTATATCAATACATCATGGTTTAGGAATAATACAAAAGCACCTATAAATTGGCAAGGAAAAAATAGCCTGCACCACTACAATCTCCTTGAAAAACGAATGAGGAAAAAAGGGGGCCAAAAAGGATTCCATTGTTGAATTGTATAATCTTTCCCATTGGCAAAGGCCGACATTGTATGATATCATCTATTGTGCAAACCTACAGGCTAATATTGTACATTGTGAGATGGGATTTAGTGTGTATGCCTAAAGGCTCATACTCAACTTTGTAAAGTTAACCTTATACCCTAGCCTCAATTTATGTCAGTCAAGGGTTATGTAACTAATATATAATTTATAGAGGTATTTATACACCTCTTCTACTTGATCCATTGTATCAATTCATGGTCATCTTTGTTATTATTAGTGGTGGCTGCCTAAGGGTATCCTCTCATCTTCATGTTCCATATTGTTATCAGTCAAACTGCAAATTTTTCATGCAGATTTTGAATCTACAGACAGATTTCCTAAATTCCGCAAGGTGACTTAGATATATGTGTTTTGTAAAATGGGGGCAAATAACATAATCTCATAAACCATGAAGTGATATCGGATGAAATTGAACACCGACTACTCACCTAGATGTAGTAAAAAGAAAAGATATATCAAAAAATACAGAAATCACCTCAAGCGAACTCAGCTCAAAAAAATGCTTCTCGAGGAGCAAAGAGATAAGCCCTCTTTAGATGGCTTTTTCAAGAGTGACAGAAGAAGGTTTTCCCAATACACACCAAATAAACTCCTGAAATCCATGGACAAGCATGAATTCCAGGTCCCAAGGCCCATTACCTTACGCTCTGGTTACCATGTTAGAAAAACCAAAGCTCTAAAGGAAGGAAAGCAATCACACATAACATAGGAGATTTGAAGGAAAAATGAAAATTTTCAATAACATAATGAAAATGAAAAATGAGGTGCCTGTATATAGGCATAGGTGTTGAGGTTTACAGGGCTCTGTCTCAACCATAAATTATAGAATAATAATAAGATATTACCCGATAGGGTTAAATCCCAAATTTTTAGTTGGGTCCAACAATGCGAGTTTACACTTTATGAAGTTACTTGTAGCAAGCATGAGAGAGAGGACGCTATCAAAAAAAGAATGCAACCCCCTTTTGAATAACAATATTTGACAGTTGGTTCCTCTTCCCATAGAAAATTCTTGCTGGTATCAAATGGGTCTACAAAACCAAGTTCACAGTAGATCATCATGTTAAAAAACACACTGCTTGGACGATTGCTAAGCACTTCTTCCCAGTGCAGAGAAATGAGTAGATTAAGACCTTTACACTTATAGCTAAGATGGACACCATTTGTAGTGAACCTTAACTTGCTACTAGTTTTTAGTAAGAGGTTCACAAAATCAATGTGAAATGTACCTTCCTGAATAGTGATTTGATGAGGAATCTATACATAGCAACCTCTGGGATTTATTCTAACTGACATTTTTCTTTTATAAGTGTTGAAAAAGTCTTTATATGAGTGGAAGAAGGTACCTAGGGCTAGTATGGGAAGATCGATAATTACTTGGTTGAGAGTAGTTTCATTTGTTGCCAATAGGATAGTGACTTACATACTAAGCATGTCAATAGGGATGTCCTTACACGTGCTATGTATTGATGATTTAATCATTATGGATGGTAATATCAATACAATACATAAAGTGGTGCAGAAAGTTTAGAAAACATTTAATATGAATGACATATGTTACATTAATATCTCTATATTCAAGTCTTGCAAATAGAACATGGTATCTTTCATCATAGTATAAGTATATGCTCTCAACTTAGTGAAAAAATTCCATTCGGAGGATTGTAAACATACACCTACCCCATTTGACTATGGAGTTAAGTTGATTGCTCATCGTACATGGTCAATTCTACTTTGTATAGTCAAATGCAGGGTAGACCTATAAACTAGACTCACAACAGACTAGATATCACCTTTGTGGTTGGCAAGGTTGCATGGATGTGCAGGTGCAAGGATATGCAAGGTGCAGGTATAGAGTGCTTAATACAAACCTCCAAAACTAGGTACATTGGTGCGAGGGCACCGGGGTTCATAATGTGTGAGGATACATGGGATGTAGATCTCAGAAACTTGGGTATGTTTTCATAAAAACATAAAGTTGAAATGTGAACTTGGTTATGCTGAAATAAAATCTTACTCTCCAAGGCATTGTGGAGAAAGGGTAAAGGGAATGTAATTGGACGAGCACAACTCAAGTTTCAAATCCCCGCATTGTGATGGATTCTTCTGCTATAAGGCAGCCTGTGATAATATTGTTTGTTATAATACCACAATAACATAGTTCATTGAAATACCACAATAATGCAGCCATAATGTAATACATGCGGGGCCCACCTCTGTTGCATAACTTTATTATTATTAACATAAACCATTCACCAATATGCAGAAATATCAAATCATTCATCCACAATACATTATCCACAATAACAATCCACAAATGAGAGAGAGATAGATAATACCCTTAAGGTAGGGCAACACCAATAATAATCCTTAAGGAAGGAATAACTCCACAAGATCTCCCAAGATGAGAGGCCACTTCGTGGGCATAGACGATTACATAAGATTCTTCTTCAATGATATGAATGATTACAATGACAAATATCTCTTCTTTATATATCCATATTCTTATTCTACTTTGGAGAGCCTACTACTAATATAATATTATATTATATTATAATACAATCAACCTTGGGTTATGTGTGGCCCATGCCAACCCTTATACAATATAATAATATATCCCCAAATATCTATTCCTAGGTACCCTACCATGCCACCCTCCTTACAAATGTTTCGTCCTCGAAACATATGAAGAAACCTTATAGTATGATTTGCTAAGCAATGTTAGCAATTGGTACCAATCTCGATCATCCATCCATCCAAGTGAAACCCGATGATGTTGGTACACCATTTTGTTACTTGAGTATCCAAATCTGCTTCGTTGGCTCCACGCTTCTATTGCTGTATTTTGATAACTTGAATGATGGGTCCACTTGTTCCTTGATGTTGATGAACCATGCTGAAAACCATGATCACTATGCTTTCTTTGCCAAACACTGCCATAGTTGGTGCCCTTCTGATTACATGTAGAACCATAATATTGTTGCCTTGAACCATGCCTCCAATATTGTTTCCGCTCATGGTGGTGTGGATGGCGATATGGTGCAACCTTTACTTGATGTTCTACCTTCTTTGACTTTTCAACCTTTGGCTCCATTGTTTTAAATTCTTCTACACCTTGTTCTTTCATGTTATCTTTGTTTGGTGTGTCCTTGTGCTCTTCTATCAAAGCTTCCTTGGACTCTGTTACTGTTATTTCCACTGAATTAGTTACTGCTACTTCTTTCATGGACTCTGTTGTTGCTATTGCCTTCTTGGATTCTGTTTCATGTTCTTCAATTTGTTCTTCTACAACCACTTCTTGATTTTCCTTGTATCCTTGCTCCTTAAGCTGAGAAATATCCTGCAATGTTATCTTCTTTTTCCTGTACCATAACTTCATAAACTTCTTTTGCACATTAATGTTAATAGTACCCAAAGAGTCTAACCAAGGATAACCAAGAACAATATCCTCCTCATCCATCTCAATAGCATAGAAATCTGAATGTAAAACATATTTATCCATGGTGATCTTCAAATCTTCAAAAATCTGAACATGCTCACCCTCTAGTTGTATGTCCTTAATTTTTGTTGCTTGAACTTGCAACTTCTTAGCCAAAGCAATATTAATAAAATTATATCTGCTACCAGGATCAATGGAAATAATAACCTGTTCCTTTTGAATGCTTCCATGAACCTGCAAAATAGACTTTTTAGATTTAAACAAATTCCTTTGTCCATTTTCTAATTTATCTTCTACCAAAGGTATGGTTTCCTCTGTCTGCATACTGACATATTTTTTATCTTCCCTGACCTTTTCCTCTTTCTTCTTGAGTAATTTTATTTCTTTTTCATAATCTTCATTTTGTTTCTTGAAAACTTCCCATTCTCCTTTCATTTCATTCCGCTCATTTTGAAATCCCTGTAGTTTCTTTTTAAGGTCTGTGATGACATCCATCAAGCTATCTATCTTTTTATCCCTTTCCTCAACCACTTCCTTAAAATATATTTTTAGTTCCTCTGCATCTTCCATCATATTAGCTATCTTTTTATAGGGGTTCCAATCACTTAAGAATGCATGCTCCACTTCTTCCCAAGACAACTCATTATGGGTGCCATTAAGACTATAAAACCAAAGGAGAGCAACTTTATCAAGAAATTGATGAAGCATATTTTTCCAAAGAGGATGTCGATGATACAAGGATTTAAATTTTTTCCACCAATCCCTAGCATCAATATCATATGCTCCAGAAAATTTTTGTAGTTCCATAGTTGATACCCTAATGCAAACTAGGGTTTTTGAAAATATATATCATGCCCTAATGCAAACTAAGGTTTTATGGAAATAAATATCTTCCCACCATGTTGAAGCTAAAAATCCACATAGACAACTAGATCTGCAATTTTTCTTCCAAACAAAATAAAGTGCAACTGATTTGCTTACCCGAACTAAACAAAATTTCATCTTTTGAAAAATTCGCGACTTGAAAATTCGTCTCTACCCTTATTCTAGACGACTGACTTCAGAAGGTCGTATCTCCCTCAATACTGCTCGGATTCCTTCATATGACCACTCATTTTAAAGCTCTTCAAATTCTGCACAAACGGATCCAAGAATCGCCTGAATCGGATACAATCTCGCAGAGATATGGCTTCTGAAAGATGAGACATTTTTCCACAAAAAATCTGCAAAATTCGTCACTATCCTTGTTCTGGATACTAACTTCAAAAGGTCGTATCTCCCTCAATACTGCTCAGATTCCATCATATGACCACTCATTTTAAAGCTCTTCAAATTCTGCACAATCTGATCCAAGAATCGCCTGAATCGGATAAACTTGCATAGAGATATGGCTCCTGAAAGATGAGATGTTTTTCCAAAAAAAATTGCCCTAATTCTAGGGTTTCACACAAAAATCCCCACTTTGCCAAAATCGTTGCTCTGATACCACTTGTTGCATAACTTTATTATTATTAACATAAACCATTCACCAATATGCAAAAATATCAAATCATTCATCCACAATAACAATCCACAAATGAGAGAGAGATAGATAATACCCTTAAGGTAGGGCAACACCAATAATAATCCTTAAGGAAGGAATAACTCCACAAGATCTCCCAAGATGAGAGGCCACTTCGTGGGCACGACGATTACAACAAGGAAGACTAACCCAATCCTTTTCACTCCAAACTTGTTTATTCAGAAAAATAACCAATCACTTAATTATGGAAGAATGTGCCCATACCTCTTTGTTGATGAAGAAGGAACTTCAACAATCTGTCTTAATCACAATTACTCTTTTCAATTTCAAAGGTTAGGTAGCAACAAACTTTCTCAAAATCCCCTTACAAATAATTTTCACACAAATAATCCTTAAATACACCTTATAATCTCCACACTTTAATCAAATAATTTTCAAACCAATTTAAAACAAATGTACCTAATCCTTATCACTCCTTTTATGAAATATATATATATATATATATATATATATATATATATATATATCTTTTAATTTCAACTAAATCATATATATCAAAAGGATATTATTAATTCAAAATAAAACCCCTTATGACTCCCAAGAAATTAAAACAAAATTTTAATTTACTAATAGGGAATCTTATAACTCCAATCTAAAAGGCAGCGCAGCCTTCAACCATTCTTGACTTGCTTTGATTTTCCTCTCACACCAAACTCAACTTACAAAAATATTAACCCTTCACATACCTTATGATTTAGAAGCTTTCAACAAAAATATTCACCTTGCTGTCACCGTCGGGATTTGATCCCGCGCTTCACGCTAACGCTGCATCCTAGCACAAGTGAAGCAACCACATGCGCTAGCGGCCACCACAGAAACAAGTACGACTGACTTCCTTCTTATTCTTTCGCCGGCGATCAATCACAAACAAAAAAAACTTTAAATCTCTGCTGCCGCCAGGTTTCGATCCCTAGACCTCTCTGTTCATAGTGCCTTCACTCGAACTCACAACCAACTCCGCTACCTCGGCAGGATGAGATCAACAGGAGCCTATAACATATTCGTATCTTTTCGGCACGCACTTTGAAATCCTTCTTATACTCGTTTTCGATAAACGTGCAGCCACCACTAAATTATTTAAACAATCTCTCGATTTCTGTGCATTTCGTTTCCACGTCATAGAGTATATAAACCACGAGCTCAAACCATCAATTAATCCTTTTTCTTTTCATGCGAATGAAACATGTCTTTTTCTCGAAATCCTTTTATCGCCGATTGATTTTTCCTTTTCTCGAGCACTAGCCATATGTCTTTTAAAACCTTCGATAGGGCTTTTATATAGTATGGCTTTAATTTAAAAGTCGTCGGCCCTTGTTTCCATGAAGACACGAGCTTGTTCTAGGTCGACTCGTCGATGCCTTTTAAGGGCCCATTGGAATATTCAAATTTAAATCTTTTTAAACATGGCGCCCAACTTTATTAAAAGCGCCCAACAAAAAATGATGCCCAACTTTATTAAAGGATATTAATATTAAATTATTTAAATCTTAAATTTAAATAATTTAAATATTAAATCATTTAAATTATTTGAATCACATAACTTTTGGGCATTTAATATTATAATAAAATATTATAATATTATTTTTCTTAGGCCATCCAATTGCTCTTTAAACTATTTTGGACCACCTGGAAGCCATCTTCTTGCACATTGGGCTATATTTGACTTCCTGGAACCGGGCTATCCTTCTGCACTTATTGGAGAACCTGAAACTGATGTTGCCTACTGAAATGGCCACTGACTGATGTTGAAGGCTTGACATCAATAACTACTCACTCTTGACATCAATGACAACTTATCACTCAAAATGTCCAACAATAAGGTTTATGGATCAAAGCGATGGTTTTATCAAGAGGCCAATCGGATCACTATATGCTATTAAACGATCAAAGGCGAGCCATTCTTCACTATTAATGAAAGGGCTACTCGGCTACTACCGACTAATAGAAGCAGAGGGCCTCCTCTAGAATTCAATATACGACAGGGGAGCGGTGGATGGCGGTATCGGTTGTTGTCGGTATCGGTTGTTGTCGGTATCGGTTGCTGATGACCGTTCCCTACCCCGATGGCGAGGGTTGTTGGCAGTATCGGTTGTGGAGGTTGGCCTTCTATTAAATAGATGTATCCCTCTCTATCTATCTATCTATTGGGAGGAGATTAGCCATTTAATGGAAACTATTCTATTGGATAGGTAGGTTGGCCTTCTATTAAATACTAATCCAAGAAAAACTATTCTATGGATAGATGTATTCCTCTCTATCTATCTAATGGGGGGAGATTGGCCATTGAAAAATATCCGGGATTAGCCATTTAATAGAAACTATTCTATTGGATTGGATATGGCCATTCAATGAATGGTATTCTCGGGTTGGCCGTTTAATAGATACTAATCTATTAGATGGGTTGGCGTTCTATTGAATAAAACTATTACGGCCTTCTAAGAAATACTATTCTTCGGATGTTGACCCTTGCCTACTATAATGGGGAGATGGGCCTTCTAGTAAATAAAAGTATATGGCTCTTGATGGAGGAGCTGGTACTTTATAGGATGCCCCCTAGTAAATGGATCTATTCCTCAAAGGGAGAGGAGATACGATTGGTTGTTTCATTTCATAATAGTAGGGGCCGCTTGATCAGAGAATCGTGGAATGGAGGATAGAGGGGTGGGCAGTGGGAAATGAATAATCCAGTAAAAGGGATACGTAAATTATCGGACAGGACGTAATTACGTCCCTGCATGCGCCGGGCTTGGAGTATATGACGATTCGGGAGAGCTAGTGATAATGATAATGGATTCATGAGCTTAAAAAAAAATGGGGCCCGCCTAAGGAATTCATTATTTCTCCCTACCCCCCGGGATAAGGGCGGGCCCACCTACAGAATAAACGACTTACTCATAATCTCATTAACCATTCCCGCCCGCTTCGATGATGGTTCGGATAGGTCCAATCGGATTGGGGGTGACTAATCGGGTGGCCCTACTATTACTACTTAAGAGGTCAACCGATCGCTAATCTCTATCCCATCATGAATAAGAGTTCTATTCCAGACTGTACGGGGAAAGATCCCGTCCTGCCATTCCAATTTGATATCTTTCTATTCCCCCGGGGCGGAGAGAGGAAGCGCAACCCCCCCCCTAAAGCTTATTTATTTCCGATTCCCTTTCTTACAAATAATAATAATAGGGGGGTAGGCTTCCTGGGCACATTACTCACTATCGAATCGCTTACTCTCGAATCTAGTGCACTTAAGAGCTTTCTTTTGATAATAATTCGTGGTAATATCGGGTAACTGCCGAATTCGGGGGCCCTAATATTATTACTTAAAGCACGGTCCTACCCATACCTAAGAGAGAAATCCTAGCTCTCTTCTTATTATTTGGCGGAGCTCAAGCCCTTATTATAATAGTAGGGCCCCAACCAATAGATGGATACTCTACCGCCCTATCCAACGAAAAGGGAAACATAGATAGATAGATACTTACCGTCGGGGTTCCTCCCTATCTGCTTCTACTGCTGAACCGAAGGGGCCCCCTTTATCAATAGTAGGGCTGCAATTCAATTAGGAATTAATAAATCAATAGGGGCGCCCTACTATTACTAGCGGCAGATATTTCCATTATCGACCGAGATGGATGACTAAACCCCACCCAAGATAGAAAGGGATTACTCCTCCAAGGCCACCATTGCTAGAGGAATCAAGGCCCTAGTTGCAGCCATCCACCCCTTATCATAATAGTGGAGGGGTGATTCTAAACCGCCAACCTACACCTCGATTCAAAGATTCTCCTACCCCTACTATTACAATAAGCCTTTTCTATAAAGAGGAGATTCGGGAAGTCGAGACTGCTATTCAATGAAAATCCCGATCATTGGAGATCAGCCCTATCCAACTCTCAACCCCTTTATCACGAATAAACAAAGCTTCGTCGAAGTTGCTAATACATATGTAATAGACTCGCGATTAATAATAGTAGGGAAATTAGTAATAGTAGGGCAATAATATACGACCTTGAATAATAGTAGGGGCTGCTCGCCCTATATAAATAGTAAGGCCTTTCGCGGGGCTGTCAAGCAATGGTGAACTGCACATTAAATTATTACATAGAAAAGGCCCTACTATTGCAATAACCTCCGAAGGGGCATTATAACTGGCTATAGGGGCCATTCTATTGATCCCGACCCTTAATCAATAGTGGGGGTTGGAGTAGGGATCCCCCTTTCCAATAAATAATCCCCCACTTACTACATCCCACCCAATTACTACATCCGTTTCGACCACATCCCCCAATCTATTAATTACTGATTTCTTGAAGGATTGCTCTCTCTATTCTGTAGTTTCTTGAAGGAGTGCTCTCTCTCTTCTAGGGAGTGCTCTCTCTCTTCTGTGTGGTACTCCCTCTGTTGTAAGGCGTACTCTCTATTCCGTTTCAGCCCAAAACCGGAAATATCTTGCTTGAAATATCTTTCTTTGGCTTTTGATCGTATAGAAATCCATCCCTGGTTTTCTGCAAACCAATTTATTTAAAAGCTTTCAAAGCTCATTATTAGGAGAAAAGAGATGTAGTCGATTCTCTTATATACGTATTAACAACTTTAAAATAGGCGTTAGAAAAGGCTAGAAACCGTGATTGGATCTTGAAATGGCACTTAAAGGATCCGGTCTTCCGTGTGAGGTTGTGTCGGCCCTACCAATCCTCATTAATTAAGATCTCACAGGGGCTGGGTAGGGTAGAGAAAGTGGTGGAGGATTCTCTCATTTGTGTTTCTCGGTCAGTCGCTCTTCAAAATCGGTTGGAGGAAGTTGCAATTCAAGTTGGAGGAGATTGAGATTGGTTAAGTATTATCCGGATCGTGTTAAAATGATGACTCCAATCCGACCCTCCCTTCCTAGAATGAGGTTGAGTCACTTTTCCAGCTATATCCAACAGCCAATTGGCGACTTGTAGACTCGGCTCATGAAGTAAATCGGGTTGAGTCGCTTTTCTAGATATACGGACCAGACAAAATAGCTATTTCATTTGACACTATATCTATTCCTCTTCCGACTCTTCCTTCCAAGCGCACTATAACCCCAGGGGGTCACGGGTTTTTTTCTACCAATTGGGGCTCTTCCTTCGCCACCTCCATGAGGATGGTCCACAGGATTCATAACTACTCCTCTTACTTCAGAACGCTTACCCAGCCAACGTTTTGACCCAGCTTTACCTAGAGTTCTATTGTTCGAATTGACGTTACCTACTTGTCCTTTAAAATGTTGCTGAGCAATTTTCAGATATTAAACGAACCTCCCCAGATGGTAATCTTATTGTGGCCAATCCATCTTCTTTTGCGATCAGTTCTGCTACAGCACCCGCCGCTCTAGCTAATTGTCCCCCTTTTCTGACTTGTATTTCTACATTATGTATAGCCGTGCCCAAGGGCATATTGGTTGAAGTAGACCTTTAGTTTGTAAAAATCCCTTCCCAAACTGTACGAGCCTCTCTCAGGGCATACAGCTTTCTGGATGTACATGATATTCATGTATCAAATATCAATATAGAATCTATGTTTCGCTGTCAACCGATTGGGTTTACAGCGAAACCTAAAAATCTATCACTGATCCAACTAGGATACTTTTATGTATGGGATGAATCCCAAAGGGAAACTGAGGATAAATGGCAGCGGGTGATTGAGTTCAATAGTTACTCATATAGAATCATTGGCTCTAGAGATATGATAATATGGAGAAGACTGGATTGTCTGAAGCAGAAACAAACGAGGTAGAGGAACCCTTGTTACGAATAGAAAGACAAGTTACTCACATTTGATTTGATGGTCAGAGGCAGATTCGGAGCTGGACAGTGAGAATATTTACCAGATAAGGAAAAAAAGAAGAAGAAAAGAGAAAGAAGGATGGAAAAAATGTTTAAAATGCCTCCTACGTTATCCGGAAGATACGCAAGTATTGACGTAATTTGATAAAGTCATTCATTCTGAATGCTACATGAAGAAAGAACACAAGCCAGATGATGGAATAGAGAGACCTAGGATGTAGAGAATCGGGGCATAAGGCGTAAAATATATGTCCTTCATCCTAGATCAATGGATATAGATATCTATTAATATAGATTCTATATTGATATTTGATACATGAATATCATGTACATCCAGAAAGCTGTATGCCCTGCCCTTTTAAAATGGAGGGCAGTTTGGGAAGGAATTTTTACAAACTAAAGGGCACGGCTATACATAATGTAGAAATACAAGTCAGAAAAGGGGGACAATTAGCTAGAGCGGCGGGTGCTGTAGCAGAACTGATCGCAAAAGAAGATGGATTGGCCACAATAAGATTACCATCTGGGGAGGTTCGTTTAATATCTGAAAACTGCTCAGCAACAATCGGACAAGTAGGTAACGTCAATTCGAACAATAGAACTCTAGGTAAAGCTGGGTCAAAACGTTGGCTGGGTAAGCGTTCTGAAGTAAGAGGAGTAGTTATGAATCCTGTGGACCATCCTCATGGAGGTGGCGAAGGAAGAGCCCCAATTGGTAGAAAAAAACCCGTGACCCCCTGGGGTTATAGTGCGCTCGGAAGGAAGAGTCGGAAGAGGAATAGATATAGTCTCAAATGAAATAGCTATTTTGTCTGGTCCGTATATCTGGAAAAGCGACTCAACCCGATTTACTTCATGAGCCGAGTCTACAAGTCGCCAATTGGCTGTTGGATATAGCTGGAAAAGTGACTCAACCTCATTCTAGGAAGGGAGGGTCGGATTGGAGTCGTCATTTTAACGCGATCCGGATAATACTTAACCAATCTCAATCTCCTCCAACTTGAATTGCAACTTCCTCCAACCGATTTTGAAGAGCGACTGACCGAGAAACACAAATGAGAGAATCCTCCACCACTTTCTCTCCCCTACCCAGCCCCTGTGAGATCTTAATTAATGAGGATTGGTAGGGCCGGCACAACCTCACACGGAAGACCGGATCCTTTAAGTGCCATTTCAAGATCCAATCGCGGTTTCTAGCCTTTTCTAACGCCTATTTTAAAGTTGTTAATACGTATATAAGAGAATCGACTACATCTCTTTTCTCCTAATAATGAGCTTTGAAAGCTTTTAAATAAATTGGTTTGCAGAAAACCAGGGATGGATTTCTATACGATCAAAAGCCAAAGAAAGATATTTCAAGAAAGATATTTCCGGTTTTGGGCTGAAACTGAATAGAGAGAGTACGCCTTACAACAGAGGGAGTACCACACAGAAGAGAGAGAGCACTCCCTAGAAGAGAGAGAGCACTCCTTCAAGAAACTACAGAATAGGGTGCATGCCACTTTATGAGGTGAGGTTTTCTCCCTTTCCCCTCGACCCCTCTATTTTAAAAAGGAGATAGGGTGCGAGCTGTGGAACTTCTTGCATTCCATGGCTTTTTGAAAGCTCTTTAAATAAACGCGAGAGGCTTCTTCAGCCTCTTCCTCTTCCTCTTCCTCTTCCTCTTCCTCTTTAAATAGTGGGATAGTTTCTCTTAGAAATACCTGAAAAATGTGGGAAGTCGAGGAAAAGATTCCAAGAGTTTCCAAGTTCCAAAAACAGAGAAACCAGGGCATTTTAGGAGTTTCCTGCAACAAAGAGTTTTTCCTTTTTTATTGCAAGGTTTGACTCAAGTGCATATCTAAATGAGGATCTATGAAACCAATGCATCACCTTGCACCAAGTGCAAGAAGGGGTGTATTTCACACCTACAACTAAGTACCCCATAGCCAGGCATTTGCACCCAAACAACATAAGTGGTTGCCCTTATTTCCAGATACACACAAGATCCTTGGCAGAGTCATTATAAGATAGCCAGGCAAATCCTTAGATATATGAAGGGTACCTACCAGCTTGGGATACAGTACAATTTTAGGGTAAGGTTATTCTAATCAGGCACAAAACTTTGACAATGCCAAAGACCAAGATGATTAGAGGTGTATATCACTTTCATAAATCACCTACTCTAGTTGAATCATATGGTCAAGCAAGAATAAATCCACAATTGTTATTTCCTCCATTCAGATAGAATACAAAGGTGATGCCACAACAGGACATGAGGCAACTCAGATTTGAATATTGTTCCATAAGCTTAGGTTTTGATAGTAAGATCCTTCTTGACTCTCATGTGTTAACCAGACTTCCATATAAATTGCTTGCAACCCAATTTGCCACAGCAGGACCAAACATTATATGAGGTCTATCTACACTTTATACGTGATAGTTGATCTAGGATCCACTCACTTAACTCAAGCATTGCTGCATTGAGTACCCACTAGTAGACATCTTAACCAATTTAGATGTCTGCTTGGGTTGAAGGAAGTTGCTGTTAAGATAGGATAGTATGTCATGACGCCTTTCTTTATGTCCCCAAGCCAATCTCAAGAGGTCATGTTAGTCTTGTAGCAGAAATCTGGTCTTGGTGATGTGTCAACATGTGGCCTCAAAGGGTTTTGCTTTATTCCCAGTCATGTTAGCTATGTTTAGGAGTCCTTTAATTCTGCCTGTGTAAATGACTAGCTTTTCTCCATATCATTATGGATAAATATGTCATTATGTGGTGTCTTACTGCAGTTGTATCATCTCTATAATTTTGTGCTCTTGTGTATTCTGTTACTAAGCCTATGATTGGCACTTTGTACCCTTCTTGCATTATGCATCTGTCATTTATTTGTATTACTGAGCTAAGCTCACCATATTTGGTACTAGAATGATATAATACTGAACTTCACCATTTGTGAGATCAATAAATAATGAACAAGATGGAACATTCATGGTAAGAACAAAGAAGATTCCACAAACTTGTAAACCCATTGCCAGACTTTAAAACAAAACAAAAAAAACTCAAGGACTAAAATGTATAGCCACTAGCCCATGGAATTTAGGGCAAGTGGTTGGGTGTGAACACTCTGAAGAATGTCCCACCATACACCAAGGTTCAAATCCCATGGGTGAACCCTAACATTTTAATCAAATGGAAGGAGCTTAACTGGTTAAATACATCGACTTTCAACGTGGAGACACTTTTCAGATCTTGCCAAGCAGAATATGCATAATTGCAAAAATACTGTTGTAATGCCACTATGTGGTCATGATGTAACATGGGTGAGGCCCATTTAGAAACTGGTCAAGCACAGACACCTAATATTGATCAAGGACAAATACAATAGAATTCACTACGTGGACCCTGAAACATGGAGGTATTTGGAAGCATTGCTTCTAGACAGTTTGGAAACCCAAGACACTGTTACAACATTTTTTTAATGGCCATCTAATTGTCAGTTTCACTTGGCTACCTAGGAAAATAAGCAGAACCAACTCACTCAGCAAAACTTGGTCAAATTGCAAGTCATGGAAAATTGTGAGTGCTCAATGAACCTGAAGGACGAACTTACCCTCTACGGTACAAGTTAAAAGCTCAAAGGAGCTCACTGATTTGGTTTATCAAGCACCACCAGTTTTTGGACTGTCTTAACATGTTGCAACAAAGC
The DNA here is from genome assembly GCA_028583015.1 of Wollemia nobilis. NCBI lineage: Eukaryota > Viridiplantae > Streptophyta > Pinopsida > Araucariales > Araucariaceae > Wollemia > Wollemia nobilis. Next base: position 8,102,578 of record JAQPPZ010001808.1, read on the forward strand.
TTGCTTTCATCAAGTCAATCCACCAGTGATACAATGCACTTTGTTCAGGACTATCAGAAAATTCCCAATGATTGATCAGCTTTGGGCTAACCTGTCAATTAAGTGCTCTACTTCCATTGAATTACATAATTTGGGATGCACACTCTACTGAAACAGATTTTGAATACCGGTCAGACCCCATCTCTAATCTTTAACCAGAATGACCAGAATGGAAATGACATGGATGCATGACCAGAGACAAGATGCTATATTCCAGTACTAAGAGTCATGACCAGTTAGATGTGGGTTTGTTCTGGATGGAGCTTTCTTTATGGTTGAGCACCAAGCATGTGCTTGACCTTACAAAAATTCATCCATATCTTAAGAGTGGATTGAAGCATTCAAAATATTGGTTAAGTGCTTATTACAGGTGAAAACAGCTCTCTTAAGAGGTCATTTATGTAACCATGGCCAAATGTCTATTGGGCAGGAAGCTGGGTGAAACGAAACTTTTTGAAGTTTGTGTCTAATGTAGTATTCAATGGTACATTTGACAATTTACTTATTTAATTTGACATGAACTTCTGTATATTTAATGCTTGAAGTAGATTTGTGAACTAAGGAAGAATCTGCGCATTTTCAGGGATATTTTAATACCTTTTTCTTTTTTTTTTGGTACAGTTTTTTGCTAAGTTTTTGCCTAGTTTAAGTCAGCTCATGCCCTTTGGATCGTCAAGCCATTCTTGAGTCTGTTTCATGTGACTTTCAGTTGCGTATTCCATAAACCTTCTATTTAATGTTTGACAGCTAGCCAAAGAAGTAAAATGAAATTCTTATTGGCAACAAATAAACAGTCTTGCAATATCAAGTGGCATTAGCTCAATCGGTTAGATTCCACAATATTTAAAGAGGAGACCAAGGTTCAAATCTTGCCAAGCAATACATGGATAATATCCAAGCTTTGTTGTAATACCACTATGTGGTGATGATGTAATACGAGTGGGGTCCGTTTCAATTCCATATAACCAATTGAAAAAAAAATAAAGAGTCTTGCAATCAATGAAGCTACAGATAAAATGCAATATTAGCAATACCCAGGGACTGCTTTGTGCAAGTCCCACACATTAGTGACACAAAGTGTACAGAAATCTAAAAATATAAGAAATATAATACAGCTTCATAAATGAGCAACAAGAGCTAAATAAAAAAACTTCATATGTTATCTAAGGATCTTCAAAATCAAAAATTGACACTATGGAGGAAAGAAGATGTAATATGCAAATTGATTATAAAAGTTAATGGAAAATAGAGGTAGAGCTAAGGTTCTAGATGGCTTAAAAATGTATGAATGCATGGTTGTTAGAAACAAAAGTAATGAAACAGACTTTGAAGTGCTATCTAGAGTCTCTTTCTTGCAGTTGCACATACTGTAGGAGGAAAAAAGGAGGAAATTGTTTGATAAAAATAGTTTGACATGGTCTTGATTTGGTTTCAGTTTCTCTAAGCAATTGATTTCTTTTTGTGTGATTTCTTGTTAAAAGCCAGAATTTACCTTCTCCTATTGGTCAATCAAAACTTCTTTGTCAATCCAATGTGCAGCGCAACTACTCAGTCTCTTTCATTCTATACTTTTCGTAGTTATAGAATATTTGTAGCATTAACTTGTTTTGCTGTAATAGTGATAAACCAATTTTGTCATTCTTTTATAAACCTTGATGGATTACATGATCAACATTTTCTGAGTTAATCCCCCTGCCATGCCAATGAATTTGAAAGGCAAGTTGTCAATAGTCACATACCTCTAACTTTGGAGAAGTGTTCAATAACATCATCAACAAGTTCATCAAAGCTTGAAATATAACCGTGCAAACCTTCTGAAAGGCCAAATCCAGGATAATCCATTGAGAATACACCATATCCAGATGAAGCAATTTTCCTAGCAATTCCTGCATTGTTGCAGTCTCTTAAAAACTAGTTTGTTCATTTGTAGAACAATGAATTCACTGATATACTTTAAAAGTATTTTTCATGAACGAAAACATGTCTTTTTCTACATTTGTGAAAGCAATGAAACCCACCTTCAAAGAAAAATGTACAAGTGTCTCCATATCCATGGCAAAAGCAAACAATGCCCTTCACAGGAAGAGACTCTGGTAGCCAACTTTTAGAGAATATCTCCAGCCCTTGTGAGTTTGTTTCATAACTCTGCTCATTCAAGTTAACTTGTTTTAACAACTAAACCAGCATACACAAGTACTTTGAATGCTTGCAAGCCTTTAGACTCTAATAATGCATCCTAGGAGTGTTTGTCTCTTGAAGCTTTCCTTCGAGGAGCAAAAGTGCTTTTGATAACCAGTAATGAGAAGTACTTAAAATCAAAAGAAAATGGAATAAAATATTTTCGACAAGTTGCCTGAAATATACCTAAACAAGAAGAACTGCCAGCTAGAGAATTTGAGATTGCATTAAAATATTAGGGTCTCCAAAATTATGTTAGCATAAGTATTGGTAATAAGTAATTACAATGACATAACTCATAAGCATGCATGAATTCTGGCATGCCAAATGTCATGGAGAAAAAGCAAAAACCATATATCCTTAAATATTCAAAAGATATGGAATTAAAATCCACTAAATGCTAAAGGTGAAACTAGAAAAGAACCCCCAAAATTGACCGAAATATAAGTACCAAAGCTCATGATTCTACTATATAAACATCCACTTATAATTATTTGATGCCATCTCATAAACTTTAGGTTCTTTAGCAATAATTGATACATTGGGTAGAAATTTTATAGGTACAGCCTTAAATTATTTGTTTATTTTTTCATCCTTACATAAAATCAGTGTGGGTATTAGTGGTTGACGGACAATCTGATCAAGAATCAATCCAAACTAGCACTTCAATGCATCTAACCCATTTAAATCTGCAATTCCACTAATACAAAAAGATCTCAACCTGGTGCCGTAGCATGTTTATACAACTCAAGTAACTTGCTTTCATCCATCTATATCAATGGATGGATGCCTTCTTGATAATATGGCTAATTAGTAATAAGACAGATTTCCTTTGTAGTAATGAGTAAGAGGCCAGAAATGATTGTGTTGTAAAACAAGCTGTGACTAATTATTTTCTCCCTGAAAAAAGTACGTAGTACATGTTGAGACCAAAATACTCATGTGAATAGTATAAAACTAAATAAAAAGTCAAAGTCAAAACCTATGCAACATTAGAATCAAGAAACAAGAATGATTTTATGGCTTGTGAGAAGTAACAAGGGCAATGAAGTGGGGGTATAATGGCTCATTGTTAGCTTATCACCAATATATTAGGGTTATGCTTTGAACAAGTATATATGCTCAAGGTGTAAAGATAATGCTATATGAGTTATATATGTGAAATAACTTTTATAAAAGCAAGGATGGATATTTTTTAAACAAAATCACAAGCTTGAGTTCTGTGACGATTAAGCAAGTTGTTGTCATTGAACTGCCGTGCAGGACACAGACATAATACAACCTATTTATATGAGGTCAAACAGACACAGAAGATATTGGACTTTGAAAATTGAGATGAAAAGGAAAGACACTCTCACATAGCAACCACTAGTGTATCCTACGCCAAGAATAAAAACGGATTGTAGATAGCATACCTCATTAGTGTTTAATCCTGATGGTGTCATCTGCAAGCAGAAGGCAAATACTTTATATTAGTATAATACTATAATGTGAAACACCATGCCTGCAAATAATCCATTAAGGGCTCCAAAATCCATTATCAGTAGTAATTTATGAAAACAGTCATACTATTGTTATAACAAGATATAAAAACAGCTCTTTTAGCACCTTCAACACAGTATGGTTGATATAAATACCATTTGATTACTGTTAAGGCTAAACATAAAAGTAAAATGAGGCTGGTATACTATATAATGCATCAAATAATTTCACTAATTATTGCTTAATAATCAGACTCTGAAGTGATCACAACGTCTATATGCAACACTAAATCAGTACCATGCAACAATAGATTATGTTAAGAGATGGGAAGAAAAAAGGTGTCATAATCATATGTACAACCTATTGTATCTTCACATGTTTTGGTCCATATAATATTAATATATACAAACCCATTCTATTGTCACTTTTTAATATTAAATTTAAAAACATAATGGGGCTGGTCTAGGATATTCAAGTAATTTTCACTAATTATTGGGTGCTAGTTAGAATCTGAAATTCAAGGTGATTACACTATCTACATGCAATACTATATTTGTGCGATGCCACATACAGATGATGTTACAAGGGAAAGAGAACAAATGTAACTGGCCTAAGGGGTTGGGATAGCACTCACCGAGCGATGGTTACTTGGACACCCATTGCTGATTTGCATCTTCAACATATAACACTGCAAATATGACTGGCCTAGGGGTTTGGCATAGCATTCACTAATCATTGGTTACTTGGACACCCTTTGCTGATTTGGTCCATATAACATGCCTAGATCATCACTTTTTAAGGTTAAATCAAAGCATAATAGGGCTGGTTTGAGAGCTTCAAGTATTTTTCACTAATTACTGGTTGCTAGTTAGAATCTGAACTTTAAAGTTATTACAATATTTACACACAATACTGTATCGGTGCAATGCCACATATAGATGATATTACAAGGGACAGAAAACAAATAGGACCGGCCTAAGGGTTTGGGATAGCACTCACCAATTGTTGGTTACTTGAACACCCTTTTTCTGTTTACATCTTCAACATACAGCACGGCATAGGCCACAGTGCCATAGCAAATGAACAAATGAGGCAGTAGGTAAGGATGAACTAGGTTGGCCTACACGTTCATCATGGTTTTTGCTAACTGGTGATGGGTGGGGCAAAACATGCAGAATCTCATCATGCAACGAAAATCTTAATCAGTGATGGATCCTGTCTTGCACTGGTTTTTCAGATCAGAAAAGAGGAAAAGCAACATTGTTGGTCTGTGGAAAGATTAGCCTTCCCCTATTAACTGCCACTTCCTTGAATTTTGTGAGCTGTATATATTGAAACACCATGCCAGATGACTCTCAAGTCAATATAAAGTGGATTGATCAGTGGAATCCTTATGATTTTCGCTAATTATAGACTACTATAAAAGTATGAAAACAACCTGCCACAAAAAGCTTATGATCGGGGAATGGACAACCTCGGCAAACTAATTAGTTATGCTTATCATCAAGGTTACAACTTTTGTATGGAGGTTCCATATGGTGGATCTTAAATACGGATAAACAAACCTCAAAAAAATTATGAAAAATACCATAAATAGGATAAATTAATGATTTATATAAATTATATGAAAATGTTCAAATTTTCTATGTTGATATCAGCATATTTACAGAACTGTACTATACAGACTACTAGATACTTTGTTAACTAGTTTAGATATCCTATGTTGTCACTGTTATAGGAAGCAGAATTAAAACATTTCACTTAGACAGTTCGGTCTAGCTGTCACTTAGGAATGGCATTTTACATGCTTTTAATGACCTAATTTACCTCCTCTTCCTTTTTTGGCCATATTGAGGTGGTAGCCTTCTAATATGGGGAAAATGCGGAAAATTTTCCAAATACAACCGTATATGATTAGTATGCTTGGCATTATTCTCTTTATCAACAAACATAAATACCTAATTTTTGTGAATTGGCCTTTTGCCAATTCCAGTCCAACTATATCTTTATAAAAGATTGTTCCAGTCCTTGCAGTTTCTTATGTCCTTGTTCCAAATTGCATTGCACTTTTACAAAGGGCAATGACAAAGGGATCTCACCTTGAACAGACAATGATCCAAACTCTGCTGAACAGGGGTGAATGCTTCTCGGACTCTTCTCCGAGCCGGAGCATAATCCATGTTCTCCTGAGCAAGTTTGTTCATCTCCTCGCCTACGCCTTCTATCAGCTTGGACCCATGGATCCTGTGCACTGCTGAAATCAGAACCCTCCTATTGACCCTGCCAATAGAAACATTACCCCTTCTACATCCTCTCGGTTTTGGGTTTTCCCTAGTGCTCGATATTTTCTGTAATAGGCCTTCTCTGATGGTACCCAAAGGAACCAGAGTTCCATGAGGACTTATCCTAGATGAAAATAAGGCTTCCATCCAGACACTGCGAGACACTGATCCTCTATAATCTAATGGGTTTGGAAGGGAGGCACTAGAAACACTACTATTTTATGAACCAGGACTCATCCACTCGTCCTAGATTCTCTAGCTTCAGACCCAACTAAGACAGAAATATAAAAACTATATGTTAGAGCTGATGATCAAGATGAACGTGGAGAATCTACATCAAAAAGAAAGCAAGAACCTAAAACCAAAAATAACAGACAGTCAGTTCAAATAAAGAATTGCAAATAGACCTGGGCCTGATCAAGAAAAGGGAGTGCTAAAAATGCAAGGAATGCAAAACCCAATGACCTACCACCCTTGCCCATGTGTTGTACGTGGCTTTGACTCTTTTAGGTCGCTTTCATATATTTTTTGGTTACATGTATACGGTAAGTGAGACCACTAAGAAAGTATTAAATATTAGAATCCCTTCACAGCCAACAACTGCAATCATCACTTTCCTATCTTTTCCAATAGTTCAAAGCAAACAGGTAAATTAAATTGAATTACAGAGATGGTCCTCTGCAGAATCGTTGATGATTTCAGCATGTGGGAAATCATGATTTTGCATGGCTTGACCATAAACATTCTGTGCTGGCAATCACCAGCTAGACATGCTTGGAATCTTTTCTTTCTGGGGAGTTGAACCTGATGCAATTGCATAATGCGAGCCTCCGTTGAAATTTGTATCTTGCAAAACCTCCGAATAATGGACGTCCATTTGTCACTACACTGGTGAATAAAAAAAAACCATTGTAGTACTCCCAATGTGGATTTCATGTGCTTCAATGATATGTATCACTTGAAACGTTGTCTAGGAGGGGATCATATTCAAACTATTTTATTTTATTCATGAAATGCCACCTTCTTGTATTTCATTTCAATTATCTTTAGTATTCCATTAAACTAAGAAGATTTTTAACTCAAATTAAAATGGGACAGTTCAAGGGTTCTGGTTTTGATTCTTCTTTATTCAAATTATTTTATTTTATTCATGTAAAACACTTTATTGTTATATTTCATTTCGATTACCTTTCATTCTTAGTATTTTATTAAACTAAGAAGATCTTTAACTCGAATTGTTTCATTCATTATATTTTACAAATGTTCAAAGGTACAACGCAAGGTTTGGGCTTTGGTTCTTTTTTAGGAGATCCAAGGTTTAAACCATGGCATACGCAACTGAGAGGATGGTTGTGTGGTGGTTGTATGTTAAATTCTCTATTGATAAGTATATCTCTGGCTAAGAAGGGTTAGTTGGGAGAAGATTGCTCAACCTCGTTGATCATTAAGATTTATCACTCTAACTAAATCTTAAAAAATAAAAATTAAATAAATTATACTAAAAATATTGATTTGATAAAAAGAAAGCAATTTAAAAGTGATATGTGCTGATATCTTGGATAATAATGATAATGGATGAGACGTTTTGTTAGGAAAATTCAATCACACATGTTTGATGTTAATAAAGATTTTTATTTGTTTTTAATTAAAATAATAGTTGAAAATATTTTGTATATAAAAGATTCTTCATCAAAAAAAAAATAATAGTTAGGATATTTTGTTAGGATAATTCTTGTGTTTGATGTTAATGGAGATTTTTATTTTTTAAAGGTTGTGTGATAAGAGGAAGTAGGAATTAAAAGAATGTTAACATCTAATAGGCATGAACGATGTCAAGCTATCTATAATATTATAATAGTATTGACTGTAGTATGTTATCCGCATAATTCTTATCAAAGACTTTACTTTTTAAGGATAAAAATTGATGTAACCATTTCGAAGATTTTAGAGAAAAATGCGAGGGTAGTATGAAGTTATGTCCATTTTTTTTTTTAAAGCATAATTTTTATCAAATACTTTACTTAGGGATAAAAATTGATATAATTGTTCGCGAGGGTTAGGTGGATTGGTAAGATGTTGCGCACTTATCAAGAGGAAACCTAGGTTTAAAACTTCGTCGGCATGCCCATTTTAGGGCAAAGGTAGTAGTCTGACTGGAATCCGTTGAGTGTGCGCCAGTTTGATGATGGCGGTACCAACCCCGAGCGACCGGGGGTCTTTCTCACTCCGAGCCGTGAGGCGAGGTAAGGGTTATAATGGTAGCTTTATGATTTGATGCTACGACCGAAGGCAATGTGATTTGATCTGTGACCAGTTGTTCAAAAAGGAAAGGCAGTTGCCAATTCTCCTATGTATAAAAAAAAAAAAAAAATTGATGTAATCATTTCAAAGATTTTAGAGAAAAATGCAAGAGTGACGTATAATGATAAAGGTGAAAAACTTTTTATCTAAATAAGAGACAAATTTATTATTTAAAAAAATTGATTAAAATTTTATAATTAAATATAAATCTTTAATAATTTTTTTAAATCTTAAAAAAATGTTAGTTAAGGTAGCAAAAATTGAGCTAGAAGAGAGTGTAAATTGAATGCTAGTTTTATATTTTTTTGTTTTAAGAAAAATTAGGTGTTAATAGATGTGATTAAGAAGCATGAGAAGGGAAAAAAGTGCATGGACCAAGCATCACTTCTTGTTCTAGATCTTAGGAGGAAAACAAAAATTAATGAATTCATGTGAAGAAGATGTACGTAACATGGCACAAAAGTCATTTTTGATAGTCCTTACTAGAAGTAAAGATGCCCTAGTTGGAAGTGAGGACAAACTAGTTATCAATAAGAGGAAGAACAAATCTATTGAAAACCCTAATCAAGTAATAGAAACTATACTATAAGTGATCAAAGGATGAGATAATCAGGCATGATATAATGGTTTTTATAGTAGAGGGTTCATATGTAAGTTCTATGGATATTGACCAAGTTTTTTTGGATATTTAAAATTGGATCAAGTGGGGATTGAGTTCAAATTACTCCACAACTTTTCTTTTGAAAGGATTTTTCCTCATTATCTTCTTCAATTTTAAAATAAAGGATAAAGTAATGGATAGTGGCCCTTAGTTTAGGGGCAAAGATACATTATATTTAAGACCATAAAGTGAGAATTCTTTTGTGGAGACAGACACTATAAAAAGGTTTTCAATATGGATTAGGCACTTTGACTTCCTTATTAGCTCAACAATAAGGAGGTTTTCAAGAATATCAACAATAATCTAGGGGAATTCATAAAGGAGGGACCAACTACTAAGGAGATTTTGATGTGGATTAGTTATTTTGGACTTCCTTAGTAGCTCATCAACCAGGAGGTTTTGAAGAATATCGACAATACTCTAGGCAATTTCATCTAGGAGGGGCCAACTACTAAGGAGACAAGGCATGTTGTATACATTTGAATATGTGTTGCCATGAATATTTCAAAATCTTTATTGTAGTTTATTGTGTTTAAATTTGAATCAAGAGAATGGGATCAACAAGTGGACTATGAAAACATTGCATTTCGATGTCACAAATGTTATAAGACTAGACACATGACAAGATATTGCAAAAAAAAAATGATGGCAAAAGAGATAATTTTTTTTTGGGCATAACACAAAATTCAATATGAAAAAAGAAGATCATATCATAGTTGGATCAAATCAAGGATTTTCCACTCATAATAAAGTGGTAAAAAAACCCTCTTCATCGTCAAATGGCAAAGGCTATTACATTTTACTTGAATCAACCATTAGATAAAAAAGGACACAAGAAATGAGGAAGTACGATGTGCAAGTTCAAATTCAAGAGTTAAATATGTGAAGGAAGATGGGAAGGCAAATTTTAAATCAAATAAGATGAAGGAGGTCAAGGTTAATCTAGGTAACCATCTTCATTTCCTTTGAGTAGCATAAAATCCTCTCCTTACATTAACAATGGAAACAGCATAGAGTCTACTCGTTGCACTTTAGGGTTTCAAGAGGAATATAATATTAAAATGCATATGGAGGATATCTGTGGAAATTTAGGGTTTCCAAGGCAACATAAGAAATTTAATACTATGGAGGATCATCCTTGTACTTTAGGGTTTTTGAAGCAACATAAAGAAGAAAGTGTTTATTATAGATAATTGTTCCAAACAAAAATGAATTATCAAACTGTTTGACAAAAATATCCTATGGAGTACCACAATTTTGGAATGTACATCAATTTTGATAAGACCATTTAATAGCATGTTTTGATGAGTCATGTAATGTTATGCTTTGCAATGTAAAATCAACCGATCCAATGAATACAACTTGATTAGTAAAACTGCACTAAAAGACAAATATAATTGTCATTGTGTTAGACGTCCTGATTAGTTAGAAATTTGGATTAGTTAGACGTTTAGCCTAGCTAGTCAAACATCTAGACTGTTGTGTTAGACGTATAAACCAATATGTTATGCAAGAAAAGACATGATTAAGCTATAGGTGGTTGGGACAGTTGAGACAGGTTAGTTGCAAGAACTACTTGGGCTTACCTATAAATACCCCTCATTTTATTTTGTATCTATCCATACTTGTCTACAATACATATATGTTGTATAGCAAGCATTGTTGTGGACTAGGTGTTATGTGTGATTGCATCTAGGTTATAGTGTTGTGTTACAGGTATTGATCATAACTTGGTACAAGGAGAATTGATGTGTGTTATTTTGTTGTTGCAAGAAGCATTAAGGAGCATTGAGGACTAAAGATGAATGCTCTAGTTGCAGATGTCTAAACCTGTGTAAACCATCCATTGTATGTCCCAGTCTAGTCGTCTAGCCCCGTCGAAAAACCTGTTCCAGATGTCTAGTCATCTATTCTGGTCACCCTAGATGTTTGTTTCTAGACGTACATCATATATGTCTTACCCATCCGACATAGATGTCTGCCTAGATGTCTACTATGTTCATTCTAGATGTCTACAACCATCATATTTAGATGTCTACCCCCTTAAACGACTAACCACCATATCCTAGATGTCTACTTGTTCAGATGTCTATTTTGTCTATCCTAGACGTCTATCCATCCAGATGTCTAGTTTATTGATCTTAAACGTCTAGACATCTAGACGTCCACTATCATGTCTAGACGTTTATTATCCAAGATGTCTACTAGAACTTGTTCATCTATAACTATAGAACATGATGACTTGTGTAACCAAGTTTATCACTCTCTCCTAGCTTCTTGTCATTCCCTTGTCTTAGGAAAGTACTTACCCTTGTCTACATTTGGTATCGTTGCCTAAAACAAACTTTGGGTCAAGAAGCATAGGTGATAAGGCAAAGAGGTGAATGACACATCACAGGTTATAAGGTAGAAGAGGAAGGAGTCCAAGATGAAGAAGCGTACAACTAGAGAACCAAAGAACACACAACAAAGACAACGTTTCACAACCTTAAGTGGAAAGAGTGTGGAATCTCATGGAAGACAGGAATTTGAGAGTAGAGACGTTGTTGGTAACAATAGAAGACGAAGAGCAAATAGTAGAGAAAGTACCTATTATTAAAAACAAAGATTTGATGGTAACACCCGAACTAGCATAGAGGAGTTGGTCGATGGATACAGAAGTAGGAGACTTTGTACCATAGCAACTACGTATTGGTTCATGGGGAGGAAGATCAAAACCACATCTCATTTATTCACAAAGGAGATCGTGAAGTGGAGGCTCACAAGAGCCAGCTAGAAGGCTATTTGACCTAAATTTTGCACCATCCATAGCAGAGAGAGCCAAACAGAATTCCACTGTGCTCACCACCAAGAAACTCGCCTAGTGGGATAGTCTTAATGGTGCATATTAATAATCAAGCAAACAGATAAAAATACCCACCTTTCCATGGTGAAGGAAAGGAAGAACCAATCCATCACGTAGGAACTTGTATCAATATTTGGGGAATAAATGGGGTAACACATGATACATAGTGGTTGTGATTGTTTCTAGCCACCTTGTGGGGAATGGCTATGGATTGGTATTAAATATGATAGCGTGTGCAACCATTCACTCAGTGGACCCCCTTGAAAGATGCATTCATCGAATAATTACGACCATTAAGGGATGACACGAAGATTAGCACTGAAATATTCGCCACAAAACAAAAACCAGAAGAAGATGTCAAGAGCTACGATAGGAGACTAAGGCAACTAACAGATAAAATGGAAATACCACCTACTAACAGAATGATAAAATATTGGTTCTTTGATGGATTACTACACAAATATCGAAAGAATATGAAAGTGGTACCATCCTCGACATATGCGAAAGCCCTTGAGAAAGCAAAGAACTTTGAAAGCAGGGCTAAGTAAACAGCTACAGGAATCGATGGATAACCAAAATGCAAAGAATATGATAGTGATGAAGAAGATAAAGTTCAAAGTGCAATACACTCCTTTAGAAAAGAGTTTGATAAAATCATAAGAGAAGTCAAAGGAGAAGTGAAAAAATATAGGAAGGGTATTTGGTGTTTCAATTGTAAAATGGAAGGACATGCCAATACTAATTGCCCAAAGAAAACATAATGCAATATATGTGATATTACAAGTCACCCAGTAGCATATTGTTCATTCAATTTCAAGGGAGCAAGTCACCATACCTTAACAGTCCAACAAGGAAGTCAACCTAATACTTCAAGAGATGGACAGGGTGCAACAAGCGATGGATACAGGAACAACCACTAAGGGGGAAAACAAGGAGGACAGAGTCAACTGCAGTACAACTCTGAAGGGAGACCTGTAATTCAGTGTCAGAATTGCCAAGAGTGGGGTCACTTTGTCAAGAGCTGCCTCAAGACTCAAAACACAAACAATGCTAGTGGTAGCAATGCTACCCAAATGTGTAAGTGGTGTGGTCCAGGGAACCACAAAGAGAATAATTTCCCAAATAAGGCAAGCTCTAGTGGAATGCAGAATGTCAATTTGATTGACATTGGTGAAATAAGTACAATGATGGATAGGGAATATGAAATCCTAACTATAACAAGTGTTGGCAATTTGAGTTATTTTATGTTGTCACTGATGTCACATGGATCATTGATGTCACATTGATCACTTTGGGTTCTGGTGGCACAAACACTTCATAAATAATCATTTATGATATTTTGGAGAGCATGGATATATACAGGGTTTTTGTGAAAACCAAGGCAGACAAAATAAAATGTTTTATTTAAAACCATGGATGGCATATTTGAAATGGGTTTTTCTTAAAATCTAAGTTGGCTTTTCGTTTTATCGAAAAAGGTGTCCCGGTGATGGAGATATTTAATTTTAAATATTTAGTTTAAATTTAAATTTTAAAATTAAAATTAAAAGTCATCGCCGACATCATAGAAAATCATGCGCCATCAAAAGGAAAATTCATACTTAAAGGTGTCGACGTATGTGAAATTAATGGAAGGTGGCATATATATATATGCAAAGGCTTTCGATTTAAAATATGGTCGAACGTAGAGAATAAAAAGGTGGATGCCCCGAATCCTTCGATGTGACAGTGTGGTCCAACAGTGAGCTTGGGAAGCGTGGAGTTTTTGCTTGCGACAAGGCATGCGTTCGATTCCCATCGGGTTCGATTTTTGTGGAGCGTGGAAGAAGAGCATTTGGCACATGTTTTTGGCATGAGCGGGCGCAACCAAACATAGGGAGCATTCTTGCTCTCTGTCCTATGCGAGCAGATAGCTCGCGTGGTCTTTGGCGCCAAGTTTGTGGTGTTGAGTGGGCAGTGACGAGGGTTCGATTCCCTCTAAGAGGCAAATAAACATTTTATTGAATATTTTTATTATTGCCTAATTTTGGAGGCATAAGGTGATGCTAAGGGAATAATGTTTGATTACTTTTTTATTTACTTGGGAGGCAAGATTAACTTTTATAATTTTATTAAATAGCCTTAAGGAGAAATAAGGGTTGTGTTATGCTCTAGAAAATTAGGAAATTTTTGATAGTTTTCTTTTTGGAAATATATCATATTATATATCGTTGGAAAGCTTATTTCAAGGGATATTTGATTAACTTGCTTAGAAGGAGAAATAAGGTGTGTGTAAAGAGATATTTCTGATTTTGTAAAGGGGTTTCAAAAGTGAAGTTTGCTTTGTTCTTTTTCAAAGAGGATTAATTATTTCATGAGGTGACATGATGTATTTTATTGAGTAGGAGTAATAAGGTGTTATTTGGATATTATTGTTGTGTTATTAATCAAGATCTCTAACCCTTGTTGAAAGTTGAAAAAGAAAGTGTGTTGAGTGAGACAAATTTTGTGGATAATAAAAGGCTTCTTCATCTTCACAAAAGGTATGGGCACATTCTCCTATTGATTGTTTATGGTGGTTGATTTATGAAATATCATTGGAGAGAAAAGGATTAATTGTGGTTTCCTTTTCAAAAGTTGTTGGTTGAATGCTTCAAGGTTTTCTGGGTTGAGCGTTGTTATTAAACCTTGTTTTATAAGCATTGTTATTGAAGGCATTAGTTGTGTGAAAAACTTGAGATAGGGTTTGAGAATATTATGTGAAGAATGTTTTATAAGCATTGTTGTTGAAGCCCATTGGTTATGCAAAGAACTTGAACTTAAGAAGAACATGAGTATCATTGTTATGTGAGATTTGTGGTTGAGCATTGTTGGAAATATTTTGAGTTGATTGATTCATGCTTGGACTAGGGTTTGTGAGAAAGAGTTGTTCCTTGTGGTAGTTGGTTGAGAAGAGTTGTTTGAGCCTAGTCAAGTGATTGTGTGAAGTGGTTGTTCAAGTTCCATGAAATAAACTATTCTATATTATGATTTGAGTTGAGATCATTGTGGATCATTGTTGTCATCCATTGAAGAGTGCATTGCCATTCATTGTTGAGTTTAGCATTGAGCCTTACCTTCATAGATTTATGGATGAGATTTGAGTGCTACTTGAGCATGATTGATTGACCCTTTGAGAAGGTTTTTGGGATAGATTTTTGGACAGATTTGAGGCAACTTTTGTGCATGATTGATTGAGCCTTTGTGAAGGCTTTTGGGACAAATTTATGGATAGATTTGAGGTAGCTTTTGTGCATGATTGATTGAGCCTTTGTGAAGGCTTTTGGAAAATATTTTTGGACAAATTTGAGGCAACTTTGGTGCATATTTGATTGAGCCTTTGTGAAGGCTTTTGGGATAGTTTTGTGAGGACTTTGAGTACAAATTTGGGACAATATTTTATCAGAATTGTTTGAGCCTTGTGAGAATACATTGAAGCATATTTGAGCAAGTTCTTGGTGAGCTTACTATAGCAGATATGAGCAAGTTCTTGGTGAGCTTGTTAGAGCATATTTGAACAAGTTCTTGGTGAGCTTGCTAGAGCATATTTGAGCAAGTTCTTGGTGAGCTTGTTGTAGCAGATTTGAGCAAGTTCTTGGTGAGCTTGTTGTAACAAATTTGAGCAAGTTCTTGGTGAGCTTGCTATAGAAGATTTGAGCAAGTTCTTGGTGATCTTGTTGGAGCATATTTTGAGTAGGTTCTTGGTGAGCTTGTTGAAGCAGATCAAAGGACAACCTAGCTAAGAAAATCAATGGATAACCTACATGAGCAGATCAGGATTGCCTACCTGAGCAGATCAGTGGATAGCTTAGCTGAGCAGATCAATGGATAGCCTAGCTGAGCAGATCGGGATTGCCTAGCTGAGCAGATTAGTGGATAGTCTAGCTGAGTAGATCAGTGGAGCCCACCTGAGCAGATCAAGATAACCTAGCTTTGAGTAGATCAAAGTAATCATTTGTATTGGGATAAGGATCCTTATTTCTTTATGAAATATTATATGAAGATTATCTTGTGGACTACCCCATATTGGGGGAACCATGTTAAATCTTGTGTCTCAATTATGTGTGGTGATTTGTGCTCTTGCTTACTATTGCTATCTATGATATTAATGCACACTGTTATATTTGGTTATTGAAATTAAGGACACTAATTGATATTGGTTTGGAAAGAAAATAAAAAGTGGACGTTATACTGTTCACCCCCCCTATCAGTATAAGCTTGTGTTCTTCAATTGGTATCAGAGCGGGTTACTTCAAAAAGGCTAACAACTTGAGGGCATATTCTACAAGAACACAGATGGCTTCACGAATGGATCATCTACAAGTAAGGCTCCACTGTTTGACAATAACAATTATGCTTTCTATAGCATGAGAATGAAGAACTAAGGGTAATAACGACAAGACATGACACATTAGATAAAAAGGTTCAAAAAGGAGTGGAAACATATTTTAAGGTTGTATCTTATGTCCAAGAAAAATCACACTCAAAAGGAAAAGAAGTTCTAAAAGATAAAAGTAAGGAAGCACCTAAGATTTATGAAGAAATTTCTAAAGTTCCTATGGCTCCAAAAATCCAGTTTGGATCTTGTTTTGAGATAGGTGAATCAATTTCAAAAGGAAAATAAATTCTTGAAAAGCAAGGAAGAAATTAAGGAAGAGGATTTAGATACTACAAAAGAGGTTCAAGGATACAATGCACAAGTCAAAGATGATTACAAGGATAATGGTCAAGAAAGGTATGAGGAACCAAGGTATGAACAAAGGGCTTTTCAAGGACATTATTTTTATTGTAATGGATTTGGACACAGGGCTATACATTGCAGGATCCATGGATCAAAGAAGTTTGATTTTGCTAGAAGAAACTTCAAAGGAAGAAGGTATGGTTTTCAAGGATATTGCTTCTTATGCAATAGGATTGGTCATAGAGCTTCTCAGTGCAAAGAAAATGAGCAACATGGTTTTGGTTTTAGAGCTACACAATTCAGAAGTCGTGGTCATAATAATTATGAAAACAAAACTTCACAATACAGGGTTCAAGAAAGGAATGGATATGGAAATTATTTCAAGAAAGAATTCAGGATATGGGCACCATCCAAAGGCTACAATATCAAGTGTTTTAATTGCAATAACTTTGAACATATTGAAAAATGGTGTAGGACTCAATTCCAAACAAGTTCAAGACAAGAAGGTCAAGCAGTTTCAAGGCAAGAAGGTCAAACAGGCTCAAGACAAGAAGATCAAGTAACTCATCATGAAAAATATGGAAGGAAGTTGACAGAGGAAAGAAACAATGTAATATGGGAGTAAAAGTACTCCCACCCCAAAATTAATCACCTCAAAAGAGAAGGTGGTGAGGGGGCTAAGCTTAAGAGTCATATCTTTTAGCCCCATAGGTGTCCCTTTTGCCATTGATGTCAAAGGGGGAAATATTTGAGTAAGGGGGAGAGCATTGAGTTAGGGGGAGCAGCCTCCAAAGAGAGCATTGAGTTAGGGGGAGAAGCCTCCATAGAGAGTATTGAGTCAGGGGGAGCAACTTTGATTCTCAAAGATGGTTTTTTTAGTGATTGTGGTGATTTGCATTAGAGGTGTTACCATCAATGACAAAGGGGGAGATTGTTGGCAATTTGAGTTATTTTATGTTGTCATTGATTTCACATGGATCATTGATGTCACATGGATCACTTTGGGTTATGGTGGCAACAACACTTCATAAATAATCATTTATGATATTTTGGAGAGCATGGATATATACAGGGTTTTTGTGAAAACCAAGGCAGGCAAAATAAAAGATTTTTTTAAAAACCATGGATGGCAGATTTGAAATGGGTTTTTCTTAAAACCCAAGTTGGCTTTTCATTTCATCGAAAAAGGTGCCCCGGTGATGGAGATATTTAATTTTAAATATTTAGTTTAAATTTTAAATTATTTAAAATTTAAATTAAAAGTCATCGTCGACATCATAGAAAATCATGCGCCATCAAAAGGAAAATGCATACTTAAAGGTGCCGACGTATTTGAAATTAATGGAAGGTGGGCATATATATATATGCAAAGGCTTTCGATTTAAAATATGGTCGAACACAGAGAATAAAAAGGTGGATGCCCCGAATCCTTTGATGTGAAAGCGTGGTCCAACGGTGAGCTTGGGAAGCGTGGAGTTTTTGCTTGCGACAGGGCATGCGTTTGATTACCACCGGGTCCAATTTTTGTGGAGTGTGGAAGAAGAGCATTTGGCACATATTTTTGGCATGAGCGGGGGTAGCGAAACACAGGGAGCATTCTTGCTCTCTGTCCTATGCGAGCAGATAGCTCGTGTGGTCTTTGGCGCCAAGGTTGTGGTGTTGAGTGGGCAGTGACGAGGGTTCGATTCCCTTTAAGAGGTAAGTAAACATTTTATTGAATATTTTTATTATTGCCTAATCTTGGAGGCATAAGATGATGCTAAGGGAATAATGTTTGATTAAATTTTTATTTACTTGGGAGGCAAGATTAACTTTTATAATTTTATTAAATAGCCTTAAGGAGAAATAAGGGTTGTGCTATGCTCTAGAAAATTGGAAATATTTTTATAGTTTTCTTTTTAGAAATATATCATATTATATATCGTTGGAAAGCTTATTTCGAGGGATATTTGATTAACTTGCTTAGAAGGAGAAATAAGATGTGTGTAACGAGATATTTCTGATTTTGTAAAGGGGTTTCAAAAGTGATATTTGCTTTGTTCTTTTTCAAAGAGGATTAATTCTTTCATGAGGTGACATGATGTATTTTATTGAGTAGGAGTAATAAGGTATTATTTGGATATTATTGTTGTGTTATTAATCAAGATCTCTAACCCTTGTTGAAAGTTGAAAAAGAAAGTGTGTTGAGTGAGACAAATTTTGTGGATAACAAAAGGCTTCTTATTATTCATAAAAGGTATGGGCACATTCTCCTATTGATTGTTTATGGTGGTTGATTTCCGAAATATCATTGGAGAGAAAATGATTGATTGTGGTTTCTTTTTCAAAAGTGGTTGGTTGAATGCTTCAAGGTTTTCTGGGTTGAGCGTTTTTATTAAACCTTGTTTTATAAGCATTGTTATTGAAGGCATTAGTTGTGTGAAAAACTTGAGATAGGGTTTGAGAAGAACATGAGTACCATTGTTATGTGAAGAATGTTTTATAAACATTGTTGTTGAATCTCATTGGTTATGCAAAGAACTTGAACTTGAGGAGAACATGAATATCATTGTTATGTGAGATTTGTGGTTGAGCATTGTTGGAAATATTTTGAGTTGAGTGATTCATGCTTGGACTAGGGTTTGTGAGAAAGAGTTATTCCTTGTGGTAGTTGGTTGAGAAGAGTTGTTTGAGCCTAGTCAAGTGATTGTGTGAAGTGGTTGTTCAAGTTCCATGAAACAAACTATTCTATATTCTGATTTGAGTTGAGATCATTGTGGATCATTGTTGTCATCCATTGAAGAGTGCATTGCCATTCATTGTTGAGTTCATCATTGAGCCTTGCCTTCGTAGATTTGTGGATGAGATTTGAATGCTACTTGAGCATTATTGATTGAGCCTTTGAGAAGGCTTTTGGGATAGATTTTTGGACAGATTTGAGGCAGCTTTTGTGCATGATTTATTGAGCCTTTGAGAAGGCTTTTGGGAAAAAATTTTGGACAGATTTGAGGCAGCTTTTGTGCATGATTGATTGAGCCTTTGTGAAGGATTTTGAGACAGATTTTTGGATAGATTTGAGGCAGCTTTTGTTCATGTTTTATTGAGCCTTTGTGAAGGCTTTTAGGATAGTTTTATGAAGACTTTGAGTACAGATTTGGGATAGCATTTGAGCATAATTGTTTGAGCCTTGTGAGAAGGCATTGAAGCAGATTTGAGCAAGTTCTTGGTGAGCTTGTTGTAGCATATTTGAGCAAGTTCTTGATGAGACTGCTAGAGCAGATTTGAGCAAGTTCTTTGTGAGCTTACTAGAGCAGATATGAGCAAGTTCTTGGTGATCTTGTTGTAGTATATTTGAGCAAGTTATTGGTGAGTTTACTGTAGCAAATTTAAGCAAGTTCTTGGTGAGCTTGCTGTAGCAAATTTGAGCAAGTTATTGGTGAGCTTGTTGGAGCAAATTTTGAGAAGGTTCTTGGTGAGCTTGCTGAAGCAAATCAGAGGAACACCTAGCTGAGCATATCAGTGGATAGCCTATCTGAGCAAACTTGAGTAGATCAGGATTGCCTAACTGAGCAGATCAGTGGATAGCCTAGCTGAGAAGATTAGTGTATAGCCTACCTAAGTAGATCATGATTGCCTAGCTGAGAAAATCAGTGGATAGCCTAGCTGAGAAGATCAATGGAGCCCACCTGAGAATATCAAGACAACCTAGCTTTGAGCAGATCAAAGTAATTATTTGTATTGGGATAAGGATCCCTATTTCTTTATGCAATACTATACAAAGATTATCTTGTGGACTACCCCACATTGGGGGAACCACGTTAAATCTTGTGTCTCAATTATGTGTGGTGATTTGTGCTCTTGCTTACTATTGCTATCTATGACATTAATGCACATTGCTATATTTCGTTATTGGAATTAAGGACACTAATTGATATTGGTTTGAAAATAAAGTAAAAAGTGGGCGCTATACCGTTCACCCCCCTCTTAGTATAAGCTTGTGTTCTTCAAAAAGAACACAAGATAGAAAGTTAGAAGAATATCCAAATCCTATAAAGGAGAAATAACAATGGTAGGAATCTCAAGAATTGATAAATATAGAAGTAGACAAAGAAAAGCAGGACAAATTAGTTATGAAAAAAGATCTAAAGAATGTGGAGATCATAAAAGATAAACAAGCATCAATAGAAGGCTTGGTGACACAGATGCTGAATACAATGGTAGAAGTGAAGGTAGAAAGTCTATTCAATATATTACCTGAGTTATATGCTATGGTGGAAGAAGTCATAAAAACAAAGAATAAGGAAACCTGACAGGTAGCACACTTCAAGCAAAGTCATTTTATTGATCCAATGATATTTATGATCGAGGCAGAGAAGAAGCCAACTTTAGTTCATATGGAGATACTAGACCATAAGTTGAATAAGGTGATCATTTGTGGAGGATCAAGGGTGAATGTGATACCAAAAAGAACATGACAGAGTATTGGTCGACCCACACTTAGATCTCCAAACTTCAAATTGTACAGAGCTGATCAATATGGAATCAAGACAATAGGTGTACTAATGAGCTAGAAAGTGTGCATAGCAGAGCCAGATTTTATACTGGATTTCATTAAAATTGCCATGCAAAAATCAACATATAATGCATTATTGGGACGTGGGTGGTTACGAACGACGAAGGTAAACCACAATTGGAAGAAAGAGCATTTGACCTTCAAGAAAGGCCAGCATAGATATTTGATTAATTTAAAGAATCGGGTAGTAAACCAAGAGATTGCAAGTTTTGATGATTTAGGAGTTTCTTCCTTAGATGAAGAGTCAAGATATGAACCAAAAAAAGAGGGAGTACTACACCTGGAATATTGCACAAAGGATGAGTATAATGAAGAAAAAGGCTTACTCCACTGGCAATAGGAAGACTATGAAGTATTTTCCCCCAATATTTTTGCATTGAAGTAGGATATAAAATCCAAAAGGATGGGAAGAAGGAACCAAAAAAAGAGGAAAGCAGTAAGAAACAAACAACAGATAAGAATAAGGAAAGATAAAAATGAACATTCCCCAAGAACTTTGCAGAATAGACAATGGGAGACACAAGCATTGAAGATAAACCAACCCACCCCATTGATGTTCTTAAGGTAGTAAATGAACCTAAATCCATTAACTATGAAGGCCCTAGAAAGATTCAGGTAAACTTGGGAGAAGATGGTGAGGAGAAGATGAAGTGTGGAGATGACTGGGATCCAGTGCTAAAAGTGATAAAATTTAAAATATTTCAAGAGTATAAGGATGTCTTCGCATGGACGTACAAGGACCTGAAGAGAGTTCCACCAGAGCTCTACATACATAAGATTCCCCTGATCAAAGGTACACAACTATTCAGAAGGCGACCATACAGGATGAGTCCCAAGTACACAATCTTGGTGAATTCTAAAATTGATAAAATGTTGGATGCAAGCATTATTTTCAAGGTTACGACAAGTGAATGGGTGTCATCTATTGTGATCACCTTGAAGACGAAGGTAGATAAAATTTGAATCTGTGTAGATTTTTGAAGCCTCAATGTCGTAACCATCAAGGATCCCTTCTCGATCCCTTTCACATACTCCATATTGGAAGAAGTAGCAGGCCATGAGATCTATTCATTTTTGAATGGGTTCTTAGGGTACAACCATATTAGCATCGTAGAGGAAGATAAGCTTAAGACAACTTTCATAGTTAAAAATAGAATATATGCTTATAATCGCATGCCATTTGGTTTGTGTAATGCACTGTATAATTTTCAAAGAATCATCTTATATATCTTTGATAAGATATCCATAGAGAATTTTTAAGCCTTCCTAGATGATTGGTCGTTGTATGGGAGGATATAGAAATATTTGAAGGCACTGAAGGAATGCATGAGCTTGTGTAGGCGAGCTCAAATATCTTTGAACCTAGGCAAATGTGTCATGATGGTACCATATGGGAAGCTACTGGGGCATATTGTATGCCAAGAGGGCCTAAAGCCCGATCCATATAAGATTCGAGTGATACTATTAATGGAGGAGCCACATGATGTGAGCTCGGTAAAAACCTTCTTGGGAATAGTAGGATACTATAGAAGGTTCATCCACAACTATGCATTGACTTCTCATCCATTAGACACTCTTACACATCAGGGTGTTCCTTTTCACTAGGTAGAGGAGCACCAGGGAGATTTTGATAGCTTGAAAGCACACTTGGTGAAGGCACTTATTATAGTTTACCCAAACTAGGAGGAGTTCCATGTGCACATTAATGCCTCAAATTTTGCTATTGGTTGTGCATTGGCTCAGGAAGGTCAATTTGGGTTGGATCAACCCATTTATTTTGCAAGTCGTATGTTGTCTCGAGCTAAGAAGAATTACAGTACAATAGAGCATGAAGCACAAGGGATGGTGTATGCAGTATAGAAGTACCAACACTATTTGTTGGCTAACCCTTTTACTTTCTATGTAGATCATCATGAGTTGTTGTACTTGATTAACAAGTCAAAATTCTATGGACGAGTGAGTCGATGGCTCATCACTCTACAAGAATTCATGTTTCAGGTGGTAGTGAGACATGGGAAGAAGCACATAATTGTGGATCAATTTTCAAGGATTCGTTCAAGAGAACCTGCAGAAGGAGGAATACCATATGAATTCCCCTATGCACAATTTTTCATTATAAGTGCGATACTTGCATAGTATAAACATATTGGGGATTATCTATCGATAGGAGAGCTACCGAAGGAGATGACAATAACTGAACAAGAGAAGGTGATTATGAAGTCAATGCCCTTTACCTTGATTGCAGGATTGTTATACAAGATGGGGGAGGACCACATTTTGATATGATGCATAATGGAATATGAAGTGCAACAGAACTTGAAGGAGGTGCACAAAATATTGGATGAAGGACATATGGGACTTGACATAATAGCAAGGAAGGTGTTGTTGGTGGGCCTATGGTGGCTTACTCACTTTCAAGATACCAAAAACTTTGTTAAGTCATGTGATACGTGTTAAATAATAGGGAAGCCATTGAAATGAGATTTCATGCCATTGCACCCATTGTAACCTCAAGAAATCTTTGAGAGATGGAGGCTAGATTTTGTGGGTCCATTGAGAACAAGTCATAAAAGGAAGTGTAGGTACATCGTAGTCACAATAGAATACTTAACAAAATGGGTCGAAGTAAGGGTCTTACTAGATAATTTTTCAAGAAGCACAACTCACTTTTTGTATAAATATGTTATCACACGGTTCGACATACCTCTTCAATTGACAAGTGATAGGGGAGGTCATTTTGTTAATGATATTATCGAGAATCTGATGAAGGAATGTAGGATCTTTCACTCTTTTTCAAGTCTGTACTACCCTAGATCAAATGGCCAAGCGAAAGTTATGAATAAGGTCCTAGTTTCTATCACGTATAAAACATGTGCAATCGGAGGTGCGTACTGGGAGGAGCACTTACCAATAGTTCTATGGGCATATAGAACTACCTTCAAACCAACCACAAATAATACACCCTTTAAACTAATGTATGGACAGGAGGCGGTAGTACCAGTAAATTTTTTGGTTACAAGGTTAAGGGTAGCTATTGAAACATGTTTGAATGAAGAAGAAAGCACTAGTATAGTTAGGTAAGAAAAGGGTGTTAGCACAGTGGGCAACGAATATTGCTCAACAATGTCGAAACTACTAGCATGACAAGCATATCCAAAAATGAACTTGAAGGCTGGTGACTTAGTGCTCAAATACAATGGGAAAAGAGAAATTAGTTAGGAAAACTGAAGACCCTATGGCTTGGACCCTTCCAAGTGGTAAGTATTGGATAACGGGAATGTTCGATTGAAGAAGTTGGATGGAACAATTTACCTCGAAGCAGTAAATAGCTCTAAGTTTAAGGTGTATAAGGCACAGACACATATAAATGTAATCAACTTAGAAATGGAGGACACTTTTGATAACTCAATAAAAGAAGTACAACCAGGTACAAGATCCTATGAACACAGTGGGCCAAGCAATGTTGTTCGAGAGGATGAACCTACCAACCTAGAATTGTTATTTGGAAAATAATAAGAACCTATAATCAAACGAAGGAAGCTAGAACCTAATGTATGAAAGTGAATTAGAGAATCAACTTCAAAAAATTTTGTATCTATATTCATAAGGGTGAATACCAGAAGTGGAAGAATATGAATGTCAATGAGCATAAGTTTTGTAATGGATGGCTTGGAAAACACAATGATTGCAAGAGGTGTACGAGACTCTTCGCCAGTACAATGCATGATTAAGGTAATAAGTCATTCATGATTTGGATGGAACTATGCAACGAATGAATCAATAATAAGAAGCACATAGAGTAGAATGGGTTGAAAGAGATCAAGATGATTCCATGGGGAGCTCAGATGTCAATTCACCAAAAAGTGGCTTATTATCGGTAGCTCAAGATAATTCACCCTCAACACCAAGCACAATACACTTAGGACACTCTCGAAGGTAATAGAATCGAAGGTTGCAAGGATGTGGATTAGAAATGCAATTTGATGGAGTAAGTAAAAGTACAGGAAACAATGCAAGACCTTCAAAGAATAATGCAATTTCCTTAGAAGATTCAAATAGTTCATCCGCAACTACATTAAGAATCCTCCTGAATACTAACGACTCCTCAAGAGTGACTTCACCGCTAATCAGGCACCCTCGATAATTTTGAAGATCACCAAAATAGGGTGAAGCAAGGGAATTGCATCAAAATTTGGCTATGAATAGTGAATATAAAATGAGTCAAGAAGAAGCAATAAATATTCTATGGTGGGATGTCAGAAAAGAACCCAAACAACCAAGGTACAGAGGATGGTTGGAAGATTCAAATGAGGATAAGAATCAACCTCGGGACCCTGATATATCATACGCCAGTCCCAACCCAGATTGTCGGAGATAAAGGGATGAAATCCAAAATCAGCAAGTAGGGGTCAGATTCCTCGAGATTGCACATGTTATTGGAGATGATGAGTCTCTAAGCCCACAAGACGAGGACAAAAAAAGAATAAATATTTAGTCAAATAGTGAAAACCCAATACCAGGAAGACCGGTACCATGTAAGTGGAGAACACCATATGAATAAGCTATGCAAAATTCGTCTGAATGTCAAGAAGTGGCCAAGTATTGCATGGTAGTATTTGAATTACAAAACCAAAGAGAAGTAAGATGATTGCAATAAAGAGTTCAAAAAACCTCGAAATGATCAATGAACACTACTGGAGAAGGGAACGAATCAAGTATGAATTCAACTTTATTGAATTAGTACCAAGAAGCCTAGCTCAATGAGCATCTCAAAGATGCTTTGAATAAGCAAGGTGGTGATGAAGGTTGATAAGGGCTGATAGAAGATTGAGAATCCTGCATCAACTCACACCTAGTAACCAGGAACATGTAGAACCTATTTTAAGAGTAGTCTTGATAGACCAAGTCCAAAATAGAGGTGACTTGGACAATCCTGAGAGTTCGTCAAGATTTTTGGATAACCCAATCTTGCCTGACCAAGGGAGGAGTGTGGTTGTCCTCCATATTGATAGCTCGAGAGGAAGAAATTTCCCTCTTGCTACCTATAGGTCGACTAGTCCATGGATTGGGCTACAAGGACCATTTGAGGACATAGTCCGAGTCAACCCATCTCTACGTGTTCTTGAGAATAGACCTTCGGGTCTACCTCAATGAGCTTGTAGGAATTGAAGATATTGTTAAGAATGATTGAGGGACCAACCGAATCTTGGGAAGATGGGAGTACGATAGCCCCACATCAAGGAGATTTGATCGACAAGAGGAAGAGGACGAGTTGCACCAGCTCACAAAATACAGGGACCTCCAAGCAGGAATGCCTATCAAGACCATATAGACCAAGGATGGGTAGTCATCCATCGTAAGATCAATAGACTTTGAGGTAGATACCATGGAATAAGAAGACTCTATCACAACATTGGACAAAGAGGAAATCATCCTTCCAATTATTGGATGACCAACCATCAAGAGCAAGAATGAACTATGGTCCATTATCTTGACGATTGTGTGATAATCCAACAGGGTGACAAAAGAACTGAATGAGTCTACCTTGAATAAGAATAAAACCATTTGGACCCTGGTAGAACCCATATGAATGATGTAGCTACTAGTTTGGATGATGGTGGAACCTATCTAGTAGACGTTTGGCAGGAACGTAGACGTTTGACAGCTGAGATAAATCAGGAGGATATCAGGTGAAGTAGATGTCAAGCAAACCTTGATCAGATGTCTAGGTAGGGAATACATCATCAACCAGCATAGGAGGAGCAGCTAGACTGGTGCATTATTCCACAAATAATGGGAAGCTATGATGAACAGTCTTAGACAAAAACTCTTCATAGCTATAATAATCATCGTAGTCGCCAACGAACAGAGGAATAAGAAAATGGTGATGGCTATATCAGTTATGGAACCAGTATTCATCATCAAGAAGGTAACACATTGGAAACGTTTAAAGTACGCATTGGCATTGCCATGCACTTCACTTGATGATGCTAAGAGAGAAATGCATAGTTATGAAAAAAAGTAATAAAAGAAAATAAAAAGAAAAACATAAAAAGAGGGAAAAGATAAAATAGGAATAAAACACTAGATGTATTATTAATGCAAAAACATGCAACGTGGCACACATGTAGATGATTGGGAGCTAGGTGGCAGTTACGCATGCAATTACATGGGTGGTAGAGTACCTATAAATCAAAATCATTGGGTATTCTTGCTCATTTGATTTAATTATTGTGTAGGTTAAAGGAGTACAAGGATTTGGAGCAGAAGAGGGGATTGCTAGCACACCAAGAATTTATTCAAGATGAAACAAGATGCCATTCAACTTGGAAGTTGCATGCTTCGTGGAGGATTCTTTTCCTTCTCTATGCTAGTGTAGCAACTCTATGTTCACATTCGTAGACAGACATAGCATCGTACATTGGGCCATTGTTCAATAGAGAGGCATCTAGATCTATGGAGAAGTGCAACTTATAGGAAAAATTACCCAAGGTATCCATTTGGGTAATTACCATTGAAGCCACAAGTCATCCAACCGTAGTAGTAGACGTCTATACTGGATAATCAAAGATATCTAGTAGAAAATTGAGACGTTTGATTGAGAAGACGTCTAGCCAGAGGCTATAGACATCTGGTGGAGGAAGACGTCTGATATAATAAGACATCTAGAGGAGGAATATGTTAGGCAGGTGGAGACGTCTAGAGCAGTTTATGTCTACGCACAAAAATTGTCTAAGAGGGACAACAATGAACCGCCAAAAATCAAGACAAGTTCCAACCTAATCAGAAATAGTTCCCGAGTCAAGTATGTCTAAATGACTTCATCATCATCATGAGCATGAGATAATGCATGAACAAGTATCGAGTCCAGATCAAGGACAGACTCGAAGTAGACATGAACCCGTGCAGATAGAGGCATCTAATCGAATGACCAAAGAAGTCCAACAAAGTAGTAAGGATCATATTTTGATTGGAGAGATCACATGGACTTACCCTATAGGAGATTTTTACTAGAAATGGTGGGCAGACACACCAGCAACCGATCCATTGAAGATAAAGATCAAATATGCGGGAGTAAATTTTATTTTGTAGATCCCAAGTTTTGACAAGGAATTCTTCAAAGAATACCTGATGCAAAAGTTGAAAACCTATAACGCAACTTAAAATACCAACATAGTATGAGTGGGTAATCGAAACTTGGTGATTGAATTTTCTTCTGACGCATTCAGGCATACCTTTGAGTTACCAAGGAAGGGCAAGCCAATAATCAATGAGCGGGTAGATCCTAAGAAAACTCTGTAGTTGATTTTGGGTATCACTACTTTGACAGAGAAAGACGTCGATGCCATGTTAGCCAATCATGATGGTAGGGGAGTTAAGCAGCCATAACTATGAAACAAAAGGATTGGAATGCATAATGAATATCATGATGGCCAAGTTGTCAAGTGAACAGTGAAGTTTAGATCTTTGTATATGACTAATTCCATACATACTAGGAATTGAGTAGGGAGTGGCATATGACTGGGCAACTCATTTGGCCCTTTGCATTCAAATTTTTTGATGTGAACTGCAAAGAATTTTTCAATGGCATTCCATACCATTGTATTAATTTTTCAATGACTTCATCTATCGTGCCCATTCATAGCTTTGGATTATGGATTCTTGTCCTTCTACCACATGGTTTAATGGCAGGCAAAAGTGGTGGCCACTAAATGTTTTGGGCAATAGAAAAATTGATGGTCTTATTTTTGGCATGTGTGATCCTACATGCATGCAGATTTTGTCAAAATTGGCAATGTTGTTTTTTAATTTGTTGTATTTGTGTTTAAACCTTTGGTCCCTATTTTGGACTATGAGAGGTCTTCTAGTTTGACTTTTTGAGGTGTGCTCCTATACCACTAGCTTTTTCTTGTGATCAGTGTACCCAATGTTATTTTAGTAATATAAGTCACTTTTCAACAAAAATGCTTTATAGATGGAAGAAATATTAAGTAAGAAGAAGATATTAAGAATAAAACAATTAATTATCTAGTGGCATTAGCTCAATCAGTTAGATTCCTCAATATTTAAGAAGGAGACCAAGGTTCAAATCTTACCAAGCGATACATGGATAATATCCAAGATTTATTGTAATACCACTATGTGGTGATGATGTAATACATGTGGGGCCCGTTTCAATCCCATATAACCAATTGAAAAACAATTAATTATTTAAAAATTATTTTGTTAGATACTAGGTAAGATCAAGAGGCACAAATAAGGTTTTCCATGAATTATAAAATAGGTATAAAATAAAATCTTGTCGAATAAGATATATGTGTTAGCTATTGATGCTATATATTTAAGAAAACACAACCACAATAATTAAATTGAGCATGCAATATTAAATATATGATAATGGAAATATACTAAGTAGGAAAAACTCATAATAAACTTCTGCAATAACTCATAAAACTGCCATTAATGAAAGCTCACAAAAATAGGATGTTCATACAAAATGTGGAGATCTCAAATGCTCCATGCTTCATACAAGTTCTACATTGTGTCTAACTTGTATTCTACTCTCCTATATATTCTCTACTATACTTTATGCTCTCTCACTCTTATCTATCAAAGGCCTATATATAATGATATATGTCTCTTGGCCTTTCACCTACCTATGACTCTTCATATTCCTATTCTATGACTCATGTACACATGGACTACATGCACATTTACATCATCAAGTACTTTGCACATTCTAACAACACTTGTGCATTTATTACATTGCATAAAGTAAATACTAATCAAACTCCTAATCTAGAGATGTACCAAAGGTGGTACATTGGCATGTACCAAATAATGTAATATATTCCAACACCCCTTGTATTACATTATTTGGTTATTTAAGACTTTAGTATTTAATATGGTATTCATCCTAGTTCTGGAACTTGAGCTCTTCTTTTCTGCATTCTTCATTGTATTCTTCGTCTGTATCTTTGTCACACCTTTACTTGGTAGAATTTTCGATGGGTGGATTCATGAATGACTATGTTCTCTTACTGATGAAATGAATAACTCTTTCATCATTAGTTTATGTAGGACGTATATTTTATGAAAAAATATAATATATCTTATCAATGGAATGATTGACTATTTCATGTTTAGTTCTTGTAAACACCAATTGTTTTGTAAAGATACGATGCTACTAATATATTTGCATGTTTACAGGAATAGTCACTCTTGTAGGTGGAAGAAATAATATTTGCAAAAGGTAACCGAGGAGGAATAAGGATTATTATTGAAATTAAATTATTTGCAAATAGTATTTTCTAAATTTTCCAAATTTGGGAGTTATAATGAATACAACATCAAATTAGGAATTGGAAATTAGAAAACATTAAAAATCAACCAAAATGGGTATGTAAAGAGGTTTATTAAAGATTTTCAAAGGTTGGAATTTTTATAATAGTGTTGTCTCAAAAAAATACTTAAAGGAGGTAAAATAAATCCAACATCAACACCTCTTCAAAAATTGAAATAGTGCTTAGATCAATAGGAGTAATAAGGAGATAGAAAAGTTGATTTTGGTGTTTACAAAATTTCACAAAATCAACCCAAAATTGAACTACAATTTACAAAAAGAACTATATTGATCATATATCCTATCCAAAACACCCTAGGGAGTCATAAGGAATTCTACAAAACTTAATAAAAAATTATCAAGCTCTAAATCCATTCACTATGAATTATTGGTATATAGACTTGAGCAAGAAAGCATATGATTGGGAACATTCATTGGTTCAATTATTAATAAAAGGTGCATGAAAAACCGGTTGTAGAAGACAACAATACATATGAGGTAAAAGGAATTGGAAATATTTTGGTAAATCTAGGAAACAAAAAAGGAATAGTAAAAAATGTACTATATGTTCCAGGTTTGACTACTAATATTCTTTTTGTTTCTCAACTTATGGATCAAAACATAGCAGTTGAGTTCAACATTTTCAATGGGAAGAAACAATGTCACATCTCTAGGTAAGGAAAGAGGATAACATCAGGCTCCTACAAAAATAGTCTACTTGTTCTAGACACTACTACTCACTCAACACTTTCAGTCAAAGCTTCAGATCTATGGCACAAGCGTCTAGGACATACAAGTGAAACTTCAATGAAGGAATTATTCAAGTATCAAATGGTTGAAGGATTACCCAACTTATCTCTAGAAACTAATGTATGTCTAGAATATTTAGCAGGAAAACAACACATAATTCCTTTCAAACTCTGTCAAAACAGAGCTCAACAACCTCTAGGGGTAATATATACAGACTTATGTGGGACAATGAAAGTTGATAGTGCTAGAGGACATAAATACTTTTAGTTATTTGTTGATGATTACACTAGAAAAATGTGGGTATACTTCATGAAATACAAGTCAGAAGCATTCAATCATTTCAAATAGTTCAAATTCCAAGTAGAAAAAGAATCAGGGAAGACTATAAAAGCACTTAGTTTAGACATAGGAGGATAATTTGTTTCTAAAGAGTTTGACTCATTTTTGGAAGAAATTGGAATTAAAAGGCAACTAACTAGAACATATTCACCTCAACATAATGGAATTACAGAAAGAAGAAATAGGTTAATAATGGAAATGGCTATATGTATGTTAAAAGAGGCACAACTTGATCACCAATATTGGGAATAAGCAGTACAAACAATAGACATACAAAATAGACTACCAACAAGAGTACTCAAACATATCACACCAGAAGAAGAATGGTTAGGACAAAAGCCCAACATAGAAAAACTAAAAATATTCGGATGTATAGCCTATATGCATGTTCCAAAATAAAAGAGGACTAAACTAGATGATAAAACTATGGCAGGGATATTCGTTGGTTATGATAATGAATTTACATGATACAAAATACTAGATCCATCTACAAAGAAGGTCTACATTAGTAGAGATGTAGTCTTTGATGAAAAAGTCAAATTTGACTCAAAGAAATCTAGTGGTGACACAAAAGTTCTTCTAGATCTATTTGAAGAAGATACAATAAGTGAAGAGTCAATCATAATATCAAGAAAAAGACACAAAAATTTCTAGAAAATAACCAATATGGCTCAAAGATATACTTAGAGAAACAAATATAGAAAGGATTCCAGATCTTACTACTACAAGACCTCAAACTCGCAGTATAACCAGAATGAATAGAGGAATGTTGGGTAATATAGCAGAACCAACATCAACACTATAGGCACTGAACGATTCATACTAGAAAGCAACTATAGAATCTGAATATATGTCATTGCAAAAGAATAAAATATGGAATCTAGTGGAATTACCCCCAAGAAAAAATATGGTAGGATGTAAATGGGTTTATAAGATCAAATATAAAGCAGATGGAGCTGTAGACACCTAAAACGCGCCATGCCGAGGGCGACTACTCATATGGACATGCTACAAAACCATATGAAGGATCTTGGATAGACTCCAAGATAGAGCAGTGGTTCTAACCACTCAATTTAGGCATTCTGGCCTAAGCAGTATGAACCGTAGCCCAGACCTACGGTCTCCAGTCTGAACCATGGTTGACACCTACGGTCTCCAGTCTGGACCACAACTGTGACCTACGGTTTGAACTGGAGTTTAGTTAGGCCTTCCATCCGAGCCAAATCGGTTGGAATGACCAAGAGATCTAGAAGGAGGCAGTTGGAGGATGGAATATTCCAAAGGCTTCCATCCCAACTGACCTAACCAACCTTCTTGATCTTGGCTTCTCCATGAAGCCACCCCTAGCCCTAGGGGCATGCTATAAGTACCCCCATTTTTCAATGGGGAGAAGAGAGGACTAAGAAGAGATAATTTGCATAGCGAAGTGCTATCGAATTGTCGAGCAAACTAGTTGATCAAGAGAGCAGTGAAGCCCTGTCAAATTGCATAATGACCTTGTGCATTTGGGAGCCCCTTTGCTATCCATTCAACGATCAATTAGCCATGGATGCCCTAGGTGCCTAGGAGGATCAAGAAACACAAATTCGAGGCGAACGAAGGCCCTTCATAGCGATTTGACCACCAAATCTATCAGAAGACGACAAAGGCGACCCTTGAACATCAATTCGAACAAGGAGGTCAAGCCCACTGCCCCTAATTCTGAGGGCAAACACATCAGAGGTCAAACCGTGGCTGTCAGCCACGGTTTACAGTGCAGACCGCCCCTCACAGCTATAGTTTGCAATAGGTTAGAGATCACCTTACTCAATCTGCTTTTTACTGTATAGGTTAGTCAGATTAGTTCTTTCATAGGTTAAATTGCACTTTTAGAGAAACTCTGACCGTAGGAATTAGGCATTTTACGTGTTGTAGTGGTTAGAAGTACATTGAATATTTTTGATGCTTTATTGCTTTCAATTCAATATTTGTTCAATGCATCATGTTTTTATTCATGTTTTGTATATTGTAGTGTAATTCTTGATACAATTAGAATAGCGTAGAACCTTTCTTTATGCTTTCTTGTTTCATTAGTTTGATGGCATTTACATGTATAATCCTTTAAAGGGCCTCATCACGAGAGGCTATCAATCTATATAATCGTGCATTGTTGTTTCTTGTTCGTAGGGAGACAGGTGCAGAAAGGAGCCTATATCATAATCCTTCCACATCGCGGAGAAGGGGGTTAGCTCTACCCCAAGGCAGTTCGTGTCACCCCGAGGGGCATTTTGATCACACCTACCCTTAAGAGGGAAACAATTACACACTCCTATTGTAATATTGTATCAAGATGATTATCCCTAAGAGGGATGTACTTGTAATTTGATTTTGACTTTGAATATAATGGAATAAAGCGTGTTTTATTGATTCATCTATTGTCAATTTCTTGTTCTTGTATCCATGTTATGCTTTTGTCAATTATTACCATAGGACATCAATAGGTGTGAGCCTTTTTGGTGGTCACATATGGCGATCATGGTGGCACCCCATAATTTTAGCCTCGAATTCTAACTATTCTTGGCTTTTTCTATCCACAGGTGCTAACCGTAGCTTTCAGCTACGGTTATTTTTTGGCCCGTGACTGTAACCTACGGTCTCCACTGCAGCCCATAGGTCGGACCTGCGGTTCACAGAGGAAGAAGCAGACAACAAATAAATCAGTGGGCAACAGAGCAGGAGTTGAGGTAGGTCCTAATTTCACCTTTTGTATTCAAATTTTTGCTCTGTATCTTTCCAGAGATCATCGAATCGCTGCAAATTAGGAACAAAAGATAAGGGGTCAATGAATAAGTCCTAATTTGCATTTGATTTCCATTCAGTGGGAAGGCATTGTTGGGAATAGCGGACCTCTGAGTGTAGTATGCCCCTAAATACAATGACCTTGATAAGTATTGTGTGTCATTTGCATGCTTGAGGTCCAATCAACGACCATGTCATTATAATTGCATCATCAAAATATCATGTAGGACATTAGCATGCATTATTTCTGAATGTGAAACGTTCCTTTTTCCTTTCGTGTACATCATGTAGGAATGGTCATTGTGCTCTATGATGCATTTGTCATTTTCACAAAATAAAAAGAACCACACACACCACGTATCATTTAAACATCAGTGGCGTTGGGCTCTCACATCCAACCCGCTTGATTGAGACCAACAGTGGATGTTATTACCACTTGGTTGGCTCATTTGAAATTGTACTATCGGGACCCACTCATTGCCAAGGCCGACCCAAGAACTGTCCTATCCATGCAAAATAGCATGCACTCTTCCTCGAAAGGGTGTATCGCTACGTACGGTGTGTTGGGTGAGGGTTGGTAGTACCTATGCTACTTCATTGAGTATGGATGTCATTACCATATTTGGCTTGTGCGAGTATATAGGTGAAAGCCAATTTAACTGAGTTTAAAATCCAACAATATTTCAAAACATGCAAAGAGTTTCTAACACTAATACAACACATCTAAAAACAACATCAAACAGTTTAGGGCTCACAATCAAACATTTAAAAGAGATAATCACCATTTGTTTACATTGTCTGCATAATAAAATACATCTAGACATCAGGAACACAAATGGTGAACACACGGGGTGATCAACAAAGGTCTAGGACCGATGCCCATGATCAACCCCCAACTAGTTCACAACAACATGTGTCGAGTCCTCATACACATGAGCGAACCGAACGATGTTCGGCTAGCATTAGAGGCGACAACTCGACACGGGGAGATCCCATTGAGCGGACCCCCGATAGAGGAGCTTCAGTACACTCCTCTAGGCATAGGACTGAGCATGGAGCTTCTCAACACGAGGATGCTCTGCCCCAAAGCCATTATCGAGACCGCACTACACGTGCATCCATGGGATCGATCGAGGAATATGTGGTGTAGGGGACCAAGTTGGTTCCCATACATACTAGGTCCACAGGAGGTTCTAACCCTCCACCATTAGAGTATAGACGAGTCAAAGATCCACCCATTCAGGGGTAGGAGGACAGGCTCATTTTTGAGCATAGGTCCACCCATACTCCCATGCGTGGCTCACCATGCAAGATCACCATTGATATATCAAAGGTGGGAGCTAATGGAACACCACCGCATGAGCGATGGAGGTCTAGACAACTAGATGGTCTAGGTAGTGTTCTTGAGCAGCTAGGCTGCAAGCCTACAACTCCGCCCACTCGTGCTCCGAGTGAGCATAGCGACAGTTGTATCAAGATCACTAGAGAGCATGGAGAGGCTTCTAAGCGCCCTCATGTCACATGTCCACCGTCCACACATCTGTCTCATGGGTACAAAACCCATAAGGTAGCTCGCATAGAGCATGCACATCGGAGGCCTCCTACGATCGACCAAATCGAAAGATCACATAGACTGGTGTCCGAGCAAAGATGTCAGCTACTCCAAGATCAATTGGATGATGCTCGCCTAGAGAGGTAGCATATTGAAGATGAAAATATTCAAGTGCAAAGGCTCTTACAATAGAGATTATATGAGCAACACATGCACGAAGAGCGTATTCTAGCTCAGAAGGAGCGCATAGAGCAGGAGGATCGGCTAGCCAAGGCTGGCCTATACCCTCTCGAGGACCATAGAGAGCGTGTGCATAGAAGGGTTGTGTCCCTAGCCGATATGCATGAGGAGCGAAGAGACGCTCGTACTCATGCCAGTGCCCAACAGAGGGAGCGACTACCGTCACTCAATGATCTTAGACAGAGGTAGCATGAGCACATAGATGTAGACAGATACGATCAGGGCTACCCTAAGAGTTCTTGGGTTGAGGAGGAGGAAGAGCCATGTCCTCCACCTCCCCCAAAGAAGGCATTACCTCCTAGACCGCCTCCATGACAGCTTAGGGAGGAGGACTTTTTGTCTTCTAAGGCATACAAGATTTTGGCCGATAAGGTCAAAGCAATAGAGAGGCAAGGCATGACTATGCAAAAGCCAACACTGAGGAAGATACACAATGAACCTCTAGACCCCTCGATGCCTACACCTCCATATCCCGAGCATTTTGATATGCCCCGGTTGGAAAAATTCAAGGGTGATGAGGATGCACAAGAGCATGTTACGAGTTTTCTGGATGCGTGTTTCTAGATAGAGAGTTAGGATGCCTTGTTGTTGCGCACTTTCATTATGACACTTTCTGGCCTAGCCCGAGAGTGGTTCAACCAACTAAAGAAACATAGTATTACTAGTTTCGAATAGTTGGTCGATGCATTTCTTGAATGCTATTCATTTGGCATCAAGAAACAAGCCAACCTTTTCGATTTGGTTGCGCTAGCTCAGCACGACGATGAGCCCATCAAGCAATATGGAAAGAGATGGCATAGAATAATGGCAAAGCTGCCATTCCCTATTCCTATGGCCAAACTAACCCGAATGTTTACAAAGAGTTGTGCCAAGCACATCTCGCTATTGTTGTAGCTGCAGTAGTACCCTACATTCGAGGAAGTCATGGCGCAAGCCAGGGTGATCGAGGACATCAAGTTGCAAGAAGGCAACTTGAAGCTCAAAACCAGGAAAGAGGGGTTTAAAAAGAGTACTACAAAACAACAAGGCAAGCAGGCCCACGTGAATCAAGTAGTGCTAAATCTCGAAGGAGAAGACAAGGGACAACAAAAGCCTAATTATCAAGCTCAACCTCCTCCTACGCATTACGAGACACACAAAAACAACTATAAGGGCAAAAACAAAGAGGAGCGCCCACCTCGCTAGTTCACACCCTTGACGGAATCGATGACTTTGATTTTTCATCAACTATGCGAGGCCAAGGCCATACGATTGCCTGAGGTCAAATTAGTAGATCCGAATGTGCCAAAATCAAAGTGGCATCAAGACGATCTGTTCTGCATATTCCACAGAGTGAAAGGCCACGACATCGAGACATGTTGGTCCTTCAAACACATCGTGCAGAACATGATAGAAAAAGGAGAGTTGGTAGTACCAGGAAACCCATAGGCGCCCAACAATAGAAACATGGGGATTTTCAAGAATCCACTACCTAATCACGAGGTGCCTCGTAACAATTTTGGCCAGGTCAATCAAGTGCGAATCGAACCACCTACCCAGGGGTTCGTAGGCATGGTCAATATTGTTACTAGACATGGGAGGTACGACCAACCGAATTGACCTCGTGCTCCCATTAGAATACAAGCTACGTCGGATCAATGGCCAGCTCAAAACATGCTAGGCCCACCAGCTAGACCGGTGGTGACCATAAGGAGCAAGCTAGTTCAGAACCTACAGATAGCTCCTACGAAGTTGTCAATATACGAGCTTATTCAACAGTCCCCTAGACATAGGGAGACTCTTATGGACATTCTGAGGTCCATTGAGGTACAGTCCCAAGATGCCCATGCATTTACAAATTTTGTGGGACATGTACAATAGTGTCAGGAACCCACGATACAATTTTATGATCATGAAGTGAAGATGGTTCCTACTATTACGACTGACCCATCATTGTATATTATCGCATGTGTTAACCACATGCCTTTCAAAAGGGTCTTGATCGACACTGGGTCCTCGATCAACATAATCACAACCAAGGCACTGAGCCACCTCAAGCTACCCAAGTCACACATTGTACCTACCACCTTTACGTTGAGAGCATTTAACGATGCGCTATGCTCGACGGTTGGTACAATTGTTCTACCTATTCAGGTGGGACTCAAGACCATCTCTGTGATGTGTCACATGATAGAGGGTGCCATGCAGTACAACATTCTGCTCGAGAGGCCTTGGATTCATGAAATGCATTGCATCCCCTCTATCTTGCATCAGTGTGTGAAATACATTCACGAGGGACAAGTTCACGTAGTGTCCTCGGACGAAGAACCATTCAAGTTCGTGAACTTAGCAGATTTTCCTGGGGGTTTTGTACTCCCATCGATGCACTTGGATATCCGACCTATCTCGTCGGTTAAGATTCCAATAGGTAAACCAGTAGCCCATGCTCAACCATCGACATCTGTGTCACATAGATCTGAGCACACAACTGCAACTTCTCTAAAGTCGACTGCATCGACGATGCACCGACAAGTCGAGAAGCTAAAGGTGAAATTGGGTGAGAAAGTGGAAAATCAAGTGCCCAGATCAATCGCCAATGAGACTCCCACTCCCATGGATGTGGAAGAACCTCAAGACAAAGTCGAGGAGGCACCTCAGCCTGCTTCGCCTACATCTTTAGCAGGGTCATCTGCATCATAGGTGACCGTTCATCTGGCCAGCATGGGGTTGGGTGAGTATCTGGTGCAAAATGTTACTTTCGAACCTATCCTAAAAACTGCGTAAGAGATGGGCCGACCACATGCCCATCAATTTTTTATTGGATCCGTAGTGTCGTTGGGTGAGCCACCCAACCAGAAGAACTTCATCTACGTAGGGCTAGATCAAGCACCCACCATAATATCCATAGATGAGGATGATGACGAGCCATTCACTGTGAATGTGCGCTATCTGTCCAACCCAAAATACACCATGCACATTTTTGAGTCGTATCATTGGCATGGGTGTGACCTTGGTCTTTTCGAACAAGGACGAAGAACTCTGCTTGAACCTCATTATCAGCTGGCTACTGATAGGTTCGGGTTAGGGTTACAAGTACAAGGTCATGATGATTTGCTTGTTGCATCCTTAGATCGCATGTACTTGAGTCTGGGGGACGATGTGGATTTTAATCCATATCACCCTGATCCTTCCAGCTATTGGAGGACTCGCCAGATGGTATCGTTTGTTACCATAGGGCCACCTGATTCATACCATGATGGGCCCTTAGAGGACAACCCCAGAGACAACCTGGGTAACCAAATATGTGGTGCTACCAATGACACTGGTATGCAGGGGCATGACCCCCATGCTGTAGGCGATCTCAAATCAGGAGATCTTTGCGATGATGATGGAGAGGAGTCCACCTTCGAGATGAGTGGACCTAGTTACGATGCAGATGATGAGTCCTCAAACGATGATCAATCCGAGG
Source organism: Wollemia nobilis (assembly GCA_028583015.1). Classification (NCBI taxonomy): domain Eukaryota; kingdom Viridiplantae; phylum Streptophyta; class Pinopsida; order Araucariales; family Araucariaceae; genus Wollemia; species Wollemia nobilis. The sequence continues at coordinate 8,142,067 of JAQPPZ010001808.1, forward strand.
AGGAAATCAGGCCGACCTTTTTAGGTTTGGCATTTATACGCCATCTGCTACCTATGGAACAAGTGGAAGAGGTGAACGAGTGCTCCATAGTCGATAGTGATTACAAAGATGAAATAGAGGAGGCTTACTTAAAGCCTCACCCAACGGATCTCCCATTGTGCACAGACACAACAGAGTGGCCCATCCATGGTAATGACCATAGTGATGTAGATGAGAGGATCGATGTCAGGCTCGTGTATCCATAATATCTATTGCCTAGGGAATCAGAGCATGTTATGGAGGAAGTCCTTCCCAACACTAAGCACTCTAAGGAAGGAGCAACACCAATTTACGTGGTAGTATCGTATATACGATCATTCTATCGAATTTATCTAGATAGTGACGATAGCGACCGTAGGATCAGATACATGGGACCACATCTGCCTAATCCCTCCTTAGAAGAGGAGGGAAGTGATAGATTGTATTTGAACAACGATGATGAGGACTCGATGGAGATGGCCTATCTAGGACCTCACCACTTACGCAATAGGCCTCCACCTAGAGGTCCCCCACCTATTACAGTTGTAGGTTTGCATCGAGAGATCAATCTCCATCATAGCCTGAGGGAAAGAAGAGAGCTCGAAGAGAGGTATCAGGAACTCTTTCTCGATCTTCCTACATACACGGAGCTCCTTGAGTCGAGAGATCCCATTCTATAGCTAGTGCACGAGGATGATCCAGTTATACGGGCATCCCATAGAGAGGATCCGTTTGTGCATGTACCATCCAAACCAGATCTTGGGTATGAAAGCTACACTTCAAAGATAGAGTTCTATCCGTGTGGTTTTAGAGATCAATTCCATTCCATCAATATGGTCTCCGTCGATTTGACCACTCCACTCCACAATCCAACAGATCCATCCAAATCACTGCATCTGAACATGGATGCTATCGATTGGGATCACGCTGATTTGCCAGTCCAGCCTGAAGATTTCTTCCCAAATGAAGAAATGCTGCAACCATTTCATTTCGCACCAGGCTGCACTCATGATGTTTGTCACACCGAGAATGCTTCCCAAGAGGAACATGTGAACCCGACTGATGACATCCATATGATTCCTACGCCTCACCAGCTTGAGGAGGGATCACATATGTCAGTAGAGAAAACCTTCGAGGTGGATATCAATAAAGATCCCACCAATCCAAAGAAGGTTAGATTTGGAGAGAGTCTCACTCCGGATGAGCATGATAGCATCATCCCTCTACTGAAATAGAGACCTGCTATCTTTTCCTAGACTTACAAAGATGTGCCGGGTCTAGATTTGAAATTGGTTACTCATAACCTTTCGCTAGATCTGTCGAAGAAGCCCTTCAAGCAAAAACTCAGAAAGATGCATCCAACAGTAGCTTGAATGGTAAAAGACGAGTTGCAAAAGTTGTTGGATGTAGAGTTCATCATCTCCATCGACTATTCGGAGTGGGTTTCCAATATGGTGCCCATAGGAAATCTAGATGGAAGGGTCCGTATTTGTATAGATTTTAGAGATCTCAACAAGGCAACACCCAAAGATTCATTTTCGTTTCCAAATATTGATGCTCTGGTAGATGCCACTACAGGTCATGAAATGTTCTCCCTTATGGACAATTTTTTGGATATAACCAGATTTGGATTAAACCCAAAGATCAGCATAAAATCGTGTTCATAACGCCATGGGAGACATTTTGCTACAAAGTTATGCCATTCGGTCTTAAAAATGTTGGTGCCACATCAGTGGGCTATGACATATATTTTTCATGACTATATGCATAAAATCTTAGAATATTATATCGATGACTTACTAGCTAAGTCATTGCGAGCAGAGCATGCAGAGCTATTAAGGAAGGTCTTCGATCGCCTGATAGAGCACAATGTCAGGCTAAATCCTAAGAAGTGTGTATTTGGCGTAACTTTAGGTAAACTCTTGGGATTCATCATTTCGAAGCGAGGCATCGAAGTAGACCCAGCAAAGGTCATGGCTATTCTAGAGATGTATCCTCCCACTAATATCAGAGAACTACGAAGCCTTCAGGGCAAAGTAGCATCCATAAAGCGATTCATCGCTCAATTATTGGATAAGTGTCAACCCATGAATTGACTGCTACACAAGGGGGTCCCATTTGATTGGGACAAGGAATGCCAAGCAACCTTTGCTAAGATTAAGCAATACCTAGCAACGTCGCCAGTACTAGCTCCACCAAGGCCAGATGAGCCTTTTCTACTATATATATCGACAACCAACTTTGCATTAGGGACCATGTTAGCCCAAAAGAACGTGCAAGGCAAAGAGCAAGCCTTATATTACATCAGTTGCACCTTGGTGAGTTATGAGTCAGGATATGCATATGTTGAAAAACTTTGTTTAGCAGTAGTGTTCGCTACAAGGAAATTACGGTATTACATGCTAAGTCATACAACATATGTTATATTGAAACAAAATCCTTTGTAGTACATGATGAGCAAGACATATCATAACACACGTACTGCAAAGTGGATCATGCTATTGATCGAATTCGATTTGCAATTCATCAGCGAAAAGTCCAAGGGACAAGTCATAGTTGATCAATTTGCTGAGGCACCACTATCCAACAGTAGGCCTCTAACCATTGAGCTTCCAAATGATGCAGTCTTCGTAATATCTAAAGCTCCCGAACCCAAGGAACCAGAGAATAATGCTGATATGACATTGTTCTTCGACAGTTCGAAGTGTGAGCAAGGGGGTGGTGTAGGAATAGTGTTTTTCACACCACAAGGAGCTCCAATGCCCTTGTCATTCAAGTTAAAATTTTTGTGCACCAACAATAATGCTGAATACGAAGCCCTACTTCTGGGCCTCCACACAACCATCACCATGGGTATTAAAAGACTGAACATTTTTGGTGATTCTCTGATCATAGTTAACCAGGTTAAGGGGCTCTTTTAGTGTTGATGTCCCATGTTGAAAGCCTACAAAGATCTTGTTGCCACTTATCTAGCTAAACTTGAATGGTATGACATCGAGGCAATCCCTCGTTCGTCAAATAGGTTCACAGACACCATGGCATATTTGGGATCCTTGATCCCTTAGAATCTGTCTGCCGAGTTTACTACCATCCATGTTAGAACGCTCTCACACCCAACAACAGAGCATGCAACCTTTAATAACAAAGAGTCAGTCAACATGATTGTTATGGAACCAACAGCTGATTGGTTTCGTAGAGCAGAGGACTTTCTTAAGCAGGCACCCTGGGAGTCATTGACTTCTCAAAGTCCTACGGGGAGTGGTACTACCATTCACCACAAGGTTGTTTCCCAGTATGCATTTGCAAAGCTAAATACATAGGGGGAGCAGGCCATCTTGGCAGTCGAAGTTGAGGCTTGTCAAAGCTGGATGTTGCAAATCCAAGACTTCCTAAAACTTGGTATGATTCTAGAAGGATTGTCGCATGCTACAAGACGCACATTTAAATAGAAGGTGACTAAGTATGTCTTGATAGGATACATTTTGTATCGACGTAGTTATGGAATCCTCCTTCGATGTCTTGAGCCCCAAGAGTCATCTTGGGAAATTTCAGAAGCTCATGATGGTATGTGCGATGGCCATTTCAGCGACATGGCTATCATCAAACGCATCCTTCGCATGGGTTATTATTGGCCCACTATGGAGAAGGATTGCAATGTGTATGTCAAGAAATGCGTTAAATGTCAGCATCATGCTAATATTACACACTTGCCATCACAGGCCTTACAACCCATTCAAGCGGCTTGGCCATTTGCTCAGTGGGGATTAGATTTGATTGGCAAGATTTCCCCTCCATCGTCAGGCTGACATACATTCATTATCACGGCTACTGAGTATTTTACAAAGTGGATGGAAGCCATTCCCATTACAATGACCACTGGATCTCACATCACAAAATTTATTCTCGAGCATATCATATGTCATTTTGGGATACCATCCAAAATCATTTCGGATAATGGAACTTCTTTTAAGAACAAAACTGTGCAGGCTTTAACATCTAAATACTGCATTCAACATAGTTTTGTAACTCCATATTATCCGTAAGAAAATGGGCAAGCTGAGGCCTCAAACAAGACTGTGGTAGCCATATTGAAAAAGACAGTGCAATAACACCACAAGAATTAGCATATACAGCTGCCCCTTGCACTATGGGCTTACAGGACTAGCATTTGAACGCCCATTGGGGCAACGTCATTTTCACTAGTATATGGTGTTGAGGCCATTATGCCCTTAGAGTTGGAAATTCCAACACTGTGCATCGCATTGAAAGAGTTCATCGATGATGACACCACGTGACAAGCTCACCTCGATCAATTGACGTTGCTTGATGAACGTCGCGTGAATGCCCTCGAGCATCTCCACGTTTATCAGGAATGATTAAAATGAGCTTACAATATCAAATTCCACCAAAGAGACTTTGAATTTGGGGATCTTATGCTAAAAGAAAACCAACAGAACTCGAATTTGCTGCCTAACATGCAAGAAAAATTTGTGGCTAATTGGCTAGGGCCTTACATCATATCTAAAAATATTGGTCCAGGTACCTATCGCCTAACATCGCTAGAGGGTGTGTACGACCTTAAACCTCTCAATATCATCCATATTAAGGCGTTCTATGCTTAGGAGTGTAGTAAAGGCACCAAAGGCATCTGTAAGCCCTTTGGTCAACCCAAAATCTTTGAGGGTTTTTTCTAAACCGCTTAGTCACCCCAAAAGACCCCAAGCTATCTGATTAAGAAGCTTGGTCAAGTAAAGGCACCAAAGGCATATGCAAGCCCTTTGGTCAACCCAAAAGTCCTAAGAGGTTTTGTCTAAATCGCTCGGTCATCTCAAAAGGCCCCAAGCTATCTGATTAAGAAGCTTGGTCAAGAAAAGGAACCAAGGATTCCCAAAAATTGCTTGGTCAACCCAAAGGCTCTAAGAGTTCCTATAACTTCTTGGTCATCCCAAAAGGCTCCACGCCCTCTTGCTGAGAGTTTGGTCAACTAAAATGTTCCAAATGCGGTTGTAAAACCTTTGGTCAAGTTAAAAGGTACTAAGGATTCCTAGAAATCGCTTGGTCAACCCAAAGGCTCCGAGAGTTCCTATAACTTCTCGGTCATCCCAAAAGGCTCCACACCCTCTTACTAAGAGTTTGGTCAACTAAAAGGTTCCAAAGGCAGCTGTAAAACATTTGGTCAAGTCAAAAGGCACCAAGGATTCCCAAAAATTGCTTGGTCAACCCAAAGGCTCTGAGAGTTCCTATAACTTCTCGGTCATCCCAAAAGGCTCCACGCCCTCTTGCTGAGAGTTTGGTCAACTAAAAGGTTCCAAAGGCGGTTGTAAAACCTTTGGTCAAGTCAAAAGGCACCAAGGATTCCCAAAAATTTCTTGGTCAACCCAAAGGCTCGAGAGTTCCTATAACTTCTCGGTCATCCCAAAAGGCTCCACGCCCTCTTGCTGAGAGTTTGGTCAACTAAAAGGTTCCAAAGGTGGCTATAAAACCTTTGGTCAAGTCAAAAGGCTCCAAGGATTCCCAAAAATTTTTTGGTCAACCCAAAGGCTCCAAGAGTTCCTATAACTTATTGGTCATCCCAAAAGGCTCCACGTCCTCTTGCTGAGAGTTTGGTCAACTAAAAGGTTCCAAAGGCGGTTGTAAAACATTTGGTCAAGTCAAAAGGCTCCAAGGATTTCTAAAAATCATTTGGTCAACCCTAAAAAGCTCCAAGGACATGTACTCATCGTTTGGTCAAATATGAAAGCTCAAAAACCTATAAAAATCAAGAAAAATATATAAAAGTCCAAAAAATTTGATAAAGCTTAAAATCCAAAAATATTTGCATTTGCATTTTCATATGCATTCACACATGCATTCACATCATCATATTGCATTTAGGTATTTGTCATTCATTGAATTCCACAGTAGAGTGTAGTGCGTTTATCAAATTTTTACAAACAGTCACACGTTTGTATGATAATCATGCACCCTTGCATTTATCATAATTCATTTCATTCGTACACAATACCTATTGTGGAGACCTATGTGTATTAAGTTTTCCTGTCACTCAGCCATACCTAGTGGGTTCTTCAAATAGTGTAGAAAGCTTGTTTTGCTGTTATAGACAAGGTCATTAGTTGGGATAGTGCCTCGACATATCAGAATCCCGTCACTAAGCAAAACAATATAAAATCCTACTAAGACGAGAGAGGATGAAAGCCGTGAAAGTAGTCTTAGGTCTCTAGAGAGATGGGTCTCACGACTTGCTTATCTTGCAAATAGTCGGTCTAGAAAGGTGTAATTTGGGAAAAGGACAAGAATTTCCCCTATACATCCCAAAGTCACAAAAGTTAAATCCCAAGTTACAAAGTGCAAAAAAATATATACAAATTTCAAGTTCAAAATGTAAAGTGACATATCGAATCAAAAGCACTATAAAAATCCCTTGCTCAAAGAAAGTGGTAACACATGGACTAACAGTGATTTTTATCACTACATCTGAGCAAGTAAGAAGGGTGAGAACTTGTATCCCTGGATTGTACACCTTTTGAAAGCCATAGAGTGATCCCCGATCGTAGCAATGGGTTGGAAGAGTCTCGCTTGCAATCGGAGGGGTAGTTCTATTGGGTGATCCCCAAACGTAGCAATGGGTTGAAAGAGTCCCACCTGCATTTGGAGGGGTAACCCTGATCAATTTTCAAGATGAGCTAGCTCTAGGTACGTAGGATTGTCTAGCTGTATAAGTCTAATCAAAGCCGAAACAAGGATGATACGATCATATGAGGAACCCTATCTCACATATGGGTTGAAAGAGTCCCGACTGACATACGAGGTATGCTTACGATCTATCTAAAAATACTCACATGCACACATAGGGATTATGAATAGTTGGGTCTATCACGGCAAAAGCCTTGTCCAATATAAGTCTGGTATAGTTAGTATGTGATTTTTGGAGGGTCTACTAGAGTGTTTGAGTCTCAAGGAAAAACCCAAAAAGGTGCTCCAATAGCAACAAAATATTAAATATAATTAGACTGCAAAAATATGAGTCATTCATTAATCAAAATGCATTTTACAAAGTACAATCAAATATATAATATAGATACAACATGAAGATCAGAAATGATGTTTAGATGACCACTGATTATATAGTACGAAATGACATAATCATTCATTAAGCATATTACCAATCCATTTCACTACATTTCATATATGGGTGATTAATTGATTAAGTTCTTGTAATGAGAATTATCAATTATTTTGCATGATTGTTATACATTATGTGGTGTCATATTTTAAAAATTGATATACACAGTTTACATTCATTCCTTATGTTTTAAGTGATTAAAGCATACAAGTTCATTTCCATTAGATTATGATTTTGTACATAATGCATTACCATACATTGCATAGTATATCATAAACTACATAAAATATATGCATGCCCACAAAGAAAAAATAAATATACGTTAAAAAAATAAGCATCACATCCATCTATAAACATCATATGTCACACATCTAATCATCTAGATCACTGCATATCATCATCATAAAAAAATGTAGCTATCTAGTGCATGACATCCATACATTGCATCATATAAACATAGCATTTAAATACACATTGCATCCATGTGCATCAAATAAACATAAAATCAAAAATTAATAAATACACATTTACACATAATGAGCCATGAAAAATCATATCATATATATGTGTCCAAATGAGTACATAGGGAGTACAAAATGCCCGTAGACTACAACTGTGTAGGTCCTCGACCTTACACACAAAATGATACATTAAACTGTAGTAGGCAAGTGCTAAAAAAAATAGATCTAGGCTGCTTCCCTTGTACTGGAGCTCTCACCACCTCCCTTTGCACTATGCTCTGGAACTTGCTCTCCTAGCTGAACTAGAACCTGTGGTGGATCTTGCTATGGATCCTGCCTGCCTCCAAACCCTAACGCACCCAACACATGGAAAATTGGTAGCCGCAGTAGGCTAGTCCTCTGGCTGGAGGTCCCTGATGTCTACCCCAGATCTCTAGCCCTGGCTTGCAACATCGTTGTATGCATGCTAGAGAACCTGTGCATCCTCTCAGTCTTATGAGTCCTATGACTCGAGATAGCTGTGGACTACTCTAAAGTCCTAGATCTGGTACGCTATGACTCTGTGGCAAAAGGATCCTTAGGAACCAACAACCCCTACATCTCTATATAGCCGACAAACTGATCAACGTGGGCAAGCTGGGCTACGTGCATCTTATTGGTCCTCATGACCATACCGCACAATCGCATCACCTCAATAGTCGGATCCTGCATCGCTAGTGTACCTACCGTTGTTATTGTAGGAGGCCCAATAATAGCCTGATGAGGCCCCATAGTAGCTCCCCTCGCTACTTGAGCGAGATCCCGCTCTGCCTCTGCTGCAGTTCGCTGCGCTTATGCCAACTCCAGGGCAGTCTGTAGTCTCTACACCTGGGCCTCTACGTTAGTAGCTCAAGTCGTGAGATCCTGTATCTGTCCCTGTACCTCAGTCAGGTGTTGCTCCCTATCAGTCACCTTCATCTCTAGAGTGGCGATGGTAGTATCTCTCTCTCGCTGCTGTGTATGGAATCACCCAATCTGACTCTACAAGTCAACAACCTGTGCTAGTAGTTGTCCCTCTGTGTTGTCAACACGGACCTCACCCTCCTCTAGAGCATCCTCCTTAGGGTCGATCTCTGGTAGGTCCTCAGCAGTGACCTCTATGCCCCAACTACCCTCAGTACGCTGGCACACCTTGCGCCCATCCGGATCAGCCTCAGACTCTGCCTCTATTGGCTCTCGGTCCAGAGGCCCGGTACCATGCCATCTAAAAAGAGACCACCACCCATCATAGTTAGGTGTGGTCCCAGCAGTCTCAACCCTTAAATACTGGAATTTGTCAGGTGCATCCCCTAGTGGTGGAGGAACTATCAGTGGGAGATCCCTCTCCAGAGCTAGTCGTTTGTACTTGAGGGGCATATCTGGTAGGTCCTACACCATGCCAAACTATCATAGGATGCAAGAGAAAAAATGGTACTCTCTCACCTCTGGCTTATGCCAGATGAGCCATCTATATCGATGGGCCCGTCGCAGCCACTCTTCCACCTTCGATCATATAGGACAATCCATGTAGGGGCACCAGATGATGTCCCCTTGCCCAAGTGCCACAAAACTTATGATATAATGTTGTGTATCCCCAACATAAGCCCTGCTATGGACACCTTCCTTAGCACGAGGCCAGTAGGTGGCATAACACTGATGAGCGACATATAGGGTAGTGATGCACAAAGGTAGGTCAATAGGATGCTTGATCTGAATATGCTACCACCCCTAGATCTGTAGCAAAAGGCTACAATTGATGCCCTTACGGCTCCGCTCCATGATCTGGTATAGCTCCTGGTAGAGTTGGCATAATAAAGTGCTCCCCTAGGCTAGAAACAGTGGCTCCTTCGTTGAGCTCTGAAGCACCCTCCAAGTAGGGGCTAGCATGTTCTAGGGAATCCTCACACTCGAGGAGTCTGGAAGGACAATCTAAATGATGAGGTGCATGAATAGGGCCTCTCGAGTAGAGAAGAAGTCATCCCGATACCAGTCCCCGATGTGCATCCCTCCATGGTCTGCATCATCCTGTGCATCGATGCTGATAAATGAATATGGCAGCAAAGACGACATCCTTTACCATGTAGGCAGAGGAAACAACAACCTCACCATCGATAGGGATCCTGAAGATCCTATAGATGTCCTTTAGTGTGATAGTCATCTCACCAGGAGGCAGGTGAAATGTGTTGGTTTGCGCATTCCATCGTCGGGCCAACGCAGTAATATAGGCTTGATCTACCCTAATGGTGGGTAGATCCATGACATAACCGAACCCGACGGCTCGAAACCATGCTCGGTCATCATCTGATAAGGCCTCGCAGAGAGTCTTCATCAAGTCAGGCTCCTGCGCTGTAGACGTCAACTTTTAAAAACCAAAAAAAAAAAAGACATACTGTAAGCTAAATCTAGCTAAGCAGTGCTAAAAAAAAAAAAATTAATAAAAAAAAACACAAGCAATTGTAGCCAGCAACTACAACTTGTGGTCCCCAATTTGCAAATTGGGAACCGCAGCTGCAACTTGCGATCCCCAATGTGCAAATTGGGGGTCATAACTGAAACCTGTGGTTCCCACTTTGCTAACTGGTAACCGTAGATACCATCTACGGTTTAGGAGTGGCACCCATTTAGGGTACCCTCCTAGACCACTCATGCATAAAATTAAAATCCTAATCTAGCCTAAACTAGTGGGGTTCATTACCGACAGTTTAATGAGGTTCAATTTCCACATTTGTTAAGTGTGGTTTATTTTACTGTTATTAAGTGTGAGGTCTCGATTTCAAGTTACCTTGCCCGCACCCTACCCCTGGCTAGTAGACGCCTGATCAGGATCTGCCATCAGGGAAGAATGAGTGTACAAGTTGTGGAGTTGGGTAGCGTTCCGTATCAGGGAATGTCTTCTCTCTTTCAGAGCTCTCAAATTGCTCAAGGTTGTAGGAAAATAATGACAAATTGCAAATAAAATTTTGATTTATAGGTTCTCCTAGTCACTGCGGACTGTAGCTGACACCCGCGGTCTGTAAACTAAGGTTTTCTGTCTGGAGGTTTGACCTACGGTCCCCAAATTTGGTAGTGGAAATCGTCGGCCATACCCGCAGTCCGTAACTAGTAATAAATGCGCTAAAAACCCACCGTGGGAAGGTCTGAAAAGGTAAATTAATGACTCCTAGTGGACAAAATTCAAAATAAATGATCAAAATTGCAAATTTGGTGACATTAAAAGCACAAGGATTAATCCAATAAATACAAAATTCAACACAAAAAAATCAAACAAATGAAAAAACAAATGCGCCTCGTATTCAGTGATTTATCCTATAAACTTGGCGATTGCAACAACTTGCGATCCATGCAATCCGACAAGATGAGTAGATCACAATAAGGACATTTGGGGTAAAATTGTCATTTCTTCTATGACATTTTTTAGCAAATCATCGACAATATGATTCAACACAAGTCTTCTTGAATTTGTATTATCTTGACTCTCTAAGACGACTATCATAGCCTGATTGCTCCATGGGAGAGAGATATCCAAATACTACTAAGCATTGCAATCATAAGCTGAACTAGGCCTAGCCAAGGCATTAAACGTCTCAAATCTAAAGTTGTTTAGGATAATTCATTATGGTCAAGCGATTTTGTCGCTTTAAAAATTGTCATTACCCTCATCGACTCGTAGCTTGAGGGGGTAGTCATAATCAAAATCAACAGAATATCCTGGAGATCATAGATCCCTTGATCTTGTCAAAATTGTGTTTGTCCTTGCGAATCATTACTAACAACTATCATAAGCTTCCCCCTCTGCTTGGGGTAAATAGCAAATATGAAATTTTATTTGTAGCTCTCATCCGTCGGTTATATAGGCCTAACTCCTATTGTAGCACCAAAGCTACCCGAATGTCTAATGACGAGTGTAGACTTTTCAAATGTAAGCCTTCCCATGTTGGAAGCAATGATTCTAGGATGTGCGTCCTTTTGTTGGACCAGGGGCATCTAATGTTGATCAGACTAATGATCATCATAGAACCTTCGACATCATTTAAGGAGGTATATTTTGCTCAGCGTTGTTCAATCTCACAACACATCTCAAAAGGGGCATCTATAGACACCTAAAACGTGCCATGTCAAGGGTGACTACTCATATGGACATGCTACAAAACCATATGAAGGATCTTGGATAGACTCCAAGATAGAGCAGTGGTTCTAACCACTCAATTTAGGTATTCTGGCCTAAGCAATTTGAACCGCAGCCCAAACCTATGATCTCCAGTCTGAATCATGGTTGAAACCTGTGGTCTCCAGTCTGGATCATAGTTGTGACCTACGATTTGAACTGGAGTTCAGTTAGGCCTTCCATCCAAGCCAAATCATTTGGAACGACCAAGAGATCTAGAAGGAGGCAGTTGGAGGATGGAAGATTCCAAAGGCTTCCATCCCAACTGACCTAACCAACCTTCTTGATCTTGGCTTCTCCATGAAGCCACCCCTAGCCCTAGGGGCATGCTATAAGTACCCCCCTTGTTCAATGGGGAGAAAAAAGGAAAAAGGAGAGATAATTTACATAGCGAAGCGCTGTCAAATTGTCGAGCAAACTAGTTGATCAAGAGAGCAGCGAAGACTTAGAAGAGGAAGTCTATATATCACAACTAGAAGGCTTTATCACTCAAGGATAGGAAAATAAGGTATGTAAATTAAATAAATATTTATATGGTTTAAAACAAGCTACTAGAGCCTAGAATATAAGATCAGTAATAAATTACTACAACATAGCTTCAAAAGAAGTTCATTAGATCCTAGTTTATACACCAATAAAATTGGAAATGATATCCTGATCCTCATAGTATATGTTGACAACATTTTAATTACTGGAAGTTCAAAAAAATAATAAGATACATCAAAAAGGATATAGAAAAGGCATTTGAGATGACAGATCTAGGGCTAATGAGTTTCTATCTTGGTCTAGAGATTTATCAAGGAAAGGATAAAATAGTAATCACTCAATAAAAATATGCAAAAGCCCTTCTTGAAAAATAAATAATGACAGAGTATAAACCCAAATATACACCAATGGAGCAAGGGACTCAACCATCCAAAAATGATGAACCACCATTGGTTTCAGCAATCGTATATCATCAATTAATGGAAGTCTTCTATATTTAAGAAACAACCAACCAGACATTGCTTTTGTAGTAAATTATCTGTCACAATTCATGCAAGAACCAAGGGAAAGTCATTGGAAAGCTACAAAAAGGATATTGTAATATATCAAGAAGACTACTGACTATGGATTAACCTATATGAAGGATGTCAAAGGGTTTTTCTATAGGGATACTCAGATTTAAATTATGCTGGACCTATTGATGATAGGAAATATACCTCAGGATATGTCTTCAATCTTGGATCAAGATCCATATCTTGGTACAACAAGAAACAATATACAGTAGCACAATCATCAACCAAAGCAAAATATCGAGCAACAAGAGATACAATATGTGAAGTTCTATGGCTATAATACATACTAGATGACATGGGAATCAAACAAACTCCAACCATGATATTCTATGATAATCAAGGAGTACTAAACTTGATCAAGAATCCTATCATACATGAAAGAACAAAGCATATTGAAGCACAATGTCATTTCATCAGGGAACACTTTCAAAATAAACACATCATCCTCAAGTATGTGCCTACAAAAGATCAGTTAGCAGATATCTTTACAAAAGCACTTGGAAAGATCAAGTTTCAAAAATTCAAAGATCATCTATGCAATTCAAGATAAATTCACACCAAATAATGTAATACAAGGGGGTGTTATAGTTAGATTCTATTACATTATTTGGGTCATATAAATGTACCTTTCTAGGTACATACTTAAGAAATTATATTACTTTAGGGGAAAGTTATCTAGATACTACATGCAATATAATAAATGCACAAGTGTCATTGTACAAGTTGTAAATGTGCAAGGTGTCCTCTTGTACAACTAGTTAGAGTGTTGACCAAGGAATCCATATTACCATATAAATGGCCCTATAGCTCCATTCATATTGTATAACTTTTCATTTATTAAATAGAATGCTTTATGAGTTTGGTCTTTGTCTCGTAATGAAATTCTTATAAAGCCATCAGATTGCCTTCTATTCCAAAAATATTCTTGGAATAGGTAAACTCAATCTATCTAAAACTTTTCAATATCTGAAGTAGAATGACAATGACCAACTTTTCTTCTTGAGTTGGTTCTCTAAAATCTAAATCTTTAATCTTCACTGGTTGTCCTTCAACCTAGTGGTATTAATTCTTGGCTTCACTAGTTTTTATTCAACTCTATGGAAGTACTTGTCTTCACTGGTTTTTCCTTAGCCAATCGAAATATCCTTAGACTATTTACAACTCTTAAAAACCTGTGCAAGTAACCTTGTTGTGGCTCTAATACCACTGATAGATTTTGTAACCTAATACTTAATGTAAATATTACAAGAAAATAACCACAAGAATGAAATAAAGTTGCAATATAAAGAACTCAATAGAGATGATAATAACACAAGAAATAACTCAAAAATACTCATAAAATAATCACATGGAAATGCTCATGAAAATACTGAAAGTGATATAGAATAAAGGTCTACTAATGCATGCTATAAGCTATGCATATTTTATACCAATTACAATGTTTTATCGCAACTATATAATAGTATGTGACTCCTCATATGGTGCACTCTTGAATTCACTCTTATTTGTAACTCTTTACTTTCCTATTCTAAGGATACATGTGCACTCTTACTTAATGGACACGTGTGTACATTTACACTCATAACAGTTGCACCCTTAATTACATGACACTTGTGCATTTCCTGCACATTATTACATTACATTAAATATAAACTCACACTAATCTAAGACACATATAATCTAATATTGTACCAAGGCAGTACATAAGTATGTACCAAATAATGTAATAGTATCCAACATTATTTACATGCACCACTCATAAGGGAGATAGCATAAGTCCAATGGCCATATGACGATAACTCATGTATTTCAAGGATTTGTAGCTGAGATGCCCAAGTCTATGGTGCAATATTTGACTCTCATCATATGCATGTGCAACCATAGCCAATAATTATTTCTTCTTAATGGAATAAACATAAGGAGTCATCCTTTATACCTATCTATACATTTGGTATGACTCATCACAATAACTAGAATTAACAATTTTAAATCCATTGTCGATATCCTTAATTACCTAATGATTAGACCAAAATTATACTTTCTTATTTATATAATTTATACAATAAATAGACAACATATTTGGGCCTATATTATGAACATGAAATACCTCATCAAAGCAACAAGATCCAATGCTCACCTCTCCACATCCTACAACTTACAAAGAAGAGACATCTCTAATGATAACACATTCCCTTGAATGTGATTTGTTATACCCTTGTAGAAGATTATTTTTGCTTTATCATGTGCTTTATTGCCCCTAAATCTACAATCCATTCATTAGAAGTGCATGTACAATATGTTAAATGAAAAACTATGCCTATGAGGTTTATCCATTAAAGTTATCCTCATACTATACATAGAAGAGAGCAACATCAACATCCCCATTTTCAAAGCTTCCTCAATATTCTTGATGTGAATTTGGAAAATTTTTCCTTTGTATCCTTAATTATTACAATACTCACATATATTTTTGAATGAATTATTGGTATTTGTTTATGCTATTTTAGCTTTTTATCATTTTGATATTTGGTAATATATTCTATTGGATGAGCCTAATTGATGATAGAGCTACCCTTACACCTTTGTATTCTATCCTAATGAATTAGAAAGTACTTGAAAACCTCATCAATTTGTAGTGAATGATAATTAGAGAATAATATATAAATCATCTCAAACATAACAACAATGATCTCAAATGTCTCTAAAATATTGTTTAAGACTATTATGTAGTTCAATTTTCTTTGTCCTATCCATAACTTTTTATGTTCTCCCTTTACCTTAGGTTTTCCTCTTATAGTATGGATATATTCTTGAAATTTATTTAAAAGAATAATTTACTCATAAATAGAGTAAAAAAAGTCCATACTTAAAGTACCAAGCTCAACCTCCAACCTATTGATATGTGTAGAATCAATGTCATCACACAATCCTAAAACTTATAAGCAAATTTTTGGGATTTATGGTGCTACTAGCATGGGTGTCATAGATATTATTATCATAAATATAAATAACACCAAGATCCTCATCCTTCTTATCCATATAAACCTATTTTATTTATTTAAAAATAGTAGCACAATTTTCCTCATTCACATATTTGAGTAACCCTTACTATATAGCAAAGCTTCAATCTTGATTTTCTAGGTGGCATAGTTTGGACCATTCAGTAGTGGCACATGTTTATCCATAATTATCCTACCATGATGTAAAATCCTACATGTATTTATGAACATAAAAAAATCCATCAATGTAGAGATCTAAAAAATTTGTGTTTTAGAAAAAAGAGGCTCAAAATTCTTATGTATGCAAAAGTTATGACCCTCGAAAGTTTGACCCCCAAAACACACAAAATGGTCTAAAAGCTTTGAAAAAATTAAAAGAAACTCTAGTGCTTATAACAAGTGAGAGACCACCATGTGTCACTACATGAGTGGCTACGGGGTTTCCAACTATGCACTAATTTGATAATGTACCAACAAATAGAGTGATACCACTTGTCATTACAAGGGAGTACTACTAGTGCATTTATTGTATAGGCCACTAGGAAGGGTACCAACTAACCATATTATGCCACTTTTCATGTTTTAATATACTCTACAATCTATAAACCATACTATGTCACTTGTGTCTCTCTAATTTACTCCAAAACTTATGCTTTTCCAAAATAAACGATTGATTGTGCAACTATACAATTGGGTTCAATGAGATGGAAATATATGATTGGTTGAATCTATTTTATATGTTCCAAGTGGTAGTATACCTACCACATAAACTAACATGTTGATACGTATCATGTTGGCTACCACCTTAGTCACCATGATTCCTATCATATCAGCTATACATATTAAAAGCACGAAAAAAAATTCACCATAAACCAATACAAAACAGAACGCGATGAAACACAATGCATATAAGAAATCAAATGACAATGAATACATCTATAGTAAATTGTATTGATTCCTTTGAAATGTGTTACATATGATTCCTTCAAGGATTTTACCCATGATACAATTTTACAAGGATTCTTGGTACAATTTTTTGTACCCACAACAATACCTTCAGAAGTGGGTTTCCTTGATATCGTGATGCAAGGGTGAGATCCAAATCCTTTCACTGCCTTAAATCTTGTCATCTATGTGCAATGAAACAACAAAAGAAATCAGTAGAATTTGTAAGGCCCTCCTAGGTTGGGCTTATTTTTATTAAGAGATTAGATGAAAATAGAGTGAATGCATGCATGAAATAATGAGAAATTTAAGCTAATACGAGAAAGTAAAATGCTCTGAATGAAAGATCTATCATTAAAACTAACATGCTAATATGAATCTGGAAGGAAATTCATAAAAGAACTAAAAAAATTATCATCTAACCCTAGCCATATCAATCGATATGGTCTTGGTTGTGGAACTATCTTAGAAGAGATGATCTCTATCATGGACCTGTAACTCTTTGAAACCAGGCCAAGGTGATGTTGGGGTGATCCGATGGTGTGTTTTGTCGATGAATTGATGATGATCAATAGATGAGCACATGGATTGAGCATAGAAAAATTGAGGTGTTGATGAAGATACATTCGTGGATGCAATATCGAAGCTCACATGGTGAAACAATGATATTTGATTCAGCTGGCTAAGAGGTACCATTGGATTTTAGTAGCACTTTTTTGCTCAAATCGATGATCTTAGGATCTTTAAAATAGGAGGGGACCCCTCCTTTTATAGCCTCCTTTTCTAAATTCCAAAGAGGCAAGTGGTAATTAGGGGCAGCCCTGATTTCCAATTTGCAAGCGACCAAGACAATTACAAGTCGCTAGGGACTACTATAGGTCATTAGGGGCAACTGGAAATTTGTCAGCGTGTTAAAAGGTACTCCCTTTACCTAATTATTCTTTTTGTATTCATGTGTGTGTGGCCATATCATAGGAGATAACCTTAGTAACCGTCTTGTAGGGGATGACCCTAACTCTATGGCCATCTCGGTCGAGATGACTTTGGCTCCGAGATCGTCTTGGTTGATACGACCTAGCATCCTATGGGGGATAAGTGCGTTTTTTCTAAGAAAATGTACTAAATAGCCTTGAGGCCATCCTAAGTGGGTTAGATGAGTTAGAAGATCTTTTGGAGATTTCCTATAGGAAAATATGAAATTTAAGGATTTGGAAAAAGTGCTACCAATTTGTCAATAGCACTATTGGCACTACTATCGCAGGTATGATGTTTTTTCTTTGGGGTATTAAATACCCCTAAGTTTGGTCTTTATATGCTTGAATTGGTTAAAATTCTTGATTGGTTAGATGGAGTATATGTTGGAAAATTTTGAATATTTGAAGACTCACTCAAAATTAGGTGTATTTATTTTGCCCTTTTATATGTACTTATCGAATAATGAATGCATCAAAAACTGGAATGCATATCCTTATTCTGAAATAAATATATTTCATGTTTATTAGGGTTAATTTTTCAAGATGATTAATGCTTTCTATTTGTTTATTAATAATGATGTTAAATTTTTTTCTTACAACAATATTAAATGTTACTCTGCTCCTGTGTACCCCCTCATGTTTTGAAGAGAAAATCAAGTTTAATTGAGGAAACTTGACTTGACTCTAATACCGATGTGAATTGATGAAATATTGTGATAAAACAATAAATTTGGATGGATGGGACATGGTTAAATGTTTTGGGGGTAAAAATTAATTTTCACTACTAACAATCATAATTGGAAAGCTTTGGATGTACAATATTAGCTTTAACCCTGATGGATCAAAAAGTGAGACCATCACATCATTTAAATAGAGTGAGGCTATGGGTGAGAGGAGAGGGAGACCAAACTTAAGGATGCACTTTAAAATTTATCATTTTTATATTTTACCTCAAAAACATACCCAAAGTAAGAGATCATGTCATTACACAATGATGGCTCTACTGCTCTAGCACTTTTTCCAAGCAATAACAACATCGCTTTGTGATGGTTTTTTTACCATCTAATGGTAATTTCATCACTTTGATAGAGCTTTCACTATATGGTGGTAATTTCATCATGTGATGACACTTTTGCTTATTGATGGCACTTTTGGTTTACTTAATGCTCTAGTGATTTTTGGCTAAGATCGGATTGAGGATAGGAAAGACTCATGAGTGGGGTTGATTGACTATAGGATAGAATATACATGTTGGAATATTGAGAGCATTGACCACATGCATTTGAGACTGTATTGGTGCTACTATATTTGCAAATTGTGCACTCCTTATGGAAGTGGGGCTATATCATGTAGCCCTGAAGTCCAAGGTCAAGTTTGATCAGGTCTTGCTAACAATGTTCATAGAGAGATGGTATTAAAAGATGAATACTTTCTAGTTGCCATGTGGAGAGATGATAGTTACTCTTGAGGACATCTAGATGATCCTACGATTTCTATCAAGGGTCTTCATATCTATATGATCTAGTATTGGTAATGGAACCTATAGTGGAAAACTGATGGTGCATACTTCTTAATGGTTTGAATGGGCATTGATATCAATATCGCATACACAATGGATAGTTGGATCGATAAGTAACACAAGCATCTATATTGGTATTAGGGGTGCTCATTGGAAACATGATTAGAAGGATCATGCACTAAGGTTGAAAGGAGGTAGTAGCAAACATGTAGGAGGAGCAGATAGTCTTTACTTAGAGCCCAATAATTTTATACTAATTATACCACTCATTACACATAGTGGTCTATAGGGATGGGAGGGGCTTGTCCTATTACAATATGCTCTAGGTATGGGCTTGGAAGCACATAATAGTGGTATAAAAACCAAGGCTTCCATAACATGTGGAAGACATAACGGTATTGATGACATGTCAATGGGTACATTAGATGGAGGGTGGGTAGGGTAGGCTTCATAAGGGGTACTGGCAAGAGTGAGGAGTCTGATCGATAACCTATACAGGGGGCAAGTGACATGGGAACCCTACAAGGAACATCCTAGTTAGGTGGAGGATATTCATTAGTTATTCAAGATTAGATAGAAGAGGTGGCTAGTGGGACCATAGGGAGAGTAGGAGCTTTTACCTTTTGAGAGAACAATTTGATAGTTTAGGTTGTAGTATGACATATCATCATATCTAATTTATTATTGTTAGTCAATATGGGAGCAAGTGTTCAACCTCTTGTCATATATTTACTCATACCCTAAGCTTGATGTCAACAATCCTATAATTTTGAATTATAACATCAATGACCTAGGTAATAATGACTACTATTAGATTTGTATCAGATCAATCACTTAGGAGGGTGATAGTAGTAGGCCTACAAATAGGAGATATGATGCAACCAAGGAAATGGCCAAGGGTAGTTCAATATGTGGTCACACCATTGGTCAAGTAGTATTAGGATTACCATAGGAGGTGATAGAGGGTAGAAACAACAACAATAGGTACTACAACCATATCGATAATCATGATAGGTGAGGTAAAGACCAAGTAGGTCATCTTAGTCCATCATGGAGGTAGAGAGGGATGCATTAGCCTAGTAGATGCCTAGCCTATAGGCTATTCTAGAGATGGCCTTGATAGAGTGGGATTCAGCTAGGGTATAATAAATGACTTAAATGTAGGAGTGGGACCACCGAGTCTAGTAGTCCTCTATGATACAATCAATGATTTTGAGTTTGAATACTAAGAAGAATATAGTTATGATGAAGGTTATAGTAGTAACTAGCATTAATGATAGTCCACTAGTCCAAACATTGTTGGATCAATTGGATACCACTTAACAATGATATTTAGTAGAGCTAGCATGAGCTCAAGCAAACCTAATGGTAGAGGTTAATATATTGACTTACTACCATACAATGTATCAAGTGGTAATTCATGCTAATCATTACTTGTCATTGCTAAGAAAGATGAGAATGACATGAATCCATTCACAGTCCATGAATCACTAGTTATAACAATCCATGAGGATGCTACCACCATTGGGAGAAGCAATAGGAACCCTAGATACTAACTCATACAGGTAACTCTTAGGCTACCCCTTAGAGGGCTAATTCTACTATTGTATTATGATTTTGATGTATCATAGTACATTAATGTATACATATATTCAATATATATCAACCATTATTATGATGTTTTAGTGTCAAATTATGTACTCATTAATGCATATTTACCTTTTGTTATGTTTATGTTGCTGTTGACTATGTTAATGATTATATTATATGACTTAAGATTATAACAACCCAGGTCTACTCACCTGGTTGTAAAACACATTAATTAAAAATATTGGTTTATCAAAACACAAATGTCATACATTGATGTAAACACACCCAAATTTATATTAGTACGACATAAGGTAACACACTCCAAGATAAAATATCACTGCAGACGGAATCACAAGTGCTTGGGACTAGCCAATTTCTTGCAATAGACTACCATATTTTGAGACCTACCTTCTCATTCTCGAGTTCTAGGTTCTCGACAAGGGGTTATCCTTCCAGGGCCCATATCACTTGGAAGGGTGGACACATATTTTCCCCATATCGTAGCATGGAGGACAATGGATTATATTCTCACTCTTGTCCTATTGTACCACTAACCTTAACATAAATTTAAGCTTTAAGCCCATGCTAGAGTTAGCATATTTATGCCTGTACCTATTAGCAGTTCATATTTCTATGAATGCTTATAGGGTCCTGCCAACACTTTAGCTATTTGAACCAGATATCTCAGACCAAGTATCAATTGACGATAATGTTGCCCATACCATCTATCACTGGACCTTCCAACCCCAAGGTCCAACTCTCTAGCCTTGAGTTATTGTTGGCTATTCTGCAACTGAGTCATGGTTCATTAGAATCCTCATGTACTACTTCGTATGTCCCATACCAGTTCGTTACTCTCCACAACATAGGATCCACTGAACCTTCTAGCAATGTTGGAAAACGATTATTTTTGAAATCGTGATAATCACCTCTATGACTTGCTGGAGTTATATGGGTGTTCTAGCCCTCCTCGACATTACTTTTATATTGCCCTTTCTCAAAAGTGTATCTTTATAGCCCTTCTCGGCTCTGTAGCAAAATATATTTTCACTGGCTCATCTGATTGAAGGTGTGTTAGTTTATTTTGTTCATTGTAATTTTCTTGGGAGTTTTGCCCATTTATAGGGGAGGACATATAAAACAAAATTAAGACCTAAAATAAAAGCTAAAAATAATTATAAGTCTAATTACATATTTTAACTCAATTTTAATGGAGCTACCAAAGGGAATCCAGGGAGAGTTGGTGTTGATGGCATCCTTAGGGATCATCTTGAAAATTCTATCTTTGCCTTTACAGAACACATAGGGGATCAATCTAACCACATTGTAGAAGCAAGAGCTCTATGTAGAGGATTACAATTCATTAAGCAAGTCCCAAGAAAAGTCAACATTGAAGGGGATTCAGTAAATATCATTAACTACCTCAAAAATTCTAAAACACTAGGAAGGAAAATCATAAATCTCATTGAGGGTGCCAAAAGCTTATTGCTGCTCCAACAGGAAGTCATAGTTCAACATGCCTTTCGGGAAGCTAATGTTGTTGCTAATAAGTTGGCCAATATCGACATGTTTTCCCTTGGGATACTGACCTGGACAAATATTCTTCCACGTGATGTTACTGAATTAGCCAAGGTGGATATAATTCAAACTTAGAAAAATGAATCCTTATCATTTAATACATAATTGTCACCTTTTTCTACCCTAAAAAATGAGAAGAGGGAATACCTTAGGCCCTGGTGTATCTTGTATTGCGACTATTATCATAATCATATTTATTACTAAAATATTTTCCATAATGACCATTATTTTCCCTAGGCATTCCCCTTTTCGGAGCTTCATCTTGGAAATAATACCTTGGCACATTTCCCTTGAGCAACACATAATCCCTATGCAAAACATTTGTGTCATCGCCTTATTCCTGCTGCTTTTTACCAAGGTTTTGATTCATATCGTGTTAAAGGTTTTTTCCTCCATCTTTTTCCATAATTGCCAACTTTTCTTCCACATGTGGGCTTTCTCCTCCTGTTTATGACCTTTTATTATTTCTCACTCTAGTTGCATGGTTCCAAGATCCATTTTCATCCCTACTCTTTCTCACGTTTCAATATCTTGGGCTTCTGAATTGATCTTTGTTCTTTCCATGTTCAGTTTCCCATGTTTCCCAATTGGTCAACCTTTCCATTTTTGGGCACACTTCTCTATTATTATGACTGATCCACTTCATTGGAAAATATCTATGTGATGTTTTGTGCCCATTGAATTGTCCTTTCTGGCATGTGAGCTTTCCCAAACATAGGCTTCTTATGAGAAGATATGCGAAGGATCTTCAGAAATGTCCAAATTCTCTTTGGTTCTATTTAAGATTGGCTCAAAAAGTGCTATGTTCTTCCCCTATTTATCCTCTTATCCTATGCACCATTTTTGAGAGCTTCTATCCCCTTCCTCCGAGAGCTGCTAGGATGACTTATATTGAGCCTAACACTTTCTCCATTGAGCCCATTGTTGAAGCAATCCTCAGTGATAGGGTATTTATTCCCTTTTCAAGTGGTTTTTAGGAACTGACTGGGATGTCAATATGGCATTTGCTTCAACCTAGGAGAAGAAAGTGGTCATCATCCACTGTGTTGATTTCTTGATAGATGTGGACATCTTGGTGGAGCTGATCGGACAACTTGCTATTGGCCGCACGGTGAGAAGAGACAAACACAATTGGGAAGTGGAGATAAGTCAGTTTGAACCTACATCACTAATTAAGAATCTCATTAAGAAGAGGTTATACCGCAATGATCTTACCACACCATGGAAGGAAGTAATGAAACCTCTCATGGAATACATAATAGTTGATGACCCTGATTCCCAGCTCCATAGCTTTCACCTTTCTTTTGTCAATCATTTCAGGGATTCAAAATTACTTAATATTCATGAATTTTTATTTTTGTCTATGGATTACACTATAACCTCAAATCGTGCCAAGAAGGAAGAATATTGGCATTCTCACCAAGGCATTTTCAAGGTCCTATATGAATTTATGTTGCAAAATTTTCCCAAGGGTAACATCACCATTCAGGACAATACAAAATATGACACTTCTTCCACACTAGTTTCAAAGGTGAGAGGAGCTAAAAAAAAAGGAAAAGAGGATAAACATGAAGGCCCTCATAGTGCTATGAAGAAGGTAAAAGTGGAATTTACTTCCATGAGGAGTTCCCAATAGCTCAAGAATAAAGAAATTTAGTGTCATGAGAAGGCAAAGAAAGAGGATGTGGATGACCTCAACAACCCTGTTGAAAAGTATCTACAAAAATTTGTTATAAAGACTACATATGCTATTATATCTTATTTAGAAACCACCCTAGGATGCTACAGGGAGAGCTATCACTCAGTTGAAATACCAAAGGAACACACTCAATCTACTGTTCTTTTATGACACCTTCGACGAGAAGGCCCCTGCTAATTCCACTGGTGCTGGCAAATTCGAGATGAAAAAGGATGAGATTGTAGGGATCGCCAAGGAAGCATTCAAGGATGGTCCTAAGGATGAGACCAAGTAAGGCTAAAAGGAAACTGCTGAGGTGCCTGTCATTGATTGATTGGCTTCTATGTTGCTATTATTGGTCCATTGGGGCTTCTCCATATTTGATTGGCTTCTATGTTGCTATTATTGGCCCATTGGGACTTCTCCATATTTTTATCTTAATCTTATTTGTCCTTTTGTGTTTCAGTCTATTCCTCTTGGATGCATTTTGCTAATTCTGGCATTCATCTCTTTTCTGTCTGCTCCTCTAGGATACACTTTTGATAA
The DNA here is from genome assembly GCA_028583015.1 of Wollemia nobilis. Taxonomy (NCBI): domain Eukaryota; kingdom Viridiplantae; phylum Streptophyta; class Pinopsida; order Araucariales; family Araucariaceae; genus Wollemia; species Wollemia nobilis. The sequence continues at coordinate 8,166,739 of JAQPPZ010001808.1, forward strand.
TCCTTGCATCCTTTTCTTTTCTTTTGTACTAAGGCATTAGGGCGCCTTTAAAATGCCCTCTCTAATGAAATTCCTTAACTTACCAAAAAAAAATTACATATTTTAACTACTCCAACACAAATATATAATCTAAACTATAAAAAATCATTTATTTATAGTAATCCTAGTTTTCCACATTCGTTAATTTGAAAAAGTGACACCTACATACATAAAATAAGAAGATTTTAATTAATTTTTCAATTTGAACACTTCTTGTTAGCATACCATATCAACCTTACTTCATAACTAACTTCTTTTTTTTATATAAGATTTTCTTTACTTTAATCGAAAACTTAAAAGCAACTCTTAATCTATCAAAATATTGTACAGTCTAAAATTATTTGCTACTCGTTAGATGTTTTATAATAAAAAAGTATCTAAAGTTCAACAAAGGTACTTATTGTTTTTTTCTTTGTATTCTCTTCTATAGTAATGTTTGGGCGCATGCTATTCCATCTCAAAGTATTTTGAGAGAACAATTTTCAAGACATACCCCTACTCATTTATTAAAATTTGAGAATATTATATAACCAAAAGGTTTTATATTGCAATCAAAGTTCGATGTTTATAGAGTCAAGAAGGTATATAGTTGCAAGAAGGTATATAGTTGCGGCACTACCGCTTAAGAGAAATATAATATGAAACACTTCCAATCATCAATTTTAAATTTATACACCTACAAGGAAACACTATTCAATCTTGTTTTCTTTGTACTCAATCAACTTTGCATGATTTCATTAAATGTTTTTGAAAGGAGAAACTCTAGAATTCAATTAACACATAATAATGACCTTATACAAAAATTCTTGTTCAAAGTTAAGCGAACTTAAATATAACAATTTGAGATCATCAAAGGCTTCAACTCGGGACAAATGAGCATGACAAATGGCCAGTTCATCAATAACTACAGTTGATCAGTCAGAGTGCGAGCTCAAATAGTTTTTGGACAATGATTTATATAAAGAGTTTCTCATATTTTCAAGGCGGTGCCTACCATATGTCAAGCGAAAACAACCGGTTTACATAAGATCATAATAATAATGATAGACCAGGGTTTTAACTTAGACATATCTGTTTCACTCGCAATTCCCAAAGATGATTTTTAAGGATGATCTCAACGAATTCAATGTTACATTACTCTACTAAACTATAGAATAAGGATCAATCTAAAATAAAAAGTCAAATCATGAAATATTTTCATTATCAACTCCTACAACATTAATCTACGAGTAGCTATTCTTTATATTTTGGAAGGAAATTTTATAAGATAATATCTATATACTGAAGTGAACAATTTCTTTAACCCTAGAGCTTACCAGTAAAGTAAGCTTTTGATTTCACATCACAAATCGCATGAGCTGTACACAATACATATTGTCGGACAACAAATAATGACAATACCATGGTACAAGGTTTTATGGTATAATAAATCAATAAAATACTAATATACATACTAAAGTGATATCCATTTCGATATATTTTTACACAGACCTGCACTTTGACTATCACAAAGCTACAGTATAGTCATAGTTCAACTATAATCAGATTGAAAAACTTGTTTATAGGCTGGTTACAACCATCCTTTTATTAAATTCACAGAACTAAGACATCTACAAAAAACAAAAGATTTGGTTCTACTTCAATGAATGTTTTCCCAGTAGGCTATTGGTGATGACAAATCATCCTCAGAATCAGAAGGGCAGAGATGTGTAATGAGAGTGATAAGGGTCAGCTTGGCCCAAAAATGAATGCAATGCTCTAAATAAATACATAATGCATCAATATTTTTTTTTTCAAAAAAATAATTGAGAATGCATTCCAAAACTAGTAATCTAGCAAAGAATATGATACACTCTCATATAAACATTATTATTCTCTTAAAGCCGTCATAGGCCATCACTTATATAATTGAATATCACTCTTTATCATATATTTTATAAAATAATACAGACAATCATTCGTCAAAATATACCATCCAAATCGTTTTCAAAAGCTTGCACAACAAAGAATGAAATAATTCAAATGACTCACTGGTTTATCACAATGCCATGAAAGCAAGCCAATTCATAGAGCTCAAGAAAGCAATTCCAGCCTCTAGTTATGTAGCGAATTGACACTCACAGCAAACCACTCACTCACAACAGAAATCACATGCACATACCAAAGTTTCCGAAAACCATATCAATACACGACTTTTCCCAATGTTTTATAGAAAATTAACATATTTCACAAGGTGACACCTAATATCTGTTCATGCAAAAGGTCATTTAATTTACTTCCCGATGATAATGTCTCTTCTGTTTTTGTTATGAAGAAAATCTCTTAGTCATTTCCTTTATGTATATAGGTATGAATATATTATGTATTATTTTGTATATATTATTATATATATATTTTACATATATTTAAATAATTATATATATATATATATATATATATATATTAGTTATATTCTATATTAATATTTATTTTTGTGATTATAATGTATTTTTTTAATTTAGTAAAATAATTTTCTTTTTAAAGAAAAGATATGAAATCAGTTCCACTCACAAAATAAAATTATACAATCAATCAAATGCATCAAATGCAACAACATGCAATCTTTGGTGGGCTTCCATGTACCCACGGGCCAAGGTGCATTAAGCACAACATCATATCCCACCTTACCTGATGCTTCCAATCGTAGTCTCTGCCAATGGGTGGGTAATTTCCATGTCTGATTCACCTGATACGGAGTGAAAACTTGCACCTGCACTCACAAATACTCTTAGCAGTATCACATTCTTCCAACAAGATAGTAAACAAATAGTGGGGATGTTACAAAGATAATGAATGATGGTGTTATAAATTATGTGACTTGAATTATGATGATGATATGATAGTTTTATTTTTAAGATATAGATAATTATGCGAGTTGATGATTTAATTTAGATTTTGAAATAACTTTGGATTTGGGATGTATAGATGCTTAGATTTAGATAAATGTTTGATTTGGATTCTACAATACAAATATAATACAAGTATATATAGAAAATATGCAACCAAGGGGACTTTAGATAAGCTATAAGACACTGCTATAGTACAATATATGATACAAAAGACACATGCCCAAGGGGACTTTAGATAATGCCATAAGGTATTGATATGGTACAAGGTATGATACAAATAAATATGTACCTAAGGAGACTTTAGATAATCCCATAAGGTATTGCTATGATACAAGATATGATACATAAAATATGTGTTCAAGAGAACTTTAGATAATGCCATAAGGAATGGCTATGGTACAATATATGATATGAAAAAGATGTGCCTAGGGGGACTCTAGATCCTACAATAAGGCATTTCTATGATATAAGATATAATACATATAAATATATTTCCAAGTGAACTTTTGATAATGCCATAAGGTATTGTTATGATACAAATAAAGATGTGATCAATGGAACTTTAGATAATTCTATAAGGCATTGGTATGATACAAGATAAATATTTTATTTTTGTGCCATCAAACAAATGCCAAAGGAGCATATAAACGTGCCAGTAAATAAATTTCATAGAGGACTTCTACTCATGGATTTACCTTTAGAAAAATATCATAAAGGGATTTTTCCTTACCTTGAGATAAATGTCATAAAGGACTTGTACCTTTTCCTTTAGAGATATGCCATAAAGGACTTCTACCTTATATTTAAATAAATTTTGTAAAGGACTTATGATTTACCTTTAAAAAATGTCATAAAGGACTTATGATTTCCCTTTAGACAAATATCATAAAATATTTATGATTTTAGAATTACCTCTTGAATACGTGTTGGGGAGCGATTTTAGATGTTTCAAATGGTGATGGATTTACCTCTAGCAAAATATCATAAAGGGATTTTAGATGTAATATAGTTTTGAAATATCCTCGAGACAAATATCATCAAAGTTTTTTTTTAAGTGTGTGATGTGATATTGATTTTAACAATATATTTAACCCTAATTTGGGGTAGGAGATAGAATCATTATGGTGCATATTTCTCCCATGCCTATATTTATTTTTGATGATCCTATATAGAGAATTAATATACTCTATTGATGTCATCCAAAACTTCTACATGGATCCAAGAGTAAGAGGATGATGATGCAAGATTGAGATAAGAGTTGATCATGCTATGAAGGATATTATCACTAGAATTTATCAATGCTCTATCTTGTTAGAGTATATTACATCATTTGGATCATTTAAATGTACCACCCTTGGTACATAACTAGAGTAGTAAATTACTTTAGGGGGCAGCTAGCTAGTTACTTCAAGTAATATAATAAATGCACAAGTGTCTATGTGCAAGTTGTAAAGGTGCAAGGGGTCCCCTTATACAACTAGGTAGAGTGTTGGTCAAGCAATCCATATTTCTATATAAAGGACCTCATAGTGAGTGATTATATATTGTTGTAGGTAGTAGTAGGTATAATGGGTAGATCACTATATAGATTGGTGAGGGAGTACAATGTAGTTCTTTAGCATAAGTTCTGGAGTGTTCATTTCCTCCATACTACATTGTATCATTTTCATTACTTTCTATTAATAACATATTTTAGCATCTTACATTTATATATATTTTGCATCATGTGATTTCATTCTCTCATAGCTCACATTATCAAAAGCTAATAGTGGTATCAGAGCCACGATAGGTTGATAGGATTAGGGAGAGCCAAAAGGGATCACTATTGTTATTATAAGCCTGAACTCTATTGTATATTTGCAAAATGGATCTACCATTGTGCATCGATGTATGCAAATGCTATCATAAGAGAGATAGAGAGGAAAAGCAAATCTCAGTTTCAAAATTTCTAAGATTACATTTGGCTAGAGTCTTTCCACAAAGTTATAGAAAACTCATGAAGACTAGGACTCAGTATTCATTCTACTAGATTAACAAATCAACTAGTGAAGATTCATCATTGATAAATTTAGATTCATCATAATAATAGTTTGTTGTAGGAAAAGGAGATTCAATAAAGTTTGGAAGCTTCCTACAAGAGAGCTAGGAATAACATCTTCTTACAATCAATCCAACACCAGAAGCAACAAATGGAAGAAGAGGAATTACAAGAACTTAAGGGAGTCTTGTTGCAGACCTACACATTGTTGAAAAGAATACCATAGAAGCCTTGTTGAAGAAGAAAAGGCTACATAAACCTTGATCTAGAATAAAAGGCCATAGAAGCATTGAACCTAAAGAAGACTCTAGAGAAGAGTCCATGAAATACAGGAGATTGATTATCTCCTTTGCTGGTGAAAGACTTCCTCTAGAAGAAGCTGAAGAGACCCATCAAAGGTCTCATTGAAGAAATTCCATCCCTGGAAGAGATAGAGAAGGACTATCAAAAGTCCTATTCCAAAGATCCATGAAGAAGATCTCATTGCCAACACTTTCGTAGTTGAAGGTTGAAGGAAAGGTCTCATCGAGAAGATGAGATATGCTACAATACTAAAGACCTTGGAGAGGTCTCAAGGAGAAGGCTTGAAGAGCCTCGTTGTAGAAATTGGAGAAGCCATCAAAGAAGTTTCTAGGAGAACTCATTGGAGAAATTCACTACAAAATATAGTGAAAGGATTGGGACAATTATCACTATATGAAAACAAGCCCAAAGGAGAAATATTTGGCAAATAGTTTGTCAAAATTCAAAGAGAAGATTCATGAAGACCTTACGATTTTTAGATTCTTGATAAGAAAGCCCTGTTTGAAGTCAGAACTCAGATAGAAGAAACCTACCAAATCCAAGAATATTTGGAGATTGTCCTTCATAGCTAAGAAGACACATTTCAGTGAATAGATTAACTTCTAAAGGGAAGCAATCAAGATAGCATTACTAGCTACAAAACTTTAGAGTTCTAGACCAAATCCTGAAGGAGAAGTTGAAATCATCTACTATAATTTTAAAGTAGTAGACTATAAGAATTCATAGCTAAGAGCAACCACCATTCCAAAAAATAAATTTGGTGAATCAACTCATCAAGATATTCATAATCAAAGATAAGCAACTTAGGTGCAAAAGGTTCATTACTTGAACACTTAATTCAAATTACTACTTAACTTCATTAAGCACCTTATTAGAATTTAGAAGTTGAAAAATAGAAGGTTGCATTTTAAGTCCTCAAAGAAAATGTAGAAGATAGTTTCTATTTAGGTTCATTACCTTTACATTAATAGAAGTTAGATACATTCTTCCTATTATCTAATTATTGAGAAGAGGACTACATTAAGAAATTTGCAGTGATTATTAGTGCATTTGAAACTACTTTGAGAGCTTATTAATAGGAGCAATAAGGTGAGATTATTAAAGTGCATTAACTTGGAAATATTATTTATTCATTGCACTATACTAGTTGTTCATTAAAATAGTTACTCTCAAAGGGTTATTATGTGTATTGATTGTTAAGATCAAAGGTACAAAAATCTGCAACTAATCAAAGTATTTAAAGACACTATTTAGAACTCAATCCCTTTAAGATATTGTGGCCTATAAAATCCACCAAGCGAGATCAAAATTCCTTCGATTAGAGAAGAAGAATATAGCCATTAAATCAGTGATAGAAGCTATAAATAAAGACTTGGTGAGTCGACGTTTTTCGTAGGACTGCCCAAACTATCGAACTCGTTTTGGCCATATCTCACTCATCCGGACTCGGATTGAGCTAAAATTTTGAGGGTAGATGCCTAAAAAACCCTAGAACATCTCCACCAATTTTCATATCATTTGGAGCAACACAGATCCTAGCGCATCCCTATGTGTGAACGAGATATTTGGCAAGTGGCTATGCGAGGGTTTCATCTGGGTTGAGTGCAAGCAGCTCCAGAGGTTGGTTTTTAGGGCCTTCGGGCCCTAGAGGCCAATATTTTTGTGGTTTATGCTCAATATTTTAGCAAGAAATGTTGCAGGGGATCCAATATGGGTTAGAAATTTGTCTTTCAACAGATCATACTGTGAACTTGAGTGACAACGGCTTCCAATTTGCTGCACAAAAGAAAAGTGAAAACCATACCTTTCCACGACGTCTAGGGCAAGGATTAAAGAGATCACGAAACAAGTTTCAAGCAGTTGATCAAAAAATGGCTCATATCTCAAGTGAATCTGGTGCTAAGGTGCACCCACAAAATAATTCTACTATGAAAACCCCTGTCAAGGGTAAGAATTTCGAAGACTCAGCCCCAAAAATGAATTTTAGGGATGCCCTCCATGGTGGACAGCCTCAGCCCAATGCTAATATCAATCTTAGGGCTTCCCATAAACCTCTAAGAATGCCTAAGATTGATCCCAAGAAAATGGAGTCAGGATGTCTTAAAGCAGCTGATGGAACTCCTATTGTTAAGCTTGATATGGGTAACATTCAGATTGGCATTGAAGATTTGGAAAAAAGAGGACTAATTTGTCGGTTCGTGGGTTTTCGTCCGAGTCTATCTGCTTTCAAAGTCTGGGCTGCAAAAAGCTGGAAAACTAAAGGTGAGTTACAAATCTCTATTTATCCAAATGGTTATTTTCTTGTTTTATTTGCTAATAATGAAGATAGAGAGAAAACTTTTCAAGGGGGTCCTTGGTTTTTTGGAAGGGCGGGGCTTTTCATGAAGCCCTGGCATACTAAATTTAAAGCCGAAGAAGAGATGCCTTCTATAGCTCCCGTGTGGGTTAGACTCTTTGGCCTCCCTATTGAATTTTGGAATCCTACTATTTTTTCTTCAATTGGAAACTCTTTAGGAACTTTTATGATGACTCGCTGATTGTACTCAAAATTTTGAACATATTATTTATGCTCGGATTTGTGTTTTAATGGATTTTGACAAACCCCTACCTAAAAATATCACATTACAATTTGGGGAAGACACTTGGGAGCAAGTAGTGGACTATGAGAACATTCCTTTTCATTGTAGAATTTGCCATGAATATGGTCATTTGGCCAGTGCTTGCCCAAATAAAATTCCTGATCAAAAGAAAGAAGATATAAACTCAAGCAGGTTTCCAAATACCTAAGAAGAAGAACACTCAAAAAAAACCAGTTATGAAGGATCAATCAAAGTCATCTGCTAATATGTTTGAAATCCTTTCCACAAATGATGTCCCAAGTGAGGAAGAGGAAATAATGGAAACTGAAATCTTAGAAACACAATTTAAATATGAAGGGAAGAACTCAGAGACAAACCAACAAATCAAAGGTTTTCAACATAAAAAAAGGGAGAAAATTTACACAAGAAAAACAATCTTTCAAATGTCAAAACTTCAAATAATGCAGGTCCCAATATAGACTCCGTTGAACCATCTAGTAAAATTTTGGCTGTGTACGAGCATTCTTCAAGGTTAGAAGCCATCTCAGATTCAATTGGAATAAGTCAAGAAACAGGGAAAAAAAATTGAAGATGGATTCTAATCAAAAAGCAGGTCGCAAGACCAATCAATATCATATGGTAAAAGAAGGTGAAAAGCTTGTAGAGGAAGGTAAGATTAATGCCCTTCCCAAATTTTTTAGCCCTGGTATTAATGAAGATCATCACTTGGAATATTAGAGGACTCAAAGGGAGTCTTTCAAAACAAAATGAAATTAGAAGAATGATTCAGATAAATCATCCACATCTTGTTTTCCTTCAAGAAACAAAGATGTCAATGGAGGATATGGACTCAATTGCCAATAAAATTTGGCCAACTAGAAAAGTGGTTTCCCTCAGTTCCCAAGGGACTTCTGGTGGCATTGCTTGTCTTTGGGACCCAAAAGAGGTAGTTATTCACCATATGGTTGGCAGTTGGGGTTTGTTGGCTATAGCTATTCAAAGTAGACATTCCAACCAAATTATGCTCTGCATTACTGTTTATGCTCCGACTTCTTTGGAGGAAAAAAGAAGACAGTGGAAGGATATTACTCATATTATCTCTCATTTTCCTGAAGCTTGGATCTTGATCGGAGGAGATTTCAATACCATCCTCTCTCTGGATGAGAAAAGGGGGGGAAATAGAAATTTGGACAAAAGCACCGACCTCATGAGCGAATATATTGCAAACCTCCATCTTGTGGATATCCAACCAGATAATGGCCTTATGACTTGGTCTAACAGAAGGCAAGGCTTAGCTTGTATAATGGAGAGATTGGATAGGTTTTTGCTCTCTAAAAATTTCTTAATCCATGGTCACATTCCTAAAGTGAAGACTCTTAATAATGCTGGTTCGGATCATTGGCCGATCATGGTGGAAATGTGGAAAACCAATGTGAGTTTCTCTCCTTTTCATTTTCAATTAATGTGGCTTAGAGACATTTCCTTCAGACCTCGTGTGCAACAATGGTGGAAGGAAGGTAAACCTAGGCATGGGACTAAGATGTTCTGTTTTGCCAAAAGACTGCAATACATTAAATCCAAAATCAAGACTTGGAACTGGAAAGAGTTTGGGGATGTTCATAAAAAAAACATGAAGTTATTGCTCATCTTGAAAATTTGAATAAGAAAATCCATTTAGATGGCCTCACGAGAGAAGAGAAGTGCAGATGAAATTAAACTCACAACTCGAGTTAGAGGAATGGGAAAAAAGAGAAGAAATCTTATGGAAGCAAAAATCTAGAATTCAATGGCTCAAAGAAGGAGATCGAAACACAAATTTCTTCCACAAATCTCTTCTAGCTCGAAGATCTCACAACTTTATTTCTTCCTTAAAATCAGATTCTGGAGATGTTGTTTATACTTGGGATGGCATGAACTCTATTGTTGTTGATTACTTTTCCAATATTTTTGTTGCTACTCCTCTTGACTCGACTTCACAACAAAATGTTCTTCAAGCAATCCCTTCTCTTATCACTTCGAGGAGAACTCTATTTTGACTGCTCCTGTTACTATCAATGAGCTTCAACAAGTAGTTTTTTAAATGCAAAAAGGGAAAACCCTAGGTCCTGATGGTTTTCCCATTGAGTTCTACCAAGAGTTCTGGGATATCCTTCATGTTGATTTATTAGAGGTGGTGGAAGAAGCCAGGAAAGCCAAAGAAATTTTGAAGGTTATCAATAAAACTTATATTACTCTTGTTCCAAAAGCTCAAGAGGTTGATCATATCTCAACTTTTAGACCTATTGCTTTATGTAATGTTCTTCTCAAAATCATTACTAAAATCATGGCAGAAAGGTTGAAGCCTCTTTTGCATAAGATTATTTCCCAGAGCAAGGGGGTTATGTGGAAGGACGTCAAATAGTAGATGAGATAGTTCTTGCTCAGGAAGCCATCCATTCCATGGATATGCAAAAATCTCCTTCCATGTTCATTCGGTTAGACTTATCCAAAGCTTATGACAGAGTGGATTGGCACTTCCTTATCAAAGTTTTGAGGCAATTTGGTTTCTCTAAGGATTGGATGGATTGGATTATGGGATGTATCTCTTCAGTTTCCTACTTAGTTCTTATCAATGGTAGGCCTTCTCAGTCATTCCCAGCTTCCAGAGGTATTAGGCAAGGTGACCCGCTATCCCCTTATTTATTCATCATTCTTGTTGAATGCTTGGGTAGGACTATAACCAAAAAGAGGGAAAACAAAACCCTTGAGGGAGTTACCATTGCTCATGGAGCTAGACCTATCTCTCATCTTCAATTTGTGGATGACTCTACTCTTTTAGGTAAAGCTACGATTAAGGAAGCTTCTAATATTAAGCAAATCATTAGCTATTTTTCTAAGGCTATCGGGCAATTGATCAATGAAGACAAATCTAAAGTTATTTTCTTTCAATCGCTCTGCTAGACAGGAATCCATGGTCTTGGATAAATTAAGATATAAGAAGACCTCCCTTCCAATCACTTATTTAGGTATTCCCATAAATATTCAAAGGCAGAAAAATAAATATTGGAATTGGTTGTTGGACAAAGTCAAGAAGAAAATTGGAAAGTGGACCAACAAGTGGCTTTCTTCTGGGGGTAGAATCACCTTGGTAAAATCAGTCCTTCAAGCTATTCCTATTTATGTTTCTTCCATTTTGAATATCCCAAAGGTTGTTCTTCGAGAATTGGATCAAATCAGTCATCGTTTCCTTTGGAGTGGTACTAAGGAGAAAAGAAAATGGGCCTTGGTGAAATGGGATACTTTATGTCTTCCTAAGAGTGAAGGGGGGTTAGGATTCTGGTCTTCTATTAATAACAACAAAGCTTTAGCTGCTAAATTATATTGGAGGATGTTGCATAACCCCAATGCTCTTTGGGCCAATAATCTTCGTGCTAAATATGTTGAGAACAAAAGTCCCGAAGACCTTGTTCGCTATCAACTTCCTACCAAAGGTTCTCCCATTTTAGCAGTTCTTAAGACTGGTGAGGATTTGATAAAGAAAAATTTATTTTGGATCATTCATAATGGTCAACAGGTAAATTTTTGGACAGATTCTTGGGATGGTCACAAGCCTTTGATAACTCAGTTTCCCGATTGGAGGCCTTGGATGGAGGAGCTTCACCGAGCTAACTGGATAAAGGTGGCTAATTATTATCGGTACCATACTGGTAATTCAAAGGTTGGTAGATATTGGATCCCTATTGAGGACTGGCCTATTCAAATCCTAGAAAGGCAAAGACAAGATATCCAAGGCATCCTTCATATGAGATCCCTCTCTTGGTCCCATGAAAAAGATTGTTTTGGATGGAACAACACTACTAAGGGTGAGTATTCAGTTGCTCAAGGTTATTTGACCTTATGCCATAATAATCCCAACCATTCTTCTGACATATTTTCTCGATTGTGGGCTCAAAAGCTCTGGCCTAAGGTGAGGTTCTTTAATTGGCTTTTATTGCATCGTAGGGTGCTTACTCGGTGAGCAACTTATGAAGTGTGGTTTTCATGGCCCTTTTAGATGTGAAATGTGTGAAGAGAATGTAGAAACTCTCAACCATATTTTTATTGAGTGTACTTTAGCCTCCGAGCTATGGAGGAGAATGGCCACTTTACTTGGCTTACAGTGGTCCAATTTTTTTACTTTTGAACAACTTTGGAGGGATTGGCCTAATCAAGAGGGTGTTGATCATTTTATTAGGCAGTTAGTTTGGATGGGTTCTACCATTCTTCTTTGGAATATTTGGAATGAAAGGAACAACCAAATTTTTAATCAAGATAGGAAGGATATTCACTATATTTGGCAAAATACCATAGCCAACTTAGTTGAATCAGTCCATCAACTCCTTAATCACCCCCAAAACTCCCACCAAAGATGGGATCAAGTGATGCAAAGATTGAAGATTAAATCTTCTAAGGGCAACCAACTTAAAGGGAATGTGAGTATTAGTAAGATGGATAGGACAAGAAATTGGCAACCTCCTCCTAAGGATTTTGGAAAAGTCAATACTGATGGAGCCTCTAGAGGGAACCCTGGAAAAGCCAGTGTGGGAGGAATTGGTAGACTTTCGGATGGCTCCCTGGTTTTTACTTTTGCTGAGAATTTGGGTATTCTTTCCAATAACCTTGCTGAGGGGTATGGTATCCTCGAGAGGCCTTCAGGAGGCTACTAAGGTTGGATGGGAAAAGGTGTTAGTTGAGTCCGACTCTCAACTTATGATTAATCTCTTGAAGACTCCTTCTAAGAATCATAAGGTGGATTGGAGAATAAAAAGAATTATTGAGAAGATTCAATTAATCCAGATGGGATTTTTGAAAGTTGATTACAATCATGTGGTCGGAGATCAAAACAAGAGTGCTGATGCTTTAGCTAATTGGGCTTTGGACAAAGGTGATCTTACTTGTTATGGCCACCCTCCTAGATGGTGGGCTTCTCAAATTAGGGAAGCTCTTCTTTCTATCATTTCTTTGGATGGCTCCAGCTTCGAAGGTACCTAGTTTCTTCTTGTTTTTTTTTTTTGCTTCTCTTTGGTTCATTCAGTTTTTTTTAGTTCCCTAGCTCATTCTATTCTTTATTTTGTTTCCTCTCGTTGATTCTTGCCTTAATAGTCTTCTCGGTCTAGATAGGTCATTGTTATGTTCAATTTTTTTTCTTTTTTCTTTTGTTTTTTTTGTTTAGTTTTTTAAGGTGGGTGGGTTCTTTTGTTTTGTTTTGTTTTGTTTTTTGTGTTCTTTGTGTTGTTTTTTGTTGTTCTTGTGTTTTTTTTTTTTATGTTTTTTGTTATTGTTCTTGTGTTTTTTTCGTTCTTGTTCTTGGGTTTCTCTTTGTTTGTGTTAATTCGTGTTTTTATGTGTGAGTGTTTTCTATGTTGTTTTTTGTTTTTGTTTATTGTCTCGTTGTTGGTTGTTTTTTATTTTTATTTTTTATTTATTTTTTTAATTTTTTAGGTTTTGGTTGTGTTTATTTTTCATGTTTTTTTTGGGTTATGTCTTTGTAGTGTTCTGTTGTTTTTGTCTTGTTTGTGTTTTGTTATGTGGTTCTTGTGTTTTTCTATGTGGTTCGTGTTGTGGTTTCTTTTATCTTATTGTGCGTGTTTGGTTGTGCTTTTGTTTTTGACACACTCAAGGAGCATGTTTTTTATTTTATTTTATTATTTTTGTTGTTATTTACTTATTTTTAAATTGGTTTTGTGTGTTTGTTTGCTCCTTGAGTATGTCAAAGGTGGTAGGCCAGGTCCGAGTCCTGGGCGTTTTTGGCAGAATGGATACCCCTGCCTCCTTGGGTCTTACCCGAAAGTGGCATCCCTTTTGGGATGTTTTCCACACAAAAAAAAAGACTTGGTGAGTCTCAGATTTGAGGTGCACTAAGAGTTCTTTATAGGTAAAATATTAGTGCAAAAATTACTCTTTCAAAAGTATACTATCTACATGATTATTATCTTGGATTCATTACCAAATTAACCAAGCAAAGGAGAGAGTTGTCTAGAAAAGAAGACAACATCAAATTAGCCCTTGTCTACAAGGATTAGTACAAAAAACCACCATCAAAACTAGCAGAAGAAGCTTGCAAAAGAAGGTGCAAAAGCAAGGTATTCTATTATAAGCATATTTACATTATTTTGCACCATAATATCCTATCCTACATAGCAAAAATGACAGTCTAAGTGTCATAAAGATACATACTTCACAATAAAGGATCATCTCATAAGCGACCATAGAGGAGGACTATCCAAGCAAGGTCAAAAGAACCTTCAAGAAGCTCACATCACCCATGGTTTTGGATAGTCACAATGAGAAACCTACAAGAATACATAGCATAACACAGGGAAGAAGCTATCATCTAAAAAGGTAGAAAAATAGTAGCTTGAAAGTAGGATAATACTAAAATATAAGGATAAACAAAGGGAGAAATACCCAAGAGATAGACGTTCATCCAAAATGAGTGCTCAAAACCACCATTGGAGTGTCTCAAAATCTCCACCAAAGCATTGCTCATCCTAGCTCAAAGCCACCATTGGAGTGTCTCAAAACCTCCACCGAAGTGTTGCTCATCATCCTAGCCAAAGCCACCATTGGAGTGCAATAGAACCTCCATCATAATATTGCTCATTATATTAGTTGGAGCCACATGTACAGCAAATGCATTGGCTTGGAAGAAGGTGTTGGAGACAAGATATCAAAAGCATTGGTTGGCAAAAGAAGAGGTAAGAAATAATACGTTGGAGAAGGTTTACATGCAAAAACCCTAAGCACCACTTGGCATAATTCTTCTTGGCACCCTCATATTTCTCAACGTACGTTCAAAGAAGAACATTTAAGAAAGGCATCTTTGGTTACAAACTGGGAGGTTACGAATGCCCAACCATCATTGTACAAGAAAATGAGAATTAAAAGAGCTCATATCTCAATGCTCACCTTTGGTGTAACTCCCAAGCACCACTTGTCATAAGGAGGAAGGCATATTCACTATTTAATAGTGCCTATTCCTAGAGAATGACAATAGATTTCAAGGCACGCAATCAAGTCTGTAAGGTGTGGAAGCGCATTCATAGCAAGCATTGTGTAAGAGTGCATTCAAGACATGAAGATTCAACACCATAATTAGACACCCAACAAGGTCAAAAGTCCACACAAGGATGTGGAAGATTTATATAAAGAATCCATTAATGAAGGAGCATTAAGTTCTCAACGACATCAAGCAATAACCATGTCCATTCAAGGAGCATTGGAAAACAAATACAACGCTGCAAAAGGTATATTGAAGGAAGCCTGTACCAAGGTATATCATGCACTAATACATTTATTTACTTGCTTTTATTAATAAAAGGAGCTATAAGGTTATTTTTATAAGGTTTATTATAACCTTAGATAATACAGATCAACCAAGTATTAGTATATAATAAAGCAAGTTTATATTTTAAAAAATTAATTATTGAGGTGCATTCACATAATATAATATTTACAGGTAGGAGATATAAGGTTGTCAACCTTGATTAAATCATTATTTATTTGCAAATACCATTATTTTCTAATATTCCAAAAATTAGGGAGATGTAAGACATACTACTTCAAACTATATACATATAATTGGAATTTAGATTTTTTTTTGTGGAAAACATCCCATAAGGGATGCCACTTCGGGTAAGACCCAAGGTGGCAGGGGTATCAAAATTTAGAAAATTAATCTATTGGAAAGAGAAGCAAATAAATTACCTACATATAGAGTTGGAATTAATTGGTAAAAAATTTCTCATACTCGTTCTAAGGAGACAAAAAGAAATCCAACCATTAAAGCATACTTCATTGGGAAAGATAAGGTAAAATTAAAAGGTTGATTATTCTCAAAATATTATAAAATAAACTTAGAAGGTGAATTAATCATATTATAATTATTAGGGAGACATAAGGAAGCCTACAAAACCTAAATCTAAGAGAGGTTTTATCAAATTATTTCACATCTCTTAACTAGGGAGATATAAGGAATTCTACAAAACCTAAAGCTCTATAAAGGTTTATCAAATTGGCTCACATATATTAAGGTAAGGAGTTATAAGGTAGACTACTTAAAATATCTACTCTCATAATATTAAAAGAGATACACAATATAAGCACTATCAAATCACTTCATATACTCTTATCTAGGGATCCATAAGGATGTCTACTAACATCTTGAATAATGCTATCAGAAAAGGCTTAAGAAAAGTACCAATCTGGATTAGAAGCATGATTGATGATTCAATGGATAATAATGAGAAATATACAGACATAAGGAAAGAATCAATAGAGTTTAAAAGGATTTTTGATAATGGAAAGATAGATCCATCCGTTACATCTTCAAATGAGACAACAAAAGAAATTGGTGATAACTACACTAATGAAGATATAGGAGAAGAAAATAATATTGAACAAAAAGATATCATACAAATGTATGAACGAAGTAAGAATGAAATTGCTTCAATTATCCACATTTGGTTTAAGTATCTCATCAAGGAGATAGATAAACATGATATTCCTAAAATAGATAACAAAGTAGTTGGAATATATTTACTATGCACTTACTGCAACCAATTTGGTCATGAAAAGGTGAACTGCTAGAGCCTCCATCCTTGTAAATATTATGGAGGAAAGAACCATTTATCTTTCTTATGTTACTATAAATATAAGTACTATAGAATTCATGAAGAAATATTACTACATAGAATATATTACTTCTTTCAAGATATCATTTCAGAAGCATCCACTAACAATAAGTTCAAGCTTAACATTTGTGAAGATCAAAGAAGCAGGTCATACAAAGAATCAAAGGAGGAAAAATGGAGCCACCCTGATCCACTTGCAACATGTAAAATTATGAGATCTCTAGTTCATCAAAGATGCCTGACAACAAGGAACAATGGATATAACATGAAGACTACTGCAAAAGAAGAAGAACCGGTTGAAGCCAAAGACTATTCAAGAGAAGAAGATCCATATTGAAGACTAAAGTCTTCAATACCCAAATAATGTAATACAAGGGAGTGTTAGAGTATATTACATAATTTAGGTCATGTAAATATACCACCCTTGGTAAATAACTATAGTAGTAGATTACTTTAGGGGGTAGTTAGCTAGTTACTTCAAGTAATATAATAAATGCACAAGTGTCTATGTGTAAGTTGTAAATGTGCAAGGTGTCCCATTGTATAGCTAGGTAGAGTGTTGGCCAAGCAATCCATATTTCTCTATAGAGGACCTCATAGTGAGTGATTATATATCATTGTAGGTAGTAGTAGGGATACTGGGTAGATAGCCATATAAATTAGTGAGGAAGTACAATGTAGTTCTTTAGCATCATTTCTGGAGTGTTCATTTCCTCCATATTGCATTGTATCATTTTTGTCACTTTCCATTAATAGCATATTTCAACATCTTACATTTTTGCATATTTTGCATCCTATGATTGCATTCTCCCATAGCTCACATTATCAAAAACTAACATATATAATGTATAAGGAAAGCTATTTTGTTTGTGTACATCAAATAGTGCAATGAGAAGTTTTGGTGACATAACCCTTGCAAGTCAAAGAAAAACTTAGTTGTTTAGGATAGGTGGATAAGAGAATAATTAAGTTGCCATCAATATTCATGAATATCATATTATTCTTCATGTGAAAAGATATATATGATGTATAGGAAAATTTTATAGCCCTATTATTCTTGGAGATTGACACTTAATAAGAGAGAGCTCCAATTAGTTTCATCATTTAAGTATAAGGCTTTAAGGAGGACAAAGTGGTAAATATGATTATATGGTCATATTCGTATCATATCCCTAACTGATAATAGACTAAGATATCTAATTTTACTAGAATCATCATGTGCCAAAGGATCAATATGAAATATGCATGGATAGGATGGGTTTGATCAGACAAGGTATGCAATATAATCAACACTTTGTTCTCATCCTTTGTGCATAAGTGGGGGAATTAATACAAAAAATCATTATTAAACTCGTGTACTAAAGGTCTATATAAATACCATGAGGTGATGAACATAATTTATTGTGATCAACTTGACACACTCTATTATTTTTATTCACAAGTGGAAAACAACATGTAGGAAATCATTCCCAAACTTGTGTACAAAGAGGCAAGAACAATGAACTTTGAATAGTATTTATATAAAAAAAGTCTAGAGAAAATATATCTGATTGGGTGATGAATGATATATGATACTTTATGGACTAATAATTATGAGACCCACTCATGGCTCAAATCCATGTGTCATAGGAGAAAATAGCACACAAGTTTGCAAACTATCATATATTTTTGTTTGTATATCATAAACTATGTATGTCATGACAAATAGTTTGCAAGATGGGACAAGGGAGGATCCAATGGCATCAATCACCTAGTAGAAATGAAATAAAACATATTCTATCTAGGAACATCATTTGCAAGTCATCATGGATTCTTGAATATTTATGCTACAAGCAGTCCAAATAGAGATAAGAAAATGCATGTAGATATAAAAACTTGAAGATAATAAAACCTATGTAGATGGCAACATGTAGTCAAAGCAAATAGCCAGAAGACTATAGGTCTTCGACATAATATATTTTAATATGCATTATGTTCATTGGTTATTTAAGATATTTTATGTCAAGTGTACAAGGTTATTGGAACATAAACAATACTTGGTAGCTATGATGTATGGACCTAGCTAATTGGACTCAAAATTACCTTTGAGCTTGGTTATAACCTTGGTGTTTTTCTAGTTCTCCTTAGGTACTATGTCACCAACTTCAAAGGATCAAGATAATACCTTCTTTCTAGATGCTCACTTAAGCCTTTTTTGCTAGACCCTCAAGTGTTCTAAGGCATGGATTTATTTTTCATCAAATAGTTCTAGTTGGATATGACAAATAAGATGATATTCATCTCTGATAGAGGTATCCTGCAATGCAATGCATAATGAAATGACCTAAATCTTGAAGGGGAATACTACTTTAGTTACATAGAACAAATTATAGGGTGTTTCACTAGGAGTTTTGACATTGTTATGATACACCCAAAGGAATAGATAAAACTAGAGATGCCAATTTCTACTAGTTTTATTTATGAGCTTCTTGATGATTATGACAAGGGTCTTGTTAGAGTATTTGGCTTGATAATTTCCTTGAGGATAATAAGGGGTGTACCATTTGTGTTGTATCTTGTATTTAGCACAATTTTTTTGACATATTTATTCTTAAAAGGTGTTCATTGTCTAAGATAAGAATAGAAATGATCCCATAATGACTAAGGATCTAGTTAAGGATAGAATTAGAGACTTGCACTCATATGGTTGACTCTAAAGGTATAGTTCTGAATGATTTGGTGAAGTAATTTAGAAGTCAAGATGATAAATTTATTTCCATTAGAAGACACAAGGTTTATCTTACCAATTATGTTTAATCCTCAAATGAAGAAAGGCCAAGGTGAGGTTGAGGATTTTAGGTTTTATTAGGGGTGTGGATAAGGTTGTCATTCTTCTAACACTTATCACACTTTTTTACTTAGTCATAAAATTCCTTTTCCATGGATATCCAATAGTAACCCATACTAAAGAGCTTCTTGGCAACGATGACACCACTAAAGTGACCATTGCAAGATTTATCATGGGCCTCTTGAATGATTATTTTGGATTCTATACAGTCTAAACATCTAATAAAATGTTTATCAAGGATGCGATACCACCAATGATGACATGCCTATAGGCATATTTCTTGAGGTTTTTGCACTTGTTGCAATTCAAACCATCAAGAAAAGTTCCATCCTTATAGTAAGCAAAGATATCCTCATACTAAGGATTAGGGATGAAGTTGATTCCAATGAAAAGACCTCCAAAAGGATCTGGTTGGATTCTAAGGTTGAAGGCTCCATTATTTATTGAATGACAATGGTATCTTTCTCATAATCCAACTCTAAGGGGATCATGAATATAGACAAAGCCATATCATTGGCATGATTATTACTAGACCTAGGAACAACGTTAATGGTGGCTTTATCAAAAGTAGCCATTAGATTATCAACAATTTATTTATATGGTTTTAGTTTATAATTTTTGGTTTTATAAACACCATTGACTTGGTTGACCACTAGATGGGAATCCCAAAATATAGAAATAATTCCTTCCTTGAGGTATAAAGTAGCATGTAGCCCTAGGATAAGGGATTTGTATTCTATGGTAGCGTTGGTGTAAGAAAAATTAAGCTTGAAAGACAAAAGGATAAACTATTGTTGAGTATTGACAAATATGAATCCTACTCCTACTTCATTGACACATATTATGCCATCAAAGTGCAAGGTTCAAGAGTGAGTTTGTCTAC
Source organism: Wollemia nobilis (assembly GCA_028583015.1). NCBI lineage: Eukaryota > Viridiplantae > Streptophyta > Pinopsida > Araucariales > Araucariaceae > Wollemia > Wollemia nobilis. The sequence goes on from JAQPPZ010001808.1 coordinate 8,186,947, forward strand.
TTCTAGGTTAGACTCATCAGGAAAGTCTACCACTAAAGGGTAGCTAAATTTTAAGGATATAACTACAAATTGAGAAGCAATAACCTAATATTTTATAGACTTATGATTGATAATATCAAAGATCAAATTTATGAAATACAATGACCTACTTAGTATTTTTTGAAGAGGTGAGGTTTTGGACATGAGACATCATAAGGGATCAACTTTTATGATGATAAATTTATTATGGTTAAGCATATAATGTTTAAGTTTTTGGGATGCAAATGCTATAGCTAGGTAAATCTTCTCTAAAGGCATATACATGACTTCATAATTAACCATAATTTCACTAATGTAGATGATAACCCTTTCTATATGTTGGTCATCATACTATGCCAACATATCAACTAAGGCATAATTTATGGCCACTATGTACAACAATAAGGGCATAAAGGATTGGGTGGGACAGGTATGGGAGGAAATAAGATATGGGTTTTAGGGCATAAAATACAACTTAACAACCATTATCATTTTAAATTTGTATCCTTTTTTGAAATTTTGGTAAAAAGTTGACATTGTCAATGAGATGTGAGATGAACCTATGAATGACTTGGATTTTACCTTGGAGACTCATAATCTAGGTTAAAGTTGAGGAAGAAACATATTAACAATAGTTGATAATTTATTAAGGTAAACTTAAATGCCTCTTTAGGATATAATGAATCATAAGATATTTCTTATCACTATCCAAAAGATGCATTTTTTAGGATTTAGGCATACCTTGTACCCTCTTAATTGATCAAAAATATATCTTAGGTCTCAAATATGATATTCATGGTTTTGAGGACCAACTAAGAATACTAACTACATAATCCTCCATGATATTATGCATCATGTCATGGATCTCTAGTCAGTAGCTCCTGCATTCTTCAACCTAAATTATATGAATTGATAGCAAAAGGTTCTCCATGGGGTAGTGAAAGTTATTTTGGATTGACCCTCAAGGATTATCTTGATCTTATTATACCCTAATAATCTACCCATTAAGGATAAAATTGCATAGCCTACAATGTAATCAACAATCATGTTGATATTAGGTAGAGGAAAATCATCTTTAGGACATGCTTTATTGATGTCCCAAAATTTGGTGAACACTTGGACACCTCATATTTTCTTGGAAATAGGAACAATATTAAAGATCCATTAAAAATAGTCTATGGCTTTGATTAAGATGACATCAAGGAGTTTATGAAGCTCCTCTTTGACTAGAAGTGTGAATTTTGGGTGGATTTTCCATCATTTATGTTTTATAAGTTTTGCATCAAGGTTGACAACTAAGAGGTCGACAACTAGGTAAGGTTCTAAACGTGGCATGTCAATATAGGACCAAGCAAAAATATCCTTTTATTCTTGTAACAACTTGATCTATTCCTCACATTATATCATAGTTAATACTTTTCCTAATTTAAGGATTTTGGGATAATTGGATATCCCATTATTGACATCTATGGTTTCTTCAATTAGAATACTAGATTCATCCTCTAATTGAGGGAGAGCTAGAAACAATATTAGGCTCTCTAATTTAAGGGGACCTATGACCAAATAATTGCTAACTTTTGTAATATGGCTACTTTTACAATTTAGGGGAAAAACCCACCAAAATAAAAATGATTTTGATCAATTTAATCTAAAGGACCACTTGGGGGAGGATCATACATGATTTCCTCCTATTCACAAAAGTCTTCATCAACAATAAACTTGGGGTAGTCTAGGGTTAAGAAATTTACATTGATGTATCAAGTAAATTAGCAGAGACTAGGGTCTAAGAGAGATGATGATCCACAATCATTGACATTATACCAATCATCCCATCTAAGAAAACAATATTAACTAGGCATGTTCTATCATAATGACCTTAACGATCAAGTTTCTCTTTACTATCTAAAGAATAAGTGGGAAAGGGCTCATTATGGCTAGGGATATAACTTATCCCATAGTGTCCTAGCTAGAATTTTGTCTAAAGGAGTTCTTTAATACCCTTCTCATATAGGCATATTCCTTTGCCATAATATCCCATATTAGCTAACATTTTCTTGGATATGTAATACAAGTATTTATAAAAAATCATGAAACATGTTCTTTAGGGTAAAAGTTACTGCCATGGATTTTCTCATTGCTAGTAGTTCATAAATAAGTAAATTCTTATTTACATAGTTTTATCCTTACAAGTAGGAGGTAAACCTAAGGTTTGAGGAGACAAGGAGAGCTTGGTTAAGTCTAGGAAAGATATATTATTATTTGTATTAAGGTTTTTATTAATGATTATTTTATTATCACATTTAATCAATTCCTTGTTAGGTTGATTATTTAAATTAGGTTATTTTTAATTCATCAATGATGGGAGGTTCATAAGAATAAGACTAAGAGAGGGATTCAAATAAGGGCATAGATAGGCCTTTGTATTCTTGACTTTGATTACCTAACAATACTTGAAAGGTTTATGGTTAGCAGAGATATGATAGGTCTTGCCCTTATATTTAGGAAAATAATGTAAAGTTAAGGTGATGACCCACATCTCATGGATCCATGACCTTTTGAGAAGAATATTGTAAGATAATTCACATAACATGACATAGAAGAGAGTGTTGAGGGTGTGGGCCTTAAGGGGTAAGACTATTATATCACTAGCCTCATATTCCAAATTGTCAAAAACCCTAATCATAAGATTAGATTTCTCCAAATTTTGATGGTTAGACTAAAATTTCTTATGAATTTCAAGCTACATATATTTAAACTAGAACCATTGACGAATACAATTCTTTAAATGAATTTATCATCGATGTAGCTTGTAACGTATAGTATCAAATCTCCAATTAAAGAGTGGGATTATATCATTCTAATATAATGATATATTGGTTTGATTAATCCCAGTTTATCCTACTATGAAAGTGAAATAATTGGGATTTAGATTATGAGGAATGATTTGTTCATTCAAAACTTTGACTAACATATCTTGATAAAGGAGAAGAGTTAAGAAGTTGAAAATGGAGATCTTAACCAGGGTATTCTCAAGTTACCATAGTAAATCAAAGCAGATTTGGCCTTGGTCCTAACTTAAATGATCAAAGGAGGTCCTTCGAGTGGAAAAGTTCCTTTTGAGTGAAGGACTAAAGGTGGTCTTAATGACTAATTTGTTGAGGGCTATTCAAACAATTTATTCTTATGTTCTTACCTTATCACAACAAAAATTTGAGAGATGTGATTAACATGGTGAGAAGGACTAAGAATACCAACCATCCCCTAGTTTGAAGGTGGTACATTTCTATAATTGATATTATTTGGTGTATTTTAGTTTTAATATTTATTTGGCAGCAAACTCTAGAAAATTTTAATATTTTGATTTTAAAATGGCTAAGGATCATAGCCATTGAGAATAGTTTGGTCATTATCAATAAGGTCTTGGACCTCATTCTTGAAGCCCATGCGTCTATCACTCACATTACTATTGATGTGGTGAGGCACATGCTCATTTAGCTAAAATAAATAGGTATTTTCCCTTCTAGGATCTATTGGCTTGATGTATGGTAGTTCTATCATCTTAACTCTAAGGAGCTAATATAGCATAGCGAAGAGAGATTCATGTAGTTGGAAGCATATTATCTTGGGTTTATGTTAATGAGACTTGTATAGGATGAGATTTTGAAGGTTTTCAATAGAATTGAATTTGATCACATGATGAGACTACATAACTTTATCACCAACAATGTGCTTATTATTATACTATCCCTTAGATTTTGAGGAAGACTTATCTTCATCTCTAGTGGTCTTAGATTTTAGTTGCCCTTGTTTAACAAGAGTAGTCTCTACTATCTTGGTCATATTAGTGGTGTCTTCAAATTAATACACATAATCCATATTTAAATAGAAGTCTAATTCCTCATTAAGATTACCTGTAAAAATATCAAGTCCCTAGAAGGGGAAACATATTGTATTCTCCTAGCTAGAGCTCACCAACTTGTCAAAAAGTTGGTTACCTAGAAAAATATCAAGTAAGTCTCTAGGAAGGGCAAATTATTATATTATCCCAACTAGGGTTCACCAAATTGTCAAAAAGTTGATGACATTATCATCTTTTGATTGCTTGAGTTGGTATAGGTCACTTATGGTGACCTTTTATCAATGTAGATTGACAACTACTTGACAAACATGTCTACAAGGTCTCTAAAGATTTTTAGGGAATGAATTGGTATTTGGTAACACTATTCCAAGGTGGGACCACTAAGGATATTAGGGGATATCTTCAAGAGTAATATTTTATTGCATCATATGCCACTACAAGCAATTCTAAACAATCTAAGGTGGTTGATGGTATTCTCTTTCCTATTGCACATTGGAAACTTAGGGGTCTTAAAGTTGGGAGGAAAATGATGGCTTGCTACAAAGGAATCTAAGGGTTGGTTGCACAAGCCATCATAAGAGTGCTTGTGACTAGATGACGATCCTTGGATAATAGTCATTTGTTGTTTTAACTGCTCTATTGAATAGTTAGAGCTTGGAGTTTAGGAGAGATTAGGTTGGACAACGATGAAAAGTATATGTTATGATAAGGTTTGAAAGGAAGGTTGAGAGATGAAAGAAATTTATTGATAATTGAAGTGAGATGGTGGCTGGGACACTTGGAAGTACATCAAAATCAACATTGTGTGATTTTATCCCAAGATTCCTAAATTTAGAGAGTTAACTTGATTAGTATATTGAGGATGAGAAATGGGTAGGCTAGGATTCTACCTCAACCCAAATTTGGTACTTGTATTAGAATGAGTGGCATAGGATGGAGGAGGATTTGGATTAGGATTTAAAATTTAGATATTAAAGGAGACACTTGGACTGAGAGTATAGATGTTGCTACTTGTTGGGATGTAGGGTAGTTAGAACTACCCTATAATAATTCTTCCATGCTTAGAAAATATGGAGGGGAAGAACTTGTTTCCTAATTTCCATTGGTGTTGTGATGGAAAGTGGGGTTGAATGAACAATATGATATCTTGCTACATTAATACTTATATAAACAGAAATAAAGGATTTGTCCAGTTGATTTAATTGTAAAGGGTTAGAGTTAGGTTGAATCATCCCTTGTACAGGTTCCTTGGGATTCACTATCCTCTTTTAAGAAAGCATCTACAATTTATTTATGCTTTTGTAAAAGGTGAATCATGTGGGTTTATATTTGAAAACTAGTCTTCCATCCTTTTCATGGGTTCTACTTAACAAACCTCAAGGTGACAAGGTTTCCTCCTTTTGGTCAAAGGTAGGATTCTCAAGGCTAAAGTGTTCATCTTGGACCTCCATTGGAGAATTAGGATTATTGGAAAACTAGTGAGAAACACTACAAGTTGGGTGGCATATCTCATCTATGGGCTTGACATTAAAGAGAAAAGGGGGTTATTAAGTCTTTTAATTATTTATAGAGTTGTTTAAAAGAAGATGTTTTATGTCCTTATATTATCTTCCCTTGATATAGCTAATTTAAATAATATATCTCAAAGACATCCTTATATAATGAAGGATCTAATATACCTAACTCCCCTTTATATACCAATTGATATATGAGAGAAAGTCAATACATGGAATTCCAACAATATGTGGAAGCGACTGTCTAGATATGTGGCCAAGATGGTACGTGAGGGGTAAAAATTTTCCTCCTTGTGACTCACACTAGCCTGCTATAATATACACCCTACTATACATGAGTACGTGCGAGACCCTATATGGGTGGTTTGTGGCTCGACCTCACTATACACCTAATATAGCCTAGTATTTTTTACTACAACTGCTCAAGGAATAAAAAAATATCCTTATTAGGACTAGCAATTGGTTATGTTCTTACTATCTATTATTGATGTGATATAACTAAGCAACCAATATTAGAGTGGTCTTGATTAGAGTTTAACAAATTTTAAGTTTAGTTACGGTTGACTTGGTCAAAGGGAAATATTAGGACCTAATGTGGTGTTCACGTTGGGTTCAACAAAATTTTAAGATATAAAAATCACAAACAACCTCCCATCGGTGGAAAGGGATGAGCACGTTGGCTCCATTTTTCTTGCTTAATATCAAGTCCATAACATCTCACTTTGAGGATAGGGAAGTTTTTTAAGAAAGTTTAAGCTCAATGTTTTGGATTTGAAAACACCTACACTTTCCTAAGATAACCCTTTGACTACTTATACCTTAATCCAAAGCTCATGAACCATTTAACTACAAATGCAACCATGGAAGATGCAAAAAATATATCTAAGTATACATGTTTTTTATTTTCCAATGATGAGAAAAATATGTTATTTTCATAGGCAAGGGTACAAGAAAGATGCAATGCACGTAAATCCTAATATGCATAATATTTACTTTTCAATGATGATACAAGATCTATTCTAAATATTAGTCAAAAAATAACAAGTGCTTAAAGACATTCCCCTAAGATAAAATGACTACACTTTTCTTTTGTTTTCCCCTTTATTGAATAGAAAACAAGCAAAAAAGGTAGAGAATAGAGAATGAGGTTTAAGCTTAAGGGGACAGAGATGGAATAAAAGAGCTTGATTTTTGCTCTAAATAGTAGTCCCACATGTCGCAAAAGCCATGTTGGCACTTATTACTATTGGTGATGCTTTTGATTATGATCCTTCACTCCTATAGGCACCTACAAAATAGAGAGAATAAAAATAGATGATGTAGAGCATTTTGCCTGAGTTAGTGGAAGGTTTTCACTTCCTTGGCAAACATCAAACCCCTATTCATGACAAGATATAGAAGACGTAAACTGAAAGACTAATGCTTGTACCATAGAGGGAAAAAGCACAACAATATAGTAATAGCATCAATGGTGCTTACAACCATAGACAATGCTTTTATCATATGTAGATAAAGATGATAAAATGCTAAATCAACATGCAAGCTAAGATACAAAATGATAAAAAATATGCAAAAGAATGAGAATGGATTTCAATAACCAAAGCCTTGTCAATTTTAGGGAGAATTTCCCCAAATGCATGCACCAATATGTTTGTAAAATAGATTCTAAAAGCTTCACATTGTGCATGGATAATGAAAAATGGCATCTCATCTCTACCAATTCAAGCTTCAGTTATGCAAAAAAATTTTGATGCTCTAACTAATATCAATTTTAATAGTGTTTCTCCAGTTCACACCCCTCTCTTATGGGCTCCCCAAAGGGATAGCTTTATAGAATCTATGGCTCACTTAGAGGATCTATTAGAAGAAAGATATGTGTTAGGCAAGATTGGACAAGAATTACCAGTTGCATGGATTGATTGGAAGTTCAACATGATTAGGATAAGATTGGCATTTACCAGATTTTATTGGGAGTTTAATTGGTGGTATTGGCAGTTATAAGTTACATGATTGCTTCTCAAGGCTAGTGATTGGTGTTGGATGAAGATTCGATAAGGTCCATGAGATGAGATTCTAAATTTTATGGGAGTTGACATCAGTTGACTACCTGTTTTATTTTTTATTCATGATCGGGAAATAACATTGCATGCTAGAGCACATTTAACACTAATGTACCTGGTGCTTCTTCCAAAATGATCATTGGAGGATCAATTGGATGAAAAAAGATAAAATTTAAAGTTTTGGCATAAGCACTACCAACATGTAGTGCCATTGATGCTACCAATTGAGGTAAAATGCTTTTGATTTGGGTCATTTAATACCCCTAAATTTAGTATTTAGATGCTTTATTTTGTTAAGATGCTTGATTGGTTAGATGGAGTAAATGTTAGCAAGTTTTGAAGATTTGATGATGCAGTAAAAATTGGGTGTCTATAAATACTTGGCCCAAAAAAATGGAGAGATGGATTTTAAGGGTTATAAAAATATTAATTTTTCATGCTATTTCCAAACCATATTTGTCCTTTCATCAATTAAAAGCATATTAAGGAAAAATATATAAAAAAGAAACCAATAATTTTTTTTTTCAAATTATTCTTATAAGAGTATAGACATGACAATGATGCTTAAGTTGGGCTTTTATAGAACATTCTATTAATTATTATACAAATACAAAAAAATATTGATGAGGAATATTTTGATGGAGTTATAGGATGCATTTTTCTTTTTCCATATTGATGATGAACCTGATCTTAAGGGAGAGTAACTATACTTTTCTTTCAAAAGCTTTAGGAGACTTTGAAGAGTGTTATGTTGGTTGTAGTAAAATAGTCTAGAAAAAATAAACCTATAATAAGCAAGATTGATGCCACTTATATCATGTTGGTTTTCAAGAAAGATGAAATATTAATATTTTGAAAAGTTTCAAATTATAACCTTTCATAACATGATTTAAAAGAAAATTCAAAAATAGATTGAAAAAATTCTAGATTGTATTATCTTAAAGTAGCAAGGTGGTTTCATTAGTAGTAATCAAATCTTGATTGGTATAATAGGATTGTTGACTAGGAGGAGAGTGATGGCGAGCGAATATCCGAAATTTGATTATGCAATGGGCGAGAAGCAGAAAGGAGGGAGTAAGTTTCCAAGAAGCGATCCGTGAGTTCACACCAACAACACCAACGATGGATGCACCGGCCAAGAGACAAGGAGCGAAAAAATAAATAAAAGTTTCCCGAGGGTGGCGAAAGACAAGAACGAAGCTCATGGGGGGAAAGACCCAAATAAAATCTGATGACAGTAAAACCAACTCAGTAACATTCACAAAAGCGATTAAGGGAAAACCTAAACCCCCGCTTGTGGCACCAAGCACCTTCATCACCTAGGGCTACAATGTTTTTTGTTCGCAGGAAGTAATGGAAGACTACACTACCCTCGATTCCTTTTTCCTCATGGGAAAATTTGTAGGAGGGAGATATGATATGGATTCACTCCAACGTTAGGTCACAATAAAGTGAAAAACCAAGGGCTGCCTAGAACTGTTAGCTATGTCCATAGGGTTCTTCATGATATACCTCAACACACAAGAATATACAGATCATATTTTATCAAGGGATCCATGGTTATTCAATAGAAGAAGTCTCTTCCTCCGCAAGTGGGGAGAAAAATTTGACCCAAAATCTCAGAGCATCAACTACGCTCCCTTCTGGGTTTGACTCCCAAATCTTCCCCACACTTCTTTTATGAGGATGCGCTACAAGTGATAGCCCGAGCGATTGCGAAACTGGTTACTATCGACCTGATAACTTGTGCCCGATATTGATTGATGTAGGCCTGCATATGCATTAATGTCAATTTGGAAACCCAACTCCCAAACCATGTTAACCTAATTTATGGGTCTTACCATCAAAACCAACTGCTAGAATATGAAAATAAACCTGCTTTGTGCTCCGATTGCCACTCATACGAGGATCTCCCAACCTAGTGCCCAACTCGCAAAAGCACATAGAATGAACCCTATATTTTGGCCTGCCTAACCCATGAAGAAACTCAAAAGATGAAAACCAAAGCAATACAATGCCATAACCACAAAGGCAAGCAACAGGCCCTATCTCCTCTAGTCGGTGACATGAGTAAGGCAAGTAGTGTGCTTACCTCCTCTAACAAGTTCAAATTACTTAGTAATTTTTGTCTTAATGATAAAAATTATGAGGAGCTCTCTTGTGAGGAAATCCCTATTCCAAACCAATTAGACCAACCCTGCCCTCAGGAAAATCTCCCCTAGAAAACCTATCTTACACCCCACCCTTGTGCCCTACTTCCCCGCTTGAAACCGCCCCTGAGTCCTAGAGCTCTCCTTCCAAACCCCCCAATCTCCCAAACCCTAGCCTAGTTCCCCCCACCAAATAGGTTTGGGTCACCCTAGTCCCCATCCAAATTCCATGATGTTGAGGCTGAAAGTGGAGAATCCTTCCATGAATCCCTAGAAGCATGGAGCCCAAAACAAACCCAAATATTTAAAAAATACCAAATAGATGTGGGAGGTGATAGGAAAAAGGGCAGGCCCTTTGGTACTGACCTAAGAAGTAGATACACAGCTGAAGTCATAGCCAATGGTACCCATAGAACCCTATTCCAGGAACTGGGAATGCCTAACAAGGAAGAAACTAAGAGATTCAAACCCCCTACGTAGCAAGGCAAAGGGGGAAAAAAACCCTCCAAAAATTCCAAATGAGATTCCTTTCCTGGAATGCGAGAGGGTTAAATGGGACAACCAAACAAAGACTGGCTACTACTATGTGAAAGGATTCAAATCCCACTATTTTTTTGATTCAAGAAATCAAATTAGGTGAGCACTGGTCGCCCAAGATTGCCAATGTCATTTGGAGAAAATGTGAGTTTGCCTTTACACCTACTTATGGTACCTCAGGTGGACTTCTTTGTCTCTGGGACCCAGCCAAGGTGGAAGGGAGAGTCATTTTAGGTGAACTACACTCGTCCAACATCCATTTCCATGACTCTTAACACCCACCACTCTTGGGTTATGATGAATGTGTACGCCCCTAACAGTCCACAAGGTATATCGACCTGTTGGCATTTTTGCCACATTTATTTTGATTGCTGATTATTCATGCTTAAGTTGTTGAAATTCTAACTTCTCTACAGGTTTTGATGCAAAAAATGACTAAGTCCGAAAGTTGTGAAATCGCAACAAAAAGCCAGCATGGAGAGACAAGTCGAAAAACCGTCGCGATATCGTGACATGTCGCAGAATCGTGGGTCGAACAAGGAGAGAGAAAATCAACACAGAATTGTCGTGATTTCATGACGTGTCACAAAATCGTGGTCAACACAGTCAAAGGCAGCAGGTGGGTAGAACCGTCGCGATATCGCGACGTGTTAGATTTTTGTGACAAAACCAAGCCAAGGGCGATGAGACTCAATGTCGTAGCGAAATCGTGACACAATATAGCACAAGGCTCATAAGGCAAACGACGTCATGAAATTGCGACGTGTCACATTTTCACGGCGTAGGTGAACAGAAAGTCTCAAGTTGTGAAATGGTAGCGATTTCGTGCCAGTTGAACGATGAAGCCGAGCTAAGTTAAAAAGTGTAGCAAAATCGCTACGTGTTGCGTTTTTGCGACATAGTTGGCAGAAAAAGTCTAAGGCACGAATGAGTCACGATTTCATGACACTTTGGAGAATGAGTCCAAGCAGCCAGAAAACATCACGAAATCACGACAGAAAGTGAGAACCATATAGAGGGCAAGAAATGGTAGCGATTTCACAACACATTGTTGAAAAAAGACTAAGTGTGGAGAAACGTAGCGATTTCGCGACATGGTTGGTTTTCACGGCTTAAGAGCAAGACCATACATCATGCAAAAAAGTGGTAGCAAAATCATGACATGTCAAATTTTCGCGATGCAGAAGGGAAGATAGAGCCAAAGACAAAAATTGTAGCGAAATCGCGCAGCGTCGTGTTTTCGCGGTGCAAGGTAGCGAAGGAGAAATGAAAGCCGAATATGTAGTGATTTCATGACATGGTTGGTTTTCATGGCTTAGAAGCGTAGAAGCGTACGGAGCAGAAAGACGTCGCGATTTCGTGACCTGTCGCGTTTTCGTGACCTGTTGCAGTTTCGCGCCCAAAAGCAGTTCAAACGGTCTAATGCAATTTTGTGATTTCCGATGATTCAAAGCACTCCATAATTTAATGTGTTGCTACTTTTCGATGCGGTCAAGGTAGAAGAACGTGCCCAAGCTACCAGAATTGAAGATTTCCATTATTCGAAGCTGCTGTTCACGATTTTTCTAATGGTTTCATGCATATTTTCAAGAACACAATTTAATGAAAACGGCCGACTCTTCCTTATGGCATTTAATTTCTGGTTTCTCTGAGGCTGTTTGAGGATATCATTTCCTTGTTTTCGTTGCATAATTTGTAGATCTCGAGGAGGTCCGTTGCAAGTTTTAAATGCTGCAAAGAGGCAAGACCTCTATAAAAATCAATGTAAATCTCATTTGCAAGTATCGGGAGTTCGAGAGAAACTTTTGCTAAAAGCTTGAAGTTCATTGCATGAATGAAAGATAATTGGCCTCTGATTTTGCAAGCGGTCATCTGTGTGATTTTTCTTTCTGTTATTTACATTTCTAATATAACACTCATATTCCTTATTTGCTGCTTCATTTGAATTCTGCATGTTGAGTTTGAATATTGCTTGTGAGGGAGTGAGTTCTGGAATGTGATCTTGGAGGGATTTTCTACGCAAGGTTATAAGAGAATTAAGTTGATATCTTATATTATATGTTGTTACTGTACTTAAAGTGATCTGTTGTTATTCTTTCCCCGATCTTAGAAATTCAGCCTACGACCATATTTCCCATCCCTTTTTGTAATTTCTTGTTTCTTTCTACGTATTTTACAATTCCTTTCCTGCAACTTTGATCTAAAAACAAATTTAGAATAGTAAGGGAACCAGCCCACTCTGGAGATTGGCCTGGGAGACATTTCTTTCTCCCAGCATTTCAATGTTGGTTGGGTCTAGGGTGCATTTTCTATAAAAATCCTTTCCTGTGGCAGATTCGTGACCAACAATTTTTGGCACGCCCGGTGGGACAGACTTCTTCTGTCTTAGAAATATCCCATAGTATTGAAGGTTTAATGTTCGCCTTCATACCGTAAGATTAGAGCATTTGGTGACTCTGTTGTACTCAGAAATCTCCCGAACGTGGATGCGATGAAAGTTGTACTTCATGATCACGAGATCACAGTCTAAAAAAGTTGGAGATCTTGTTGAGTTTTTTGAACTTGACAGCACAAGAAGTGGTGAGCATTCTAGGTTGGTTTCCCCATCCCTTGGATCATCTGCCATATCTACACAAATCCCTGGTATTGTTACTAGTTTTCCATCTTCTCAGTCACATCCACTAGTCCCAATGGCTCAGTATCCTCCACCCAGGAAGTTCTTGGCATGGAACAGCTCAGGAGCCTTGAATTTGCAGGCTCAAAATCCAGTTCCTCAGGCCGCTTTGAAGGTTTTGCCAACCTATGATGGTATGGGTAAGACGGCATATGAACATATTAATGATGTAGCTTCTCTGGCAGCCATTCATGATATAACTGACGAGGATGTGATGGTGAAGTTATTGGTGTTATCCCTGAGAGGAAAATTGTTGTACTGGTACCGAACGTTGCAACCAGGCACCATTACATCATGGGATCAGCTAGGAGAACTGCTAGTTAAGAATTTTCATGAACAGGCTGATCCATTTTCGTTGTTGCATCAGTTTAATGCGATCCAGAGGCACCCGCAAGAAGAGATAGCTGATTTTAATGTTCGATTCACCAGAACCTAGCAGAGAATTCCTGATGGTCTTCGGCCTGCTGATGAGTTGGCTGCATTTTACTACCTCAGAGCGTTCAACACAGATATCGGTTGGGCTGTCCAGCAGTCCAACGTGACGACATTTCCAGAGTTGTTTGAACAAGCGTTGAAGGCGAAAGCTGATCTGATTGCTATAGGTAAACTTCCTTCGAAGGTAACTATGCCTATTATACCTGATCTGCCTAAGTATTTATATTTTGGTTCGCTTCCACAGCCCATGCCATCTATGTATCCTACCCCATCATGGAGCTCCAATGCACCTCAAATCGCACCTATTCCAGTTCCCCAGCTTCCTGCTCCAACTGTTCCCCAGTTTCCTGCATCGAGCATTCCAAGGTTAGTTCCTCCATTTCCAACTCCTGCAGTATCTTCCCCACAATTTCCATTACCTTTACCGGCACCGCCTGTGTCCTCAAGCCCAGATCCTCAATTGGTTATGTTACAAGAAATTCAGTCGGCTATGAGATCTCTCACTGACAAGGTGACATCTATGGAACGGAGAGAGGCAAAAAGAAGCTATCAACCACGAAGATTTATGTCGGCAGTAACTAGAGAACAACCTGCTCCAAGCAAGGCTATGGAGAAAGCACCTGAAAGGAACTCAGTAGTTCTGGTAAGTGAAGAGGCTGGCCCTTCTGAAGTTTCACATGAGCCATCTTATTGGTGTTCTTCCTGCAATGACCCACATGATGAGTCCACTTGCATGGTCCACCAAAATTATTTGCAAGTTCTTACAGGGAGCCGTGTAAATATGATTCGAGAGGTGGATCTTACTTCCATGGAGTCTTTGGAGGAACATATAGCAATACTGACACGCAGTGGCAAGAAACCAATGTTGGTAGATCCGGCTAAGATGGAGCCATTGAAAGTGCCTCTTGTACAAGCAACGAAGCAGAAAATGCCAACAAAGGCTCATGATTCCCCAGCGCAACGACAATCACCTGTTTTGTTGAAGGATCCACTTCCATCACCAGTAAAAGACAAGGAACAAGCTTCTACTTCCCAACCGCAAGCAGAAACAAAGGAGCAAGCCAAAGAAACGTTGCGGTATCCATCATTGACCAAACGGCAACGAGTGGAGGCCACCCAACAATATAAGAGCAAATTTGAAGTTGCTAGTGGCGGGAAGGAACAGACCTCCATGGAGTACAACATTGTTGAAGAACTTAAATGGATACCAGCTAAGGTAAGTCTGTATGACACCTTACAGTTGCCTAGACAGGTAGATCTCTTACAGGAATCCCTGAAGACCATACAAAGTAAGGGGAAAGCTCCAGCCTAGGTGGTTATGGCTCAAACATTAACTTCTATAGCCAATGGCAGGAATAGACCACCCTCATTTTATCTGTCATTGCAAATAGAGGGTTGGATCGTACATAATTGCTTGATCGATTCTGGTGCCGCTACAACTGTCATGCCTAAGGCAGTCTGTGAAGCAATGGGAATGGAATTCACACGAAGTAGCCCCGAAGTTTTGCAGTTAGATGGTACTCCAGTGAAAATAGTGGGTGTAATCAAGGATGTCCCGATTGTTTTGCATAATATGCCACAGATTATAGTCATCCAGGAGATTGTTGTAGTTGATCTAGAACCGTATTTTAGTATGTGCTTATCCAGAGAGTTTACTGCAAAGTTGGGCGGTTACCTTGCACTGGATTATTCTCACTTGGAGATTCCATTCAAAGGAAGACGAGTCCGGATCTATAATCAGAAACCTTCCACTTTTCATATTGAGAAGATAGAAGAAGAACATGTTGTTCATATGATAACTGAAGATTTGGAGGATGAGTTTTCAATGCTCAATTTCAATGCTATGATCCAGACCGAAATTGGCTGTTATTCCATTATGCAACCTGAAGAGGTTGAAGTCAAGTTGCCACCTGATCAAGTTGAACAAGATTCTCTACCAGATCAGCTCTATTTTGATGGAACACAATACAGAAATGGTGCTAACATTGGGACTAAACGATCATGCCTAGGTCTCAAGATGGCTGGGACACTTGGAGTGCAATAGTTACAGATCTTTGGTGATTCTGAGCTAATCAAGAACCAGAAGTTTACTGAGTGTTTGTCAAGGATCTGGGATCCAGGAGACAGGACCGTGTTTGGGTTCGTGTCTTTCCCGAAAGTTCACATCTAATTTGGGAGTTACCTTGTATATAGTAAAAAAAAAAAAAAGAAAAAAATAGAAAAAGAAATTAAAAAAAAAGTATTGTTTTTATTTGACCACCTCGGCTCTTTTTGCCTGCAAGCCGTAGGTGCCTATTTTTTGTTTTTCTGTTTTGTTCTCCCTTCCCAGCAGTTTGTGGCTTTCTAGAAATTTCCTCCTTTCCTTCCCTTTTTCTTTCCTTTCCCTTCTTCATTTTCCTTCTTCTTCTACTTCTTTTTCTTCTACAGTAAACAAAGCCACTTCTGTTGTTTCTTTTCCCCTTTCCTATTATTCCCGCTCCTTCTTATCCCTTTCTTCTAAGTTCTCTGTTGTTTTACGCATTTATTTACAGTTCATTTCCCCAGTTCATTCTCATTTCATTTCCATTCCATTAGTTCATTTACTTCCATTCCACTTCCATCGCAGCTGGTAGCACAGAAGCATTCTATTACTGTATCTACCACATCACTACACCTCTTTTATCATTTTTCCCATTCCATTTGCATTTCATCGCCTGCGCATCCGTAGGATCTCATTCCATTCATTTCCATTCCATAATCAGTTGAGCCAAATGCAGATTCTTTAAGTTTTAGTTATTCAGCAAAAGTTGTTGCAGCAGTCCATTGAGATGAACTCCAGCAGCTAGTTTTCTGTTCTAAGTTTTCATGACTCTGTTGCCCAATGGATTCAAGCCTAGGATTCTTGCATACAGTAGAACTGTATACCCGTGAGCCGCCAAGAATGTTGGCATTTTTGCCACATTTATTTTGATTATTGATTATTCATGCATAAGCTATTGAAATTCTAACTCCTCTACAGGTTTTGATGCAAAAAATGACTAAGTCCGAAAGTTGTCATGAAATCGCGACAAAAAAACAGCATGGAGAGCCAAGTCAGAAAATCGTCGGGATATCGCGACATGTCGCAGAATCGCGGGTCGAACGAGGAGAGAGAAAATCAACGTAGAATTGTCACGATTTTGCGACGTGTCACAAAATCACTGTCAACGCAGTCAACGGTAGCAGGTGGGCAGAACCGTCGCGATATTGCGACATGTTAGATTTTCGTGACAAA
This sequence comes from Wollemia nobilis, assembly GCA_028583015.1. NCBI lineage: Eukaryota > Viridiplantae > Streptophyta > Pinopsida > Araucariales > Araucariaceae > Wollemia > Wollemia nobilis. Next base: position 8,203,447 of record JAQPPZ010001808.1, read on the forward strand.
ACCAAGCCAAGGGCGATGAGACTCAATGTCGTAGCGAAATCGCGACACAATATGGCACAAGGCTCATAAGGCAAAAGACGTCGCGAAATCGCGATGCGTCGCATTTTCACGGCATAGGTGAATAGAAAGTCTCAAGTTGTGAAATGGTAGCGATTTTGCGCTAGTTGAACGATGAAGCCGAGCTAAGTTAAAAAGTGTAGCGAAATCGCTACGTGTTGCGTTTTCGTGGCACAGTTGGCGGAAAAAGTCTAAGGCACGAATGAGTCAGCGATATCGTGACACTTTGGAGAATGAGTCCAAGCAAGGCAAAGACGTCGCGAAATCACGACGAAAAGTGAGAACCGTACAGAGGGCAAGAAATGGTAGCGATTTCGTGAGACATTGTCAAAAAAAGACTAAGTGTGGAGAAACGTAGCGATTTCACGACATGGTTGGTTTTCATGGCTTAAGAGCAAGACCATACATCATGCAGAAAAGTGGTAGCGAAATCGCGACATGTCAGATTTTTGTGATGCAGAAGGGAAGATAGAGCCAAAGACAGAGAAGTAGCAAAATCGTGCAATGTCGTGTTTTCGCGATGCAAGGTAGCGAAGGAGAAATGAAAGTCGAATATGTAGCGAAATCGCGACATGGTTGGTTTTCGCGGCTTAGAAGCCGTAGAAGCGTACGGAGCAGAAAGACGTCATGATTTCGCGACCTGTCGCATTTTTGCGACCTGTTGCAGTTTCGTGCCCAAAAGCAGTTCAAACGGTCTAATGCAATTTTGTAATTTTCGATGATTCAAAGCACTCCAGAATTTAATGTGTTGCTACTTTTCGATGCGGTCAAGGTAGAAGAACACGCCTAAGCTACCAGAATTGAATATTTCCAGGATTCGAAGCTGTTGTTCACGATTTTTCTAACGGTTTCATGCATATTTTCAAGAACACAATTTAATGAAAACGACCGACTCCTCCTTATGGCATTTAATTTCTGGTTTCTCCGAGGTTGTTTGAGGATATCATCTCCTTGTTTCCATTGCATAATTTGTAGATCTTGAGGAGGTTCGTTGCAAGTTTTAAATGCTGCAAAGAGGCAAGACCTCTATAAAAATCAATGTAAATCTCATTTGCAAGTATCGGGAGTTTGAGAGAAACTTTTGCTAAAAGCTTGAAGTTCATTACATGAATGAAAGATAATTGGCCTCTGATTTTTCAAGCAGTCGTCTGTGTGATTTTTCTTTCTGTTATTTACATTTCTAATATAACACTCATGTTCCTTATTTGCTGCTTCATTTGAGTTCTGCATGTTGAGTTTGAATATTGCTTGTGAGGGAGTGAGTTCTGGAATGTGATCCTGGAGGGATTTTCTGCGCAAGGTTATAAGCGAATTAAGTTGATATCTTATATTATATGTTGTTACTGTACTTAAAGTGATCTGCTGTTATTCTTTCCTGATCTGACAAATTCGGCCTACGACCATATTTCCCATCCCTTTCCATGTAATTTCTTGTTTCTTTCTACGTATTTTACAATTCCTTCCTACAACTTTGATCTTAAAACAAATTTAGAATAGTAAGGGAACCAGACCCACTCTGGATATTGGCCTGGGAGACATTTCTTTCTTCCAGCCTTTCAATGTTGGCCGGGTCTAGGGTGCATTTTCTATAAAAATCCTTTCCTGTGGCAGATTCGTGACCAACACGACCCTATGGAACAACCTCACCCAGATGAGAGAAGATTTCAGTGAAATCCCTTGGATTCTAGCTAGGGATTTCAATACCCCTTTGCATCCCTCAAAGAAGAGAAGTGGGAATGTCATCACTCCCAAATCCATAGACGACTTTGTGCACTTTGTAGACACAAATGAAATTATGGATGTCTAGCTGAGAGGGTCCCAATTCACTTGGAGCAACAAAAGGGTGGGTTGAGACCTTATCCAAGAAAGACTTGACCGTTTTTTGCTATCCCAAGAAGTGCTTCCCATGTTTGGAGACGCCAGCTTGCAGTCTGTATTAAAAATTGGGTCTGACCATAGCCCCCTAATTTTTGAAGTTGCCAACAGATCCCAGTTAAAAATCCCTTTTTGTTTTGAATCAATGTGGATCCAGCATCCAGACCTCAAAAATTGGGGGAAAGGTTCCATGGGATTGTAACAAACCAAGTAACGCATAAATTATGGGTGATCAAAGCTAAGACGAAGTTCTGGAACAAAGAAACATTTGGAAACATCTTTAAAAATAAGCAAACCATCAAGAATAGACTCTAGTATATTGAGGATAGGTTTCAGCAGGGATAGGGGGATGACAAACTAAGAACTGAGGAATGGTTTTTGCTATTAGAATACCACAACACCCTACATAATGAAGAGATGTACTAGAATCAAAAATCAAGATAATTATGGCTTAAGGAAGGAGACTCCAACTCCAAAAAATTCACATTTCCACTCTCAGACATAGAGGGGCTAGCAAAGAATAAAGGCATTATTAAGCAAGATGGTTCGTTCACCTCAAATATCCACCAGATCTGATATGAAGTAGTCTATCATTTCAAATCCCTTCTTGGATCTTGTCCCTCTTCCTTTGGTTAGGCCATGGAATCCCTCCTTGATAATATTCCTAGAACCATCCTTGATGCCATGAACACCCTTCTCCTTAGCCCTTTAAACCCTAAGGAAATTCACTAGGATATTTTTTCCATGCAACCAAACAAAATCCCTAGACCTGACGATTTTCCCCCAAGGTTCTTCCAAACCTACTGGGACATCATCGGCCTTGATATTTGCCAAGCTATCTCAGAAATGCAACACTCCAGATCCATACCTAGGGACGTCAATTCCACCTTCCTCGCTCTCATTCCCAAAGGGCCCAGTTCCAAGTCCCTATTTTATTAACGACCCATCATATTGTGCAACGTCATCTATAAAATCCTATCCAAAGCCATGGCCAACAGAATTAAAGGCATCCTCCCTTCCATTATTGATCCTTGCCCAAGAAGTACTGTCAAGGGTCAAAATATTGTTGACGGAGTCATCACTATTTATGAACTCATTCTTTCAACCCATAACTCCAACAAGTCTGCTTTCTTCTTAAAACATAATATGAACAAAGCCTTTGACAAAGTGGACCAGTATTTTCTGGTCAAAGTCCTCCTAAAGTTTAGATTTCATGAAGACTCAGTCAAGCTGATTTCACAATGCATATCCTCATATTGGTTTTCAGTTCTTGTCAATGGCTCAGCGACAGGATATTTTCCCAGAACCAGAGGGCTGAGACAAGGGAAACCCCTCTCTTCCATACTCTTCATTATCCTGGCTGAGAGCCTTGGAAGGGCTACCAAAGCCACCTTCTCTAGAGGATTGATCATTGGCATTAAGGTTGCATCCAATCTCCAGCCTTCGACTCATTAGCAGTTTTTAGATGACACCTTGATGGCTACTACAACCTCTGTTTCTAAATCCAAAATAATCAAATCCATCCTCAATCTCTATGAGGAAGTTGTAGGGCAAATAATCAACTTCACAAAGAGTAAACTTACTTCATCAACACCCCACTAAAGCAGTAAGCTAAAATTATGAATATATTGGGCTGAACCATTGCCACTCTTCCAACCACCTACCTTGGCATCCCAATGTTCCAGGGGATACTAGCCAAGTCTATGTGGAACAATATCACCAAGATATTTCATAAGAAACTGGCAGGCTGGAAAGGGGCTCTCCTCTCCCAAGCTGGTAAAGCCACCTTGGTCAAGGCAGTCCTCCAAAGCATACTGGTGTATTTTCTTTCAGATTTCAAAATACCAATGGTTTTTGGTGAATCCATAGAAAAAATCCAAAAGCGCTTCCTTTGGGCAGGGACTGACAACCAAAAGAAGTTCCATCTGGTGATCTGGGACAAATTTTGTACTCTAAGAGACAAATGCGGGCTCGGATTTCGTATGATTAGCCTCATGAACCAGGCCCTCCTTGTCAGGCATGGAAAGTGGTCATCAATGCAAACTTAGAATGGGTTTCTATCATCAAGAGAAAGTATTTGCAATGGCATTCCTTGAGGGATGAAGGGACTCCCAGCATTGGGTCCCATTTTTGGCGATCCATAACCCAAACCAAACACCTTCTACAGCAAGGGACCAGGTGGCAACTTGGATATGGTAAGGACATCAATTTTTGGTATGATCCGTGGGCTAGGGACGAGCCCCTCATCAAAGACCCTGACATTGCAGTAATTAAACATCTCACTAATAGTATATTTGGACCCAAAGTTGCAGACTTCATTACTAACATCCAAGACATTCGTAGGTGGAAGCAGCTCCATTTTAGAGTTAGAAATGCTGCCCTAGATAGAGCCACATATGCCCTGCACTCTGTTCTTAGGGTAAACTTTATCCTTAAGACTCAGACGATAGATAATTTTTTTTAGAAAGGCACCAATGATGGGAAATTTTTGATGAAGTCCACTTTTCTTTTGGTTGAAACTTCCCAAAAAATATCCAACACCATGAATAGCCCTGCCATAGCCAGGACCATCAGGCTCAAGCATCTCATTTTTAAGGTGGCTTATCAGCTGGCTCGTGGCCCACAATAGGATCCTCACCACTGACAATCTGATAAAAAGGGGTATCATTGTCCCCAATAGGTGTTATCTCTACTCTCAAGTGTGGGAGTACACCCAACATTTTCTGCTCGAATGCCCTTTGCCTTCGATGTGTTCTCCTCTCTAATCAACAAGTTTCACATTGCCCACAATGTTTTAAAATCCTAGGCTCAATTTCCTTTGGAAATCCCTACTACACCACACGATTTGGCAAATATGGTTTGAGCGAAACAATCGCATCTTCAATGACCGTCCTAGAGACCCATAAGTGGTGGCAAATAGAGCTTTGTTCTTTACAATCAAAAATTTTAACATCATTCCCTTCCTGAAAACTCCTACATCTAGGTTAGAGTCCTTCTTGATCAAGACTTTGGGGGTTTCCACCAAGTGTTCCAGAACCCAGAACACCATCAGTATTAGGAGTAAAGTCAAGTGGTACCCTCCCCCCTAGGATGGCTCAAGGTAAACTTTGATGGAGATTCCAAAGGGAATCCTGGGGATGCAAGGGTTGGCAGGGTCATCAGGGACCATGATGGCAATATCATCAAGGCGTTCACAAAAAATTTAGGGATTCAGACTAAAAATTACATAGAAGCTCGAGCTCTATGGAGAAGCATCGAGGTCAATAAGGATTTGACCACCCCCATAATTTTTGAAGGTGATTTGCTAAATGTGGTTAACCACATTAAGAACAATAATAGCAAAGACTAGAATATCCAAAACATCATTTAAGAGTGTCAAGCTTCCCTCAATTAATATTCCCAAAACACAATCCAACACGTGTTCAAATAGGCGAATAAGGTAGCAGATATTTTGGCTAACAGAGCAACCACTCAAAGTAACCTGATCATCTAGGAAGATTCTTTCCCCCAGGAAGTCACCAAAGCACCCAATTGTGATGTGGAACGTATTTTTAAATAGTAGCTTTCGCTACCCCAAAGGTGTTTTCTTAACACCAAAGGTGTTTTCTTTCAACACCAAGGAAGTTTGTGTCTTAACCCCTATCATCATTTCTCGTTGTGTTGTTTGTATGTTTAATCATGCGAACTTCCATGTTCGTGTCAAAGTATCTAGCCTCTCCCTCTGGCTTTTGCCTTCCTTGTGCCTCTACCCCTTCACCCTCATTTTCTTCCATTCCTCGGTGTCTTCTTGTCACCCCCTCCTCTTCCCTCCCTTTCTCGCTTCTTACGTCGCTCATTCCGTCACTCTTCTCTTTCCCTCCCCTTCTAGCAGTCATTCACCTAGACTGTGTCCTCGTGGCTCCTTGGTCTTTGAGTGTCGATAAGACCAACCTCTCCTCTTGTCATTTCTATTTTTATCTTGGAAAAGGTGCATCACATGGTTGTACCCCATGCCTGAGGTTTTGGCCTTTTAGTCTCTGACCCGCCCCTTATGTGCTTATTTGCTTGTGGCACTTTAATTAGTCTGGTAGAAGCCACTGCAGCAGCTCTATATTTATAAGGTTTTCTGGCACGATGGCCACCATCGAACCCACAAACCTCCAGCTTGATTTGAAAACTAAAGCTTTGCTCGACACTAAGAGGTTCATCCTATTTTTTAAGCTTTTCAACGGTGTTGACGACCAAGTCACCAGTGATTTTATCAGCTCATGGAATAACGGTGTAGTGCAGGGTTGAGGGCTTCTCTTTGAGGTAAGCGTTCATTTAATTACAAAAAAAATTGGTTTACCTCCTAAATGCAGGGTTGTCCAAAGGGTTAAGCACAAATTCAAGGATGAAACAGAGCATCTCCCTGACAAAGGGAACGACTTGGTCTGGGATAAAGTGGGTGTGGTTCGTTCATCCCTTCCCCACTCTTGGGACACCGCTTTTGTCCCCATTATCCAGTACATTATCGTCGATGATCCCTTCAACCCCTTCATGCCTACCACCTCGTATTTTTTAACCACCTCTGTGATGTTAAACCAGTCAATATTTTTGATTTTTTCTTTTGGTCTATCAATATAACCATCGAGAACTTCAGGGAAAGAAATTCGTATAAGCCCCCTCACCACCAAGGTATGTTCTTTGTCATCTATAAGCATGCCCTCAGACACTAGCCTTCTGGTGGCCCCTCAGTCCATCCCCCAAGCCCTGAGCCTTCCTCAGCTTCTGCCCACAAAGCCAAGCTGAGCAACCCTCTCTCCTCGATAGATTTCCCCAAACCCTCTGCTAAGACATCCCCTATTTTTGAGTCCCCTGTAGAGATCCCCCTAGATAACATCAACCCCGCCCAAGCTAGCAGCAAGAAGGAGGCCACCTCGACCCCCACTCCCAAGGACTCAATCCCTTCATAACAACGCCCTCTTGGCCACATCTTGAGAAGCAAAAGGAAAGTGGTTTGTCCCATTCAAAAGAGCAAGAAATATCACCGGTTGAAGATTAAGAGCAAGAGTGTCTCACACCACCCCTAGGAGGTCATCATCGACAATGACAAAGAGGCTGCTAACAACACAGAGGATTTGTTGCGCACCTCCACCTTCAACCGCATCAACAAAGTAGTGGATCACCTTAAATTCGCTACCAAAATCATTAAGGAGGTGGGCTTATTCCTATCCAGTGCTATCAGTGAGACCCAGGAGCTCCTCGTTGTGATCAAAGTCCTTGCCCTAGATCAAAAATATACCGTTAAGGAGGAGGATAAGGAGTCCCAGCAAGAGTAGGAAGGTGGTAGTAGGCAGTACAACTGCCTTTGTTTGTGATGGCTCCAGTCATGTTTTGTGTTTGTCATCTTTTGGGGCTCAACCCCTGTATCTGCCGTTTGTTTTTCTAGTTTGTTTAATCTGTTAGATGATGGGTTCCCATACTATTGAAGTTTTCATAATGTGCCAATTTTTTTTTACCAACAGTGCTAATGCCCAATGTAATAGGGGCAAGACCCTTCAACCCAAAAAGTAAATATTTTACCTACCAAAAAAAATATTTATTGGTATAATAATTGCCCAAGCGACCATATGTTTTGTTCAATTCAATAAAAATCTAGGTGCACTTGTAAAATTAGACATGAATAAAACATACAATAGGGTGTTTTTTTTAAATGATATTCTATTTTCTTTTGGTTTTGGTCAAGTTTGGTATATGTGTATTAAATGTTGTTATAGTACTCCAAAATGTTCTATTTTGATTAATGATTTCTCCATCATATATTTTGAATCATCCTATGGACTTAACAAGGTGACTCACTATCTCATTTTATCTTCAATACTCTTACTGAGGCATTGGGGAAATCTACCCTAAAGGAAAAAATTGAGAGAAAAGTCATAATTATTCGAGTTGCCATAATCGACCCTTTGAATCTCATCTCAAACTTGTTGATGGCACTCTTCTTTTAGGTCATCATTTAGTAAACAAGGCCATTGAGTTTAAATAAGTCGAAGGAAATTAGACAATTAGTAAGTACAATAAAAATCCAAGACTCTTTTTTTTTAATTTTGTTTAACTAATTGGAAAGGTAAGTTCTTAAGATGTAAGACTTTAGCTTATAAAAATTACATTGCAATTTACCTCCTTATAACATGTCACTTTTAAAATTATCAACAAGTACAACCTTTGGATTTGATAAATTTTAAAGATAGTTTCAATGAAAAGGATGTGAGGAGAGATTAATTGGGACATGGTTTACAGGGCAAAGCATTAGGATAGATGCTTACAACATTTTAGGCTTATGAACTTGTTATTGGGGATTAAACTTGGTGATTATTCAAAGATCAAGGAAAGAGTGGAGAAAATAGTATTTGCTTCAAAGATATATAGGCTTTGTGAATGTAAGAAAACTTTTAGAAAATTAGTTTTGCCTAGGGAATCTACAACATGGAACTCCATATTATAGAGTTTACAACTAGTTAAGAAATATATTTGGTGGTCTTTTAATAAGGGAGAGTCTATGAATTTCTTGTTTGATGCTTAGTTGCAACCTTATCCCCTTATTGTTGATCCAAAATAACAACCATTGTCTTGGACCTCTTTGGGATGTATAGGTTCAAAAGTAAACTTTTTATTGAAGTTATCAACAATTCTAGCTTTTAGGTTTCCATTAGTATTTGGTTAAGCGAGAGAACCTTAAACAAGTAGCAAATGAGATCTCTAAGTTACTATTATTATTTTTTGCCCTATATTTCATGAAAGAAAAAGCTAGTTTGAAATCTATCAAGACATGATGAATATTTGATCTAGTTGAAATATTAGGCTTTAGAGTAATTGAAATTCTCTTTTCCTAAGGATTTCCCCTAAAAGAAGGTATGGTCACCTAAGAACCTCACTAAGGCCTTGGTATTCCTTTGCTTAGAAATGCTAAGCAAAATTGTTGAAACTTGTCCGTAAACAAGGGGGTATCACAAACCTTTAGGTGTGCTTTATGTGAGGAACTGGAAACATGGAATCATCTATTTGTTCTCTTTCCTTACATTTTATTATTTAGATTGTTTTTAGAAAAATAAGAATATGATAAGTTGTTCCATTAATATTGAAAGAATTAGTGAAATGTTGGATTAGTTGTTTCAAAGCAAAACCATAAAGCATTTTGTGATATATCCTATTGTTATTGGAAGTATTATATTATTTGCCCCTTGTAAATATTAGTTTGGTAGAATGATTTATATTTTATATAATGTATGTCAAAGACAAAAAGTACAAGGGCAAGATGAGAGTTTTGTCTTAATGAGAGGAATATGAAAGGATGAATTCCTCGATCATTGCTGAAAAGTCATGTAAAATGATATATTAGAGACAAAGCTCTATGTAATATATTTCTCTTTGATTTTGATATTGAATATATTTGTAACATATTGTTGTTATTTTAATACTTGTTATTTTAATACTGTGATTCATTGTTATTTTGTGAGTGGCATTTATTTGATGTACTCTTGATCTTGGATAAGGCTTTTGTGAGTTAATTTAGCTGGAAAGCTAACATTGGAATTGATATCAGAGCTACCGTAGAAAGAGTTGTTGGAAGTACAAGATTTCGAGCAGAGAAAGTGGGTAGCGTCTAAAAAGTATACAGTCTTTTCTAAACAAATAACAAGGGAGACTTAAAATACATGGTCTGGAAATTGAGTCCAAGAGAAAACAGTGAAAGAAGGACAAATAACGAGTTTTTAAATAACAGTGTTATCGTATGCCATTATATCTAAACAAGAAGGCATTCAGTTGAAAGTTGCCCTCTGAAGGAGTAGACTGTGAAATTCAAAATTTGAATCTTAAAGCGGCTCTCTGAAGTTCTTGGTGGACGGCAAATGTTTTACTTGTATTGGTGGAAGGAGGTATGTGAAGAAACAGTTTTTGAGAACCGCCCAAAAAAATATTGCTAGTAGTTCATTGATTTTTCCTATTTTTTTTTAGAGGCACGACTTGTATTCTATGGTGAAATCCAAAGTTCGTGATAAAGAGAGAGTACAGATATTTATATACTTGGATTGGATTGTAATATTTTCTCTTATTTCACGTTTCACGGTTTTCCTTTGCAAAATAAGAAAAGAAGAGAGGTAAAATTAATTAGCAAAGCTATGAGTGGTCTAATTTAGATCCATTGTGCAGGGTGCATATACACGGGAAAAATACACTTGCCTGGTTACCATTCAATAAAAACACACTCAATTTGGTATTTGCAGAAGCATGGGACATCAAAATCGTTAATAACTTGGAGTCGAAATACAGTGAAGAAGACGAGTTGTTGTTTACGATTTTGTGTTATTTTTTTTTTATATTGAACATCGTTTACAAATATGTACAAATAGCACTCATTTGAACAAACACAAGAGGAATCGACCTCACATCCACATATGGATGAAATAACTAGGCAACTGCCATTACACCAAATACCATCCGTTTAAATTCATTTTAAGTAACCTAATTTGAATATCAGTATTCATAAGAAGAAATTAATAATTGAGTGAATTAAATTGATTATTTTTGAAAACTAAAATTTGAATTTGATAATTGCAAACTTTGTAATTTGATAGTAAAATGAAGTTTTAAAATTGAAATCAATTGTTTGAATTAAAGTTTGGAGAGATAAGATCTTCAATTTCAAAAGATCTAAAAATTTGATTAATTATTGAATTTGCAAATTTAAGAGTGAAATTTTTAATGCAACATGGTAAAAAAAAAGCAAACAAAAAGAAAAATAAATGATCAAAAATCAGAAATACAAGAACATGGATTGTCAAAAACAAATGAAGAAGAGAAACAAATTTATGTTTTCAAAAGAATAAATGGACATTCATAACGCTTCACTAGAAGAGACTAAAGAAATGTTGAAAGGTCTAAAATGTTGTACACAACATATGATAGAAAATGTTGAAGAACAAAAATATATATCAATAAAGGTAAAGGTGGCCTTACAATCAATTATAAGAGAAGCCAAACATGAATAATTTTCAATGCTTGGTAATTATATAAGCTCAAGGCTTGATGAAACGGATGAAGACCCTAAAGGTGTTTTTACATTACCTATTGATATAAGAAAGATATGCATATGGTAATACTTTCTAATAAAGTCCTTAAAGAGAGGAAATAATTAAAGATTTGAAGAACAAGTTTGTTAATGTTACCAGTGAAGTAAATGATTTAAGGGTTATGACAACAAATGTATGTTGTGATTCTGTTAGCATAACATAGTGCATATTACATTTTTGGTTTAATTTAAGTGCCTTTTGTGTTTAAGCGCTTTAGGGGGTAGTTCCAAAAAGGTGGTTGGTTGGTTCAACTAACCAAACCAATCCACACGAATTGTATATATTTCAAACCATTTTAATATATCAATTGCTTCGTCAAACTCAATATGGTATCAGAGCCACGATGTGATCAAGAAGACACCGTTAAGGTAGTTTGGCACCAACTACTCCAACTTATTAGCACCTGACGATACGACGCAGGACAACCAAGCACCTGGCGAGACGACACAGGACACAACAGAACAAGCACCTGGTGAGACAACGTAGGACACAACAAAAGTACGCGGTTTGAGGACAATAAGACACAATAGAAGCACGCGGTTCGAGGATAGCAGTTTAGACGGTTCGAGGACAACAGTTCAGGCGGTTTGAGACACGCGCAGGCAAAAGGAGGCAAAACGGGGGGTGGTTGCCCGAAGGCAACTGAAAGCCTATGTGGCTTTCATTGTTTTTAAAGTCCCAAAAATATTTTGCATGAAGAATGTGGGACTAATATTTTTTTCTCCTTTCATGCTCGAAGATGCTAATAAATATGTCGTCGCTTTTGTCCCTGTTCATTGAGCGCAGTAGCTCAAGTGGTATGCATGGTATTTAGTTGGAGGGCGGTCATAGTTTCGACTCCCATCGAGATTACTTCTTTTACGCCCACCATAACATGGTTATGTCCTCTTTGCTCGGTTGACGCTCGCTCTGCCAGGTTGACGCCCGCTCCGCCAGGTTGACGCCCTCTCCACCTAGTTGACACCCATCGCCTATCGTTTGACCCCTGCAATCTATGTTTAACGCCATCAAAAAGAAAAAAATGACGCCACAACAAGAAAAAATGACGTCCTAAGCAAGAAAAATTGACACCCCATTTTTTGTCAATTTTTTGCTTTTTTTTGTCATTTTTTTCTAGGCAATTTTTACCTCAGAAAGTCAAAATTTTCACACCAGGAGCTATTTTTCATTCCAAAGAGGGCACAGGAGCATTTTTTTTCATCTCGAAGTCCGAAGCAAAGCACATTTTCTTCGAGGTATTCTTCCATACATACCTTCCTTCCTTTCAAGTTGTTTTTGGAGGGATAAGTAGTTTTTTATTGGAATTGGAAAGGGTATTTTTATTTCCCATTGTTTATTTTGCAACAAAAATGGGGGATCTCTCATATGCATTTCTTTCTTTCAAAATTCTAATACAAAGGGAAAAATAAAATTATGGAACGTGAATATTGTTAAAGTTATTGTTAGTAACTATAGCTATTACCTCATTTGGTTTTCTACCCTAGGTAGATTATTTCTTTATCTTACCGACATTCGCATGGTCCACGAATATTATCTGTTAGATATTATTAAATTAGTTGTTGGTCGACGAATATTATCGATTAGATATTATTAAATTAGTTGTTAGCGAGATGCTTTGAGGATATTTTATTATCCTCATCTAGGCTTTGATTATTGTATTTATAGATTGACACATACTCAATAATATCATTGCATTGCATTTCGCCAATATGGTACCAAAGCGGGTTAGATTCTTGAGAGTGGTGGAAGCGAACAACTTGGCTTTGATTATTGTATTTATATATTGACACATACTAATATCATTGATTATTGTATTTATATATTGACACATACTAATATCATTGCATTGCATTTCGCCAATATGGTACCAAAGCGGATATGTGTCGATTGACTCCTAGACTAGGGAAATATATCCTAAGACACCTAAGGTGGAGACGGACTGACTGCAGATTTGGCGATCTGACAGACGTCAGAGTCAGATATGACCTGACGATGGACCCCCACGTGATCGACATTGCTAGCGAACAGCCATCGATCGAGGCAACAGTGAACAACCTTCAAGCTGACGGGTCTGGACACAAATATGTGTCGATTGACTCCTAGACTAGGGAAATATATCTGACCGGGAGCTAAGACACCTAAGGTGGAGACGGACTGACTGCAGATTTGGCGATCTGACAGACGTCAGAGTCAGATATGACCTGACGGTGGACCCTCACGTGATCGACATTGATAGCGAACAGCGATCGATCGAGGCAACAGTCAGACTGGACTAGACGAGACGGATAGCCACCGTGGACGCCCACGTGATCGACATTGCTAGCGAACAGCCATCGATCGAGGCAACAGTCGGACTGGACTAGACGAGACGGATAGCCACCGACCGAGGCAATGGTCGGAGGCTATGGACGGATTAGTCTAGATGAGGCAGACAACCATCGATAGATAGTGATCGACTGGACCCGACCCTAGCTGGGACATATATCCGACTGCTGATAGACGCACGTCATTCGTTGACCGAACCTGACGTGGACTCGACACAACTTGGGATATATATCCGACTGCTGATAGACGCACGTCATTCGTTGACCGAACCTGACGTGGACTCGACACAACTTGAAGTGGTGACCTAACTGAACAACATATACTCGACTAGATGGCGACACGAGGTGGACGTACTTGACGACAACTGGATGAGAAAGGACGGGCGGGTCGCGCGTGGGAAACGTTAAGGCAATCGAAAGCCTATGTGCGCCATATGTTTTTTTAAAGCACATATAATCTCACACATAGTGCATGTGGGATATTTAGTCTCATTTGTTTTAAGGCTTTATCTGCGGGTTCACCGACGATTCACAAGACAACCAATTCTTGGCATCTTGGATATCGATCAGCGGATCACTTTTGCACTCTGGAAGGACAACACTCTCCGAATCGTGCTACCACTTGATCTGCACTGCCAAAGGGATCTGAGTGAGTTTTCTGGGAATTTTTTCCGATAACTTTCATCAGTTTTGCAGGCATATGTAGCAGAAGATCGCGATAATCGAATTGGAAACAACGATTTCCAGACCTTCCCGTCGTGGATCTCAAATGATAGGTAAACCTATATTTCTGCGATGCAGAGGTGTTTGCAGGGTTCAAGTGTTTTGCATACTTTGGTCTCGACAACGACGTGAGCTCAGCATTGATCTACAAGAGATCTTGTTTTACGCCCTTGCAAATCGAGCAAAAATCTCCCCGATGAAGAGTGCTAGAAAATCAACCAACAACGAGTACGTAGGAGACAAAAGGTTGCATTAGACAAGAAAAAACGCTTGGCGCAGCGAGATAGATTGCAGTGGTGACGACGGTGCCGAAGGAGAGCTTCATCGAAAATCTTGGTGGACAAGCGTAGACCGAGAAAAGATAGCCCAGTCTCTGCTCCTTGATCATGACATAAGGAGAAACATCGACGAGTTGGTGGTTGGCTTGAAGTCTGCAGCGCTGGGACCGCCCAAAGGAGCACCATCGCTCATTGGCGGCAAACGAGAAAGCACTAAAGGTAGAGAAGATAAAGGGAACTACTTTCCCTTATCCTCCCAGCCAAGGTAGAGAAGATAAAGGTAGAGAAGAGGTCGCGGGTTCCATTCCCGCCTACCACTGTTGCACTGACCTCCTCAAGGTAACATAAAATATTTTTTTAAGTTTTTCAAGTTTTTTAAATTAATAATTTAATATTATTTTGTTTTTAAAAAAATCAATTTTCATTTTCATTTAATTGATTTTTAAACAGAATAATTTTTATTATTAGTTAATTTTTTTTTATTAATTTAAAACTTCTGCAACTTAACCTTCCAAGACAAGACTTCATAAATAGCAAATTTGTTTTTTTTGTTTGAAGTCTTCATCTTCAAAAAGGGGTTTTTATAGGTACTAAAGGGGAAACTCCCAATTTACCTTCAAAAGCACCTTTGCACACCTTTTAGGCTTCATAAATAGCAAAATCATTATTTTTTTTGTTTGAAGTCATTGTAATAAAAGGGGGATTATTCTGGTGACATTTTTGTCACAGAGGCAAGTTTTTGTAAAAGTCTAGAAGGCTTAATAGTTGCATTTTTTTTGCACTAAGGGGGTATAACGCTTTTCTCCATCCAAGAATTTTGTACCTAAGGGGGGATATAATTTTGCAAACCAAAGGGGGGAAGACTTATAAGGGTGCATTTTCGGCAGTAACCGACACCTTAGTCACATTATTTTTGCAAAATTTCATTGTAAAAGGTGCATCTTTGGCAGCGATCGACACCTTAAAAATGGGCAGATCAAAGAAAAAGCAAACCTCTAAAACTGATAATATTGCTAAATCAATTAAAAATCCTTATTTTCCACCAGAAATGGATGGGTTGGATTTTTATGAGGGCACATTTCTCACACTAAACAATGGTTTAGTAGCCCTCCTTGATGATTTTGAATCATGTAAAGACCTTCAGGAAAATGGTACTCGACTCACTATTGGCATTTTATGGGGTATATACCGGTTATTTGTTGCACTAGACCGTACCCAATGCAAAGTAAAATTGGAAATAAATGAGGAAAAAGAGGTCCTAATGATCGACACTTGTTGTGACACAAGTGATCTTCAACCCATTGTGGTGAATGCTTGTTGTGATACAAGTGACCTTCAGCTAGTTGTGGCAAATGCTTGTTGTGATACAAGCGACCTCCTACCTTCAATGGTAGATATCAGTTGTAGCACAGGTGATCTCATCTCAGTAGCAGATTTTTCTTGTGACACCGATGACTTAAAAACTGAAACTCCTCAAAAAGATCTCCATAATCTCATCAATAGAAACAAATGCAATATTGTTAAAAGCATTGATGAAGATGATAAAATTAAGTGTTTTGAACAACACACCAAAGGATTTGGTTCCAAACTGATGAATAAAATGGGATTCAATGGTGAGAGATTAGGTAAATAGGAACAAGGCATTAAAACTCCTATAATGCTAGATATCAGGACAAAGAATGAAGGCCTTGGCTATACTGGACATGTAAGTACCAGTAATACCATGTTTGTAAAACCTAAATCTCCTACATCTCCTAAAAAGTATTATTGTAGTCATTGTGGAAAGACAGGACATGATGCAGCTAGATGTTGGAAATTACATCCTTGTGATTCATGTGGATGTACAAATCACTCCTCTTCTATTTGTTGGTACAAACTGAAAATGGCCAACAAGGTTCATATTGATTGTGGATGGACGGATGTCACACAATGGACCATGATGAAAGAAATGTTGTATGGCTTCTACCGAAAAGGTAAAACCTATGGTAGACCCCGAGGTAAATCCAGAGACAGACCGCATGGCAATCCCAGAGACAATGACCCAGAGACAGACCTAGAGACAAAGTTCCAAAGGCAGATCTATAGGAAAATCCAGAGGCATTGATCCAGAGGCATATTCATAGGCAGATCCTGAGATAGACCTAGAGGTACACATCTAGAGGTATGCTTAGAGCTAGAGCCATGAGCTAGATCTAGAGCGAGAGATAAAGCACGACCCACCGTTCTTTCATTTCTCTTCTTCTTCTTCACTATATTGGGACATTTATATACTTTACCCAAATATTGTTGTATAGAGGGATGTATATGTATTACCCAAATAATGTAATAAGGGGGGATGTTAGAGTTACTGTTAGTAACTATAGCTATTACCTCATTTGGTTAATAGTAGTTAGTCCTAGGTTAGTTTGTTTCTACCCTAGGTAGATTATTTCTTTATCTTACCGACATTCGCATGGTCGACGAATATTATATGTTAGATATTATTAAATTAGTTGTTAGCGAGATACTTTGAGGATATTTTATTATCCTCATCTAGGCTTTGATTATTGTATTTATATATCGACACATACTCAATAATATCATTGCATTGCATTTCGCCAATAAATATATGTTATTCATCTCAAAACTGGCATTGTAAGAGGTACATTTTTTGTGGAAACCGACACCTAAGTAGTAAAATTTGTGGGCATGTGTGGTTGTTGTTTTGCATTTAAATTTCTTGATTTATTGCATTAACAATCACACAAATAAAATAAAATAAAAGATCCCAAATTTATACACCTATTCGTGCAATTTATTGCACAACAACGTTCGGTATATATAATACCTCTGGTCCACACTTACAGGTGATGTTGTCGTGCTTGGACTACTGTATCTAATGCCTAATATAGCTGCAAAAACAAAGTCTAAGCTTGTTTCTATCAATCATCGGGAAGAAATAAGACAAACAATTTTTTATATTCACTCCATTATTACCCTAATCGTTATTGTTGTTAGACATAAATCCTGACGAAGTGAATTTTGAAGTGTTTAGGGGAAGTTACGCCCCACGCATGAGGAAGGACCTTCTATGGTAGGTGTCATAAACAAAATGATTCCCTTTCAGTATCGCCTAAGTTCCACGTATCGTTCTACTCTTATATATACTTATAGTCTCCCTCACGTAAGGGCAGGTATATATAGAGGAGTTTTGGTATAAATGCCTAGAAGGTATAAAGAAAGGGGGACCATTTGGTGTTATAAGGAACCTTCACAATGGCCTCTGTTCACAAATATCTCTTAGATTCACAATTGCTGAAAGGTTCTAATTTCACACCATGGAAGAATAAGATGCGTGTTATTCTTCAAGTGGAAGATTTGTGGGATGTAGTGACTGGAACTACAAAACTCCCTACAACAGTAGGAACAGATCAAAAAGAGTTTGATAAGGACAAAATAAGTCTCATTTTTATCCTACTTGCTACTACAGATGAGATCCAACCTCATATCTGTGACGCGAAAACTAGTAAGGAAGCTTGGGATGCTTTGATTACTACTTATGAAGGAAAGAATCAGTTCACTATTCTACACCCTTCAAACTCAACTTCATACGCTCAGTATGAACTCTGGTGAGACAGTTGATCTCTTCCTATGCAGAGTGGCAAAATTGAAAGCCAAATTGAATACTATGGGACAACCAATGGATGATAGTCTCTTGACCTCTGTTATCTTGAGAGCATTACCCGAGTCCCATAAGATGTTGATTACCTCTATTAATGTATCTTGAAGACGGTTTTTTTTTGTGGAATTGGTGAATTTGCTTCAGACTGAGGAGGCAAATCAGTTTCAGAAGGATGAAGTTCCAGATAATGCCCTCTACACAAAACAAGGGGGTAAGCAACAAGGCCAGTTTCAAAAAGGAGGATCTTCATCAAAGGGAAAATGGAAACAACATCAGCAGAATGACAATAACTATTGCAAGGTGTGTGATACGAATAACCTTGACACCAACAGGTGTTGGTTTAAGAACAAGCAACAGAATGAACAAGATCATAAGCAAAATAAAAAAGGAAAATACAAACCATAGAAAAAAAATAAGCAACCCAAGGGACATGTTTATGCCGAATCAAATTTAGACTCAGAATCTGTCAAATCTGACTCAGACACTGAGAGAGGACATAAGGTGCTCATGACTCATACTTCATCTCCACAGTTAGATGTTGTATGGTATATTGATTCGGGTGCTAGTAAGCACATGAGTGGCGATAAATCATGGTTTGAAACATTTGAGGAGAAAGAAGGTAAGCCAGTCACTATTGTTGACAATCAAGTCTACCAAGTGAAGAGTGAAGGTGATGTTTTTGTTACTCTTCCAGATGGCAAATGTCATATTGAAAAAGTACTCTATGTTCCTGGATTGGCGAATAATTTGTTGTCAGTAACTCAAATGTTGGATCGTGATATGGATGTTGTGTTTCGTGTTGCAAAAGGAAAAAATAGATGTTTTATAACCAGTAAAGGAAAACATGTAGCAACCTCATCATATAAGCATGGTTTATTCATTTTAGATGTCGTTTCCACACCTCATGTTGCCTTGGCAACAACTACAAATGAGGTTATATGGGCATCTCAATTCAGGATATTTGCTCGAGTTGATAAAATATGAGATAGTGAAATGACTCCCCAACCTTTCATACACATTTATTGTATGCTCGGATAGCTTAGCAGGGAAGCAACATCGGGTATCTTTTGAGGCTAGCTCTTCAAGAGCAAAGAAACCATTGGAGTTGGTACACACCGATTTGTGCGGTCCTATGCCAAATAGTTATGGTGGAAAGAGGTATTTTAATCTGTTTGTTGATGATCACTCACAAAAGATGTGGGTTTTCTTTCTTCAATTGAAATTTGAGGCCATTATATACTTTCAGCAGTTCAACAAGCTTGTTGAGAAGGAGTCAGGGTGTTTCATCAAGACCCTCCGCTCAGATAGAGGAGGGGAATATACCTCCAATGAATTTTCATCATTTCTTAAAAAACATTTGATTAAGCGACAACTGACTATAGCCTACCCCAGCAAAATGGAGCTGCTAAGAGGAGGAACTGTTCCATCATGTAAATGAGTCGCTATATGATTTTAGGAGCACATCTTGAGCAACAATTTTGGGTAGAAGCACTGAACACAGTAGTGTACCTCTTGAATAGAGCTCCCACAAAGGCTGTATAGGGCAAGACCCCATAAGAAGCATGGAGTGGTAGGAAACCCTTCATTTATCATCTAAGAGTTTTTAGATATAAAGCTTTCATGCATATACCAAAACAAAAGCAGAAGTTATCTGAGAAGACCTGCAATGCATTTTCTTGGTTACGATGGGTATTCAAAAGGATATCGATTGATAAATCCAATAACCAAGAAAACACACACTAGTAGAGACGTGGTATTTGATGAAGCTTCCAATTCGATATCACATCTACAAATGTATACCTTGAAGAAGCAGAAGAACCTAAGAAGGAAAGTACTCCTCCAAAGAAGAATGTTCCAAAGTGGTACACCAGTACATTGAGAGTTTCTAAGTTGAATTCACTTTCGAATCAAACTCAAGACCAACCTTGCACTCGGATTATGACACAACAGAGAAGAGCAGAGACATCATCTTCAAAGGTTGATGATCTTTGTCAACAGTTTGATGAACTATTTGCATATGCAGAGGAAGATAGAGACACAGATGTGGTTGATGATGAATAAGTTTATATAACAACATGGGATGCAAATGAACCTGCAACAGTTCCAGATGCCTTTAGTGAGCCTCAGTGGAAGGCTGCTATGGAAGCAAAACATACATCTCTCATGAAGAATCATACATGGAAGCTAGTTAATCTACCTATAGGAAAGAAGCCCATAGGCTGCAAATGGGTGTTCAAAGTGAAGTATAAGGCAGATGGTACTATTGATAAGCATAAATCTTGTCTTGTTGCAAAGGGCTATGCTCAGAAAGAAGGCACATACTATGAGGAGACTTTTTCTCCTACTGCAAAAATGACTACCATTCGAGTACTTTGTGCCATAACAGCTCAGTTTGGGTGGAAGTTACATCAGATGGATGTAAAAAGTGCCTTCTTGAATGGTGATCTACAAGAAGTGTACATGACCCAACCCGAAGGGTTTTTTGTTCAAGAGCAAGAACATAAAGTTTGTAAGTTGATCAAATATTTGTATGGGTTGAAACAAGCTCCTCAGGCTTGGTACATAAAAATAGATAGTCACCTAGTGCAGCATGGTTTTCAAAGAAGTCCTTTAGATGCAAATATCTATATCAAGAACAATGGTTCTGACATAGTGATTTTGGTGTTATATGTAGATGATCTTATCATAACAAGGAGCTCAGAGAATATGATTGATACAGTCAAAGATGATTTGAAGTAGTCGTTTGAAATGACAGATCTAGGACTTCTTCACTATTGTGTTGGTTTGGAAATGACACAGGAAAGATATCATATCAGAGTCACACAAAATAAATATGCCAAGACATTGATTGATAAATATCATATGACTGATTGTAAGTCTAAGGCAACTCCAATGGAGCCTGGACTCAAGCTATCACAATATGATCAATCACCTCAAGTAGATGGCACTCTCTATTGCCAATTGATTGGGAGTCTCATATATCTGACAAATACCAAACCAGACCTCAGTTTTGTTGTAGGTTATCTTTCACGGTTCATGCAGGAACCAAAAGTGAGTCATTGGAAAGCAACAAAAAGAGTCCTTCATTATGTCCATGGTACTACATATTTTGGCTTGGAGTACAAAAAGAATAGCAAATTCTATCTACAGGGATACACGAACTCAAATTATGTTGGATCTATTGATGATCGCAAATCAACTTCTGGATATATTTTTCATCTTGGATCTGGTCCTGTCTCTTGGCACAATAAGAAGCAACAGGTGGTTGACATATCTTCTACAGAGGTAGAATATCGTGTAGCTAGTGGGGCAATCTGCGAGATAATTTGGTTAAGTCGCATTCTTACAAATATGGGTCTTCCGAAGAATATGCCACTACATTTATTTTGCGATAATCAAGGTGTTTTGAATCTTGTTAAGAATCCCATATTTCATGATCGTACCAAATACAGACACTCGATGTCATTTCATTCGTGATGAAGTTCCAAAGCATCACATACAGCTCCACTACATTCCCACTGATGAGCAAATTACAGATATTTTCACTAAGGGACTTGCACGTGTCAAATTTGAATTGTTTTGCAATGCTCTTTGTATTGCCCAATAATGTAATAAGAGGGGACGTTAGCATATCATAGTGCGTATTACATTTTTGGTTTAATTTAAGCGTCTTTTTGTGTTTAAGTGCTTTAGGGGGTAGTTCCAAAAAGGTGGTTGGTTGGTTCAACTAACCAAACCAATCCACACGAATTGTATATATTTCAAACCATTTCAATATATCAATTGCTTCGTCAAATTCAATAGGTTCCATAAAGTTAAAGCTCATGATGATAGATGCATGTTGTGATACTAGTGATCTTAAAAAAAACTGCATGTTGTGATACTAGTGATCTTAAAAAAAACTGCATGTTGTGATCCTCATGAAAAGGAAATTTGTGATGCAAGTTGTGATACTTGTGACTTAGGATTCATGACAAAGATAGAAGAACTTGTTCCAAAAATAGATGTTACATGTGACACAAAGGATTTGAATATAGTTTGTGATTGTTTAGAGAAAGCTTATGCTATCAAAATTGATAATGACATGGATTCAAATGATGACAGAGATAGTGATGCTCAAATTTGTCTTGATATTCAAAAAAATCAGTGTGATGATGGATTTAGTTAATTTGAAAGGCATATTAAAGAGATTGGTTCAAAATTGTTAAATAAAATGGGATACAAAGACACAAGTTTGGGAAAACATGGACAATGAATGAAAGATCGAATTGTACCATAAATAAGACCAAAATGTGAAGGTCTTGAGCAATATAGGATAGATGAGCAATAATGAATGAGGGACTAAATTTGTGATAGGAGACAATGACAACAAATTTGTAATAGGGACTTATTAAACCAGTAACAATGAAGTACAAACAAAAAATAATGAATCAAAGAATGGCAAAAGGAATTGTGTAACAAGGAACAAATGTAACCATTGTGGTAGATATGGACATAAAAGAGAGAAATGTTAGAATCTCCATTTTTGTGAAATTTGTGGACATAACCATTCTCAAAAATCTTGTCTACATAGAGAAAAGATAAATTACAGATTAAAAATGGATTGTAGATGGATAAGTATAAATGAATGGGATAAGATGAAAATAATGTTGTATGGTTTCTATAGAAGAAAACCAAGTATGATCAAAGTTTGTTAAATGTAAAGAATAATGTAAGTCTTATCATGAAGAAATGTGATTGACCCAAGTACAACTTGGAAGGTGATCTAAAGTGAAAAGCACCTATAGTGACGATTCTTCAATAAATGATAATCTTATGATTGGTCTATTGATTGATCCAAAGGCAATGATGATCCAGAGGTGACCTTGAGGTAAATACCCACAGGTAGTGACCCACAGGAAAGACCTAGAGGCAAAGGCCTAAAGGTAGGACCCACATGCAAAGACCTAGAGGCAACTTAGATGCATTGACCAAGAAACAAACAGTCAATTTATAAAGGCAAACCTAATGAAGGTTGCATATATTTAGCAATACTAGACTTGGTGTTGAAGAATAATAAAAAAAAAGAATCAAAGAATGAAGGCAAAAAGCCTTCTTACCAAATAATGTAATATAAAGGGGGTGTTGAAAGCATTATATTATTTGGCCCTCTTATAAATATTTGTTTGGTAGAATGATTTATATTTTATATAATGTATGTGTCAATATGAGAGAAAGTGAGTTGCAAGCTTACTACAGTGGTAAGGGCTTTAGCCTTTCTTTGAGAGGTCAAGGTTCAAACCCCGCTGAGTATGAGGGAACCAGGACCTCTCATAAACACCCATGTAAACTCATTGAAAAATGAGAGAAAGTGCAAGGTGCTAAGAGAGAGAATGAAGAGTCACATGATGTGTTAGGATGAGAGTTTTGTCTTAATGAAAGGAATATGAAAGGATGCATCTCTCGGATGTTTGAGGAGAGCAAGAGTGAGTATTGAAAAGTCATGTAAAGCAATATATTGGAGATAAACCTCCATGCAATGTATCTCTTTGTATCAATCTTGTAATATTTTGATATTGAATATATGTATGATATATTTGTGATATATTGTTGTTATTCCAATACTATGATTCATTTTTATTTTGTGAGTGGCATTTATCTAATTTACTCTTGATCCTAGATAAGGCTTTTGTGAGCTAATCTAGCTAGAAATCTAATAATTGTTATTTGTTAGAATCTTTAGCTTGAAAGGAACTATAGAACTTCAAAAACAAATCTCAAAATCATATCCAAATGTAGATTTGTACCAATACTTGTAGAGTATTAACACACATGATGTTCATCATAAATCATTGGAAGTCATAGATCTATATTTGAATATATGCATATAAGGATGATTTTTGATGGTAAAGTTAATAGAGCTAGCTCAAAGGATTTATACCCATTGATGATAATATCCAAATGTATAGAATTTGATTTCATCAAACTTAATTTTAACTATGCTTCAAAAGCAAACCCTGCAAATGCTACTTGAGGTGATGTTTTGTAGAATTATGAAGCCAAAGTTCTCGTCGCTTACTCAAAATCATTTAAAACTTCAATGAACAACCATGTTAACACTAGGGCACTTCTTGCCTTAATCAAGATTTCCATCGAAAAAGGATGAAGATATATTTTAATTGACTTCCATCCAAATATTAGTATATCTAATTAACAAAAAAGGATATCAGATAATTTAACCAATCACAACATTAATCATCAGCTTGGTAATTCTAGAAGGTAAATGGCTAAAGGATATTCTCTCTAAATGAAAATATATTGAATATTTGACAAAGGAAAACTAGCTGCCCAAGAAGGAGGAAGAGGGAACTAGATTAAACCTTCAATTAAAAAGCATGCTACAAACAATTTCTAAAAAAAATCTTAAATATTATCAATAAAAAAGCATGTTGCAAACAATTTATCAAAGAATTACTTAAATATAATCTACTTGACCTAATAGCAGATGTAATGTTTTAATATTTTGATGGAAGTGACTCCTCTAAAAACCATATATCTATTAAAAATATATATAATGTATACATATATCAATTAAATAAGTTTTTCAAGAATGGAAATAAACAAGAACAACGTAACTTCTCCTTTGCATGCTTTCATCTCTCCTTTGCTATTCTTTACATCGCATTTTAACAATGACCAATACTTATCCTTTTTCAATTTCATTATTTAATTAATTTCTTATTATTAAAGCATTGACTTCTATGGCCTATTTATTGATGCTTCTAACAAATAAATCCTTAATAAAATTATAGTCCTTATATAAAAATCATATGTATAACAATAAATAGCATAAAAACATATATCTAAAAAAATATTTTTTTCTAACAAGTCCCACCCATATTACATCAAACCACATTATTGCTTTACAACTTAGGAATTATGCTTGTATTGCTTTGCAAGATTTGAATATGGACCTCTTCCTTGAACGTCAAGGATTTTTTTTTTTTTTTGGTAATTATAATAATAGATTAATTGTGGGTTTTTATAAAGGATCCCAAAACCTTATGTACAAAATCAGCCTTGCTAAAAGATATTTCATGCCGGATGGCTGGGTAAATAGAGCAGTTCGTAAAAAAGACAGGGAAATACAAAATGCCCGAGGGCCCCAGAAGACGCGGACAGTCCTGGAAATCTTGATCTTGAAATACATTAAAACAGAATAATAGCCGAAGACAATATATCAACAAACTTTGGGAGAAGACCTATGATACAAATTCTTCATCATGAGGGAATATCTGCCTTGGCCAAACTGTCCACCTCGGTTGGGAAACGAGAACGCCAAACAACCGGGCACGTGGTCATCAGTCCTTTGTTGGCCAAGTGATCCGCCACCCGGTTACCTTCTCTGTAGATGTGCCCCGCCTCCCACCGGCGCGCCGAGAGAGGAGCATCCTAGCCTCGAGGATGATATTCAGGACCCGCCACGACGGGTCTTTGGAGCCACGAAGGTAGTTGATAATGTTTAGAGAATCGCCTTCAATAATTAAAGGCCTAGGATCATTCGATATGACCTGCAACCCTTTCAACACACCACGGGCTTCGGCAAAATGATTGGTCTGAGGGCCCAGATTTTCACAGTAGGCCAAGATCAGCTTCCCATTATGGTCCTTGACAAGCCCCCGGAACCAGCGGGCCCCGGGTTGCCTTTAGCAGCCCCGTCAAAATTAAGTTTGATCCACCCCAAAGGAGGTTTGGTCCAAGTGACCTCCCTGCGGCCATTCACTGAGTCAACTCCGGAAGAGGAGCCAAGGTCCGAGTCTTTTGAAAATAATTGCCTCCCAAGGATTGTGAGGGGCGGGAGCTGGGAATAGTTTTTGAATTCTCGACGACAAAGGATAAGGCCCGCTGGGCAAGAGAGGGAGCCATTCTAGGGATCTTGCCGAAGACTCTAGCATTACGCTCCGACCAAATTTGCCAGATGGAATGGTGAAAGGCAGCCTCACAAAGGAATCGGAGCTTAGAATTCTTAAAGGGCTTGGGCCATTGGAGGAAGGCGTCTTTAAGGGAGCGAGGGGAGCACCGGAGTACTTGGAAGGAAGACAACACACAACTTAGGACCGAATGGGAAAAGGGGCAATGCAAAAATAAGTGATCGGATGTTTCACAGTCAGCTAAGCAAAGATAGCACCTGTTGGGAATTGCAAGGCCTCTCTTGTGGAGATTGTCTATGGTAAGGGCTTTGTTATAAAAGGCAATCCAAGCAAAGTAATTTATCTTAGGAATAATCCCTTTCCTCCAAATTGCTTTCCATCGGGGGTCCACAACAGCCTCACACGACAGAAGATCATAAGCGGACTTAACAGAAAACCGCCCATCCTGCGTGTTGCTCCAAATAATTCTGTCGTCTCTTATGACCGAAGGAATTAACACCGATTGGAGGACACTTTACAAGAAATTCACCTCATTATCAAACCCATCCACCGTCGAAAGTTTCCACCGAGGGGAAGGGAACTCCGGTCAATGCAATCCGAAACCTTGAGATGACTTGTTTGGATCAATCCGGGCCCTCAAGCCAGCCAAGTTCTGATTTACAGCGAGAGCTTCATCTGTAGCCCACCTGTCTCTCCAAAAAAGGATCGTGGATCCATCCCCCAAGATCCAACGAGCACCCCTGTTAATCATCGAACGGCCACTGAAGCACCGTCTTCCGGAAAGCCGAAGCTTCATGAGGAGACTCAGCTTCCAGGAGAGAATTTTCCCCAAGATACTTTCTTTTAACTATATTGACCCATTCCGTCGGTGCATTAATAAGAATTCTCCAAGCATGTTTGGCAATTAAGGCAGTGTTCATGAGCCTGGATCTTCTCAATCCCATGCCCCCTTGGTCCTTTCGAAGGCAAACCTTATCCCACGCCACCAGAGGAATTCCGGATTTTTCTTTGCTGTCGGACCAGAGAAAATTCCTTTGAATCTGCTCGATTTTGGAATGGATAAACACAGGAAGCATGAAAACAGACATGAAATAGGTGGGAATTCCTTGAAGACAGGCTTTGGTGAGGGTTGCCTTCCCAGCTTGAGATAGCAATTTGCCTTTCCAAGTGTTGAGTTTCTTATGAAGCCGTTCCAAAATCGAATTCCAGATGTTCCCACCGCCTCGCCCATTGCAAACTAGCGGCAACCCCAAATAAGTTGCAGGCGGGGAATCAATAGTGCATTCGAGGATTATGGCAATGCGAATTTGCCTACGCGAGAGGGTATTAACAAAATAAATTTTGCTCTTCAAATAATTAACTTTTTGGCCGGAAGCCTTCTCATACCGGGACAGAATGCGCTTGATAGATTTGGCATGAGTGACAGACGCTCCAGTGGATATGAGCGTGTCATCCACAAACTGTTGGTGAGTGACAGGATCAACTCTGGAAGTAGGCAGAATGCCAGAAATCTTGCTTCGGCGGAGGGCTTCATTCAAAGACCAGCTAAGGACCTCTGCCAAAAGAATGAATAAAATAGGAGACAGAGGATCACCTTGTCTGAGGCCGCGAGCACTCTGGAAGAATCCAGCGGGGGACCCGTTGATCAGCACAGAAAAGGACGGAGTGGAAATGCAACTATTCACAAGGTCAATCCAGTGATGATGGAAGCCCAACTTGCAAAGGACAGCACAGAGGAACCTCCTGTCCACTCTGTCAAAAGCTTTATTCATGTCTAGTTTAAGGAAAAGCGCAGCATTCTTGGAACATTGGGCAGTATGGAGGGTTTCGTGAATAGTAATGACGTCGTCAAGGATGTTTCTACCCTTAACGGTGCTCCCCTGAGCTGAACCTACCAAAGAGGGGAGGAGGGATCTCAGACGATTGGCAATGGTCTTGGTAAGAATCTTGTAGAAAACATTGCAGAGGCTTATGGGACGATAGTCAGAAAAACTTTTGCAGGCGGGCGACTTAGGAATGAGAGCTAGGAAGGTAGAGTTGAGCTTCGGATGGATGGATCTTGATGCTTGGATTTCTAAGATAGCCTCGCAGACATCAGGCCCCACAACATCCCACATAACTTGAAAGAATCGGGGGGAACCCATCAAGCCCGGGGGCCTTATCTGGTTGCATGGAAAAAAGAGCATCCTTAATCTCGAAATGGGAAAAAGGTTCCAGGAGTTTAATACTTGCCTCATGGGGGACTTTGGTAGGGAAATTAGCAAGCAAGGATTTTTGAACTTGGAGGACGCTATCAGGAGGAGCACCCAGCAAATCCTGGAAGAAATCGACTGCTTCGCTTCGAATTTCCTCAATCTCCCTGGTAGTGCGCCCATCCTTACACAGCACCTGTCTGATCTTGTTGGCCCCCCTGTGTCTCATGGTAGACGCGTGGAAAAACTTTGAATTTGAATCACCGCTCTTCAACTAGAGATCCCTGGACTTCTGACGCCAAAACGTTTCCTCACTGGCAAGAATGGAATGATAGTCCACCAGGAGGCTCCGTTCCTCCTCTCTGAGGCCTTTAGAATACCCTTCGACCTCCATATTTTCCTCTAAACTCTTCAAGCGCTCAGAGATGGACCTTTTAGACTCAAAAATGTTGCCAAAAACCTCCTTATTCCATGCCTTTAAGTTCTTTTTAATCATCTTAAGTTTTAGGGCCAGTCTTTTGGACGCTGAACCAACCACCGTCACCTGCCACCATTCCGAAACCAACTGTTTGAAATCCTTGTGGGAAATCCACATGGACTCAAATCTGAAAGGGATCTTAAACCTAGGCCCGCCAGTGGCCTCTAACAGAATGGGATTATGGTCCGACCCGATTCTTGGCAAAGTTGAGAGAGTTGCAGCGTCGAGGAAGGGAATAGCTTCGTGGGAAATGAGGAACCGGTCGAGCTTGACCTGGATGAGATTGCTCCCAATCCTCCTGTTGCTCCAGGTGAAGGACGCCCCCTTAAGTTCGATGTCTAGCAGATTATTGGACGAAACAAAATCTCTGAAATCCTCCATGCTACGGCTGGCCAGCTCAGCGCCTCCCTTCTTTTCAGAGGGATGAAGAGGGCAATTGAAATCCCCTCCCACAACCCACGGGAAGTCACTAAAACTTTCCCTCATCAGAGAGATGGTTTTCCACAACTCAGCTCGCTCCGAAGCAGAGTTCGAGGCGTAAACATTGGTCAAAATCCATGAAAAATTATCAACCTTGGAGTGAAACAGGACATTGATAGTCCTGCTGGAAGCCGATAGAAGACTACCCTCGACCTTGTCAGAGTCCCACAGCACCATGAGACCGCCTGCAGAACCTATTGCAGGGCTGGAAAGGAATTTGGCCTTGGCCCAAATGGCCCTGGCAACCTTGACAGAGGCAGAGGCATCAGACTTAGTCTCCTGCAAAATGAGGATGGATGGGTTAGACTTCTTTCGGAGATCGGCCACCACCCTACGTTTGGCCGCTCCGTTAAGACCTCTCACATTCCATGAGAGGATTTTCATCTGGACATTTTAAAGACTTTCTTGCCTCCCTTTCCTTGCTGGATGGGAGGTTTTGGGACAGGCGAATCACCCACCAGGGAGTCGGAATCTTCTTGAAAAAGCAACCGCTGGGATCCATTTGCAATGTCTGCTGCCGTTTCCTTATCCCTTCTTTCTTTGTTAGGAGGTCGCCCCTATTTTCTTTCACAGCCGAAATCCACCCCTTGCTTCCGGCTTCTAGTGTTTCGCGGACTAATGTTGCCATGTTGTTCGTCCCTCTTGCCCAGCAGATACTCTTCCAGCAGGGACTCGGGAGGTTTCTGGTTTTGACAAATAGGGGAATCAGCCTGAGCAGACATACGGGAAGGAGACTGATCCTTTTCCACTTGAGGTTATGGTTGGGAACTTGCATTGCACAGAACGACGTCCGACTCGGGGAGAACCCCAGAAGGATCTGGAGACTCAGGCACTGTCGCTACAGGGTGTTTCGGTTGTTTTCCTTCTTGCTCCGGGGGGTTGCCAGAAGCCCCACCCTTCATCCCCGGCTTTTGAAGAGGACAATTTGACTGAAGATGCCCCTGGGAACTGCACCGGGGGCAAAAGGCCGGTCTATTTTCGTAGTTAATGACTTGCTTATGAAGAACGGAGCCTCCAGACCGAAGAGTGATGGAGGATGGAAGGTTCGCCTCCAAATCCGCCAGGACACGAAGCGAGCTTGGACAAATCTGGTTCGGGCCCGAGTGGGAGGGTCAATGGTGACCAACTCACCAATGGAGCGGGCGATACCCACGATAACATTTTCATGCCAACAGAAAAGGGGAAGGTTCGACGAGCCTAACCCATATTGGGGCAATATTAATACTCTGGGTTTCGGGGTTAAAATCCATCCCCCACTTCTTGAGAAAGAGACTCCTGCGTCCCAGAAACCAAGGGCCCCCAGCCAAAATTTTACAGTAATCCTCCGCATTATTCAGCCTAATTGCGAAAAAACCCCGGGATAGGGCAGCCAGCTCCATATGACCCGAGGTCCGCCATTTTCCTGCCGCCCACCTGCGGATGGTCTCCATATCGGGACGCCCTCCAATAAACTTCCCGATTAGGGTAAATTTTTCAAATTCGACGAAACTTGATAGGATTTCCTCCGGGATGTCCAGTTCATCCCCGGACGGAAAGAGGTCCTTAGTGAAAATACCATTTGGGGTTTCAGAAGCCGCTGCCTCTGCATACGATTTCGTTGGCAGTCTCTCCCTTTGTCAGGCGGATCCTTCCCGCGTCTGCCTCCATCTTCGGGTAACTCCGTCGAGCCTCCATTCTCTGACTGCCCTCCCTCCGCCTTGCTTCGGCCCTCCAACTTGTCGGTGCCCAGGTTCACAGTGCTGGCGCTCCCGCTCCCGTGCCCTCCCGCCGCTACCTTCCCGCTCATCGTTGCTCCCAATATCTTTCAGGGTTCATTATATTAATGGTTCGAACGTCAAGGAATTTAACTTGTTGAACTCATACCATTTAATAATTTATATCTAATAATTTCAAAATATGATTTTAAAATTATAACTTATATTTTTTTCAATGAGTTTACACAGAGTTTTTATGAGAGGTCCTGGTCCCCTCATACCGAGTGGGCTCTTGAAGAGAGGCCAAAACCCTTACCACTACAATAAGCTTACAACCAATATTATAACTTATATTAAACATAAATCAAAAGAACCATTTTGTTTTTCATACTAGTATAAAAGGAAACAAAAATAGTTACCTTTTATAACCAATACATGACCAAATCCTGATATCTATTTAAATTTTGATTCTTATTCCCTCAAAAACTTATTTCTCAAGCTAATTCAATACATTATATATTATAGTTAATTTTAAGGAAAGAATCAATTGTACAAACATAGTAAGTTTTTTTTTTTTTTTAAATATAACTAAACTAATATTTTTTCAATAAGTTTATACACGTATTTATGAGGGGTTATGGTCCCCTCATCATATTGAGTGGGGTTTGGACCTTGGACGTTTCAAACAGAGATCAAAGCCCTTACCACTACAATAAGCTTGCAGCTTATAACCAAACTAATATTTACAATGGACACTTATTAAAATATATATATATATATATATAACATTTATGACTATTCCTTTCTATTCAATTTTTTTTTTTTTAATAGGTTATATGTGACTTCTATTGGGAGCCACTCCCATAACAATGCCAAAATATTACATTTGTTGTAGCATACATTTTTATCACTGACTTTTTTCATTTTTTTTTTTACTTAAATATATTCTTCAACTTCCTCAAAGTGTTGTTTCCACACTCAACTCCTTGACATCATTTTGATTAAGACATAAAATCTCACTTGGTCAGTTGCCTTCTAAAATTTGAATTTCACCAGGATGAAGATCAACACCATAATTCGCTAATTTATCTGCTACTCGATTTCTTTCTCTATAAATATGCTCACACTGCCTGGAGATTGTCTCTAGTATTTTCTATTCAATTAATTAGTTTAGTCATCTTCATTAAAAAAAAAAAAAAAAACATAAGACTGCTTTATGGTGGGGAAAAATGCCCTTGCCACAACAAATTTTATGGCGCCTTGATGTTTCATACTTGAACATAATAGATTTTCATTTCACCGGATGTAAAGGGGCTCATAAATTGCCACAATACGAGACAACAATTATGGTAGATCTGACATTTATTGGAACTTGTAAAACATTCTCGAAGCCAAAAATGAATTACATAAAGGAAACGTGTAAAACTCTTTTTCATCTTCAGACTTCCAGGCTTTTCTTGGAAATGGAAAGATCGAACACCTTCAGCCAATTAACTTAAAAGAAGTATTTATCACTTTTCTCATCAACTAGTCAATTCCTCACTCAGAAGCAAACAACAATTCAGGGGTTCAAAGTAAACTTAAACAGCCAGAAGCTGAAGACATGCCTTATAACTTCTTATGTTGTAATACTAGAAAATTCATGCTATGGATGTTTTTATTACCACCACATAGCCTTCCACCAAACCCATCACATGTAATGTGTTCAAATCAAATCAAAAAGCACAAATTCATTTGCAACAATTTATGAGATATGCAATGCTCGGATTGTAAGTTTCTAATATTCTGTACACTTTCCTCTATTAACAATAAAGCAATAAATTGATTTATTGGCAGACCAATTGTGTAAAAACACACACAAATCTGATTGTTCACTGAGAATTTTAGTATCAACAAGATTCCATCATCATATGCTATTTCCAACAGTTTCAATTTTTTTTCGCTGAGGTTCTTATTGGAATAATTGGATGTAAAATGATGCAATTTTTATCCGACTTTATGCTACACTAAATATTTCCATCAACTTTTAACATATTTAATATACAGGAACGAATGCATACCTTCCACAACCATGAATCATGTCATATAGCTGTGACAGATATTGACACGTGTGATTTCTAATTGATAACTGAAAACCCGTTTCATACTATAATTGATGAGCTACACTTTA
Source organism: Wollemia nobilis (assembly GCA_028583015.1). NCBI lineage: Eukaryota > Viridiplantae > Streptophyta > Pinopsida > Araucariales > Araucariaceae > Wollemia > Wollemia nobilis. Next base: position 8,236,381 of record JAQPPZ010001808.1, read on the forward strand.
CTAGAAAGACAGTTCTTTTCATTCAATCAAAATACCCAAAACTTTTTGCTGTAGTATGTTGTCTGTGCATGTTCAAGGTCCCAAAAATTTAACTCTTCCCATTCAAAGACCAACGCTGATCAGGAAAAAATGGTAATGGATATTTAAAAATCGTCTTCCTTTGGATATAAATATACATGAATATAAATCCCAAAGAAATGTTCTAAATCTCAATCTGGCAAGATTCTGGTCAGTGGAGTACACAGAAATGTAACTCGCCAACCAAGCCATTTTATCCAACTTTCTTTCAGGTAAGTTTGATAGAATGAGAAGACTAGGAGGCCACAAATTTTAACTCATTCCAGTGGATTCATATGACAGCTTTCACAACTGAATACAAAATATTGGCTGATACAAAATAAGTGTACAACACCAAATAAGCCTCAGATCTCAAACCCAAGCCAAAGAGAAATTTTTGATAATGTCTTGCATTGTTCGACCAATAATGAATTATTTATGTTGTTTGCATGCTGTCATCACTGTGTGAATAAAATGTTTTGACCAATCATTGGTTACCCATCAAACATGTCGGATTGCTCTCCCTATAGTACATGCCAAATTCTGAGTTGATATGTATGTTTTTGCAAGTATGTTTGTAAGGCAACTGAGAGTTCAGTGAACTCTCCTGATAGCATAATTTCTGAAAGCAAGATAGCAGAGTAAGAAATTTAGAAGGAACTTCCATTCCTATACAGATTGTAGATTAAGCTGCATGTCTGGTCCCTTTTCGCCACTTATTGAGAATTCATCAGGCAAAGGCAAGCCTAATTCAGAGCACACCAATTGAATGATCTTCCGAGTGACTCCACCAAAAGACATTTGATTTACAGTGATTGCGATTGCAAAATTATGATTTGGATCACAAAAGCCAGTCGAGCCACCGATCCCTGAGTGTCCAAACGCCATCTTTCCAGTCTGAGAAGCTATGGGAACTTTAGCAGGAAGCCTCCTAAAGCCTAGCCCAAATTTTCTATCAGGATGGACCAGCTCCTCATAAGGACCAATACCTAGAAAAGCTTCATGGATATTTGTCTGATTGAATATTGGCGCAGACCCATTCTCTGCCTGATCATGCAAGCTAGATCCATTGGGTTTATTTTGATTGGTGGTTTCTGTTGTCTGCTTAGCTTGCTTCCTATCATTTTGATGACGGCTAATGGTCTTGTTCTTTTTCTTCTTAACTTCCTCAGAGTGAACTGATGGTATGTGAGGATGGCTACCCAGTGGAGGCTCACTTGAAGATTGTTTAGGAGGGATAATGCCACCTGTTGCGAGTGCTGCATAGTATCTTGCCAATGCCCGTGCAGAACAATGCCCATTTGCAGCTGGAATGATTGCTCGCCGGATAAATAACATATTGAACACAACAGGCAATGCTGATACTATTCCTGCAATGTCACCATATTCAGTTGTCCCTCCATTTGCAATAGTATCATTTACTCCATTTGACATTTTGGGAATATACATGGCAGCAGCTTTCTGAAAATCCTCCATATCCAGAGAAAGTGAAGCTAGCCGAGATTCAACACCTGATAGAAGAAAGTTGAGAACAATTGGCATCACCAGCTTGTTAAAACAAAAGCAAAACAACTACAAAATTGGCAATTTGTCAAGAGCGTTTTCCCATGAATCAAATAATATTTTCATGAGCACAAAGATTTATTTTTTCACCTGGTGGAATGCCAATGTAAAGTTCTCCATCAATGCCAAGCGGGCGTATCAATGCCTCTTCAAGAACCTCCTGAAATTTCCTTTTGGATGCATGCTGCTTTCAAAAGTTACCAAGATATCATGATCACAACTGTGAAATCATACTTAGGATCTCCCGACATATATAAAGACAACTGTTCATCTAAAATTTGGTGGTTGATTTAATATTCAATGTTTTAAAGTGAAACCTTTAGTGAAAGAATATTCATTTCTAGCTATGTGACAAAATGATTCCGTTCATATTTTCTCTCTCAAAAGAGGGGCAGATGGCAGTTCAATGTTCTTAAATTCCTGAAGAAATAAATACTTATCATTCTGAAAACTACTATAAAGGGCTTCCATAGCTAGGAATTTGAACATTCAACTTCCCCTGAAAAACATGCTATCAAATATATTTAATATTTATTACATTCAAAACATTGGATCGGGGAGGGAGTAACCTCTCTTGCTTACATTCATACATAAAATAAAAGCAACTGAATAAAGATTTATCAAAATAACTTCTTCATGCCTATGGAAATGAAGTAAAAATTAAGGCTCTATCATATCAGTCAACATTTGTTGTTACCTCATGCACTGCATCTACCATACATTGTACATATTGGCAAAATATCAATTCAGAAGCTAAATGATGACATTGACTAATATTTGCTCTACGATCATCATGAGTTTCAATAAATCAGCTATATCATTCCTTTAAGCAGATGCTCAGTAAGGGTTGCTAGATACCAGATGCCAGTGTTATGGAAAAGCCATTGTCATGAGGTGCTAAGGATAATTTTATGTTAGAAATCTGTAAAGTGAATTAAATGAGGGTTATTTTGCAATCTAGAATTAACTTTGAGACATCTTGTATCATGGACTGACTGTATTAAGGAAGTAACCTCTCTTGCTTACATTCATACATAAAATAAAAGCAACTGAATAAATATTATCACAATAACTTCCTCATGCCTATGGACATAAAATAAAATTTACGGCTCTATCCTATCAGTCGCCATTTGTTGTTATATCATGCACTGCATCTGCTATACATTGTATATAAAGGCAAAATATCAATTCAGAAGTTAAATGATGACATTGACTAATATTTGCTCTTCGATCATCATGAGTTTCTCTCAAAAAATCAGCTATATCCTTCCTTTAAGCAGATGCTCAGTTAAGAATTGCTAGATACCAGATGCTAGTGTTCTGGAAAAGCCATTGTCATGAGGTGCTAAGCATAATTTAATGTTAGAAATACATAAAGTGAACTAAATGAGGAATATTTTGCAATCTAGAATTAACTTTGAGACATCTTGTATCATGGATCGACTGTATTAGCATATGGCTGGCACATGGCTGATAGAAAAACACATGCATATTTTTACATAATGATTTATATTAGACCCTACATATTGGTACTTCAATAGCAAGGATCTTCTAACATACACAATAGACATTATCCAAAACAGTTTCACATTATATACATCTTAGACCTAGCTATTATGTTTTGAACAAAGCATGTTGGTATAATAAATGTATCACAATGTCATTAGTTCATTCATTATAATTGGTTTCATTGTTGGTACTTGATTCACTGATGAGAGTTGAGCTATGTGAGTACTAATTTTTGTTTATGAGATAAGTTGGTGAAGTATGTTGTGATGAGCCGATGATGAGGAGGGTGAGATCCATTTGGAGAAATTTTTTGTCGTCGAAGCTGAGTTATCTCCCTAAGAAAGAGTGCGAGACAATGCTGGTCCGGGTATCTGAAGAAGGTAGAAACAGATCAAGAGTTGTCCCTGAAAAGGCAATGAAACCTACCCCGGATCTCATAATAAATGGGACAACAAAAAATAAAGTGATGAAGGGTTTCAACTTCACCCATGGAGCAAAAAAAGCAAATCCGCTCCTCCGTCGGAAGATGGTGATCTGACTCAATCTGGAGTTGGTGAGAACACACCCTGACTTACCCAATAGTGATTCGACGACTATGCATTATGTGTTGCTGAAGGTATTGTGGAGGAATTATTCTGCCCTCATGTATCTATAAGAAGTGCTCATGGTAGAAAGACAGCTTGGGGGAAAGAGGGGCAATAGGAGAGATCCATGTGCATCTGGTGTACTGGAGACTAACATCCTTCCAAATCTCGTGGAGCATCTTCTCCTTACTAAGCCGAGAGGGGGGGAGACCCCTAAAGAATAAGGGGGAAGTCTGTCTATTCGTATCTGAATGATGGCCAGGAGAGCAGAAACCTGAAAATACCAGCTCCTCCGACATCCCCAGGAACTCGGAGAGAGTTCCATCAAGGAGCGAAGGGGAGGTAAGGGTACCGCCTGCAACCCTCATGTAATAACCCACCCTAAATCTGCAATTTTATTTTCTGATTTTTCGAGTTTTAGGCTGATTTGAAATGCAGAAACATAACATAACAAAATAGGCACAAACAACAATACCCAAATGCTTCAAATAACTCCGATATATATTATTCATGAATACCCATTACACAATGATTTTTCTTTCATCATATACAGCTAGGGCACAATATATTGAACACCCAGATGGACAAAATGATTTAAAACATATAGAGGAACATACCCAGAATTCTGCAATGCTCACAATGACAACCCAGTATCAAGATAAGAGCAGCAATGAAGTCCCTCAAAAGCCACAGCTAACTAGCAAGTACGGCCCACAAGAAGAAGAGAGATCAGCAACATCAAAAAAACCCCTTCAAACCCTAGCGCAACTCAATGAAGGGTGATCGGCTCTGATAAATCAAATGTTTGTTTTCTGCACAACCTGTAACTCTGAATGAGCCACACCGAATTAACCAGGGAGGATCTTTCACCACCGAGATTAATCTTCTCCGAGAGGGTCTTCGTCCTCCAGAAGGCTGGGGATGAACCAAGTTTGATCTCCCAAAAACCACAAGGGTTTCAATCAGAGAAAATAGAATAACATGCATAATCCCAAATGAGCTCACAAACCCCCTTTTATAACTTTTTCCAGGAACTTTCCGGAAACTCAATATAAAATCACTTTATTAATTAAATAAGCCTTATACCCCCGAAAAATGATTTAATTCATTATTTAATTATTCCCGACACCAAAGTCACTTTATTAGCATCCCAACATTTAAAACTTTCCATCCCGGTTCCAACGAGCTATAACACTAAGGTGCCCATTAAAATATTTTAATTAAAATAACAACCTTAGTGAAATAAATTAAAACTGAAGAGAAATAAAGAGCCCCGATAAACTAAAACAGAAAAGCAGTAATAACATAATCAAAAGAAGAAGATAGCAGATTCACACATTACACAATATTTATCCTGGAAACCCTCAATCGGGCAAAAACTAGCACAATATTATCTTATTATTGCATTAACTTGACCGTCTCCAATACAATAATATTCTCCTTCTGTCTTCCTTCAAACCCTAATGCAAGTGCGATATATATAACAAAGGCATATGCACGGATTTTACAATATCATGGGCAAAAAAGCAAGGGTTCATATATAGTAACCCTAAAATCCCATATGGGTCTAATTATAACTTAAAAAACCCTAAAAATTTGGCGTCTAGTACCTCGGCGATTATATCATACACAACGTCCAATACCTTTTAGTGTTAACCCCACCAGAATAACATGGAAAATATTCAACATATTTCCAACATTCTCCCACTTGTTGAATACTTTCCATAAGGGCTAACAACTGCCATTGCCAACTATCAAGGGCAACCATGCCCATAGATCTTCTACACCAAGAAAATTTCTGAGCAGGTACAACCTTTGTTAACGAATCAACAGTATTCTTCTCTGTATCAACTTTCTCCAATATCACTCGGTTCTCTTCAACCATCTCTCTCACAAAATGATACTTCATATCAATATGTTTTGACCGATCATGAAAACCAGGATTATTTGCCAGAAATATTGCACTCTAACTGTCATTGTTAATTCTCAAAGCCTTCTGTTTAATGCCAACTGTTGAACACAACCTTTGTAGCCACACTGCTTCTTTACTGGCATGAGTTGCTGCAATGTATTATGTTTTTGTAGTGGATAAAGCAACAACTGATTGCTTTTTACTCATCCAACTTACTGCCCCTCCAAATAGCTTGAACACATAAGCACTCGTGGATCTTCTCTTATCAATGAATGAATGAATGAAAGATTTTAATTACGTCCGCGAGACCCAAATATGGTCTATGGGACCTCAAGATCTCCAGCCCAGTCAGCATCCACATACCCTTGTAGATTTACAATATCATTGTCTCCATATTTTCCTTCATAACAGATAGCATAATTTGTAGTTCCATGCAAGTATCTGAAGATCCTCTTCACAACAGTCCAATGTTCCTTTCCTAAATTTGACATATATCTGCTAACTACTTCCACTGCATGTGCAATATCAAGTCTAGTACAAACCCTTGCATACATCAAACTGCCCACAACACTAGCATAAGGAACATGATGCATTTCTTCAATTTCCTCATCTGTTTTAGGACACTGTTCAGCAGATAACTTTTGACCAACCGGATATGGAGTACATACTAGTTTACAATCATGCATCCTAAACTTTTGTAGTATCAAATCAACATATTTCCTTTGATTTAACCACAACTTTCTATTTGCACGATCTCTTATTATTTCCATACCCAAAATAAATTTTGCAGCACCCAAATCCTTCATGTCAAACTCAGAAGATAACCGAGATTTTAGTAACTTTATCATCTCCTTATCGTTACCAATTAACAACATGTCATCCACATACAATACAATGATAACAAAATTTTCACCTTCCTTTTTGAAATATACACATGGATCTGCTTTGCTTTTTCCAAGCCCAAGTGTCAAGACGACCCTGTTGTAGACAAGGAAAATTGACCCACTTTGAGTGGGCAATCTTCCTTAGTACCCTTAAGAGGCCCTCACCCCTTGCCAAGTGCAAGGGAAGGCCTCTGTCCCTCTCCTTTTTAATTTGTTTGTCTTTTAGCGAAATCGCGCCCCGTCTCGACAGGGCGCGACTTCGCTGTTTACCCAAGTTTTTTAATTTATTTTATTTTATTATTTTTTAAGCCCGCTCAAGACCCAGGTTTAAACCTCCTCGCGTGTTTTGGCGTCGGCTGTGAGTTTATTTGTGCCTGCTTTCCTTCTTCCGATTGTCTATAAAAGGAAGGATGTTCTTGCCATATAGAGACATGCAAAGTTTAAGTGCAAGTGTGATATGCGAACTTTTTATGTGCGATCTATATGCGAATTATTTAGAGTTCATTTCTGATTTACTTTCTCTGCTGCAAGCTAACCCCCGAAGTGCGAATTTCGGATTGATCTTCTATTGCGTGGATTGGATTGATTTGTTGTGTGACTTGGTGGATCCGTGGCATAGTTTGGAGAGATAGAGTGCCCGTCTAGATACTTGGCTCTCTTCTACCTGCTTCTGCGATGTCCATTAGGGTTTGATTACTTTGTTGTCTACATTTATTTCGTCTTCTACTTTCGCTTCTTATTTTTCTTTATTCTGTAGCGAAATCACGCCTGGCATTGGCGAGCCGCGACTTCGCTTGCCCCAATTAGGGCAATGTTATTCGCAGAAGCGAAATCACGCCCTGTCCAGGCAAGGCGCGACTTTGCTGCTGCGATATCGCGCCCGATCCAGGCGAGGCGCAATTTTGCCCTAGGGCACATCAGGGGCAATTTTCAGATTCTGCTTTCACTGTTACATTCCATTCTGTTTCTAGATCATACTGCTGTACTTTTCTTTCTGTTTTCTGCTGTTGTCTTTCTGATTTATGATTAAATCTCCAAAGGTCAATTTCCACTCTTGTATTACAAGGTCATCTAAAAGGACCTAGGGGGCTTGACTGTTGCTAGATCTGTCATACAGCGGCCTATGCAGGCCCCCTAATACTAATTTCATTTTTCAATGTTTCATAAGTGATCTTATAGGAACAAGAATCTTTGATATCATTGGACAAGAGGCACGAAAAGGCTAAATCAACCACCGGTCTAGATAAGTGCCCTATCACTCTTATTGGTTGAGAATCTGGTTTCATTGTTGATTTCTAGGCATATGAAAGTGAAGAGCATCTAGCTTGCATCTAGGGATAATTTCTGTGTATTTACTCCTGCATAGTTCTGCTTTAAAGGTTTTCTGAAATAGAACCCTAGGTTAGTGAGCATTCAAAATAAAGGATCGTTCTAGGATAGCTCTTGTATGCCTGCATTCTGTTTCCAATTGCATTATTCTGTTTTCTGCATTGTCCTTTATCTTTTCTAGCTTAGATCAAGAAAGGCCAAATTTAGGTAATTGTCTGAAACTGAATACATCAAACAAACCTGAATATCCCGAGGACTTGGAGCGAGTCCTAAAACCGTTCCTGGTGAACCCTTCCCCCTAGCATCGAGTGTAGAGTACAACATACCCCCGCGGTTCACCCCACGAAAGGGTTCCCTCCTTGCGAATCCAACCCTTTTGTTTGGGAATTGTACGCGGTAGGGCAGTTTTCTCCCTCCACACCTGTCAAATTTTTGGTTCCACATCCTTGGAGACTGCTTCAACCCATAAAGAGACTTCTTCAGCTTGCATACCAGGTCCTCCTTACCTTTTACCTTAATGCATTCTGGTTGTGACATATATATATCTTCATCAAGTTCACCATGAAGAAAAGTTGTCTTTACATCCATCTGTTCTATTTCAAAATCAAAAGCAGCAGAAATAGCCAACAGAAATCTGATTGAAGTTAGTTTAGCCACAGGAGAAAAAATCTCACCAAAGTCAATTCTCTCAACCTGAGAAAATCCTTTTGCTACCAAGCGTGCCTTGTACTTCTTTAACTTTCCTTCTACATTGTACTTCTTCTTGAATAACCACTTACAACCAACAAGTTTTCTGCCATAAGGTAATTTCACCAAGTCCCATGTCTTATTTTTATCGAAGGACTCCATTTCTTCTTCCATAGCCCTTTTCCAAGACTTATTCTCACTTGATTGAAGTGCCTCCTTTACAGTCTTGGGTTCTTCATCGATAATTGATAAATTAAATGCAAAATAAAAATTTGAAGGACTATACTTGTCTGGAAGTTTTCTCTCTCGATATAATCTCCTCAAAATTACGAGTTCTAGGTTCTCGCATCTTCGACTTCCTCCTCACCTTCTTCCTCTCGAATATTCCTCTTCAGACTCTCTGTAATTCAGGTTCTACCACTAGTTCTTCCTCCTGTTCCAATTTTACTTGCACTATTTTTGGTTCTTTTCTTGGTTGCATTTCCTATTTTAAAACCCCTTTTGTTTCTCTAAAGATCACATTACAACTGTAAACAACCTTCTGTGTTTCTGGGTTCCACAACTTACATCCTTTAAAACTAGTACTATAACCCACAAATCTGCATTTTTCAGATTTATATTCTACCTTAGTCCTTTTCTCTTTTGAGACATACATATGAGCATCACAACCAAAAACCCTTATATGTCTGAGAGAGGGTTTCTTACCAGTCCATACTTCCTGTGGAGTCTTGTCCACCAAATCTGAGGTAGGAGATCTATTGATGAGATAACAAGCTGTTAACACAGCTTCTGCCCAAAACTTCTTTTCTAACCCTGCTCCACTTAGCATGCTTCTAGCCTTATCCATCAATGTCCTGTTCATCCGTTCTGCAACCCCATTCTGTTGTGGAGTATACGGAGTTGTTCTCTGCCTTTCTATTCCACAATCCTTGCAAAACTGCTCAAATTCATTAGAGCAATACCCACCACCATTATCACTTCTCAAAACCTTTATCTTTTTCTCTATCTGATTTTCTACAAGAACCTTAAACTCTTTAAATTTATTAAAAACCTCAAATTTGTTCCGTAGAAAATATACCCATGTCTTTCTTGAGAAGTCATCTATAAATGTAACAAAATAGATAGATTTACCTAATGATGGTACTTTTGCAGGTCCAAACACATCACTGTGAACTAGATGTAGAATTCCTTCAGACCTTGTAGCATTGCTTGGAAATTTGACTCTAGTTTGTTTCCCGAAAATACAGTGCTCACAAAAATCAAAATTTAATGGGCAATTAGAAAATCCTTCAGCCATACCTTTAATTTTCAATGTTCGAAGTCCTTTCTCACCAATATGCCCCATGCGTTGATGCCACAACATTGTCTTCACTGTAGGAATACTCGGAGCCATTTCAACCGTATTATTTTCTTGTACAACTGAAGAGTTATTGCAATTAATACTTACAGTACTAGCCTCAAGTCTAAACAAAGTTCCTGTGCGTACTCCTCTTGCCAACACTAAGGATGCACGGACCATCTTGCAGCTATCCTTATTGAATACCACATTCACACCTGCATCATTCATCTTACTCACAGATATCAGATTCCTTGCCAAACCCGGAATATGCAACACACCAGGAAGGGTTTTAATTCTTCCATATTTTAGCATTAGCTTGACTCTTCCTCGACCTATTATTTTATATATCGAATTGTCTCCCAAGAAGACTTTACCTCCATCTATCTTTTCATATTCACAGAACCCCTCCCTATGAGGAGTCATATGAAAAGAAGCACCTAAGTCAATCAACCATGAGTCATCACATTCACTTGAGCAAGCTATAGCTAAGAATAAGTCCCCTGAATCTTCATTTGTGGTCTTCTTTTCTGTAGAGGTTCCTTCATCAGATGATCGATTATTATCAGCATTTTTAGATCTACAGTCTCTTTTATAATGCCCTGCTTTACCACAATTCCAGCATTTCCTCTTTTCTGGGGCAACAGATTTACCCCTAGATTTTGATTTCTTTTCTCCTAATTTATTTTCTCCTGATTTCTTTTTGCTTCTTTCTTGAGAACGACCTCTCACAACCAAGGCATCCTTTTGATGATAATCCTCAGAAGATTTTCGTCTCATCTCCTCAGATAGCAAAGTTCCTAGTATATCCTCTAATTTCAATGTTGATGTAGTATTGGTGATACCCATAACTAGGTTATCCCATGAATCAGGTAATGAACAAAGTAAAGTAATACATTTTTCCTCTTCATCCATTTTTACTTCTACAGAGGTTAGTTGACTTACCACGGTGTTAAAAGCATTCATATGTTCAGCCACAGAGTCACCATCATTCATCCAAAGCGAATACAACTTCTTTCGGAGAAAGAGTTTATTTACCAGTGACTTTGTCTGATACAATGTTCCCAGCTTCTCCCATAACAAATTTGTCGTGGTCTTTGTAGATACATTCAACAATACCGAGTCAAATAAGCACAATCTGATAGAGCTCCTTGCCTTCCTATTGATTTTTTAGCCAATCTTCATCTACTATCGATGTTGGTTTTGTTCCCGAGACCGCAATCCACTGATCTCTATCAACCAACAGATTCTCCATCTTGAGTTTTCACAACTCAAAATTCTGTCCATTAAATTTCTCAATCTCTATCTGTGTTTTCTTCTTTGCCTGGATCCTTTCGCATACGGCTCCCATTCAAGAATTAATTTATCATAGGGTTGAAACCCTTACTCCTCGAACAAAGCTAAAACCTAGCTCTGATACCAAATGAAGAGAAATAAAGAGCCCCGATAAACTAAAACAGAAAAGCAGTAATAACAGAATCAAAAGAAGAAGATAGCAGATTCACACATTACACAATATTTATCCTGGAAACCCTCAACCGGGCAAAAACCAACACAATATTATCTTATTATTGCATTAACTTGACTGTCTCCAATACAATAATATTCTCCTTCTGTCTTCCTTCAAACCCTAATGCAAGTGTGATATATATAACAAAGGCACATGCACGGATTTTACAATATCATGGGCAAAAAAGCAAGGGTTCAAATATAGTAACCCTAAAAGCCCATATGGGTCTAAATATAACTTAAAAAACCCTAAAAATTTGGCGTCCAATACCCCGGCGAGTATATCATACACAGCGTCCCAATCCCCGACGAGTAATCGTACACAGCGTCCAGTACCTTTTAGTGTTAACCCCACCACAATAACATGGAAAATATTCAACATATTTCCAACAAAAACAAAACTCAATATTACACCCAAGTTGTGGAAACGGTCGAACAACATTGGAATCGAAACTGACTGCACTGGAGTGATCCCGATGATAAATAATGAAAATCAGACCCGACCGGGTGACTTACTATAAATAGACACTCTCTCCAATAATCTTGGAGAACACACCGCAAGCCGAAAATAACATCTGAAAACGTCATATAGGTCCTCTGGACCATCTGAGCTCACTGGTAACCTCAAATAACCCCTCTGATAAGGTTGACACACACCCAAAAGGTCAGTGCCAACTGCCATGAAAGAGAACCCAAAAATGGGGACATTACACCTCAGGGGTATCTCCGAAAGTACGGATCCTGTGAAGATAACCGATAATCAAGAAGATAATCTCAAGCTGGAGAGGAGAAGCCCCAAACTCTGCTAGAATAATAAGGTTCATGGACTACCACACAGGACATACAACTGCAAATTGTCTAATAACGTCTATGAAGTGCACAGCCATTCATTGGTAGATTGCCTGTTCAATGTGAAAAGCGAGAAGCATGACATTTTACCACTTCAGAAAGAAGCAGACAAAAAACCCAACACTTCGAAGGGTGAAAGTGGTGTGACAATTGGCAAATACTCCAGCAATTGTCAAGGAGGGAAAATGGCAGTCTGTTACTTGGTCAGACAGGTGCAAAAAATAACATGGCTGAAAGGCCAATTGTTCAGTGCTGCAAAGGAGTGAGGACAATTTGCATGGAACTGCACCAACGTTGTAAGCACCTGATGATGCGCAGATGGTGTAGATTGAGCATCCATGGAGATAACTGCTCAGAAAGTGAAGGCAGCCAAAATGTCAACTTACTAGACATTGAGTAAACAAACTCGAAAAAACAAGTTCTTGCCATGACTCAGGCACAGGCTTTTAGGAGGCTACGGAATATATTGAACCATCTGAGGAGATAACACGAGGCTAGATATCAAGTGGAGTTGGAAATGGTAAAAGATAGTTAAGGGGACCAAATAAGAGCAACTACCATAGTTGCGTTGAACAAGTTGTCAACATGTTATAGCTTGGCTATGCAATTGTCAACAGAAGCATTGGACTCATCATGCAGTTTGATGCAAATTGTTTATTAGCCTAAAATAAGACTAAGTCCTAATTTCAATAAACTAAGCTTTCTTAAATTATTCCTCATCATGCTTTCCAACACCCTTGCACGAAACATGAGAAACTGACGCGGAATTCCATGCCCTAACCTCATTGATCGAGAAGATTCTGGATTAGAATCTTCTAGTTCATTTCTAATTGGCTGCACGAATCCTGAGGCATACGGATCTGAAACCTCATTGGCGGATATAGACCAATCACGCACATTTGTTGACGGCGAATCGCGAGGCAGCACGTGGCAAGATTGTGCATCCGGATCTAGCGGTTCAACTAGCGACACGTGGCAAAAATCTAGGACGTCTAGCTACACGTTTGGATGGGTAGGAAGAAATGTTTTGTCCCACATCGCTTGGGATGATGGCTTTATAGCCTTTTAAATAGGGTGGCCTTGCCCTAAGTTGATAGCCAGCATACGTTGGTTGGTGGCTCGGTGCGCCCCGTCGTTGAGCTCAACCGTGTTTGACTTCCATGACCACACCCTGCCATTGCTTGGTCTTTACTGTTGACTAACAACCGACTTCTACCTGCACTTGGTGTTGACTGTTGTTGACCAGTGCTAAAATTCTTTTTTTTAAAGGGGTAAATTAATTTTTTTTTATTTATTTTGTAAAAGGAAGCCTAATTTTAATTTTTGCAAAAAGGGGCAATTTTTTTAATTGTGCAAAAGAAGAATTAATAATTCTGAAAAGGGGAAATATTTTTGTGTTGTTTCTTTTAATTTTGCCCTTCCAAGCATTGTAAAATTGCAATTTCTTGCAATTATTTGGGCAAAAAGCACTCAATTTTTGTAACTCCCTTTAGGCATCAATTAGGTCCCTTTTGTAAATCATACTCTTGGCTTACACAAGGTCTCAAATGGCTTCCAATTTGGCGGAGCAAATGGCCGCAATAGCAGTAGTAGTTAGCATCTTGGCCGATAAAGTCACTAATAGTGAAGTCAAAGCAAAATGCGATGTCAAAACTTATGATGGGTCCCATGATCCCGAGGTCCTAAATAGTTGGATTCTCGATATGGACACATGGTTTGATTATAGCAAGATTTCAAAGGATGAGCAAGTCTCCTTTGCTAAGTTAAAACTTTTGGCATAGCCAAAGTCTTGATAATGGACCGCCAAAGAAATCAGGATCCCATCAACACTTGGGATGATTTAGTGAAAGCATTGAAGGATACCTTCTATCCTTCAAATTATGTTGAAGACCTTGACTTCAAATGGCTTCATTTAAAGCAAGGTTACAACATGAGTGTCCAAGAGTACATCTTCCAATTTAACAAATTGAGGATTTTAAATGGTATCCAGGACTCAACTGCAAAACTAATCAACAAATTCAAGAGTGGATTGCAAGAACCACTTTTTAAGGAGTTGAAATATACACCCATCACAACTTTGAATGCAGTGTACAATCAAGCACAACTTGCGGAGGAGAAGTTTCAATCAAGAGGATCTCGATCTTCGTCGTTCGGAGGAAATACTAAGGCGACAAATCAACAACAACAAAAGGTGAAAAAGCCTTCTTCTACTTCTTCTCCTTCTCCCTCTTCATCTACTTCCTCTTCTTCTTCATCATCCAAAAATCCTTCTTCTTCTAAACCTCCATTGGTTTGTACTTTTTGTAAGAAGAAAGGTCATCTTAGGCATCAATGTTATAAGTTGCAAAATTTGAAGAAGAAATCCCTAGTTGTAAAGCCTCCAAATGAGGACCCAAAAGATGGTCCCATTGAGGCTATGGGGGAAGGAAGATCATATAAGGAGTTAAAGGGTCAATTGAACAATCTGACCCTCATGAATACTTCTCAAGGTGACCATGAAAATTTGTTTGTCACACGGGCTCACCTAACTCATGATTACTTTGTTGATTGTATAATCGACAATGGCTCATAGAAAAATCTAATTGCGAGGTCCGTTGTCGACAAATTGAAGTTGCCTATGAGTCCTCATCCTCATCCTTATTCTTTAGGATGGAAGGAAAATGGGACCTCATCCAAAATCACACACACTTGCACAGTCTCCTTTGCCTTTGGTCCAAAATTTGTGGACAAGGTTGTGTGTGATGTTACTCCTATGGATTGTTGTGGATTGTTGCTTGGGAGGCCCTATCAATATGATAGAAGGGCTATCCATGATGGTTTCAAAAATACTTACACTTTGCACTTAGATAACAAGGAATATCTAATCAAATGTACACAACACACCAAGAATTTGGTATTAAGTTGTAGACAAGCACGCAAAGCGGTAAATCAAGCAAAGGAATTGGCACTCATTTTCATAAGGCCAACAAATGAAGGAGACACAAGCATCAATTCATACGCACAAAAGGCATACTTCACTTGATAAATTGTTGCAATCATATTCCAATGTGTTTAAAGAGCCCACAAGGCTTCCTCCTGAACGCCATATCACTCATAGCATAGAAATTGTGCTTGCAACACCTCTTCCTAATGCTCCAATGTATAGGCAATCTATTGTGCAAATGGAAGAAATTAAAAGGCAAATCCAAGACTTGTTGTCTAAAGGATTTATTAAGCCAAGTACTTCTCCTTGTGCATCTCCAATTTTGCTTGTATTGAAGAAGGATGGTACTTGGAGGCTATGTATTGATTTCAGGGCACTAAACAAGATCACAATTAAGAATAGATATCCACTTCCAAGAATAGATGATCTTTTGGATCAGCTTCAAGGAGCTAAGTTCTTTTCCAAGATTGATCTTAAAAGTGGATACCATCAAGTCAGAATTCAGGCTGAAGACACATGGAAGACTACATTTAAGACCAAGTTGAGACTCTTTGAGTGGCTTGTTATACCTTTTGGTCTTACAAATGCTCCAACAACATTCATGAGGTTGATGAATGAAGTGTTCAGAGAAAGTTTGGACAAGTTTGTAATCATCTACTTGGATGATATCCTTGTATATTCTCCTACTTGGAAGAGTCACTTAGAGCACTTAGAAAAGGTTCTCCAAACCCTTCAAAAGAACCATTTGTTTGCCAACTTCCCTAAGTGTTCTTTTGCCCAATCTTCCATCTCCTACCTTGGCTTTGTAATAAATGAAAAAGGCATACAAGTGGACCCAACCAAAGTTGAAGTCCTCCTCAAATGGCCTACTCCTACTTCCATCACCGAGTTAAGGAGTTTTCTTGGACTTGCAAATTTCTATCACAAGTTCATTGAAAGATATTCCACTATTGCCGCTCCCTTGCATCACTTAACCAAAGCCAAAGTTGAGTTTCAATGGACAAAGGATCAAGCTCATGCCTTTGAGACATTGAAACACAAACTATGTACAACACCTATCCTAGTCCTTCTAGATCTTGCCCAACCTTTTGAGATAGAGATAGATGCATCGCAGTTTGCCCTTGGAGCCGTACTGAAGCAGAATGGCCATCCAATGGCCTATCATTCCGAGACATTTTCAGCTGCCAAGAAGAACTATTCCACTTATGATAAAGAGTTGTATGCTTTGGTGCAAGCTATCAAGTATTGGAGGCATTACCTTTTGGGAAAGGAAACAATTGTACATATTGATCACATGCCCCTTAAGTTTCTTCAATCACAAAACAAGATTGAGGAAGCTCATCACATGAAGTGGGCATCTTACTTGCAATAGTTTCACTTGGTGATCAAATACAAGAAAGGGTAAAGTAACATAGTGGTAGATTGTTTGAGCCGCCCTCCAGCAGCTCAAGCCTTGACAGTTGTGACCACTTCCCACATTGGTTTCCAAACATGGCCAACACAATATCCTATTGATCCAGATTTTGGAAAGGTTTACCAACAACTCTTGCATCCTTCCTCATCAAATCTAAGTCCTCTTCAATATTTCTACATAAAGGAAGGATTGCTCTACAAGTTGGATAAACTTTGTGTACCTCAAGAGCATCGATAGTCTCTTTTGAAAGAGGCACATTCCACACTCTATGGGGGACACTTTGGGAAACAAAAGACTCTTCATCATCTGAAGCGGTTCTTCTATTGGCCTCATATGCAGCGAGATGTTCTCTGCTTTCCGAGGCAATGTGCAGTTTGTAGCCGTTCAAAGTCAGCTAACAGGAAATTGGGCCTCAACATTCCATTGCCCATTCCTTCTCATCCTTGGGAAAGCATTTCCATGGACTTGTTGAGTGGTTTTCCCATGACAGTTAGACAACATGATTGTGTCTTTGTAGTTGTGGATAGATTCAACAAGATGGCTAAGTTCATTCCTTGTCACAAGACCAGTTCTGCACCTGACTTAGCTCAACTCTTCTTCAACACAGTATGGCGCTCTTTTGGTCTTCCCAACAGCATTGTTTCTGATCGAGACTCACGATTTGTGGGGCACTTTTGGCGATCTTTGTGGAATATTTTGGGAGTATCTCTTAACTTCTCCACTGCCTATCATCCTCAGTCAGATGGGTAGATGGAAGTAGTTAACCGCACACTTGTGCAAATTTTGAGGATCTATCACCACTCTAGTCCAGCTAAGTGGGATTTGAGCCTCACCCATATAGAGCATGCATACAACAGAGCAGTTCACAGCTCCACCGAACATTCTCCTTTTGAAGTTTATCTTGGATTCCAGCCCTTGGCTCCATATGAGTTACCTTTATCCTTGCCCTCTCCAGCTACCAAGCACATTTAGAAAGAGCAAGATAAGGCTAACTCATTCATTCAACATTTGCAAAGCCTTCAATCAAAGGTGGTTCAGATTCTGCAGAAAACTCAGCAACAACAAAAGCAAGAAATGGACAAGCATCGTATCCCTCATCATTTTCAAGTTGGAGATAAAGTTTGGCTTTACTTGGATAAGCGACGTTTTTTAGAAAAGGCACATAGCAAGATCAAACCACTTCGCTATGGGCCTTATACCATCCTCCAACAGGTTTTTGAGAATGCCTTTCGCCTTGATCTTTCGAGCACATCTCGGCATTCATGACGCCGTCAATGTGGATCTCCTCAAGCCATACCATGATTCTACCTTGGAATCAGCTCCTGCCATCAGTCATCCTGTCGATGTGGTACCATATGTTCAGCTTCCGCTCGACGCCGACATAATTTTTGATACAAAGACTTGACAGACTCGATAGGGCTCTACTACTTCATACCTTGTAGCCCGTCGAGGCCAGTTTCCACATCAGGCTCGCTGGATTTCTGCTGATCACATGTCTCGTGACTTCCCTTCTTTGTTAAAAGCATTGGAGTCCAATGCTTCTATTGTTGGGAGGCATGATGAGGAATAATTTAAGCAAGCTTAGTCTATTGAAATTAGGACTTAGTCTTATTTTAGGCTAATAAGCAATTTGTGGAAAATTGTAAAACATGGGCTTTATGAGCTCATGTTGGATTTAGTCTTTAGGCCTAGTTGTCCCAA
Source organism: Wollemia nobilis (assembly GCA_028583015.1). NCBI lineage: Eukaryota > Viridiplantae > Streptophyta > Pinopsida > Araucariales > Araucariaceae > Wollemia > Wollemia nobilis. The sequence continues at coordinate 8,254,638 of JAQPPZ010001808.1, forward strand.
TATCTTCTAGAGGGATATTGGAAGTTAGGAAGATAAGAGGCTATCCCACGAATGAGCATTTTGGATAAAGCTTATCTTCCCAATTTGGGAATTGGTTGCTCAATCCAAGGAAATGGTTGTTGTTACAGTCTAGCATTCTTGTAAAAGTGGCAACCTGATTGAAAACAGTACTAAACCTGCACGAAACCATGGAGAATTTGTATGTGGTCCGAGGAAGAAAATATCATCGCCAAGGACAATGTCAAAAGACCAGTTTATCAACTCGGCGATCTTGATGATCGATGCTTGTATGCAGCCTACTTTGCTGCCTATGGATATACTTGGTGACCAATTAACGCAAAATATCATCGCCAAGGACAATGTCAAAAGACCAGTTTAGCAACTCGGCGGTCTTGATGATCGATACATGTATGCAGCCTACTTTGCTACCTATGGGTATACTTGGTGACCGATTAATGCATGCTACAGTAGAGGGTGGTTCAAGTGTGAACGTGCTCCCAAAACGAACATGGAAAGAGTTGGATGCATTGACTTTGCGGCCACCAAATTTTCAGTTATTGGAAGCATATTATTCCAACTCAAGATGAAAGGTGTGCTGAGAGGATCAAAGGCCACCATTGCAAAATAGACCTTTATACTAGACTCTATGGTGATCACCTTATAGAAGGCCGCCTACAATGCCCTGTTGGGTTGTGGATGGAAACATTTGATCACAAATGGGAGAAAGACCATATAACATTCAAAAAGGGATATCATAAGCATATGATCAATTTGCAGGACCAGTTAGTAAGCAAGGACTTTGCTTTTCTAGATGATGCGGATGTTCCCACAATGAAAATGAGGACAATCAAGGAAGGAAGAACACAGGAACCAAAAGAATATGGTGTCCTGGAATTGGAAGAGTGCATGAAAAATGAAAGGTAATTTAACAATGGTCTCATCCATTGGCAGATGGAGGACTACCAAGTCCTCCAACTAGCATGTCTACGCTTGGATGTAGAAGAAGATAACAATGCATGGGAGAAAGAAAATATGGTTGTACTCGACACTTTTGAAGAAGGCAACTCAAGCAGCACAATACATGTCAAGAAAGATAGGATGAGTGCATGCACAATAAAGGGAGAAGAAAAGTTGTCTTGCCCCTAAACTTCGCTGAATATGGTGTTGGTGATGCACAAATAAATGTCAAGCCACCAAACCTGTTTGATGCAACCAAAGTGACCGAGGCACCTGACAAGGCTAACACCATGAAGTAGGAAGGACCGTGCATTGTGCAAATGAATCTTGCCAAACAAAACAAGGAGAAGATGATCAGCTGCGGAGATGATTGGAATCCAATTCTAAAGCAAGTTGCACTCAAAATCTTTATTAAGTACAAAGAGGTCTTTGCATGGAGTTACAAGATCCTCAAGGGAATTTAATTTGAGTCGTGTGTCCATCAAATATCATTGGTTTCAAGAGCACAACCAGTGCAATAGAAGCCATATCACATGAATCCCAAATATGCAACATTAGTCAATGTAGAGAGAGTGTGTAGGCAGGCAAATTGACATGTCTGCGTAATTAGTGAATAAGTTGTCATTTTGTTATTTTGTAATTCATATGCAAAGCATCTTGTGCCACTTGGCACACAAGAAAGAAGAGGCAGCAACTATTATAACACTTGCAAGAGACATCAACGAGCGCTCAAGAGGAGTAACGCCCACATTATTACCTCAACGCCCATAAAAGGAGCATCTTCAATGCTCAATACCTTAGCTAACGTCTTTCAAACCTGCACCATGTGGAGTTACATCTTGCAAGGTTAATAATAGGGCACCGCCACCTAAGGAGAGGCATTGAGCAACGTTGAGTGCCACTTGGCACTTGTTTCAAGAAGGAGTGCATATTAACAGCCGCCACAGGAAGACTACACAAAGAGAGGGAAGCACATCTCCAGCGAGACTGGAGAGTGCATATCAAAGTGCATTAAGAGGAGCAAGAGACATCCTAGAAGAGCGTCGTTCGGAGGAAGAGCATTGAATGCTCGTGGAGAAGACGCAGAAATTCCAGCGCTCATAGTTTACACATCGACGTCAAGCCCAACACCAATCAGCACGCAGAATTCAAAGGTATATTTGCACTAAACGTTTGCTTTCATTAAAGTATAAAAGGAGGTATAAGGTAGCTTATATATCTAAGGTTAAAGTCATATTGCATTGGAGAATCTAAAACCTTAGAAAAGGAAAGCAATTAAATCAAAGAGTGCATAACCTTAAGAATTAGCTCAAGGAGCATTATATCAAATATTTGCAAATAATTAAGTAGGAGAAATAAGGGTTTCTACTTTAGATAATTAAATATTATTTTGCAAATATTATTGTTTTCTAAAGTTCCAAATTAGGGAGTTATAAGGTATACTACATCAAAACCTTAGTCAATTGGAATTTAGAAAATTGATCTATTGAAGTTAAGGTTAAAGAAGGAAGTTCATTAATTGCTTAAAAGAGTTGGAATTATTTACTTATACTTGTCTCATAGTCACATTATAGGGACAAAAGAAATCCAACCATAGAAAACTCCATCAAACTGATAAGTGCATGGTTCAATAGAAGAAATAAGGTGAATAGGAGTTGATTATTATCATTCCCAAAACATTACAAAATCAACTCAAAAAGTGAACTAATAGTAGCTAAGCACTTTATCAAGATTATAGCATACTCTAATCACTAGGGAGACATAAGGAATCCTACAAAACCTAAGTCTTGGAAAGGTTTTATCAAATTAGTTCATATACTCTAAACTAGGGAGTCATAAGGAAGACTACTTAAAAGATTCTATCAAAACTATTCTCAAAACACTAAGGAATACTACTTCAAGGTCAATTAAGAAGAAACATGGATGAAATAGTGAGGAATGCATTCAATAATGAGGAACTATTTCATGAGGTGGAATTTTACTCTCAAAACCTAATAGATACCTTTGAAGGATACAAGTATTTATCCACTAGTGAAAAGGAAAGATTCTCATTATTCCTTAAAGAGGCAAAAGATAGTGGAATACACAAAAGATAGTTATATTCACATTTGAAGAATGTTTGATAATATATCTATCATTAATTGTTTTTGAACTTGTTCAAAACATAAAACAAACTAACAATTCTAGTCAATATTATTGTGATGATAGACTAACTCATCATGAAGCAAATATTCCACTAGTAACAATGCAGAAACGCAGAAGAAGAAGGAGAAAGAAGAAGAAAAGGCTTCACAGAAGAGAACAAGACAAAGATACTAATCAGAATACAGACAGAGTATAATGAAGAATGCACACAAATTGAACTAAATGGGCATGATCAAATCGAAGAACTAGAAGAACCTACTGTTGAACATGAAGCTAAAGCTCTCTCAGCAAAGATAGCATTTTATGAAGACACTAACTACTTGCTTGAACAGGATACAGATAGCAGAGATGGAGAATACAAACTCCAGAACAAGATGAAGATCCAATACCCAAATAATGTAACACAAGGGAGTGTTAGAGTATATTACATTATTGGGTACATGCTAATGTACCACCTTGGGTACATAACTAGAGTAGGAGTTTACTTTAGAGTAAAGTTAGGTAGTTACTTCAAGTATTGTAATAAATGCACAAGTGTTAATGTGCATGTAGTCCACACATGTACATGTGTCATAGGTAGAGTAAGGGCCAAGGAACCTTTCTTCTTATATATAGGCCTTATAGAGAGTGAATTTAGTGTAGTAGAGAATATAGAGAGTGCATAGTATAGATTGGTAGAGGAGTACAATGTAGTTCCTTAAAACAGTTTATGGAGTGTTCATGTCCTCCATTATACTGCATTGTACTATTTTTGTGAGCTTTCATTAATGGCATATTTATGAGTTATTGCAGAAGTTTATATCTTTATTTTCCTGCATATTATAAAGCCATTATCATACAGTCATATTAGATTGTTTATCTTACATCTTGTGGTTGCATTTCCTATATCATATACTCATCAAAATCTAACATTGATAAGGACCACCAACTGGAAGAAGACATTTTAATCCTCCAAAATCATGGTAGTAAGTTCATCATTGACCTTGAAAGTCAGTTTCTTACCAAGGATTGACTACAAATGAATGAGATGATGACGACACAAAGCATGCAACAACTAATCCTAATGATGAAGGGATACGTTTATTGAAGGAAAGCTTGGAGGATGAAATAATTACGATGAGAGTTTTCTATCACATTCTAACTATGCCCTTGGCGTGTTGGAAGAGATTTCATATAGAAGATTGTAAATATTCTTGCAGCCCTCAATAATATGGATTCATGTTTGTGAATGTAATCCAAAAGTTTCTAGGCAAATTGTGGGAAGTCTCGTTTCCTTGACTCAAAGTCTGCATTTGATGTTAACCTTCTATTTAGATTCATGACGGAACTAAGGCAAAGTCATTAATAGTCAGTGATGTTGGATAATAAGGAATATAAAGTGTATCTAACAATTTGGTATACAAAACTCTCATGACGGCAATGCTACTTTCGTCAAATATACAGACTACAATTAGACAAGAGCTATGAAATAAGTCTACTTGAGACCTATATCATCACCTTGGTCCATGGCTACATTTAGGAGTAACCAAGGCTTTAATGCCTTTTCCTCTTGCATGTGGTGGGGCAGGACATGGCTCTCCAACATAGTATATCGGCTATTCCTCATTTGCCCAGGAGCTGCAAACAGGATGCAACCAACCAACTTCTTGCCTTCTGCTAGTTCCTTGGCCATGAATACAAAGAGAGTTTTGGGAAGACAAACTTTATGCCCTCCCTGGATTATCTAACTAGGCCCCTATAGCCCTAGCCCTTATTGAGAAAATTATGAAAAAATCGCCGAAATCGCGAGTCAATCGCAACTCATTCGCTAAACGAGTCAATCGGCAAACTATTGTGAGTCCGGCGAGTCATTGCCAAATTTTTCAAAAAATTGGCAAAAAATCGACCGCAACCGCACAGGTAGAGGTTGTGGCCGATAAAAGGGAAAAAGCAATTGTTTTTTCTCATTTTCTCTCCTGACCTCTTGCAAATAGAAAAAAACACTCTCCTACCTTGCTACCACTCGGACCAACTACGCAAGGCATACTAGGAGCGCGAGCAATTGCGGTGTGAAGGAATTCGGCAGCCAACAACATCCAGCCAAAAGATTCATTCAAGGTCAAAAACAAATTTAGAACTTTTTTTCTTTTTTAATAGATTAGGGCTTTGTTTGAAATTAGATTAGGGTTGTTTTAAAACTCTTTTTGGGTTTAGGATTTATTTTTTCTCCTCCTTTTAAATAGACACTAAATTGATATGTGCAAGCCAAATTATTAGCTATCCTATCAATATTTGTTAAACCAAAAACGGGTTTAGGGTTTTGTTTTAGGGGTTTTTTGTAAGGGTTTAGGTCCTTAGGATTTTTTTTTTCTCTTTTTAAGTACTTAGTAAATATTGATGCCTATCAATATATGTTAAACATTTATCATTTAGGATTTAGGGTTTAGGGTTTTTCTTTTAGGGTTTGGGGTTTTTTCTTCTCTTTTTAAGTAAATATTGTTGCCTATCAATATTTGTAATTTTGTTTATGTTTAATTTAAACATTTACATTTAACCCTAAACCCTAGTCTAGGGTTTAGGTTTTTTTTTAGGGTTTAGGGTTTTTCTTTTCTCTTTTTAAGTAACAATTACTGCCTAATAACTATGTATGCAAGCCTATTTTTCAGTTGTCAATGTCTCAATGTTTCCATTTTAAACCCTGAAGGGCCTAAACCCTAGCCTTTTAGTTTAGGGTTTAGTTTTTTTTCCTTTTTTTCAAGTGATTGTAACTTTGTTATTACTAACTTGTTTCCATGTGCACGCATATAAAAAATGAAACCATTGGATCCAGGATGGGTGTATGCAACGCAAGGGCAAACATACGGGAATTTTAACTACAATTTTTATGGCAATCATTATAATGGAGGCGTTTATCACCTCAAATTCCATTTGGCACGGATACCAAGAAATAATATAGCAATATGTGATAAGGTGCCAAAAGATATTAAAAACAAAGTAAACGCCATGATCACTGTGGCAAATGAAAACACTAGTCACAAAAGAAGGTATAGCGATGCCATTTCATCCCCCCCTCCCGAGGTGGTCGTACTAGTGGCAACCTTAAGCGGTACTTTCAACAAAGTAGTTCGAGTCCTTCAAGTGCACAAGGAGCTAGTGGGACGGGAGAGTCCTCCTTTGTAGACCGTTCTATGCCAGGGGCACAATCCACGCTGGAGGGTATGGCCACATGGAACCAACAGAAGCACAATGCAACAAGGACAGCCATTGCCACTTTTTGGTACTATTCTGACATTCCCTTCAATGTGGCAAGTTGCGGCGCAAGATTTAAGGCACCAACTTATGATGACCTTAAGGGCCCTCTCCTTTGACAATCTATGGACGACATTCAGGTTGTGTCATTGTGCTTGACTAAACTTATATATATATATGGCATGACTAAATTTTTTTTATATATATTAATATGATATAATCAATATGCAATGTGCATGACTAAATCTTTTTTATATATTTCAGGTCGTGCTTGACAACCAGCGTAATGTGTGGAGGACCAAGGGTTTCACTATAATGTCTGATGGTTCGACAGATGGTAGGGGAAGAACCCTGCTTAATTTTTTTGGTTGCATCTACAGCAGGAACTGCATTCCTTAGGTTAGTAGATGCATCGGCACATGTTAAGAGTGTCGAAATGCTTGCAAGGTTGTTGGAGGAGGTTGTCTTGGAGTTTGGGGAGGAGAATGTTGTCCAAATCATCACGGACAATGCAGTAGCATATAAGGCAATCGAGAGGATTTTGGAGGAGAAATTCCCCACCATTTTTTGGACCCCATGTGCAGCCCATTGTCTCAATTTGCTCCTCGAGGACATTGGGAAATTACCTTGGGTGGTAGAGGTTGTAAGGAGGGCTAAGACCATCACAAAATTCATTTACAACCATTCATGGGTCCTTAGCCTCATGAGGCAATTTACCAATGGGAGGGAGCTAGTGTGGCTTGGCATTACACGCTTCACCACAAACTTTGTGACATTGCAGAGCATTTATGATGCAAGAGGGTCACTAAAGCAAATGTTTGTGAGTGATGAGTGGAATTTTGAACTAGCTGCAAAATACCGAACATCACTTGAGGGGCAAAATGTTTATACTTATTTGTTTAAGGAGGACTTTTGGATGGCCATGGATGAGGCCATCAAGGTACAAGACTACGCTTATTAATTTGTTTTATTTTATTTATGTTGTAAAATATTTTTCTTTAAACTATTTTTTTTTCAGGTCTCAAAGCCATTGGTGAAGATTCTTCGTCTTGTTGATGGAGAATAATTTCCAATGGTATTTGTATATGAGGCTATGGATAGGGCAAAGAGGCAATTTCTGCATTTTATGAACATAACTGCGTCAAATATGATGCCATTTGGACTATAATTGATAACAGATGGACATCACAACTCCATAGCCCTCTTCATGCAACGGGTTACTATTGTAACCCCAAATTCTTTTATACCCCTACATTATGTGCCGATTATGAGGTCAAGATTGGCCTTCAAGATTGCATTGATCGCATGTACTCCGCGAGTCAACAATTGTGTGATAAAACGTGTGCCGAGATACAAGATTATAAGGCATGCCATGGCCGCCAATTCCCATCTCAGCAATGCAAAAATGCTATTGAGTATACGAGGCCAGGTAAACCTCATCGAATTATAATTTATTGTCTTTTGATTTTGTTTTAAAATTTAAACTTTTAAGCTGTTACACGTGAAATATTAATTTTTTTTTGTTGTTGTTTCTAGATTTATGGTGGGATGACTTTGGCGATTATACGCCCACTTTGCAGCACATGGTGATTAGAATCTTATCTCAACCATGTAGCTCTTCAGGTTGTGAGCACAATTGGAGTATGTTTGAGCACATACACTCCGAGAAGTGCAACAGACTTACACAAGAAAATTTAAACGATCTTGTGTTTGTGCATTACAACCTTCGTCTCCACCAAAAAACTTTTGAAAAAACAAATATTGAGCCCATTGACCTAAGTGACATTGATCCATCATCTGAATGGATCACAGATGCAAAAGCACAGGAGCACCAGGTATGGCAAGATCCTCTATTCACCATGGAAGAATTACAAAACTATGAGAACTTAGCGAAGGAGATGGTAGCAAGGGACAAAGAAGAGACCTTAGCACGAGAAGCGGCACAAGCATCTACAAGCACACATCAACCAAGAGAGACTAGGGCTTATGTTAGGACAAGGGGCAGAGGAAGACAATAGATAGTAGGCCTATTGAGGCATTTTGACACATTTTGTAATTTGTACCTTTTCATATTATAAGCAATACAAGATGTGTTTTGTCACTTTCATGTGTACTTAAAGCTTGAGCCTTGTATGATGTCTTGACTTAAATTGTTGCTTTTATTGCAATATTTGATTTGCATAATGTTAATTCATTGTAATATGCATGAAAAAAAAAAATCATAAAAAAAAAATCATTTTCTTCGGTTATTTTTGCTGATTTTTTTCCTGATTTTCTGCCGATTTTTATTCCTGCTGATTGACTCCCGATTCCGATTTTCTCAACTATGGCCCTAGCCATTCTCTTGGGAGCAACATCAAATCTTGTGTTGGGTGTTTTGGGATAGTTGGTGATGATGATAGCTCTGCCTTTGCTTCTGTTTCTACCAGGAATTCCACCACTTATTAGAGTTGGTGTTTGGATCCTCTTGACTTTTCTCTATTCCTTTATCTTCCCTTGGCAATAGATTCTCTTATCTTTTCATCATTACTTGCAAGGCATTAGGGTTTACCCATTTTTGGGACCAACCCTTGAGGATGTGATCAAAAGTTATACAATTTTAACCTTATTGAAGTTCACTCAAGTCTCTAGTTTAGTTTGTTTATACTTTATTCATATTGGTAACTATAGTGCTTTGTAACAACTTTTTTACCTTTAGTCCCATTGACCATCTTTTCTCATTCATGGACAATAATAGAATTATCTTATCTTGGTTCAGGTGGAATTGCTTGGTCATGTAAAAGGAAGCACATAGTTTCCTTTTCATGTACCAAGGCAGAGTACAGAGAACTTGTCAATGCAAAATAGAAGGCAATGTGGATCTGCATCTTGATGGATGAGCTCGCCCTTCTCTATTTCTTTATTTTCCCTTGACTGTTGATTCTCTTAGCTCTTCATTATTACTTGCAACATGTTAGGGTTTACCCATTTCTGGGTCTACACCTCGAGCATGTGATCAGATGATGTACTTTAGTGAAATTCAATCTGGTCTCTAGGTTAGTTTATTAATACTTTCTTTGTAACTACAGTGCTCTGTAACACCTTTTTTGTGTTAAGTCCTATTAACCTACTTTGGCCATATGTGGACATTAATAGAAATATCTTATCTTATCTTGGGTCAAAAGCAATTGCGTGGTCATGAAAAAGCCAGCACTTAGTTTCTCTTTCATGTACTGAGGCAGAGTACAGAAGTTGTCAATGAAACATGGTAGGCAGCATAATTACGAAAATCGGATCAGAATCGCGATTCGAAATGGAAAATCGCGATTCTGACAAAATCCAATTAAAAGGATCAAAATCGGCATTTTTCAAAAAATTGCCAATTTTTTCAAAATAATTGAAATTGCGATTTTTTCAAAAATTTGGGATTTTCTGGCAAAAAATCGGAATCGCGATTTTTCATGATTCTAGTGTTAATTCATTGTGAAAAAAAAAAAAATTTAAAATTGCATTTTCTTCGGTTTTTTTTTTTGGCGATTTTTTGCAGATTCCCAATTCCGATTCTGACTTTTCCAAGCCGATTCTGATACGATTCCAATTTTCTCAACTCTGGTAGGCAGTATTTATCTACATCTTGATGGATGAGTTTGGACTTGCACAACAACATCCTTCACCACTTTACTGTGATAAACTGAACATATTGAAGGTTCAATAGCACTGTGTGAGGCAATTGACCTCAAGTATTGTTGCACTGAGTAGCAAGTTGCTGACATCTTCACAAAGCCATCAATAGAGGTGAATCTGTCGGAGATAGATGCTCAATATCAAGTACATTGTCATTTAGGGGGAATGGCATGCAATGTTACATTCTTCTGTGCTCAAGGTAAGGGGGCAAGTGTGTGTAAATCCACATCATGGCTCCTGGAGCTGTCAACATGTGGCATCCTTCGGTGTGTTTTAGAATTAGGATTACATTAATATATCACTCATGGATCCTCTAGTTAACATGTGGCATCCTTGGGTGTGTTTTAGTGTTAAGGTTAAATTAATACATCACTAGCTTACATTGGCTAGAAATTAACCAACGAGGATTTATCTTTTTATTGTGTATTTAGAGAGATGATTTTACCTAATTGTAACCAAGAGAAAACTATGATTCTTCTTGTGATTAAATATTAGCATTCCTTTTAATATTTTTTTTTGTTACTTAGCAGAACATGCTTCAAGTTCATATTTGATGCCTCTCTTGCATGTTTTCTTGCTATCATGGATTATAGAATCACTTGAGATTTCAACAGTACCCTCCATATATGTATTCTGCTTTTTCTGATCTAACAGTATCTTTTACTGTTTAGGCAATAAGTGTTGTAGGACATGGTAGTTGATTTGTCAGAATTGAAATATCATCAAGTTCAGATAAACATTTGAAGAATCTAGCAGATAATTGAATTGTAATTATGCTTAACTGTAGCATCAAACTTCTGGAGGCAAACGGTAATCATTTGTTTGGGATAATGCTATCAAAGGCCCATGGTTATATGTGTTAGTATTCTATTGTCCTGGTGTCTAGTATTGCATAGGAGTTCTCCATGTTTGCTATCACATGAATTTGTATTTTACTATTGTATTTCAGGTTTTGTTACAATTATATTCAAGATAAAACTAAGTCAGTGTTGAACAAAGTTCCAAGGTTTTTATTTAGGATGCACAGTAAAACATGGCCTGCTATTCATCAGAAGTCATAATGAGAAGAAACAGTCAGTTTGCTTGAATGCAGTAAGCACAACCAAACAGTATGGTATCGGCATGAGCCAAGTCAGGATTCTATATGTTACGAAAATCCCAATTTAATACCAATCTGATCGGACTTTTTCGGATTCAGCAGGGTTGCCAATTCAAATTGCATTGAAATCCCGATTTTTGACAAAAGGGCTCTATTTGCCGATTTTTTCCAAAAACAATTTGTGATATGCATGAAAAAAGCATTTTTTCAATGAAAATTTGCAATTTTTTCAGTATATTTTTTTGCGAATTTTTCCCGATTCTTTTTCCATGCCGATTCTGATCCGATTCCAATTTTCTCAACTATGCTATATCCAATTGTCAATACATTTCTATTATTAGTTACCTACAAGAAAGAAATGCAAAGCAAAGAGATGTGTGAGAATGCTATTACAAAAGAAATAAGCACCATTTTTCCTGTAGACCGTGGGCATGTATGATTTTCAGGCACAGAGAACATTACACAGTGAACTTCAGATTGCACTCCTACACACTGGTAGAGTTCTGAAAGTTTATCCAAAAGAACGGTGATATTTTTTTCCTACAGTATGTTCATTGGATTCCTTCAAACCATTTTTATTGTCTGTCAAATCACCATCAACAACAAGATCAACACTCAAAAACTTCAATTCACTCCTATCAATAAGATCAAGATAAGTTGTTACTATGATAGGAGAAAAAATATCTAGGTGAGTTTTACTGAGTATACAACCTAAAAATAACTGAAAGCACATCCACAGTGGAAAGTGTCCTCAAAAATATATAAAAGACAATCAAAAAGTAATCACACCTCTATGATGCCCCCACAGAGCCAACCAAAAGATAGGAAATGATATTTCTGCTCAGAGCCAGGAGCAGACTCAGGTACATAGGTGGCAACTCTATTTAAAGCCTTGTCCCAATCACACATGAGTAAAGGATCTTCCTTAATGACATCAAACATGGCATTTTGAAGTCCTGATGTATGGTTAAGGACATGAGCAACCTGCCATATTTTTCAGTCAAGAAAATTAGGAGGAATATCTAGCAGTGCTTATGATGGTCCATGTACAAATGTATTCTGCTCACCTTGCATGTTTCTTTTCCATTTACAGCAAAGTCAGGCCACAGGCTTGCCACACTGTCAGTAAGATTCAACTTCCTGTACACAACAAGTTAATGGGTATTTTGGTAGGTTAAAAAACAAATAAAATCATCCTGAAAGCAGTGATTAAACAACAAAACCCCAGGCAGTTTGAGCTACAATTCTTTAACCAAAAGTAAGAATGCTGACCATGCAATAGAAAGGAAAACTACACAGGGTGACACAAAATCTGCCAAATCCTAGACATAAATGCTTGTTTTCCCATCGATTGAAATTCTGTAGTCATCAAAATTTAAAACTTAACAAGTACATGTGACAGATGTCATGTAAATTTTACTGGCTAGTAGAGTTTAGTAAACAGACAAAGAAACAACTATTGAAGCTCACCCTTTGTCCACCATCCAATGGAGAAGCCCTGCAGTCACACCCTTGGTCGCCGAGAAAACAGAAAAGAGGCTATCTGGCTGAACAGGTCGGGGATCATATTTCCCAAGTGTTCCTGCAGCAGTATCTATGATAACCTTCCCATCTTTGTATGCACATACCTACAAAAAATTGAGGATGCAATATTAGTAAGAAACATAGAAACAAGGCAAACAAAAGTCAAAATTAAAATCGGAGACAAAAAGAAAAGAAAAGATGTTTTTCAGCCATAAGAATAGAATGTTAATCATTTCACAATGAATTGGTATCATGCCAATCACAAGGAGGATAAGGATGTGGATAAAGATGAAGATGAAGCTAAAGATGACAAATTTGTGTAGTTTCTTAACTTGTTTATATTAGGTAACTGGAGTCCACTATGTCCCATCATTCATGAATGTACCTTGGCATATGGTATTACTGGTATTTGTCTGAAAAATGTTATTAGAATTTTCTTTCTCTTTTTCCCCTCCCCTAAAACATATTTTATGTTCTTTTTTTAAATTCTTGTTTTTCCCTTTTATGAGCATGGCTTCTATGGTAAAAAATAATCTCTCACTCCAATAACCAATGAACCAAAAAACATAGCAAGGACAAGAACGCATGTTAGGTTGAATTGAACTATGCAGGTTTCCCACCTTCTTAGCAGGGGAAATTCCTGAACATTAGTCTAGTGGACAGTGAGTGGGAGAGATTGCCATGCTTGCCAACATTCTTTGTTGTTCATGAATGATAATAAAATGGAGAAAATGGATGGTGATCAAGGGGACAAGTAAGCTTGAGTTCAAGCTAGATCAGGCATCTTACCTGGCTAGGGCATATTTGCTTGCTATTCAGAGGTTGCAGGTTTAAGCTGAAGCTAAAATTATTTATACATGCTTCAGGATTCTTATAATTAAGACATATGCTCAGGATTTTTGCAAATTCACACTGCAGTTAGTTTTTTCCCCTGGCTCTTTGATCTGTTACACATTTTTCTCCAATTATAAATTTAACACATATATATGGGATATGCAAAAGGCTAGGCCAGAAAATATTGAAAGGTGGATCTTCAAAATGTGAATGGATACGTTTGTATTTATTAGAAAAACAAGATACACCCAAGGCAACTCTCTACAATGGCACATGCAATTTTCTTTTTTTCTGTTTTTAAATTGGTTATATGGGATTGCAATGGGTCCCAACCGTATTACATTATGACTACATAGTGGTATCACAACAGTTTGGCAATTATGCATGTATCGTTTGGCAAGATTGAAACCTAGGTCTCCTCCTTGAAAACTGAGGAATATAACCAGTTGAGCTAATGCCACTTGATACAATGGCACATGCATTTATGATAGCAGCACTAGTGTATTTGTGAGTGTGGTACAAGCAGTCCTGCACAGAACATGCATCCCAACAAAGATACCCTCTGTGGATTGAGTTCCCCAGCATGCAAAGAATCCTCAAGCTTGTATTTAGGTGGTAGAAAATACCTTTAACATCTTTTAAAGATAAGTGGGGATCTCATTTGATGCAATTTGCTGTGATAATTTGTGAAATAGATCAAAGCATGCTACTTTCAAACCCATCAATGCAACAGCAGCTCTGCCCATGTCCAAAGCTAGCTAATCCTTAACCTCCATTGTTTTCTATCCTGTCTCTCTCCTCGTCATTTAATAAAGACTTTGCACAAAAAGGAGAAATCTAAACCAAGACACAGAAATGCCAAAGTGGGAAAACAAGCAATGAGTGAATCAAAGGGATAATATGACATCAGGGAACCCTTAGAACAAACGGAGATACATGAAGAGGGATAGCAGGTTTAAATAAGCACAAGGAAAAGTAAATATAGTCTAGAATAAAAATCCAGCAAAAAAGACCCAAAAACCAGTCACCATGGATATACTTCAGAATAAGTTATGGGGAAAAGCAAAGAACAACTCCCAGAGCCAACAAAGGTCAAGGGATGAAAAAAGGTTATAGAATTTGAAAGACACTCAAGAGAACCACATATTTCAAGTTCCGGCACCAATCAGATATCATGAAGAAGAATTAATTATCAGTTTACAAGGACTTTTAGTTACCTGCGAATATCAACTCGATATTGTGGAATCTTCAAGAAGATTCAAGGACATGCAGAACAGCCCTAATATGATCAATAATATCTACTTACCACCTTGATGTGCTCTTCCTCCAAGTGGTTCAAATATCCAACTCTAATATTTGTTGGTAAGGAGATTTTATGTAATGTCCCTTTCTCGCTTCTAATTCGCTTGTCAGTTTTTAGGGTTCCCTTAGGCTATAACAGATGGGAGGGAGCTCATTGGAAGTTGTTTCAGTCTTTATCAGAATGCAGTATGCTTTCAGTGCCTGCTTTTCAGGAGTCATTCTGAGCATGGATCATTGGACTTACTATTTTTAGTAAGTCAGTTTTTAGGGTTTCTGGTCAGACGGGCAGTACAGTGTTATTCTTCGCCGAAAAGGGTATCCAGATTTATCTTCAGTTGGCGGATTGGATGATCAGAGGCCCGAGATTTTAATGAGCAAAGGTTTAATTATATTAAATTAAATTAAATATTTAATTTAGTATAGTTATAACTTTATGTTATAAAAAGGGGACCAGTCACTTAGGGAAAAGAGAAAATAAAATAAAGTGACATTATAAAAAGTGCAAAACCCTAAAAGTAACCCTAAATGGGTCTTTAAAAAGGCATCTCAGCTCTCATTTTTGGATATTCTGAATATTTGATATTTTCTCTTGGAGATTGAAGCCGGTGGCTGAGATTTCTTCTCCGAAGGGACGAAAACCCCGACGGTCTTCCTGAGGACGAAACCCCTCGGGTTTGGAGCTGGACGAAAACCCAGTTCTGTGCAGGTGGATTCATTCAAGGTTCACGCTTGTGCTCGAATGGTTGCAGATTTTGGGATTGAGCTTCTTTGGAGAGAGTACTTGCAGAAGTGATTTCTTGCAGGGATTGAGCTTGTTTGGAGACGGAAATCCTCCTACAGGGACATCAACTTCGAGATTGAAAGACATCCTCAGGTTGATTGGAGCATTTCCAGCACAAGGAATGCATTGGAGCTGATAAGGATTGCATTTTCAGAGATATTTATCAAGTTTGGGCAAGTATTTTCAGGGGTTTCAAGAGCTGACTTCATACTTCAGTTTGGACGCCACTACCGGCTATAGCGCACCACCTGGAAATCATTCACAGAGCCATTTGTTGAGGAAATAAGCTAGGGTTTGGTGTTGATATCAAGGTGCCTGGGTTAGAGGAGTAAATCGACCAATATTGAAGACTATTTTCTACTGCTACACATTTTTCCAAGGCTGCCGTACCAATTTCCTGCCTAGCCGTACAGCTGGAGCTTGTATTGGAATTAGTGCAAATTGTAAATCTGCTTTTTTTGACAGTTTCTGGGTCTGAACCTGGTCGCTTGGCTCTTAGGAGCAATTTGTACTGATTTCCGGGCAAATAGAACATTGTATTTGAAGTTTGGAATGAAAATTCAAGTTTCCTGGGTTGCTGATCAGAGTCTGAATGGTCATTACATTGTTATTTTCCAATTTCCTTTAATGGGTTGCTAGCTCTATATATTTATTATCTAGATACCAATTTTCAGAGCTTCTAGATAAGTAGTTTGAAATTTATTGCTTGTCAAAGTTTGCTGTTTATGCAATTTCTGTACATTTTCATCATCTGAAAAAACACAAAAAAAAAAAAGAAAAAACAGAATGCAAACTCCATTCTCAGAACAGGGTAGGACATTACATTTTATAGCTAATAACCATAAAAGGTGGGGCTTTCTGAGCTACAGCACCTTGGCTGTCTCCATTTGTGGTTGTTAATAGTGGGTGGAGTGCAATGGCCCATTGTTTGTAGGTAAAAGGTGGGGCTTTCTGAGCTACAGCACCTTGGCTGTCTCCATTTGTGGTTGTTAATAGTGGGTGGAGTGCAATGGCCCATTGTTTGTAGGTAATACTTACGTTAGCATGCACTCTTGGGGGCTTTTGCACAGTTTGTTAACCTAATCACCCAGTCATGAAAATGCAATTCTTCTGTGACTTTCTTTTCCTACGGTTGAATGAGTGCTATTGTAGTGTTGTACCTGGACAAGCCTCAAATTGGGTTTGTTTTTAGACACTGCTATTATCATGATGCATATTTTGGCTATGTGGGATGTATTTTCTTGACAACTTGGATGCATTGCTAAGATATTCATTGAACATATACCAGGAGCCTCAAACTGGTTATTTTGTTAGACTCCGTTATTATCATGATGCATATTTTGGCTGTGGGATGTATTTTGTTGACAACATGGACACATTGCTAAGATATTCATTGACAACATAGCATGGATAACATTTGGCTATGTAGTATGCATTAGGTATTCCCAATTGGAACAGTTACAATAGAGATCAACACAATAGAAAGAATAAAAACACAAGTAATCAATCAATGACTACAGCAAGGTATTAGTTTTTATTTAATATCATTTCTCCAGTAAATACACCAATAGGGACAAGGAGAATCCAAGAAAGTGCTCCCTGTCTAGTCTCATCATGGATACACATAGTCATTGACCATTCCTGCTATCCAACCACTTTTATGACAAAAACATGAGTAATCTCAACAGAACATGACGCGATTTATTTTTTCTTTTTATTCCAAGGACAAAACATAACAAGACTTATGACTATACTTATTCTCCATTTACATGTTTCCCCCACCTCTTCTACATTTGCTAGCGTCCCTGTTGAGGGATCAGCTAAACCGCTCGATAGGATATGTAGTATATTCCATGTCACACACAGAGGATAATAACAGAAAGAAACATGCAACATAAATACACAGCAATAGTATGTCATTATCTTTTCATTTGAGTATGATGACAATCCAGCCTTCTGTAGTATGACAACATTGCTCTATACAATGTATGCTCTGACACAGGATCATACACACAATGATGACGATAGTCTCTCCTCCTATGATATCTGACAAGATCAGGATAGGGTGAAGATATACAAGAGGCTATCAAAAAATGGTTGGTAACATCCCAAGTTCCCCACTACCCAATACCCAAATACTTATATCAAAATAAAAGTATGCTATAGTATAAACTATAGATGGCATACATTCCTACAAACATATAGGTTGCCATGCACACACATGACAACTCGTGACACACACACATAACTACATACGATGTACATGAAAAAACGCTCAATTTGACTCACTAGTATGATGGCATTGAGCTAACACCATGTCGCCAAGTTGGCTGCTTACATTTTTCCCCTCCTTTAAACTAGTTGGCTTCCACATGGACAGCGTCATTGGAACAATCTTTGGAGCAGACTGGGTACCAGGAACAGAGAGCTACATGTACAAGCTGGAAATAGTTGCCTCTAACTGCTAAACATGCGGGCAAACATTTTTGTACTTCTCCTGCATATGTTTGACATAGCAACTATAATGAAACTGCTGCTGCTTAGGTTTCACTTCGTCTTGCCCAAGTGCTGGGCAAGCTGCTAAGACATGTCAGTCAGTTGCTGCCTTGCCTCACTTAACAGATTGTAATGCTCTCTTAATTGCTGATCATGCTTGCTCAACTGCTACTCCAAGGCATTGAGATGTTGTGCAGGCTCCTCACTTTGGTGATGAACCGAGTCTATATCTATCTAACACCTAGTTACCTCCAAATTGACTCTCTCTAAAGAGTCATAATTCCTCTTTGAGACTCTGAGAATGACATTTCTTGAGTTGGCTAGCTCATGTAATCCCTTGCACTCATCAATCTCTACTTCAAGACTAGCCATGAATAGTTAACTTTGGTATGCAAGGTAGTTAGGCTGCCTCAAGGGAAACTCCAACTTCTTGTGAATAATGTAGCATTGTACTAAAGGGTCTACTTATACTGCCATTGACTGAGTAGGTTAAGATACACTATTTGAGGCTGACAATACAAAACCATGGTGTCAAATTGCAAGGACAACTTATCAAGAATGTGCTACATCTGAACCTCCCATGCTTGCATATCGTTCAAACACTCCTAGTGAGATTGTCAAGGTCTTGCATGTAACCAGTTGTATAACTTGTTGATTTCACTAGTCAACTACATGGCAATCATCCCCCATACGTCTATAGGACTTGTCAAGAACTCTCTCTCTCTCTCTCGTCAAGAAGTCCTCTGGTGTGCTTGCGATCATCTCCACTAGCTGGTCCAAGAATTCAGCCATGCATGCCATCTCGACACCTCATGATACCTCTCTATTGGTTCCACAATAATGGATGTTAGAAGAGTCTTGAGGGGTCAAACTCCATATCCTCTTAGGATTATTGAACCAGGACCCTTAGCCTTGGCCCTTCTCCTCAGAGCATCATTAGGTCCTGTGTTGGTTTTTTTTGGATAGTTGGTGATGACAACTCTCTCTCTCTCAAAAAGTCCTCTGGTTGCTTGTGATCATCTTCACTAGCTGTTCCAAGATTTCAGCCATGCATGCCCTCTAGACACCTCATGATACCTCTCTACCGGT
This sequence comes from Wollemia nobilis, assembly GCA_028583015.1. Classification (NCBI taxonomy): domain Eukaryota; kingdom Viridiplantae; phylum Streptophyta; class Pinopsida; order Araucariales; family Araucariaceae; genus Wollemia; species Wollemia nobilis. The sequence continues at coordinate 8,273,756 of JAQPPZ010001808.1, forward strand.
TCCACAATAATGGATGCTAGAAGAGTATTGAGGCATCAAACTCCATATCCTCTAAGGATTATCCAACTAGGACCCTTAGCCTTGGCCTTCTCCTCAGAGCATCATTAGATCCTATGTTGGCTTTTTTTGGATAGTTGATGATGGCAACGTCTGCTTCCTCTCTCGCGGTTGTTGGCTCTCTCTATGCCATTACTTCTAGCATGTTAGCGTTTATCCATTTTGGGTAATCTCAAGGCTGCAACTTTATACCAATCAATTTTTTTGCTTAAGTGTAGTTTACACTCGATTCTTTACTCTAGTTTAGACTATTTTTGTAATACTTTCTGGTTACTATAGTGCATTGTATCAGCTCTATTCGACAAGTCCTATTAGCTTACTTTAGCCCTCTGTGGACATTAATAAAATTATATTTTCTTATCTATGACCCTCAACGCACTCAACAAGCATGACATGGCCAAACACATGGCACACTTGCACTCATCATTGTGTAGTAAATACATTTTTAGCATGCATAGATGATTTCTTCACCTCATCTAGCAATGGGGAACCGACGCCCCAATGACACTCAATGAATTCCTAGAGTTTTCTCTATCCAAACTCTTCCCTTCCAACTTGGTGTTAGGTCATGCAACTCAAACACACACAAGTCCTTTGGCACAAACATTATATGCAATGTCCATAACCCAACTTGAAATTTGTTGAAATTATAATCTAATTCATGGCCAAGGCTGACATTGTATAATGTAATATGCATAGGCCTAAGGGCATTTCATTGTACAATGTGTTAATTTATTGTAATATTTTATTATGTAAACTCTATGGGTTGTGGTTAACCTTGTTATGGTTAAACCCACTTTATAACTTGTAATTAACCTTAAGCCCTCTTGTTATGTCAACTTAGGTTAAACTTTATTATGTAATTGGGGTTTTGGTATTGGTATAAATACCCCCTTTCCACTCCTCATTTGATCATCAATGTGTTGTGAATCTTATCTACGGATAATGCAATGATTACTTATGGTGCCTATGATTGCCCCTCAAATATTTGTCTCTTTTCCATTCTTTTGTCCTTCTTTGTTTTTTGTATAAGATTTGAGTGGATAGATTGCTTCTATTCATTTCTGGAAAATCTTGTGAATTCCGACATGGTATCAAAGCAAGTATGGAGCTTCATCACTTGGTCATGCAAAAAGTTTATTCGGAGCCTTTGATATTTCTTCCAACTTCTAGGAAGAATTACTTCTCAGAGCTTCATACAAATCTTCGGCAAAAGAGGCAAAGGGAAAATCCAACTTTTTTATTTCTCCAATTATTCTGAATCTGATTTATTTGGAGAATTTACACCTACTCCAGGTTATGTTTTCCTTGCAGAAAAATTAGAAGGAATTTTTAAAAAATTATTGCTTTTCAAAAACATCACTCTAGGGCTATTTTGGAGGGCAAACTTCCAAAGGCCATAACTTTTGCATACAAAAGCATTTTGAGCCTTTTTTTTTTTTAAATGAGCTCTTTGCATTGGTGATATTTGTTCAAGGACATACTACAAGTGGAGGGACGGCCTATTGTATGATTGTCTTCAAAGCCTACTGCGCTATTTCAAAAGGGTAAATTTACAATATGTTATGTAATCAGAATTTGACCTGATTTTTTGGGAGATGTATGGATTTGTGACAGTTGCTGCAGATTTTGAGTCCTTTTGGAGGCTTGCAGGAAAAGGATTTAATATGTGCTTTAGTCAATCCCTCTATTTCCTTAGGGCGATTGATTCAGCTTATTCATAAAGATCTAATCTTTCATGATCTCCTTCTATTTCTTGTCCAAGTACTCTTGGAAGTTTGTTACAACTCTTCTTTTAAGCAAGTTCATGCAAAGCCTCTTTTGGTGACAGAAATCAGGTGGCCCAAGGGCAAGAAGAAGTCTTCAAATAAGGTGATGTATGCCATAAGAGGAAAATTTGTGCCTTCAAGTCATACCTTATGCGACTCTGAAATATTGGAGGAGCTTATCTTTAAAGGAGTTGATGATCTTGACTTCTCTTCTTCATTTGAAGTCTTTGCAAAAGTGTTTTTTGGATGTGTGTGAGAATGTCTAATAGTGGTACTGACGACTACGGTCCAACCTAAGGAGACTCTTGTACAGGAAGCATTTTTGTAGCAACAGATTTCAAATGATGTGGGGGGTTCAGATGAGTCGACCTCAAAATGTGGAGGCCCACTAGAGCATCCATTATGGAGGGGAGATATTATTGTTACTAATGTCTTCTCTCCTTTGCCCCTCAGTTTAGATTATGGGGGGGTGTTGAAATTATAATATAATTCATGGCCATAGACGACATTATATGATGGAATATGCATAGGCCTAAGGGCATTTCATTGTACAATGTATTAATTTATTGTAATATTTTATTATGTAAGCCCTATGGGCCACGGTTAACCTTGTTATGGTTAAACCCACTTTATAACTTGTAATTAACCTTAAGCCCTCTTGTTATGTTGGCTTAGGTTAAACTTTATTATGTAATTGGGGTTTTGGTATTGATATAAATACCCCCTTCCACTCCTCATTTGATCATTAGAGTGTTGTGAATCTTATCTACGGATAATGCAATGTTATGGTGCCTACGAGTGCCCCCCAAATCTTTGTGTCTCTGTTTCTTTCATCCTTTTACGCTTTCTATATAAGATTTGAGTGGATAAATAGCTTTTGTTCGTTTCTGGAAACTAATGTGAATTTGATATAACAATTGGATCTTCTGACGTGCAAGTCATACATATGCAACATCTCCATGATGTACTCCCTGAATGCTTCCTAATCCAAAGCCCAAACTTCTAGGATGTAGTGAACTTAAGCCTCCATATCCCTCGCTTCATATTATGGTTATCATCATGTAACTCCCATCACTCTACATTGGTCACTTGGATATGTGTTCAAGGGGACATGAATATTGATCTTCATCTTGTCACTACTTTCACATTTTCGTTTGCCCTTCCTCTTGGCAGAAAATGGTGACACTTCATCACTTTGTCGACTCTATCTCATTTGTTGTGCAGATGAGTCCAATTGCACCTATCTCTATTATGATGAGCTTCTACATTCCAACATACAATGCATTTTGCCACCATCCAACTTTGCCTTTAGAATAGCCTAAATACATAGTTGCCCATGCATTGGTCGTGGCAACAGTCACAAATGGTGATGGGATACAATGTTCTATTGCTCTTGCACATCATGTTATCTCTATTACAAATCATGGCAAAGCAACCGCTACGATGTTGCACACTATGATGCCTCATGTGGTGCCAACCTTTATGACGTAGATGTAGGAACATGTTGTAGCCTTGGATCTCTATCATGTCTTGTACTAATCCAAAACTTCTAATTGGTTGGTACCCACCCAAAACAATTCAACGATAGTTGCTAAACAAGTGATAGTTACACTAGCAACTATTCCCCATCAACATCAGGACTTCATGCACATGCTTCTTTACTAGCTCGTTTGTCAAAACCTCTTTGCTAAACAAGTCGGCATTAATCATTCTCCTCCTTGGATTGGGAGTGAGTGCAATTCAGCACCTAACACACAATATAGCAAGACTGGTTGTGTCTTGGCACATTGCCAAAAGCATCACCTAGTTGCAAGACTACATGGGTGCACCCTCTTTGTGGCACACGACATACTCCTCTACTAGCAAGGTTTTAGTCTCATTCTTCTTCTAGGATGACTTACACGTATGTTACAACACCTTGGAACTAGATGACAATAGGACCATGGACAACACTCACTCCCCATGACTACAACAATCAAAATGGCCCAATCCTATGGACTACTCAACCCTAGATGATGTAGCCTTGGATGGCGAGCAACAAGACTATGATGACACACACAACTAGGACGGCATACACGATAAGATTCACTGGGATGGCAATCCCTTGTCTTAGACAACGTGATCTACTTATTCCCAAATGGCATGCTTCGCTTGACACCAACAAGGTTTATAATGTTCATATCTTAATCATCGAAGGACAGAATGACAAGTTGCATGAAAGCCTAGTTTTAGACAATAACGTCCCAAAGGGCAAGATCTCAAACGACAATGCCCTAGACAATACGGTCTATGAAGGCAATGCCTGGATGACAGTCTCTGGAATGACATAGAGCGCTTACACAAAATGGATAACCTACCATATGATGGCATCTCCTACTTATACGCCAAATAGAATATCGACAGAAATGTGCATGATGGCTATTTCCATAACAATACTCAACCCTTGTATAATTTTGCCCTCTATACCCTTGCTTTGGATGGCATTGCACAACAAAACAACATGGATGGCTCCTTACCCTTAGACATCACTATCTATGTAATCAACATGGTCTTAAGGATTGACAACATTTATATAGTGGTAGTCAAGCCAAATTGAGAATAAGATTGGGATGAAAGCCTTCTTATACACAAGGAATAATTTGATCTCTTGATTCAAACTTCACTTTTTTTGTAATTATCTTTAGGTTCTGTACCTTTTACGTTTCTCGGACAATAAAGGAAGACAAAATTGCTTATCAAAAAGAACAAGCTAGCAACCACTATGTGGTATGTGGTTCAATGAAATGCCATGATAATGTGGTGATGATGTAATATGGTTTGGGATTGTTTCAATCCATATAGCCAATTAAAAAGAAATAACAAAGTAACAACCTACAAACAGAGAACTAAAGATCATTACACAAAATAAAAGGCTAATTTGTCAAGCTCCAAGAAATCAAAATCTGTAGTAGGTATTTATCTTAATACCTGGATTCCAATGATATATTGTTGTTGACCAAGTTCAAGCAAAAGTCGTCTCAACTTGGTCTCAACTTCTGAATGCACAGGTGTGTCAAATATCCATCCATTGCCATCTGCCAATTTGCTCTTTATGTTTCCCCTGCTTGGTGCAGACAAATATATCCTCAAATAACCATTTTGACCAAAACAAAAAAGAATAAAAATAAAACAAAACACCTGTTTGAGATATCCTTATAGCAATTTAAAGCAGAACTCAATAAACATCCTATCAAATAAATAAAATTAAAACTTCAATTGAACCAATAATTTAATCACCCCTTTAGAGTAGACTCAGCAAATGGCCTCATAATATCAAGATAAGCAATGCTCACATCCAACAATGAACAAAGTCCTGCAGATATAATACACCCAAAACAAAATTGTCTTATTCATTGCAAATAATCATATCAAAAATAAACATGACAACATTATTGATTTAAACCATATTATCAAAAACAAATTGTGCTCCAAGGTTCACTCCCAAAGGGAAAGTTGTTAGTACTTAACAAATGCTGCAATGAATTTTGTATTTTGCAAAAGTAAACAATGCTGAAAAGTGATTAGCATATCTTACTGCATCATATTAACTGACCTCGTAAAAGATTCAAGACCCTGATGAATATGACAGCATCACTTGGAAAAGCATCAATCTGCGTATCAGTAATATAAGAAATAAACTTTACAGATCATCAATAAATTAAAAAGCAAAAAAAAATTGCTAAGCTTTGATAATTTTTAATAAAAAAATGTCAGAAGACAGCATGAGATAAAATCAAGATCAAAAGGACAAAAAACTTGTTTGATATACTGGATTTCGAGGAGCATCTTTTTTTTGCTTCTGCATCTTTTCTTGAATTTTCTTCATGTTTTCCTCCCTTTGTTTAAACAAAGTCTTCATATTTTCCTGACAAAGATATTCAAAACTAATCAAAAAGGGAAAGAAACTCATTTAAATTATACTATAAGATGCCTGCCTTCAGACAATCCAAAAACAAAGCTCATGCAAAAGGTAAAATCTAAAAATGCAGAATACAAACTGAAAGCAAGAGAACTTACAAGGGATTCTTTTGCTGGACTTGAATTACGGAAAAAGACATTAGCAACTGTCATAGCTTCTTCTGGCATGTCCAAGCGTAACCGTAGGCCCATCTCTGAGAAGGCGGATAGCAAAGCTGCATAATCTCCCTACAATAGCAAAATTTCACAATCACAAAAATTATGCTGCACACAAGCACATTGGTTCCCTACCTTCCGAAGGAAAAATATTTTTTAATCATAACAGCAACTATATGCATTAACTAAAAAGCTGTGAAGGACACTTGTGTTATAAATATTATAATAAAATATCAGCATGGATGTTAACAGCCTAGTTAATTGACTACTGCAACACAAGCAACCAGACAACAGAGGAAAAAAAACTGAAATAGTAGGACTGGCAATAAAAGGCTTTTGAAAGCACAACTTATTAGAGTTAGAGTATATTACATCATTTGGGTCATGTAAATGTACCACCTTAGGTACATAGTTAGAGTAGGAGATTACTTTAGGGGGAAGTTAGCTAGTTACTTCAAGCAATGTAATAAATGCACAAGTGGCAATGTGCAAGGTGTCCCCTTGTACAGCTAGGTAGAGTGTTGGCCAAGGAATCTATCTTCCTATATAAAGGACCTCATAGTGGTAGATCAGATATCAAGTCCATATCAAGTCAGTATCAAGTGCATTGTAGTAGATAGTAGTAGTGCTCCTATATGGAGCACAATGTAGCTCTTTAGCTCATATTAATGGAGTGACCATTTCCTCCATATTGCATTGTATTTCCGTCATTTCTATTTATAGTATATTTCAGTCATATTGCAGACTCACTTGCTTTCATATTTATTGCATCTTATTAGGATCTGTGTTAGATCTCTTCCACTGCATATATCCTCAAAAAATAACATTGGTATCAAAGCCACGGTAAATCAAGATAGGAGGACCTACATCCATCATAGTTCCTCTTTGCACTTTTGTAAACCGGATTCGCCAGTGTGCACCGCCACTTACAAAAGTCGTCACAAGAGAAGTCCAATAGGTCAAGAGGAATAGGGAGAGTCACAAGTGAGGACTGAAATAAATCTCAGTTGCAGAAATTCTGAGATTATATTTGGCTAGAGTCTTTCCACAGAGTTGCAGAAAAACTCGTGAAGACTAGGACTCAACATTCAAGCCACTAGATTAACAAATCAACTAGTGAAGATTATTATCTCCAAAATTACAAATTCTTCAATTCCAGTTTCTAACAACTTGTTGCAGGAAAAAGGAGATTCAACAAAAGGTTGAGAAGCTTCCTACAAGAGAGTTAGGAAGAATATCTTCTTAGAATCATTCCAGCACTTGCAGCAACAAGGAAGAAGACTGAAGATTTCAAAGACCTCGAGAAAGGTCCCATTACAAGAGCTGCAATCCTGCAAAGTGCAGAAGTAAAGAAAATGCCACAGTAGCCTTATAGTAGACTCAAGGAAGAAGAGACTCCAGAAGTTGAGTCAAAGAAGAAGATAGGAGATTGGTGATCTCCATTCAAGATCAATACCTGCAGAGTGCAGAAGAAGAAAAAGCCATAGAAGCCTTGATCAAGAAGAAGGTTGTAGAAGCTTTAATTCTGAAGAAGACTTCAGAAAAGAATTCCTAATTCAGAAGATAAATTCCTGATTCAGAAGAATACTCCAAAGAAGAGTTCTTGAAGAATACTTCAAAAAATAATTCCTGATTCTAAAGAATACTCCAAAGAAGAGTTCCTGAAGAATGCTTCTGAGAAGATTTCCTGATTCAGAAGATAAATTCCTAATTCAAAAGAAAACTCCAGAAAGGAGTTCCTAAAGAAGACTCCAGAGAAGAGTCCAAGAAATAGGAGATTGGTGATCTCCTTTACTGATTAAATATTTCCTTCAAAAAGGAGCTGAAGAGATCAAGAGAAGATCTCGTTGAAGAACTTCCATTCTTGGAAGAAAGAGAAGGACTAGGAGAGTCCTGTACAAATCCAGAAGTAGCAGAATCAGAGATCCAAGAAGAAGATCTCATCACCAACACTTCTAGAAGTAGAAGGTTGAAGAAAAGATCTCAGTTGGAAGACCGTAGAAGCTGCAAAATAGAAGACCTTGGAGAGGTCTCAAGGAAAAAAGAGAGAAGAAGGCTTGGAGAGCCTTGTTGCAGAGCTTGTAGAAGCATCGTCAAAAAGGTTCCTAGGAGAACTCGTTGGAGAAATCCACTACCAAGGAGAAAGCACCTAATAGTGAAGGACTTGGGACAATTGTCGCCATCCAATAACAAGCCCAAGAGAAGAAGAATTTGGCAAGGAGTGCTAAATCCCAGAAGAAGAATCCAGTGAAGAACTCAAGAAATTCAGAATCTTGAGAAGAAGAAGATCCTGTTTGAAGTCAGAATTCGCCAAGAAGTTTGAAGGAAGATTCAGATAGAAGAAGCCTACCAAATCCAGGAGATTTGGAGATTGCCTCTCACAGCAAGAAGGCACAATTCAGAGAAAGGAGTTCTCTGAATCTACAATAGAAAATCAAAGATCACTAGAAGGATCAAGCCACCAAATCCAAGGCTCAAGACAGAAAGTTCAAGGCTACAGTTTGGTGAAGCAGGAAGCTGTTCTGGACAGCCAACAAGAAGCTGTGAATTCAACCATTACAAGGCAGCAACTTGGTGAATCAAAAACACCAAGATCTACATCTACTTCAGAAGCCATCAAAGAGGTAAGCAACTTGGGTGCAATTAGGTTCATTAATTAAACCTCAAATTGGATTATTATCAAACTTCGTTAAGGCACCATATTTAGATTAAAAGTTGTAGAAGGATAGATTGCATTATAGTCTTCAAGTGCAAAAAGGGAAAATTCATTATTAGGATTATTTGCACATTAAATAGGAGTTGGATATTTTCGAAAGAAATAAAATTATCATCTACCTATTTGCTATCTAGAAAGCAAGAAGACTATATCCTACAATATTGATTGTAGTGAATAAAATTGCAGAATATTCATTGAAGGTAAAATACAGATTACTCTTAAAAGTTTGAGAGATTATTAAGTGCATCTGAAATTATTTTGAGAGTTCATTTACAGGAGCAATAAGGTGAGATTATTGTTACCATTAAAAGTGCATTATTAATCCATTGGCACTATACTAGTTGATCTCTAACTAGTTACTCTCAAAAGGGTTAGTTTGTGTTTGTTGATTTTTAAAGATCAAGGACACAAAAACCAGCAGATTATCAAAGTGTCTAGAGACACTATTTGGTGCACAAAACCTGCAGCATTTTGTGGCCCAAAGAAGCCACAAAAATCAGATCAGATTCCTCCAAGGAGTGGAGAAGAAAGCCACCATCAAAATCAGCAATAGAAGCTTCAAATCGAGACTTGGTGAGTCTCAGATTCAAAGTGCACTAAAAGCTATTTACAGGAAAAATAGTGCAGAAATTACCTCTACAAAAAAAGCTTCTATCTTAGTGGTTATTAGCTTGGGTTTATTACCAAAGTAACCAAGCAAAGGAGAGAGTTGTCTAGCAAAAGAGACAATGTCAAATCAGCCATTGCCTACTTCAAAAGCTGCCATAAAACCAAAGATTGTAAAAGAGGTGCAAAGAGGTATTATATTCTCAAAAGTATTTACATTATATTGCACTACTCTAATCTGCCCTACGTAGGAAGAAGGACAGGTTTTCGGTGCCAAAAGGGCACACTCTTCACAAGGAGAAAAACAGTCCAAGGCAGCCGTGTAAAAGCATTCTCCAAGCAAGGTAAAAGGGTCTTCCAAAAGGCTCATATCTTCTACGATTTGGACAGCCGAACCTACAAGCAAACAATACAAAGAAAGGAGAAGCATTATATTCAAGGGGAATATTATCTACAAAGGGATTTTCATAACAGGTTGAAAAAGAAGGCACAAAATATTACACTAGACGTACGTCCAAGGAGCATCATTGGAGTATTTCAAACTCCACCATAGCATTGCTTGAAGCCTTCAAAATCGTTGCTCCAAGTTCCCAAGGCGTTGCTCACCATTCCAGCTGGAAACAACTCACTCCAAACGCCATCGAATGCATACAACAAAGGTAGAGTTGGCCGTGTTGTATTGTTAATAAGGGTATTGCAAAGATACATTGAAGAGGCGTTACGTAGAAAGCTCATGCACAAAGATAAGGTGACACTTGCCACCTAGAAGGAAACCCTAACGTTTCCCACATAAGCGACCATCCGTTGCAAGCTTGACAAAGAAAACGTTACAGGGAAGAAGGTTGGTGTGAGCGCTCATCCAAGACTGTAACGCTCATCCTTTACCTAGCAGAAATTTACAAGTGGCAATAAGCATCTTCTCATCCCTCAAGCGCTCAAAGATAACCGCCGTGACACTTGTCACTCACTTCAAGATTCAGCTCTTATTTGAGACGCCAAAGACCAAGGAACATCAGCATTCAAGGCCGAATTCGTAGCAGCATTAAAAGCCGAGTTCGTGGCAAATTTACGCAGCTGCATCAGCGTTCATAGCAGCAGCAAAAAGAGAGCATTTAAAGCTCCTAGTCAAAGCGGTTCGACGTGAAGCATCCACTGTCCAAGTATTGCCGTCAAAGGTATCAAGAAACCATCCGCCGTCCAAATTCAAGAAAAGCACTAAAGTCTACACCCATACGTTGGAGATAACGGTCAAAAGAGCACTAAAGAGTGTTGTCATCTACGTCTGAAAATCAACGCCGAATACATAGAGGTTTGGGGCATTACAAAGGTAAGACTATACCTTATTCCAATTTGCTTTCATTAATAGGGAGATATAAGGTATAATATAAGGTTAAAACATTAAGGGAAATCAACCATATTTGAAAGCAATATTAAAAGGAAAAATATATATTAATAGCCTAATATTTGCAATCTAAAACATAGGAGAAATAAGGATTTCTACCTGGATAGATTAAACATCTAATATTGCAAATATCATTGTTTTCTAATATTCCATATTAGGGAGTTATAAGGAATACTACACCAAAGTAGGTAATTGGAATTTAAAAACATTAAATATCAAATTATTAAAGGCTATAAAAGGAGGTTTATTAAGGAAAATCAAGAGTTGGAAACTAATTGATATACTTGTCTCAAAACTACATTAAAGGGACAAAAGAAATCCAACAAATAGAACCTCATCAAATTAGAAAGTGCTTAAGTTCAATAGGAGTAATAAGGTGTAATAGAAGTTGATTTTGCTACTTACAAAACATTACAAAATCAACTCAAAATTGAACTATTATTCTCAAAGAGCACTTTATTGATCATATAGCATATCCAAAATCACTAGGGAGATATAAGGCATTCTACAAAACTTGATAATAATAGCATTCATTCTAGATTTATCAAGTACTCAATCCATTTGGGAGTCATAAGGAAGCCTACAAAAACCTAAGCTCTAAAAGGTTTTATCAAATCAAGCTCATACACTCTAAAGTAAGGAGACATAAGGAAGACTACTACAACGGTTCTATTGCATCACAACGGAAAGAAGAACACATTTTCTCACAAAGAAACAAGAACAAGGCACACACAATACATCATGCCACAAATGCAAAAATAATCCAAACATGGAAAATTCAACAAAGCAGAAAAATACATGGCACATTGACTCAGGAGCTAGTCATCACATGACTGGAAATCTACAATGGTTTGTCTGTCTTGAAATTACAAATGGTTACTGTTGTCAATTCTGCCACATTTTGACTAAGGGGTAAAATTTTGGACTGTTGCTGCAATATTTCCTGTAACCACAGCCTTCTTCGGCGAAAGCTCTCCTCTGACATTTTCAAGGCATTGAGGCAAACCAAGAAAATGCTCAACTTCGCTCAAATGGAGGGCCGAACCTCAGCTCCCCTCGGTTTTGAAGCGAAGGGCAGCTTGAGCTAAAAAACTGCTTTGGAGGCCTAAAATCGGCTAAGGCATGAAAGGCCTCAAACTCGCTCCAAAAAACGGCGAAGCTCAGCTTCACTCGATTTCCGGCCGAAGTACAGTATCAAGCGCACAATTCTGGCTAAGGCATGGGGGGCCTCAACTTCGCCTCAAAAAGGAGCGAATCTCAGCTTCGGACTTCCCTAGGGGCGAGGTGCAGCCTAGATAGCAGAAAAGTTTCTAAGGCTTGGGAGGGGCTCAACTTTGCTCCGAAAGGAAGCAAACCCCAGCTTCGCTTAGTTTCCGAGCGAAACACAGCATTGAATGTTCAAAAAGTTCCTAAGGCACGAGAGGCCTTGACTTCGCTTCAAAAAACAGCGAAGCTCAGTTTCGGGCCTCCCCTGAGGCGAAGTACAGCATCAAACAGTGAAAAAATTCCTAAGGCATGAAGGCCTCGACTTCGCCCCATTCTCAAGCGACCCTCAGCCTCGCTCCTCTTCTCCAGCGAACCTCGGCTTCGTGCCAAACTTGAGCGATCCTCAGAGTCCGTTTTGGACTTAGCAGAATTTCAAGTTTAACTTCCCCAGCTTCGGCAAAGCTCCCGACTTCGAGCTCCAATCCCCGTGAAGCTGAGATTCGGGCTCAAATCAAGCGAACTTCAGGCCCTATTTCGAGTGAATTCCAATGAACGTTTTAAATGCTAAGGCCATAACAGGCAAGGGCATTCCAGCGAAGGAGAAGGTAGATGAGCATTTAATGCACATCCATGGCCGCACGAGGTTGAGTTTCCAGCCTATCCCATCAAGACGGCCATGTCAGGTCCCGAAAAAGCTCCCGAAGGCAAGCTACACCAACCGTATTAATGAGACATGTTGTCCCAACTACAACACCCGTCCGGAGCCGCTGTAGACACGAGTGAGCTGCAAAGACCGTCCGGAGCCGCTGTAAACACGAGTGGGCCGAATCCCATGGATTCTCTGTCATCTGACAGGGGTCAAATCTCAACTGCCCCAGCGGTTTTAGGGTTTTGGCATTAATGGTTACGGGGTTGAATTCCCCTATAAAAGCCACTCAATGTAATGTAATCGGGGGGGAACATTTTGCTAGAAAGCTGCTGTACTTGGACTCTGCTTCAATATTAAGACTCCTGGTTTTGATTCTGGACTCTTTTCCTGAGTATGATACCTTATGTTATTTCTGTCAATTCTGTTCTTCTATATGCATACTTTGAATTCTGCAATTTGGGTTTAAGTGTGTGATTAAGAGCGAAATCTGGAATTGTTGAAGGATACATATCAGGATGTGTTTCAGTTTTCGTTTTTGTTATGCTCATAATATTGATTGTTGCTAGTTTAAGTAGAAGTTAGTAATTGTGCTGCCTGTTCTTCCCCTCGGAACTATCTACATTTCCGTTTCTTTCAGTTATTTGCATTTCTTTCAGCACTTTCCCAATTTCTTTCCAGTTCTCTAATCTAAAACCCAGTGTAGTGTAGTAAAGGAGCCAGCCTTCTCTGGAGATTGGCACGGAAGGCATTCCTTCCTTCCGGCCTTTCAATCTGTTGGGCGGGTCTAGGGCGCATAGATAAACCAAACCCTTTCCCCGTGGCAGATTCGTAACCAACAGTTACAGACTAAGAATTGCAGATAGCCAAACTTATCCTATACACGGATATGGATGTGTAACACCAAGTAAATCATTTCCTAACTTTCTACTAGAAAATGTATTGTATGTTCCTGGATTAGCATTCAGTCTCATTTCAGTAAGCAAGTTAGTAGAAAGCAGTTGGACAGTCAATTTCAGATATTTGAATGAGATCAATAAATTCCTTGTCATGAACTAAAGTGAGATAGAAGCTACAAGATCAATCCATGGAAATACATATATCCTAGATTTAATGGAAATCTCACAAGACATTGTTGTATTTCAAAATGATACTAACTCATTTCCTAAGGAACAGGTTGAAGAAAATGAAGAACCAGTACACCATAATGGCAAGCATAGGAGAATCAAAATCAAAAATATGAGAGGCAACAACACTATGCTCTACTCAGCCAACTGCAATCTGAAGAAGCAATAGAACCAAATGAAGATACACACAAAGAAGAAAACAAAGGAGGATGGATAGAAGAAGAAGATATCTTTGAGCAAGCCAAAGACTATTCTCAAGAAGAAGATCCATATTGAAGATTGAAATCTTCAATACCCAAATAATTGTTGGTGAAGAATCTACCGTAGGTATGGAATGTTTCATCCATGCGCCCTAGACGCGGCCAAGATTGAAAGGCCGAAAGGAAGAGATGCCTCCCATGCCAATCTCCAGAGATGGGTTGGTTCCCTTACTACGTTAACTTGGGGATTTTGAGATTAAGGAATAGGAAAGAAATTAGAAATAACTGAAAGGAATGGGAAATATGGCCTCAGGCCAAATGAACAGGGGTGAAGAACAAACAGCAGGATAACTTAATTATACTCTGAACCAATAGCACTCCACACAAAGAAAGTAACAGAAATTAAAACCAGACAGCCTATATGTGCAATCTCCAGAATTATTCCAGTGTTTACCCTTTATCAGAAGCTAAATCCAAACATAGAATTATAGCCTACAGACAAAGCAGAGAATTGATAGAAATATAGGATAGAAGACATACACACACAGAGAAATCCATAATTAGAGCCAAGGTTTCTTTGTATTGATAGCAGAATTCATGTACAACAAGTCTCTAGCAAAATGCCCATCATTTTACATTGAAATTGCTAGTTTTTATAGAGAATTCCGCCTCTAAGACATAAATGCTCACCCACAAAACATCGTGGTGGCAGCAAAGATTGGATTTTGGCACTCATCAGGAAGTAATGAGGCATGGCCTGGAACTGATGACTCATGGAGAAGTAGCTGCACATCTTCAATGTGCCGACATGGTTTGCCTGCAGCGCCGTCTCCACACTTGCTGGAACCGCCTCAACGAAAGATCGGATTCTGAAATCCGGGAACATTAAATCTGGAAGCTTCTCTGACCGACTGCACTTAGATGGATGAGGATGCGCCTTGCTTCGTCGCTGAGAAGCGTTTATGAGGAATTTTGGCTGAGGCAGGAGAGTTTGACTGGAAATAGGCGCTTCGCGGATGCGGGCCCCATTTACGTTTCGCCCATACAAGCCCCGGAAGGAGCCTGCGCCCCCAAGTGGGAGCGAAAAGGCATGGGCCCTACTGAGTTTCGCTGCTTTCTGGCCCGAAATGGGCTTGCGCTCCAAAACTGAGGCGAAACCACTTTGCTATCTTGGGAGTGGCGTTGGAGTGAGAAAATTCAAAGGCTATTTCTCCCTCACTAGGCCCGAAATGGAGTTGCGCTGGAAAACTGGGGTGAAACACTTCGGGCCCCACCTGGCATCTTTCTCCTTGAAACTGAGTTGCGCATTCGCCTTATCAAACTCCGAAATCAAGTTGCGCTCTTGATTTGGGGCGAAACGGGATTGGGCCCCACTTGCATTTCGCTATCTCCTAGCCCGAAATGGGCTTTCGCTCGACTTTCGCCTGAAAATGGACATTCGCCCGAAATGGACTTTCGCCAGACTTTCGCCCGAAATGGACTTTCGCCAGACTTTCGCCCGAAATGGACTATTGCCAGACTTGGGCACTTTCATTGTTTTCGCCCCGACTTGGGCGAAATCATTAAATTTGCTAAAAATAAGGCAAAATTAATTTGGGAAATGCCTTCATCATCATGCATGCTTATTTTGGAGCAAATTTGACTTTGACCGATGCATTGCTTCCACTTAAATGATGTTTGTTTAGTACCTTCGCTCCGAAAATGTCTTCAGCTAGCAATTCGCCCCGAAGAAGGGCAAAAATGATTTTCGCCCCCTTTCTGGGGCGAAATTGACTTTGACCGCCAAAAGGCATGCATTCGGACACATACTTTCCCAAAAAATGTCATCCGGATTTCAACTTTTAAAACGCTGGCAAACCCTTTGATTTTTCCCTTGCTGGCAAAACACTTGCTCTTTAATTCCACGAGCGAAATCATTCTTTTGGAATTTTTTTTCAATAAAATTCGGTGTGGCAAAAATGCCAACAATAATGTAATACAGGGGGGTGTTAGAATTAGAGTATATTACATCATTTGGGTCATGTAAATGTACCACCTTAGGTACATAGTTAGAGTAGGATATTACTTTAGGGGGAAGTTAGCTAGTTACTTCAAGCAATGTAATAAATGCACAAGTGACAATGTGCAAGTTGTAATGTACAAGGTGTCCCCTTGTACAACTAGGTAGAGTGTTGGCCAAGGAATCTATCTTCCTATATAAAGGGCCTCATAGTGGTAGATCAGATATCAAGTCCATATCAAGTCAGTATCATGTGCATTGTAGTAGGTAGTAGTAGTGTTCCTGTATGGAGCAGAATGTAGCTCTTTAGCTCATATTAATGGAGTGACCATTTCCTCCATATTGCATTGTATTTCCGTCATTTCTATTTATAGTATATTTCAGTCATATTGCACACTCACTTGCTTTCATATTTATTGCATCTTATTAGGACCTGTGTTAGATCTCTTCCACTGCATATATCCTCAAAAGCTAACACAACTGAAAAGATGGGGTTGCTATATTTCCCATAGGAAAATGTTGTACAAGAAAATATGAGCAGTAAAAGAGGCCAAGATCATCAAAAGTCCAACTAAAACTCAAAGGGTGTCATGTCTTTTGTCTGAATAAGATGCAAACATTTCACATGCACATGCCCTCATGTTCCTTGTTGCTGAAGAAAGCAATGCATGGGAAAGTATCAAACAACACATACAATGGCGAAGCACTTATAATTAATGTGTTGACTACCAACCAGTAAATAATTTAAAACACAAATTCAGTAGAGCCCAATAAGTATCTAAAATACATTATGAAGGCAATAGGTAATATAAAAAGAAAAAAATTCATTTTATAGAAAATGACACCTCCGTAAACAACCAAACTTCTTTGTTACAAAAAGTAACACTTCAGAATGCATCCTTGAAAATGTTCTCCTTGTTCATATCATTCCTTGGAGCATTCCTTTTACACTATCAGTGTCTCTTCATTTTCCAATCTGTTGCACGGCACAAGATGCATCACAGAGAGCAGCTTGTACAAGTCAAAAGTCTGTGATTTCCAAAGGTCCTAGTTTATATAACTTGAAAGGGGCAAAACTAGAAACTCTCTTGTGATCTTTTTGTCAGCCTTTACTTGTGTCCTTTTGAATATTGCTTTATGCAAATAAAACCAACTATGAACACAAAATCTTGTTGGAATTCACAATATTTTCCAAAAATGAACAAAAATAATCCATTAACTCAAATCTTATACAGAAAGCATAAAAGGCTGAATAAAATAAAAAGGAGAGACAAAGAAATTGGAGGTGCCTTTGACCAACAAAAATTATCACTGTATTATCCATGGATAAGGATCACAACACTCCAACCCAATGGATGGAGTGGTTGGGGGGTATTTATATCAATACCAAATCCCCAAATTACATCAATAAGTTTAACCTAAGCCGACATAACAAGAGGGCTTTAAGATGCCCATGAGGTTTAGAACAATTGGTAGGGTATGAATAGTTTAACACCCTTAACCAAGGTTTAAATCTCATAGGTGAACCTTTACATTTTATCAAATGCCATTAACTCAATCGGTTATATTCCTCAACATTCAAGAAGGAGACCGAAGTTCGAATCTTGCCAACCGATATATGCATAATTGCCAAGTTATTGTAATACCACTATATAGTCATGATGTAATAGGGTCGGAACTGTTTCAATACCATATAACCAAAAAAAAACAAGAGGGATTTAAGGTTGATTACAAATTATAAGATGGATTTAACCATGACAAGGTTAATTGCAGCCCATAGAGCATACATAATAAAATATTACAATAAATTAAATACATTGTACAATGATTGCCCTTAGGCCTATCCAAGATTACATCATAAAATGCCAACTTTGGACATGAATCAAATTACAGTTTCAACACCTCCTCATAAACTTAATTGCGGGGCCAAAAAAAGAAGACATTAGTGACAACATCATAAAATGCCAGACTTGGATATGAATCAGATTACACTTTCAACACCTTCTCATAATCTGAATTGAGGGGCCAAAAAAATAAGACATTAGTGACAATAATATCTTTTCCCCCCATAATGGATGCTCTAGTGGGCCTTTACAATTGAGGTAGATCCTTTTGAATCCCCCTCATCATCTAGAAGACGTCCACCCATCTTCAAAAACTCAGCTTCAATCCTTTGCAATTTCAACAAGCAATTCTTCGTTGGATGTCTTTCCCTCTTGCAGTATCCACAAATGGTCTTCGACTTCTTTGAAGACTTAGCTTGGCCCTTGGGCCCTTGGGTCTTAGCCTCCTTAGGTTTGAATTCCTTTACATGAGCTTGTATTTGTGAAGTACCACCACAATTCCTCATTGCCACCTGAAGTTGAACTAGGAGAGGAGAAAAGTTGATCAAGAGTAAGAGTCTTTTGAGATTCCAAGAACATAGGAATCATATGAACCATGAGGTTCAACATCTAAAAAGGAGAGATATTAGCAAGGACAATCTTCACACATTCTGCATCATCTTTCTTTTTGCCTCCAAAAGATGCAATATTTGCTCTCAATGCCTTAAATATTGAAATATAGTCCCCAACGTTAACAAACTCGACCAATTTGAGAAAAGAAAACTCTAATTCCAAGCCACTAAATTCAATTATATTAACTTTTCCAACTAACTAATGCAATTTTGACCATACCTCAATAGGTTCACTCTCCTCTTTGATGTGGAAAAGCAATTTTGGTTCAATCAACAAGGAAAATAGGCCAAGAGCTTCTTCTTCCCTTTGGTGGTGAGTTTCTTCATCAAGGGATGTTGCTTTATCTTCTTGAAAGATGTAGGTTCTTACTTCGTAACATGCCAATCATTTAGGTTGACCAACTGTAATTTCACCTGTTGAGACGAGTAACTAGGGCTTCATGACCGATGATCCATCTTACACAATATGGCCCCTAAAACTGTAACAAGTCCTTGGACTAATGCCACGTGTGCATAGAGCTTGAAAAAATTGTGCGATTTGAAAAAACAATGGGCTCAAAAATGCTTTTGTATGCAAAAGTTATGGTCTCTGGAAGATTTGTCCTAATGGACCTCAAAAAAGCAAAATTTAAAGCCCCTAACCTCAGAAACAAAAAATCCAATAGCAGCCAAGGACCAAGAAGAGGAACAAGCACAAGAAGCGGCAACAACATGTCAACAAAGAGAGACTAGGTCTTCTGCTAGGGTAAAGGGAGGAATTTTGACACATTTTGTAATTTGTACCTTTTCATATTATAAGCAATACAAGACATGTTTTGTCACTTTTATGTGTACTTTAAACTTGAGCCTTGTATGATATATCACTTGCCACTTTCATATGTAGTTTAAGCTTACAGTCTTACATCATTAATATTTGATTTGCATAATGTTAATTCATTGTGATATGCATGAAAAAAAAAAAATTCAATGAAAATTTGCATTTTCTTCGGGTTTTTTATTTTGGCCAATTTTTTCCGATTCCAGATTTTTCCCAATTTTTTCTCCAGATTGATTCTGATACGATTCCTATTTTCTCTGTTATGGTGCAATGCATGCAGCATCAAGTCTCGGGAAAGCACAATAAAACCAAGCTATACAAAAAATCACTACACAAAGGAAGAGCTCAGATCAAGGGCCCAGATTTCAAAAGGCATTCAAAGGAATAAACTAGCCTTCCATGTGGTAGACACTGCAAACAAGTTGATGAGTTATAAAAAAGTATCATCACCTAATAAACAAAATTCTTGAAAAATTATGTGTGATAGTTTACCTTATTGATACATGGACTATTAATCAAACCATAATTTAAGGTCTTCTAATATAACTTATAATTTATTTAACTTACTAAACCCATGCTTTTGGAACCACTTTAGAATTCCACTACAAACTTACACTTTCATTGCCTATGTAATCCATTTTTTGGGTAAATTTCTATAACAAAAAAAGCAAAACTAAATGCAGGGTCCTTACAAACAAGGAGTTGTTAGACGGTTAAAGTTTTGATTGAAGTTGGAAAAAACAAAATATTAATTTGAGCCTTCAATATTTCGCTAACAAAAACAATCAGTTCAAAAAAAATTCACTACAGAAATCAAATATGTGGAGTTCTCAAAGACAAAACTATTATAGAGAATGGTTTTAGAGAAGATACCATTGAGAAAAGCAATGACTATGAGTGAAGCAGATGCTACGCACTAACATTTCAGGAAATATTTCTATAATATATAAGCAAGTAACCTCATGCCGCCTAAACTTGGTTAAATTACTTTGTTCAATTTAAATGCTTCAGCACACCCCAATCTTTCATCCTTCATAACTATCGTAGGAAGCAGCAAAACAGGAATTAAAAAGGCCCATGTGAAGCTCCCTAGAGAACATTTCAAATATGGATATCATGTCTTAGCTTATGTATTACCCTGCACAATCATACACAGCAAAATGTGAAATTAAAAACTATTAATACACACCTCAGCACATGCCAGTAACATCTTAGCTAATGCTTGCTTCATGCTATTAGAGATAAATTTGGTCAGCCCAAAATCTAGTAGAATGGGTCGAAATGGCGGTTGTTTGCTGACAAGGAAGTTTCCTGCAATCAATAATAACAATTAAAGTATGGAATAACCCAAAGTTTGAACTTAATTAGTAGACAAAGAAAAGGACTCCTTCAAATGGAGGCAAACGCACATTGTCAAACAATAAATTGGTGAAAGTTGTTTCTCACAAAATCCTTTAAATGGGCAAGCAAAGAATAGAGTTGTAATTTGTGTATTTTGTTTAATATTTCCAGACAATGGCAAAAGAAATATTATTATGATTGTTTTTTTAAACTGACTACATAATAAAAACTGCAGAAAATATCAATCTCATGGATAGAAACAAGAAGCAAATTAAATATAACAGAGGGTAGAAATCCTAATTTTTCTACACCAAGATATTTCTAAGGCAAATAATAAATAGGAGGTCGTAGAAAATTTATGAAAATATACCAGGATGAGGATCCCCATTGAAAACACCATCAATATATATTTGATGTGCATAGGCACGTGTAATCCACTCTGCCAGATGTTTTTTGTCTACACCTAAAGCTTCAATGGCAACCTTGTCATTTAATCGTACCCCATCCATGTATTCCAAAATAAGTACCTTCTTGGATGACTGCCATGTCATGCAAATCAGAATAAGAAAACATTCTTGTAGATGTAATCAATTTGAGATCAAGTTGCTTTTCAAATGCTGAAAAGGATCTCTGAAAGAGGCAATACCTGGATCACTTCAGGAATAAGTACGTCCACATAATTATCAGAATCATGACTCTGATTGCTTCGGCAATCGAGGTTTTTGGCAACCTTCCGAGTATTTTCTGCAAAAGCACAAACATATCAATCAGTGAAACTCCTAGTTCAAAATTGAATTTCTAATTTGACAGGGACACATAGCAATTTACTTGACCATATGCCATAAAATATGATTTTATCCCTGCAAATACTGTGAAAATCCTTTGATCACTTTGATTATACAGGCATGCAACATGCCCCAACAGCAACACATTCATATACCACTGTTTGAAGAATTCTGCTGCTATAACCATCTTAATACAATAATTTGTTCCAATGAGAACAAAGTTTAGGCAGGCCAGGAATCTTGAAATAAGAGAAAATGTGTCATTAAGAAAACTAGAGTACAGCACGGTCAATTTAAAAAAAATGACAATAATGATTCAAGTTGGAATAAAGAAAGGCTGTTGAAGACCTCAGAAAAACAGAATTCCACACTTTTCAGTAGCTGTTGCGATACTATATAAAAGGCACTGACTGGAGAAGTTCCATGTTTGCAAGTCTGAACCTCTTACCTTATTGTGATGAATAGGGGACATGGTTATAGAATACAGTTACCGCTCAATGTTTACCAGCAATGAACATGATACATATATATCTCAATATTTTATGTTTGCTTCGATCAAAAAGCAAATTTGAGAGGCCACTATAGAAATATATAATAAGCTATTCATTATATGACGTTCCAAAGAGAGAGCAGTAAAGAATCTCGAGTGGATAAGGTTACTTCAAATGATAATGCACAGCATTGTGAATCATATGTACAGAAATTTTAGTTAAGAGGTATAGATCAGAACTGAGAAATGGTCCTTTCTTTGACCCCATGCAAAAACCAATATTTCTAATATAGTGGTTAAGGGGGAAAAAAAATTTCAAAAAATCCTTTGTAGCTAACAGGAGACATTACATATATATTCCATATAAAACGAGACTGATATTTTAACCTTCTATGATAAGTGATATATCATTCTTGAAAATTTGAAAATACAAATTTCAATTTAGAGTCAGATTGAGGAACTGTGGGAGATACACAGCCCGGTTCCGGATCTCTTATAAGTTATGATAGTATGCAACACAGGTGTCATAGCCCAATTTATTCAAAATTGTTTAAAAATTTTAATTTCCAGCTGGCAGATATATTCACTAGGATGATGAGGATTATTTGTGATATGTGGCAGCTTATGACTCATCATTTTAAATGCTTAGTAGGATAGCATTTATGATATGATGTTTTAGAATGTTGATATACATTGATATGATGGTGATGCATCTTTTTATTTGTTATATTTGATTTATATGACAACATACTACCTACCTTTTTGGTGGGTGAGAGTGCTTGACAGGGTCTCAATCAACCGAACCTCGTGAGAGAGGGTATCATCCGAAAGAAGACAGCAGATGCAGGGCAGCAGCCTGACAGAAAGAGATCATCTGTAGTGTGATTGCATTGCATTTGATTATGTGCGTGAGATTGACTTGATATTGGGTTACCATGAAATGTTTTTATATAACTTGTTTTGAAACTCATAGGCCTTAATACCAAGCATTAAGAGGACAAGTTGATGAAACCTTGATTGGTCTATTTTACACCCATAAAATGCTATGAACCATAGCAGGAAGTGGAAAATACATCAAGACCATTGTATGCATGATGGTAAACACCATAAGAAAAAGGTAAAGTTATAATAAAACTTATCCATTGGTAGAAACATATATGATTCTCCTCTAGTGATACAATATATGTCGCTTCCATGGCAGAATCCCCTCTTGCACCCTTTCATGTGCATTGCTCCATGCATGCTTCCTTGAACTCTATGCAATCTTTTGCAATGCATTCTTCCAACTCATTTTTTGTCTTTGGCTCCTTGTCAAAAATTACCCACCTCTCCCAACCATATCATATTTTCTCTATATGCGTTTCTCTCTTCATTAGAGATAAGGTCTGAAGATTCACTTCTCGGTAAAAAATCTCCCTTTACCCGAGGAAGCCAACCTCCTCCTTCCATAGGACAATCTGTGGACTCTGCAATTTTGCACTACTTTGTTCCAAATCTCTTTGGCGTCCCTTCTATGAAAGAGGAAGGGATGATAGCATATTCTATCTTTCCTCAAGCAAATCTCTTGGAGAAGGCAAATCTTGTCTTCTTTCAATCCAAGGGGGCACTGTAGAAGAATCCCCTTCTACACTTCCATGAAGGAAGGGATTTCTTACAGCAAAAAGCATTGTGGAAGCAAGACACTTTTGCCCGCCACCTCATACAATCTCTATCTTCTCCCTCTTTGTTCCATGATCCTCAAGGTTAGCTGCACAAGTTGATCACCCTATTTTCGTTGTTACCTATTCGTCTGAGCGAATTATGTGATTGGATTTCTATCCATGAATTTCTTGAATGCTAAACACAATTTCAGATATATGCTACCACCCAAAATGTAGTATGCAGAAATTGTTCCTGATGAAACAGACATGAGAAAGAGATCAACAAAACAGAGTGAGCAGACACACAAGTACACAATCAAATGATGTAACCATGCAGGAGTCTTTGGTTGATATCAATTCCCCACACAAGCACAACAATAGACATAGGGAGAATGCAAGAGAGCACTCCTTGCTCAATCTCATCTTGGATTTATACAGTCTCACAGGGAAGAGGCAATGAAGGAAGCAGTCATTCTTGTGCCCAAACCATTGGTACAACAAAAAGGAAAATGCACCCCCTTACCAATACCATGATCATAAAAGTACACTACAAGAACAAGGTGGCCATGGGGATGGTGCAGATTCCATATAGGTCATGAAGTTCAATCCATGCTTAAGTTCTCTCAAGAAGCTAACCATACTTCCATAAATTGGATTTCCATTTATTCCTCCTTATGTTGCTACCGCTGCATTGACAAGGCTACAAGTTTCACAGAAATACAGGTTTCATATTCCAATTACAAGAAATTAAGGTATCATGTGCAAGACGCCTAACAAGAGTAAAGTACATAAAAGTACACTACAAGAACAAGGTGGCCATGGGGATGGTGTAAATTCCATATAGGTCATGAAGTTCGATCCATGCTTAAGTTCTCTCAAGAAGCTAACCATACTTCCATAAATTGGATTTCCATTTATTCCTCCTTATGTCGCTACCGCTGCATTGACAAGGCTACAAGTTTCACAGAAATACAGGTTTCATATTCCAATTACAAGAAATTAAGGTATTATGTGCAAGACGCCTAACAAGAGTAAAGTCCAAAACCTTTGCTGCCCAATTTGAGTAATTTATTTTAAGGAATGCAGAATAACAAACACAAAGAAAAGAAAACAAAGAATCATGTAACTCAAAACAAGTTAGTGGAGATAGGGGGAACGGTGTAAACTATGAATACAGCATACTGTTGACTCAACCAGTCTAAAAGTAAGGTTGAAATATCACTATGATAATAAGCTGAGCTCAATCCCTGCCAGCCATGTTCGTTGTGTCATGTGGCGAAAAAACAGAACAAGGCTGGCTGCACGTCCCTAGTGAAATTTTACAAAATAGATACCCCTCACAGAGGGCTTTTAAGCTTAACAGTGTTCCCCCATAGCAGGTATGGGTGTTTACGAAGTGACTGAGCAAAACAGAAAAAATTAAGTGACAGTAGTAAACCATGTTAATCACAAATGGTAGGAATTTCTTTACCCAATCTAATGATTTCTTTACGAAACCGCAATCGATATCACAGTGCTACAAATGACTTCCATGACTCAACCTTAGAATTGCATTGGACCAGAACGAGTCAAAACAGATTAAAACTGAACCCACTTGATGGATCCTCCAAGAACTATTGAAATTTGTAAGGGTCGTTCTGCAGCTTGAAATAACGCTATGCTGTCTGTGAATGGCCAAACCCCATCCAGGCAAGTATTTGTCTGTTGGCAATCCAATATGGTCGAATTTAACACCTTGTATCTAATATCTCGGTATACAGAGTTTCAGATAAACTGACCTATTGGTCCAATATCAAATATTGATAATATCAAAAAGAATGAATAATAAGACAACATAATTCTATTAATCCTAGAATTGCACCCACAAAAATTGATGGCCAATGAAATTGCCATCAAAGTAGCACCTGCTAGAAATATATTGGCCACTGGGGCCCATCACACCAATCCTACCATAAGAAAAAGAATAGTGTAATTGGCAAGATGGAGAAGGTGACATCAGTTCTTAGACTAAAAACATTGCTATAACAAGCCAACACATACCATGTGATGATCCTCTTACACACCTTGGCTTCCAAATTTCGATGCAAGTTAAAAGATGAAGTTCAGATTTACACAAAGTCTTCAAAAAGACAACCACTATAAGAGGCAGTTTAGGATCCTCACTATGTCCAGAAATGTGTTGCTAAAAGTAAAGTCTAGATTTTTCTTCCTGCATATATGATATGTCAAAACAGCATACAGAATTAGAGTAAGTGCAGCTACCAGCTTCCCTCTCAAAGTCAAGTTCTTTAGGTGCTTCATTACACCATTCCTCGATGACTGGACCAAAGTCGTACACTGGTTCTGCCCAGGCTATCCATTCAGTAATTGTTCTAGCATTCTTCAGATCCTGAAGAAACAATGAAATACATGAATAATCATAAAAGTGTCAAAATATCAACAAATCAGACTTTGAGAAGAAAAGCTCACCAACCTGAAGAATGACATCCTTGATGCCTTGATGCTGGACCTTTACAACTACATCCCTGCCATTCTTCAAACGGCATCGATGAACTTGGGCTATCTGTCATTTTAGTTTTAGAAGAAAACTTAACAGCTCAGGGCCCAGCCATCACAAAAACATGAAGACAATATAGACTTTAATTGTAATAGGTACATGTTTCTCTATATAGAATTAAATTGCGCTACATCAGAGCTTTGTTTTCATTTTCTATGTCCATGCATCATGAAGGTCCTATTAACAAGTACATAAGTCTTACTGAAGCTGTAGCGAGAGGTGTTTCATCAAAGCTCGAAAATATTTCACTTATAGTCTTTCCCAACTCTTTCTCTATGGTGTGATAAACCTGCAAGTCGCTAGTTCATAGTCAGGACTCACCTAGAAGTCGCATTCCACTGCCAGAATTCAAGAAATGTTTTATCTTGAATATAAGACTTGAACATTTGCCCTTGATGGCATTTAGTTCAAAATTACTTAACATACAAATAAACTAAATGATCAACAAATTTGATTTCATTTACTTCTGACAGAGGACGAGGAGGAAGAGAGTCCTGCAACTGCTTGAGGCGCTGTATGTAAGCATCAGGAAGCACATCTGCACGAGTAGAAAGATACTGGCCTAACTTCACCCATAATCCTTCCAATTCGATTATGGCACTTAGAACACGCTTAGCATTCCGTTCATGAGCTCTCTCCCATAATTCATCTTTTTTATCATTGCTAATCCGTTTATCTTTCCTCTGGACTGCCTGCAACCAATAAAGATAACAGTTGTATTAAAAAACATGGTTCTTACAAATGTAGTCCCTTTATATGACTAATAACAATACAGGAAACAAATAAGCAAAAACATGAACACACAACCTTGTAGTCCAAGTATACTGTGAGGGCAAGTGTGAAAACTTTGATACGCCTTCTGAAGGTGCTTCCCCATCCCATTGAAGAGAAGGGGGGTTGTATTTGCTCACTTTTTCTTTTGAACAAAAGCTTGCTATTCAAATTCACAGCTTCCTGTAGATATTTTAAGACAGTACTATAATTGCTGAGGTCACTTCCCTGAGAGCAGAATTCTTATCAAACAAGAGTACAATCTAAGTTATCAAACAGAAAGATAGTAAGGTGTTCTAAACCAACCAGGAGAAAATTATTGAATTATAGCCCAAATGATCTCACAGTAGGAAATTCACAAAAAGAATCCATTATCAGGCATCATTTCAAACCAAAATTCAAAAACCATGCCTCTCCATAGAGGGTGGGCTAGCAAAAACTGAAAGCTGAAAACAAGGAATAGGATATTTGGTGGAGTTTTTCCATAAAACAACTAAATAAAAAATAAATAAATAAACTGGATATTGCATTGCTCAAGAATCAACAGAAATCTGTCCAGGGCATTGTAGTGTGACAGTAAAAGCAATGCAATCGCATGAATGCAACCTGAGTTCAAATCCCCACATTGTTTTGCACATAATTCTTTTTTTTTTCCTACAAGATAATTATATCAACCTATCAAATTTTGGTAAGATTAATCTATTCTAAGATAAAATAGCCAGGTACCATAATCGTAAGAGATACAAAGATTTAAAGGAAATCCAGGACCAGCAGGAGGAAGAATAATTAGAAATAATAGAGGAGAGATTTTGTCTCATTACGCTTTCAATAGTGGATTTAAGACAAATAATGAAGCTGAAGCTTGGGCGGCTTTAGAAGGGTTAAAAATATTCAAACAAATAAAATGGAACAGAGTATGGATGGAAGGTGATTCTCTCATAGTAATAAATTCAATTTTGGGGAAAACAAAGGCTCCATGGAACATACAAAAGATAATTATGGAAATTCAATATCTTGCTAAAGAGTTTGAAGAAATCAGATTTACACATACTTGAAGGGAATGAAACAAATGTGCAGATAGGTTTGCCAATAGAGGGGTTTTGATTGAGGATCGTGAAGTTAAATTCTCCTTTCCATAGTTAGAGAAAGTAGTAAGTTTAGCTGAAGCTGACAAGAAAATGTTGATTGCCTGAATCAAATAATGATTAAGATCTACTTTAATGTTTTCCATTGGTAATATCTGCTTTATTTTGTAACAGTAATGTGTTTTCATATAAACTATTTATTATAATTATAATTTTTGTAGTTGCACGTGTGTTTTAGGAAGGAAACTAGAAATCCAGATTTTGTAAAGCGGACTATGATAGTGCGATGCTTTGGAAATATTATTCTACTAATATGCAATGCATAGATGGTAGAGGTGAGTTTTGGCATTGTGAAGGCTGCTATAGAAAAATGTCAAGAAGGATGCTGAATTCTGGAATATTTGTTTTCATACAAAAAATTGAAAAGATCTAAAAACTGAAAATCAAGAATTCAGACATTTTACGTAAAATGATGTAGGTTTTTAGCTATAGCATCTCAATTGAGATGAGAAGTGTTTCTATTTGTAAACTCTCAAGCTCTAAAGAAGAGAGTTGTAATTTGTCAAGGGTGGAGGACCCGAGTACAACCCCTTATTATTCAGCCAAAAAAAAAAAAAAAAATACAAAGATCTTGAAAAAGATAAAATGATTTGCATGTAAAAAAATTTCCGTTCTCAACCATAGTGACAATAAAAAACTATATCTTTAAATTGCAACTTCACATCTCAGATTCCATTAGGCTGTTTTCAAGAAACATTAGGGTCCCAAAAATTTGTGCTATTTAAAAATTATAATAATTCAAATTAAACATCAAATAATTTATGAGGACACCCCTCATCAAAGGGGGAGACAGGTACTCTAATAAAGGATAGAAGATGGTATTAATGATTATCCTGATTATATCCAACAACATTGGACACACGGTCCCACGATCCCTCTTGATTAGCTCAGAGTTTGCTCACATCAATTAATGATGGACACAGGCCACCATATTCCTTGAGAGGATAGTGTGTTTCATCTTTGCTTTCTTCAAAAGGTGGAGACTGAAGAGCATTTCATCTTTAGGTGTCATGTTCATTACAAGAAGAGAGATATTATTGCTTGTATAGAAACAAAGGTGGATCGCTTGCCACTTTTTGCTACAATCCTGACCAAGCTGCTTGGCTCCATACCTTCGAGAAGCTATCACTCTTTGGCATCAGTTACTATAGGAGACACTGACTATTACTCAATGTATTACCTCATTTTTTCACCTTGTGATGCAGGAGCATCCGGTAACAGTGTCGGCAATCTTGCATCCTGCAAAATTTTCTTTAAGTTCTTGTATTTTGATGTATTTTGGTTCCTTTCCGGAGGAGGGAAGATGTTGCAAAGCAGAAGGGGAAGTTGGTAGAAGAGCTAAGGCAAACCGAAGCGGTGGCAAAGGCAGGGACCAGTTCTGTCGCGATATCGCGACGTCGCGATATCGCGACATTTGTTTGCAGTTGGAGCGTAGGGAGGGTTCCGTCGTGATATCGCGACATTTGTTTGCAGTTGGAGCGTAGGGAGGGTTCCGTCGTGATATCGCGACGTCGCGATGTCGCGATGGTTGTTGAGAAGCTAATGCAAGGGGTGATCTCCGTCGCGATATCGCGACGATGTTGAAAGAGCAAGGCGCGGCGGTGGTTGGGTCGCGATATCGCGACGGTATTAAATGGACAGTGACAAGGCAGTGTTTGGGTCGCGATATCGCGGCCAATGAGAAGACAAGACCAAGCTTAGAGGCGGACGGCCAGACAAGGCCGAAAATTGACACGTGGACAGCCACGTGTATCAAAAAGGTTGAGAAGGGCACGTGTATTGGAGATGGTGCGATAAGAAGAGGGCAAAGCCAAATTTACACGCGGTTAGCTACGTGTATCAAGAGGAAGATGAAGGCCACGTATCATAAAAGGAAATTGACAGCCGCGTGCATTAAACGGGGACAACCACCTTATGGAAGATTTTCAAAAAAAAAAATAACTGTTGCAGGGCATGGCCAGGATGGAGGAGACGGCAGTGCAGAGTACGGTCTGAGCAAAGCGGGCGGTGCAGGGCCATCAATGCAAGCGACTTGGTGGATCGGGCAGTGGCCCATTAATGTCCGAGAATTTGAAAACCCGGAAGGGGGAAATTTCGAATTCGAATTTTGTTAGGTGGAGGCATTGATTGCCTAGAGGAACGGGGCCTCGATAAAAACCCGAAAATTGGTAATGGAAAAGGGGTGGACCGGAGAACAGGGGAAAGTAGTTACAGAGTGGAAGATCCCGAGCCGAGCTCGGTTATTGGATGCCTGCGGGCTGTTTTAATTCTGAATGCAAGTAAATTGGACTTGGATGCATGTAAATATTTTTCGAAATTTTAATGAAAAGTTGAATTTGTAAGGTTTGGTTTTCCGGTCCCCGTCAGTGGTATCAGAGCCCGTAGTTCCTGAGTGTACAGCAGACCGTCGAAGGAGAGGCAGTTGTACCAGGACTTGTGGGAGGGCTTGAGTTCAGGTGAAGATGCCTCCGAGAAGAAACCCCGTGGGTGGCAGAGGCATGGCAGCGAAATATTTCCGGGCTTTGCAGCGGCAAGTTCAGGCCCTACAAGAAGAACTGCGCAGAGGACATGAGCCGAGAAGAGATGCAGACAGTGAAGATGAAGTTGATGAAGAGGAGAATCAGTTTGAAGAAGAGGAAGAAGATGTAGATCCGGCACAAGCCAGACTTTACAAGGCCATATCTCAGATCGGGAAGAGGCCGAAGTTAGAAGTATCTACGTATTCCGGGAACTTGAATCCGAAGGAATTAATAGACTGGATAAATGATTTAGAAGAGTATTTTGAATATGAGGAGGTTGAAGACCCTAACCGGGTCAGATTTGCTAAGACCCGACTGAAGGGTCATGCTAGCATGTGGTGGAAGGGAGTACAGTTGGAGCGGAACCGAAGAGGAAAAGAGCGGATAACAAGATGGGACAGAATGGTGGAGAAATTAAAAAGGCAGTTTATTCCCGTGGATTATGAACTAGACCTGCTACGTAAAATGCAGAGTTTGAGGCAAATGAACAAAACGGTTCAAGAATACACGGAGGAATTTTACAAAATCTCCATCAGAACCGGGCACTTAGAAGCCAGCAAAGAAAAAGTGGCCCGTTACATTAATGGGTTGAGACCCAGTGTTCAGGAGGAGTTGAGCTTGGTTTAGGTAAGCACCATTGAAGATGCTTACCAATTTGCTTTAAAGGTGGAAGAAAAACTGAACCGGAAGTTTGAGGGCAAGCAAAGAGTAAAAGGACCGGGAGGAAAGACCGGTGGAAAGAAAGAAGGAAAGGAAGAGAAGAAAGAAGAGGAGAGCAGCAACCGAGGTCAGAAAGAAGAAGATGAAGAATCCAAACCGCAAGTTCAGAATGATGGCTACCCGAGAGGAAGAGGTAGATCTGGACGCGGGTATGGAAGAGGAGTATTTCGTGGAACATGTTTCCATTGTGGTGAAGAAGGACACCGGGCATTTGAGTGTCCACAACATCGAGAAAGGACAAACAAGCGGCCAGTGGGTCCTGCCAGAGCAGTTGTGGCAGTTGAAGATGCTGACTCAGAACATTCTGAAGAAGCTGAAAAGGGAGAAGCAATGATTGTGAGGAGGACCATGTTGAGTGAAGAAGACAAATCTGAACAGAGGAGAAGCCTGTTCCGCACCCGGTGCAAAAGTGCAGGCAAAGTCTGTAATGTTATTATAGACAATGGGAGTACAGACAACTTAGTTTCCGAGGAGATGGTTTCTAAGTTGCAGCTGGAGAAGAGGAGGCACCCGCATCCATACCGGATTGCGTGGTTGCGGAAGGACCGCAGAGCTTGGGTCCGGGAACAGTGTTTAGTCACGTTCCAGATTGGGAGATACCAGGATGAAGTCCTGTGTGATGTATTCCCCATGGACGCTTGCCATTTGCTGTTGGGAAGGCCATGGCAGTTTGATCGGAATGCAGTGCATGATGGTCGCGCAAATACGTATTCCTTGATGAAAGATGGAGTGCGGCACAAGTTGAAACCATTGCATACCGAAGAGGAGAAAGTGTGCAGTAATGCCAGAATCTGTCTGGTAGAGGGCAGAAAATTTTCTTGCCAGGAAACGGGATTCGAGCAGATTGCAAAGGTTGATGAGTGTTCGGAGATATTGCAAAGGACGCGGACCGAACAGCAAAGAAGTGAAGGTCACTTCTCTTGTTACCCCGGGTGTCTGATGCAGGAGCATCCGGTAACAGTGTCGGCAATCTTGCATCCTTCAAAATTTTCTTTAAGTTCTTGTATTTTGATGTATTTTGGTTCCTTTCCGGAGGAGGGAAGATGTTGCAAAGCAGAAGGGGAAGTTGGTAGAAGAGCTAAGGCAAAAGTTGGGGAGGTCGCGAAATCGCGACCTTCGAAGCGGTGGCAAAGGCAGGGACCAGTTCTGTCGCGACGTCGCGGTATCGCGACATTTGTTTGCAGTTGGAGCGTAGGGAGGGTTCCGTCGCGATATCGCGACGTCGCGATGTCGCGACGGTTGTTGAGAAGCTAATGCAAGGGGTGATCTCCGTCGCGATATCGCGACGATGTTGAAAGAGCAAGGCGCGGCGGTGGTTGGGTCGCGATATCGCGACTGGTATTAAATGGACAATGATAATGAGAAGACAGGACCAAGCTTAGAGGCGGACGGCCAGACAAGGCCGAAAATTGACACGTGGACAGCCACGTGTATCAAAAAGGTTGAGAAGGGCACGTGTATTGGAGATGGTGCGATAAGAAGAGGGCAAAGCCAAATTTACACGCGGTTAGCTACGTGTATCAAGAGGAAGATGAAGGCCACGTATCATAAAAGGAAATTGACAGCCGCGTGCATTAAACGGGGACAACCACCTTATGGAAGATTTTCAAAAAAAAAATAATTGTTGCAGGGCATGGCCAGGATGGAGGAGACGGCGGTGCAGAGTACGGTCTGAGCAAAGCGGGCGGTGCAGGGCCATCAATGCAAGCGACTTGGTGGATCGGGCAGTGGCCCATTAATGTCCGAGAATTTGAAAACCCGGAAGGGGGAAATTTCGAATTCGAATTTTGTTAGGTGGAGGCATTGATTGCCTAGAGGAACGGGGCCTCGATAAAAACCCGAAAATTGGTAATGGAAAAGGGGTGGACCGGAGAACAGAGGAAAGTAGTTACAGAGTGGAAGATCCCGAGCCGAGCTCGGTTATTGGATGCCTGCGGGCTATTTTAATTCTGAATGCATGTAAATTGGACTTGGATGCATGTAAATATTTTCCGAAATTTTAATGAAAAGTTGAATTTGTCCCCATCACCTTGTCTTTACAGTTGGGAGCATTAAGAGTTCATTTGAGGCTATAACTCTCTTAAATGATGGATCTATGCATCCTTTTCTGCATACAAGAGTAGATACTATGGCTTCCATGCCTCCTCACATGCAACATGGTTGTACCATGGCTCTCCAATGCTTGGTATTGGCAACCTCTCACTTGCCCAAGAGGTGCAAACAAACAAAGTTTACCAGTTCCTCTTCTTCTTTTGGTTCCTTCTCCATGGATGCTAGAAGAGTTTCGAGGGTTCAAACTTTATGCCTCCTAGGATAATTCAACCACACCTCCTTAACCTTGTCCATTCTCCTAGGAGGATCATTTGATCCTATGTTGGTTCTTTTAGGACAATTGGTAATGACAACAGCTCCTTTTTCAACTTTGCATTCCACTATTGATTAGAGTTGGCAAACGGATCTACTTGAGATCTTAACTATTTCTCTTTTCTCCCTTGACAGTCAATTTCCTCATCACTATTTACAACATATTTAGGGTTTTACTATTTCTGGGCCCATTTTTCAAGGCCCTAATCTAATGTTGTGCAATAGTTCCACTTTTGTGTAATTTTACTCTAGTTTAGTAGTTTAGTTTATCTTGTTACTACTTTCTTGGTTACCATAGTGAATTGTAACAGCTTGTTTCCAGTAAGTCCCATTGACCTACTTTGATCATATGAGAACATTACTAGAATTAATTTATCTAATATGGTCTCTAGGCCTTCAGTCAAATGGTAACCTTCACAAGAATTTTGGATGAAGCTTAATTTTCATAGCATGGCCAAAAGTAATCCTCAACAAGCAAGAAGAGGTAGAATTGTACAAACGCTACAAGCACCAATAAACAGATGATGTGTCAATGGTGCGGACCAAGCAAACATGGAGAGGAAAACTACCCTAAGAAGCTAGGAGGCAGTCAAAATGTAAACTAGTTAGACATTGAGGAATATACTTTGGGAACAAAGTAAGAACTTGCCATGACTCGGGCCTAAGGTTAGAAGGTCGAATATCTTGAGCTAGTAAAGAAATAGAAAATGTGGCAGGAAGCCCAAGTCCAACTTGAAGAAGAAATGGGAATGAAACAAAGCAATAAAAATAGACAAATCATCGCAAGTAGGACAGAAGAATTGTCAATGTCATAGAGCTTGGCTAGTTGATGGAGTCGAGCATTCTCGTCAAGGTGGCAACTTTAAACCACATGATACCAAACCTACACGCAACTATAGGGAAGTTGGTGTGCAAAACAAGAAGAGGAAACAAAAAGAAAAACTGTTACAAACGACAAGAACCTAGAAGCAATTTATCAACCTAACAATGTTGTTGATTGATGCCAAAAAACAGCGTGCATTGTTGCATACGGATTTACTTGGTCACACATCGACACACGTAATACTTGACGATAGATCAAGTGTGAATTTTTTCTTGGAAAAGACATGGAAAGAGTTGGGTGTGTCGAGCTTTTGGACCCAAAATTCTAGATAGTTGGGAGTTGGTAAATACGATATCAAAACAAAGGGCATATTGACTACACAAAAGGTCACCACTGTAGAACAAAACTTCACACTAGAAATCATGGTAATCACATCGCAAAAAGCCACCTAAGACACCTTGGTAGGTCGTGGGTGGTTGCACATAGCAAAGGTTGACCACTAGGAGAAGGACTACATCACCTTCAAGAAAGGATAGCACAAGTACACTACTAATTTGCAAAACCAGTCAGTAAGCGAGAACCTTGCATCCTCGAACAAGTCGGATGATTTTATATCCGATGCAAAAGACATAATAAATGGCATGGAACTGAACAATGATGATGTGTTGGAGTTAGAAGAGTCCATGCAAGATGAGAGGCACTTACATATTTTGTCTCCTCCATTAGCATATGGAGTATAATGAGTTGTTTTAGCCCTTATGCCTTTGTTTGAACGTGGATGAGGAGTTAGGCAAACAAGAAAAAGGAAAGATAGCAATGCTTGACACCTATGGGATGGGTGAGTCAAGTTATGCAACGGAGGTCAATAAGGTGATGGATGCACGAATGGAGCAAAAGGATGAGAATTTATCTCCCCCCACACACAATAAATAAATAAATAAAACAGTGGTGTATAGTGTCAACAATGGGCGAATTGATGATAAGCCAGCACACCCACTTGACACAAGAAAAGTGATGGAGGAACCTGACACCATCAACTATGAAGGACTATGCATGGTGTCGGTAAAACTTGGTGAGGTGAACGAGGAGAAAATGATAAGTTGCGAAGATAATTGCAATCTGTTTCTCAAGGCAATAAACTTCAAGATATTTTTGAAGTATAAGGAAGCTTTCACGTGGACATATAAGGACCTCCAAGGAATCCCACCCGAGTTGTGTGTTCATCGAATACCGTTGGTTCCTAATGTGCAACAAGTGAGAAGGAGACCATATCACATGAATCCAAAATATGCGGTGCTCCTTACCGTGGAAATTGACAAGATGTTGAATGTCAACATAATTTTCAAACTATCAACAATTGGGTGTCCCTAATTATCACAAGTCTAAGGAAGGAGTATGCAAATCAGACTTTGCAAAGATTTTAGAAGTTTGAATGTCGTCGCCATTAAGGACCCCTACCTAATCTTGTCCACCAATTCAATCTTGGTAAAGGTAGCCAAACACAAAACCTACTCCTTTTTGGATGGATTCTTTGGATGCAATCAAATCAACATTAGTGAAGAAGATAGATTGAAGACCACATTTGTTGTGGAGAATAGGATATATGCATACAACCCAATGCCTTTTAGTTTGTGTAAAATGTAATGCACCTGCCAAATTCCAACGTATAATCATGTAAATTTTCAAGTAAATGTCAATGGGGAAATTCAAGGTTTTCCTCCACAAGTGGTCGTTGAATGGAAGGAAACAGAGGCATTCGAAATCATTGGAGGAATGCACAAAGCTCTGCATGAGCACTCATCTTCCTTACACCTAAACAAGTGCAAGTTGTTGGTACCCTACAGGAAAATGTTGGGTTACATAGTTTGTCAGACTAGGCTAAAGATTGATCCAAACAAAATCTGCATCATAATAAGCATGAAGGAATCATATGACATCACCTCACTAAGATCCTTTTTTGGGCATGTGGGATATTACTAAAGATTCATAATACTAATCTTTAGTAAAATTTCACACAAATTTCTCGCATGCTTACACTCACAAGAAAAGGCATTCCATTCAAGTACACAAAGGAACACCAACAAGCTTTCAAGCAATTGAAATCCAAGCTGGTTAGTGCACCCATTATGGTGCTTCTAGATTGGGGCAAGGAATTTCACATCCACATTGATGAGTTCAACTTCACATTGGGTGTGGATTGGTGCAAGACAAAATGCATGGGCTGGACCAGCCCATCTATTTTGCAAGTTAGTTGTCATGAGCAAAGAACAACTACAGCACAACGGAATGCAAAGCCATAGGAATGGTGTACACAATGCAAAAGTTTAATGCTACATACTTATGAACCCTTTTGCATTCCATGTTGATAACCAAGCCCTCATGTATTTGATCAACAAGTTGACTATTCATGGACGATTAGCAGGTAGCTCACCACACTTCAAGAGTTCATATTCCCATGTAGTGGTGCGACCTATGAAGAAACACATTAGTCAATCAAACCTACAATGGGAGAAGTGTCAAATGGGTTCCCCAACGCTCTCTTGTTCATTATGAGCACGTTGCCACCTTGGTACGAGCACATTGGGACTTAACTATCCATGGGAGATCTACCGAGGCAGTTGTCTACAGCATAGCAACGGAGGATAGTAATAAAGCCAAAACCATTTCAATTGATTATAGGACTGTTGTAGTAGATGAGGCCTAACATGATACTACACAAATACGTGATGGAAAAGGAAATACATAGTGAAATGTAAGAGGCATAGAGGGACTAGCAAGAGGACATATGGAATTGGATGCGGTTGCGAGGAAGGTCCTCCTAGTTGGACTGTGGTGGCCCATCCTATTCCATGACAAGGAGTTTGTGACCACGTGCAATACATGTTAGAGGATGGGGAAGCCATTGCAATAAGATTTAATGCCCTTGCATCCGTCGCAACCACAAGAAATATTTGAGAGGTGGGGGGCTAGACTTTGTCAAACCCCTGAAGATTGGCAACGGAAGAGAGTGCACGTACATTGTTGTTGCAATGGAGTACCTGACAAAGTAGGTTAAGCAAGAGCAATGATCAGCAACTCTGGGAAGAGCATGACAAGATTCATGTGTATGCAGGCAAATTGATATTTCTACATAATTAGTGAATACGTTTTGTTATTTTGTATTATTTGGTAGTTTGTACACAAAGTGTTTGACAGAATGTGCATACTATAATTAATAATGTTATAAAGTGACAATGTAATAATGTATGTGATAATGTGTAATTTTAAGAATTAGTCATGTACAGCAAAGTCATAAAGTAAGTTATGAAATGAAATTTAAATGTAGGACAAATGCATGTGAAATGTAATTTAGGAAATGATACAGTGTTGGGCAGTTGGAGGATACAGCTACTTTCTAGTTGTATAAATAAGACCCTTCCCTCATTCATTCATTCAGAGGATACAACTACTTTCTAGTTGTATAAATAAGACCCTTCCCTCATTCATTCATTCAGATGCAGTCGGATGGTTGTGGTGGTTGGCCGACGGGTGTGGATATTGTTGGCCAATATGGTGGTGATGGTTGTGTTATGTAATTGTTGTTGTAGTCCGAAGCGTGTGGTTGGCCGCAATGTGGAGGTGTTGTTAATATAAAATCTGCTTATATCATTTATCATCTGCTATTGTTGTTGTTATTGTAATGATGCCTGTGTGTATTGCCATTGCTAATTGTTGCAGGTAGATCTTGTAGATTCTATTACATTGTTTAGTGCTTCTATTCCCAGTGTTTAACTCATGTGTCGTCAAGGACGCCGACCAGTTTAGAGAAGGGGATAGATGTAGACAAGCAAATTGATATGTCTGAATTTAGTAACCAGTTTTGGTATTCTGTGTTATTTTGTAGTTGTACACAAAGTGTTTGACGAAATGTGCGTACATATATTTAATAATGTTATAAAGTGGCAATGTAATATTGTACGTAATAATAAAGTGATGTTAAGTCATGTAAGTCGACAAAATTACACACTATAAGGTAGTTTGTCCTATAGTGGGAAATGTTATGTAAATGCAAAGATTAAATGCATATGAAATGTAATTAAGAAGAATGATGAGGTGTCAGGTAGTTGGAGGGTAACTACTTTCTGGTTGTACAAATAAGCCCCTCCCCTCCCCTCCCTCATTCATTCATTCAGCCATGCAAGTTAATGGATTGATAGAAGAGCATTGGTGCGTGTGAGGGTTGGTGCATATGTGCGTAGGGCATGATGCAGTCATGCTATGGATGCAGTTATGAAGAGTATTCTGCACAGGGTTTGCAAACTGCAGATTGTAATGCGCTATACTGTATATGCCATTGTTAATATAAAACTGCTCGTATTTATTGTCATCTACCATTGCTATTGTTGTTGCTATTGCTGTTATGTGCATTGTTATTGCTAATGACTGCAGATGTGTAGAATTATTTAAGTAGAAATGGAATTGTGTGTAAGCATGTTAAATTTCATTTCTACGAGATCTGTAGATTTATTTAAGCAGAAATGGAATTGTTGTATTATGTTAAATTTTATTTCTACATCATGTACTAGAAAATCATCACAAGGTTTGGTTTAACTTGGCATACCACCAGTGATTGGGGTGGACATTTCGTGAATGGACTAATCCCAAAATTGATAGCTAAGTTCAGGATTTTTCATTCACTATCTAGCCCATACTACCCTCAAGTAAATAGCAGACAAAACCGACCAACAAAATGTTAGTCTCTATTTTGTACAAGACCTACAAAGTGAAAGTTATTGTTGAACATGGAAATCGGCAAGTGTGATCTGCATCCGTGAACGCAATTCAACAAATGGATGAGGAGGTTACTACTCTCCCCAAACTCCAGATTTCGGGCCGGTTCCCTTCTACTTTCTAACTAAGCTGAAAAAAATAAAAGAAACTAATCTAAAATGCAAAAAACAAATCTGATCTACTTTGTGTAAGAGAAAAGGGTGCAAGAGAAAAGAGATGTAAAATACAGCCAAAGTCGTAGCAAGGTTTAGTTTTGGTGCAATTGGCAGTTTGAGCAGGGATTGAATAACTTCAGCATGTAAGATCCTCGAATAACCTGCAACAACAATGAAAAGAGGGGGACTAACAGGGGAAAAGAGGGTAGAGCCGCTGATTCCACACACCTATGAGACATGCAATCAATGACACAATTGAATTAGAATGGCATGCACCACTCTTTTATTGAATTGCAATTTAAAGTTTCAATACAATCTTACTCCGAAGAGTAGCTCTCATATGCTTGAAGGCCAAAAGACCCTTACCTCTTACCTTCAGCATTTAGCTCTTATTTATACTACATAGTACATACATACAATGAACCTCGATGATAATTTCGAGGTGATTACATTATTCTTATCTGTTTACTAAAGATAGACATAAATCGAGGCACCTTGGCAACAGGTCGCTATGAGAGCGAGGCGCTCGAAGAGCCAGCCGATATAAGAGCCAAGCACGCAGAGAGCAAGTCGTTATAAGAGTGGGGCACCCAGGGAGCGGGTCACCTTGAGGGTGAAATGCGTGGAGAGCAGGTTGCTATGACAACAAGGCACTTGGAGAACAGGTTGCTCTAAGGACAGGTCGCTATGAGAGCGAGGTGCTCAAAGAGCGAAGCGTTTGGAGAGTGGGGTTCCCCCTTCCAAAGACTCAAACAATTTTTTATTTCTACTTTGCTTTGTATTCTTGATTTCTACTTTGCTCTATCTTCTTCCTCTGATTGTGCGACAAACCATTGTTTGATGAGCGAGGTCGCTCAAAAAGTAGGTCATTTTGAAGAGTGGAGTGCTCAGTGAGTGAGACAATTTAGTGAGCAGGTGCTTTATGGAGTGATAAATGTTCAAGGCGAAGCGTCTTATGAAATTTATCTTGGTCCCTTCACCTTTTTCTGCATGACAAAACTTGTTTTGGAAGCAATGGTAGTAGTCAGCTACTGCAATTTTGACGACTTGCGGGTACGTCAATCCTAGTTGACAGGAGATCCCAGATGATGCCTTGTTCTTGGGCACAAAGTCAAAATTAAGATAGTCGTGCAACAGAATTGATGCTTTTGAAGGGAAGAGTATTAGTGCTTACAGCGACGTGTGGATTGTTGAGGAAAAAAATATTGATGTTATGTTGGTGACCTTCAAAAATAAAGTTGTGCTTATTAGAGATAAGATGGGCACAACATAAAAAGTGAAGCAGATTTAAGAAGCGGAAACAGAAAGAATAAGAGGGGAAGAGAGAATAGTGACAGTAGAAGAAACAAAGGACTTGGAGGTGAAGTGATCATTAGGTAAATCGTGGAAGAAGGGGATAAGACGAAGCAACAATTTTTTCTTGCTCTTTTATTACTTTTTCCTTTTTCTTTTCTTTTTTTTTGTTAGGTAAATTTTCAGGGCAGGGGCCCCATGTCCTCAAAGCAAGGCACTTCGAAACAAGGTGCACATGGAGTGCAAGGCACTCCGGAACTGGTTGCCTACAATGTGAGGTGCTCAAAAACTGGTTGCCTACAACGTGCGACGCTCCGAAATGGGGTGTATTCAACGTGGGGTGCTCCGCCCAAAACGGGAAGCCCAAAGCTTTGCACCGTTCTGAGCAGAGCCTATTCTTTTGACTAGCACCCTGTTTTGCTTTTCCTAGGACATCTATTCCACAATTTTTGGAGCTATTAAGCATAGATTTGTATTCCTTTTGCATTTGTGCTACAACTTCTTTGCTTTCGTTCATACCCATCAAAGAATCAAGCCTTTTCTTAAGAAAAACAACATCTACAAACTGATTTCGCTGACCGCCCGAAAAATTGGGTGTGTCGTAAGATCTTTGGATTCTCAAACTAGGCTTTGCAAGCATTTGAGCTCCTTTGACAACAACTTCTCCATACTACGACTTAGGATTGTCCTCCCTCTTGCTCTCTGATTGCGCAGCAGAGCAAGTAACCAAAACAAGTTTCTCCAATCTCTATTGCAGTGTTGTGGCAGTATCCTTGTTGTATGATAGCTCCTTTGAACTTTTCCTTAATTTGTCTAGCTATCTTTGCAGAAACATCGTCTAACGGTCAAAGTTGGCGCACTTCCTTAGCGCATTTTCTCTAAATTTCAAGTTCTAAAATTTTTCCAACTTCCTCTACAAGGCTTCAATTTGGTTCAACACCGTCATTTGCAGCACTACTTCTGCATTCTTCTCCTCACAATCTTCCTCCTCCCTGTGAACATTCGATGGGCAGAAAACTTCTTGTGGTTGAATAAAACCAAGCATCGGAGGCAATCACATCATCATCATCATTTGTTTGAACTCAAGGAAATCCAAAATTCCGCTAGCGTCCAAATCGTAGTTACTTATCATTTTCTAACAACAAGCCACATCATGTTCATGCTCACATGATATCAATCCCATGTTGCTCAACACCTACTGAAGCTCCATAGGGGAGATGTAGCCAGTCATTCATGTCATATATTATAAATGACTCGTTCAACAAATTATCCTTGTCATCCTCATCAAACTCTCTCTATCCTTTATTTCTTCTAATGTAAGAAGCATCTAACTTTTCATGCCTTCCTGCTATATCATCCTCTTTAAGCTTTTCTATGGTATAACTTCTTCCCGATCTCCATGCAGATAATGGTCATCTCCATGATGGTTCAATATTTTTCTGCTTTTTTTATGCTTATTATGTTTCTCATCATTGTGTCTACCGTTCCATGGGTAGTCTTGATAGAGATAAGGATCTTCATCTAAGTGGAGCTTGTTTCCGTCTTTTGTCGACCTTTGTTGAGGTTTGTATTGTGTTATCTCTTCCTCAACATTTCCTTGACTCCTATTGTTTATGGATTCAACATTACTGTTGTTTGATGCCTTAAAACGATAGGCAAGCCACTTCCTGGTATTGGTGACTCATGTGAACCCAATTTCTGCCCTTTCATGTTATGAGCAGAGCCATGGTCATCAGTTTTGTCCTCTTCACCTTTCACTTTTGGATTTGACTTGCTTTGACCATCTGATCTTGATTCAATAGGGACATCTTCCATAGTGTGTTTGTCAATATTTATACATATTACATCTGGTGTGGATTTTCTCTCTATGTCATCCACCATTTGTCCTATTTCTGGTTACTAAATTGTCACCTCTACTCCCTTTGACGTTTTCATTGGCCACAATCCCATTGTCATGCTCATGTCCTAACTAAAAAAAACCTTTGTTTGATTTCATCATTGGAAATCTTCTACTAACATGTTGATCAAGCATCCTAGCTGAAAACATTTTTGGACCTACAACAGCACCTGCCTGACAATGAATAGGAGGCCCTAGGGGCAATGGTAGAATCCCATCTCCATGATGCAATGACCTAGGCATCAATCCACCTACAGAACTGATTTTTCTATCATTGTTATCCTTTTCCCAGGACTCTGTATGATGTGCTTGCAAGTACTCTAGATTAACTTGTTTCTCGTCTCTTCCAAATTCATGGTCTCCCTTTTCAAACTCTTCCTTTTCATTTGCATCATCACCACCCTTGGTTGCTTTTGAAGGGTCAACAACATCATCCATTGACGCATCCTGTAATACAATATCTATAATAGCATCAAAATAATGAAATTGTGGCCGCCTAAAATCTACTGAAGGACGCCTTTCACAACCTCCACCACCTTAAACCTATATAGCTCTACTTGTTGGCCCAATTTTTTATTTTTACTTTTATTTTTGTTTTCTTGAAATTATAATTTTCTTTTCTCTTTTTTCTTGGGGGAGGGATCCCCTATGCCCTCAGAGCGGGGTGCTCGAGAATGGAGCGGCCACTGAACAGGGTGCCCACACCCATGGGGTGGGGCGTTCTTATGTTTTTCTTTTTCTTTTATTTAAATGTGGGAAGAGAGTAAGTGCCCCCCGCACCCTAGACGAGACGCCCGCAGCACGAGACGTTCTGCCCTGAGCGGGTCGCCCGAAGCGGGGCACTCTAGGACACTGCTGAATTTTTTTTCACTTCTCTCGATGGGAGGGAAGCGGCCCCCATGCCCTCGAAATGGGCTGCTTCGTCTCCCCCGCACTTGTTGTTGTTCTTTTTTTTTCTTTCTTTCTAGAGGGGAAAGAGGGAGCAGACCCCATGTTTTGGGAGCAAGATGCCCTCGGAGCAACCTACTCGGATTTTTTTTTGTAAGGGAGGGGAAAAACGGCCCATGC
Organism: Wollemia nobilis; assembly: GCA_028583015.1. Classification (NCBI taxonomy): domain Eukaryota; kingdom Viridiplantae; phylum Streptophyta; class Pinopsida; order Araucariales; family Araucariaceae; genus Wollemia; species Wollemia nobilis. The sequence continues at coordinate 8,317,207 of JAQPPZ010001808.1, forward strand.
TCTGAAGCAGGGTGCCCTTGGAGCAGGGCATTTTTTTTAAAGGAAAAATGGGGAGTGGGCCCTGTACTCAAGGTGTGCGGTGCCCCCGGAGTAAGATGCTCGAAAAAAAAATTGACTGTGCTCTAAGGTAGGGTGCCCTGAGAGCAAGGTGCAAAATGTATTGCTTTTTTTCTTTTTCGTTTAAGGAAAAACAAGAAGTCAGTACAACAGAGAGAGCTAGAAGTCGAGGTACAACAGAAATAGAAAGGAGCTCTATTGGATCCAAGCACCAACATTAATTTATAGTGGGATGTAAAGTAGAAGCACAAATATCATCATCACCAACTATCCCATAAGGGCCAACACCGAACCTAATGATGCTCCCAGAAGAATGACCAAGTCTAAGAGGGCCTTGTTGGATAATCTTGGGAGGACATGGCGTTCGACCCCTCAAGACTCTTCTAACATCCATGGCTATGGAACCAATATACGAGGACAAGAAACTTGTAAGTTGCATCTGTCTACAACTCCTTAGCATGCGAGGGGCGACCAAAACCTGCTGCTAAAGAACTATAGTCTTGTTCTATTGCAGGTAATAAGAAAGCACTAAAGCCTTTGTAGCCACTCTTTTATCCAAACAAGGGAGCATAGATCTGTCATTAACATTTTTTATAGTTGGAGCTTCAAGTGAGCGCTTATTACTCTTGACTGCAGAGATAGAGAAAAAGAATGAGGTGATTAGTCAAGTAGTAGCCTATCTCCCCCTATAATAATTGACATTGAAGAGTGATAGTTTCCCTAAGGTAAAGAGCCAAGCATCTTTGTTAGCTGAAAAAAGTGGCAAGCAATCCACCTGAGTCTCTATACAAGCAATAGTAACTGCCTCGAATCTCATAATAGATAGAACACTTAAAGATGAAATGTTCTTTAGTCTCCACCTTCCAAATAGAGTAAAGATGACATACAACTATTCTCTTGAGGAATATGGTGGTTCGTCTTTACTCACAACTAATATGAGCATATTCTGAGCTGATCAAGAGGAATCCTAAGACTATGTACAATGTCGCTTGACATAATTAGGATGAGTAATAATGTCATTATCAATCCTCATGAAATGTTTAGTGTGGAAGGCCAACTTAGGACTAAGAGGTTGAGATGGAGCGACCCAAGTGATTTGAATATATTGTTGAGAAACATCATCTCCAATTGCTTGATTCATACCCTCTTATCAGGAAGAAGGGGGGGAGGAACATTATAAGAGTATTTTATTGGATTTAATTGATCTATGGAGATGTCAACTGATTGAAGAAGAGAAATAACTTCTAAGTACCCTCCACGATGACAACCAAAACAGCCCCTTAAGGTAATGCATTCTAAGGAGCAAAGTGCCAAATATGGGTATCTCTCTCAGCCTAAGGTGCGATCACCCATGGATCTAAGGAGATGAAGCTAAAAAATAATTCTGAAGATGTTGTCAATGCAAAGAGGATGTCAATAAATCGCTAAAGCAAAATAATTTGGACCCTGTCAATGCGAGCCCAATCAACACACCGTAGATAGACCCCAAATCTTAAATCCATAAAGGATTGTGGGTTTGACTTTGCAATCAAAGAGGTGCATCTTTATAGGTATGTCTAAAAGTGTTATTGGAGGCATTGGTGTTCCAAGACCGAGAGATATGTGTATCACTTGCAAAGACGTGACTTTGAAGCTGGTTGAAGATGAAGGGACCTATAAACTGAGCCCCCAAGTAGTTGTAAGCAATGTTGATCTCAATGGACTTGCCCTTGTAGAAGAACTGAAACTTAGATAGGACACTCTTTAATGTGTTCAAGATCATCACCTTAATCTTGCTAAGATTGAGTGTCAGTTGTTTAAAGTCACAAAAACATGCAAGAGCATCCAACTGTCTTTGTAGGCCCTCAGCAGTATAAGCAATAAGAACAATATAATCTACAAAAAGCAATATACCTATCAAGACATGATGTAGAAGGCAACCATCGTCAACATGTGTGTTTTGACATATAAATTCTTCAAGCTCGTCAATGTAGATCCCAAAGAGTGAAGGAGAAAGAGGACAACCTTGTTTGACACCAATGGTGCTCTAGACATCCTCTAAGAAACCAAAAGTTGTCCAAAAATGACCAATAACTACCTCATATAGTCTCTTGATGGCAATGATAAAGAGCTCCTAGATGCCAATGTCATGTGGCCTTTAAAATAAAATATGACTAAGAATAGTGTCGAAGTCCACAAAGCAACATAATACTTTAGAAGACCATTGGCGAGCCTCCTTAATAATAGCCCTCAGAGTGAAAACATGATCAATAGTTGATGATCCCTTCCAAAATCAGGCTACCCCACTCGTTCTAAGCTGATCCAAAAGTTTTAAGAGTTTCGTATTCAAAATCATTGCATTAAGCTTCGCAAATGTGTGCCCAATCATGATAGTTCTATAGTTATTCAGATCTAAATAATCCCCAAATTTGTGAATGGAGTGGATAATATGCTGTGACCAAGAGGCAAGGGACCCAAAACAAAAAACCTCATTGAATAATTCTGCAATGGGATAGCCAAAAGCTTCAGCACCATACTTCAAGAACTCAACCTGAAATCCCTCAAAATCAACAACCTTGCTAGTGCTTAATTTATGTATAGCTCTTTTGATGTCCCCTGAAGAGAAAAGGAGGCATGATGTTGAGGGGAAGAGATATGAATGGTGGGCTGCTTTGGGATATCATATAAGGAATTAGCATGGGAGACCCAGGACTCGTCATTGATGCACATGGGATGGCGCTTCCTAGGAAGAAGAGTGTGCCAAAAGCCTTTGGGAGAGTGATGAAGAGCATCTAAAGCTCACAACACATAGCAACAAAAAGCTCATGCTTTTTACATCGAATGAGGCATTTATATTCCCTTCTAGTGGAAGATATACCTATAGGTTCATGGATAACAGCAAAATGGAGCTTCCAATGCATGGACTTCCATTCCTCATCGTACCAACAATTCATGGGGCAAGCACAAATGCGAAAAACAAGCTTTAGCTAAGGAAAAGTGTGGAGAACGAAGTCAAAGGTTGCATCCCATAATGTGCGAGACAAAATTCATATTTGGTTGTTGATGCGGTGGAATTAAGAGAGTTGTATTGGGACATCAATTGGGAGAGATAAGAAACATAATCATCAAGCAAACACGAATCAAAATGAATCATGGGTTGGTTGGTAGAACTAGATGATGGAGGAGGAAAAGATGAAGAGGTCAAAGAGGAGGAACTCAAGGAGAAAGTCAACATTGCATGTTCAGCCAAGGGAAGTTGAGTATATACCTAAAAGCCATGAATATCAAAAAGCAAAATCATGTTGGTGATGACAGTCAACCACACTCACGCCTCCCACATGCAAAAAACAAGTGAACTTGGAGGAGTTAGGAAACTGAGGAGTCCCATTGAGAACCAAGAGGCCATTAGACTAACACAACTGAATCATGCATTTTCCTTGAGCTATAACAATATGCTTCTCATCTACAAAGGTCCTATTGAATGCAAGATCCTGGGGGTTGAGTTTGAAGAGACAAAACTCGTCCTCTATTAGATCACAAAATGGTGCTTTGTGGGTCCCAGTGTGGGCAATGAAGTCACCTAAAAAGAGGTTTCTTCCAATGTATATGTTGCACTTTAAAAGTTTTAACTCCAACAGAAAGAACTTGGTTCTACTCATCTAAGTGTTGACCCTCTTCTTTTCATGATAATCATTTTTTAATGTTTTAAATTCACATTTTGTATTGGAGATTTTGCCTTTCAAAGCCTTACTCATTTTTAGCCACAACTGATTCAAGTTTTGCACTAAAATTCAACATATGAAAAATTCATGTTCATCTTTTGTACCCTTTCCTTGCCAAGTCATACTTTTAGTATCTTGTGTTATATCATTTTTATTTTAAGTTTGCACCCCTTTTATATCTCGAGTTTTTCTCCACCTCAATCACATCCTTCCCTATGTCGAGTCACACCAAGAATTACCGGATACAACTGCCCCTTGAAACACTTAGTCATGCATATCCATGTATAATATACAAATATAGATACAAATATGATATGCCCAAACATCATCGGATGCATGTAAAGTACAAATATGATATGCCCCAAACATCGTCGGATATATGTAAACACATGCCTATATTTGGGCTATACATTGGATATATATTATATACAAATATGACCTAGTCATGTAAAAAGCATTATCCACAATGTGAAATAAGAAATCGGGGAAAAAAATACAATTTCTTTTAAATATCTTTTGAATAGAATAAAAATAATGCTTATGATGATAATAACAATAATAATGAAATCCTTTCTGTAAATTATTTTATGATCTATGTTTTTAATATCTAAAATATATTATATTTTGTAAATATTTGTTCTAGCTATATCCATGTTTAGGAGTCTCAAAAGTTTGCCATATCGATATCCGATACTGTGTCTATATTGGATGTTGTATTTGTCTCAATGAAATGCCCTTTTGTATGTTGAATTGCACCTTCTCATATTTGAGATCATACTCTTCTATGTCTAGGGTCACACCCTTCCATTCCTACTATCGAATCCTCTCCTCTATAAAGTTGCGCAATTTCGTGTTTCAAGTCACACCCTTTCACATATAATAGTGCACCCTTTCAAACATGGAAGACAAATGTCCACTTTCATAAAAAAACAAGTTACTTAAATGAAGTTATTTAAAAAATAAAATAAAAATTTAAGATAAGGAAAAAGGGTACAAAATAGATGATAACCTTAAAATGAAAATATATTGAGATTAATGAAGCCAAAGAATATAGAACAAGTGGCAAGCTCTTTGTCAACAAAGATGAATTGAATTAAGTATAGGTTCACTCACTTGATCAAGTGAAAGAGCTCAAGCTCAAAAAAGGCAAGGGATCTACTTTTGTGCATTTTAATGTATGTCATGTATCTCGCAAAAAGAAGAGTACACAAGAGGCAAACAAAAGATTGGGATTTGGCTATTTCCATGCATTTGATCTTCAGGAGGACAAAAATTCTTCTCATACATCTGTTGAAGCCACAAAGGTTGGTTTGCCTTCCAATTTTGGTGCTGCTTTTGATGACTTTGAAGATTAAGAGCTAAGTTTATAGTGTATCCCATGTAGTTCAGTTTTGCATGACATGTATAGCCTTATCTATAAAGGTTGACCTTTTCTATTAAACACTGAACTTTATATGGGATTTAATAAATAAATCTAGTTTTCATCCATTTGTAAAAATAGAAATAAATAAATTAGGCATTTCCTTTGTCATTTCCATGTTTCCAAATGGTTTAAAGACTCTCAAGTCATTTTTGTTTCAGAAACCATACCATCTCCAAGTTTCATGCAACCTGGACAAGAAATATGTTATATAACGTATAAATGACAAATCCAGAAGAGCTAAAAACAAAATAGGTTATTTATATATTAGAAGAGGAATGTGCATAGGAACACAACTTTGCAAGGTGTCTATTGATATGTAACCAAGTATATAACAAGTTGCATTGGCTATAGTGATATGTCCCTACACTGTACAATATAATTATAACAGCAACATGCACTCACTAGAATACAAACAGTAGAAACCACACAGTGAAAAGCACATGACAGAACATATCCGCCAAAACTGATGACATACACTCTTCATTAGTGAGGTATAAATAGATTTACAAAGATGAGGTTAAAGGATTGCAAACTGTTCTTGCATAGACACCTCAATTAGTCCAACTGAGATGAATTGGACATGCAAACTAGGACTCTAGCTAGTAACTGAGATAATTACAAGAAGGAGATAATTACAAGGAAGAAGTAGATAATTATAAGGAATAAGGAGAAAATTAAGAATAAATCTCATAATTTCCTCCTTGCTTAGTGGGACTTGTCCCCAACTTCTACAATAGGTGAAGAATCCATACATTGGGCAAAATGTCATCCACCAAAGTTTGCTGAAAATCGAGAACTGGATGTTAAGGATGAATGACAAAAATTTACTCCTTAAAGTGACATGTCTATGAGAACTATGTTTGTCCAACTGAAGCCAAACATGGCCACAAACTTGGAAAAAATAAGGTACTCGAAGTCGTCATGGCCATTCTCTTGGAAGCATCATTTGATCCTTTGTCGGCCCTTTTCGGATAGTTGGTGATGACAACGACTATGTTTCTTTCTCTATTGTACCTCGACTTCTAGCTCTCTCTTAATCATTACTTTTAGCATGTTAGGGTTTATACATTTTGGGTAACCCTCAAGGCTGTAATTTTATGCCATGCAGCCATATAGTTGTTCCACTTTAGAGTAGTTTACACTAGATTCTTTACTCTAGTTTAGCTTATTTTCATAGTACTTTTTGGTTACTACAGTGCATTGTAATTTGTAACAGCTGTTTTCAATGAGTCCCATTGGCCTACTTTGTCCATTTATGACATTAATAGAATCATCTTATCTTGAATGTAGGTTGTGGATGCCGTAGAATGACCTGAACTTTGGTGCGAAGATTTACAAAATTCTATACAAATGAAGAAGCTTTGCCTTGCCTCTTTTGTTCACGGTTCGAATGTGAAGCTGGAGGAACTACTGGAAGAGAGGGCAAGAGTTGAAAGCCATCACAAAGTGGATGTCCTCCCTGCTTGAGTACATTACCAATGGCATACAAAGAAGTGTTCGTCTCAAGGATGAATGACTGTTATAGGTAAGGGGGATCAAGCATAGGAGCAATATCATCTCAGATTGTGCTATCGAGATAAGGAATGGAGATCTTGGTGTCCAACTTGAAGGCAGGTTGGGCAATTGAGACAGCCAAAGAGGGAAAACTGACAAATTGTTGTCCCATGAAAAATTGGAACATATTTGCCATTTGATCCATGAGTTTCAGCTGAAACTCATTTTATTGTTGTTGCTGACCGTTCAAATCTAGGGTCAAATACTGAATCAAACCAGAATTAGGTGTAGAGCTGCTTAAACTAGCTTGCACTGAAAAAGTACTACAACCATACCCTGAAAAAAAAGGCAATAAATAATCTACTTCCCTTTATTTTTTTTCCTCAAGAAAGAAGGCCAGTAAAAAGGACAATACTGGGTTGCAGGGGAAGGAAAAAAATAAACAGCAGCCTGGGGCAGCAAATGCAGAAGCAGCAAACTGAACAGCAGGGCAGCATGCGGAAACCAATCTCGACTTGAAGCTGAGCAAACTCAGCAAGGATGTATTGACCTCAACAAGGCTCTAATACCAAATGATATGTCCCTGCAGTAAAATTATAACAGCAGCATGCACTCACTGGAATACAAACAGCAGAAAGCACAAACTAAAGAGCAAATGAGAGAAGATATCCGCCAAAACTGATGAAATACACTTCCGTAAGTGAGGTATAAATAGATTTACAAAGCTAAGGTTAAAGGATTGCAAACTGTCCTTGAATAGACACCTCAATTAGTCCAACTGAGATGAATTGTACATGCAAACTTGGACTCTTGCTAGTAACTGAGATAATTACAAGAAGAAGATAAATACAAGGAAGAAGGAGATAATTAAGAATAGATCTCATCATACAAAAAATGTTAAATAGTGGAAGCTGTCATATGCAAATTGCAAGGATTACATGTGGTATCAGAACAAAATAATGAAATTTTGAGAGAGCTGGCTTGTTTTATAAATGATGCATCAAAGAATGTTAATGACAGTCATGGCCATTGACAATAATGGCCTAAAGGTGATCAATGGCACCAAAGTAAATACTGTGATATTAATCATGATTCTATTCAGGGGTCTTTCAATTTTGATAGATATTATCTGTCATGATTCAAATAACCAGCAAGTTGAAAATCAGGTAATAGAGCTAGAGATGTCAAGTAAAATAGGGAAACAATCCCTTTAAATTTTGATATTTCATTGTGCAACAACTAGGTTTAGTTCTCCCTTACTGTCTACTTGACGTGTCATGGAAATTGGATTTTCTACTAGTGTTATGCAAAATTTCAACAGAAGAGTGGAAAATAGAGTAGTAGACCTGAATGGGATTGTTGTCTAGATTAGCCCCTGACTGTTAGCCCTTTGCTCCTACAATATGTTTGTAACAGTTTGTCTAGCTGCATGTACCCATCATTTTGGGCTCACCTCCGGGACATATACCCATATCAGGTGCTTGGATGCACATACCGCACCTTAATGACACACCAGATGATGCACTGGCTGCATCAATGGTGATTTAAGTATATTTTGGCAAACATAGTTGCTTTTGACATGCAATCAAACCTCCTTATTCCTTTGCAACCTCACACCCTATGAACCCACGCACCAAACAAGGTCAAGGCCGATGGTTATTACAAGAACTCTGATTGTGTTAATGATCAGGAGAATAGTAGAACAACAAAAGGTATTCCTTGTAAAATCTGACTAAAGCAAATAATTGTTCATTTCATTCATCCAAGCGTTGGTAAGCAAGTGAAAGTTGAATATTTCTACTAAGTTTCACATACAATGAATTGCTTTGCTCCAAAGCAAAAGATGAATCATGTTATTGCTAAAACTTAAAATAAAGTGAGTGGAGAGTTGATAGCTAAAGTGTTATATCAATGTGATGAGGATAATTATGGAAATAATAGCACTTGTCATGCCATGAGATGTATTAGTTTTGGGATCATCACTCATTGTTATCTTTGAAATTATCTTTAATAATCTTTGAAATCATCAGCCTTTGTTAGCTTTGTGGGCCTAACGATGAAGACTTTGAACTTTAAATAAGGGGTCCAAGGTTCGAATCCTGGGGTAGGGTTGTACACCAATGCTCCGATTTTCTTGTCCGACGAACATCCAATCCGGTGGTAGAGATGGCAGTGACGGACGAAAGGCATGGTCCCATATGATCTATGATCTTATGGACGTCAAAAAACACTTTCTACTGATTTAGGTTTGCAATTATCACATTGTGTAATTATATAAATATGTCATGACCAAATCACATAGACATTAGAAGTTCTCATTTCTTTTCATTGCATTTTTTTTATCTTCTGTTTCTCGCCAATCTACTATGCCCCTCTATACGAAATTGCTTGTTATTTTCAGGTCTATCGTGTGCTCTATGCCCCTTTAAGATGTCGGTGGAAGTAAGATAGACCTACAAAAATTGCCAAGGTATTCATCGATATTTCATAGCCAGGAGCCCTACTATCATTTGCAAAGAAACGTCCCGAGATGAATTTGAACTGTGCAGAAACTGTGGTTACACAAGCCTACGATTTTTTTCCTTCTTAAATTAGGAATCCCTTACGGTCTACAGAAAATTGGTAACATAAAAATGGCGCTAGGAAATTTAAGAACTTTCATTACCTGTTAAAATTTTCGATCTCCGAATTAAGTTTTAGCAATCGTAAGACGGCCAAAAGAGATTTTATATGAGAGAGCTCTAGAATTCAAGCACAAATACACAATGTAAAAGAATCTAAACCTTGTGAAAGGAAAATAAATCGACAGCAAAGAAGAAAAACAGATTGGACAGCCTGTGCTGGATTGCGCTGAACAAAAGTCTTCTGCCTTAAAGCAGAATTAAAAATTCTCAGACAAGGAGAATCTCACTACGTTTACTTTAGTCGTAATTCTTATAAGAACTAATATTCCAAACTCTTCAATTACTCTCTAAAACACACAGCACACAGCACACAGCTCTTGTTTACTCTCTAAAACACACAACACAAGCCACAGGTTTCCACTTATAATTAAAATATTCAAAGGCATTCCCCTCCACACTTCCAAAATAAAAACTTCCAGGGAAACGTTAAAGTTGCTTCTCTGCATTCCGTTAATTAACGCTTAACAACTTCGTTTTGCAAATAATGGCCAAATCTTACCTCGATTCTTCGCAAGCACAGTAAATTTCAAATCCTTGCAAGCAAATCCTTCGCGGAATTGCACAGATTTATTAAAAACCCTAAATTTCCACGCAATTGAGCTCGAATGCAGCAGCAGATATTGGCGCTGCAAAAGCGTGCACGGAGAATTGCGAAAATGTAAAGCGATTTCCTTCGAGTCTAAGGCAACCAGCTTCGCATGCATATGTTCTTTCCGCTTTTTAGCGTCAACAGACGGCGCACAAGAAAATGCCGACGCAGTTTCCTGTCCACAACGTGTTCGAATTGCACTCGTAAGCGACGGGCCCATGAGTGATCTATCACAGCGTCCGTCTCCGTTGCCGTCGCTCGACCGTGTGGTCTGCGTGTTGTGTTTGACCATTAGAGTGCTCGTTTTCTTGATAATGTCCACGGCAGTTAACCTAAAAATATCAGTATTCTGACGGACGCTCGTTTTACCTCTTGGTTGTTCCGTCTGCGGCACGGAATACGTCTTGGCCAGGAGTTGACGGATGCAAAGCTCGCTTTCCGATGCGGAGTTACCGGCTATAGGCGGTTGTATAATGACGGCTAGAGAATCCTCCGAATCTTTTTTCTTTGTAATATTACCATTCGTATGGGCCCCTTTTGTTGTCCGTTGGTCCAAAGGCGTTAGCGGAGGTAGTTAGAGCTCACAATCAACCAACGTAGTGTGGAACCGCCAATTTTCGTTTGTTTTAAATGTTATTTCAATACAATAATAATTCATGACCGGTTAAAATTATATTTAATTTGTTTTGCGCGTGGAAAACTTTTATAATTCAGGGGTGGCAGATAGATGTTCAATATAAAAAAATAAATTATCCCATTTTTTAGGAATAAATAAAATTAACTCACTAACAAATACTAAACCATTGTCAATGATTTAGCTGACTAACAAGTACTAAGCCACTTGTGGTTAAGTATTTGTTAGCTGTTTCAATCTTTTGAAGTAAAAATTTTACTAAAATGGAAAAGTAAAAACTAATAATATAATAAAGATTGTTATTGATTGCTTGTATTTGTTAAAAAACAAAAACTGTCTACACATAGTTGGGTTTTTATTATATGCTTATAAGAATATAGATGAGGTGTTAGGTTGGTTTTTATTACGTTTACAATGTCAAATATGGGTGGAGGTAAAGAGGTCATACATTTCACGCTGTAAATAATTTTTTTTTTCAATAAAAAAAGCTGACATTAATAAAAACATTTAAAATATTTAAATTAAAACAGTTTATTAATGAACCGTTGCAAACATTTAAAATATTTAAACTAGAACAGCCGACTAATTGTTTGATAAAATATTGTAGAACACACCCCCTAAGAAATGAGATAAACACGGCTCGAGATTGATAACTTTCGACATTCTTTATATCTAAACTAGTATATAAAAGATAAAGATATGTGAATAAATTAAAATATAATAAATGGATTAAAAAGTCGGTATTGAGGAAGTTTGATGTTGGTTTTTATATATATAAGATATGTGAGCGAAGTAAAATATAATAAATGGATAAAAGAACGAGAGATTTGATGTTGGTTTATGTATATATAAAAGCTATGTGAATGAAATAAAATATAATAATTGGATTAAAAAAAGTATTGAGGAGGTTTGATATTGTTTTTTATATATGTGAACGAAGTAAGCATGAAATTAGTTTAATGTTGGTTTTTGGTATTTTTTCAAAGTTTAAATCCGTGAGAGGGGTGTGTATGGTTCCTTTTAATAAGTTCAACTCTTAAAATCATGGATTTCACACTAACTAAATCTAAAAATAAATAAAGTGTGAGAGGGGTATGTGTATGGTTCCTTTTTAATAAGTTTAACTCTTATAATCATGGGTTTCACACTAACTAAATCTAAAAATAAATAAAATTAGAGGGGTATGTGTATGGTTATGTGTTTGGTTCCTCTTAATAAGTTTAACTCTGACCATTATGAGAAGTCATGGTATTATGAGTTTCATAAAGTATGAAATATTTTTTTTTATTTAGTTATTGTGAGAAACCTTATGTGGCTGACTCACAGGGTTTAAGAGTCTCCTCCTAACTATGACCCCTCGTAAAGTCGAGAGCTATACTTATCAACAGAGAATTTAACACAAAACTATCACACACTCGCCCACACCGCAGTTTGAACCTTGAACCTTCTGAAAAATAACCAAAGTTTAAACCATTGCGTTACACCCCATATACTACAAAGTATGAAATTTTAACAAACAAAATTCTTTTAAAATTTTAGAAAGGATATGGTATTGTGATAGTAATAAATCCACCTTAAAATGTGAATAAAAAAAATACGATTAAATTAAAAGAAAAAATAATTATAATTCAATTATGATTTTATTTCAAATGATTATACCTAAAATTTAGATTTATAGAGATTGCCAACATCTAAAGAAACATCATTAAAAATGATGTGTGGCTCTTGTATAATGAGACCAAAAAAAATACTTTGTCATAGAATAACAAAGTCTACAAAGAGACTAGAAATGCATATAAAGATTCTTTAAAATTAAAATTAGTAATTAAAGTTTTTAAAATAATGAAAATAAATATAAATAAATAAAATTTTATTAAAATTTTTTAGTCATGAGTGTTTATGTTAGGACCCTCTTAACATGTCCTAATACTTATATTATTTATTAATTATATTTTAGGGTCACAACCCTTCACTCTTACAACTATTAGACTAGGTATTTAAATACAATCCAAATATGATAATAAAGCAACATCGAACAAATATATTAATTAAGTTTATTGTGGGTTTTTTTACCTTGCAATCAAAAAGCGATTCAATATAAAAACAATTCCTCCTTCCGCACTATTTCGTTTCATACCATCTGGATCAGAGCTAGATCAAAGAGCAAATTCACCATTAAAAATTTTTCCCGCCTGCCGCCCTGCCAGTCTGCCTTCCCGCCTGCCGCCCTGTCAGTCTGCCTTCCGCCTGTCGCCCTGCCGACCGCCGCGCGCTCTCGACCCTAACGCCTCTACAAGCTACCTGTTAGAGAGCAACAAATTCAAAAAGTTGATAGGGCATTGCCCACCAAATTTTTGACAAATTTTGAAAAAAAAAAAATTGCTAAAACAACTTATAAAGTTGTTAAACAAAAAAAGTTTGCTCACTTGTACCAAGTCATATTAATCGTTACCTACACCAACCGCAATGGCTGAAGGATGACGATCACTGGATTCCATTCATGAGAAACACGAAAGGCTCGTTGAAGAAGTTCAACAGGAAAGAGAGGAGAATACCCGTAACACAAGAGAACTCTTCGAGAAAATATTTGCAATGGATGTTAAACTTGATGCCATCAGTCAAAATCAAGCAATAACACATGCAAATTCAACCAACAACGGGTCATCAAACCGAGCAATGTTAGGAGGTCCACAAACTTCCATTCTATCACGAACGACCAAATTAGACTTCCCAAAATTTGAAGGAGGAGACCCTACAAACTAGATCTACCGAGCAGAGCAATATTTCTCACTAAATCAAATTCCGAAAATGCAAAAAGTGCATATCACCTCCTTCCACTTGGAAAACGACACCATCCAATGGTACCAATGGTTCGAGAAAACTAACGGCACTTCGACGTGGTCAACCTTTACACAGAATCTACTAGTGCGATTCGGCCCTAGCAAGTTTCAAAGCTTTATAGGGGCCCTCACTAAATTATGCCAAACCACTTCGATAAGCGAATACCAAGCAGAATTTGAAAGGCTAGCTAATCGAACATCCAAATTAGACGATGCCTTCTTTCAAGAATTTTTTGTCAGCGGATTAAAAGAATAAATTCAAATAGAGGTGCAAATGTATAACCCTACAAACATGTTAGAGACCATCGGCTTGGCGAAATTAGCGAAGGACAAAATCAAGGCACGAAATCGGTTCACAAAACCAACTTGGGGGAAACCATCAAACACTTATACCAACCCCAAACCAATGCAAAATGGATGAACCCAAAACTCCTACACAACCCCCAAAATTAACCCCGCTCTACCAATTAAGCGTCTAAGTTTCGAGGAAATGAAGGAAAGACAAGCTAAGGGTCTTTGCTACCATTACGATGAGAAATTTGATAGAAATCATAAATGTGCCTCATGGAAATTATATATTCTAGATGCCACAGAGGAAGGGAATTCTACTGAAGAGGAACCTAAACTCGAAGAAGAGGTATTATCCAACACACTTGAAAGTGACGCTTCAGGAATAGGAATGGGATCCGTACTCATGCAGGATAAAAGGCCTCTAGCTTTTATAAGCAAAGCATTTTCTCCTAAGAATTTAGCTCACTCTACGTATGAAAAAGAGATGTTGGCGATTGTCCATGCTATCAACATTGGAGGCCTTACCTTATTGGCCAACATTTCATTATACGCACTGACCATCATAGCTTGAAGTATTTTTTGGAACAAAGGACTAATACCCCAGAACAACAAAAATGGGTTACTAAACTTCTTGGCTATGATTATGAAATTACATATAAAAAGGGAAAGGACAACATGGCAACCGATGGACTTTCTAGAAATTTTGAAGATATACCTCAAGTCCATGCTCTTTCCTCCCTTATTCCTAAATGGGTAGATGAGATGCATGAAGAATGGATAAATGATCCTACTATCCACGCCTTCATTCAACAACTTCAACATTATCCTAGTAGCAAACCTCCATACACTTGGAAGGACAATATATTAAGATATAAAGGGAGGATGGTCCTCACCCCCAATTCAACTTATCATGAAAAACTTCTTCATGAGTTACATACCTCACCCACTGCAGGCCACTCAGGGTTCTTAAAAACCTATAAAAGAGCCACTACCTCCTTCTATTGGGTAGGAATGAAAAATTACATCAAAATTTTTGTAAAAGAATGTGAAGTTTGCCAAAGACAAAAGGGGGAGACCCTCGCTATTCCAGGATTACTTCAACTTCTTCCTATACCCACCAAAACATGGGCAGATATTTCTATGGACTTTATTGAAGGATTACCAAAATCAGGAGGAAAAACAACCATTTTCGTAGTCGTTGATCGTTTATCTAAATATGCCCATTTTTGCTCCGTGGCTTATCCTTATATCGCTAGCACTATAGCCCACCTCTTCCTAGATAACATCTTTAAATTACATGGTATGCCCTCCACAATTGTTAGTGACCGCGACCCAACTTTCACTAGCACCTTTTGGAAGGAATTGTTCAAATTACAAGGTACTCAACTTCGTATGAGCTCCGCTTACCATCCTCAAACCGATGGCCAAACAGAAGTTGTAAATAAATGCTTGGAAACATACCTTCGATGTTTTGTTTCTACTCAACCACTCCATTGGGTAAAGTGGCTTTCACTAGCGGAATGGTGGTATAACACTTCATACCATACGTCCATCAAAATGACTCCTTATGAAGCACTATATGGTCAAACACCACCATCCCTCACTTCCTATATTCCAGGGACTACAAAATTCCATGCGATGGAAATGGAACTTGCTAATAGAGATGACATACTACGGATCCTAAAGAGAACCTACACACCGCCCAGCATCACATGAAGTAGCAAGCCGATCAACATAGAAGCGAATGTAGTTTCCATGAGGGTGATATGGTTTTCTTACGTCTCCAACCTTACCATCAATCCTCTCTTAAACAAAAAGGTTCTCAGAAGTTAGCACCCAAATTTTACGAGCCGTATAAAGTTCTCCAACGTATTGGGACCGTTGCTTACAAACTAGAGCTTCCTCCCTCTTCCAAACTTCACCCCGTATTTCATGTATCTTGCCTTAAGCTCGCAATTGGAGCCCATATCACGACACAAACCACTCTCCCTGAATTCTCCGATAATGGAGTACTTCTAGTCGAGCCAGAAGCTATCTTGGATCGTCGCTCTCGTCACCTTCGTACTCGCGATATCACGAAAGTTTTAATCCAGCGAAAAGGTCTACCTTTAGAAGACGCAACGTGGGAAAATTTTCAAGATATCCAACAACAATTTCCAATTTTCCAGCTTTGAGGACAAAGCTCCTTTAAGGGGGGTGGCATGTTAGGACCCTCCTAACATGTCCTAATACTTATATTATTTATTAATTATATTCTAGGGTCACAACCCTTCACTCTTACAACTATTAGACTAGGTATTTAAATGCAATCCAAATATGATAATAAGGCAACATCGAACAAATATATTAATTAAGTTTATTGTGGGTTTTTCTACCTTACAATAAAAAAGCGATTCAATATAAAAACGATTCCTCCTTCCGCACTATTTAGTTTCATACCAATTTATTGTAGAGGTTTTTCACACTAACTAAATTTAGAAATAAAAAATATATATAATATATATAGTTTTTTTATTTGGTTAGTGTGAGAAACCCCTACGAGCAGGCTCCCCCAACCATGACCCCTCCTAAAGTGGGACCCCTCCTAAAAGCGAGAGCTATGTTTATCAATAGGGAATTTAACACACAACCACCACAAACCCACCCCCTCACACACTCGTCCCAAATTGTGGTTTGAACCTTAGACCTTCCGAAGAAGAGCCAGACCTTGAACCGCCAAAGCCTGAATCGTTACGCTATCTCCCTTGGAACAAAAATCTTATGTTAAGGAAAATTGTTCCCTGTATCCCTGAGGGCCAAGACTTTCTGTTCCACAGGGCCTGTTCCATCTGGGTATACCCCTCAAGCTAGCTGGGTTTTTTTGTATTCGACGTAGACAGACTTGAACCTCGGACCTCCTTCTAAGGATTGAGGAAACTTGAGGGAACTTGTAGTAAGGTAGCTGGTGCGGATTGTATATATATATTTTTGGATACATAAGGGAGTCGGTTACATCCACACTATTTTTAGTAACTGCCAAGTGCAGGGTTCAAACCACATGAGATGCTCCCAACAAGCTTATACCACCTCGTTGTTAATGATCGGATTGAGGGAGACCATCGGTCACTCAAGATTCGTATTGTCAATCTAACACGCACTCAAAGGATTCAGATCAAAATACTACCTTTGCAATAGGTGAACCTAATTCTCTTCTTGGTAAGTGTCTGGCTAGAAAGACAATTACCAATCCACCTAACCCTGGGGCAAATAAATAAATAATCTTGTCAAGATCAAATGTAGAAGAAACATACATGAGAGATGATAAGAAGGCACAATAGGGGCATCACTAACCATGGGGCAAGTAAATAAATAATCTTGTCAAGATAAAATGTAGAAGAAACATATATGAGAGATGATAAGAAGATTTTTTTTTTAAGTAATGCGAAGAACAACTACGGGTGGCACAACAGGGGCAACACTCCTCGGGGGCATAATGGGGCCTCTCTCCCGCTATTTGAACATGGGCAGCCTGATAACAGTTCAACAACATACTACTAAGGTGTATGCGGAACATAATAATAAGAAGATTTTGAGCTTTTGATTTTGCATAATAGTTCTTTTAAACTTTTGGTCTCAAAGATTACTTAAGTTTTATAAACATGTTCAATTTTAAAAATTTTGAATAAAAGTTTAAGATTCAAATCTTAATCAAATAATATTATACACCATAAAAATAACCATATATAATATAAATAATTTTCATTCCAGAATATATATTTATAAAAGCTTATAACACATTAAATTTTTAGATTAAAAAATAATATAAATAATTAAATTAGAATGACACTCATAATTCAATTGATTTTTTATAATGATAACACAATCCACACACGCTAGGCATTTGAACCAAAAGTTTGATTTAACTCCTTATTAAAAGACGTGAATAGCCAATGTAATGTGAAAATGGACTAGTATAAAGAATCTTCGAATACTTCGCTTTCCGACATTAAAGTCGTGTTTAATTGAGCTACCTGCTTCTCTATTATAGCGGCAATGCTCTTAAATAAGGATCTAAATGATAAAGGGCCTACGCTAAATTAAACTGTATCGGTAATTTGATAACTTAAACTAACCAACCTATCTCAACTAAAAAATTTCTCTCTGTACATTTATTTTTAATTTATTATCCTTTGTAGGTGATGCTCGAGTACTTACCTTACCTAATGTGATTTTTTTTTTGGGTTAACGTTAAATAAATAGTGACATGTTTATCGGCAAATAAGATGCTAGTGAAACGAGGTCATTGACAAAATAAATTTTTGCATATGAATATTATTCAATGTTCATGGTTGGGAGAAGATTGTTGAGTCTTATGTATTGATTATAAAGATTTTTTACAATAACCAAATAAATAAATAAATATATATATATATATATATATATATATATATATATATATATATATATATATATATATATATATATATTTATTTATTTAGTTATTGTAAAAAATCTTTATAATCAATACATAAGACTCAACAATCTTCTCCCAACCATGAACATTGAATAATATTCATATGCAAAAATTTATTTTGTCAATGACCTCGTTTCACTAGCATCTTATTTGCCGGTAAACATGTCACTATTTATTTATTTTTCAATGTTTTGTCTAATATATTTGTTAGAATTAAACAATCATTTTTCCTTATGAATATCTTAAGAGGATTCATCTAACATTTTATAGGGCGAAATTGAATGGAGGGATTTGATTATAATAACATATTTCATAGAGCCCAAATCAAGGTCGAGTGCAGATTCTCAAATTAAAGATGTCTTAAATTCCAATGTCTCAAAGTGCAGATTCTCAAATTAAAGATGTCTTAAATTCCAATGTCTCAAATGTATTCCAAAAACTGCTGCACCCCAAATTCGAAATATGGTTTTTTGATTATAAAGCCCTAAAAGAGATTCTCCATATTGATATTAGAGATTCTAAATATTGAGATTAGAAATTCTAAATATTGATATTAAGAAACCTTCTCGAAATCATCTCGCTTTTTATACGAAGGAAAAGGCATGGAATAAGAGGAACGTGTAGAAAGCAATCAGTCCCACCAACCTCGGGAATCTATATTCCGGGCCCACCCTTACGCCCTCTCTATTTTAAGGAGATAGTTTCTAAACCTTTAGGAAGCGCTCTCTTATATAAGGCTTGAAGGATGAGGACGTTTTTAGTAGTTAGCTCAAAACCTAGCTTCAACTATTAATCCAATTGAGGGCTTGTTTTTGGCTCCTTAGATGAATTCTGATTTCTCCTTTGTTAGTGTTTTATTTCAATTATTTAGTTTGAATTACTTTTACTATGTCCTTCGAATTGTGGCTCCTAATTGTGCCACCCATCGTGCTTGTGCTTCGTCTATCTTCAAAAAATAAAAATAAAAAATACTCATACCTAAATAATATTTTTTTCCTTAAAAACAAAGCTAACAAAAACAATTAGCATTATTTCAAAGTTTTAACTTTGATAAACTTATTTGTATTATGAAAGCTTATTGTAATAATTTAATAATTATGTATGCATCAAGTGGTAAGATTCAAACTTAAATCACCTCCTTAAAAGTCTAACATTAATTGGTAAGATTTGAACCTAAGTTTCCTCCTCGATGTCAAATAATTTAGCCTACAACTTATGCCATTTGATATATTTTTCAATGATTTATATGTCATTGAAATTCATTTCACCCATGTTACATCATGATCATATAGTGGTATTGCATCAACTTGCAATTATGCATGTATTGTTTGGTAAGATTCAAACCTTAGTCTCCTCAAAGGTTAAGGATTTTAATTGGGCTAGTGTCATTTGATGATAAGCATTATATATATATATATATATATATATATATATTTTTTATCTAGATAGTATAAGAAACCCCTACGACCAACGCTTAGGGCTAAGTATTCCTATCCCAACCATGACCCCTCATAAGGTCGAAAGCTAAGCTTATCAATAGGGGATTAACACACACTCACGTATTTATTTTCATAAGTATTTATTTTTCGAAAACTCGTTTCAAACATTAACAATATTTTATGTTTTCATAAGTATTTATTTTTTGAAAACTTATTTCAAACATTATATTAAAAGATATATTCTTAATATAAGTAAATAATTTAGGAACAAATAAATTTGGAGTGTGAGTTGGCACCAAGTGGGAGTCGAGAGGAAGTGTAAGCTAGGAGGAAGTGGGAGCCAAGAGGAAGTGCAAGTTGAGAGGAAGTGTAAGCCAGGAGGAAGTGTGAGCTAAGAGCGAGCTCCACTAGCTAGTATGGAAGGGAAGTTACATTTGAAAGTCCTAATGGGAAGTCATGATGTCCTGGCTAGAAATTGGAATGTCCTAATTGGAAGTATGGATTTTCAAGTTTGAGATAAGCGAAAGAGTGAATATATGGTAAGTTCACACTAAAAGTGATTATCAAGGATGAGATGATTGAGCATGATATAATGGTTCTTAAAAATAAAGGGTTAATATATAAATTCATGGATATTCACCAAGATTTTTGGAGATTCAAAATTGGATCAAGTGGAAGTCGGGATTTAATTTAAATTACTCCATGATTTTTTTTCCTAAAGGTTTTTCCTCTCAGTTTAGAAATTAGGGATAAAATAATGGGTCATATCCCAACCATGGAATGAAAATTTTTCTTTTGAGACAAAACTATTAAGAAGTTTTTGATCTGGGTTAGGCTCTTTGGACTTCCATATCAGCTTGTCAATAAGGATGTTTTGAAGAATATTAGAAACACCCTAGGGAAAATTATCAAGGACTAACTATTAAGGAGCGAAAGCATGCTATGTATACCCAAATATGTGTTATGGATATTTCAAAACCTTTGTCGCAATCCATTAAGATTAAATTTGAATCAATAGAATGGGACCAATAAGTGGATTATGGAAATATCGCATTTTGATGACACAATTGTTATGAGAGTAGATACATGACAAGAGATTACAAAGTGAAAACTATAAAGAAATAGATAAAAACAATTGGTCATGAGATAAAATTTAAGAGAAAGCAACAAAATCACATTCTAACAGAAGCTTAGATCAAATCAAGGATATTCCACTCCAAAATAAGAGCCAAAGAAAGCCTATCTACAACATCATATGACAAAGGCCATCATAACTTACTTGGATCAATAGTTACAAGAAACAAAGAAGGGTGTAAGGGATGAGAAAGTACAATGTGTAAGTCCAATATCAAAAGGAATTAAAGGTGCAAAGGAAGATGTGGAGGAAAATCCTAAAACAAATATGGGAGAAGAGATCAAGTTTATTCCAAGTAAATCATCTTCATTTTTCTCAAGTAGTATAGAATCTTCTCCTAATAATAAAAGTGAAAGTGGTGTAGACATTATCCCTTGCACTTTAGGATTTCAAGAACAACATATTAAGGCAATGATGATGGAGGAAATCTTGAACAATTTAGGGTTTTATGGTAGCATAAAAAGGTAATTGTTATGGAAGAGCATCCTTGCATTTTAGGGTTTTTAGGACAACATAAAGAAGAATGCGCTTTTGAGGTTATTATTTGCACTTCGATATTTAGAGTAAAACAAACCTATAAATGATAAGTCTTACTATCATTAGTGTGAGAATATTGAAGAGATTAAAAAGTATTGGTGGAAAAGGAAAAAGGAGAAGAAGACCCAAGAAGCAAAAACAAAGAGAAAAATAAATTCAGAGAGATTGATATGGGAAAACAAAAACAAATATAGTGTTAACAATAAGTGGGGCTAAACCTACAAATAAAAAATAAAAATGACCATAAAAATAGTATCTTGGAATATTAAGGGCATGAATAAGAACCTGTTGGCATTTTTGCCACATTGTTTTGATTTGTGATTATTCATGCATTAATTGTTAAAGTTCTCATTCCTCTGTGTTTCTCTGTGAGTTTTTGATCCCAAAACAGCTAAGCCCGAAGATTGTCGCGATATTGCGACCAAAAACAGCATGGAGAGCACGGGTTCAAAATCGTCGCGATATCGCGACATGTCACGTTATCGCGGGTCTTTTGAGGAGAGAGAAGCCAAAGTCGGAGTATGTCACGATATCGCGACGTGTTCCAAAATCGCGGTCAAAGTGGTCAATGGAGGCAGAGCAGTGAAATTGTAGCGAAATCGTGACATGTCGCGTTTTCGCGACTTGCGATGGCCATGGAGCAGAATGTTAGAAATCGTCGAGATTTCGTGATATAATTGAGCAAAGGGCAATGACAATGAATCTTCTCACGATTTCGTGATAGAAAAATGAACAAGGGCCAGAATGTAAAAGACGTCGCGATATCGCGACATGTCGCGTTATCGCGGTTAAGTTGAATAGAAAAGCTTAAGGCATGAAAGACGTCGCGATTTCGCGACACTTTTGAAGATGAAGACCAAGCAAGAGCAAGACGTCGCGATTTCGCGACAAAAAGCGACAACAATAGAGGAAGCAAGGAAACGTCACGATTTCGCGACATATTGTGGAGAAAAGCTAAATAGACAAGAAATGTCGCAATTTTGCGACATGTCTTATTTTTGCGATGTGAAAGCTCAGAAAGAACAAAATGGTACGGAACGTCGCGATTTCATGACATGTTCCATTTTCGCTACCTACAAGAGGGTGAAGGCCAAGGAAGAGAAAACTATCGCGATTTCGCGACATGGTGCAGTTTCGCAGGTGGACAGAAGAAGGACACAGAAGTAGGAGAATTGTCGCGATTTCGCAACATGGTGACGTTTTTGCGACTTGGAGGAGTGAAGAAGGCAGATGAAAGAACATGTTGCGATTTCGCTACATGTTGAGGAAAGAAGTCCCAACAAAGGAGAATGTTGCGATTTCGTGACGTATTAGGAAGATAAAGCCGAAGAGAGAAAGATGTAGCGAAATCGTGACTTGTCGCGTTTTCGCGGTCTGAAACAATGCAAGGACAATATGAGGAAAGAACGTCGTGATTTTGTGACAGGTCATAGTTTCGCGAGAACAAAGCAAAAAATGAGCAGCATAGTATGGAACATCGCGATTTCGTGATGCGTCGTGTTTTCACGACCTAAGGTGACGAAGGAGAACAAAGAGTCGAATACGTTGCAATTTCACAACATGATTGGTTTTCGCAATACAAAATAGCAAAAGCGTACGGAGCAAAAATATGTCGCGTTTTTGCGACCTGTCATAGTTTCGCGCCAGAAAGCAGTTCAAACGGCCCAATGCAGCATTGCGATTTCCAAGGATTAAAAGCACTCTAGAATTGAATGTTTTGCTGCTTTTCGATGCATG
The DNA here is from genome assembly GCA_028583015.1 of Wollemia nobilis. Classification (NCBI taxonomy): domain Eukaryota; kingdom Viridiplantae; phylum Streptophyta; class Pinopsida; order Araucariales; family Araucariaceae; genus Wollemia; species Wollemia nobilis. The sequence goes on from JAQPPZ010001808.1 coordinate 8,340,221, forward strand.
CAAGGTAGAACAACATGCTCAGGCCTATAGCGAAGCACCTGGATTGAAGATGCCTCCATTATTCAAAGCTTCTATTCGTGATTTTCTAACGATCCAAGCATGCTCCGAGGATGACCATTTAATGAAGACGATCGGTTCCTTGTTTCATTTAATTTTTGGTTTCTTCGAGGTTGGTTTAAGGGGATCATTTCCTTATTTCTGTTGCACATTTTGTAGATCTCGAGGAGGTCCATTTCATGTTTTAAATGCTACAAAGAGGCAAGACCTCTATAAATATCAATATATATCTCAGAAAGAAGGATCGAGAGAGAGACTTTAGCTGAGAAGTTTTTCAAGTTCTTTGCATGAATGAAAGATATTTGGCCTTTGGTTTTGCAAGCAATTTTTTGGGTGTTTTTCTTCTGTCTCATGCATTCCTCATTTACGCTTGTATTTCTTATCTGCTGCTTAATTTGAATTCTGCATCTGAGTTTAAATATTGCTAGTGAGGAAGTGAGTTCTGGAATGTGATTTTGAAGGTTATCTGCGTAAGGTTGTAAGTGAATTACGTCGCTGTCTTCTGTTATATACTGTTAGTGTGCTTAAAGTTATCTGTTGTTAATCTTTCCCGATCTGACAAATTTGGCCTATGGCTACATTTCCCATCTCTTTCCATAATTTCTCGTTTCTTTCTGCATATTTCCCATTTCTTTCCTGCAACTCTAGTCTTCATCAAGCTTAGATTTAGTAAGGGAACCAACCCTCTTTGGAGATTGATTTGGGAGACATTTCTTTCTCTCAGCCTTTCAATGTTGGCCGGGTCTAGGGCGCATTTATGTTAAAATCCTTTCCTGTGACAGATTCGTGACCAACAGAACCCTAAAAAAAGGTACTAAGAAATTGTCAGGTTACTATAAACAATATATTTATTGATATGGAAACAAAGTAATAAATATTTTATCCATTTGTAGTTTTTTTTATAAATTGAATTATATTTACAGTACGATTTTTAAAAGGGACCCAAAAACCTTTTTACATAAATGGTTGACAAGCTAGAGGTATTGACAAAAAGTTACAGGGAGGTTCAGGGAACCTTTGTAAACCAGAAACAAAACCACAACAGGAATAAGCATGAGCAAAAACGTAGAAATGTTTTGACATAACCATAAGGAAATTGTTTCAGTATCGAATGCGATAACCAAACCACACCCAAAAAAATGGTAAAATCAAGGGCTCCTCGGGGCGTCAGAGAGCCCAAAGGGAGGGATCCAAGCCAGTCATTTCTTGGTATCATCCTCCTACATTTTTGGAGAACCTGCAACAGTTTTGGCATAGTGGGATAACATCTTGATTGCATCCTCCAAAGACTTGGTGGCAGTAGTCAAAGTCTTGATCACAAGCTCCAGTAGCATATGGGAATAGGGGTTCTCCTTTTCACTCAAATATTACATGTGCAGACGAGGAGGACTGCTCCTTATTGACTTTTAAGCATAGATAAGGATCTAGGTATGAGAGGAGTGTTCTCTGCTATTGCACGCTTTCTCTAGCTACTTTGTCGATCACTTATGAGAGGAGATGGTTTTTTATGGATGCCAACTGAGCTAGGGCTAACAAGGGAGTCTTTAGGATTGGTTCCAAGGTTAGTGGAATAGGAGGGGATATCGAAAGAGGATTGGATAACGTGGGCTTGATATTATGGATGGGGGTGGGTGGTGATGGCGTGCTTGAGAATGATAGGTAGGAGGTCTTAGTGGAGGGGTTTACCATTGGACTTGTGGCATTTCTCTATGTTAAGGGTAAGGGAGTGCAACAAAAAATTAGGAACGCATATAGGTTTGGCTTCCCGAAGATGGTTTACAAAATCAAGATGGAAGCTTCTCAAGGGCTTATCTAGATCGTAAGAGATAACATACTGCATGATAGGAACAATTGTAGTGTTCCAGGGAGCCAGGAGGGTAGAGCAAAATAGATTGGACTTGTCCCATCCAAGGCTCTTGCCCTTATTAGGAAATTGATCAGTATCTTCCTCCCAATTATGCTTATCGCGATGAATAAATTGATCGATGAGCGGGAGACCAATGATCTCAACTAGCATCTCAGTAGTAACTTTGAAATGAACTCCTTGGACTCTAACCTCACCCTGGTTCCATGATATGGTCCTCTGCCCCAAAAAATTTATGCAAAAAGGGTGTGAAGCCTTTCGTGTCCATGAAAACTAGGGCGGTAGGGTGCAAGTTAAGTTGGACCAGCTCAACATAAGCCATGGCCATGATTAGAAGGTAGAGGGGCAATTAGGTGATGAAATTTTGGGTAGGAAAGAGGGGTAAATAGGAAGCGACACTCACATCAGGCTTACCAGAATTGATAGCAGATAGAGCATGGACTAAAGGTATGGGATCATTGTTGATTAAAAAGAGTTGGGGCGAGTCGAGAGAAGCGAAAAAGTTGATGATAAGCAGAGTAATGATGCATTGGGACGAAGCAAGGCTGGGGTGGTGGGAACGCTCGAGAAGAGACAAACCAACAACCCAATTCAAATGGTGAATGACGAGGCACCTAGGATCCAACCTGACATTGTTATGATTGGAGCACGGGTGGGTTACATGGTGGAGGGTCAAAAAATGAATGTCTTGGGTGAACGGAGGCCATTGGGAAGAGCACTAAACAAGTTGAGAAAGTCAATTACTAGGGAGGTGATACACGTCATGATTTAAGAGGTGAGGACAATGATGACTGCCTGACTTCCCATGCCTGAACATATCATTGAGGATATGATGGGGGTGAGCCCTTTGACATGAAACAAGAAAGATTTTCCAGCATGCATTCTTTTGGCTTTGTAGTCACGAAACCAACATAAATTAAGCATGTGATGAAAATGAGGAAATCCTCAAGTTTTGGTGTTTATCAATTAAGTACTGGAGTTTATAGATTGAGCTTGCATCACCACTTTGGAACTAGGTGTAAGAATATCCATGCCCAAAAAGGTGCTTTGATGGATCTATTGTTGGCTGACTTGGGTGCCTTGAAATATTCTACCTCGTATCATTTGTCATTGATGTCGATGACCCTGATAATTTGAATTTTCATTATTTGCAACATTCACGATATTCAGGGGGAATCTAGTGCACCACACTTTCAAATTTGTAGAGGATACTCCCAAAGTAGACATTTCAACCAAATTATGCTCTACATAATTGTTTATGCTTTAACTACTTTGGAGGAAAAGAGAAGACAACGAAAGGATAAAAATTATATTATCTCTCATTTTCCTAAAGCTTGTATCTTGATCGAAGGATATTTCAATACCATCCTCTCTTTGGATGAGAAACTGGGAGGAAATAAAAATTTGTATAGGAGCACTGACCTCATGAGTGAATAGATTGCAAACCTTCATCTTGTGGACATCCAACGAGATAATATCCTTATGACTCGATCTAAAATAAGGCAAGGCTTAGCTTGTATCATGGAAATATTGGATAGGTTTCTACTCTTCGACCATTTCTTAATCCATGGTCACATTCCTAAAGTGAAGACTCTTAACAAATGTTGGTTCGGATCACTGGCCAATCATGATGGAAATGTGAAAAACCAATGTAAGTTTCTCTCATTTTCGATTTTAGTTAATGTGGCTTAGAGATAGTTCCTTCAGACCTCAAGTGCAACAATGGTGGAAGGAATGTAAACCAAGGTATGGGACTAAGATGTTTTGTTTTACCAAAAGGTTGCAATACATTAAATCCAAAATCAAGACTTAGAACTGTGAGGAGTTTGGGGATGTTCAACAAAAAACATGAAGTTATTTCTCAGCTTAAAAATTTAAATAAGAAGAGAGAGGGGAGGGCTCTGGTCCCTCCCCTGCTCCCCCTCCCATGGCTCCTGGTTCCTGCCCAGTCCCTCTCCTCCCAGGAGATCATCTGCAAACAACCACTCCCCGGGAGGGATGACTTGGGTTGAGCCAGGGACTGGGCAGATCCTTCTCCACTATCTGCGCCCCTCCTGGCTGGCTAGGGTTTCCTTGGTTGTTTTTTCGGACTGGTGCTTCCCAGGGATCCCTGTTTGGTTGGGGATCCCTTCCCTTTTCCCTCGAGGCTTCCCCCTGGGGTTTTTTACAGGTTATTCGCGTGGATCTGGTCCCCTGCGTTTCTCGGTGCGGTGGAGGTGACGGTTTAGGGTTTGGATAGCTTCCCCCTTTTTCTTGTGAATCCTCGACGGGCTCTGTGCTTGGACGGGATTCTTGGTCCCTGCTGCTGGGATCCTCTTTTGTTTTCCCGGGGCGGGTTCCTTGTGGTGCAACTCTCTGGTTACTTCCTGATGGGCTGGATCCTCTTTGTGCTGGCTGTCGGCTTCCTGTAGGATGGCTCTCGCTAAACTGAATGTTTTCTCGGTGGGCGGGATGGTTTCTCCACAGGGCGGGATCCGCCAAATCTGCCAGTTTTCCTGCGAGGCGGGATCCTTTCTTTCTCGCTGGTTTCTCGGATGGCGGGATTTCCTCGTTGCTTCCGCTAGGCGGGACTCGTTTGTGGTGGTTTTGATTGCTTCCCGTGAGGCGGGATTTTATTGTAACGGTTTTTCTGTGCTTCCGTTGGGCGGGATCTTCTCGATGGTGGTTTTTGGCTACTCCCACTGGGCGGGATCTCCAAAACTACTTTCTTTCTTATTTGTTTGTTTCTCGCTAAGAGGGATTGTTTCATGCTTACTGTTACCACTGGGCGGAATTTCTGTTTTGGTGTTCAGTTTCAAGGGATTGATGCCCTAGGCCCATTGCTTATGTAATCAGGTTTTGGGATCCTTGTTAAAACCCGCTATAAATACAAACACTTATAACTATCAAAAAAAAAATTCAAATAAGAAAATCTTTTTATATGGCCTCACAGAGAGTATAAGTACAAATGAAATTAGACTCACAACTTAGTTAGAGGAATGGGAAAAAAGAGAAGAACTCTTATGGAAGCCAAAATTTAGAATTCAATGGCTCAAAGAAGGAGATCGAAACACAAATTTCTTCCACAAATCTCTTATAGCTCGAAGATATGACAACTTTATTTCTTCTCTAAAATTAGATTCTAGTCAATTACTTTTTCAATATTTTTTTTTTTTGAAAATTTTGAAAAAACTTGTATTAAAACAAAGATCAATTACAATTTGGGAAGAGAATTTTCCCAACCGAAATCAGAGAGAACACATGCTTACAATAGTAAAAGAAGATTTGCAATGGAGCCAAATCTCTTGAATCATTAAATAGCTAACAGGGGGATCAGATTGGTCTGTTGATACAACTTGTCACGATATCGCGACACTCTTACCCTCTTCTCCTTTGGTCGCAAAAATGCAACATGTCGCGATATCGCGACACTTTTCTCCTTTGGTCGCGAAAAAGCAACATGTCGTGATATCGCGACACATTTATCCTTTGGCCGCGAAAAAGCAACATGTCGCGATATCGCGACACTTTTATCCTTTGGTCACAAAAAAGCAACATGTCGTGATATCATGACACTTTTTCCCCTTCTGTCCGTGAGATTACAACATGTCGCGAAATCGCGACACTTTTTCCTCCTTTGGTCGCGATGAAGCAACATGTCGCGGTATCACGACACTTTTTCTCCTTGGGCAGCAGCGTTGCAACATGTCGCAAAATCGCAAAACCTTTTCCTCCTTTGGCCGCGACGAAGCAACATGTCACGATATCGCGACACTTTTTCTCTCTTGGCTGCGATGTTGCAACATGTCGTGATATCGCGACACTTTTTCTCTCTTGGCTGCGATAATACAACATGTCACGAAATCGTGACACTTTTTCTCTTTCGACCGCGATGAAGCCACATGTCACGATATCATGACATTTTTCTCCTTTGGCCACGACAAAGCAAGATGTCACGATATCGCGACACTTTTTCTCCTTTGGCCGTGACGATGAAACATGTCGCGATATCGCGACACTTTTCTCTCTTGGCCGCGACGATGAAACATGTCGCGATATCGTGACACTTTTTCTCTCTTGGTCGCGACGATACAACATGTCACGATATCGCGACACTTTTCTCCTTTGGCCACGACGATGCAACATGTCGCGATATCGTGACACCTTTCCTCCCTTGGCCATGTCGATGCAACATATTGCGATATCGTGACACCTTTCCTCCCTTGGTCGCATCGATGCAACATGTCACGAAATTGTGACATCTTTCCTCCATTGACCGTGATGAAGCAACATGTCATGAAATCGTGACATCTTTCCTCCCTTGGCCACAATGAAGCAACATGTCGTGATATCGTGACACCTTTCCTCCCTTGGCCTCGACAAAGCAACATGTCACGATATCGCGACACCTTTCCTCCCTTTGTCGCGACAAAGCAACTTATCGCGATATCGCGACACCTTTCCTCCCTTTGCCGCGATGAAGCAACATGTCGCGATATCGTGACACCTTTCCTCCCTTTTCCGCGACGAAGCAACATGTCACGATATCGCGACACCTTTCCTCCCTTTGCCACGACGAAGCAACATGTCGCGATATCGCGACACCTTTCCTCCCTTGGCCGCGACGAAGCAACATGTCGTGATATCGTGAAACCTTTCCTCCCTTGGTCGTGACGAAGCAACATGTTGCAATATCGTGACACCTTTCCTCCCATGGCCACGACAAAGCAACATGTCGCGATATCACGACACCTTTCCTCCAATGACCGTGACGGTGCAACATGTCACGAAATTGCAACACCTTTTCTCCCTTGGCCACGATGAAGCAACATGTCGCAAAATAGCGACACCTTTCCTACCTTGGCCGCGATGAAGCAACATGTCGCGATATCGTGACACCTTTCCACCCTTTGCTTTTTCTTTGATCATTAGCTCAAGGACCTTTCAAGACCCTGCCTAATCACCTCATCCTCAATAGCCATGTCACTGTGCAACTGAACCCCTACCTCCTTCTCAACACCCATCTTAGCCAGGAAGTCGACCGCTTTGTTTAAATCTCTACTCATGTAAAATGGAATCACATCATCTAATTCTCTCCATAATTCCTTAATTTTAGTGACAAAAATCCTCAACCTCCATGCTTTCAAGGCAAAGTTCCTCATGCAATCTAGAGCTCCAACCATTGTTTGAGAATATGATTCAAGTATTATCCTCCTGTGGCCCTGTTTAACTGCCCAAATAGAAGCAGATTTGATAGCTATGGCTTCTGCTTCATTGTTTTTAGCTCTTCCCAAGCCTTGCAGCTTCCCAATAGAGCACCTTGTTCCAACATGATTCGGCAAACCACTCCAATTTCGGCTCTACCCGGGTTGCCTTTTGCGGCTCCATCGGTATTAATTTTAACCCAACCTTCAGGGGTGGTTTCCAACTAGCTCTGTCCTGTCCCTCTTGCACTTCAACTCCCTCTTCCATTGCCCCAATAACAACCTGAGTTTCCTCTTTAGCATAGACGACCACAATTTTTGTGACTTTGCTCCAAATGACCTGCCAAACTCCATCTAACGAAGAAAAAATTTCTCTAAAAATTCTAGCATTTCTCTCCAACCACACTTGCCACCAAATAAAGTTTAATCCAAGCTCCCAACCAATACGAAGAGCTTTAGATTTAAATCTACCCCTCTTCCATATTTCCCATATATTAATCCGATTCAAGTCACCATTAACTTGAATTTTATAATATGAAAACCATCTCTTCCAAATATTGCGCGTGAAAGGGCACTCAAACATCAAGTGATTAGTTGTTTCCTCACTCTTGTAGCATAAGACACATTGAGAAGGACCGATGATTCCTTTACATATGAGATTATCAAAAGTGAGAATTCCATTGTGCATGAACTGCCAGGCAAAAAAGTTTACTTTCAGCCAACCTTTGGAGTGCCAAATCTTTCTCCAATCCTCAATCTGATAAGTATGAGGGGGAGGCTCTGGAAGGATCTTGTCATATTCATCCTTCACTGTGTAGACACCAAGGCTCCCATAGCCCCAAGCTAATTCATCCTCCTCGTCTCTACCTATGAGAAATATTTCTGTCAAGATTTTAGTCATGATGGGTGCCAAATTTGGAGGGATTGAAATTGGCCACTCATCCAACTTCTTAAACTGCTTAAACTTATACTCCCCCAGCTGACTAGTGGTGAAATAACTTTCAATTTGGACCCATCCCTTGGTTTCAATGGTTGCTTTTATTGGTTGCAATTCAGGAAATTTAACAATGATAGGTGGGTATTGATCCTATGAATCTGTCCAAAATCGAGCCTTCTCCCCGAAAGCACGAGATTTCGGACGAAAGAAACACTAATTGCGATGTATCCAAAATCAAACACGCTTAAGTCCTAAAAATGTAGAATGCATGAAATGAAAGAGACGAATTGAATGGAGATACAAGAAAATGGAGAAACCACAGCCCTTTTATTTAACTCTTTTGATCTCGGTTACAAAGATGCCTCCTCCCTTTTCAGGGGCTAGGAGCGTTAAATGAATTTGGTTACAATCAAGACTTAATGTTCCTCCTTTCGCGTGCCCACATTTGAAATGGGCGGGCCAAAACGTTGCCGTCGCTGGTGTTGATGAGTCCTTAACCTTTGCTGCTCCTCCTACGATCAAAGAAACAACAAAGATGTTAGTAGCACCTGCCGCAAATAAGAAACGTTTGTTCTCTAAAATTACTGAAAGATGCATGTAAAAGATTAGCCAAATCGATAGACAAAATGACTCTAAATGACCTATAAATTTGACAGAGACCAGAAAACATTACCAGAGGGCCACTGCCATCGAAACAGTCGACCAATTTGCATTAAACTACAATTCGTCCTCAAGTAGGATGAATTCGACTGTAATTCGTCCTTGGGTAGGACGAATTAGACTGTAATTCGTCCTCGGGTAGGACGAATTCTACTATGATAAAACGCCGAGATAATACCATCCAAATGTCGCGTCTTGGGATCTCCAAATGACCTGCAAACATAGGGGTTAGCTAATTAGGGGCATTTTGGGATGACCCAGATGGTCGGATTCTCCCAATTTGACCTCCATCAGCGAGAATTTGACGTCGCTACCTACAAGTTAGTGGGACAACAAAAGCGACAAGAACATGACAAAATCTGATCAAAACATTATGAAATCGAACACATGAACTATCTAGACAGCATAAAATGAAATGAAAGATGAACAAATGACAAAAGAACAAATTATAATGAGACTTAAAAAGTGCGGGGCGCCCAAGTGGGCCGCCCACCGTTGGAACTTGATTTTAGCACCAATCCACTTGGGATGGGCCCAAAATCTCTTAGGATGGGGTTGTCGACAAATTGGTGGATTAAAGTGGTCAAATGTCGGGTTTTTGGGTCCGAATTCACACTTCCAATAGCCACCCAATAACCTCTCCTGCAAAAGAGATTAAGGATGTGGAAAATGTAAATCAAAAGGGTAAAGGCGTGGTATCAAATCGACAGCACTTCGTTGCTTGAAAATGCCTCCTTCTTGTTGTTTTGGGTGGCAAAAGTCCACCATTTTATATACCTAGGGGGTCTCTTTGGAGAGGGATGCATAAGCGCCATGTGGTGGTCATAGGTGCCATGTGGCGGTCATGTCTTCTCATGAGAGAGGAAAGTCCTCCATGACTTGGGATTTCATAACTGCCCTTGTGACAGTCCTCTAACGACCCATCTGCCCACCCACACACGCGTGCGAGGTAGGAGTCATCAACTGACTGTCTTTGGTTGCCACTTGGCGCCATTCTTCTTTTTGCTCGTTAAACCTGGAATTCGTCCCGACCAGAGACGAATTCAGAATTCATCCCTGGGTGAGACGGATCCTAGTTTGAATTCGTCCCTAGGTGAGACGAATACTGAGCAAAGTGCCTGAATGTGCCAAATTGCCTTTTGACCTTACAAAATTGCTATAAAAGTGGTTAGGACCACTGTTTAACCTCTAGGGGCTGCCCTGGGGGCTGTGTGTGTGTCAAAGCGATCAGTGTTTGCAGTCACATAATCGAATTGGTGTTGTTTTGGTGTCTACACTCCCCTCTCCCCACTTTCCAAAATAATCGCTCTTTTACAACCTGAGATCCTAACTTGAGAGACTGCCACACTAAGGATACAATACCATCCAAAGGGAAATGGCCCACCTCATTCGGGTTAACATGTCCCACATATTTACTAGTTAGGATTCTACTGAATAAGGAAGTTGGTTGGGAAATCCACCTCCAGTAAAGCTTTCTAGCCAAAGCTTTGTTATTTATCTTGGATCTTCTCAGACCCAAACCTCCTTTTACTTTGGGCTAGGTTACTTTGTCCCAACCTACTAAGGCCCATTTCCTCTCTCCTTTTACTCCTTCCCATAAAAATTTTCTAGCCATCTTGTCCAACTCTTTCCATATAGTATGTGGGGCAACCAAGATAGAGAATTTATAAATTGGCATGGCCTGAATGACTGACTGTAAAAAAGTTAATCTACCCCCATAGCTTAACCATTTGTGAGACCAATGATTAATTATATCCTTGATATAATCCAAAAGATTCCTCCAAATATCTATTTTTAGTTTTTTAAAGTGCAAAGGGACCCCCAAGTAAACCACTCGGAGAGAAGTCCTTGTGAATCCCAAGATCTCTAAAACTCTATCCGAAAGCATTTGATCAAGATTGAAAAAGACCACTTTGGATTTTTTATCATTGATGACTTGGTTTGTAGCCCTAAGGTAGACACTAAGAGTATCTATGATCATTCTTGCTTCCCTAAAGCTGGCCACTCCCACCAATCCAGTATCATCCACAAACTATAGGTGAGTAAAAACTTCCTCACCCACCTTGATACCTGTTAGCAAACCTTGTTGTCTTCTCCTCAAGAAAAGTCTACCTAATCCTTCAGCCAATATGAGAAAAAAAATAGGGAGAGCAAGGATCCCCTTGACGAAGGCCTCGAGTGGCTCCAAATGGTTGCGAGGGAAGACCCTTGATTAACACTGAGTATGTCGGAGTAGAGACACAACTCATGACCCATTCTATTCAATCCTGAGAGAAACCAAAGGTTGCCATCATCTTTGCCAAGAAGCTCCACTCCACCCTATCATAAGCCTTTGACATATCTAATTTTATGAACATTCCTTTATTACTAGATGTTTGCATTGAATGGATTGCCTCCTGAGCTAGAACCACCCCATCCAGGATCTGCCTACCCTCTACAAAACCCCTTTGCTCTGAGGAGATAATGTTATGTAAAAGAGGTTTTAGCCGCTCAGCCATTACCTTTGTGATTATTTTATATATCACATTGCATAAGGCAATAGGTCTATAATTTGAAATATGTACCCCCTCCTCCCCTTTTGGAATTAAGGTAATGAAAGTATGATTTAATGCTTTAAGCATTATTTTACTACCTTTGGACTCCTCTATAACAACCATTACATCCTCCTCCAAGTTATCTCAAAAGGCCTGAAAAAACTCAATTGGAAAGCCATATGGACCTGGAGTTTTTTCGATGCTCAATCCAAAGACCACATTCTTCAGTTCCTCTCTATCAACGGGTTTAAGAAGGGTCTAATTTTATTCTTCAGAGATAACAAAAGGTATGACAACAATAACCTCGTTTTGAGCCTCTTCATATTGCATCATACTTTCCTTAAAAAGTTTAGAAAAATAATCCATTGAATGGGAATGCATACCTGGAAGTGTATCAAAGGAGTGTCCGTTCTCATCTTGAAGAGCTTCCATGTTATTCATCTGTCTCCTAGCACAAGCAGTCCGACGGAAAAATTTGGTATTTCTATCACCTTCTAATAACCAAGTGGTTCTTGCTCTTTGTTTCCAGTAGGTCTCCTCTTGGTTGTCAATGCCCTCAACCGCTTTACGCAAGGCATCATCCTCGACTTTGAGATGCTCAATAATTGTTCCTTCCCTAAAGTGTTTTTGAACCTCATCCCATCTGGCCACCAAAGGAGCTCTTTGGACCTGGAAGTCTGTCTTGTTAGCTCGCCTCCAATGTTTCAATTGAGCTTTGACATAATGAAGTTGCTTGTGGAATCTAAACATTGTTGTCCCATATGTTGGGTGGCCTTCTTCCCACCACTGAGGAATTTTCTTTCAAAGTTCCTCTTTTTGTAACCAAAAATTCTCAAATTTAAAAGGTTTGTGATGCTGCCCTGTCTTAGTCCCTCCTTCCAAAAAAATGGGAAAGTGATCTGAAACTGGACTCTCCAAAATCTAAAATTTTGTATTCCATTTTACAAATGCCTCCTTTGAAACCAAAAAACGGTCTAACTTTACCTTCCTGCTATGTGGCTCCCTCCTCTTATTAGTCCAAGTATAGTTGGTTCTAGGGCATTTAATATCCACTAAGTGTAAAGCCTGGACTTGGGCAATCATAAGTCGATCCCCTGGGTCCAAAATTGGGGTTCCCCCTTCCCGATATCTAGAGGATAATTTAGCATTAAAATCCCCAACAATAATCCAGTCTAAATCTTCCCGTGAGATTCTCATGTTATGCACAACTTTCCATTGAAGCCTCCGACCATCAAGGTTTTGAGCCCCATAAAAATTTGTGATTAAAACATGTTCAATTTGTGACATTATTCCTAAAATGTGATGTGAGAACACCCCTCCAAGCTAAATGTTCTATTGCAGTCCATTCAAGAGAGTTCCAAAGAGTAACAATCACCCCCGAGGCACCTTGGGCAGCCACTTCCATATGACCAAGCACCCCTCCAAATTCTGTTAACTGTTTTACACATAAGATCTAACGACATTTTTGTCTCCTGAATAAGCAAAAAATTTGTTTTACATTTTTCTAAGAGTCTTCGAACAACAGATTGATGGGTTCTACTGTTTAAACCCCTAACATTCCATGATTGTATAATCATTGGTTACCTTGAGAGCAAGTAAGAATCTATTGGCCTCACCGATCCTCCAGTGATCAGTTTGTCCTCTTGAACTGCTAGCAATTCCTTATTTGATTTTCTACCCACTCCTTGAGAGTTGCTATTTTTTTATCTCTTTTCCACCCGAGTTATCCCTAAAGATTGCCTTTCTCTATTCTTTTCTGATATTCCCATGCTGACATCCTTAATTATTGGCTGCTCTTGGTTATGCACTATCAATGCCCCTACACTCTCTGACTGCGGTAACTCACTATGGTCAATTACCTGCTCTATGATGGGGGAAGATGAAAGAGGAGCTTGAACGTGGATGTTATTATTTTCACTATTACCATCCACTCCTTCCATGAAATGTTCCTCTTGGTCCACTAGTGTCTTGAATATCTCATACCTATTGGCGGGCTTGAGTTGGGTTTGCTCTTTACCATCTTTTGTCTTTTGCCTTCTCCTTCTTTTGGGCTGTTTAAAACCCTCTCTCTAAGCTTCTTTACCCTGAGAAGTATTGGTTGGTTCTTTGTTTATTGTTGACTTACCCTCCTTAGGAAGATTTGACATTCATAGAAGAGCCTCCATTTTTGTGTTCATATTATTTGGGCAAAATCGGGCCAAATGCCCGTATTTGTGGCAAACTCTATATCTAAAGGGCAGAGCCTCATAATCCAACTGTTGAATCCAAGATAGTCCTGCAAGTTCAAGTTCCACCTATATTGGTAAAGGCTAGCTAAGATCCATTTCCACACATATTCTTGCATAAACAGCTGTGTTCCCTTCTATTGTGTCTTTGGAGACACCCAAATGTCTTCCAAGGGAATTACCGATCATCTCCAAAACCTGCTCACTCCAAAACTCTATTGGAAGTGCATACAAATGGATCCAAACCGGGACAACAGTGGGTTCAACTCGAGGATCGAATCCCACTCTCCAGGGTTGAACAAATAATCCTGTCGGACCATGATTCCTCTTTCTGATTCGAAAGCCCTATTTCTATCGGCTAGAGAAGAAAAACTGACAATAAAATACCCATTGCTAATAAACCATAAAGAGTACTCACCATGAGGCTCCCAGTTTTGCCGGACCCAGGAGTGCAAAAATTTTAGGGTAGGGCGAATACCTATGAATTTGCAGATCAAATCATGATTGGCTCTGTATAAGACTGTTTCTTCGACCATCCTTGGCTCAATGACAATCTTGGGCCTTGATTCGGACTGTGGCAAGCATCCATTAACTCGATGAGCTGTTGATCTGTTTCCCGCAGTCAAAAAAAGCATTTTAAATGCAGTTCTTTGAGCTTCGTCAGTCTTGGATGGAGATTTATCTTTTAACAAGTCTGCTTAAGAGCTATTTCTCCCTAGGAGAGGATCCGGAGAAGTCCCCATTGGACCCTCCTGGGGCAGCAATCTTGCCTTCAGATCCACAGCAACCAAAAATCTCTTCGGCAACCCAACTGATGCCCTAGATTTTCCCTAGCTCCAGAAACCCTAGTTCATCGCTTCCCGCCTGCTCCCTTCAATATTTTTGCTATTACTCTTGACTTGGCTTTTCAACAAAATTTTCTTCAAACAATCCCTTCTCTTATCACTTATGAGGAGAACTCTTTTTTGACTACTCTTGTTACTATGAATGAGCTTCAACGGGTGGTTTTTAAACTGCAAAAGGGGAAAACCCCAGGTCCTAATGGTTTTCCCATTGAGTTCTACCAAGAGTTTTGGGATATCCTTCATGCTGATTTATTAGAGGTGATGGAAGAATCCAGGAAAGCCAAAGAAATTTTGAAGGTTATCAATAAAACTTATATAAATCTTGTCCCAAAAATTCAAGAGGATGAACATATATCAATTTTTAGACCTATTGCTTTAAGTAATATTCTTCTCGAAATCATTATTAAGATCATGGCAGAAAGGTTGAAGCCTCTTTTGCATAAGATTATTTTCCCTGAACAAGGGGGTTATGTGGAAGGACATAAAATAGTGGATGAGATAGTTCTTGCTCAAGAAGTCATCTATTCCATGGAAATGCAAAAATTCCCTTCTATGTTCATTTGTTTAGACTTATCCAAAGCTTATGACAAAGTGTATTGGCACTTCCTTATCAAAGTTTTGAGGCAATTTGGTTTCTCTCAGGATTGGATAGACTAGATTATGGGTTATCTCTTTTTAGTATTTTACTCGGTTCTTATTAATGGTAGGCCTTCATAGTTGTTCCCAACTTCTAGAGGTATTAGGCAAGGTGACCCCCTCTCCCCTTATTTATTCATTATTCTTGTTGAATGCTTAGGCAGGACTATAACCAAAATTCGAGAAAATAAAACCCTTGAGAGAGTCACCATTGATCATGGATCTAGGTTTATCTCTTATATTCAATTTGTTGATGACTATACTCTTTTAGGTAAAGCTACAATTAAGGAAGCTTTAAAAATTAAGCAAATCATTAACTATTTTTCTAAGGCTACTAGGCAATTGATCAATCAAGACAAATCTAAAATTATGTTCTTTCACTGCTCTACCAAAAAAGAATCCATGGTCTTGTATAAATTAATATATAAGAAGACCTCCATTTTGATCACCTATTTAGGCATTCCTAACAATATTCAAAGATAATAAAAAAATTGGAATTGGTTGTTGGATAGAGTTAAGAAGAAAATTGAAAAGTGGACCAATACGTGTCTTTCTTTTGGGGGTAGAATTACCTTGGTAAAATCAGTCCTTCAAGCTATACCTATTTATGTTTCTACCATGTTTAATATCCCAAAGGTTGTTCTTCGATAATTGGATAAAATCAATCATCGGTTCCTCTAGAGTGGTACTAAGAAGAAAAGAAAACGAGCCTTGGTGAAATGAGACACTTTATGTCTTCTTAATAATGAAGGGGGGTTAGGATTCCTATATGCTATTAATAACAACAAATATTTATCTACTAAATTGTATTGGAGGATTTTTCATAACCCCAATGCTCTTTGGACCAAAAATATTTGTGTTAAATATGCTGAGAACAAAAGTCCTAAAGACCTTGTTCGCTATCAATTGTCTACCAAATGTTATCCCATTTTAGCGGTTCCTAATACTGGTGAGGATTTGATAAAGACAAAGTTATTTTGGATCATTCATAATGGTCAACAAGCAAATTTTTGGATAGATTCTTGGGATGGTCACCAGCCTTTGATAACTCAGTTTCTCGATTAGAGGCCTTGGATGGAGGAGCTTTACCAAGCTAATTGGATAAAGATGGCTAATTATTATCGGTAACATATCGCTAATTCATAGTTTGGTAGATATTGGATCCCTATTAAGGACTGACATATTCAAATTCCAAAAAGGTAAAGACAAGAAATCCAACACATCCTTTATATGAGATCTCTCTCTTGGTCCCATAATAAATATTGTTTTGGATGGAACAACACTACTAAGGGTGAGTATTCAGTTGCTCAAGGTTATTTGACCTTATGCCATAATAATCCCAACCAATCATATGACATATTTTCTCAATTGTGGGCTCAAAAGCTCTGGCCTAAGGTGAGGTTCTTTACTTGGATTTTATTGCATCGCAGGGTGCTAACTGGTGAGCAACTTATGAAATATGGTTTTCATGGCCCTTTTAGATGTGGAATGTGTGGAGAGAATGTGGAAACTCTTAGCCATATTTTTATTGAGTGTACCTTAGACTTTAAGCTATGGAGGAGAATGGCCATCTTACTTGGATTACAATGGTCCAATTTTTATTTTTATTTTTGAACAACTTTAGAGGGATTGGCCTAAATAGGAGGGTGTTGATCATTTCATTAGCCAGTTAGTTTGGATGGGTTCTACCATTCTACCTTTGAAAATCTAGAAATAAAGGAACAATTAGATTTTCAATCAAGAAAGGAAGGATATGTACTATATCTAGAAAAATACCATTGCCAACTTAGTTGAATTAGTCCAACTCCTTAAACACCCTCAAAACTCCCACCAAATATGGGATCAAGTGATGCAAAGATTGAATATTAACTCTTCTAAGGGTAACCGACTTAAAGGGAATGTGAGTATTTGCAATATGGATAGAACAAGGAATTGGTAGCCTCCTCCTAAGGATTTTGGAAAAGTCAATGTCGATGGAGCCTCTAGGAGGAACCTTGAAAAAGCTAGTGCGAGAGGAATTGGTAAACTTTCAAATGGATATTTGGTTTTCATTTTTGCTGATAATTTAGGTATCCTTTCCAATAACCTTACTCAGGGGTATGGTATCCTTAGATACCTTCAAGAGGCTACTAAGGTTTGATGGGAAAAGGTGCTAGTTGAATCTAACTCTCAACTCATGATTAATCTTCTGAAGACTTCTAACAATCATAAGGTTGATTGGAGAATAAAAATAATTGTTAAGAAGATTCAATTAATCTAGAAGGGATTTTTGAAATTTTATTACAATCATGTGGACAGAGAACATAATAGGAGTGTTAATGCTTTAACTAATTGGGCATTGTACAAAAGTGATCTTACCTGCTACGACCACCCTCCCAAATGGTGGGCTTCACAAATAAGGGAAGCTCTTCTTTCTATCCTTTCTTTGGATGGCTCTAGTATTAGAGGTACCTAGTTCCTTTTTGCTTTATTTTTGCTTCTCTTTGGTTTGGTCAAGGTATTTTAGTTCCCTAGCTCAAACTTATTTTTCTTATGTTTCCTCTATTGAATCTTGCCTTAATAGTCTTTTGGCCTAGAAAGGTCATAGTTGTGTTTTGTTTTTTGTGGTGTGTGTTTTTTTTGTCCCGTTTTGTTTTTGTATTTTTTGTGTTGTTTTTGTGATTTTGTTGTATTTTATGTTTTTGTTTTTTTGTGTTTTTGTTATTTTTTATGTATTTATTTTTTTGTGTTTTGTGTTTTTGCTTTTGTCTTTTTTGTGTGTTTGTGTGTTGTTTTATGATTTTTTTGTTTGTTTTGTGTTTTATGTTTTTTTGTGTTTGTTTTTAATGTTGTTGTGTTTTTTGTGTGTGTTTGTGTTTGTTTGTTCTTATTTTTGTTTTTTTAGGTATGCTCATTGAGTGTGTCGAAGGGGGTAGGCCAGGTGTGAGCCCTAGGTATTTTTGGTGGAATAGATACCCTTGCCTCCTTGGGACTTACCCAAAAGTGGCATCTCATTTGGGGTGTTTTCCACAAACAAAAAAAAGAATTAGATATAATATAAAGCACCAACAAAATAAAAATATCATAAGAATATGGGGAGATTTTTGGGATAGCCCAAGCATTCCTAAAGTCAAAATGTTTGTTTGGTTAGTAGGTCATAGATTAATTTTATCCCAGGATAACCTTATGAAAAGGGGTTTTCATGGACCCTCATAATGTGTTATTTGTAAAAAGGAGGAGAGTAAAGATCATCTCTTGGGACAATACTAAGTAGTATGAATAAAAAGGAATGAGTATTTGCAAGATGTATAGAACAAGGAATTGGCAGCCTCCTCCTAAGGATTTTAGAAAAGTCAATAACGATGGAACCTCTAGGAGGAACCCTAGAAAAGCTAGTGTGAGAGGAATTGGTAGACTCTCAAATGGCTCATTGGTTTTCATTTTTGATGAGAATTTAGGTATCCTTTCCAATAACCTTACTCAGGGGTATGGTATCCTTAGAGACCTTCAAGAGGCTACTAAGGTTTGATAGAAAAAGGTGTCGGTTGAATCTAACTCTCGACTCATGATTAATCTTCTGAAGACTCCTAACAATCATAAGGTTGATTGGAGAATAAAAATAATTGTTGAGAAGATTCAATTAATCTAGAAGGACTTTTTCAAAGTTGATTACAATCATGTGGTCAGAGAACAGAATAGGAGTGTTAATGCTTTAACTAATTGGGCATTGGACAAAAGTGATCTTACTTGCTACGACCACCCTCCCAAATGGTGGGCTTTGCAAATAAGGGAAACTCTTCTTTCTATCATTTCTTTGGATGGCTCTAGGATTAGAGGTACCTAGTTCCTTTTTGCTTTATTTTTGCTTCTCTTTGGTTTGGTCAAGGTATTTTAGTTCCCTAGCTCAAACTTATTTTTCTTATGTTTCCTCTATTGAATCTTGCCTTAATAGTATTTTGGCCTAGAAAGCTCGTAATTGTGTTTTTTTTTTTTTTGGTGTGTGTGGTTTTTTGTCCTGTTTTGTTTTTGTATTTTTTGTGTTGTATTTGTTGTTTTTGTGATTTTTTTGTATTTTATGTTTTTGTTTTTTTTGTGTTTTTGTTATTTTTTATGTTTTTGTTTTTTTGTGTTTTGTGTTTTTGCTTGTCTTTTTTGTTTGTTTGTGTGTTGTTTTGTCGTTTTATGTTTTTTTTTTGTGTTTTGTGTTTGTGTTTTGTGTTTGTTTTTTAATGTTGTTATGTTTTTTGTGTTTATTTGTGTTTGTTTGTTCTTGTTTTTATTTTTTTTAGGCATGCTCATTGAGTGTGTCGAAGGGGTAGGCCAGGTGCGAGCCCTAGGTATTTTTGGTGGAATAAATACCCTTGCCTCCTTGGGACCTACCCAAAAGTGGCATCCCATTTGGGGTGTTTTTCGCAAACAAAAAAATAATTGGATATAATATAAAGCACCAACAAAATAAAAATATCATAAGAATATGGGGAGATTTTTGGGATAGCCCAAGCATTCCTAAAGTCAAAATGTTTTTTTGGTTAGTAGGTCTTAGAATAATTCTATCCCAGGATAACCTTACGAAAAGGGGTTTTCATGGACCCTCACAATGCATTCTTTGTAAAAAGGAGGAGAGTAAAGACCATCTCTTGGGACAATACTCAATAGTATGACTAAAAAGGAATTGAAGAATATTTAAAGGAAAGGAAAGCAATTTAAAGGTAATAAAAAGAAATATTTTTTTAGTTATAGAGGAGGCTAAACCAACCTTATCAACTCACCCAATCCCTAATTTAAAAGCATAGAGCCTTGATAGATGAAGTCAATTCATCAATTGGAATTATGATATTGGGTATAGGAGAAACAAAAAGAAGGCAAAAAATATAAATGCGAAGTTGGTCAAATTAAATTTTGATGTAGCATCTAAAGGAAAGCCATGACCAACAACAAGAGGAGAAATGATCAGAAATAATAGAGGTGAGATTTTTTCTCATTATGCTTTCAATAGTGGATTTAAGACAAATAATAAAGTTGAATCTTGGGAAGCTTTAGAAGGGTTAAAAATATGCAAACAAATGAAATGGAATAGAGTATGGATGGAAGGTGTCTCACTCATAGTTATAAATGCATTTTTGAGGAAAGCAAAGGCTTCGTGGAACTTACAAGAGATAATTATGGAAATTCAAGATCTTGTTATAGAGTTTGAAGAAATTAGGTTTACGCATACGTTAAAGGAAGGAAACAAATGTATAGATAGGATAGCCAATAGAGGGGTTTTAATTGAGGATCATGAAGTCAAATTATCTTTTCCATGGTTAGAGGAATTAGTAAGTTTAGCTGAAATTGACAAGAAAATGTTGACCGCCTAGATCAAATAATGATTAAGATTTACTTTAATGTTTTCATTGGTAATATTTGTTGTATCTTATAACATTAGTGTGTTTTCAATTATTTATTATAATTTTTGTGGTTGCATTTATGCTTTAGGAAGGAAACTAGTGATCCAGATCTGGTAAAGCATACTATGATAGTGCGATGTTTTAGAAATAGTACTCAACTAAGATGCAATGCATAGATAGTAGAGGTAGATTTTTGGTATTATGAAGGTTGTTATAGGAAATTGTCATCAAGGATGCTAAATTTTGGAATATTTGTATTCAAACAAAAAATTGAAGAATATTTAGAAAATAAAAATCAAGAATTCAGATATTTTATGAAAAATAATGTAGGTATCTAGCTATAACATCTCAATTGAGATGAGAATTGAATATATTTGTAAACTCTCAAGCTCTAAAGAATAGAGTTGTGACTTGTCAAGGGTGGGAGACCCGAGTACAACTCTTTGTTCTCTAGAAAAAAAAAATCATACTTCATATAAATCCAATGTTTGGCTAATTTGAATAACCATTGGAGACATATGGTTTAAAAGATTTGGCTCCAATGTAGATCTCCTTTTAATGTCGTAATTAAAAGTAGTTAGTTCTTAAGATTTTGAATTTCAAAATTATAGAAGTTTGTTGGAAAGTTAAAAGAGGAAACAAATATTCTTGTTAGCTAAGGCTAGAAGGGGTTTCATCAAACTTATAAATAATTTTGTTTTAATATATTTTTTTCAAATTCTTTTTAAAAAACATCCTACCTGATAATAATAATGAAAGGAAAGTAAACTCAAAACAAATAAATTAGTTGATAGCCATTACATGCTTATAAATAAACTGTCTAAAATAATTGGGATCGAGTTAACTTTAGATTTAACTAAGTTCTAAGTTCCAAAGTTGTTTTAGTTAACTTTGGATTTACCTAAGTTCCTAAGCGACCAAAATAATAATAAAAGGGAAGCCCTAAGTTCCGCGAAGGAGAGAACGTCGAGATGAATTTGGGTTAGAAACTTCCTCTTTGTCAATAAAATTTAGCAAGCCATGGCATGCTATTGTGCTCTGTTGAAGCTGGGGTATATCTCCTGAAATTATACCAGTGACAGCAGGGCTTTGGAAATGTGTAGAATAAAGTAAAAAGAAATTTTATATAACCTTGGGGATGTAGCTCAGATGGTAGAGCGCTCGCTTAGCATGCGAGAGGTACGGGGATCGATACCCCGCATCTCCACTTGTGGCCTGCCTTTAAATAAAAAGTGATTTTGTTTCCTTCTAATAAACCATTTTTAAAAGGTTCTGAACCCGACGTGAATCGAACACGCAACCTTCTGATCTGGAGTCAGACGCGCTACCATTGCGCCACGGATCCATAATGTAAACCATTCTCATGCCGATATATTAATCGCAATAAAACGACGTCCTTTACCGCAGACAAAAATACTTATTAGAAAAATATTCTAGCCACTCACTAGCGTTCTTTTGAGGAAGAGAATTGCTCCATTTTTTAGAGACTATGATCTGGCTAGTCATCTACTTTCATGTATTATAAATGATTTTAAAATTATCAATTTTATATAAGATGTTATTCATTGAATTAAAATATTTTGTCACATTCTTATTTTTAAATTGGTTTTGTGTGTTTGTTTGCTCCTTGAGTATGTCAAAGGTGGTAGGCCAGGTCCAAGTCCTGGACGTTTTTAACGGAATGGATATCATGCCTCCTTGGGTCTTACTTGAAGGTGGCATCATTTTTTGAATATTTTCCACAAATAAATAAATAAATATATATATATATATATATTTTGTCACACTCATTTCAATAAAAAATAAATAAATAAATAAATATATTTTTAATATAAATAGAATTTTTTTTTTTTAATTTGGTTAGTGTGAAAAATCCTTATAAACCAAGACACAGGGTTTAGCAATCTCTTTTCAACCATAATCCCTCATAAAATCGAGAGTTATGCTTATCAATAGGAAATTTAACACAGCCACCACACACCCACTCCCTTACACACTTGTTCACGATTTGAACCTTGGACCTCCCGAAGAACCAAAGTTATCCACGGTTTGAAACTTGGGCCTCCCGAAGAACCAAAGCCCGAACTGTTGCGTTGTCCTCCCAAGATAAGGATATTGGAGGTATCTATATAAAATAAGAAGAATAGAAAACAAACGAATAATAGCAAGATAATGCATTAAATGTTACAAGGTCTCAAACTCCAACAAAGAAATTAAGGAAAAAAATTAGTCTTGTCTAAAATTTAAGGAAGAAAAACAATTATACATCAACCCAAATTATGAACACAATCAAAAGAAACACTTAAAGATCCAATGAAAGAAAAAATGTTTATAACCTAATTAAGATCCAATTCATACCATCTCAAATGCAAAACTAAGAGACCAACAATATCTGAAGAGGCATAATGAAAACCAATGTGTGTTTTACACAACAAGAGTAGTGAAAACCAAAAAGCATTTTGTCATGGAATGTGATGCCTACAAGTACATTAGGATTGCATATGATACTCTAGAAAGTAAACTCATTAGTGTTCTCTTATTTAGGAGAGAATTCCTCTATTGTTTGCATAAAGTGACATTAGACTATGATCTCTTTAGTGTAGTCAATTATTTTTTTTTTGGTTAGTGTGATAAATCAAACATTTTCAAAAGAATTTGATTATAAATAATTTTAGAATTAAAGTATCAAACATATATATGAGATTTTACTCAATGAACAAGGAATTTTCCACTTAAAAGCAAAAGTTGTGGTAAGGATATTGGAGATAGCTAAATAAAATTTAAAAAGTAAACCAAATAATCAAAGAGGCACTTAATAGAAGAAAAGACACATAAATAAAAGAAAACAACAGATAATAGAAAAATAAAGCATTAAATTTCATGAGATCTCAAACTCCAAAAAAGAAATTAAACAATATATAAAGAAAAAAATTAAAATTGTCATATGGACTAAAATTCTAGGTATAAAAATAATTATACATCAACAAGTTCAACCCAAACTATGAACACAATCAAAAGAAATACATAGATGCAAAGATCAAATGGAAGGGAAAAATGCTTATAACTCGATTACGATCTAATTTACACCATCTTAGATGCGAAATTGGGAGATGAACAATATTTTAAGAGACATGATAAAAACTTATGTGTATTTTAAACATCAAGCATAGTAAATATTGAAAGGAATTTTGTCATGAAGTGTAAAGTCTACGACGACATTTGATAAGGTTTAATTAAATATTAATTAAACTTAAGTTTTATTAAATTTAAGGTTCGAGGTGTAGACCAATTGGTTCATCCAAACCCCATAAGGGGGGCAAAGGTCCAAGGTTCAAATCTCGGGCCTCGCCGGACTGAACGCTTATCCCTTTCCTGGTGCTTTCAGCGACGTAAAAGGTTTTAAATGATTTTGGCATGCCCGGATTCGTGGTGGCTACCGATTCCACCATGTTAAAAAAAAAAGAGAGTTTAATTAAATTTAAATAATTAGTTTTCAATTAATAGACTTAAAAAGTTTAGATTTTATTTTTCAAAGATTTTATAGCCTTTTGTTAGAGCTACAACCTTTTTAAAATTCCCAAAAACAATTTGTGTCACCTCTCCTAAAGAAGATAGTACCTTGAAATTTTAAGAATTTGTGTTTTAGAAGCACCTCCTCTCTATTCTATTTTAAATATAGCACTTAAATGCCTGCCCATGAATAACCCATAGGTTTTTCATACCAGATCTTGTCCCTAAAGTTTAAAAGGGCCTCCATACCTCTCATGTTTAAAAAGGCCCCATGCCCTGCCCTGTTTGAAAAAGTAATTTAAAAGGTAAGGGGAGAGGGACAAGATCCTTGAGAGAAGTGCTCAACCTTGAGAGGATAGGGAGAGGTCAGGACCCTGCAGGCTTCTGAAAGAAGGTCGACTGCTTTCTATTTATAATCTATCAGTGCTGCAACTTTTTTAGCTTTATCACGCCCAATTCTCTAACCTTACCTTATAATAAAGTTGAGCTGAAAAAGAGAGCTTATTTTCCTCTTGAGGCTCCGCCCCCCAAGCTCTCTTAAAATAGTTTTTTTAAAGTTGTAGTCTTTTGTGAATCCATGGATAGTTTTTTGCCATGGTTTTTGAATCTATAGTAATTTTGTAAAGGTTTTTAAGGTTTTCATATTCACCATGGTTTTTGATTCTTTAGTGGTTTTGTAAAGGTTTCCTCGTCTATTAAAGTAGGATTTGTTCAATAAAAATCTCATGCAAGTATTGTGGCAAATCTTATCAATGAAAATTTCATGCAAGTATTGTAGCAATATTATCCCTTGTGTTTTATATTTAGAGCAATTTGTTCCTACTCTTGTTTTAGGCACCATGTTGCCTATTAAAGATTCTCTACAAGAATCAACATGACGAGCTAAGTATCTCAGTGATCAGTTAATAGTTTTTGTACCGCACTGCGTGACCAAGATTTTTTTGAAAAAAAAAAAGTAAAACAAATAGCTAAGGAGCTTTGTGCTCAATCAATGGATGGCCATTCCATTCAAGAACAAATTCTCACAATTAAAGAACACATTCTCAGTGTTGAAGTTGCTAATGTGGGAGAAGTTACTATTAAAGACAAGGAAGTTATCTCTGCTTGAAGTTGAAGATTTTGATGAAGAAAAAGATAAAGCTGGTGAGGAAAATTTTGAAGACAAAGTTGAAGTTGAAGAATAAAATCTCGTTTATCCTATGGCTAAGGATGTAGTCCCTACATGAAAGTTTGAGAGAAAAAAACCTCCTATGGCATATGGATCTAAAGTTCCTCCAACATTTTTTAGACTAGTGGATGCACCAAATGGAAATGCACGGTCCATGATTCGTGGGCAATTGTAAACTATTCAAGATCCCCATATATCGCCCTACAAATATTTTGTAGAGCTGAAGTACATGAGTATCCCACATCTCCATCCCAACCCCTATAACTAGTTTTGTTTTCATCACCCTTTGGTTTCGTTCTGAGTGTACCCATATTTTCCCTCCACTACTGTAGTTTTCGTCGTTATATTTAATTGTCTTAGTTATTGTTTTCATCTCCCAGTAGTTGACACGGCCTCACAATAGTCATCTTCCAGCATTTTATTTTTTGCATCTACACAAATTTTTCAAAGTCAACAATTTCAATAGCAACATTCCCATGTTGCGCTAGACCTGATTCGACAATTTCCATTCTTGCACAAGCTGCCTCCATTCCTGCTAGTCATTTTAGCCTCTATGCTACCATTTCTAAACAATAGCAGATGTTTGGATGTTAGGTTTTAATTGTGGTGTGTTAGGGTTTTGACGAAAAAATATTTTTTTTGGACAGATTTAAACTATAGATATTTTAGAAGTTCGTTAATAGTTTTTTTGACGCCTCGAAAAGCTTTCTGATAGCATCCGCGTGATTCAAGAGGCACAAAATGTAGATGAATGCACATATGGAAATCGTTCCAACAAGGAGACACACCCATAAAGTTGTTACCTAACTCCACCTGTTGCAATCCTCTCTTCCTATTCTGGTTCCACAATATCTCTGTGTTCCACCTATTCACAATGCTGAGGGCCTTGTTGCATATGAGGATTTATGGTAGGGAGGAATAATAGAGATTAATTAAACTTAGTAGAATCGTCATTTTTGTATTTTGTGAAGATCTACTTTAGCTATTGAAGCAATAAAATTTGGGTAGTCATCTTTTGTGTTTTTGCAACTCTTTCTCCTCTCTGTTTGTAAGTATTGAAGTTCAATACTTTTATGGTTGGGGGAATGATAGGGATTAATTAAAATTAATTAAACCACATTCATATTTGATTTTATAAATTTCTCCTCTGAAACTAGAAAATGATCTAACTTCACCTTACGGCTATGTGCCTTCCTACTCACTCCAAAACTTCATTCGATGATTTCCAAGTTATTGATGGACATTAAAAAGAATTTTATTGATGATCTAGTTTTCACATTCATTTTTTCTAAACAATATTATTAATAATTTTCAAACCCCTCTAAGTTGAAATATATCTCCATCATTTTTCAATAATAAATTTCATCTCTATGAGAAGTGACCTAGCATCTACATAGGTATTAGTTGAAGTTCTATATGATTATAAGTAAATGAGGAGAATTTTGCCTCCACTATTCCAAAACCTTTCCCAAATTTTCTCTTAAAACATCATCAATATGTTTTTTTAATAAGTTACATGTGCCATCAAAATACCAAAATATTACATTTGACGTTAGGTCAATTAAACCATATCCAACATGTCTTTTTATCACAAATATATTTCATTTATTTTTCTATCAAATATATTTTTCATCTTCCTCAAAGTGTTATGTTTTTCCAAATAGCTCCTTGACATCATTTTCATTAAAGAGATAAAATCTTACTCGACCAATTGCCTTCTAAAATTTAATTTTTACGAAGATGAAGATCAACAACATGAATGGCTAGAGGGTTTCTGGAGCTAAGGAAGATCTAGGGCATCAATTGGGTTGTCGAAGAGTTTTTTGGCTGTTGTGGATCTGAAGGCAAGATTGTTGCCCCTGGAGGGTCCAATGGGGACTTCTCTGGATCCTCTCCTAGGTAGAAATACCTCTTATGTTGATTTGTTAAAAGATAAATCTCCTTCCAAGACTGACGAAGCTCAAAGAACTGCATTTAAAATGCTATTTACGATTGCTGGTAACAGATCAACAGCTCATCGAGTTAATGGATGCATGCCACAGTCCGAATCAAGGCCCAAGATTGTCATTGAGCCAAGGATGGTCGAAGAAACAGTCTTATACAGAGCCAATCACGATTTGATCTGTAAATTCATGGGTATTCGCCCTACCCTGAATTTTTTGCACTCCTGGGTCCGGCAAAACTAGGAGCCTCATGGTGAGTACTCATTATGGTTTATTAGCAATGGGTATTTTATTGTTAGTTTTTCTTCTCTGGTCGATAGGAACAGGGCTTTTGAATCAAAAAAGAGGAATCATGGTCCGACAGGATTATTTGTTCAACCCTGGAGAGTGGGATTCGATCCTCGAATTGAACCCACTGCTGTCCCGATTTGGATCCGTTTGTATGCACTTCCAATGGAGTTTTAGAGTGAGCAGGTTTTGGAGATGATCGGTAATTCCCTTAGAAGACATTTGGGTGTCTCTAAAGACACAATAGAAGGGAACACAACTATTTATGCAAGAATATGTGTGGAAATGGATCTTAGTCGGCCTCTACCGACAGAGGTGGAACTTGAACTTGCAGGACTATCTTAGATTCAACAGCTGGATTATGAGGCTCTGCACTTTAGATGCAGAGTTTGCCACAAATACGGGCATTTGGCCCGATTTTACCCAAACAATATGAACACAAAAATGGAGGTTCCACTAAGAATATTGAATCTTCCTAAAGAGGGTAAGCCAACAATAAACAAAGAACCAACCAATACTTCTTAAGGTAAAGAAGCTCAGAGAGATGGTTTTGAACAGCCCAAAAGAAGGAGAAGGCAAAAGAAAAAAGATGGTAAAGAGCAAACCCAACTCAAGTCCGCCAATAGGTATGAGATATTCAAGACACTAGTGGACCAAGAGGAACAATTCATGGAAGGAGTGGATGGTAATAGTGAAAATAATAACATCCACGTTCAAGCTCCTCTTTCATATCCCCCTGTCATAGAGCAGGTAATTGACCACAGTGAGTTACCGCAGTCAAAGAGTGTAGGGGCATTGATACTGCATAACCAAGAGCAGCCAATAATTAAGGATGTCAGCATGGGAATATCAAAAAAGAACAGAGAAAGGCCAACTTTAGGGATAACTCGGGTGGAAAAGAGATCAAAAAATAACAACTCTCAAGGAGTGGGTAGAAAATCAAATAAGGAATTGCTAGCAGTTCAAGGAGACAAACTGATCATTGGAGGATCGGTGAGGCCAATAGATTCTTACTGCTCTCAAGGTAACCAATGATTATACAATC
Source organism: Wollemia nobilis (assembly GCA_028583015.1). NCBI lineage: Eukaryota > Viridiplantae > Streptophyta > Pinopsida > Araucariales > Araucariaceae > Wollemia > Wollemia nobilis. Next base: position 8,368,482 of record JAQPPZ010001808.1, read on the forward strand.
ATGGAATGTTAGGGGTTTAAACAGTAGAACCCATAAATATGTTGTTCGAAGACTTAGAAAAATGCAAAACAAACTTTTTGCTTATTCAGGAGACAAAAATTTCGTTAGATCTTATGTCTAAAACAGTTAACAAAATTTGGAGGGGTGCTGGTCGTTTGGAAGTGGCTGCCCAAGGTGCCTCGGGGGGATTGTTACTCTTTGGAACTCTCTTGAATGGACTGCAATAGAACATCTAGCTTGGAGGGGTGTTCTCACATCACATTTTAGGAATAATGTCATAGCTGAACATGTTTTAATCACAAATTTTTATGGGGCTCAAAACCTTGATGGTTAGAGGCTTCAATGGAAAGTTGTGCATAACATGAGAATCTCAAGGGAAGATTTAGATTGGATTATTGTTGGGGATTTTAATGCTAAATTATCCTCTAGAGATCAGGAAGGGGGAACCCCAATTTTGGACCCACGGGATCGACTTATGATTGCCCAAGTCCAGGCTTTACACTTAGTGGATATTAAATGCCCTGGAACCAACTATACTTGGACTAATAAGAGGAGGGAGCCACATAGCAGGAAGGTTAAGTTAGACCGTTTTTTGGTTTCAGAGGAGGCATTTGTAAAATGGAATACAAAATTTTAGATTTTGGAGGGTCCAGTTTCAGATCACTTTCCCATTTTGTTAGAAGGAGGGACTAAGACAGGGCAACATCACAAACCATTTAAAATTGAGAATTTTTGGTTACAAAAAGAGGAACTTCGAAATAAAATTCCACAATGGTGGGAATAAGGACGCCCAACATATGGGACAACAATGTTTAGATTCCACAAACAACTTTATTATGTCAAAGCTCAACTGAAACATTGGAGGTGAGCTAACAAGACAGACTTCCAGGTCCAAAGAGCTCCTTTGGTGGACAGATGGGATGAGGTTCAAAAACACTTTAGGGAAGGAACAATTACTGAGCAGCTCAAAGTCGAGGATGATGCCCTGCGTAAAGCGATTGAGGACATTGACAACCAAGAGGAGACCTATCGGAAACAAAGAGCAAGAACCACTTGGTTATTAGAAGGTGATAGAAATACCAAAATTTTCCATCGGACTGCTTGTACTAGGAGACAGATGAATAACATGGAAGATCTTCAATATGAGAACAGACACTCCTTTGATACACTTCCAGGTATGCATTCCCATTCAATGGATTATTTTTCTAAACTTTTTAAGGAAAGTATGGTGCAAGATGAAGAGGCTCAAAACGAGGTTATTGCTGTCATACCTTATGTTATCTCTGAAGAAGAAAATCAGACCCTTCTCAAACCCATTGATAGAGAGGAATCGAAGAAGGTGGTCTTTGGCATGAGCATCAGAAAAACTCTAGGTCCAGATGGCTTTCCAATTGAGTTTTTTCAGGCCTTTTGGGATAACTTGGAGGAGGATGTAATGGCTATTATAGAGGAGTCCAGAGGTAGTAAAAGAATGCTTAAAGCATTAAATCATACTTTCATTACCTTAATTCCAAAAGGGGAGGAGGGGGTTCATATTTCAGATTATAGACCTATTGGCTTATGCAATGTGATATAAAATAATCACAAAGGTAATGGCTGAGCGGCTAAAACCTCTTTTATATAACATTATCTCCTCAGAACAAGGGGGTTTTGTAGAGGGTAGGAAGATCCTGGATGGGGTGGTTCTAGCTAAGGAGGCAATCCATTCAATGCAAGCATATGGTAATAAAGGAATGTTCATAAAATTAGATATGTCAAAGGCTTATGATAGGGTGGAGTGGAGCTTCTTGGCAAAGATGATGGCAGCCTTTGGTTTCTCTCAAGATTGGATAGAATGGGTCATGAGTTGTGTCTCTACTCCGACATACTCTATGTTAATCAAGGGTCTTCCCTCGCAACCATTTGGAGCCACTCGAGGCCTTCGTCAAGGGGATCCTTGCTCTCCCTATATTTTTCTCATATTGGCTGAAGGACTAGGTAGACTTTTCTTAAGGAGAAGACAACAAGGTTTGCTAACAGGTATCAAGGTGGGTGAGGAAGTGTTGACCCACCTACAGTTTGTGGATGATACTGGATTGATGGGGGTGGCTAGCTTCAAGGAAGCAATAATGATCATAGATACTCTCAGTGTCTACCTTAGGGCTACAAACCAAGTCATCAATGATAAAAAATCCAAAGTGGTCTTTTTCAATCTTGATCAAAGGCTTCAGGACAAAGTTTTAGAGATCTTGGGATTCACAAGGACTTCTCTCCGAGTGGTTTACTTGGGGGTCCATTTGCACTTTAAAAAACTAAAAATAGATATCTGGAGGAATATTTTGGATTGTATCAAGGATTAATCATTGGTCTCACAAATGGTTAAGCTATGGGGGTAGATTAACTTTTTTATAGTCAGTCATTCAAGCCATGCCAATTTATAAATTGTCTATCCTGGCTGCCCCACATACTATTTGGAAAGAGTTGGACAAGATGGCTAGAAAGTTTTTATGGGAAGGAGTAAAAGGAGAGAGGAAATGGGCCTTAGTAGGTTGGGACAAAGTAACCCAACCCAAGGTAAAAGGAGGTTTGGGTCTAAGAAGATCCAAGATAAATAATAAAGCTTTGGCTGGAAAGCTTTACTGAAGGTGGATGTCCCAACCAACTTCCTTATTCAGTAGAATCCTAACTAGTAAATATGTGAGACATGTTAACCCAAATGAGGTGGGTCGTTTCCCTTTGGATGGTACTGTATCCTTAGTGTGGCAGGCTCTCAAGTTAGGATCCCAGGTAGTAAAATATTGATTATTTTGGAAAGTGGGGAGAGGGGAGAAGGCACGCTTTGGACAGATTCATGGGATCAATACCCACCTATCATTGTTGAATTTCCTGAATTGCAACCAATTAAAGCAGCCATTGAAACCAAGGGATGGGTCCAAATTGAAAGTTATTTCACCACTAGTCATCTGGGGGAGTATAAGTTTAAGCAGTTTAAGAAGTTGGATGAGTGGCCAATTTCAATCCCTCTAGATTTGGCACCCATCATGACTAAAATCTTGACAGAAATATTTCTCACAGGTAGAGACGAGGAGGATGAATTAGCTTGGGGCTATGGGAGCCTTGGTGTCTACACTATGAAGGACAGATATCACAAGATCATTTCGGAGCCTCCCCCTCATACTTATCAGGTTGAGGATTGGAGAAAGATTTGGCACTCCAAAGGTTGGCTGAAAGTAAACTTTTTGCTCTGCAGTTCATGCACAATGGAATTCTCACTTTTGATAATCTCAGATGTAAAGGAATCATCGGTCCTTCTCAATGTGTCTTATGCTACAAGAGTGAGGAAACTGCTGATCACTTGATGTTTGAGTGCCCTTTCACGCACCAGATTTGGAAGAGATGGTTTTCATGTTATAAAATTCAAGTTAATGGTGACTTGAATCGGATTAATATCTGGGACAGATGGAAGAGGGGTAGATTTAAATCTAAAGCTCTTCGTATTGGTTGGGAGCTTGGATTAAACTTTATTTGGTGGCAAGTGTGGTTGGAGAGAAATGCTAGAATTTTAAGAGAAACTTTTTCTTCGCTAGATGGAGTCTGGCAGGTCATTTGGAGCAAAGTCACAGAAATTGTGGCCGTCCATGCTAAATAGGAAACTCGGGTTGTTATTGGGGCAATGGAAGAGGGAGTTGAAGTGCAAGAGGGACAGGCCAGAGCTAGTTGGAAACCACCCCAGAAGGTTGAATTAAAATTAATACTGATAGAGCTGCAAAAGGCAACCCAAGTAGAGCCGAATTGGAGTGGTTTGTTGGAATCATGTTGGAACAAGTGCTCTATTGGGAACTGCAAGGCTTGGGAAGAGCTACAAACAATGAAGCAAAAGCCATAGCTATCAAATCTGCTTCTATTTGGGCAGTTAAATAGGGCCACAGGAGGATAATACTTGAATCAGATTCTCAAATAATGGTTGGAGCTCTAGATTGCATGATGAACTTTGCCTTGAAAGCATGGAGGTTGAGGATTCTTGTCACTCAAATTAAGGAATTATGGAGGGAATTAGATGATGTGATTCCAGTTTACGTGAGGAGATATTTAAACAAAGAGGCCGACTTCCTGGCTAAGATGGGTGCTGAGAAGGAGGTAGGGGTTCAGTTGCACAGTGACATGGCTATTGAGGATGAGGTGATTAGACAAGGTCTTAAAAGGTCCCTGAGCTAATGATCAAAGAAAAAGCAAAGGGTGGAAAGGTGTCGCGATATCGAGACATGTTGCTTTGTCGCGGCCAATGGAGGAAAGGTGTCACGATATCGCGATATGTTGCTTCGTCGCGGCTAAAGGAGGAAAGGTGTCGCGATTTCACGACATGTTGCTTCGTCGTGGCCAAGGGAGGAAAGGTGTCACGATTTTGTGACATGTTGCTTCATCACGGCCAAGGGAGGAAAGGTGTCACAATTTCATGACATGTTGCACCGTCGCGGTCACTAGAGGAAAGTGTCACGATAACGCGACATGTTGCTCCGTCGTAGCCAAGGGAGGAAAGGTGTCGCGATATCACAACATGTTGCTTCGTCGCGGCCAAAGGAGGAAAGGTGTCACGATTTTGCGACATGTTGCTTTGTCGCGGCCAAGGGAGGAAAGGTGTCGCGATTTCACGACATGTTGCTTCGTCGCGGCCAAGGGAGGAAAGATGTCACGATTTCGTGACATGTTGCTTCGTCGCAGCCAAGGGAGGAAAGATGTCATGATTTCGTGACATGTTGCTTCGTCACGGTCAAGGGAGGAAAGATGTCACGATTTCATGACATGTTGCATCATCGTAGCCAAGGGAGGAAAGATGTCACGATTTTGTGACATGTTGCATCGTCGCGGCCAAGGGAGAAGAAGTGTCGCGATATCACGACATGTTGCTTCATCACGGCCAAAGGAGAAAAGTGTCGCGATATCGCGACATGTTGTATCATCGTGACCAAGAGAGAAAAAGTGTCGCGATATCGTGACATGTTTCATCATCACGGCCAAGTGAGAAAAGTGTCGCGATATCGTGACACGTTTCATCGTCGTGACCAAAGGAGAAAAAGTTTTGCGACATCGCGACATGTGGCTTCGTCATGGCCGAAAGAGAAAAAGTGTCACGATTTTACGACATGTTGCAATATCGCGACCAAGAGAGAAAAAGTGTCGTGATATCGCGACATGTTGCTTCGTCGCAGCCAAAAGAGAAATAGTGTCGCGATATCACGACATGTTGCAACATCACGACCAAGAGAGAAAAAGTGTCGCGATATCGCGACATGTTGCTTCATCACGACCAAAGGAGGAAAAGGTGTCACGATTTCGTGACATGTTGCAACGTCGCTGCCCAAGGAGAAAAAGTGTCATGATATCGCGACATGTTGCTTCATCGTGGCCAAAGGAGGAAAAAGTGTCGCGATATCGCGACATGTTGCTATGTCACGGACAGAAGGGGAAAAAGTGTCGCGAGATCACGACATGTTGCTTTTTCGCGGTCAAAGGAGAAAAGTGTCGCGATATCGCGACATGTTGCATTTTCGCGGCCAAAGGAGAAATGTGTCGCGATATTGCGACATGTTGCATTTACGTGGCCAAACGAGAAAAGTGTCGCGATATCGCAACATGTTGCATTTTCGCGGCCAAAGGAGAAGAGGGTAAGAGTGTCGCGATATCGCGACAAGTTGCTTCAACAGACCAATCCGATCCCCCTGTTTGCTAGTTAATGGTTCAAGAGATTTGTCTCCAGTGTAAATCTTCTTTTACTATTGTAAGCATGTGTTCTCTTTGATTTTGGCTAGGAAAATTCTCTTCCCAAATTGTAATTGATCTTTGTTTTAAAACAAGTTTTTTCAAAATTTTCAAAAAAAAAACAACATGAATGGCTAAATTATCTACTACATGATTTCCTTCCCTATAGATATGCTTATATTTCCAAGAGATTTCCTCCAATAATAGATAATGAACATTGGTAATAATATTATTTTTTATCCAATCCCCACATCTATTTTTGTTGATAGCATTAATGATAATTTGTGAATCCCCCTCAATTGAATATATTTGCATCCATTTTCAATTTCAATTTGAATCCTTGTAAGAAGTTCCCTAGCCTTTGCATAGTTGTTGGTTGAAGTTTTATATGACTCTGAGTATGTGAGGAGAATTTTGCCTTCATTATTTCAAAAAACACCACCTCCACTAGCTTTTCTTAGATTTTCTTTAGAAGCACCATAAAAAAAAATTGATAAACCCAATTTATAAAAAATTCCATTTTACTTTAGATCGAAGTAGATCCTTTATTTTAATGCCATTATTGCAAACGACTCTTCCATGTATGTTTAGATCTTGTAACTAAGTTGATACCACCTATTTTTTGGCCCTTGAGACTTCCTATGATGAGCACCATTTATGTAAATATTCTATAAGAGAGGCAATAATATGGTTTCAAACATGGGCATGATATTAAGATTTATTTCTAAAAAATCTATTATTCCTTTCAAAACATAAACTCCATAAAATAATAGCAAGACCAATCCTCCATGTAATACATAAGGCTTTAGCTTTAAAACAATTAATTCAATGTTTCCTCAAATCTTTCAATGTTGATAAAGATGCCCAATATATTTCATATTTTTTTAATGTAAGCCCAAATGTTGTAAGCAAAGGGACAATGAAGAAGTAAATGGTTTGATGTTTCTAAATCCTTCTCACACAAGGAACATCTAAAAGCTCCATGATATCCTTTTATTTGTATACTTTCTTGTAAGAATCTTACTTTGAATTGTTGACCAAAGGAATATTGAGTCCTTAGGGAAAGCCTCTTGTGACCCAACATTCATCCAAGGAAAATATTTGAGAGTAGAAAATTTTGATTACTCTAAATCCTCAAATCCCAACTTGACTAAGTATCCACCATCTTTTGATACATTATAATGAACTTGTCCTTTTGTGTAAAAATCGAAAAATAAAACTCTTTAAGCATATATTGAAGTTTATCTGCAATTTGTTTGAGTTCCTCTTCTTCAACCAAGTTGCTAATAGAAATCTATGATCTGGAATTGTTGCTCACATAAATATAATCTTTGACCTTTGGACCTTTACAAGCTATGCATGCCCGAGCTAGTGGTTGCCATTTTGAACTAGACACAAGAGGATAAGGTTTCAACCAAGCATCAAACCAAAAAATTGCATAATTCCCCTCATTGACCGACCATATAATATGTTTCTTGATAAATTACAAACTATCTGATATGAATTTTCTTGTGGGATATCCTTCGGGTAGGGTTATTTTTCTATATAATTTCATTGCATCAAGAATATATAAATATATATATATATATATATATATATATATATATATATATATATATATATATATATATATATATATATATATATGAAGTAACATTTTTTCCCAATTCTTTTCTTTATCTTTAAATAATATACACCCAAGTTTTTCCCCTGAGCCAAAATCATAAGTTTGTAATTCTACAAGCTTGCTTCTCCAATATTCTTTCCTTTGTAAATCTTATCCCACTTATAAAGAGGAAACTTGAATTTTTCATTGTATCCCTTCCAAATAAAGCCTCTTTGAATTTTATCAAATTTTGATGCCATACATACCAAAAATATTGAAAGAGACATCATATAAATAGGGATGCATTTCAATGTAGTCTTTATGAATTGTAAACTTCATGCCATGGTTAAGAACTTACCTTTCCAAACTACCAAAAAAACTATCATTCTATCCAAACAAGAGACCTAAAGCTCCTTTTTATTTCCTTTATGAGAAAAAGGAATTCCCAAGTAGGCTGATGATTTTTTTTAGTTTTAAACCCTAAAATATCCATAATATTTCATTGTAAATCTAGGGCATTGTTAATGAAAATAATGGATTTTATAGTATTAACCAACTAACTATTAGCCTTCTCATATCATGATAATATTGATTTAAACTCCATGGCCTCACTAAATCAAGGATGACCAAAAGAAATGTTTCATCACAAACTAGAGATGGGATTCAAAGGGACCATTTTTTGCAACCTAAATACCTTTGATTTTTTTTTTTTTTTGCCTTTGAGAGAGCTCTCCCTAAAGCCTCCATGATAATAATGAATAGATAAGAAAATAGTGGATCAACTTGGTAGAGTCCATAAGACAACTTAAAGTAACGAACATAACTATAAATCAAAAAATATATCACAATGCTATAATAACATTTAATTCATTTATTATCAAATGACATTAGCTCAATCGATTATATTCCTCAATATTTAAGGATGAGATTGAGGTTCAAATATTATCAAGTGATACATCAATAATATCCAAGCTTTGTTTTAATACCACTATGTGGTGATGATGCCATATGAGTGGGCCCGTTTTAATCCCATATAACCAAAAAAAACATTTATTCCATTTACACCAACTATAGTCAAATCCATTTTTTTTTAGAATATCATGTAGAAAACACCAGGAAACCCTATCATATAATTTGTTCGTAGCTACTTTCATAAGCTTTCTTAGTTTTTGCATGGAATGAAGAAAATGTAAATCCTCATGTGAAATGATTACACCACCAAGAATTTGTTTATCATGAACAAAACCACCTTTTTCCAATAAGATGATACAATCTATAATACCTTTAAACTATTAAAATTTAGTATAAGTGATTACAAGTAATTTAGTGGCTAGAACCAATCATGCAATAACCATGTGAGGGTAGTTCGTTGGTTACGATTTCCACTAAGTATAAAAATTACGATGTTAGCATGGTTGCTCTATAGCAACGTAATTTGTATATAAATATGCATTTGATTAATGAGAAATATTTAAGCATTGACATCATTAGTGGTATCATAGTAAGATGATACATTGAAGGGATGGTGATGACATCCACCCTGCTTTGTGGTGAAAAATTCAAGCTCTTCACAGGAACTCAAACAGGGAGGAGGTCAATTTTTGTCGTAGTGCACCTTGTGGTTGTTCCATCACATGCAAAGGAGACTCACCACAATAATGAACAACAACATAGATACAGATGTTGTGCATGTTATGGTCATGCTAAGTCCTACATAGGATCACATTAACACTCTCATAAATTTAGCGAAACTCATGCACGAGGATTTTTCATCATTTTTGTTGACATTGAATGGAGCGAGAAATGACTATTTGGTGAATCTCATGTATTTCAACATTTAATTTTTATTTTTTATTTTTGTCTCTCAAATGGCTTGCCATCAGATCATAGTCGCACTACCCAACTCTGTGAATATATGAAGTCACTATAAAATTTGGGCCTCACACTGGAGTGCCTTCTTCGCTCTACCTTCATGATGACTCCTACCCTGACGTGCATTGTCTCAAATGCTTTCATATCTAATGAACCCTTTAAAATTTTATTTTTTACCATTCTAATATTTGAAACAAGTGATGAAAGGTCTTCCTCGACAAGAATTCCATCCAAGTTGGAGATAAACTACCCAGGTTAGTAGAGTATGCTATACGCACAAGCTCTATGCATGTAGTCATTTTCTCACTTGATTATGCAGACTTAGAGTGGTACTTGAATGAACTAGGTTTGATTCTTGAAATCAGATCTTCCATCATTCCTATGTATTATGAAGTTAGCCCCTTTAAAGTTTACATGGAAAAAGAGAATGAACTATATGATTGATCTTTTTGGAGGTATAAGGAGTCTACAGAAGTCTATCCTTCAAACACTTCGTAAATGGAAATAGAGGTTATGTGAGGCTTCAAATAGAATGAGCATCATGTTTATTGAGGATCAAGGAGAAAAACTTGAGTGAATTGCAAAATGTGTGAAAGCTTATATGAAGAGCAAAATATTTGGGTATAGTAGATAGAAAGTAGTTATGGATGCGAGGGTTTGAGTTGAATATCTTGATGAAACATGATCTTCCTTAGCCTCAAGTCATAGATCCTCAACCTTCGCATGTGGAGAATGGGGGTGCCCTCGACGATGATGAGGACTTCCAAGAGCTTTTTTCGACAATGGGAAATTCAATGTTACAAATTGAATACAATGATGGTGGTAAAGGAAGATTATGAAGTAGAGGGTGTTGCATACCATAAAAAACACATGTTTATTCCATTGAGTCTCATGGGAATGAAATTGGCAAATTCATAGATGGAACATCTTGTGCTTAATGAAGTTTGCTACCATGGATTTGATGGTAAGGACTAGGTGGTGTTGTCCATATTTTTAGGTAAGGTTTATGTCAACACCAACTAGGGGATCATCAATTATAGAGATTTGGAATCCAAAGACGGATGGATGGGAAATGATATAGAAGCCATGAAATTTATGGACCATATTGATAGCCTCTAACAACCTATTATTTTAAAAGCAAATATGATGTATGCTTTGATGTCATCTAACAAATTTTGATGGGATTGAATGTGTTCATGATCGTCAACAAATTTGAGAAAAAACTATCACATAAATTCAATGGCCTATATTTCGCATCATGAACATCTCTAATGCTAAAACTTTTACTATACCTAATTTGGGATATTATTTTTTCCAAATGTTAAGTATGCCAAAGATTTTGAAGATGATATTTGGTAAGCACCAAACAATCGAAGATTGATACTAAATATGTGGGAGATATTGATGTGAAAACAACAAAGTGAACCTTGTAAGTAGCAATTTACTCTATCACACCTGGTAGTTGTAGTGACTATTTATCCACGTAATCCAATAGGATGAGAAGATTATCATAAGGACAGTTATGGTTGAAGAAGCAAAGAAAGCCAATAGTTGAAAATTCAAAGATATGTTAGTCCAACAAGGATAACACAGTGGTTAGGGCTTTGGCCTCTATTTGGGAAGGTCCAAGGTTTAAACCACGATGTACCCATAAGGGGATATGTTGGATTGTAGGGTCAAGTGTTTGTCGATTGGCTACCCTAGTTTAGTGCCCTAGAGGATTGGGGATCCTTTTGACTTCGTCTAACCCAACAAGCTAGGGTTTATAGTGGCAATATCTAATGATGTTACCAATTTCCTTATGTATTAAAAAAAGTTCAAAGATATGTTGATCAAATAGACAAGTAGAGGCCCATGCCACATTTGTCTGTGATTGGTTGTGTGTGTCCCGAATCATAATTATTTGATATAATATGTGAAGGCCCATGCCACACTCAAGGTTAATGGTTGTGTTTGCCCTCATTCACAAAATGATATAAATGAGTACAACCTAGTTTGATTGATTGATTATGATTTGTTGTTGTGTGTCCCCAGTCACAAGTATTGTGAATAGTAGTGTGTATCCCTATTTGCAACTTTTATATTGGATAATGTGTATCCCTATCTAGTTATGTTGAATAATTATGGATAGTTGAGTTTGTTCTTATTCATGGTTAAGTTTTCAATGAGGACATTTCCACATTTGCTTGTTGTGAATAGTTGAGTGTGTCCCATTTGAATTCTAAGTGTGTTTGATGAACTATTGAGTGTGTCCTAGTTCATCATATGGTTATTTGCATTGTTGGAAGTATCCCTACCCATGTTTGGATCATGATGTAATAAGGGAGGAATGTTATAATTTATTACATATGATTAGAAGTAGTTGAGTGGTTAGAACCACTCATTAAAGAACCATGTAAGGGTAGTTGGTTGTGATTTACACCAACTATGGAAATCATGTTATTAGTACGGTTTCTCTATATTGAGCAAGGTAATTTGCATTTAAACATGCATTTGATAAATGAAAAACATTTAAGTATTGGAACCATCATAAACCTCTTTGTCATACTTTTTGAAATGATCTTAAAAATCATATTATAAATGCTTATTGGACAAAAATTATCAAAATGTTTTGTCTAGTATTTCTTGGGAACCAATGTAATAAAAGTGGCATTGATCTCACTTATTGCAACCTTCCTTTTATGGGTCTCTTCAACTGTAACCAACATATCACTCTTTAATAAATCCCATAATTTTGAAAGAAAGTTGTAGGAGATCTATTAGGGCTAGGTGCTTTTTTAGGATGGAAAGAGAAAACTGCTTCATCTAGCTCCTCCATTGATAACTTCTTCGTCAACCTTTCATTTTGTCCCTGTGTCATAATTGATGGAATATTTTGCAATAACTTATATTGTGTCTCCTTATCTTGCCCAATATTTGATAAAATATTATTGAAATAATTATTTATATCTTATTCTTCCTTAATATTTCTTCCATCTAGAGTTAAAAAATATTTGATGTGACAAAGAGAATAATTTATTTTTGTTACAACATGATTTTTTTTTGTACATCTCTCCTTCCCTGAGCCATTTCTCTCTAGATTTTTGAAACCAATATGAATCCTCATTTTTCAATGCATTATGATAATAAGAAAGTAATTGTATTTTTCACATAAGAATCCTAGTCCATTCCATTGATTTCTACTCTCTTGTAAATTTTTGAGTTTGGATTCAAATTTTTTATTTTTCTTTAAAATGTTCCCACAATATTTGGCGTTCCAAATATTCATTTGATCCTTTATGATAGAACCAAAAGAGGTTTTTCTGATTATTATTCATGAATGAGTACATATAAGAAGAGGTTAGGGTTTGTAGAAAGGAAACCCTAACCCTAATCATAGGCAAGTGCACATTAAACACATTAATATTTTAACATCCCCCCTTAATGTGTACTTTCCTAAGTACAAAATACTCATTAATATTTTAATATCCCCCTTAATGATGAAGCTCATCTAGAAGGTGTTGGTCTCTATACAATAATGTTGAGCCATCTAAAAGTTGTGTTGAATTATGCAGCATCCTCATGCTGTCCTTCAACTTAACACATAAATTTGTGGAGCAGGAGAGGAGGGGAATGCAATGCTTCTCCAAGCTTAGTTGTGGGAGGGGTAAGCATCCAAGCTCTAATACCACTTGTAGCAAGGATCAATGTTATGTGCCCAAGCTCAACCACATGAAACAAGAAAAAAGGAGGAGAAAATTTTTGACAATGGAGAGAATGTAAAATATAATATTCTAACATCCCCCCTTAATGTGCACTTTACTAAGTAAAAAATAATCATTAATATTCTAATATCCCCCCTTAATGATGAAGATCATTTAGAATGTGTCGGTCTATATTGAAATTACACCTTTATACAATAATGTCGAGTCATCCAAAAGTTGTGTCGAAATATGCAATATCCTCATGCTCTCCTTCAACTCAACACATAAAATCATGGAGGAGGAGAGGAGGGGAATGCAATGCTTGATCAACATACTCATGCTCTCCTTCAACTCAACACATAAATTTGTGGAGGAGAGGAGGGGAATGTAATGCTTGATGTGGATTGATGGAGTGTCAAGTTCAATCGAAAATGCACTCCATGTTACAACAAACTTTGAGGCCTAGAAAAGCATATGAAATGACCTCAAAATAGAAAATGAACACTACCATTGTGTTTGTCGCAAAAAAATCTTTTTGACGACTACAAACACCCCTATATGCAAGTCCTTAAGGTGGCAAAAAGGGAGGTTATTTTTCCTCCAAGCATAATCACAATGTCCCTCGCAAGGGAATATTTCGCAAATTTCAATTTTCCCACGTAGGGGAATATTTCAAGAATTATGCCTTTGAAATTTACAATGATGTGAAAAATATTACATGGTTGCAAAATTGCACGGGGCTTGCCACTTTTTTACATCGAACAATCAACAAATAAACAACTTTCATCCTTTACCATGTGTTAAACTCGGATTGATCGATTTTATTTTTAGGGTTTCCTTAATGCGATCTCATTTTCTTTGGTCTACATCTACAATTTTGTTGCATCTATGGGAGCTGGTTGTTGGTGCACGTGGAGGGCAAGAAATGTACGCCTGCATAGCACGATTATTGCATGCTTGTGTGTCATACCTGCTATGCACAATGGTGTTGCATGCGTGTGGCGCCAGGTGGCGCACCTTGTGCACATTGCTTATGCGCTATGGGGTGCACTTGTATGCATGTTGTGACGCGATGCATGTCCTGCGTGCCTATGGCACACCCTATGCACCAAGGGGTCACGTTGTGGAGTGGGCATGCCTGTTGCATGCCATATGATGCCAACTATGGTACCTATAGTACTACGCACTGGTATGTGTGCTTATGCACTGCATGTGGTACCTATATGTGCCATGTGTGGTGTTGCGCACTACAGTAGTACACATTGCACGTTGCTACTGCATAATTATTTTTAAATCTTTGGACAAGGTGTCAAATGGCATGATAGATGGTAGAGAAATCTATTATTGCAACATGGTGATTAAGGGGCTTGAATGGCTATGTAGATGCGACGAAAGTAGAATGCAACAAGCTCGTGCATGTAGAGGCAGGGGCAGAAAATAGTCACCACTCCATCAAAACCCTAGATCAGCCAAAATATTAATGTATCGGATCCATTAGCCGTAGTTAAGCATACCAGATCGAAGTAGTACTAGGATGAGTAACCTCTTAGGAAGTCTCAGTGTTTGCACCCCTTTTTTTTGTTTAATGCACTGCACTTCCACCATCAACACTTAGTAAAATCCATCTGAATACCCTCAACACCTCTTCTTACCTCCATCAACAATAATATTTTCTAATAACCATAAATGGTATAAAACCATATGGTTAGAGCATAGTGTGATTACAAGGAAGAGGAAAGGTGCACCACCAATGGGGGAGGGAAAAAATGAGATGAGGGTGAGTGAAATTCCCCCTCAAGCCTACAGGGCAGGAAAGCTTGCTTTAATACCACTTGATGGAACCAAAAGAGGTTGTTATGATTATTATTCATGAATGAGTACATATGAGAAGTTAGGGCTTGTCGAAAGGAAAGCCTAGCCTTAATCATAGGCAAATGCACATTAAATACACTCATATTTCAACACTTTCAATATTTCATCTTGTGAACAAACCTACACATACATGATCCTTCAAAATTTGCTTCATCCCACCATAATATAACCATTTAGAAAACAATTAGGATCTTGGAGCTACAGAGACTATAAATTAAATGGTTTTGAATGACTAACTTGAAGGACTAACATCCCATGTATATTGAAAACTTGAAGGACTAATATCCCATGTATATTAAAAAATTGAAGGACTAACATTCAAAAGGTCATTTGAATATACAAATGAAGCAAAATATTACATCAATTTAGACCATCTTGGAGTACCATCCTTCTTTTCCAAAGGAGATGGGATTGTGTTGAAGTCACTCCCAAGAATCCATAGATCATAATGATGAATCATCATTGTATTTGAAAAAATATGCTAAGGTCCTTCCAACATATTTCATAAGGAGAAACTATGGTTGGAGCATATACATTTATAACCCCAACTTTGACGCTTTGTTATTTTTTACAAAATAGTCCAAAAACCTAAATACTTTTTGCTTCTAACAAATATCCATCCCATTTGTGTTTGTCCCATATTGTTGCAATACTGTCTAAAGCTCCTATAAAAGAAACCGCTAGACAATCACCCATCTTCCAATTTATTTTGAAAGCACCCTTACATTCCTTACTACTAAATTTTGTATTTTTTTTACTAAAATAAACTTAGGAATATAATAACCTATTAGTTCCCTAATAACTATTTTTTAGGGGTCTTATTCATACCCCTAAAATTCTGTGACATAATTTCATCATCATCACTTACTTTTTATTAGGGGGCTTAGCCCTTGTTCTTGTTAACACTTATGATTTTTTTATTTGGCTTCCCAAATCGATATCCATTCGAGTTTCTTTTTCTCTTTGTTCATGCTTTGATGACCTTCCTCTCCTTTTCCCTTCCCACCAAAACTTTTATCTTCATAAATCTCTTCTATTTTTACATACTGTTCATAATGAGACCTATCTTCTAAGGATTTATGTTGCCCTAAAGAATCTAAAATGCAAGAAATAACCTCATAAATAGTTTCTTATTTATGTTTCCCCACAAACCCCAAAGTGCAAGAATGCCATTCCATAGTAATTACTTTCTTATGCTTCCCTCAAAACCTTAAATTTCCATGGATACATGCATTTCTCTATTATGCTAGTTTTCCAAATTGATATCCCTTTGAGTTTCTTTTTCTCTTTGTTCATTCTTTGATGACCTTCCTCTCCTTTTCTCTTCCCACCAAAACTTTCATATTCATCAATCTCTTCTATTTTTCCATGTTGTTCATAATGAGACCTATCTTCTTGAGATTTATGTTACCCTAAAGAATCTAAAATGCAAGCAATAGCCTCATAAATAGTTTCTTATTTATGTTGCCCCACAAACCCCAAAGTGCAAGGATGATATTCCATACTAATTACTTTCTTATGCTTCCCTTAAAACCTTAAATTTCCATGGATATCCTCTACACGTATATCTCTATGATGCTGCTCTTGAAACCCTAAAGTGCAACAAATACACTTTGTACTATTTTTTTTAAAATTAGTTAAATGGGATTGAAATGGGCCCCATCCATATTACGTCAGAACCACATAGTAGTATTGCAACAGTTTGTCTATTATAGATGTATCGCTTGGCAAGATTTGAACCTAGGTCTCCTCCTTGAAAGTCAAGGAATCTAACCGGTTGAGCTAATGATATTTGATCGTCTACTTTTATTTTTATTGCAAGGATAAGATTTGATATTATTTAAGGAAAATGAAGACTATTTACCTGGATTAACCTTGACCTCCACCTCATTCCCTCTTAATTTTTCCTCCTCATATTCCTTCACACCTTTAACTCCTATTGAACTTGTGCATTGTACTTCCTCATCTCCTATATCAATTTTTCTTCTAATGGTTGATTCGTGTGAACTATAATGGCATTTTCCATTGATGATGCAAAAGGATTTTTCTTGTCACTTTCTTAGGAGTGAATAATCCTTGATTTGACCCAAATTTTACTATGATATGATCTCCTTGTTTCGTATTGAAATTTGCCTCCCATATTTTTCTCCATTATTTTCACTTTGCACTCTCTTGCCATGTATTTGGTCTTATGACATTTGTGATATTGAAATACAATTTTTTCATAATCCACTTGTTGATCCCATTCTCTTGATTCAGATTTAATCCTAATGGATTGCAATAAAGGTTTTGAAATATTCATGGCAACACATATTCAAATGTATACACTTGCCTTCTATTCTTAATAGTTGGTCTCTCTTGGATGAACTTTTCTAGAGTATTGCCAATATTCTTCAAAATATCCTTATTGATGACTTGATAAGGACGTCCAAAAAGCCTAATCCAAAATAGAAGCCTTTAATAGTCTTTGTCTTCACAAAAATATTCTCACTCCATAATCTTATATAAAATTCATCTTTACCCCTAAATCAAGGACTACCATCTATTATTTTATCCCTTATTTCTAAATTGGAGAAGATAATGAGGAAAAATCCTTTATGAAAAAAGTCATGGGTAATTTGAATTCAATCCCCACTTCCACTTGATCTAATTTTAAATCTTAGAAAAACCTGCCCAATATCCTTAGAACTTACATATTAACCCTCTTGTTTTGAGGACCACTATATCATGCTCAATCATCTCATATTTTATAATCACTTTTGGTGTAGTATTTGCCACCTGTATAGGGTTTGTCATAGATTCTCTCTTCCTCTTATTGCTAACTAGAGCATCCATACTTCCAACTAGGGTATCCTTACTTTCATTAAGGACTTTCAAAAACAACTTTCCTACCATGTCACCTAGACTTTCTTTATATGATTCCTTTAGTTTTTTAGTTTCTCCTAAGAGCTAAAACAAGAAGAATTGACACTTGCTTCTTGCTCCACTTTGCTTCTAACTTCCTTCTCATGGTTCTTATTTCTTGCTTGCTCCTCTCTTGCACTTGCTCCCGATGTACGATTAAAATACCATCAATATATTTTTTTTTGTTGGGTAATAAGGGGTTGTACTTGGGTCCCCCACCCTTGACAAATTACAACACTCTTCTTTAGAGCTTGAGAGTTTATAAATAAATACACTTCTCATCTCAATTGATATGCTATAGCTAGAAACCTATATCATTTTACATAAAATATATGAATGTTCGATTCTCATTTTTAGGATCTTTTTAATTTTCTATATGAATACAATTATTCCAAAATTTAGCATTTTTCTTGACATTTTCCTATAGTAGCATTCACAATGCCAAAACTTCACCTCTACTATCTATTATTAGAGTAATATTTCTAAAATATCGCACTATCATAGTTTGCTTTATCAAATCTGGTTTGCTAGTTTTATTCCTCGCTGATGTTCTAGTCCTTCATTGCTCTTCCCATCATTCGAACCCTAGATGACAAATATTTGCAATTTAGTTTTTTGTGACTTGAAAATTCATCATTGCCCTTGTTCCAAATGGTTGACATCAGAGAGTCGAATTTCTCTCATTATTGCTCAGATTCTTGTATATGACCATTCATTTTAAAGATATTCAATTTTTGCACAAGTTGGTCCAAGAATTAGTTGAATCGAATAACTTTTCATGAAGATATGACTCCTAAAAGATGAGACTTTAAAAAAACCTAATCATTCACAATATTTTTGTTGTAAAGAGGGGAAAAAACCACCCCAATACCTGTGGGTTCCAAACCCACAGGCACACCAAAGACAAAAACAAGGGGTTTTAGTTGACCCATCCTTCCATACAACAACCCGACCTATTACTACACTACACTTGACAACCCAACCTGTTGTTGTGGTTCCCTCAGTTGATCTAGTCTCAAACAAGCCTTCCACCCAACAAAGACTAGCCTTCCATGCTCCTTCAGCCTAAATAACCTTCCATGCTCCTTCAGCCTTACCAACCTTCCACTGCAGCTCCTTCAACCTTATCGACCTTCCACGTTCCTTCAACCATCCTAACTTCCCACCTAACATCCTAGCCTTATGTTGTAGTTCCTTCAGCCAGCCCAACTTTCCACACTCCGTCAACCAACACAACCTTCCACACTCCTTCAATCAACCCAACCTTCCATACTCCTTCAGCCTTGACACTCCAAAGATCAACTCATTATTTAGCCTTCCATGCTCCTTCAACCTCCAGCCTTTCATGCTCCTTCAACCTTTGTTGATCGTTAGAGCACCAGATCATTTTCCAAGCTCCCTAGGAGGTATCCTCCCATTGGATTGGTAAGACGTTGGACACTTACCAGGAGGAGACCTAGGTTCAAACCTTGCGGGCATGCCCACTCTAGGGCAAAGGTAGTAGTCTGACTAGAATTCGCTGAGTGTGCGCCAACTTGATGATGACGGTACCAACCCCAAGCCACCGAGGTCTCCCTCACTCCGGGTCGTGTTTACCGAGATGAGGTAGAGGTTATAGCGGTAGCTCCATGATTTAACGTTACGACCGAAGGCAATGTAATTTGACCCTATAACAAGTTGTTCAAAAAGGAAAGGTAGTTGCCAATTTCCCTATGTAAAAAAAAAAATCAATTGTTAAGCATTTGAATTTTATCATAAATAAATACAAATTCTTTGATTCATTTGTATTTATCTATTAATTTTGGCAAATTAAATAAAAGTTTCTACATATATTAAAAAATAATGCACAAACCTATTCCTTTCGAATTTAAGCCTTCTATTTAAGATTATAATTTTTTTAAAGCTTTGAAACTTTTCATATCTCACAAAACTTTATTTATATATAAATAAAAGGATCTTTAACTTGTAAGAAATTGATACTCTTCAATTATTTACAGAACAATTAAAATGAATTGGAACTTTACAAAGATGTCCATAAAGATCTCAACGTAATGGTTAGGGCTTTGGCCTTTCTTTGGAGAGGTCCAAAGTTAAATTCATGGCGTACTTAAAAGAGGATAGGGTGATGATAGCGACCTAGTGTTTGTGGCTAGGCTACAATATCCTGGAAGGTCAGGGTCTCATTGGTTTTGTCTAACCTAGCAAGGTAAGGTTTATACTAACAACATCCAATGGTGTTACAGATTCTTTTATATATTAAATTAAAAAAAATTAAAAGATTATGATGGAACATCCTTGTGGTATGTTAGATTACTATGCATGCTTCTTGCCCCGAGGGCTAGGTAGATTGGTAAGTTCTTGTCTGACCAGGTACTTACCAAGAAGACACCCATGTTCAAATATTGGGGGGCAACCTGTTTGCAAAGGTAGTAGTTTGATCTAAGGGCAACCTGTTTGCAAAGGTAGTAGTTTAATCTAAATTTTCTGAGCGCGAATTACATTGACAATGATGATACGAATTCGAACGATTGGTGGTCCCCTTCACACCGGATTAACAATAACGAGGTAGAATAGGTTTGGTGGGAGGAGCCCAACCTATATGGGGGACAACTTGTTTGCAAAGGTAGTAGTTTAATCTAAATCTTCTGAGTGCAAATTACAGTGACAATGACGATACGAATCCAAACGATCGATGGTCCCCTTCACACCGGATTAACAATAACGAGGTAAAATAAGTTTGGTGGGAGGAGCCTAACCTATATGGTTTGAACCTTCCGCTTGTCAAGTTACTAAAAAAAATCTCTAACCAAAAAAAAATTACAAGTAGCTTCTTAAGTTTGGATGTTTAAATCATTTAAAAAAAAAAAAAAACTCTATCTTAAGGAATGTGGTCAATTATACCACTTATATACTTAGATTTACTTATAAAATTTAAAGGATCAATTATTATTTTTAGTAAATTTTTTTATTTGAGTATTAAAAAAAAAACTACCTATACACATCACCAAGTAATACTAAAAACACTTGCATTATTTTTTAGTAAATTAAATATATTTGAAATAAAATTTGGACCTATCGTATGAGTCAAGCAAGGGTGTGAAGATCGCTAGGGTTTTGACGATCGCACTAGGGTTTCAAAAGGAGGAGCCAGGCTTTCCATACCATTCTTTTAATTGAGAAAATTGCAAGCAGGAGCTAAACCCTGGTCCTAAGAAGCCGTTCTCGACGTTGAGAGAAATCAGAAACTCTGCAATTCAAGGAAAATGGGCGTGTACACATTCATCTGCAAGGAATCCGGTGGTAAATGGAACGCCAAGCAATATTCCGGCGATTTGGAAGGTAATGCGGCCTCCACTTGGGATCTGCAGCGCTATCTCGTTAACGAGGCTCTCAAGGCCGAAGGCTCTGCACCAGTTCAGTCATCTTTCTCCTACGTTTCTCCTTCCTCCGCCGTTTTTCAGGTAATTGATTACAGCCCCTTTTAAAATATATTTGATTTGATTTTTCTTTTGTTTGTTTGTTTAGAGGGAAGGAATCTGTGCAGGTGGTCCTTGGTGGTGGTGGAGGCGGTGGATTTATCGCCTCCGGCGGAGCGGTTGCGGCTCCAGCAGGCGGCGCCGCGGCCGCGCCGGCCGCCGATGCCCCCGCCGAGGAGAAGAAGAAAGAGGAGGAGGAGGAGAGCGACGATGACATGGGATTCTCTTTGTTTGATTAGGGTTAGGGTTATAAGCGTTTTCTGTGTTTTTGTAGACTTCTACATTGAAATGGGTGCACCACAAAAATTAAATTTCTGGAGTTTTTACTTTTGGACAACTCGATGAGTTATGTTTTTTATTTTATTTTAGAATGGCAAATTTTGACGTTATTTATGAGTAAAATTGTTTCCTGCAATCTGAGAAAGCATATGTGGAACCTTGTTTCTCTGCTTTGGTCCGTTGGTCTGCTAAATCATGGTAGATTTTTCAATGTTTAATATCAGTGAATAATTTGAAATGATCTTTTAATCACATTGTTCAAATTGTCTCAGTTTTTTAATGGCCTGTTGAGGACACTGTGATAGACTTCACTCTAGACTGGACAAAAGTTTGGTAGAAGGCAGATCATTTTTAGTAATGAGCGATTATCTATTTTAAGTTTATGAAAGCTAAAAGGATTTTTTTCAACACAACAAAACTCTAAGAAGTCGGTGATATTGTAGAATGCATCTATTTAATGCTCATGCGCAAATTGATCGAAGGCAATCTGAAATGGTAAAATTGAGTCTTAGTGGAGGATACGGCTTTGCAGTTTATTAGATTGATCTTAGGCTATGAAATGAACAAACTGAAAGTACCAAGAGTATCAATGAAGATTACTGTTGTACTATGTAGTGTTCTAATATTTGGTGTTATGATAGAGTCCATTGTAAGTTGTGCATATGGAGATCGTTGTGATCAGTGTGATTTCGGGTTTATTTTCTGTGCACTTTGTAGTTCCATCCTAAAGAGGAAATCTAGTATACGAGTTCTTCTCAGATGCATCTGTCTTGTCTTCTTTAAAATTGGTCTATATGGATGGAAATGAATCACATCTTTGAATGTCTTCTTTTAAATTGGTTTATATGGATGGAAATGAGTCACATCTTTGAAAATTGAGGTATTTAATCAGTTGAGATCATGACATTTGATTATTATGTTTTTTTGGTTAGTTATATGGGTTGAAGCAGGCCATCTGCATTACATCATGACCTTATAGTGGTATTAGAACAACTTCACATTTATGCATGTCACTGGGCAAAATTTGAACCTGGATCTCTTCATGCATGTCACTTGGCAAAATTTGAACCTGGATCTCTTCATTGAAAGTGAGAGGAACCTCGATTTCAATGAGGAATTTAATTGATTGAGTGATAATGAAACAGAAACAAAAATAGAAGGCTAAACGTTTAGTGTACTGCACTATGTATATCGTATAATTGCTGCAGCTCACAGTTTTAATTTATAAATTACAAGAAAATGGATTAGGCTATTATAACATTAAATGTTGTAATCAATGCAACTAAAGAAGCAGCATATTATTTTCTTGTATACGCTTAGCACTATGCCTGCTTACTTTTGAGACCTGTAAACTCCATACAATCTTGAGGTTTGGGTGGCACCACTAAATGCCTTGCTTTGCATCACATTATCTGTTCTATCTGGTACCTGTGCTGGTTTATATGGTTTTATTTGTCTATGTGGAAATTCAGTCTGTTATTTGTCTGTAAAATTTCAAGCATCGTTGAAGTTATAGGAAAACATACCGATGATCAGGCTTCAAACTTACTATCTGTATGTTCTATACATTATCAGAAAGGAAAAAATGATATGCATTACCTACATGCAAGGGGCCCGAGCTGGTATTTTAGTGGTTTGGTTGATGGAAGGTTTCTTCAAGGTTTTTGAAGGACTTGGCCTGACTCTTAAGTTATGTAGCACTATGAGATGTTTTATTTAGAGCTAGCTATTGGCGACAACCTGGTATTTTTGACACCACACTTCTATTTGTTATGTTTTTTCAGATCTTACTGCTATAAAAACAATTCTGAACTCCAATTTCATACCTGCATTTAACATTTGAACAATGCCTGATTTCTTAGATTACATTGATCAGACTTGATGCCCAATTAAAATTTGTGCATGGAAAATCTTAGTTTGTAGGTTGAACATGGACATCATTCATGGACATTACCACTTATTGGTTGAACATGGACATGGAATTTGTCACTAAATCACTTCAACATGAACATGGATTCTACTTTTAAAGTACTTACAAAGACGCATTCTTTAGTTTCTTCTTCCATTGTATTGTTGGACGTGACCTTATGGCTTTACATGGTGCCTAGAGATTAGGCTTTTGTGTATAGAACAAAACTTTTAGCCCTCCATTGCTTGAGTCATTTAAGGTTACCATGTGATTGAAATCTTGTTTTTTCCAATGGTACGAAAAATGTCATTGCCATAAGCCCTTGGGTTGTGATTTATATTTTATAAATCAACGTTTTTCCTTTAAAAAAAAATGGTAACTATATCGCATCATGAGTTACATTCCTACAATGCTTTAAACCCTATGGGCCAATGAGTTTTGTGTTAAAAATTAATGTTACTTTAAAATTAAAAGAGTTATGTTAAAAATTAATGTTACTTTAAAATTAAAAGAATTGTCTTAAAAAAGTGTTAAAAATTAATGTTACTTTGTTAAAAATTAATGTTACTTCGTTAGAAGACGTATTAAATTAAAGTGGAACGAAATTTCAACATAGGAATATGCCACTGGAAATAAACAGCTTGTATGGAAGTTTAGGGGTATATTTCATAATTGGAATTCTGTCCACGTTAATACCTATGTTAATACATACCTATCTATCTATCTATCTATGGGACAGATCACATAATTATTCTTATGAAATTACTTTTGAAAATTATGCATATTGGATTATAAGATTTGAAATGTTAATACATACCTATTGGATTATAAGATTTGAAATGTTAATACATACCTATCTATGGACAGATCACATAATTACTCTTATGAAATTACTTTTGAAAATTATGCATATTGGATTATAAGATTTGAAATTGGGATTTTATCTTCAAAATCTATATTTGAAATTAAAATTAGGTTTTTATCTTGAAAGTTTATAATTTAATTATATAAGGTAAAAATGTTAAAATTTACTAAGTTTATAAATTATGGGTTGAAACTCTATTTCTATTTTTTTAAATTCTACAATCTAATTTATATATGGGATTGAAACAGGTTACACTAATTATCACCACATAATGGTATTATAACAAAGCTTAAATATTATCTATGTATCATTTGGTAAAATTCTAATTGAGGTCTTTTTCTTTAAAATGTTGAGGAATGAAGAATTTAAGCCCTTATTACATCATCACCACATAGTGGTATTATAACAAACCAATCAATATTATTTTTATTAAATAATTAATTAGAACTTTTTAATTAATTAATTTTTTTTTACCTTTATTTATTTTTGACTGGTACACAAAATTAATACAATTCAAATCAATATTATTTTTATTTAATAATTAATAAAAAAAAATTAATTAAAAATTTATTTGTTGTGGTAAACAATTTTTCATAAAGTTTTAAAAAGATAACATGACTATTTTCAATGATCCATATGAATCTATAAAATCACTCTTTTATCATAAGATTTTGTAGTGTGTTAATTACTATTATATTTTATTTTTGTCTGAATAACAAGGGGTTAAGAATCTATAAGATCATTTTTTCATCAAAAGTTTTTTTGTTCTGTAAGGTGTTACATTGTGGATTTACCTCTACTTTACATACAGATCTATGGATCTTGCTTAATCTTTATGCTTAATTTGTGGTGAGGATTTATGGATCTTGTTTAATCCTTATGCTCAATTTGTGGTTGAGGATCTCTGAAACTTGAACCAGAAACCGCTTTGTAAATTCAGAGTGTGAATATATCTTGTTTAATCCTTGTGCTTAATTTGTGGTTGAGGATAGATCTTATTTAATCCTTATGCTTAAACTTGAACCAAAAACCGCTTTGTAAATTCACAGTGTGAATATGTGTTTGTTGTCTGATTATTTTCTAAGAGATCAACTCTTTTGTGTTAGTATTAATTTGGTAATTCTTGCAATTAAGGTAAATAATAACAATAATTTCAAATTAAAAAAAAACATACACATAGTTTAAAGAGATTGCAATCTTCCATACTCCAACTCTGCTTCCTCTGCTCTGATGTCTTTTCTTCTCTTTTTGTTCTTCCACTGTAGATGTGACAATCAAGCCATCACCATGTGTTCTGCCAGAATTTTTCACAATCTGTTTTGAAAACTCTACCACACTGTGTTGCGTAAAAACTAAACTGCCATCTAGTGCTATGTAACCATTTGCCACTCAATGTTGTGCAACAATTTGCCACTAAGTGTTGTGCGAAAGAAAGCTGTTTTCATTAAATGCGTGTAGCCGCCTTTTTCTTAAATGCTTGCAACTTCCTTTTATTAAATGGGTGGGTGTTGGTAATTAAATCCACTCTTTTTATTAAATGGGTATTGGTTATTTAATACCAACCCATTTTATTAAATGGGTGTTGGTTATTTAAAACCAACCCATTTTATTAAATGGGTGTTGCAAGCATTTAAGAAAAGGGGGGCTACACACATTTAATGAAAACGACTTTCTTTCGCACAACACTTAATGACAAATTGTTGCACAACACTGAGTGACAAATGGTTCCACAACATTGGGTGGAAGTTTAGTTTTTTTTTTTGGTAATATTAAGTAATGGGGGTTTTGACCAAAAATCCCCCAACCTGTTACAACAACTCCACCAGGGAGACACACACCCACCCCATCACACACTCACCCACGCCATGATTTGAACCTTGGACCTCCTGAAGAAGAGCCAAAGCCCAAACTGTTGCGTTGCACCCCTAGGTGCCTACGTTGATGTTATTTAGGTGGAAGTTTAGTTTTTACACAACACAGTGTGGCAAAGTTTTTAGATTGTGGAAAATTCTTGCAGAACATATGGTGATGGCTTGATTATCAGTGGCCTACGTTGATGTTATTTAGGTGGAAGTTTAGTTTTTACACAACACAGTGTGGCAAAGTTTTTAGATTGTGGAAAATTCTTGCAGAACATATGGTGATGGCTTGATTATCAGTTCTACAATGGGAGAACAAAAAGAGAAGAAAAGACATCAGAGTAGGGGGAGCAACATTAGAGAATGGAATACCACAATAAGGATTGTGATCGAATTATTATTTCCAATAAAAATCTACAGAAATCTCTTTGATCGTGGTTTTACCTATTTTGGGGTTTCCATGTAAACTTGGTGTTTCTATTTAAACTGTGTATGTTTTTTTTTTTAATATGAGATTATTGCTATTATTTACTTTAATTGTGAGAATTACCAGATTAATACTAACACATAGAAATAGTTGATCTCTTTGAAAATAACCAAACAACACACCAACGCTTGAATTCATGCTATGAATTTACGAAGTGATTTTTGATTCAAGTTTCAGAGATTCTCAACCACAAATTAAGCATAAAGATTAAGCAAGATCCATAGATCAATATGTAGAGGTGAATCCACAATGTGGCACTTTACAGATCATGTTTGGTATCAGAGCATTTTTTCCTGAAGAACTGTGTATGTAAGGCAAAAGATCTCAAGGAAATGACTTAGCCCCATACAACCTAGATATTGAGAGAAGAATGATAAAATCTGTGAAAATGACAGATCAAGCAGAACCTAACTCTCCAACAATGTCCAACAAAGAATTTCAAAGAAGATTTCTTGAAATGGAAAACACTCTCAAAAGCTTGATGGAGTTGGTGCTTTCTCAAGAAAAAAGGAAATCAAAGAAGGAAAAGAAGAAATTAGATTCAAAGTTTGAGATCGAGTCTGGTGCTTCCAATGGTGAGAAAATGGAGGTTGAAGAATCCCACTCCAAACAACCTGAGAATATATCATCACAACCCTTGATTGTAGATCCGTTCAAAATGGAGATCAAAATTGATATTCCAACCTATGAAGGGAAGTTAGACCCTGAAAAATTAGATGGGTGGCTGAAGAAATTGGAGGTTTACTTCAATACTAAGTCTTATATAGAGGTACTCACATGGTGGGTGGCCATGATCTCACATGGTTTACTTCAATACTAAGTCTTATTTCAACTTTGCTAGATTGAAATTGGGTGGCCATGATCTCACATGGTGGGAGACATACTCAACTGGATTGGCAAGAAATCAACATCCAGCTGTGGAAACATGGGTAGAATTTGTGAAGGCTATAAGAGCTCAGATTTATCCTATTGGCTATCAAGAGAATATGGAGGAGAGATGGTTGTTTTTGAGACAGAGGCAGGATCAAACAGTCCAAGAATACACCATAGGATTCAGAAAATAAGTTGTGTTAATGAGTGCTAATCTTTGCGATCCTCAAATATTTAAGAAATATAAGTGTGGTTTGTCTTATCAGATCAGAACAAAACTAGCATTATTTGATGCCAAGGATATTGATGAGGCATGCATTAAAGCCACATACCTGGAAATGAGGGTCAGAAAGCCAATAAAAGATAATAAGGCATTAATTTCATCTTTACTCTCTAAGCCTGCAGAGAAAACCAAGGGTTCCAACAGTAAAGGCAAGAGGAAATCAGGGGCTACAACCACCAAATCACAAAAGGGTGAAAAATATTGCAAGGAGTGTAATGTTGACACCCATTCAAGTGAAAATTGTTGGAAGCTACATCCTAAAAAGAGGCCAAAATGGTGGAACAAGAGAAATAAGAAATCTGCCAATTTTGCTAAAAAGGTTGAGCAGGAGGAAGAAGGGTGTTTTGAGGAAGAGGATGAAGGAAAGGTAGTGTGTGCTACCAGAATTAAGCCTTTAAGGCAGGAGCAAACCTCTAAGGATGAACAAGCTTCAGAGGTCAAGAAAGATGAATTATTTTGGGTCTACATACAAGTGCAGAGGACGAAAGTTACAACGACAACGGATCCCAATGAAATTTAATTTATGAGGATCTAGTGAAGCAGTTGGGATTGAAGACTATGGATCATCCACAACCATATCCATTAGGATGGGTGCAAAAGGACGTGGAGCTATAGGTAACCAAGCAATGTACTTTACAATTTTATGTTAAAAATAAATTTCATGATGTAATTACTTGTGATGTAGTACCTCTTGATATTTGCCAAGTAATTTTTGGTAGTCCATATTTATGGGAAAGAGATGCTTTTTTTAAGTGGAGGCGTAATGTTTGGGAGTTGAAGAAAGGTGGAATCACATATGTGATTAATCCAAACAAGTTGGAAAATAAATTTCAGCTTGTGACAGTGCAACAAATCAAACGTTTGGTGAATGTAAGCAAGAGATTCGTGTTACAGATGATAAGAGACGCAAATAGTAATGTGCAGTTCAGTAAGGAGGTGGAAGTAACCAACTGTACTCCCCAACAAAAGAAGGATTTGGAGCATTTTTCTTTCGAAAAGTACAAGGGGCAGTATGAAGAAGATGTTGAACTTGGGAAGAAGTACACGGAGTTGAAAATGGAATGCAAGGCAAATCCAATGAGGTTTTTCATTTGGAAAATGACTTGTTCAAAGAGGGAAAACTCTGTGTGCCCAAGGGAGAAAAACACTTATAGCTAATAAGGGAAGCTCACACATTACTAGTTGCTAGTCATTTTAGTGTGCACAAAACAGTAGCTAACCTGCAATGATATGTCTACTGGCCGAATGTGTAGAATGATGTGTCTAATTTTATCTGTGGATGTGAAAATTAGAGTGTCAATTACTATCACATTTTATTTTTCTCTAAATAATAAGGGGTTATGAATCTATAAAATCATTCTTTCATCATAAGATTTCTTTGTATGGAGTGCCAATTTGCGGGTTTTATATAATATATATATTTTCTAGATAATAAAGGTTATGAATCTTTAAAAGCAAGATTTTTTTTATGGAGTGTCAATTAAATGTATTATATCATTTTTTTGGCTGGATAATAAGAGGTTGTATTTGGATCCGCCATTATTGACAAATAACAACTCTCTTCTTCAGAGCTGAGAGTTTACAAATAGATACACTAATCTCAATTGAGATGCTATAGTTAAAAACCTACATCATTTTAAATAAAATGTTTGATTATTTTATTTTCAGTTTCTAGATCTTTTCAATTTTCTTATGAATACAAATATTTCAAAATTTAACATCTTTCTTGATATTTTTCTGTAACACCCTTCACAATACCAAAACTTCACCTTTACTATTTGTGTATTGAATCTTAGTAGAGTAATATTTTCAAAACATCGCACTATCATAGTTCGCTTTACCAAATCTGGATTGCTAGTTTCCTTCCTAAAACACAAGTGCAACCACAAAAATTATAATAAATAGTTTATATGAAAACACATTAATGTTATAAAATAAAGCATATATTACCAATGAAAAATATTAAAGTAAATCTTAATCATTATTTGATTCGGTTATAAAATAAAGCAGATATTACCAATGGAAAACTTTAAAGTAAATCTTAATCATTATTTGATTAAGGCAGTCAACATTTTCTTGACAACTTTAGCCAAACTTACTACTTCCTCTAACCATTAAAAGGAGAATTTAACTTCAAAATTCTTAATCAAAACCCCTTTATTGGCTAACCTATCCGCACATTTGTTTCCTTCCCTTAATGAATATGTAAACATGAATTTTTCAAAATCTTTAGCAAGATCTTGAAATTCCACAATTATATCTTGTATGTTTCATGGAGCCTTTCCTTTCCTCAAAATCGCATTTGTTACTATGAAAGAATCACCTTTCATCCATACTCTGTTCCATTTCATTTGGTTCCATATTTTTAACCCTTCTAAAGCCGCCCAAGCTTTAGCTTCATTATTTGTTTTAAATCTACCATTGAATGTATTATTACACTTTCCTTATACATTTGTTTGTCTTAAAAGAAAATCTACAATCAAATTTTTAATGAAGTTTACTTTTTGCTCTTAATAAACCATTTTAATGGTTGATTGTTTTATATTTTTAAGAATGTGTTTAAAAATATTTTAAAATTTTAATTTAATATATTAAATTTTGTATGTATGGAAGCTAGAGGAAGAAGCTGCATGCATTAGGGTTTCGAGTTCTTGGTGCCATATTGCCTCTCCACTCTGGAGTGTGTGCAAGATACCTCTTAGGGTATTTTTTTGTTGCTTTCATCGACTTTACTTCGTCGTTTGGCGGATTGAACCTCTTTTTTATGGACGAAGCTCAATCAATAACTCCAACTTCTATTGAAGATGCAGAAGGGAGCAATGGTGCTAAAGGTGAACAAGCAACCACAAAAGTTTATTTCCAAATTTTATCACAACGTAATATTTCTCCTTCGAATGTTGTTATCCCATTGAGTGAGTTTAATACTACTTATTATTGGTTAGAAAGCCATACGCTGGTAGGGTATTTTCTAGGTCGTATTCTTGGTGAGACTATCCTCCAAAACTAGATCCAACAAGCTTGGCATGGCGTCAAGGTTGATGGTATCCAGAACCTCACCAAAGGGTTTTTTGTTTCATTTTGTTGACCCTTCTCAAGCCAAAGCGGTTCTCAGCCATGGGCCTTGGTCTATCGTAGCTCCTTGTTGATTTTTCAACTTTGGACTAAGGATTTTTGATCACTAATGATGTTTCCTTACGGGTTCCAATTTGGGTTGAATTCCTTGGTCTTCCTCTGCCACTCTGGCCTTACTATCAAAACCTTGTGGCTCCCATTGGTGAATTTGTCTGTTGTGAAACGAATAAATTTTATGCCTCATGCCCTCAAAAGTGTTTTTGTGTCAAAGTTGATATTTCTAAAGACCTCAGGGAGACTATTGATGTCCAAGTTGGTGATTATAGGTTCAAGCAACGTGTTGTCTACATAAACATGCCTAACACATGTTAATTGCCAATCAACTACCCATAAGATAAAATATTATCCTTTAATGGTAAACAAGATTAAAGCTAAGGATACGGCTACGGTTCCTATTACTACTAGCTCTGTCCCTACTTCCAAAGGGGGCCAAGATGAATGGAAGGTAGTCCAGAAGAAGGGTAAGAATTGGAAAAATATGAACCCTACGGTTGCTCCTAACAGCTCACCTCAACCTCTTGTGTCTTCTGCACCATATGGGCATGGTGTGGTGATAGAGCAGCATATCACGCAACCGACGGAACCCAGTGCTAGGGCTTCACAAATGGTTGCTAATGTACCACCGACTAGTGCTTCCTTTGTCGAAATTGTTATTTTTGCTCCTACTCAATCTTTAGATTCTCCAGTTTTACATATCAATGGGCAGTCTTCCTCAAGCTTCATGGAACCTAAACGGGCTTCTGTCAATAGTGGAAGATCTTGTAGTCCACCTCGGGGAGACTCCTTGGTTCACTAGGAAAAAAGGCATCAAACAAAGTTTTGGAAAGCAGGGTAGGAGCATTTTCTCAGTAATATTTATGATTCTCTTTCAAGCCTCGAAGATGCTGAAGATGTAGTTGAACATATGAGTCTTGATCAATCTCCATGATTTTTTTATCATGAAATATCTGAGGGTTGACGGACCTAGTCTACAAATACATGGTCTGAGATGAGATTACTTTATGCTCCAGGTTTTATGGTAATCCTGAATTTCTATCTTTAAGAGATTAAGATTTTTGACTTTATTTTACAATGTACTTGCCCTTTTCTTTGGCCAGGTTGCTTTTTTTATGCCACTAATCATTCCCCTAGTAGAGGGGGAGCTGTCATTCTTTTGGCAGCTAGGTGGAAATATAGTTTTGTCTCGTGGGGTGTGGACCCCTCCAATCACGCAATTTGGATTTTACTTGAGGTTGGTGGGCTATATTTTGGCATTATTAATGTCTATGCCTCCAATGACGCTCAAGAGCATTGTAGCCTCTAGCGGTGGTGTGTTTTTTCTTTACCACTTATTGTTTGGGTTATGTGTGGAGATTTTAATATGATTGAAAAGCCTGTAGACAAGATAGGAAAACTTCCCATGCGGTGGGCTACTAGGGAAAGAGAGGCCTGGTACTTCATGAAAAACAAATTGGGTTTGTCAAACCCCAATTATTGTTTTTCTCCCTAGGATTTTCCTAAAAAATTGTGGTATACGTGGTCCAATTTCTAGGTTGGCCATGCAAGAATTTTTGAGAATGGATAGAGCCATGCTTTTAGATCATGTGTAGTTTTTATTTCATAGGAGAAATGCTTCAGCTCCATTTGTGGAAACCATTCTTGGTACCACTACTTTCGACCATTCACCCATCATGTTTAATGTGTTGATGAAATCCCTGCCTTAGAGACACTACAAGTCACAATTTTTTTCAATACTTCCTTTCTTCAACACCCTTCCATGGTTTGTCATATCCGTAGAGTCTGGAATCTAGTTCCTAGACCTACTGGAGAGTTGGGTTGGATAGAATGGTGGAATGATGTCATTTTTTGTACAACTGTCTTGCTTCGTACTTTGGGGAAAAATGTGGCATAGTTCAGAAGATATTCCAATATTGTCCTTCATGATGCCAAAGCTTCTCTCAAGCTTGATGCCTATTTGTTTAATCCTAAACTTCAGTCTCATGTTGCCCAGTTGAGGCATGAACTTAAACTTGCTAAACTTTATGAGGCTCGGGGAGCTCAAATTAAAGCCCGACTTCATTGGCTTAAAGTTGGTGATAGGGTCACCAAAGATTTTTTCAAAGGCTTCACCCTCCCAAGCAAGCTACTCAATTCAAGGTCATTCAAGACAATGGAATAAGACTTACCTCTCTTCCTGAGATGATTGATGCTTTTGTCAAGCACTATACTAATATTTTTACCACTCAAGATTATTCCCCTAAGCGAAAGCAAGCACTGGAAACTTGTATGGTAGTTGTACCAGTTAAGGTTTCATAGTCTCAAAGAGCAGGGTGTGATAAACTACTCTCCCTTATAGATTTGGAGGATGCGTTGTCTCAAATGGTCAATGATAAAGTGCCAGGTCTGGATGGCTTTCCCTATGAGTTCTACAAGGGTCTTTGAGACTTAGTTTGTCCTAATATACATAAAGTTTATCTGGAGGCTATTCGAGTAGGCTATTTGGGAGCAATTATTAATAGGGGTAATATCAAATTCATACCCAAGCAAGGGGACCCAGAGTTATGTGCTGTAAAAAGTTGAAAATAAACTTGATTTATAGCTTACTAAGAAGTTGTCATTAGCAGGTAAATTTTAGATTTGCTCTAAAATTTTAGCTGCCACTCATGTATATTATTCCTCTTGCTAGGTTCCTTCACATGATTGCTATAAGAAGCTTGAGAAACTCCTTCAATATTTTCTTTGGAATAATTCTTTTGAAACAAAGGGATTTCATAGAGTTGCCTGGGATATTTGCTATCTTCCCAAAGAATCTGGCGGAATGGGTCTGCTGGATTGTAGATGATAAGGTATTGCTTTGTGTGCTAAGTGGGTGGTCAGGGCTCTGAGGGGATCTAAAGCTTGGAAATTTTTGGTTTGACATTTCATTTCCTTTGGTATTCCCTTAAACCATAGAGCATGGAGAGGGTTGGATTTTCCCTCTCTCATTGTTGCTCCAGTTTTTGTTAAGATTTATGGCTCCTTTGTTATTAGAAGTCACTCCTTGGATCTTTTGGAGAGGAGATGAATTTTGTAAAGGATTATCCATCAATTCCATAAATATTTGGTGGTCCCCCATGTTTCTTCATCAAGGTTCTCCCTTAGCTTGGGTGCAATGGATTCATGCTCAGTGGTTTTTCAAAAAGGGTATTGTTACAATAGCTAATTTATTTTCTCGCCAAACCAAGGATTGGATCCCATGGAATGAGTTCAAACACACCTTTAGGCTGAATGGTGCGGATAAAGATACTTATGATGTTGTTATTGCTCTCACCCCTTTTCTATGTTGCACAAGATTGGTGTGCGCTCGCAATGTCCTTGGTGGTCATACTGGAGATGGCATGTTGACACTCCTTTGATTAATTATAAGGCTCATTTGGGGTATAAATGGTTATCTCATCATATTCCTATGGTGCCTAAGCTCAATCAACATTAGGACTTATTTTCTACAAGGACTAGATGGAATTCTAGATTTTAGAATGTTTGGGCTGCTTATGTTGAGCCCAAGCAATCTTTTTTTGCATGGATCTTGTTGTGTCAAGGTCTTCCCTTGGGGGAATGTTTGAAGCACCTTGGAATTCCTAATCCTAAATGTCTTTTTTGTGGTGTACCTGAGTCTTGTATTCACCTCTTTTGGAATTTCAGAAGATCTAGGTAAGCTTGGGAATGGGTTCTTTCCTTTTTTCTCCATTTACAATTGCAAGAGTTTCTTGGCCCCAAGCTCTTCTCGAGGACTCTTTTACTTTGTCTCTCACGCTTTTTTAAGTGTGGCAGGTTTTCAATATTAGCCTAATATTTCATATTTGGAAGGCCTGTAATAGAATTGTTCTTAAACAATATACACCTTCTATCACATTTAGTTATGCTGACAAATTAGAAATTTTTAATGACATGTGGCTACAGATATGTACTCAAGCCAACAAAGTTGCTATGGAGTTAGATCACCTGCAAGTTCTTCTAGCGCATTAGACCAAAGCTCTGTAAAAATTCAATAGAATCCCTCCAGAGTGCTCTTATCAAGAGTATTTTTGATCTCGCTCTCGTTGTCGGCCTCCATCATATGCAAGAAGTGCTCGTGTAGACAGGCACTAGTCCTAGCCCTCGCTAGTCAGGAAGTGGTCTAATGTTGACATTGCTTGTTCGTCCCGCTAGGTTGGGGGTGGGATGATGTTCAACCAGTTTCACTTGGGCCAGTTGTTGGTTGGAGTGATGCGGATACTGAAGGTCTTAATCGCAATGCAGAGGGGTGGATTTCCATCCCATAACCACTAGCAGTTTATTTAGGAGAACACACCAAGGCACATTACTCCATATGATATGCTTTCTTTGATGTAATGATTATCAATGATCATGATTGGTAAACTTGTGTTTTGTTGGCGGATTTTTTTCCTAAACCTTGTCAATGAGGGTTAGTTTGATTCCCCATGGGGTGTGTTAACCCACCCACTTTATTTTTTGATTGTAAAGGCCTTTATCTTAATTTAACGTAAATTTACTTTTTTCATCGGTTTTTTTTTGTATGTATATTTGTTTAGTAAATTATATGGCTTTTACTTGTTATTTTTAGTGGTATTATTTTATAATAGAATTGTTTTCTACTTTAATATTTAGTTTGTGTTAATTTTATTGTTATAAATGATCTTTTGTATATTCAAATCATACAATCAAACTTGTTTTCACACCTTAGATTTTACATGATCAACATCATTGCATAAGCATTTTGTGCGAGGTAATAGTATCATTCCAAACTTAGAAATTATCTTGAGATTGGTTCTAAATATTCTATTATTGTTTTTCAGCTATACATTTCAATAAATAATGGCAGGACAAATCCTCAAATTACATAATGCTTTAACTTTGAAATTAATTTTCCAACATTTTAACAACTCTTTTAATGCTGATAAAACCATACAATATATATTTAATTAAAAAAAAAAACTCTCAAAAGCTATAAGCAAAGGAAAACTAAGAAATATTTTTTCTAAAGTTTTCTTATACAAGACACTAAAAAATATAATATCCTCTTATTTGTAGATTCTCATTAGTAAAAATATTGCTTTGGAATTCATCTTTAAGATTTATTCTAAAAAATTATATCATACTTTTTCAGCCTTATATATCAATAAATAATAGGACGATGCTGGGAGTGAGTGCAAGTGTTAGTCAGGAGTGGGGAGGAAGTGTGAGTAGGAAGAACAATGCGACCAAGGAACAAGTACCACTTCTTGTTCCAGATATTAGGAGAATTTAAAGGATTCAATTGAAGAAAATTTAAGTAACATGAAAAGAAAGTCATTTTTGAAAGTCCTTACTGAAAGTAAGAATGGCCTAGTTGGAAGTATGGATGCCATAGCCAACAATAAGAGGAAGAGCATCCCGTAGGGACACCCTAGTGGTATGCCATTGGACTATTATCCAGGTTACCCAAGTTAAAATCATAGGGAGGGAGGCCCTTGATGTGCCCTCGGGGAGTGTGGTACCTAGTTGTGCCATCCATTGTACTTCACCTTCAAAAAGAAGAAGAGCAAATCTACCACAAACCTTGTCCAGGTAGCAAATACTACACCATAAATGATTATCAAGGATGAGATGATTGAGCATGATATAATGGTTCTTAAAACTAGAGGTTTAATATGTAAATTCCATGGATAGTGGCCAATTTTTTTTGAGATTTAAAATTGGATCAAGTGGAAGTGGGGATTGAATTCAAATTACTCCATGACTTTTCTTCCAAAAGGATATTTTCTTATTATTTTCAGCAGTTCAGAAGTTATGGATAAAATAATGGATGAAGGCCCATGGTTTAGGGGTAAAGATGCATTATATTTAAGATCTTGGAGTGATAATTTTTTTGTGGATGCATAAACTATTAAAAGGCTTCCAGTATGGATTAGGCTTTTTGGACATCCTTATCAACTTATCAATAAGGAGGTTTTGAAGAATATTGGCAATATTGTAGGTGAATTCATCCAAGAGGGACCAACTACCAAGGATAGAAGGCATCATGTATACACTTGAATATGTGTTGCCATAGATAATTCAAATCCTTTATCATAGTCGATTAGGATTAAATATGAATTAAGAGAATGTGATCAACAAGTGGATTATGAAAACATTGCATTCCAATGTTGCAAATGTCATGAAACCAAACACATGGCAAGAGATTGCAAAGCAAAAATGATGGAGGAAGAGATGAATTTTTTTGGGCATGAGGGTAGCTTCAATTTGAAACAAGGAGATAATATTATAGGAGAAGCTAGGTCAAATCAAGGATTTTCCACTCCTAAGAAAGTGGCAAGAAAAATCCCTCTACATAATTAGAAGTTCACTCGAATCAACCATTAGAAGAAAAAAATTATATGAGGGATGAGGAAGTACAATGTGCAAGCTCAAATATTGGAGATAAAAGTGTGAAGGAAAAGGGGAAGACAAATTTTAAAGCAAAGGAATATGGGAAGACAAATTTTAAGTAAATGAGATGAAGGAGGTGTAGCAAGGATCAATGTTATGTGCCCAATCTCAACCACATGAAACAAGAAAAAAAGAGGAAAATATTTTCGACAATGGAGAGAATGAAAAATCACATCTCTCCCTTTGTGTTATGGAATTATATATTGAGAAAAATGAGATTAGGGTTAGGGTTTCCAAATCCATATTACATGAAATTCAAATGAACATTAAATGACATTACACATTAAAATAACCTATTCTAATGAGGTCTTATTAAATCCTCATAACAATTAATTAGGAACCTAACTAATAAACATGACCTTGTAGCATTAACATGTCTTCAATCCCATTTTTAATGGTAGAAGGTTATTTTATTTCAGTAGATGAGTGGCTTAGGTGGCTCTTTGTGTATCTGATTAGCTAGTTGTCCATAAAATACAGTTCTAATACGTTGGATCTTCATATAACATTTAGTCATTCCCCATGCCCTTTCAAGTTTTCACAGTTTTTTATTTTCTAAAACCAGTACAACCCTTATCCTTTTACACCTGCAAGGATTTTTCATGAATGGGATAGAGTAGAGAATGATCAATACTTTCTGCCCACACGAAGGTGGTTTTATAAATAACCATTAGCCTTTCTACTCCTATTGCATCTCCATTGTCAAGGGGAGATGGAGGCTCTCAAGCCTATCTATTGTCTGAACTATTCAAACTTCACCCTCTGGAGTGGCTTGGTGAGGATTTCAAAAATCTGATTTGTTGTTGGACAATAGTACATTTGTATCATGCCATCTAAAAAAGTTCTCAGATTTTGTGAATTTTTATACTGATGTGCTTGGTTATGTCATGAAACACATGATTCTTTGCCATGTGGATTGCTGATCGATTGTCCACATGCAATCTTGTAGGACCTTTTTGAGTGATTTTGAAAATGTGTAACAACTTTCTCAACCATACCACTTCTTTGTTTTTCTCAGTTGCAAAAATATATTCGGCTTCTAATTAAGAATCTAATATAATATTTTATCGCTTTGATCTCCATGAAATTGGTGTTGAGCCAAGAAACATTAAGTACCTAGAAGTAGATCTCCCAGTGTCTTTATCTCCTACAAAGTTTGAGTTTGTATATGTGATGAGTTTAAAATCTACATTCTTTTCATACAACAGGCCATAATTGCAAGTTGTATTTAGGTACCTCAACACTCTTGTTACCGCTTACCAGTGACTCTCCTTTGGCTTGGTCATGTACCTTGCTAGAATCCCCACTGCATAAGTGATATCAGGTTTTGTATTAGTAACATAGATGAAACTACCAACCAACCTTTAGTAGAGTGTTGCATCTACCTCTGGTGTGTCATCGTTCATGGTGAGTTTCAAAATTGATTCCATTGGTGTTGTCATAGGGTATGCATCTTTGAGTTGAAACTTCTCCAAAAGATCATTGATGTATTTCTCTTGGGTCAAGAATATTTTACCATTTTTCTTGAGTTAATTCTATGCCTAAATAGAATTTCATCAATCCAAGATCATATATATCAATAGTCTGTGCAATATCCTTTTTCACTGTGTTGATGATGTGTTCATTGTTACCTATTAGAAGCATGTCATCCATAAAGACTATGAGATATGTGACTTTGTCTTCATTGTGCTTGATGAATAATATTGAATCAATGTCTTGGTAATCAAACACTTCAAATTCAAGTTGCTTCATCTGATCTAACAACTTGCTGAACCAAGTGTGAGGGGCTGCTCCAATCCATATAAAGATTTTTTGAGTTTGCATACCTTGTGCTCATGTCCTACAATATCAAAACCTCCTGGCTCTGCCATGTATATTTCTTCTTCCAATTCGCCATTCAAGAAAGTAGTCTTTACATCTAATTGATGAATCTTCCAACCTTGTTGTGCAACTAAGACTACAAGAGTCTTGATTGTGGGCCATTTTGTGGTAGATGCAAATACCTCAATGTAGTCAATGCCTTAATTTTTCATGAAGCCTGTAGCCACTTGTCTTTCTTGTGTTTGTCAAGGGTGCCATATAATTTATACTTATTTTTGTACACCCATTTTTTTTGAACTACCTTTCTTCCAAGTGGTAGGTTGACTAACTCCCAAGTAACATTTTTTATTAGAGATTCATACTCCTAGTTCATTGCATGTCTCCATGCTGCATGTTTGATAGCTTCTTGGTATATGAGAGGTTCATTATTCCAAACGAGGTGTAATTCTATAGGTTCCAGTTCAATAATTAATTATTTGTGCACTCTTGCTATGAGGGCACCTCTTGTGCTTGTTTTGCCTGCTTCATCCGATTTGATGTCCTTTAAGATCTGGTGAGCTTCATGAATTCCTTGAGTGGAGAGCAGTGTGGATGTCTCACCTACTTCAAAGTTTTTTTTCATGATCCTAGAATAGATCATTAGATACGAAGGATGCTGACGAATATGGATGTGAAATAATACTTTTATCACGATCAAAATTACTGTGTGAAGGTGTAGAAGGTGCAAAAAATACAAATATTTTCTCAGTATCACAGTTTGGTTCCTTCGAACTTATGGGTTGATTTGTAAATTCTAGATTTTTGAGTAACTTTTCAATGTCTCCCCCCAAAGGCTAAAATATGAACATCATATATGTTAGCATATTTTGATCTAGGCTGAAGATTGTATCCCCTGGTATCCAATGTGACTGTAGACTCACAAAATTAACCCACTTGAGTGAGTCATTTTTTTCTAGATCCTTAGAGAGAACCTTCAACTTGCTCAAAGCAAGTTTGGGCCTCTATCCCATCCTTTCCCCCATTTTTATTAGTTTTGACGAAATTGCGATCGACCCTTACGGGGCATGATTTCGCCTAGCTAGGGTTTCTCTTTGAAAACCCTAATTTTTCAAACTGACCTCTTTGACACTGGTTTTTCCTTGGTTTTACTACCTATCCTTTGATCGGCTGTAAAGCTTACATTTAATTTTATCAATCCAAGGGAAATCAAGGTAGATTTAAAGAGTAGAAATCCCGTATAGATTGTATCGTGGGGATTAATACTAAGCTTAGCTCAAGTTTCTTTTTCAGGTTTCACATGTACAGGAAAATAATAAATAGAATAAAACTTGTTCAGAAATAAATGATGCAGAGTATAATAAATAACTGATGCAATGATAATTTACTTTTACTAATGAATTAATTTACTGATGCACCTAATTATTTGTAAACTAATTTATTTATGACATGATTTAATTTATTTGTGAGGATCCTCTGCAATCTATCTTATTTTATGTAAATTGAAATGCAATTTAATTTAAGGCTAACCAATCCTAATCTATTGCAGGGGCGAGAGCTTAGGGACTGGCTATAGGAGTGGACCCTGCCTCTTAGAGGGCAGTGTAAGTCTTTCTCTCATAGTTTAATTTATCTCAAGAACTAGATTTTATAACTAATACTAACATTATGTCTATTTTGTAAATGCGAGTAATGAGATAAACATAATTTACATAACGAAAATTAAACAACACATGAAATTGATACAAATTACCATTTTTGAAGAACAAAATGCTACTTTTATTACTGGAGATTCCATTGTACATGCTGGCGCATTTCTTCCGAATTGTAAACTTAGAACATATAATAATTTCTTGTATTTTTCCCACAGACCCCTTTCAAGGTCTCTCCTATGTAATTTATATTATAACTAATAAAATTCCAAATAATATTTCTCCACATATTTTGCCATGCGATTTTTGTGGATTTCCTGATGCGACAACTATGCATCAACCAAAATAATCTAAACCTAACATAATACATATTTCCATTTGGACTTGATAAAATTTTGACTAGTCTAAGTGGCATCCTACAAACAAACCTAACAAGACAATACTATTTTGAATGATTCACAAGATATACATGAGGACCTCATGTCCTATATTCCAAGAAATATCTAACAGTATTGCGTCTATATCTAAAACTTCTTATAATAATATAATTGCAAACTTTATTAAGCAAATAATAACTTTATCAACTGAAATATTCTCACGGATAGTATGCGATAAATGAAATATTTTTCTAAGTGAAAATATCTGTTGCCGTCCAAACTTGATGTGCTATCACTGATGTGTCATGCTATGTAAGTCAACAGTATTTATTATCCTTCGATAACTACTGGTAAATTATTCTTCATTAACTTTCTTCAGTAGTTACCTTCAGTAACATGCTTCAATAATATACATCTGTAACATACTTCAGTAATATACATTTGTAACATGCTTTTGTAACAGGTCAACTACTATTGTCACCGAGCTCTGCTTTTATCTTGGGTCCTTTTATTTGTCCTTCTTCTCATCCGAGGTGCACTCCAAAGCTCTGCAATCTCTTCATCGATCATCAACACTTTTTCCTACATTTTTCTCAAGACTCGAACGAATTTTGTATAAATCAAACAAAAAGGTTAATTTGCACTCTATTTATCATATTGTTTAGCTACATTATATTTTGTTTACTTATCTTCCAAAAAGGTTAATTTTCACTTTTGCATTCTAAAGGTCAGTTAAAAGGACCTAGGGGACTTGATTGCTGCACCTCCAAGCATAATTATATAGCGGCCTAAGCAAACCACCTAATGTTGATCATATTTTTTGAGGGTTTCATGAAATTACTTTGCAGGACTGAAGCTGTGGGATATTTTTGGACACAAGATAAATCTTGGAACAACCATCAAATCAGATAAGTGCCCTAGTAGATATCTAGGTTGTTTGCTGATTACTTTCTATCCATTTATATTCAAAATATAGATCACAGGTAAGGAAAATTATTTGATTAAATTTATAGGTATTTCCAAGAATAAAGACATATAGTGTGCATTTAGGGTTTTTAACCTTGTTTGTGCATTTTGTATGGACTCTTGCTTAAAGGATTTTGCTTTGCAATCCTAGGGTTAGCAATCATTCAAGCAAAAAATCATTATAGGGTTAGCTCTTGACTTCTTGCATGTTGTGTGTTCGTTCTTTCATTTTCATAGTCTTAGTTTATAGAGGCCAAACATAGTTGCATTCTTAATTGACACATTCAAACACATTCAAATACATTCAAACACATTCAAACACATTCAAACACATTCAAACACATTCAACCCCGTACTTGGAGCGAGTCCTAAAATCGTTCTTGGTGAACCCTTCCCCTGGTTTCCCATAGAGTATAGAGTTATAACATACCTCTGTGGTCACCTCGGTTTCTAGTGGATCCAACCAATAATTATACATGGTAGGGCAGTTTTACCCCTCTACATCTTCGGTGAACCCAATGTGAACATGCATCTTAGTGGCCAAATTAGAAAGCCTTTTCCTTGTTTCCTTTTCTTTTGAAAACTTTTAAACAAGACCATTATTATTTTTTCTTAGAATTAGAAGAACTTTAATAAATATCTAAAAAAACCTTCTTGTGTGTCTTTCATTAGTTTTCTCTTCTATCCTTTCGCTTCTTCTAATGGCTCCATTCCTTAGAAGTCAACGAAGGCAACTAGAGTCTGATCATATTCCCCAAGAAAATGATTAGATTGATAAAGAGAACCCTAACCTTGATGTAGAAAAGCAAGACAATGTTGAAACTAAAACAAACTATGATCCCCTTGAAGGGCCCGATGGTGGCTACTTATTTAAATCATTTTATCATGTTTGAGGTTTCAAGAAATATTATAGGATATACTTCCTTAAGGATATGGAATGAGTAGCTCAACTCGAAAGAGGTAAGACTCCCCTCCCTCTAGTATTCTCTCCTAGACATATTCATACTAACCCTTTGTTTGAATCTTTAAATCATGGTAATCCTGTCCATCAACCAATTTATGTCACTATCGTAACCACCAACGTTGGAAGGAGTTCACAAGTTCTTCCAACCAGTAGTGCCACTCAATATTGTTTTCAATTTATTCCTCAATATACTAAACTCAACATTCTTGCTTCTATTATACCAACTATTAATTATCCTCTCCAAAAAGATACCACATATCACAATCATATCAATGTATCCAACATGGGCCATGTATCCTTTCAATATCCTACCTATACCCCTCCCTTAGGGAATCTAGGGGTATTGCACAACAACTTTGAGGTGCAAAGTTTAACTAACATGGTAAAATAATTGGTTTCAAGAATGAATTTTATTCAATCCCCTAGTTTCACCTACAACTATAGAGAAATGTGCGATCAACCCTTAGACCCTATTGTTACCACTAAGCCCTATAATAAGCATTTTCCCATGTTGATTTTGCCTATATAGAAGGGAACGAAAGATCCAATTGAGCATATAAGAATGTTTAAAATTAACTTGCCATGATATCATATATGATGACATGTTGCTAAAGACATCCTCTAAGAGCCTTGGTGGCATGGAGTTAGAGTGATATTATCGGTTGCCCAACCATTATTTGAGGAATTTTAAAGAAATGACTAAATTATTTCTGCACTTTGGTGATTATGTTGAAAATAATGTAACCATGAAAGATGTTTACATGTTAAAACAAGGTAAAAAAATTATTTTTTAGAATTTTTGTCTCGTTGGAGGAGTCTAGTTGGATGCTTGAGATATACCTTACCTCCTTGAGACATGCTTGAGATATTTATTGGAAATTTGCAAGAGAAATTCTCTTATGCATTGAAAACTATAAATATCACCTCTTTTGATCAAGCAATTGACCTAACAATAAAGGTAGAGCAAGCTCTTATCAGAAGAGGACAACTTAAAGTAAAGGAAGATAAGACCACTAAAAATTAGTATAAGAACAAGCATATGGTAGGTGATGGAGTCATGGATAGTAGGCCTATTAATAGTATTGTTAACAACCTACAAAATATGGTGCTTAGACAACCTTCAAAACCTCCAAAAAATA
Organism: Wollemia nobilis; assembly: GCA_028583015.1. Lineage (NCBI taxonomy): Eukaryota > Viridiplantae > Streptophyta > Pinopsida > Araucariales > Araucariaceae > Wollemia > Wollemia nobilis. The sequence continues at coordinate 8,412,657 of JAQPPZ010001808.1, forward strand.
ATTTCATAAGGCTCAACATGCCTATGATAGTGGTCTTAAAGCAACTTTTGAAAGCTAACATAATTGAGTTACCTCCCATAAGGCAACCTGATACCACAACTAGTTGGTATAAGGTTGGTCAACACTATGAGTATCATAGAGTGGAGAGGCACTGGGCTAATTATTGTAAGAGGTTGAAACATGTGGTTTAGGATCTGATTGATGCAGGATACCTTGTTATAGAAGGTTCTCGTCCACCCAACAATAAACCTCCAACTCAACAAACACCCACAACTAATCAAAACATGGGAATATTCCAAGATCCCCTATCTAAGCATGGGTAGCAAGTAGATAATCAAGTGTCCTATTAGAATGTGCCACCCCCTATGATAATATGGTTGGTATGATAGCAAACAAGTACAAGGCACCAAGTGCAAAATAAAATGGCTCAACATTTGCAGCAAGAGACGAGCTCTTCGTCCAACCCATTTTTGGAGCCCATCCTAGTTTCAAAGAATGCTTAGCAAAGGAGTACAAGAGTAAAATCCCCATATTTATTATTGAAATCTCAACCTAAATCCTCCTTTGACCTTCAAAAATAGTTATCCAGTACCTCGATCAAGATCTCTATCTTAGAACTCTTGCAAACTTCTACTATTCATAGGTAAGTTTTGTTAAAAATTCTAAGACAACAATCTGTCCTTGTAGACATTTCCCCTAGTACTATAGCTAATATCGTAGGTTATCTTGGGATACATCACATCATATTTTGAGATGACGATATGCCTTCCTCAGACTTGAGAGAGGATTCTTTCCTTTACATCACAACATTTATTTGGAGAACTTTTAATAAGAGAATCTTGATTAATAATAATTATTTCCTTAATTTATGCACTTATCAAAATTTTCAAAATTTTGGATTAAAAGAGGTGTTGAGTTGTATTTTCACCCAATTGTGAAAGTACACTCTCCCTTAGGATTTGGATTCCAAATCCCCTCTTGCAAAGAAGTTAAACAAACAACTTCTCCAAGGTTCTTGTTATATTAGCATTTGCATATGTGCATCAAATAAAGATATTCAATTTAAATGCTTGGAACACCTTAGTGATTGCAAGTAACTTGTAAACAAGGGGCAATGTTGGTTTATTTTACCATGAAACTTTAGTGATTGTTCATTGAACCAAGATAAATCAAATGTGAGTTGGCCCTCATATGACCACGATGTAATGCTTTAATTCCTTTTATCTTGATGGTTTTAAGATAGATTTTATCTTGCATTAAATCCTCAATGATGAATAGGGTCTTCAAATATAGCTTCAAAATGTCACTTTAACTTATCCCTCTTAAATGAAATCAAATTTTCATCAAGATGAATAATTAAGTGCTTTAAGGCAAAGACCTTCAATATAATACTCAAATTACCCCTCTTTCGCAAAATTAAAATTTTTATGAAGAAAGGGTAATTTTAGGCCCAAAATGGGAATTTGTGAAAATGCCATAAAACATAACTCCTTCAATGAAATTGGAATTTCCATGAAGGGAATGTCATCATAGGCTCATGAATGCAAAACAAAACTGGAAAAATGAAATTTGACCTTAAAATGGAAATTTTCTATTTTCGGATTTTTAAAATCTGTGACAAAACAACAACTTTGATGAATTTTAAAAAATACTAAACAAATCCGAAAATGAAATTTCAAAGTGCGTATTGGAAGTCCGAATTATACTCTACGCAATGGTGAAATCATTTTTAGATTTTGAAATTTTTTTAATGTTTATTTTAATGCCTGAAAATAGGAAAAAATTCTGAAATTAAATTTTTTGGAAACAGAAAATTAAAAGTTTGCATCAAAATAATTGTTGAAATGCAGCAATGCAAAAGCTCCTTCGATTTGATAGCACCCCGCCCTGCAAAACCGAATACGTGAGAGTTTCATACATGCAACCTAGCCTATTTGACCCGCAAACAAACATGATCAAAGTAAACTAGGTGCCGGCTCCTAGGGTTTTAAATAATTTCCAGATTGCGAGACATTCACATGAAATAACCCAAAAACAATGGCGTAAATTCCACATACAAATCTGAAATTTGGAAGGGGAAAGATAAAACAATTAAAACAGAGCATGCGAGAAAATTTCTCATTCTTTCTTGCTAACAAGGCCTGAAATTTCTGAAGAGAAGCTTTCACATTAAAATTAAAATCCAAGTTTTACATATCCGGCCATGCCCAAAATCCTCTCATTTGGCCATGCCAAAAAGGTTCCGTCCCTCTCTTTTTTCTCTTTCGATGAATATTTTAAAGGTTTTCAAAGCAACTCTTCGCTTCTCTTCGAGTGCTGTCCTTTGGTTTATTTTCTAGGCTTCCGTTCTCCTTCCGCTTCCTTCCTCAAAGGTGCTTCGCTCCTCTTTCAATCTGCAACGTCCTCTTCAACTTCCACATTTGTTCTTTTCCCTTAGTAACCGTCGTCGCCAAATAATTATGACAAGCCCCTTATCCTTGGATTGGAGGAAGCCATCATGACGCTTGCATGTGGTTTCCCTCTCTTTCGTCAACATTAATATTTATCAATGTGGCTCCTAAGGTGACTAACAGATTCTTACATATTTTCGGTAAGATATGATCAAGTCTACAAACCACCCCTTTTATTTCTTACCACTAGTAAATGCACACACGTGGCCCTTGGTAAATGGTGGGACTATGCCCATCCCTTAGCATCTCCGTCCCAACATGGTAATCTTCTGCCACTGACGTTACGGTGTTTTGATATTTTACGATGTATGACCTATTTTAACGTCTGCCACACCCACCATGTCTTGACGCCACACTGTCTTATTACACGTGTACGTATTCCTTGAAACTGCCTATGTCGCCTATCGTGCTTGCGTAGCTCCCGATGTGCTCGATGTCTATCCACATCAACTGTTAATTTGATATTGAATTTTTTTTTTTGATACGGCACTATGTTATCCCGTCATCTCTTTTTTTTTTTTGATAATTATGTGTTTGTATTTATAACGGGTTTTAACAAGGATCCCAAAACCTGATTACATAAGCAATGGGCCTAGGGCATCAATCCCTTGAAACCGAACACCAAAACAAAAATCCCGCCCAGCGATAACAGTAAGCATGAAACAAACCCTCTCGGCGGGAAACAAACAAATAAGAAAAAAAGTAGTTTTGGAGATCCCGCTCAGCGGGGAGTAGCCAAAAACCACCATCGAGAAGATCCCGTCCAGCAGGAAGCAAAGAAAAACCGTTACAATAAAATCCTACCTCACGAGAAGCAGTCAAAACCACCACAAACAGTCCCGCCTAGCGGGAAGCAACAGGGAAATCCTGCCATTTGGGAAACCAGCAGAAAAGAAAGGATACCGCCTCGCAGGAAAATCGGCAGATTTGGCAGATCCCGCCCTATGGAGAAACCATCCCGCCCATTGGGAAAACCTTCAGTTCAGCGAGAGCCATCCTGTAGGAATCCGACAGCCAGCACAGAGAGGATCCAATCCATCAGGAAGTGACCAGAGAGTTGCACCACAAGGAACCCGCCCAGGGAAAACGGAAGAGGATCCCGAGAGCGGGGACCAAGAATCCCGTCCAAGCACGGAGCACTGTCGAGGATTCACAAGAAAAATGGGGAAAGCTGTCCAAACCCTAAACCGTCACCTCCATCGCACCGAGAAACGCAGGGGACCGGATCCACGCGAATCACTCGCAAAAAACCCCGGGGGAATCCCGAGGGAAAAGGGAAGGGATCCCCAACCAAACGAGGGATCCCCGGGAAGCACCGATCCGAAAAAAACAACCAAGGAAACCCTAGCCGACCGGGAGGGGCGCGGATAGTGGAGAAGGATCTCCCCCCGGAGATCATCTGCAAACAACCACTCCCTGGGAGGGATGACCTGGGTTGAGCCAGGGACTGGACATAAACCAGGAGCCATGGGAGGGGGAGCAGGGGAGGGACCAGAGCCCTCCCCTCTCAACCCTATCCATCCCGTCATCTCTTTTGACATCCCATAGCTCCGGCAATATTACCACGACTGTCCTTCACTACACAGTCACCTGTTATTGTATCCCGATCGTCACCAAATTATAGGCTTCGATTGACACCTCTAATATTTTATGTAAAATCCACGCGGCGACCTTCTAGTAATGCCCTATGAGCTTGATTTTAATATGAGGATTACGACATCATCGTTATATATGGACCATAGCCATTTTAAATACTTAATCCCGCACATACGGCAAAGACCTTATAATAGCCCTCTCAAATGCCTCGTCAAACCTGGCGAATTCCTCTACGCATGTCCTCGACACGGACTCCAATCACCACATCCTTCTCGACGTTTCCCTGAAACTTGTCGTCCGCATTTTCTCTGATGCCCGTTCGATGAATTCGGTCAAATATCACATCTATGTGTTCTATTGGCATTTTGTTCCACTTTAATGCCTCTTCTCCACTGCATCGGTTCTACCCTGTAACTGGTCGTTATCTGTTCGCTTACATTACCGCTACCTCGAACCTGTCGACGTCGCCGTCGGAGTCTTTGTGCGCCGCTTGGTCGGACAACCTACAAACATAAAAACCATATACTTAAAAAAAAGACATAAGCTTTTACCTTTTATTATTATATATTTTATTTTCTTATTATATATATATATATTTATTGAGTAAATACTCCTTATACATATACATGATAAAAAACGTCAAAAAAAATTGTCAACAACAATTTGACAAAAAACCATCAACAACAATTTGACCAAAAGTTGTCGACAAGAAAAAGTTGTCGACAATAAAATATCATCGACAAGAAAAAATTGCCAACAAGAACCGACAACAATTGCAAAACCTACGACAAAACGAAGGATTAGACACTAAAAATGAAATGCCAACACCCGGATATCAAAACGAAAAGGTGGGTCCCCAATTTTGGGGTGTGTTGTGGATCAGCCACAACAAATGGCGACTCTGCTGTCAAATGCTCTTGAGCATTTTGGTGAGAACCCAACCTGAAATATACAAGCTTAGATACAGGCGTTAGCACATAAAGATAAACAAATACCGAAAGATCAGAAATACATGCAACATCAGAATCATAAGTATCAGCTCGGTGTGTGCAATGTGTTTTCATTCCCTACCGTTTGAACTTGATCAACATTCCATTGTCAGTTTTACTTATGATTTGTATGCAAGGCTATGAATGATTGATGCATGATGAAGATACTAGAGATGTAACAACCTCGCTTTATAAATGCTCAAACCTTTTTATATCATGGACAAACATATTAAAGATGTCAAACCCTCTTAGGACCAAATATATGTATACTGAATTAATTCCTTAGATCCCAAAGTTGGTTATGTGTCACTACCATCTTGAACCCATGTGCAAGTGTAAGTGAAATCAGAACTTTGGGGAATAGGATTCCCAACCTAAGCGAGATGGGAATTTAACCCTATCCTTACTATTCTGATTTGGAGTTCATTACCTCATCTTGAACAAAATAATTTAACCTGTTATGGATGAAATGGTCGGGCTAGTCTATCCATATGAGCAATCAGTGGTCTTGCTTTTAGGCAAGACATGTTGCCACGCATGAGCATACTTAACCCCATAATCCATGACTTGGCTTCATTCATTCTTTTTTTTTTTTTTATTTCTTGGACCTTTGGGATGACTACCCATCCTTTGCAGAGGACACGTAGTACAATCCTTCCAATCCAAGATTGAGATGAAATGGGAAAGATTAGTTTTACTTTTATTGCTTGGACCTTTGGGATGACTACCCATCCTTTGCAGAGGACATGTAGTACGATCCTTCCAATCCAAGCTTTATGATGAAATGGGAAAAATGGAAGCTTTGGGGAATCGGATTCTCAACCTAAGCGAGATGAGAATTAAGTCCTATCCTTACTACTCCATGTAGGTCAAACCATAGCTTTGGGGAGTTGGATCCTCAACCTAAGTTCGATGAGGATTTAACCCTATCCTTACTACTCTGGTTTTAGGCTTTAAGCTTTTATGGGAGTGGTAAAAACCACTGTTTCAAGGATTATGTTGCATGATAGGACAAACATGAAATATTCTTTTCACCTCACCTTTTCATCCAAGTATGGTTTTGACCATTTTGCTCAAGATTCTTTTAATGTGCATGGAATGTGCTTGGTTCAAGATAGTTTGGGCAGCAGCTCCCAACCTTAGGATCCTTTTAATATATGTTATGTAATAATCCTAAGAGGATTCAACACCTTCTCAATAATTGCCCATGGAATGAAAATGTAACTGAGATGACATGTATATGCAATGTGGAATATGACATGAGATATGAATGCACTGCTTCTTTTGGAATATATCATCTAATTTACCATAATGTGCAAAACTGACAACTTCATGCATCACAAGATTCAAACGATATTATTTAAATGTTTGTGTTACTTGTGGAGCTTTTTACAACACAATTCCAATGTTTCATATTCTCCTGATCTTAGGCATAAGTTGACATCTCAAATTTATCAAAACATGTCAAATAAAATCAAACACACGACTTAAATCCTAATCCAAATAGCAATCCCAAAATGAAACTTGAAAACACAAACCAAAACCAAAACCAAAATATATACAATATAGTACAAGATGATGCCAAGCTTGGACTATTACTTTCCTGGATCCCAAACATGATTAGAACATTTCAAAAGACATATGTCACAATACACATGCCAAATGTTGTAGGAATCCAACAACAATAAGATCATACCAAGCAATGCAACAAATTTCAACTTCCCTCTCTCACCCCACCAATTAAATTTAGTTCCATTAGTATTCATATAGGTGAGATTCAAAATTTTAAATTGATCAGACAATGATTGATTTTCAATTTTATCATGTCTATTCTTTAAAGTGCAAATTTCATCATTCCATTCATAATTTAGAAGTAGGCTTTCCTTTTCAAATGTGAGATATTGCAAACAAGAGCCTATTTCTAAAAGTCTTGAATTCAAAATATTTTTCAAGATTTTAAAGCAATCCAAATCAATCAAGACTTGACAAACATCACCAAGATTTGACATTTCATCATTAATGACATTAGCATCCAAAGGGACATCATGTAATCCATCACTTGAAATTTTGGTAGCTACTACCAAAGGTAAAGATTTCACCTTGTCATCCATACTCAACCCATCATGGTTAGAATTTACCACAACTTGATGAGTGTTAGTAGCTTTTTCTTCTTCCTCATTGTCTTCTTCATCATCCAACACCTGTTCAAAAACACCAAAGTTAGGCACCCAATCAAACATGCATCCATATTTTTCAAAACAAGAGCCTAGTTTTTCAAGATATGTGTCACGTGACACCTTTCCATGATCAATGGCTTGAGTTGCCTCAAAATTCATATTTTCATTAGGATCATCAACAGTATCAAACCCACACCACTTAGGTTTTGTAATTTCATGATTTTGAGATGGCATAGACATTGTAGAAACAATAGGTGGATCAAGATTTTCTATTTCTTGCCCCTCAAGGGGAACAAAAACAATTGATTCTCCTTCTTGATCCATGGTAGTAAAATCATTATCCTTCTCCAACCTTTGATGAGATTCCAACCCTTCTTCCAAAACATTCTCAGATTGTACAGGACTTGTAATATCCTCATATGAAAGGGCAATTGTATCATCCTGCATATCAATAGGCACACAAATTTCATTAGCAGTTTTGGAGTGAGCATACTCTTCCCAAGAATCATAATGATCATCTTTCAAAATCAAATTGTGATGCTCAACTATTTCTTCTTCATCTTTTAATTCATCAACATGTTTCTCATCAAATTTATCTTCACCTTCCTTAGATGGTTCAATTACTTCCAAAATTGGGTTATTGCTTGTATTCAAATTGATAAGGCTATCATAATCCACATGTGTAACCCATGATTCAATTTTATCACAATTTGGAAGGTGTGGATCCTCTTGGTCATCATTTTCAACAATGTCATCCGAAACAGATTCATCCTCATAGAATTCATCTTTTGGTGAGTCAAGGGTTTCCAATTTGTCACATGTTTCAATACTAGTTGGATCTAGTACTCCTCCCTTGCCTAAAATCATATTCTTATGAAAATCATTAAAATTGATTTTAGAAATATCCTTTGAATCAAGATGAGTATTTTGAAGTTGATTCATACTTAAGAAAGATGGTTGATCTTGCATAGTAGGTTGAGGATTTTGAAATTGATTGAAGCTTGGGAATGATTGTTGATTCTGAAATTGATTCACACTTGAATTTGGTTGAGGTGGATAAATCATTGGGTGGGTAAAGGAAGTATTAAATGATTGAAGATTACATGATCCAAAACCCACACCATAATTTTGACAACTCAATTGTTGCTCAATTGCCATTGCTTGAGTATAGGCTTGAGACAAAGATGTGATTAGGGGCATCCCTCGCAAATATGTGGAAATGAGTGGGTCAAGAGCATTGACATATATTTGGAGAGCCACTTCTTCTTGCAAAACATAACATGTCACTAATTGAGCATATAATCCAAAGAACCTTTCAGAAAATGACTTCACATTTTCACTTGGTCCTTTTTTGATGGTGAAAAATTGCTCATACATGCGGATTGGGTCAACTTGCTTTTTGTTGAATTGATTAAGAAATGTTGTCTCTAATTGAGCCCAAGAAGTGATAGACCCTAAAGGTAGACTTGTAAACCAATCATATGCCACTTTGTCCAAGGTGTAAGGGAACATTTTACAAACAACATCATCATACCAAATTGTTAAGTGATTCACAACAAATTTGAATGCTTGAATATGTTCTTGTGCAATATTTGTCCCATTAGACGAAAATCGAGGAAGACATCTCTCAAAACCGACGGGCAAATAATGTTGAACTCCTGGTATGTTCAATGGGCTACCTGTCATCCATGGTGAAAACATAGCCATTAGTGAATCTTAAAGAATATAACTTTAATACCCAATTTTTTATTTTATTTTTTATTTTATTTTTTTAACATCAAATCAAATCCCATTATTCCTGTATGAACAATCAAAGCGTTAGAACAATGCATAGCAATTCATGTCCTCCTTTTAACAGTACAAGGTTGTATTGTTAAAAGAGGGCTAAAGATAATAATCAATAGGGCATGAAATATTCAAAATTTAAATCCCTATAGCATTTAAATCATACTAAAATAAACCTATTCAGGCCCTCCTTCTAGCGCCAAAATGTTGAGTGGTATTTTCACCCAATTGTGAAAGTACACTCTCCCTTAGGATTTGGATTCCAAATCCCCTCTTGCAAAGAAGTTAAACAAACAACTTCTCCAAGGTCTCTGTTATATTAGCATTTGCATATGTGCATTAGAATCTCAAATAAATATATTCAATTTAAATGCTTGGAACACCTTAGTGATTGCAAGTAACTGTAAACAAGGGGCAATGTTGGTTTATTTTACCATGAAACTTTAGTGATTGTTCATTGAACCAAAATAAATCAAATGTGAGTTGGCCCTCATATGACCACGATGTAGTGCTTTAATTCCTTTTATCTTGATGGTTTTAAGATAGATTTTATCTTGCATTAAATCCTCAATGATGAATAGGGTCTTCAAATGTAGCTTCAAAATGTCACTTTAACTTATCCCTCTTAAATGAAATCAAATTTTCATCAAGATGAACAATTAAGTGCTTTAAGGAAAAGACCTTCAATGTAATACTCAAATTACCCCTCTTTCGTAAAATTAGAATTTTTATGAAGAAAGGGTAATTTTAGGCCCAAAATGGAAATTTGTGAAAATGCCATAAAACATAACTCCTTCAATGAAATTGGAATTTCCATGAAGGGAATGTCATCATAGGCTCATGAATGCAAAACAAAACTGGAAAAATGAAATTTGACCTTAAAATGGAAATTTTCTATTTTCGGATTTTTAAAATCTGTGACAAAACAACAACTTCGATGAATTTTAAAAAATACTAAACAACTCCGAAAATGAAATTTCAAAGTGCGTATTGGAAGTCTGAATTATAACCTACGCAATGGTGAAATCATTTTTAGATTTTGAAATTTTTTTAATGTTTATTTTAATGCCTGAAAATAAGAAAAAGTTCTGAAATTAAATTTTTTGAAAACAGAAAATTAAAAGTTTGCATCAAAATAATTGTTGAAAATGCAGCAATGCAAAAGCTCCTTCAGTTTGATAGCACCCCATCCTGCAAAACCGAATACGTGAGAGTTTCATACATGCAACCTAGCCTATTTGACCTCGCAAAACAAACACAATCAAAGTAAACTAGGTGCTGGCTCCTAGGGTTTTAAATAATTTCCAGATTGCAGACATTCACATGAAATAACCCAAAAACAATGGCATAAATTCCACATACAAATCTGAAATTTGGAAGGAGAAAGATAAAACAATTAAAATAGAGCATGCAGAAAATTTCTCATTCTTTCTTGCTAACAAGGCCTGAAATTTCTGAAGAGAAGCTTTGGCATTCAAATTAAAATCCAAGTTTTACATATGCGGCCATGCCCAAAATCCTCCCATTTGGCCATGCCAAAAATTCCGTCCTCTCCTTTTCCTCTTTCGATGAATATTTTAAAGGTTTTCAAAACAACTCTTCGTTTCTCTTCGAGTGTTGTCTTTTGGTTTATTTTCTACGCTTCCGCTCTCCTTCCGCTTCCTTCCTCAAAGGTGCTTCGTTCCTCTTTTAATTTGCAACATCTTCTTCAACCTCCACGTTTACTCTTTCTCCATTAGTAACCGTCGCTGCTAAATAATTATGACAAGCCCCTTATCCTTGGATTGGAGGAAGCCATCATGACGCCTGCATGTGGTTTCCATCTCTTTCGTCAACATTAATATTTATTAATGTGGCTCCTAAGGTGACTAAAATATTCTTACATGTTTTCGGTAAGATATAATCAAGTCTACAAACCACCCGTTTTATTTCTTACCACCAGTAAATGCACACACGTGGCCCTTGGTAAATGATAGGACTATGTCCATCCCCTTAGCATCTCCGTCCCAACATGGTAATCTTCTGCCACTGACGTTACGGTGTTCTGATATTTTACGATGTATGACCTATTTTAACGTCTGCCACACCCACCATGTCTTGACGCCACGCTGTCTTATTACCACGTGTACGTATTCCTTGAAACTGCCTATGTCGCCTATCGTGCTTGCGTAGCTCCCGATGTGCTCGATGTCTATCCACGTCAATTGTTAACTTGGTATTGAATTTTGATATGGCACTGTGTTATCCCGTCATCTCTTTTGACATCCCATAGCTCCGACAATATTACCACGATTGTCCTTCACTACACAGTCACCTGTTATTGTCTCCCGATCGTCACCAAATTATAGGCTTCGATTGACACCTCTAATATTTTATGTAAAATCCACGCGGCGACCTTCTAGTAATGCCCTGTGAGCTTGATTTTAATATGAGGATTACGACATCATCGTTATATATGGACCATAGCCATTTTAAATACTTAATCCCGCACATATGGCAAAGACCTTATAATAGCCCTCTCAAATGCCTCGTCAAACTTGGCGAATTCATCTACGAAGGTCCCCGACATGGACTCCAATCACCACATCCTTCTCGGCGTTTCCCTGAAACTCGCCGTCCGCGTTTTCTCTGATGCCCGTCCGATGAATTCGGTCAAATATCGCATCTATGTGTTCTGTTGGCATTTTGTTCCACTTTAATGCCTCTTCTCCACTGCACCGGTTCTACCCTGTAACCGGTCGTTCTCTGTTCGCTTACATTACCGCTGCCTCGAACCTGTCGACGTCGCTGCCGGAGTCTTTGTGCGCCGCTTGGTCGGACAACCTACAAACATAAAAACCATATACTTAAAAAAAAACATAAGCTTTTACCTTTTATTATTATATATTTTATTTTTTATTATATATATATTTTTTATTGAGTAAATACTTCTTATACATATACATGATAAAAAGGTCAAAAAAAATCGTCAACAACAATTTGACAAAAACCGTCAACAACAATTTGACCAAAAGTTGTCGACAAGAAAATATTGTCGACAAGAAAAAGTTGTCGACAATAAAATATCGTCGACAAGAAAATATTGCCAACAAGAACCAACAACAATTGCAAAACCTACGACAAAACGAAGGATTAGACACTAAAAATGAAATGCCAACACCCGGATATCAAAACGAAAAGGTGGGTCCCCAATTTTGGGGTGTGTTGTGGATCAGCCACAACAAATGGCGACTCTGCTGTCAAATGCTCCTGAGCATTTTGGTGAGAACCCAACCTGAAATATACAAGCTTAGATACAGGCGTTAGCACATAAAGATAAACAAATACCGAAAGATCAGAAATACATGCAACATCAGAATCATAAGTATCAGCTCGGTGTGTGCAATGTGTTTTCATTCCCTACCGTTTGAACTTGATCAACATTCCATTGTCAGTTTTACTTATGATTTGTATGCAAGGCTATGAATGATTGATGCATGATGAAGATACTAGAGATGTAACAACCTGCTTTATAAATGCTCAAACCTTTTTATATCATGGACAAACATATTAAAGATGTCAAACCCTCTTAGGACCAAATATATGTATACTGAATTAATTTTACTAGATCCCAAAGTTGGTTATGTGTCACTACCATCTTGAACCCATGTGCAAGTGTAAGTGAAATCAGAACTTTGGGGAATAGGATTCCCAACCTAAGCGAGATGGGAATTTAACCCTATCCTTACTATTCTGATTTGGAGTTCATTACCTCATCTTGAACAAAATAATTTAACCTGTTATGGATGAAATGGTCAGGCTAGTCTATCCATATGAGCAATCAATGGTCTTGCTTTTAGGCAAGACATGTTGCCACGCATGAGCATACTTAACCCCATAATCCATGACTTGGCTTCATTCATTCTTTTTTTTTTTTTTTTATTTCTTGGACCTTTGGGATGACTACCCATCCTTTGCAGAGGACATGTAGTACGATCCTTCCAATCCAAGATTAAGATGAAATGGAAACATTAGTTTTACTTTTATTACTTGGACCTTTGGGATGACTACCCATCCTTTGCAGAGGACATGTAGTACGATCCTTCCAATCCAAGCTTTATGATGAAATGGGAAAAATGGAAGCTTTGGGGAATCGGATTCTCAACCTAAGCGAGATGAGAATTAAGTCCTATCCTTACTACTCCATGTAGGTCAAACCAGAGCTTTGGGGAGTTGGATCCTCAACCTAAGTTCGATGAGGATTTAACCCTATCCTTACTACTTTGGTTTTAGGCTTTAAGCTTTTATGGGAGTGGTAAAAACCACTATTTCAAGGATTATGTTGCATGATAGGACAAACATGAAATATTCTTTTCACCTCACCTTTTCATCCAAGTATGGTTTTGACCATTTTGCTCAAGATTCTTTTAATGTGCATGGAATGTGCTTGGTTCAAGATAGTTTGGGCAAGCAGCTTCCCAACCTTAGGATCCTTTTAATATATGTTATGTAATAATCCTAAGAGGATTCAACACCTTCTCAATAATTGCCCATGGAATGAAAATGTAACTGAGATGACATGTATATGCAATGTGGAATATGACATGAGATATGAATGCACTGCTTCTTTTGGAATATATCATCTAATTTACCATAATGTGCAAAACTGACAACTTCATGCATCACAAGATTCAAACGATATTATTTAAATGTTTGTGTTACTTGTGGAGCTTTCTACAACACAATTCCAATGTTTCATATTCTCCTGATCTTAGGCATAAGTTGACATCTCAAATTTATCAAAACATGTCAAATAAAATCAAACACACGACTTAAATCCTAATCCAAATAGCAACTTCAAAAATGAACTTGAAAGCACAAACCAAAACCAAAACTAAAATTTATATACAATATAGTACAAGATGATGCCAAGCTTAGACTATTACTTTCCTGGATCCCAAACATGATTAGAACATTTCAAAAGACATATGTCACAATACACATGCCAAATGTTGTAGGAATCCAACAACAATAAGATCATACCAAGCAATGCAACAAATTTCAACTTCCCTCTCTCACCCCACCAATTAAATTTAGTTCCATTAGTATTCATATAGGTGAGATTCAAAATTTTAAATTGATCAGACAATGATTGATTTTCAATTTTATCATGTCTATTCTTTAAAGTGCAAATTTCATCATTCCATTCATAATTTAGAAGTAGGCTTTCCTTTTCAAATGTGAGATATTGCAAACAAGAGCCTATTTCTAAAAGTCTTGAATTCAAAATATTTTTCAAGATTTTAAAGCAATCAAAATCAATCAAGACTTGACCAACATCACCAAGATTTGACATTTCATCATTAATGACATTAGCATCCAAAGGGACATCATGTAATCCATCACTTGAAATTTTGGTAGCTACTACCAAAGGTAAAGATTTCACCTTGTCATCCATACTCAACCCATCATGGTTAGAATTTACCACAACTTGATGAGTGTTAGTAGCTTTTTCTTCTTCCTCATTGTCTTCTTCATCATCCAACACCTGTTCAAAAACACCAAAGTTAGGCACCCAATCAAACATGCATCCATCTTTTTCAAAACAAGAGCCTAATTTTTCAAGATATGTGTCACGTGACACCTTTCCATGATCAATGGCTTGAGTTGCCTCAAAATTCATATTTTCATTAGGATCATCAATAGTATCAAACCCACACCACTTAGGTTTTGTAATTTCATCATTTTGAGATGGCATAGACATTGTAGAAACAATAGGTGGATCAAGATTTTCTATTTCTTGCCCCTCAAGGGGAACAAAAACAATTGATTCTCCTTCTTGATCCATGGTAGTAAAATCATTATCCTTCTCCAACCTTTGATGAGATTCCAACCCTTCTTCCAAAACATTCTCAGATTGTACAGGACTTGTAATATCCTCATGTGAAAGGGCAATTGTATCATCCTGCATATCAATAGGCACACAAATTTCATTAGCAGCTTTTGGAGTGAGCATACTCTTCCCAAGAATCATAATGATCATCTTTCAAAATCAAATTGTGATGCTCAACTATTTCTTCTTCATCTTTTAATTCATCAACATGTTTCTCATCAAATTTATCTTCACCTTCCTTAGATGGTTCAATTACTTCCAAAATTGGGTTATTGCTTGTATTCAAATTGATAAGGCTATCATAATCCACATGTGTAACCCATGATTCAATTTTATCACAATTTGGAAGGTGTGGATCCTCTTGGTCATCATTTTCAACAATGTCATCCGAAACAGATTCATCCTCATAGAATTCATCTTTTGGTGAGTCAAGGGTTTCCAATTTGTCACATGTTTCAATACTAGTTGGATCTAGTACTCCTCCCTTGCCTAAAATCATATTCTTATGAAAATCATTAAAATTGATTTTAGAAACATCCTTTGAATCAAGATGAGTATTTTGAAGTTGATTCATACTTAAGAAAGATGGTTGATCTTGCATAGTAGGTTGAGGATTTTGAAATTGATTGAAGCTTGGGAATGATTGTTGATTCTGAAATTGATTCACACTTGAATTTGGTTGAGGTGGATAAATCATTGGGTGGGTAAAGGAAGTATTAAATGATTGAAGATTACATGATCCAAAACCCACACCATAATTTTGACAACTCAATTGTTGCTCAATTGCCATTGCTTGAGTATAGGCTTGAGACAAAGATGTGATTAGGGGCATCCCTCGCAAATATGTGGAAATGAGTGGGTCAAGAGCATTGACATATATTTGGAGAGCCACTTCTTCTTGCAAAACATAACATGTCACTAATTGAGCATATAATCCAAAGAACCTTTCAGAAAATGACTTCACATTTTCACTTGGTCCTTTTTTGATGGTGAAAAATTGCTCATACATGCGGATTGGGTCAACTTGCTTTTTGTTGAATTGATTAAGAAATGTTGCCTCTAATTGAGCCCAAGAAGTGATAGACCCTAAAGGTAGACTTGTAAACCAATCATATGCCACTTTGTCCAAGGTGTAAGGGAACATTTTACAAACAACATCATCATACCAAATTGTTAAGTGATTCACAACAAATTTGAATGCTTGAATATGTTCTTGTGCAGTATTTGTCCCATTAGACAAAAATCGAGGAAGACATCTCTCAAAACCGACGGGCAAATAATGTTGAACTCCTGGTATGTTCAATGGGCTACCTGTCATCCATGGTGAAAACATAGCCATTAGTGAATCTTAAAGAATATAACTTTAATACCCAATTTTTTATTTATTTTTTATTTTATTATTTTTAACATCAAATCAAATCCCATTATTCCTGTATGAACAATCAAAGCGTTAGAACAATGCATAGCAATTCATGTCCTCCTTTTAACAACACAAGGTTGTATTGTTAAAAGAGGGCTAAAGATAATAATCAATAGGGCATGAAATATTCAAAATTTAAATCCCTATAGCATTTAAATCATACTAAAATAAACCTATTCAGGCCCTCCTTCTAGCGCCAAAATGTTGAGTGGTATTTTCACCCAATTGTGAAAGTACACTCTCCCTTAGGATTTGGATTCCAAATCCCCTCTTGCAAAGAAGTTAAACAAACAACTTCTCCAAGGTCTCCGTTATATTAGCATTTGCATATGTGCATTAGTAATCTCAAATAAAGATATTCAATTTAAATGCTTGGAACACCTTAGTGATTGCAAGTAACTCGTAAACAAGGGGCAATGTTGGTTTATTTTACCATGAAACTTTAGTGATTGTTCATTGAACCAAAATAAATCAAATGTGAGTTGGCCCTCATATGACCACGATGTAGTGCTTTAATTCCTTTTATCTTGATGGTTTTAAAATAGATTTTATCTTGCATTAAATCCTCAATGATGAATAGGGTCTTCAAATGTAGCTTCAAAATGTCACTTTAACTTATCCCTCTTAAATGAAATCAAATTTTCATCAAGATGAACAATTAAGTGCTTTAAGGAAAAGACCTTCAATGTAATACTCAAATTACCCCTCTTTCGTAAAATTAGAATTTTTATGAAGAAAGGGTAATTTTAGGCCCAAAATGGAAATTTGTGAAAATGCCATAAAACATAACTCCTTCAATGAAATTGGAATTTCCATGAAGGGAATGTCATCATAGGCTCATGAGTGCAAAACAAAACTGGAAAAATGAAATTTGACCTTAAAATGGAAATTTTCTATTTTCGGATTTTTAAAATCTGTAACAAAACAACAACTTCGATGAATTTTAAAAAATACTAAACAACTCCGAAAATGAAATTTCAAAGTGCGTATTGGAAGTCTGAACTATAACCTACGCAATGGTGAAATTATTTTTAGATTTTGAAATTTTTTTAATGTTTATTTTAATGCCTGAAAATAAGGAAAAGTTCTGAAATTAAAATTTTTGAAAACAGAAAATTAAAAATTTGCATCAAAATAATTGCTGAAAATGCAGCAATGCAAAAGCTCCTTCAGCTTTGATAGCACCCCATCCTGCAAAACCGAATACGTGAGAGTTTCGTACATGCAACCTAGCCTATTTGACCTGCAAAACAAACACAATCAAAGTAAACTAGGTGCTGGCTCCTAGGGTTTAAAATAATTTCCAGATTGCAGACATTCACATGAAATAACCCAAAAACAATGGCATAAATTTCACATACAAATCTGAAATTTGGAAGGAGAAACATAAAACAATTAAAATGGAGCATGCAGAAAATTTCTCATTCTTTCTTGCTAACAAGGCCTGAAATTTCTGAAGAGAAGCTTTGGCATTCAAATTATATTCCAAGTTTTACATATCCGCCATGCCAAAATCTCCTCTCATTTGGCCATGCCAAAAAGTTCCGTCCCTCTCTTTTCCTCTTTCGATGAATATTTTAAAGGTTTTCAAAACAACTCTTCGTTTCTCTTCGAGTGTTGTCTTTTGGTTTATTTTCTAGGCTTCCGTTCTCCTTCCGCTTCCTTCCTCAAAGGTGCTTCGCTCCTCTTTCAATCTGCAACGTCCTCTTCAACTTCCACATTTGTTCTTTTCCCTTAGTAACCGTCGCTGCCAAATAATTAGGACAAGTCCCTTATCCTTGGATTGGAGAAAGCCATCATGACGCTTGCATGTGGTTTCCCTCTCTTTCGTCAACATTAATATTTATCAATGTGGCTCCTAAGGTGACTAAAAGATTCTTACATATTTTCGGTAAGATATGATCAAGTCTACAAACCACCCGTTTTATTTCTTACCACCAGTAAATGCACACACGTGGCCCTTGGTAAATGGTGGGACTATGCCCATCCCTTAGCATCTCCGTCCCAACATGGTAATCTTCTGCCACTGACGTTACGGTGTTCTGATATTTTACGATGTATGACCTGTTTTAACGTCTAAATCGTCGCTTACTACACCCACCATGTCTTGACGCCACGCTGTCTTATTACCACGTGTACGTATTCCTTGAAACTGCCTATGTCGCCTATCGTGCTTGCGTGGCTCCCGATGTGCTCGATGTCTATCCACATCAACTGTTAATTTGATATTGAATTTTTTTTTGATACGGCACTATGTTATCCCGTCATCTCTTTTGACATCCCATAGCTCCGGCAATATTACCACGACTGTCCTTCACTACACAGTCACCTGTTATTGTCTCCCGATCGTCACCAAATTATAGGCTTCGATTGACACCTCTAATATTTTATGTAAAATCCACGCGGCGACATTCTAGTAATGCCCTTTGAGCTTGATTTTAATATGAGGATTACGACATCATCGTTATATATGGACCATAGCCATTTTAAATACTTAATCCCGCACATACGGCGAAGACCTTATAATAGCCCTCTCAAATGCCTCGTCAAACCTGGCGAATTCCTCTACGCATGTCCCCGACACGGACTCCAATCACCACATCCTTCTCGGCGTTTCCCTGAAACTCGCCGTCCACGTTTTCTCTGATGCCCGTCCGATGAATTCGGTCAAATATCACATCTATGTGTTCTGTTGGCATTTTGTTCCACTTTAATGCCTCTTCTCCACTGCACCGGTTCTACCCTGTAACCGGTCGTTCTCTGTTCGCTTACATTACCGCTGCCTCGAACCTGTCGACGTCGTCGTCGGAGTCTTTGCGCGCCGCTTGGTCGGACAACCTACAAACATAAAAATCATATACTTAAAAAAAAAGACATAAGCTTTTACCTTTTATTATTATATATTTTATTTTCTTATTATATATATATATATTTTTTATTGAGTAAATACTCCTTATACATATACATGATAAAAAACGTCAAAAAAAATTGTCAACAACAATTTGACAAAAAACCATCAACAACAATTTGACCAAAAGTTGTCGACAAGAAAAAGTTGTCGACAAGAAAAAGTCGTCGACAAGAAAAGTTGCCAACAAGAACCGACCATAATTGCAAAACCTACGACAAAACGAAGGATTAGACACTAAAATGAAATGCCAACACCCGGATATCAAAACGAAAAGGTGGGTCCCCAATTTTGGGGTGTGTTGTGGATCAGCCACAACAAGAGGAAGACCTAATTAAATCTAATATTATTTTCAACGCTTTCAACAATGAGTCCCAAGAGGCCTGTGGCATTGTTTCTCTCCCCTTTAGGGTTGGATCTCAGATCTTAGATACCTTGTTTTATGTGGTGTCTTGCCCTACATCTTTTAATATGATTCTTGAATGTCCTTGGATCCATGTGATGAAGGTTGTCCCTTCTACCTTTCATCAGTGTTTGAAGTTTAAATTTAAGTATCAAGTTGTCACCATTTCGAGCAACCCTCGTCCATTTAAATATTGTTCGATGGTTGAGCAAGCTGAGTCCAGTCTCAATGTATGTCCTTTAGTTTCATCATATGCTCCTCCAAGTTCCTCATCTCAAATATTTAAGCAACTTGAAAGTCTAAAAGCGAGTGAGGAACCTCGAATCAAAGTTTCATCATGGGATCAAGTTAATAATTTTCTTTAATAATATCTTCTAGATATAGCCAAGCTACCACCTTCACCAAGGATTATGGGTTTACCTCGTAAGAAGGGTGAAGTTGTACACATTGGCACGTGTACCTTTATCTTTTCAGGAATGGCCTTCGAAGACAAGATATATGGTAGCAACCCTTCTCCTATGGAGTGTTATTTTTCTCATGGTTACTTATCTAATTATTACCCACTCTCAAAATAGATCCTATCTAGCATGGGATATGTTGGTAAAGTTTTGGGATCCCAACAGAAAGGCATTCGAGAGCCTTTGGGTGTTGAAGTCTAGTCGAGGAGGTGTGGTGTAGGCTACTTTCCCAACAAAAACCAATATTTTCCATTCGATAATGATGATCACCTTAAAACTTATGTTGAATATTTAGATCATCAAAGATTGGAGTGAGTGATGAGGACAAGGCACCCCCTTATCCATCTAATATTTTGTTCTATAATATGATAAATTTTATGCACTTTTATGGTAAATATTCTACTTCTCAAGGAGAACCTACTTCGCTATCTTATAGAGATCTTGTAAAATTAGGGATCGCCCATCCTTTTGTTAAGAAAGATGGTTTGGTTAGGGTTAATGAAGATTTTTGTGCAAAGGCTATCAAAGAAAAGGCTACAAAGGAGATTCCTTATGATCACCAAGATGATCCCTATTCTAGATGTTTCTTTGATGGATCAATCCCTTGTACACCTATTCTTTTTGTTAAGATAAGAGGCACAATCAGACTATGTGTTGACTATCATTCTGTTCACTTGGATTAATAAACTAAAAATAAAATAATAAAGTCACTAGTTAGGCATACCTTGCATTTTCATCCATTACATTCATTTGTTTATTCATACTGCATGCTTACCTATCATATTTTACATGATTTTCCTAACATTTCATTACGTTTTCATATATGCTTATCATAATTGCATTGCTTCTTGCTCATGACTGCTTGATCATATAGCTTTTCGAGGATATCATGACAATGGAATGTGATGACACCTATTTAGGTTGTAGTTCACATGCATTTCACTCTTCGAGGACTCTTATGCCTAGCGAAGTCCCCACCCTAGGGCTTTTTTGCTTCTTCCTTGCTTTTTTTTTTTCCTTTGTATTTTCCTTTTGTGGTCCTTGACCTTGAAAGTTTTACTGATGACCATCAATTTCTCTTCAATTCAAGGAATGTAGATCTTCTTTTATTTTAATTTCTTTCTCTCTTTTCTTTCAACATGTGCACATACTCACATCTTGTTTTTCTTAGTTTGCTTTTTCCATACACATTTTCGCACACACCAAACCTCTATGGGGGAGTACTCGCTCAAACTTGTCAATGCACACACAACATACCCCATATGGGATAGCTTCATGACCACTCACTAGGGATGACCTCCATATCGATCATTTGTGAGTATACATCCTAGCATGTATCTCTTTCTTTTTATCCATCTTAGTGAGCAATACACCCATAAAGGGTTTTGCTCCTCCTTCAGACCATCTTAGCGAGTACTGCGTCCATAACGGGTATCACTCAACTTGTCCATATTATTATTTTTTGATGTATGTATGGTTGGTCACACAGATATGATACGATCTATGCTGACTCGAGCATCATACCTCGAACCCCCTATTCTTCTTTTTTGATCTTTTTCCTTCTCATTTTTCTTCTTATTTTTTCTTCTTTTTCTTATTTCTTTCTTCTTTCTCTTTCTCTTCTTCTTCTTCTTCTTCTTCTTCTTCTTCTTCTTCTTCTTCTTCTCCTTTTTCAAAATCGCATCCCATTTTTATGGATCACGATTTTGCTCTACGACATTATCGCGCTCCATTTTATAGGTATGATTTCACCCAGAGTTGTGTTTTTCTCTCTTTTTTCTTCCCTTTTGCCCTTTCTTTCTTTCTTCTTCCTCTTCTTTTACTATTTTTCTTTGTTTTGTGTGTTTTCATGCATTGTATTCACTCTATTGTATATATACATTTACGTTTTAGGTTAGTGTATTTTAGTTAATTAGTGTCATGCATAAAAAATTATATATATATATATATATAATTTTAAAACAAAAAATCCCTTGCAGGACCACCTTGGTCTGAGAGACCACGACCAGTGGGTTCTACACTGTCAAAGTCATCTGAGAGTCATGCTCGGCCCTACCCACACCAACACTATCAATTAGATTTTTGGGTACCCAATTCAACTTTTTGGTAGGGTGGAGATTCGAACCTGGTACCTCCCTTGGAGGATTACCCTCTCCTCTCCAACTCACCTACAACACCTGAGTAAAATTAAAAATATTAAAATAAAATTAAAAACACCATAAAAGGAAACACATAAGCACACACATTGCACTAAAATACAATATGATATTATGTGAGAGGTAGAAAAGGTACATAGGTCTTCTCGATCGGTGTACCATAATCTAAACCTGGTACACTCGACCATCCCTAAGGATGCATGGAACACTAAAAAATTGGCATGTCATCCCAATCCTCTCCCTAGCTCTAGGAACCTGTCTCCTCTACCATTCCCATCGAAGGTGGTCTTGGTGGGGGTATGTTCACGGATCATGAAAATATCCATGATCTGGATTGAGTTTGGCTTGGTGTCTAAAGGGATGATGGTGGTGGAACTCATTACTCTATCGACACTACCTGGTAGTACACCATCTAGAAGAAGGTACCCTATGAATGACTACCTTAAACCTCTCTCCTACCCTGTGTAGCTTCACCTATAGAAGGTAGATCCCATCATCCTGCTAGCTGCTATTAACCACAACCATCCCCTCTACTCGAGCCTCTTGTCACTCCTCGTCTAGTTGGTTCACCTCTCCTCAAAGGTTGTCTACTCCGCTCGTACCACATACCTCTCTATCTCTGGAGTGCTCAATGCACTCCTCAACCCCTATGTCCTTTTGGCCCTATCCTCTCAAAGCAGGTCCATATCCCTCCATAGAGTCACTATCTATACTTGTAGCATCTTTATCTCCCTCCTAGGGTCTTTGTGACCTATGGTCCTACTCAGGTTGGTTGTTGCTAACATAGAGGTCTCTCTAGTCCCTCTACTTGATCCTACTCTAGCCATCATGGGGGTAACTCTAGTCACTCATGTCTCTTTGGTCCCAATAGTAGTGGTGGCAATCACCACTATATCCACTCAAACTCATATTTGTCTTTGTTGTGGGCCCTCCTAGCCTTGTCTCTATCGCTCTATGGTGCATCGAGTGGCCTCTCGCATTGCTAGCTACATGCATCGACTCATGACTTGATACCTTTACACTAAAACTAGTGGGGAGATCCTTAGGGGTATAACACCCCTATACCATCTCCAGTACCTGAGAGCTACATCAACATCATCCATCCTTGTATCCACATAGAGTGGGTCATCTAGGTACTCCTCTACCCATATCCCCACATCGAGGTCCCCTCTTAGTACACTCACTAGTACCAGTAGTCACCCAAATTAGGATCTCTTAGAATATACTGAACTATCATTGGAATCGATCAAACATAAAGAGCTCTAGCTCCCCCTTCTCCATAAAGAGCCACTTGATCCTCCTAACCCTGGCCAACTCCTATGCATCCTCAACCCATCTAGGGTGTAGATTCCATGGCCGCCATATGATCTTAGGCTACCTAGCTCATCAATTACCTACCCTCCTAGTGGTAATTTCTTGATATATGTCCTCTGGACTCACTCATAGGACATATACCATCTGTATGCTATCGATTTCTTTGGGTTGGGCAATGGCTCAAAAAGTGCATATGGTCTTCGAATTGCTATGTTCTTCCAACACCACACTTGGAGCAGTGTTGTATTTACTAACCTTGTATACCGTATGTATACAACATTGTATAATATCTTGTACAACCAAACCAACACATATAGACCCCATGTGAATCTCACCTTTTGATCCTGCATGCCTACCACTACACCCACCATAGTTCATGGTAGATATCGCCTACTGGTAAGGCACATTAGTAATCCTACCACCACTCCAAAAAGCACTATCATCAAAGAAATAACCCTATAACGCCCTGCCATCTTATAGATCGAGATATTCACAACATTATCTGCTACCCTCGTGTCCTATAAACTACTCTCCCTATGATGGGGATGTGCAAGATGTGCCACACATCCTCTAGTGTGATCATCATCTCTCTTATGGGTAATCAGAAGGTCGATGATTTTGGGTACCACCTCTTTGCCAGCGCTATTAGGAGCGCTCTATCCAACTCTACCTGGGGTATCTTTGCTAAGTGGTGCAGCCCCACTACCTCTAGGGTACCTCTATCTATCTATGAGATACCATCTAGCTTTACCTCCAAGGAGCTTGATGACCACTTGGAACTCTCTAGTACGTCATCTTGCATCCAAAAACATAATAAAAAAATTCATCAGTTTCTTTTTTTGGTAAGTTGTAGTTGTATTTCAGAGGGTTTTAACTGGGTTCCACTCCTAGATATACAAAAACTTCATCAAATTGAAGTACATTCATATTGCATAATCCTCTGCCTAGGAGGGATCAGTCTACAACAGTCTAACCAATCCCATGTAGGGGATATGTTTTCCAAAATTCCCTCGTAGGGGATGTAGAAGCTGATAATTAGGTGGTGCTTGCCCTCGCAAGGGGTACTAAAGCAAACAAAAAATAATCCATAGATATTCACTAGAGCCCTCACAGGGGCTAAGACAGGGAGACCCAATCGGGTGGTTAGCCCAAAACTAGACTAGACATCGCCAAACATTGCATCAAAAATCCCAAAAAACCTAAAAAATAATGTAAAAAACCCACAGAACCACAACAGCTCAAGGGTCAATCTCTGTGATGTCCTCTTCAAGATGGTCGACACTCTGCTAGAGGGCATTCTTCAGAGTGGCACTGGTGCTTTCGAAGGTGATGATGAAATTCCATAGAGACATTAGAATGAGATGGTTGGAGATGCTAGAAGTGGGGGTTGAGTCCCCACTGAGGTCTTCAATTTCCAGAGGAGAATTATGATTGGATTCTGTTTTGGGCTTCTTTTCCCTGGAGGACTTGCAGATAGGGGTTGTCGCTTCTTCAATTTTAGCTTTACGTTTTCCCATTGAAGGCTTCTTGCTGGTGGGGGGGTGGTTTTGGATGGGGATGGGGCAGGTTTGGAAGGGGAAGGGGTTGGATTTGAAGGGGAGGGAGTGGGGGCAAGGGGAGAGGGGATGGGTTTGGAAGGGGACGAAGATGGAATGGATAGGGAAGCAACAACATCGCCTTTCTCGGAGGTCGGGGTGCTAGGAACTCCATAGCTAGCCATAATATCGCTTGATATGGAATGAGCAGGGCTTTGGGGGTCTTGGGAAAATGGGGGGAATCTTGAAAAGGGGTAGCCGCAATGAGGGGATTAGCCAAAACATGATAGAAGATAACGATGAAAAGCCCCTGGTGGGAAGGGGGTACCTTTCTTGCAAGTAGCGGCTACAGAGAGATGCATAGATCGATAAAGGAACCCTGGAATGTTCATGGGTCTGTAACCCCAGATATGGTTGACAAGGACAAGGTGGAAGCTTACCATAGGCTTTTTGGGATCATCACAGGCTAAGTACTGAATGAGGGGAATGGCAAAAATTGGGAATGGGGGGGGAAGGGATTGACGGTTTAGCACATGGCCATCCCATGAGAAGTTTTGGTAGTTGGGGAAGCCTTCCAACTCAGGTTCTAAGAAATATTTGTCTTGTCGGACAAGATACCCTCCAACCGATAGCTCTGTAATCTCGCCAATCATCTTTGGAGTGACCTTGAAGTGCAGGTTCCTAACACAGACATGGTCATTCGACCACGTGTGAACAAAGTCCTTCATGATGTCGTCCTTAGCTCCATAGAATTTTGATAATAGGGTGGTGAGTTGGGCACCCTACAGGTAAGAAAATGCTATGTTGTCCAACTAGAGAGAGCTCGGTTCAAGGTAGGCCATGGTGGCAGAGGTGGGGATAGGAAGAGCGATGGTGGATGAGGCCCACATGATAGACTTGCAGAAGGGAGTGTCATAGGCTAAGCTAAAAAGGGGAATTAAATAGGTTGGGGGAGGCAAAAATATAATGTCAGGCCTTACGGATGGGTGACATGTGGACGGGGGGATGCCACATCAAGGATGGCGAGGATTAAGGGGCAGCCTAGGGACCATATTCGTATAGGTGGAGGTAAAAACTTGGGTGAGGTCTATAGACGTGGGAAGAAACATGGAGGGGAAAGGGGGTGCGGCTGGAAACATGGCAGAGGTCACTGGCAGAGAGCGTTGGGACATCGTGGATGGAAAACCTCACTTTGACTTTGTTTGATGAGAACCAGTGGGGCAGCTAATCATCAGCGGGTGTTGGAGCACACATCGTGAGGTTGTAGGACAATGGTACACCCGATGTAAGTCTTGCACATTATAGAAACAATAAATAATTGGTTAGCGTGGATGGATTTGGAGTACCTGTCGTAGCTGTTTAACGTTACAACTTGAAGGATATCTCACAGGAAGGAGTCTTGCTACACGAAGATGGGTGTTTGCCCTAAGCCCAAGTTGGCCAGCCTATCCGCAAGCCGATTGGCTTCCCTAAAAGTATGATTGGCTTCCACCTGGCAATGCTAATTTAAAATATTCCTGCTTTCTTGGATAAGGGATATGATATTCCATGAAGGGAATTTGTTTGAAATGAGGTAGCCAATGATATTGAGAGAGTCCCCTTCGACATGGATCTTGGCACATGACCCCTTGATGAGGTGTAAACTTCACCACAGGGCCCACGCCTCGGCCACATTGTTGGTATGATGATAAATATTCTCTGCAAAAGCCATAACTATCTTTCCTTTATGATCCCTGATCACTCCCCCTACCTCAACCAACCTAGGATTTCCTTTCTATGCGCCATCGAAGTTTACTTTTATTCATCCCTCAGGAGGGGGAAGCCAGTGAGCTTTGGTTTTGGGATGGATCGAGGGAGGGAGTAAGGTGGGGATGGGGATGTTGAGGGAATTGATGATGTCAACCTCATTCTTGCTCAAGGGGGAGTTGGACCAAGGGATGATATGGGAGTTTTTAGAGGTGAATGAAATGGATTTGATGGCTAAGGAGGTGGAGTTGTAACGGGTGGAAGAAAAGACCCTATGGTTGCATTCAAGCCAAACTTACCAAATGAAATGGTGGAGATAAATTTTCCATAGGAAAGCTACTTTGGGATTTCTGAAGGGAGCAGGCCATTGAATGAACATGTCCAATAGGGACTTGGGGCGGGCCTAGTGGATTTGAAAGGTGGTGAACAACTGGTCTAAGCCCTCCCTAGTGAACACACACTCTAAAAGGAGGTGGTCAATGGATTCCCAGTTGGACAGATAGAGGTGGCATCTGTTAGGGATAGGGATCCCTATTTTCATAAGATTGTCTGTGGTGAGGACCTTGTTTTGAATGGTTGTCCAAGCAAAGAAACCAATTTTTGGGACAAGGAATTTAACCCAAACTAACTTGAACGGTATGGTGGGGACCCAGGATTTGACTAACATGGAGTGGGTAGACTTGATCGTGAAATCCCCACTATCAGTTCCCGCCCATATGGGGTAGTCTTGGGAGACTATGGTAGGGATGATGGTGGTTCTTAGCATCTTATACAAAGTCTTATCGACCCGCAAGAGGTGCTCACTATCCTCGGGGAGAATCTTCCATGTTCCCCTATCTATGTAATGCATCACTTTGCTTCCCCATCTCCTTTCGAGACTTGGTCTAAGTCTGGACACCTCAGGCAGATCCTTGAGGGGTTTGTCTTTCAGCCACGTATCTTCCCAAAAGTCTATGGAAGCACCTGAGCCTAGCTACCACCGCGTCCCTCTCAGGATAAGAGGTTTCATTTGGATAACAACCCACTAGAAGGCTGATCCATTTTTAGGGATGCTATTATCCATAAGGGTTAAGTTTTTGAGATATTTTCTTTGGACAATGGTGACCCATTCTGCTTTGTAGTTGATGAACAACTTCCATGTCTATTTTGATAGCAGGGCGATGTTTATGTTTGTTTATCTCCTCATGCCAAGTCCCCCTAGGTTCTTGGGTTGGCATACTTTGTCCCAACTGACAAGGTGGAATTTCTTCAAATTTTCTAGGCCGGCCCATAGAAACATTTTTTGCATTTGCTCAATTTTAGAATGAACTGAGGCAAGCGATTTGAACATTGACATGAAGTAGACCGAGATGCTTTGGAGGACTACCATGGTGAGGGTTGCTTTGGTTGCTTGGGACAGTATGGAGCCTTTCCAGGCAACAAGCTTATGGTTGATCCTTTCAATGACATTGTCCCACATCAATTCCTTCGGGTTCATGGTGAACAGAGGGAGACCCAGGTAGGAGGTGGGGAAGGTAGCGATACAACACTGGAGAATACGAGCAATTTTCCTTTGTCTATTACCTGGAGTGTTTAGGAAGTAACAATTACTCTTGAGATAGTTGATATCTTACCCTGTAGTAGAAGCATATGTACCAAGGATTCCTTTGATGGATTTAGCTTGGACAACGGAGGACGAAGTTGCAACAATAGTATCATCCACGAATTATTGGTGATACCAGGGGGGAGAGTTGGAAGAAGCTTTGATACCTAACATGCCTCCCAAATCCACAACCTTTTTGAAAGCTCTACCTAGGGATTTAGCCAAAATGATGAAGAGGAAGGGGGACAGGGGATCTCCCTATCTGATTCCTTTGAGGCTAGGGAAATAACCTGCAACATGCCCATTGACTAGAACTAAGAATCAAGAAGAGGTGATGCATCCTTTTACGAGGTGAACCCAATATGAGTGGAAGTCAAAATGAGCTAGCACATTAAGAATAAAAGTCCTGTCCACCCTATCAAAAGCCTTGCTAATGTCCAATTTCAGAAACATGGTCGTATTCTTGTTGCACTTTGATGAATGGAGGGTTTCATGAAGAGATATGATATTGTCGGTGATTGATCTGCCTTCGATAAAACTTCCCTGGCATGGATAAATAATGAAGGGGAGAATATTTTTGATCCTGAGAGCTAGGGATTTGGCTAGGATCTTGTACAAGATGTTGCAAAGGTTGATAGGTCTGAAGTCATTCATGAATTTGCATTGGGGGTTTATGGGAACCAAGGCGATGAATGTGTAATTTGTTCCTCGAGGGATGGTTTTGATTTTTTGGAGCTGCTTGATGGCGTCACTCACATCCTTCCCAAATATGTCCCAAAAATTTGGAAAAACCTAGGGGGAAACCCTTCTAGCCTAGGAGCCTTATCAACTTTCATGGAGAATAAAGCACTTTTGATTTCTTTCTCAAAGAGGGGTTGAATCAGGGATTTGTTCATCTCAAGGGTGACCAAGGGGGGAATATTTTCAAGCAGGGCATCCTGGGCTGCAATATTGGATGGATTTTTAGAGCCCATGATGTTGCTGAAGAAGGTGGCGACTTCTTCTCGGATCCGGATGATATCCTGAGTTTCAAAGCCATCCCTTAAGGTAAGTTCTCTGATCTTGTTAGTGCTTCTATTATGCAGAGTAGAAGCATGGAAGAACCTAGTATTGGCATCCCCCTATTTGAGCCATAGGGCTCATGAATTTTTGGTGCCAGAAGGTCTCCTCCTTGGCTAGGATGTTATGATAATCGGTGAGTAGCTGTTTTTTTTCTTCCCTAAGCTGGTGGGTCCATTGATCATGCCGAGTTTGCTGCTCTAGATTTTTGAGTTTGCTTAACATTTTTGCCTTGAGATAAAAAATGTTCCCCAAGACTTCCCTGTTCTAGGTTTTTAGGTTATCTTTTATGATATTAAGTTTATGAGATACTATGGACATAGCTGAACCAGGGATAAAAGTCATCCACCAATCTTCAATCCGTTGTTTCAAATCCAGGTGTTGGATCCACATATTCTCAAACTTGAATGGGGTTGGGAAGGATGGAGCCTTATTTGATTCCAATAGGAGAGGGGAGTGATCAGAGCCAATCCTAGGAAGGGGGATTAGGGATGTGTCTCCAAATAGGGGAATGGCCTGTTGAGAGAGAAAAAACCGGTCCAAATTAACCTGAATATGCTTAGCGCCCGCTCTTTTGTTACTCCAAGTGAATTGGTGGCCACGGATTTGAATATCCATGAGTTCATTTTCAGCGACAAAGGCCTGAAAGTCCACAATGCCTTTAGATGGGGAGGATGATCCCCATTTCTTGTCAAAATAGAAGAGAGGAGAATTGAAGTCTCCTGCAATCATCCATGGGAGTTGGGAGAAGGCATCCTTCATGAGGGACAAGGACTTCCACATGTTGAATCTCTCCATAGGATTATTTGGGGCATAGATGTTGGACAACACCCAAGTGAATTTGTTTTCTTTGCAATAAAACATTATGTTTAAGGTTCTGCTAGAGCTGGAGATGACTTTGCCTTTGACCTTCTTAGGGTCCCATAGACACAATAGACCTCCTACAGATCCCTCCGCTGGGGATGAAGCCCATTGTCCAGTCTTCCAAAATTTTTGGACTACGCTGTGAGTTTTGTCAGTGACAGATTTAGTTTCTTGAAGGATGAGTATAAAGGGTTTGTACTCTTTCCTGATGGTTTGAGCTAACCTTTGTTTGCTCATGCTGTTAAGCCCTCTGATGTTCCAGGAGAGGATATTCATTTAGAAACTTTGGCAGGTTTCTTGCCTCCCTTGGTGGAAATGGAGGGAGGTTTGGGATTTTTTGTTTCATCCTTTGCCTGCATGAACAAGGCTAAACTTAGGGTTAGTTGTACTCCATTGGCAACCTGGTCGTTCGTGTCCTTCTTACTTTGCTCATAGGTGGTGAGTCAACCTCTTTTTCTTTCACCCCTTGTATAAATGGGGCATTTCCTGCTTTTGGTGATGATATAGCTAATATCTATCCTAGAATGAGTGGGATTGAAAGCATCCTCCTGAGAGTCGAGGTTGTATTTGTAAGGGGAAAGAGGTTCTTCTAAGGGGGAACCAACTGTAGAATGGGGAGGAGAGTTGGTCTGTAGCAAAGGGTCCAAGAGGATATTGGCCTGGGACAGGGGTGATGGGGAGGAAAAGGGGATGGAAGGCCCAAATATAGAGGGAGAGGGATGAGTGTGGGGAATGGTGGAGGGTTGGAGCTTAAGGAGGGATACAAAGGGAAGAACTTCATCATCAGAGCCGCTTAAGGGCCCAAATATATTGGGAAAGGTGAACATGGAACATACCTGGCCTACAACTGAATAGGGGTTGGTGGACGAAAGGTCCTGGATAGCAGCCCACTTTTCTTTGTCGTTGGTCGATCTGTAATTACCAGGTCCTCTAGATCTGGTGCTGCTGGGGAGGGGGGACCCTTTGAGCTTGGTGCTTCTTACTGGGGCTTGAGGGATGGGCACTGATCTTGAAGGTGTCCCTGGGTCTTGCATTCGATGCAATATGTTGGTTTATTTTCATACTCGATAGCTTGGAACGAGTGAAAATCCCCATAGATGAGGTTTAGGCGGGTTGGAAGTTGTGAAGCAAGGTTGGCATTGACACAGATTCAAGCATAGGACATGCGGGACCTGGTTTTAGTTGCAAGGTCAAGAGCGACCATGTCCTCGATGTATGTTTCGATCCACCCTAGGATGTCCTCATGGAAAAATTGGATGGGGAGATCGGGGAGGCAAACCCAGATTGGAGCAATATTGATATCCTGGGTTTGGGGATTGAAATATTGCTTCCATTTTGTCATAAATAGACTTTTCCTCCCATATAACCAAGGGCCCTCAGTGAGGATTCGGGCATAGTCATTTTGATTATTTAAGCATATCAGGAAGAAACCCCGCGAGAGGGCCACAATATGAAGGTTCCCTATTGTGCGCCATTTGAATATGGCCCATCTTATTATGGATTCCATGTTAGGTCTCCCTCCCACGAACTTGACGGCCAGGGAGATAGATTCTAAAGAGAGTTTGTTTGCCATGAGAGAGACTGGGAGGACCATATTTTTCCCATTGGTGATCACGGGGGGATGGTTAGGGTTACCAGAGGGGTCGGGTTTAGCCGTCCCTATTATCTTCTCTAGGTAAGTTGTCCCACCCAGGTCTGGGTCGAGGTTTGTGGGAGCATCCTCTGAGGGAGGGATATTGCCTTGCTACAGATCCCCAGAAGGGGCCTGGGGAATCCCGCTTACAGTTGCAGAGGGAGCTGTGGATGCCATCTTCGATCCACTAAAGAGCTATTTCAATCACCTTGCTTCAGTTTGTTCAAATTCATCAGTTTATTGTGCACATTAATAATTCACAATTAATAAAATTTGGATCTTCTCTTTATTTTTGCTAGCTTGTTTTTTCTTCTCTCTTGCAAAATTATGTTCATCTAGCTTCGAACGCGATTTTGTTTTTCCTCTCCCTTTGAAAAATCATGCCCGCTACTTCTAAGGCACGATTTCATGAAATCACACCCTCTACTTCTAGGGTGTAATTTCATGAAATCACACCCTCTTCTTCTAAGGCACAATTTTATGAAATTGTACCCGATGTTTTTGAGGCACAATTTCATTCACCACCATGAACTAGCGTGAAATTGTGATCATGTCACAAAATCGCGCTTGAGTCACGTGCAATGATTTCTAGTAAAAATATAAAAAATGCTTAAAAAGAGTTAAAATCTAACCTAACTTAATATAGAGGGAGGATTTTAGTTCTTACTTGTGCTTGCTCTACTGCTGCACCGACATCGCCCCTTGCAATGGTTGAACGATGTGTAGGAAGCACCATTTCACTTTTTCTCCAAAACTCCTTTCTTTTATTTTTGCGCAGTGAAAATGAATTAGGGTTTTCACCTTTTTGCCCTTTTATTATTGAATTCTATTTTCTTTCTCTTTTATTTTTATTTTTATTTTGCTTTTCTTTCTTTTGCATTTGGCATTTTGAGTTTTGTTAGGAATTTTGCATTCCTTCTGAAACTTGAGGGGGCACCCTGGACTGAGAGGCATTATTATCCCTAATACCTCAATTTACATGTAAAACAATAAAGTGTCTGAAATGACATTATTTTTGCACCACTCTTTTCTTATAGCCTAAGCACTCATTTTTTGTTGCTTGTTGCCCTCTGCCCATAGGTGTCTATATATTTCTTTGACGTATTTATTAGGTCACAAATGCATCAAAGAGGGGGTAAAATGTAGATGTGAAAAATTAACCCACTTGAGTGAGTCATTTTTCCTAGATCCTTAGAGAGACCCTCCAACTTGCCTAAAGCAATTTTGGGCCTCTCTTACCCTCCTTTTATCCCTTTTTCCTAGTTTTAAAGAAATCGCGGTCAATCCTTACGGGGCGCAATTTCACCTAGCTAGGATTTTCTCTTAGAAAATCATGAATTTTTAAACTAACCTCTTTGACATTATTTTTTTTGCCCATACTTGTTTCAAATCCCTTATAAATAGAGGGTTTGAAGCTTTATTTTTTCACACTAGCTCTCCACCGATCCTAGCAAGCTACCAACAATTTGAAGACAAGTGCCAATAAGATCATATTGCAAAAGTGCCAAGTGTTTTGTTGAAGCTTCTCAATCTTTGTGGATTTCTCTTCTACTGCATTGACTGTGTGTTGCTGCCCTTGTTGGATAGGTGTTGAAGACCTAAGGAGGAATCTACTATCTTGTAGGTCTTCATCCTTTTGTTTTCTTTTTCACTACC
Organism: Wollemia nobilis; assembly: GCA_028583015.1. Classification (NCBI taxonomy): domain Eukaryota; kingdom Viridiplantae; phylum Streptophyta; class Pinopsida; order Araucariales; family Araucariaceae; genus Wollemia; species Wollemia nobilis. The sequence continues at coordinate 8,446,260 of JAQPPZ010001808.1, forward strand.
ACTAGATTGTTTTCGCTCATTTGCATTCATGAACTATTAAATTCACATATTTTGTTAGTTTATTTGTAGCGATCTATTATTTTTATTTTTTGTTTCCAAATTATGCCCCATAATTACAGGGCATGATTTTGCTAGTGGTGAAATCACAACTACCTCATACAAGGTATGATTTTACCTGTGTTAAGCTTGGGGTAGAAGTTTACCTCCAAATCCTAGATCTACATTTCATGTTACATTTAGAGCATAATAGCACAATTTGCACTCTATTCATAATACTATTTTGCTGCATTATATTCTGTTTGCTCATATTTCAAAAAGGTCAACTTTCACTTTTGCATTCTAAAGGTCAGCTAAAAGGATTTAGGGGGCTTGACTGTTGTGCCTCTAAGCATAGTTATATAGCAGCCTAAGCAAGCCCTCTAATGTTGATCATATTTTTTTAGGGTTTTGTGAAATTACTTTGTAGGACTGAAGTTGTAGGATATTTTTGGATGCAAGATAAAACTTGGAACAACTACCGAATCATATAAGTGCCCTAGTAGATCTCTAGGTTGTTTGCTTATTGCTTTCTATCCATTTTTATTCAAAATATAGATCACAGGTAAGGAAAATCATTTGATTAAATTTCTAGGTATTTATAGTGTGCATTTAAGGTTTTTAGCCTTATTTGTGTATTTCTCTTGGACCCTTGCTTAAAGGCTTTTGCTTTGCAATCCCAGGGTTAGTGAACATTCAAACAAATAATCATTCCAAGGTTAGCTCTTGTCTTCTTGCATCTTGTGTGTCTTGCATAGTTATTTAATTTTCATAGTCTTAGTTTATAGAGGAAAAACATAGGTGCATGCTTAATTAACACATTCAGACACATTTTAACCCAAACTTGGAGCGAGACCTAAAACCGTTCCTGGTGAACCCTTAAGTTTTTCTTCAATTTTTACAAACACAATATCACGTGTCATAATCACTTTTCGATGTGAAGGAATGAATACCTTTTATTAATTTTGATCCATAGGGTATCCAACAAATATGTCTTTAATAGTTCAAACTTTAAGTTTATTTCTATGCTCTCGAAGAAGACAAACATAACATATAGAACCAAATATCTTTAAGTGGCTAATGGTGGAGGGGTGTCCTATCCATTTTTCATGAGGGGTCAGGTCAGGTTTTGAGGGACTCACTGTGTTGAGTACATGCATAGTAGTTCAGGTGGCTTCAGCCCAAATATATGGAGGCACATTTTTGTAGACAAGAAGGGTCAAAGCCATTTTCATAATTATCTTGTTCATGCACTCGGTAATATTCTTTTGTTGAGATGTTCCTAGTATTATCAATTCATGTTTGATCCCATGTGAGGAAAAGTAATGAGTGAATTTATTTGAGGCATATTCACCACCATTATCACTCCTAAAGGTCTTGATTCTACAACCTGATTCTTGTTTTGCATGAGCCTTGAATGCTTTGAAAAATTCAAAATCTTCAGACTTCTCCAAAAATTTGATCCATATCTTCTTTAAGAAGTCATTGATGAAGGTGATGCAATACATTTTGATTTTTAATGAGTGAATAGGTATTGGCCTATAAATGTATGAGTGAACTAGCTCTAATTTTTGTGTGGACTTCCACTTACTCTTTGGAAAAAGTTATCGAGAGGATATGAAAATGATACATGATTCACATTTGATGGGTTTGGAAGAGAAGTGTGGTAGTCCCCTGATGGTGGACTCCATTTATCTCAATCGATAAATTTTGACATGACCCATACGAGCATGCCATAATACACCAATATAAAGTTTTTTAGGATTTAGAGTGGCATTAAGTGCCATATTAGCTTCGATAATGTGAACTTCAAAATCAAGATGTACAGTAACTTTTATGAGTTTGTCATCTAAGGAACATGTTATGACCACTATTTTGGAGTGTGGATGAATGACGCAAAGATTTTTATCTTTGGAATTGACACTCAGATCAAATATATGAAAGATGAGTGTGGATAGTGATAATAAATTTTGATTTAGAGCAAAGATGTAGAGAACATCACATATCCAAAAATTAGGTAATCTGAGAAGTTTCAATCGAATAGTTCCAACTCCTTCAACTGGTTGAGAGGATTTGTCAACCATGTGAACTACACCAAGTACTTATGAGTTGAATTCTTCAAAGAAGTCCTTTTTAGAATTTATATGTTGGGTGACTCCAATATCCATGATCCACAAACTACTAGTAGAGGCTACGTTGTGGGTAACTCAAATAGGTTACGATGTGGTATGAGAAATGTCATAGCTAGTATATCTTGAATGTGCCTTGATAAATATTTTGGTATGGTCAACATATGGTGATATAGGTGCTCGTGTGTTGATGATCTAGGTATGCACATATTGAGCACTTTGGAATATGTTTGGATCAAAGTTATCTTAATTTACATTATGCACACTATGCTTTTAAAACTACTTGATATTGTGTGTGGCAGTTTGGTTATCAGTTGCATAGTGCCCTTTATTGTTACAATATTTGCATATGAAACTAGAGTTGCCATTTCCTTGAGATATACGAGGTTGTTTTATTTTTCCTTGACTGTGTTGTCCTTGACTAATTTTATGTCATGAGTGTTCATGTTGACCATTGTTAGAACCTTGTCCTTGTCCTTTGTCTTTGCCTCAACCACGAATTTTGTTACCTTGACTATTTGAAAAAATTACATCTTCATCCACTTGAAAGGCTGAGTCGCTAGGATCGGAACTAGTGAAGTTTTTGTCAAAGATTTTATCAAGTTCAACAATTTTTTTTGCTAAGACTTCAAAGTTAAGAGTTTTTAAGGTTCCACTAGTTGATAAATTGACAAGCAAGTTCTTGTAGTCTGGAATGTGAAGACATGATTGAACGAGAAAATCCCATGTGATACATTGATTTTTGAAGTATTTATCAATGACTTGTTTAATAGGGCAAAGGAGGTTGATGGTGGAACTGGAGTGTCCTTTTTGCATTTATATTTGACTCATATTGAGGATAAGATGAACAAATTCTAGGTTATATTTGGTGTCAAAGTTTTTCTTGAAGACTTCAAGAATTGACCATGTTGTGTCATGCTTGGCTTCATCAATCAAATTATGAAGGTGATATTTTGTGACAAGTAGGATGCCGACACAAATTCAGTCATAATCTATCTACCATTTTTCAAGGGTAACATCTATGGATGGTGTGGGATTTACATCTATATGGTTGCACCATAGGTTCTTAAATTTTGTAGTTGTCCTAAGGCTTGTGAACCATTGATCCCAATTATCCTTACATTTGAGAGTACATCCAATATTTTATTTGAAGTTGTAAGTCATTGTGATCTATGACACTACAAAGACCTAAAAGAGGTGTGTTAATGTGTGAATAAGGAACAAATGACTAGTCGAGGCAAAATGTGCAAATAAATAATAATCCAAGTGATGACAATGAATGAATGTGATCCACTAGACCTTGCTCATCATCCAAGTGGAATCTCTTTTACAAATGATGAATTTGTACAAGTGGCTATGAGTCCTGATTTAACAGGATGTTGATGTGGCTAAATATAAAGTATTGAAAAATATGTGTAGTCCAAACTAAAATATTGTAGATGAATGTAGAAGCTAATATCTCCAAGAGATGAATGTGTAGGTCACTATCTCCAACACTAGATTACATAATTGAATACCAAAGTGTGGGATGCGCAAAACTAGTAACCTTAATCTTATGATTGCAAGTATGTGAGGTGTTGAAAGTTGGAGAGGTATAATAAGCTTATCTCAAATTAAGGCCTTCACTTCGATGCCCACATACATACGCTCGATGATGAAATCCAAGCCATGATGGAGCCCAAGTCCTACCAGTCCTTACCCAATTTACTGTGGTCAGTGATATACTCTCTGAAGAGAAGTACGTGCTCTATTCCACAACTATGATGAATATTGGACTGACTTAATTTTAATCTTGATTAAGAGTTTTTAGTTTTTTGAGCATAGGCAAAAGGATGATCCCTTTCCAAAGGTTCATGGGTATGGCTAACCCCCTTCATTATGTATTCTCATTAATTCTAGTCCAAATTTGACTCATAGGGCCTTTAATACAAATTTTCCACCACCAAGGAAGTGGCACCCTGTCACAAGGCTAGTTTGAAAAATGAGTCGTCAGATGTGTTCCTTTTAGGGATGATGCAAATATGTAAATCAATTTGTAATGAAAAAAGTAAATAAAAATTAAAAATAGACTTGGAGTGCAGATGAGGTGCTACTACAGTGTTAATGTGGTAGTATGTATATTAGATGTGATTCGCTAGACCTTGCTCACCGTCCAAGTGGAATCACTTTTACAAATGAGGGCTATAAGTTAACCAAAAACAATGTGGAAAATTTTGTAAGCCACTTATACAAGTACAATGGAGAGGCTAGAAGCTTGTTGTGCTATCAAAAAAAACATGATCAGTTTACATAGAGGTCGATCTGACTATATGGTTGTGTGAAGAAAAAAACACAACACCAAATAATACGAAATAAATTGAACTCAAAGGAAACAAAATTGCACAATGAATGATTTTATATTAATGGGGGGAGCCTCAAAACTCCATTGTTACAATAAGGATCCTTGAATCCTTTGATACAGATTTTACAATGGCTAGGGTTCTCTGAAACCCTAGCAAACAATGTTGGTGGTGTCTTCAAATGCATTCTTGCTCCCAACAAAAGTGAGTGGGCTTCTAGTTATCCGATGTCGGGCCACTCCAGCTTAAGCATATCCATCCAATGCTGATGTCACACTTCTAGATCTGCACACAATAAAACAACAAATGAGTTAGTAGCAACTGTGAGGGCTCCACAATGTGAGGCCCTCTATAATCAATACAAAAACCCTAGCTATATGTTGTAAATAACATGAACAAAACTAAAAATGCATGTAATGAAATACCAAATAAAAGATTTACCTTACTTATCTATTGTTCTCTGATCTGATGAAGTTTGTTGTAGTGGATCGATGTGGTGATTCCCTAGCATCACCCGAAGGCTAGGAGGACCTCAATAGTCTTACGTAAAATGCTCGCAAGCGCTTGAAGGCTGTAGGAAATACTCGTGGGTGCTTGGGAATGGTGGGAGGGTGCCCAGAGGTGCTTGGTGGCATAGGGAAAGTAGCCAAAGGTGCTTGGGAATGACATAAAGTGCCTGAAGGTATTTTTACAATTGAAGGAAGATTTGTAGAAGTAGATTTGGCTGAGTGAGGGAGGCGACGACAAATGCGAGGGATATTGCAGGCGAGAATGGAAGGTGATGGTACTCGAATGCTCCAAGGAACTCTAGGATGAATTATTTAGAAAAACTCTCACTCAATATTCCGAGAACACTTAAGGAAAACTTAGGGGTTGAGCCATCAAAATGGCTCCTATTTATAATCCAACCTAGGGCATGCTAGGGTTTCAATGACACTAATCATGTGGCTGAGATAAAAGCATATCGGAGGGTGGATATTAAATCTAGGGTGTGGCATGGATTGATGTAGATGGATGGATAGGATTAAGTGAAATCGGATGGCTAGGATTAATTCACTTATATAAATATATATTTATTAAATATATATAAAATATAATATATAAAATATTATTATTTAAAAAAAAAAAAAAATAATAGGTAAAAATGGTGGGAAAGTCAGGATGGATGACAAGTGGCTAGGTTTTGGTGTCTACAGATACCCCTTTTTGTACTGCGTTGCGTGAAACACAATGTAGTGCAAAAATACAAGACACCTATTTGGGTGAGGTGTAGAAGCAACTTTCTCTTGAGATGTGAAACACAAGCTTGAAGATAAAAGAATGAAAGAATTTGAATTTTGTGTAGCTTACCCCCTCAATTGGTGAATGAGTTTGCGGATGAATCTCATGAGCCAATTGAAAAATCTATGCAAATGAATGGTGGATGATGGAAATGTGATACCGTTTTTGCCCCAATGGTGGGAAGGGGGTTGGTGAAAAATGTGAAATGATGCATCTATTTTTGCCCCAAAAGATGAAGGGATTTGTGAAATGTGATGAAAAATGTGTCTATTTTTACCCCAATAGATGAAGGGTTTTTCCAAGTGTGGATGCCATGATCATGTAAGATGTATCCCATTGTGGGAAAGTCAAAACTAAATGTGGTTACCCCAAATTTGGGGTGATTCGATGTTGTTGAAGAATATGCCTTCCAACGTCATTGATATGCAAGGATGAATATGCAAAAAGTAAAAATAGTCAACTTCAGAGGGCCAACTAGTGACTATCAGATAATTCCTATGATCAGAACCAATCACCCTAGTTAAGGCCAGTCACCATGATGAATTTCAAGGAAATGTGTAATGATGAAATTTGATTTTGTCCATGTTTTAAGCCCCATGAACTAGGCCATCAATGACAACTTTTGTGCAAATTGTTCTTGGCAAGGTTTCACTCAAAATGTGAAGTACCAAATATGATTGTGATTTTGAACAAAGATATATGGGATGATGAAAATGACCAAGTGTCCTTATGGTAGGTTCTTCATCTTACCGAATTGCATGGATGCAAATCGCTGCAATCACCAAGTATATAGAAAAACCCACTAGATACAAGATTCACTTGAATGTTGTTTGAACTTGGAAAATATGCAAATGATGATATGGAATGATGTTGATGATGATGTATGAATGATGAGAATGATGATTATGATCATTTTGTGAAGATTTGGACCATTTTGGGTGCTTTTGTAACTTGTTAGGTGAATTTGCGATTTGTGGTCGCAAATAAAAATTATGCATCCAAATCAGTTGGAATCTTCACAAAACATGATAAAATGATGGAATAGATGCATGGATGCAATTTGGAGTGATTTGGTGGGGATAAGCCACTATTTTGTAAAAATTTATCTTTTGTCAAAATTAGTGCCAAATGCCCGTTGGAGTTTTATGCCTGTGCAGACGCTCGACGATGTTTGGGCACTGCTGCAAATACCCTGGGCACTTCAATGCACCAGGAAATGCCCATGGGCATCTCAAGGCACCTGAAGCAACTATAAATAGTTGTTAGGATGAGAAATGAAGCTCATTTGTGCATTTGAGAGTTTGAGAAGCTACATTTGGGAGAGTGGAGTGAAGTGAGGTGAAGTGATTTGGGCGTGGAAGCTATGGTGGAGAGAGATCTGGTGCGATAGCTGAGGTTGAGGCTGAAGTGAAAGCGACTAAGGTAACTCTTTTATTTTTGTACAATTTTTTTTGTAATTAAAAAATATTTTGTGTTGTGTTGTAGCTTAGGATTTTGGAGGCTCGACATTGGTTCTCACCGTACATTCCTAGGATGAGGAAGGTGGTGAAGGATGAGTGGGATTTGTTGGAGGTAGTGGGGCTAGTAGAGGTAGCCGGATTGATGTGGTGAGGGCGGATGAGGGGTACCTCTCTACCTTGGAGAAGAGGTGGGATGTGGATAGGGGGACTTTTTAGCTCCCCACAGGAGAGGTGACTGTGACAGTGGAGGGAGAGCATGTCGAGGTTGAACGTGATCGAGGGACAAAGATGAGGAAGATGTTTGGCGATGGATACCAAGGTGTGAGGGTGGAGAGTGGAGGTATACCTTACTTGTCCATGTATGTGGACAAGGAGTTGGATGCCCTTCATGCCTTGGTAATGTTCATGTTGGCCAACATCATGGCCCCGAACAACACTGGGTGTAGGTTCCCTTGGAACCTGATAGGGGTAGTGAGTGATATGCTCACTATGCAATAGGTGTATGCATGGGCTCCTACCTTATTGGTGTAGGTATACCGAGAGCTATATGAGGTGATGAGGTAGGGGAGGAAAGGATTGGGGTGTAACTTGCTACTATAGTGTTGGGGATGGGAGCACTTTAGTGTGGCTCGATTAAAGGGCTTACTAATAGTAGACTTGGGTAGGGAGCAACCCTACGCTAGGAGATGGGTAGTGGCTAAGGAGGTACAATCGAGTTAACTTATGCAGATGAGCCAATGGTACCAAGATTTATGGGCTAGATTGACATCTACCCAAGTGATATGGAGGTTATGGTGGGCTTGTAGGTGGACCAAAGATGGAGAGCACTTACGATGAGTACAGTAGGCTAGGTGGGTGGTTGGGAGATATCAAAGTGAGGCTAAGTATTTTTAATTCTCATGAGTACTCCAATAGTTTAGCTTGAGGTAGGAGGTCCTGGATGAGCTGATGCACTATAGGAGACATCAAGAGGAGATAGGGCTACCATGTGTAGAGCCATGGAGGGTGACCTATGAGGATGATGAGGAGATAGATCTCCTAGATGTGGATGATGTAGGGACTACCATGGAGTATGATGTGTGGTTCATTACACAACCACCATGGGCACCACCTTGAGTAGTGGTAGATGGGGATGAGTGAGGGTGATGGTGAGGGGACCCATGAGGCCCCCAAGTGATAATGACACCTTCGATCAGATAGTCGAAGGAGGAGGACTAAGGGTGCAGCTAGGTAGGCTCCCAAGAGTGGGGGAGATGATGGAGATGGAGATGATGTGGAGGAGGCTTCGGATGGGCCTCTAGATCAGAGTGAGGAGGATTGGATGAGTTTGTGAGTAGGAGGTGGGGTGAAGATGTGAGGATCATGAGGCTCTAGGTAGAGCTACTAGAGAGGGAGCATCGACATAATGTTGACATAGCACATATTCGATCTCAGCATAGATATATCGAGGTATTGGAGGATAGGTTGATGGAGCATCATATTCCACTTCTTGATCCTCCAACCTCATCTATATTCGAGGGTGCTAGGCATAGTGAGTCTAGGCATAGCTCTAGGTCTAGGGCTCCTACTAGGTCATAGGGGTCCTCTTGGAGGGCTTAGCTTAGTGCTTAGATGCACTTTTTGTATATGAGCCTTGGTGCTCCATTGTATGTAGCCTTTTGGCACTCATTGTACATGCGATATTTATACATATATATATACATGGCTTTTACCTTTTGTGTTATATGTTTGAATGTTTTGTGGAATGCTTTTATGGAATGCATGTTTATATGGATGATGAATGCATATGATATGTTATGGATGATTAATGCAAGGTATGGAATGCAAATGTTCTAATGATCATTCATAGTTTAGATCTTGCTTGGCCATTTTCTAGCATTGTTGTTTAATCAGGGGCACCAAACTTGGTGGTATATGAGATGAAAGACTCATGAAATGACATGGATGTTGACATGGAAGAAGATATGGATGTTGATATGGAAAATTGATTATTTTATAGAGACTCAGACATACTAGTGGTATCAAACAAACTCACTAAAACTACCTAATTCCTCTAGGACCAAATGTGTGTGCAGTGAATTCATTTACCGAATCAAGAGCATGGTAATGACTCGAGGTAATCAAGAACCAATGTGTGTGCAAGTGAGTTCATTAACTCATCTTGAGTAAATTGGGTAAACTTATTATGGATGAGACCAAGAAGCTAGCTTATCCTTATGAGTGGTCAGAGGTCTCTTTAAAAGAGATGTGTCGCCATGCATGAGCGTACTCCACTACTAGTCAAGCATCTATAGCTCCGGTGGAGGCTAACTCCATAGTCCACAATTTGTATTTTTGATCTCTTAAATTTTGGGGATGACTACCTAACCATCTGACTAGAAATGTAGTACGATCCTTACAACCCAATGATCAGTGGTGTGTGATGTAAAATATTTAGAGCTTTGGGGAATTAGATTCTCAACCTAAGTGTGATGAGAATTGTACCCTATCCTTACTACTCTATATTTTAGATTTGAAGCAACTGTGATAGTGGTGAAAACAACTATTCTTATGGACTATGTTGCATGATGGGACTAGCAAGGATGACCCTTTTCACTTCGAGGTTCATACCAAGTATGGTGTTATCCCTCTTTGACACAAGATGTTTTTAAGATGTGAAATTGTGTTTGGTTCAAGAGTGTTTTGGAGTCAATTCCCAAAACTCAAGATTTTCTTAGTGTATATGTGTGATGGTCCTAAAAAGAACTCGACATGTATTTTGGAGTTTTCTTAAAACACTAGGAGTGGCTGAGTGACCGAAAACACCTAGGAATTTTATGGAAATGTGGAGGCAAATGACAATTTGACTTGATGGAATGAAATGGGTGAATTTTGTGGATGATATTGTGAAGGTGCCCCTGATTAAGGCAACATGATTTTATTTGGACCAATTCAAAACCTTGAACTTAATAAATGATCCCTAATATGATATGTGAAATGTGGAATGTAAATGCAATGTATGAAATGCAATATGAAATGTGGGCAAATGCAATGTTTTTGAAGTGTATGCAAAGGAAATGCAATGTTGTGAATGAAATGTATGCAAATATTTTTGTGTATTAGCCATGTATATATATACATATATAGAAATCAAATCATGCATAGAATGCTCTCAAGTGTATAACATTAAGTGGTTCGAGTTCTTCCTCTCCCTCTAGACTAGCAAGCCTATAAGTACCATTACCCACTCTTTGAGTAACAATGTATGGACCTAACCAATTAGCCATGAATTTATCATGAAGATGCGGTAATGCATTGGTGTTTTGTTGGTTCTCTTTAAGGACAAGATCTCCTACTTGGAATTCACGTAGATGAACTTTGGTATTGTAAGCATGCTTTAGGTGGTCTTGATAAACTCGTAAATGCTCTAAAGCATTGACTCACCTCTCATCAAGAAGTGTGAGTTGGTCAAGACGTGCTTGTCTAGAAGTGTCATCATCTATGAATTCCTGCAAAGAAATTCAGGAGGGGATCTCGAGCTCAAGAGGCATGATTGCTTCGGCTCCATAGACCAATGAAAATGGTGTTGCCCCTGTAGGCATGTGGATGCTTGTTCGATAAGCCCATAATGCCAAGGGAATTTGTGTATGCCAATATCTATGATTTTCTTTGACAAGTTTCTTGAGAATAGCAATTAAGGTCTTGTTGGAAGCTTCAGCTTGTCCATTTGCTTATGGGTAATAAGGAGTCGAGAAACTATGTTGAATGTTATATTTCTCGCAAAGTGCTCGAACATCCTTATTCTTGAAAGACTTGCCATTATCTGAAATGATTTTTGAGGGAATACCAAAATGACAAATGATGTGGTGAAGTATAAACTCCACAATTCTAGGTCCTATCGTACTAGTTAGAGGAATTGCCTCAACCCACTTTGTGAAGTATTCAATGGTTGTGATGATGAATGTATGTTGTCCCAAGGAAGGAGGTGAAATTTTTCCAATTAGATCTAGACCCCATTGTGAAAAGGGCCAAAGGCTTTGAATAGGTTATAAAGCTTGTGATGGTACATGAGTTAAATTAGCATGTTCTTGACACTTTTTGCAATGTTTGACATAAGTGCAACAATCACGTTCCATTGTGGGCCAATAATAACCCATGCATAAAATACGCTTTGCAATGGCCATTCCACTAAAATGACCACCACAAGTACCATCATGGGCTTCAGCTATGGCTCTTTGTGCCTCACTAGCCTTGAGACAATGAAGGAGGACTCCATCATAACCATGTTTATACAACACGTCCCCCAAGAGAATGAAATGAGCTACCTTTTGCTTGAAAGTGTATTTGGTAGTTCGAGACATGTCAGATGGGAGTGTTCCAAACTTGAGAAAGGCTACTATTTGGCTTGACCAAGGCTCATATGGATCCGAATGGATAAAGCAAACATCCTTTTCATATTTAGATTCAGCATGAACAATTGTAGATTTAGAGACCATTGAAATGATAAGGGGTTGTACCTCTCCAAAGGAATCTTTTGGAATCAATGATCCAAGGGAGGCCATCACATCTACAAATCTATTAGTCAAACATGGCAAACTATTGATTTCATACCAATCAAACTTAGAGAGCAATTTCATTGCTACTTCATGGTAAAGCTTAATGGTAGGTTCTTTGCATTGGTATTCTCCATTGATTTGCTTAACAACAAGTTGAGAATCACCAAATATCCTAATACGCTTAATGCTCATAGCTATAGCTGATTGAAGACCTAAGATTAAGGCTTCATACTCTATAGTGTTGTTTGTGCATTGGAAGTCAAGTTTGAATGATAAGGGGATAGGTACCCCCTAGGGTGTATGAAACATGACTCCAACACCTTGACCTTTCATGCACTTAGAGCCATCAAAGAATAGTGTGATATCGATATCTTCCTCTGGAATGACATCTTCTTCTTGTTCAGTGATGACAAATACCGAATCATCTAGGAGCTCAATAATCAAAGGATGATCACTAGGTAGTGGAGCTTCCACAAGTTGATCGACTATTACCTGACCTTTAATGGATTTTTGGCTAATGAATTCAAGGTCAAATTCAGTAAGGAGCATTATCCATTTAGCGGTGTGGGTGTTATTGTAAGTGTGAGACATCATATAACATAGAGGATTTTCTCTAGCTATGACATATGTTGTGTGACTAAGCATGTAATATCAAAGTTTCTTAGTGGTAAAAACCACTGCTAAGCACAATTTTTCTACATAAGCGTATCTAGTTTCATAGCTTACCAATGTTTGACTAATGTAGTAGACAACTTGCTCTCAATTTTCTTCATTCTTTTGTGCAAGCATTGTCCCTAATGCAAAGTTCATTGCTGAAATATAAATATAGAATGGGACCCCAGATGAGGAGGAGCTAAGACTAGTGGAGAAGCTAGGTATTGCTTAATATCATCAAAGCTTTTTGACATTCATCTATCCAAGAGAATGGCACCCCCTTTTGTAGTAGGTGATTGAATGACCTACATTTATTAAAAAGTTGTGCAATAAAATGATGGATTGATTGAATCTTTCCTTGTAAACTATGCAATTCCTTTAAGTTAGTTGGGGGAGGCATCTCCATGATGGCCTTGACCTTATTAGGGTCCACCTCAATGCCTCTTTTGGAGATAATGAATCCTAGAAGTTTTCTCGAGGTAACACCAAAGACACATTTCTTGGGATTCAACCTTACATTATGCTCTAGGAGTCGATCAAAAACTTTCTCCAATACACCAATATGTTCTTGTCAAGTTTTAGATTTAGCCAAGAGATCATCCACATAATCTTTGATAATCTTATGCATGTAGTCATGGAAGATGTATGTCATGGCACGTTGATAAGTGGCACCTACATTTTTGAGGCCAAAGGGCATCACCTTGTAACAAAAAGTTCCCCAAGGTGTAGTGAATGTTGTTTTGTGTTGGTCATCAAGATTTATTCAGATTTGGTTGTATCCTAAAAAACCATCCATGAGTGAAAGCATTTCATGGCCAACATAGGTGTCGACAAGAGTATCAATGTTTGGAAGAGGAAAGTCATCCTTAGGACACACTTTGTTAAGATCTCGAAAGTCAGTGCAAATGCGTATCACCCCATTAGGTTTTCGAATGGGTACCATGTTTGAGAGCCACTCAAGATAGTCGATAGGAACTATGAAGTTCACATCTAAGAGTTTTTGAAGCTCTATTTTTACCAAGAGGGCCATGGTAGGATGCATTCTCCTAAGTTTTTGTTTGACCGACTTAGCATCAAGTTGTAAGGTGAGATTATGGACAACCAAACTAGGGTCAAGACCAAGCATGTCCTTATAGGACCATGCAAATATGTCCTTCTTCCTCTTGAGGAGAGCAATTAATTGCTCTTGTTCATCAGGTGATAAAATTTTTCCAAGCTTGACAATTTGGGGATTGTCTTTGTCTGAACTAAGGTCCACATCAATGGTATCTTCAATGGACATGTGGGAACCTTCCTCAAGATGATGGGGCATAGGGATCAGATGAATGTCATCTAAGATGTCATCAAACTCTTATAGCTTATCCTCATCTATTTTTTCCTAGAAAACCTCAAGATTCAAAGGTGAAGGTGAAGGTGAAGGTGGAGGGGATGGAGGAATGTAGTTGGTGGAAGCCCTTAACAATTCCTTGAAAAAGATAAATTCGGAAAAGGATGGAGGTGAGGAAATCTGATCCATATCAATGAGACTTATGTCAATTGGAATTGGCTTAGTCAGATCATATGGATTATGGAGTGGGGTGAATAAATCAATAGGATTCATGTTGACTTATGGGCAAAGTGGATAAGGTTGGATGGAATGGATGGAACCTAAGAACCGGTGCTAGGAGCTTGGTTAACCTGGATAGCAGCAAGCAACACAAATAAATGCATTTATCTAAATGATATATACATGCAATGCAAAGAAAGAAAATATTTTTGTTGATTTTTATTTTTTTTTTGGTAGTGGTGAAAACCACTATTTTTGTGTTATGTACATATGTTACAAGTTTGGCTTATGAAATGGCTTAATGGAATGGAGGTGGTGGTTCACCGGTAGGGGTAGCTCATTCTTGTGGAAGAAGCAAGTGAAATATGGGCTCATGGATGGGGAACATGTTGAGATAAAACTCATATTGTTTAGTATGGGGAATAATGGGCTCTGATTCTTCTTCAGATTCATCCAAAATTATCGACATAAGTTCAAATTCTTCATAGATTTCATCATCAGAATTATCGGGATGGAGGGCTTCTTCTCCTAAATTTAGATTAAGCCTTTGGAAGGCTTGTTCAAGAGAAGAGGTGGTGGAAAGTGGGTGGTAGCCTAGACCTGAATGGTCATGCACCTCTTGATATGGAACATCAATAGGTTGAAGCACTCCTTATTCATGCAATCCTAGGCCATGACCTTGCCAATTGACTATGTGAAAATAGTGAGATGGAAATCTCGACATGTTTGGAATGTTGGCAAGTGTTGGTTCCTTGGGTTCCTCTAGGGGAGCTAGATTTGATGAAGAATCAATCCCCCCATATACAAAATTTATACTATTTGGAGTTGAACCCATGTCATATACTGCTCCTATGGCTAAAGGTGGGTCACGTGGGTGACCAAAATCCTTAGCATTAGGGATGGTGAGGGGTGTGATGGTGATGTTTTGGACCACATATTCACCAATACCAGGATTAGTGAGGTGGACCTCAACTTGGGAAGATATGGAAGGACCATGGCTAGATGATGGCTCGGGGAATGATGGAGATGAAGGTGTCTCACAATCTATCAATTCGACTTGTGAAACATTAGGTGAAGGAGATGGATTGGATTGGGAAGGTTGTTGAGTGGATGATGATGATGAAGTGGATGGCAATGATGTTGATGATGTGGATTGATTATGACCACATGTGCATGTAGTCAATGATGAAGATGATGGGGGTGTGGAAGCTTGATGGGGATTGGTGATAGGGAGCTCCTCAAGAATGGGAGCCTTTGATGAAGAAATTGGTGAAGTGGTAGATGGATTGGTTGATGGTGATAGGAAAAGGTGAGTGGAAGGAAGCATGGACTCATAAGGATTTGAAATGAAATTGCAATACTTAAATGGCTCGACGTCCACTAGTATGCAATGTACTTATCCCTCATGAACATATTTCAAGCATTGATGTAGTATTGAAGGGACACATCTCATTTCCCTCATCCAAGGTCTTCCAAGGAGTACATTGTATGCCATGGATCCTTCCAAGATGTGAAACATGGTGTGCAATATTTTGACCCCTACTTCAATGGGTAAAACAATAGTGCCAACTATGGAACACAAAGCATCATTAAATGCTTTTAAGGTGAATGATGACTTGGTGATATGAGATGGAGGAAGGTTCAAATGATGAAGGGTGGATGTGGTGATGATATTGATAGAGGAACCGATGTCAATTAACACTCTTTTAAAGGGCTTCTTGTCAATTAGAGCCATAATATGCAATGGAGGGTCTACTGAGTCCGATGAGATTGGCTTAATCTCAAAGTCATAGAATGTGATGGAAGGCTCCATGCATGTTTGGATGCTCCCCAAAAAGTTGTTGAAGGCATTAGGATCTTGAGATTGTAATTCAATGGATTTCAAAATATCCATTAATGCCTCACGATGTGGGGGAGATTGTTGAATTAACTCATAAATTGACAATTTAGTGGAAGCCATCTTTAGACTTGTAGTTAACCGGCTACTCAATGAGATGATTGGTCATGGTGGATGATTGATGGGTGGATTTGGAGGATTTTATTGGCTAGGGATATGGATGGGTGATGAAGGATTGGGGGAAATTTGGATGGGAGGTGATGTGGGAGGTTGTGACACACTTGCTTGAGGTGGTTGCCTTACATTTTGTTGATTGTTTCTTTGACCTCTAGTGACCACATGGATGGCCCCTACAAACCCTTGGTATTATTGGACATGATTGAATTGATTAGGAGGAGTTTTGGTGTTAGCCCCTCCTACATTTGGTTGCACCTCCTCATGATGAGGAAGTGGTGTTTGAAAAATACCAAGGTTTTGATTTTGTTGAGCAAGGGGGTTGTCAAGCTTGATTGCCCCCAAGTCAATAAGGTCTTGCACTATATCTTTAAATGTATGGAAATTGTTAATGTCATGCCCATTTTACCTATGATAAGGATAAAATAGATGTTCTCGATAATGTTTACTATATTTGGTGGGATCATCTGGTCTAATTTTGGGTAAAGCAAGTTTATTTATCTCATACAACCTTCAAAAAAGGGAAGCATATGACTCAGCTAAGGGGGTGTATTGGTGATTTTATTGGATAGACTATCATCGAGGATGGTTTTCCATAGTTGGCACTATGTTTTGCATGGCTTGAGTTGTTGAGGGTACCGCATGATAAGCAATTTGTTGTAGTGTTTGTTGCATGATTGTTGTTGAGCCATTATCAGTTGGCTCATGACCACTTGATTAACATGATTGGGCTGACTGGTTAGGGTAGCCTATGTTGATTTTGGTTGGCCAGAATAGTTGCTTTTATATTGGCCCTTATTTTGCCATTCCTTCTTCTTAGGCTTAAGTATGCCTTCTTGGATTTTGATTTCCTCAATGACACTAGCCTGAGCTAAAGCTTCTTCAAATGAATGATAAGTTTGTAGTTGAAGCATCCAAGAGATAGGTTTTAAACAACTCTTGGTGAATAATTTGATTAGCTCATCCATTGGTAGGGTGAATGGCAACTTGGTAATGACAACCCTCCAACGGTTTCCAAAATCATAGATAGACTCATCATCATGTTGTCTTAAAGCATAGACATCAGATAATGAGACTTTATTTCTAACATTTAAGATGAAACGCTCAAATAATTGGTCAATCAATTGCTCAAAAGTATAAATACTATGGTTGGGTAATTGATTATACCATTCTATGGCATCTCCTCCTAATGTTTGAGGAAATATTTTGAGCATGAGAGCATTGTCATTTTGAATTCTAAAACATGCATGTACAAACGTGCTCACATGCTCTTTGGGATCCTTAGTTCCCTTGAATTTTTCAAACTTAGGCACCATGAAATCTATTAGATATGGTGATGATGGTACCGAAGGATGAATAGGTTGATTGATCAATTGATGTAAAGTTGGCTTCTAGTTTGTCAAACCAGGAGTATGTTGTATCAATTGATCTATCTATTTTTGCATGGCCTTAATTCGAGGGTCTTCTTCAGGAATGTGGAAGCCCTGAATTACCTGATGATTTTGAGGTGGAGTGGAGAAATGTTGTGGAGTGACTAAATGATGATGAGATTGGTAATGATGACTAGGTGAATTTGATGGAAATTGATGAAGGGGAGATTGATGATGAAAATATGGAGAATTTTAGAATGAGGTTGATGTATGAGGGTTATGGCTAGGTTGGCCAATGGGAATAGGATGGGTAGTGGTATGACTTGATGGAGGGATAGGTATAGAAACCATAGAAGATTATGGGGTCCATGATGGACCTTGGTTAATGAGGATAATCTGAGTAGAGTTTGGTAAAGGCTTAGGGTTCACTTGCACTTGTTGTTGAGCATTTTGATGTTGTCTAAGCAATTTTTTTAAGTGTTCCCATGCCTCATTAATATCTCTATCAGAAGTTGAGGGTATGGAAGTATATTATATGGAATATGTGGCTTGGGGACAAGTTACACTAGGTATGGCAACTTGTGAGGCTGAAACTTGTGAAGCAACATTTACATGTGCTTCATACAAGGGGTTAGTGTATGTGGATGTGTATGAAGTGCTAGGAGCACATGAGGGTTGGGGAATGGACATATGGGAGGAAGGTGCAACTGATGCCTCAAAAAGAGGGTTGGTGTACACCTAGGTAAAGTTGGATGGTGGTTGGGAATAAATAGGCTCCTGCTGTAAAGTAGGATCCTATCTAGGTGAGTTGGGGACTGACTCTAAGACATAGTTAGAAGACTTCATGAGAGCTTCTACTCATGCCATGTCTATGTGGGTAATGTGGTGGTCAATGGTTGGTGAGGTTGACTCTTCTTGGGGCATAGCCATATGAAAGGTTGTGGATGGCAAGGAATGTGAGGGACCTACAGAAAAATCTACCTGTGTCACATTCAGGGATTCTACCACAGAAGTGGTGGGGAAGGTGGATGAAGGTTCCATTTGATTATCTTGATTTAATGCTTTCTTTTATTTTCTTGTTAAGACCATAAAGCAAATAAACCAAAATATAGATTATGCAGTAAAATGAAACACAAAATTTAAATTTCATAAGAAAAATAAACAATCAATGCTAAGTTTGTTTAACATGTGTGTCTTACCTCATTCATTGATTATCTCATTTTAATGTGAGTTCATTTTCTTAAGTTTCAATCTTGTGTGTTTCAAATGTGCTAATATGAATTAATCCAAAGAAAGGTAAAAACTATGGCTAAGTTGGGGCAACGAGATTCTTGTTGGTGATGAAATCTAACAAGTTTGCTCGGGGGTGACCTAGGGTTTCTAAGGGTAGATATTGGTGGATGGAGATGAAAGCCACCATCACCAAATCTCAAGCAATGGTTGGTGATGAAATCCAACCACTACTGTTAAATGTGAATCATGTAGTGTGTGGTTCTTTTTAAAATTTATGATTTTCTATTGTGTTCATACAATGTTAGAAAGATAACTACTTTTGATGGTCTAAATCAGAAGCCACTACTCACAATACCAATTTTTCCAAAGGATGTAGAGTACACCGCTTAAGACCCACTCTAGATAGTTGGGGGTTCATCTACTCCTCCGTATGGAATCACCCAAGTACGGGGATACTCTTGGTATATGAATAATGTTCCTACTTAGACCTACAAAAATAGGAATCCCTAACCCTATAATGCAAACTAATTATGCAATTTCAATTCACATGAAATCAGAATGCAATATTTTTTAATTTTTGCACACAACAGAAAATCAAAAACTTCAAATAGAAGATGTGGATGGATGCAAATGATTAATATAAATCCTAAGATGCAAGCTAATATGAATGTTCTTTTCCAAATTAATTAATGAAGTTCTTTTTATCTTAAAAACCTAAAAAAATATAAGATTTGAAGAACACAAGCTTATACTGAGAGAGGGGGTGAACAGTATAAGACCACTTTTTACTTTCTTTCCAAACCAATATCAATTAATGTACTTAATTGAAATAACAAAATATAGCAGTGTGCATTAATAAATCAGATAGCAATAGTAAGTAAGAGCACAAGTCACCACACACAATTGAGACACAAAAATTTACGTGGTTCACCCAATATGGGCTACTCCACGAAGAAAATATTTTACTAAAACTTTCTCAATCAATCTCTTTGGGAATCACTCCCAATTAAAATGTTTATGGATCTCTGTCCAAAGGAGAACTCTTTCCTCTTCTAATCTAGCTATGTGATCTTCTAGAAGACTCTGTCTCTCTATTGCACTTGCTGGTGGATCTCCTCCACTTGAATACTCCTCACTCAAATCTGTCTTCAACTGTGCTAGCTACTGGATATCTATCCACTAAGACTCTGTCCTCTATACTCTGTCACCTCCAAAGCTCTGTCAATAGGCTCACTAATAACCTGCTCAATAGGCTCACACAGAACCTGCTTAACAAGCTCACATAGAACTTGTCCAATGTTGAATAAGCTCACACAGAACCTGTCCAATGCTGAATAACAAGCTCACACAAAACCTATCCAATTATAAATAACAATCTCACATAGAACCTGTCCAAATCTACTCCAACAAGTTCACTAAGAACTTGTCCAAATATGCTCTAGGAAGCTCACCAAGAACTTGCCCAAATCTACTCTAGCAAGCTCACCAAGAACTTGCCCAAATATGCTCTAGCAAGATCACCAAGAACTTGCCCAAATTTGCTCTAGAAAATCTGTCCCAACACTATCCTCAAATCTGTCCCAAAGGCCTTCTCAAAGGCTCAATTAATCATGCTCAAGTAGTACTCAAAATGAACTCAACAATGAATGGCTCACACAGAACCTGTCAAATCTTCTCAAGCAATCTCACCAAGAACTTGCCCAATTTTTCTCTAGCAAGCTCACAAAGAAATTGCCCAAATCTACTCTAGCAAGCTCACCAAGAACTTGCCCAAATCTGCTCTAGCAAGCTCACCAAGAACTTGCCCAAATCTACTCCAACAAGCTCACTAAGAACTTGTCCAAACACTGTCCTCAAATATGTCCCAAAACTATCCTCAAATTTGTCCCAAAGGCCTTCTCAAAGGCTCAATAAATCATGCTCAAGTAGTACTCAAAATGGACTCAACAATGAATGGCAATATCAACTCAATCAAATTCATAGAAGCATAAAGAGAATTTTTAGAGACTCAATATGTTCTAATATCACTATCAAGCCAAATCAATCTAAAATCAACTCAAATATTATATAACCATAAAGAGAATTATTAGAGACTCAATATGTTCTAACCTCAATCTCAAATCAACATAGAATGATGGAATATTTTGTTTCATAGAACTTGAATAATCACTTCACACATCACTTGACTAGGCTCAATCAACTCAACTCAACCAATCATCACAAGGGACAACTCTTTCTCAAAAAATCCTAGTCCAAGTATGTATCAACCAACTCAAATGTTTCTAACAATGCTCAACCACAAATCTCACATAACAATGACACTCATGTTCTTTTTTAACTCAAGTTCTTTCACAACCAATGGGCTTCCACCACTATGCTTATAACACAAGGTTTTAAACACAACTCTCAATTAAGAAAACCTTGATGCATTCAACCAACCACTTTCGAAAAGGAAACCACAAACAATCCTTTTCCCTCCAATGATATTTCATAAATCAACCACCATAAACAATCAATAGGATAATGTGCCCATACCTTTTATGAAGTGAAGAAACCCCTTTGGAAATCTGCCACACTCAACACACTTTGAAAAAGAGCACAAAAATCTTCACTTTTGAATCCCTTTACAAAAATAGAAATATCTCTCTACATACACCTTATTTCTGCTTCTAAATGAGTTAGTCAAATAGCCCTCGAAATAAGCTTTCCAATGATATATAATATGATATATTTTTATAAAAGGAAAATACCAGAAATATCTTCTTTTCTAAAAGTGCTTTTAAACTTGCCTTCCAATAAAAAATCAAATCAACCCTCATCACCTTATTCCTCAAACATTAGGCAATAATAAAAAATTATTAATAAAAATGTTACTTGCCTCTTAGAGGGAATTGAACCCTCGTTTCTGCCCAAAAAATCCTCAACTGTGGCACCAAAGACCACGCGAGCTATGCGCTCACATAGGACGAAGAGCGTAGAATGCACTTTTGTCCTTCTCCCCTTGCTCACGTCAACAAAAATGTGGGCCAATTCTCTTGCTCGAAACTCTAACCCATGGGAATCAAACCTTGTCTCTTTCACAATAAAAAACCTTTGCACTCCCCTCGATCGTCGTTGGACCACGCTACCACACGAATATTTCGACGCTTTTTTTCTTATATCCTCTACATTCGATTCCAAGCTTTTGAAATAAAAGCCTTTGCATTTATATGCAACTTCCATTTAATTTTACAAACGTCGGCGACACTTTTAAAATAATTTCTTTTTGATGATGACGTCGGCGCTGAGGTAATTTTAATTTTAAAATTTAAAATTAAATTTTAAATATTAAAATTTAAAATTAAATTTTAAATATTAAAATTTAAACCAAATATTCAAAATTGAATATCTCCATCTCCGGGGCACCTTTTTCGACGAAGTGAAAAGCCAACCTGGGTTTAAAGCAAAATCCATTTCAAATCTACCATCCATGGTTTTAAATAAAACATTTTATTTTACCTACCTTGGTTTTCACAAAATTCTTGTATATATCCATGCTCTCCGAAATATGAATGCTTTGGTCATCAAAAATCAATGTTACCTTGTGACATTAATGTGACATCAATGACAACATAATACATTTCAAATTATCAACAAGATTGCCAGAATACATAAATAGAAAAGCTAGGGTTTTGATAGTAGACTTAAAAATGACCTATGTATCTACTCCAACTCTCTGTAAAATACCTCTGGATATTTTTGAAATGCACCTGGGCGTTTCTGGATGGCCTTTAAGCATCGTCAGGTGTTTGTGAACCTTCTGCAACTTATTACAAGTCTTTAGAAACCCTAACCAGTGAAAAATGCTTGATTCATGCCTCTAAAAATACTACAAAATAATATAAAAAATAGCAAATAAATTAGCAAGGCAAATCATAAAAATAAACCCTTAGGGGGTCCCACCGTGATCGCCATTTGTGAAGACAAAAATGTAACACAAAATAATATAAAATAGATTGAACTCAAAGGAAATAGAATTGCACAATGAATAATTTTATTAATAGGGGAGCCTCAAAACTCCATTGTTACAATAAGAATCCTTTAATTCTTTGATACAAATTTTACAATAGCTAGGGTTATCCGAAACCCTAGCAAACAATGTTGGTGGTGTCTTCAAAACACGTTATTGCTCCCAAAATAAGTGAGTGGGCTTCTAGTTATTCGATGTCGTGCCACTCCGGCTTAAGAAGCTACACAATACTAATGTCATACTTCCATATTGCACACAATAAAACAACAAATGAGTTAGTAGCAACTATGAGGGTCCACAATGTGAAGCCCCCTATAACCAATACAAAAATCCTGGCTATATGTTATAAATAACATGAAAAAAACTAAAAATACATGTAATGAAATACCAAATGAAGGATTTACCTTACTTATCTATTATTCTCTAATCTGATGAATTTTTTTGTAGTGGATTGATGTGGCGATTCCCTAGCATTGCTCGAAGGCTAGTAGGACCTCAAAATTCTTATGTAAAACACCCGTGGGAACTCAACGACTATAGGAAATGTTTGCGGGTGCATGGGAATTGTGGAAGGGCACCTAGAGGTGCTTGGTGGTGGAGGGGAAGCACCCAAAGTTGCTCAAGAATGATAGAAAGCACCTAAAGGTGTTTGATGGCTGAAGGAAGATCTGCAAAAGCAGACCTGACTGAGTGAGGGAGGCATCAACAAATGAAAGGGCTTTTGTAGGTGAGAATGGAAGGCGAGGGTACTTGAATACTCCAAGGAACTCTAGGGTGTATGATTTAGGAAAAATCTCACTTAGGATTCTGGGAACACTTAGGAAAAACTCAAGGATTGAGCCATCACAATAGCTCCTATTTATAATCCAACCTAGGGCATGCTAGGGTTTCAACGAAACTAATCATGTGGCTGAGATAAAAACATATCAAAGGGTGGATATTAAATCTAGGGTGTGGCATGGATTTATGTAGATGGACGAATATGATTAAGTGGAATCAGATGACTAGGATTAATTCACTTATATAAATATATATTAATAATGGGCGAAAATGGCAGGAAAATCAGGATAGATGAAAAGTGGCTAGGTTTTGGTGTCTACAGGTTGTGTAAAAACAAACACGGTTAGTTTACATAAAGGCTACTGAAATTCATAAGATATGGATTTTGGATACTGTATGGCTATGTAAAAATGAACATGATCAGTTTACACAGAGGCCGCTAAACTTAGTCATATCTAGATTTTGGATACTATATGACCATGTAAAAATGAACACGATCAGTTTACACAAAGGCCATCGAACTCGATCAGATCCAACTTTTGGATATTGTATGGCTGTGTAAAAATGAATATGATCAGTTTACATAGAGGTCACCGAACTTGATCATATTCAAATTTTGGATACCTTCAAATAGAGATATAAGCTAATATTTGCAATAAAAAGAAAATCTTAGTCTCAATGAGCCACATGGCAAAAGCATAGCCTCACCTCTTGAATTTATATCAATAAATTTGCATCAGTCGATGATGTTTCAGGTGTTTAGTTTTTTGCAAAACCAAAACAAAAATCCCATAGTTTTTGTGGGAAGTCATTGATGCTTCTGTAGACACCAAAATCTAGGCATTTTCAATTCACCGCATAATTTTGCATGATAAAATATATGCCTAGGTCTAAACTTAGGTATATTAATTCATGTACACTTCACCCACATTGCACACCACAATTCTACATAATAATATATGCCTAAGTCTAAACTTAGGCATAAAAATCCTGCACATTATCCTATTTTCTAGATTTTAATAAATCTGGAAAATCCCCCTAGGATACCCTGCCTACCCATTAGACATGTGTCCTAGCCACCTCACTACCCCACCTTGCCACATCTCATACACCCTTGTCCCCTTTGTCCCTTCACATGGGACAACCCTTACACCTCACTCCACTTGCACCCCCATCACCCCAGTTAAGTGAGACACCCTGGGTGACTCACTCTAATTACCCCCTCCATTTGGCAGCCCAGGATTGCCACTTGGCAGCCTTGGCTTGCCACCTCTCATTTCCCTCCAAAACCTAAAATTACCTATAAAAGCAACACCATTCCATCAAGCAAAGGGGGCTGGAAAATACGTCGTTACGCTATCAAAATCATTGTAGGGAATCACCAACGATCGTGGAGTTCGAGACATCGAGGTCCCCGGTCTGAGTTTCGAGGTTTTCTGCCTTCTCTGCACAACCGTGCATCTGTGGTTACACAGTCCCAACCATAGGCCCACATTTTCTAAACCGCATACCCATGGTTACACAGTCACAACCGCAATCCCACGGTTTCTAAACCGCAAACCCACGGTTACACAGTCACAACCACGGACCCACGGTTCTACAAAAACTACCAAACTTGTTTTGGCCATATCTCCCTCATCCGGACTCAGATCGAGCTAAAATTTTGAGGGTAGGTTCCTAACATCCCCTAGAACATCTCCACCAATTTTTAGGCCATTTGGAGTAGCAGAGATTAGTAAGTTATTCATTTTTTATCAAGGCATTTTTAATTACTATTTCTATGTTTTCTACAAGCATTCCTTCAAGGGTTTTTATCTGTACTTGTTTCTAATCATGTATACAAGTGCTACTGACTCTTGTTTGACTTTCATGTGTGTAGGATATAGGTATTTGAAGAGCTATTGAAGCTAGGAGTGGCCCATCATTGGATACTCAAGCCCACTCACCAATTGGATTGGAGCGAAAGAAGACCAAAGACACCACCAATAATTTGATTAGCCAAAGGGGTTTTTCCCCTATTTGTGCTCATTCTATCATGTGAAAGCAAGCATTCACTTATTGTAATCATACCCCTATGCACTTGGGGCAAATCACTTGTAAAAAGGAGACTAAGGCTCCAATAAAATTCAATACAAAATCCTTTAATTCTGCAATTGCTTGTTTTCATTATTTTACTTGCAAGGTGTTGTCTTCTTTTGCTTACAAAATGGTGATCACGGTGGGACCTCCCAAGGGTTCCATTTTGTTTTGCCTTGCTTTATTTTAATCTTACTAATCTCTGTTTGCATGTACAGGTGCTAAGGATTTGAAATGCATGGGAATTTGATTTTGAATTGTTTAACCTGTTACTATGGAACCGCGCATCTGCGGTTTACCTTTCGAGGAAATGCTCATTTATGGTTGTTGCACTATTGAAACATGGACCGACGGTTGAAAGCTAGAAGGAGCAACAAAAGGAACATAGGCCTTTACTCTGTGCCATATTTTAAATTTTTTCTTTAATGCTAGTTTTAGGTTGCATTTAAGTAGATTAAGAGTCTTAGTCCTGTATGCCTTTGTTTGCATTTAGGTCTTAGGAATAGAAAAACTTACTTAAATATTGCATTCATATATGAAATAATAAAGGGAAATAAAATGAGAATTGGCATATGCATAGTAGAGAATAATCATCTTGCACGTACCGAGTTAGAAATAACCTAGGTATTTCTTTTTTGGGGTTTGGGCTTGTATTCGGATTTATTCTATTGATAGAAAGGACCCGCACACCCGTGATTGGGATTTCCCCAAATGTGCATGTGCGGTTGGCAAACCACGTACCCATGGTTTACCAGAACTAACCGCTCACCCACGGTTAGCCCTGTTAAATAGAATTTGGTTGAGTCTTACCTGAATTTGCAATTTTACCCCTGATATGATTTTGTCTGCTATTCTATGTCTTTCCTACTTTTTACATTAGGCATAAAAGTATAATTGCATGTTATATTTGCATCGCACAATAGAAAACAAAACCTTCACCACACACACACGTATCATTAAAACATTGGTCCAGTTGGATTTCATCACCAACCCCCAATTCAGATCGGTGACGTTGGAATTCATCTCCTTCCATCGGCTTGCCCCCTAGATCATCCTTAGATAGGATAAAAGCACTCTTTAAGCTGGTATAAGTCATTGGTGTTCAAGTTGTCTCCCACTATTGGAACGATTGTTGAATCGGAGTGGAAGAGCTAGGTGAACCCCCCACTGGGATTTAAGCGGTGTACCCTAGCCTCTTTTGAGAAATCACGCTTGGTGCTAGTGTTCTTAATCACCATATTCATTGAGTTCTATTATTCTATTCCAAAAAGAACAAAATCTCTTCAAAAACTTCAAAAAAAAAACACACAAAAACACACCGAAAAAAAAAATTCAAAAACTTAGTGCAAACTAGGGTCAAACACTTTGTATGTTTATTTGCTTGGCATGTTGTATTGCATTGTACTTTATTTTTCATTCACATAGATTGCATATTAGCGTATGGTAGTAACTCATAGTCAAGCAAGAAAATTAGCATTGATCCAGAGTCAGTGGTCCTCCTCCATGGCAACCCAGTCTAGTGAGGCCCCTAACACTTCGGTGCTAGGGCAAGTCAACATGCCCTCTACTATGTCCCAAAGCCTAAATGTAGGACCCTCTAGTGGTGCCCCCATTTCAAACATAGATATTATGCATAGGGCTACTCACACCGCTATTCCTGAGACTCCTAGGAGTGAATCACCTACCATAACTGATGATCGTGTCACACTTGTAGACGTGGATGTAGTTAGGATGTACCTGAGTGTAGCTAGAATGGTTTTTCCATTGCTACCACCACTTACCATTCCACCCCATACCATCCCATCATTCCATCAGGAAGTCACCTTCCCACACCCACAATAGTCTAGCCAAGCCTTTGTGAATCCACTTTTTGAGCACACTGCTACCACCATAGCCCATACTCATTCATCATCATCTAATCAACCTCCCATCATCATACCAAATCAACAAGTCATTTGCACCAACCCCCTTTATGAAGCACCCATTAGTGTTGCTTCACAAATCCCTATGCCCATTCCATCCATAGCACCCATAAGCACCATGGTCCATAACCCCCTCCTTCAATAGCAATGCAATCTTCCACTTACCCGCCATCAACATCCCATCAACCCCCCACCTTCTTCACCCAAGATCCATCTTGGGTGTTGTGCCCCCCAACTATAACCATACCTACACATCCAATCAATCACATGTATGGTGCTTCATCAACACAACACACCATCATTCCACCATCTCCTCATCAACAACTACCATTTCACCAATGCACTATGCTCATTTTACAACAAATCTTGAACCACCTCACAAGCATTGAGCTACAATTGAGTCATCATCAACTTCATCAAAATCACCCACCTCAACAACCTCATCAACCTCGTCCACATGGCCAATCTCATCCAAATCATCAACCCCGTACTTGGACCCCTCTATCCGAGCCCATGTCAATCATCTTTCAAAAGTTGTAGGATGCAAAAACAATCATTTTACCTGACATACATCCTACAGATACCAAAATACATAAACCTAGGTCATATAGGGAAGATCGTTATTGTCTCTATCATCGACAAGTGGGCCATGACATCAATGATTGCAAAGCCTTTAAAAAGGTGGTCCAAGATCTTATCGACAAAGGGGTATTTTCCATCGAAATTCCACTCATCGTATCTGATCAAAATCTTGATAGTCAACAAAACCATTGTGGGGATACTCAAGGCATCGCACCTTCCCTCACAAAACATTATGGGGATACTCAAGGCATCACACCTTCCCCATGCTCACCAGGCACAAAACATTGTGGGGATACTCAAAGCATCACACCTTCCCCATGCTCACCAAGCATAAAACATTGTGGGGATACTCAAGGTATCACACCTTCTCCATGCTCACCAGTCACCAAACAATTTGGGGATGATTAAGGTATCACATCTTCCCCATTCAAAAAAAAAAGCTCCAAAGGAACCAAATCCCTTTGGTCAATTCAATCCAAAAAGCCCCAAAGGGGACACCCCTTTGGTCAAATAAAAATAATAATAATAATAATAATAAATCTCCAAAGGAACCAAATCCCTTTGGTCAATTCAATCCACAAGGCCCCAAAGGGGACACCCCTTTGGTCAAATAAAAAAAAAAAAAAAACTCCAAAGGGGGTATCCCTTTGGTCAACTCCATTCAAAAGGCCCCAAAGGAACCTAACCCCTTTGGTCAAAACTCATCTCAAAATGCTCCAAGGGAGGCACTCCTTTGGTCACATACAATTCAAAAGGCTCCAAAGGAACCAAACCCCTTTGGTCACATTTTTAGTTCAAAAACACCTAAAAAAAAAAAAATAATAATAAATACAAAACACAAAAATATGTTCATACACATTGCATTTTTAATACATCGCATTCAAAATCCCACTTTCATTGCATTCACACGTTCCACTTTCATTGCATTCACACGTTCCACTTTCATTGCATTTGCACATTTGTATCATTTACATCCATTCATGTCGCTTACCATATTAATTGTCATCCACTCAGATTAGATAATTGTTCATTCACTAAGTCTTGTTGTCTTAATTAGGGGCACCTACGGTCTAGCATTAGTCCAATTTCGCCATCTAAAACCATGTCAAAATAGAAAAGAAAAAAATTAAATAGCTGCAATAAAACCCCATAGCAATTTATTTCTTTGGTGGTCTCTATTTTGAGGAATCTCTAGGGGTTTTCGATCACTCAACCACTCCTAGTGATTTAAGCAACCTCCAAAAAATATTTTGAATTCTTTTAGGACCATTGCACATATATACACTAAGCAAATCTTGAGTAATGGGAATTGATTTCAAAAACATTCTTGAACCAAACACAACTTCACATCTTAAAAACATCTTGTGTCAAATAGGGATAACACCATACTTGGTAGGAACCTTGAGGTGAAAAGGGGCATCCTTGCTTGTCCCATTATGCAACATAGTCCATGACAACAGTGGTTTTCACTACTATCACAATTGCTTCTAAATTCAAAAGGTAGAGTAGTAAGGATAAGGTACAATTCTCATCACACTTAGGTTGAGAATCTGATTCCCCAAAGCTCTAAAACTTTTACATCACACACCACTGATTAAATGGGTTGTAAGGATCGTACTACATTTCCAATCAGACGGTTAAGTAGTCATCCCCAAAATTCAAGAAATCAAAAATAAAAATCATGGACTATGGAGTTAGCCTCCACCGGAGCTATAGACGCTTGACTGGCAGTGGAGTACGCTCATGCATGGTGACATGTCTCTTTTAAAAGAGACCTCTGACCGCTCATACGGACAAGCTAGCTTCTTGGTTCCAACCATAACAGGTCTACCCAATTTACTCAAGATGAGTTAATGAACTCAATTACACACACTGGTTCTTTATGGTTTAGAGTCATTACCATGCTCTTGATTCGGTAAATGAATTCACTGCACACACATTTGGTCCTAGAAGAATTAGATAATTTGAGAGAGTTTGTTTGATATACTAGGATGTTTGAGTCTTTGCAAAACAATTCTAGATCCTTTATCCTTAAGGCAAACAAATTCATAAGCAAGTTTCCATTCCATACCACCATCATATTGCCACACATATATCATAGTCCATTTCATCCTACAAATTGTGGTCAAACCATAGTATCGTATTGGTGCCCCTGATTAAGCAATAAAGGTAAAGTTTGCTTAACAATGGTACATAACTTATTTGCATGACAATTAATAAGGTAAAACCATTCATTCATTTGCATACATCACCATCAATTGCATTCATTCATAACACATGCATTCATAACACATGCATTCATAACACATTCGTTCATAACACATTCATTCATAACACACTCATTTCATCACATGCACTAAAAAAAAAAATTGAACAAACCATCATTACACATGTACATAAACAATAACAAAAACACCAACTAGGGAGAGTTCAAGGTCTTACACCTTCCCCATCAAAAACATCAAACAATCAATCAAGCAACTTGGGAAAGTTTAAGGTCTTACACCTTCCCCATCAATCACATCAAACAAACAATCAAGCAACTTGGGGGAGTTCAAGGTCTTACACCTTCCCCATCAATAACATCAAACAATCAATCAAGCTACCCTAACAATCACATTAAACATTCACATTTCAAATCATATGTTAGGTTCAAAAGGTTGCACCCTTTTGTCAAAGGTTGCACCCTTTGCCTCCCATTCATGAACACAACACATCCAATTCAATTCAGTTTCATGCATTCATCAATTCAATTCACTAGCTCAGATCCCCAAGTGAACCTCGTATCTAGTGATATACTCTAGTCAACTAGCGGTTGTAGCGACCAGTTATCCATGCAATCCGGTAGGATGAGTAGATTACCATAAGGACACTTGCAATTACGTCAATTCAAAAGGATCCAAAGGAACTCCAAAGGAACCCATACCCTTTGGTCAAGATTTTAATTCAAAAGGCCCCAAAGGAACCAAAACTCCTTTGGTCACAATCAAACCAAAAGGCTCCAAAGGAAACAAACTCCTTTGTAATAAATCCAAAGGAATCAAATCCTTTGGTCACATTCAATTCAAAAAGCTCCAAAGGAATCAAACTCCTTTGGTCACATTCAATTCAAAAAGCTCCAAAGGAATCAAACTCATTTGGTCACATTCAATTCAAAAAGCTCCAAAGGAATCAAACTCCTTTGGTCACATTCAATTCAAAAAGCTCCAAAGGAATCAAACCCTTTGGTCACACTAAAAAAAATAATAATAAATCCAAGAGAAACAAACTCCTTTGGTCAATTCAATTCAAAAGGCTCCAAAGGCACCTACCCTTTGGTCAAATCAATCCAAAAAGCTTCAAAGATACCCAAATTGAAATTCCTTTGATAAAAAAAAAAAACACCAAACACCAAAAACATAGAACACCAAAAAAACACCAAAAACATAAAACACCAAAAACATTGCCATGAATATTTTGTCATACAAAAACATAAAACACCAAAAATATTTCCATGCACCTTTTGTCTTAAAAAAAAAACACAAAACACAAAACAATCATGCATTCACCAAAAAAACAAAAAACAAAACAAAGAAAAAATCCAAAGGTACCTCAATTCCTTTGTTCAAAAACAAATTCAACAGGCTTCTGAAAGAATAGAAGTGCCCTCATCTCAACTCCCTAAGAAGGCCATACGGCTGGACTGCTCCAAGGGATAGAGGTGTACATTTCCTTCTTCCACTTAGCCTCAAGTGATCCTTGTATACAGTAACTTATCCTATATACCTGGCGGTTGTAGCGACTAGCAATCCATGCAATTCGGTAGGATGGATAGGTTACCATAAGGCCCTTGAAAAGTGATTCACCTCATGCAAAAATTGAATTGTTATCATCTCAATTCCCTAAAAAAGCCATACTGGCTGGACTGCTCCAAGGGATAGAAGTGCACAATTATCAACAAAGGTCAAAATCACAGTTGAAACAAAAATAAAAACATTTATTTCATTCCAACCATTATCATTTGTTTCATTGCTTTCATCATTTCATATCTTCTCCATCGAATCATTGCTTGAAGGGAAAGACAAAATCAACAAATTCAGTTTCATAATCAAAGTCAACACCCAAACACTTAATCATGTAAATTACGCTCATTAAAAATGAGCATATTTTCCATGATTGGGGCAACACAAATTGAATTTTATTTGTGATCATCTTACACAACTCCTCTTCAAATGCAAATGGCTACAAAAACATTGTAAAACCCTCCAAATAATCATCTCATATCATCATCATCTCAAGTGAACCTTCTACCTAGTGATTTACTCTAGACACCTGGCGGTTGCAGCGATTGGTTGTCCATGCAATCCAGTAGGATGAATAAATTACCATAAGGACACTTATTCAAAATCATTTCCTATCATCACGTTTGAAATCAAATCAAGTTGATCCTTCAATTTTTGAGTGACTTGCATTCAAGCAGATTTGTCCAAGGTTGTCATTGACGCCTACTCCGTGGGGTTACAAAACATGGAAAACTTATACTTCATCATTTGCATTAAGGAATTGCTAACAGTCACTAGGACAACGAGCTCCTAGGGTGATTGGTTCCTTTACTTCATCATCTTGCATGTCAATCAAACCAAAAGGTAAATTTACGACAACATAAGTCCACCTCAAACTTGGGGCATCCAACTTGATATTGATTTACAATATTTATATCAATCACATCATGCATTTCCACAAAAAATCTTCATCATCATCATCATCACATCATATAGTGAACCTTGTATTAGTGGATTACCCTATAAACCTGGCGGTTGCAGTGACTAGCAATCCATGCAATCCGGTCGGATGGGTAGTTCACCATAAGGAAACTCATTCAAACATTCAACATCAAATCACTATGGCATTAAATCAGTTAGGTCCCTAAATATTGGAGCTTAGATGTGTCCAAAATAGATTTGCACAAGGTTATCCTTCAACCCCTTCCATTGGGTCAAAAGCGGAAAACAACCAAACACAATTTGGTAATAATCAAAAATCACTTGAGTATCAAATTCCTGAACGACTGGTTCCTTGAACCCATCATTTGGAAGGAATTGCTAAAGTCACAGTGGAACAAGAACTCTAAATGTGGTCAAATATTTTACCACATATTTTGCACATCAACGAAACCAAAGGTAAATTTGTAAGAACACAAATAATACCAAACTTGGAGCATCAAATTGATCAAAATGTCATACATTTGCATACACAATTCACCTCATGCAATCATCCACCACCTTCTTCATCCACATTTGGTCAATTGGCTCATGGGTTTCATCCTTTACCCATTCACCAATTGAGGGGGTAAGCAAACAAATCAAAATTTTCAAAAGTCATTCATTCTTGTGCGTCGAGAAGATTTGAGTCCATTCATCCAATAAAGATAGGTGTCATTTGTTTTTGCACCGCATTGTATTTCATGCAACACGGTACAAAAAGGGGCATCTGTAGACACCAAAATCTAGGCATTTTCAATTCACCACATAATTCTGCATGATAAAATATATGCCTAGGTCTAAACTTAGGTATATTAATTCATGTACACTTCACCCACATTGCACACCACAATTCTACATAATAATATATACCTAAGTCTAAACTTAGGCATAAAAATCCTGCACATTATCCTATTTTCTAGATTTTAATAAATCTGGAAAATCCCCCTAGGATACCCCTGCCTACCCATTAGACATGTGTCCTAGCCACCTCACTACCCCACCTTGCCACATCTCATACACCCTTGTCCCCTTTGTCCCTTCACATGGGACAACCCTTACACCTCACTCCACTTGCACCCCCATCACCCCAGTTAAGTGAGACACCCTGGGTGACTCACTCTAACTGCCCCTCCATTTGGCAGCCCAGGATTGCCACTTGGCAGCCCTGGCTTGCCACCTCTCATTTCCCTCCAAAACCCAAAATTACCTATAAAAGCAACACCATTCCATCAAGCAAATGGGGGCTGGAAAATACGTCGTTACGCTATCAAAATCATTGCAGGGAATCACCAACGATCGCTGA
Organism: Wollemia nobilis; assembly: GCA_028583015.1. Lineage (NCBI taxonomy): Eukaryota > Viridiplantae > Streptophyta > Pinopsida > Araucariales > Araucariaceae > Wollemia > Wollemia nobilis. The sequence continues at coordinate 8,480,268 of JAQPPZ010001808.1, forward strand.
GTTCGAGACATCGAGGTCCCTGGTCTGAGTTTCGAGGTTTTCTACCTTCTCTGCACAACCGCGCATCCACGGTTACATAGTACCAACCACAGTCCCACATTTTCTAAACCGCATACCCACGTTACACAGTCACAACCGCAATCCCGTGGTTTCTAAACCGCAAACCCGTGGTTACACAGTCACAACCGTGGACCCACGGTTCTACAGAAACTACCAAACTTGTTTTGGCCATATCTCCCTCATCCGGACTCGGATCGAGCTAAAATTTTGAGGGTAGGTTCCTGACATCCCCTAGAACATCTCCACCAATTTTTAGGCCATTTGGAGTAGCAGAGATCAGTAAGTTATTCATTTTTTAGCAAGGCATTTTTAATTACTATTTCTATGTTTTCTGCAAGCATTCCTTCAAGGGTTTTTATCTGTACTTGTTTCTAATCATGTATACAGGTGCTACTGACTCTTGTTTGACTTTCATGTGTGCAGGATATAGGTATTTGAAGAGCTATTGAAGCTAGGAGTGGCCCATCATTGGATACTCAAGCCCACTCACCAATTGGATTGGAGCGAAAGAAGACCAAAGACACCACCAATAATTTGATTAGCCAAAGGGGTTTTTCCCCTCTTTGTGCTCATTCTATCATGTGAAAGCAAGCATTCACTTATTGTAATCATACCCCTATGCACTTGGGGCAAATCACTTGTAAAAAGGAGACTAAGGCTCCAATAAAATTCAATACAAAATCCTTTAATTCTGCAATTGCTTGTTTTCATTATTTTACTTGCAAGGTGTTGTCTTCTTTTGCTTACAACTTCTTAAAAGGGAGAAGGCTCCATTTTCTTAAATGAGTCACATGAGGAGCCACCTAGAGGATCCACTGGGTATACCCCATTTCCACACCAACATGACTTGGTCAACTATTTGACCGCCACATTGCAGATGGTTTTATTTTGATTGTTTGATATTTTCTATGTGCAACTAATTATCCCACATTTTTATGTTGGAGAAAACACCGTTGTTTATTAGATGCAACACCAACAAAGGCAGATAACCAACCAACATGGTTGGTATTATGCTGCAATATTATAGTTGTTGATCGCTTGACCTTTGGATAAGGTCGATCATTGACCAACTCTATTGTTGTCAACCACCTAGAGACACATGTTTCCTATTTTTTGCAGCTATTGGCTCCTATTTCTCATTGTTAATTTCAATATTTTTGCATTGTTGACATTTTTTATGTCCACTATTTTGAAGAATATTCTAAGGAAATATTTATTTTTTAAGTTGTAAAAGGCAAACATGTTTCTTTTCTTTTACTGTTGCAACCCCCTTGTGGTTTTTCTAAATTTTTGAGACTCCATTCCAAATCGAGTAGAGTCTCATGTATACTTGTTAGAAAGCTCTTTTTGAGCAAGTTCTAATGGTACCAGTATTTTATTATTTTTTAAGGGTCTTCATGACCTATGGTGCTCCAAATATTGGGTTATTTAAAACTTATTTAAAAATAATTTTTTGTAATATGGAGTGCATTTTTATTGAACCTGACACTCCTTCAATCCACCATAATCTTTAGAAACCTTTTGGAAGTAGTCCTTCATTCATAAGACCTTTGGCCCTTTCGATGTGATTAGGGATATCACATGGGTAGTCCACGCATTGGAGTTGTCTTTGGCCATATTTGATTGTCTCTTAGTGTATTTTGTATCAACACCACATCACACAACTTTTGCATCAGTTACTAATTCTTAGCTACTTTAGCTTTTGAAGTTTTATTTCCACGAATCCGAAGACTACATAGATTTGAACACTTCAAACCAAAACCACTTCTGAATACTATAGATATTTTGACACTTCAAAAGCTTCTCCTCAATATTATGCTTTTGTAATAATATTGAACTCCATTCTATGCTTGTTTTCGATCCCATTATTTATGCCTTTTTTCTCTAAAGCTAAGACTTCTTGAAGATTGAATAAATTTTTTACAAGGTACTTTTTAAGCATAGTAGTGCTCATTCCTACATGTTAGGCATAGTAGTGCTTATTCCTACATGCATGCTAAAGGCTGACCCAAGAGGTAACATACCTTGAGATCCCATTAGGGATTCCTAGATGGACCCTTTTTGAGCATGCATTTTCCTCATTGTTACTCCCTTTGATGGAGTTACAACAATCTTCTTTGGGCTCTTGTACATTGTCTATCTCTTATTTTTTGAACCACTTTGGAGGATTTCATTTTTGGACACTTCTATATGTAATATCTTCTCTTCCACTTCCTTGTAAAATCATTGGAGTCTAATGCTTCTATGGTGGAGAGGGATGACGTGGATATGAATAGGAATAGGATTAGATTTCATAAAATCTTTTTTATTTTATTTTATTGGTATGGATTGTCGATAGTGTGTAATTATCGATAGGTTATACTTGTCGACATATATTATTTTGTATTTGGCATCTCGAATGCCTATTTAGATTTGTAAATTAATAAAAATTATTATTTGGAATTTAATTTCTTCGCAATGGAGGTTTTATGAAACCTTATGCAACATCCTCATTCTCTCTTTCAACTCAACACATAAATTTGTGGAGGAGGAAAGGAGGGGAATGCAGTGCTTCTCCAAGATTTTTTGTGGGAGGGGTAAGAATCCAAGATCTGATACCACTTGTAGCAAGGATTAATGCTATGTGCCCAAGCTCAACCACACGAAAAAAAAAAAAGAAGAGAATATTTTTGACAATGGAGAGAATAAAAAATCACATCTCTCCCTTTGTGTTATGGAATTATATATTGAGAAAAATGAGATTAGGGTTAGGGTTCCCAAATCCATATTACATGAAATTCAAATGAACATAAAATGACATTACACATTAAAATAACCTATTCTAATGAGGTCTTATTAAAGCCTCATAACAATTAATTAGGAACCTAACTAATAAACATGACCTTGTAGTTTTAACATGTCTTCAGGAGATCAAGCTTAATCTGGGTAAATCACCATTGTTTTCCTCAAGTAGCATAAAATATTCTCCTTACAATAAAAATGAAAGTATTATTAAGTGTATTCCTTACACTTTAGGGTTTCAAGAGCAGTACAGTAAAGAAAATATTATGGAGGATATCCAAGGAAATTTAGGGTTTCCAGGTCAACTTAAGAAAGTAATGACTATGGAGGATCATCTATGCACTTTAGAGATTTCAGGGCAACATAAAGAAGAAAATGCTAATGAGGGTATTCCTTCACTTTTGAAAGTCTTATTATGAACGATATGAAAAAATAAAATATATTGATTAAGATGAGAGTGTTGGCAAGAATGGAAGAAGGAGAGGAAGACCATCAAAGTAGGAACAAAGAGAAAAAGAAACTCAAAAGGATATTAATTTGGAAATCCAAATAAAAATATCACAAGTGTTAACAAGAAGTGGGACTAAGCCCACTAATAAAAATAAAAAAGGTTGATGATGAAAATGATATCATGGAATATTAGGGGTATGAAAAAAACCCCTAAAAAAGAGTTTTAAGGAATTAATAGGTTGTTATAGTCCCGAGTTTATTTTAATACAAGAAGCAAAATTGAACAGTGAGGAATATAAGGATTTTTTTAAGAAGATTTGGAAGATGGGTGATTGTTTAGCAGTTTCTTCTACAAGAGCTTCAAGCGATATTGCAATATGGATAAATTAAAAAGGGATGGACAATTATTAAAGGAAAAAGCAATTGGTTTGTTGGATTGTTTTGAAATAAAGATAAAAACATCAAAGTTAGGGTTTATAAATGTATATGTTCCAACTATAGTTGCTCCTCAAGAAATATGTTTGAAGGACTTTATCATATTTTTGCCAAATACAATAATGATTCATTATGATTTATGGATTCTTGGGGGTGATTTTAAAATTGTTCTATCTTCTTTGAGAAAAAAAGGTGGTATTCTAGGATGGTTTAAATCAATGCAATATTTTGCTTCATCTATCAATTCAAATGATCTTTGGGATGTTAGTCCCTCAATATTTCAAAATGCATGGGTTAAAAGACACATTGGGCAAAATCATATAGTAGAAACACTAAATAGATTCTTGTTATCCAATAAATAGTTGCAAACAAAGTTTACAATATCTTAAGATATTGTTTTATGAGCAGGATCAAATCACAAAACCATTATTTTGACTTGTGAGTTACCTAATAATGATCATCCAAGGCCATTTTGCTTCCAGTCTATGTGGCTCCAAGACCCTGACTTTTTCCAGATGGTTATGTTATGGTGGAATGAATATAAATTAAAATTTGAAGGATCATGTATATACAAGTTTGTACAAAAGTTGAAATATTTAAAAGAGTAAATGAAGATTTGGAATGCCAAATATTTTGGTAACATTTTTAAAGAAAATAAAGAAATTGAATCCAAGCTAAAAAAATTACAAGAGATAGTAGAAATTAATGGAATGGATCAAGATTCTTATGTGAAAGAAAAATAATTACTTTTTTATTATCATAATGCATTGAAAAAAGGAGTCATATTGGTTCCAAAAATCTAGAGAGAAATGGTTCAAGGAAGGAGATAGAAATACAAAAAAAAATCATGCTACAACAAAAATAAACTTTTCTTTTTCTCACATCAAAAATATTTTAAACTCCATATGGAAGAAATATTGAGGATGAAGAAGATATAAGAAAGTAATTAATTATTTCAAAAATATTTTAACAAGTACAAGGTAAGATAAGGAGGGACAAGAAAAAATTCTACAAAATATTCAATTATCACTTAGAGACAAAATGAAATCTTGATGAAGAATATATCTATGGAAGAGCTCCATGAAGCAGTTTTCTCTTTCCATCCTAACAAGTCACCTAGCCCTAATGGATTTCCTACAATTTTTTTTTAATTTTTTGGAATTTATTAAAGAGTGATATGTTAGTTGCAGTTAAAGAGATCCCAAAAAGAAAGACTATAATAAGTGAGATCAATGCTACCTTTATTACCTTGGTTCCCAAGAAAGGCAACATAATATTTTGATAATTTACATCTAATAAGCCTTTGTAATATGATTTATAATATCATTTCAAAAATTATGGCAAACAAGTTGAAGGACATTCTAGGTTGTCTTATTTCAGAAGAACAAGGTGACTTTGTTCGTGGTAAACAAAATTTTAATGGTAAGAGGCCATACATTCTCTTAATTCCATGAAAAAACTAGGTATGCTTTTGAAATTAGATATGAACAAAGCATATGATAGGGTTTCCTAAAATTTATACATGTTATTCTCAGAAAATTTGGCATTGATTATAGTTGATGTGAGTGGATTAAATGTTGTTATATCACTGCAAAATTTTCTATTTTGATTAATGTTTCTCCTGTTGGTTAGTTCAAGTCATCTTGTGGACTTTGTCAAGGTGATCTACTTTTCTTGTCTATTCATTATTATTGCAAAAGCATTAGGAAGAGCATTTTTAAAGGTAAATATCGTAATGATCCAAAAATCTAACTAACTAGAGATTTTTATTTTCAAAAAGCATATACTCGATAGGTATTTTCACATCCCTGACTAGAGTATGTCAATCTAAGGAGTTATCTAAGTTCTAATCTAATTTTTATAAGTAGTATGTATCATATTTATGATGAACCAACTTATCCCCTTAATCTAACAAAAAGAATACACCCATCCCTATACCATACATATGCTTATCTGTGTAGGTATACTAAGTGTATGGCGAATAAGCTATCAGTCTCATCCCACATATGAGCTAACTTGTCCCTTTTTACCTGTCAAAAGGGTATGCCCATAACTACACCATACATAATTTTTTCTATGTAGGTGCACTAAGCATAACATAAAGTAAGTTATATGTCTCATCCCTACGATGAGCTAACTTACTCCTTTCATCATCCCTAGTGATAACCAAATTTGTTTAAATCTACTTGTTGTTTTTTAAGCCTATCTAGTTTAGTTTTTTTTTAGAGGGAACCTTTATATCAAGGTTATTCAAAGTTCCTTCCTCAGGGATCTTATAATCCCTTAGGTTTCTTCCTCTACTTCTAAAAAATAAGCATAATCACATTTAGATATCAATTATATTCATCTAACTATATTAAATCATTTAAAATATTCAAATCTTTCTTTTCTTAGAAGGATATGATTAAGTCTATCTACTTAATTTAAGCATGGAATAATATCTACAAAAACATCAAAGAAGGTACTTAAATAAGACATCATGATCTAACTAAAACATTAACATAGAATAGTTTATGAAACTACAACATCATAAATTCTTTATAAATACAAGTAAGAGATACATATTTAATTTATATAATAAAGCATTACATAACCCAAGTATGGTAAAAGTACTTTCATACTTTTAAAAGAATAAAGCATTACAATATTATCAAAGGTACATGTCTCGGATTCAACTATCTTGTTTGGTCCTTCTTGGTTTTCCATTGCTCAATTGATGGTGGTAAGGGATCGGGACAACTTATGGATCTTATGAAGCATGCAACTAAATTCATCTACTAAATGACTTATGAAACATGTGAAATTATAATTGGCATTATTTCATAAATTATTTACTCAAAACATAAAAAGAAAACCTCATACAACCATTCTTTATCTTATCATAAAAGAAGAGTCATTTTATCCTTTAGGAATGAAAGTCATTTGTCATTTATTAAGCATAGGGTAATTCAACAAAACCTCCCTTTTATCAATCAAAGGTCCATGCTTTTAACATACAAAACCATTTCTTTAATCAATTAAGGTCCCATACCCTTAACTAATCAAATACTTACAAAACTCATTTCTTTAATCAATTAAGGTCCCATACCCTTAACTAATTAAATACTTACAAAACCCATTTCTTTAATCAATTAAGGTCCCATACCCTTAACTAATCAAATACTTACAAAAATCATTTCTTTAATGGCCCCACAACCCTTAACCAACTAAAGGCTTACAAAAAACATTTTCTTTAATCAATTATGGTCCCATACCCTTAACCAATTAAATACTTATAAAACCCATTTCTTTAATCAATTAAGGTCTCATACCCTTAACCAATTGAATACTTACAAAAACTCTTTCTTTAATCAATTAAGGTCTCATACCCTTAACCAATTGAATACTTACAAAAACTATTTCTTTAATCAATTAAGGTCCCATACCCTTAATCAATTAAATACTTACAAAAACCCTTTATTTAATCAATTAAGGTCCCATACCCTTAACCAATTAAATACTTACAAAAACCATTTCTTTAATCAATTAAGATCCCATAACCCTTAACCAACTAAATACTTACAAAAACCATTTCTTTAATTTCTTAACTAATTAAATACTTACACAACCCATTTCTTTAATCAATTAGGGTCCCATACCCTTAACTAATTAAATACTTACGAAAACACCTTCTTTAATCAATTAGGGTCCCATACCCTTAACTAATTAAATACTTACAAAAACATCTTCTTTAAACAATTAGGGTCTGATGCCCTTAACTAATTACATACTTACAAAAACCCATTACTTTAATCAATTAGGGTCCCATACCCCTTAACTAATTAAATACTTACAAAACTCATTTCTTTAATCAATTAAGGTCCCATAACCCTTAACTAACTAAATACTTACAAAAACCATTTCTTTAATCAATTAAGGTCCCATAACCCTTAACCAATTAAATACTTACAAAAATCCTTTCTTTAATCAATTAAGGTCCCATACCCTTAATCAATTAAATACTTACAAAAACCATTTCTTTAATCAATTAAGGTCCCATACCCTTAACTAATTAAATACTTACAAAAATCATTTCTTTAATCAATTAAGGTCCCATATTCTTAACTAATTAAATAATTACAAAACCCATTTCTTTAATTAACTAAAATCCCATACTTTTAATCTTAAATAGAGGTCTCTTTCATTCAAAATATAATCTTAAAATAAGCTTAATTAAAATTATGTCAAAAAGGAGGGGAGGGGGTTGATTGAATCGGTCAAAAATCACACAAATAAACACAATCCACCATAGTCCAACAATCAAACATGCACACAAGCAAGTTCGAAAACCCAAACAACAACAATTATTTCAATGAAGTGGGCCATGACAACCATCGGTGTAGCGCCAACCCATCAGTGCCCTAGCCTCAACCAAGTGATGACCCTCTCGATCTTCGCTTGGTGGTAAAGCTAATAGGGGAGACTTCTCCTATTACCACTATTCAGACACTCCCATAGGGGGCATGTGGGATTAAACACCTAATAGATTTATAAAATATTTAGCCTACCCACTCTAGTGTACAATAACAAATCACACAAAACCACATGGAAACCACATACTCGAATAAATGGGGACACAAGGCGAGATCAAATAGGTCAATTAGAGGCTTAGGATTCATTGGGGAAATCTAAGCACCTAGGCACTTGGTTAACAAGCCCTCTGTGCCTAGGCCATTTACAGGGGCCTTTTTCCTTCCTACAACATGTGGAATTAATCCAAAAGACTTGTAAAAACAAAACCTTGATTCAACCTCACGTTGCCACTTGGAAACCAATAATAAGATAGCACAATGATAACTAAAAAATGCAACGAGGGAGGTTTCACAAGCCTACATCAAGTCTTCGAGCTTGGTTGCCAACATAGGGATGTACTAGCCCTTTTCAAATAGGGCTCGTGCTCCTCCCACCATGTATGTGGGATAAAGCGTAATATATTCAAGCTTGTGAAGCTTTATGTGGGATAAATCATAAGATAATTAATATTTTGAAGCTTTATCCCACACACATCATGTGGGGGCTTCATAGGTCCTTAAGGCCTATAGAGCACCAAGTAAGCTCTGACCACCATCTGACGATCGGGTTATGGAAGAGCAGATTTTTCTTATGACTAAGGTGGATTAAATCGATGGCAACTCCTTGGCTGTCAACAAGGTCTAGAGGGAAGGTCAAACTTTAATTTTTTTTGCATAAATATTAATTGAAAATATTGGACAGATTAATCCCACATGCATCATGCGATAGCACTTTGGTGCTATAAAAAAATAGGGCAATCATAAGATAATTGGCTGATGAGCACCAGAAATGCTCATATTTTGTACATATTTCTTTGATCAATATGTGGTTGTATAATAAGGATTGCGTACTTTTATGAATGATTATATAGATATTTGATATAATTATGCGTGTTATCTAATTTGTGTGCTTTTAGTATGTTTTGTGGAATTGCAGTTGATTTAGTTAGATTTGGAATGGTCGAGGTCCTTTTGATGGACCTGGCACTTTATTTCATCGGGGGTCAATGTAGAGAACATAGGTGCCTCCCTGCAACCGGAAGGCGCCAAGGGAACAAGTGCCTCCCTGCAATCGGAAGGTGCCAAACCAAAGACGAGCGCCTCCCTACAGTTGGAAGGTGCCAACTGAATACGAGCGCCTCCCTACAGTCGAAGGCGCCAACTGAATACGAGTGCCTCCTTGCAGTCGAAAGGTGCCAACTGAATACGAGCGCCTCCCTGCAGTCAGAAGGTGCCAATTGAATACGAGCGCCTCCCTGTAGTCAGAAGGCGCCAACTGAATGCGAGTGCCTCCTTGCAACCGAAAGGTGCCAACAGAAGGCAAGTGCCTCCCCATAGTTGAAAGGTGCTAATAGAAGGCAAGCGCCTCCCCACAACCGAAAGGTGCTAATAGAAGGCAAGCGCCTCCCTACAACCAGAAGGCACCGTGATAACAAGGTACCTTCCTCATAAGGAAGGCGCCACTGATTCTTTGCTCGTTGACCAGATTTGAATGACGTGGACGACAACGGCTGGTGCAGTTCTAGCTCTACATCATGCAGAGCTAAATTGGAGATAGCACCAACGTATCAAAATGTCTTACTGATGCCAAGCAAAGCATGAACCGAAATGAACATGCCGCCATCAAAATAGAATGCCAGACATCGATTGCATTCGCTCGACTATTCTAATTTAGTCTAGGAAGAATCGACTATTGTAACCACTTTGTAATAGAAGTTCTACGGGTGTGTTATATAAACACACGCAGATCATTCTGAGATATATAGAAATAATTAATAAAGATCCATTTAGAGTTGCAGAAGATAGATTGTAATACGTTGATAAATATATTACAGTTCCAGAAGTTCTAAAGCGCGTGTTCGATCGGGAAGAAGCTGCTGGAGCCTGGGCCCACTCCAAGCTAGTATTTCTTCCCCATTTCCTTTTTGTTTATTTATTTTAATTAGTTTATTGCTTTCATAGGAATGTTCATTAGTTTGCTAGTTCCAGTATTTGCAGTAGATTTATTTTTAGGAATGTGTACATGATTTATTTCTGTAGATTTAATTATGTTCTTCTTACGTAATTTATTGAGGAGTGCGGGAATGATTGACAACCATTTCAAGAACACCCCCCAAATGTAGGATTAGCAGATTCACCTCCAATGGTATTGTAGTAACCTAATTCTGACTCTTCGCAAGTTTACGAAGCTCCCTGGGTTGATAATTAAATGCACGGGCATGTGACAAAAATAGGAAACCATTCACCTTGTTTGGCCCGCAACATTTTGGCACCGTTGCTAGGGAAGCGTCTTAATTAGATTACTTACAATACCATGAAACCTTCCATCTGACCTTGTATGAGTTCTTCGAGAAGAAGAGGACCTGACGGTCGCTTTATAAGAACTAATCCATCAGGACCTGAGTCAGCCGAGCATTTTGGATTTGAGTTAGACTCGCCCGACCTACCAACAGTCCATTGGAGTGAGGAACCGCACTTTGTGCAAAGTGCCGCCTCATCCCATCAACAAGGGGATGAACGAATCATCATAAATCCCCTGTTTAATAGGACTCCTCTAGAGGAAGCCCTATTGTGGAAGGCTATGGAGGATCAGACGATCTCGCTAGACAACCTTAGAGCATTGACTCAGAAAGTTTTAAACGATCGAAAGGCCATAAACGCTGCATTAGAAACCACATTTCCCAAAAAAATGGTAGATAACGATGAAGTCTCATCTGGCTTTAGTTTCCCAATAGAGGAGGGAGTAGGAGATACCAAAATGAAAAACATATCCCCTGCTCACCTTTCGTCCTTCAGAGGACACCCGATTGAGGACCTTGACCTATTTTTATTTAAGTTTGATGTTTTGTGCAGGTCTGTGGATTACAAATCAAACACGCAGAAGTTGAAATTATTTCCTTCTACATTAGACGATGCAGCTCTGCGATGGTTCATCGGTCTGGGAGACAAACACATCACCACCGGGACCAGATGAAGAAGCTCTTTCTAGAGCAATATCAAGATTTTGGGAGAGCAAGAGACTCCAGGGAGGAGGTCCTGAGCATGACACAAAGAGAAGATGAGTCTCTCGAGGAGTATTGGGAGAGATTCAGCTTTAATCTTCAACGGTCCCCTCACTCGAAGCTATCTGATAAGTCCCTCAAAAGCATCTTCTTGAGGGGACTTACCAATGAGTCACTAGAGGCTCTCAACATGATCTCTGGAGGTGATGTCTATCAGCATGCTATGGACGACATCCGGAAATTATGCCGGAACTACTCGAGAAGGTGAGGCAAAATCATCGCCAGGACCATGAAGGCGACTGCTTCAATCACCAAAATAGAAATAGGCAACATTCTGGAGGATTTGAAGAGTGAAATGCTCTCATCTCTAGCACTACAGATGGATACGCTACTGTTAGAAAAGAAGAAACAAGAAAATGATGCAGCATTAGCCTATTTCTGCCCAAAATGTAGAGGAAGGCACGCAAAGAATGCATGTCCAGAAAACAAGGTCAGAGTATGCACAGTTTGCAGGCTGAATCATAAAACTCGATTGTGCCCACAACTGCCCAGTAACCAGGAAGCGGCTGAGAGCACGGAGGCCTACTTCATAGGCAATAGGAAGAGTTGGCCATAGCCCCCCACGGGGAATATACCAACCGGGATGCCATCATATGGGGGAGGGTCATACATGCACCAAGGACCCCCTCAACCACCTAATATGGGGTGGTGGGGACCATCACCCTGGACTAACGCACCCCCAACAACATTTTCGAATCAGCAGCCATGGATGCCATATCCATATCCTGGGCAGCAGTGGAGAGGCCACAATGCATGGAATCAGACTCCATAGAGTGCAGCGCCTGCTCACATCCAATAGAACTTACCAGCATTGCCAGCAGTGAGACCTGCGCAGCTACCAGCACAACCGACAGCAAACCCGAACAACAGAGTAAATCAGCTGGCATACAACGTAGAAGGTGAGATGTATCATATGTACAATATTCAGCTTAGATCAGGTAGGCAGCTAGGAGTAGAGACACCGCCTCTGGTAGAAGAGGAGGAAGAAATAGTAGAGACACCTCCACTGGTAGAAGAGGAGGAAGAAATAGAGGAGACACCTCTGGTAGAAGAGGGAAAAGCACTTGAGAGAGCGGAGGCTCCATTTCCTAGCCGGTTGTAGGAACAAAGAAAAACAACACAGCCAAAATTTGACATCTTGTCGAGCTTGAAGAATCTCACGGTGACAATCCCATTATTTCAAGCAATTCGAGATGTCCCCATTTACACCAAGGCAATTAGAGAAATGTGTCTAAGGAGACCGGGATGAAAAGCTACCCGGACTATCAACGTCGTGGGTAAGCCGGCAGATCTAATGATGGGTGGAACACGTCATCCGAAGTATGCAGATCCAGGCAGCCCAGTGCTTACCATAAAAATTGGAGGACATTCCCTGTCCAACACATTGGTTGACCTCGGGGCAGCCATCAACGTGATGCCTCAAGAGACCATGCAGAGGTTGCAGCTCACGAACCTAAAGCCAACCATGACAGTGCTACAGTTAGCCGATCGATCAACCGTGTCGCCGGAAGGGATGCTGGAAGATGTGATCGTAACAGTCAGTGCATGGGAATATCCAGCCGATTTTTTAGTTTTGCAAACCAAGACCAGGCTGGGCGGTTACCCGCTCATTTTGGGGAGGCCATGGTTGGCAACAACTGACGCTTACATCAGCTGTCGGGATGGGCTAATGACCATCTCCAATGGGCAAAACATCAAAAGGCTGACCATTTCACCGCTAGCTCAGTCTATGGACTCGACAGAAGAACCCAGGATCACCGAGCATGGAACTACGGAGTTGTCCATAATCCAGCCGATGATGACCTTGGAGGAGGTGGCAGAAGAGGACGAGGATGGTGCTATCATGGAGTTTCTCCATGGAGAATCGTCCACCCCCACACCTGGATCGCCGTTGACTGGCGCCCAAGATCAGCACATCCGACAAATACACGTTGGGCCAGGGAGGATATTAAACGTCAACAGCAGGTTGACGCCCACACAGATAGAAAAATTGGAAGAGCTTCTGGTAAAACACCAGCAAGCATTTGCATGGGACTACGCAGATATGCACGGCATCAGCCCAAAAATATGTACCCATCGGATTTATTTAGATGACCAGGCAACTCCTAGTCGGCAACCACAGAGAAGGATGAACCCAACAATGAAAGACATTGTCAGAGAAGAACTGCACAAACTTCTGGCTACCGAATTCATATATCCAATTTTTGATAGTGAATGGGTATCACCATTAGTGGTGGTCCCCAAAAAGAATGGGAAATGGCGGATCTACGTGGACTACCGGGCATTGAACAAGGTGACTAAGAAAGACCACTTCCCACTCCCGTTCATCGATCAGGTCTTGGACACACTCTCAGGAAGAAAATACTTCTCCTTTCTGGATGGTTTCAGTGGTTACAACCAGATCCAGATAGGGGAAGAAGATCAAGATAAAACAACGTTCACCTGTCCATGGGGAACGTTTGCCTATAAGGTATTGCCTTTTGGACTGTGCAACGCACTAGCCACATTTCAAAGGGCGGTGCTTAGCATATTCTCTGATATGATAGGAGACGGGGTGGAAGTATACATGGACGACTTCACCGCCTATGGAGAAACCTTCGAGGAGGCAATGACAAATCTGGAAAGAGTGCTCGACGGGAGCAAGGAAAATCATTTGTCCCTAAGTAATGAAAAATGTTTTATGATGATGCAGGAAGGCATCGTGTTGGGACACCACCTCTCTGTGGAAGGAATAAAAGTAGACAAGAGGAAGATCGAGGTCATCAGAGACCTACCTAGCCCCAGAATGCAGAAGGAGGTAAGAAGTTTCCTTGGATCAGCTGGGTACTACCGGTGATTTATCGTCGAATTTAGTAAGATTGCCAAACCACTGCACACCCTACTTTCTAAGGACGTAGAGTTCAATTGGACGGGAGATTGCGAAGAAGCGTTCCAATTGCTGAAAGAAAAATTGATATCTGCACCGGTCTTGAGAGGACCGAATTGGGCCATACCGTTCCATATTTATTGCGATGCATCTAACGGTGCGATCGGAGCAATCCTCGGGCAGAAAGACGACGAAGAATTTTACGCCATCTATTATGTCAGTAAAAACTTGGCGGGAGCAGAGCTCAACTATACAGTGACAGAAAAAGAATTCCTCGTAGTTGTCCATGCAATAAACAAATTCTGCCACTATATAATGGGATACAAGGTCTTCATCCATACGGACCACGCGGCTATCAGGTATCTGATGAGCAAGCCGGCCATTGGTGGCAGAATTATCAGATGGTTGTTGCTATTGCAGGAATTCGACATCACTATAGTCGATAAACCGGGCAAGGACAACGTCGTGGTGGATTTTCTGTCCAGATTGATACCAACAGATCATCAAGCAGTGGAAGATCAGTTTTTGGATGAACATCTGTTCGCTATTAGTGAACAAACTCCGTGGTATGCAGACATAGCCAATTACTTGGCCATCGGAAGGACCTCACCTGCTCTCTCCTACCGAGAAAAGCAGGCGGTCATAGAGAAGAGCGCATCATTCCTTTGGATGGATGGTCTCCTATTTAAAATAGGACGGGACCAAATTATAAGAAGATGCATAGCAGAACAGGAGTTTTTAGAAGTGCTCAAGGCATGTCACGATGAGCCATGCGGAGGACACTTTGCAGGGAAATGAAGCGCCTACAAAATCCTGCAGGCTGGGTATTTTTGGCCCACTCTGTTCAAGGACGCGGCAGCGTATACCGAGCAAGTGTGACGAGTGCCGGAGGATGGGTAGACCAACCCACCGAGATGAAATGCCCCTGCAACCCTGGGTACACCTGGAACCTTTCGATAAATGGGGCATGGACTTCGTGGGACCATTTAATCCACCTTCGATGGGAAGGAGGTTTATTCCGGTCTGCACGGATTACGTCACCAAATGGGTGGAAGTGCAGGCATTAAGGGACTCAAAGGAAAGAACGGTCGTCGATTTCTTATTTGCCCATATTTTCACATGATTTGGGGTTCCTCGGGAGATAACAATAGACCAAGGGCCCCAATTCACCTCCAAATTGATTGAGGAGCTGATGGAGCAGTATAGAGTTCGGCACAATAAAACCACGCCCTACCATCCGCAGGCGAACGGGCAAGTAGAAGTGACAAACAGGGAGATAGAAAACATCCTGACCAAAACCGTGCAGCAACACAAGAAATATTGGGCCACACGGTTGCCGAGGCAGTTTGGGCATACAACACCACGTGGAAATCCACCACAGGATGCACACCTTTCCAAGTGGTCTATGGAAAAAATGCGATGATGCCCATCGAGTTCAAAATCAAAACTATGAGGACGGCTTCAGAATTAAATTTGAGCTTGGACGAAGCTCAAAAATAGAGGATTCGCCAGCTAGATCAGCTGGACGAAATCCGACTGGATGCTTTGTAGAGGACAGAGATTATACAGAAGCAGAGAAAGAAGTGGCATGATAACCACATCAAGTTGAAGAAGTTCCGGGTAGGGGAATGGGTACTATTGTACGATTCTCGATTCCAGGAAAGGAAGGGCAAACTTATGCGAGAGGTGGATGGGGCCGTATGAGGTGGCAGAGCTCATTAGGAATGGGGCGGTGCACGTTAAGACAATTGACGGTAGCAACACCATGTTCACAGTCAATGGCCACCGACTACGCCCCTATAATACGTCCAAAACATTACAAGTGGAATCCAGAGTAGGCATGGGGGAGACCCCATCTTGCTAGATCTGGACCGAACTCTCACAGGTGAAATGGTGGGCATGAAAGTGCTCACCCAAAATTTTTTAGTTAATATAGTTTTTTTTGTAATGTGTGTTTTTGCAGGGATGACGCCCGCATGCAAGCTGCAGGCATCCTAATCCAGGGCCTAACAGGCATGGAACGCGTCTAACTGCCTTTATTTTCCTTTCTTTTTCGGTTGCTTTTTGTAGGTGGAGGACCTGACAGCACGAGGGATAGGTATCTGGGAAACCAGGCCTGATTCGGCTCAGCATTCCGACACCGGCTCGTAGGTAGAATCTGGGCAGCATGAAAAACTGGGAAGGCTTGATCACCCTTTTTCCAGTCAAATCGCCATCCAGAAGAAGGCGCCTTACTGCATCCAAAAGGTGCCAAGTCTAGAAGAAGGCGCCTTACTACACCCGAAAGGCACCCATCCAGAAGAAGGTGCCTTACTACATCCGAAAGGCGCCAAGTCCACAAGAAGGCGCCTTACTACACCCAAAAGGTGCCCATCCAGAAGAAGGCACCTTACTGCATCCGAAAGGCGCCAAATCGGAAGACAGCGCCTTCCATCCATTCAGAAGTTCTAAAAAAAAAAATATATATATATATATATATGTAGGCACCTTCCGTGGCAGGAAGGCACCAAGTCTTAAAAAAAAAAAACAGCCGAATACGCCTTCCAACATCAGGAAGGCGCATTCATCCAGTCGAATACGCCTTCCAACATCAGGAAGGCACATTCATCAAGACGAACGCCTTCCAACATCGGGAAGGCGCGAACCAGAAGGAGGCGCCTCCCACATTGGGAAGACGCTTGCAGACAAAAGCGCCTTCCACCGCCAGACGATAGCCAATCAGAGGCACTTCCTGGCACCAGAAGGCGCATTCGTTCGAAGAAGAGCACCGACAACGTTGGAAAGGCGCTACAAGGGCACCATCCACATGGGGAAGGTACCAAAGAATGCCTCTCGCGTGCAACATTTACATCTACCGGATGCCTCGAGCGGAATGAAGCATCGCACGAATAAGCGACATCAAATGACCATACCCCTCCCTCGTGTCACAAGTCAGCAAATCAGCGGCTACCACGACAACTGGAATGCCGAATCAGGTACGTGCATACTAAATCAAATCATTTATATAATTATTTATAAATACGCAGTACCAAAAAGATACCACCGTCATAGAGATCGTATCCCCCCATAGCCGGAATCGCATGCCAATGATAGGGCGTCTTCCATAACTGCTAGGGTTAGGCATCTTTTCTATAAGAAGGTGCCTTCCTGAAGAAGGAAGGACAAAAAAATACAGCAGCAGAAGGCGCCATGGGAGGAAGGTCCAAGAACCACGCGGTAAAGAAGAATGAACCCAGTGATACTGATGGGATCAGGGGCAGTGAAGACCCAATTCGAAGCCGAGGGGTGGCTCGAATACTGCACCCTGGTCAGTCAGGGCCAGGACGTGGAGGTAGCTAGAGAATTCGTCGCCTCTTTGAGGGGCGATGCGGCCCAAGTACGAGGGATGGAAATTCCAGTCACCCCTGAGTTCATCTCACAGGCGACTGGATTGCCTCTCACGGGGGAATGTACATACAAGGGCGGAGTGTTAAAACTATACGCCGAAATACTGCTGTCGGGAGAAAATGTGCAGATAGATAGGGAGGGGTTACTCAAAAATAGTCTCCCCATGAATATGCGAAAGATGTTCGAGCAGATTGCTCGATTCTTCACATGCACAGGGAAGTATACCCATCTGCACATTAATCATGTGCACTTCCTCAATCACCTAGTGCATGGGAGGAAATTAAATATACCTTTCTACCTGGCGAATGCTCTGAAAGATGAAGCGGCTCGGTACCAAAAGGGGGCACCGTTCGCCTTAGCCCACCATGGGCTGATATCGGCATTGGTCCGCCACGTAGAAGCACAAGGACAGAACCGCGATGCAGAGGGAGATGGCGGCCAAATAGAGCAACACAATGCGGTTGCCGAATTAGGGCAAGATGAAGCATCCCCTACAGAGGAGATAACAAACATCGAGCAATTGGCGTTGCCCTATTTTCCAGGAGGAGCAGAGCAGTCATCGGTGCCCGAAGACATAGAGGACAGAGGGCATTCCCTAGTGCCCGAGTATGAGGAGGAAGGAGCGCCACTCGCTGGTGGTGAGGACGAACCAATCCCCAGGAGGAAACGTCTACGGTGATTCCTCTCGATAGAGGAAGGACAGAGTGACCCGGAGATAGACGTTGCCGCCCAAACCCTTCGAGAATTAACGAACCGGAGCCCATGGAATGAAGGAACTTTCGGGAGTAACGACCAGATCGATGCGGCCTTGGAGGAGGCGCTCGAATGGCAAACCGATTGCTGGATGGCACAGCAGATTCTGGAAGATTGCTAGAACCAGCATAAAAGGGAATTGGAGGAAAGAGATAGACGAATTGCTCAGCTCGAGCAGCTGGTCCGATAGTTGCAGGAGGAAAATCAAATACTCCAGGATAGAGGAACAGCAAGACAGGAGGCGTCCACTCAGACTGATTGGGCAGAAGAAGTGTCGATGAACTCTCCCACATCCGTCGAACGAGTATTCTCTTTGGGGGAGATTCGATCGGATGCTCGACAGAGCAGCCCGGAGGCAAGGGAGGATTCCTCTATTTTTAGGGGTGAAAAGGAAAGAAGTCCTACGATGCCCCCTGTCATTGTCCTGAGTGACACAGAGCAGGACGAAGGTCTCCAGCAACAGATAAGACCAGAGGATAAGGAGGACCTCCCCAAGCCTGAAGAAGGAGAAGAGCCTGAGGGGTCGACACCAGGTAGATAGGAGAACGAAGGATCACCCCCGGAGATAGCAGCACAGCCGATCCTTCGGAGTAAAGAGAAGTCCCCAAAGGAGAAAGAAGAGACCCCGGTCCGAGCCGCCACATTTTCTATAGAGGCCAAGGCAAAGAGGCCCAGGACGGCTCGACAGAAGGTGAAAGTGACCTTCATCGAGTCAGAGGAGGATGAATGGGACATGCAACTATTCGTCGAAAGGCAAAAATATTTCGAGCAGCTACGCAACGAAATGAAAGCAGCCAAGGAGGCCAGGAAGGCATCCTCGAGGGTAAAAGGAGATTCTGGCATCTGCGTCAATCCGGCAGAAGACAGCCAATTTTGGGACATCTATGGTTCATCCCGAGGGTGGCCTTCCATGATGAGGAGGTACTTGGAATGGTGGGGAGTATATGGCCCACAATTGGAGGCCGCTGTGATTGCAAAGGAGAATGTAGGGCTTACCCCTGAAGCGGCCGGATTATACAAGGCCCAAGTAGTGCCTTCCAGAGGGGATAACTCGGATATCCCTCTGGCAGTGGTCAGACCTCCAGACGTTGACCTCTGGCAAGCTATCGAAGCTGCATTTCAATCGGCAGGAACAACGCTGGCTAGACCACCACCAGTAGCGGCCAGAACAAGAAGAGGACAATTGACAGCCATAGTTTCCCATAGGCAAAGGTGAACCACACCTTCAAATGTCGACATGAAAAGATAGACTCGGGCCGCAGGGGCAGCAGAATCCTCCAAGAGATGGTGACGATGAAAAGTCAGAGGGCTACCTACAGCTTGGATGCCACGAGGGCGTGGCATATGTTAGGCGTGGGGGGATGATGAGCACCAGAAATGCTCATATTTTGTACATATTTCTTTGATCAATATGTGGCTGTATAATAAGGATTGCATACTTTTATGAATGATTATATAGATATTTGATATAATTATGCGTGTTATCTAATTTGTGTGTTTTTAGTATGTTTTGTGGAATTGCAGTTGATTTAGTTAGATTTGGAATGGTCGAGGTCCTTTTGATGGACCTGGCACTTTATTTCATCGGGGGTCAATGTAGAGAACATAGGCGCCTCCCTGCAACCGAAAGGCGCCAAGGGAACAAGTGCCTCCCTGCAATCGAAAGGCGCCAAACCAAATACGAGTGCCTCCCTGCAGTCGGAAGGCGCCAACTGAATACGAGCGCCTCCCTATAGTCGGAAGGCGCCAACTGAATGCGAGCGCCTCCCTGCAGTCGGAAGGCGCCAACTGAATGCGAGCGCCTCCCTGCAGTCGAAAGGTGCCAACTGAATACGAGCGCCTCCCTGCAGTCGAAAGGCGCCAACTGAATACGAGCGCCTCCCTGCAATCGGAAGGCGCCAACAAAAGGCAAGCGCCTCCCCACAGCCGAAAGGCGCTAATAGAAGGCAAGCGCCTCCCCATAGCCGAAAGGCGCTAATAGAAGGCAAGCGCCTCCCTACAACTAGAAGGCACCGCGATAACAAGGTACCTTCCTCATAAGGAAGGCGCCACTGATTCTTTGCCCGTTGACCAGATTTGAATGACGTGGACGGCAGCGGCTGGTGCAGTTCTAGCTCTGCATCATGCAGAGCTAAATTGGAGATAGCACCAATGTATCAAAATGTCTTACGGATGCCAGGAAAAGCACGAACCGAAATGAACATGCCGCCATCAAAACAGAATGCCAGACGTCGATTGCATTCGCTAGACTGTTCTAATTTAGTCTAGGAAGAATCGACTGTTGTAACCACTTCTGTAATAGAAGTTCTGCGGGTGTGTTATATAAACACACGCAGATCGTTCTAAGAGATATATAGAAATAATTAATAAAGATCCATTTAGAGTTACAGAAGATAGATTGTAATACGTTGATAAATATATTACAGTTCCAGAAGTTCTAAAGCGCGTGTTCGATCGGGAAGAAGCTGTTGGAGCCTGGGCCCACTCCAAGCCAGTATTTCTTCCCCATTTCCTTTTTGTTTATTTATTTTAATTAGTTTATTGCTTTCATAGGAATGTTCATTGGTTTGCTAGTTCCAGTATTTGCAGTAGATTTATTTTCAGGAATGTGTACATGATTTATTTTTGTAGATTTAATTTTGTTCTTCTTACGTAATTTATTGAGGAGTGCGGGAATGATTGACAACCATTTCAAGAACACCCCCCAAATGTAGGATTAGCAGATTCACCTCCAGTGGTATTGTAGTAACCTAATTCCGACTCTTCGCAAGTTTACGAAGCTCCCTGGGTTGATAATTAAATGCACGGGCATGTGACAAAAATAGGAAACCATTCACCTTGTTTGGCCCGCAACATTGGCCACTAACTTGTGGATAACAAAACCCTTGTGCTTAAACGAGTGAAGGTGCATGAGCACTTGTTGGTGGTATTGTTCCATGTGGCGGCTAAAAAAAGGAGAAAAAAGGGTCATATAGGGGGTTTGGATGTATAAGCAAACTAAACACTATTTTTATTTCATAAAAAGGTAAGAGACAAGATTTCTAGGTTAAAATCCAACCTAGAGCTGAAGTTGTTTGAAATATTGTTTGCTACCTTCGTCCTCCTTCTTGCCTCCAAATTCCTTTCAATCCTTCCTCCTTCGAATACCCCTTTTTCCATCCCTTGGCCCTCTTAACAAGGCAAATTATCTACCCAAGCCCTAAAGTCTCCATTTTAACATAAATGCAACCTACCAAGAGTAATGTCATCCTTACCCAAGGCAACCAAAAAGGGGATATTTGAATTTATAAATAGTTCTTCCCTTTTTAAAATATCTTACCTCCAAAAATCTCTTTAATTGATTTGAAATAGATGAAATTATTCCTTTATTTATCTAATTTATGAAATATTAAGTTATTCACTTCTTTAAAAAAAAACTTGATGGGGGGACTACAGGGAACTTCCCTGGGAAGTCTTGTTCTGCCTCCTTGCTTCCCCCTTCCCTGGTCCTATCCTAGTTCCCTGGCACTTCCCTGGAACTTCCTTATTGGCTAGCTAGTTCGGAAAATTATCTCCTTTGAGTGGGAGGTCTCTTATCCTTTTATCTGCCCCTTTCCATACCGGTTTGAAGGGTTCTTTCATGTTCCTCTGGTTTGGGACGTTCCTAGGATCTTCCTTGGAACATTCCTTGGGTTTTTTGTGTCATTTTAGGGATCATTTTCCCTGGTGCTCTCAGTTTATCCTAAGTTTTTTGTAGGTTTCTACTTGGTTTTAGGATTTAGAGGTTCTCCAGGTGTGGTGAGTCATGGCTTTGGGAGAGTTGCTTCTTGAGCAATTTTGCACATCTTTTTGGTCTAGGAGGGACCATGCACTTATTCCTATGATTCTGCTCTTTGGGTTTGTGGATGTGGGCTTCTTGGTGGTTTCTCAATATTTTTCATGGATTTGCATGAGGCCTCTACTTTGCTTATTGTTGTGATCCCATTGGTCTTCCTTATCTGGTTCCCTGAAGTTGTTCGTTTGTGGTGCTAAAGGTTGTCTAGGGTTTCTTGTTGCACTTTTTTGGTTTGGGGGTGGCCTGTAATTAATGCCTACAACTTATTCATCTTGTGGATCCTTCCTTTTGCATTCCCTAGGAACTTTCCTACCTCTTTCTCATGGCTTGTGGTTTTGATTCTTCTGGTCTCTTTGTAGCTTACCTCATTGCAAGGGGATTTCATGGCCTGTGGATATCCTCAATTTGTTGTTCTATTTTTTAGGCCTGTGTGGGATGCTATTATGATATTTTTATTGCATCCTTGCATGTATCCCAACCCTCCCTAGGTGGGATTTTCCTTCTTGGTGGCTCCTCTATTCCATCCTGTTGTTCGGGGTGGTTTTGTGTTCGATGGTTTTGTTTTTTCGATATTTCCTTGGTGGAATACTAGGTTCTGGTTTATCCCTTGCGCAGGATTTTTCAAAATTGTTTTTTCCCTACTTTAGAGGGAATTTTCAAATTTTCTTGGGCGGGATTTTCAATTTTCTTGTTGGGCAGGATTTAAAAAAAAAATTCCCACTTCGGGCACATTTTTCATGTGCTTTTCCTTTGGGCCATCCTTTGGCCTTTCCTTTGGCCTTTCCTCTAGCCCATCCTTGGGCTTTTCCTTAGGCCTATCCTATGGCCTTGTATTTGGTCTGGTGACCTATTGTAAAAAGGTTTTGGGGCCCTTTCAAAACCCCTTTTTAATGAAATCTTAACTTACCAAAAAAAACGTTATTCACTTCTTTTTATAAAAGGTAAAACTATTATTTTATTTATCTAATTTATAAAGATAAAGTCATTCTTTTCTTCATATACTCAAAAAGGTAAAGAGAGAATTAAATAGAATATTTGAAACATTACTATTTGTATTATTGAATTCAATTTAATTAAAACAATAAAGGTCATTGATTATTCCTCATTCAAATAAAATACCTATACTAATATTAAACATTATTATGGTATTTAAGTGGACTAAGTATTAATGGAACTTCTATATCCATTAGTCCTTTTCAAAAGGGGTTCTTTTCCCAATCCATTTTACACATAACACACATGTAAAAGAAATTGAATAATCAAGTGCATAAAAACAAGGTGGGTGATTTATCATAAACCCAATCACCTATTTTAGCCAAGGACTTATGGTAACTTCTAGGTTACCAATTTTGACTCTAGATGTTTGGATCGTTGATTGTCACTGTAAAAGCAAGAAAGCATGTGTCTATATGAGGGTAGTTGTTCATGTTACCCTGATTTTTCATAGTCATCATTTCCCTTTTCAAGTACCTCATTCTCGATTGTCGATTCTACCTCTCCCGCCCATGAGTGTATCTGGTCTTACACATCAACAACACATCAACAGTACCATATTCCTCAAAGATAAATAATATAAACATTGCATAATCATCCAAATGCATTACAACTAGGCATCAAATAGTCATTCATCAATACATAGTCTATTAGACAAAAAGTCCTGCCAAGGCGAGTCAAGAAAAAAATGGAAGGAAAAATCAAAGGTATTCAAGTTACAAAATATCATCCCTACAAATATCATCTCCAATTTGTTGATGATATTTTTCTTTTGGATCATACCTTGGTCAGTGATGCCATGGATTTTAAATCAATATTATCATGCTATGATTAGGCTACTAGACAATTGGTAAATGCAACAAAATCTAGGATTTTTTTCATTAATAATGCCCTAGATTTACAACAAATTATTGTGAATATTTTAAGGTTTAAATTTTAAAAATTTGCATCAACCTACTTGGGTATTCCTTTGTCTAATAAATAAAATAAAAGGAAGATTTGGATACTTTTTTGGACAAAATGAAAGCTTTCTTGGCAAGGTGGAAAGGTAATTTATTAACCATGGTATGAAGGCTACAACTCATAGAGACTACCTTGCAATCCATCCCTATTTATGTGATGTCACTTTTAATATTGCCAACAAGTATAGCATTAGAAATTGATAAAATTCAAAGAGACTTTATATGGAAAGGTTATGATAAAAAAATTAGATTTCATATTTCCAAGTGGGATAGGGTTTGCAAAGGAAAGAATATTGGATGACTAGGCTTGCAAAATTGTAAAATTATAAATTTGGCATTAGGAGAAAAGCTTGGGTGAAGATTATTTAGAGATCAAGGAAAGAATTGGGCAAAAATATTACTTCAAAAATATATAGTTTCTCTTGATGCAATAAAATTATTTAGGAAAAGAGCTCTACCCAAAGGATCGTCAACATGTTGCAATTGATAAAGAAACATATTATATGGTCTGTCAACGAGGGGGGTTATGCAAATTTTTTGTGTATTGCTTGGTTGAAGCCTTATCTTCTTATCTCTATCTCAAAATGATAACCATTGGCTCAAGTATGCCTAGTATGTAAAGTTCCAAAGGTTAAAGACTATATTATTATGAGCAATAACTCCAAATCATGAATGTCTTTTAGTAACCTGGTTGAAGGAGAGGAACTCAAAAAAATTGTAGATGAATTTCAAAAAATGCTTCAAGAGTTTTATTTGATAATTTTCACACAAAATGAAGAGTTGGTTTGGAATTTATCAAAGGAATACTCAGTCAAGTTCATATATGAGGATTTAAAACATTCAAACTTTTCTTCTCCCAAATATTTTTCTTGGAAGAATGTTTAATCATTAGAGGCTCTCCCTAAAGCATCAACATTCCTTTGGTTAGCATTTCAAATTAATATTCTTATAGGAGAGAGTCTACAAAGAAGAGGATATTATCCCTTTAGATGTGCATTGTGTGAGAAGGATTTAGAAACATCAAACCATTTACTTCCTCATTGTTCGTTTGCTCACACCATTTGGGGTTATTTTTTAAAATATAAAATTATATTGGGTAGCTTCATCAATATTGAAAGAGTTGATGAAATGTTGAATTAAATATTTCAAAGCTAAAGCATTATGTATTCTTTGGAGAATTGGCCATGTCATTATTTGTTGGAATTTATGGCTTGAAAGAAATAACATAAATTTTTAAAATTAATCTCAAAATCATGTGCATGTTTGGAACCATATTATTGCCTCTCTTGCATAATATCTACAAATATGGTGCTCGTCATGGGAGGTATCAATTACGGAAAAAGAGGTGTTACTATCTTGGCTACAAGTTTTGAACATACATGAAAGAGTCATCTATGATAATGGAATTAAAACAAAGGATCTACTTTGAACTACGATAAAATGGGAATATCCAAAAATTATGTTTATCAAAATAAATTTTAATGGTGCTTCTAAAGGAAATCTAAGAAAAGTTGGTGGAGGTGGTGTTTTTAGAAATAGTGAAGGAAAAATTCTCCTTACTTATTCATAATCATATGGAACTTCAACTAAAAACTATATAGAGGCTAGGGCACTTCTTACAGGGATTAAAATTACAGTAGAAAAAGGATGGAAATGTATTTCAATTGAGGGGGATTCACAAATTATAATCAATGCAAAAATAGATGTGGATACTAGATAAAAAATAAAATTATTTTTATGTTCATCATCTATTATTAAAGGTAATCTATTGGAAGTGTGAGCATATTTATAGAGAAGGCAATCATTTAGAAGATAAATTAGCAAATTACAGTGTTGATATTCATCCCAGTGAAATTCAAATTTTAGAAGGCAACTAGCCAAGTGAGATTTTATCTCTTAATCAAAATGTTTTCAAGGACCTGATTGTGGAAACATAACACTTCTAGGAAGTTGAATAATATATTTAAGAGGACAAGAAATGACAAATTGTGATAAAAATATATACTGCAAAAAAAGTAAGTGTAGACACCAAAACCTGTCCATTTGTCCTCAATCCATGTTTTTCTGCCATTTCCATCATAAAAACCTAGTCATTTGTCACCCATCCTAACTTTCCCATCTTTTTTGCCTATTATTCATATATATTTATGTAGACACCTAAAACGCATCATGCCAAGGCGACTACTCATATGGGACATGCTAGAAGACCATATGGAATACCTTGGACAGATACCAATGTATAGCAATGGTTTTTACCAGTCATTTGGATACCATTATCTAATCAGTTCTAGCCACTACTAACACGCACGGTTAGTAGAGCTGACCACGCCTGTCAGCCGCGGTCAGGACTCAAAGTCAATTGGCCTTCATCCGACCCAAAATTAGTTGCAACGGCTAATTGGTTGCATATTGGAGCAATTTGAGTGAGGAAGGTTCTAGATCTTTCCATCCAACAAGCTCAACCACCCAATCTTGATCTAGGCTTCCTCATGAAGCCATCCCTAGCCCTTGGAAATTGCTATATAATCCCCTCTGAATTGGTGAAAATAGAGAGAGAAGCATAATCAATTGAGAAGCGAAGCCCTGTCGAATTACATACTCATTCACATGCATTAATAGGAATAATTTTGCTACCCAATTGGATATCACATTGCCATTGAGGTCCTAGGAGGATAGGAGAGCCAAGAAACACTAATATGTGCAATCCGTGCACTCACTGAGCAATTCAACTACCAGATCTATCAGAGGACATAGATGCAAGCCTTGACCATCAATTTGGCAAGGAGAATCAGAGAAATTAGCCTTGATTTGGAGGGTAAACTTACTTTAGGCTCAGTCGCGATGAATAGTGCCCACCGCTTGAAGGACCCGTGGTCAAAGGATAATCCCTGATTTCCTTGTTCTATTTTTTGCAATATGTTTAACTAGGTTAGATTAATCATATTGTATGTTTAATTTAGTATTCTAGAGACTTTTGACCGACAGATTAGGAGCTAATTGTAATTTTCCTTCATTATTGTAGTGTAGGTATAACGAATCTTTTTCATGCTTTCATGTTTTTAGTTGAGTAATTAGGAGCTTATATAGATTCATCTTAGTTTATTTCATGTTTCTAATGGTAGATCATTATGATTTAGATCAATTTACATGTATTGAATCACTTTATTGATTTCTTGATTATCATATAATATTTTGTGCAAGTACCCTTTAAAAGCCTCGTCAAGAGAGGCATCCTTTGCTTTTAATGTTTCTTGTTGTTTATTGCACGTAGGACTAATAGGGTTTTGGGATGCAAGGAAAAAAATACCTCTAATCATGGAGAAGAGGGTCATCAACACCCTAGAGCAGTTTGTGTCATCCTGAAAGGCACTTGGAAATCACACCTACCCTTGAGAGGGAAATATTACATCTTATTTTAACAATTGTATCAAAGTGATTATCCCTAAGAGGGATGTACTTGTAATTTGACTTTGGCTTCAAATATATTGGAATAAAGCATATTTCTTATTGTCAATTTCTTGTTCTTGTATGCATTCTGTGTATCTTTCATTTCTTGCAATAGGAACCGATAGGTGTGAGCCTTTTTGGATAAGACAAAAGACGTTCATGGTGGAACTCCATATTTCATGCCACAAATTTTTGACTTATGTGATTTTTTTATGACAGGTGCTCACCGTGGTTGACAACCATAGTCCAAAGTTGTCGCTACGATTTAAATCCATGGGCAACAGTGGTCATCACGCCACATAGCCGCTGTCAAAATCTGACAAATCAGACAGTAGGGAGAAAATGCTTGATCAAATGAGGATCTGAGGTAGGTCTCACTGTCATTCTATTTTTTTTTGTTCTCTATATGTATTTTTCCAGAGAGTGCAAAATATTAGCATACTTTGGAAAGGCAATGGAAATATGTTAAATGCATTTAGTCCTTAGGTCTTTTGATTAGGATCTACTAGTCGCTGCTAGGAACAATGGACCTCTAAGTTCAGTCTACCCTAGTATCTAGCGGTGTAGGCCCCTCTTGTATGTTAGTTTTGCTTGCATGAGGCCTGATTATTGGCCATACCATCGTTAGTATGCATAATCAAAAAATCATGTATATTAACCATGCATACTTCTGAAATCAAACATTCTTTTTTTCATAGCATGTAGAATAATTTGAATGTTGTATTATGTATCTTTTTTTCATGCAAATTAAAAGGAACCACACACACCACGTTTCACACTAAATGCTAGTGATTTGGGAGTCACATCCAACCACTAGTAGGGTTTCAACAACGGTGGAGGTGATTTCCATCCGTTGGCCCAAATCCCTCGTACCCTATGTTCTAGACCAAGGCCGGACTCGAGATCCTTTCGTAGCCCAAAAAAATTGCATGTATTTCTCTTCAAAGGGTATAATGCTAATTGGGTGAAAATGGGTGAGATTCTGGTAGGACTTGTGCTCCCTGCCCAGGTGTGGACCTCATCACCACATTTCGGGGGGATTACACGGCCTGGAGTTCATCGCCAGATTGTCAAGCTATGAGCATACAGGTGAAAACCATTAAAAATTTGAGAAAATCATCAACATTTTGCAAAACACACCGAGAGTTCTTTATTGATACAACAAATTACAAAAACACATCAAACAATTTAGGATTCACAAGCAAAACTTAAAATAAGATAATCATCATTGTTTACTTTACTTGCATTAAAATTTACTTACAAGATAATACAATGGTACAAACACGGAGGGGTCGATCCGATCATAGACCTGAGATCGAGGCCCAAGCTCCACCTAGTGCACAACACGATGTAGAACACCCTCAATCATAAAATCCTCCTAGATGAAATTTAATGAGTATTAGAGGAAATAACTCTACATAGGGGGATTCCGTTGAGAACACCTTGATTATAGGGAGTACTAGACACTCTTCTAGGCTTAGATTAGGTCACGGAGCTTCCCAGCATGGGGGTTACAAGCATGTTAGCATTTATCGTGACCATATTCCACGTGGATCCACAAGATCTGCCGAATAATTTATTATCGAAGGATCCAGATTGGTACCCCTTCGACCTATCGCTAGGGGAGGTGTGAAATACCCACCGTCACAGTGTAGACAAGTCCAATATTTTCCCATTTAGGGGCGAATGGAGAGGGCTGCTTTTGAGCATAGGCCCACACAGACTCCTTACAGGGATGAACCTTACAAGTTCACCATAGACATATCCAAGGTAGGATTCAACGGTATGCCATCGCATGAGCCTTGGCATAGCAGTCAGTTAAACAAACTAGATAGAGTCCTAGGATATTTGGGCTATAAGCCTACTACACTTTTTTTCTCTATGAGTGTGCATAGCGGTAGTACCCTAAGAACTATTATAGAACCTGGAGGGTGCTCCAAGCATTCTCAAGATATGTGTGTTGCACGAATGTCATCTTTATAGATAAAGACAAGAGCATGGTAAACTAGTCCATTGGAATGTATACTCATAAAGCCACTCAGATAGAGCACACACACCAGAGGCCTCATATGGTTGATCATGTTGATAGATCACACATACTAGTGTCTGAACATAGATGGCAGATTCTCCAAGACCAATTGGAGGATGTTCGCACAGAACAAGAGCACCTCAAAAACAAGAATACTCAGAGGCAGAGGTTCATCAGGTAAAGATGAATAGCACATGCGTGAACAACATATCCTTGAGCAAAAGGAGCATGTTGAGAGGGAGGATCGATTGGCTAGCATCGGTTTGCATCCCCCTAGTGAGCATAGAGAGCGCGTTGATATACGAGCTGCTTCATAGCTTGATTTGCACCCAGAGCATATAGACACCCATACTCACCACATGGCTCAACAAAGAGATCGAAATCCAGCATCTGAACAACATGGGCATAGGCAGTATGAGGAAGAAGTGGGAGAGTAATTAGAATAAGAATATCCCAAAATATCTTAATTCAAGAAGGTGTACAAGCCTAGTCCACCACCTCGATCGAAGAAGAATCTACCTTTGAAGGTGCCTCCAAGGCAATCTAGAGAAGAGGAAATCCTTTCTTCACAGGCCTATAAGGCCTTAGCAGATAAGGTTCAAGCCATAGATAAGCAAGGAATGGCTTATCAAAAGCCTACCTTGAAAAAAAATCATAATGAACCTCTATGCACATTAGTGCCTATTTCAGCCTATCCAAAGCATTTCAAGATGCCTAGGCTAGAAAATTTCCAAGGAGAGGAAGACACACAGGAGCACGTGACTAGTTTTCTAAATATGTGCTTTCATATTGAGAGCAATGACACTTTACTCCTATGCACCTTCATCATGACCCTCTCAGGACCAGCTCGAGAGTGGTTCAACCAATTAAAGAGGTACAACATCACTAGTTTCAAACAACTAGTTGATGCATTTCTTGAACGCTTCTCCTTCAGCATGAAGAAGAAGGTAAACTTATCCGACCTGGTCACTCTAATGCAACATGACGATGAGCCAGTTATGGATTATGGAAAATGATGAAGTAATATGATGGCAAATCTGCCATTCTCCATCTCGTCCTCTGAATTGATGTGAATGTTCATAAAGAGTTGTGCCAAGCACATTTTATTGTTTCTATAGTTGTAGCAATTCCAGACATTCGAAGAGGCTTTGGCGTAGGCCAAGGTGATTGAGGACATCAAGTTACAATAGGGTAACTTTGAGCTCATGAATAAGAAGGATTGGAATAAGATAAGCATTGAGAGACATCAGGCCAAGCCGACCCATGTTAATTGGATGGTGTTGAACCTTCAAAAAGGAGAAAAATGGTAGCAAAAGCAAAACTATCAAGCCCAACCTCTGCCTGCGCAGTATGATCAGTGTAACAAAAATTAGAGCGTAAAGATAAGGAACAATGTTTACCTCATGTTTTCACTCAGTTATTGGAGTCGTTGGCTTTGATTTTCTATCAGTTATGTGAGGCTAAGGCCATAAACTTACTCGAAGTCAAGATCTTGGATCCTAACCAACCTAAGCCTAAAGGCTATAAAGACGATCAATATTACATCTTTCATCGATCGAAAGGCCATGACATTGAAGTATGTTGGTCTTTCAAACATCTTGTGCAAAATATGATCAAAAGAGGCACATTTGTTGTGGATAATCTGCAAGCGCCTAACAACCAAAATATGGGGATTTTCAAAAATTCTCTACCAGCTCATGAGGCACCAAGGAATAATGTTGGCCAAGTCAACTAAGTGTAAATCAAACCACCAACCCATGGGTTTGTCTAGATGGTCAACTTGTGACAAGAAACATGAGGTATGAATGACCGAATCAACCTCCAGCACCTATTAGAGTCCAATATGCACCTCCTCCAAGGCTATCCCAAGTATGTGCCTGGCCCACAAACTAGACCGGTGGTGACCATCATAAGTAGGTTGGTTCAAAACCTATAGACATATCCAATGAAGCTGTCAATTTATGAGCTAATTCAGGAGTCTCCTAAGCATAGCATGATGCTCATGGACATTTTAAGATCTATAGAAGTGCAGACTCAAGATATCAAAGTATTTACACACTTCGTGGGGCACGTGCAATAGTATCAGGAACCGGTCATTCAATTTCATGACCACAAAGTCAAGACAGTTTCCACTGTTATAGTAGACCCACCACTGCATATTATTGTGTGTGTGAATCACAAACCATTCAAGCAAGTTTTTATTGACATGGGTTCATCAATCAATATCATAACTACCAAGGTGTTAACTCACTTAAAGTTACCCAAGATGCATATCATCCCTTCTACCTTCATGTTAAGAGTGTTCAATGATGCATTGTGCTCAACGATCGATACTATAGTTTTACCTATTCATCTAGGATTGAAAACCATCTTGATGATGTGTCACATAATCGAAGATGCTATGCAATATAACATTCTTCTAGGAATGCCTTGGATCAGAGAAATACATTGTGTCCCTTCTATACTCCATCAATGTATCAAATATGTTCATAAGGGACAAGTTCACATGGTGCCTTCAGATGAAGAACCCTTTAAATACGTGAATCTAGAAGATTTGCTAGGGGAATTTGTGCTCCCCTCAATGCACCTGGATGTGTGTCCAGTTTCACTAATAAAATATCTAGGAGGTAAGATCAAAGAAGTGTGTGTTAGACCTACAATGTTCGTATCTCAACGATCAGAGCACATGACAACTACTTCTATTATAC
This sequence comes from Wollemia nobilis, assembly GCA_028583015.1. NCBI lineage: Eukaryota > Viridiplantae > Streptophyta > Pinopsida > Araucariales > Araucariaceae > Wollemia > Wollemia nobilis. The sequence goes on from JAQPPZ010001808.1 coordinate 8,512,565, forward strand.
CAACTGCGTCTATGATACAGCGGGATGATAGGAAGTTGAAATAAAATGTGGGCAAAAAGAAGATAAATAAAACACCCAAGCCAATTATCATCGAAGCCCCTACTCCCATGGAAGTAGAGAAAATTCAAGGAGAAGTCGAAGAGGCACCTCAGCCTGCTTCGCCTACATCTCAGTAGGATCATTTGCATTGCAGGTGACCATCCATTTGGTTAATCCCATATTAGAGGAATATATCATCCATAATGTGATGTTCACACATATTATCAAGACTACACAGGACATGGGTCGATCGTGATCCCATCACCTTCCCATAGGGATGGTGGAACCATTAGGGGTGTCGCCTAACCAAACCAACTTCATCTATGGAGGGCTAGACTAGATTGCATCTCCCATGCCCATGGATGAGGACGATAATGAACCATTCATTGTAAATGTTCGTTATCTCTCTAACCCAGACTACACCATGTGATACTTTGAGTGTTACCATTGGTATGGTTACGGTCTCGGACTATTCAAGCAGGGACACAAGAGGCCTATAGAACCGCAATATCAGCTCCCCACTGATAGGTTTGGGTTAGGCTATTACAACGGAGGACAGGCTAAACTCCTCATGACATCTCTAGACCACTTGTACCTCAATCTCGGGGGTGAAGTTGACTTCAATCCTTATCACCCTAATCCTTTCATGTTTTGGAGGGATAACCAGCTAGTGACCTATGTCACTATAGAGCCACCCGAGAGATATCATGCAAACATCTTGGTGGAGACCGATCCAAAACACATTCCAAGAGCTAACTTGGATAATCAAAGTCATGAAGCTATCGATGATATTAGTACACATTTCCAAAATTTGGATATAATTATGGACACTGAATTAGAAGTTTCTTCTAAATACGTGCATGCAGTATCCATTGCCGAAAGTGATGGATCATACTACAATTATGGAACAGATGACACTAAGTTTTCCTCAAACAATGAGCAATATGAGGATGAAACCGAGTTGGCCTACTTGGGCCCTACACCCTTACATCATCTGCTACCCATGGAACAAATGGGTGAGACCACAAAATGCTTCATAGCTGAGAGTGACTATGAGGATGAAACAGAGTGAGCCTACCTAGGGCCTCATCTTACTGATATACCAATTCCAGTGGGTATGGGAGAGAGTCACGTACAATAGCAATCATGATGATGGAGTTGAGTTGGCCTATTTAAGTCCTCTCAACTTACATAATTTATTACCTTTGGAATCAATAAGTATGAGCAAAGAGCCTCATGATAACGATGATGGCTATCAAGAGATAGCCTACATGAGGCCTTATTTAGAGCATCACCCGATTCCAGTGGGTAGCGATGAAGGTATGTATTACGATAGTGATGATGAAGATGAGATAGAGAGAGCCTATTTAGGATCTCCCTACTTGTGTCATCATAATGCACCTTACACTTCCGAGGATATGCACCGAGATATCAATCTCGAGCCGCATCTCAAGGGGAGACCGCTAAATTTTAATGTGATCTATCACCTAGTGTTTCTTGATCCACCAACGTACATGGAGCTCCTTGAGCCCAACGATATTTCTTTCAAAACTATTCATAGACTGGATCTAGAGATCCCCATACCCCAGAACCACATCTCGAGGATGGAAGTTATACTAATGTTGAATCACTTGCACGTGGTCCTGGAGACATGATCTATTCCATCAATATGATCTCCATCAATTTGACCACTCCACTCCATAATCCAATCGATCCATCCAAACCATTGCATCTAAATATAGATGATATTGATTAGAATCGCGTTGATTCACCACTAGAGCCTGAAGATTTCTTCCCTAATGAAGAAATGTTGCAACCTTTTAATTTTGTGCCAGGCTATGCACATGATGTCTACCATGTTGAGTATGCTTCCTATGCAGAATTGATAAACCCTATGCCTCATCAGCTTGAGGAGGGATCCCATATGTCAATAGAGGAAACTCCTGACCTAATGAGCGTGTCAACCTCATCCCTCTATTTAGAGAGAGACTTGATCTCTTTGCTTGGACTTATAAGGATATATCAAGCCTAGATCTGAAATTGGTCACTCATAACCTTTCGCTAGATCTATCAAAGAAGCTAGTCAAGCATAAACTTAGGAAGATGCATCCAATAGTAGCCTTAATGGTTAAGTATGAATTGCAAAATTTGTTGGATGTAGAGTTTGTCATTTCCATCGACTATCCGGAATGGATATCCAATATGGTGTCTGTATGAAAACCTAATGGGAGGATCCATATATGTATGGATTTCAGAGACCTAAATAAGGCAACACCAAAGGATTCATTTCCATTGCTGAATGTATATGCTCTTATAGATACCACTATAGGTCATGAAATGCTCTCCTTAATGGATGGTTTTTTTGTTACAATCAAATTTGGATTAAGCATGAAGACCAGCATAAAACCATGTTTATAACGCCATGGGGGACATTTTGCTATAAATTTATGCCATTCGGCCTTAAGAATGTTGGTGCCACATATCAGTGGGCTATGACATATATTTTTCATGACTATATACATAAGATCCTAGAGGATTACATTGATGACTTGTTGGTGAAGTCATTATTGTGTTCTGAGCATGCGGAGGTCCTGAGGAAGGTCTTCGATCACTTGATAGAGCATAATGTTAGATTGAATCCTAAGAATTTAGTATTTGGCATAACTTTAGGAAATCTCTTAGGATTTATCATTTCAATTCGAGGCATCAAAGTTGATCTAGCAAAGGTCAAGGCTATTTTAGATATACGTCCCCCCACAAACATCAACAAATTAAGGAGCCTACAGGGCAAAGTAGCATCCATAAAGTGATTTATCACACAGTTATCGAATAAATGTCAATCCATTAATTGACAACTACATAAGGGGATCCCATTCAATTGGGATGAGGACTGTTGAGTAGCCTTTGCTAAGATTAAGCAATACCTGGCAATGCTACCAGTGCTAGCTCCACCAAGGCCTCACCAAGAATTCAAATGCTAAATCTTACTTTGTTCAAGATCATTCATAGTGGTCAAGCGACCTCGTTGCTTCATTTAATTATCATTACCCTCATCAACTCGTCACTTGAGGGGGTAGTCATAATATCAAATCATAATCAAATTCAACAAAAGATCCCTTGATCATAGATCCCTAGATCTTGTCAAATTGTGTTTGTCTTACGAATCATTGCCAAAGACTATTATAAGATTACCATTCTATTGGGAAAAATAGCATATATGATAGTTTGTTTGTAGCTCTCCTCCTTTCGGTTATATAGGCCTAACTTCTATTGTAGCACCAAAGCTACCCGAATGTCTGATGATGAGTGCAAACCTTTTCAAATTTAAGTCTTTCATCTAGTCGAAAGCAATGATTCTAGGATGCGCCTCTTCGCAGGACTTGGACATCTAATGTTGATCATACTAATGATCATCATCTAACCTATGACATCATTTTAGGAGGTCTATTTTTGCTCAGCATTGTTCGATCTCACAACGCATCTCAAAAGGGGTATATGTAGACACCTAAAACGTGTCATGTTGAGGCTACTACTCATATGGGACATGCTAGAAGACTATATGGAAGACCTTGGATAGATACCAAGGTATAGCAGTGGTTTTTACCACTCATTTAGGTACCTTTTCTTAGACAGTGCTAGCTTCTTATGACACCTACGGTTAGAAGATTTGGTTGTACATGTAAGTCGTGGTCAGGACTCAGAGTCAGTTGGCCTTAATTCAATCCAAAATCGATTGCAACGGCTAATTGGTTGAAGATTGGAGCATTTTGAGTGAGGAGGTTCTGGATCCTTCCATCCAACAAGCTCAACTACCCAATCTTGATCTAGGCTTCCTCATGAAGCCACCCCTAGCCCTTGGAAATTATTATATAATCCCCCTCCGAATTGGGGAAAAGAGAGAGAGAAGCATAATAAATTGAGCAGCGAAGCCTGTCGAATTGCATACTCATTCACATGCATTGATAGGAATAATTTTGCTACCCAATTGGAGATCACATTGCCATGGAGGTCCTAGGAGGATAGGAGAGCCAAGAAACGCTAATCCATGCAATTCATGCACTCACTGAGCAATTCAACCAATAAATCTATCAAAGGACATAAAGGTGACCCTTGACCATCAATTTGGTAAGAAGAATTAGAGAAATTGACCCTGATTTGGAGGGTAAACTTACTTCAAGCTCAGCTACAGCTATCAACCACGATGAACAATGCCCATCGCTTGAAGGACCTGCGGTCAGAGGGTAATCCCTGATTTCCTTGTTCTCTGTTTTACAATATGTTTAACTAGATTAGATTAATCATGTTGTAGGTTTAATTTAGTATTCTAGAGACTTTTGACCAATAGATTAGGAGCTAATTGTAAATTTCCTTCATTATTATAGTGTAGGTATAACGAATCTTTTTCATGCTTTCATGTCTTCAATTGAGTAATTAGGAGCTTAGATAGATTCATCTTAGTTTATTTCATGTTTCTAATGGTAGATCATCATGATTTAGATCAATTTACATGCATTGAATCACTTTCTTGATTTCTTGATTATCATATTATGTTTTGTGCAAGTACCCTTTAAAATCCTCATCAAGAGAGCCCTCCTTTGCTTTAATTTTTCTTGTTGTTTATTGCACGCAAGACTAATAGGGTTTTGGAATGCAAGGCAACAAATGCCTCTAATCGTGGAGAAGAGGGTCATCGACACCCTAGAGTAGTTTGTGTCATCCTGAAAGGCACTTGGAAATCACACCTACCCTTGAGAGGGAAACATTACATCCTATTGTAACAATTGTATCAAAGTGATTATCCCTAAGAGGGATGTACTTGTAATTTGACTTTGGATTCAAATATAATGGAATAAAGCATATTTCTTATTGTCAATTTCTTGTTATTGTATGCATTTTTTGTATCTTTCAATTCTTGCAATAGGAACCGATAGGTGTGAGCCTTTTTAGATAAGACAATTTATTATATATTTATTTAAATAATAATAATATATATATATAAATTTAATAAATGTAATTTTATATAAATGAATTAATCCCAACCATCCAATTTTATTTAATCATGTCCATCCATCCTCATCAATCCATGCCACAACCTAAATTTAATATCCATCCTTCGATGTTCTTTTATCTCGGCCATGTGATTAGTGTCGTTGAAACCCTAAGTATGCCCGAGGTTGTATTATTAATAAGAGCTAGTTTGATGGCTCAACCCCTAAGTTTCCCTAAGCAATTCATACCCTGAATTGAAATTTAAGTCTTTGACCTAATTTTTTTAATACCCTAAGTCCCTAAGTGCCTTAAGCACTTCTACTTCCATCTTTGCTCATCGTGTCCCCCATAGTCATCGCCATATGTTTCCCTTGCCAAATCTACTTTTACATAATCTTCCCTCAATCATCGAGCACCTTTGAACACTTTCTATCACCGCCAAGCACCTTTGGGCGTCTCACTTCCACCGTCAAGCAACTCGAGGCATCTTCCATCTAGTATCGAGCACCCATAGGTGTTTCCTATAGTTGTAGAGCATCCATGGGTATTTTACGTAAGTGTTATGAGAACCTCATAGACTTCAAGCGATGCTAGGGCATCATCGCACCTATTTACTACAACAAAATATCCTAGATCAGAAGACAGCAAGCGAGTAAGGTAGATCTATTGTTTCTAATTTTATTTTATGAACTTTTGTTTTTGTTCACTTCATTTGTTACAGATAGTTAGGGTTTTACCATTGCTTATAGAGGGCCTCACACTATGGATCACTCGTAGGTATTACTAACTAGTTTTTTGTGTCATTATGTGCAAATCTGAAGGTGCTGCATCAGCATTGGACAACTATTTAAGTTGGAGTGGCTCGACATCGGATATCAAGAAGCCCACTCAATTTTGTTGGGAGAAAGACGTGCCTGAAGACACCACAACCTTGTTTGTTAGGGTTTCGAATAACCCTAACCATTTGTAAATTTGTATAAAAAATGATTCAAGGATCCACATTGTAACAATGGAGTTTTTAGGCTCCTCTCGTTAATATAAGAATATCTATTGTGCAATTCTGGTTTCCTTGTGTTTCATTTATATAGCATTGTTTGGTGTTGTGTTTTGCATCTTTCAAATGGTGATCATGGTGGGACCCCCTAAAGGTTTTTGTTTATGATTTGCCTTATTAATTTACTTGTTATTTTCTATTATCTTGGAGATTTTTTAGAAGCACAGATTTTGCAGATTTCACTGGATCTAGGATTTTTGAAAGTTTGTAGAAGTCGCATAAGGTGCACGAAATGCCTAGTGACGCTCAAAGGCCATCTAGAAACACCCATATGCATTTCAAAAATGCCCAGGGGAATTTTACAGAGATTTAGGACAAATACGTAGGTTGATTGTAAGTCTACTAACCAAACCTTAGTTTTTTGTTTACATTTGCTGGTTGTTTTATATCTTTTTCAAGATTTTGATATAAAAATAATTTCATTAATTAATCTGGAAAAGAACATTCATATTAGCATGCATTTTAGGATTTAAATTAATCATTTGCATCCATTCACAACCTCTATTTGAAATTTTTGAGTTTTTGTTGTGTGAAAAAAATAATACTGCATTCTGATTGCATGTAAATCAAAATTGCATAATTAGTTTACATTATTAGGGTTAGAAATATCTATTTTTTGTGGTCTAAGTAGGAACGTTGTTCATATACTAAGAGTATCCTCGTACTTGGGTGATTCCATACGAAGGAATAGATCAAACCCCCAACTGTTTAGAGTGGGTCTTAAGCGGTGTACTCTATATCCTTTGGAGAAATTGGTATTGTGAATAGTGGCTTCTGATTTAGACCATTGAAAGTGGTTATTTTTCTTTTTAACACAATAGAAAATTTAAAAATTTAAAAATAACCACACACTGCATGATTCACATTCAATGGTAGTGGTTGGATTTCATCATCGATCATTGTTTGAGATTTGGTGATGATGGCATTCATCTCCATCCACCAATCTCTGTCCTTAGAAACCCTAGGTCACCCCCAAGCAAACTTGCTAGATTTCATCACTAGCAAGAATCTCGTTGCCCCAGCTTAGCCATAGTTTTTACCTTTCTTTTTTATTAATTCATATTAGCACATTTGAAACACACAAAATCGAAACCTAAGGAAATGAACTCACATTAAAATGAGATAACCAATGAACAAGGTAAGATACACGCGTTAAACAAACTTAGCATTGGTTTTTTTTCTTATTGTGAAATTTTAAGTTGGGTGCTTTAGTTTCCTGCATAATCTGTACTTTAATTTATTTGCTTTATGGTCCTAACATGAAAATAAAAACAAGCATTAAATCAAAATAATCAAATGGAACCTTCATCCACCTTCCCCACCACTTTTGTGGTAGATTCCTTGAATGTGACATAGGCATATTTATCTGCAGTTCCATCACATTCTCCACCATCCACAACATTTCATATGGTCATGCCCCAAGAGGAGTCAACCTCCCCTACCATCGACCATCATATTACCCATATAGACATGGCAAGAGTAGAAGCTATCATGAAGTCTTCTAACTATGTCTTAGAGTCCATTCCCAATTCACCTAGACATGATTCTACTTTACAGTAAGAGTCTGTTTATTTCCAACCACCATCCACCTTTACCCAGGTGTATAGCAACCCTCTTTTTGAGGCATCAGTTGCACCTTCCTCCCATGTGTCCATTCCCCAACCCTCATGTGATCCTAGCACATCATATACATCCATTTACACCAACCCCTTGTATGAAGCACATGCAAATGTTGCTTCACAAGTTTCAGCCTTACAAGTTGCCAAACCTATTGTAACATGTCCCTAAGATGCATCTTTCATACCATCTACCTCCATACCCTTAGCCTCTGATAGATAAATTAATGAGGTATGGGAACACCTAAACAAGTTTTTTAAACAGTATCAAAATGCTCAACATTAAGTACAGGAGAACCCTAAGCCTTTACATAACTCTACTCAGACTATCCTTGTTAACCAGGGTCCATCATGGGTACCACAGTATTTTGTGGTTTCTATCCCTGTCCCTCCACCAAGCCATACCATCACCCATCCTATTCCCATTGGCCAACCTAGCCATAACCCTCATACATCAACCTCATTCCATAATTCCCCATATTTTCATCATCAATCTCTCATTCATAAATTTCCATCAAATTTACCTAGCCATCATTATCAATCTCATCATCACTTAGTTACTCCACAACATTTCTCCACTCCATCATAAAATCATCAGGTAATTCAGGGCTTCCACATTCTTGAGGAAGACCCTCAAATTAAGGCCATGCAAAAATAGATAGATCAATTGATTCAATATACTCCTGGTTTTTCAAACCAAAAACCAACCTTATGCCAATTGATCAATCAACCAATTCATCCTTTAGTACCATCCCTGCCATATCCGATAGATTTCATGGTACCTAAGTTTGACAAATTTAAGGTAACTAAGGATCCCAAAGAACATGTGAGAACTTGTGTACATGTATGCTTTAAAATTCAAAACGATAATGCTCTCATGCTTCAAACATTTCCTCAAACATTAGGAGGAGATGCCATAGAATGGTATAATCAATTTTCAAGCCATAGTATTTATACTTTTGATCAATTGATTGATCAATTATTTGAGCGTTTCATCTTAAATGTTAAAAAGAAGATCTCATTGTCTGATGTCTATGCTTTGAGACAACATGATGATGAATCTATCTACGATTTTGGAAACCGTTGGAGGGTTGTAATCACTATATTGCCATTCACCCTACCAATGGATGAGCTAATTAAGTTGTTCACCAAGATTTTCTTAAAACCTATCTCTTAGACGCTTCAACTATGAACTTATCAATCATTTGAAGAAGCTTTATCTTATGCAAGTATCATTGAGGAGATCAAAATCCAAGAAGCTATACTTAAGCCTAAAAAGAAAGAATGGCAAAACAAGGCCAATACCAAAGCAACTATTTTGAACAACCAAAATAAACATAGGCTACCCCAACCAATTATCCCAATCAAGTTAATCAAGTGGTCATGAGCTAACTGATAATGGCTCAACAACCCATGCAACAAACACCATAATAAATTACTTATCATGTGGTACCCTCAACAACTCAAGCCATGTAGAAGTGCCAGTTATGGAAAACCATCCCTGATGATAATCTGTTTGACAAAATCACCAATACACCCTCTTAGCTAAGTCATATGCTTCCCTTTTCTAAAGGTTATATGACACAAACAAACTTGCTTTACCTGAAATCAGACCTAATGATTCTATAAAACATAGAAAACACTATCGAGAGCATTTATTTTATCCTTATCATAGGCAAAACGGGTATGACATTAACAATTGTCATTCATTTAAATACCTATTTCAAGATATCATTGACTTGGGGGTGATCAAGCTTGATAATCCCCTCTCGCAATAAAACCAAAACCTTTGTATATTTCAAAAACCACTTCCTCATCATGAGGAGGTGCAACCAAATGTAGATTGGGCTAACACCAAAACTTCTCCTAATCAATTTAATCACATAAAACAATACCAAGGGTTTGTAGAGGTCATTCATGTGGTCACTAGAGGTCAAAGGAACAACCAACAAAGGCAACCACCTCAAGCAAGTGTGTCACAACCTTCTACATCACCACCCATCCAAGTTTCCCCCAATCCTTCATCACCCATCCATATCCCTAGCCAATCAAATACTCCAAATCCACCCATAGATCTTCCACCTTGACCAATCATCACATTGAGTAGCTAGTTAACTACAAGTGTAAAAATAGCTTTCGCTAAATTGTCAATCTATGAGTTAATCCAACAATATCCCGCATGTCATGAGGCATTAATGGATATTCTCAAGTCTATTGAACTACAATCGCAAGATCCAAATGCCTTTAACAAATTTGTAGGGAGAATCCAAACATGCATGGAGCCTTCCATCACATTCTATGACTTTGAGATTAAGCCAATCTCATCAAAATCAGTAGACCCTCCATTGCATATCATGGTTTTAATTGTCAAAAATCCCTTTAAAAGAGTGTTAATTGACACCGGTTCCTCTATCAACATCATCACCACATCCACCCTTCATCATTTGAACCTTCCTCCATCTCATATTACCAATTCATCATTCACCCTCAAAGCATTTAACGATGATTTGTGTTCCATAGTTGGCACTGTTGTCTTACCCATTGAAGTAGGGGTCAAAATATTGCACACCATGTTTCACATCTTGGAAGGATCCATGGCATACAATGTACTCCTTAGAAGACCTTAGATGAGGGAAATAAGATGTGTCCTTTCTATTTTACATCAATGCTTGAAATATGTTAATGAGGTACAAGTACATTGCATACCAGCGAATATCAAGTTGTTTAAGTATTGCAATTTCATCTCAAATCCATCCAAGTCAATGCTTCCTTCCACTAACCTTATTCTTTCCCCATCATCCAATCCATCCATCACTTCACCAATCTCTTCATCAAAGTATCCTATTCCTGAGGAGCTTCCTATCACCAATCATCATCAAGCTTCCACCCTCCTTCCATCATATTTATAGTTGACTACATGCACATGTGGTCATATTTAGTCCACATCATCAACATCATTGTCATCCACTTCATTAGCTTCATCCACTCAACAACCTTCCCAAGCCAATCCATCTCCTTCACCTAATGTTTCACAAGTTGAATTGATGGATTGTGAGATACCTCCATTTCCATCATTCCCTGAGTCATCATCTAACCATAGTCCTTCCATGTCATCCCAATTCGAGGTCTACCTCACTAATCCTGGTATTGGTGAATACATGGTCCAAGACATCACCATCACACCCCTCACCCTTCCTAAAGCTAAGGATTTCGGTCATCCATGTGACCCACCTTTAGCCATAGGAGTAGTGTATAACATGGGTTCAGTACCAAATAGCATAAATTTTGTATATGGGGGAATTGATTCTTCATCAAGTCCATATCCCATAGAGAAACCCAAAGAACCGGCACTTACCAACATTCCAAACATGATGGTATTTCCATATCGATATTTCCACATAGTCAATTGGTAAGGTCATGGCCTAGGATTGCATGAACAAGGAGTGCATCAATCTATCGATGTTCCATATCAAGAGGTGCACGACCGTTCAGGTCTAGGTTACCACCCACTTTCCACCACCTCTTCTCTTTAACAAGCCTTCCAAAGGCTTAATCTCAATTCAGGAGAAGAATCCCTCCATCCTAATAATTTTTACGATGAAATATATGAAGAATTTAAACTATTATCGATAATTTTGGATGACTCCGAGGAAGAATCGGAACCATCATTCCCCATACTGAACAAGATGAGTTTTATCTCAACATATTCCCCATCCATGAGCCCATTTTTTGCTTGATTCTTGCATAAGAGTGAGCCACCCCTACCGGTGAACCACCACCTCCATTCTATTAAGCCATTTCATAAGCCAACTTGTAATATATGTACATAAAACAAAAATAGTGGTTTTCACCACTACAAAAAAAAAATCAAATATCAATCAAAAAACAATAAAAATACATTTTCTTTTAGCACTACATGTACATATCATTTAGATAAATGCATTTATTTATGTTGCTTTTTGCTATCCAGGTTAACAAGCTCCTAGCACTGGATCTTAGGTCCCATCCATTCTATACAACCTCATTCACCTTACCCATAAGTCAACATGAATCTTGTTGATTTATTTACCCCACTCTGTAATCCATATGATCTAGCTAAGCCAATTCTAATTGACATAAGCCTTATTGATATGGATCAAATTTCCTCGCCTCCATCCTTTGTCAAAATTGTCTTGTTCAAGTAATTGTTAAGGGCTTCCACCAACTACATTCCTCCATCCCCTCCACCTTCGCCTTCACCTTCACCTTTGGATCCTAATGTTTTCCAGATAAATATAGATGAGGATAAGCCAGAAGAGTTTTATAATATCTTAGATGACATTCATCTAATTCCTACACCCCATCAGCTTTAGGAAGGTTCCCACATGTCTATTGAATATACCATCGATGTGGACCTTAGTTTAGACAAAGACAATCCCTAAATTTTCAAGCTTGGCAAAATTTTATCACCCGACGAACAAGAGCAATTTATTGCTCTCCTCAAGAGGAAGAAGGGCATATTTGCATGGTCCTATAAGGACATGTCTGGTCTTAACCCTAGTTTGATTATCCACAATCTTACCTTACAGCCTGATGCTAAGTCGGTCAAACAAAATCTTAGGAGAATGCATCCTACCGTGTCCCTCTTGGTAAAAATAGAGCTTCAAAAACTCTTAGACATGAACTTCATAGTTCCTATTTTTTATCCTGAGTTGCTCTCTAACATGGTATCTGTTTGCAAGCCTAATAGGGCAATATGCGTTTGCACTAACTTTCGAGATCTTAACAAAGTGTGTCCTAAGGATGACCTCTCTCTCCCAAATATTGATACTCTTGTTGATATTGTGGATGCAAAGACATGACACTTGAAAATAAAATGGTAGAATCAAATAAAGCAATGAGACAAAATAGATTGCACAAAAGAAATATGTATTCAATGGTGGGGCCAATAGACTTCTTTGTTACAGTCAGTATCCAATGCGGATATTTGATACAATAATTTACAATGGAACTAGGGTTCTTCAAAATCCTAGTTAGATATAACATAAGCGTCTTCAGATCTGAGTGTGTCCTTTGTCCCAATAGGTTGAGTGGGCTTTGAATATCCAATGTGGGGCCACTCCAGCTTCAACAGTCGTCAAAGAATATGTTGAATTCATATATCTGCATGCAAAATAAAACACAAGAGCATTAGTAATACCTGTGAGGGCTCCACAGTATGAGACCCTTAGACATTAACAAAACCCTACCAATGAATAAATGAAATAAAACAATACTAAATATACCTTTCTTCGTTGTTGCAGATCTTATGGTGTAGCATATTTAGATCTTTGTTTTAGTGTTGCAGCAAGCTCTGATGTGAGCTTCGCAAGCTTTGGTTCGCACCTGGGACTATCGCAGACTCTAGAAAGCACTAGGCAAGCTCTACAGCGAGCTTGGCAAGCTTTGGTGTGCACTTGCAGACAAGGCAAGCTCTGGTGGATGCTTGGCAAGCTCTGTAGTGAGCTTCACAAGCTTGGCACAACGCTCATAGGGTAGAGTAGATCTACAAAAACAGATCAAAAAGGATGGCGATAGAGGCGATGGATGGAATACGGCTATGGCGATGAGCTAGGATGGATGGACGATGACTGGAATGGCAGAAGTATTATTGGCTTAGCTAGGGCATCAGATCTTCAATTCTCTTTATCTTTGCTTCACTAGGGCATCAACAAATGCTTCTCCAAGTATATCTCTTAATCTCCAAGTTCCAGGGTTTGGGCATTTGCAAAATACCCTATTTATAATCCAACCTAGGGTTTTCTTAGGGTTTTAGCCTTGCACTTTTGATCGTGTGGCTAAGATTAAGTCATATCCTAGGGTTGAGATTACTTTTTGAATGTGATATGGATTAATGAAAATGGATGGTGGAGACTAAATGAAATCGGAAGGCTAAGGTTAATTGAGTTTATTTATATATATTTTTTAATAAATATATCAAAATATAATAAAATATTATATAAAATATAAAATAATATTAAAATAACCCCAATTAGGCTAAGAAATGGCGGGAAGGTAGAATGGAAGACAAGTGGGTGTTGGGATGGTTAGGATGGAGGTTTAGTGGCTACGATTTGGTGTCTACATATACCTATGCTGGCCATGAAATACTTTCACTAATGGATAGTTTTTTAGGATACAACCAAATTCGAATAAATCTTGATGACCAACACAAAACAACATTCACTACACCTTGGGGAACTTTTTGTTACAATGCGATGCCATTTGGCCTCATAAATGCAGGTGCCACTTATCAACATGCCATGACATATATTTTCCATGACTACATGTATAATATTATCGAAGACTATGTGGATGATCTCTTAGCTAAATCTAAAACTCGACAAGAACATATTGGTGTATTGGAGAAAGTTTTTGATCAAATCCTAGAGCATAATGTAAGGTTGAACCCCAAGAAATGTGTCTTTGGTGTTACCTCGGACAAACTTCTAGGATTCATTATCTCCAAAAGAGGCATTGAGGTGGACCCTAACAATGTCAAGGTCATCATGGAGATGCCTCCCCCAACTAACTTAAAGGAATTGCGTAGTTTACAAGGAAAGATCCAATCGATCTGTCATTTCATTGTGCAACTTTTTGATAAATTTTGGTCATTCAAATCACCTACTACAAAATGGGGTGTCATTCTCTTGGATAGATGAGTGTCAAAAAGCCTTCGATGACATTGAGCAATACCTAGCTTCTCCACTAGTCTTAGCTCCTCCTTGTTCAAGGTCCCTTTTTATCTTTATATTTTTGTAACAAACTTTGCATTAGGGACAATAATTGCATAAAAGAATGAACAAAATAGAAAGCAAGTTGTCTACTATATTAGTAAAACATTGGTAAGCTATGAAACTAGATACACTTATGTAGAAAAATTGTGCTTAGCAGTGATTTTCGCCACTAAGAAACTTTGACATTACATGCTTAGTCACACAACATACATTATAGCTAGAGAAAATCCTCGACATTACATGCTTAGTCACACAACATACATTAATTGCTCTCTAAGTTTGATTAGTATGAAATCAATAGTTTTCCACGTTCGACTAATAGATTTACAAATGCGATGGCCTCCCTTGGATCATTGATTCCAAAAGACTCATTTGGAGAAGTATAGCCCCTTATCATTTCAACGGTCTCTAAATATGCAATTGCCCATTCTGAGTTTAAATATGAAAAGGATATTTTCTTTATTAATTCGGAAACATATGAGCCTTGGTCGAGCCACATAGTAGCTTTTCTCAAGTTTGGAATACTCCCATATGATATATCTCAAACTGCCAAATGCACATTCAAGTAAAATGTAGCTTGTTTCATTCTCTTGGGGGACATGTTGTATAAACGTGGTTATGATGGAGTCCTCCTTCATTGTCTCGAGTCTAGTGAGGCACAAAGAGCCATTGTTGAAGATCATGATGGTACTTGTGGTGGTAATTTTAGTGGAATAGCCATTGCAAAGTGCATTCTACGCATGGGTTATTATTGACCCACAATGGAATGTGATTGTTGCACCTATGTTAAACATTGCAAAAAGTGTTAAGAACATGCTAATTTAACTCATGTACCATCACAATCCTTACAGCCTATTCAAAACTTTTGGTCCTTTTCACAATGGGATCTAGATCTAATTGGCAAAATTTCACCTCCTTCCTCGGGACAACATACATTTATCATCACATCCACCGAATACTTCACAAAGTGAGTTGAGGTAATTCTCCTGACCAGTACGACAGGACCTAGAATTGTGGAGTTTATACTCCATCACATTATTTGTCATTTTGGTATTCCCTCGAAAATCATTTCCAACAATGGCAAGTCTTTCAAGAACAAGGATGTTCGAGCACTTTGCAAGAAATACAATATTCAACATATTTTATTGACTCCTTATTACCCATAAGCAAATGGACAAGTTGAAGCTTCTAATAAGACCTTAGTTGCTATTCTCAAGAAATTTGTCAAAGAAAATCATGGAGATTGGCATACACAAATTCCCTTGGCATTATGGTCTTATCGAACAAGCATCTGCACGCCTACAAGGGCAACATATTTTTCATTGGTCTATGGAGCTGAAGCAATCATACCTCTTGAGCTTGATATCCCTTCCTTGTTAATTTCTTTGTAGGAATTCATAGATGATGACATTGCTAGACAAGTACGTCTTGACCAACTCACACTTCTTAATGAGATACGAGTCAATGCTTTAGAGCATTTATGAGTTTATCAGGACTACCTCAAATGTTCTTACAATGCCAAAGTTCATCTACATGAACTTCAAATAGGAGATCTTGTCCTTAAAGAGAACCAAAAAAATACCAATGCATTGTCGCATCTTCATGATAAATCTATGGCTAATTGGTTAGGTCCATACATTGTTACACAAAGAGTGGGTAATGGTACTTATTGGTTTGCTAGCCTAGAGGGAGAGGAAGAACCTAAACCACTTAATGTTATAAACTTGAGAGCATTCTATGCATGATTTTATTACTATATATGTATATATACATGGCTAATACACAAAAACATTTGCATACATTTCATTCATAACTTGCATCTACATTCCAAACACAATGCATCATCCACATTCCATATTGCATTTCACAAAATTGCATGTCATACATTGCATTCACATCCACATATTAGGGATCATTTATTAAGTCCAAGGTCTTAATTGGTCCAATAACGTCATGTTGTCTTAATCAAGGACACCTTTATAATGTCATCCACAAAATTCACCAAGTCAAATTGCCATTAGCACAAATCACAATTCCATAAAAATCCTAGGTATTTTCGGTCACTCATCCACTCCTAGTGTTTTAAGAAACCTCCAAAATACGTGTCGAGTTCTTTTTAGGACCATTGCACATCTACACTAAGAAAATCTTGAGTTTTAGAAATTGACTCCAAAATGTTCTTGAACCGGCCGCAATTTCACATCTTAAAAACATCTTGTGTCAAAGAGGGATAACACCATACTTGGTAGGAACCTCGAAGTGAAAAGGGTCATCCTTGCTAGTCCCATAATGCAACATAGTCCATAAAAATAGTGGTTTTCACCACTACTACAACTCCAAAAATAAAAGAAATAGTAGGGAAAAATCCTTGACAAAAACTCTAAATATTTTTCATCAAACATCATTGATCATTGGGTTGTAAGGATCATACTACATTTTTAGTCAAACAGTTAGGTAGTCATCCCCAAAACTTAAGAGATCAAAAATACAAATCATGGACTATGGAGTTAGCCTCCATCGGAGCTATAGATGCTTGACTAGCAGTGGAGTATGCTCATGCGTGGCAACACATCTCTTTTAAAGAGATGTTTGACCGCACATAAGGACAAGCTAGCTTCTTGGTTTCATCCATAATAGGTGTACCTAATTTAATCAAGATGATTTAATGAACTCACTTGTACACACATTAGTTCTTGATTTCCTCGATTCATTACCATACTCTTGATTTGATAAATGAATCCACTACACACACATTTGGTCCTAAAAGAATTAGGCAGTTTTAGTGATTTTGTTTGTTTCCACTAGTATGTTTGAGTCTCTACAAAATGATCAATTTTCCATATCAACATCCATATCTTCTTCCATATCAACATCCATATCTTCTTCCACATCAACATTCATATCTTCTTTCGTCTCCACATCCATGTCAGTTCATAAGCCATTCATCACACGTGCCACCAAGTTTGTTGCCCCTGATTAAACAACAATGCTAGAACGTGGCTAAGAAAATATCTAAACTATAAATGATCATTAGTACATTTCACCTTGCATTAATAATCCATACATGCCACCTTGCATTAATCATCCATACATGCCACCTTGCATTAATCATCCATACATGCAACCTTGCATTAATCATCCATAACATATCATATGCATTAATAATCCACATAAACATGCATTACACAAAAGCATTCCACAAAAAGCATTCACACAAAAACACATATAATACGAAAGGTAAAAGCCATGTATATATATGTATAAATATCACATGTACAATGAGTGCAAAATGGCTACATACAATTGAGCATCAAGGCTCATATACAAAAGTGCATCTAAGCACTAGTTATGCCCTCCAAGAGGACCCCTGTGACCTATGAGGAGCCTCTAACCTAGATGAAACCTTAGACCTAGAGCTATGCCTAGACTAGCTATGCCTATCACCCTTAGAGATAAATAAGGTTGGAGGATCAAGAAGTGGAATATGATATTCCATCAACCTATCCTCTACTGCCTCGATATATCTGTATTAAGCCCAAAGATGTGTAATGTCGACATTATTTTGGTGCTCCCTTTCTGCTAGATCTGCCTGGAGCCTCATAATACCCGCATCTCACTTAGCCACCCGTTGCTACAACTATGTCCAATCCTTCTCTCTCCGATTGGGAGGTCCATATGGAACCTCCTCCACATCATCCCCATATCTATCGTCTCTTCTAATATCAAGAGCCTACCTCATCGTACCCTTAGTCCTCATCCTTCAACTATCTGATCAAAGGCATCGTTATCGCTTGGGGGTCTCCTATGTTCCCTCATCCATGGCCTCTTGATTCCCCTCATCCCTAGCCTCATAGCCACCATCACCATTTGCTTCTCCTCAAGGCGATGCCCATGGTGGTTGAGCCGTGAACCATACGTCATACTCCATGGTAGTCCCCGCATCCTCAAAATCCAAGAGATTCATCTCCTCATCATCCTCGTAGACCTCCCTTCATGGTTCTACACATGGTAGCATGGTCTCCTCCTGATGTCTTCTATAGCACATAGGCTCATCGAGGATATCTTATCTCAGCCTAAACTATCAAAGAACTCGTGAGAATTAGAAGTACTTCACTTCACTCAAATGTCTCCCAACCATCCATTGAGCCTATCGCACTAGTCACAAGTGCTCTCCATCACCATTCCATCTACAATCCCACTACGACCTCCATATCACTTGGGAGGATATCAATCCAGCCCATAACTCTCGATACCACTGGCTCATCCTCATTGATTAATTTAGTTGTACCTCCTTGACCACTGGCCATCTCCTAGCGTAGGGATACTCCCTATCCAAGTCCACCACTAGTAAGCCATCTAGCCGAGCAACACTAAAGTGCTCCCATGCCCAGCACTACAGCAACAGGCTACAACCTAATCCCTTCCTCCCCATTGTATCACATCGTATAACTCCTGGGATACCCGCACCAATAAATTAGGAGCCCATGTATATACCTGTCGCCTAGTGAGCATATCACTCACTATCCCTATCAGGTTCCATGGGAACCTGCACCTAGTGTTGCTTGAGGCCACAATGTTAGACAACATGAACATTACTAAGGTACAGAGGGTATCCAACTTCTTGTCCACATACATGGATAGGTACGGTATACCTCCACTCTGCACCTTCACCCCCTACCATGCATTGCCAAACACTCTCATCATCTTGGTCTTCCAATTGAGATGGTCCCTCTATTTGCATCCCACCTCTTCAGTAAGGCATAGAGGTACCCCTTATCAGCCCTCACAATGTCAACCTGGGCTACCTCTGCTAGCCCACCATCCTCCAGCAACTCCCACTCCTCATCTGACATCATATTCCTCATTCCAGTAATGAGAGGTGAGAACCAATGTTGAGCCTCCAAAATCCTAAGTTGCGGCACAACACAAAATATTTGTCAATAATTTTACAAAAAAATCATAAAAACATTTGCATAATACAAAAGCAATAATAAAAGGCGTTACCTCAACAACTCACACTCTAGCCATAACCCTGACCTCCACACTAGCTCCCTCCGCCTCCATAGCTTCCGCGCTCCAAACGATTCACCTCACCTCACTCCACTCTCCCAAACATAGCTTCTCCAACTCCCAAACGCACAAACGAGATTGGTTTCTCATCCTAACAGTTATTTATTGTTGCTTCAAGGACCTTGAGACACCCATGGGTGTTTCTTGGTGCAGTGAAGCGCCCACGAGCATTTCTATGAACCAAAAGTGCTAATGGACGTTTGGCATCAAATTGCACAAAAGACAAATTCTTACAAAATAGTGGGTTCTCCCCACCAGATCACTCCAACTTTCAACTTTCATCCATGCATTCATTTTATCATTTTACCATTTTTTGTGAAGATTCCAACTAATTTGGACGCATAATTTTTGTTTGCAACCACATATTGCAAATTTACCAAACAAGTTACAATAGCACCCCAAAACAGTCCAAATCTTCACAAAATGATAATCATCATCTTTTTCATCATTCATACATCATTTTCACATTATTTCACATCATCATTTGCACATTTGCCAAGTTCCAAATGACATTCAAGTGAATCTTGTATATAGTGGGTTTTCTATATACTTGGTGATTGCAGTGATTTACGTCCATGCAATTCAATAAGATGAAATATCTACCATAAGAAAACTTGGTCATTTTCATCATCACATATCTGCTTGTTTGAAAGCATAATCATATTTGGTACTTCACATTTTGCGTGAAACCTTGCCAAGAACAATTTGCACAAAAGTTGTTATTGATGGCCTAGTTCATGGGGCTTGAAACATGGACAAAAATCAAACCTCATCATTTCACATTTCCCTGACAATCATCATGGCGACTGGATTTAGCTAGGGTGATTGGTTCTGATCCTAGGAATTATCTAACAATCAGTAGTTGGCCCTTCGAAGTTGACTACTTTTACTCCTTGTATTTTTTTATCTTTGCATATCAATGACGCCAAAAGGCAAATCCTTCAACAGCATCGAATCACCTCAAATTTGGGATAACCACATTTGGTTTTGACTTTTCCACAATGGGATACATCCTACATGATCATGATATCCACACTTGGCAAAATTCCTTCATCTGTTGGGGTAAAAAAAGATGTATTTCACATCACATCTCTCATAAATCCCTTCATCTATTGGGGCAGAAATAGAAACATTTTGCATCATATCTCTCACAAATCCCTTCATCTATTGGGGAAAAAATAGATGTATGTCTCATCACATATTTCACAAATCCCTTCATCTGTTAGGGAAAAACAGACGCAAATTTTTTGTAAATCCCTTCATCTGTTGAGGCAAAATTAGATGCATCATATCACATTTTTAACCACTCTCCTTCCCATTGTTGGGGCAAAAATTGTATCACATTTATATCATGCGCATCATCTAATTGCATAGATTTTTCAATTGGCTCGTGATATTCATCCGCAAACTAATTCTTCAATTGAGGGGGTAAGCTACGCAAAACTCAAATTCGCTCATATTCCACATTCCAAGAGAAGATGCTTCTGCACCTGATCAAAACAAGTGTCTTGTGTTTTTGCACTACATTGTCTTTCACACAATGCAGTACAAAAAGGGCACCAAAACCTAGCCATTTGTCTTCCATCCATGCTTTTTCGCCATTTCCACCACCAAAACCTAGTCATTTGTCATCCATCCTAACTTTCTCACCATTTTTGCCTATTATTCATATATATATTTATATATATTTATTATATATATTTAAATAATAATATTTTATATATAATATTTTATATATAATATTTTATATATTATATTTTATATATATTTAATAAATGATATTTATATAAGTGAATTAATCCCAACCATCTGATTTCATTTAATCATGTTTGTCCATCCACATTAATCCATGCCACAACCTAAATTTAATATCCACCCTCCGATGTGCTTTTATCTCAGCCACACGATTAGTGTCGTTGAAACCCTAAGTATGCCCTAGGTTGTATTATTAATAAGATCCAGTTTGATGACTCAACCCCTAAGTTTCCCTAAGAAATTTGCACCCTGAATCAAAATTTAAGTCTTTGGCATAAGTTTTTGAATACCCTAAGTTCCTAAGTGCCCTAAGCACTTTTGCTTCTATATTTGCTCATCGTGTCCCCCATAGTTGTCGCCATCTGTTTCCCTTACTAGATCTGCTTTTGCAAAATTTTCCTCAGTTGTCATTTCTATCACCGTTGAGCACCTCAAGGCACCTCCCTTTTCTCGACAAGTGCCTTGGGGTGCCTCCCATCCAATATTGAGCACCCACGAGCATTTCTTATAGTCGTAGAGCACCTGTGGGTATTTTACGTAAGTGTTCTGAGCACCTCCTAGTCTTTGAACAACCCTATGGCATCATCACGCCTATTTACTACAACAAAATCTCATAGATCAGAAGACAACAAACAAGTAAGGTAGATCTATTATTTCTAATTTCATTTTATGTATTTTTGTTTTTGTTCACTTCATTTGAGTAGATAGTTAGCATTTTACCATTGCTTATAGAGGACCTCACATTATAGAGCCCTCACAGGTATTACTACCTTGTTTGTTGTGTCATTTTGTGCAGATCTGAAGGTGCTACATAAGCATTTGATATTTTTTTAAGCTAGAGTGGCCCGACATCAAATATCTAGAAGCCCACTCAATTATTTTGGGAGCAAGACACGCCTGGAGACACCACAACCTTGTTTGTTAGGGTTTCGGAGAACCCTAACCATTTGTAAATTTGTATCAAAAAGGATTCAAGGATCCATATTGTAACAATGGAGTTTTTAGGCTCCCCCGTTAATATAATAATATCTATTGTGCAATTTTGGTTTCCTTGTGTTTCATTTATATACCATTGTTTGGTGTTGCGTTTTGGATCTTTTAGTAATATTTTGGTATTTTGATGGGAGTGGATCCCAATAGAAGCCACGTATAACTTATTAAAATAAATAAATAAATAAATAATGGTAGGACCAAACCTCATATTAATTATAATACATAATGCTTTAACATTGAAATGAATTAACCAACATTTCATCAACTCTTTCAATGTTTATGGAACTATCCAATATATTATTATTTATTTCAAAAAAAATCCAAATGGTGTAAGTAAAGGAAAATGAAGCAATGACAAGGCTTTTTTACGACAATATTCTAGGATCAAAGGAGTTTGAAGTTCTTAATAATAATTTATTGCAAGAAGTGGATTCAATTATAACATATGAAGATAATAGCATATTGATAAAGTCTATCACAATAGAAGTTCATTTAGTTGTTTTCTCTTTTGAAAAGGAAAAATCCCCAAGTTTGGATATACTTTGCAACATTCTATCAGCATAACGGGGAATACGTAAAATAATACATACCTTAAAACATAAATGCAACATATCTTACCCTGATTCCAAAAAAAGATGTATAATTGTTTGATTCATTTAGGCCCATAAGCCTATGTAAAATGACATATAATATAATCTTCAAAGTTATGGCAAATCGGTTAATACCACTATTAGACAAAATTATTTCAGAAGAGCAAGGAGGATTTGTCAAAGAGATAGATTCTAGACAAGATCAGAGTAGCACATGAAGTAATGCATTTAACAACTTCTAGAAAAGATATCAATGATCTTAAATTTTGATATGAATAAAGCCTATGATAGGGTTAAATGGGATTTTCTTTTTGCAATATTAAAAAAGTTTAAATTTTGGAAGAAATTGGTTAGATAGATTAAAGCTTGTGTCTCTATAGTATGATATTCAATGTTGGTCAATGGGCTGGCAACAAAATCATTTAAAGCCAAAAGAGGTCTTAGACAGGTAAATCCTTTGTTACCATGTTTGTTCATTATTTTGAGAGAGATATTAGGAAGGAACCTAAAGAAGGTATACAAATATGGGCCAATAAGTAGAATTAATGCTAGTAATAACATCGACAACACCACCCATCAAAAATTTGTAGATGATACAACTCTTTTTGGGAGGGCAATGAAAAATGAGGTCAAAGCTTTCAATAACTTATTAAAGGAATATGAAAGAACGTCTAGGCAAAAATTTAATAGAACAAAATCCAAATTTACTATCTAAAAACTCCAACTAGAATCAGAGTAGGGATATGCGAGTTACTTTAAATGGAGGAAGCAAATTTGCTAGGAACATATATATGCATGCCTTTATTTGAGGGGATAATGAGGAGAGAATTGAGCAATTCAGTTATAAGTAAAGTTCAAAAAAACTACCAACATGGAAAGGTAGATGGTTATGACTTATGGTTAGTAGGAAGTGTAGCTAATTAAATCAACTTTGCATGATATTTCTACATATTATATGTCCTTGTATATTATGCCAAAATTGGTATAAAAAAGTTTAATCTATATTATGTGGTCATTTTTATGGTTAGGATTACATGATAAAAGTATATTTTCTGTTGAAATGGAGAAAGTTGTCTGATGATAAAACTATGGGAAGTCTAACCCAGGTGTTGTAGGTGAGTTGGATAGGAGAGGGTAATCCTCCAAGGGAGGTCCTAGGTTCAAATATCCACCCTACCAAAAAGTTGAATTGGGTATCAAAAATCCAATTGATAATGTTGGTGTGGGCAGGGTCGAGTGCGACCCCGAGTGACTTTGACGATGTAGAACCCCTGTTCGTGGTCTCTTAGACCAAGGCGGCACCGCAAGGGGTTTTTTGCTTAAAAAATATATATATGGTAATTCTCTCTTTAAGAGTTCTTACAGATGCAAATTGAGATCTAAGGAAAAAATTAATTAGAGATTGTACAAAAAAAGTCAAAGACAATGGGCAAGAATTCTTCTAAGTACATTGAGCCTAATGACTTTAGCTTAATCTTTGCTGCATTTTCATTACTAGATGGTTTTGCATTATGGAATGGTTTAAAAAATCAATTGATCTAGTGATTAAAGGTCTAATATGGGTGGTGACCTAGGTGTTGTAGGTGAATTGGAGAGGAGAGGGCAATCCTTCAAGGGAGATCCCAAGTTCGAATCTCCACCCTACCAAAAAGTTGAATTGGGTACCCAAAATCCAATTGATAATGTTGGTGTGGACAGGGTTGGGTGTGACTCCTGGGTGACTTTTACGGTGTAGAACCCCCTGGTCATGGTCTCTCATACCAAGGCGACCCCGCAAGGGATTTTTCGCTTAAAAAAATGGGTGGTGGGAATTGGAGAAAAAATTTCTATTTTGATGGATACTTGGTTAATAATAGATTACTCAATATAGATCCAATTTTGAAACCATGGATAAGATTACTTTAAGATATATATGGTGATATGGTTTCAAACATTATATACAAAAATCAAGAAGAAAAATGCAAATGGAAAGAAGATGTTTTACCATTATACCAGACATTGTTGTTAGGCGATAATTGAGCAGAAAGATAATGACAATGATTATTCCAAGGAGAGCCAAGGATAAGCTAATTTTGAAGTTGAATAGCATAAGAGAATAGACAACAAGAAGCAAATATAATGTAAAACACCAACAAAATAGGAATATCGCAAGAATATGAAGAGATATTTGGGATAGCCCAAGCATTTCAAAAGTCAAAATATTTGTAGGGCTAATAGGTGATAGGAATTTTTTTTCATAGGATAACCTAATGAAAAGGGGATTTTATGGCCCCTCACAATGTGTTCTATGTAAAAAGGAGAAGAGTATAGACCATATCTTGGGCTAATACTCAATAGTTTAGAAACTATAACAATGGATTCTTGATATGTTTGGTAAATGAATGAAGATGAATGGAAAATTTGAAGAATGGTTAAAGAAATGGTAGAGCACTTTTATAAGTGAGGTGTTATAGAAAATATGGGATACATTGAAACATACAATGCTTTGGACTCTATGGTTGGAAAGGAACAAAAAATATTTAAAGAAAAGAAAAGCAATTTAGAGGTAATAAAAAAAGAAGATTTGTTTAGCCATAGAGTTTAAACCAACCCTATCAACTCACCTAATTCCTAATCTTGAAGCAAAGAGCTTTGATAGCTGGAGTCAAGTCATTAATTGGAACTATGATGGTGGGTAGACATAAACAAAAGAAAGGCAAAAAATATAAAGCGAAAACCATCATAAGCATAGTTGGTCAAATTGAATTTAGATGGAGCTTTTAAACAAATTCTAGGGACAACAAGAATAACTAGAAATAATAGAGGTGATATTTTGTAACATTATACTATCAATAATGGATTTAAGACAAATAATGAAGTTGAAGCGTTGGCAGCTTTGAAAGGATTAAAAATATGCAGATAAATTAAATGGAACTTAATATGGGTGGAAGGTGATCCAAAAATAGTAATATATGCAATTTTGGAAAAGCAAAGATTCCATGGAACATATAAGATATCATTGTGGAAATACAAGACCTTGCTACAGAGTTTAAATAAATCATGTTTATACATACATGAATGGAAGGGAACAAATGTGGAGATAAGCTAAGCCAATAGAGGGGTTTAAATAGAGGATCATGAAGTTAAATTCTCTTTTCTATAGTTAGAGGAAGTAGTAAATTTAGATGAAGCTAACAAGAAAAATTTAAAAGGAACAAATTCAAAATAATGTTTCAAAGGATTAGAAAATGTTTCAAGGGGCCCTGTTGAGTGTTAATTTTACCCAATTGTGAAACTACACTCTCCCTTAGGATTTGGATTCCAAAACCCTCTCTTGCAAAGAAGTTAAACAAACAACTTCTCCAAGGTCTCCGCTATATTAACATCTGCATATGTGTATTAGTAATCTCATAAAAGATATATCAATTCAATGCTAGGAACACCTTAGTGATTGCAAGTAACTATAAACAAGGGATATGTGTTGGTTTATTTTACCATGCTACTTTAATGATTGTTCATAAACCTTAAATAAAAGTAAATGTGAATTGGCCCTCATATGACCACGATGTAACCTTAGTTCCTTTTATCTTGAGGATTTTAAGGTAGATTTTATCTTCCCTTATTAAGTGGATTTTAATCAAGTTTTATCTTGCATTAAATCCCACTATAAAACCTGAAAATGAAGATTAAATCTATCTATGAATGTAAATTTGAAGTGATGAATAGGATCCTCAAATGTAGCTTCTTATCATGGAGATTAAGATAGCCTTTAATATGATTAATAAATTATCCCTCTTTGGTGAAATTAGTTTTCACAAAGAGACCATAATTTATTGCCTTAAAATAGAGGCTTTAAAATGTCACTTTAATTATCCCTCTTAAATGAAATCAAATTTTCATAAAGAAGAATAATTTAATGCTTTGAAATAATAACCTTCAATGTTGTGCATAAATTACCTCTCTTTCATAAAATCAAAATTTTTATAAAGAGAAGGCAATTTAGGGCTCCGAAATGGTAGCTATGAAATGCTATTGAAATTTACCCCCCTTTGACGAAATTGAAATTTTCGTAAAGGGAAGTTCATTTTATGCTTGCACTTGAAATATAAAACTGAAAAAATCATATTTGGCCTCAAAATGGAAATTCTAAAATTTCGAATTTTAAAATCTGCAATAAAACAACAATTTTAACTAATTTTTAAAAATTTGAAATGACTCCGGAGCAAAAACGTCTAAGTGCAAAATGAAACTTTGAAGTACGTTCTATGCATCCGTGCAATTATTTTTGAATTTTGAAATTTTTTTAATTTTTATTTTAATTCCTGAAAATTAAAAAAAAAAATCTACAAAAATAAAGTTAGAAAAATTTTTAAAAATGAAAAACAAAAACAGAAAATGTTGCAACTTCAAATTTCTCCACAAACCCTACAAGCATGTAAATTATGTACAAAAACCAGCATTAGTGTTATCCGTATTTACGCAATCAACTACTAATGCGGTGCGATCTTCGAAGGAAAAAATGTGCAATAAGATAGAAATAAAAACAGATCAACCATAAGAAAATGCATTAAGATTTGATCTCCTCCATCATATTGCAAAATAAAAATGATATTCAAGGTTTACAAAATGTGCAGAAAATTTACCCCTAAAATAGGCATAACATGGTGAAAAGAAGTCCAACGATTTGGCAAACAACTTTCAAAAATTTGGCCCAACATGGTGCAACCAGTTCTCAAAAAATCCAACCCTTTCTCTATTTTTCCATCATATATTTAAAGTCTTCTCCTAGCTTCTTCATTTTCTCTGTTTCGTATTCTAAGCATGTTTGTTTCATCTTGTTGGCCTCTTGCTTTTCGTTTACTCTTCTAATGGTTGTTTTCGTTGTGTTTACCTCCTCATTCTCCTTGAAGGCGTTTACTCTTCCCTGCTTTAGTAACATTTTATTCCTTGAACTTTTGGTGATTAATTTTTAGTAATGGCCTTTTCATTTTGAAAGCTCCCATGTCAATGGATTTACTATAAACATAGCATAAGCACTTTTTAAAGGGACCACTCATGTACTAGACCGTGTCAACATAATCATTCATGCATAACATATCACCCATTAATTTTTTTTGACCTTCCATTATTAATTTTAAACCATGTCATAACATAACACACCATGTTATAAAGTGTCTGCCATACTTTTCATCATAACTTGGGCCATATTACTAATTTTCATAGAAAACATCTGTCGCACGTCCCTACGACAGTGTGACCTCCAAACCATTTATGCTTTCCAATTATAACCTATGACTAGGCTATCCATGTATTCCACATCGACATGCGGATACATCTATGTGTGCGGCCTCATCATCAGCCTCACTGTTTGCTTATCAGTATTTCACTTCACACTCCGAGTTCCATGCTGGCAGGCTTCCATTGCTTGATTTCTCAATAATCCGAGCTAACCTTCTCATGCTGCCCGTGTACCTATTAACATCTCCACGACTATATTAATGCAAGCGCCATTTACGACACTCAATTTCCACCCATACCACATTCTGCCTCTGTGAAGCAATTGATATGGAAATGATATATTTCAAACTGCGAGATGCCCTTAATTTCGTTGTTTGACTTGGCCATATCGGCCCCAATGCCTTCGTCGCCATTGCCCGGATATTTCACCTACGTCAAAATGGTTTTGTGAGTCTAGTCACACTATGGAGGTCCATTTTTTAAAACAACGTAGAGCCTCTAATCTTAATTTATTCACCATACTTCCCATGTATTGTGAATGCTCCCTAAACATGCATCGCACCTTTTGACTATTGTGTGGAATGTGACTCACTTATCCATCTATCATTTGTCTGTTCGGCCATTTTATGAAACTCCTCAAAAATTAATGACTCGACGGGCTCGCCGTTTCATGAACACTACTTTTTTCATTACTCCCCGATGATGGCGGCTCCCCAACATGCTCGTCGACGTAAAAAATTTCCCAATGTTCGTGAAAGTATTGCCTTATCGACATGCACCTATTACGCTGCTATTCGTTGTTCTTCTCCTCGACCACTATCTACCAGCATTGACGTATGGAATTGTTGCCCCCATCGCGTGTCGTCTAACTATCCGCTGGCCTCTACACCTATTGCATAAATCCTCGCACCTGTGACAAATGGTCTAACCTGGAGAATCTGAGTTTACCCTTCATCGTGCGATCAGGACACGTCATGCCACCTTCAAAAAATCTGCTGAGCAGGGTCCACGTTTGATTATGGTAGCTTCTTTGATCCACCTAATCTGCTTACGATCGACTTTATTACAACTTTGTTGACATATTTGAAACTCCCTCATATGACCACGATGTAACCTTAGTTCCTTTTATCTTGAGAATTTTAAGGTAGATTTTATCTTCCCTTATTAAGTGGATTTTAATCAAGTTTTATCTTGCGTTAAATCCCACTATAAAACCTGAAAATGAAGATTAAATCTATCTATGAATGTAAATTTGAAGTGATGAATAGGATCCTCAAATGTAGCTTCTTATCATGGAGATTAAGATAGCCTTTAATATGATTAATAAATTATCCCTCTTTGGTGAAATTAGTTTTCACAAAGAGACCATAATTTATTGTCTTAAAATAGAGGCTTTAAAATGTCACTTTAATTATCCCTCTTAAATGAAATCAAATTTTCATAAAGAAGAATAATTTAATGCTTGAAATAATAACGTTCAATGTTGTGCATAAATTACTTCTCTTTCATAAAATCAAAATCTTTATAAAGAGAAGGTAATTTAGGGATCCGAAATGATAGCTATGAAATGCTATTGAAATTTACCCCCCTTTGACGAAATTGAAATTTTTGTAAAGGGAAGTTCATTTTATGCTTGCAATTGAAATATAAAACTAAAAAAATCAGATTTGGCCTCAAAATGGAAATTCTGAAATTTCGAATTTTAAAATTTGCAATAAAACAGCAATTTTAACTACGAAATGACTCTAGAGCAAAAACATCTAAGTGCAAAATGAAACTTTGAAGTACGTTCTATGCATCCGTGCAATTATTTTTGAATTTTGAAATTTTTATAATTTTTATTTTAATTCCTGAAAATTAAAAAAAAAAATCTACAAAAAATAAAGTTAAAAAAATTTTAAAAAATGAAAAACAAAAACAGAAAGTGTTGCAACTTCAAATTTCTCCACAAACCCTACAGACATGTAAATTATATACAAAAACCAGCATTAGTGTTATCCGTATTTACGCAATCAACTACTAATGTGGTGCGAGCTTCTAAGGAAAAAAGGTACAATAAGATGGAAATAAAAACAGATCAACCATAAGAAAATGCATTACGATCTGATCTCCTCCATTATATTGCAAAATAAAAATGATATTCATGGTTTACAAAATGTGTAGAAAATTTACCCCTAAAATAGGCATAACATGGTGAAAAGAAGTCCAGTGGTTTGGCAAACAACTTTCAAAAATCTGGCCCAACATGGTGCAGCCAGTTCTCAAAACATCCAACCCTTTCTCTATTTTTCCACTGTATATTTAAAGTCTTCTCCTAGCTTCTTCATTTTCTTTGTTTCGTATTCCAAGCTTGTTTGTTTCATCTTGCTGACCTCTTGCTTTTCGTTTACTCTTCTAATGGTTTTTTTCGCTATGTTTACCTCCTCATTCTCCTTGAAGGTTTTTACTCTTCCCTGCTTTAGTAACGCCTTATTCCTTGAAATTTTGGTGATTAATTTTCAATAACGACCTTTTTCATTTTGAAAGCTCCGATGTCAATGGATTTACTATAAACATAACATAAACACTTTTTAAAGGGGTCACTCATGTACTAGACCATGTCAACATAATCATTCATGCATAGCATATCACCTATTAATTTGTCTTGACCTTCTATTATTAATTTTAAACCATGTCATAACATAACACACCATGTTATAATGTGTCTGCCATACTTTTCGTCATAACTTGGGCCATCTTACTCAGAAAACGCCTGTCGCATGTCCCTGCGACAGTGTGATCTCCAAACCGTTTATGCTTTCCAGTTATAACCTATGATTAGACTATCCACATATTCCACATCGACATGTGGATACATCTATGTGCGTGACCTCATCGTCGGCCTCACTATTTGCTTATCAGTCTTTCGCTTCACACTCCGATTTCCATTATGGCAAGCTTTTGTTGCTTGATTTCTCAATAATCTGAGTTGACCTTCTCATGCCGCCCATGTACCTGTTAACATCTCCATGACTATCTCAACGCAAGCACCATGTACGATACTCGATTCCCACCCATACCAAATTTTGTCTCTGTGAAGCAATTGATATGGAAATGATCTATTTCAAACTGCAAGATGCCCTTAATTTGTTGTTCAACCTAGCCATATCAGTCCCAATGCCTCCATCGTCGTTACCCAGATATTTCACCTACGTCAAAATGGCTCTACGAGTCTAGTCACATTGTGGAGGTCCATTTTTCAAAACAAAGTAGAGCCCCTGATCTTAATTGATCCGCCATACTTCCCATCTATTTCAAATTCTCCCTAAACATGCATCACACCTTTCAACTATCATGTAGAATTTGACTCAGTGTATCCATCTATCATTCGTCTATTCGACCATTTGCCAAAACTTCTCGAAAATCAATAACCCAACGAGCTCGTCTTTTCATCAATGCTACTCCTTTTATTACTCCCCGATGATGGCAGCTCCCCAACATGCTCATTGACATCAAAAATTTCTCAATATTCTATGCAAGTTTTGCCTCATCGACATGCACCTATTACGCTGATATTCATTGTTCTTCTCCTCGACCACTATCTACCAACATCGACATCCAAAATTGTTGCCCCCATCGCATGTCGTCTGACTATCCGCTGGCCTCTACACCTATTGCATAAATCCTCGCACCTACGACAAATGGCCCAACCTAGTGAATCCGAGTTTGCCCTTCATCATGCGATTGAGACACGTCACGCCACCTTCAAAATATATGCTGACCAGGGTCCATGTTTGATTATGGTAGCTTCTTCGATCTAGCTAATCTGCTTGCAACCGATTTTACTGTAGCTCCGTCGACATCTTCGAAACCTCATGGTCCACATTAGCATAGGTGTTTTTGATAATACACTACCATCCGAGCATTTTTCTATCGTAGCCGGATACGTTATGCACATACCTCTCCAACGCATTTGTCACTGTGCTCGTTGGGATATCCCCAATGATCATCATGGTCGTGAATACGTTCGTCACGTCTGGTTATTTCGAATCTCATATTTCCACATTCACTGGTCTACACCGCTGTCAAATACCACCATTCTTCCTCACTGCCATACTCCTTTCCCGTGGTCCAATCTGAATTGACATACACTAAGTTTATCTGTGTTACACTGCGTTGTTGGCCAGGGTGGGATAGGTCGTCATCCACGTAAACCACCCTTGTTAGGCTGCATCACTCGTGAATGATCAACACCGACCCTTCGTCGTTATGGGTCCACATGGACGTGGTCTTCACCCATTCACTGTCTATGTATCCGTCGGCTAGATGCCCACTCAGACCTTCCATAGTCTTCGACTTGTGAACACGTCGCATGCCAAGTCTTCCAACTCTACAATCCTGCGTAGTTATAGTCGTTGTCGATTCGCCTCAGTCCTAGGCTTGATCTACGGCTGCACACACGTCCTTTGGGGCTAGGGTTTGGTCTGTCCAATCGTGGCCTGTAAAGGATAAACTCACAACATAAGAATATCATAAAAATATAAAGTGAGGAAGAATAAAATAAAAGAAGGCTATAAACACCCATTATCACTGTGATAGTGATATTAATATTAATACTAATATATAGCTTTTTCATTATATTTATTTTTTTATTTTCTTTTATTTTTTTATTTTTTATTATTATCATTAATATATGAAGTATATTAATAATAATAATATTTAATTATTTATTATATTTTATATATATATAATAGAATTCTATATATATATATATATAATTTTTATTTTATTTTTTCATTTTATATTTTTTTAATTATTTTAATACATATATTTTATTATTATATATGCAATATATAATAATAAAGTATATATATATATATATATATATATATATATATATATATATATATATATATATATATATATATATATATTTTTTAATTGAACTCTCCACGCAAGATCCAACGGTTTAAACAATAACAAAACAAGCTAACGAAAACAAGCAAAATTTGCAAAAGGAGAATCCTAGTTAAAATTTAACTTCATCAAACGAAAGAACACATCTATGCAATTGATAATAACTTCAATCAACTAGTAAGATAAAAAATCCTCCCCAAAAGACAAGAAGATCCTATAAACCAAGGAGGCTCAAAATCCGCAGGGTGAGCTCATGACTAAGGTCACATCAAACATTTGCACTCAAAGACAAACAAGACTCTCAAAAATAAAATTTTAAAGGTGGGTCCCCAAGTTTTGGGGCTAGTTGTGGAGCATCCACAACAGGTCCATTTATAAATCAATGCATTGGAGAAAACTAATAGTCCATTTTTGGTAAAGTGCACTATGATTTTGTGAAGTGAGTAGAAGTTTTGTATGTTGAAGTAGAAGAAGATGATATCAGATGGACTTCATGGTTGAATGGATTATTTGAGTTGTTGGTTGTTGGTTGTTGGTTGGATTATGGGATAGAGGATGGATTAGAACTTTCAACTTTTTGAGATTGCTAAACCACTTATTGAAATGATGCCAGTATGATTTGTTAAAATATCATTATAATATGAATGAGATTCATTTCATCACTCATTAAAATGATAAAATGTTTTTTTATTGGTAAAAAGAGGTTTTGAAAGGATCTCGTAACCTTTACAAAAGGAGAAGGTTGGGAGAAGAGATCCCAACCATAAAATTGCTGAAGAAATAGACTCTTTGTGGGCTATTGGAGAAAAATAACTAAAAAAGAGAAAGGGAAGCCCACTCAGGAGCAATAGAGAACGCCACACCAGCTGAGAAGAGAAGCCCTCGTAGGGGCAGCAGGGAAAGCCTCAAGGGTAAACACAAAAATAAAAAGGGTTTTTCTATAAAAGGAAAAAACCTTACACCCAATTGAAAAGGGTTTTCCCACACAAGAGAAAACCTCAGACTTAGAAGTCCATCCACAAATGAATCAAGACTATCCGCATATGAAATAGGACCACCCGTAAAGACAAAACAGGATCATTCACCAATTGAATAGGACCATCCACAAAGGAATCAAGACCAATCGAAAACCACACAAGACCATCCGCAAATGAAACAAGACCATCTGCAAAGGAATAAGGACCATCCAAAACTAGTATAAGGCCATCCACAAACCAGTCCAGGTCCATCCATAAACCAAACTGGACCATCCATAAAAGCCCCCATGCGAACTACTAGAGAAGAAGGTGAAGCACAATCGAAGACAAACCATGGATGGAGTATGCCCAGATTAGCAAGAAATCCTAACCCTACCACCAATGTAGAAACCACTAAATTCTTCTACCATACATGATTCCCCTAAGACCAAAAATATGAGAAGGAATCTAGCAGAAACCCCTAGACACGAGCCCCAAAATGCCAACCACAAGAAATACTCAACTATAAATCTAAGGCCTCCCCAAACCCAAAAAAGGTAGTGAATGATCACCTTGGCAAGCAAGACAAAGAAATGCATCCACCAGAAACCCCAAAATACTAGCCACGAACCGTGAACAAAGGAAAACTCTCAATTGGGAACAAAAGGGGACTCCCTTAAGACCAAAATCTAGTGAAAGGCCATCCGAGCAAGCAGAACAAAGCCACCATAAATCCTAATCCACCAACCACAAAATACAAACCACGGGAAACACTCAACTAAGAATAATCAAGGCCTCCCCCAAGCCTAGAAACCAACAAATGACCATCCCAAGAAGCAAAACAAAAGAAACTAGATCCCACTCTGAAGCACAACCAACCCCCACACTGAGACCATCCACTAGGGTTGTCCGATCATACATCACCCAAGAAGACTTTCTGGAACACCTCAAGAAGAAGCAGAGAAGGCCTTGGAGACCCTCCAAGCACCAAGCAATGGTAGGAAGGGTAAGAAACCCTAGGAAAACTAGGAGATCTGCCTGGAAAACCATAGCACAATAATAGATCCGCTAGAGAACCCTAGGAAGAGTCGAGGAGGGAGCGAGAAGATGAAGAGGTGACCTCCCATCCATAACAAGAGGTCTCTTGCTCCCGCATCGGGGCATCTCCTAAGCACACTTCAGATCCATCAGATGAAAATAAGATCTACCTCCTATTACCTGGAACACCTCTGGAAGAAGCAAAAAAAGTCTTGGATACCCTCTAGGCACCAAGCAACAACAGGAAGGACCAGAAACCCTAGGAGAACTAGAAGATCTACCTAGAAAACCATAATAAAGCAAGATATCCACTAGAGAGCCCTAAGAAGAGCCAAAGAGGGATAAAGAAGATGAAGAGGTGACCTCCTGCCCATAGCAGGAGGTCTCTTGCTCCCACATCGGGTCATCTCTTGATTGCACTATGGATCTGCCATAAGAAAAAGAGATTTGGCTCCTCTTTCCTGTAACACCACAAGAAGAAGCAGAAACGGCCATGGAGACCCTCCAAGCACCAAGCAGCAATAGGAAGGACCGAAAACCCTAGGAAAATAGGAAGATCTTCCTGGAATTCCATAGCACTGTAGGATATCTTCCTGAGAGCCCTAGGAGGAGCCGAGGAGGGAGCGAGAAAGTGAAAAGGTAACCTCCTGCCCAGAGCGGGAGGTCCAAAACTCCTTTCCAATTAAAACAATAAAATATTTTTTAATTGGTTGTTTGGGATTAAAATGAATTCCACTTTTATTATATAATAACCCATAGTTTATTTATTATACATATATTTCTTGTTAATATTTAATTTTGAACTTTCAACTTTTTGAGATTGTTAAACTATTTATTATGGTTCTTGTTAGAGTTAATGTAATGTGCACTATGTCAGTTTGACACTTGTCAGTTTCATTGACAAGTGTCATGTTCATCATATAGGCTTATGCCTATATATTGTAACTATTTATCAATAAAATACATCCCTTCAGTTTGATTACTCCCAACATTTGGTATCAGAGCAGGTTCCCTCTTCTGCCTGTGAAACCCTTGAGGGGGGATTTTCTTCATGGAAATCCTCCCTCCCCCCTCATCCTTCTCCCCCATTTCTTTTCCAAGCCTAGGGAGTATGCTCTCCATTTTTTTAAAAATGGATCAGAAACCAGATAGCTTGAAAATTAATGGCTGCCCCCAATTTTTTTTTAGATTTTTTCCCATATGTATATGTTCGTTGTTCAGCTGTTTCAGAGTCCATGCTAGTTTGTATAGAAGCATCATAATTGCAGTTTGAAGGGAGGTTAAATTCATGTTTAAGAATTTTGTGGAGGAGAAGGTGTGGATCCCCGTCTCTTTTTTCACTAGCGTTGATGGAGGAGCACCGAGTTGAGAGAATAGATGTGGAAAAGGGGGAGGACGCACAAAATCACGTCCTCGGAATGGAAGTAAATTTTTTTCGTAAGGAGTGTTCAAGCCAATGACGGAGCAGCAGCCGAGGCCTCAAGTGACCATTGGTGACTATGTGTGCACACAGAGGAGAAGGTGCGCCTTCATGGCCGTCTGCGTGGCGGGGGCAAGCCTTGTCAGGTCACGGATTGAATTCCAGATCCATTCAATTAGGGTGCATAGAACTTTGGCGCACAGCTCTGGATTGCGCGTGTAACATAGGGAAGGGAAACAAATAAAAACTGCATAAACAGAGTGACAGATGAAGAAAACATTTGTACAAATAAATATTTCTAGAAATACCTCTCCCCTGAACAATTCCAATCTAAAAGCCGTTTTTTTTCTCTTTCCATGAAACCGCTTGCTCCGCGTTCTTTTATTCATCGGCTATCTCTAGCGGATGATAATTTCGCGATACGAAAAACCTCTAACCAGTGAGCATTTCCCATCCTACAGTGCTGCTGCAAGAAACCCCGTAGAAGGATGGGCGGAGTTCTGCATTTTTTCTCTGATGGAGGCCGTTGGTAGTGCTGTGATGGAGGCCTATGTTAGGTGCTGTGGAGGGCCTGTTTTGTTTTAAAAATCTGTAATCTAGTGTCATTTCAAGGGATGCAGGAATTTGGTAAAATGGCGATGTCGTCCTCTTTCAAAAAAGTGAAGAGGAGCGTTCAGGAGGATGGGAATGCCATCTTCTCAAGGTCGAAGAAGCAAGAGACGCTGGAAAATAGCGAGAATAAGGAGAAAGTTTACACTTTCAGCGTTCTGCTTCCAAACGGTTCTAATTTGACTCTTTTGCTGGAGAATCCGAACGAGGAGATGACCGTGGCCGAGTTCGTGCGAACTGTGAAGAGGAGATGCGAGAAGGAGGCGGTTGATATGGGTTCTCGGCGTATACAATGGGTTTTCTGAAAAGGCCATAGAGTTTTTTAAGAAAATGCTGCAATACGTGTTGTATGGGTGGGAAACGGAGGAGACGACGGTGGATAATTAAGCTTTCTCCAGGATCCTATGTTTTGCTTTCTCCTGACGTGCCCCGGCCCTGTGTTTTGATATCCAGAATTTGGGTTTCATTTTGATCTCCACTCGGGTGCGAACTTCCTACCATGTCGAGTGCTCGCTGGAAGAACTGCACCAATACCTGCGGCCGCCGCCTGTGCGACGATTACTGCATCGAGCGAAGATCCAAGTGTTGCGAACCCTAATCCTTACTCCCTCCTTTATCAAGAACAATGTCAAAGGTCCCATCAGAAAACTACATTCTGGTCATGTCTGTCGCGGTGTGGTTCGAGGATATTGTGGGGCTGTCAAAACCAAATCAGACATGTTATGCTATCGACAGAATGTGGAGTGAACGATGGCAATGTGCAGATGATTTTACCCGTGAATGAGTTTCGAGACGTCGATGGCCGCGAGATCGGGCTGTTCAGGATTTCATTTGACGAGGCAGTGATTTTTTGAAATGGGGGGCCAAGCACCGGAGATCCAGGAGTGGCAGAGGTGGCGGCCACGTGGACGTCATACACAAATTCAAGGCCAGCAAGAGCAGCCCGCAAACCCCCTGTTGCCCAGATTTTACGGACGATGATGGCTGGCGTGACGAGCGACAGCGAACGTGAGGTCCAACTTACGTTCCTGTTGGCATTTTCTAGATCGTTGTGCAGGGTTGCCGTATTTTTCAAAATTATAATTAAATGCCCATCAATTTCGTTGCCATACAAGGAATGTTTGCTTTCTGGTGCGCCCACGTGGTTGTACCGATGCATTCAAAATGAGGAAATATGGGAAGCTGGAGACTGTAAAGCTGACCGTGACTGATAAAAATGCGTGGCCCATGGCTGTACGATCCTTCGACTTTTCTGTAATGGAGTTGTGAGGGCATTATATGTTGTTTGTTTTGCTTCATTGATCAACCTCAGCCTTCGCATTAATAGACCCTGGAATGATCCGATGCAGATTCCTGATTTCAAGGCTAAAGAAAAAGTTTTGGTGCTCGTCTTCAGTGACGACGACGCCAACGCCCACGACGAACTCGGGGTCACAAATTGTCTCCCACCACACCGCAGCACGCCCGACAGGTGGTCAATGATCCGCTGACCGTTCACCCACCTCACTGTTGGCTCCACACATGGCGATGCCGCAGCAAAGCATGTGGGCCATGTCAAACGTAGCAGATTTTTTTCACCGAAGTGCGACCAACGAATACGTCGTAGATTTTAAATATTTTTTTTATAATTGATGATGGGGCCTGGTATTGTTTTTTTAATAGTGGCGGGGACCACTTTAAATTTTTATTTTTCATATGAAATGAAAGGGGATATTTGCATATGGAGAACAGTATGGTTACAAAATCGACGGAGCTCGAGCCGCCGAAATCCTGACCAACAAGAAGGTAGGAATAGATAACGTTGGCCTCCGGGAGCTACGACGAGAAGGAGAGCGCGCCACTGCCAAGGCCGAGGACTGCTTTTTTGATGTTGAATCCTGCTACAGTTAAACTTCAGATTGATGCGGATACAGAAAGTTCTGTTTTTAATGGAGAGTTGTTACATAATATTTTTTCATGTTTTTTATAAACAATGGAAGAGTGATATAATGGAGGGCTACGAAGTTTAAATGAATGGGGTGATATTTACACAATAGGCCCATGTTCTTTTTTTAAGTAAGTGAGGGGCAAATTTATTTTTTATATGGGGACAAGTGGGGTACCTTTTATTGTATGGCCACATGGCCCATGTAATTTCTCTTGGGAGGAAATTTTTTAATCATGATGAAGACAACCGACAGTAAAACATTATTGCCTTGTTTTTTCCACATGGAGAGTGGAAGTGGAAGAAGGCCCTCATGGCTTCTTATTGTATTTTTTCCGAGAGATGTTGCCCACATGACCCCTATTTATTTTGCAACAACTATAGGGGTATTTATAGTCGTTGGAAACGATTTTCCATGACGGACACAATGGTGGTGTCATATTGTAATTTTGAGGCTGTTTCAAATGAGTTTTTTAGCCTCAAAAGTTTTTTTTCCTACCTTGGAGTGCACTTTCGGTTGTACCCGACACTCCCAAGGCAATTTCATATGTTATCCTTGTACCTAGTGATCTTTTCTATACACTTGGCGAATGCAGCGGCTGGTTACCCATGCATTTCGGTGGGATGACATGGTCACCATAAGGACACTTATACTAGGGACTACAGACAAAGACACCCTAGACTCTATCCGAGGTTTTTTTGGATCTACTTCTGAAGACTACAGACGAAGACACTTCAGAAGATTCTCTTCTTTTCTTCTTCTCTCCTCCTATTTTGATCTATGGCTCATTTTATTGTATTGAGTGCATTTTCGACAGAGACCGACACTCTTATATGGCCCTTTTTTTTTTTAATTAGGTGCATTTTCGGCAGAGACCGACACCTTCTAGATTGAGTTCACCATGAGGAGGGATTTCATACTCATGGTGAATCTAGTCAATGACCTACGAGAGGCAACATCCTCTGAGGATGACCTACGGAGGCAACAGACCCAGAAGTGGTCGACCTTGAGGCACCCATGATGACCCCGAGGCACTTAGACGGCCGACCTAGTGGCAACGAGACCCGTGGAAGTGGCCGACCACGAGGCAACGGGACCAAGATGTATACACAATGAATCTAGCATTATTCACAGTTGGAGAGCCAAGCACAAAGAGCAAGAGCCTAAGACCAAATCAGCAATAAAGGAGGATTTAGATTTTTGTTAGAGAAGTCAACATTAAGGGGGAATGTTACCTAATGTTGACTTGTTTTTTTCTTTAGTTAGGATAGTGCACATTAAGGGGGAATGTTAAAGTTAATGTAATGTGCACTATGCCAGTTTGACACTTGTCAGTTTCATTGACAAGTGTCATGTTCATCATATAGGCTTATGCCTATATATTGTAACTATTTATCAATAAAATACATCCCTTCAGTTTTGATTACTTGTGGTTGCACTTATGCATCGGAAGGAAACTAACAATCTAGAGTTGGTAAAGTAGATTATGAAAATGTGAAGTTTGGGAAATATTACTCTATTAAGATGTAGTGCATAGACAATATAGGTTGAGTTTTGGTATCATGAAGGTTGTTACAGAAAAATGTCAAGAAATATGTTAAATATTTATATTTTTTAAGAAAATTGAAAAAGATCTAGAAAATGAATATCGAGAATTCAAATTTTTTGTGAAAAAATATGTAGGTATCTAGCTATAACAACTTAATTGAGATGAGAACTAATCGATTTGTAAACTCCCAAGCTCTTAATGAGAGAGTTGTGATTTGTCAAGGGTAGGGGACTCGAATACAACCCCTTTTTCTCAAGAAAAAAAAGGAAAATAAAGGAATATATTTTAGATTTTTCTTACACAAGACAAACCTAAAAATAATGATATCCTCTTATTTGCATACTCTCACTTATAAGAATTTTACTTTGAAATTCATCTTGAGATTTGTTCTAGAAATTTATATTATTTTTTTTCAGCATATTTATTAATAAATAATGGCAGGACTGATCCTCATAGTACATAATGCACTAACTATGAAACGAATTATCCAATATTTCATCAACTCTTTCAATGTTTATGGACCTATCCAATATATTATTATTTTTTCAAAAAAATAAATCCCAAATGGTGTAAGCAAGGGAGAATGAAAAACATTTTTCTTGATTCTTTTCTTACATAAGATATGCCTAAAAGATATTATATCCTCTTCTTTGTAGAAACACTTGTAAGATTTTTTGCTTTAGATTGCTAACCAAAGGAATGTAGAGGTTTCCAAGAGGGCCTAAGTGACCAAACATTCTTTCAAGGGATATCTTTGAGAGTAGGAATTTTTTTTGTTACAAAGCCTTATATCTCAACTTGATTGAACCCACTATATTTTGATATATCCCAAACTAAGTCATCCTTTCATGTAAAATTTGACAAGTAGAACTCTTGAAGCATTATTTGAAGCCCATTTGCTATTCATTTGATGTCCTCTATGTAAACTAGTTTATTAATAGAAATTCATGATCTATGACTTTTGTTTATATCAATATAATTTTTGACCTTTGAACCTCTAGAAGATAAACATGCATGAGCTAATGGTTTCCATGTTGAATTATAAGGATAAGGTTTCAATCAAGCACTCAATAAAAAATTATAGAATCCCCTCATTGACTTGACCACCTATTATATTTCTTGATTAATAACAGACTCTTTAACAAGATGTTTGAGGGTAACGAGCCCTTAGGAAAGTTTTGTTTCCTTAAC
Source organism: Wollemia nobilis (assembly GCA_028583015.1). NCBI lineage: Eukaryota > Viridiplantae > Streptophyta > Pinopsida > Araucariales > Araucariaceae > Wollemia > Wollemia nobilis. Next base: position 8,554,227 of record JAQPPZ010001808.1, read on the forward strand.
AATTTTATTACATCAAGAAAGCCTTTGTATTTTTCAAGTAATATTTTTGTTCAATTATTTTTTTAGTCTTTAAACAAACTTCAACTATGTTTTCCTCTTAATGTCAAATAAGTTTGCAATTTCACAAGCCTACTTCTATAATATTTTTTCCTTTCTAAACCATATCCCAATTGTAAAGAGAAAACCTACATTTTTCCTCACATATTTTCCAAATAATCTCTCTTGAATTTTATCAAATTTGGATGCTACACCTATTGAACATCTTGAAATTCACATCATTATAGAAATGAATTATAATTTAGTCTTTATGAGTTATAGCCTTTCAACAGTGATTAGGAGTTATCCAAAATTGTGTCCCAAAGCTCCTCCTTTCCTTAATAATACCTAGTGTAGTAGCTCCTCTATAACCTTTGGATTATCTCTAATTATGGGCCATGAAGGACAAGGATTTAAAATTTTGCAACCTTGAGAACACCTTTTTAGGTCCTTGAAGAATGATAGAAAATCAGCCAAGGATGGAAAGAGTGATTCGTCCAAATAGTGTGATAAGCTACAAGGAACAATTCATTTTAAGGTGTGACTAGTTCTAGACTAGCAAATATTTATTTTGCAAAGTAGCAAATCATTCCTTTTCGATTGGTGAATCACCAAAATTAGGCTAATCGGGACAAAGCCAACATAAAATCTAATGAGACTTCTAAGAAAGTGACAAATTGTCATTATATGGTGCCAAATGATAGACATTTATTAAAATGTTTAGAGGTATTTTTGAAGGAATTTAATAGTTAATGGTGCATATTTTTACTAAAGATGCCCCTAAACTAGTGATTTTACTATGATTAGAAAGCATTTTCCTCTAGTAACTTCCTAGGTGAACAATTTTCTTGAAATATGAGTTAAGGGCTCTAGTGTAAACATATTTTGGCCATTCAAAGAAATCATAGCTACACTTTGTGGACTTCACATTTTATTTTTGAGCTCATTTTTTAATAATAGAAAGACTATGCATGGCATTTTTTTATTGATTGTGGCATTGCCCTTTTGATCTATAGAATACATAGTTATTGTGGCACTGCCTTTTTAGTTTTTGTTAGTCCTTTCCTTTTATTATTTCCAATTTCATATGCAATGGAGCATATTGATGTTATTTAATTTTTTATGTGTTGATTGATTGCACACTAGTTTTGCTACAATCATGGCCATATTTTATTTTTATTTATTTTATTTCAATCCCTTACACCCTAAGCTTTCAAATTTACTTTTTAGCATTTAGATTAGATTAATTGATCATGATTAGTGGGGGTTGACCTAAATTTAGAGCTCCATAAGGCATGATTTTCCTTCTTCCAAATTTTTTTTAATGAGTTATATGGGATTGAAACGGGCCCCACGCATATTACATCATCAAACACATAATGGTTTTACAACAAAGTTTGGATATTATCCATGTATCTTTTGACAAGATTCAAACTTGGGTCTCCTCCTTGACTATTGAGGAATTTAACCGATTGAGCTAATGCCACTTGATTCCTTCTTCCAACTATTTCTATGGAATTGAAAATACATTTAGAGTCATACCTTTCCATAATTCAACAAAATTTTAGCATGCTTGATGGTGCCAAGGGTATTATTTTCATGTTAAAATCCATCTTATTCCCTTTCCTTGAAAAAAATAAATATAAGCAATGTTGTTTTCTTGACTTGTTTTGTAAAACTACAAGTACTTTGTGAAATGGTGACTTTGTAATAGAACTTCACAAATTTTCACAAGATCAATATTTCAACTTTAGATTAACAAATTAATCTTTCACAAATCAAGGATCATTAAAACTTTGCTAAAGGAAGAGAGTGATGATTCGCTCCTCTATTCTAAAATCATGATTAGATACTTATGAAAGTGATTTGCCATTTTTGGAGATTCTTTTTTTTTACCTGAATAACAATTTGCTACTTGCAAAGAGTGATTTGCAAAGTCTTGAAAAATAAACAATTTTCTAAGTGAAAAAGTAGTGGCAAAACATTTTTGAAGTGAATATTTACCCAATTTTCAAAAATAGTGATTTTCATCCCTTCTTTCTTGAAAATTTTCAAAGTCAATTTCAAGTGAATTTCCATTTGTAGAAGTAGTGGTCAAGCCCCAACCTATCCACTAGATAGTTCCTCCAGATGAACCTACATCTCAGAGCTAGTTAAATATGTCTAATCCAAATGTTAACACCATCCAAGGATAGATAACCCTGTTAGTACCAAGCCAAGGCACTATCCATAATCACACATTGTAAATATGGTCTAACCTAGTTGTGATTTACTACTACTTACTTGAGTGTTGCTTTAAGAACCTGATAATAGTTGTGATTACTTATTCCCATTAACCTAGCCACTAGATACCACCTCTAAGTCAATCTATGTCTCAAAGCTAGTTAAATCTATCCATTCCAAATGTTAGCACCATACAAGGACAAATAACCTTGCTAGTACCAATCTAGGACATTATGCATAATTGAAAAGCTTGGGGTACTACCCCAAATCAACCATTGCATCCAACTATTCAGCCCCCAAAAAATATGTAGTAGGCCATGGCTTTGCCAAACCAATAAAATCCTTAGTATGGTTTAATAAAATTCATTGAATATACCTAATCCATAAGCCATGCCAAATCTTAATCCCCAGGCTTATCAAAATGTACCACCTATTAAAAATCTAAACCCATCAACCCTAGTATCATGCAATCCTATAGAATCCCTAAGGAATCTCATAATAGTAAATGGTTCAATATTTCCTCCTTCTCAAGCATACATGGTGCCACCTCAAGTGCAAATGCAATATCTGCCATAAATACAATATGGATAGGTTCCTAAGTGTTACCAAGCACCAGTGCCCATTAGGCCTTAAAACCAATTACCTGACTAGACATACCAAAAGCCTTTGAACCTAATGGTCTATTCACCCATCCTAGCTATTGCCATGAAATCCCAACTTAGTTTTAATGGAAACAAGAGGAAAACTATTTTGGACCATCTTAATGAATTGTCCACACAAAAGTCTATACACTAGATTTATGAAAAATATATCATGGTGCACCTACTTAAATATTTATTTAGGGATAAAGCAACTTTATGGTACAAATGCTTGTCTAAAACTTTAGTTGTTAACTAGGCCTCTATTGTTGAACTCTTAATGAAAAGGTTTGGCAATTCAGGCAACACTTATTCAATCCTTTTGCAAATGAATGACATCCCAAAGGCATCATTCATAAATATTTTATATCTTATATCACTAGATATTTGTCTATCATATGAGCAAGATTTTTCATAGTATATAAATGGGTTACAATCATATTTAACACTAATAGTCTACAACACCATGTTACCTAGACTAGAGTCTTTAGTAAAGCGGTCCATGAAGAAGACATACTCATATAGATCTTACCACCTACCCTGCCTATGGCTTATGCATCACATGTAATCCAAGGCCAAATATTACAAATAGAAGGGTCTCCTCCATCTATAACACCCACACCAAATGATCAAATGATCCAATCACCATCAAGTGTGCCTACTTACCCCCAAGCAAAATCCCCTTATATGGAAACCTTTCCTAGGAAAAGCACTTATGCCTCTATCGCCTTCCAAACTTAGCTGCCATCCCTACTAGCACCACCACAACACATCAATGTAAATACTACCTCTTCCTCTTAGAATTCAAATGGTGGGAAATAAGCTCAAGTAAATTAATGAAGGGAGATGATGAATATTTTAGTGAATCATATTGATATGGAAAAGTAATTAAACAATAGTTGATAATCAGACAATGGGTGGCAATAATCGATAAATTGACAACAATGAAATACCCCATACCTCATAAAGAATCAAATTCCTTGCTAGAATAGAAATCAAGTAGGAAATCAAGTAGACTAATATGGTTAACATAAATTTGAAAAACAACACCTTGTGGTGCTTTGTTGGCAACACCAAGCATAATCTAGTTGAATAGGCAATGGCTACAAGTAATACTTAAATAAATAAATACAATCAATAATGCCAAGCACAACAAGCTACAATAATAGTCCAAGTGGCCCCCATCACAAATCAACCACCTATCAACCATATATAATTAGTCTCAAATCTGCCCAATCTAAATAATGTAGTAATTATCAATTTTTTGAAGATGATGTTGATTTTTCTTTTCAAGATCAAGTAGTATGCATCAATCAATAAAAGGATTGGGACCAAGACTAAGAGAAAGTTGTGTATTGAACAATCGATAGTCCCACAATAAGCATTGAAGAACAAATCAAACTTATCATAAATATTATATTATTAAGGAGGGGACAACCACCTTTGCACATGAAGGGGTCAACAACATCTAGTTGATCTACTACACAAAAGGAGGGTAGAGAGTACACCAACCATAATTCCAACTAATAGATCTCAGGTAAAATATTCTAGAACTCTATAAAATGTGACCATGGCTAACAAACATAATAAGAAAAAAGCTAGAGAAGGAAGATAAGAACCATCTAAATTACCCTTCCTTGACCAGTGAAGGACATGCAATTGTAATGTGATTATGTAGAAAAGTTAGCACATGTGATGAAAGTAATATGACTAAATTTAGGTTTAGCATTACTAAATAAATGAAGAAAATACTAGCTAAGGTTAGCATGCTAAAAGCATTAGCATTGCCATGTCAAAGAGATCTAGTCGAGGAATCTCTCAAAGAATATGAGAGAAATTATGCCCAAGCAAAAGCAATTACATAATAGCAGGCATAACCTAATCTAACAAAGCAATAAAACTTGATAGCAAAAGAGCCGTATATCATTAAAGTAAATGGATAGACATTAAAAACCTCTAAACCCAAAATATTAAAGCCATTGCTATTCTATATCACCCTAAAAATCGATATTCATTTGTTATGGAGATATATTATAGGTTTAGGGGTTTTTGTGACTATGATGCCAAAAGTTGTGTGTGAATAAATAGGATTGCCTTATATTAAGATTGATAGAAGCCCCATTCAGTTGGACAAAACTAGGCTAAATACTATACATGTACTAGAATATCTAATAATGATAGTGGTAAGACATCTAGAGCTAATCATCATTTAGTTTTCTATTATGGTTGATCTTCCCCTTATTTTGGGATATTGTTGTCATGGAGTGGATAAAAAAGTTGGTGCTTGGCCATGGATTATACACATAAAGATATTTATATATGGGAAGATCATTAGGGTTGAGAACAATCTCCTTTGAAACTATCTCTTGCACAAGCTTGATGATGACGAGGTTGTTAAGTGGAATGAGCTTCTTGAATATATACTTGAGGAACTAAATCATGAAGGGATGATTTCTAAATTAGATATTATCATTGTATTACTATAAATTGATGAATATTTGAGGGTATCCTATAAGGAAACTAAACTTGGAAGCTACATGATATCTAAAGAACCTGCCATAATTCTAGCCCTAATTAGCAAACAAAATCAAGACTTAGAAGATATTTGGACCCTACATTTTTATGGGGCACAAACAAGGAATAGAATAGGTTCTAGTATACATTTGATAGATCCTCAAGATATGCAAACAAACTATGCTTACAAATTATCATTTAATTGTATGACTAATATAGCCTAATATGAAGCATTATGAATTGGATTGAGAAAATTTGAAAAGATAGGTGTCAAAAAACTAAAAATATTTGGCAACTCTAAGTTAGTAATAAACCAAGTTAATTTGGCATGTGTTATCAAGAATAAACATAATCCTACAAGCATAGGGTATGGTATTTGTTGCAAATCTTTCATACTTGTGAGATGAAAATAGTACTTATGGAACTAAACATAAAGGTAGATGAACAAGCCTATCTAGCAGCTAGATTTGATCCTTCCCCTAACATGCAGAATAAGATTAAATAACTCCATGTGATTTGTAGGCATGTTTTCCGTAACAAAACATATTATTATTAAATATTCAATAATGATGAACAAATCATAGAATTTTTAATCAAATAAGATCAATATGTAGAAGAAAAGAACAAAAATAGGGACAACATCAAGGATGGAGTAATTCAATTAAATTCCAACCAAATACCTAGGGAATTGACCATAATAGAATTCTTATTCAACCCCAATGATAATGCTAAGAAATCAAGTGTCAAAGTGAGGACATCCGCTTATCATCCACTTGAAGTGTAGAAAGCAAAAATCTACTCATGGGAAAAAAGTGCTCTAAAAAAAACTATTTGTGGGAATTGCATGAGAAATGTGGAGATATCATTGTCTAAACATATGAGGATTTTATGGTCTATGACAAATAATTAACATGGGACCAAACCTTTTTCCAATCAAGCATTCTATATTGAGGCAACGATGAGGAAAAATATTAACTAAAAAATTGAGGCAATGATAAGGAAAAATATTATGAAGTTGTTATAGGATTAAAGCATTTTTCCAATCAAGCATTCTATATTGGTAGCAAATCTGGTTTCGGTGCATAATAAAAATGGAGATATTGAGCTATGTGTCGACTTCAAAAAATTGAATAGAGTATCTGTAAAAGATCACTACCCCTTACCATAAATTGATCAGATATTGCTAAAGATGGTAGGATCACAAATTCTATAATTGTGTGATGGGTTCTCTAAGTATAATCAAATCTAAATTAAGGATGATGATCAACATAAGACAACATTCACCACAAAATTGGGTACATTCTAGAGGATACCTTTTGAATTATCCATCAAAGGGTCCACTTTCCAAAGGGCTATGGATATTTCATTTGCTAGGTTGATTGATAAAATTATACACATATACCTTAATGAGCTAAGTATTCTCAAAAGAAGGAAGCCAGCATATTGAATACCTATAGGAAGTTCTAAAAAGTTATAGGGAGTATAGGATTTCAATAAACCCAAAGAAAACAACATTCATGGTTTGAGAAGGGAATCTCCTAGGACATGTAGTATCTATAGAAGGTCTTGTAATAGACCTTGATTATACTAGAAAAATCTAGGAACTACCAATGCCCTCATCTATCAAAAAATATTATATCTTCCCTCGGGAAAATCCAATTTGTGGCCAAATGTATAACTAAATTTGTACAACTAATTAGGCCCATCACCAAGATGTTAAAAAAAATATCACTTTCACTTGGACTAAAGAGGGAAAACAAGACTTATAAGGGATCAAGGATGCAATAACAAAAGCTTTATTACTAACAATCCAAATTTCTCTAAGTATTTTAGGCTATATGTATTTGGCACTAATCAAAGTACTATCATTGTGGTAACTCAAAAGGATGAAAAAAAGAGGAGAACCCAATCTCATTCATGATTTAAACACTTCATAATTATGAGGATTTGGACACCTTCATAGAAAAATAAGTATCTTTCATAATGAAAGCCCTTAGAAAATTTAGGTATTATTTGTCTTAAAGTAAAACTGACATTTTTTAGTCCATCCCAATGTAAGATCTACAATGGTGCAAAGAGAGTTAGGAGAAAAAATATTAAAACGGATAAATTAAACTTAAGAGTTCAATATAGAGATCAAGCCAACTAAATTGGTATGAAGATGAGCACTCTATGAGAACCTTACTATGTCTATCCTAAGAGAGCAAGTAGCACATGTAGACAAACTTAAACTAGATGAACAAATAATATGGGCAACTGATATAAAGAGATACATATTAACAAGGTAAGTCCTAGGATGACATAGAAATAAAAGGTCAGGTTTTGACAAAAAACAACTCGCTTCACTTGTCTAGATTATGTCCTCTTCCATAAAGGATATGATGGTGTATTATTGAGATGTGTAGAAGAAGAGAGAACAAAATTACTGATGAATGAATACAATAACTAAGGTATCCACTAGTTAGTACAAACTATAATTCATAATATCTTAAGAGTAGGATATTATTGGCCTACTATTTTCTTTGACTATTTTAATGGATGAAAGATTGAAAAGCCTGTTGTATGTTTATAAGCAAAATATAGAAATTTCCAGTGCCTCTAAGGCCTATAATTGTCAAAGAACCTTCCAAAAATGGGGTTTGGATTTTATTAAGAAGATCAATCCTTTGTCAAGTGCAAGACAGATGGATTTAAATACTTTAGGCCAATTAGTCTATGTGATGTCATTTATAATATAATATGTAGGGAACTACTCCTCAGACCTCAGGGTAGTAAGACAGGATACAATAGATAAAATGATACCCCAAACGTAATTACATTAAGACTAAATTTTATTCTACTAAAGATCATTTTAGAGCAACAAGGGGGCTTTGTGAAGGGTATGCAGATTTTGGATGGAGTAATCATGCTAGACGAGACCATGCATTTAGTTAAAATTAGTAAAAAGGAGGGAATGGTATTAAAGCTTGACATGAATAAAGCCTATGGTAGGGTCTCATGGCATTTCCTAGATAGAGTACTTGAGAAGTTTGGATTCAATAGACAATATAGAAGGTGGGTGAATAGTTGCTATGGAGGACCTAAATTATTAGTTATAGTAAAAAATTCTTTAACTAGATTCTTTAGAAGCAACAAAAGCTTAAGGTAAGGGGACCTATTGTCCCTATAGCTCTTCATAATAATGGTAGAAGCATTGGGAAGATGCATTGGATCAAAAAAACAAATGAGAACATTAAGTGGGTTGAAACCATCTATATCCATAGAAGGTATTATTCACCAACAATTTGTGGATGACACAATCTTGTTAGGGAGATCGTATGTAGCTTAGGCAAAGGAATTTAGGAGGCTATTAAATCTATATGAAAAAACATCCCAAGAAATAATAAATATGGACAAAAGTGAGGTGTTTTCTATAAATACTATAGATAATCGACAAAAAATAATTATAATAAAGCTTAGATGTAGTGATTCAACTCTCCCTTATATTTACTTGGGAATACCAATGTTCATGTAGGCATGTAGGATCACATGTAGAAAGTGTTGATTGACAGGGTCTAAAGTAAGTTAGCTGGTTGAAAGGGGAATTTGTTGAGTCAGACAGGTAAGTTACAACTTCTTAAGAGTACTCTCCAAGCAATCCTTGTATATTTATTATTAGTATTTAAGATCCCACTTAAAGTACTTAAAATAGTAGAAAGTATTCAAAGAAGGTTTCTATGGTTAGGTTCAAAGGAGAAGAGTAGATTTCCACTTGTAGCTTGGGAGAGAGTTTGTAATGATAAATTAAGTGGAGAACTTGGACTTAGAAAAATAAAGGATATGAACAAGGCTTTGGCAACAAGGGTAGGATGGAGACTAGTGAAGTAGGGTCATGCCTTGAGGGCAATAATTCTAAGAGATAAATACCTTGACATCCAAGAGGATAGTAGATTTTTGACCACACTAAATCCCTATCATGGATATTTATTATGGAACCACATAGTAAAGGCTAGAGATATGCTATGGAAAGGCATCGAAAGGAATATAGGAAAGGGCAAGTATATCCACTTCTAGGAAGATGTGTGGTTGAATAAGTACCCTTTAGTGAAGGATGAGGAGTGAGCAAGAATTAGAGTAGAACTAGAACAAAATTATGTGAATATGGTGAATTATTATTTAGCTATAGGAGAAGGAGAGGTAATATGGGAGCTGAGGATCTATAATCAATATGAGGAATAGCTACAAAAGCTGACAACTAAATTGAAAGCTTATTATGTAAGCCCCAACCTGATTGAGGATACAATAGTATGGGGAGATACATAGGAAGGGTTGTTCACTATTAAATTAGCCTTTAATATTTCACTTGTAGTTCTTGGGAGGGTCTTTTAATGGTATCGACTATGGGGAAGGAAAGCAACACCAAAGTTAACAATTTTTCTTTGGTTGGTAGTCCAAAACAAGATTTTAACAGTAGATAACCTACATAAGAGGGTTTTTCAATTCCCTAATAGATGTTACCTTTGTGAATCTCATGAGGAATTAGTGATTCACATATTTCTTGAATGTAAATACCCCCTCAAAGTATTGTATGATATAACAAATAAGATGGAGGTGGTTTATGTATTGGCTAATAACATGGCAGATTAGATAGAACAGTGGGAGAAGCCATTTAAGAACTTGATACTGAATCAAACTTAGAATATAATTCCCTTTAATTATGTATGAGAAGTTTGTTTGGAGATAAATAGAAGGATTTTAAAGGGGAGAAGAGATCTACAACTAGGAACATAGAACACATCATAACAACCATAGTGGAGAATGTTAAAGCATTGAAAGTGTAGACACCAAATTTTAGTCATTTGCACTCAAATTTCTACAAATTCACCAAAATCCCCATAGTGCCACAAAACTATCACCAATTAATCAAATTCACTCAAATTCCTCCAAATTTCTAATTCCCCTTCTAATTCGTCTAAATTTCTCCAAAATTTTCCATTTTCCTTCTAATTTTTAGTTTCGTCAAATTCCTCTTAATTCCCTTATTTGCTAGCAATTTCTTCTAATTTTCCTCCCAAATCCTCCTAATCCCTCCTAAATTCTTCTAATTTGCCTCTCTTACCCTCTTATCAACTCAATTTCCCTCTAACTCCTATTTTCTCTAAATTTTTCTAAATTCCCCTCTAAGCTTTTCTAATTCTATTTCAATTTCATCTATTTCTTTTAATTCTTCTAAAGTCTCCTTTTTCCTCTAATCTTCCTTTTTCCCTCTAATTTCTAAAAATCTTCCAATTCTTCCTAATATTGATCTAATTTCCTCCTACCCACTTAATTCTCTTAATTCATCTTATCCTCTCTCTGTAATCTCTTTTTTTTTTTTTTGTGGAAAACATCCCAAAAGGGATGCCACTTTCGGGTAAGACCCAAGGAGGCAGGGGTATCCATTCCGCCAAAAATGCCCAGGACTCGGACCTGGCCTACCACCTTTGACACACTCAAGGAGCAAACAAACACACAAACCCAATTAAAAATAAGCAGATAACAACAAAAATAATAAAATAAAATAAAAAACATGCTCCTTGAGTGTGTCAAAAACAAAAGCACAACCAAACACGCACAATAAGATAAAAGAAACCACAACACAAACCACATAGAAAAACACAAGAAACACATAACAAAACACAAACAAGACAAAAACAACAGAACACTACAAAGACATAACCCAAAAAAAAACAAGAAAAATAAACACAACCAAAACCTAAAAAATTAAAAAATAAAACAAAAATAAAAATAAAAAACAACCAACAATAGACAATAAAACAAAAAAACAAAAAAATATAGAAAACACTCACCCATAAAAACACGAAATAACACAAACAAAGAGAAACCCAAGAACAAGAACGAAAAAAAAACACAAGAACAATAACAAAAAACATTAAAAAAAAACAAAACAAAACAACAAAAACAACAAAAAACAACACAAAGAACACAAAATAAAAAAACCCACCCACCTTAAAAAACTAAACAAAAAAAAAACAAAAAGAAAAAAAGAAATAAAAAATGAACAAAACAAAGACCTATCTAGACCGAGAAGACTATTAAGGCAAGAATCAACAGAGGAAACAAAATAAAGAATAGAATGAGCTAGGGAACTAAAAAAAACTGAATGAACCAAAGAGAAGCAAAAAAAAAAAAAAAGAAGAAACTAGGTACCTTGAGACTGGAGCCATCCAAAGAAATGATAGAAAGAAGAGCTTCCCTAATTTGAGAAGCCCACCATATAGGAGGGTGGCCATAACAAGTAAGATCACCTTTGTCCAAAGCCCAATTAGCTAAAGCATCGACACTCTTGTTTTGATCTCTGACCACATGATTGTAATCAACTTTCAAAAATCCCATCTGGATTAACTGAATCTTCTCAATAATTATTTTTATTCTCCAATCCACCTTATGATTCTTAGAAGGATTCTTCAAGAGATTAATCATAAGTTGAGAGTCAGACTCAACTAACACCTTTTCCCATCCAACCTTAGTAGCCTCCTGAAGACCTCTGAGGATACCATACCCCTCAACAAGGTTATTGGAAAGAATACCCAAATTCTCAACAAAAGTAAAAAACCAGGGAGCCATCCGAAAGTCTACCAATTCCTCCCACATTGGCTTTTCCAGGGTTCCCTCTAGAGGCTCCATCAGTATTGACTTTTCCAAAATCCTTAGGAGGAGGTTGCCAATTTCTATTCCTATCCAATTTACTAATACTCACATTCCCTTTAAGATGGTTGCCCTTAGAAGGTTTAATATTCAATATTTGCATCACTTGATCCCATATTTGGTGGGAGTTTTGGGGGTGATTAAGGAGATGATGGACTGATTCAACTAAGTTGGCTATGGTCTTTTGCCAAATATAGTGAATATCCTTACTATCTTGATTAAAAATTTGGTTGTTCCTTTCATTCCAAATATTCCAAAGAAGAATGGTAGAACCCATCCAAACTAACTGCCTAATAAAATGATCAACACCCTCTTGATTAGGCCAATCCCTCCAAAGCTGTTCAAAAGTAAAAAAATTGGACCACTATAAGCCAAGTAAAGTGGCCATTCTCCTCCACAGCTCAGAGGCTAAAGTACACTCAATAAAAATATGGTTGATATTTTCTACATTCTCTTCACACATTTCACATCTAAAAGGGCCATGAAAACCACGCTTCATAAGTTGCTCACCGATAAGCACCCTACGATGCAATAAAAGCCAATTAAAGAACCTCACCTTAGGCCAGAGCTTTTGAGCCCACAATTGAGAAAATATGTCGAAAGAATGGTTGGGATTATTATGGCATAAGGTCAAATAACCTTGAGCAACTGAATACTCACCCTTAGTAGTGTTGTTCCATCCAAAACAATCTTTTTCATGGGACCAAGAGAGGGATCTCATATGAAGGATGCCTTGGATATCTTGTCTTTGCCTTTCTGGGATTTGAATAGGCCAGTCCTCAATAGGGATCCAATATCTACCAACCTTTGAATTACCGGTATGGTACCGACAATAATTAGCCACCTTTATCCAATTAGCTCGGTGAAGCTCCTCCATCCAAGGCCTCCAATCGGGAAACCGAGTTATCAAAGGCTTGTGACCATCCCAAGAATCTGTCCAAAAATTTGCATGTTGACCATTATGAATGATCCAAAATAATTTTTTCTTTATCAAATCCTCACCGAGTCTTAAGAAGCTGCTAAAATGGGAGAACCTTTGGTAGGAAGTTGATAGCGAACAAGGTCTTCGGGACTTTTGTTCTCGAGCATATTTAGCACGGAGATTATTGGCCCAAAGAGCATTGGGGTTATGCAACATCCTCCAATATAATTTAGCAGCTAAAGCTTTGTTGTTATTAATTGAAGACCGTAAACCTAACCCCCCTTCACTCTTAGGAAGACATAAAGTATCCCATTTCACCAAGGCCCATTTTCTTTTCTCCTTAGTACCACTCCAAAGGAAACGATGACTGATTTGATCCAATTCTCGAAGAACGACCTTTGGAATATTCAAAATGGAAGAAACATAAATAGGAATAGCTTGAAGGACTGATTTTACCAAGGTGATTCTACCCCCATAAGAAAGCCACTTGTTGGTCCACTTTCCAATTTTCTTCTTGACTTTGTCCAACAACCAATTCCAATATTTATTTTTCTGCCTTTGAATATTTATGGGAATACCTAAATAAGTGATTGGAAGAGAGGTCTTCTTATATCTTAGCTTATCCAAGACCATGGATTCCTGTCTAGCGAGCGAGTGAAAGAAAATAACTTTAGATTTGTCTTCATTGATCAACTGCCTGATAGCCTTAGAAAAATAGCTAATGATTTGCTTAATATTAGAAGCTTCCTTAACTGTAGCTTTACCTAAAATAGTAGAGTCATCCACAAATTGAAGATGAGAGATAGGTCTAGCTCCATGAGCAATGGTAACTCCCTCAAGGGTTTTGTTTTCCCTCTTTTTGGTTATAGTCCTACCCAAGCATTCAACAAGAATGATGAATAAATAAGGGGATAGCGGGTCACCTTGCCTAATACCTCTAGAAGGCTGGGAAAGAGTGAGAAGGCACTGCCATTGATAAGAACTAAGTAGGAAACCGAAGAGATACATCCCATAATCCAATCCATCCAATCCTTAGAGAAACCAAATTGCCTCAAAACTTTGATAAGGAAGTGCCAATCCACTCTGTCATAAGCTTTGGATAAGTCTAACCGAATGAACATGGAAGGAGAATTTTGCATATCCATGGAATGGATGGCTTCCTGAGCAAGAACTATCTCATCTACTATTTGACGTCCTTCCACATAACCCCCTTGCTCGCGGGAAATAATCTTATGCAAAAGAGGCTTCAACCTTTACTGCCATGATTTTAGTAATGATTTTGAGAAGAACATTACATAAAGCAATAGGTCTAAAAGCTGAGATATGATCAACCTCTTGAGCTTTTGGAACAAGAGTAATATAAGTTTTATTGATAACCTTCAAAATTTCTTTGGCTTTCCTGGCTTCTTCCACCACCTCTAATAAATCAACATGAAGGATATCCCGGAACTCTTGGTAGAACTCAATAGGAAAACCATCGGGACCCGGGGTTTTCCCTTTTTGCATTTTAAAAACTACTTGTTGAAGCTCATTGATAGTAACAGGAGCAGTCAAAATAGAGTTCTCCTCAGAAGTGATAAGAGAAGGGATTGCTTGAAGAACATTATATTGTGAAGCTGAGTCAAGGGGAGTAGCAACAAAAATATTGGAAAAGTAATCAACAACAATAGAGTTCATGCCATCCCAAGTATAAACAACATCTCCAGAATATGATTTTAAGGAAGAAATAAAGTTGTGAGATCTTTGAGCTAGAAGAGATTTGTGGAAAAAAATTGTGTTTCGATCTCCTTCTTTGAGCCATTGAATTCTAGATTTTTGCTTCCATAAGATTTCTTCTCTTTTTTCCCATTCCTCTAAGCTGAGTTGTGAGTTTAATTTCATCTGCACTTCTCTTCTCTGTGAGGCCATCTAAACGGATTTTCTTATTCAAATTTTCAAGATGAGCAATAACTTCATGTTTTTTTTATGAACATCCCCAAACTCTTTCCAGTTCCAAGTCTTGATTTTGGATTTAATGTATTGCAGTCTTTTGACAAAATAGAACATCTTAGTCCCATGCCTAGGTTTACCTTCCTTCCACCATTGTTGCACATGAGGTCTGAAGGAAATGTCTCTAAGCCACATTAATTGAAAATGAAAAGGAGAGAAACTCACATTGGTTTTCCACATTTCCACCATGAGTGGCCAATGATCCGAACCAACATTATTAAGAGTCTTCACTTTAGGAATGTGACCATGGATTAAGAAATTTTGAGAGAGCAAAAACCTATCCAATCTCTCCATTATACAAGCTAAGCCTTGCCTTCTGTTAGACCAAGTCATAAGGCCATTATCTGGTTGGATATCCATAAGATGGAGGTTTGCAATATATTTGCTCATGAGGTCGGTGCTTTTGTCCAAATTTCTATTTCCCCCCATTTTCTCATCCAGAGAGAGGATGGTATTGAAATCTCCTCCGATCAAGATCCAAGCTTTAGGAAAATGAGAGATAATATGAGTAATATCCTTCCACTGTCTTCTTTTTTCCTCCAAAGAAGTCGGAGCATAAACAATAATGCAGAGCATAATCTGGTTGGAATGTCTACTTTGAATAGCTATAGCCAACAAACCCCAACTGCCAACCATATGGTGAATAACTACCTCTTTTGGATCCCAAAGACAAGCAATGCCACCCGAAGTCCCTTGGGAACTGAGGGAAACCACTTTTCCAGCTGGCCAAATTTTACTGGCAATTAAGTCCATATCCTCCATTGACATCTTAGTTTCTTGAAGGAAAACAAGATGTGGATGATTTACCTGAATCATTCTTCTAATTTCATTTTGTTTTGAAAGACTCCCTTTGAGTCCTCTAATATTCCAAGTGATGATCTTCATTAATACCGGGGCTAAAAAAGTTGGGAAGGGCATTAATCTTACCTTCCTCTACAAGCTTTTCACCTTCTTTTACCATATGATATTGATTGGTCTTGCGACCTACTTTTTGATTAGAATCCATCTTCAATTTTTTTTTCCCTGTTTCTTGACTTATTCCAATTGAATCTGAGATGGCTTCTAACCTTGAAGAATGCTCGTACACAGCCAAAATTTTACTAGATGGTTCAATAGAGTCTATATTGGGACCTGCATTATTTGAAGTTTTGACATTTGAAATATTGTTTTTCTTGTGTAAATTTTCTCCTTTTTTTCTCGTTGAAAACCTTTGATTTGTTGGTTTGTCTCCGAGTTCTTCCCTTCATATTTAAATTGTGTTTCTAAGATTTCAGTTTCCATTATTTCCTCTTCCTCACTTGGGACATCATTTGTGGAAAGGATTTCAAACATATTAGCAGATGACTTTGATTGATCCTTCATAACTATTTTTTTTTAGTGTTCTTCTTCTTAGGTATTTGGAAACCTGCTAAGTTTATATCTTCTTTCTTTTGATCAGGAATTTTATTTGGGCAAGCATTGGCCAAATGACCATATTCATGGCAAATTCTACAACGAAAAGGAATGTTCTCATAGTCCACTACTTGCTCCCAAGTGTCTTCCCCAAATTGTAATGTGATCTTTTTAGGTAGGGGTTTGTCAAAATCCATTAAAACACAAATCCGAGCATAAATAATATGTTCAAAATTTTGAGTACAATCAGCGAGTCATCATAAAAGTTCCTAAAGAGTTTCCAATTGAAGAAAAAATAGTAGGATTCCAAAATTCAATAGGGAGGCCAAAGAGTCTAACCCACACGGGAGCAATAGAAGGCATCTCTTCTTCGGCTTTAAATTTAGTATGCCAGGGCTTCATGAAAAGCCCTGCCCTTCCAAAAAACCAAGGACCCCCTTGAAAATTTTTCTCTCTATCTTCATTATTAGCAAATAAAACAAGAAAATAACCATTTGGATAAATAGAGATTTGTAACTCACCTTTAGTTTTCCAGCTTTTTGCAGCCAAGACTTTGAAAGCAAATAGACTCGGATGAAAACCCATGAACCGACAAATTAGTCCTCTTTTTTCCAAATCTTCAATGCCAATCTGAATGTTATCCATATCAAGCTTAACAATAGGAGTTCCATCAACTGCTTTAAGACATCCCGACTCTATTTTCCTGGGATCAATCTTAGGCATTCTTAGAGGTTTATGGGAAGCCCTAATATTGATATTAGCATTGGGCTGAGGTCTGTCCACCATGAAGGGCATCCCTAAAATTCATTTTTGGGACTGAGTCTTCAAAATTCTTACCCTTGATAGGGGTTTTCACAGTAGAATTATTTTGTGGGTGCACCTTAGCACCAGATTCACTTGAGATATGAGCCATTTTTTGATCAACTGCTTGAAACTTGTTTCGTGATCTCTTTAATCCTTGCCCTAGACGTCGTGGAAAGGTATGGTTTTCACTTTTCTTTTGTGCAGAAAATTGGAAGTCGTTGTCACTCAAGTTCATAGTATGATCTGTTGAAAGACAAATTTCTAACCCATCTTGTATCCCCTGCAACATTTCCTACTAAAATATTGAGAATAAACCACAAAAATATTGGTCGCTAGGGCCCGAAGGCCCTAAAAACCAACCTCTGGAGCTGCTTGCACTCAACCCAGATGAAACCCTCGCATAGTCGCTTGCCAAATATGTCGTTCACACATAGGGATGCGCTAGGATCTGTGTTGCTCCAAATGATATGGAAATTGGTGGAGACGTTCTAGGGTTTTTCAGGCATCTACCCTCAAAATTTTAGCTCAATCCGAGTCCGGATGAGTGAGATATGACCAAAACGAGTTCGGTAGTTTGGGAAGTCCGATGAAAAATGTCTCCCTTCTATGATCCTCTCTCTAATCTCTTAATTTCTACCTAATATATCTCATTTATTCCTCCCTTTCCCCTCAAATTTCCCATAATCCATCTTATCCACCTAATCACCCTTCTAATCCATGACCCAATCCCAAGGGAAATGCACAAAAGAATTTTAAAATACCAATCAAATCCTCAAAATCCAAGGTAAAATGTAATCCTCATAAAATCCCTAGGCCTCCCCAAATCCCAACCTAAATTCCTCATTTAATCAACTTTGTCTCCCATCTCACTTTCCCTCAAAATTTGGATGATTTAAAAATACAATGAAAAGCCCCAAGTCAAAAGGAATTAAATGGGATATACTCATTGGTGAACAAAAAAACATGTAAAATATCTATCGCAGATGAGAAGCAGACTAGGATGGAAGATCGAGTGATGAGTGATGCGCGAGTGGATGACATTCCCACTTCCTATGTAGCGATGAACCTAGTCGAAATCCTGTCTCTCACTAAGCACGATAATAGTCAAAGTGATACCATCAGTGGGAAAGACCCCCCTCACAAAACAGGCGATGGCAGGAATAATTGTGGCGAACCCTCCTACACATAACTCTTGTAGAGTAAATCCAGACTATCCACAGATTCTTCGAGCGGCTTCATCACACAAGGATGTGATGTGCTATGCCCTAAACATCTCATGGAAAGATACACAAATCGATATTCCTTTCCCTTATGGGAAAATTTGTCAGAGGACAACTGGATATGGACTCAATCCATTGTTGGACATCAACAAAGTGGAAAATCCTAGGGAGTTTGGAACTGTCCGCGATATCCAAGGGGTTTTTCATGATCCAACTTAACACACAGGAGGATGCAAAATGCATTCTATCTAAAGGTCCATGGTTCTTCGAGAGGCAAAGTATATTCTTAAGAAAGTGGGAGCCAAGCTTTGATCTAGAATCATAGAATATTAATTTTACCCTCATCTAGGTCTGACTCCCTAATCTCCCTACACACTTCTTCTATGAGGACGCACTCCAAGGTCTAGCCCAGGCCTTTAGGGAGCTAGTGGCTATATACCCAGCCACTTGCACCAGGTCTTGCTTAACTTAGGCATGTATCTGTGTCAATGTCAATCTGGAGTCATAGCTCCCAAATCACCTCAACCTGATCTATGGGGATTACAGATGGAGACAACTATTAGTGTTTGAAAACAAGCCTACTTTATGCTCAGAGTGCCAAATTCAAGGGCACCTCCTATCTCAATGTCTAAATCGCAAAAACCCTAAAAATGATCACCAATCTATGGTGTGGTGGGAGCAAGCTGATAGCCAAAAGATTCCTAATAATACAGGACAAAATCTGAATATCAAGAACAAGTAGTAGAACCGACCACCGCTAGTCAAATGTAAAAGGCAAGTACCTTGGTCTCTATTGCTAACAAATTTGATTTACTCAATGACTCTGGTTCCATTGAGGAGATCGAGGAAGGAGAAGTCCCTGCTAAGACTTCCCATACTCCTAATATTGTTTCCCTTTTATGCCCAAATCCCAGCCCCACCTAGGATATTCACTGCCCCCCTCCCCCTCCCCATCAGTCACCCCCACCCACCACTAGCATTGGCCATCAAAGCCCTCCCCCAAAGCCCCACCATTCATCTTCCTCCCTGGCCCCATCGCCCCCCCTTTAGGGTCTGATTTCCCAGCCTCTCTGGCTAACACAAACATCATTGATTTTGACAACGATGAGCCTGCCCACGAATCCCCATAACCCTAGAGCCCCAAGCAAACATGAAGCTTCAATAAGTCCCAAATGGATGTAGGAGGAGACAGAAATAATGGAAGACCTTCCAATGCAGATCGAAGAAATCGGGATACTACCGAGGACATAGCCAATGGAACGCAGAAAACCTTGTTTCAAGAAATCGGAAATACCATCAAGGAAGAAAGCCAAAGACCCAAACCCCCGTGCAACAAGGCAAATGGGGGCAAAAAACCCTCCAAAATTTCCAAATGAAAGTCCTCATTCGTGTCAACAAAGCAGTAGGCCACTTGCAGACGACTGTTAACATCTCTCGAGAAGGCGGTACTCTTCTTTCTAGTGCCATTGATGAGCTCAAGGATCTCCCTGCTATGCCCAAGTCCCTTATGTCCCCTGACACCAATGCCCAACAAGAAAGGAATCAGGACTCCCAGTAGTCTGGGAAGTTGTCTGTTAGGCATTCGGGTTGCGTGTTTTTGTAATGATTATGTGTATTTTGTTTTGGCTGGTCTCGATCTCGATCGGACCAAGATGTATGGGGTAGAACCTCGGCTGGTTTTTGTTTGTTGCCACTGTTGGGCACTGTTGACTCTTCTTACTACTGATGTAATAGGGATGGGACCCTTTAACCTTTACAGTAATGCTTTTACCTACCAAAAAAAAAGGAATTAAATGCGCATATTTAATGGGTTAGTCCTCCTCACCCTCCATGTCACCTTTTTGTTAATTTTAAATTCCATGGGCATCCCCCTAGGCCAATTTATGGCACTTGGATGGGTGAGGCTTCACCCCACCCAAAGCTATTAAATGAGGAGGGTGCACATTCCTCTATGTATCCTCCCCAAAATTTACCTTGGATTTCCTCCATGCCACTTGGTGCCAAGTCACCTCCACCTCACCTCCATGTCATCCCCCCTCACCTTGCTCAAATTTCTATAAATACCCTCCCATTTTCATCATTTTCATGGAGACATATTGACACATACCTAGATGTTATCAAAATTTTCCTAGGACTCAAGTATGCACATTTATATCTTTTATTTTCTATTGTTGTTTTATGCTTAACACATGCTACTAACAATTTCATGTTTGTATATATGTAGGACTCAAAGGGCTCAAGACTTAATTTAAACCAGTGGTCACAACAAACCCACCATACACTTGCTTGTGGCATGAGAAATGAAAATGCCATAGTCATTTTGTAAAAGGGGTCATCCCCTTTTGGACACATTTCTTTTGTATAAACACACTATAAATGGGTTTATTTGTATTCAAAAAGACTTGTTAATTTAATACAATATTTAAATTTTATTGTAATGGTGTATTTTACATGTCTACAGAAAGTGCATGAGTTGAGAGTCATAGGAGAAAAAATTAAGTGAACATTGGAACCTAAGTCTAGTTGGGGTGAATGACAATCCTTAAGGAGACTTGAGGAGCTTGACCAAGTGGAAGCCACCCAAATAAGGATGCTTGAAGATAAATTTTGATGGGGCTTCTAAACGTAACTTAGAAAAGGTCGTACAAGAAGCAATGCTAAGGGATAGCCAAGGAATGGTGATCAGAGAGATGAGTAAGTACTTGGGCATTATGACCAGTCATCAGGATAAAGCTAGAGAGGTCTTAGCAGACTAAAGATGGCAGTTCAGTTAGGGGCTAAAAATTCATAAATTGAGGTAGATGCATCGAATATTGTTAATTGCCTCAATAATAGGGCGATGGTAAGCTGGAGAGTAGTAAACATAGTAACAGATACATTAAGATCCCTAAATTCATTGGAAGAATTTTAGGTCGTACATAGGTATAGAGAAGGAAATGGGATGGTTGATTGGCTAGTCAATTAGGGAGATCTTGAGAGGAAGATAAAATATGGATACCACTAGATGGGATCCATCTAGACATACTCCAGTTAGTAGTGAAGTAGGGAGGAAATATAAAAAGTCAATTCACTGGGTGAAAGTTCAAATTTTTAGAATGTCTATAGTAAATTACTTTTTGGAGATTTGTGGACTTGTCTACTGAGGGTTCCTTTATTTGTTTTTGGAGATCTATGGGATTTTTCTACTTTCAACTATAAGAAGTTGAGAAATTTGTTGGTTTGGGTTCCTGAGGGATTTATCTGCTGAGAGTTCCTTTTTTGCAAATTTGTGGATTCGAATGCTAAGGGTTCCATTTTCTAGAGATCTATGGATTTTTTTGCTAAGGGTTTCATTTTCTAGATATCTATGGATTTGTTTGTGAGGGTTCCATCTTGTGGAGATATATGGATTTATTTGTGAGGGTTCTATATTTTGGATATTTTTGGACTTGTCTACTAAGGGTTCCATTTTCTACAGATCTATGGACTTGTCTGCCAAAGGTCTCATTTTCTAAAATTTTGTGGATTTGTGATTTTTTGGATGCATTGTGAAGTTTTGAGAGAGAAATTTGTTGGTTTAGGTTTTTGTGGGATTGCCTGTTGATGGTTTAATTTTTTGGATATCTATGGATTTGTCTTCTTAGGATTCCATTTTAAAAACATCTATGGATTATTTTGCTAAGGGTTCCATTTTTTGGAGATCTATGGACTTGTCTATTGAGGGTTCCATTTTTTAGAGACTCTTCAAAGACAATGAATGTAAATATGTAGAGTCTTAAAACAAGGTAGTTCAATATTTTGAATGTCCTATAGCCTTTGGATACGAGGCTTTTTGGTTGGTAAGACTAGATAGACTAGTCTAGGATTGTAAAAGGTTTTGGGCCCTTTCAAAAACCTAAACTTAACCCTAATAAAAAAATTATGTTATCCTTAATCCTTTTAAGAGAATATAGATTATTTTATCTCTTATTAAATCTCCAAAACTCACAAGTATCTCTATCAACTACCCAATCAAACATCCAAATCAATTTGATCATCTCAAGACTCAGTATAGGAGCATTTATTGCTCTAAAATCATAAGTGTAGGGGCTAAAGTGATAGCACTAGTGGCACTACTACTTATCTGACAACACTTTTGCTAGCCTTTCAAATTATCATTTCCTGTCCAATTTGCTTGATAACAATCATTTTGACACTAGCACCGAGATATTAGCACCACTAGCTCTATTGATAACTATGTTATTGACTGTTAAATACAAAAAAGAAAAGGTAGGTAGCTAGTAGCTACCAAATTTCTTGTCAAATATGGATTTGATCATGCTAATCTAATTTGTCGCCTCAATTGCACCTTGAATGAGAACTCCAAGGACCAAAAATTTCCCTTTCCATCTTGCATCCTTAATTACATGATGATCTTTTGGAAAACTTACCTTTAATTAATTCCACCAACTCCATGAAACCATCCTCCGAGGAGCCATGGTTTCCTATAAAACTAGCCCTTGGGGGATTTCAATCAATGAACTTTTGAAAATAGTGCAACTCTATCAATTTTGAAGGTCATCTCTTGCAATAGTGAAGATCTACCAAATCCTCAATGGATCTCTTACAATAGTGAAACCCTACAAAATATTCAATCATCTCAAGCAATAGCAAGCTCTCATCTATCTCATTACAACAATGGGACATTAGCCATATATATTGAGGCTATAATCTTGCTTGTACTTGATTGGTTGTGCACTCTCATTTATTAGATTGTCATTTTCTTTGTTTTTCACTTTATAATAATTATATCATTACTTACTAACCTTGTTTGGCTATCAAATAGTTTATCAATTTATCAATTTGTTCTTGTTTCATCATAGTTGCATCTTCTATCATCAACTATATTATCCTATTGTCTCTATTAGGACCCCTGCACCCCCTGGTCAAGGATCCTGATTGAATCATTTGAAGTCCAAAGACTTATTTTTCTATATGTACAAGTGAAAGCATTGTCGAATTGTAGTCTCAATGGAACTACTACACCTTATTAATATTGTAGCAAAGACTATGATTCCACAATCATAGTCTACTACTAAAAGCAAAAGTGGTACCAGCTGGTAGAAACATCGATGATGCTATCACTCTCTAGTGGAAATTTTACCTTTGATCTTATAGCCATCATTATATCATTTTGAATTCATATAGTTTTATCTCTTGAGTAGGAGTCTTATGCTATCAAGGGAGTCATACATTCTCCACTAGTCTATATAAACCCATACACTTCTAACTCTATTTATTTTTTTGCCTGTTTTGTAGGTTCTCAGAAAGTAGAAGTCATCAACAAAAGCACTACCAAACAAATATAGCATCAACAATGCTTCCACATCTCACCAACAATTTCGCCACTAAGACATAAACCATGTTTGAAATTCTAGTTATCATTTCTATCATTTTAAGTTAGGGTTATTATCTTATATTTGTTATATGCCTACATTTTTTGTCTTGTATTTTTTGTTTTATTTATTAAAAGATGAAAAAGAAAGGAACAAATCATTATCTTTTGATAACATTAGGAGACTATTTCTAATATTGCATCTCATTGAAATGAAATTACATATAGTAGGAATTGTTTGATTGCACTACATTATTCAACCCTTGCCTTGATGGTAAACCATATTTTATATTCATCATTCAAAATAAAAAAGCATCAAGTATATAAAGTCCTGACTACTACATTGATTGATGCATTTGTAATTAGGATAGGAGTATATTAAGGTTTGGTCATCAAAGGAATATCTTAGGGATAAACATAGGTGTTCTCTAACTTGAATCCATTAAATTGATCAACTTAGGCTCACAATTGCCCCTATCCTCGAGGTGATAGGTAAGAGTTGAGTCACGAAAAATTCAACAAGTTAGAGGTCCTCCATGAACTTCCCCATCTTAGACTACCCTACCTTACCCTACCTCTTACCTAGCACCACTAATATTTAAACTACCCAGTTTCATACAAAGCACCAAGTACTCACACAACAACTTACTTGCAATGAATATGATAAAACATAGAAATACAAATTTTTCATCCTAAATCTTAATATTATTATAATTTGGAATAGCATTTGTGAACTAGTGAACATTAGCTCAAAAATTAGGAAAACCTTGCTTGCCCCAACATTTAAAATTTATCAAAAAGTTATCTTTCATGAAGAGGCATTATATTTCCTCCCATCGTATCCTTCATAGGGAAGCTACTACTTTACCCCTTACTATATCCTCCAGTAGCCCATACTACCACCTCTTTCCAAAACCATACTTAAAATTAAGGGTGAATCTTATTTACACAATCTAAAACTTCAAATAGACTTACAACACATGATTGTACTTAATTACATAAATTTAATTTGTATATGAATTTCTTTGATCATACTAATGATCTTTCAAATTATTAAAAAAATCAACAATAGAGTGCATGTTATAAAAATGATCATTAGTTCTCCTAATTCATTCACGTTCATAAATTCACAATCAACTTCTCTAGACAAATGACTAATGAGAGAATTTTTTCTAATTTTAGAATTTCTCTTTAAGTTTTGCTACAAAAGTACAATTATCAAAGCATAATGCTTATGTTTATAAGCTTATTCCTTTAGTTTTGTGATATCAATGGATTGATGTAACTAGCTTCTTTGATATTGATTCCTCCTTTGTCTTGGTTGTAAGTATAGTATGAAAAATACAATGCAAGGATCCTCTAATTTATTGTGCAATCTTTAAGAATGATAAACTTGCTTGGATCACTTCCTTTTTTAGGATTGGATCTCCTACTCTACATCCAAATATTCTCTTTCATTATAATATTTCAATGCATGTATTTTATTAAAACATCCTTCTCTCTCTTCTTCTTACCTTGATTTTCTTACTCTCCTCCAATATAACCCTACTCCTTCCTCGTTTCCCTTCCTTTTTTTCTCTTTAACCTATTTCCTTGCCATCACCTCTAATTGCATAAATTTCCTTCAACACCTCACTATAATAATCCTCTTATATTAGGGTTCATATCTAATGGGTTCAACATGGATTTTCAAGGCAATCATATTTGCAACCACCTATTTAACCACTTTTTTCTTTCAACTTATGTTACAAAAGGGATTGTTCATATAGGATTTATTTCTTTTGGTTTACAATGTTAAAGGGGGTTTTATCATTCAATATGTCCTTGAAGGCTCTATGATATATGAGTCTCAATTTGTAACTTGTCAATAAATAAGGCATCATAATATATCTAAGGGTAAAATCCTAAATTTCTAGTTAATGCAATTTGTTCCAAAGGCTACTACTCTTTGCATAAGGCTTTGGTATAAGGGTATTTAATCAAGGTGTCTTATTTAATAAATTTAAAGGATTTACTTAATTATGTTATAGTCCTATCATAGCCAATATTTGACACAAACCATGCAATCTTAATCCATAAAACCATAATATTTAATTTATAAGACCAGATAACAAATTAAAAAAAAAAGACATTTATTTCTTGGTGCTTTGAATCCCATGGCCTTAAGGTAATTTAATTCTCTTCCTATAGTTGTGATCCCAATCCTACAAAATATTTTGCTTTTGGCTTCCAACATAGGTTAGCACAAAACATTATGTAATCATTATATTGCAATTTCTCCTTTCAAAAAACCATGTATTAAGTTCACATCAATTTTGCATTCTATTACATATTAAATTGCTTAACTTCATACTCTAAATCTATAAACATAATATAAGTCTATCATCATAAGAACTAGAAATCGTTGTTCATCATGATTTCACAACATTTACCATCATTTCTATATTGCAATTATAAGGAGTTCATCTATTACATGTTCCTACTATAAAATTTATAGCTACTTCCAAACATATCACATTAGAATGTACATACAAACATTAACATTATCAAAATTTAAAAGTCTTTAAGGGGCCAAAATATTAGTATTATAAAATCCACTTGGTTATTGTGGGTGACTCTCATGGGATGGTTGCATTTACATAGAATACTAACTAATAGCAAGATCAATGTGTTCATGGAAATTCTTGCACCCTTAAGAGTTTTGTCACACTGCAAGACTTCCTTGAACCAATGAGCATTGTGGACTCTGGTGGATCCACCTCTTTGACTCAAAAAAAAATTATCCTAAGATTATAGACAAACCAAGTAGGGTAAGGAAACCTTGGAAGTGAGCCTATAATATCGCTCATACACTCATGCTCATCCATATTTGCAAAAATAAAATAAAACTATAACATAAAAGTTGATCAAGATTTGAAGTAACTCCTAGACAGTGCTTCAAGTAGTAGACCGGTGCCTTGTCCATTGGGTAATTGTAGCTAGACTTAAAAATATGGTGAGGAGAGAAAGGGGAAAAGATAATAAACTAAGCCAATCACATCCATTCAAATAATGTAACATAAATTATTAAGCATGTCAATCAAAGAAGATGTCATTTACACATTCAAATGATGTAACATATAAATAGGACAACAAACAAAACTACACAAGAAAATTTTGAAAAGAGGAAGCAAGATTGTATTTATCAACAAATCTTTACAATGGAAGTCTGATCAAGATAACCAAATCTTACTAAGTAAATGCAAATGAGTTATCTATTCAAATGATGCAATAGAGAACTGCAACACTTCATTCAAATGATATAACAAAGAGCCTCCTAGCTTTCGATCTCAGCCATTGGAAATTATCTCAGTTAATTAGGGCACCTCAGCAAAATCCTGCACAGTAATGGGGAAGAAAAAAGGGTGACTAGATAAGACACAAAAAGAAAAATACAATTGACAAAGGAAATATACTCTAGTATACCTCTTACAAAATTTTACTATGCAAAAACTTGATCATTTTTCCTACAGTAGCAACTCTCTTAAATAGCTTGATCATTTGATCCATAATTACTAAAATTGCAATTGCCTTGATGATGGCTCATAACTGCAACTATCATTTATTAAAACCAGGTGATGGCCCATAAAAATACAACTACCTCCATATTTGATTCACAATATTTATTGCATGTGTAGTGGCTCTCATTCGTGGCCTAATAGTGGTCTCAGTTAGTCAAAAATACCTTCAAAATTGTCTGTTACAACTTCTCTTGAAGTTGTCCAAAAACAACTTTAGACAACAAATTAATTTTTAACTCTTTTTTTTTATGTATATGGTTAAAATTAGCCAATATATAATAAAAATTACAACTTTTATTTCAAAAAAAATCATAATAATAAAACTATTAATAATAATAATCAAAATAATCCCAATGGGACAACGCAACGGTTCGGGCTTTGGCTCTTCTTTGAGAGGTCCAAGGTTCAAACCACGACGTGGGCGAGTGTGTGAGGGGGTGGGTGTGTGGTGGCTATATGTTAAATTCTCTATTGATAAGCATAGCTCTCGAATTTACAAGGGGTCTTGGTTGGAAGGAGACTAGTCAACCCTGTGCATTGGTCATAGGGGTTTTCACACTAACCAAATCAAAAAATAATAATAATAATAATAAAATATTAATAATATTATTATTATTTTGGTTATATAGGAAAGTTGGTTACAACCACTATTTTTAGTAATTTACCAGCGCAAGGTTCAAACCATAGGGATTGCTCCCAACAAACCTATATATCTCATTCTTGTTGACCCAAAGTGTGAGATAGGGACCACCGATCACTCGAGGTTCTTACTGTTGTCATCATTTTGGTACGTACTCAGAGGATTTAGAGTAGACTACTACCTTTGCAAAGGGTTGGCTTCCCACCAAGGTTTGAACCTAGGTCTCTTCTTGGTAAGTGCCTAGCCACACTTGCACTTACCAATCCACCTAGCCCTTGGGGGTAAAACCTTATGTTAAGGAAAATTGTTCCCCGTATCCCCTGGGGGTCAAGAATTTCCATTCCATGGGGTCTGTCCCATCTGAGTATACCCCTTAGGCTAGTCGAGGGTATTTTTTGTGTCTTTAATGTAGACTGCCAGGCTTGAACCCCGGACCTCCTTATGAGGATTAAGGGAACTTGTCAGTAAGGTACCTAGTGTAGATTCTCTTTAGTATATGACGCAAGCCATCAAGCTTGAACCCCAAAAACCTTATGTTAAGGAAAATTGTTCCCTTATCCCTTAGGGGCCAAGACTTTCCATTCCACAGGGCCTGTCCCATCTGTGTATACCCCTCATGTTAGCCGAGGGATTTTTTGTATCCAATGTAGGCCACTAGGCTTAAACCCCGAACCTCCTTCCGAGGATTGAGGGAACTTGCCAGTAAGGTCCCTAGTGCAGATAATATTATTATTATTATATATCATTTTTCCCTTTTTTTCAAAAAAAAAATTTCCTTTTTTTTTTAATAATATATCCTCCTCACGTCTACACGAGGGAATGTCACTATACAAAAATGGGCCCCGTGGACCACCATGTAGAAATGGCCCATAGGGCCCTTTTTATTTTTTTATTTATATGTTCCCCCTATGTCTCCACGGATGGGGTAATTTTCCTTTTATATATATATATATATATATATATATATATATATATATAACCTCCCACGTATGCGTGGGAGGGACCACCATACACATATGGGCCCAAAGGGGCACCCACCTCCCCACGTGGGGAATGAAAACAAAATAAAAATAAAAAGAACTTTTTTTTATGCTCTTGTTGAAACCTACCCATTCAAGCTGCCATGTGGTGCTTTCTGATCGGAGCACCTCAAAACTCGCATTGCATTCGTACCATTGGATCATGCGCTTGCATGCGCACCATTGATCTGCATGTTGACTTTTCTCTACCTTGATTTCCATGCATGTGGGCCCTTGGATTTTGTTTCTCAAAGTGCATGTCATCAAATTTTTCTTTCAAGCAAATACGGGTCATTGGATATTCTACTTCGTTTTGTGTGAATGCATGCCCTTGGATCTACCTGAATCTATGCATGCCAATTATTTGCATTTGATTTTTTATATTTTTATTTATTTCGTTTTGATTTTTGATAAGGCTTTAAAAGCAATGAATGGGTTTAAATAAATGGGGGAATGACGTGAGGGGAATGGGATAAGGGGGGTTAGGTGGGACCCCCTTATCCCATTCAATTTTTTTATTATATATATATATATATTAATAAAAAATGAAACATGGCATAGCAGTACTAAAAAAAATGCAAACTAGTTTTTGATTCACCAGATCGCTTACACGTAAGTGAAGAGCATACTACTAGTGCTAGAGGCTTTCAGGTTCACCAGATCATGTTACGCGGCAAGTGAAGAGCATGATACCAATAGCAAAAGCATGGCAGAAAACAGAAGTAAAATATTAAACTTTATAAAAAACACGAGTTATTAAATTAACAAAATATATAAGATTGAATTTTATTTCGATAAAAAAAAAAGTAATACAACATCAAAACTCCAAACATGTTTCGACCTCTAGGTCTCATCAGCGGAGTGGGTTTTAAAGAGGTACAACCTCTTTTTTTTAATCATTCATAAAACTAGGCTTTAGATAGCCTCTCTAGTCATTTGTTACTTTGTAGATTATCATTTCATCCTTATCAATGTCTATGGACCTACAACTTAGTCAGATAAATTAGAAGTTTGGAGTGAGATTAAAGTCTTTATGAGAAGTAAAGACCAAGAAACCCGATATGTGATCATAGGAGATTTTAATTCCGTAACCAAGCTATAAAATTTTGAGGAATTAGGAAATTAACCCAAAGTATGAAAGCTTTCTCAACTTTTATTCAAAACAACAATCTATTGGAGGTTGAGTTTGAAGAAGACAACTATACTTGCATTAACAATAGGAGAGGCCAAAACCTAATAGAAAAAAAAATAGTTAGATGCATACTCTCTTATCATTGGCTAGATGAAGGAACTTATGCTCAAATTAATACCTTAATAAGAATTGGTTTAGATTATTGGCCAATAAGAGTTAAAATTGTCGTAAGTGAATTAAAAAAAAAAATCATATTTTAAATATGAGCAAATGTGGGAAGACAATCCTCAATTTGTTGATATGATAGCTCAAACGTGGAATTCTTCAGGTAATGGTGGGTTGTATGCTCTTCCAAATCAAATTAAATCTATGACATCTAGATTAAAATAATGGAACAAGAACACTTTTGGAAACATTTTTGAGAAGAAAGAAGAACTAAAAGATAAACTTTCAAAATTCCAAAAAAGTGATCATAATAATCCAAGCTCATAGGAAAGGGAGTTTCTTAGTGAATATCATAATATTTTGAGTAAGGAAGAGAAATTCTAGAGATTAAAATCAAGACAAACATGATTAAAAGGAGATAAAAATACAAATTTTTTTCATAAGATGGCTATAGTACAAAGATCAACATCCATAATTAGTAGAATTAAATCAATAGAAGGGGTTTGGATTGAAGATCAAAGTGAAATTAGAAAAGAGGCAAAGTCTTTTTATCAAAATATTCTAGGATCAGAGGAGACTGAAGTTCTTAATGATAACTTCTTCAAGATGTTCTTTTAGTTATAATGAATGAATATAATAGGAAATTGATGGAACCTATTACTCTAGAAGAAGTTCATTTAGTTTTTTATATTTTAATAAGGATAAATCCCTGGGTCTAGATGGGCTCTTTGCAGCTTTTTACCAACATAATTGGGATATAGTGAAGGATTCTTTATTGGTGGTTGTGGAATAGTCTAGGGTAAAACAACGCATAGCTTATAAAATAAATACAACATATCTTACCCTAATTCCGAAAAATAAGGATGATGAATTATTTGATTCTTTTAGACCCATAAGCCTATGTAATATGGCATATAAGATTATTTCCAAAGTGATGGTAAATCGATTAAGGTCATTGTTAGACAAAATCATTTTAGAAGAGCAAGGAGGATTTGTGAAAGGGATACAAATTTTGGATGGGATCATAGTAGCTCATGAAGTTATACATTTAAAAATTTCAAGAAAGTAGAAAGCAATGATATTAAAACTTAATAAGAGTAAAGCCTATGATAGGGTTTAATGTGATTTTCTTTTTGCAGTTTTAGAAAAGTTTGAATTCGGGAAAAAATGGGTTAGATGGATTAAAGCTTGTGTCTCTACAGTTTCTTATTCAGTGTTGGTCAAAGGGTTCGTAATAAAATCTTTTAAAGCCAAGAGAGGCCTTAGACTAGGAGATCCTCTATCTTTGTTTTTTGTCCATTACCATGGTAGATGTTTTGAGTAGGAACTTATAAGTGGACTTAAGATTATTAATAACATCGACAACATCACCCATCAACAATTTGTAGATAATACAATCCTTTTTAGAAGGGCAAGGATAAATGAGGCCAAAACTTTGAATAACTTTTTAAAGGAATATGAAAGAGCTTCAAGGCAAAAATTTAATAGGAAAAAATCCAAAATTTACTTCCTTAACACTCCAACTAATATCAAAGCAATAATTTGTAGGTTACTTCAAATTAAGGAGGCAAATTTGCTAACAAATTATCTAGGGATGCCTTTATTTGAGGGAATGAGAATAGAATTATATAATCTAGTTATTAGTAAAGTTTAGAATAAACTTCCAACTTGGAAAGGTAGATGGTTATCGTTAGCAGGAAGACTGCTGATTAATTAAGTCTTACAGGCCATTCCAACATATTATATGTCATTGTTTTCTATGCCAAAATCAATTGAAAAAAATTAATCTATGTTATGCGATCCTTTTTATGGTTAGGTTTAAATGATAAAAGAAAAATTCCTTTGGTGAAATGGAGCAATGTGTGTGATGATAATGAACATAAGCTTATACTGAGAGGGGGTGTGAACAGTATAAGACCACTTTTACATTTCTTTTCCAAACAATATTATGCAATATATCAATGACAATATCAATAGCAGTAATAAAAGTAATGCAAAAATCATTGCACACAATAGAGACACCAATTTAACGTGGTTAACCCAATGTGAGCTACTCCATGGAGAAAATATTTCACTAAAATTTTCTCAACAAATCTCTTGGGAATCCTTTCTCTATTACAATGTTTATGGACCTCTGTCCAAAGGAGACACTAATCCCCTAATCAACTTTATGGATATCTATCTATAGGAGACATCAATCCCCTCAGTTGGTTTGTGGATCTCTATCCACACGAGAACTCCTTCTCATGTGCTTTGGTTGGTGATCCTCTAGAAGACTACTACCTCCACTACTTTGGCTTGTGGATCTCTATCCATAGAAGACTTTGTCCTCACTCAGAAGATATTTGTCCTCACTACCTTGGCTAATGGATCTCTATCCATTTGAGACTATTTTCCTCTACTCTATCACCTCCAAAGCTTACTCTCAGTGTAGACACCAAAATCCAGCCACTTGTAAGTCATCTATACCTTCCTGTCAGCCACGTGTCAGTCATCCACCTTCCCGCAATTATTTGGCCCAAATCCACACCTTCCCGCAATTATTTGGCCCAATTTCACCTTTTCCCGCCATTATTTGGCCCAATTTCACCTTTCCCGCCATTTTTCATTCCCAAATTTATTTAAATTAATATTTATATATATTTTTTAATATTTTAATATATTTTAATATATATATAAAGATACTTTAAGTGATTTAATCTCATCCGTCCATCCATCTTAATCCGTTTCACAACCTAGATTTATTCTCTACCCTTGGATCCACTTTAATCTTAGCCACACGTTCAAAGTATCGTTAAAACCCTAAAGTGTGCCCTAAAAGTAGATTATAAATTGAGTCACCTTGATGGCTCAAAAGAGGCTGGATCTCTTTGACTATCTCTCTTTTGGTTATCTATCGCTATCTATCTCTTCTTCAGCTAAACCTACCCATCCATCGCCGTCCCTTTTCGTCGCATCCATCGCCGCATCCCTTTTGCAGCATTCTGCAGAATCCCCCATTCTTGTCGCAAGTGCCCGCGGGCGTTTACCCGCAGCCACAGACGCAGATCGGCGTCTGCAACCCCGATCCAGAAGCACGCGGGCGTTCAGCGATCGCACCAGGGCACCTTTCGCAGCCGATTTGACAGTTACATCACTTTCAGGTGCCGCCTGGTCTCGCCGCGTTAACGTAAAAAGAGGTATAGATTCTAAAGCAAGTAATATTTTTATGTATTAATCCGCCGCTAGATTCTGCATTCTATTTATTTCATTTCTAGGGTTTTAGATTGTTTTTGAGGGCTCACACAGTGGAGCCCTCTTACTAGTTTCTAACCTTTTTGTAGTTTTAATGTGTGCAAGATTTTAATGACAGATTTGATTGGATGATAGCAATCGCTAAGCCGGAGTGGTCCGAGCCAAAGGATACAACGAAGCCCACTCATTCCGTTGAGGTTAAGGATACATTCTTCGGAGACGTCACCATATTGTGCCAGCTAGGGTTTTGGAGAACCCTAGCACAAATTGTAATCTTGTATCACGAAAAGGGTTACAGGCCCTGTTGTACTCAAAAGGAGTTTCTAAACTCCATTGATTAATAAAAATCGTTTGTTTTGTACAACTATGTTTTGCATTACTTTTTATCGTGATTTCTTTATCTTTTGTTTGGCATTGTATCTTTAATCTACAAATGGCAATCACGGTGGGACCCCCTAGGGTTTCATGTTTATAATACTTGCTTTACTGATCTATTCTTGTTTTCTGTTTTATTTTGCAGGTTCCAGAAATTACGAAATTCGCTGTTCTAGCGAACTAGGGTTTCTGAGGAGTTTGCAGAAAACGTAGCAGACGCAGAGCAACGTCTAGAAGTCCGATTCGAAACACAGAGGGGCGTTTCAGCCTGCGCAGACTCCCTTGGGCGTTTGAAGGCAGTTTCACAGAGAAAGCATAGGCTTCCGAGTAAGTGCATTTTTTTTTTTCTTTGTTAAACTGTACTTTTTACGTTTTTGGTTTTTCTGCTGTATTCTGTTTCTTTTTCAGATCATTACTTTAAAATGAACAAAAACTAAGTAATCTGGAAAAGAACAGTTATTTTTAGTTACATTTTTTTTTACATTGCATTATTGGTTGCATAAAAAAAAAAAAAAAATTGCATACCTAGCTGCATATTAGAATAGCTACGAATTATCTGTTTTAGTCATCTAAGTAGGACTATTGATTGGATGTCAATAGTACTCCTGCCATTGGGTGATTCCGAGCGAGAGAAGTGGACGAACCTTTCGGTTGCTCCTTTGATATCCGATATCATTGGTAGGCGGGGGGTTTTAAACGGTGTACTCCACTTCTTCGGAGGAAATGGCATGTTTTCGGTAGCCTCTTGCTTAGATCATTAGAACTTTTGATTTATAGCTTTGTATGTATACATTAGACAACTAAAACACTTAAAATAAAATTCACCGCATTTCATATTGCATTTAAAACAAGTAATATCCGGATTTCATCACCGTGTATTGCTTGAAGTTTAGTGACGGTGGAATTCATCTCCATCCATTAAACTTCTCGCCTTAGACACCATAGGTCACCCCCGAGCAAACTTGTTGGATTTCATCACCATTAAGAATCTCGTTGTCCTTTCCTAGCCATAGTTTTTACCTTTTTTGTGAATAATTCAAGATTAGATCACATGCAAAACTCATAAACCGAACACTTAAAATTTACTACAGATTAAGATCAGAAAATAATTAATTAACCGCAAGTAAGACACATTGGTTGAAACCTAGGTTGTGACTGTTTTCTGATAATTTCTTTAGTGTAAATTTATCATTCCAGTTTTGCATTCTTCTTTTTCTGAATTTGTTTAGATTTATTGCGTTATGGTCTTAACAAGGAATAAATCTAAAGTGTTAAATATAATCAAATGAATAATTCACAGAATATCCCCACCACCAACATAGCCACTTATCCTAGTGAATTTCAGGCAGGTTCGCCTGCAGGTCTTTCACGTCCTTCTATCGTCTATCACATGGCCATGCCCATGGAGGAAGACAATTCCTGTCATATTATCCACATTGATATGGCCCAAGTGCAAACTCACTTAAGAGATGGCACTGGTTATGTCCTTGAGCCAATCCAAGATTCCCCTATGCAAGATTCTATTTTTCAAGCAGGATATTGCATCAACCATACCCGCTGGTTTCACTCAGGTCTACACTAACCCTTTTTTTGAGGCTAATGTTGTATCTTCCCAGATGCTCAATTGTCCTCCTTTGGAGACAAATGTAGTGTCTTCCCGACCACTTTCTCCTCCATTTACCCGAGTGTACACCAATTCTCTCTATGAGGCTGGTGGAACCTCCTCTAGCCATGACCAATTTCAACCCTCTTCTTCCCAAACCATTTATGGTTTCACCCTACCTGGGGCACAGTTATATTGTTTCTTCCCGTGTACCGCCTACTTCAACCACCTTCATTGCCCCTGCTATGCAGTCTTCTGTGACTACCATGGCAGCCTACCCTCCACCTTCATCCAATCATCCCACCTCCCTTGGGTTAGAGATTAATAAGGTTAGGGAGTACCTCGACAAGTTGCTTCAGCAACAACAGCAACAAAATGCTCAACCACCTGTCGTAGTAAATCCTACACCTCAACCAATTTCTACCCAACCAGCTTTTCTTAGCTCAGGCCCCACTTGGGTACCCCAATCTTCGGTGGTGTCCATTCCTACCCCACCTTTCTCCCAACCCAGTCCAGTTCATCATTCAAACCAATCACCTTCTTTTCGGTATCATCCATACCAACAACCTGTCCATTCCACATCGCCTAATCCAGGCAATTTCATCCCATCTCATCATTTTTCAACTCCTCCATTGCATCCTCATAATCATCAAACAAGTCAAAATTTTCATGAAGATTATCGACTCCATGCGATACAACAACAGATTGACAACCTTATGCTCAACATGCCTGGCTCATCTAGTCAGAAACCTATGCTAAGGTCGTTGATCAATCAACCAATTCATCCTTTGGTACCTTCATCGCCATATCCGATTGATTTCACATTACCGAAGTTTGACAAATTTTGAGGAACTGAGGATCCTCATGAACATGTGAGCTCATTCATGCATGCCTGCTTTAGAATCCAAAATAATGACGCTCTTATGCTCAAAAATTTTCCTCAGACATTAGGGGGAGATGTTGTACAATGGTACAATCATTTAGCTCACCATAGCATTTATGCTTACGAACAATTGATTAATCTGTTTTTAGAACGATTCTCCCTAAATGTACAAAGGAAAGTCTCATTGTCCGACTTATACAAGCTCAAGCAACATGACGATGAGACTGTTTATGACTTTGGAAACCGTTGGAGGGCTATCATTAATAAACTGCCATTCTCCCTACCAATGGAGGAGTTAACCAAAATGTTCACCCATAGTTGTCTAAAACCTATCTCTTGGTTACTCCAATTACAACAATACAAGACTTTTGAAGAGGCTTTGGCCCAAGCAAGTATCATAGAAGACATTAAAGTCCAAGAGGGTGTTTTAAAACCCCGTAGAAAAGAATGGCAACAAAAGGGCCAACAACGAAATAATAATTATGGCCAAAACAAACAAACACAAAGCTAGTACAGACCTCAAATGTTAACCAAGTTAATCAAGTGGTGGCGAGTCAGCCCGTAATGGCTCAACAACAACAAGTAATGCAAAGTCAACCGCAACCAATTGCTTATCATGCAGTACCCGCCCCTCCTCAACCAGCTCACAATACTGAGCCAACCATGGAAACTCGACCTTGGCAAAACAATCGTCCCAAGCGACAATTCACACCTTTAGATGAACCATATGTGGTCATATTCAACAAGTTATATAGCACAAATCAGTTAACTTTACCTGATTTTAAACCTTTAGAACCATCTAGAAGGGGGAAGTATTACAAAGAGTACCTATTTTGTCCTTATCATAGGCAAAATGGGCACGATATCAATAATTGTACAGCTTTCAAACATGTGATCCAAGATCTTATTGAGATTGGAGCCATTAAATTGGATAACCCCTTAGCCCAACAAAATCAAAATCTTGGTATATTTCAAACACCCCTTCCATATCGGGAGGAAGCTCCAACAACTTCAGGGGGAGTAACTCAGGTAACTCCTCCTAATCAAGTCAACCATGTACAACAATACCAAGGTTTTATGGGTACTATTAACATAGTAACCCGGGGTCAAAGGGCGAACCAACCAAATCAGGTTGAACCACGACCACCTGCACAAACCCCCATCCACCTCGGTAACCAGTGACCCAACGACGTGCTAGTACTTCTCAACAATCGCTAAATCATTCTACTCAACGCCAACGACCCATCATGTCATTGAGTAGCCGATTAACTACCAGTTTAAAAATGGCTTCTGCCAAGTTATCGATCTATGACCTCATTCAACAATCTCCCCCGCATATAGAGGCATTAATGGAAACTTTGAAGTCAATCGAGCTTCAAACTCGAGATACTAATGCCTTCAACAACTTTGTGGGGAGTATTCAAACATGCATGGAGCCCTCCATCACTTTCTATGATTTTGAAATCAAACCTATGTCAACAAAAAGTATAGATCCTCCACTGCATATCATGGCCAAGATCGATCACAAGCCATTCAAGAGAGTCTTAATTGACACCAGTTCCTCAATCAATATCATTACAACATCGGCGTTGAGTCATCTAAAGTTGTCGCCATCCCTTATCACCAAGTCGACTTTTACTCTTAAAGCATTCAATGATGCTTTATCTTCCACGGTTGGCACGGTTATCTTGCCCATTGAGGTAGGGGCCCGAACTTTGCATACCTTGTGTCACATCTTGGAAGGGTCCATGGCATACAATGTATTGCTTGGACGGCCTTGGCTTAGGGAGATGAGATGTGTCCCTTCTATATCGCATCAATGTCCCAAGTATGTATATGAGGGACAAGTTCATTGTGTACCTGCTGACATTGAACCCTTCAAACATTGCAACTATGTCTCAAATCCTTATGAGATTGTGTTGCCATCCACTCATATTTTATTGACCCCATCTACTTCTTCTATACCATCTTCTTCTAAAGCTCCCATTCCTGAGGAGCCACCCATCATATCGCAACCACCTTCATCTTCCGTTATTCCATCTCATTCACCACTTTCTTCATCTCCTAATCTTCCTTCTTCTTCATCAGTGACCACATGCACATGTGGCCATGACCAATCATCTCTTTCCACGTCATTACCCCCTTCTTCTACACCTTCTTCAACATCACCTATTATTCCTCCATCTTCCCAACCATCACCAACTGATGTTTCACAAGTTAGTGAAGCATCAACCCAACCAAATCCTTCCAATTCTTCTATTCCATCATCTAGTCCATCTCCCTCCCAATTCAAGGTCCATCTCACTGATGCAGGTATTGGTGAGTATGCCATTCAAGATGTCCACATCACACTGTTCAATGTGCAAACAGTTAAAGATTTTGGTCGTCCACATGACCAACATTTATCCATTGGATCGGTTTTTAACATGGGTTCTATGCCAAATTCCATTAATTTTGTATATGGGTTAATAGAGTCATCTTCTAGTCCTACCACCATACTAGAACCTAAGCATCTAGTCCCTGCCAATATCGAAAGGATGGAGGGTTTTCCCTCTCGCTATTTCCACAGACATAATTGGCAGCAATTTGGCCTAGGTCGATACGAGCAAGGGGTAACTAAACGCATCGATATGCCATATCAGAGACCCACTGAGCATTTTGGTCTGGGCTACCAACCACTTCCATCCCTTTCTTCTTTTGAACAAGCTTTTCAAAGCATTAATCTTAATTCAGAAGAAGAAATCCTCCACCCCGATGAATCCGAAGATGAAGCCTATGAAGAATTTGACGTCATGTCAAATGGTGATGAATCTGAAGAAGAGTCGGCGCCCATTGTTCCCCTCACTGAACAAGACGAGTTTTATCTCCAATTTTTCCATCTCCAAGAGGCCATCTTTCGCTTGCTTCTTCCACAAGAACGAGGTGAACCACACCCTCCACCACATCCATAAGCCATAATCCAAACCTGTATTATATGTATATACTAAAATAGTGGTTTTCACCACTACCAAAAAAAAAAAAAAATCAGAAAATTCGAAAAAAAAAAAAAAAACTCAAACTAAAAAAAAAAAAAACTAAAAAATTATGTTGTTTTGCATTTCAGGTCTTCCGAGGTCTTCATCGGCTTTCCCTTCCATTCCGCCCATCCTTTCTTCCATAAGTCGACAATGAATTTTGAAGACTTATTCACACCACTCCATAATCCATATGATCCGGATAAGCCAATCCTGATCAACCCAAGCCTGATTGGCATGGATCGGATTTCATCCCCTCCATCTATTTCAGAATTCATCCTTTCTGAGGAATTGTTAAGGGCTTCCGTCAACTACATTCCTCCTTCACCTCCACATTCATCTTCATCTTCTAAGCCAGAGGTCTTCCAAGCAGACATAGACGAGAGCAAGGCACAGGAGCTTGATGACATTTTAGATGACATAAATCTGATCCCTACTCCCCATCAGCTTGAGGAAGGTTCCCACATCTTTATTGAAGAAACTATCGATGTAGACCTTAGTACAGACTAAGATGGCACCCAAATTATGAAACTGGCTAAAAGTCTATCATCAGAGGAACAAGAGCAAATGATTGCTCTACTCAAGCGAAAGAAGGAGATATTTGCATGGTCTTACAAAGACATGCCAGGCCTAGACCCTAATTTGGTTGTCCATAACCTCACCTTACAAAAAGATGCTAAACATGTCAAACAAAAACTTAGGAAAATGCATCCTACCGTGGCCCTCATAGTTAAATCGAAGATTCAAAAACTTTTGGATGTTAAATTTGTCGTCCCGATTGATTATCCTGAGTGGCTTTCTAACATGGTACCCGTTCGCAAGCCTAACGGGGGATACGTGTTTGCACCGATTTTTGAGATCTAAATAAAGCGTGCCCTAAGGATGACTTTCCTCTTCCAAACATTGATACTCTTGTCGACACCTGCGCTGGTCATGAAATTCTTTCGTTCATGGATGGATTTTTAGGATACAACCAAATTTGAATAAACCCTGAAGATCAACACAAAACAGCATTGACCACACCTTGGGGAACTTTTTGTTACAGGGTGATGCCCTTTGGCCTTAAGAACGCAGGTGCAACCTATCAACGAGCCATGACTTATATTTTCCATGATTATATGCATAAGATTATCGAAGATTATGTGGATGATTTATTGGCAAAATCTAAAACTCGACAAGAGCATTTTGATGTATTGGAAAAAGTTTTTGATAGACTTCTAGAGCATAAAGTAAGGTTGAACCCTAAGAAATGTGTCTTTGGTGTTACCTCAGGCAAACTCCTAGGTTTTATTATCTCTAAACGAGGTATTGAGGTGGACCCAAACAAGGTCAAAGACATTATGGAAATGTGTCCCCCAACTAATTTTAAGGAGTTGCGTAGTTTGCAAGGAAAGATTAATTCAATCCGTCGCTTTATTGCACAACTTTCTGATAAATGTAGGCCATTTTGCCACCTACTACAAAAGGGGGTACAATTTTCATGGACAAGATGAGTGTCGTAAAGCCTTTGATGACATCAAAGATTTAGCATCTCCGCTTCCTTAGCTCCGCCTCGTCCAGTGGTCCCTTTCAATCTTTATATCTCAGCAACGGACTTTCCCTTAGGGACAATGCTTGCACAAAAGAATGAACAAAATAAGCATTGATTCGTTTTTCATCTATGAGTGTGAGTTGATCAAGACCGATTGAAACGTGCTTACAATTCCAAAGTTCATCTAAGAGAATTTCAAGTAGGGGATCTTGTCCTTAAAGAGAATCAACAAAACACCAATGCATTGTCGCATCTTCGAGATAAATTCGTGGCTAATTGGTTAGGTCCATATATGGTCACTGAAAGAGTGGGTAATGGAACTTATAGACTTGCCAGTTTAGAGGGAGAGGAAGAACCCGAACCACTTAATGTTATTCACTTGAGGACATTCTACGCATAGTTTGAATTTTATATGTACATATATACATGGCTTGTACAAAAAAAAAAAAAAAAAACAAATAAAATAAAATAAAAAGAATTTGCATTTCATTTTTAGTTGCATACATCTCATTCAAAAACATTGCATTTCATGTTAGAGACCATTCTATCTTTGGGATATAAAATTTGGTCAAGCAAAAGTCATGTTGCCTTAATCAGGGGCACCTTCATAAAATCCATCAAACCGAATTGTCATTCGTACACCCATTTTCCATTTGCACATATTTACATTGCCAAAATGTTTTCAGTCACTCAGCCCTTCCTAGTGTTTTAAGCAAACTTTGAAATGCATGTCAAAGTTCTCTAGGGCCATATCACAAATTACACTAAATAAAATCTTGAGTATTGGGAAATGATTTCAAAAGCGGTCTTGAACCTATCACATTTTCACATCTTAAAAACATCTTGTGTCAAAGAGAGATAACACCATCCTTGGGTTGTGCCTTGAAGTGAAAAGGGTAATCCTCGTTTGTCCTATCATGCAAACATAGTCCATAAAACAAGTGGTTCTTACCACTATCACAAGCAATCACAAAATATAAATATAAACAGAGTAGTAAGGATAGGGTAAAATTCTCATCATACTTCGGTTGAGAATCCGATTCCCTAAAGCTCTAAGGAAATGAACATTTTTCACACACCACTGATCCCAAATAAGTTGTAAGGATCGTACTACTTGTCCAATCGGACGGATAGGTAGTCATCCCCAAGGCTTACAAAGGTCAAAAACAACATGGACTATGGAGTTAACCTTCACCGGGGCTATAGACGCTTGACTGGCAAGTGGAGTATACTCATTGCATGGCGACATGTCTCTCCTCAAAAAGAGACCTCTCAATGCTCATACGGACAAACTAGCTTCGGGTTCTTCTCCATAACAGAGGTTACCTAATTTATGCAAGATGAGGTTAATGAACACACTTGCACACACACAGGTTTTTGATTGCCTAGAGTCACTACCATGCTTCTGATTTGGTTAATGAACTCGCATGCACACACATTTGGTCCTAGTTGAATTAGGCAGTATTAGTAAGTTTGTTTGATACCACTAGCATGTTTGAGTCTTTGTAAAATAGTCTTCCTCCATATCTTCTTCCATATCGTCCTCCATATCTTCTTCCATATTCATGTCATTCCATACGTCATCCATTCACAAGCCACCAAGTTCGGTGCCCCTGATTAAACAATTATGATAACAGTTGGCTAAATCTAACTATCTAAAAATATGAGTGCTTCTTAGTGCATATTTCATTTACTTAGTCTCGCATTAATCATCTATAAGTTTGCATACCATTCCATCACATATGCATCAAAAACATTAAAACATATAAAAACATGCATCACAAAAACATAGGCATTCACACAAAAGAGAGTAAAACACCAAATAAATAAAAGCCATGTATATATATATGTATAAAGGTCAAACTGTACAATGAATGCCAAAAGGCTACAATATACAATAGGGCACCAAGGCTCATAAAGAGTGCATCTAAGCACTAAGCTAACCATCAAAAGAGGACCCCTGAGACCTAGTAGGAGCCCTAGACCTAGTGGTGTGCCTAGACTCACTACCTCCAACCGACTGCCTCCGCTAGTCCCACTGCCTCCAATATCTCCTAGTCTACCTGGGACAACAACCTCCTCATCCCCGGAATGATAGGGGAGAATCGGTGTCATGCCTCTAACACCCTAAGCTGCAAAACAACAAAACAAAATTTGTTACAATTTTTTTCGAAAAAAAAAAAAAAACACATAATAAGTACTTGCTTAAATGAACAAATACCTCAGCTGGCTGCACTGGCGCGTCCGCTCCCATATCCGCCATAGCTCTCGCGTGCTTCAATCTCCCACACAAACCTTTCACTCCACTCCCTCAGACGCACTTCTCTCAAGCTCGAACGCACAAATGAGCGAAATTCTCGCTGAAACTGTTTAAATAGCTGGTTTTGGCACCCTGAAACACAGTGGGGCATTTCATGGTGCATTTAGACGTAGTCCTGCATTTGCAGAGCGCCTAAACACCGGCGGGCGTCTCTGCTAACCACAAATGCAGACCGGCGTTTGGTGTCAGTATTGAATAAAGGAACAAAACTTGCAAAATTGAAGCTTACCTCCTTCAAATTTTAT
Source organism: Wollemia nobilis (assembly GCA_028583015.1). Taxonomy (NCBI): domain Eukaryota; kingdom Viridiplantae; phylum Streptophyta; class Pinopsida; order Araucariales; family Araucariaceae; genus Wollemia; species Wollemia nobilis. The sequence continues at coordinate 8,597,726 of JAQPPZ010001808.1, forward strand.
CAAATTCAATTCATCCATTCTTCTTATCATAATAAAACATTTTGTGAAGGTTACAACAGTTTTGGACACAAATTTTGTCATTTTGCTCAAAAAGCGCATCATTCATCATTGTTTTACAAATTGGGTTAAAAATATTCAAAACCTTCACAAAATTAACCACATTCATTAATTTTTCTGATCTATCGTCAATTTCATTCATTCTTCTTTCATCATGCATATTTTTGCCAAATCAAATTAAAGTAAACCTCGTATCTAGTGGTATATTCTATCACCTTGGCGATTGCAATGATTTGAATCCATGCAATTCGATAAGAGGATTAAACCACCATAAGGACACCTACCATTTATCATAATCAACTATTTCACTGTTTGAAAATTGAAAATCAATTTTGGATATTCTACTTTTCAAGTGACATCATACCAAGATTAATTTGCTCAACAGTTGTCATTGATGGCCTAGTTCATTGGGCCTTAAACATGGACAATCTTTAATATAATCATTATTTTGAGTCTTGCTAGAGATTGAGGCTACCTAGGTTGATTGGTTTCGACCCGAGGAATTATCCATACAGTCACTAGGAGCATCTCTGAGTTTTGGACTCTTTTCATGCATCTTTCATCTCTGCATATCAATGGCGCCAACAAGACAATTTCATTAACTGTATGGACTCACACACGGAGTTGGGGCATCCGTTATCAATTTCTAATTTTCCTATAGTGGAATTCATCTTACATGATCATGGAACTTACAATTTGGCAAAAATCTCTTTATAACCGTTGAGGCGTAAAACGGTCCATCTTTCACATCACTCATATCGTCTTCAATCATATTCTTTTCTAGTTTGTACACCAACCCCTTTCTTGTTGGGACATAAACAGATGGTTCATACACCAACCCCTTTTTTTTTTCACCGTTGTGGCAAAAACGGTTCATTTTATTCCGAATTTCTTCCAATTGGCTTGTGAGAACCATTCTCGCTCGCCAATTGAGGGGGTAAGTCGATAAAATTTTAAATATTCTTTTTATTCTTTGGTCTTCAAAGTTGTGCTTTAGTCTTGAGAGAGAGTTGCGTCCGATCCAACTTTTCGGTGTCTTAAGTTTTTGTGTTGCATTGTGTCTTCACACAAAGCAGACTCAAAAGGGGCATCTGTAGACACCAAAATCCAGCCACTTGTAAGTCATCTATACCTTCCTGTCAGCCACGTGTCAGTCATCCACCTTCCCGCCATTATTTGGCCCAAATCCACACCTTCCCGCCATTATTTGGCCCAATTTCACCTTTTCTCGCCATTATTTGGCCCAATTTCACCTTTCCCGCCATTTTTCATTCCCAAATTTATTTAAATTAATATTTATATATATATATTTTAATATATATATAAAGATACTTTAAGTGATTTAATCTCATCCGTCCATCCATCTTAATCCGTTTCATAACCTAGATTTATTCTCTACCCTTGGATCCACTTTAATCTTAGCCACACGTTCAAAGTGTCGTTAAAACCCTAAAGTGTGCCCTAAGAGTAGATTATAAATTGAGTCACCTTGATGGCTCAAAAGAGGCTGGATCTCTTTGACTATCTCTCTTTTGGTTATCTATCGCTATCTATCTCTTCTTCAGCTAAACCTACCCATCCATCGTCGTCCCTTTTCGTCGCATCCATCGCCGCATCCGTCGCCAACTTCGTCGTCATCCCTTCTGCAACATTCTGCAGAATCCCCCATTCTTGTCGCAAGTGCCCGCGGGCATTTACCCGCAGCCACAGACGCAGACCGGCGTCTGCAACCCCGATCCAGAAGCACGCGGGCATTCAGCGATCGCACCAGGGCGCCTTCCGCAGCCGATTTGATGCTTACATCACTTCCGAGTGCCGCTTGGTCTCGTCGCATTAACAGAAAAAGAGGTATAGATTCTAAAGCAAGTAATATTTTTATGTATTAATTCACCGTTAGATTTTGCATTCTATTTATTTCATTTCTAGGGTTTTAGATTGTTTTTGAGGGCTCACACAGTGGAGCCCTCTTACTAGTTTCTAACCTTTTTGTAGTTTTAATGTGTGCAGGATTTTAATGACAGATTTGATTGGATGATAGCAATGCTTAAGTCTGGAGTGGTCCGAGCCAAAGGATACAACGAAGCCCACTCATTCTCGTTGAGGTTAAGGATACATTCTTCGGAGATGCCACCATATTGTGCCGCCTAGGGTTTCGGAGAACCCTAGCACAAATTGTAATCTTGTATCACGAAAAGGGTTACAGTCCCTGTTGTACTCAAAAGGAGTTTCTAAACTCCATTGATTAATAAAAATCGTTTGTTTTGTACAACTGTGTTCTGCATTACTTTTTATCGTGATTTCTTTATCTTCTGTTTGGCGTTGTATCTTTAATCTACACTCAGCTTTGCCTCAAATCAACATGTAGACACCTAAAATACGTCATGTCGAGGGTGACTACTCATATGGGACATGTTACAAGACCATATGAAGATCTTGGACAAACTCTAAGATAAAGCAATGGTTCTAACCACTCAATTTGGGCTCCTTGGCCTAATCAATTTGAACCACAATTGATACCTGCGGTCTATAGTATGAACCGCAGTTGAGACCTACAGTCTACAATCTAGGCCGCATCTGAGACCTGTGATCTACAATCTAGGCCATAGTTGTCACTTGCGGTCTAAACTAAAGTTTAGTTGGCTTTCATCTGATCCAAATTGGTTTGAACGACCATTTGATCTAGAAGAAGGTAGTTGAAGGACGAAAGATTCCAATCCAACTGTACCAACCACCTCTTCTTGATCTCGGCTTCTCCATGAAGCCACCCCTAGCCTTTGGGTATTCCTATAAGTACCCCTCAAAATTAGGGCAAACGATCAGAGAGAGAGTTGGATATTAGAGCAACAAAGCCCTGTCAAATTGTGGACTCACTTGAGTGCATTGAGAGAGCCTAGTTGCCATTTACTTGCAAATTCACCAAACATCATGACAATTCATGCCATGGATGCCCTAAGGAGCTAGAACGCCAAGAAACGTGAATTTGGAAAAACGAAGGCCCAATCGAGCAATTCAACCACCAAACTTGTTAGAGGACACTGAGGCGACCCTTGATCATCAATTTGATAAGGAGTATCAAGAACACAACCCTAGAATTTGGAGGGTAAAGTTACTTTGTTGCTCGTCGCAGTTGACAACCACGGTTTACAGTGCAGATCGCTCATCTGAGCTGCGGTTTGCAACAGGTGATAGATCTCCTTACTGTTTTTGTTTCAGTATGCTTAATTAGGTTAGATTAGTCATTTTACTAGTTTCTTTGGTATTTTAGACTTTTATTGGCTTAATTAGGGATTATAGTAAATTTACTTCATCATAGTAAGTAGGACATTAATGGCTTAATTTCATGTTATCTTGTTTTATTCCATGCAATTGATCCATTAGATTGATAACTATACTCATTGTTTCTATGTTTCAAGCAATCTTTATGAATCTTACATAAGTTTAGTATGATTTTTTCACTTTCTTGATTTCATTAGTGTTATGCTATATTTATGCTTATTTTCCTTAAAGGGCCTCATCATGAGAGGTTGCCTATGCTTTTAATGCTTTTGTGTTGTTTCTTGACCAACATATTTGAAGGAGATTCAACCATCCAATTCCTTCCTCAACGCGAAGAACAGGGCCAACTTTACCCTAGAGCAGTTCGTGTCACCCCGAATGGCTTGAAACTCACATTTGCCCTTGAGAGGAATTTCACATGCTTTTTCTAGTGTAATAAGAGTATCAAATTGGTATCCCTAAGAGGGACGTATTTGTAATCGAGATTGGCTCATTTAATGGAATAAAGTGTTCTTATTCCTTCTCATTTTGTTGTTAATTTTGTACGCATTTTTTTTGTATCTCTTGTTTATATCATGCAGTAGGAAGCACAGGTGTGAGGCCATTTTGGTGGTCACACAACACTAAACACAATCCTTCGATCTAGCATAAATCTACTCAATAATTGTTTCTAATCTACACTAAACACAATCCTTCGATCTAGCACAAATATGCTCAATCATTGTTCTGGTTTAGCACAAACTTGTCCTCAAATCTGTCCTCAAGCCTTAACACAAAGCTTGACTTAATCACAAATCAACTCTGCTATATCTGCCCCAAACCTTAAGGTTTGAACAAATCAATCAATCAATTCTACTCTCAAGTCTTCTCAAAGACATACCTCAAATCTATCCACAAGTCCTCTCTAGAACTTGCTCAAACTACTCTCAAGTCTTCACCAAGACTTACCTCAAATATGCTCAACAAGTCCTCACTATAACTTGTTCAATCTACTCAACAAGTCTTCACCAAGACTTGCCTCAAATCTGCTCAACAAGTCCTCACTAGAACTTGTTAAATCTCATAGAAATATATAGATAATTGTTAGACTCGATATGCTTTATACTCACAACAATTCTCAATCACTTACACTCTCTCTTGTTTTTACCATAGAAACATATATAGAATGGTTAGAGACTCAATATGCTTCACACTCACAACAATGCTCAATCACTTACAATCTCTCTTGTTTTACCACATAAACATATAGAGAATGGTTAGAGACTCAATATGTTTCACTCACAAAAATGCTTAATCACTTTCAATCTTTCCTTCAACTCAATCCATAAATAAAGAACAATTTGTTTCACAAAACTTGAACTATCACTCCAACACTTCCAATCAATTATGCTCAATCAACTCCACTCAACCAATCACTCAATTAAACCTTTGTCAACAATGCTTATCAAACAAACCTCACATCAATGATATTTTACAAGCCCTAGTTCAAGATAGTTCACATAACAATGATACTCATGATCTTTCACAAACCCTAATCATGCACATGAAGGCTCACTCAATATTTCCAACAATGCTTATAAAAAAAGGTTTCTAGCATCAACTCTTATTCCAGAAAAACCTTCACCAATTAATATTAGATATCTCAAAAACCAAACTCAACAATGCTTATCAAACAATCCTTTTCACTCCAACTTAGCATTCACAACATCCAATCCAATAATATTTCACTCACAAGGAAAATGTGCCCATACCTTTTGTTTTGATGGAGATATGTCTTCAAAACCTATCTTAATCACAATTAAATTTTCTTTTCCAACACTAGGGTTAGATAGCCACAACCTATCTCAACATCTCCTCAAAATAATTTTCCCAATAATTATTTTTTATATAAAATATCAAATCTCTTAGTACACCTTATAATCTCCAAACTTACACAATATAAGTCATCATTTTCATAATAACAAAATACACCACAATTTTCTTGATACACCTTATAATCTCCAAACTTATAGAATAAATTTCAATCACCAAAATCAAAAATAAAATATTTTAATTCTCTTTACCTTAAAACTCCCTCAAACACTTATAGCAAAATCAAATAACTCGCGTTGATAATTTCCCCAACACTATAGTCCAAGCACAAAAATTCATGCACCTTAGCGCCACTAAAGACCTTGGGCAAAGCAAACTATAACTAAAAATAAAATACCTCCTTGTGCACTCTCACGGGATCGATCCCTAGTCGAAGCACTTGCAGCGCCTTAGCCGCGTGAGCTAAGCGCTCACATGGGATTCAAAGGTGCTAAAAATGCTTTGCCTCTCCCTTGCCCGCCAAGAGCCAAAAGGCTCTTGTCCCATGTCACCAACGGGTATCAAACGCAGCACCTTCACGTTCTTCAAAAACCTTTGCACACTTTGAAATCACCACTAGCCCAACTTTGGTTGGTTGGTGGACTCTTCCACCTTTAACGCTTTGACTTCCACAGAATTTGGGGGTAAATAAAATATATCCTTTGTCCTTTTGTTGCTCATGAAAATATTTCGCATTCACACCAAACTCGCATGCATAAAATTAATTTCGGAGACTTGTTTTCCTTAGGGGTAAGGTTATGGTATTTATACCATATGCCTCCCTCTCTTCCACGTCGACGAAGATACAAAATTATTCGTTTTGGTGCCCAACCCAAATTTGGGTTATAAACAATATTATTTTATAAATAAATTTATAATATAAATATTATAAATTATTTATAAACTCCCTTGGGCATAATTAAACTTTTAATATTATAATTAAATATTATAATATTATTTCCATTGGGCCTAGGTGATTTCCTCTTTTGCCCTTGGCCTTTTCTGATCGTCTTTAATATTATAATAATAAATATTATAATATTATTTCTTTAGGCCTTCTCTTCAGGGTATTTAACCGTATTTTTGACCAAGCAATTGGAGCTTTTAGATCAAATCTCTTGGGATTAAAATATAAATATTTTAACCCTTCTTCTGCCAAGTCCTGTACTGATTCCTGACACTGACTCTTGACATCAATGACAACACAACTAACTCAAAATTTTCAACAGATAAAACTAGGGGAGGTCTTGGTTTAAGAGTTCTTACGGATGCAAACTTAGCTCTTAGGGGAAAAGTAATCTGGAGACTATACAAAAAGAGTCAAATACAATGTGCAAGAATTTTTCTAATTATGTTGATCCCAATGACCCAAGTTTAATATTTAATACATTCTCTTGACCAAATGGTTTTGCTCTTTGGAATGGTTTAAAAAAACCTATTGATCTTATGATTAAAGGTTTAATATGTGTGGTGGAAATTGGAGAAAAAAATTCTATTTGGATGGATAATTGGTGTGCTAAAAAACCACTCAATTTAGATCCAATTTTGAAACCTTGGATGAGATTGCTTCAAAATATATATGGTGATAGGGTTTCAAACATTTTGTACAAGGATCATGAAGGAAGATACAAATGGAAAGAAGTTTTTTTTACAAGTATAAAAATATTGATGCTAGGAGGCAATTCGGTAGAAAGATAAGAACTGTGATTATTCTGAGGGGAGCCAAGGATAAATTGGTTTGGGAGTTGAATAACTTAGGAGAATACACAACAAGAAGTGGATATAATGTACAACACCAACAAAATAATAATATCACTAGAATATAGAGAGATATTTGGGATAGCTCAAGCATTCTTAAAGTTAAAATATTTGTTTGGCTAGTAGGTAATAGAATAATTTTATCTTGGGATAACCTTATGAAAAGGGGTTTTCCTGACCCCTCTCAATGTGTTCTTTGTAAAAAGGAGGAGAGTATAAACCATCTCTTGGGATATTGCTCAATAGTCTAGAATCTATGGTAATGGATTCTTAATATGTTTGGTAAATGCATGGTGATGAATAACAGAATTGAAGATTAGTTAAAGCAATGGTATAGCACTTATAAAAGTGAGGTTGTACAGACAATATGGGATATATCAAAAGATACAATACTTTGGATTGTATGGCTAGAAAGGAATAGAAGAATATTTAAAGGAATGGAAAGTAGTTTAGAGGTGATGAAAAGGAAGATATGTTTAGCCATGGAGGAGTCTAAACCAACCATGTCAACTCACCCAATCCCTAATCTAGAAGCAAAGTGTCTTGATAGATGGAATCAAGTCATTAAATGGAAATATGATGTTGGGTACAAGAGAAGAAAAATAATGCAAAGAATATAAAGTGAAACCACCAAATTTGGAGTAGGTTAAATTGAATTTTGATGTATCATCTAAAAGAAATATAGGACCAATAGGAGGAGGAATAATTAGAAATAATAGAGAAGAGATTTTTTGTCTCATTACGTTTTTAGTGGTGGATTTAATACAAATAATGAAGCTAAAGCTTGGGCGACTTTAGAAGGGTTAAAAATATGCAAACAAATGAAATGGAACAAAATATGGATGGAAGGTGATTCTCTCATAGTAATAAATATAATTTTGAGGAAAGCTAAGGCTCCATGGAACATACAAGAGATAATTGTGGAAATTCAATATCTTGCTAAAGAGTTTGAAGAAATCGGGTTTACACATACATTAAAGGAAGGAAACAAATGTGTTGATAGGCTAGCCAATAGAGGTGTTTTGATTGAGGATTGTGAGGTAAAATTCTCCTTTTCATGTTTATAGGAATTGGTAAGTTTAGTTGAAGTTAACAAGAAAATGTTAATTGTCTGAATCAATTAATGATTAAGAATTACTTTAATATTTTCCATTGGTAATATCTATTTTATTTTGTAATAATAATATGTTTTCATATGAACTATTTATTATAATTATTGTGGTTGCACTTGTGTTTTAGGAAGAAAACTAGCAATCCAGATTTGGTAAAGTGGACTATGATAGTGTGATGTTTTGGAAATATTACTCTACTAAGATGCAATGCATAGATAGTAGAGGTGAATTTTTGTATTGTGAAGGTTGCTATAAGAAAATATCAAGAAGTATGTTGAATTCTAGAATATTTGTATTCATATAGAAAATTGAAAAGATCCAGAAAATGAAAATCAAGAATTTAGATAGTTTATGTAAAATGATGTAGATTTCTAGCTATAGCATCTCAATTGAGATGAGAAGTGTATCTATTTGTAAACTCTCAAGCTCTAAAGAAGAGATTTATAATTTTTCAAGGGTGGATGACTTAAGTACAACCCCTTATTATCCAACAAAAGAAAAGTTATTTTCTTTATTATACAAGCCTTGATATACATATTAATTTGCTCATATTATTATTATCTTTTTTTTTTGTTTTTTTTTTTGAATTTACATGGTGGAATCGGTAGTCGCCATGAATCTGGGTAGGTTGTCCAATTTTTTATGGCCGCCACAGTATTTTGCATTGTCTGCCCTAGAAGCCGCCACACAGATCTTCGCGCAGTCTGCCCCTATAACCACCATGCCACAATCATTTTAAACCTTTTACGCCGTTGAAAGCACTAGGAAAGGGACAAGCGTTCAATCCAACAAGGCCCGAGATTTGAACCTTGGACCTCCACCCCATTATGGGGTTTGGATGAACCAATTGGTCTACACCTCGGACCTATATTATTATTATCTTATACTTTAATATTGTGCCTATTTTATATTTAGGACCTGTGTGATATTGTGAGATAACTTGTGATATTTTGTGGTAGTACGACTTCAAAAGCCAATAATGGTATTAGAGATACCACCAGACTTTGTCCAATTTGATAGAGTTCATTTTATTAGCCACCATTATTAATTAACTTTGTTCATTTGATAAATTTTATTTAGATTTTGTCCACTTTGAAAGCAGTGAAAACTTGGACTCTATTTTTAAAGGTCTTATTGAGTAGAACAAGCTAGGGTATTTCCACTAGGTTGAAGAAAAACCATTGAAGACTAGGTCAGTTATATTGATAGCTAAACCAACTTAGGAGATAAGTTGGTTATTCAATAATAGGGTCACTCTAACATTGATTTGAATATTTGCAAATTCAATCTTGAGGTAGAACCAACTCTGAAGATAGTTGGTCATTCACAAAAGAGTCATCTTGACATTGGGTCCTCTAGGAAGAAGGAGAATCGTATTGGGTTCTTAGGTGAGACCTAAGACATTGAAGATTTTAGAAAGTAGCAAAGATTAAGCTACATAAGATTGAGAAGCTTCCTACAAAGATAGAGAAGAGTTTAAGCTTCTAAGTTGTTGTGGACTAAGAAGCATTCAAAGCTTCCTAAGAACAAGGAATATAAGAAGCATAAATCAACAAAGAAAGAGAAGAAGAATCAAGTCAAATTGACCTTGACATATTTAAAGAAGAATCAGAATTTTACAAAGCAGAAAAAAAGAATCATATTCCTAGGATACATTGAAGAACTAGGTTGATTGAATATATCTACATATCATTTCAGTCTTGGTCGTGGATTAGTTTTTAAAGCAAGTTCTTCAAGGTAGATATTTGTAGAAAAGAGAAAAGAGAGAGGCCTAAGAGGCTCATATCGGAAAGATAAAATTAAAATACCTAGGAGGTCCAAATAGAAGAGATAAAGGCTTAAGAAGCCCATATAGAATGAAGAAGATAAAAATAAAATAAATTATGATATTATAGCAACAAGCTATACAATTGAGAATAAGTAATAAAGCAACTTAAAGAAAGAGAGCATTAGTGTAAAGAAAACAAAGGTCATTCAACCAACATAGGAAAGAGAAAGAAGGCCAACGTAAGCAAGAAATATCGTTCAACCAACATAGAAAAGCCATCATAAATCAAGGAAGACCATTCAACCAACATAAAACTAGCGAATAGAAGGTGAACTATTTGATCGACAAATAGAAGGTGAACTATTCGACCAACAAATAGAAGGTGAACTATATGACCAACGAATAGGGCGAGATCTATTTGATCAATGAATAAAATGAAAAGCATGCAGAATCATAGGCCATTAGGCCTACACATTAAGGTTGTACAAAGTTATCCAAACAACATTAGAATAGTAGCAAATTTTGCAGCTTGATAAGTCATTTGAACAACAAACATTGTTAAACAAACTACACATAGGACAACAAAAATATTTAGCATAAGAGGACAATATTAGAAGAAAAAATATTTGAAGACAGTGCACAAGCATTAAAGAGATGTTGCATGACATAGGCTAAATAGGCCAATATAAAAAATAAAAAAAGATTCACAATCCAAGAAGCTATAGTCTAGTAAAGTTATTGGACTAAAATTAGGTAAGATAGTGGAGCAAGGTGACCCGAAGGTAACCAAACATTTTGTTTCCACTATTCAGGCAAATGCAAAGTTGAAGCAACTTTGCCTAAGACTGAACCAACTGATAGAGAAGCCAATCATATCCATCCCCAACCAAAACCTAAATGAATAGAAGCACTAACAAAACATCAAAGTGCTCAAGATGTAAGCAATGAAGAATTGAAATGTTCAAAGAAGGAAAAGGAACGTTCGAAGCATCAACACATTCAAAATGTTCAAACCTGCATGCAAAGAAGAATTAAGGCATTACATGAAAGGTAAACAATTTCATAGTCAACGTCTTCGCAGGTATTTTCCAACACGTAAGGTTTTTAAGATAATTTAATTTTAGAGCTAAAGTGGGAGATATACGTGTTTTTAATCTAAAGTTTTATATTGTTGTGCTTTAATATTTAAAGGAATGTGGAATAGTAATAAAAAGGAGAGACAAGTAGGTAATAATTTTTGAATTGGTGTGTTTTTTAAGTTTTTAGTTTTTTTAAAATATTTAGAAGATTTTTTAAGTTTTAAACTTGAAAGACTTTAAAATTTTGAATTTAGAGTTTTTTGAAGTTTGAAACTTTGCAAATAAAATTAGGGAGCCAAAAGGTTTTCAACATTTCAATATCAAAGGTTTAAAAAATTTAAATGAGTTATTTTTTAAACTAGGGAGTTATAAGGTTTTATACTTCAAAGGAATCAAATTGTAAACTTCATATTTGAGTTATTATTTGAGCTTAAAAACTCAAAATGGATAAATGGCAAAAAGGAACTTTTCAACATTTGAGACATCAAAATGCAAAACCATACTTATGAGAAGAAAATTTCAAAAACAAAATTTTTATCAAAGACAATTTTTTGAATGCAATGAGCAATATCATAAAAGAGTTCTACAAAACTCTAATCAAATATGTAAGATAATATCACATGAGTATAATCAAAGAGTTCAAATGGAAAGTGATGTTTGGTGTATACACTCAAGAGCTAGTCATCATATGACTGAAAACTCATATTGGTTTGAATCTTTAGAAGTCGGGGATAGTATCTCTTTAAATATCGTAGATGATAAAAAATATCAAGTTTAAGGAATTGGTGGAGTAATACCTAGCATATCATTTTTAGATTTTATTCTAGAAAATGTTTTATATGTTCTTGGACTATCAAACAAACTTATCTCATTTACTCAATTGGTTGACAAAGGAAGATCAATTGAATTCAAATATATATACGAACATAGCAAATGCATCATCAATAATTAAAACAAAAAAAAAGCTATAGGTTTAATCAAAAATAGAATATATGCTTTAGATTCAATTGGTTTTTCTTGAGAGATTATTGACTGCCTGTCTCAAGATGAAGTTGATGATAAATTGTTTGAGTGTTCAGAAAGACAGGATACAGGGAATTAGATCCAACATAGTCCAAATTTTTCCTAAAAATGTAAGCATTGGGTGAACCCAAGGTTCAATATGATGAAGCATATTCAAGAGAAGAAAAGGTTCATAAACAATGCAAGGTCGCTTGAATATTGAAGATAAATATGAAGATCAAGATTGAAGACTAAAGTCTTTAATAACCAAATAATGTAATATAGGGGGTTGTTGAAATATATTACATCATTTGGTACATTCTAATGTACTCCCATGGTACCTTCATGGTACATTTGTAAATAGTAGATTAGGGTTGAGTCTATAGTTTAGAGTATGATTTATATTTTTTCTTTTATGTAAGTGTGATGTGTAGGAAATGCACAAGTGTCATGTGAGAAAGAATGTGTACAAGTGTCTTGTATATAAGAGTGCAAATATGTAATGTGAGTATGTGCATGTGTCGTATATTAGGAGTGCATGTAGGAGTCCAATAGTCTTGTAGATGTGTGCAAGTATTGTAGAGTCAAGTGTCCATCAAGTATGCAAGTGACAAGTTGGTAAGCCAAGAGTCATGAGACTTGGCATATGTAGAGCAATAATTAGGTACTTGAAGAGTCATATCACTGTGGCTATATTATAGAGACAATGCTCCATAATAAATCAATGAATTTATATAGAATTGAGATATATGATTATCTAGTTCTAGCAGGGGAGGAGCAATAAAGCTTGTATACATTTTGAGCAATTAATATTGTAAGTTTTCTCCATGCATAGTTCATGAATGATTCAGACTATTTACATTCATATTTCAGTGGATTTTATTTTATTTATTATATAAGCCTTGATATACATATTAATTTGCTCATATTATTCTACTCATATTATTATCTTGATCTTTAATATTGTGGTTATTTTATATTTGGGACCTATGTGATATTGTGAGATAATTTATGATATTTGTGGTAGTACAACTTCATAAGCCAACACTATTATGAATAAGGACATACACATCTGTCCACAAGGATCAACATATTCTTCCTTTTTATTGATTTGAGGTCTAGCTTAAACTTTTCATTAAGTTGCTCCACACGCGCTATCAATAGTTCCTTGTCCTTCATCTCCTTCACATGCATAGTAAGATGTTCGCCCATCATTCCAAAATTGATATGCTTGACAACATGTATCAACATCATGATAAATATTATATTATATAACAAGAAGTAGATTCTTCGTATCTCATGCTTGATGAAGACATGGTTAGGATCAAACATGGCTACCAATTCATTCTTAATTCTATACTTTCGCCAATGTCCCATTTTTTCCTACCCAATTTGTATGGCATTAACAAATTTCTTTAAGAAAGATTTCATAAATATACTTATGTGTACTTTTTCCCCTCGCGTATAGCTAAGATACAAAAAATTGTTGATTCTAATTGACAACAATATTTAGAAACACCAAAGAGCCTGCAATTAATTATGTATCTTTCACTACGTTTCTCGCTATCGTCACTTCTAAGAGCCATTTCAATAGAAAGAGTGCATTTAAGAGAATCTATTCTTGGCTATAATTTTTAGGAAAGTCAATCTGTCTAGGTGCTCTAAACATTCTATACATGGCACCTTATCTTTACTCTCAGTGTTTCCAACGATCTCAAATGTCACACTTGTTGAATACTTGCTAAATTCTCAACTTTATCGAAAAGCCAAATTTTTAAATGTTTTAACAAAGTCAAACATGTAAAACTTTGAAGCACCCCTACCCGTTGACAATTGGCTAGGAACTGCCCATACAAAAACTTGTGATAACCCACCACTTGAAATACCTTTTTTTGTTCTAGTTTTGATCATAATATCACCAAACTCGCCCTTAAATCGAGCAATTGCAATATTTTGGATAGTTTTGTAGTGGTCTTCTTATATCTCAAATGGCTTGCATTATCTAATAGTAAGAATGATATGGTCATGACTTATTTGATAGCCCTTTCTTTGCCCTCAGCTTCTCTTGTTCCATGATGGTATCACACTCCACCTTGGGCATGAATACAAATTTTATTATGAAAATTCCCTCCTAATATTCTTCTAAATCTATCTCATACTCTAATTCTTCCTCTTATTCTTCCTCCTTGGGGGCCAATTGTAATTCCTCCTCCTATTAGTGTTGTAGTTGTTTCACATTGATTTTGTGTCTACGCTCTTCAAGCACATACTTGTATTCTTCTTCAAATTCCAAACCTTTAGGAACCTTCTGTTCTTTATTCTACATGGACACAATTTCTACTTTGTGGATGAAGTGGTGTTGTGCAATAGTTACTTCCCTTATTTTTTGCTCTCTACCAAATGGCGAAGCCTTACATTGTATTCAGTTTCCATGATATATTTGTTCTCATTGTCTTCTCTAGAAGGGAATGCCTTCTTGAAGGCCACAAATATTGCTATTTTGATGTCAATATTTTTATCGACATTGTCTGTCCTTTGGGAGCCTTGCTAGGCCAATACCGATTAACATTTGTTTGCCCAATTTTCCTTCTAATTTATCTTTGATTGTGATAATTGTGTTGCTCACCCCCACTACGAGTGATATTTTGAAAAGCTAAGTAAAAGCAAACTCTAATGCACCTTCCTTCCCTATTTACCATTAAAAAGGAGGAAGCTTCATGTTCATATATTTTTTACAGAATCAGATGGGAGGACAATCTCACCATCCTATGGCTTTGCTCTCAACCAACTCTAATACCAATTGTTACAATTTACTTGATGATTTCCATTGATTTTGGAGTTGATTGAATACCAGTTGAGGTGTTATATATTGAGCAACCATACTGTCCATGTGACTTCCAATTGGTGGAAGTTACAACTAAATATCACATAGTTCTTGTGTTGAGTGGTTCTAACCACTCAACCGACTTTGACCTTATTATAATGTATAACTCTTTTAACAAAAAATCCCTTAGTAACCAAGTATAAATTATGCTTTTCTATCTAATCATCATAACCGAGTTTGGTCTTGTAGACCTATTTACAATTAACAATATTATTTTCCTTGTGAAAAGGAAATGACTTCCAATTTTGTAGTTCAAATATTGAAAAAGAGTGTAGTAATAGTTTTATATTAAATATATCTTATATTGTTCTTTACTCACTTTAATATATAAATATTGTTTGTTAACATCAAATTTGATAATAAACGTATCTTTCAGGTAGAAATTACGAATATAACTAGCTAGACTACCAAATGGCCTACCTTTAACTTTATCCTTTATGTAATGTCCCTTTATGGATTATAGTAGGTTGTGGACCACACTCATGTATTTTTGTGAAACACTTTGTGGTGAGTGGATGTTTTTGTGTAGGAGACATGAGTATGAGTGATTATATGTATATGTTTTGTATTGTTTTTCTTGTGAACACAAGGAAATTTTCTATATTTTAGGGATCTTCCTAATTTTTAGGAGGTAGTATTGAGTTTTGAGTGGCCCTGGTGATTCCCCTAGATGTGTTCTATTCTACCCTAGCTTTCGTTTGGTGTAATTTAGAGTTGTAATGAAGACTTTAATGGATGATTATGGTTATATTATGGCCCTTCGAGGATCTAGTCCGACTTTTTAGGCCATAGTTGAGGAGGATGGACACTTTATATCATTAGATTCAAATTCGAGTCTTTTGAATTGGATCTTTGATGCTTTAGGTATTTGAGATGCCAATATCAAGTTATGATGTGATCTTTGGGCAAAGGTCTAGTATTTCTAGACTTTGTGGATTTAATTTAATTTTATATCATTTTGGATACATTAGAATTTTATATTAAGACCCAAGGAAAGGCTCTAATGACTAATGTTATGACATTTAATGTTAAGGGGTGTCACTTTTAATACATTAGAATTATTTCTAATGTGTGGAGTTTCCAAAGCACTTATTATTCTAGCCCATGGTAGGCTGCTAAGTTAAAAAATGGGATAGATGTATAAAAGAGAAGTTTTTGGAAGAAACATTCTTGGATCAGCATTTTAGAAAAAAAATTATTCTATATTTTCTTGGTGGTAGTTGTGTTCTAGCAACAAGCTTGCAAAATTTGAGGATAGAAACCCTCGAATTTCAAGATTAGAGGGTTTAATTCTTTGATTTCAATTGGTGGATATATACAGGGTCAATACTTGGGCATTTCGGCAAAGATTTAGAGTAGTTGGCTCTTCTTCCAAGATGATTTTGAGCATCTATTTGGCAGATCATTCATTGCACTTTGTTTGGGTATTGATTATTTGGTAGAGGATAACTTTTATCTGGCTTAGAGAGTGTGACCAATGCAAATTCAATTAAAGTTTATGTCTGATTAGTTGGGGTTTGGCTTGAGAAAATTGATGAGTAGTTTGGTTTTTGACCCTCATTTCTTTTATTGTTTATCTCTATCAGTTTATGCCTTCTTTATAGGTTCGTAAGTGGTATTAGTGAGCGACCATCTCTTCCATTGTAATATCTCTTAATCATTTACTGAATACAAATTTTCTAGGTGTATTCCTCCTAGTTTATTGTTTTATTCATATTTGTGTGAATTTCTAGGTATTATTTCCCATTAAAAAAAGAAAACTACCGCTTTGTAGGGATTCTATGTGCTAAGAATACCGATGTTTATTTTGGAATTTGTAAGTTTGTATTTTAGTTAGGGAATTTTAGTCTTTGAGTTTTAAATTGATTGACTATAAAATCTAGGTGCAAACTTTTTCTACTTTCACATTCTCAAGTTTCTAGTGCAAGGAATAAATCAAAATCATCTAAAAAAACTTAAAGTTTTCACCCTAAAATCAAGATAAATCATTTATAATCCATACAAAAATCCTTAAGGTCTAAATTTCTTTTGCTTTTTCTTGTATATTTTTACTTGGTCTATTAAATTTTTGTTTATTAGTTTTCAATGAGTTTACACAGGTTTTTAAGAGGGGTCTCATTCCCCTTATATTGAGTGGGATTTGAACCGTGGACCTCTCAAAGAGAGACCAAACCCCTTACCACTGCAATGAGCTTGCAACTTTCTAAAATGAGTTTACACGAGTTTTTATAAAGGGTCTCTACCCCCTCTTACCGAGGTTTGAACTTAAGTCTACCCCCTCTTACCAGGGTTTGAACTAAGGTCTACCCCCTCTTACCAGGGTTTGAACTTAAGTCTCCTGAATAAAAACCCAAGGACTTACCACTACAGTATCCCTCAGAGTCTCCAACTTTTTGTTTATTAATTACAACCACCTTATGTTGTCTTAGAAATGCAACATGTTTAACCTTCTTTATTGCTTTAACCTTTTGCCCTTTCTTATACCATTTTGATATATTCTTCTTGGATTAATTTTTTATTTAGCCAAATACTTTTTCCTTCCGCTACTTAATACTTTAGATTTAAAAATTGCATCTCTAAGTTTTACAACTATATGGTTGATTATATATATATATATATATATATATTCAAGTGTTGCTCCCAACAAGTTTATACCACCTCCTTATTGTTTTCATTGTCGGGGTTCGTCGTCGCCTTGCATACTCAAAAGATCTAGATGAGACTATTACCTTTACAACAAGCATGCTCCCAATTTTTTTTACACATTATTTTCAATCCCAAAATATGTATAACATTTTGAGAGAACTCAAAGATCACTCTAAAAATATTTTCTTAGTCATCTTCTTTTCTCAACAAGAAAGACATGCATTATTTTGGATCCCGAAATATGCATAACATTTTGAGAGAACTCATTGATCACTAATCCTTACTATTTTTTCTTTTTCTTCTTTAAAAATATTAATAATTTCTACAGCATCTTTATTCTTTCCTTTTTACTTCTTATTCTTTTAATTAATTTGTTAATACACAACAAAACACACCATCCTGATTTTCCATAATTATGCACTAAAACCCAAACACAAACTATGCAGAATTACACTGGTTTGATTTTTTTTTAATATATATATATTTTTAATTTTTACTGTGACTAATTTGCACCTTTTTAGTATGTTAGGCCAACTCAAAAATCCCCAACTTTAATGGCATTTTCTAAACATCAACTCCGTAGCGCAGAATAATCTAGAAAAGGGGAGCTTTCCCGTAGCCGTCGGATCCCCACAACTCAGCAATCGCAACCGTCGATCATGCCTTCAATGGTTCCAGCCCTAAATCCCCTCCAGAGTGCAGCGGTTGCTGTGTAAGCCAATAGGGAGGGCAAGCCCCTTTTCCCACGTTTCTGTGTTCCCCCTTATTATTATTGGCTTACGTTACTTCTACGTCTAGGGTTCGAATCTCCTGCAAATTGCGGTGCGCTGTTCTGGCCTTTTGCCTTTACTTTGTTCCCGTAATTTTGATCCTCCATGGGTTCAGAGAGAAAGAGGAAAGTGAGCCTGTTCGACGTAGTTGGCGAGGACGCTCTGGTTGCCAGCAAGATGGCCAATGGGGTGCCTGGGGTTAACCCCTGGAACAAGCGGTCCTACTCAAACAAATATTATGAAATTCTTGAGAAGAGGAAAACTTTGCCCGTGTGGCAGCAGCGTCAGGAGTTCCTCAATATGCTTGATAAGTCCCAGACCGTGATCTTGGTCGGAGAGACCAGCAGCGGCAAAACTACGCAGGTACGAATCTTCGATTTTTTCTTCTTGTTTTCTGTAAAATTATCTGCGAAAATGTATATGCTTTTTTATTTGTTTGAATGCTGTACATGGTGAGGTTTTATAATTTTTTGAAAATTTCACTCAGCTGTTATTATTTTCCTGTTGTTTGTAGTTTTTGTAGGGTTCTTTTGTTTTTCTGGTTGACAAGGTTTGATGGTCTTCGTTTGGTGCAATGCGAAAATGAAAATGCTAGGGTTTGATAATTTGCTTTTAAATTTAATGCATTTTTCTCTCTGGGAAGGGGAATCGTTATGTTGAACTGTCAATGCCAAAAAAAATAAAAATAAAAAATAAAAAATCTTGTTACGTGACAGCCTTCAGCTGTACGTCATTAGAACTTATTTTTTAAGGTTAAACAAGGAGGAAAGTTCTGAAAATAGTAGGGTTTACTCTTATTTTCTGTTTTTTTTTTTCCATCCTTTTTAAAACTAAATTTTTTGTTTTAAACTACAAATGTGCTATTGTGCGCAATATTTAGAAAATAAGAGGTTGGCGGCTCTTCTTTAGTTCTGGTAAAAGATTATTTTTGAATTACTGATGACTTAATGGCGCACAATTTGTAGGGTCTAATAAATAGAAATAGAAATAGCGTAGGATCTTGGATCAATTCAACTATTTATCTGAATTTTAGGAATCGACATCTAGGATTAGCTTAACCTATTCGTTTTTTTGTTTTTTCTTAGCTAATCTATTCGTTTTTTTGTTTTTTCTTTTTGCTAAAAAAAAAGGTTTGTACTTGGGTCACTTATGGTTGACAAATCACAACTCTCTCTTTTAGAGCTTGAGAGTTTAGAGTTTACAAACAGATTCAAATTTCATCTCAATGAAGCTGCTATAGCTAGATACCTACATTTATTTTCATAATAAGTCTGAATTCTTCATTTTCATTTTCTGGATCTTCTTCAATTTTCTTTGTAGATACAAATATTTTAAAAATCAGCATCTTTCTTCTCGACGTTTTTCTGTAGTAGTCTTCACAATACCAAAACTTCACCTCTACTATGAACGTACTGCATCTTAGTAGAGTAATATTTCTAAAACTTTGCGCTATCATCGCCTACTTTACCAGATCTTGACCGTTAGTTTCTTTTTTGAAGCATAAGTGAAACCACAAGAACTGTAATAAATAGTTTATATGAGAACGCTTTATTGTGATAAATCATAAAGTACAACAATTAATACCACTAAAAAACATTACAGTAAATCTTAATCATTATTTGATTTAGATAGTTAACATTTTTTTGTCAGCTTCAGCTAAACTTACTACTTCCTCTAACCATAGAAAAAAGAATCTAAATTGAGGATCCTCTGTTAAAACCCCTCTACTGGCTAGCCTATTTACACATTTGTTCCCTTCCATTAACGGATGTGTAAACCTGATTTCTTAAAACTCTGTAGCAATACCAAAACTTCACCTCTACTATATACGTACTGCATCTTAGTAGAGTAATATTTCTAAAACTTTGCGCTATCATCGTCTACTTTACCAGATCTGGACTGTTAGTTTTTCTGTAGTAGTCTTCACAATACCAAAACTTCACCTCTACTATATACGTACTGCATCTTAGTAGAGTAATATTTCTAAAACTTTGCGCTATCATCGCCTACTTTACCAGATCTGGACCGTTAGTTTCTTTTTTGAAGCATAAGTGAAACCACAAGAACTGTAATAAATAGTTTATATGAGAACGCTTTATTGTGATAAATCATAAAGGACAACAATTAATACCAATAAAAAACATTACAGTAAATATTAATCATTATTTGATTTAGATAGTTAACATTTTTTTGTCAGCTTCAGCTAAACTTACTACTTCCTCTAACCATAGAAAAAAGAATCTAAATTGAGGATCCTCTGTTAAAACCCCTCTACTGGCTAGCCTATTTACACATTTGTTCCCTTCCATTAACGAATGTGTAATCCTGATTTTTTCAAACTCTGTAGCAATGTATTGTATTTCCCCAATGATCTCTTGTATGTTCTATGGAGCCTTTGCTTTCCTCAAAATTGCATTTATTACTATTAGTGAATTGCCTTTCATCCATACTTTGTTCCATTTCATTTGTCTGCATATTTTTAACCTTTCCAAATCCGCCCAAGCTTCAACTTCATTATTTGTCTTAAATACACTATTGAAAGCGTAATGTGACAAATATCCCCACGATTATTTCTAATTATTCCTCCTTCTGCTGGTCTTGGTTTTCTTTTAGATGGCCAACTCCATTTTTAGTGCTTTCCACTTTATATTCTTTGCGTTCCTTTTGTTTCATCTGTACCCAACATCATAATTCCATTTGATGACTTAACTCCATATATCAAGGCTCTTTGCTTCAAGATTAGGGATTGGGTGAGTTGATAGGGTTGGTTTAGACTCCTCTATGGCTAAACAAATATTTCTTTTCATTACCTCTAAACTGCTTTTCTTTTCTTTAAATATTCTTCTGTTCTTTTCCAGCCATACAAGTCAAAAGTATTGCATCTTTTGATGTGTCCCAGATTATTTGTAACGTCTCACTTTTAAAAGTGCTCTGACATTGCTTTAACCATTCTTCAAATTTTCCCTTCATCATCATGCATTTACTAAACATATTAAGAATCCTTTGCCATAGTTTTCAAACTATTGAACAATGTCCCAAGAAGCGGTCTATACTCGCCTTCTTTTTACATAGAACACATTGTGAAGGGCCAGGGTCATGAAAACCCCTTTTCATTAGGTTATCCTAGGATAAAATTTTCCTACGACTACTAGCCATACAAACATTTTGACTTTTGGAATTTCTGGCTATCCCAAATTTCTCTTCATATTCTTGCGGTATTCCTGTTTTGTTGGTGCTTTACATTATATCCGCAACTTGTTGTGTATTTTCTTGAGCTATTCAACTCCCAAATTAGCTTATCCTTTGTTCCCTTCGAATAATCATTATTGTTATCTTTTTACTCAATTGCCTCCTAGCAACAGTGTTCGGTTTGTAAAAAAATCTTCTTTCCATTTGTATCTTCCTTCTTGATTCTTATACATAATGTTTCAAACCCTATCACCATATTTGTCTTTAAGTAATCTTATCCATGGTTTCAAAATTGGATCTAGATTGAGTGGTTTTTTATCACATCAAGTATCCATCCAAATAGAATTTTTTTCTCCAATTCCCATCACCCATCTTAGACCTTTAGTACTAGATCAATTGATTTTTTTAAACCGTTTTATAATGCAGAACCATCTGGTAATGAAAATGCAGTAAAGATTAAGCTTGGGTCATTGAGCTCAACGTACTTACTTAGAAGAATTCTTGCCCATTGTATTTAACTCTCTTTGTACATTCTCCAAATTACTTTTCCACTTAGAGCTAAGTTTGCATTTGTAAGAACTCTTAAATCTTGACCTCCCCTAGTTGTATCATCACACGCCTTGCTCCATTTCACCAAAGGAAATTTCCTTTTATCATGTAATCCCGACCACAAAAATGACAGTACTGAAGGTTCTACTGATTTTGGCATAATGTGTGTTTTTTTTAATGAGTTTACACAGATGAGGGGTCGTGGTCCCCTCATACTAAGTGGGGTTTGAACCTTGAACCTCTCAAAGAGAGGCCAAAGCCCTTATCACTACAGTAAGCTTGCAACTTTTCTTTTTCAATGAGTTTACACAGGTTTTTATGAGGGGTCTTGGTCCCCTCATACTGAGTGGGGTTTGAACCTTGGACCTCTCAAAGAGAGGCCAAAGCTTATTTTAGCATAATATGTTGGAATGGCTTGTAAGACTGATTTAATTGGCTGCACTCTTCTTGCTAACGATAACCATCTACTTTTCTATGTTGGTAGTCTATTTTGAACTTTACTTATCATTGGATTACACAATTCTATCCTCATTCTCCCCTCAAATAAGGGCATCCCTAGATATGTCTTTGGTAAATTTTCCTCCTCCATTTGGAGTAACCTGCATATCTTTGCTTTGATTCTAGCTGGAGTGTTTAAAAAGTAAATTTTGGATTTTGTCCTATTAATTTTCTGCCCTGATGCTCTTTCATATTCCTTTAATAAATTATTCAAAGCTTTGGCCTCGTTTTTCGTTTCCCCCCTAAAAAGGGCTGTAACATCTACAAACTGTTGATGGGTGATGTTGTTGATGTTTTTACTAGCCTTAAGTCCGCTTATTAGCCCATATTTTTATGCCTTTTTCAAGTTCCTTCCCAATACCTTTGCCATAATATTGAATAGATATGGTGATAGAGGATCTCCTTGTCTAAGACTCCTCTTGGATTTAAATGATTTTGTTACTAGCCCATTGACTAACACTAAATATGATACTGTAGAGACAAGGACTTTAATCCATCTGACCCATTTCTTCCCAAATCCAAACTTTTCTAATAGTGCAAAAAAAAATTCCCATTTAACCCTATCATAGCATATATGTGAAAATAAGTGAATATTCTCTTAAGTTCTACTAGGATAGACACACTTGAGTTTCCACTCCTCCATGTGTCAGGTGAACTCTCAGTGGTGTTTTCATCAGGTTTGATGAGTTGTTGTAATCCAACGACTCTCAATGATCAACTTTGCTATTTATACAAAGTTGATCCTTGGAATAAATCAATCAATTCTACTCTTCTCTTCATATTTTGTGTAATGTTTTGCATGTCTATTTTGAGAAATTCCAACATGGTACCAGAGCAGGATAGATTTTGCTAGCATTCTCACTTGGAGGTTCTAGGAGCTGGTTCTTTGTATCTTTTTGTTGGCTTCTTTTTTTTAAAAAAGGCCTTCAATAAGATTTTATATATAGTTTTTTTTCAGCTATATTTTTTGAAGTTATATGTATGTGGGTTATTCTGATAATATTTATCTCCTTCTCAATTGAAGATTCATTGTCTTCTAGAGTAAATTTTTTTCAGAAAAATTGCCCATGTTTTTTCGTAGATCTGTTTTAAAAAAAAAAAAGAATAGCAAGAGGAAAATATTATTTTTGTCCAAATCTCTTCTATGAAATAATCATGCATTATATCTTTTTTCTTATCTTTTACCTTAAAAAAAGACTTGTTTTTCAAGCATATAACTTGATATAATAGGATATATTTCCTATCGTAAGTTTTTTTTGCAGGCAAAAAGATCAGTCTTGCTGCACTCGGAGACCTCAAAGACAGGCTCAATTTTCGTGCTCTCGGCACCCATTTTTGGGCGCCTTAGCTGCACATTGTGGCGCCTCTCTTCCATCTCTCTAGAAGTGCACTCGGAGACTTCAAAGAGAGGCTCGATTTTCGTGCTCTTGACACCCATTTTGGGCGCCATAAGCTGCACATTGTGGCGCCTCTCTTCCATCTCTCTAGCAGAATCTGAGATAGCGCTCTTCGCTTCTCACTCATTTGGCGCAGATCTTCCTTTTTAACGAACGTTGGTGTTGAGATTTCCTAATATCTATATCTTGCCTATGTGCGATTATAAAGACGCCTCTTTCAGTTGCCTTAAATGCCTTTCTTCAAGGGGCTGTTCTAAGTGTAACGTCTCCTTTTTTCATCGGCGACCCTAGTAAGAACCAACTCATGCCGGAGTTTATCTCCTTAAATGCCAAATCTCTCCTATCGGGTGCCTTTTTTGCACCTTTCGGTTTTTATCCTTTGGGGGTGTGTTCTTCTATATGATTTTTTAGAGTCTACCATCTTCATATCTTTCTAAATTCATTGTAGATTTTAATTTAGAAGATATATATTGCTTAAAAATCTCTCTATTAATCATTTTATTAATCACCCTCATTTGCATCAAAAGAAGTAATTCATTTTTGTTAATATCTTGCTTAAAATTATAAGTTTGATTACTTTCTAATCCATTTCATATTAACAAAAATTAATATTTCTTATTAAGCACATCTTTATATAATTTAATACAATCTTCTTGATTACTTAGTTTCTAACAAGAGTTCTTATTCAAAATTTTTAATTTTTTTTTTTTTTAAACTCTTTCTAAAATTTGTTAATCTATTATAAAGATTATAAAGACAAATAATTTATCACCACTCACCAAAATTGGACATCTTATTTAACTTATAGTTTCCCTCAAGTAAGGGCGGGTTAATAA
The DNA here is from genome assembly GCA_028583015.1 of Wollemia nobilis. Lineage (NCBI taxonomy): Eukaryota > Viridiplantae > Streptophyta > Pinopsida > Araucariales > Araucariaceae > Wollemia > Wollemia nobilis. The sequence goes on from JAQPPZ010001808.1 coordinate 8,622,398, forward strand.
GATTACCAATATAGGTCTGGAAGATATAGCCTATGTTCCAAGTATCATATCTAATCAATACTTATAGTTTCCCTCTTGTCAGGGCGGGTATTTGAGAAAGATATATATATATATATATATATATATATAACATATCTTATACACCAAATCTCCTCAAATACTTATAGTTTCCCTCTCGTTAGGGCGGGTATTTTTGAGTTATTTGGTGTTTCTTAAAAGCTTTGGCATATTTGTTCTCATTAGCCTCGAACTAATATCAACTATCCTCAAATTACTTATAGTCTCCCTCTCGTTAGGGCGGGTAATTTTGAGGTACTTGGTATTTCCTTCAGGCTTCTGTAACTATTTTCCATTGCATTCTATAAATTAAAGTTAAAAGGGGAACTTTGGGTTAACTTCAATTCAAATTCAATTCAAAATAAATTCAATGAAAACAATTGACCCTCTCACTCCTCATAACTATCATACATGGAAACCCAAAATTTTAAATCTCATTTCTCAAAAAGGGCTCACACCTATTAGAAGAAAAGCAACCTGAGTTTGAAAAAGAATATGAAATATTTGTTCACAAAGGGAAAATGTATGAAACAATGGGTATTATTAGCTCTAATGTTCATGAAAGTTTGTGGTTTCACATTACAGATTGTAAAACTCCTCATGAAATTTGGGAGAAACTAAAAACTTTGTTTGGAAAAGTAGATCAAATAAGATCAATGCAACTAGAAGCAGAACTAACAACTTTGTCTCCTGAAGACTTTAGCAATATTGTTGACTTCCTCACCAAATTCAAAGAAGTCCTCACTCAATACAAAGGCAGTGGGAAAACTAAGACTGAAGAAGAATGCATTTATCTAATTCTTTCTAAACTAAATGGTGCATTTCAAATCTTTGCAACCACTTTTCTATCTACAAAAGATGCTCTTGGTGCAACCTTTAAAATGCCCTCCTTAGAAGAATTTTGTGATAGACTAACTAGGGAAGAAACTAAAATTGCAAGATATGAGTCCTCTTCCTCTTCCTCTTCCTCAAAAGCTTTAGTAGCCTCCACCTCTTCTAAAGAAAAATTCAAAAAGAAGGAAAGGAATCCCATAACCTGTACTCACTGCAAAAAGAATGGTCATTCTGCAAACAAATGCTGGAAAATATTACAACAACTAGAGGCAGCTATGAAGGATTAAAAAATAGGCAATAAAAAGCAAATAGGGAAAGCCCTAAATGTTCAAGGGAAAACCTCCAATTCTTCCTCTAATTACTGGGTCCTAGATTTTGGAGCTACTCATCACATGACTGCTTTAGATGATTATTTCTCTTCTATCTCCTCAAGTTCTACGTGTAGCATAGAAGTGGGTGACTCTTCCTTTATCCCAGTCAAAGGAAAGGGGAATTAACCATTGATGGTTGCTCTATAAATAATGTTCTCTATGTTCCAAACATTGCCTCAAATATCCTCTCCATCTATCAGATTTGTACTTCTGGAAAGGGGAAAACAATTCTCTTCTCTCCAACAGGAGTTGAGATAAGAGACTTCCAAGATCCCCATTCTCTCATAGCCAAAGGAGTTATTGATCACAACACTCGCCTTTTTTACTTCAAAGGATTCAAAAATCCAGAAGGGGCCTCCTGTTTTGTGGCTCATGGAGATCTTGAAAGCAAAATTTGGCATGAAAGGTTTGGTCATCTTAGTTACAACTATCTAAAGGAATTGAGCACCCATAATATGGTAACAAGTTTACCCCAAGTCTCTTCTATTGATGGAGTTTGTATTGGATGTGCTCTTGGAAAGCAACATCAAGATCCTTTCCACCCAAGTAGTTCTCTAAAAGCCTCATACCCTCTAGAATTAGTCCATAGTGATTTGATGTCTCTTCCAGAACCTTCTTTCAAAGGAGCAAAGTATGCTCTAACCTTTATTGAAGGATTTTCTAGAAGAACTTGGGTCTACTTCTTGAAATATAAAAGTGATGTTCTATCCCACTTTAAAGTCTTCAAAGCCTTAGTTGAAAATCAGGCCTCTTGTAAAATCAGTCAAATTCTGAGAGAATTTGGTTTCTCCCATGAAAAGCCTATAACTCTTTGGTGTGACAATCGGAGCACAATTCATATTGCGCACAATCCAGTTGAGCATCAACACACCAAGCACATTGAGATACACATGTACTGCATACGGCAACATATTCAGAACGGGGACATATACTTGGACTACATTCCAACCGAGAATCAAATTGCAGACATCTTCACCAAGTCATTTCCTTCTCCGCGTTACCTTCAGTTGCGAGATAATCTTGGTGTAATACAGCTGCATTGACACAGAGGTCTTCCACCTCTCATTATATTCTTTGGCTATCAGGTTTTGGCCTATCTTGTTGTTGGTCCATGAATAGTTGTCCTCTTCAAAGTCAACCTCCCATAGATTATTGTTTTGAATAAAAGCTGAGAAATCTTTCATACTTTGGGTTATTTTCCTAATTCTCCAAAATTTTTCATCTAGCTTGGTTATGGCATTAAAATCTCCTATGATCATGAATTGGGTTTCTTGGTCTTTACTTCTCATAAAGGCTTCAATCCCACTCCATACTTTTGATTTGCCTAACTAAGTTGTAAGTCCATAGACATTGATAAGGATGAAACAAATATCTGCAAAGTAGCATGTGATTAATGAGGCTATCCAATGTCTAGTTCTATGGATGGCTTCATGTGAGGTTCTAACTGGAATCCAACATGTTAGAATTCCCCCTGCTGCTCCTTTTGAGTCCTCATCATCCCATTCACATCTTTCCCATATTGCTTTCATAGTTTTGGAAACGTCTTCCTTTTTCATTTTAGTTTTTTGGATACAAAGAATATTAGGCTTATTATTTAAATAGAGGTCCTTGATACACGTTTGCTTTGAGGGGCCGTTAGCACCCCTTATATTCCATGAGATGGTAATCATGTTTCATTAGGGGCTTCTGGCCCCATTTGTGAATTACGAATATCAATTTGCTGTTTAGTAAGAGAAGTGCAACCAACTTAGATTGTGTTCCTTTCTTTATGTTTGCTCTTGCTTCCCTGGATCTCGCTTGACAATTTGAAGCTTTTCCTCTTTTTGCTTTGCTAGTATCATGAGTAGGTCTGATTATTCCTCAATATTCTTTCACAACTTTCCTTTTAATTAGATCTATCCTCTCCTGGCTCTGCTTAGAAAGCTTTTGACTTATCCTGCTCATTTTCTGGTATGTCCTTGTTAAGGGTAGAGGTATTAACATCTAACATTGCATTTTTTTTTATCACTTTCCTTCTCCTAAATGGTGCATGGAACTTCAAGAGAGTCTTCCAAATCTGATGAGGGATATTCCTTAGCTTCAGCAGGAACGATCATCCCTAAATTAGTATCATACTAAGTAGACAGTTCCTTGTTAATATTCTGATCTTGTTGTATCATGTCCTCTAAGCTCTGATCTGCTTTTTCTTCATAGGCTAAAACCTCAAAAGAATTGGTATTTCTTCCAATATCCTTACTTACTGGTCTCCACTGTTTATTTACTTTCATCTGTCTGGACCTATTTTTTGGAAGTTGAAAACCATCATCATCCATATCCATTTGTAAGTTTCTATTGATGTTTTCTTCATATGTTTCTGCTAGACTCTTCTTAGGGCATGATTGCTCAAAATGCCCCACCTCATAACATCTTCTACATTTGAAAGATATGTTTTTATAATCCATGGTTTGGGTCCACAACTTACCCCCATACTTAAGAATGATTGATTCTGGTAAAGGTTTACTGATATCAATCATGACCAATATTTGGATATAAATAGCCAAGAATCTGTCTTTTGCAGTTTCTGAAATCTCAAGGAATTCTCCTAGAGTGTTGCCTATTGCCTTGAAGATATCCATTTCCTAGAATTCAATGGGCAACCCATACATTGATCTATTTGTTTTGACCTAGAGGTAAGTCTAGCATAATCCATTGTAATCCGTCCCATTGTAATTATGTGGCCTTGATAGTGCTCTTCTAGGGCATTGCCTTTTGTGTACCTTCATTTGGTTATCTGACTTGTTAAAGGCTTCATATGTGCGAGACTGCATGTTTATTTGGCCAATCTAAAGTCCCATGGGAACTACCTTTAGTATACTTTTTTGGTTTGTCTGTCATATGATCTCTCATATCTCTTTTGAGAGATCTAACTTGCTATCGGAGGGATGTCTGGGGTTTTCTACCTGTGTCTGGTTTACTCAACTGTCATAATGCTGGGTTCCAGTTTTTCTTGGCCTTTTGCTTTTCCACAACTGGAACAGCCTTGTTTTTTTTTTTGGAATCTGCAGTAACTGGCTACATTGTTAGGGGTTCCCTCAGGCTATGAATGTGAATATGATGCATGTGCCTCTGTCTTTCCATCAGTGGATGCTATAGTCCATACTTTTTTATGTTATCAATTAACATGTGTCCTTTGATTCATTTCTGTTTTCTAGGTCCTTAAGCTAAGCTATGTGTGATGCAGGAAATGGTGCACTTGAAATTTAGGATTCAGTTAATTGAGTGGATACTAGCTTCAAATATGCTATATTTATGGGAAATCCAAAAAACAAATAATGCATCAGAAACTTTGAATAGAAATTTAATGCAGAGTTGCAAATCATATCCAATAATGAACATTGAGATCTATACATTCACAAAATATTCATACAAATATTCAACATTAAGTATATATTAATTTCTAGAGACAGAAGTAAATAAATTTTGAACGACTCAGAGCATATGTTTTCAAAATTTGCAAGGATTTCAAAACTTGAAAGATGAAAGTTTCTGGATTTGCAAGGATACCAAGACTTGAAAAACGGAAGTCTATGGTAATTTTGTAAGTTTTGAAGGTATCAGTCATATTCAAACATATTTTGACTTTTAGTTACAAAAATTGAGATAGGTTGTTATTAGTGGTTCATGTAGTGTCTGTCACATTTAACCTGGCCCATTATGGTGATTAAAATCACAATCATGAACAAAGCTAGATGCAGAATCATATGAGAATTTACAGATTGACCCTGGCTCTTCTTGACAATTTGTGTTGTCTGTATACAAGGATAAAGGGTAACAGGAACAACAAATTCAGTCACTGACTGATGCTAATAGTTTATTTGCAGAGTTAAAATTATATGTTAAACATGCCATTGAAGATGAGTGTGTAGTTTATTGAACAATGCAATCCTGTTTCTGTTTAGTGTTTTGTGATGTCATCCCCATCAAGGTGCCTCTTTTTTCTAACGGTGATTATCAGAATACTTCAACTTGCCAGTTAGATAGAAGTTACAGTTTCAAACATGGAAAATATTGCTTCAGTAAGCTTAAATATTTGTGTATTATTGAGACATGAAGCACAGACATGAGAATTTGAACAAATTTAGATTGCATCTTGTACTTTGCTTATTTTCAATGTGGTCTTTTATTCGGGAACTGGTGACTTTTACCTACACAAATGTGAAAGTTGGAAAAGTTTGAACTTGACATTGCAAATGTGTAGGGGGAGGACTATTTGTGATAAATAGAGATCCCATCATGTATATGCATGTGTAGGCTTTATGCTGAGTATAAATATGTATGTAAACATATATTGTGTACTACATGATTTTCTAACGACATCTTCTTTCACAGATTCCTCAATTTGTTGTAGATGCTGGATATACTACCAATGGAAAGCAGATTGCTTGTACCCAACCTCGCCGAGTGGCTGCCATGTCTGTTTCTCGTCGTGTAGCAGAGGAAATGGATGTGACCATTGGAGAAGAAGTAGGATATAGCATTCGATTTGAAGATTGCAGCAGTTCGAAAACCATTCTAAAGTAAGTAATCATTGATTTTGACTTGACAAAAAAATTGCTGGGACATCTATAATATACTCGAGGACAGCTATAATATACGCAAAAGTGTAAGGTTCAAAGAGATTTGAAACTTACATCTGTCTTGAGCATCGACATTTTGAATGCAAGGACATCAAAATACTAAATTGGAAGGCTGATAGGGCTAGAAGATCTGATTTGGTCAAACTTAACATGATAACTGACCTGAAAGAGACTATTTTTTGATATACGACAGCCATCTCAGTATCCCTTTTTCTGGATTGAGTGTTATTATGTTGACTAACAGTAAAATCCATACTTTTGGCAAGGACCTTTATGTGCTTTGTTTTAATGCTCTAAGATGCTTTGCTTTCTGTTTCCTATAGTAAACTACCCATTTGTTTTTTTTTTGAGTAAAAGGTAAAAATTTTATTCAAAAAAACTGATCAGCTTATACAAATCCATTTTGATATCCTGCCTTTCTTGGCAAGGCTCAAAATGCAGTTTTTCTGTTTTCTTTTATCTGCCTAGGATCTCTGAATCCCCTGTTCTTTAAACTTTGCCTCCTTCTTAACTGTATATGTCCTCTTCCAACGAAGATTTCTGAAGCCCTATTTGTTGTTTTTTTCTATTCCTGATAGCTTCCATTTTGTATTTGATTCCATAGTCGTGCCCAAATGTCTTGTTGTACCTCTGTCATCGGATGATTCCCAAGAATCATCCCACAAACTGACTTTTCTCCCATCACCTACTTTCCAATGTAAGTCTTCCTTAATCAGTGAGGCCCCTCTTTTGAGTGTTTTCCATATCTCTGATCCCACACCTGTAACTGGAAACCGTGGGACATCCTCCATTTCATGTGCAGGGTAATATTTAGCTTTTAGAACTTGACTCCATAACTGATCTGGGTTTGTGATCCACCGCCAGTATAACTTCCCTATTAGTGCTAGGTTATTTGTTGTTGCAACTCTGATTCCAAGACCTCCCTCTTCCTTTGGTTGACAGACTTTCTCCCAGCTTACCAAAGCATTTTTCTGATTTTCTTGTGCTCCTGACCATAAGAATTTTCTCATCAGTTTTTCCAAATCTTTGAGTATGCTCTTTGGGGCTGCTAAAATGGAAAATTTGTAAACTGTCATTGCTTGTAACACTGACTTCAAAAGTGTGACTCTCCCTCCAAAGCTTAACCATCTATGAGACCAGTGTGACAACTTTGAGAAAATTTTATCTTTTATGGATTTCCAATCTTTCTTTTTTAGGATTTTTTCTGTTAAGGGAATTCCCAAATAATCTAATGGACACGAGGCCATTGAGAACCTAAGAATGTTTGCTATCCGATCTCTGATTCTCTTATGTACATTAAAGAAGACAACTTTGGATTTTTCTTCATTTAGAAGTTGGCCAGTGGCTGCAGTGTAGCAGTCTAATATTTCTCTGATACTGGTTGCTTCTTTTATTGTTGCTTCTCCCCATAATCCTGTATCATCTACGAATTGTAGATGAGTGATAGCTATATCTCTGTTTATTTGAATTCCTGTAATGTTGTTCTCTGCTTTTTTCTTCTGTATGAGTCTTCCCAGTCCTTCTGCAAAAATAATGAACAAATATGGAGAGAGAGGATCTCCTTGTCTAATTCCTCTGCTGGCCTTGAACAGTGGGGAGGGGGTTCCATTGATGAGCACTGAAAAGGAGACTGTGGAGATGCATTCAAGTATCCAGTTGATCCATTCTTTCTGGAATCCAAATCTTTGCAAAATTTGATCCAGAAATTCCCAACTCACTCTGTCATAGGCCTTGGATAGATCTAACTTCAGGAACATTCCTTTGTTCTTTCTTTGGCCCATCTGATGTATAGTTTCTTGTGCTATTACAATCCCATCTAATATTTGTTTGCCCTGCACAAATCCCCCTTGTTCAGGAGATATGATATTTGGTAATATAGCTTTTAGTCTGTTGGCTATTACCTTGGTGATGATCTTGTAGATCACATTGTAGAGGGCTATTGGTCTGTAATTGGTTAGATTCTCCATCTCTCCTCCCTTTGGAATCAAAGCTAGAAAAGTATGGTTGAGGGATTTGAGAATCCTACCATTGGATCTGGCTTCTTCTACTGCTCTAGTTATATCTTCTCCTATAATATCCCAAAAAGCTTTGTAGAATTCTATTGGTAATCCATCAGGACCTGGGGCCTTTCCTGATTGCATGGAGAAGATTGTTTCTTTCACCTCTTCTTCTTTGATCTCTTTCATAAGCTCCTCATTCTGCTCTTGAGAGACTAGTCTGGGGATACTTCCCAAGATTTCCTCCTGGGATTGTTTTGACAGATGTGGATCTGCAGTAAACAAAGTGGAGAAATACTCATTAGCTGCTTTTTGCATACCTGAAGTGGTGGTTTCTAGGAGTCCTTCTGCATTTGTTAAAGCATCAATCCGGTTATAGTGTTTTCTAGCTGTGGCCGACTGGTGAAAGAACTTTGTATTCCTATCTCCTTCTTGAAGCCAAGTAATTCTAGATCTTTGCTTCCAATAGGTTTCTTCTTTCTTATCTAGCTCCTCTTCCTCCTGCATTAAGATCTTTTCATGGGAGAGTAATTCCTCTGAAAGGGGTTCCGAACAAATTCTTTCTGCAACTCCTTGCATTCTCTCGACTAGCTCTGCTCTTTGTTGCTGAAAATCTGATCTTTGGAATTTGCTCCAGTTTTTCAATTTATATTTGATATATTTCAATTTGGAGTGTAGCTGAAATTGTGCCTTTCCAAATGCTGGTTTCCCTTGTTGCCACCATTGTTGAACTAACTCTGGTAATTCTTGGTTTAGAAGCCAAAAGTTCTCAAATATGAAGGGGTGGTTTTTGGACTGGGGTATTCTGTTTGTGATATTTAGACGTACCGGGAAATGGTCGGAAGATAACAGGTTTATGATTTCTGAATGACAACTCCATAACTGGTGAATTTCTTCCTCTATCAATATCCTATCTAATCTTGATTTTATTGCTTGGTCTCCTTTCCTTTTATTGGTCCAAGTAGTACCACATCCTGGAGGTGGAATGTCAATCAGATTTAAATTATTATCTTGGACAATCAGGAGTTTGTCCTTCTCACTGAGATGATTTAGGCCTCCCTCTTGGTCATTCACTGACATCTTGGCATTGAAGTCTCCACCCACCAGGAACCTATCTTCTGGGTAAGCTTCTCTAATAGCCTGGATTGACTTCCATTGGGTTTTTTGTTCCTGCACTTCCTGCATCCCATAAAAGTTAATAATCAGCCAGACTGAGTCTGATTCTCTATCTCTCAATCTGGTCATCAAGATCCCTCTAGCTGATGCTGCTCCTACCTGCTGAAAAGTGTCTCTATTCCACAAAGTGGCCATTCCCCCGAAGAAACCATGGGAAGCTTGGGCCTCATAGTCTCCATTCCTCCAGCATCTCTTGGATATTGTTTGCATTGCTTCCAGTGATGCTCTAGTTTCCTGTAATAAAACCACATCTGGGTGGTTATCTTCTATCATACGTTTAACAGCCAATTGTCTAGGGCGACCGTTTAATCCCCTTACATTCCATGTGTGTATAATCATTGGGAACCCATGTTGTAGAAGTTGGCTATGGGTTTAACCACGCCTGCCTCTCTCAACTGTTCTCCTTGTATTTTTTCTTTGTTTGTCTTTCTACCTACTCCTTGAGAGTTTGCATTTTTCAGCCTTTTCTCCATTTGGCTTATCCCAAGGGTTGGCTTTTCTTTGTTTTTCTCTGCTATTCCCATAATTACCTCCTTAGATGTATGTGGCTCTTTATTATACGGTACTAGAGCTCCTTCTGTATCTGGTTGTGGCTGCTCTTTATATTCTATCTGTTGTTCTTTGGTTGATGCAAATTGTACCTGTATGGATTGTCCTTCTTCTACCCCTCCCATTACTTTTAGGTATTGTTGTTTTTCTGTATCTGTATGTTGTGGATGATGAACCTCTTCTGCTACCGGTTTCTCTAGATTTTCTGTTTGGTTTGAGTGCGGTAGTTCCTCTCCTTCCATTGGATCATCTAGCCTGAGGATCTCATATTTGTTGGATGGAGCCCTTCCTTCTTGGCGTTGATTTGTATTTCCTCCCTTCTGCTGATTTCTTCCTCTTTCCTGGTTATTATTTTTTGTTCCTTTTCTCATAACCGTCTGAAATCCTTGTTCGTTTTCTTTTTGCTGAGGTTGGTTTCCTGGGTTTGGATTCGCTGGATTTGTCTCTCCTTTGGCTAGTTTTGGGCAGCCTCTCACCAAATGTCCGTATTCATGACATGCTCTACATCTGAAAGGCACAAATTCATAGTCTATTTGTTGTCTCCATATATTCCTTCCGACTTTGAGGTCAATTTCCGCTGGCAATGGTTTTCCCAAGTCCATCTCCACACAAATTCTGGCATACGCTGCTGATCCTCCTCCCGCTGATTCTCTTGATCTGCCTATGTATTTGCCCAAGAGATTACCTATCAACTCCAAAATTTCCTCTTTCCAGTATTCTAAAGGAAGTGCAAATAATTTTAGCCAAATTGGAGCTGCCGAGGGTTCAGTTCTAGGATCAAAAGCGGGTCGCCATGGTTGCATGAATAGACCTGCAGGGCCTATGTTATACGGACCTCCCTCGAAAGCTCTGTCCTTGTCAGATATCATTATGAATTCAGCTACGAAGTATCCGTTCGGTAATGTGAAGATATCCAATTCCCCTTGTGGTGCCCAATGCTTTCTGGCCCAGGAGTACAAGAACCTTGCAAAAGGTTGGAGTCCCACAAACTTGCATATTAAGGCATGCTTGGATTTATACACAATCTCATCTGCTATGAGTTCTTCTGCAATTTCTAGCACTGGGATTGTTTCTGTCTGAGGTAAACATCTGTTTCTTTTGGCTTGTTCAGCTTCAGTCTCCTTTCTTTTACCCGCGACTTGTAGGATTTTTCGGGCCTGTTCTCCTGTATCATCTCTCTTTCCATTACTGCCTCTGACCGCTTCCGCAAAGGATTGCGTATTAGGTCCCTTGGGACTCTGAGTCCTTCCTGCAGAAGTCCCCTGTGTGAACCCTCCTACCGAGGATTCTCCCATTGTATTCTCCCTGTGTGAACCCTCCTCGCAACCGAAACTCCGAAAAAAACCCTTACTTTAACCCTAGCAGTATTATGCTAATTTCATAGTGATAAGGTTGGAACTGGGTTCAGAATTTCGTTGTAAACAAGACAAATACATACATACCAGGGGCTTGGCTCTTGGCTGGAGCTTCTTCCACTTCACCGGCTCCGCATGAATGTCTCCACATCACCAGCAAACACTCCCCCATATAATGTTATTTATAAACTAATCATTTGTTACAATGGGTTCCTAATCCTGTGTTATTTATATACTGGTCTCTTTTATGGTTTTTAATGGGTTATTGTGAGAAAATAAATTTCTATGATTTTGACCTTATTTGTTGCATTCTTATAATTAGCTTTGGTTTCATAGCTTAATGATGAAGTTTGGTAGTGGCAAGGGAAGTTCTAAATGTTGTGCTGTTCCAGGTACTTGACAGATGGTATGCTTCTTAGAGAAGCAATGACTGACCCTCTTTTAGAGCGTTACAGAGTAATTATTTTGGATGAGGCACATGAGAGGACATTGGCTACAGATGTTCTTTTTGGATTGCTCAAGGAAGTTCTAAAAAATAGGCCTGATTTAAAGCTTGTCGTTATGAGTGCAACATTGGAAGCAGAAAAATTTCAAACATATTTTAATGGGGCCCCCCTGATGAAAGTGCCTGGAAGATTGCATCCTGTTGAGATATTATACACTCAAGAACCTGAGAGGGATTATCTAGAAGCAGCGATTAGGACAGTTGTTCAAATACACATGTGTGAGCCTCCAGGAGACATTCTTGTTTTTCTCACTGGGGAGGAGGAAATAGAAGATGCTTGTAGGAAGATTACAAGGGAGGTGCAGAATTTGGGTGAACAGGTTGGGCCTCTGAAAGCTGTCCCTCTGTATTCAACCCTACCTCCAGCTATGCAGCAAAAGATTTTCGATCCTGCTCCACCACCCTTAAAGGATGGTGGTCCTGCACGACGAAAAATTGTCGTATCCACCAACATTGCAGAAACATCTCTGACTATTGATGGAATTGTATATGTGATTGATCCTGGCTTTGCAAAACAGAAAGTGTATAACCCTAGAGTAAGAGTAGAGTCATTGCTTGTTTCTCCTATATCAAAAGCAAGTGCTCATCAGAGAGCAGGACGCGCTGGTCGTACCCAACCTGGGAAGTGCTTCAGACTTTATACAGAGAAAAGCTTTCAGAATGACCTTCAACCACAGACATACCCTGAGATTTTGAGGTCTAACCTTGCAAATGTAGTTCTCAACCTTAAGAAACTAGGGATCGATGACTTGGTCCATTTTGATTTTATGGATCCTCCTGCTCCAGAAACATTGATGCGTGCATTGGAGCTTTTGAACTATTTGGGTGCTTTGGATGAAGAGGGAAATTTGACAAAGCAGGGAGAGCTGATGAGTGAGTTTCCATTGGACCCACAGATGGCAAAGATGCTAGTTGTCAGCCCTGAATTTAACTGCTCAAATGAGATTCTTTCCATCACTGCTATGCTTTCAGGTATTTCACAATCATCTTCGTTATAAAGTCTGCTGTTGTTGCATGTGATGCTTGTTTTTTTCTTATGGTCATTAGGTCCTAAGAGTTTTTCGGTCTTTAGTGGGGTGGGGATTAGGCTCTTGTGTACAATAGCTTGTCTAGATTGTGCAGTCTGGTTAGTGCGTGACATAGATTCTTTAAGTTTAGCCATGATGCAGATAGCTGCAGTTCTCTATGCACCACTCATGGTGCATGTGGTGTGGTCTCGACTCTATGCGTCTGCTGACCTACCGTGGGCCTCATCTGTGATAACAAATTTTTCTTTCTATAGTCCCAAATTGCTTTCTCCGGCCACGGGAGGCCCAGAAAGCTGCAGATGAAGCAAAGTCCTGTTTTGCGCACATTGATGGGGATCACCTTACGCTTCTGAACGTCTACCATGCTTACAAGAAAAACAGTAAGTGTTTTTTTTCCCTGGTGAATTATTGTTCACAGTTATTTGTAACGATGCTAAAGTATGTTTGCACCCTTTTTATTTTGATGAGTTGCATTTCTTATTGGGTGGACAAGCAAAACAATGTGTTATTTGATTTTGTCATTTTTTTCAGGCACTTGTAATGCTAGAGAATGTTTGCATATCTGTTTTTGACGAGCTGTTTTTGTTAAATAGAATGGCATTAAAAAGAAAGATTATGAAATGTCTGTAGCCGGTATAAATGAGATTTGGCTATTACACATTCCGAGGAAAAATGAGTGTGGTTTGACTTCTTTACTTAAGGCGATTTGGCTATTGCACCCTTTTTATTTTGATGAGTTGCATTTCTTATTGGATGGACAAGCAAAACAATGTGTTATTTGATTTTGTCATTTTTTTCAGGAACTTGTAATGCTAGAGAATGTTTGCATCTCTGTTTTTGACGAGCTGTTTTTGTTAAATAGAATGGCGCCGGAATAAATGAGATTTGGCTATTACACATTCCGAGGAAAAATGACCGTGGTTTGACTTCTTTACTTAAGGCGATTTTACTTACTAATTATTTGCAATGTCGAGTTGTCTAAAAATTGTAACAAATCAGCTGGTTAGTGTGCCATTACAAGTATAATGGAGGAAAATGGTTGCATGTTTGTGGGGCTTAACTTTTCGATTCTTAACTTGGGACTCGTTTACTTGGGCATTTTTACTTACTATTTATTTGCTATTTGAGTTGTCTAAAACTTGGCAACGGCACATCATCTGGTTAGTGTGCAATAATCTTTTTAACACTTTGCCTGAAGCTGTTAGAAATATAATGGAGGGAAATGGTTGCATGTTTGTAGGGTTTAATTTCTCAACTCTTCACTTATGACTCGTTTACATTTTGAGAATTGTTTCTCAGTGATTCGCTATCTTTTGAGCTAAAGAAGATACCAATAAGGGCCAAGAGTAGGACATGCCCAATAAACAACCCTGAATCTGAAATGCTCATTAAAAAATATAGAAAATGAAACTATTATCTTATATTTCCAGTCATTTTCATTTGGCATTTTAGATCAAGTATTGCTTTATTGTTGGCCTACAGTCAAACTATTAGCCCTTGACCAAGTAGTTCTGGTCATGTATGTCATTCCAACCAGAAATTGTGGGAAAGGAAATCAGATTACAAGTGAATGTATACAGAATGCTTTTATTTTCTGATGTATTCTTGTTGATTCTGGGTCTTTTACTGGTGCTTGCCTGCATTTGCAGATGAAGATCCAACATGGTGCTATGAGAATTTTATAAACACAAGGGCACTCAAGTCTGCTGACAATGTGAGGCAACAACTAGTGCGCATCATGATCAGATACAACCTCAAGTTGTGCAGCACCGATTTTAAAAGCCATGACTACTATCTTAATATAAGGAAGGCAATGCTAGCTGGCTATTTCATGCATGTGGCCCATTTAGAGCGGACTGGACATTATCTGACAGTAAAAGATAATCAGGTTCAAAATATTTTGTTGAAGTAATGTTAATCCTATGATGCTGATCACAAAGTGTCCATTCTATCGCATTCTCTCAAAATGTTGGACATCATTTTCTGACTCATTATGGTCATCATAATGCACAGGTGGTTCATCTGCATCCTTCAGCCTGTCTTGATCACAAGCCAGAATGGGTGATATACAATGAGTATGTTTTAACAAGCAGGAATTTCATCCGCATTGTGACTGATGTTCGAGGAGAGTGGTAAGAAGTACAATCAAAACGCTTTACTTTATTGTTGCTTGTTGCAGTTTTTCTCCTATTCTAATCACATTTGATGTGGTTTGATATTACAACATGCTTTCTATTAAATCAGGCTCATAGATATTGCTCCTCATTACTATGATCTAAGCAACTTTCCTCAGTGTGAGGCAAAGCGAGTGCTGGAGAGGCTTTACAACAGACGTAAAAGGGAGAAATTGGAACTTAAGAGTAAGAAGAAATAGTTACTGAATCATCTTTATGTTTGCAAGATCAATGCTTAGTATTTCTCTAAGGAAGTTTGTAGAGACCATGTAATAACTAAAGTATGATTCTAATGATTGTGATATGAACCGGGAAATTTGTCTACCTTATACAAAAATGTTTAAGAAAGGCCATTTTTATTTGTAGTGAAAATTATTTAAATGATTCTTTATTCTTTAATTTGATAAATGCTGTTGCAAAATAGCTTCTATAAATTTTTTAGAGATCTGATTTATACATCAAGAAGCACAACCAAAAATAATTGTAGGAAAACTAAATATAACTGAGGTTGTTATATAGGAAAACTAAATTTAACAAAAGGTTACCAAAAGCTCTCTTGGACAATCAAAACAATAACAAACTATTAACTAACTATGGTGTAATAAACTAACAAACTATTAACTATTAACTATGGTCTAATGATACACCTAATATATCCCCACCCAGCTCCCTGTCCCATCGTAGTCTTAAAGATTCTTTGGAGAGGAAATCTTCAAATGCTATCATGTGCAAATGGCTTGACGAGGATATCTACATATTGTTCCAAAGGCACAAAACAGGAGCTGAATGTTGTATCTGTTGAACATGCGTGCATATGAAATGGCCCTAAACGTCAATGTGGTTGCTGTCCTCATAGAATACTGAATTGTGAACAAGGTTTAGAATACCTTGATTGCCACAGTATAGGATCATTGGATTTGCCTATGGGATCCTATGGTTACACCTATACCTGTGAAAATATGTTTTAGTGTGATATTTGTTTTTTTGGAAGATCAAACAATTGTTTGTTGCTTCTTACTTTTTGAAGAGATGGGCTGGGATTCAAAAAAGAAGACATATCCAGAAGTGGATTGTCTATCATTGATGTATCCTTCATAATCTACGTTTGTGTAATCAGTCAGGAGGAATGAATTGCTCCTTTTATACTCTAGGTCGTACTCAATACCACCACGGAGGTATCTCAATGCCTTTTTTGCTGTTTTTCAATGCCGCTGTTGGTTCTTGCATGAACCTTGAAAGGGAAATTGACTTGAAAGCTGATGTCTGGTTTGGTGTAGGGTACGGAAAATGATTTGAAAGTTGATGTTTGGGTTGGTGTAGGGTAGGGAAATTGACTGCAAAGTTGATGTCTGGCTTGGTTTAGGTAGGGAAATTGATTTGAAAGTTGATGTCTGGCTTGGTGTAGGGTAGGGAAATTGATTTCAAAGTTGATGTCTGGCTTGGTGTAGGGTAGGGAAATTGATTGAAAGTTGATGTCTGGCTTGGTGTGGGTAGGGAAATTGACTGCAAAGTTGATGTCTGGCTTGGTGTAGGTAGGTAAATGAGATTGCCAATTAAATTCTCGATACGAAGTTGCATTCAGTTGTGGAGAAGAACCATATTGCAATCTCTGTAGCCCTTGATATTTTGCTTTTACAAAAGATACAAAAATGTTTGTTGCTTCTTACCTTTTAAAGAAAAGGTCAGGATGTAAAAACGAATACATATCCAGAAGTGGATTGTTTATCAATGATGTATCCTTCATAAAATACATTTGCGTAATTGGTGAAGAGGAACTAATTGCTCCCTTTATACGCTAGGTCGCATTTAATACTTCAATGGAAGTATCTCAACACCTGCTTTGTTGTATTCCAACATCACTTTTGGTTCTTGCATGTACCAACTGATTGCAAAGGTGATGTTTGGCTTGGTGTAGGGTAGGGAAATTGATCGCAAAGTTGATGTTTGGCTTGGTGTAGGGTAGGGAAATTGATCGCAAAGTTGATGTTGGCTTAGCGTATGTAAGTAAATGAGTTTGCCAATCAAATTCTTGATACAAAATTGCATTCACCTATGGAGAAGAATCGAATTGCAGTAGATTTAGCCTTCTTGCCATGGGAGTTGACATGGGTTTGCTTTCTTTCATACAACATTTCTTAGTGAGTATCTTGGCATGTTAAATTTGGAATACTATGTAGTGACATGTCTGCCATACCTCCAAGTAATAGTGCAATAGACCAAGATTAGTTATGTTAAGCGACTTCTTTAAATCATTCTTTGTTTCAAGAATCATTTTTTTCAGAACCTTACAATGATGGTCACAATATCCCCTCCGTGCTCTTTGTAGTAGAGTATTGGATCTATGGGATTTTACTCGAGTATATGCTATCTAAAATGCTCGTCAATTTTTATGTACTAGGCTTTGGGAGCCTTATTGAGATTGTAAAGAGATTTAACCAACTTATACACCTTTCTTTCTTGTCGAGTTGCAATAAGTCTGTAGTGGTTCTTAGTATAATCACATTGTCTGTCTTTATTATTATTAGCTCGTCCCTAGGGTTAGGTTAGTCTGCCCTCGAGCATTAGGCTTAGGGTGGTTTGATTTAGTATATGAATAGAGGAGTTATGTTGTAGTTAATAAATCAATCATATTTGTCATCTTAAGTCGCATTTGTTGTATGTATGAGACTTTACCTTTCCAAGTGGTTAGGATTTGTACTGATTTGAAATCTGGAATTTGTTACTTGCATTGTTGAGTTTTTACTATTGAATCTAATTTACTATTTTAGTAAATGTTTTCTTTCATGTAGTATTGAATTGGTATTATTGTTATATTTGTGGAAGTTAGTTTCATTACAAGTGTTATTATAGCAAAGAAAAGCAACAAAAGGGCATGTGAACCGTCTTAGACCCTTAGACAATGTTGTCTGCGTAATTTTTGTGAATTTTTTTAGGCTGAATCTTCTTGCACATTTTTCTTCTGTAATGTTGTGATTTAGTTGGTGTTATTTTTTTCTCCCGAACCCCAAAAAAGAAAGTATTAGGGCATTGGGACTCTTGCGGGAAACCCTTCTCATTGTGCTTGTCTCATTAAACAAGTCAAATTAAGGGGTATCTCTAGTAACATTTTTTGAAAGTGCGCAAAGGGTATCTTAGGGTTATGCTTTCATTCCTTGTGTATAAACAAATCCTTTGCTTCTATTGGCTAGTTGCAAATCAACGAGCATTAATAATACATTGTTTTGGCTAAGGATGTGTGCATGAGCAGAAAGAAACGTTAACAAGAAATCATAGTAAGCATCATAAAATATCTACAAGTATCAACAACTTTGACCTATAGGATTTTGTGGCTTTAAACATGGTAGTACTAGGTCCTCTCCTTCCTAGGAAGGTTTTCATCCTCTTCTCATGAGCATTTTGTCCGATTTATACTTTTATGGTTGGATACAAAGATGTCCACCAGTAGTTCATCATAGTCTAGGATGCAACGTCAACTAGATTTCATCAAGCATAGGTTGGGCCCAACTTAAGGATATTTAAGTTTCATTGAACCAACTATTTGGGTGATTATCTTGCGCTAAGTGCTTTCTATACTAGGAGATTCAATAAGTCTTTGAGAACATACATAGATAGGAACCAAGAACCAGAGCCGAGGAGCTACTAGTATCAGGGCACCTAAATTTGTTAACTGTTGTGTGGGCACAAACCTTTAGGTTCCCATAGCGATCACGTGGATTCCTATGCTACAAGGAGTAATCTTCAAGGTATGGGTGTAACTTATGTTATGCTTCTGATCTTGATCCCTTTGCACGAGGTGTTGGCAATTTCTTTGCTTAGACTCACGTTGTTCTCATGCCATGTGTTGACATTTCAACCTTTGAGGGCACAAATCCATGTGGTTGGACAACAAGATGGATAATATCATCTGTATACACCATGCTATGCATTGACTTTCCAACATTTGAGGGCATGAATCCATGTGGTTGGACAACCAAGATGGATAATATCATTTGGGTACACCATGTGCATGAAGGCAATGATACATTGGTTACTACTAAGTTGGGAACCTATTCTTATTAATTGCTATATGAACTTTGTTGACACAAGCACTCTCTTTTGCAGCTTGAGTTCAAAGCGTTGTTCCTTAAGTTTGGCAAAGGCTCTTCTACTTCATATGAGGTTCATTTGATGCAAACCAAGCTAACATGATTAATTGAGGATTATTGCGTGGAGTTCACGGGATTGTTCATCTATACCATTTAGTTGGATCCAATAATGGTGGTCTCAATTTTTTGCCATGGCCTTTATGATGAAATCAATCAGAAGGATGATATGCATGATCTATACACCCTCGAGGAGGATGAATGTGTGGCATGGTGACATAAAAGAAGCGTTAGTTGTCCCGTTACAACCTTCAATAACCACACAAACATTCCTAAGGTTTCTTTTGTTACAAATGTTATTGACACCATCCTTGAGGTTAGTCTTTCGAAGAATGTCGTAACTTCCTAATGGAAGCAGAGGAAGTAGCAATGTCAAAAGATGAAGATCAAGATTCTTAACAGTAGGGGTTGCCAATCAAAGCAATGGATTCCTACCACAAAGTTGATACCATGGCTTGTAGTGTTGAGAAATGTAGCTCGGACAAGAACTTTTTGCACAGGCTTCAGTATGAACGTGCGAGAAGTGGTGTGAGACATTTCAAGGATGATGTAGAGGATGATATGATATAGTGGGACCCACAACGGAGAGTGGGAGAATCCACATGGCACATGGAGTTGTCTTAGGTTTAGATTTCCTACTAGTCTATTTCCTCTCATTATTTGTAAAGTGACCACTTAGGAAAAGTGAGAACTAATTCTGTTTTGAAATTCACTTAAGTGATTCTATTTTGAAATTCAAAGTGATTTTGTTTTGAAATTCACTTAAGTGATTCTATTTTGTAAATTACTTAAGTGATTTAATCTTGACCATATATCTCAAGATGAGATGAGATCTAATATTGACTATACATATGAAGGGATTATGGTTAGAGAGATTAGGGTTTCCTTTTCAAGCATAAAAGGAGAAGGGCAATAGTGTTTTACATAACATAAATAAAAAGAGAAGAACAATGAAATTGTTGGCCAGAAAGGCAACAAGAGAGCAAGTTGTCCTGCTGTAGCTGTAGCCTCTTTTATTCTGTAATATTTCAGGTTTAGATATATATATTTAGCTTTCGTAGTTCATTCTCGGCCATTGTATGATAGTTACATGCTTAGATTTTTTTTTTGTTTTAAATAAATTAGAAATCTGATTTGTTTAGAAGGAAGAGGCATAGGCCAGGAGTCATCTAGGATTGAAAACTTTACATGGTACTAGAGCCTAGGTTTTGTGATTGAGATCTTCAAGGGTTTACAACAGTAGATCACTGTTGGATATTGAAAACCAACAGTTAGAGGGTTTCATATTTTTTTTTGCTTGAAGGACTAAGCTTTTTTGCAAAACATTTTTTTTTTTCCTTTAGTCTTTCATATCAGATCTGGAAGTTTGTGTAGTAGATCTTTGAGATGTCAACAACTAGCCTCAGATTTGAGGATAGATTGGAAGGTGCCACCAATTTCTTGCCTTGGAAAGTCAAGGTAATGTTTTTATTGGAAGAGAATGATCTCTGGGATATTGTCAAGGATGTTGTGACTCTACCTACAGTTCCGCAACAGTTGGCAGCTCATAGAAAGAAGTGAAGGCCAAGCGGATGATCTTGGATGCAGTGAAGAATCGCCTGATTCCTCACATATTCGAGAAGGCTATGGTAAAGGAGATGTTTGATGCCTTGGTTAACCTC
Source organism: Wollemia nobilis (assembly GCA_028583015.1). Taxonomy (NCBI): domain Eukaryota; kingdom Viridiplantae; phylum Streptophyta; class Pinopsida; order Araucariales; family Araucariaceae; genus Wollemia; species Wollemia nobilis. Next base: position 8,642,863 of record JAQPPZ010001808.1, read on the forward strand.
TACCAGAGTGAAAACATAAACAAGAAGATGATATTGCAGGACAAACTCAGATCTGACACCGTTACTAGTTGATGAAGATCACGCAAATTTATGATCAACCAGCATCAGCTGGGAAGAAGGTTGAAGACACAGAGTTGGAAAACGTGGCACTGAATGGTTTCTTGGCTTCATGAGAACCATTTGTCAAAGGCATATGTGCTTTTGGGCACCTTCCCACCTTTGAGAAACTGTGGGATGATTTTATCTAGGAGGAGACTTAGATGGAGTCAAAGGCCAACAAGAAGGGTGGTGACGATAACCTAGCCCTCTTTGGGCAAAATAAGAAGGGCAAAGGTAAAAGACCCAACAAGGGTAAGGTAAAGAGTGAGGATACAATATCACTGTCAGGGAAGAAGGACTTGAGCAATATCAAGTGCTTCATTTGTCAGAAGCTTGACCATTATGCATCATAGTGCCCAGACAAGAAGGGCAAAGGGAAGTAGCAACAAACACAATGTGCAACCTTTGTAGAAACTCAGATGAGTGAGTTTATTGCCAAATTCGAGAAGGATTTCTTGTTCTCTTCTCTTTCTACCAACATTATGTGGACAATGGGGCATTTCGATAGTGTTTTACTAGTCTACAAGAGCAAGACTTGGGTTCAGGTTGAGCTTGGTGATGATGCCAAGTATTCAGTTGAAGGAATTGGTATCATTCTTTTTCGACTCCAGTCAGGGAACTCTTTAGACTTTGATGATGTTTTGTTTGTTCTAGGTCTCAGGAAGAACTTGCTTTTAGTTTCGGTGCGGGATGCCATGGTGGAGCACACATCCATCATGAAGAATGATGTTTGGGACATAGTGCCAAGATCGGAGGGGAAGTTAGTTGTGAGTTCTAAGTGGCTCTACAAAATTAAGCATGGTGGAGATGGCACCATTGAGAAGTTCAAGACAAGGTTTGTGGCAAGAGGGTTCTCCCAGAAAGAGGGAGTGGACTATGAGGAGATTTTTGCTCCAGTCATCAGCTACACTTCCATTAAAGCAGTTATGTCTTTAGCTTCATCTATGAGATGGTAGATTTATCAAATGGATGTGAAGACAACTTTCCTTAATGGGATCATTGAGGAAGAAGTGTACATAGAGTAGCCTCAGGATTTTGAGGTAAATGGGAAGGAGTCCCATGTTTGTAGGCTCAAGAAAGCCTTATATGGACTCAAATAGGCACCAAGAGCATGGTATTCCAAGATAGATGGATACTTGCAAAGTGTGGGCTTCGCCAAAAGTGATACAGATTCTAATCTATATTACATATTTGTTGGGATTGATTTGCTCATCTTGGTGCTATATGTAGATGACTTGTAGGTGTAGAGAAGCTCATTGTAGGGTGCAAAGCAGATATGACAACTGAGTTTGAGATGAAGGACATCAACATGATGCATTACTTCTTGGGTTTGGAGGTTTGGTAGAGACCAAGGGAAATATTGCTTGGGCAGTGTAAGTATGCAATGTCCAGTTTATATCCATGTTCCAATAGAGAAGAGGACCAAGTTGGAGCACTTCGGTAAGAAGGGTTTATTTTTAGGTTACAGTGAGACTTCAAAAACTTACAAAGTCTATATTCTAGGAATGAGGAAGACAATAGTGAGTAGGGATGTAAAGTTTGAGGATGCTGCATCCAGGAAGTCCCATGAGCTTATTTTAGTGATAGAAAATGAGGAGCACGAAGCTCCGGAGGTTGAACGAGGGTGACCAAAGATACCAATGGTTACCAGTTTAGGATATCAACCTTTAGGTGAGGAGGAGGAGGCATTAGCCCCTTCCAGTTCTATCAGGAGTTCTCGATGGCTTACATAGACATTGAGAGATGCTTAGGAGTGTGTTGAGGCTCCTAGCAACATGATTAGGGAGAGCATACGTCCAAGGAAGTTTCAAACTACATGGCATTGATGAGTAACATCATAAATTCAGAGCCTTCCAGTTTTCAAGAGGTAGCAGACCAGCAGGTTTGGTGGGATGCCATGGTGTAGCACACATCCATCATGAAGAATGATGTTTGGGACATAGTGCCAAATCGGAGGGGAAGATAGTTGTGAGTTCTAAGTGGCTCTACAAAATTAATCATGCTGGAGATGGCAACATGGAGAAGTTCAAGGCAAGGTTTGTGGCGAGAGGGTTCTCCCAGAAAGAGGGAGTGGACTATGAGGAGACTTTTGCTATAGTCGCCAGATACACTTCCATTAAAGCAGTTATGTCTTTAGCTTCATCTATGGGATGGCAGATTCATCAAATGGATGTGATGTGAAGACAACTTTCCTTAATGGGATCATTGAGGAAGAAGTTTACATAGAGTAGCCTCAGGGTTTTGAGGTAAATGGGAAGGAGTCCCATGTTTGTAGGCTCAAGAAAGCCTTTTATGGACTCAAATAGGCACCAAGAGCATGGTATTACAGGATAGATGGATACTTGCAAAGTGTGGGCTTCGCCAAAAGTGATACAAATTCTAATCTATATTACATATTTGTTGGGATTGATCTGCTCATCTTGGTGCTATATGTAGATGACTTATAGGTGTAGAGAAGCTCATTGTAGGGTGCAAAGCATATATGGCAACTGAGTTTGAGATGAAGGACATCAACATGATGCATTACTTCTTGGGTTTGGAGGTTTGGCAGAGACCAGGGGAGATATTCCTTGGGTAGTGTAAGTATGCAATTGAGATCTTGAAGAGGTTTCGAATGAAGGATTGCAAACCTATGGCCAACCCATGATCACTAATTTGAAGAAGGTGACAACTTCAGATTCAGAGTTGGTGGACCCTACATTGTACAAGCAGTTGATAGGATCCTTGATGTATTTGGTCAACACTAGACCAAATATATGTTTTGCGATGAACACCTTGAGTCAGTTCATGGTGGAGCTAAGGCATGAGCATTGGGTAGTAGAAAAACATATGCTTAGATACTTGAGGGGCACAATGGAGTATGGTCTGAGATATCTTGGAGATGGTGATGTGAGGTTGTAGGGGTATACAGGCTCATATTGGGCAAACAATGTAGAAGACATGAAGAGCACCTTAGGGTGCTGCTTTAGCTTGGGATCAAACATGATATCTTGGTTCAACAGGAAGCAGACTTCTATGACACTTAGCTCAACAGAGGTTGAATACATGACAGCTAGGATTCCAAGTTGTGAGGCCATTTGGCTTCGCAAGTTGCTTACAATATTTGATTGATCGGGAGTTGGATCCCACGGTGATATACTGTGATAACCAGAGTTGTATCAAACTATCTGAGAATTTAGTATTTCATGACAAGTCCAAAAACATGGAGATCAAATATCACTTCATACGAGATATGATTAAGAAGGGAGCCATAAAGCTCCAGTATATTCCCACAGATCAACAGGTAGTTGATATTCTGACCAAGCCCTTTGTGAAAGGGAAGTTTGAAGCATTCAAAGTCAAACTTGGATTGGTGCATAATTCCTTCCTCGCTAGGAGGTAGTGTTGAGAAATGTAGCTCGAACAAGAACTTCTTGCATATGCTTCAGTATGAACATGCTAGAAGTAGTTCGAGACATTTCGAGGATGATGCAAAAGATGATATGGCATAGTGCGACCCACAATGGAGAGCGAGAGAATCTACATGACACTTGGAGCTGTGTCTTACGTTTATATTTCCTATTAGTCCATTTCCTCTCGTTATTTTTAAAGTGACCACTTAGGAAAAGTGGGAACTAATTCTATTTTGTAATTCACTTAAGTGATTCTATATTGTAATTCACTTAAGTGATTCTATTTTGAAATTCACTTAAGTGATTCTATTTTTTAAATCACTTAAGTGATTTAATCTTGACCATACATCTCAATATTGAGATGAGATCTAATCTTGACCATACATCTGAAGAGATTAGGGTTTTTTTTTCAAGCATAAAAGGATAAGAGCAAGAGTGTTTTACATAACAGAAAGAAAATGAGAACAATGAAATTGCTGGATAGAAAGACAACAAGAGAGCAGGTTGTCTTGTTGTAGTTGTAGCTTCCTTTGTTCTTTAATATTTTAGGTTCAGCTATATATTTAGCTTCCACTATTCATTTTCAGCCATTGTATGATTGTTGCATGCTTAGAAACTGTTTGTCTTAAATAAATTACAGATCTGATTTGTTTAGAAAGAAGAAGCATAGGCTAGCAGTCATCTAGGGTTGAAAATTTTACACGTAGAATATTGTTGATTGTTATGTAGTCGTAGAACTTTGCCTTTAGACTCGTAGAATATTGTTGATCGTTATGTAGTCGTCTTTAGCGAATCAATGGGTCTTCTCCCTAAGAGCACACATGGTCATATCATCCACCTACTTATGGGAAGTCGACCTCCAAATGTTTGTCTTTATTGCTATCCCCAACCTTGGAAGTTTGGGATTGAGAAGTTGGTTTGGGAGATTTTGGAGCATTATCCGTTCGAGCAATAGTCCCTATTCCTCTCAAATGGCCATGGTGTAGTGTAAATAGAATTCTTGGCACATGTGTCCTAATTTATGACCTTTCAACAAGATCACCATCAAAGATAAGTTTCCTATTTGTTGGATGAACTACACGTTGCTAAATTCTTTAACAAGTTTGACTTGCATTTTGGGTTCCATCAAATTAGGGTTAGAGAAGAGAATATCCCCAAGACAACTTTTGCACGCATGAGGGTCATTATGAGTTCTTACTCATGGCCTTTGGTTTTACTAATGGTTCTTGTTCTTTCCAAAGCCTAATGAATTGCCTTTTGTCATTTTCTTTGCAAGTTTGTGCTAGTCTTCTTTGATGATATCTTAGTTTACAAGTGATGGGAAGCTCATTTAGTTCATGTTGCACAAGTTATCCACCTCTTAAAAAAATGACTATTAGTTAAATGTTCTTTTGAGGTGCATGGGGTAGTTGGTCCATATAGTATCTCAAGAAGGGGTCAAGGTGGATCATAACAAGATCAAATCCATGCAAGATTGACCCAAGCCTAAATCCCTCAAGCAACTTTGTGGATTTTGAGGTCTAATAGAATATTAAAGGAAATTTGTCCACACTTGGCAACATTACAATTCCACTCATTGCTCTCACTAAGAAGGATGCTTTTGTTTGGTCCAATGCATCTTCCCAAGCCTTTAATGTCCTAAATGTGTACCATCCATGTTTTGGCCATTCCTGATTTCAAAAAATCTTGTCATTGAATTGATGCTTCAGGTATAGGTATTGGATCTATTTTGATATAGGATGAACACCCTTGACCTTTGAAAGCATGTACTTATTCAACAAGAATATGGGTCAATCCACTGTGAAGGAAATAGTAGCCACTTTACATGTCGTAGAGAAATGAGAGCCTTATTAATTAGGACAATGCTTCATTATCAAGACCAACCTCAACAACCTTGAGAACTTCTTGGAACCATCTCTCTTTTGTAACAAACAGAATAAATGGTCAACCAATTGGGTTATGATTTTTCCATCGAGTATAAGTTGGGAAAGGAGAATGTGGTGATTGATGCTTTGTCTTGTAAACATGATGCTTTCATTGTTGTAAATCATGATATGGAGGGCTAGCTCTTCGCATCCTTCATTGTTCTCATATGTTGACGGGGGTCTTTGTGGGAAAGATCACATTTATTTTCCTTACTCTTTAGTTTTCAAGATTAGTATGCTAAAGGAATTGCATGCATCTTTGGTTGGACATTCTGGATTCTTAAAATGTATTAGCGGGTGAAGCAATCCTTTTCTTTGAAATGATTAAAAGCAAATGTCAAGACATTTGTGGTTGAATGTGAGGTATGTGATCAAAACAAGGGAGAAACAATTAAATCTCCTATCTTGTTGTAAACTTTACCCATTCTTGATCGCCAATGGAAGCAGATCTTTATGGATTTCATTGAGAGCCTTCTCAAATCCAAGGACAAAACAATGATTTTTGTGGTGGTGGATTGCCTTTTGAAGGATGCTCATTTTTGTGCCTTATGACATCCCTTCATGGCCAATAAGGTTGCCAAGGTATTCCTTGGTTCTATCTTCAAATTGCATGGCATCCCTATGTTCATTATTAGGGATTGTCACCCTGCTTTCACCAACAATTTATAGTAGGAGATATGGTCTTTTTGTGCCTCCATCCTTACAAGCAATTGCCCTTGAAGACCAAGTCTAGTCAAAGCTTGGCTCCTCGATTTTATGGCCCTTGCAAGGTGGTTCGTTGCATTGGGGAAGTGACATATTAGTTGGAGCTTCCATTGACTACTCACACACACCCTATTTTCATGTTTCTTGTGTTAAAAAGGATGTTGGCCAAAAGATGCAGCCCAAACAGAGTTTCTTGTACTCGATGACAAAGGGCGAATCACTCTCTAGTCGAAATTTGTGTTACAGTCTCAAGTTCATACTTTGAGATCTCTCCAGATTCAAGAGTTCCTCATCAAGTGGGAGGATCCTTCGAAATATTTGATGTGAGAATGTAAGAGCATTTTGTAGTCATTTCCAACTTTGAGAACAAACTTTTCGGAGGGGGGGAGATCCATATAATAGGTCCAATATAGTTGCTTGGGCTATTTTTATTATTGTTAGCTCGTGCTCTAGGGTTAGGTTAGTCGGCCCTTAAGCGTTAGAGTTGGGGTTATTGCTTGGAGTTGCGTTGTAGTTAATACATCAATCATATTTGTCATCTTAAGTCACCTTAGTTGTGTGCCTGGGAGTTGAGCCTTTGAAAGTGGCTATGAGACTTTGCCCTCTTCAAATGGATAGGATTTGTACTAATTTGGAATCTAAAATGTGTTACTAGCATCATTAATTGTTTTCAACTTTGAGGACAAACTTTTCAGAGTTGGGGGGGGGGGAGATCCATATAATAGGTCCAATATAGTTTCTTGGGCTATTTTTATTATTGTTAGCTCGTGCTCTAGAGTTAGGTTAGTCGACCCTTAAGCATTAGAGTTGGGGTTATTGCTTGGAGTTACGTTGTAGTTAAGACATCAATCATATTTGTATCTGAAGTCGCCTTAGTTGTGTGCATGGGAGTTTAGCCTTTGAAAGTGGCTATGAGACTTTGCCCTCTTCAAGTGGATAGGATTTGTACTAATTTGGAATCTAAAATGTTTTACTAGCATCATTAATTTTTTGCTAATGAATTTGCTTTACTATTTCAATAATTGTTTCCTTTCATGTATTATTGAATTGTTATTGTTGTTGTTATAAGTTGTTTTGTTACAAGATCCCCTAGGTTGGGTCAGTAGACCTCTTCCTTCAAGGCTACATTAAGGCATTTTTTACTTTGATATGATGGACCTTCCAACTAAATTGCATGACTAAAGCAAAAATCAATCACATAGTCATCATCCTTGTTGGAGAAGCAAATGTTTCATCATAGTCAATGCCTTCATTTTGAGCATAGTCCATCAAAACAAGTCGTATATTGATCTGATGGACCTTCCAACGAAATTGGATGACTAAAGCAAAAATCATTCACATAGTCCTCATCCTTGTTGGAGGAGCAAATGTTTCATAATAGTCAATGCCTTCATCTTGAGCATAGGCCTTTACTACAAGTCATATTTTGTCCTTGAATTTGCTACTATCAGATTTATATTTTACTTTGAGGATCCACTTGCATGCGATAACCTTCTTCCCTAATGGAAGTTCAACAAGTTGCCATGGCTTGTTCTTTATCAGTGCTTGATGCTCTATGCTTAGCATCCTTCCAAGGCTTGGTTACAAGAGCTTATTAAAACATAGATGGTTTAACAATTTGTACAACAATGCTTGTTAAGGCCATATTTACCTCGTGATGAGCCATGCCTTGGTCCTATGGTAGATATGTATGGGACTCCATCTATCTTTGAATCTTGTAATGTGCTAGCATACCACTTGGGGACTTTTAGTGTGTGAGGTGTTGAATTAGATTGATCCCATCAACATCATAATTGTCTTCATCACTATTGTCTTTGGATTCATCTTCTTCATGATAATCCTGTTTGGATTCAAATTCTTCATCATCAAGCATGATTTTTGGAGTAGAATAGAAGTAGATCTCGTAGGAGAATATGACAGTAGTTCACTTTTCTCATAGAAATGATATCTCTACTAACATGCAACTTATGCAGCTTCGTTGTAGCCGAATCAACTAGCCTAGAGGCCTTTGATTCATAACTATAGTGTAATAGAATACATTGTTAGAATTTTGTATCCAAATTCCTTGTATTTTGTTCTAGAATGTTGTGCATCAAAAAAACACCAAGACGAGAGATAAATGGCTTGAATTTGGCCCAAGCTTCTATACTATCAACTTTAATTGTGGGAGCATAATTGAGAAATAGATTACAATGTGTACAATTTTCGATAAAAAAGAAGGTGCAAGTTAAGAATCGTGCAACATGCAACCAACCCTTTCCCTAATGGTTTTATTACAACAATCAACATTGTCTTTTTGTTGTCGTGTAAATGGTTGTCAATTGTTGGTCAATGGCATGCTTCTTCAAGAAGACAAATAATTCTTAGTGAATTCTCCCCTTCGATTTGAGTGGAGTACATGGATCTGGTGACCATTAAAAATCTGCACTTGAGCCCTGAATTCTTTGAAGTAGTGCAAGGCTTCATTTTTGGTCTTCAATAAATAGATCCACATTTTACGAGTGTGATTGTTACTAAAAAATTGAAAATCTAGGGTCAATGGGTTTGCAAAGATCGATATGAAGAAGATCTAGGGGCCCCTTTTCCTGAGAGTTAGAAGAACCAAATGGGGCTTGATGTTGCAATCTAGCTAAGCAACATGGAAAAATTTGAGTAGACCTCTTCAAAGAAGGAAGACCACGTATCATTTTATGTTTGTACAGTGCAAAGAGACGACGTAATATTAAATAACCATATCGTTGATGCGAAAGTGATGTTCAAACTTTATATTTTACAATCAAGGCTTGATTGTAATGAAGGACAACCTTCATCTCAAACATCTTTCCTACTTCTATAACACATGTAACAATCATGGATCTTCTAGATTTGTTGCGAATGAAGCATATAACTTTGTGTCATCTTGTTAGTCAAACTCAACCTTCAAGTTGTGGTCAAGTAGGTGATTAACTGAAAGTATATTCTTTACAAGTCTTGGAACAAAGAGGACTCTTGTCAACTACACATATGAGATCCAAGTCTTAAAGTGACATCACCTATACCTTGAATTTCATAGGACGTGTCCTCTCCCAAGGTGACTTGTCCAGTGTAGAAGATTGGTCTAAACTATGAAACCAATCTTTTCTCCCAGTCATATGCCTTGTGGCTCTGGAGTTTAGATTTCATGTTGAATTGAGAAGAGTTGGCTTATCATGAGCTTGAGTAGCATATGCATATTCCTCTTCTTGAGAGGGATAATCTTGGGCAACATTGCCATATTACTATTGTGAGGTTGACCTATTTTTCCATTGCAAGATTTTCCTCTTGTCAAAAGACTTTTGTTGATGTTTTGAATTGTAGAAGGAGCCATTTGTGAAGGGTTAATGTTAAGAATTCTTCACTTTGTTGCAGTTTTTGCTATATCGAGAGCACTTCTTTTGAGATCGAGAATTATTCCCCTAATGACATGATTGCTTAGGAGGATTAGTATATCTTAATAACTCTAAGACTGTCATTTCCTGTTGGTCATCGTTTGGAACATGTTGGGTTTCTTTACAATCAATTTTACCAAGTTCCTCTGAGTTTATAGATCTTGAATTATCATATGTTTCAATGCTAGTTAGATCCAGGACTCTTCCATAATTTGAGAATTTATCATATCGAGTATCGTTGAACATGATTTGTGGAATGATCTAGATGTGTATTTTGAGCATCTTGTTTTTTTGATTGAACCAAGTTCCTACCAATTTGAATGATTAACCTTTGCAAAATGTCTATTTGAAGCTTGTGGTTATTAACCTGAATTGTAGTAGCATCATGTAAAGGCATTTGGGTATTCTGAACTTGTGTAGAACTTGGGAATGATGGTTGATTATGAGTGATATATTGAGATGAAGACATGGGTGGGTGGGTGGGTAAGGGTGGTATTAAATTTTTGTTTATAACATGATCCAAGTTGTCCATGTGATGATATTTGACTTACACCAAAACCTTGAAAAGTTAATTGTTGTTCGAATGCTATTGTTTCACTACAAGCCTTTGTGATTTGAGGAATCCTTCGCAAATACATGGAAATTGATGGGTCAAGAGTGTCGAAATATAGTTGGATACCCTCTTCCTCAGTAGGAACAAAAGGTACCACCGGTTGCGTATATAACTTATGGAACCTTTCAGTGAATAATTTCAAAGATTCATTTGGTTCTCTACGGACAGTGATAAATTGGTCGTATGTGATATTTTGGTTAACTCGCCTTTTATTGAAACTAGTGAGAAATGTTGTCTCCAGTTGAACCCAAGGGGTAATAGTGTAGGTCCCGTAAGATAGAGCAAATAATAATATTGAATTAATTAACCTACACAATAGTTTAGTCTATGCTTAAATAATAGACTAACTAACAATTAGTAGAGAATAGCGCTAACTACCCTCTAACAATAGAATAGGGAGGGAGTTGCGTGATGCTAACCACTAACCTAGGTAGAGAGTTCTAACCATAACACTAACCTAAATATCTGACATAGGATATTTAGGTACTTACCGAGTTTAACCATGAGGAAAATATCTCATGGTAATTACATAGAAAAGTAAATGTAATAACCCCACGTAGTGTAATGCAATACACTACCTTATTTAACCCTAACATCCCCCTTTACTACATTACTTTGATATACAAATTTTGCTCCTAAACAGTTGAAATTTGACACGTCCAAGTGCCTTTGTAAAAATGTCTGCAACCTGTTCGTCGGTGGGAATGTGTTGGAGCTTGATTCTGTGCTTAGGAACTTCATCACGAATGAAATGACAATCTGTATCAATATGCTTAGTTTGTTCATGATGCACTGGATTCTTGACCAAGTTCAAAACACCTGAGTTGTCGCAAAACATGTGAATGGGAAGTTTCTTTGGTAGGCCCATGGTAGCCAAGATGCGACTTAGCCATATCTCTTCACACACAGCTCCATGTGCAGCGCGCTATTCTGCCTCAGTTGAAGATAAAGCAACCACCTGTTGCTTTTTACTATGCCATGAGACAGGACCAGATCCAAGATGAAAAACATAATCAGAGTCAGTGTAACTCTGTAAGAAGAATGAGTTATTCTTCTTATGCTCTAGACCATAATTAGCACTACCCTGAATGTAGTGTAGGACTCTCTTCACTGCTTTCCAATGGGAGACCTTTGGTTCTTGCATGAACCGTGAGAGAGTTTACAGCATAAGTAATATCTGGTCTAGTATTAGTCAGATAGATAAGGCTTCCAATCATCTGTCTATAAAATGTTCCATCTACCTGTGGTGAGTCTTCATATCGTGATAACTGTAGTCCTGATTCTATCGGTGTTGCTTTGTGTACAATTAGTCATACGATATTTTTCTACTAAAGTCTTGGCATACTTTGTTTGAGTCACCCTTAGATGATTCTTTTTCTGTTCTATCTCAAGGCCAAAACAGTAGTGAAGTCCTACATCTGTCATATCAAACGACTCTTTCAAGTCATCTTTCACGGCGTTAATCAAGTTCTCTGAATTGCCAGTGATGATCAGATCATCTACATATAACACAAGAATCACTATCTCAAAACCTGTGTTCTTGATATAGAGACTTGCGTCAGATGGAATTCTCTTAAATCCATGTTGCAGTAGGTGACTATCCATTTTTATGTACCATGCTCTTGGGGCTTGTTTTAGCCTGTATAATGATTCGACCAATTTGCAAACATGTTGCTCATGGCCTACCTCTGCAAATCCAGGAGGTTGAGTCATGTACACTTCTTCTTTTAAGTCACCATTAAGAAAGGCGCTCTTTACATCCATCTGATGTAATTTCCATCCGAACTGTGCTGCCATAGCACAAAGCACTCGAATGGTGGTCATCCTTGCTGTAGGAGCAAATGTTTCGTCATAGTCAAGTCCTTCCTTTTGAGCATAGCCCTTCGCCACAAGTCGGGCCTTATGCTTATCTATAGTGCCATCTGCCTTATATTTTACTTTGTAAACCCATTTGCAGCCTATGGGTTTCTTTCCTTTAGGCAAATCCACTAGCTTCCATGTTTTATTCTTTATGAGGGAGTTATATTTTGCATCCATAGCTGCCTTCCACTGAGGCAGTCTAAGTGCTTCATCAATTGTAGAAGGTTCATTCTCATCACATGCTGACAAGTAAACCCTCTCCTCATCTATTTCCATCTCATATTCCCTTGGTAACTCTCTATCAACAGAAAGATCTTGAAAATCTGCACAAAGATTATCAACTGAAGTGGATGCTTCATTCTTTTATTTCCGTGTCATGCTTCTTGTCTTTGGACGATTGAGAGTAAGATCAGGTGGGGAAATGAGTTTAGAGTCTTTCACTGTGCTTGTATACCATTTGGGTGGCTTTTTTTGTTGTGAAGAAGGAAGTTGATGTTCCTCCTCATCATCTAGGTATACTGATGTAGTGTTGGGTGTGAAAGCTTCATCAAACACTACATCTCTACTAACATGTATCTTCTTGGTAAATGGGTCTATCAACCAATAGCCTTTTGAAAATTCATCATATCCAAGAAATACACAAGGTAGGGACTTCTCATCTAATTTCTTTCTTTTCTCCTTGGGTATATGCATAAATGCCTTACACCCAAATACCCGTAGATGAGTTATGGAGGGTTTCCTACCACTACATGATTCCTGAGGAGTCATACCTTCAAGAGCCCTTGTGGGAGCCCGATTCAGAAGATATACTTCAGTTTGAACAACTTCAGCCCAGTAAGTTTGCTCAAGGTTGGCACCCTTAAGCATACATCGAACCATTTCCATTATGGACCGATTTCTTCTCTCATCAACCCCTTTGGATTGAGGAGTATAGACTGTTGTTAACTGTCTCTTTATCCCATGTGTCTGTAAAAATGAGGAAAATTCTTTTGATGTGTATTCCCCCCCTCGATTTGAACGGAGGGTCTTAATAAAGCATCTTGATTCCTTCTCAACAAGATTTTTGAACTGTTGAAAATAGGAAAATGCTTCAGACTTCAACTGCAAGAAGAAGACCCACATTTTTCGTGAATGATCGTCGACAAACAATTGAAAATACCTTTTTCCTCCACAACTTGTAGACATGGGACCACACAAATCTGTGTGAACCAACTCCAAAGGTATCGTACCTCGAAAAGAGCTAGGTTCAGAAGGTACACTATGTTGCTTTCCTGATAAGCAATCAGAGCACACTGGCAAAGTAGATGAAAGAGTAGGCAGTCCTTTCACTATTTGATATTTACTCAACTCTAGTAAATATCCTGAACTCAAATGCCCAAATGTCTTATGCCAAAGAGAAGTGGCCTCCTTTGTGGTTACTGCCATTGCAGTATGGGTAGAGGTAATTGCATCTAAGACAAACAAACCATGTTTGTATGAACCCATTGCTATCTGCTTTTTCCCTTCTTAGTGATAAAGCAACGTTTCTTTTCTTTGTCCACTGTGAAATTGACATTCATGTTATTGTCCAGGATTTGTGGAACCGACAAGAGATTATTTTTCAATCCTGGTACATAAAGAACTTTTTGAATATTACATTCTCCATTTGGAAGGGAGACAGAAACACTTCCTTCTCCCTGAACTCGATAGGTCTGATCATCGGCAATGGTGACCGATCTACCTTCTCGAGCCTCAAATGTTGCAAACCAAGATTTATCGCCAGTCATATGTTTACTAGCGCCTGAGTCTATGTACCACATAGAGTCCTTGTGGGAGGAATATGTATGTCATGAGCACTTTGTGTGCTCTCTCAGAATCTGAACTAGAATCTTCAGCTGCAATGTGTCCCTTTTGCTGTTTGTTCTTGTGCTTAGGTTTGCCTTGGCCCTTTTTGTTTCCTTGTTCGTTGGGTGATTTGTTCTTAAACCAACATCTTTTAGTTTCATGAGTGTCTTTGTCGCAAATCTTACAATACTGCTTCTTCTTCGGAATCTCTTTGGCTTTACCCTTTTCTTGATTAGAAGAAGAACCTTTCTGTTGATTCCACTTTTTTTTACCACCTTGTCTTTTTGAGAAAAGAGCGTTGTTGGATGCCTCATCTCTTTGAAGTTGATTAGCTTCTTCTGTTTGAAGCATGTTTACCAACTCGACAAAAGTTACTGTCCTGCCAGAAACTTGTAGTGAAGTGATCAACGTTCGGTAGGAGTCAGCACGAGCTCTCAAAATGATAGAGTTCAAGACTTGGTCTTCCACTTTCTCTCCTAAGGATTGTAGTTTTGTTTTCAATTCTACGACTCTGCAGAGGAATAGCTCTACTGTTTCTCCTGATTTCATATGTAGAGTATGAAGCTGTGTTTGGAGGTTAAGAATCGTTAATTGATTCATTTCCCTCATAGATGGTATTTAAGGCATCCCATGCTGCCTTACCAGTCGTAGCTTCACTGATATGAGGTTGGATATCATCAATAATAGCGAGCAAGATCATTAAGGATAGTTTTTTATCCTTTTTATCAAAATCTCTTTGATCTGCTCCAGGTGATTGAGGTCTAGTGACACTTCCATCCACTATTGACCACAAATCCTCTACAGTTAAGATAACTTTCATCTTAGTCTTCCAAGCTGAATAATTTGAACCTTTGAGCAGTTGGCTCTTAGTGAGATACTTGTGTATCATGGCCATGGTTTAGGTTTCAAATTTGATAGGACTAAGATGGTTGTATCTTGCACTATACCCTCAAAAGAGTATATGGAAGTTGTTTTCAATTCGCCTCTATAAGATATTTAATGACACTGCCTTAACACCCTAAAAAAGGGATGAGAAGTTTGAGGAATTTAAGCCAAACAAATAGAGCAAATGAAAGGGGGTAGATTTGTGAAAAACTTTTGATTGTGCTCTCTAGGATATTTAATGGCACCTGCCTTAACACTTTTCAAGAAGGATGAAAAGTTTGAGGATTTTAAGCCAAACAAAGAGAGTGAATCAAGGTGATTATGAATTTTTTACCTTTGATGGGGAGTAAAAAAAAGACTTGTTTTTAACCTATGCAAGATGTAGCATGGGTTTTGAGTGAAGTTTGGATGTTGTGAGGATGTCTTTGAAGAGAAAACATAAAGTTAGATAAGCTTTAAAATTGAGCTGAAGGTAGAGACGTTTTTTGCAGGACTGCCCAAATTGCCGAACTCGTTTCGGCCATATCTCACTCATCCAAACTCGGATTGAGCTGAAATTTTGAGGGTAGATGCCTGAAAAACCCTAGAACGTCTCCACCAATTTTCATATCATTTGGAGCAACACAGATCCTAGCGCATCCCTATGTGTGAACGATATATTTGGCAAGCGGCTATGCGAGGGTTTCATCTGGGTTGAGTGCAAGCAGCTCCAGAGGTTGGTTTTTAGGGCCTTTGGGCCCTAGCGGCCAATATTTTTGTGGTTTATGCTCAATATTTTAGTAGGAAATGTTGCAGGGGATACAAGATGGGTTAGAAATTTGTCTTTCAACAGATCATATTGTGAACTTGAGTGACAACGACTTCCAATTTGCTGCACAAAAGAAAAGTGAAAACCATACCTTTCCACGGCGTCTAGGGCAAGGATTAAAGAGACCACAAAATAAGTTTCAAGCAGTTGATCAAAAAATGGCTCATATCTCAAGTGAATATGGTGCTAAGGTGCACCCACAAAATAATTCTACTGTGAAAACCCCTCTCAAGGGTAAGAATTTTGAAGACTCAGTCCCATAAATGAATTTTAGGGATGCCCTTCGTGGTGGACAGCCTCAACCCAATGCTAATATCAATATTAGGGCTTCCCATAAACCTCTAAGAATGCCTAAGATTGATCCCGGGAAAACGGAGTCGGGATGTCTTAAAGCAGTGATGGAACTCCTATTGTTAAGCTTGATATGGGTAACATTCAGATCGGCATTGAAGATTTGGAAAAAAGAGGACTAATTTGTCGGTTCGTGGGTTTTCGTCCGAGTCTATCTCGCTTTCAAAGTCTGGGCTGCAAAAAGTCTGGAAAACTAAAGGTGAGTTACAAATCTCTATTTATCCAAATGGTTATTTTCTTGTTTTATTTGCTAATAATGAAGATAGAGAGAAAAATTTTCAAGGGGGTCCTTGGTTTTTTGGAAGGGCGGGGCTTTTCATGAAGCCCTGGCATACTAAATTTAAAGCCGAAGAAGAGATGCCTTCTATAGCTCCCGTGTGGGTTAGACTCTTTGGCCTCCCTATTGAATTTTGGAATCCTACTATTTTTTCTTCAATTGGAAACTCTTTAGGAACTTTTATGATGACTCGTTGATTGTACTCAAAATTTTGAACATATTATTTATGCTCGAATTTGTGTTTTAATGGATTTTGACAAACCCCTACCTAAAAAGATCACATTACAATTTGGGGAAGACACTTGGGAGCAAGTAGTGGACTATGAGAACATTCCTTTTCGTTGTAGAATTTGCCATGAATATGGTCATTTGGCCAGTGCTTTCCCAAATAAAATTCTTGATCAAAAGAAAGAAGATATAAACTCAGCAGGTTTCCAAATACCTAAGAAGAAGAACACTCAAAAAAAACTAGTTATGAAGGATCAATCAAAGTCATTTGCTAATATGTTTGAAATCCTTTCCACAAATGATGTCCCAAGTGAGGAAGAGGAAATAATGGAAACTGAAATCTTAGAAACACAATTTAAATATGAAGGGAAGAACTGAGAGACAAACCAACAAATCAAAGGTTTTCAACAAAAAAAAAAGGAGAAAATTTACACAAGAAAAACAATATTTCAAATGTCAAAACTTCAAATAATGCAGGTCCCAATATAGACTCCATTGAACCATCTAGTAAAATTTTGGCTGTGTATGAGCATTCTTCAAGGTTAGAAGCCATCTCAGATTCAATTGGAATAAGTCAAGAAACAGGGAAAACAAAATTGAAGATGGATTCTAATCAAAAAGTAGGTCGCAAGACCAATCAATATCATATGGTAAAAGAAGGTGAAAAGCTTGTAGAGGAAGGTAAGATTAATGCCCTTCCCAACATTTTTAGCCCTGGTATTAATGAAGATCATCACTTGGAATATTAGAGGACTCAAAGGGAGTCTTTCAAAACAAAATGAAATTAGAAGAATGATTCGGATAAATCATCCACATCTTGTTTTCCTTCAAGAAACAAAGATGTCAATGGAGGATATGGACTTAATTGCCAGGTAAAATTTGGCCAGCTGGAAAAGTGGTTTCCCTCGGTTCCCAAGGGACTTCGGGTGGCATTGCTTGTCTTTGGGACCCAAAAGAGGTAGTTATTCACCATATGGTTGGCATTTGGGGTTTGTTGGCTATAGCTATTCAAAGTAGACATTCCAACCAGATTATGCTCTGCATTACTTGTTTATGCCCCGACTTCTTTAGAGGAAAAAAGAAGACAGTGGAAGGATATTACTCATATTATCTCTCATTTTCCTAAATCTTGGATCTTGATCGGAGGAGATTTCAATACCATCCTCTCTCTGGATGAGAAAAGGGGGGAAATAGAAATTTGGACAAAAGCATTGACCTCATGAGCGAATATATTGCAAACCTCCATCTTGTGGATATCCAACCAGATAATGGCCTTATGACTTGGTCTAACAGAAGGCAAGGCTTAGCTTGTATAATGGAGAGATTGGATAGGTTTTTGCTCTCTAAAAATTTCTTAATCCATGGTCACATTCCTAAAGTGAAGACTCTTAATAATGTTGGTTCGGATCATTGGCCAATCATGGTGGAAATGTGGAAAACCAATGTGAGTTTCTCTCCTTTTCGTTTTCAATTAATGTGTCTTAGAGACATTTCCTTCAGACCTCGTGTGCAACAATGGTGGAAGGAAGGTAAACCTAGGCATGGGACTAAGATGTTCTATTTTGCCAAAATGCTGCAATACATTAAATCCAAAATCAAGACTTGGAACTGGAAAGAGTTTGGGGATGTTCATAAAAAAAACATGAAGTTATTGCTCATCTTGAAAATTTGAATAAGAAAATCCGTTTAGATGGCCTCAGAGAGAAGAGAAGTGTAGATGAAATTAAACTCACAACTCAGTTAGAGGAATGGGAAAAAAGAGAAGAAATCTTATGGAAGCAAAAATCTAGAATTCAATGGCTCAAAGAAGGAGATCGAAACACAAATTTCTTCCACAAATCTCTTCTAGCTCGAAGATCTCACAACTTTATTTCTTCCTTAAAATCAGATTTTGGAGATGTTGTTTATACTTGGGATGGCATGAACTCTATTGTTGTTGATTACTTTTCCAATATTTTTGTTGCTACTCCTCTTGACTCAGCTTCACAACAAAATGTTCTTCAAGCAATCCCTTCTCTTATCACTTCGAGGAGAACTCTATTTTCACTGATGGTTTTCCTATTGAGTTCTACCAAGAGTTCTGGGATATCCTTCATGTTGATTTATTAGAGGTGGTGGAAGAAGCCAAGAAAGCCAAAGAAATTTTGAAGGTTATCAATAAAACTTATATTACTCTTGTTCCAAAAGCTCAAGAGGTTGATCATATCTCAGCTTTTAGACCTATTGCTTTATGTAATGTTCTTCTCAAAATCATTACTAAAATCATGGCGAGAAAGGTTGAAGCCTCTTTTGCATAAGATTATTTCCCCAGAGCAAGGGGGATATGTGGAAGGACGTCAAATAGTAGATGAGATAGTTCTTGCTCAGGAAGCCATCCATTCCATGGATATGCAAAATTCTCCTTCTATGTTCATTCGGTTAGACTTATCCAAAGCTTATGATAGAGTGGATTGGCACTTCCTTATCAAAGTTTTGAGGCAATTTGGTTTCTCTAAGGATTGGATGGATTGGATTATGGGATGTATCTCTTCAGTTTCCTACTTAGTTCTTATCAATGGCAGGCCTTCTCGGTCTTTCCCAGCTTCCAGAGGTATTAGGCAAGGTGACCCGCTATCCCCTTATTTATTCATCATTCTTGCTTGATGCTTGGGTAGGACTATAACCAAAAAGAGGGAAAACAAAACCCTTGAGGGAGTTACCATTGCTCATGGAGCTAGACCTATCTCTCATCTTCAATTTGTGGATGACTCTACCCTTTTAGGTAAAGCTACAGTTAAGGAAGCTTCTAATATTAAGCAAATCATTAGCTGTTTTTCTAAGGCTACTGGGCAGTTGATCAATGAAGACAAATCTAAAGTTATTTTCTTTCACTGCTCTGCTAGACAAGAATCCATGGTCTTGGATAAATTAAGATATAAGAAGACCTCTCTTCCAATCACTTATTTAGGTATTCCCATAAATATTCAAAGGCAGAAAAATAAAGATTGGAATTGGTTGTTGGACAAAGTCAAGAAGAAAATTGGAAAGTGGACCAACAAGTGGCTTTCTTCGGGGGTAGAATCACCTTGGTAAAATCAGTCCTTCAAGCTATTCCTATTTATGTTTCTTCCATTTTGAATATCCCAAAGGTTGTTCTTCGAGAATTGGATCAAATCAGTCATCATTTCCTTTGGAGTGGTACTAAGGAGAAAAGAAAATGGGCCTTGGTGAAATGGGATACTTTGTCTTCCTAAGAGTGAAGGGGGGTTAGGATTCCGGTCTTCAATTAATAACAACAAAGCTTTAGCTGCTAAATTATATTGGAGGATGTTGCATAACCCCAATGCTCTTTGGGCCAATAATCTTCGTGCTAAATATGCTGAGAACAAAAGTCCTGAAGACCTTGTTCGCTATCAACTTCCTACCAAAGGTTCTCCCATTTTAGCGAGTTCTTAAGACTGGTGAGGATTTGATAAAGAAAAAATTATTTTGGATCATTCATAATGGTCAACATGCAAATTTTTGGACAGATTCTTGGGATGGTCACAAGCCTTTGATAACTCCGTTTCCCGATTGGAGGCCTTGGATGGAGGAGCTTCACCGAGCTAATTGGATAAAGGTGGCTAATTACTTGTCGGTACCATATTGGTAATTCAAAGGTTGGTAGATATTGGATCCCTATTGAGGATAGGCCTATTCAAATCCCAGAAAGGCAAAGACAAGATATCCAAGGCATCCTTCATATGAGATCCCTCTCTTGGTCCCATGAAAAAGATTGTTTTGGATGGAACAACACTACTAAGGGTGAGTATTCGGTTGCTCAAGGTTATTTGACCTTATGCCATAATAATCCCAACCATTCTTCTAACATATTTTCTCAATTGTGGGCTCAAAAGCTCTGGCCTAAGGTGAGGTTCTTTAATTGGATTTTATTGCATCGTAGGGTGCTTACTTGGTGAGCAACTTATGAAGCGTGGTTTTCATGGCCCTTTTAGATGTGAAATGTGTGAAGAGAATGTAGAAAATATCAACCATATTTTTATTGAGTGTACTTTAGCCTCTGAGCTATGGAGGAGAATGGCCACTTTACTTGGCTTACGAGTGGTCCAATTTTTTTACTTTTGAACAACTTTGGAGGGATTGACCTAAACAAGAAGGTGTTGATCATTTTATGAGGCTATTAGTTTGGATGGGTTCTACCATTCTTCTTTGGAATATTTGGAATGAAAGGAACAACCGAATTTTTAATCAAGATAGGAAGGATATTCACTATATTTGGCAAAAGACCATAGCCAACTTAGTTGAATCGAGTCCATCAACTCCTTAATCACCCCCAAAACTCCCACCAAAGATGGGATCAAGTGATGCAAAGATTGAAGATTAAACCTTCTAAGGGCAACCAACTTAAAGGGAATGTGAGTATTAGTAAGATGGATAGGACTAGAAATTGGCAACCTCCTCCTAAGGATTTTGGAAAAGTCAATACTGATGGAGCCTCTAGAGGGAACCCTGGAAAATCTAGTGTGGGAGGAATTGGTAGACTTTCAGATGGCTCCCTGGTTTTTACTTTTATTGAGAATTTGGGTATTCTTTCCAATAACCTTGCTTGAGGGGTATGGTATCCTTAGAGGCCTTCGGGAGGCTACTAAGGTTGGATGGGAAAAGGTAGTGAGCCCAAAAAAAACCGGGGGGGATTTGAAAGGATTACAATAATGTGGTCGAGAGATCAAAACAAGAGTGCTTGATGCTTTAGCTAATTGGGCTTTGGACAAAGGTGATCTTACTTGTTATGGCCACCCTCCTATATGGTGGGCTTCTCAAATTAGGGAAGCTCTTCTTTCTATCATTTCTTTGGATGGCTCCGAGTTACGAAGGTACCTAGTTTCTTCTTGTTTTTTTTTTTGCTTCTCTTTGGTTCATTCAGTTTTTTTAGTTCCCTAGCTCATTCTATTCTTTATTTTGTTTCCTCTGTTGATTCTTGCATTAATAGTCTTATGGTCTAGATAGGTCATTGTTTTGTTCATTTTTTTTTTCTTTTTTTTTTTCTTTGTTTAGTTTTTTAAGGTGGGTGGGTTCTTTTGTTTTGTTTTGTTTTTGTGTTCTTTGTGTTGTTTTTTGTTGTTCTTGTGTTTTTGTTGTTTTGTTTTGTTTTGTTTTTTTTTTTATGTTTTTTGTTATTGTTCTTGTGTTTTTTTTGTTCTTGTTCTTGGGTTTCTCTTTGTTTGTGTTATTTCATTTTTTTATGTGTGAGTGTTTTCTATGTTTTTTTTGTTTTTGTTTTTGTTGGTTGTTTTTTTTATTTTTATTTTATTTATTTTATTTTTTAGGTTTTGGTTGTGTTTATTTTTCATGTTTTTTTTGGGTTATGTCTTTGTAGTGTTCTATTGTTTTTGTCTTGTTTGTGTTTTGTTATGTGGTTCTTGTGTTTTTCTATGTGGTTTTTGTTGTGGTTTCTTTTATCTTATTGTGCGTGTTTGGTTGTGCTTTTGGTTTTGACACACTCAAGGAGCATGTTTTTTATTTTATTTTATTATTTTTGTTGTTATTTACTTATTTTTAATTTGGTTTTGTGTGTTTGTTTGCTCCTTGAGTATGTCAAAGGTGGTAGGCCAGGTCCGAGTCCTTGGCGTTTTTGGCGGAATGGATACCCTTGCCTCCTTGGGTCTTACCCGAAAGTGGCATCCCTTTTGGGATGTTTTCCACAAAAAAAAAAAAAATGTGTGTATTTGACTGTTTAATTGCACACAAAAACATGAGTGTTAGTGCAATAATAAAAACATGAAAGCAACCCAAATTTTTATCACTCTAGGTGTCAGATGCAACCGAAAATGCACCTAGTATAAGAAATTTTTAAGAGAAGGTGTCGAGTACAATCGAGAATGCACCTTTCTTACTCTGAAATATCCTCCCTTTTTTGTTACAATTTTGCAAACTATAGAATCAAAAAACTGAATTCTATCATCCCCTTAATGTTTACAAAATATAGAATTTAGAGCACTCCTTTCAAGACAAGTCGACACACGACCCGCGTTTGAAAGGCTTCCAGAAGTAGTCTACGCACGACATAGTTTTTATGGTGGACCCAAGGTTACAATTTCTTCTCAATTTTGCAAAAAAAACAAGATGTGCAATT
Source organism: Wollemia nobilis (assembly GCA_028583015.1). Classification (NCBI taxonomy): domain Eukaryota; kingdom Viridiplantae; phylum Streptophyta; class Pinopsida; order Araucariales; family Araucariaceae; genus Wollemia; species Wollemia nobilis. The sequence goes on from JAQPPZ010001808.1 coordinate 8,665,349, forward strand.
TCTTGTCTTTTATCCCTCCTTGGAGAAAACAATTGCACAAATGTTTGTCTTTGAATTTTGCAAGTTTTGGTGTCTCCCTGTTTTCTAATTTTGCAATAAAGAATCAATGTGTGTTTGATTTTTTTTTTGTCTGCCTTTTATGGTGCAAAATTGACAAGGTTTGAGAAGAGTTATAAGGGCTCTCTAATTTGCAACAAAAGTGTGCTCTTTCTATGTCTTATATCTCGAGTTTGTGAGAAAACATAAGCACCTTAGAATTGGTAGTTTGCAAAAAAAAATAGCCATATTTCATTTAATTCTAATTTGCAAAATTTTAAAGAAAGTTTAATTCAAAATATTTTAATTAATAATAAAAACTAAAATAAATGCTTTAAATAAATCAATTCAAAGGTTTAAAATAAATTGATTTAAAAAATAAAACATTTATTTAAAATTTAAATTATTAAAAAAAAAATATACAAAAAAACTTTAATTAAAGTATTACAAATTAAATTTTTTTTTTATTACCTTTGAGACTTTTGCTGCGGCCTGTGTAAAAGAATACAACGCTCGGCCTCGACGAGAGTCGAACTCCCGACTTCTCGTTGGGCAGCGTCTTTGCAATAGTCACTCCGTCGGTCGGGCTAGCAAGCCCAACGAGTTTTAAAGGGGAAGACCTTCAATTTGAAGGCTTCCCCGCGTCCAAGCGGGAAGAAAGTGGGATTAATCCCACATGCGTCCCGCGGACGCGATTTTTCGTGTTTAAAAGGGCAAACACGCCCTTTGCATTTCGATTGCATGCGGGCAATCAAGACCATTGATCTTTTGCCCGATCAACCAATAACCTTCCGCCACGTCAGCCGTCAGCCCTCCCACGCGAGTCAGGTCTAGTCCCTGTGGCTGTTCGCCACGTGTCAGGTCCAGTCCGGTCGTCTATCTAGTCAGCGTCCACGTGTCTGTCCAGCTAGCACGTCGAGGTGCGTGCCAATGTCAGTTCGCATGTTCGGTCAGCGTCGCGGTGCAAGCAGGTTAGGCACAGACATGTGCCACGCGTCGATCAGGGATTGGAGGGCAGCCTGCCCTCTCAGATCCCGATGTAGGGTCTGGTTTTCGTGGGGAGGGGAGGGCGCTCCTGTCCTCACTGCTCTCCCGTGAGTGGGCCACGTCGCCTGCTTGGCCTGTGTGGCTTTGCGGGCCCTGGGCCGACGCGAGAGCCGAGGCTTAGATGCCTCGGGACGTCGACCGCGACCGGTCTAGGAGACCGTGGGCCCTTTTCGGCGTCGAATGAGTCAGCCAGGTCTGCAAGCCAATGTCCGACGTCAACTGTGGGCCTAAGGAGGAGCCCTGCGGCTGCTTCGTGAGGGACTCCCCGCATCGAGCACCTCAGCTGCTCCGTGGGAGTCCGTCCAGACCATGTGGAACGAGCGAAGCTCGTATTCTCCAAGCGAGTGATACCAATGTAGGTCCCGTAAGATAGAGCAAATAATAATATTGAATTAATTAACCTACACAATAGTTTAGTCTATGCTTAAATAATAGACTAACTAACAATTAGTAGAGAATAGCGCTAACTACCCATTAACGATAGAATAGGGAGGGAGTTCTAACCACTAACGTAGGTAGAGAGTTCTAACCATAAAACTAACCTAAATATCTGACATAGGATATTTAGGTACTTACCTAGTTTAACCATGAGGAAAATATCTCATGGTAATTACATAGAAAAGTAAATGTAATAACCCCACGTAGTGTAATGCAATACACTACCTTATTTTACCCTAACAAATAGAACCTAGAGGTAAGTTGATATACCAATCATATGCAACCTCATCTAATGTGTATGGAAACATTTTACAAGCAACATCTTCATGCATTATTTGTAAACGACTCATACTATCTTTGAATTAATGAATGTGTGCTTTAGCTGTCCTCGTTCCATCATGCCTAAATAGAGGTAGATAAAACATAAGATCTGTAGGCACATCATGTGAAGGCCCAGGTATGTTTAAAGGTCTGCCTATTGTCATTGGAGCAAACATTGTTATGTACACTTGCGTCAAAATAAAGCATTACAATCAGTGAATGTAGATGAAAGTCATGCATTAATATCAAATTTTAACACCTTAAATAAATAAATCAAAGTAAACACCTCAAACTAGGCCCTCTTTCTAGCGTCAATTTTGTTGAGTGATAATTTTGCCCAATTGCAAAACCACCATCACAGTCGGTATTGTTAGAAAACCCTCTCTTGCAAAGAAATTCAAAATTTCTCCAAGGTTCTTATTTGATTTATGTGTGTTTGAATGCTTGTGAAAATGTGTAAAATATACTGAAATACCTTAAGAGGTGCAAGTGACTGTTAACAAGGGGCCTGTGGTTTGGTATTACTTAGATTTGCTATGCTCTTTATTGTTTATGAAATTTGAAAAGAAAAGAAAATGTGATGTGATTGGTCTTCATATGACCATCTTGGAACGATGATTTAATTAATTTTATCTTGAAATGTTTTAAGTAGATTTTATCTTCTTTTGTTAAAAATATTTTAACAAATTTTATCTTCCTTTGTTAAGCTTTGCTTTGAGCATGAAAGAAAAGACTAAAATCTAACTTTGAAATGTGAATCCAAAATAGAGATTTTATTCATTTTATCTTGTTTTTTTTTTTTTTTGTGAATGCTTTTTATCTTGCTTTGTTACCAAGTTTTATCTTCTTTTGTTAAGCTTTGCTTTGAGCATAAAATAAAATGACTAAATCTAAAGTTGAAATATGAATCTTGGAACGATGATTTAATTCATTTTATCTTGTTTTGTTAACAAATTTTTTTTGGTAAGTTATATACAAAAAACGAGTTTTTTAAGAGGATCCAAAAACCTCATTAAAAAATGGGCCATAACACCTTGCAGTCAACCAGAAAGGTTGGAGGAACCCAGAAGAGAGAACTAAAAGAAAAACAGTGTGAGGAAGCCGTAGCATATGAACGCCCAGATCTGCAAAAAGCATCAGAGAGACCCCAACTAGTAAAACCGCTGCCCTACCCTGGAAGCCAACTCAAATCCTCAAAAATCAAAGTCCTCTGCTCCGTAGTTCTTGGTGGCTTCCTTCGGATCATAAGAAGTCTCATTGCGCTTTCGAGCAAATTGCTTGAGGACCTTGATAGTGTCATTGGCAGACTTTGCAATATTAGCCATTGAATTGATGGCGAGCTTTAGGAGGAGGTGGGAGGATGAAACCTCGTTGCCACTATCAAAATTTGAAATTACGTGCATTGGAGAGGACGTCTTCTCCTGCTTGGGCCTCTTTAGGCGCGCGAAGGACCTGGGAGCAGGCGAGAAGTCCTCTGCGATATTCTACTTCCTCTGAGAAATGCGTCTAACATTCTTGTGGGGAGAGGGCTTGCATCGAGCCGTTGGGCTAGGTTTCCCGTCCTTGGGAGGGCTCACATTGCGGGTCCTAGAACTGGTGGGGGAAACCGTAGGAGGGTTGGATGCCAGAGGGGTTACCTTTTGGAGAGGAGGTCTGTTTGCTATGACATGTTTGAGGATGACCGCAAGAAGGCCTTGATGTAGGGGTTTGGCATGGGTTTTTTGGAATTTTTCAATGGAGATGGTTAGGGAGTACAACAAGTAGTCCAAAATGCACACTTGCTTGGCTTCGCGGAGGTGATTAACAAAACTAATATGGAAACTCTGCAACAGCTTCTCAGGGTCATAGCAAGTGACGCTTTGTTAACAAATTTTTATCTTGTATTGTTAAACAAATTTAAATAATAAAATATGTCGAGTGCAAGAATCGATTTTGGAACCCTAAAACAAATTTGCCTGAATTAAATGTGTCCAAATAATTTAACAAGTTAGCCTTAAACAACAAAGTTATTTGGATGTTCTAATTACTTCAAAACCCCCATTATTGATTTTAGTGCAAAATAATGTAACATTTTAGGGCTTTGAGTGCTTGATGGAACTTAAAGAAAATAAATGACAAAAGCTAGGGTTAAAGAAAAAATAAAAAAATAAAAAAATGTGAAATGATATGAAACAAAGTGCAAAAACTGATCGAAGAGAGCTACTGTAAACTAATTCTCCTAATCTACTGAAAATGGAAGATATGAATATTAAACAAAATCAGGTTAGACCTGCATCCACACAAATTAAATCCGGTTAAGTGCAAGAGTCTGAGGAATAAAGACATGTATTAAAACATTAAATGATGCTACCATATCTATACATAAAACACCATTAAATAACTTCAATACATGAATGTGAAAGATGTGCAATAAAAAACTTATTTTTAGAACCTTCTTTTGTTGCATACAAGGTGGGAAAAACCAATTTTCAATAGCTTGAATACTTCCAATCCCTCTTCACGTCTCCCTGTTTCAAAAAAATTTCAGCCCTTCTTCATGAGCTTCAATGGCTATTTAAAATTTTCAACATTGGCTATTTGTTTCCCTCTTCCTCTTGTTTGGTTGGAATTCCTTCTACGATGTGGCATGTGGCAAACAATATCTTCATATTCTCATAACGCTATTACCAAGTGGCATTTACATTTTAACGTTACACTTTGACTCATCATTTCTATTGGTAACATTTTTTTCTTTTAGATTGCTGTCGCTTTTTTCTTTTGTTAGTAGTATTTTAACGTTACAGTTTGACTCCTTTATCTTCCTCAAACTTGTAACTGCTGCGTAATCATTTTTATTGGCAACACTTTTTCTTTTAGAGTGTTGTCGTTTTTTTTAGAAGCCTGCAATAAAAAAACATATAGATTAAACTTTCCAAAACAAAAACATTAATAAAATTAAATTAAAACAAAACAATAAATAAAATAAAATTAAACTTTCCCAAAACAAAACCAATGAAATTAAATTAAACTTTCCAAAAAACATATTGATGGCTTTATTTTATTTTTTGTTTTATTTTTATTTTATTTTCATGATTTTTTTAATTTATTTATTTTTTTCTTTGGTAATGACTAGATTGGATTTGGGAATAATTTAATATAAAACATTAAATTAATCCTAAACAAAGTTTAAATCTGCTAGATAAATATTAGGAGAATGCACCATATGGTAAAGCAAGAGTGACACTAATCTTGATATTCGAAATGGGATGACTACAATGGTAAAACATGAGGTCAACTACATGAGAACAATGAGATCAAACACAAAAATATCCACTACTAAGACCATGGTAAACTCCAACAATTATTCAATGCAAGCCAAAACTCCATATAAACATCAAAAATTTAAGTGGGTCTCCAAAATTAGGGTGTGTTATTCGATAGCCACAACAAATGACGACTCTGTTGGGAAATGCTTATGAACATTTTAGAACATTTCAGATAAAGAACTCAATATGAAATCAAGAAAACAAAAAATCACAGAAATATACATCTAGCAATATCTTGAGAAAGTGGGGTAAATAGCTTCAAATGAAAACATATGAATCGTTTGTTTCTGCTTTGTGTGTGAATTGTGATTCATTTTGCATTTTTGAAACAATTTAGATTCCATCATTGGTTTTTGCATTTAGACTATAAACTGTCACTTAGAAAAATGTGCATTTGCATTGCTCCATTGCCAGCTAGACGTCGATAGCCTCGGTGGAGATGACCTTGATCTCATCTAGACCTTGCTTTACTATCAGCCAGACATCTATAGCCTTGGTAGATATTGTCTGAATCACCCAAAAATGAGATTGATTTTGCATTTTTTTAATCTTTTTTTACTAAGCATTTAATTGTTTTGCAAGAACGACTTAAATAATATATGATTCTTGAATTTACCCATTTTACTCTACCATCCTTATTAATAACATGTCATTTGAGGACTGCCCAAACTGTCGAACTCGTTTCGGCCATTTCTCACTCATTCGAACTCGGATTGAGCTGAAATTTTGAGGGTAGATGCTTGAAAAACCGTAGAACGTTTCCACCAATTTTCATATCATTTGGAGCAACATAGATCCTAGCGCATCCCTATGTGTGAATGAGATATTTGGCAAGCGGCTATGCGAGGGTTTCATCTGGGTTGAGTGCAAGCAACTCCAAAGGTTGTTATGCTCAATATTTTAGCAGGAAATGTTGCAGGGGATCCAAGATGGGTTAGAAATTTGTCTTTCAACAGATCATATTGTTGAGTGACAACGACTTCCAATTTGCTGCAAAAAAGAAAAGTGAAAACCATACCTTTCCACGACGTCTAGGGCAAGGATTAAAGAGATCACAAAACAAGTTTCAAACAATTGATCAAAAAATGACTCATATATCAAGTGAATCTGGTGCTAAGGTGCACCCACAAAATAATTCTCTTTGTGAAAACCCCTGTCAAGGGTAAGAATTTCGAAGACTCGGTCCCAAAAATAAATTTTAGGGATGCCCTTCGTGGTGGACAACCTCAACCCAATGCTAATATCAATCTTAGGGCTTCCCATAAACCTCTAATAATGCCTAAGATTGATCTTAGGAAAACGGAGTCAGGATGTCTTAAAGCAGCTGATGGAACTCCTATTGTTAAGCTTGATATGGGTAACATTCAGACTGGCATTGAAGATTTGGAAAAAAGAGGACTAATTTGTCGGTTCGTGGGTTTTCGTCCGAGTCTATCTGCTTTCAAAGTCTGGGTTGCAAAAATCTGGAAAACTAAAGGTGAGTTACAAATCTTTATTTATCCAAATGGTTATTTTCTTGTTTTATTTGCTAATAATGAAGATAGAGAGAAAAACTTTTCAAGGGGTTCCTTGGTTTTTTGGAAGGGCGGGGCTTTTCATGAAGCCTTGGCATACTAAATTTAAAGCCAAAGAAGAGATGCTTTCTATAGCTCCCGTGTGGGTTAGACTCTTTGGCCTCCCTATTGAATTTTGGAATCCTACTATTTTTTCTTGAATTGGAAACTCTTTAGGAACTTTTATGATGACTGCTGATTGTACTCAAACTTTTGAAAATATTGGGGTAGACACTTGGGAGCAAGTAGTGGACTATGAGAACATTCCTTTTCGTTGTAGAATTTGCCATGAATATGGTCATTTGGCCAGTGTTTGCCCAAATAAAATTCCTGATCAAAAGAAAGAAGATATAAACTCAGCGAGGTTTCCAAATACCTAAGAAAAAGAACACTCGAAAAAACCAGTTATGAAGGATCAATCAAAGTCATCTCGCTAATATGTTTGAAATCCTTTCCACAAATGATGTCCCAAGTGAGGAAGAGGAAATAATGGAAACTAAAATTTTAGAAACACAATTTAAATATGAAGGGAAGAACTCAGAGACAAACCAAAAAATCAAAGGTTTTCAATAGAAAAAAAGGAGAAAATTTACACAAGAAAAACAATATTTCAAATGTCAAAACTTCAAATAATGCAGGTCCCAATATAGACTTCGTTGAACCATCTAATAAAATTTTGGCTATGTACGAGCATTCTTCAAGGTTAGAAGCCATCTCAGATTCAATTGGAATAAGTCAAGAAAGAGGGAAAAAAAAATTGAAGATGGATTCTAATCAAAAAGCAGGTCGCAAGACCAATCAATATCATATGGTAAAAGAAGGTGAAAAGCTTGTAGAGGAAGGTAAAATTAATGCCCTTCCCAACTTTTTTAGCCATGGTATTAATGAAGATCATCACTTGGAATATTAGAGTACTCAAAGGGAGTCTTTCAAAACAAAATGAAATTAGAAGAATGATTCAGATAAATCATCCACATCTTGTTTTCCTTCAAGAAACAAAGATGTCAATGGAGGATATGGACTCAATTGCCAGTAAAATTTGGCCAGATGGAAAAGTGTTTTCCCTCAGTTCCCAAGGAACTTCGGGTGGCATTGCTTGTCTTTGGAACCCAAAAGAGGTAGTTATTCACCATATGGCTGGAAGTTGGGGTTTGTTGACTATAGTTATTCAAAGTAGACATTTCGACCAGATTATGCTCTGCATTACTGTTTATGCTCCGACTTCTTTGGAGGAAAAAAGAAGACAATGGAAGGATATTACTCATATTATCTCTCATTTTCCTAAAGCTTGGATCCTGATCGGAGGAGATTTCAATACCATCCTCTCTCCGGATGAGAAAAGGGGGGAAATAGAAATTCGGACAAAAGTACCGACCTCATGAGCGAATATATTGCAAACCTCCATCTTGTGGATATCCAACCGGATAATGGCCTTATGACTTGGTCTAACGAAGGCAAGGCTTAGCTTGTATAATGGAGAGATTGGATAGGTTTTTGCTCTCTCGAAAATTTCTTAATCCATGGTCACATTCCTAAAGTGAAGACTCTTAATAATGATGGTTTGGATCATTGGCCAGTAATGGTGGAAATGTGGAAAACCAATGTGAGTTTCTCTCCTTTTCATTTTCAATTAATGTGGCTTAGAGACATTTCCTTCAGACCTCATGTGCAACAATGGTGGAAGGAAGGTAAACCTAGGCATGGGACTAAGATGTTCTATTTTGCCAAAAGACTGCAATACATTAAATCCAAAATCAAGACTTGGAATTGGAAAGATTTTGGGGATGTTCATAAAAAAAAACATGAAGTTATTGCTCATCTTGAAAATTTGAATAAGAAAATCCGTTTAGATGGCCTCACAGAGAAGAGAAGTGTAGATGAAATTAAACTCACAACTCGAGTTAGAGGAATGGGAAAAAAGAGAAGAAATCTTATGGAAGCAAAAATCTAGAATTCAATGGCTCAAAGAAGGAGATCGAAACACAAATTTCTTCCACAAATCTCTTCTAGCTCGAAGATCTCACAACTTTATTTCTTCCTTAAAATCAGATTTTGGAGATGTTGTTTATACTTGGGATGGCATGAACTCTATTGTTGTTGATTAATTTTCCAATCTTTTTGCTGCTACTCCTCTTGACTCAACTTCACAACAAAATGTTCTTCAAGCAATCCCTTCTCTTATCACTTCGAGGAGAACTCTATTTTGACTGCTCCTGTTACTATCAATGAGCTTCAACAAGTAGTTTTTAAAATGCAAAAAGGGAAAACCCCATGTCCTGATGGTTTTCGCATTGAGTTCTACTAAGATTTTTGGGATATCCTTCATGTTGATTTATTAGAGGTGGTGGAAGAAGCCAGGAAAGCCAAAGAAACTTTGAAGGTTATCAATAAAACTTATATTACTCTTGTTCCAAAAGCTCAAGAGGTTGATCATATCTCAGCTTTTAGACCTATTGCTTTATGTAATGTTCTTCTCAAAATCATTACTAAAATCATGGCAGAAAGGTTGAAGCGTCTTTTGCATAAGATTATTTCCCCAGAGCATGGGGGTTATGTGGAAGGACGCCAAATAGTATATGAGATAGTTCTTGCTTAGGAAGCCATCCATTCCATGGATATGCAAAATGCTCAGGAAGCCATCCATTCCATGGATATGTTCATTTGGTTAGACTTATCCAAAGCTTATGACAGAGTGGATTGACACTTCCTTATCAAAGTTTTGAGGCAATTTGGTTTCTCTAAGGATTGGATGGATTGGATTATGGGATGTATCTCTTCAGTTTCCTACTTAGTTCTTATCAATGGCAGACCTTCTCAGTCATTCCCAACTTCCAGAGGTATTGGGCAAGGTGACCCGTTATCCCCTTATTTATTCATCATTCTTGCTGAATGCTTGGGTAGGACTATAACCATGAAGAGGGAAAACAAAACCCTTGAGGGAGTTACCATTGCTCATGGAGCTAGACCTATCTCTCATCTTCAATTTGTGGATGACTCTACTCTTTTAGGTAAAGCTATAGTTAAGGAAGCTTCTAATATTAAACAAATTATTAGTCTGTTTTTCTAAGGTTCTTGGGAAGTTGATCAATGAAGACAAATCTAAAGTTATTTTCTTTCATTGCTCTGCTAGACAAGAATCCATGGTCTTGGATAAATTAAGATATAAGAAGACCTCTCTTCCAATCACTTATTTAGGTATTCCCATAAATATTCAAAGACAGAAAAATAAAGATTGGAATTGGTTGTTGGACAAAGTCAAGAAAAAAATTGGAAAGTGGACCAACAAGTGGCTTTCTTCTAGGGGTAGAATCACCTTGGTAAAATCAGTCCTTCAATCTATTCCTATTTATGTTTCTTCCGTTTTGAATATCCCAAAGGTTGTTCTTCGAGAATTGGATCAAATCAGTCATCGTTTCCTTTGGAGTGGTCCTATGGAGAAAATAAAATGGACCTTGGTGAAATGGGATACTTTGTCTTCCTAAGAGTGAAGGGGGGTTGGATTCCAGTCTTCAATTAATAACAAAAAAGCTTTAGCTGCTAAATTATATTGAACCCCAATGCTCTTTGGGCCAATAATCTTTGTGCTAAATATGCTGAGAATAAAAGTCCTGAAGACCTTGTTCGCTATCAACTTCCTACCAAAGGTTCTCCCATTTTAGCAGTTCTTAAGATCGGTGAGGATTTGATAAAGAAAAAATTATTTTGGATCATTCATAATGGTCATCATGCAAACTTTTGGACATATTCTTGGGATGGTCACAAGCCTTTGATAACTCAGTTTCCTGATTGGAGGCCTTGGATGGAGGAGCTTCACCGAGCTAATTGGATAAAGGTGGCTAATTACTGTCGGTACAATACTGGTAATTCAAAGGTTGCTAGATATTGGATCCCTATTGAGGATTGACCTATTCAAATCCGATAAAGGCAAAGACAAGATATCCAGGGCATCCTTCATATGAGATCCCCCTCTTGGTCCCATGAAAAAGATTGTTTTGGATGGAACAACACTACTAAGGGTGAGTATTCAGTTGCTCAAGGTTATCTGACCTTATGCCATAATAATCCCAACCATTCTTCGACATCTTTTCTCGATTGTGGGCTCAAAAGCTGCGGCCCAAGGTGAGGTTCTTTAATTGGATTTTATTGCATCGTAGGGTGCTTACTGGTGAGCAACTTATGAAGCATGGTTTTCATGGCCCTTTAAGATGTGAAATGTGTGAAGAGAATGTAGAAAATATCAACCATATTTTTATTGAGTGTACTTTAGCCTCTGAGCTATGGAGGAGAATGGCCATTTTACTTGGCTTACAGTGGTCCAATTTTTTTTACTTTTGAACAACTTTGGAGGGATTGGCCTAATCAAGAGGGTGTTGATCATTTTATTAGGCGATTAGTTTGGATGGGTTCTACCATTCTTCTTTGGAATATTTGGAATGAAAGGAACAACCGAATTTTTAATCAGGATAGGAAGGATATTCACTATATTGGGCAAAAGACCATAACTAACTTAGTTGAATCAGTCCAGCAACTCCTTAATCACCCCCAAAACTCCCACAAAAGATGGGATCAAGTGATGCAAAGATTAAATATTAAATCTTCCAAGGGCAACCTACTTAAAGGGAATGTGAGTATTAGTAAGATGGATAGGACTAGAAATTGGCAACCTCCTCCTAAGGATTTTGGAAAAGTAAATATTGATGGAGCCTCTAGAGGGAACCCTGGAAAATCCAGTGTGGGAGGAATTGGTAGACTTTCGGATGGCTCTCTGGTTTTTACTTTTGCTTGAGAATTTGGGTATTCTTTCCAATAACCTTGCTGAGGGGTATGGTATCCTCAGAGGCCTTCAAGAGGCTACTAAGGTTGGATGGGAAAAGGTGTTAGTTGGGTCTGACTCTCAACTTATGATTAATCTCTTGAAGACTCCTAAGAATCATAAGGTGAATTGGAGAATAAAAAGAATTATTGAGAAGATTCAGTTAATCCAGATGGGATTTTTGAAAGTTGATTACAATCATGTGGTCAGAGATCGAAACAAAAGTGCTGATGCTTTAGCTAATTGGGCTTTGGACAAAGGTGATCTTACTTGTTATGGCCACCCTCCTATATGGTGGGCTTCTCAAATTAGGGAAGCTCTTCTTTCTATCATTTCTTTGGATGACTCTAGTTCTAAAGGTACCTAGTTTCTTGTTTTTTTTTTTTTTGTGCTTCTCTTTGGTTCATTCAGTTGTTTTTAGTTCCCTAGCTCATTCTATTATTTATTTTGTTTTCTCTGTTGATTCTTGCCTTAATAGTCTTCTGGTCTAGATAGGTCATTGTCATGTTTTTTGTTATTGTTCTTGTGTTTTTTTCGTTTTTGTTCTTGGGTTTCTTTTTGTTTTGTTTTTGTGTTCTTTGTGTTGTTTTTTTGTTGTTCTTGTGTTTTTGTTGTTGTTTTCTTTTTTATATGTTTTTTGTTATTGTTCTTGTGTTTTTTTCGTTTTTGTTCTTGGGTTTCTTTTTGTTTGTGTTATTTCGTGTTTTTATGTGTGAGTTTTTTCTATGTTTATTGTTTGTTGTTGGTTGTTTTTTATTTTTATTTTTATTTTATTTATTTTTTATTTTTTAGGTTTTGGTTGTGTTTATTTTTCATGTTTTTTTTTGGGTTATGTCTTTGTAGTGTTCTGTTGTTTTTGTCTTGTTTGTGTTTTGTTATGTGGTTCTTGTGTTTTTCTATGTGGTTTGTGTTGTGGTTTATTTTATCTTATTGTGCGTGTTTGGTTGTGCTTTTGTTTTTGACACACTCAAGGAGAATGTTTTTTATTTTATTTTATTATTTTTGTTGTTATTTACTTATTTTTAAACTGGTTTTGCGTGTTTGTTTGCTCCTTGAGTATGTCAAAGGTGGTAGGCCAGGTCCGAGTCCTGGGCGATTTTGGCGGAATGGATACCCCTGCATCCTTGGGTCTTACCCGAAAGTGGCATCCCTTTTGGGATGTTTTCCACAAATTAAAAAAAAATTGTTTTGCAAAATTTGTATGCCAAATTGGGTTAGAGACCACTTAAGGCTAAAGATGGACTGTATTAGATTTTTGCTTTAATCTGCAAACCATAATGATTTCATATTTCAAGATTTTAGAGAATACCCTTTAATATGGTGAGTTAAATGTGGAGCTTCAATGAAACGCCTCATTGTTCCAAAATCCACCATCTTAGTCCAAAATCTAAGAATGATTACTAAACAATTTCATTTCCAATTCCTCAAAATCCACCTGATGCCAAACTAGGCCATCCATCCCACAATACAAAGAACAATATCAACAATGAAACCAAGAGTTAGTAGCTATCAGCAAACACTACCTCAATCGGAGGAACCAACCCAAAGTGCATTTGTGAACATGTAAAACAAAACTTGAAAATAAACAAAAATCTAACCTAATGTGAACTGACATAAATGCAAAGCACACAAAAAAGACAAATCAAAACAAAATTTTGAAATCAAAGATCACAAAACAATTAAATAAATGAAAACCATATCTAACCCTGTAAAAGAAAACACATGAAAACAGAAGACTACATATGATTATTTACAAAACCAAACTTGGGATTTTCCATATATGAAATTTTCCAGGATCCCAAACATGATTACCATAATTTGAGGATGCCCATAATGCTAGGTATGCTGATTTTGATGGGTATCATCCCATAATGACACTAAATTTTGAAGCTCAAAGGCCTTTATTTTGCCTCTCTCACCCCACCAGTTCAATTTAATTTCATCTTCATTATCAAATTTAGATTTTGCTTCATCAAAATTAATGGTCCATAAGTGATATTCAATTAATTGTTGTTTAATATGTGAGATGTTTATTATTGAATTTGTATCTTCAATCATATTTTCAACCAACATGGTGTGAATTCCCATTATCGATTCAGTGCTTCAAATATCTTCATTGTATGATTAGACATGATCATTTTCCAAGTTTGACCCTATTTCTTAAAATTTGATTGTCAATCCATCATTAATGATTTCAGAGCAATCATAACTACACAACATTTTGCAAGCATCTAGGATATCTAACATATGAGGATCATTATAACTTTGTATCCTAGATTCAATTGTCAATTATCGATGAACATGATCTGGTAACTCAAAAACATCTACCTCTGTTTTGTTTTGTTCAACATAACAACCTTATCACTGATGTGAGTAGGAATCAATTGAAATTATTGGTTCACTGCAAATGACATTTCATTATCAACCACATTTGAATCCAACAAACAATTATACAAACTTTTACCTAGAGTTCATTTGATTCCTACACATCAGTGATAAGGTTGCTATGTTGAACAAAATAGAGGTAGATGTTTTCGAGTTACTAGATCAAGTTCATCAACAATTGACAATTGAATCTAGGATACAAAGTTATAATGATCCTCATATGTTAGATATCCTAGATGCTTGTAAAATGTTGCGTAGTTATGATTGGTCTAAAATAATGAATGATGGTTTGACAATCAAAATATCAGAAATAGGGTCAAACTTGGTAAATGATCATGTCTAATCATAACAATGAAGATAGTATTTGGAGCACTGAATCGAAAATGGGAATTCACACCATGCTGGTTGAAAATGTGATTGAAGATACAAATTCAATAATAAACATCTCACACAGTAAACAACAATTAATTGAAGATCACTTATGTACAATTAATTTTGATCAAGCTATATCTAAATTTGATAATGAAGATGGAATTAAATATGATCTGGTTGGGTAAATGAAGCAAAATAAAGGCCTTTAAACTTTCAGATTTAATGCCATTATGAGATGATACCCATCAAAATCAGCATGTCTATCGTTATGGACATCCCTCAAATTATGATAATCGTGTTTGGGATCCTGGAAAATTTCATATATGGAAAATCTAAGTTTGGTTTTGTAAATAGTAATGTGTATAGTTTTATGTTTTCATGTGTTTTCTTTTACAAGGTTATATATGGTTTTCATTTATTTGCTTGTTTTGTGATCTTTGATTTCAAAATATTGTTTTGATTTGTCTTTTGTGCGCTTTGCATTTATGTTAGTTCACATTAGGTTATGTTTTGGTTTATTTTTGAGTTTTGCTTTTCATGTTCAAAAATGCACTTTGGGTTGGTTCCTCCAATTGAGGTAGTGTTTGGTGATAGCTACTAACTCCTGGTTTCTTTGTTGATAGTGTTCCTTTGTCATGTAGGATAGATGACCTAGTTTGGAATCAGGTGGAATTGAGGAATTGGAAATGAAATTGTTTAGTAATTATTCTTAGATTTTGGACTAAGATGGTGGAGTTTGGAACAATGAGATATTCCATTGAAGCTCCACATTTAACTCACTATATTAAAGGGTTTTCTCTAAAATCTTGAAGGATGAAGTCATTATGGTTTGCAGATTAAGGCAAAAATCTAATACACTCCATCTTTAGCCTTAAGTGGTCTCTAACCCAATTGGCATACAAATTTTGCAAAGCAATTAAATGCTTAATAAAAAGAATGCAAAATCAATCTCATGCTTGGGTGATTCAGGCAACTCTACTGGGGCTATAGACGATTGGTTGACAGTAGAGCAAGGTTTAGAGGAGATCAAGGTCATCTCCATCGGGGCTATAGATGCCTGGCTGACATTGGAGCAATGCATAGGCAAGTTTTTTGAGTGATAGTTTATAGCCTAAATGCAAAACAAATGATGAAATCTGAATTGTTTCAAAAATACAAAATGAATCACAATTCACACACTGAGCATAAACAAATGGTTCATATGTTTTCATTTGAAGCTATTTACCCCACTTTCTCGGGATATTGATAGATGTATATTTCTCTGATCTTTGGTTTTCTTGGTTTAATATTGGGTTCTTTATCTGAAATGTTCATGAGCATTTTCCAACAAAGTTGCCATTTGTTGTGGCTATTGCACAACACACCCTAATTTTGGGGACCCACTTTAAATTTTGATGTTTATATAGAGTTTTGGTTTGCATTGAATAATTGCTGGAGTTTGCCATGGTCTTAGCAATGGATATTTTTGTGCTTGATCTCATTGTTCTCATGTAGTTGACCTCATTTTTTTACCATTGTAGTCATCTCATTTCGAATATCAAGTTTAGTGTCACTCTTGCTTTACCATATGGTGCATTCTCCTAATATGAATCTAGCAGATTTAAACTTTGTTTAGGATTAATTTAATATTTTATATTAAATTATTCTTGAATCCAATCTAGTCATTAATAAAAACTAAAAATAAAAAAAAATAAAAAGAGAAAAAAAATAAATTAGAAAAATCGTGAAAGCAAAATAAAAATAAAACAAAAAAAAGAAAATAATATATATATATATATATATATATATATATATATATATATATATATATCAAAATAAAGCCATCAATGTGTTTTTTTGGAAAGTTTAATTTAATTTCATTAATGGTTTTGTTTTGGGAAAGTTTAATTTAATTTTATCTTTAGTTTTGTTTTAATTTAATTTTATTAATGTTTTTGTTTTGGAAAGTTTAATCTATGTGTTTTTTATTGCAGGCTACTACTAAAAAAGAAAAAAACGACAACACTCTAAAAGAAAAAACGTTACCAATAGAAATGATTACGCGACAGTTACAAGTTTGAGGAAGATAAAGGAGTCAAAGTGTAACGTTAAAATATTACTAAGAAAAGAAAAAAGTGACAACAATCTAAAAGAAAAAAAACGTTACCAATAGAAATGATGAGTCAAAGTGTAACGTTAAAATGTAAATGCCACTTGGTAATAGTTTTATGAGAATATGAAGATATTGTTTGCCACATGCCACATCGTAGAAGGAATTCCAACAAACGAATAGCCAATGTTGGTAATTTTGAATAGCCATTGAAGGTAATGAAGAAAGGTTGAAATTTTTTTGAAACAGGGAGACATGAAGAGGGATTGGAAGTCTTCAAGCTATTGAAAACTGGTTTTTCTCACCTTGTATGCAGCAAAAGAAGGTTCTAAATATAATTTTTTTATTGCACATCTTTCTCATGCATGTATTGAAGTTATTTAATGGTGTTTTATGCATAGATATGGTAGCATCATTTAATTTTTTAATACATGCATTTATTCCTCAGACTCTTGCACTTAACCGGATTTAGATTGTGTGGATGCAGGTCTAACCTGATTTTGTTTAATATTCATAATCTTCCATTTTCTATAGAATAGGAGAATTAGTTTACAGTAGCTCTCTTCGATTGTTTTTCGCACTTTGTTTCATATCATTTCAGATTTTTTAATTTTTATATTTTTTCTTTTACCCCAGCTTTTGTCATTTATTTTCTTTAAGTTCCATTAAGAATTCAAAGCCCTAAAATGTTACATTATTTTGCACTAAAATCAATAATGGGGGTTTTGAAGTAATTAGAACATCCAAATAAATTTGTTGTTTAAGGCTAACTTTTAAATTATTTGGACACATTTACTTAAGGCAAATTTGTTTTAGGGTTCCAAAATTGATTCTTGCACTCTACAAGTTTTATTATTTAAATTTGTTTAACAATGCAAAATAAATATTTGTTAACAAAGCAAGATAAAATCTATTTCACAAAGCAAGATAAAATGAATTAAATCATCATTCCGGGATTCATAGTTCAAATTTAGATTTAGTCATTTTATTTTATGCTCAAAGCAAAGCTTAGCAAAAGAAGATAAAAACTTGTTAACAAAGCTAGATAAAATTCATTCACAAATAAAACAAGATAAAATGAATTAAATCACCATTTTGGATTCACATTTCAAAGTTAGATTTTAGTCTTTTCTTTTATGCTCAAAGCAAAGCTTAACAAAGGAAGATAAAATTTGTTAAAATATTTTTAACAAAAGAAATTGACATTGGAAAATGCTTAGGGTAGGGCCTAGAAGCAACAACAGGGTCTAAGGGATGATTGCACATTTCTTTGTAGTTAAAGGTGAAACTCAGATAAAATCTACTTAAAACATTTCAAGATAAAATGAATTAAATTATCGTTCCAGGATGGTCATATGAAGACTAATCACATCACATTTTCTTTTATTTTCAAATTTCATAAACAATAGAGAGCATAGCAAATCAAGGTAATACCAAACCACATGACCCTTGTTAACAGTCACATACACCACTAAGGTATTTCAGTACATTTTGCACATTTCACAAGCATTCAAACACACATAAAGCAAATAAGAACCTTGGAGAAATTTTGAATTTCTTTGCAAGAGAGGGTTTTCTAACAATACCCTGACTATGATGGTGGTTTTGCAATTGGGCAAAATTATCACTCAACACATCTGATTGGCTTGTTTTATTTTTGGTTAGAAACCATGACATGGTCCTCACATCTTGAGATGTATGAGAGGATTCCTTCTTTTGAACCAAATTCACCCACTTTTTAATAGTGGGAGTTTGTTTTGAAACATTTAAGGTTGTCAAGAAAACACTTGTTGAGGGTAGAGTTTGCATTGCAATTAGACCTAGAGTGGTATTTGAAACTATTTCTCCCAAATCCAGAAGATACGTTTATGTTTCAACAATATGAAGTATTCCAACTTTTCACCATATTACATTTTCAGGCAATGCAACCATCTTTATAGGTACAAGACCTAATTCTTGTTCTTTGCCTCAAACATAATGCTCAACTTGTTCCATGCATCCTTGGCTGTGGTCAAATCATGAATACATGGTTGAACTTCATCATATACGTTAAACATTATAATAAACCCGATTTTGTTATCAACTTTGTCAAATATTTGTTGCTAATCAAATTTAGTAGCATGTCATGTTGTGGAGCTATCCACGGCTTCCCAAACCTCCTTAAATGTGTGTTTTTAGTTAGTTTTCTAGGCTTAGCAACTATTTCTTTGCAACAGTTGGGAATCATGTAGTAAAAAATTTGGAGCACTACTAGCCATGAATCTAGCTCAGTTTACGGTAGACCAGATTCTAGCCCTAATAAAGTTTCCTCCCTCCCCGCCCCCGCTCTCTCTCTCCCTCCCACCCTTGTATTTAAATAAAACGTTTTTTTGGTTGAAAATAAACTTGACCTACCTCTTACAAAATTGTAACTCAATTTAAAAACAAATAAGATTGAACCTTCATCTCACAAATATTTTTTAATTTCCTCATAAGCATTGTTAGTAATTAGAATTTCCTCTCGAGCATCGACTGACACCTATGAGTTGAAGCTTATTGTGGAATGCATTGGGAGATTGACTCGTGAGGTAGATGTTTACGAGAAGGTGTTGTTGGAAATGTTCTAGGCCATCTCACTTTGATAAAATGGATCAACACAAATTTTGGATTTCATTTGCCAATCTCCTTTTTTGGTAGATATTCAAAACCATATGGTCAAAAGAAATAGATAATTATAGAGAGTGCACAATGATGGCACTTACAATTATAGGCACTCAATTTCTGTTACACTTCTAGGGTTAAGATTGTTAGAAATTGACTCAAATGGTACTGTGTTGAGTTCCACAAATCCTATATAGATAAGATCATACCTCACCCTCACATGAGCACATGAACCCACTAAGTTTCCTTTCGCTAGACAACCCTTATTGGGAGTTGGAAACTGACAAATTTTAAGGGTATAAAAGTGCCTATGTTGCTTCTATTTACTTTCACAAGTATAAAATATTATGTATGATGATATGTAGCTCCAACATTCAGATTTAAGTAAACCTCAAGAAGCTCTACCAAATGTTCAGTGTCGACAATGTGGAGAAGCAATGTCAAGAAGCTCCAACATTCAGATTTAAGCAAATTTCAATAATTTTTTTGCTTGCTTCTAGTGTGGACAATGTGGAGAACAACTTGAATGCCTTTTCTTTTAGATGGACAAACAAAAAATCAAAAGCCCCCAGGTTTATTGCTAAAATTTAGCTCTTCCCCTCAATGTTGAATGGTTCAAAGAGGAGAGTTGGCTTTTCCTTCCTACATTCCTTGATACCAAATCACACATTAATACAATGGATCAACCACTTAGGGGTACTTATTGTGGAACAAAATCCCAATTATATGTTAACCTGAAGTTGACATTCCTTAAAAGGTTAAACTATAATATAATAAATATATTGCACCCTTTAAATAAGGTTTTCCATAAAGGTGGATTAAATGATATCACTAAGGGTGAATACAAGGGAGGTTTCTTAGGATTACAAGAAAATTACATGTAAGCTTATATAGAGACTTGCTCATAGGTGAAATGAACCTCTTCTTCTCATGCAAATATTTCACCTCAAAATTCTTAGTTCTAAGTTGTATTGAAATGAGAAATTTAGTGCCAAAGATAATTTTAACTATGATTAGAAAGAGTATTGACAAAGCAATACTGATATCATATATCCAATAATAAATGCATTCATTAAATGAAACATGAAAATACAAAATAACAGTATTTATAGGGATTCAAGACAAGTAATATTACTATCGCTAGCCTCTTTAAGGGGGAAACCTCCTTACAAGATATGGAAATTCTTCACTAGCCTTGTAAGGGTTACATCCTTTCCTTTTATATTATTTACAAGCATAATTCTTGACATTCTATGACAATATTTATGAATACATACATATTCTATGATAGTTACATTTACGATTCCAAAGTGGTTTCGTACATGATTCTATGACACACACTCTTACTTATATCTAACTTAATACATGGCCCATTTTTAAATTTATACATAGTCCACTTTACATACAATATCATATTGCCACTATGAGTTACAATTATGGGGTACGTAATATGCCACCCTCCTTAGAGAAGCTTTATCCTCAAAGCTGAAATGTTGGAAACTATTGCAAAAATTCCTATAATGGCTCCCATGTCGCATCTTTTGGTTGTACTCCTACCACGACAAAAGTATTTTGAAGATATTATAGGATTGAATATGTTGAGTCTTACAATCTATAATGTTTGCAGGGTGCAAAAGAATGGATCCTTCTTCATATAATTCAAGTAGGACCGCCTATACTTGGGTATGCATACCCATGGCCTTCTTAAGGCAAGATGCATGAAAAATTAGGTGAATATTGGGTGTAGTCAATAACTCCAACTTGTAAGCAACATCCCCTATATGTTGAAGTACCTTTTAGGGTCCATAGAATTTAGGTGCCAACTTGTGTTGGCCCTTTTGTTTTAGGGACATCTACTTGTAGGGTTGAAGACAAAGAAATACCATATCATATTTTGCAACTATTCTCTTAGTCCTATGTTTATCTTCCTACTATTTCATGCGGTTTTGGGTGGTTTCTAAATTTTGTTTCAAATTAGCTTAGACTTCTTGCTTGTGATAAAGGACTGTCAATTGCTTTAACCTTGGAGCTACCTGGCAGATAAGAAGTGTTGGAAGTGGTTGACCATATACTACCTCATATGATGTCATCCTTGTGGTTATATGAAAAGTGATGTTGGACCACCATTCTACTAAGTGAAGGCATTGAATCCACTCAAGTTGGAAATCAAAGACAAAACATCAAAGATATGTCTTGAGGTATTTATTTACCAACTATATTTGGCTATCATTTTATGGGTAATAGGACCTGCTTCATTTCAATTGTGTTCTCTAAATGTGATGGAGCTCCTCCCAAAATTTACTAGTGAACACCTTATAATAATCACTAACTATAGGATTTGGTATCCAAGGGAGCTAAACGATTTGATCCATGAAATTTTGTGCCACTGTCCATATAGTATAGGGATGAACTCTGGAGCAAAAGTGGGTATACTTGGTCAATATTTCCATGACCACCATGAAATGTTTTTCCACCTTATAGAGATCCCTTCATTGAAGTCCATGGAAATATTTGTCCATAATGACTCTGGAATCGGTAAAGGTTGATGCAACCTTGGTGTGTTGATTGTTTCCCATTTTTGGCACTAGCAGGTATCACAAGCATCCATAAATTGTCTTACATCAACATTTAGGCTAGGCCAAAAAAAAATATATTTTACCCATTTTGGTTCACAAGAAGCTTGCGTGTCCTCCTATTGTAGAAGAGTGAAGCTCTATTAAAACCTAGGATTTGAGTTTTAGAGTGGTTGGAATGACAACCCAATGCTTATAGCACAATTCCCCCTACTTCCATGAATAATTTGGATGGTCCCTTACCATTGTCTAAAGGTCCTAAATAATTTTTGCAAGTGTGGGTTCATCCTACCATTCTCACTTAAGTGCCTCTAGCCAATCTTCCCTAAGGATAGATACTGCATAAAGGGTATCTTGTATTTATGGTAATCTATAAAGGGTATCAACAATCACATTTTCTTCTCTTATGATAGACAATATTATATTTACTTTTATTAAGAGCTAAGTGACCCATTTATATTGCTCAAGGGAAGAATTCCTTTGATATAGGAGATACTTGAGGCTACAATATTCTAGCTTGATGATGAAGTATCAACCTAACAAGTATGATCACCAATGGAGGACTACAAAGACAATAGCCATCATCTATTTCTCATAAGTTGATTTTGCAAGGTTATGCCCTAATAGGACCTTGCTTATGAACGTGAAGGGTCAATATTCTTGCATGATTATAGCCCCTAGCCCCAAACCCGAGGCCTCACTTTCTATAAAAAATATTACAAAAAAATTAGGGATTGTTAATACTAGTTTATGGCACATGACACTCTCTAAAGTCAAAAAGGTCTACTCGGCTACATTGTTCCATGCAAATGCTTCCTTATGAAGCATAGCTATAAAAGGTGCCATAATATTACAATAATCCTTACATTTGTGGTAGTATCCTATGAGACTAAGGAATGCCCAAAGGGTCTTCAATGCTTGGGGTTTGGGCCACTCCTTCATGGCTTCAATATTTTTTGGGTCAACATGTACACCATCTCTAGCCATAATATACCCTAAATATTCCACCTTGGTTACTCCAAAGGTTCACTTAGATTGTTTGATATACAATAGCTTTTATGTAGATGGTTCAACAACTATTCCACATGTTGTAGGTGCTCTTCCCATGTTTTGTTGTATACCAGTATATCATAAAAAGACCAATGCAAACTTTCACAGATATAGTTTAAGAATACTCTTCATCAATCCTTGGAAATTTGATGGTGCATTGGTGAGACCAAAGGGCTTAACCAAGAATCTCATGATTTCTTAAAGTTGTTTTGACAATGTCCTTCTTATGAACATGAATTTGATGGTACCCTAACCTGGGGTCCAATTTCGTAAAGCACTTCTCACCATACAGTTCATCCAAAAAGTCATCAATTATAGGTATGGAAAACTTATCCTTGATTGTGATATTATTAAGTTCACAAAAGTCCACACACATTCTCCATGATCCATCCTTATTTCTTACCAATAAGACTAAGGCTGAAAAAGAGCTTGAACTTGGATGGATGATTCCCACTTCCAACAGTTCCCTCACCATCTACTCGATCTCATTCTTCCAGTGATAAGGGTACCTATATGGATGAATGTTAGAGGTTAACTCTTGGGTACCAAGTTGATTCTATGGTCTTTCGATTGATTAGGAGGTAACTATTTAGGCTAATTGAAAACCCTATGATTCTTGTTTAGAATGAATGACAAGTCGAAAGGCATATTTTCATCCTATATAACACACAACTACATTTGGAAAAATCTATCCACTATTGCCCTATGAACCTTTATTAGTCTTTTCATTTTATGGGATGTTATTACTTTGGGGTTTTCCTCTTTTAATCCCTGAATGGTATTTATTCTATAGTTGATAATGAACCACACAACCAAAGTTTTGAGAAGTCCCACAACACTGGTCCCAAATTTCTTATCCAAAGGTAGCCCAACACAATGTCCACTCCTCCCAATAGAGGTTAGTCTGACATTGATAATCACCTATGGATACGCATACATTCTAACACCTCCCATTACAAGTCATGATATCCCCATTATAAATTTTTACCTTGATTTGATCCTAGCTATAAATGAATCAATCTTATTTTTTTGCTACAATAGGGTCAATAAAGTTATTTGTGCTAACACAGTCTAATAGTATCAAAACCATGTGATCTTTGAGAAATCTATGGACTTTCATGCACTAGGGTGTTGATATTCCTATCATAACATTAAAAAAAGGGTGGTATTTTCTTCAATAAGACTATCAATTACAGGTTCTACATCCAATAATTTTGGTTGCTCTTCTATTGAATCTATAAATTCATCCCCTAGTCTATAGAAGAAGACAAAGTGCAACTCATATCCAAAATTAAGAGGCATTGTGTTTTTCATCTGTGACTAATGACTCATTTTTCATCACAGTTTTAACAGAGTCCTTGGGCTCTATGGTTTTCCATCTCTATGAGTGTTAGCCTCTTAACTATGGGAGCCTTCGGAGCATTATTTTTTGTGGATGTAAAAGTTCTATTATGGAATGTCGGGGGTTTGTAAGCCTTCTGTTGAGCATTCCATTTGCTCTTTGCAAGTTTAGCTAGCCTTGTGGTAGTCATGAATATGGTCAGTTTGAGTATTTGGACCTTAGTTCTTATTTCTTTCTTAATGCCACTAATAAAACAACTCTTGAAGAATTCATCTAGGAGAGCTTTGGTTCTGTTGGTGAGCTTCTCAAAAGTAGTAATATACTCAAGTACCACACTTGTTTGTTGAAGCTTTGTGAGGGCACTATTAAAATCTTCAAATTATAAAGGCCCATATGACTAAGGAGTTCCCTCTTAAATTGTGTCCACCTAAGGTTTGTGACTTGTTTCCACAACCATTGGTACCAATGTAGTGCTTCAAGGTCAAAATGAAAAGCGATTATAAATATTTGTTAGTCAAAAGGAGTTTCATGTAGTTCATACCATTGCTTAGCTTTAATCAACCAAATCTATGTCTTGTTCCCATAAAACCTCAAAAAATCTATTTTAGGAAGTCTAGGAGTCATGCCTTTACTAGTTCTTGATCAATTATTATTTTTCTCAGTAAAAACCCTAGAGAAATTTGGTCAGTCAATAGTTATCCCCCTCTGAAATTCTAGGTTATTTTCAGCATACCCATCAAAATTTGAATTTTTAATCTTAAGTACTTCAATGTCCTAATCTATTTTGCCTTGCTTATGTTGACAATATGCTATCATGGTGGAGAGAAGATATCTGACTCTAGAGATCAATTATGGTATCCAATTTGGTGAGTTGTTTCTTCATCCTTTTCATTTTAGCCTCCATTGCTTGATAACGGGTCTCTAATGACATTTTCTAAAAATAGAATTGTTTTTTTTAGTAAGGTTCAAAAAAATGTATGGATCAGCTTGAAAAGACAATCAAATGGGCTAAGCCATAAACTGATCATTTTTGGGTTCCCAAAAAAGTGTATGGGTGTTATATACCAAAACAATTAGCTTAAAAATATGTTTGAAATGGGCTATACCCCAAAATGATGATTTTTAGTACTCATTTTTTATAGACTTAGATATTTAGCCCTCTATACTGTGTAACTAAGCTCTATAGTCCTCTATAAAAAAGTTTTCTATCTTAAGAACTACTCTTGATAAGGCAAATAGGAAATGCAAGTATTTTGGGTTAAGATTTGTGTACTCTCCATAACCATCTAGTATACTATAGTAGTGATTGATATTGCTTGAACTAGAATTTCAGGCCACTACCCATGAAGGATATAGCCAATATCCTTGGGTGCACTACCTACCTTTATGATCAATACAAGAGAATAATCTTCCTAAGGGTTTTTCTTGGTACACTATGGGTATTACATGATCAAATGACTTCCTATATATGAAGTTTTGGCTTAGGGTTCCTAAAAGGGGTATCCTAATATGCGTAAGGTATGTGGGAGCTCAAATCCACGTGTAAGTGTTGTCTTAGGCCTAGATATTGGAGTCTAATCACCCCTCATTTCATTAGATGTTTTATGGGCAATCTAGCTTAGCCAATAATGGTAACTCCATGCTATTTTAAAATGGTTGAAACAATGTTCTAACATAGGGACTTGGGATTTACAAAAAATATTGCTCACAACAAAAGCTCACCATGTCCTAGAAAGAGCTATGATGCCACTTGCAATGAACCTCTTCTTCTCATGCAAATATTTCACCTCAAAATTCTTAGTTTTGAGCTATACTAAGATAAGAAATTTAGTGCCAAAGATAATTCTAACTATGATTACAAAGAGTATTGATAAAAGCAACATTGATATTGCATATCCAATAACATATGCATTCATTAAATGGATCATGGAAATGTAAAATAACAGTAACTAAAAGAATTCAGGACAAATAATACTATCGCTCGCCTCTTCCAGGGGGAAACCTCCTTATAAAATATGTAAATGATTCATTAGCCCTATGAGGGTTACATCCTCCACTTTTTATAATATTTACAAGCATATTTATTGACATTATATGATAATCTGCTATGACAGTAGTCTATGATAATATTCCTAACTACGTATTCTATGATAGTTACATTTATGATTCCAAATAGGTTACATATATGATTCTATGACACACTCCTACCTGTATCTAACTTAACACATGCCCCACTTATAACTTAATATGTGGTCCACTTTACATACAATATCATATACCACTATAAGTTACAATTATGGGGTACGTAAGAGTATGATACATCAGTATTTCTCATAAAAACTCTATCACACTTTTATCCTTGGCCTAATAATACCATATTACACATCCACGCTTGAATCTTAGCCCATTCCAGTAGAAACAAGACCAGTCAATATAAAGATAGAGGTTGTAATGAAAAAGGGTTTCTCAAATTACTATAGGCATATATTATTTTTCTATTAAGCATTCTACGTGCATGGTAAACATGGTTTGTATATGAAAATAGAATGGATATATACATTTTTAGGTGGAATTTAGAAACTTGAGTAGAGCTTCTTTGAAGGGTTGTTACTTAATATTTTTTAGGAATAAATATTGTAGAAGTTGGTAGGGTCATAGATGCTATCGTTACTTAATGATTTTTTAAGATACAATCAATTTTTATTCAAACATGATGATCAACACAAAATAATATTTATAACCAAAAGGGTACCTTCATCTATAGTAAAATATAATTTGGTTTAATAGATGCAAGGTCCATTTTATAAAGGAAAGTAGATATTGCATTTGTAGGTTTAATTGATGAGATCATTCTCATACATTCGAATCATTTAGTCTTATTATCTAGATATATAAATAAGCACATAGGGCATATGATTTTTTTTCAAATGGTGTCAAGAATACATGATATCCATGAATCTTAGGAGTTCCATATTCTATGTTCAAGAAGGAAAATATTTAGGATACATGATCTCTAAGAAAGGGCTTGCAATTGACCTGAATCATATTAAAGCTATCCAAGAGTGACTTTTACCATTATGTATGAAGTGGATTAGGCACATCACCAACATACTCAACAAGAATGTAAGTTTCACATGGATTAAAAATATGTTTTTGAAGGGATCAAAGATGCAGTTACCAAATAATCAATGGCGATAAACCTTGATTTATCTACTATAAGCACCACACCAATCCTTATCAAAAAATATGATAAAAATGAAGAACAATCATAAGATAAATGATCAATAATAATGAGATAAGATATAACTTTGTTGGGAAATAGGTTTTTGAAATGATGGACTTGATAAAGTTTAGATATTACTTGTCTTAAAGTAAAACAACCATGTTTGCAGTACATTTCGATGCGAGGTCCATCATGTTACATGAAGATTTAGAAGAAAAGAGGATTGGTTGGATAAATAAAGTTGAAGAGTTTGACATATATATATACCAATATAGTAAGATGATCAACCCTTTGTGAAAAGCTAGCAATATCACATGTTAGTGAATAAATGGTGTTTGTTGAAGAATTCAAATAGCCTAAAGAACAAGTGGATGTGCAAACTCGATGGATGAGAGATATCAAGAAATGCAAGAAGAGATGGTAAGTTCTAAGAAACTTGACATCCAAAGAAAATAAGCATTTTAAATAAAGGACTATTGATTACATTCTACTTAAAGGGGTTCTTTTTCACAAAGGATATAATGTTGTGATTCTAAGATGTTTTAAAGAAGGAAGAGTAAAATATTTGCTATGGGATTATCATGATGAAGGTGGCCACTACTTAACCTATACAACAACACATGATATTCTACAGGTAGGATACTATTGGCCTACCATTTTTCAAACTATTTTTGATGGGTAAAAGAATGCAAATATTGTTGCATGTTCTTATGGTAAAGAAAAGGAGCATCAATAATACTTCAACCTATAATTGTAATAGAAACTATTCAATAATGGGGTTGGGATTTCATAAGAAAATAACCCATTTTCTAGTGTGAGGCATGGATGGATCTTGACTATAATTGACCCTTTTACTAAATGGATAGAATCCATTCTAGTTTATATCGCCAATCAATAAATAATTATAGAACTTTTAGAAGAGATTGTCACAACGTATGTGACTCCATAAATAGTAATCATAGAAAATATCATTATGCTCATTATGTCCAATTTGGTTCAATTTACACTATAGCATGGTTCGATTATACAAGCTTCTTCCAATTATAATATACAATTAAATGGTCTAGTAGTATCCATAAATAAGAATCACATTAGAATCCTAAAAAGAATTATTTTTAATTCATAGATAAATTGACATACCAAGCATGTGTACAAGGAAGGTAATAAACCGGTTGATTTCCTCACAAATTTGGGGTTGAGCTAGGATGGACTAACTATTTGGAGAGGATTTTTCATCGGGAATTAATGATTCAGAGACTAGAGGTTTCTTTCTTTAGGCCCCTTTATAATTCCCTCAGGCTAGGAAGGTTTTGTTCAAATTGTTCCTGTGCTGATGTTGGGGATGTTGTTGATAGCCCACCCATTTTCCCCAAGTTCAATATTTCAAATCTTTTGAAATTCTTCACTTGTACCACCATCGTTTTGGTGGGGCCCCTATCTCATGGGTGGTATAAGCTGTTTTGGGTGCTAGTGAGAAGACTCTTCTCCCAACTGCTATGCTAAGTTGGGGATAGGTGGTTTTGAGGGCCCCAACAAGGACAACCCAGATATCAATGAACAGTAATGGCCAGGGGCCTGTTTTTTTATGGTCTTTCTTAGTTTTTTTTGTTTTTTTGTTGTTGTTATCTATTCTTGGGTGTCCTTGCATAGGTTGATCTGTATGGGTTATGGGGGTTGGTTATAGGTCATCTAGTCTTCCTTCTGCCTGTTTGTTTCTATTTATCCGCCTTGGTGGTGGTTGTGTTGGTTTCCCCTATGTGGGTTTTGGATGTTGGTATTTGTTTAGCTTGCTAACATCCTTCTCCCTGATAGGGTGTTAGTTGTTCCTTTTGTAATAAGGTTTGGGGATCCTTTCAAAACCCCCTCTTTCAAGTAATAATTTTTTTTTGCAAGGATGGTCATTGTCTATATTAGTAAACGAGAAACACTTGAGATGTCTATAATTCCAAAGAGAAATTATTTATTGTAAATATATACATTGTTGCATATATTTCCCTTCATATTTTTGAAAATTCTCATTTTATGTATTCTCTTTTAAGACAAAAAATACAAAAAAAAAAGAAAAACAAATCCCTTCCTCATTTCGATGAAATTTTTGAAGAAAACATTTAGAATTTCTATTATTTCATTATGTTCATGTTGGAGTAATATAGAAACCTCCACTGGTGGAGATTTTTGAAAAAATATTAAATAATCATGAGTAATTAGTTGAGAGCAAGTGCAAACTGAAAGCAATCTCCATTAAGTAGCATGGAAAAAAGTCATATTTCAAAGCCCTAATGGGAAGTTAGGATGCCCTACCTGGAAGTATGGATGCTAAATTTAGAGATAAGAAATATAGAAAATATATGGCAAGTTCAATCCAGGGAACAAATGTTACACCATAAGTGATTATTAAGGATGATATGATTGAGCATGATATAATATTTCTTAAAAGTAGAGGTTTAATACATAAGTTACGTGGATGTTGGCTAGGTTTTTTAGGGATTCAAAATTGGATCAAGTGCAAGTGGGGATTGAATTCAAATTACCCAATGAATTTTATTCCTAAAGGATATTTCCTCATCATCTTTTCTAGTTAAAAAATTAGAGATAAAATAATGGGTGGTGGACTATGGTTTAGGGGGAGATATGTCCAAAAATTAGGACCATGGGGTGAGAACTTTTTTATTGAGACAAGAACTATTAAAAAGCTTCTAGTGTTGGGTAGGCATTTTTGACTTCCATATCAACTTATTAATAAGGATTATTTTGAAGAATATTAGAAATACCCTAGGGAAATTCATAAAGGAGGGGCCAACTACTAAGGAGCAAAATATGATATATATGCCTAGATATGTGTTATATATATTTCAAATCCTTTACCATTAAAAAATTAAGATTAAATTTGAATCGAGATAATGAGATCATCAAGTGGATTATGAAAACATTGCATTCTGATGTCATAATTATTATGAGACTTGACATAAAGCAAGAGATTACAAAGTGAAAATGATGAAGAAAGAGCTATAACATATTGGTTATGAGACAAAATTCAAGATGAAGCAAGGAATTCATATTATAATAGGAGTTGGATTAAATAAAGGATATTCCACTCCAAATGAAGGTGCAAATAAAGAAGAAACAAAGAAGGATACAAGGGATGGAAAATTATAATGTTCAAGTTCAAATTAAAAAGAATTAAAGGTACAAAGAAAGATTGGAGGAAAAATTTGAAGTAAATATGACAAAAGAGGTCAAATATATTTCAAGTAAATTGTCTTCGTTTTTATCAAGCAACATAGAATTTTCTCTTGGCAATAGAAATGAAAGTAGTGTAAAGGTTATCCCTTGAACTTTAGGATTTCAGGAGTAACATAATAATAAAACTATGATGGAGGTAATCCATAGCAATTTGGCATTTTTAGGATAACATAAGGAGGTAATTACTATGGAGGAAGATTCTTACATTTTTGGGTTTCTAGGACAACATAAAGAAGAAAGTGCTTTTGAGGTTATTCCTTGCACTTTGAATTTTTCAAATCAAGACAAAGCTATGGATAATAAGCATCACTATGAGTAGTGTGAAAAATTCAAAGAGATTGATAAAGATGAAAGTGTTGGTGCGAATGAAAAAAGAGATGAAGACCCAAGAAATAAAACCAAAGAGAACAAGAAAATCAAAGGGAAATTGATAGGGGGAAATAAAAGCAAGTATGTAAATATTGACAAGAAGTGGGGCATTGAAGTATTTTTTATATAGATCATTTTCTACTATAATTCTAGTTCATAATTATTTAGACCCATATAGAAATTATGAATTGGGAGAGCTAGGGCATTTTTTTTCCAAAAAATGAATCATCTTTCAGATAGAGTCGTTCGATTTAGACAATTCTTGGGCCATTTTGTGTGGGTTTTGAAAATATTTGAAATGATTGATCATTCAAAATAATCCTATAAATATTAAGGAAGATATGACCATGTGAAGATAGCCATTCAAAACTAGGGCAACGTTAGGAAAATGTTTTCTTGAAAAATATCTCATATTTTAGGAGTCATTTCATTGCAAAAGCTTGTTTGCTTTAGATGATTCTTCGATCAATTTGTGTGGAATTTGAAGAGATTTAAAATAAATGGTTATATGAAGGAATTTTATTAGTATTGAAGGAGATACAATCTTGTGAAGTCAACCATCCAAAACAAGGGCAGTGACGATTTTTCAAGTCTTAGAAAATGATATTACAATTATTTGTTAGGTAGGATTTGGATGATGAGAGGAGAAATGGAGGGCTAATGATTCATAGAGGTGGGAAATTTTGGGTAGACGCAGAATTTTATAGCTAAGTTTCATTTTTCTATTCATTATCTTAGAAGTTTTGCATGCAAATTGTTATAAGTCTATTTTCAAATAATATAATCACTATAATATATAATGATAATTTTTAGTAGATTTTGAATTATAGTTTTCTTTCCACGAAATAATTTATAGCTATATCCTTAGAATCATCCCTATTAGTAGAGGTTAGTGAGGACCTCATAGAGAAGTGATCCTTGTTGCTCAAATATAGGGTAATTTTTGGTAAATTTAATGGGTCTTGGCCAGGGGCTTCAACCTTGAGAAAATAAATTGATAGGAGTTGGAAGTCTCCAGGAGTTAGCCTATCCTTTCTTCCCAAAGGTTTCTTCCTAGCAATTTTTTTTTCTAGGGCGGAAAGAGATAAATTCCTAAAATGGGTTCCTTTGTTTATGGGATGAGCAGGACTCTTCCTTACCTGATGGTATGAAGGTTTTTCACTTGAAAATGTAAATCTATCCCTAATTCCAATCTATGTTAGGATGTTTGGGTTACCCATTGAATTTTAGGAAATAAATACCTAAGGCAATAGGCAACACTTTAAGTGTATTCCTTGAGATTTCAAAACCTACAAAAGATGGATTCTTGGCTATTTATACTCAAATATTGTTCATGATTGACATAAGTAAACCTTTACCATATCATTCATTCTTAAGTATGGGGGTAAGTTGTTGACCTAAACCATATATTAGAAAACATATATTTTAGATGTAGATGTCATGAGGTGGGGCATATTGATGGATCATTCCCTAAGAAGAGTCCAACAAAAACATATGTAGAAAGCTGCAAGAGAAACTTACAAATGGATATGGATGAGGATGGTTTTCAACTTCCCAAAAATAGGCCCAAAAAAATGAAAAATATTAGAAGAAATACCAATTATTTTGAGGCTTTATCCAATGAAGAAAACAAATAAGAGCTTAGAGGACATGATATAATAGGATCATAATGTTAACAAGGATCTGTCTATTCAATATGATCCTAATTTAGGGATGAACATTCCCATTGAACCTAAGTAATGAACCTCATCAAATTTTGAAGACTCACTTGAAGTACCATGAACCATTCAAGAGAAGTAAAGTGCATTAATAAGGAAATACCAAAAAATGAGTAGGACATGTCAAAAGCTTCCATAGTAGAGTCAAGAGAGGATAAATCCAATAAAAAGCAAAGTTGTGAAAGAATATTGAGGAATAATAAGACCTATTCTTGATATAGGCAAGGAAAAAAGAGAAAAACCCTCAAGTTATCAAGTGAGAACTAGGGAAGCAAGATCAAACATAGAGAAAGGAACATAATCTAAGTTGGTTGACTCTTTACCAAACAACAAAATATTGGTAATTTATAGGCGAGGCCAGTAGCCCCTAATGAGACATGATTACCATATTATGGAATACAAGGGGTGCTAATTATCCTTCAAAGCATAGGTGTATTAGGGACCTTTTTTTAAGTAACAAGCCTAATATTCTTTGTATATAGGAAACAAAAATGACAAAAGAAGAAGTTTTCCAAACTATGAAAGTAGTATGGGCAATATGTGAATGGGATGCTATGGATTTTGAAGGAGTGGTAGGGAAATTATAACACATTGGAATCCTACTAGAACCTCCTATGCAAATATTCATAAAACAAGACATTGAATAACCTCATTTGCCACATGCTACTTTGGAGATTTTCATATCAATTTTTATGGACCTACAACTCAGTCAGGTAGATTAGAAGTATGGATTGGGATTGGATCCTTTATGAGATGTAAATACCAAGAAATTTAATTTATGATAATAGGATATTTTAATGCCATAACCAAGCTAGATGAAAATTTTGAGGGAATTAGGAAAATCATAACCCAAAGTATGAGAGTTTTCTCAGCTTTTATTCAAACAATAATCTATGGGAGGTCGAGTTTGAATAGGAAAACTATACATGGACCAACAATAGGAGAGACTAGAACCTAATAGCAAAAAATTAGACATATGCATACTCTAATATCATCGGCTTGATGAAGGGACTTATGCTAAAATTAATACTCTGACAAGGATTGGTTTAGATCACTAGCCAATAAGAGTTAAAATGGTGGTAAGTGAATTTAAAAAATATCATATTTTAAATATGAGAATATGTGGGAAGACCATCCTCAATTTTTTGATATGATAGCACAAACATGGAATTATTTAAGAAATGGTGGGCAATATACACTTCCAAAACAAATTAAATCAATGACATATATATTAAAAGAATGGAAAAAAAACACTTTTGGAAACATGTTTTTAGAAGAAAGAACTAAAATAGAAACTTTCAAAATTCCAAAAAGGTGGGCATAATAATACATCCTCATAGGAAAGGCATTTGGAGAGTGAAGGACTTCCCCACAAGATGTGAATTACCTTTACTAAGACAACATTCAAAAGAAAGGTCAACAAAATTAATTAAAGCCTTTAAAGGAGAAAATCATTGGATTGAAAAAAAAAGGCAAATTGCTCTTTTCATCATTAAAAAAGAAAAATTACAAGGCATAGAAATGGAAAATCACTTTTTTAGAAGAGGAAAATTGAAGAGCGAGTCATAGTTTTTAGGACATCAAATTTTAGGGCTAAAAAACAAAAGACCCCACAATCAAGTTGTATACAAGTGGTAACTCTAGCAATAGTTTATTTGGAAAAGTGACCATAATAGACCCTCTCACCATTATAGTCATGACACAAGCTTATTATTGGGCCTATGAATGACACTACAATAATATTATTGGACCTATGATCCTAGGGTTATGTTCTTAAGTGCTTCACATGGATATGAATATGGAAGTTTTGGCTAAGTTAAATTCTTCACATAGATATGAATATGATATTAAATGGTGGAAAAGTTATCCTCCTCTATGAATTTCCTTATATGCAAATACAAGGGTAAAAATAAGTTTTTATCCATACAATAGAGTAAGCCCTAACATCATAGACTCTCCAAAGGTAAAATTAGTCATTGAAAAAGATATTGGAATGGAGAAAAATGAGATATGAGACAACAACCATGAAGTACACAATGTCTTAGTGTCTATTTAATGACAATTTTTCAAGGGCTTGGGATAGATATCTTAAGAATAATAAGAGAAAGAGATATAGAATAGAAACCTCTCATCCTCATATTGCACTCATTGTCATGACTTTTACAACATTAACTTTATTGAACAATGTAGTGTCAAAAGCAGTAACCAATATCTCATTCAATCAACAAAGATAATTTTTAGACACTATGGCAACACTAAAAGATGTTATAGATCCATCATCCACTTAAGAGAAGGAAGGAGTAGAAGAAGGTGAAATAGTTGAGGAATGTACTAGAAAAGGAGTCAATTCACCTAAGGCACAAATTGCTTCCACACTCGTCCCACTCATCACTCTGATCTCTTGTCCAATCCTTTCTTATCCTCTTGTTATTATTTCTCCTCATTCCATTTATTCTTATCCTACTCCTATGGTTACTTTACCCCAAATAAGCATAGCCCTAGTCCAAGTTTTAGGACAATACGATATGTCATCACCAAAATACATCCCACTATAGTCATTGATCACACAACCAATATCAAACATATCTAAGTGATTTATCCTTTCATCAGTTTCTTATATTTCAAAGGTTATCATGTCTCCTTGTGCCCTCACCCCAACCTAATTCATCACCCCTCACCACTCAATGTGTGTCGTTATCCATGTTATCATGATAAGTTGCTAGTCTTGCTCTCATCGATCTCTATTTTGTTATAAGTGTCATAATCTATGTTCTCACCATCTCTAAGAGTGACTAATAAATCCAGACCTCTTATAAGAGGAGGTTCACATTAGAAGTCAATAAGGCATTCCTTTGGCAAATAATAGAAAGCCCTAGAAAATTTGCATATATGAGATGTCAGACATCATGTAAGGAGGTAAAATAAGCAAATTGAGAAAAAAGTTATCTATATGAGAGCAATAACTTTTATGATATCTATGATACTCTAGCCTTAGCTTGCATAAAGATGGAGAAATCTATTTATTATCAAAGTACTTCCAATCGATAAAGTTAAGAGAATCGTGGAAGCAAACCATGTATATCAATTATGTACAAGCAACTATGAAGGATAATGATATTGGAAGTAGACCTAATATAGTGCACAAGCATTGAAGCAATAGATGAAAGATAAATAGAGTAGAGTGAAACAATTATAATAGAATTTGGAATCTCTAAAAAGGGAGTCCAATGATCTAAGGGAAGACAAAATTAAGAAAGAATAAATAGAGAAGCAATAAGATAAATTAAAAGAGCAGTTGGCATGGGAGGAAGACTAGTTGAAGTTATAGTTCAAAAAGGAGAAACAAGACTTATAACTTCAACACGGTCATAATACAAAACAAGAATGAGGAGTTGGAGAAGAAAATATAAAATATGGAAATCAAAAGATTAGTGGTGGAGCAATTTAAGTCCCTGTGGGACCAAATACATGCTAATATTATGTGTGTTGAGACATACTTTGTATATCTCAATGAATGTGAGGCCTTGCTTGACCAAACTTTAACAATAGTTTAGTAGGTGAAAAATTAGCTGACAACTAGGGAATGATAAACCAAAAAGCTTTCATGACTATACAAAACATCCAATGAATAGGTAAAGTAGATGGGTATGGAAAATAAGAATACAATAATCATAAGACTATATAAAAATTCTAATGAATATGTAAAACAAATTTGGTATGATAGATAAGAAGACAAGCAAAGAATCCTCCTAGGTTGTAAACTACCAGTGATGCTCTCAAGACATCTATTGAAGAAATGAGAAAGAATGCAATAGTTGATTAATGAAATATTTCCTAAGATATTATATGATTAATAACAACTCCTTTAGCTAAAATAGATAGCCAAGGCCATTGATGAAGAAAAGTATGAAGTGGATGTGCCAACAAATGGTGTTGCACTTAATACATTAAAGATGATCACTAAACTAGAAGGCCTACTAGATAAAATAAAATACATATTATATCAAGAGGAGGATGTTACAAGGGACCAATACAAGGAGTTAACATCATATGCTATGATGATGGATGCCTTCAATGTGTCCATAGATACAGATTGGTGGTATTTGTTGAAATTGCTACCAATAAATCGAAGTGGCCCTATAATTTTGTATTTTTTGTACAAATTAATTCTAAAATTTGAATACTCCATACCCAAGGATAAATATAGAATACATGATCTCTTTCCAATCGAGTTTATCACCTCCTTACTTAATCAAAGATGTAGTAGGTTAGCTACTATCATTGTAGTCTAATAAAGTAGTAGTCATTGAAGAGAATAGAAGGAAATTTTGTGGCCCTAGGAGTAACATTATAGAAAGAAATCTAGTAGGATTCCATTTTTTTTGGCTAAGTAGCAAACAAGCAACTTGTTTCAAAGGGCCAATTCGCTTAAATCTAAAAAAGTGAATCACTCTCTTATAGAAAGAAGGCACTGGCTTGGTAAATAATTGCATGAAATTTAAGGTAACAACCTATAAAGTGATATTTTATCCTCAAGTGGTAAAAAAAAGAGTTAGAAGTCGCTTAAGCTATGTGAAGATATTTTAGAAGTAGTTAGATATAGTAAAGCATGAATTTTGCTAAGAAGAATTACTAAGATTAGAAACTTCAAGTTACTTTTAGATGAAATTATTTCTATAAATATAAGCTAAGAGCTCCATTGTAAAGATCTGTTGTTCGTTTATGATAAACAAATCTACACTTTGTGAGACTAAATTGTTATAAATAGAAATACCATGCATGGACTTTATGGACTAATTACCTTTTAATTTGTATATGAATAGTGTCTATGGCATTGTCCTCTCATTTTTGTTAGTCCTTTCTTCTATTATGGTAAGTGATTCGTAGATTAGATCATAATAATGTTATTTGTTTAATTTCAAATGCACTCATTAATCAACACTAATCTCACTACAATCACTAAGAAGAATTAGTAAGAGTAGAAATATTTTACTTCAAGTTAC
This sequence comes from Wollemia nobilis, assembly GCA_028583015.1. Classification (NCBI taxonomy): domain Eukaryota; kingdom Viridiplantae; phylum Streptophyta; class Pinopsida; order Araucariales; family Araucariaceae; genus Wollemia; species Wollemia nobilis. The sequence goes on from JAQPPZ010001808.1 coordinate 8,702,869, forward strand.
TTTTAGATGAAACTTTTTCTATATATATAAGCCAAGAGCTCCATTGCAAAGATCTTTTGTTCATTTATGGTAAACAAAGCTACACTTCGTGAGACTAAATTGTTATAAATAGAAATACCATGCATGGACTTTATGGACTAATTACCTTTTAATTTGTAAATGAATAGTGTCTATGGCATTATCCTCTCAATTTTTGTTAGTCCTTTATTCTATTATGGTAAGTGATTCATATATTGAATCATACTAATGTTATTTGATTCATTTCAAAAGCACTCATTAATCAACACTAATCTCACTACGATCACTAGTTGTATTTCTTTTTTCTTATTAGATTCTCTTTACGTGCATTATATTAGTCTTAGTTTAACTATATTAGTAGTGAGTCAACCTAAATTTGAAGGTTGGAAAGATCAAGTCCTTTCCACTTAATTATTTAAACATGACTTTGTGGACACATACTTAAAAATGACTTCATGGAAGATAATAGAAGCAAATTTTGTGACCTAAGGAGAAACATTGTAAAAATAATTCTAGTAGGATTCCATAATTGTAACTAAGTGGAAAACAAACAACCTATTCCAAAGGGAAATTTTGCTAAAAAAAAAAAAAAAAAGTGAATCACTCTCTCATAGAATGAAGGCATTGGATCAGAAAAGAGTTGCACAAAATTTAAGGCAACAACCTATAAAATAACATTTTATCCTCAAGTGGCACAAAAAAAGACTTAGAAGTTACTAAAGCTATGTGGAGACATTTTAGAGGTAAATAGATTTAGTAAAGCATGAATTTTGCTACTAAATTAGAAGATTTACTGGGATTAGAAAGGTTTTAATTCAAGTTAATTTTAGATAAAATTTTTGCTATAAATAAAAGCTAAGGGCTCTATTATAAAGATATTTTGTTCATTTATGATAAACAAAGCTACACTTTGTGAGAGTAAATTGTTATAAATAGAAATATTATGCATGAAATTTATGGATTAATTGTGCCATTTCACCTTTTGACTTATAAATGAATAGTTTTGTGGCATTGTCCTCTCATTTCTTGCTATTATGGTGAACTATTCATAGATTAAATCACACATATATTTTTTTGGTAGTGGTAAAAAAATGGGTTTTGGAGGGGTCCCAACCTTGTTACAAAATTAAGTTATCCAAGGTTACAAGATAAACATCAACCTCCTCCTTGGATAACATGAGACAAAAGCAAAGTTGCAACAAAAATCCTAGAATAAAACTAGAAAAAAAACAACACTTTGGATGATATTGAAATCTATTTCTATCAAAGGAGCAAAGGTCGACCTGAATGTTGTTTATTCCTCCCTTCCACACCAACAGTAGTAAAAATCATTCTAATTCTCAACAATAGGTAATAGAAGTAGCAACAACAAAAGCAAATTCACATTACAATAACATTCGCTAGAACTACAATTATTGTAACAACATCATACATTCACATCAATAGCATCAAAATACCCCATAAGCAAAACAATACTTGTTAGCTCTTGATGATGACATTAGTAAAGGAAATGCAACCACAAGATGTAAAATAAGCAAGTTATGATATCTATATGATAATGACATAATAATATGCAAAAAAATACTAAGAGAAAATTTTGCAATAACTCAAAAATATACCATTAATGAATTCTCACAAAAAATATACAATGCAGTATAATGGAGGACATGAACACTCCATAAACTGATCTTAAAATGACTACATTGTACCCATACTACTATTCTATACCAGTCACTCTATATTATCTAGCACTCTCTATTCACTCATGATGAGGCCTAGAAATACCTCAATCATAACATGTTTTGAACACTGAAATTGCCTACAAACTCTTATGTTTAATATGATATTCTAGTTAAGTTGATTCAATATGCCGTGTATTAACTATTTGCATGATAAATGTATCTGAAATACTATATTCTGATTTTTACAACTTTTTGCATAAGTTTTATGTTATTTTGTTATGACTTGCTAAATGAGATATGCTTAGGTTGATAGCAACATTTCACTAATCATGTTTTGATATGTCTCAAACATTTATTTTATCTAAATATGGCAACAATGCAAGCAAACTATTACTGTGCAACAAAAACTGGTTTTTCCCATGTAAATTCTAGCCAACTGCCAATGAATGGCAAGACATGGAATTCACATGGAAAAATATGAAGACCATTGAAATATGATCCTGAGAGATAAACCACCTGAGAAATGCAAAGGAAATCATTTAAAGAGCACATATTTGTTCATTTCGAAGTCTCTTAGGAATGAACAGATGCCTTTGGAATGAGAAAACACAATGTCTTCGGAATCAGCGAATCTTTGGAATGAGAATTGTAGTCTCTTCAGAATGAGCCACTTATCTTCGGAATGAAAACATAATGTGCTTTTTGACTTGTTGACCGATTTTTGATGCTGGAAAAAAGGAAATAAAGATTAAAAAGGGTAAGGGAAAATATCTTCCATCTGAATTTGCCGTCCTTGCCGACCAAAGCCACCATTTATGGAAAGATCAAGTTTGATCTTATTTTAGGATAAAACCAGGAATTGTTGCAACATAATAGGATTAGATCTTTTGAGATATTATTAGTTTATCAGTAGATCTTAGGACATCTATAAATATGGCTCCCGTTCAGGTTGAGCTAGTAGAAGATATAGAAAGCAGAGAGTAGAGAAATATAGGAGAAAATAGGCAATAATCAGAAAAGTGACTGTTACAGTCTTGTAACAGGTTTTTAGCAAAATTATTTTAATCATGTTCTTGAATCAATAAAGTGTACTATTTTTATTTCATATTGCTTGTAAATGAGTGTGAGTAAGATCTAGAGAGAGAGACTCATACCTTCGTCTGGACAAGGAGGCTAGCCACTTCCAGACCTAGGAGGAGGACTAACAACAGGTTTTTATTCTAATTTTGCTGCAACAGAATGAGTTGTAGAACTTGTCATTTCATTTCTTTGTAAACAACTAATAGTATTTGCAATATTAGCTCATCTTATGTTTAGATTAATCTTGTGATTAATAGTTTGGTTGTAATCTCCACTTTTAGCAAATCTTTCAATTTATTGCAGAATGTCATTTTTAGAATTTACTATTTTCTGTAATTTCTTGTATTTTGTGTGTTGCTGTCAACCCCTGCACAAAAGATTGAAAACCTTATGTTACAGAGCCTTGACAGGGTTTCATTTCCATGCTATAATTAGGTTTTCATTACTACAAAAGTAAATAGATTTTCTTTCTGCAATTATAATCAGAATTTTAATTTTGCAACTGTTATTTTTGCAACATAATTAGGTCTCATTCTACAATTGTAATTAGGATTTCATTTCTGTAGTTAATGATTAGTTTCCATTTCTGCAACTAGATTAAGGTTTAATTTATGCAATTTAGAGATAGAAATGTCTTAAATCCCCCACACAATTGGTTTTACCAATAAGACCTGTTGCTTCAGATTGACCTAAGTTATAACCCTGTTCACCCCTTCTTCCGTAGATAGCCTTGTACACTGCCCTGGATTGACAAATTCATTGAGAATTAATGATGTGTATAATGACTACGCATCATTTTGGAGCTGTTTTCAGGGAATTGTGTTGCTAGAAGGTGACAATAGTCCAATAGCTGTTAATTAGACTAAGTTGTGAAGATTCAGGATAAAATTTGAATAGAATAGCTGGTTAAAGTAACAACTATACTACGGATGGAGCAGCAAGGAGGAGGAGCGAGAGGTCTAGGGGCATCAAACCCTAGGTGTGGGACTTCGAGAGGCGGATCGGCGAGACGCGGCGGTGGGGGGCTCGGCGAGATAGCGAGCCCCCGAGGCGGAGGATGTGGACAAGGAAGTTCTTTTGGAACCGGTCCAAGGGCGTTGGGCGGATGCGGTTGAAGATTTCTCCGAGGGGGACCAGGACTCTATGCGTCGAGGATCAAAGGAAGAACCAAGAAGGAGACAAAGAGAAACCTGGCAACTGGAGACCTTCATATCTTAATGCTCTTCGCGGTAAGCAAAAATTATCCGACTCTTGTTTTAATCTAAAATCCGTCAATGGTAGGTTGCATGTCCCAGATTCCTTAGCTCAACATGTGGCTATGGAGGGCGGAACATCTTTGGTGGCTAAATTTATGGGGGTGAGGCCGGACATGGAAGTCATAAGGAGATGGGCCATCCAAAAATGGCGGCCAAGGGCCGGTATGATGATTAAGGCTTTACCCAAGAGTTTTCTTTTGGTGACATTTCAATGTGAACAGGACATGGAAAGGACTCTCCAAGGAGGTCCTTGGTTTTTTGGGAAAAGGGGCTTGTATCTGAAGCGTTGGTCCCCCGATTTCAACCCCCCAGACTCGAGTCTTGGATTTGGCTCCTATTTGGGTTAAGATGCCAGGATTACCTCTCTTTTTCTGGAACGAACAAATATTGGTTGGGATAGCTACAGAGATTGGAGAACTAATAGCTATTGATCCTGCAACCTTGAGCAAAACAAGACTCCTGTCTGCTCGCATGTGTGTGTTGGCAGACCCGAGTAAAGAGCTCCCTAAATCCATTATTTTGTCGTCTATGTTTGGCCTTCATACTCAGGTCTTTGAATATGAAAATATGTCTTTTAAGTGTAGTGTTTGTGGGAAGGTAGGGCACCGGGGTATCCACTCGCATTTCCAAGAACCAGACCCCCACTCCAAAATACCGATCCTCAAACCCGGAATAATATCCCTCCCCCGTGAGATCTCCATTCCTACCCAACCGGGGCCTCAAGGACGTGGAGCTCAAAATCCGAATATCAGAGACCCTGTTCGCCCTATTGTAAGCAAGAGGCAACGTTTTAACCCTCCTCCCAAAAATTCCTATGCCCCAAAACCCTCTCACAGGGGAGCTGGTCCCTTTGATGGGAACCCTCAAGCTCAACCCGCTCCTAAGATGATACAGCAAGCCTCAGAGCCAAATAACAAAGGAAAGAACCCCATAGATCAACGCCCTGGGGAAAGTAAGTTTGATTGGGTGATACGGGAGGCCTATGGAGGCTCGGTGGAAGTGGTCCCATGTACTGCAGAGGAATTTATGGGAAGAAATTCCAAGGAGATCAACATCCCAGTGGAGAACAGTTTTGATGCATTAAATCATTTGAAGGGAGATCGGATGGACAGCCAAGAAGTGGAATCGAGGTAGAGGAGACTCAAGAGAAGGATTTAGAGGAGAAAAATCGGAGGAAGGAGCAGGAAACTAATAATACGAGGCAAGGATACTCGGGGAGGAGGAGGTGAACCACCAAGATCGGTGTAACCCCAAAGCAGGGGAAAAAGAATCTACTAATCAAGAAGCTAAGAGCACGGAATCATCTCCATTGTCAAAAAGACCAGTTAACCCGGAAAGCCGATTGTTACCCCAAATACCAAGACCGACCTACCCAAGATGGTTACTAGAAGCCAAGTGAATCCCAAGGAACTTCAACCTAGAGCGGATGTATGGGGATATGGTTCGGTAGGAAGAGGGAAACCTAGCAATGTTGCCTTAAGGCAGAAAGAAGCAGAGCGAGGAGTGGCTGATGGCACTCAAGCAGTATTGCTCTTTGGGGCGAAGGCTCGAGGATCCAAAGCCCATAAATGAAGATTCTTTCATGGAATATTCGTGGGAGTAATCCTGCCAAAAATAAGAGCTTTGTATGCTCTTAGACAAGAACACAAACCGGATATGATTTTACTGCAAGAAACTAAAATGGAGGAGAGTAGAGTTATTCCTTTTAAGAATAGGACTTGGCGAGAAGGCTGAAGTAGTAGGCCAAGAGGCCACTGGAACAGCGAGGAGGGTTACTTGGTTATGTGGAACAAAAATGTGATTGATAGTAGAGTGATTCGAATGTCTAGTTGGTTTATTTGTCTCTTATGTGTGGATAAAACCACGCAGGAAGAGTGGATCTTAACGAATGTATATGCTCCAGTTAGACAGGGACTGAGAAGGGTTCTTTGGAGTCAGCTAGCTGAATTGAGGGAGACGGTCCCCAACTACCCTTGGATTGTGGCGGGGGATTTCAATTGCTACCTTAATCCTCTAGATAAATTGGGGGGCTCTCAAAGAATAGCTCGCGATATCTACGAGTTTAGAGATTTTGTTGAGCAACATGAGTCGATGGATGTGGACCTGCGTAGATTCTCCTATACATGGTCTAACAAAAGATTGAAGGAAAACCAAATTCGGATCAGATTAGATAGGTTTCTTCTTTCTCAAGAATGCCCGGAGAGGTTTGGGGACTCTTCATTAACGGCACTCCCAAGAATCGGGTCCGATCACAACCCAATTCTATGGGAAACAGGGGGAGGACTCTAAGAAAAGATACATCGGACCCTTTCGATTCGAACTTATGTGGTTCCAACATCGGGATCTCAAGGATCCGGTTGCCCAATGGTGGGACAAAAAGTATAATGGTTCGAAACCGGCCCAAGTGGCATGTAAACTAAGGAATGTGAAGGCTAACATTAGAGAGTGGAACAAAACTTCCTTTGGCAATATTTTTGTTAAAAAGGCGAAACTAAAAGACAAGATCAATGAACTACGGGAGAAGTTGAAGTCGGAGCGACTTACGGAGGATCCGAGAAACCGGGAGAGGGAGGTCATTAGCCGAATACCACACGATGCTAGGATTTGAAGAAACCTTTTGGAGGCAGAAATCCAGATTGCGTTGGTTAAAGGAGGGTGACAGAAATACAAAGTTCTTCCATGTCTCTACTCTTCGCCACAGGAGTACTAACAAAATTAAGGAGATCAAGATGGCCGATGGGTCTAACACCAAAGATATGGAAGACATAAGGAGGGAAGCGGTTGAGTACTTTAAATCGTTGCTAGAAGATGTAAATCCGACTATTGAAGAAGAGGACTCTCTGTTGGCAGCCATTCCACCCCTCGTAATGCGATAATCTTAATGGATTCTTACTTAGTCCTTTCACAAAGGAGGAAATCAAGAAGGTCGTTTTTGACATGGATGGTAACGACTCCCCAGGACCGGATGGCTTCCCTGCAGCTTTCTTCCGGAAGTTTTGGGATATCCTAGGCAATGATGTAGTGGAAGCTATAATTGAGGCTCAAAAGGACATGGAAATCCCAGAAGGAGTTAATGCTACTTTTTTAGTCCTCATCCCTAAACTAGTGGGAGCAATGGAATTTTCCAGGTTTCGCCCTATCGGTTTATGTAACACTACGATGAAGATTCTCACAAAAACAATCGCCAATAGGGTCGAAGGTTATCCTTCCTTTCATCATTGATATGAACCAAGGTGGCTTTGTGAAAGGGCGACAAATATTGGATGGTATCATCACAATTCATGAGGTTATTCATTCAATGGTGACTAGTAAGGAAGCAGGTATGTTACTAAAGCTTGATATGAATAAAGCCTACGACCGGGTCTCATGGCGGTTCCTCACCAAGATTTTGGGTAAGTTTGGTTTCTGTCCCCGGTGGATTAAGTTGATTTTTAGTTGTATCTCTACTACAAGATTTTCTCTCATGGTGAATGGGTCACCCTCCGGTTACTTTAAGAGTGAAAGGGGGTTGCGACAAGGAGATCCTTTGTCTCCATACTTGTTTATTATTTTAGCGGAAGCATTGGGTAGGAACATTTCAGCAGCGGTGGCAGGATGGTCAATTGGAAGGTTTTAAACCAGCCTCAACAACGGGGCCAATGTCTCACCAACAGTTTGTGGATGATACAATCATTGTGTCCAAAGCCTCGGTGCCTCAGGCTAGGAAGCTGAAGAGAATTCTAACCAAGTATGAGACAGAAGCAAGACAGTACATAAACTATAAGAAGAGTAGCATCTATTTCTTTAACACGCCTGGTGGGAGGGAGGAAAGAATAGCTAACCTCTTCGGTTGTGGAAAGGAGCTTCTACCGGCAACTTATCTAGGCATGCCTATGTTCGAAGGAAGAATGAAGGCTACTTTGTGGAACTCGATCATTGACAGGATCTCCAAAAAGTTAGCGGGGTGGAAGGGCAGCCTTCTCGGCTCCGCGAGAAAAGCCTTATTAGTTCAAACTACTTTACGAGCATTCCAATTTATCGCATGTCTCTATTTAGAATGCTCGCAAAGGTCCAAGCTACATTGGAGCTAATTCAACGCAACTTCTTGTGGTCGGGTTCAGAGGAGAGAAAGAGAATTTCATTGGTAGCATGGAATCAGGTGTGTGCAAGCAAGGATCAGGGGGGCCTGGGGTTAAAGAGAATGAAAGAATTGAATCAATCTCTGATTGGCAAACAGGTATGGAGATTTATCAATAATGATCAATTGGGATGGGTAAAACTTCTTAAGGCAAAATATATCAGAAATAATCAGGACTTCCTGAAAGCTGATAATCTTCCTAGAGGATCCTATTTTTGGAATTGTTTGCTCGAATGTCGGGAGGTAGTCAGGAAAGGCATCGGATGGAGAATTGGTAATGGAAGACAAGTGGACTTTTGGAAAGACCCGTGGTTGGAAGAGGCCCCTCTGAAAGATAACTTAGACCTTCAAGTCCTCCAACATAAACTTTCGAAGGAAATGGGAGGAAAAGTAGGGGATTTTATTGTTGTAGCACAGAAAACTTCTTCTTGGAAGAAAATCACAGTTCATAATCTGTCGAGCAAGAGAATGTGGCCCTAACCAAACTCAATGATGCTTTAAGGGTGTTCCCGATCATTCCTGGGGGAGGAAGAGACAAGGCGATTTGGGGCAAAACTACAAGTGGGATCTATTCGAGTAAAAGCGCCTATAAGTTAATCCACTCGGGATTCAATGGTCGGACTCCGACTTCGTTATTTGGTTAAATAATTTAACCCCAAAAATAGCTTTCTTCTTTTGGTTGGCGAGTTCAAAATAAGATCCCGACAACGAGATAATCTGCAAAGGAGAGGTTTCCAATTCATCAATCGATGTATCTTGTGTGAGAAAGCAATAGAATCCGTAAGTCATATATTTCTAACTTGTGATTTTTCTTGTACGAGTCTTCCAAATGATCCTGTCCAAATTTCATATAGATTGGGTCCGTCCAAATAGCATGTCCGACTTACGCATACGGTGGGCTTCCCCCTTCGGGCTAAGCTTTTGACTTGGCTCGGAAGCTCGGCTTACCCCATTTTTTATGGGGGATATGGAATGAGAGAAATAAGAGAGTATTTAAAGGACGTAAGAAAGATCCCGAGGTTATGTGGCAATAAAATAATCGAGCTTTGAAAGAAAAGCTGGAAAACTTTCTTCTTCAAAAATGAGACCATGTCTCTAAGGGAAAGGAGGATTTTGCGGAGCCGGGGAGAGGAACTTCCGGACCTAGACATTACAACCAACCCACGGGATGGTGTCAAGTGGATACCCCCCACACAAAAGTGGGTTAAGTTTAATTTTTACGGGGCAGCTAAAGGAAATCCGAGGGCTGCAGGAGTAGGAGTTTTGAGAAATGAGGAAGGAAAAGTGGTCCTTGCCTTTGCAGAGCCTTTGGGAACTCAAACAAATCATTTTGCAGAAGCCCGAGCTCGCATGCGAGGCAATGAGAATTGCCGGACTTGAGGGTTATAAGGAAGTTATCTTTGAAGGGGATTCGCTTAATATAATCAAGGCAATTAAGGAGGATAAAGACCCCATATGGACCATATTGGAGCTTATCCTAGAAGCAAAGATTCATAAATCTCATTTGGTTAATGCCCGAATCCAACACACCTTCAGAGAAGGGAACCAGGCGACGGATCTAATGGCAAATATTGCGGTTTCTGTTGGGGAGATGCAAATTTGGAAGGATAACTTCCCTCAAGAACTATTGGTGTTGGTTGCTAGAGAAGAGCTAAGATCAAACCCGTTAGAGCATCGGGGAGATCGGAGGGGCTGATGATGAGTAATCCGACGGATGGAATTAGGCGAGAAAAGGCATCCCATTTGTTGGGGCCTGGGAGGTGACAAGTGTACGAGTCAGACAACCTAGTGTTAGTAAGTGCTAGGTGTTGTTTGGTTTTTGTTTTATCCTGAATAGTCAAGCGACAAGTATAGGACTCTGGACTCTAAGTATGGCTTAATGTGAGTCTTAGAAAGATCCATTTTGTATTTTGATTATACGGGCTTGATGCTAGAACCAGCCCATTTTGACTTTGTAAAAGGTTTGTGGACCTTATAACCACCTCTACCTTATACCAAAAAAAAAAAGTAACAACTATTGACCTATATTTTATGTCATTCAAAGAGTAAACATGAATAAGTCTAGGGATGAAAAAGGTAGAATTACCCAAAAGGATCCCTGGCTTGTTCCATTAAGGAGATCTTCACGCCTAAGGGGTGTATCACCTGTGTTTGAAATACCAAAAATATTGAAAGAAAAATCACCAGTCTCACCATCATTAGAATATTTTAAGAAAGAAAAATCATCAGCTTCATCATCATTAGAACATCCTAAGAAAGAAAAATCATTAGACTCATCATCAACAGAGGATCTTGGACCTCTTGAGAGTGAAATTTGGATAGGTTTAACTGTTCCCAAGGAACAAGAAACTATGGTAGAGGGAGGCAATCTAGATAGATATGGCCAACATGGCTATGTCCATAATGAAGGAGATAATCGGGATATGCCCCAACCTTCCGGAACATTTGAATATCCTATCCATTTGAATCCAACACAAAACTCTCCTATGAAAACCATTTCACCTTCAGTACTTCCAACCTTTCGAGGTGTTGTATCTGAAGATCCTAATCAGTTTTTATTTGAATTCAAAGTAGTGTGTCAAACCTATGACTATGTAAATGAAAATAAAAAACTTAAGGTTTTTCCCTCAACACTCAAGGACTCAGCATTACATTGGTTCATGATCTTAGAGCCAAATTCCATCCGAACCTAAGATCAAATAGAAACTGTGTTTTTAGACAAATATCAAGAGTATTGCCGTGTAAGGAACATGAAATATGAGTTATTCAGAATTAAATAGGAAGATGATGAAACATTAAAAGACTATCTTGATAGGTTATCCTTTGTTCAAAGGATATGTGGACTTGTAGAACCAGAGTTATGTAAAACCATCTTTTTGAGAGGATTACAAGATGAATCCAAAGAAGTATTGGATTTTATGGGAAAAGGGGATGTAAATACTCTCAAGAATGAGGAAATTATGGATCTTTGTAGGAATTACTCTCGCAATAAGCAGGGAAGAAGAAAAAAAATACAAATGGCACTGATGTGAAGGACCTAATAGAGGAACTTGCAAATTTTAAAATTGATATTCTAATGCAATTAAACACAAATTTGGGGGAAATGTCTGCAAAAGCAAAAACCATAGAACCTTTGGCAATTTATTGCCCAAGATGTAGAAATAAACATGATTTGTAGGAATGTCCTTTGAATAAAACATCTATCTTAGCCATTTGTAGTATTTGTTCAAAAAAACATTCAACTAATAAATGCCACCTGCTACCACAACTCAAAACTGTGTTAGAAAATCAGACTGAGGAACTCAACTATGTTGGACTAAAACAAGGGGGAAATTTCTCTCAATACCAAAATACCCCTTATTTTCCTACAAATTCGGGGTATAATCCCTAGACTATGCCTTGGGGACAATCAGAACCACCCCAACGTCCTTGGAATTATCCTCAATGGGCAAATTACCAAGAATGATGACAAACAAATTGGAGTAATTCAGCCTGGAATTAGAATCAAAATAACCCATCATGGAATCAAAACAACCCATCCTGGAATCAGAATCAGACTAATCCACATTGGATGCAAAATCAACCATAGTGGAATCAACAATACTAGTCCTATCCAAGGCAACAAAGAAATCAAGGTCAAACTCAACATTTGCTGCCTGCACCTAATCAAAGTTTTCAAGAAAAATAGAACCAACCATAGCAAACACAACAAGTGAAACAACCTCAACTTCCAGCTCAATCAGTCACTAATCCAAACAACATGAGATAGGCATCCCCTATCTATGTGGCTGTAGTTGAATTATTTTTTGAAATAAATGTTCTTGATTGTAGTAACCTCCAACTTCGTTCAGGAAAAGTTGTACCTGAACCTATTTCAAATAAAATCAAGGAAAATGAAGAGCTAGAACCTTTGGAATCAGTTAGAGTTAAACCAACAATGGAGAAAGAAGAAGAAAAAATAGACCCATAGACAGAACAATTACCTTCATCAAGGATAATTCCATATCATGAAAGATTCAATACCACATCAAAAAATTCTAACTCAGACCTGGTCAAGGAACTTAGAAAGTTAACTATATCATTGCCCTTATTGCAAGCCATTAAGGATATACCAGTGATTAAAAGTACTATCCAAGATTTGTGCATTAGAAGAGCAGGAAGAAAAAAGAAAGCATTTCCTAAGACTATTCAGGTTGAAGGAAATATAGCTAATCTCTTGTCTAAAAAACTAGTACCTCCAAAGTATAGTGACCCAGGAAGTCCAGTTATCACAGTTACCATAGATTCAGTATCAATATCAAATGTATTAGTAGATCTAGGAGCTGCAATAAATGTCATGACCAAGGATATAATGAAACAATTATAGCTCAAACATCTCAGCCCCACATTTACAGTTTTAGAAATGGCTGATAGGTCAGTTGCAAAACCTGAAGGTATCATTGAAGATGTTCCTATAGAAGTTTCTTCTTGGGAATTTCCTACAAATTTTTTGGTTTTACAGCCAAAAAATTCAACACATGGATATCCCATCATTTTGGGAAGACCTTGGCTTGCAATTGCAACAGCCTTCATAGATTGCAGATCTAGAAAAATGACTATTTCAAATGGTATTGATCTAAAACAGATCTCTCTGTATCCTCCTGCAAAACCATCTAGCAAATTTTTAGGTCAGTTATGGTTTCCTAATTCAGATGAAGAATCAGAGGAGGTTATTTCCACACTAGCCACCTTGGTAGTAAGGGAACACACAGAAGACCTCCATGACATAGACAATTTAGAAAATGAAACTATCCTAATGAATGTTATGCATGAACAAGGGTTAGAAGAGGAAGCAGTAAATATCCATCAATTGTTAAGGAATGAGGAAAACCAAAATTTTGAAGATGAACCATCTGTACTATCATAGGAAAACTCTGTTTCACTACCACATGGGTGGCACCATCACTTGATTTTTCCCTCTCACTATTCCGTACAGGATATGCTTCCATCAGGAAGTAATGAAACATAAACTTCTTATTTCTTCCCATATCAGTAGTGTCCTCTTAATTCCATAATCACCAGGTATGAAGAAGTGAATTCAGTCCTTCTAAATACAAAACAAATAGAAGTCTAGCCAAGCAAATTTCTAAACATTTATAGCTGGCTTATTAAGAAAGAGGAAGGAAAATTGATAGCTGTCTTGCAGAAGCATGTTCATGCTTTTGCTTGGGACTATAAATATATGTCAGGAGTTCACCTTGATATATGCACCCACAAAATTTATACTAAAGAAGTCAAGCCAGTAAGACAACCCCAGAGAAGACTGAATCCTACCCTAAGGGATATTGTAAAGGAAGAAATTGAAAAAATTTTGGAGGTAGGATTCATTTACCCAATTTTTGATAGCCAGTGGGTCTCTCCATTGGTTATAGTTCCTAAGAAAAATAGAAAAATGAGAGTATGTGTAGACTATAGAGAGCTGAATAAAGTGACATACAAAGACCATTTTTCATTACCTTTCATAGATCGAGGTGTTAGATACCCTTGTCTGGAAAGAAATACTTTTGTTTTCTTGATGGATTTAGTGGATATAATCAAATTCAGATTGCACCTGAAGATCAAGAGAAAACAACCTTTACCTGTCCATGGGGAACATTTGCATATAGGGTTTTACCTTTTGGTTTGTGTAATGCCCCAACAACATTTCAACGATCGGTCTTAGCAATTTTTTTTTGATTTGACTACCAACAGTGTTGAGATATACGTGGATGATTTCACAGTATGTGGACAAACTTTTGACTTTACATTAGAAAACCTTGACAAAGTTTTAACTCGTTGTGAAACATACCAATTATCCTTGAATCCAGAAAAATGTTTTATGATGATGAAGGAAGGAATAGTTCTTGGTCATCACATCTCTCTTCAATGGATCCAGGTTGATCCAAAGAAGGTGGAAATTATCAAGAATCTTCTTCCTCCTAAAACTCAGACTTATGTCAAAAGCTTCCTAGGACACATTGGTTTTTATCGTAGGTTTATTCCTAGCTTTAGCACAATAGCCAATCCCATGTTTGCCCTATTGACTAAAGATTTTGAATTTTCCTATACTGCAAGGTGTTAGGAATCATTTGAAGCTCTAAAAGAGAAATTAGTAACTCCACCTGTGTTAAGAGGACCTAATTGGACATTACCATTTCACATACAGGCTGATGCTTCCAATACATCAGTTGGAGCAACATTAGGACAAATTGATAATGGTGAACACTATGCCATCTACTACATTAGCAATAATTTGACAGGAGCTGAGAAAAATTATACCACAACTGAGAAAGAATTTTTGGCAGTAATTTATGTCATCAAAAAATTCAGGCATTACATCACATGTTATCAAATATTTATTCACACAGACCACACAACCATTAAGTATTTGATGAATAAGCCTATGGTAAGTGCAAGAATTATTCGTTGGTTACTATTGCTGTAAGAATTTGATATCACTATAATCAACAAACCAGGAAAAACTAATGTTGTAGCAGATTTCTTGTCTAGATTATAGAACACAGATGAAGGGGAATTAGTTGAAGACACCTTTCCTGATGAAAAATTATTTGCTATATCAGTCCAATCACCTTGGTTTGCAGATATAGCCAATTATTTGGTCACAGGGAAAGTTCCTCCACATTTCACTTCAAAACAAAAAAAACAATTGATCAAACAAAGTTCTTCTTTTGAATGGATTAAGGGTATACTTTTTAAGTGCAGTCTTGACCATGTGTTACGTAGGTGCATCCAAAAGGATGAGGTATATGATATCCTTAGGGCTTGTCATGATGAACCCTCAGGTGGACACTACTTTGTAAAAAACACAATTAGGAAAATCGTAGGGACAAGATATTATTGGCCATCTCTTCACAAGGATGTGAAAAAATACATCAGGCATTGTGATGCATGCCAAAGAATGGGGAAACCCACTCATACAAATGAAATGCCACTACAACCTCAATTGGTTTTAGAGCCATTTGAGAGGTGGGGTCTTGATTTTGTAGGACCTATTAATCCACCTTCTCAAGGAAAGGTGCATATTCTAGTATGCACTGATTACTTGAAAAAGTGGGTAGAGGTGCGTGCTTTCAAACATGCTCGTGAAGAGAAGGTCGTTGATTTCTTGTATACTCAGATTTTATAGAGATTTGGAGCTCCCCGGTCTATCACCACATACCAAGGACCCTAATTTGCATCTAAAGTCATTGAGGCATTTACAAAATTATATGAAATCAAACATAAAAAATCATCACCTTATCACCCACAAGCAAATGGCCAGGTTGAGGTAACAAAAAAGGAACTAGAATGAATCTTGACAAAAATAGTAGCTTTTCATAGGAGAAACTGGATAGATAAATTACCTGAAGCAGTATAGGCTTACAATACTACTTGGAAATCCACTACTAGATTCACACCGTATGAACTAGTCTTTGGCAAAAAGCCCCTCTTACCTATTGAATTTGAGCTACTAACATTGCGCACAACATTGGAAATTGAAATTGAATTGTTACAGGCACAAACAGAAAGGATTCTACAGTTGAATGCATTGGATGAACTTAGGTTGGATGCTCTGCATCAAACTGAAGTAATTTAGAAGCAGAGGAAGTTGTGGCATGACAGTCACATTCAACAGAGGAAACTTCAACAAGGAGATTGGGATTTGCTGTTTGATTCTCGCTATGAGGACTTCCCTGGAAAGCTGAGAACTAGATGGCTTGGACCTTACCAAATTGAAGAGGTATTTGACAATGGAGCAACTTGTTTATCTCCTATTGATGGGTCACAGAGAAAGTTGGTAGTGGATGGACATCGCCTCAGGGTGTACCATACACCTCTGACTAGAGAGGAATTTTTGCAGCAAATTGATAGTTTGGATACACAACAGGTGGAAGAGATTTCCTTTTCCACTTTAAAACAATCAGCATGATCATGGATTTAAAAAAAAAATAGAAAAATACAAAAAAATCAAAAAAAAAGTAGAAAACAAAAAGATGAATAAATTCTGATTATGAATTCCTTCATGGGCATGATTTCAGGGAAATCATGAATTCCTTCATGGGCATAGTCAGAATCAAGAAAAAAAAGAGAATCAAGAAAAAAAAAGAGAAAAAGAGAGGTAAAAAAAAAAAAGAAGGGGAAACCAAGAAAACAAAAAAAAAAAGAGAGAAAAATGAATAACTCAGCAGTGAAAACATTTTCTAAGGCATTACTGGGTTGGTATGCATGAAAATCAGTTTTCTGGCATGCATAACCTTGAAAATTTCTAAACCATAATTGTATAAATTCACCAATTGCACTTGTTTTGAAATATTACAGAAAATCTCAACAGAACATCAACAAAAACATTCATTCTTCAAAACTGGCATTAACTTGTTTTAATCAGGTATATATTTCTTACATTTTTTCATTGTAAATGATTGGTATATAGTATATAACAATTAACCATTAGCATAAAAGGTATCCATAATAGTTGGCATAGTTAAAACATGTTTTGAACATGAGAATATTGATTTCTGCCTAATCTTCGGAACAAGAATGCCAAAAACAGTGCCTGCTATCTTCTTCAGATTAATTGTTGTATTGTCTTCGGATTGAAATTGTCTTCGGAATGACAACAAAATGAATGTTGCAATTTGTCTTCGAAATGATAATTTGTCTTCGGGATGAAGCTTTGCCTTCGGAATGACGATTTGCCTTCAGAATGAAGCATCATCTTCAGAATGAAGCTTTGTCCTCAGAATGAGGCAGGATTTGTCTTCGAAATGCAGCAGGATTTGTCTTTGAAATGCAGCAGGATTTGTCTTCGAAATGCAGCAGGATTTGTCTTTGGAATGAAGTTATGTCTTCGAAATATTTTGCCTTCGTAATATAGCATGATCTTCGAAAAGAGGATTTGTCTTTAGAATGAGGATTTATCTTCGGAAAGAAGATTTGTCTTTAGAATGAGGATTTATCTTCGAAATGAGGATTTGAATTTGCAAAGAAGCATGATCTTCGGAATGAAGACTTGTATTCAGAATGAAATCATAATCTTCGGAATGAGGTTTTGTTTTTGCAATAGATCATAATATTCGGAAAGAGCATTCAATATAACATCTCCACGTGGCATCCAAGGAAGAAAAAAATACGATCAAGTAAAAATTCTTTTGGCTGCATACGATAAATGAACACATGTTAGTTAGGATGTGGTTTTTTTTTGCACCCATTTAGAAAGTACCAGAATCATGGGGGACGTGACCAACAATATGCCACCATTTTTTGATACTAATAAACATGCACGTGAAAGTCCGCAGGCAAAATAGAAAAACTAAAAACAAGTAAGGTGGATTTGACGGCAAGGACATCTACGCAACCATTGATGGACATGTGTTCAGAGCAAAAATAGAAATGCGTGCCACCCTTATTTTTGAAGACACATTTTCTAAACATAAAATTATTACAAGCTACATTGCTCAGATACGGTTCATTTTGAAGAAGAAAAACAGGGCAATTGAAAACTTGGAACCAAACCCTACAAGTCTACAAACACTAGAAACTAGAGATCTAGCAAAGGAATAGCAATAAAAGTGAGCAATTTTTTAACATACTAAGATAGGAAAATGGGGCGAAAGACAAAAATGGAACCAGCAGATACCACCCACCTCTGGGAAAATCCATAAGTGCTACAGATTTTTGAAGATGGAGGGCTTATGCCATTTTTGGATAAGTTTAATGGGTCCTCTGAAGATTTGGCCGACATGTTCATCCACACATTCAGAAACAACCGGGTACACATTAACAACATGACAATTGAGGTAACCCCTAAATTTTTGAGTCAAATTACTGAGCTGCCATTAGAAGGTCTTCCAATTTCTAGGTCTGGCAAAAATACATTGGTAAATATAGTTAATCAATTTCTGGAAGAAAATGATAGGGAGCCAGAATATTTAACACATAATAACACATGTAAGGGGGTAAAAAGGGCTAGCCTGCATGAACCCTGGGATGAAGTGGCCACATGGGTAATCAAATTTCTAACCTATGAAGGGCAGTATGTACTGTTATCAGGGCATCATCTAAAATTTTTAAACCATCTCAGACATGGTAGGCAACAACCAGACGTTAGGGTAAATATTCCCCTGGAATTGAAAAACATGGCAAAAAGATATCAAGAAGGAAAATGGAGCCTTTGCCACCATGGATCTCATCAAACTAGTTTTCCAGAACCATTTTAGAGGAAACCCTAGGAGCTTTGATAGGTTTTACTCTACCCTAAATGATGTAATTTTTGGAGATGAGGATGAGAAGGAAGAAATAGATGCTGCTGATGCTATTGCAGAAGAAGAAACAAATGCTGCAGAGGCTGTTGCAGAAGAAGAAACAAAAACAGTTGCAAAAGTTGTTACAGAGGAAGAAACACACCCAACAACAACAACAGAACACCTTGCTCTAGAACCTTCAACCTCACGAGCCAAGAAACAAAAAAAAGAGGGTCTAGAACTGGCAGCAGAACAAAAAAACAAAAGAAGGCCCATTTTTTTAAAGTTGTTACTGATTTATTAGAACAAGGAAGTGAAGCACCTAGCCCAATAGGGGAAGAAACAAGGGAAACAGAAACATTTGAAACTGTCCCCACAACCCCTATTGTCACCAGAAAATAAAGCAAAAAGAAGAAGTTTGAATCTGGAACTAGGAGGTCTACAAGACCCCACTTGAGGGAAATGGCAGAACAGGTCATAGAAGAAGAAGGTGGAAAAAGCAGTCCAGATGTCACAAAAATACAACCAGCCCCTAAAAAATTTCCAGAATTCCCTGAACAGATAATTTTGGAAGAGGTTGGGCAGGATAGCTTGGAGGTGGCTACAGTTCAACAGGCCACAGAAATGGTAGATGCAATTATAGACAGTTTCATAGAGCCTCTTGAAAAAGAGCAGACAAATGTTGCAGAGGAAGAAATAGCTATTGAGCAGCCAACTGCAGCTGACTTGTCTGCATCAGATTCTGAAGCAAAAACAGAGGAGGAAGACATCATAGAGCAACAAGGAGTTTTGTCAAAACTCAAACCAAATGGATTGAAGAGAGAGAAAACATCATTGGGATGCAGGAAAGAAAAATTGTAGAGTTACAGCAGGAAGTGACAGAATTGAGAGAAATGCTGTCACAGTATGAAAAATAGCCAACTATATCCATTGATGAGGATGATTTGGCTCAATTACTTGTGGATTTATCTAGAGCATATGACTCTGTTGAGGCAGACATAGGTGCTCATTCTGAAGCAACACCCTTTCATTCTAAAAAAATGCCTTCTCATTCTGAAGCATTACCTTCTCATTCTGAAGATGCTTCAGAATTGGCAAAGAGCATAGAAAAATATACTGGAGATGAGTCATCAACACATGAACAGTCCAAACAACATCATAAAAACGTTCAAGTAAGTACTCCTATTAATGTCCCTGTATTTCAAACTGTTACACCTTCAGTAGAAATAACAGATAAGGGGGTGCAAGTGGAATTACTGTCTGATGACAAACCAATAGAAATAGCAGATAAGGGGGTACATGTAGAATTGTTGACAGATGATCAACCAGTAGAAGTGGCAAAAAAAGGGGTTCAGGTAGATCTGCTACCTAGAGTTCCACCTATAGTCAGACCACCTAATACTGTGTCCTTAAAACAATACAATGTAGACATAGCCAGTTGGGTGATTAGATATGAGAAGCTTGCCACTAAGACTAAAAAATTTAAATTGGAAGGAAAACAACTAGAGGCAAAGGAAACAGAGATTCAGGAATTAAAAGAAAAAGTGTCTAATTTATGTCAAATTGCTAAATTTTTAGTCCAATTCAGACGGCCAACCAGATTTTACAGTCTTATTTTGAAGGATAAATACCTTAGATGGCAGGTCATGAGGATTAGCTCAGGTCTCCCATATAAATTGGACACAACTGCAGATTTCCTAGAAGCATATTTTGACAACCCTATAGAGCAAAAAAATCTTCTATGTGAACTGTTTTTACACAACTTTTTTATTCCAAAAGAAATAGAATTTCACCCTCAAATTTACATTTGAGATGTTCAATTGAGGTCATTCATGTCCACTTTGTAGAATCAATTTTATTAGGACCAGGAGAAAAGACAGAATAAAGAAATTGAAACAAGAACTGAATTGTTAGTCAGACCAATTCAGCCAAATCACCTAGTTATCACTAGAAAACACTTCACCATGATGAACATGGATGATATAAAGAGGATGTACTTGACAAAATTGAGGGACTGTGTGACCAGATTCCAAGATTTCTATAATGACAATTTTGTGTCAGCATTATCAATCTATAGAAACAGATGGGCTGAACTTTCCATGTCTTTACAGAAAAGAGAACCCATCTCCCCCATCAACTTAGAATGGTCCAGAAGAAGGGCAGAAGGAGTGATACGGTTGATTGAAATCATGCAACATCATTGGATAGGTCTCAGATTTAGGCCTCCAACCATCATCACTCCAGTTCCATTCTACTTTGAAGAAGATGCCCAACTTGATGAACAGTTTGAAGAATGGCTCAGGAACCTTCAGGAGAACATGGGATATTATATAGGTAAGAATTTGTTCTATAGGTCATGGAATTTGAACATGGACATATGTGATTCCATAGCCCAACAGAATGCATGAGGACATGCATTAATATAAGTTGGGGGGAAAATGATGAGGCCTAGAAATTCCTCAATCATAACATGTTTTGAACACTGAAATTTCTTACAAACTCTTATGTTTAATTTAATATGCTAGTTAAGTTGATTCAATATGCTGTGTATTAACTATTTGCATGATAAATGTATCTGAAATACTATATTCTGATTTTTACAACTTTTTGCATAAGTTTTATGTTATTTTTTATGACTTGCTAAATGAGATATGCTTAGGTTGATATCAGCATTTCACTAATCATGTTTTGATATGTCTCAAGCATTTATTTTACCTAAATCTGGAAATAGTGCAAGCAAACTGTTATTGTGCAGCAAAAAATGGTTTTTTCCATGTAAATTCCAGCCAGCTGCCAATGAATGGCAAGGCATGGAATTCACACATGGAAAAAGATGAAGACCATTGAAATCTGATCCTGAGAGATAACCCACCTGAGAAATGCAGATGAAATCATTTAAAGAGCACACATTTGTTCATTCCAAAGTATCTTCGGAATGAGAAAACACAGTGTCTTCGAAATGAGTGGATCTTTGGAATGAGAATTGCAGTCTCTTCGGAATGAGCCACTTATCTTCGGAATGAAAACAGAATGTGCTTTTTGACTTGTTGATCGATTTTTGATGCTGAAAAAGGGGAAATAAAGATTGAAAATGGTAAGGGAAAATATCTCCCATCTGAATTTGCCGTCCTTGCCGACCAAAGCCACCATTTATGGAAAGATCAAGTTTGATCTTCTTTTAGGATAAAACCAGGAATTGTTGCAGCATAATAGAATTAGATCTTTTGAGATATTCTTAGTTTGTCAGTAGATCTTAGGACATCTATAAATATGGCTCCCATTCAGGTTGAGCTAGTAGAAGATAGAGAAAGCAGAGAGTAGAGAAATATAGGAGAAAATAGGCAATAATAAAAAAAGTGACTGTTACAGTCCTGTAACAGGTTTTTAGCAAAATTATTATAATCATGTTCTTGAATCAATAAAGTGTACTATTTCTATTTCATATTGCTTGTAAATGAGTGTGAGTAATATCTAGAGAGAGAGAGAGACTCATACCTTCTTCTGGACAAGGAGGCTAGCCACTTCCAGACCTAGGAGGAGGACTAACAACAGGTTTTTATTCTTTGTAGAACTTGTCATTTCATTTCTTTGTAAACAACTAATAGTATTTGCAATCTTAGCTCATTTTATGTTTAAATTAATCTTGTGATTAATGGTTTGGTTGTAATCTCCACTTTCAAAAAAGTTTTCAATTTATTGCAGACTGTCATTTTCAAAATTTACTATTTTTTGTAATTTCCTATATTTTGTGTGTTGTTAACCTTTGCACAGAATATTGACAACCTTCTGTTACAGAGCCTTGACAGGGTTTCATTTCTATGCTATAATTAGGTTTTCATTGCTACAAAAGTAAATATATTTTCTTTTTGTAATTATAATCAGACTTCTAATTCTGCAATTGTTATTTTTGCAACATAATTAGGTCTCATTCTGCAATTGTAATTAGGATTTTATTTTTGCAGTTAATGATTAGTTTCCATTTTTGCAACTAGATTAACATTTAATTTATGCAATCTAGAGATAGAAATGTCCTAAATCCCCCACACAATCGGTTTCACCAATAAGACCTGTTGCTCCAGATTGACCTAAGTTATAACCCTGTTCACCCCTTCTTCCGCAGATAGCCTTGTACACTGCCATGGATTGACAAATTCATTGAGAATTAATGATGTGTATAATGACTACACATCAACTCACAATGAGGCCTATATATAGGAAGATAAGTTCCTTGGGCCTTACTCTACATATGAATCTTTCCTATGACTAATGTACAAGTGGACTCCTTGTACATTTACATCATTGCACATTGACACTTGCATTTATTAGATTGTTGGAAGTAACTATTTAAATTTACTCTAAAGTAACCTCCTACTCTAGTTATGTACCAAAGGTGGTACATAGAAATATACCCAATAATGTAATATACTCTAACATCCCCCTATATTAAATTATATAGGTATTGAAGACTTTAGTATTCAATATTGATCTTCATACTAATTTTGGAATTCAAGATTTTCTCTCTTGCTTTCTTCATTGTCCTCTTTATCTTGTTTTGGTTCTTCTTTCATTGTAGCTTCTGTCTTCATGTTGCTTCTCCTCTTTTGTTTCTGAATATTTGGAAGAGTCTTTGACCTTGTAGTCTTCTAGGTATCCTTGATGAACTAGTGATATCATAATCTAGAAAGTTACAAGTTGATCAAAAACTGTTCCATTTTCTCTCCCTTTATTTTCTGTACGACCTGTTTGTTTGATCTTCAAAAATGTCAAGCTTTAACCCTTTGTTAGTGGATGCTTCTTAAATAAGATCTTGGAAGAAACAATTTAATCTAAATATTAGTCTCTCATTAAATATTTTATAGTACTTGTCCTTGTAGTAATAGAAGTAAGATGAATGAGATTTTCCTCCACAATATTTACATGGATGGAAACTCCAACAGTTTACCTTCTCATGACCAAATTTGCTGCAATACGTGCATAGTAAAGATGTATCAACTTCTTTGTTATCTATTTTAGGAATATCATGTTTATCTATTTCATATTTACTTCTTTCATACATCTGTATGATGTCTTTTTGATCAATGTTCTTTTCCATATTTTGGATATGATCTTCAATATCTTTATTAGTATAGTTATCATAAACTTCCTTTACTATCTCATTAGAAGATCTTCCTCAAGAATCTACTTTTGTCAAACTATTAGTTGGTGAGTCTTCAGAGATATTTTTAAATCCTTGATTATTCTCTTCCATTTGCTTCTTACTTATTATCTATTAAATTCTATGAATAATAAATCATGATTTTAAGTCATATTGGTATTTTCTTTACTCATTTTCTAATTACATTATTTAATGTGTTCTTTAGAGTAGACATCCTTATAGCTCCCTAGTTTAGAGTATGTGAACTAATTTGATAAAACCTATTCAAGACTTAGGTTTTGTAGGATTCCTTATGTCTTCCAAGTGATTAGAGTATGCTATAATCTTGATAAAGAGCTTAGAAACTATTAGTTCACCTTTTTAGTTGATTTTGTAATGTTTTGTGAATGATAATAATCAACTCCTATTTCACCTTATTTTCCTATTGAAGTATGCACTTATCAATTTGGTGGAGTTCTATAGCTGGATTTCTTTTGTCTCTTTAATGTGAATATGAGACAAGTATAAGAAATATATTCCAAATATTTTAAGCAAGCAATAACTTTACTTATTATTCCTTAAATTTCAATGATTCAATTTTCTAAATTCCAATTATAACACTCCATATAACTCCCTAATTTGGAATTTTAGAAATTGATAATATTTGCAATATAATAGTGTTTTGATTTTTCAAGTAGAAACTCTTATATCTCCTATGATATTAATTGCAAATATTAAAATACTTGTATTTCAACTAAAGTGATTTGAAATACAATTTAAGGATATAAACTCCTTTGATTTGCTTTAAAATGTATTAAGGTTGATTTTGCTTGTATCTCCAACGTAAATTATAAATGAACTCAATAACTCCTTAATGAAAGTAAATTTAATCTAAGTGAGACTTTACATTTATAAGGTTGAATGCATGAGATGAATGATATTGTCTCTCCTTTACTATGGCCACTGTATTTTCTTGATGACATATGTATGGCAATGATGGCAGCAAGTTCGCTGGACATCTCTTTAATGCGCCTTTGACTCCTCTTCTAGCCTTTGGCTATGTGCCTCGAATTCTCACTTAGTCGCACCTTGAATTCACTCTTGATTGTGCCTTGAATTCACTCTTGATTGTGCCTTGAATTCTCCATTTGCTTGTATTTAGGTTGGCCACTTTTAATAGGTACTTTAACCCTTCTTGATGTTGTGGAAAAGTGGCGTATACGTTACTCAGGTAGCCAATGACAATTACAATCTTGATGAGTGTTCTTTAGATACCTCTAATACTCGATTCCTCCTTTAATGGTATGCAATGATGAATATTCCTTGTAACCTTTGAAATATATCTTCAATGCTTCTAGATGAGTGTTACTTCTACTTGACGCTTCCTTATCTTGCATTGTGTGGATGTTAGAAAGAATGTATGGATGCCTTGTTTGAGTGTGCCAAGTGGCACAAGATGTCTTGGCCTAAGATGACAAGTGGCTCTTCATTTCATTGCATGTAACACTACATTCAATGTCTATTTCTTGTCAACAAATACTAGTTGTTGAGTCTTGGATTCAAAGTTTTCTTCCAAGCGATTAGTGATGATGTTCTTCCACGAATTTGGCTCCAGCTATGGCAATTTTATAATGCTCTAATATTGTCCTCTTAGGTGACGCTTCTTCCTAGCTGGTGGTTCAACTCTTTATTGGGTAATAGACCTTAGTCTTCAACTTAATTTTATGTAGCTTGCGTACACTTCTTGCTTTATATTATGTGATATTATCCTTGCTTTGCAATGGATGTGTAATGGGCGTAAAGCTTCCTTATGATGATACTAGTTAACGTTGATCGTAGACGCTTGCTTTGCTATCGGAGTTGGTATTTTTAGATACCTAAAATTGATTGTTTGAGCCCTTCGTTGGCTCCTTTTTCTTCACTCGAAGTTTGCACCTTTAACTTCGATGATTTGACTGCTTGTAGACGTAGGGTGCTTGCTATTTTGGTGTCTTTTAGACACTAATTTTTTTCCTCTTTAAGAGGAATATGGTGCAACAATGTAATGTAAATGAGATATTCTATTTTGCACCGATATTTTGATATTTCCTTATAATTTTGATGCTACTTTTATTTCTTAATATGGCGTCTCTTTGCTATATAACTTAAGGGAAAATGGAGATAGATTTGATGTTATCTTTCTTACTAGACAACTCTATCCTTTGCTTGGTTAACTTAGCAATAATAAATCCAACCTCTAAATAATGCACCTCATATACCCTTAACTTAAATTTTTAGTGCAACTTTAATAACCTTTATGGATAACAAGTATAATTCAATAGCAATATCTCCTTATTACTCCTATAAATGAACTCTTAAAGGTGACTCGAAATATGCACATTAATCTATGCAACTTTCACTTACATATAATGTCTTCTTTGCTTTAGCTGGAAGGTAGAAAGTTGATATCTTTCTTTCTTTCGACATATATCTAACTCCTTTTGTGTACAGGTTATAACACTTGTAGAAACTAACTTCTGCACTCCCTTAAAGACTTTAATATGCAACCTTCTCCTTGCTACTTTTAACTTTAATATGGTGCTTAATGAAACTTAATAACAAACTAACTTGATGTTCAGTAATGAACCTATTGTACCAAAGTTGCTTGCCTTAACGAACTTTGTAGATGAAGGATTGCAAGGTGGTTAGATTCACCTTATTGATGCCTTTTATTGGATGAACTTGCAGCTCTTCTTGGCTATCTGAAACAACTGTTTAAGTCACCTATTTGCAGCTTTGAAAACCTCTAACTTGCTGCCTTGAAACTGTAGTAGGTGACTTTAGTTCTCCTTTAGAATGCACTCTGTAAATATGAATTTTTGTAATTAGTAATGCTGCCATTTCATAGTCAATTTATTCACTAAAATGTCATCCTTGAACCTAAAAATTTTGGTAGGGAACTCCTCCAAATCGTAGTTGATATTTTCTCTCAAGAACCCTTTTGTTTTCTATTGTATAAACCAACAAACCCCTATCTCCAAAATGAGCCTTCTAGCCTTCAAAGGTAATATTCAAACCTCTCAGGTTTGGTAGTAATATCTGGCTCCTTCCTTGTCAAATTTTGGCTTCAATCTAGGCCTTTTTCTCAAGAATATAAAAATCTTGAGGTTTTCACCAATATCTTACGAAATTTGGTAAAATTCTTACCAAATCTATCTATGTTTGAACTGTTGTCGAATGGCGATAATTATCCATAATTTTCCCTTTATTAGGAACTTCTCCTTGGTGTTTCTCCAATGGGTTCTTCTAGGAACTCCTTCAATGGCCTTCTCCAAATATCCTTTAATGAGGCTCACCAAGCCTTCTCCTTGAGACCTTTTCTCTAAGGTCGTCGATATCGTAGCTTATCTGGTCTTCCCAATGAAACCTTTTCTTCAACATTCTACTATGGAATTTTGGTAATGAGATCTTTCTCTTGGTTCTCTAAAATATGTTGCTTCAAGAAGAGGACTTTTGCTATCCCTTATCTATCTCTTTCAAGACTGGAATTTATTCAATGGGACCTTTTGTGGGTCCCTTCAACTTTTTTAGGGTGAAGTCTTCAGTCTGCTAACTATAGTATTTAATGGAGACCACCAGCCTCCAATATTTTCCTAGACTCTTTTGTGGAGTCTCTTCTCCCTCTAATCTGCAATAAGGATTTTGTGGCCTTTTATTCTTCTACACTCTTATAGGTCTATAATATTTAGAAATGAGATATTTTCTATAGGGCTTCAAAGCTTGGATCTTCTGTTTGTTGCTTTTGGTGCTGGATTGATTCTCTTCCTAGCTCTCTATAGGAAGCTTCCCAAATTTATTTGAATCTCCTTTTCCTACAACAAAGTATTAGGACTATAATGGAAGAAAATCTAAATTCATAGATAATCTATCTTCACTAGTTGATTTGTCAATCTAGTGGAATCAACGTTAAGTCCTGGTCTTCATGAGTTTTTCTGCAACCTTGTGGAAAGACTCTAGCCAAATGCAATCTTAGAAATTTTGGAAATGAGGTTACTACTCTCCTTGCAATATATTTTGTGGCTCTCTTACTAGACCCTATTGATCTACCATGGCTCTGATACCACTGTTAGCTTTTGATGATGATGGTAGTAAAGGAAATGCAACCTCAATATGTAAAATAAGCAAGTTATGATATCTATATGATAATGGCACAATAATATGTGGGAATTTACTAAGAGAAACTTCTACAATAGCTTAAAAATATGCCATTAATGAATACTCATAAAAATAGTACAATGCAATATAATGAAGGACATGAACAATCCATAAATGATCTTAAAATGAATACACTGTACCCATACTACTATTCTATACTAACTCTCTATACTATCTAACACTCTCTATTCACTCCCAATAAGGCCTATATATAGGAATATAGGTTCCTTGGGCCTTACTCTACCTATGCCTATTTCCTATGACTAATGTACAAGTGGACTCCTTGTACATTTACATCATTGCACATTGACACTTGTGCATTTATTACATTGTTGGAAGTAACTACTTAACTTTACTCTAAAGTAAAATCCTACTCTAGTTATGTACCAAAGGTGGTACATTGACATGTACCAAATAATGTAATATACTATAACAATACCGACAACATCAAAATATAACACCCTATGGAATAAAATTTTCTTCTGCCTTTGATGAGGTAATCCTTAAAAGAGATAAGGGAAAATTATTTTTCCATATCTTCCTCTGATAAAAATGAACTCCAATGTGTGCCAAACTATCAGCTGCAATATTTCGTTCTCGATATATATGTAATATCTCCACCTCTACCATATATTTTAATAAGTATGAGATATCCTTAATTAAATCTAGTACTTGACAATTATCAACTTTTCCTTTCTTAAGGTCTTTGAGAATATTCAGAGTCCCCTTCTATGATGGTCTTCCTTACACTCTTTTGTCTCAACAACATAACACCAAAGTATATGGCTTTAGCTTCCGCATAGTGATTGGTTTGTATCCCATAACTTTCTGCATAAGCCCATAACACTTCACCTTTCTCATCCCAAATAACATCTCCTCCCCCAACTCTACCTGGGTTACCTTTTACCCAACCCTCTAGTTTTAGCCATATGGTGTTTGCTCTTTTCAAACTGATTGACAAAGATGCTACTCTAGGTTCTCCCAAGTGCCATTCACTAGTGATCCTCTTTTCCAAATTATTCTCAAAGTCCACATTGTTATCAAAGGTAAGAAAATTCTCCCTCACTATAGTTTTAATTTTGTTAGACACTAAAAGTTCATCCTTACTTTCCCCCCTGAATACTCTCTGATTTATTTCCCACCAAACATCCTGTAAAAAATGAGATAACACTAAATTCTAGAGTTTTGATAACCTACTGCTACTAAAAGGGCATATCCATTGGTTAAAAAGCTATCTAAAAGTACTAGGGACCACCCAAGAGTAGAACATAGCTTCCATTAGATTATTAAGTACCTTACTTGCAAACTCACAATGAATAAACAAGTGGTCAACTAATTCAACATCATTCATGCAAATAGAACACCTCTTTTACTTAGGTTATCTAGAGTTAGAACCTTATTTTGTAAGCATAACCAAAGAAAGAAAGCCAATTTAGGGATTAACTCATTCTTACAAACCTTATTTACAAGAAAGTCCCCCTCTACACCTTCGAACTACAAGGTATAAGTTGATTTCACATAAAATTCCCCTAAGGAAGTAGGGAACCAGATAAAAGAGTCCTTATCTTCATTTTGAGGTAAGTGGTACTGCTACAACAACCTATTAAGATTTAGCAGAGATTTTTGTAGTTTTAAATCAACAAAATCCAAAGTTAGCTCTTTCCAAAACCTCTAACCTTCCCCAAATTCTATGTAATCTTTGACTAGTCGTCCATATTTTTTAACCAAGGAATATTTTAGTCTTTTGAATTCTTGCATCTATTGTAAAGGACTATCTACAATATAAGTGTCTTCCAAAAAAAAAATCCTTTCTTTATTTGATTGCCTTCAAATGCACTCATTAATCAACACTAATCCCACTACGATCACTAGTTGTTTTTGTTTTCTTGTATTTACTTTATCTCATGCATTATTTTTCTTATTATATTTTCTTTACATGTATTATATTAGTCTTAGTTTAACTAGATTAGTAGAGAGTCAACATAAATTTGGAGGTTGGAAAAATTAAATCCTTTCCTCTCAATTATTTAAACATGACTTTGTGGGAATATATACTTATGCAAACCAACAATACCACTATGTGGTCACAATGTAATAAAGGTAGGGAACATTTCAATAATTTTTATCCACTTTCATAAAAATGAAAAAGAAACAAGGATGAAATAATCATCTATATTAAAAGCATCCAAGATAAAACTGCAATTAAGATATGGGGTGTAGACATAAAAAACATGTCATTTTATGATACCCTAAAAACCTTTTTTTTTTTTTAAATTTTATTTTGAAAATTCCTAAAAAATTTCTCTAAAATCCCTAAAATTCCCAAAATCCTTCTAAATCCCTCTAATTCTTCTTTAATTTCCCTAAATTCTTCTAAATTCCTCCAATTCTTCTTTAATTCTTCAAATCTCCCAAATCCTCATAAATTCCTCTAAATCCCTCTTTAATGCTTTCTAATTCCTCAAATTTTCTAATTCTCCTAAATCCTTATAAGTTCCCTTAATTCTTTTTTAATTCTTGTTAATTCCCCAAATTATTTACAAAATTTCCAAAATCTTAATTAATCCCTAATTTCCTAATAAAATATCTAATAAATCCTTAATCATTTTATAACCCCTAGTAAAAACCCTAATAAGATCCCCAATAAATTTTCAAATCCTAAATAAAATCTCTAAAAATCCTAATCATTCCTCAAAGTCCCCATCAAATCCGCTAATAAACACCTTCATTAAAATTCCAAATATCTCCAAAATATTTCATTTTGTATGAAGTTAAAATTCTCAAACCCTTGGTCAAACCCTCATAATAAATACCTCTAATAAATTCACAAATCCTCCTACATCCACCTTGCACTTTTATACAAATATAAAATCCCTCCAAATTGTTAAACAAACCTCCTAATAAGTATCCATAATAAGTTACAAAATCCTTCCAAATCCACCTTGCACCTTTTTGTGAATTTAAAATTCCTCCACATCACCCAAGATCCCCACATTCCTATGCTCCATTACCACTTTCCATGCTCATTTATGATATTTGGGTGGGTGAGGACTCTCCTCATCCAAGGCCATTGTTTAAAGGTGCACATTCCTCCACATAGAATTCTCCAGATTTTTCTTACCCTCCACACCTGACACATGGCTACCACCTCATTCCACCTCACCTCCTAGTCACCCCCACTCCCACTTGCAAATTTCTATAAACATCCTCTTCATTTCTTCATTTAGATATGAAGTTTGAGTTCCCTTACCAAAACTTTGTCAAAATTATCCCATCCTCCTTTTATCCTTTGTGTGTGTTCAAACCTCTCAAGGTGACAACCCCTCTTTGCAGTGCACAAAACCACCATGGAGTGAAGGTCTCTTGAAGCTTACAATGACCTTCCTTCTTAAAGTTGCACCCAAATTAAAAGTTAGACCTGCATCAAACTGGCATCAGAGTTTCCTTGTAAGCTACAAAAGTTACACAACAAATCTTAACACTTGCAGAGCAATATGAAGCCAATTGCCTACTTATCGACGGTTAGTAGACCCAACCACCTATCCCTAGGTGATTGTATTGTGAGGTCAGATACAAACATCAAACCAGATGCAAACAAATAAGAAATGTAAACACTGATATATAAGAACACCAATATAAAAGGCGTCCTTAAACAACAATAAATCTCACTAGAAAATAAAGAACAATTTCAATCAATGAAAAATGGTTAAACAAGTGAAGGTATAAATTCCAACTAATAATACAAATTAGCCAATATCAAGTATTAAGACTCACCATTGGATAATAATATACTAATATAAAAGACCACCTTGCAATATGCATATGGACCCATAAGGAACTATAATGATTATAATACAAATATTGTTTATGGCCTCAAGTGGATACTATAAATTATTTCAACATCTTGTCTTAAGTTGAATGGGGACATGGAGAGATACCCTTATCATTCATTTGCTCAAGGGGACACTTTCCCACACAAAGATGATTCTACAATATGATGAATTTCACCTCAAGCATGACCTTCATTAAGATATTTTTTGACTAATTTGATGAAGGTGCATACAATGGTTGAATCATCCTACATGAGTAAAGTTGTTAAATCTCGTACATTCATACCTTGATATGTTTGGTCTATTTATGCAATATTGGATTACAAATAAACATAATCATACTTTTATTATCACTAAAAGGTGCGATAAGATTTTTCTAAGGGAGCCCTAACTATTCAAGAATAATATCTATCTAGGATGTTTGGAAGCCTCAATAGCACTATATTGTTTAGCTTTTATGGAGGATTAAGAAATGATACACTATAATTGAGAACACCAAGATACAATACTAGATCTAAAAGAAAAGATAAAACTTGTAGTCGTTCAACTCATCAGGATCATAGACCAAATTTGTATTGGATAATCCTTGCAATATAATGGAGCTATGAAAAGTAATGGATTTTCTTTTAATAAGAACCTTTGATATAGCACAAAATCATGCACCTTGTCATACACTATAAAATTTGATTCATTAATCATGAGTCATTGATTTAAAAAATTACAAAAACTACTAAAAGTATGTATTAATTCAACTTATTAGCAAATGAAGAGGTAATGATACAATATGAGTTGTGAAGAGAAGAAAATAATATTGAAAATGATTATGAAGTAATTATAGAATCCTTTCCTCTGCAATTGATAAATAAGAAGCAATAATCCATGATGATTTGAGATTTTGACCTAAAAATCCATAATTAATTTCTAGTTAAAAATTATTACTTGTGGTATGTGAGTGCATCTAACTTCATTACTAGGTCCCAATGTGTTAATAATTATCTTAGTGGCTTGTATAATAATTGGTTAGAGGTTCTACATCCACTAATTTCGGTTGCTCTTCTACTGAATCCACAAATTCATCCCTCATGTTTGTAGAAGATAAAGTATTACTCATATCTAAAATGAGGAGGCGTATTTTGCACTTGTGACTCATGCATATTTTTCATCACAATTATAATAAAGTCTTTGGGATCTATGATTTGTCATCTTTGTCAATGTTTACCTCTTGACTATGGGAGCCTTTGGAGAATTATTGTTTGTGGATGTAAATGTTTTATTATGGAATGTTCGGGGTTAGAAGCCTTCTGTTGGGTAGAGTGTTTCCACTTTAGAGTTTGTCTACTTAAGAGTTTGGAAGAAGCCTTATGTTGGGGTCTAACTCCATTTAAAGTAGACATACTCTAACCAATTTTTTCACATTGGACAAAAAATGATTTTATAGCTAACTAAATCAACCTAAGCAAGTAACTACTTGTAGTTCTGATACCACTGATGGATTTTGAAGCCTTAATATTAATGTAAATCTCACAAGATAATTATCATAGGATCAAATATATGATAGTTACAATAGTAAGATCAAAATAATAATGTAAATAGGATAATATGAGCCAACTAATATGTGAATCAAGGCTAATAATATATCAACTAATATTCATTAATAAGCAGCAATATGAATGTAAATAGCCTGAATCATACATGTACAAAGCATGTAGCACAACTTACAATATTAGTTGCTCAAATGTATGCAATCTTTATTACTCCTATTTCTATTATAAATGTATCATAAAACTCTCATACAATGATAATGCTTTCTATACTCACTATGTAGAAAATGTAGACTATGTAGACTAGGTAGGCTATGGAGTTATATATATTCATTGTAGGATGACTCTTTGGTTACTTGACTATTCCTTTTCCTTATTTCAAGTCTTATGAATCTTTGCTTCTCTATTGGACACTTGCATACACATGACTATATCTTGTATGCACACTTGGACATGACTCTTCACATAACACATCCTAATATAAGAACATATGTGCACACTTACATATAAGATACTTGTGCACATTTACACACATAACACTTGCACACTCATTTACATGATACTTGTGAATTTTCTGCATATTATTACATTACATAAAATATTTACTCACACTCTAATCTAGAACACAACCCTATTTACAAGGATGTACCAAGGAGGTACATTAGCATATACCAAATAATGTAATATGCTCTAATAACTTGTTTTTTTTTATAGTTAGCTCTTTAGACCTCTTTAATTTGTAACTAAGATTTGTAGTCCTCTATATTTTGGTTTTATGTCTTGTGAGCATTGCTCTTGACAAGGCAAATCGAAAACATAGGCATTATATATTGATGTGTATACTTTCCATAGCCCTCTAATATACTCTAAAAATGATTGATAATGCTCAAACTAAAGTTTAGAACACTACCCAAGGAGAATATAGCCAATATCCTTGGGTGTACTACCCACCTTTCTGATCAGTATAGAAGGGTAGTCTTCCCAAGTGTTGTGTTTGGTACACTGTGGATATGATACTATCAAATGGATTCCTATATATGAAGGTTTGGCTCAAGGTTTCTAAATGTGGTCTCTTTATATACACAAGGTATATGAGAGATCAAATTTATATATGGGTGTTGTTTGAGGCCTAGATATTAGAGCCTAAATGCCTCTCTCCTCACTAGATGCTTTATGGAAAATCTAGCTTAGCCAATAATTCCAACTCGTCTATGTTATTCTAAAACAACTAAAACACCATTTCTAACTTAGAACCTAGGGTTAAAAAAATACTCACAATAGAATATTACCATACCCTAGAAAGAGCTCTAATACCACTTGCAATGAACCTTTTTTTCTCATGAGAATATTTCACCTCAAAATTATTAGTTCTAAGTTGTACTAAGATAAGAGATTTAGTGCCAAAGATAATTCTAACAACGATTACAAAGAGTATTGACAAAAGCAATACTAATATCATATATCCAATAATAGAAATGCAAAATAATAGTAATTGCAAGAATTTGAGATAAGGAATATTACTATGTTGACCTCTTCGAAAGGGAAACCTCCTTACAAAATATGTAAATTCTTCACTAGCCCCATGAGAGTTACATCCTTCCATTTTTATAATATTTACAAGAATATTTCTTGATATTCTATGACAATATGCTATGATAGTATTCTATGACAATATTCCTAACTACATATTCTATGATAGTTACATTTATGATTCCAAAGTGGTTACATACATGATTCTATGACACACACTCCTACCTATATCTAACTTAACACATGACCCACTTCTAACTTAATATGTGGTCCACTTTACATACAATATCATATGCCACTATGAGTTACAATTGTGGGGTATGCAACAATAGGCTACATCAGTAATGCACATAAGCACTCTATCACACTTTTAGCCTTAGCCTAATAATATCATATTACAAATACTTCAAAACTTGGAGCTTAGTATATTCCAATAGAAACAAGATGAATCAACCCAAAGATAAAGGTTTGAATGAAAAATAATTACTTAAATTATTATAGGTATAAATTATTTTTCTATTAAGCACTCCACAGTGGTAAATATGGCTTGTGTATTAAAAAATAATGGATATATTAATTTGTGAGTGGAATTTTTTGGGAATGGAAAAAATGAGATATAATATTGATACAAGAGATTACAATATATAGGCATGAGGCCTATATGAGAACATGACAAGTGTTAAGGACACATGTCATAACAGAAAAATCAAGTACACATTAACTCTAACATTTATTACATGATTTGGTCTAGGCTCGTGCTCTTGGTGCTTGGATCTCCAACTATGACTTATGCTAGATAAATGGTGTATACATCTCGGTCTATTGCCTCTGGATCAATCACTTCATTGGATCTGTTGCCTCTAGGTCATTCTTCTAAGTGCCTTAGGGTCATCTTGGGTGCCTCAGAATCAACCACTTTTG
Source organism: Wollemia nobilis (assembly GCA_028583015.1). Lineage (NCBI taxonomy): Eukaryota > Viridiplantae > Streptophyta > Pinopsida > Araucariales > Araucariaceae > Wollemia > Wollemia nobilis. The sequence goes on from JAQPPZ010001808.1 coordinate 8,738,431, forward strand.
GGTATGTTACCTCTGTAGGTCATCCTATAGGTATGTTGCCTCTCGTAGGTCACTAACTAAGTTCACCATGAATATCATCCCCCCTCATGGTGAAACTCAATCTAGAAGGTGTCGGTCTCTACCAAAAATGTACCTTAATACAAAAGAAAATACGAGCCATATAAGAGTGTTAGTATCTATCGAAAATGCACTCAAAAAATACAACAAATTGATCCAAGAATCCATATGTGGAGGAGAAGAAGAAAGAAAAGAATATAATATTTTGAAGTGTCTATGTCTGTAGTCTTCAGAAGTTGATCGGAGAAAGTCCTTGGATAGAGTCTAGTTTGTCTTTGTTTGTAGTTCCTAGAGTAGGTGTCCTTATGGTGACTATCTCATCCTACTGGAATGCATGGGTAACCAGACGCTGCATCTACTAGGTGCTATAGAGAAGGTGACTAGGTACAAGGATCACATATAATTTGCCTTAGGAGTGTTGGGTTCAACCAAGAGTGCACTCCATGATACAACATATTTCAAGGTCAAAACAGACCTATGGAACAATCTCAAAATAAAAATTTGACACCACCAATGTGTTAGTCTCAGAAAAATCTTTTCGAAGACTATAAATACCCCTACGTTCCATTCTCAATGGGGCCTTCATTTCTTAAATACAATAAAGTGGCCATGAGGGCCTTCCACTTCCCATGTGAAAATAAATAAAAAATGGCCAAGAAGGCCAAATAATAAGATATCACTTCTTATATTTAAAACCGCATTAAAAATATATGTGGCCATATCCTTATCCCTTCCACTTTTAAAAAACATGCTTTTACAAACATATAAAAGTTTCCTTATGACCATATTTCTTCATAGCCATAAAAATACCCCATGCTTGTATTAAAAAGGGCCATGACCATAAATTAAAAAGCTCCCCCACTTATAAATGCCCCCCATGTTATTTATAAATAAAAAAACATGTTAGGGACAAAATTAACCACTAGGAAGTATCACCACGTGAAGAATATCCATAGAATATCCCAAGAGTATTTGCTATGGTTCATGACAACCATAGATCACCATAAATGACGTCGATCAGGGCATACAAAAATTCCAGTGTGATGTCCATAGCAGCCACGAATTATGAAAGCATTCTTCTCTCCACCGCATGAGTCTTCCATGCATGCATCAAATCTTGTTATTTGCTCCTCGTCTACGCCAATGAAAAACAATAGTCCATAGATTCTGTAGTAGCAAATATTCAAACTCTCATTCTAGATTTGATATCACCCGCATCTCTCATTCTAGGGCATCCTCTACCAAATCGACAGAAACAACTTGCCGAGAAGGTTTCCTGCTGATTGCGCAAGAATTCCTTGGTCGCGTTTCATCTTCACAAACTTTACCTTCGACTACTATTCGTACACGATCGATCTAGCACTCTGATACCAAATACCACAACCCAAAAATTTCATTCCAATAGTGAGCTTTTTTTCAAACTTGTTAAGGATTGTTTTTAATCATTTATCAAGGAGAGATACTAATTTTTAACAACATAATTTAGGAATTCCTAGTTACAATGTATGCTCATCCTATATTTATTTTCCACTTAGACCCTTCTTCTAGGTACACCCATCCCTACATATTACATATATTCGGCTATGTAAGTATACTAGGTGTAAATACTTAGTTTACAAGCTATCTTTCTTATTAACTCCCAATGAGCTAGCTTACCCTCTTTCATCCCGTCGAAATAAGCATGCTAACCACCACACACTACATAAGTCCATCTATGTATGTGCTATGAGCGTTTAGTATTTAACTATCCTTCCATATCTACGATGAGCTAGCCATCCCATTAATAGGTCTCTTTCCAAATCTTACTTTGTGGAATCAATATATTAGGTCCCTTCTCCATATATTGAGATTCCATATGAATAAGGTTCTTCATATCCAAAATTACTTAAGGATTTCATAACCAAAGTTAATCATTATAAATAATAAGTTTTACTATATCACAAGCTTAATTTTTTTGGTAGCACAAAGTTACCCTCTTCTCATTTATTTGTGCCTTCATAATCCTCAAGACATCTACTAGCTACACCCATCAAGATCCTTTATGATGTATTTGAGTAATATTCTAGCACATTACATTTCAATTGCAAATTACAATTTACAATGCATGGCTTAAAATATTTCATGGAGTCAATGATAAGCAATTATTGAGTACCTCAAAGAAAGTATGATTCCAGAAATACCCATATATTTGAAGAGTGTAAAAGTTTCATTAACATTTTCAATCTTAATTTCTTTCTAATTCAAGGTAAAAATTATTCCACATGTATTAGCAAGATTTAACATATAGGATTTATAATTATCCTATGGAATTTATATTAAAATTTAATGCATAACTAAATAAAGAATGACTCCATAATAAAATAAACATTTAATTAAAGAATCATAACAATTTTCCTTACCATTTAAAGCAAAGTACAACCATAAATAAAGAGTCTCCACATAAAATTGCATATCTCATTTATCTTGAGAACCCTCATGGGAAATAAACCCAACCTCAAATCATTTTATTTATTGATTCATAAAGCAGTTAGTCCTTTACATTGCATTAAAGAAATCCATAATTTCTTTATCTCCTACTAAGGATAATCCATGCTCCCTAGGATTTCACAATATGAATTAGTCATTCAATTCATAAGTACAATTTGACTCCATGTCTTGGAACAAAGGCATCTCATGATATCTTCCCTGCACTCATATTATTTTCATACTTCCTACTGTATTTCCATATGCATTTACCCTTCAAAACATAAATACAAATCAAGTGAGATACATTTCATTATGTCTTATCCAATGCAATCAAACATGTTTTATCTCTCCCAGCAAATTAATACCAAAATAAACCCATATTTCCTTTGTCAAAATAGTGGCTCTGCACCTCTCGACTAAAGGACTACCACGTCCATTATTTCCTATAATGAAATCATTCATTCTATTTGATAATAAATCTAAAACTATCACACTTTACAACTTAAAAACCTTACTAAACTATGATCCAATCTTTTGGAAATATAAGTCAAATCTTACCTGACATTCATTCACACACAATATGGTTAAATCCCTCTAACACAAATTCCAATAAGTCCAATTAAACTGGGTAACTGAGTGTCTCATCCCTTGGACGTAGGATGGCTCTAGATATTATATTACAGTGCTACTCACAATATCTTTTATCACCCAATAAATTAATTAGACCAACAAAGATCTTTTACTAATGAAATCACTTATATTTGAACATGAATTACATGGTTGAACTTTTATCATTCGTTGGCCAATTAACTAGGCAAGCATTTTAATACTTTTAGGCAATTTGACGAAGACAAAATCACTTCTATTTGAAGAGGACTTATTGCATCTTCCCACTCTATCTGGAAAAATTTCTAATGACATGCCCAATATAAATTTATACCCTCTAAGCTGCAACTGAAGAAATCAATCTGCTTCTCCACTCATCTCCATATAATGAGACTCTCTGGTGGTACAAGCATCATTCAATTTGACCAAATATTGGCACTATCACATGGTTTGTTACACCTCCCATTCATGTACCTTGGTATTCTTTTACTGGTCAAATTCAATGTCTACGATGCCTACTAAGTTAGGCACCTTTTAAATGGTAAAGTCCTCGTCTAGTTTGTGTTGAATAAGTAGTAGAAGTCTGTTCTAAAACTTGTAAGTTTTTTTAAGAGAGAAGACAAACTCTGCTCTTCAAGTCCGTAACCGAACATTAAAAATATCAAATGGTCTTATTGCCATTGTTTGGATAGAATAAGCACATAACCACCAACTACTTATTTCACATAGGAATTCAATTCACAGTGATATCAACTACAGACAACTTACAACTATTAAGTATTTCTCAAGGAAATTTTAGCATAATTACAAGCCAACAAGCGCTCGGGTTTTGACAACTCTAAGACCTTACTATGTCTTCCAAGCACCCTTGAAAGGTTATGCAAGTTGGTAGTTTATTTTTACTTCAGTCACCTCACATAGGAATTTTAAACCTTATCGATGATATCAAAATTAAGCTATAAGAAACAACATTTAGTGAGTGTTCTACAACAATATATCTCACCTATTGCCAAAATTTGCATACACAAATCAAAGTCCTAACTGACGCTTCAACAAATAAACCAAACGAAAGTAATTAGATATAAAATCTAATCCAAACATAATTAATTCTCAGGTACTGTGTATCTAGTCAAATTGGGTCTTTTGGTAGCAAGCTTAGACATAATTTACACAAAGACAACTTGTTTTTTTTAGAGCCAACTTGAGATTATTGTACAAATTCAATCAAGTTTTTTTATTATCCATACAACTACTTCCTCCTTTTTATTCTTCATGTCTTCCTCCTTTCTTTTTTTTTGTTCTTTGAAGAGGAATCACTTCCTCCTTACCTCCCCCGCATCCCTTGGGAAGTTACTAAGGATGTGCCTTATCCTCCTCTCCACTATTGAAGCATGTTATAGCTTTATCTATGCATCCAACCGAAGCAATAATTATACGAATGTATGAAATATTTATAATTATTCCAAGGACACATTTCAAAGCTCTCAACCAAAAATCTTACGGTTGCTCTTTTTTCCTTTTGATTGTTAATGTGACGACAAGCATCAACTTAAGATAAAGTAATAATCCAATCAAATAAATATTAAATCCCTTGTCAATGAATATTTTCTAAAATAGAGCTTACCTCTTCCATGATGGCAAAAATAAAATCTCTTACTAGAGGCTTTAATAAAGTACCTTATTTTTTTCCAACTCAAGTAAGCATAAACATAGTCTCTCCTTTTTATGTCAACACAACTGTGATAAAACAAAATATGAATTCCTTTACATATTTTCTAAAGAAACAAAGAAACAATAAATTCAAACATCTATTTTTCTTTGTACTAAATCTCTTATATCTAATGCCATCTCACTTAGAAGAATATTATAAAGCAACATACAAGTTCCATACTAAACTAGATATGCTTAATATGCAATTACATGAAAGGGACATTCATCCATGTTGCCCTGCTATTTGATGGATAAATCATCCTATCATTTACCTTCTTTAAAACATCTCATTCCTCGTGGTTAGTTCTTTCTTCCACCCATAAATTAAAACCTGTTTATGTAAAAGTGCAAATCCATTAGAAACATCATATTCTTCTATAAAATATGTTTTGTAGAACTAAATATGAAACAATCAGTAATTTTATCAACCAACACATCATTTTATTACATAAAATATATGTTCTGCATAAAGTAATCACAAAATAGTCAGTCATTTTATCAACAAGATAACATAGCCAATCATGAATCCATAAAATGAAAAGTCCACCAAGGGAGGGTCATGACACATAAACACTTTTCACACTTTAACACATACTTAAGACATATATTAAACACACTCCATATACTAAATATTTACACTAGTACTCAATGGCACTTCAATGTACCAAATAATGTAATACCCCAACACAAATGTTGGTGACTACTTTTGACACTACATTTTACAATAAGGTTAGTATTGTTAAAATCATGATAATGATTGTGCAACCAACAAAAATGACACTATAAATCTCATTAAAAATTATAGAATCCACTGCTTTTACTATTAAAATGATAAAAGAAGGTTACAAGGCAATATCATTTTACAAATTTTGACCTGAAGGCTACAATGGGGTCTTATCTAAGGAATCCCTTTCATATGTGTGCAAAGGCAGCAAGGTCTATCTTCTTTATGTTCCTCAGTACAGGTGGGATTCTTGCTCACGTGCCACCGCTGGTTGGATGTGTTCTATGTACCTGTTGAACCTGCAAAATCTTGTTAGTGCATGAAGGGGTCTGCCTCAGTCAAACCCCATGGTTATGAAGATGAAAAGAATCTTAAACAAACTTAAAATATGCTAAAACGGATAAAAATAGCATAAAAATACTAAACTAGGCCATACTTACTTGATCCGATGATTTTGGTGTCTGTTGTAGAGGTTCGCACGGGGTCGTGTGAATTTGGTATGAATTGAGAGATTCGCACGAAGTCGTGCGAACCTGTATTTTTATGATAGAATCTGCAAGATTGATTTTTGGGCTATCCTGACACTGTTGCTTCTTCACCTTTTTGACTGGTCACCTTCAAAAAATATATTTTTGGTGTCGTTGACTTGTCTCAATCACAAGGAATATCAAGAAAGCAGCTAAACTACTATTGTGATGTATTAACGATGGTTATGCGATGGATGTGTGATGGATGTTGTGGCTGTAGTGATTTTGGTAAAGTTTCAGTAAGTAAAAGTTGGTTGTCATAAAAATAGTGGAAATGGCCTTCTATTTATAGACTTGGCCAAGGTGAGAGGGAGGGGATGAGGTGTCCCCTGTGAGGTATTTTTGGTGAACTATCCACCTAAGAGGTGTCTTGGTCCATAAATGAGGTTGGGTGAGAGAATCCCTCATCCATCCACAAATAATGATGACTTTGCCAAAAATATCCATTTGGCATTTATGAAGACCTTTTTGAAAATATCTTCAAATTAAAAATTGCTTCTTTTGTGCAAAAGTCTCCATCTTTCATTTATGACCTAGGGGAATGTGAGGTGGAGAAATATCTAGGTGAGAGGTGGCAAGGCTAGGATAGGCTAGAATAGGTGAGGTGGAAGGATAGGCTAGTCAAAGTAGACTAGGTAAGGTGGAAAGTTTAAATCAAATCAAGATTAGATCTAATTAAGCATGCGATTAGCCTTAAAGCATATTTTGACTAAAATGTTGACTTTTTGACTAGAAAGTGCTTTTTGATCATGGTGAGGAATTCAACCTTGGTTGAGTTGTGAATGAGGTCACATGAGGACCTAGGGTTAAGTGTAGGAAGGGGCTTAGCTAGCCCAAAGGGGCTAAGGATGATGAATAGTGTATTTGATAAATGAATAGTGTTTTTAGTCAATTTATGCAATTTTTGAGGGTTTTGCAAATTGATTAATCATGGAGATGAGGAGAAGGATAATGTGCAACTTTTGGGTGTCTACATTTTACCTCTTTTTATACTGGATTATGTGAAACATGGTTTAGTATAAAAATTGATGATGTGAATTGATGGAATGATTTGGAAGGCAAAAAATTTATAGTTGATGATTTGTGGATAGTTGCGAGAGAGATGCATTGATAAAAAATGGTTTATGATTGATTACTTTTAGGGGAAGACATAATATTGCCTTGTATTGTAATCAATTTGAGATGTTTCAATTGTGGACGAAACAAATGCCTTTGTTAATTTTTGCTTTTTTATTGATTGATGAGCTCGTTTGACAATATTTGACAAATCGTTGGAGCCATGGGGTAGAACTTTCAGGAGCTTCATTCACGAGTAGTCTTACAATTGCCACTATGAATATTGGAATCCATGAGGTGTCTACAATCAGAGGCATTTTGAGATTTTTTAAACATTCAATTGTTCTGGATTGGAGTTTTGATTGAGAGGAGAAATTTTACTTTTTGTATCTGTCATGAGGACTTGAGATAAACTTTAGAAAAAAATTTCTTAGGCATTTATTGTGTCCATGATTGGATTTTTGGTTGTTTGATCATGTGCAAGGTAGTTTTTTGATTTTTTGGATGATGACTACCCCCTCAAGTGATGAATTGGCGATGGAGGAGACCAAGATCGGTGATGAAATGATTGATAATGATGATGAAGAAAAACAATTTTTTTTTGCATGAAAGTTAGAAAAATAGAAGAATTGGGAGAAATTCCAAGAAAATTTGGTCAAGGAAGACAGGTTTGCATGGGTTCATGCAAACCGGGGTGGTTCGCACGGGGTCGTGCAAACCGACAGGTGCAAATTAGTGCAAATAGGGTTTTAAATGGTGAAAATAACGTCTTGATATCATTTTCACACAAAATATGGAGTGGTTGTAGAGGATAAAATAGAATGGAGTGTTGTAATATTGCGGATCAGGTATTACGGGATAGCGAGTGCATCAACAAGTGCAAGCATAAGGGCAGTAACACCGAAGGTAAGCGGTATTATTCTTTCTCGATTAATGCACAAATTGGCTAAGGTAAATGGATGTTGAATTTGCTTAAAATATCGTAAATTAGACATGCATGCATGGGATGGATGAAATATATGCACTTTGTCTAAAAAGGGGCAAATGGGTATCTTGGGATGGTTTTTATTTTTGCATGTTATGAGGTTTGCTTGTGGAAAAGCGTGCATTGGATGTGATGTGTAGGATGGGGTGTGAAAAGTGCATGCATGGAAAAACTAACAAGTGGGGGATCCTAATAAGCCAAATGGGTATCCAATTTTGCTTTCATTGACTATTTTGACTTTGTTTTGGCCACCTCATTTTGTGTGTATATGTGAGAAGGGTTTTAGACATTTTTGCATTTTTTAGCGTGTGCTTGCCATTTTTCACGTGCGTGAATGGTATGCATAGAATGGAGAAGGGTGGGGGACCTCACATGTTCAAAATTTTTTGAAAATGGGAGGTTCACATAGGGTCGTGCGAATCGAGGTGGTTCGCATAGGGTCGTGCGGATGCATTTTTTTTGCATATGTACATGTAAAAACAAAATAGATCGATGGATTTTATATACATGATTTTTTACTCGTGACATGTGTTTTTTGGTAGGTGAAGAAGATATTTGCGTGACATCAACTACGAAAGTGTAGGAAGGCCTTGCAGGAGGTATGGCAGGTGGAGGATGGGGAGAGGTTGCGGGCGGTGGGTTTATATGGTGTGTGGGAGATGCGCGAGGTTCATGTGAACCACACATATATTTTTACTCTATGTTAGAGGTGGGATCTGGACATGAACACCTTTCACCTGCCCGTAGGGGAGATGATAGTGACCTTGGAGGACATCTACCGCATCCATCAATTACCGATAAAAGAGATCATAGTTATGACGATGAATAAGGATTTACGATATGGTATCTTAGAGAGGGTGTTTGGGAATCAGTGGCAGAGGGTGGATGCCAAGGTTGGGGTAGACTATGTGAAGTATTGGTATAAGAAGTTTCTGTTAAATCACCATGCGATGGCGATGCTATTGATAGCAAGCCATGCATTGCCAGATACTTTAGGGGTGAGATTCCCCTAGAATATGATAGGAATTATGTGTTACATGATACGACGAAGGATAGTGTATGCATGAGAGCCTACATTTTTGGCACAAGTATACAAGGAGTTGCACGAGGTAGTGAGGATAGAGTGAAAATGGATCAGTGTGAGTCCACTACTACAGGTGTGGGCTTGGGAGCATATCCTAATTTTATGACTAACTAATTTTCCACATGAGGTACATGCCATAGATGGGCTCGATGTACCATATGCTATGCAATGGAGAGTGGACATGGAGAGGAGGAAGAGGGTATGTGAGGATGATCTATTGTATCACCACGAGGATTTGAGTGGTTTGAGGATGGATTAGGTGCGATGGAGGCCATGGCAAGGAGCGTCTGAGTGGGATGAGGATGCAGAGAACTTAGCGCACATTAGGTGAGGGTAATGGATGGTGGGGAAGTACCTGTCATAGAGAGAGTACTTTCAATTCTCATGGGTGCTACGATAGTTTAGGTTGTGGTAGGAGCAACTAGATTTTCCTACGGTGATATTCATGATTATAGGAGATATAGGTCCAGAGCCAGTGGTGCAACCACTAGACTTGACACCTGACAAGCCTTTGGTTGTTTTAGATGTGGATAACGTAGGGACCATTCCAGAGTACAATGTATGGTGGTCCATGCAATTATGGAAGCCAATGCTCGGGGTGATGGATGGATAGGTTGAGGTAGTAGGAGTGTTTCCAAATGAGGGCTTACCTGGTGGGGCAAGGGTAAGGTCACTAGGATAGGTGGATGCACAAAGGGATGAGGGATCACCTGATCTAAGTGAGGAGGAGGAGGAGGTAGATATAGATTGGTTGGTCAAGCACGTGAGGCTGCATTACGATGATCAGGATTTATTGGTGAGCGATAGTGACATAGGGACATAGATTAAGGGGGTGAGGGGATCACAAAGGACACAACGGTAATGGAGGAGGTACCCATGATGGATATTGTTGATGACTCATCAAATGAGTCACCAGTGATTGAGGGAGGTATTGATAAATATTTGGTGGAGTTAGAGGATTTTTATTTTATTGTAGACCTAGAGGGTGCTATGGTGGCTGAGGATGAGGTGCAACAGCTATAGGGGGAGGTGAAGAGGCTTAGGTATAGGCTTTTGGATACAGAGATGGATTGGATGAGCGATTGCTCAGATTTGGAGGAGGAGAGGTGGGAGGTAGAGGTGGAATTGAGGGTCACCTTGGAGGAGACGAATGAGGCCAAGATGTATTTGCAGCTGATGGCGGAGGAGAGGGATGCGCTCAGGAGTGAGCGATATGCGCTAAGAGGCAAGCGAGATGCTACCTAAGAGGAGAGGAACAAGATGATTAAGTTTTTTGAGCGACTCTAGGTGCTATTGGATGAGGCATGGGTAGAGATAGAGTCTGTGAAAGCCAGCAACATAGTGAGGATCATTGAGTTAGAGAAATGAGTACGGGAGATGAAGGCCACAAAGGAGTGGGTGGAGCAGGAGATTGCAATATTGGCTATGATAATGTTATAGTTGGAGCAGGCATGGACAGAGGTGGGATGTTTGTAGCAGACAAACATGGGATTGATAACATCCAACATGAAGGAAGTTGTGAAGAGGATGAAGTGCGAGGGGGAGTTGTTGATGCGGGGGATACTTGTTCCTTCATTTTTTGACTCTGTTTATTTGTCATAGGTGTAGTCGTACTGGAGTCAACAAAGTTCATCATTGGTGGGAGAGGGAGGATGTAGTAGATGAAGATACCTGCAATATCATGGGTAGTGGTAATTGTGCCACCAACACGGGTGGAGGTACCCGTAGTGGCGAAGATGGGGGATGCAGAGTTAGTGCAAGTGGTGATAGCAGAGCAGGTTATAGCAAATGAGGGGAGTGGAGAGACTCCCACGAGACAGAAGGGATGAGGGCATTGATGGAGGATTGACCCATGATTTTGTATTTTTATAGGAATGGTGCAAATGATTTTGTTTTTAGCTTCTGCTTGGCCATTACCCTATGGGTAGTATGGAGTAGAAAAGCTATGCTGGATGTTGAACTTCTCACATAATGTGTAAACATTATTGTTTTTGAATGGGGTACCATTGTCAAAGATGATCTTAGATGGGATGCCAAAATGACAAATGATGTGTTGTATGATGAAATAAATAATTTTAGGACTAGTCATTTGTTTAGGGATAGCCTCAACCAATTTTGTAAAGTATTCGATGGTGGTAATGATGAACTTGTGATTTCCAGAGGAGGCATGAGTGATTTTATTGATAAGATCCAAATACCATTGTGAAAAAGACCACATTGATTGAATAGGTTCCAGAGCCTGAGAAGGCAGATACGTAAGATTGGCATGATGTTGGTATTTGACACACTTTTTTACATAGTCACAACAATCATGCTCCATTGTACATATATAATAGCCCATTCATAGGATGCATTTGGTAATGGCCATACCACTAAAGTGGCCACCATAAGTACCATCATGAGCCTCTTTGGTGATGCGTTGGGCTTCAAAAGGTTCCAGACAGTGTAATAAGATGGTCTTAACTTTGCTTGTAAAGTATATCACCTAGAAATGTATAGTGAATGACACGCAACTTGAAAGCTCGTTTGTGAATATGATTTAGATCAGGTGGGAGAATATCGAGCTTTATGTAATATTTGACTTGGGAAAACCATGGGTCATGCGATTCAGCTTTGACGATGTTGATGTCATCGTCATGAGAAGGCGGGTTGGTGGATATGGCTATGGAAGAATGTGAGAATGGACACATGAGTGGTGTCAAAAAGCAAATTTTATAGAATTATTGAACCTAGATAAGCCATAGTATCTGTAAAATGGTTCATAGAGCATGGAGTAGCAATGATGTCATACCACTCAAACTGGTCTAATAAGTGTTTGGCAACCTGTTTGTACTATTGAAGGACTAGGCAACAACATTATCATTCTCCCTTGATTTGATTTAGGATGATAAGGGAGTCACCATATATGTCTAGGCATCTAATGTGCACTGATATTTCTTATTTTAATCCAAGGAGAAGAGCTTCATAATCGACATTGTTATTGGTATGAGGAAAGCTCAATTTGAAAGAAAAGGGGAATGAATCCCCCTATGAAGTGAAAAATACTATACCTGCACCCCCTCCATGCTCACAATGAGATCCATCGAAAAAGAGAATTAAGTTAGCAGTTGATTCAGGTTCCACAAATTCTTCAGCTTCAATAGTATGAAATACATAATCATCAAAAAGTTGAATGAGTAATGGGGTATCACTTGGTAGAGGACCTTCAGCCAGCTGATCTGCAATGACTAGGCCTTTGATGGATTTTTGACTAATGAATTCAATATTGAACTCCATGAGAAGCATGATCCATTTGGTTGTTCGACTATTGTGGTAGCTCTTACCCATCATGTAGCGAAGTGGGTTATCACGGGTGACTACATAAGTAGTATGGTTAATCATGTAATGTTGTAGATTTTGGGTGGCAAAGACAATGACAAGGCAAATTTTCTCCATGTAGGTGTACCATGCCTCATAACTAATTAATGTGCAACTGATATAGTATACGACATGTTCTTGGTTAATTTAATTCTTTTGAGTGAGAAGTGTGCCCAACGTGATGTCGGTGGCAAAAATGTATATATGGAAATGTCAATCTGGATGGGGTGGCGTTAGGACAAGTGGCGATATCAGGTATGATTTGATGGCATCAAAGATAGTTTGACATTTATCATCCCATATGAAAGGGACCCCCTTTTAGAGCAGATGATTGAATGACTGACACTTGTTTGAAAGTTGGGTGATAAATTACCAAATGGATTGAATTATGCTTTGCAAGCTGCATAACTGCTTAAGTTTTTTAGGGGGAGGCATGTCGATGATAGCTTGGACCTTTTGGGGATCGCCTTCGATGCCTCTTTGAGAAATAATAAAACCTAATATTTTACCAATGGTAACACCAAAGACATGTTTCTTTGGATTTACATAGACATTATGTTCCAAAAGGCAATCAAATATTTGACGCAGGTCCTCAAGATGTTGACCACGGGTTTTGGATTTGGTGATAAGATCATCCATATAGCCCTCGACAATTTTGTGCATAAGATCATGAAAAATGTATGTCATGGCATGTTGGTAAGTTTACCTAGCATTCTTGAGGTCAAAGGGCATGACTTTGTAACAAAATATCCCCTTGGAGGTAGTGAAAGAGGTCTTATGTTGGTCATCTGGATTGACACAAATTTGATTATACCCTGAACAACCATCCATGAGTGATAGTATTTCATGTTTTACTGTAGCATCGACCAATGTGTTAATATTAGGGAATGAAAAATTGTCCTTGGGACAAGATTTGTTAAGATCCCTAAAATCAGTGCAAATACGGATACCCCCCATTGGGTTTTTTGATAGAAACCATGTTTGAAACCCACTCAAGGTAATAAATAGGTTGTATAAAATCCACATTGAGGAGTTTTGTAACTCCTATTTAACAATGAGAGCAACAATGGGGTGCATGCAACACAAATTTTATCTGATGGGTTTGGCATTGTCATCCAGGATAAGGTTGTGCACAAATAACGATGAGTCTAGGCCTGGCATATCCATGTAGGACCAGGAAAACACCTTGATGTAGTGCCTGAGGAAATTAGTAAAGAGGACGCGTTCTTCATTATAAATGCTAGCGATAAGATAGACGATGTAAGGGTGATCCGAATCATTGCCAATGTTAAATTCAATAGTGTCCTCGACAAGCATGTGAGAACCATAATGAAGTTGGACAGGTGTGGGGATGAGGTGGAGATCATCGATGGCCTTGGGAAGTTGGAATTCATCATCTAGATAAAAATTTGTATGATTATTCCATGGGATATGAGGTGGAATGGAAGGCAAAGGTGCATTAGTAGATCACAACAATTGAGGTGTTGGAAGGAATTTGACGATGGAAGGTGTGGAGGAGATATCGTTGAAATCAACTAAGTCGGTGATGGGAGGTGGAATATAATTGGGATGGTTTGGATATCAGAGTGGAGCATATAAGTCAAAAAAATCACGTTGACAAAGGCGCTAGATATGGTGGAAGTGGGTGAGGAAGGTGGTGATGAATTTGAGGAGGATAACAACGAGTTCGAAAAGAGTTGGTGATGACCTGGGCATAACACAACAGATGGGGAAGGTGAACGAGAATGTGTGCCACAAGGCGGTGCTATCTTGTGAATAGGAAAAAATAGAACTATAGGTAGGGGTGAGGAAGGTGGATCGACTGATAGGGGTGATTGAGTAATAGGTCAGTGAATTGATGAGTGAGGGCTTCAACCTCTGAAGAAGATAGGGATTCATAGGGTTGGGATGGATGAAAGAACGTGGATGGAATATCGATTGTGGAATGAGGGGATGAACTATATATTGAAATATTAAGATCGAATTCATCATCGAAAAGGACCTCAAGGGGATCAAGATCAAAATTATGTAAATTATTCTTGAGGGCATAGATTTTTGGGGGATGGTAACCAATTCCTGATCAGTCAGTAGGTTTGCACGAGGGAGGATTGATGTGGGTGTGACACCCATGTTCATATCTCCCTAGACCATAACCATTCGAGTTATACATACGAAGATAATACCATGTAAAATTAGGATTGGACATGTGGTTAAGGTTACCGCAAAATCTGGTTTGTGATGTCAGAGGTGTTGGAGATTCTATGAATGAGTCAAGCCCCCCATATACGAAGTTTGTGTAATTATCGAGTGGACCAAGAGGAACCACTACCCCAATAGTCAAGGGTACATCATGAGGTTGACCAAAGTCACGGGTGGACTAGATGGTGGAGGGAATAACCTAAGCATTGCTTATGTTGTACTCACCAGGACCTAGTGTAGTCATGAGTATAGAAACATGAGGAGGGTTCGTATTCTCAGGTTGAGTGGACCCCTTGGGTGGTGGCGAGGATGGCTTTATGGGTATAGGTGGATTAGGGGGTGAAGAGGATGAATTGGGAGAATCTAATTGAGCTAAAAGGTCATCAAGTCAAGCGGTACACTGTTTCCACTCATAGCACTCAATAGGTGTCTAGTAATGGGATGATTGGCATGGGTGAATTGAGAAGTGGGGATGGAGGATGTGGTTGGTGAACTAGAGATTACTCGTATTCATGCAGATCAAGGTACAAAGCGGTAAGAATATGAAGGTGGTGTAGGAAGAATATGAGGGTTATTGAGTGAGGATGCTAATAAGGGTGTAGTGGAAAATGTGAATAGGGGAATTGGTGTGAAAGAGGAAGAGAGACGATGTGAAAATGTAGGAATAACTAGGGAACTAAGAGGCTGAGGTGAATTTGATAATGTTGACACAATGTTTCTTAGATCAGGTGTGGAATGTGATTGTGAAGATGACAAATAGGTGGTATGTAAATAACAGCATGGGGTGGGCACAAACTATGTAGATGACAAGGGTGGACCTGGTGGAACGACGATAATGTTACAAAACTCAAATGGATCACCATAGGCGGGGATGCAGTGTACTAAGCCATTATGAACATATTTGATATAGTGATGTAGCGTGGAGGGGATACACTACATGTCTCAAATCCAAGAGCATCCCAAAAGGATGTTATACTACATCTCGCCTTCGATAACATGGAAGAGAGTGGAAATGGTTTTTGCACTAGCCTTGATGGGAAGGATAATGGTACCAACAGTAGGATGCATAGAGCCCTCAAAAGATCGAAGGTCCATGGATAGAGTAGCAATATGAGAAGAAGGAAGATAAAGGTGGAAAAGAGCGATGGTAGAAATGACGTTGATGGAGGAACCAGTGTCAATGAGAACACGCTTATAGGTTATGGCGTTGATGGAGGATTGAATATGCAATGGGGGATCCGCTCCCTTGCCTATAACTTCAGTAATTTCATGGTCATGGAAGTTGATAGAAGGTTTTAGGTATGTTTGAACATTTCCAAAAAAGTTAGCAAATACATATGTATCATGAGTCTCAAGATCGAGAGAGTGCAGGATAGAATCGAGGGCTTCACGATATGGTTGGGATTGCTATAAAAGGTCATAGATGGATAACCTTGCAAGGGTGGTCCAAATTTGATGGGAAATACTACCATGGATAGTGATGATATTTCATGGTATCGATGGAGGAATAGGTGGAGGATTAGATGTATTAGAAGCAGGCATTGGTTGAGAAGTTGAAGGATGTTGGGATTCAGCAAGGGGTGGATAGCGTTGATTACAGATTGCAATTTTGATCATACCCACAAATCCATGCTGATAAGGATCTCGATTGACATGATTGACTTGGCATGGATCAAATTGAGGTGGATTACCCCGATGCTCATGTAATGGGTTTTGATTAATCCCCAAGTTTTGATTTTGGGATGCAAGGGGATATAATATTTGTATGGTACCTCGATCGATAAGATATTGCATGGTATGGCAAAAAATGTGGCACGAATAAAGAGTGTGGCCATGTTGGTGACGAAAATAACAAAATGCCTATGGATTGTGGTCCCGCAGGAGTGGACGGTTTGGATCGAGAGGCTGGACTTTAGGCAAAGTGATGAGACCTCCATAATATAGTTGATGGAAAAAGGTGGGCATGGGCTCAGGCAAAGGTGTCCAATTACGTGGTGGATGAGGAGAGCAAGGATTTTGACCTTGGTATGAATTGGATGGAGTTGGAGGATTGACTTTGTATGGATTGGAAGGTGGTGGAGGGTTGACTTGGTATGCATTTTTGGGAGGTCACGATGGTGCGGATTGTGGAGGTTGAGATGGTGCGAGTTGAGGTGGTGGGGATGAAGAAGTAAGGAGCACCTTATTGCTCTGAGGTGGTTTGGACATGGGTGGTACATATGGATTGTTATTGTAGCGGTAATTAGATGGGTAGGATTGCTTCAAACTGAGCTTGATTTTACCCATGTGGACCTTGATGTCCTTGATGGCTTATTAAAATGTTTGGCTTTGATGGATCTATAATGTTGGAGAGACTTTCTTGTGATAACTCTTGGAAAAAAATATGATGAGCTCTAAATGTGGGAGATTAAATGTAAGATCATGAATGAACACTCTCAAATGAGAGATAAAAATAGTAATAGGCTCGTCGTCAAACTGGTGTAGAGCATAGACATCAGATAAGGTGGTATTGGTTTTGATACTGATTAAAAAATGCTCAAGAAAAATATTGGCCAATTGTTCGAATATGAATAAGCTGTGGTAAGGTAAATAGTTGTACCAATCTAATGCTTGTCCCCCCCAAGAGAAAGTGCAAAAGTGTGGAGCATAAGGGGATCACTACCATGAAGTTGGTAATAATAAAAATGGTAATTGTTAAGATGCTCTCTAGGATATTCCTTACTTTTGAATTTGTCAAATTTGGGGATCTCAAACTAGTAAGGATATGGATGTATAGGTACAAAAGGATGAATTGGTTCATTGCACAATTCATCATATGTGGGTTTTTGAGGCCCATAACCAGTCATACGTAAATATAATGTGTGAATCTATTCTTGCATGGCTTGAAGTTCACTAGAGAGCATCATGGTAGTGTTTGGTGGAGCTGGAAATGGGGGTGATGGTGTAGATGTGGGCAATGACTGTGATGATGCTTGTAAATAATTTATTTGTGGTGGATATTGCAACTGTTGTTCCTCCCACTTATGATAGTAAGCATTCTATTGTGGATTAGATGTTGACATAGCTTGATATTATGGGACAAGAACCTGAGAGGGATGAAGTGAGATGTATGAATAATAGATAGCAGGTGGTGGTTGTTGTTGATCATAATACCCAGGAATCTATTGGGTAGGCATGGGTACCTGCTACTATTGTACATATGGGAAAGTTAGTTGCACCTGAGTAGTGGTGGTAGAGGACCATGTGGACGATGAGGTAAAGAAGGTGAGCGATGTAGAAGATGGGGGTGGAATAGATGAGGATGTGGTGAAAGAGAATTGGTTTGATGAGGGGGGTATGACTGATGAGAATTGGGGTGGCATGAATGGAATGGTGAACAAGGATTCGGGTTGAACCGAATAGTGAGGTGGATTAGCTTGATAGGTAGGATTTGATAGTGGAGGTCAAAATGAAGGTGGGGGTGGTAAGCGAAATGATGAGGAAGGTGTCGATGGGGATCCATATGAAGAAAATGGTGGATAGTTGGTAGGTGTATGGGTAGTAAATTGGGGTATAAATGGAGGTGGCTGCAGGGATGAAGATACCTATTTTTGATGAAATTGCAACGAGGTATGTGATAAATATGATGATGAGAGCTGGTAGTACTAATATGGATGTGAAAAGTACTAATGTGGGAGTGATGATGGTGGTCAGGATGAAGGTTGGGAGCTAGATGAGGCCTGCTGTGATAGTAGGATTTGGAAGGAGGATGATAAAGTAGGTGGCATAGAAGAAGGAGGTGTAGAAATCATTCCCATCATCTAGATAGTAGTAACGACATCAAGCAATATTTGGGAAATGACAACATTAGAGTCATCTCCAAAAAGTGGATGATATGAGTGCTCTAAGAAGGAATGGGTGGCAGATGGTGAAGGAGGTGGAGTGAACTCATATGCCACAATAATGGGTATAGGGAGACCAAGAGGGGTATATATGACATGCTGGAAATAAGTGGATGGGGGATTAGGAGAGGAGATATTGTCCAAAGGAAGGATCTCCTCGAAGGTCTCGTCCAAGAGGTGATATGCAGTGAAAGATGCGATATGAGATATAGGACTAGTGGTAGTGGCTGAGGTACTTGTAAATAAATCAGGTGGGATAATGAAAGTAACCTACTCAGACTATAAAGGTGGATCAGTGGTCTGAGAAGAAGAGGCACCTACGGTCATGATAGTCCGCTAAGCAGCCTCGATGGCATGACAAAGGGCTTCATGCATCTGACTACGCGTAACCGACATGATGATCTGTGCAGTAGTGTAGTAATAACTAAAAGATGTGGGATCTAGAATCTAGGAATGCATGTGGCTGAGTGGGTCACTTTTTGTTCTCAAAAATACAGGTTCACATGGGATCATGCGAACCTCTCTTGAAATCGAAGATTTGCATGGGGTAATGCAAACCACAAAAATAAGAAACAGATGATGGATAAGTTCTCTAAAAGGTGTCTGTGTGCTCTGTGAGAAATATATGACCTAAAAAATAGGTTCACATAGGGTCGTACGAACCACTAATACAACCAGATATTCATACGGGGTCTTGAAAACCACAAGAAATAGTGATAGAGGATGGATTGCTGCTGTGGAGATCCTCTTTGTGTTGTGTGGACTTGTTTGGTGAAGTTCTAAAGCTTGGAAGATAGGTTCGCATGGGGTTGTATGAATGTACTTGAGTGTAAGAAATTCACATAAGGGGATGCGAACCACTCGAAAATAGGCAGTGCAATGATGTGTGTGGAAATGAAACTGTGGAACAACTGGTGAGTGAGTTATAGCAAGTTTAATATGTTATTGTAACCACTTTCATGAGACTTAACAAGAAGCCAATATTTTTCTCTAGTTTTTCATGTGTTTTAATGAGTACTATATCCACCCTAGAAAAAAATCATGAAAATGCATGAAATCTACTTTGAATCAGGTATGTCATAGCATAGAACCTTTTGCAATGCCCAAAAGCACACAAATTAGAACTATGTTTCCAATGGGCGAGTGGCAACCTAGATGGATTTTGGTACAGTAAAATGGTATCCAAAGGGGGAGACTCAAAATGCTCTAATGAGTCAATATAATATCACTAAGAGAGGTCATGTTGTCAATGTGGTGCTATCAGTATACCTATGCTTTCACTTAACCCTCACGTTTAAGGCATCCACAGTAACGATCAGCTGCACCCACTAATTATTTTTAAAAGCCCTATGGTAAAGGGGATTTCTAAAACTACCCACTTCGAAGGTACCTTCCAGTGATTAAATCTGGATAACTAACACTCAAAATGGGAAGGACCGATTAGGTTTTAATGCTAGAACAATCCACCTGGGGGGATACTATGGTGGCTAAAATTGGGGGTGAGTTGGTGGAGACTAAAATCCAAACCTCACCAAAATCTGGTGTTGAATTGATGATGAAATCCAATTCAAATTGGAGATGAAAGCCAGTATTTACACCATTTAAAAATGGAACATGATTTTGTGATGTTTGTTTGTGCAATACTATTTTAGAAGAAAATTATTATAAATGCCTTTTCAAAGGAAATCTATGCTAAGATGCCTTTTTGAAACAAATCTAGTTACTTGCATTCTCATAAAAGTAAATTTAGTCTACTAGTTTTTTGAAATGGAAATATAATTAAGTGCTTTTGAAGGGAAAGGACAAGGAATGAATATAATTAAATGCGTTTCAAATGAAAACTAATTAAGGGTGCTTTTGGAAAGAAAAGTCTAACTAGATGCTTTTCAAAGGGAAGCTAATTAGATGCTTTGGAAGGGAAATGACATGAAGGGAAATGACAAGAATGAAAACTAAGCTAGAAAACAAAGTTAAACCTATCTAAAACAAACAAGTAAATGTGATTTGTGGAATGCAATCCCAATAGGAAAGTTTAGCCTCAAAATGAAATAAAAGCATGGATTTCACATAATACATTCACCTAGGGGTATGTAAAACCTTTCGATTCACATTTTACTATGAATCTGTGTGTATTTTGGAGATTCGCACCCTAGGGTGCGAACTTGTCCTCTGGAAAGAAGTTCATACAGGGTCATGCAAATTTGGGTCCGAAGACTGGGATGATTGGTTTTGGGTTCTTGATGATAGGGTTCTGGAATAGGTACCTGCATAGAAAGTTTCAAAAGTCAATTTTAAATGCGATAAGACAACATAAATCCTAAGATGTTTTGCATGTACTTGAAGAAAGTAAATTACAGGAAAATAAGATAACTATTGCAGCACAAAAATATAAGGATGCTTTAACCTTACATACACCGTGGGAAGAGATGATTGGTGGTATAGGTATGGGGGCACACAATCCCCGGGAACATGAGGCTCTTAACCTCCCCTGACTTACCTTATCAATGGTTGTGGGTGTCTAAAACCAATACATATGCTTCAAATATCAATTTTAAGGTAGATTGGGGAATCCACATGCCCAAGTGTGTACTCTCTATCCTCTTTAGAGGCTCGCCAGGGCACCAATGAAACTTTTGCGGTTTGGCCTAATATGGATTTTAGGGCATTTTTGGTTTGGGGTTTCTTCAAAGATAATAATTATTTGCCATACAAAAATAGGCCACAATTTTTGTTAGAATACGATTAAGCTAGTGCTTGGTGGGAGTCCCACTGGATGTGCCAAAATGAAACCAACAAAAATGACACTATAACTCTCATTCAAAATTATAGAATCCACTGCTTTTGCTATTAAAACGATAAAAGGAGGTTACAAGGTGATATCCTTTTATAAATTTTGCCCTGAAGGCTACAATGGGGTCTTCCTTAAGGAATCCCTTTCGGATGTGTGCAAAGGTAGCAATATCTATCTTCCTTGTGTTCCTCAATGCAGGTGGAATTCTTGCTCATGTGCCACCGCTAGTTGGATGTGTTCTATGTACCTGTTGAACCTGTAAAATCTGTTAGGATGAGAAATAGATGAGATATTTTATTGATACAATGAGATTACATATATAGGTAGGAGGCCTATAACATTACATGACAAATGTCAAGAAGCATGAAAAGTGTCAAAAAGTAGGTATAGTGCACATTAAAAATATTCTAACATTCCCCCTTAATGTGCACTATCCTAACTAAAGAAAAAAAAAAGTCAACATTAGGTAACATTCCCCTCTAAAAGAAACATATCATCATTCTTTATTGCTAATTTGGTCTAGGTTTGTGCTCTTTGTGCTTGAATCTCCAGCTATGAATAACGCTAGATCAACAATGTATACATCTTGGTCTGTTGCCACAGGGTCAGCCACTTCCACAGGTTTGTTGCCATTGGGTCAACTGTTTAAGTGCCTCAGGGTCATCATGGGTACCTCAGGGTCAGACAATTTTGGGTCAGTTACCTCTACAGGTCATCCTTAGAGGATGTTGCCTCTCATAGGTCACTGACTAGATCCACCATGAATATTATCCCCCTCATGGTGAACTCAATCTAGAAGGTGTTTGTCTTTGTCAAAAATGCACCTTAATACAATAGAAAAAATGAGCCATGAAATACAATATAAATGAGCCATAGAAGCCAAATGTGGAGGAGAAGAAAGAAGAAGAGAATAGAATCTTCTGAAGTGTCTTTGTCTGTAGTCTTCAAAAGTTGATCTAAAAAAGTCCTCAGATAGAGTCTAGGGTATCAAGATTTTGTAGTCCCTAGAGTAGGTGTCCTTATGGTGACCTCCTCATCCTATCGGAATGCATGGGTAACCAGCCGCTACATCCGCTAGGTGCTCTAGAGAAGGTAACTGGATACTAGGATCACTTACAAATTCCTTGGGAGTGTTGGGTACAACCGAGAGTGCACTCCAAGGTACAAAAATTTGAGGCTAAAAAATGTAAATGAAACAACCTCAAAATGAAAATAGGACACCACCATTGTGTCAGTCATGAAAAACCTTTCCAACAATTATAAATACCCCTATGTTTAGGTCTCAATGAAGCCCTCATATTTTGGAAAAATAACATCATCGCACTCAGGCGACATCGCTCTTTGGCAGAAAAAAACATTTTCTCAATTTAACTTGCGGGGGAATATCATAGGGCTATGCGGGATGTCATCATTTAAATACAATAAGTATGACTACTCAAATCAAATTTTAGCCCTCATTAAAAAAATAAATACCCCTCCCAATTGAATATTGTCATAGCCCATATGACCAATCAAAACAATGCATTAAAAAATGGCCATTTGTGTACATGCCCAATCTCTGTCACGGGTTTCATTTCATATCCCCATACAATAAAAAATTGCCAAACTCACAACCACCTCCAAAGACCACTATGGATCCTGATCTACATCTCCACACTTTAGAAAATAAGTATTTAAACATTATAAATTAAAAAAATAGTGGCCAAACTGCTATAAAAAAACTATCAATTGTTCATTGCAAAAATAATTAGCTTCTGCCACACCGTAGCTTAGGCTGGGACTTTCAGCCGATACTCCCTGGAAGACTCTTGCAAACCTTACCCCGCTTCAAACTATTGACCTTGACATGGATATCCTCCATTTTGTAGTCTCACAACATGCCATTTGTGTGGTAATTTTTAAATTACGCTCAATATGGAACATAATGGCAGTAATAGAATGCAGGCGCAGGATGCAAAGCCAAAAAAACTGCTATCATGGCATTGTATTTTTATCACAGGCTGGATATGATACCAAAAAAATATAGTGCGGGAAAAAAACTTCCAGGTGCTCCATATTGATGGCCCATATAATAAGTTTGCATCCTTCGCGCTTTCTCATTCTCCATTCATCAAGGGTAGCATCCCATTAGATACACCTCACAGACTGTTCCACTACAATAGGCACTAGGGAAAAATAACAATATCACTAACAAAGTTTCCACGGTTGGCAACTTTGGATACTTCACAAAGATAAACAACACAACATGTCCATGCGATCGTCTTTTAAAAATAATGCCGAATGAAATGGCAAAAAATATTTTATGTCCCTCGTTCACTCAAGATCGTCGTCTTAATCGCTGCTCCTTAAGCCACTGCTTTGTCGGGGTTGATGCTATTATAGAGCTCCTGCCATATGGGTGGTGTTGCCCGCCGATGGGTGAAAAAATCCTCTGTGGGTGCAGCTTCGTTGTTTCCATTGACTCACATCGAGCTTCACCATAACAAAACAACTAGTTCACATCGAGCTTCACCATAACAAAGAATGGAACCTAGAAACCCATGAACATGTGAAAAAAAACCTCCTTCCATGTTGTTGGAAAACCTCCATGTGGCACTGATTTGCATAGCCGGCCACGAGAATTGAAAAATTAAATTAAAATTGGCACATGGAAGAAACGGTAACAACAACAACGCTCTCTTCGACCAGCAACGGTAACATCATCAGAGGCATCCATCATCTTCATCTAGCATTCCAAAAACATTAAAAATCATATCTAGCACAGCACCATGCTGTTCACAGCGGCAACGCGTAGCAAAATATTGGCGATTGATTTTTTTGTATTTATGGTGTATTCCTGCTTTGGACGCCCAAAAAATTTGCCCAAGATTGATTTGCTTGCTTGAATATTGCCTCTTTTGTTTTGTTTTGTTTGTGTGTTGTTTTTTGTTGTTCTTGTGTTTTTGTTGTTTTGTGGGTTTTTTTTTTTATGTTTTTTGTTATTGTTCTTGTTTTTTTGTCATTCTTGTTCTTGTGTTTCTCTTTGTTTTGTATGTGTGAGTGTTTTCTATGTTTTTTGTTTTTGTTTATTGTCTGTTGTTGGTTGTTTTTATTTTTATTTTTATTTTATTTTTTTTAATATTTTAGGTTTTGGTTGTGTTTATTTTTCATGTTTTTTTTGGGTTATATCTTTGTAGTGTTTAATTGTTTTTGTCTTGTTTGTGTTTTGTTATGCGGTTTTTCTATTTTTCTATGTGGTTCGTGTTGTGGTTTATTTTATATTTTTGTGTGTGTGTTTGGTTGTGCTTTTGTTTTTGACATACTCAAGGAGCATGTTTTTTATTTTATTTTATTATTTTTGTATTTTATTTATTTACTTATTTTTAATTTGGTTTTGTATGTTTGTTTTCTCCTTGAGTATGTCAAAGGTGGTAGGCCAGGTCCGACTCCTAGGCATTTTTGGCGGAATGGATACCCCTACCTCCTTGGGTCTTACCCGAAAGTGGCATCCCTTTTGGGATGTTTTCCACAAATAAAAAAAAATTGTTTTATGAGAGTGATTCAATTTTTTAGAGTTAAGTGAATTGGCCCTTTGGATCAGGTTGCTTATTTGCCATATAATTAAAATTTTGGAATCCTACTAGATTTCTTTCTATAAATTTACTCCTGGAGCTACAAAATTTCCTTCCATTCTCTTCCATGAAGTCATGTATAAGTATATGTGCCCGCGAAGTCATGTTTAAATAATTGAGAGGGATGGACTTGACCTTTTCAATGCCCAAATTCAGGTTAAATCCATACTAATATAGTTAAACTAAGACTAATATAATGCATGTTAAGAAAATCTAATAAGAAAAAGAATGCATGTGATAAACCAAATTCAATAAAAGAAATATGACTAGTGATCATAGTGATATTAATATTGATAAATGAGTACATTTTAAGGGAATCAAATAACATTAGAGTGGCACTCCCGACCTCCAATATTTACCTTGTTCCAATGCGTTATTACTCAGCCTGCCTCTGTCGCTTATGATCCTTTTATCTATCTCCAATTCTTTTTGACCAACAAAGCTCCTACTTATTTAGCTCAAGCTATTTATGATGCCAATACTGGTTTGACTGTGGTGAATTCTACCCTATCCTGGTCCTTATCTTTGCTCTTTACCCTAGCCCTATTCCCTAGGCAAGGACATGGCCTACATTGAGTCAGCTCAGATTAACCTGAACCCCACTAAAATTTTTATGGATGCTAAAGGTTTTACCACCTTCCTATAGAAGTTTTCAGGGGCTAAGGACCAGATTACTAAGGATTTTATCGATTCTTGGAACCAGGGTGAGGTCAAAGTTCAAGGTGTTCACTTTAAAGTGACCATCAAGATGTTGGTAGAGATCACTAGTCTTCCACTCACAAGCCGATTCATCCATTGTGACAAGCACAATTGGGAGGAAGAAACTGATCAGTTCCTTGACAAAGGCAAAATTTTAGGTTGGGAAAAGTCTACTCTCCACTGCTCTTCCCTTCCAGCTCCCTAGAACATCGCTATAGTCTCTATTATGCAGTATGTTACCTATGATGACCCTAAAAAATCCCTTAGGAGCTTTTACCTCGTCTTTGTAAATCACCTTCAGGATGGCAAAGTTTTTTGTGTCCCTGATTACCTCCTTTAATCCCTTACTCTATCCATTAAGAAATGCTAGAAGTCCAATGGCAAGCCCCTTCACCAAGACCTCCTGCATGTCATTTTCAAGCATACCTTAGCCATCTGCCCCCTATCCACAATGTTAAACCTTTGTCTTCCAATCCTCTTGATGACCTCCCTTCCCATTACCCTATTCTCGACCCCATTTTGGATGACTCCCCTATTGTCCCTAGTTCAAGGGGTGGTCGTGCGAAGCCTTCTCCTCTTAAAAGTGCTAAACAAAGTGACCATAGGAAGCATGTGACTGCAACAAACAATTATTCGATGCCCAAATCCTCTGCTAGGCTCAAGAAGCCAAAGATGGAGTATTCATCCTCCTCAACTCATGGCATCTCTGAGTCAGAGAGTGATAAAGAGGAACCTTATTCCCAAATGTTGTTGGAGCTCGTGGTCACAACTATGAATGCAACCATCAAGTCCCTGGAGAAAGCATCCAAGATTCTATCACACTTCACTTAGAATGCTATAGGGACCACAACAAGGAAGATAGATGATAGCAAGAAATAACTAGCATGGGTCCCTCCATATGAGCCCTTTGATACCCTAGGAAGCCCTTGTTTTTTACTGGTTTACCTAGTTTAGTCTGATCAATTTTACCTGATTAAGTTTAGCTGATGCGTGCGAAGCCAATGCAGGTGTCTTTCGATATTGTATCTATATTTGGATTGGGCTAATTCATTCTAATTTTTGTTCTAGTCACAGTTTCCCTTCTGATTCTAAGAGGGTTTTTGGTTATGGTTATCTTTCTGGTTGTGAGAGGTCCCTAGCACCTCCTTGTAATTTTTTGTTTCTACGTTTGGCTAATCGGCCTCTATTGTAATAAGGTTTTGGGTTCCTTTCAAAACCCGTAATGTAAATATACTTTAAATTATAAAAAAATAATATTAGTGTGATCCAATATACGAATCACTTACCATAATAGAAGAAAGTCCTAACAAAAAATGAGAGGAAAATGCCACAAACACTATTCATTTATAAATCAAAGGTGAATTGACATAATTAATCCATAAAGTTAATGCATAGTCTTTCTATTTATACCAATTTAGTCTCACAAAGTGTATCTTTGTTTATCATAAATGAAAAAAATATATTTATAATTGAGCCCTTGTATTTTATTTATAGTAAAAATTTCATCTAAATTTAACTTGAAGTAAAATATTTCTACTCCTAGTAATTCTTCTTATGTAGTAGCATCTTTAGCAAAATTCATGCTTTACTAAATCTGACTACATCTAAAATGTCTTCACATAGACTTAGTAACTTTTAACTCTTTGTTTGTTCTACTTGAGGATAAAATATCACTTTCTAGGTTGTTACCTTAAATTTCATGCAACTCTTTTCTAACCCAATATCCTCATTCTATGAGAGAGTGATTCAATTTTTTAGAGTTAAGTGAATTGGCCCTTTAAAAAAATTGCTTGTTTGCCACTTAGCCAAAAAAATGGAATCCTACTAGATTTCTTTCTATAATGTTAAACCCAGGGTCACAAAAATTCCTTCTATTCTCTTCCATGACCAATATTCTACTAGAATACAATGGTAGTAACTAAGTTACTACATATTTTGTGACTTAAGGGGGTGCCAAAATTGATTAGAAAGAGATCCCATATTTTGCCTTTATCCTTGGGTATGGAGTATTCAAAATTTGAAATTAATTTGTACCAAATTCAAAACTATAGGGTCACTTTCTTTGATGCTATGGTAGCAAGTTCAACAATGTCCACCAGTTTATATCTAAGGGCACATTTAAAGCATCCATCATCTTAATATATGATATTAATTCCTTGCATTGGTCCCTTGTAACATCCTCCCCTTGATCTACTATGCATTTTATTTTATCTAGTAGGCCTTCTAGTTTAATGATCATATTTAAGGTATTAAGTGGAACATCATCTATTGGCACATCCACTTTGGCATTTTATTCATTGATGGCCTTGGCTATCTATTCTAACAAAAGGTTTGTCCTTAACCAGAACATGTTAGGAAATTATTCATTCATCGACAATTACATCTTCTTTCTCATTTCTTCAGTAGATGTCTTGAGAATATCATTGGTACTTTTGCATCTTTAGAGTATTTTTTTCTTGTCTTCTTATCTACCATACCCATTTGTTTTACCCATTCATTGGGTGTTTTATATAGTCGTATTATTATTGTCTTCTTATCTACCATATCCATCTACTTTACCTATTCATTGGATGTTTTATATAGTCATGAAAGCACTTTGGTATATCTTTCCCTAGTTGTCAGCTAAGTTTTCACCTACTAAACTAATGTTAAATTTGGTCAAGCAAGGCCTCACATTCATTGAGATATATAAAGTATGTCTCAACACACATAATATTAGCATGTATTTGGTCCATAGGGACTTAACTTGAACTACCACTAATCTAAATTTTCTTCTCCAAATCCTCATTAATCTTCTTCAACTTGAAGATATCCTCATTATTGCTTTATATCATGGCCAAGTTGAGGTTATATGTCATGTTTCTCCTTTTTGAACTATGCTTCAACTAGTCTTTATCCCATGTCAATCGCTCTTTTAATTTATCTAATTATTTATCTATTTCTTATTTATTCATTCATTATTTTCTTAGATCACTGAAATCCCTCTTTAGAGCTTCCAACTTCTATTATAATCATGTCACTAGACTCTATTTCTCTCTATGGCTTCAATCCTTGTGCACTATCTTGGGCCTACTTCCTATATCATTATGCTTTGTAGTTGCTTGTACATAAATTCTAGCAATGGCTTGCTTCCACTATTCTATTTATCATTTACAAGTGGTTGAACCTCAACAAGTCTAGAGTGGACATTCTAATGGTATAGTCAATTGGAATAGTGGCTAACCTACTTGCATTGATTAAAGTACTTTGACGATCAATAATTTTCTCCACATTTCTGCTAGCTAAGACTATAGTATCATAGGCATAATAGAAGTTGCAACTCTCATATAGATAATGTCTTGCTCAATTTGTTTTTTACTTCCTACATGATGTTTCACATCTCATATATGCTATTTTTCCTAGGGATTTCTATTATTTGCCAAGGGAATGCTTGATTCACTTCTGATGTGGACTTCCTATTATGATTAGTGTGTATTGCTTTTGTCACTCTTAAATATGGTGATAAGAGGGCTTATGCACTTTTAGAAAATTAGAGATTGCTAAGAACGAGACTACCAACTTATCATGATGACATGCATGATCACAAAAATTGAGTAGTGAGGGGTGATGAATTAGGTTGGGGTGAGGGCACATGAGGAGACATGATAAATGTTTGAAATATAATGAACTAATGGAAGGGTAGATCAAATAGGTATAGTTGATTGTGGTGGTGTGAGTGATGACTATAGTGGGATGTTGTATACTTGCACTTACACATCACACTTGCATACTTGATACATAAACACTCTTCACAATTTGACACATCATTAAAAAATATTAAACACACTCCCTAAACTAAATATTTGCAACAATACTCAATGGTACTTCAATGTACTAAATAATGTAGTATCTCCAACACCCCTATGTATTACATGTTTTGGTGTGAAAACTTTTAGTCTTCAATATTCATATTTTATCTTCATCTCGTTTCCATCCACAAATTTGGCTTATTGCTTTTGCTTGAGATCTTGACATTATATCTGGTCCAATGCCCTATTTATTATCCTTTTGAGAAGTTAAAAATGCATCATTATACTGTTCTCATGGTAAAATTTGATCTAAAACTTCTTGTGATAATCCCATTCCATCCAATGCAAAAATTCTATTTTTGATAGATCCCATAACTTCAACTTTACTGTAACAACCTGCTTTACCAACCAAAACTGAAATAGAATTTTTTTGTTCATATTTATCATGTTAAGTTACAACCAAGTATGCTTGAATAAACACCATGCAGGGAAGGAAGTAACCGAGAGAATTATGACATGGTCAGTGTCAACTCTCATGATAGGAGTGACCAAATCCTATCCAACCTTTCATCCCATCATTATATGTATGATCCCTTGGCTTATTTGTTTCTACCTCTTTATTATTAGGAGTATTAGTTACATAATCATTTGAATGTCATTTCAATCCATTCTCCTAATTTCATTAATTTGTAGCGGAATATCATACATGTATCATCTAAACAACACATGAAGATTACTTTATTCATATCAAGACTTTCACTTGATTTCAAATGTAAACCATTCCATCACAATTAAAAAGCACAAGGTATATTATATCATAATCATTAACCATAGAATATTGCTTGTTAACAAAATATTACATCATACAACATTCTAATAATCATCTTACATGAATGTAAAAGCTTTATCTCATTTAGAAAGCAAATATCATTTACTTATTTCATCATATTCAATATCCATGATCTATCTAGATAGAATTATACTACAACATCCATGCTTGATAATATTTACAAACCACAAAATAGAAGTACACAACATATACCCTGGGAACCCTCACAAGGAATAAACCCAACCTCCAAAATATGTTTCTCCTCTCATTTCATAAACTTAAATTGTCATAAATACAAATATAGAAAAGGCATCCCACAGATCCTTTTCTAAATCATTATGCAATAAAAGGAACCAACTTGTTCCATGTTTTAAATATGATGCAATTAAGAAAATGCCACATTTCCTTTCTCTAAGCCATCAAAAAATAAGAATATCACAAATTCTTATATCTACATGTTTATGAAAGATCATTGGTTACATATTAAGGATAAATTCCATCAGTTTCCAAGAGGGAACCCCATAATTCCCTCGAGAATGAAACACACATCCATTATCCACCATTATAACCCATTATAGCAAAAAAATTGTCTAAAGTTCTACCTCACATGAAGAGATCCCATACTCTCTCCAAGATTAGATCCCATATCTAATATTCCACATTCATATTTCACACTTAGACAATTTCCACCATATCTTATTATAGTTCTCATAATCTGTTAACATGGTTATTCGTATGGTTATGCTAGAGTCCCTATAACTTTGTATTTTTTTTTTTGATTGGTAGAAAGGGTTTTGAAAGGTCCCTGAACCTTGTACAAGAGAGATTACAATAAATCCAAATCGACCGAGGTGGTCCAAGAAGAAAGAAAAAGAATACTTGCAAGCCTCCACCTTAGGGAAGGTGTCGCGAAATCGTGACCAAAATGGTGATGTCGCGAAATCACGACAAGAAGCGCCGTTGAAGCCGAAGGAAGAAAAGAAGTCACGAAATCGTGACAAGAATCGCCATCGGAGCCGAAGAAGGGAAGAAGTCACGATATCGCGACATGTTGCAAAGTGTCGCGATATCGCGACAAGTTGCAGGGTTGGAGCCGGTCGAGAAGAAGAGTCGCGAAATCGCGACAAGAGAAAGGAGTCACGAAATCGCTACAAGAATTGAGAACGCTTTCGAAGAGAAAAGGTGTCACGAAATCACGACAAGAATGCAGACCGTAGCCAAAATAGAAAATGAGCCCCGAAATCGCGACGAAAGTGGAAGCCTGCTGCCAAGAGTAAATAGTGTCACGAAATCGTGACAAAAATGAAGACCGCCGTTGGAGAGAAAAAATGTCGCGATATCGCGACAAAAATGAAAGTCCGCCATTGGAGAGAAAAAAGGTCGCGATATCGCGACAACCTGGAAGCCCGTCGATGGAGAGAGATAATGCGTCGCGAAATCGCGACAAAAATGAAGACCGCCTTTGAAGAGAGAAAAATGTCGCGAAATCGCGACAAGTTTGCGCAGAGCCACCCGGAGAGAAAAAGTGTCGCGATATCGCGACAAGTTTGCGCAGAGCCACCCGGAGAGAAAAAGTGTCGCGATATCGCGACAGAATGGAAGACCGCCATTGGAGAGAAAAACTGTCGCGATATCGCGACCGAATGGAAGACCACCGTTGGAGAGAGAAAAGGTGTCGCGATATCGCGACAAAAAGCAAGACCGCGCCTGAAGGCCAAAAGTGTCGCGATATCGCGACAAGTTTGCGAGAGGGCACCCGAAGGGAAAATGTGTCGCGATATCGCGACAAGATTGCAAAAAAGAACCCGAAGGGAAAAGGTGTCGCGATATCGCGACAAGTTTGCAGAAAAGCGCCCGGAGAGAAAAGGTGTCGCGATATCGCGACAAGTTGGAAGGCCGCACCAGAGGGAGAGAAAAGTGTCACGATATCGCGACAAAAAGCAACCTCGCGGCCAGGGCAAAAAGGATACCGCAGCAAGCTAAGATTTTGCAACCAACTTAGAAAAATGACGCGAAAACGCTCCAAAATGCCAAAACGCAGCCGAAAAACCCGAAGACCAGTAACCCACTCACATTGTGCAAACATTGGAACTTGAAGACACGTCCCTTAGGCCGATTGGAAAGGAATATCTCCAGACCTGGATGTCTATTGCGTCAACTCCCTTATTAGCAAGCCAGTCCACAGCTTTGTTTCCTTCCCGGTATTGATGTTGAATGATTAATTCTGGATAAACACCAATTAGTGTCTTGCATTCATCAAAGATGGAAACAAGGGCCCAGGGAGGCACGGAGGTTCCTTTGAGCCAGTTGATGCAATGCAATGAGTCTCCTTCTATGATGAGTTTATTGATAGCCAAGCCTTCCAAGAGAATCAAGCTTTGGAACAAGGCCCGAGCCTCGGCCATATTGTTGGACTGAATTCCTAAGTTCTGAGCAAAGGCCAAAATTATTTCTCCTCTGTGATTTCTGAGGATACCACCTTCGCCAGCCGCTCCAGGGTTGCCTTTGGCTACACCATCGAAGTTGAGCTTGAGCCACCCAGAAGGAGGTAAGACCCACTTGATAACAGACCTATCAACAGAAGTGCGGGGTGTTGCAAAAAAATTGAGAAGATTGAAATGATTAGCAAGATCCAATTCAAGTCCGGGAGGGGGAGGTTTGGACGATGAGACGAGAGAGGCATTCTCCGCAGCAAGGGCCAAGATTTTGGCAACAACAATCTTCTTATCCTTGACGAGGTTTTGAAAAATTCTAGCATTTCTCTCAAGCCAAACCTGCCACAGGAAAATGTGAAGACACGCTTGCCACATGAATTTGAGTTGACTGCTCTTGAAGGGCCGGGGCCACTATTGAAAAAGGAGGGGAATGGAATGAGGGAGGGCTACGGATATGGCGAAAGTGTTGAAAACCTAGTTGAGCACTGCGAGGGAGAAGGGACATTCCAGAAAAACATGCGCAGTAGACTCACAGGCATTTTTGCACAGGATGCACCAATTGGGGATGAGAAGCCCTCTGTTTATCAGATTGTCAGTGGTGAGGATTCTATTTTGGATGGCCAACCAATAGAAGAATTTAACCTTGGGAATGATCTTGGGAACCCAGACCATATTAGTGGAGTCACGGCCATCACCGGGAGCTTCTTGGCTGTAGTAGGCAGATTTAACAGTGAACCGCCCAAAATCTTCAAGGTTCCAAACCATGGAGTCTTCTTTGTGAGAGTTGGGGATTATGCAGCTCCTCAGTAAGTTTTGAAGCCGTCTAAGCACCTCGGTGATAAGTCTAGGCCCATTCAAAGCCAATTGTTTCCATTCGGGTCTTGTAGTACCTGGGTTGATGAAATGATACACCTTATCTCCAAAGGTAGCTTCGGTCACCGTCTTGAGCATAGCAAGATGAGGATCTTGACTGAGAGGTTTGTCACGGATCCAAGGATCATCCCAAAAATGAATGGTCAATCCATTTCCAAGACACCACCTTAAACCTTCCATGATGATCTTCCTTGATTTAGTGACACCATTCCAGAAATGAGATCCGCCAGGAAGGTTGTGCTCTCCAAGAAAGGGAACCTGATGAAGATACTTAGCTTTGATGATGTCAATCCAGGTGGCTTTTTCATTGATGGTAAGTCTCCAGGACTGTTTGGCAATCAGAGCCATGTTCATCCGCTTGATGTCCCTAAAGTCGAGACCGCCATCCTTTTTCTTGGAACAAACCTTGTCCCAGGCAACAAGGGAAAATTTGTTCTTGTTTTCGTTTCCCGCCCAAAGGAATCTACGTTGAATTTGCTCAATTCTTTGGCAGATGGAAGCTGGAGCTTTGAAGATAGATAAGAAGAAAACAAGAATACTTTGCAGGCAAGCCTGGACCAGAGTGGCTTTGGCTGCTCGATCGAGCATTGAACTTTTCCAACCTCGCAAGTTTCTTGTTGAGACGATCTAGAACAGGGTTCCACATAGCCGAGACCGATTTGCCATGGAAAAGCGGTAATCCGAGATAAGTAGTTGGAAGGCTCCCAATGATACACCCAAGGATCTCAACAATCCTATTTTTCCTGTGGATGGGAGTATTGAGGAAGTATAGCTTGCTTTTGCGGTAATTGACTTTCTGGCCCGCCGCCTCTTCATAAGAGTCAAGGATGGTCTTAATGATTTTTGCTTCGGGAACAGAAGCCAGAGAGGAAAGAATAGTATCATCTACAAACTGCTGATGGGAAATGGCCTTGGTAGTTGAGGCAGGTTTGATCCCAGAGACGAGTCCACTATTGCAGGCAGCAGTAAGGGTTCTACCAAGAGTTTCAGCCAAAATGATGAAGAGGAAGGGTGACAGGGGGTCCCCTTGACGGATGCCTTTAAAACTTGGGAAGAAGCCGACAGGTGAACCATTGATAAGAACAGAGAACCAAGCAGTAGAGATACATTCTCGAACCATCTTAACCCATTCTTTGTGGAAACCAAACTTCTCAAGGACCTCAAATAGGAATTTCCATGAAACCCGATCAAAAGCCTTGTTCATGTCAAGCTTAAGGAACATACTGGGTTTTTTGTTTTTATAAGCCGAATGAGCCAACTCATGGACGGTTATCACTCCATCAGCAATGAATCTACCTTTGACCGAGCTGCCTTGGCACTGGTCAATGATGGATGGAAGGATGTCTTTCAACCTGTTTGCCATGACTTTGGTGATAAGTTTGTAGATGACACTACATAGACTTATAGGTCTGAAGTCGGAGAGGGAAGCACGCTCATTAGACTTGGGAATTAAAACGATGAAGGTGGAATTGGCTTCTCTCGGCATATTTTTGGCTCTCTGGAAGAATTTAACCGCAGCAACAACATCAGGGCCCACGACATCCCAAAAGTGTTGAAAAAACCTGGGTGGAAAGCCATCAGGACCAGGAGCCTTGTCAGGTTCCATTGCAAACAGAGCCTCTTTGATCTCCTCTTCAGTGTAGGGTTGAAGCAGTTTCTCATTATCATCGTTAGATACCAACGTTGGAATGTTTTGAAGCAGAGAACTTGCTGTGCGAGGGTGGCAGTCAACACTTGGACCTAAGATTTCTTGGAAGTGGTGCACAACTTCCTGTCTGATGGCATGGATATCAGAGACAAAGGTACCATCAGCCTTGGTCAACTCTGAGATTTTATTAGAACCTCTGTGGCGCAGGGTGGAAGCATGGAAAAACTTCGTGTTGGTGTCTCCTTCTTTGAGCCAGAGGCTTCTGGATTTTTGTCTCCAGAAAGACTCTTCCTTAGCCAGAACATTGTGAAGGTTTGAAAGGAGGCATTTTTCTTCCATGAAAGTTTCGACCCTCTGATCCCCTTCCTGAATCAGATTTTCCACCCTTTTGAGCTCATCCAGCAGAAGCTTTTTTTCACTAAAAAGGTTGCCAAAAACCTCCCTGTTCCAAAATTTTAGTTTGAGTTTGACTGCTTTGAGTTTGAGGAACAGATTCAAGAGGGGGTTTGGACAAAGGTTTTGCTGCCACCATTGTCGAATACACCGACCTAAATCGGGATGAGTGAGCCACATATTTTCAAACCTGAAGGGGGTTTTAAAGGTTTTCTGGGGTCGAGAACAATCCATGATTATAGGGTTGTGATCAGATCCAATTTTTGGGTGGCTATGCAGCCTGGCATCACCAAAAATAGGAATGAGTTCTTTGGACAAGAGGAATCTATCAAGCTGAATTTGGATGTGATGAATGCCCGCCCGTCTGTTGCTCCAAGTATAGTTGGATCCTTGGAGCGGTAAGTCCATAAGCTCATTGAGGTTGACAAAATCGCTGAAATCTTCAATGCAGTGGCTGGTGATCGGATTGCCTCCTTGCTTATCAAACAGGTGAAGGGGAGAATTGAAGTCGCCATAGAGCATCCAAGGAAAGTCAGGAAAGTTGTTGCGCATTGCGGTAATGTTATCCCACAACAATCTTCTGTTGACAGGACTGTTTGGTCCATAGACATTGGTGGCAATCCATTGAAGGTTGGTGGCTTTGTTAGTGAACAAAATGTTGATGGTTCTATCAGAGACTGAAAGGACTCTCCCCTCAATAGTTGTCGGATCCCACAAACAAAGGAGACCCTCGGAGGCCCCTGAGGAGGGGCAAGAAACGAAATTGCTATTTTCCCATATAAGTTTGCAAACTTGATTGCTGCTGTTCTCATCCAGTTTTGATTCTTGAAGAAACATGATATTTGGTTTGAGGTTTTTTCTCACCGACTTGACAGTCCTTTGTTTGGAAAATCCGTTGAGGCCTCTGACATTCCAGGAGACAAACTTCATCGATTTGACTTGGGATTTGCTTTGCGACCTTTGCCTCTCCCTTGAGACGGAGTAAGTTTGGGTCTAACCTCATCCAAATATTGATGGATGGGTTGTTCAGAAGTAGGGCCCAAGGAGGTAGGCACCGATCCATCAGTCGCTTCAAGCTCGGCTGCTTTGGCCAGCTTTTTTGCATTGGACGGTCTTCCCCTTCTCTGTTCTTTGTTGACATCAGCTTTGGGGGTGGAAATGGGAGATTTCAGAGGGCTGGAAGATTGAAGAATTGCGGTGGTGTTGGTCCCAGGAGCAGGCCTATGGGGAGATGGAGAGCGGGGAGACTGGCGCAGTGCAACAGACTCAGGGGAGAGGGTAAGAGGATGGTTTTGAGTCGAGGGAAGGGGTGGGAAGGGAAGAGGAAGGTGAGAGGGACCAAAATCTGAGGGTGAGTGCGGGGAGGTCATTGCAGCCTTACCCTTGGACAAGGGAGACTGAAGCGCAGTGGGTGTGGATGAGATGATTGGATCTATGGGAGGGTCATTGGAGATGTCCTCATTAGTTGGAAGATTAGTTAAAGGAGCAAAATGATTGGTGCGAGAAGGTAGAGCACTTACATTGTTGGGAGCAGCTGATTTAGGGGGGCCTACAGAACGGCCTCGGCCCCTGCCAGGAGCCTTTTTTTTAACATTGGAAATCTGGGGATCCTTCTTCTTGCAAAAATTGTTGGGAATATCTTTTTTTCGGGAAGGGCATTGAGAAGCCAAGTGACCCTGGGTGTTGCACTCCAAAAAAAAAGTAGGCTTGTTCTCGTACTCAACTCCTTGACGCCTTCTGAAGCTTTCGACATTGATGCCGATGCAGGTAGGCAGAACCGAATCCAGATTAGCCATGACACAGACACGGGCATAGGTCATTCTGGTTCTTCCTCGGTGGCGGTGGTCGATGGCAACTAAATCTCCAATCGGTTGGGTGATGCCTTTGAGAGCATCATTATAGAAAAACTATGGGGGAAGCCCATGGAGTTTGATCCAAATCGGGGCGATGTTGATAGACTGAGTTTCAGGGTCGAAATCTTCCCCCCATCTCCACAAAAACAAGCTTCGACGACCAAAAAACCAAGGTCCACCAGTGAGAATGCGTTGGGTGTCGAGGGCATTGTTTAGCCTTATCATAAAGAACCCCCTAGGAAAGGCCACAAGCTCCATGCTTCCAGATAGCCGCCATTTGGAAAGGGCCCATTTACGGATAGTTTCCATATCGGGTCGGGCCCCGACAAATTTCCCGACCAGAGAGAGGGACTCTTGAAAGATTAGTGGCTCCATAGCCTCGCTAGGAAATGAAACTTCAGTGCCCAAAACAGAGAAAGGCAAAGGAGTTTGAAAAGAGAAAGCTCCAGTCGAGGACCTGACTTTATCCGCAAAGGACAAAGACCAAGGTCACGTTTTGGAGGGAGATGAAGTTGAAACCCTACCGTTACCAGACGCCATTTTCTCCACGCCGTTAGGGACTTCACCGTGACAAAAGCTGAGTGGGTCTGCAGTAGGCCCAACACCAGCTGTAGGGCCCGAGGACAAAGCTGCCAGACCAGCACTCCCCGCCGACCCTCCATTCCCATCATCTCCATCGCCATCATCCACAGATGCTGTCGCTCCCGTTCCCGCTCGTGACATTTTTCAAAACTTTGTATTTTTTAATCTGACAATCAAGATTGCATTTTATTTGTTTTGTAACCTACCAAACAAAGTTACCTTATAATTAGACCTAAATTTTTCTTGTAATCTATAAAACAAGATAACTCCTTAGACACAAATCAAACTTGTAATCTATCTCACAAGATTACACCCCTAAGCCCAAATCAACCTTGTAATCTATCTCACAAGATTAAAACATTTAATTAAATACATGTTTTCCTTGTAATCTATCACACAAGATTACACCTTAATTAACACCTTTAATTAAACACAATATTGCCTTGTAATCTATCACACAAGATTACACTTTAATTAAAACCAAGTTTGCCTTGTAATCTATTACACAAGATTACACCTTAATTAAAATATAGTTTGCATTGTAATCTATTACACAAGATCACCCCTTAAAAAAACCAAGTTTACCTTATAATCTATTACACAAGATTACACCTTAATTAAAGTCAAGTTTGCCTTGTAATCTGTTACACAAGAATACTCCTTAATTAAACCCAACTTTGCCTTGTAATCTATTACACAATATTACTCCTTAATTAAAGCCAAGTTTGCCTTGTAATATATTACACAAGATTACTCCTTAATTAAAGCCAAGTTTTCCTTGTAATCTATTACACAAGATTACACCTTAATTAAAGCCAAGTTTGCCTTGTAATCTATTACACAAGATTACACCTTAATTAAACCCAAGTTTTCCTTGTAATCTATCACACAAGATTACACCTTAATTAAATCTAAGTTTACCTTGTAATATATTACATAAGATCACACCTTAGTAACTAACATTGCTATCCTCTCGCCTAGCAGGATAGATATACCTCCATATACTTCTTGATTTAAATAAAGATAAGTGTTTCTAGTGACCTCTACTTTTGGCACGTCAACATATTTAGATAGACAATTTGGCATCAAAGGAGATTTGTTCTTACATGATTGATCTAGTTTTGGATTCATACTGTGTTGGGACGGTAGTGCATCTTGCGCCTGGACGCCTCTAGTTTAAGCTTTTTTATCCTATGGATTTTTAGCATAGATTGTATTTATTCCTACAAATAATCCTTCGATATTCACAATCTGGAATACACATTGGAGGAAGTGTGCACAATCACATTGTTTTTGAACCCATTAACTCCAGATATAAATTACTATGTTTGTAAGTTTAGGAATGAGCAAGATCATCGCTCCTTCAACGGTCGATAAGTAATCCTACGCAGCGGTCTTTGGTGCTAGCACAACCCACCATTCATGCTACATTCCCTCATGAACACTTGGCTCACAGGAAATAAAAAACAAATATTCCTCCTTATCGCATGATAAGTTCTAGAAAACTACAATGATTGCGCCTCACACGACACAAGAAGCAGTCATGGGTGCTAAGTGCGTGTTGTGTTGTAATCTCCATGCTGGTATCTCAAATAGTTGAAAACCAAAAACCTATGCACTGTTCACTGGTCCAACCTGACTTCTTGAGAAGTATTATGCATGTCATTCTTGCATGCATTTGCATAATTTTCTTGAGTGACAACCGCTTTTATATATTTCAATGCCAGAAAAAATCCTTCCACGAAGGGAAAACGGGTAAGATTCAAAGCATCAAAGTCACTGTGAACAAATAATATAGACTCGCAAGAGGGAAAAAATGATTTTAAAGGGATCAAAGATATAACTACCAAATCACCAATGTCAATCAACCTTGATTTCTCTAATGTAAGCACCGCAACAATCATAAGCCAAATGATCCATAATTATGAGAAAATATATACCTTTATTGAGAAATGGATATTTTAAATGATGAAGGTCTTGATAAAGTTTATATATAACTTGTCTCAAAGTAAAACAACCATGTTTGTTGTACATCCTGATGTGAGGTCCATCATGTTACATGAAGAATTAGAAGAAAAGATGATTGGATGGATTAATATAATTGAGGAGTTTGAGATAGAATTATATATACCAATATAGTAAGAGGGTCAACCCTATGTGAAAACCTAGCAATATCACATTTTAGTGAATAAATGGTGTTTGTTGAAGAATTTAAATAGCCTAAATAACAAGTGGATGTGCAAACTCGATGGATGAGTGATATCAAGAAATACATGGAGAGATAGCATGTTCCAAGAAAACTTACATCCAAATGAAAGAAGCATTTTAAATAAAAGACTATTTATTACACTTTACTTTAAGGGGTTATTTTTAACAAAGGATATGATTTTGTGCTTCTAAGATGTTCTAAATAAGGAAGAGTAAAATATCTGCTATGGGATTATCATGATGAAGGTGGCCATTGCTCAACCCATACAACGACACGTTAGATTCTAAGGTAGGATACTATTGGCCTACCATTTTTCAAAATTTTTTATGGTAAATGAGTGCAAATATTGTTGCATGTTCTTATGGTAAAGAAAATGAGCATTGATACTACTTCAACCTATAGTTGTAATAGAAACTTTTCAATAATGGGGTTTGGAGTTTATAAGAAAAATAAGTCACTATATAGTATGAGGCATGGATGGATCTTGACTACAATTGATCCTTTTACTAGATGGATAGAATCCATTCTAGTTAATTTCACCAATCAAAAAATAGTTATATAACCTTTAGAAGAGATTGTTACTAGGTATGTGACTCCATTAATAGTAATCATAGATAACACCATCATGCTCATTATGTCCAATTTGGTTCAATTTGCACTAGAGCATGGTTTCATTCTAAATACTTCTTCCCATTATTATCTACAAGGAAATGGTCTTGTAGAATACACAAATAAGAAATTTTTTAGAATCCTAAGGAGAATTTAATTCATAGAGAAATTGATATACCAAGTTACAAAGGGCTCTTGGGAAAATAGGATGACCCCTAAATTTTCTATTGACACTTCATTATACAAAATTGTATTTGGTAAAGAGAATGTATTGCTAAAAGATATTTAGCTTCCTTCGCTCTAAATGTACCAACAATTAGAATTGGAGGATATAAAAATTTCACCAATGCAAACTAAGATAAACACCCTATTGTATCTAGAAGAAGAACAATATAAAGCACTCCAAAGACTTGTTTATCATCAAATGGTCATAAAAAGATGATATGACAAGAAAGCAACAAAGGAGTTCAAAGAAGGTGACCTTATGCTCAAATGGGATGAAAACAAAGCTAAGCTAGGTAAGTATGATAATATTACTCATTGTGGAGTGGGTCCTATCATATTTACAACATAAAAAGTACAATGTTTATAGGCTGATAAGTTTGTAAGGATGGTTGTTGCCTATTTTAGTAAATGAGAAACACTTGAGATATATCTAATTTCAAAGAAGAATTATTTCTTGTAAATATATAAACTGTTGCATATATTTTTCTTTATATTTTAAAAATTCCCATTTTATGTATTCCCTTCCAAGATAATAAAAAATGCCAAAACAATAAAAGAAAATAAAAATAAAAATCCCTTTTTTATTTTGATAATTTTTTTGAAGAAAAC
Organism: Wollemia nobilis; assembly: GCA_028583015.1. NCBI lineage: Eukaryota > Viridiplantae > Streptophyta > Pinopsida > Araucariales > Araucariaceae > Wollemia > Wollemia nobilis. The sequence continues at coordinate 8,780,237 of JAQPPZ010001808.1, forward strand.
ATTTAAACATCCTTTTTCTTTCATTCTTTTCTTTGTGGTAAAATGTAAGAGCCTCTAGTGTGTCGAAGGTGGTAGGCCAACTGGCCAAGTGCGAACCTTGGGTGATTTTGACAGAAGAGATACCCCTACCTCCTTGGGTCTTACCTAAAAGTGGTATCCCTTCTAGGACATTTTTCATAAACATAAAAAAAATGTAAGAGCCTCTAAGGGTGGAGATGTTTGAAAAGTTATTCTAAATAAAATAATAAGTAATTAGTTGAGATCAAGTGCAAGTTGAAAACAATACCCACTAGGTAGCATAGAAGAAAAGTCATATTTCAAGGTCCTAATAGGAAGTTAGAATGCCCTGTTGATGGGGAGCCAAAAATCGCTTACGCCAAATTCTCAACTCTCATTCAACAATTTAGAAAAATATTACAATAATGGCAGCAGTCTGCAAAATAAACTCCTTTATCCCGAAATATAGTTTATTTATTTTTTATATTACAGCATTTCCAACTCTAGAAGAAAAAACAGCCCAAACAGGTCCAGAATGACCCTCTCCTTTTGCCTTCACGTCTACAACTCTATCGCAGTAGTTTTCTGACCCCTTGTGCATGCCTTCGCTTCCCCTTTTAAAATCTCTGGCGTGACTCTCCGTTTCTCTTTTTTGACCCTTCGTTTCATTTCCCGTGCCTCTTCATTGTCTTAGCTTTCAAAATGTCTTTCTTTTCGACTCTTGATCTTCGTCTGCTTTCATTGCACCTTGGTGCCACGTGCTGTTCAGTGCTGCCACTGTAGACTTTATCTGCCTATCAACCAATGATGACGTTCGGTACACCCACCGCTCGATAATTTCCTCTGTAACGACCATTATAACCACCTGCCTTTTCTTTTCTTTTGTTTGGTTGCAAAAATGCGACATGTCGTGATATCACGACATTTTTGCTTCTCTGCCTTCCTGCCTCTTTTCGAGTCGTGAAAATGCGACATGTCGTGATATCATGACACTTTTGCTTTTCGGCCTTCCTGCCCTTTGCGAGTCGTGAAAATGCGACATGTTGCAATATCGCGACACTTTTTCTCTCCTGCGCCTCCTCTCATATTTTGGTTGCAATAATGCGACATGTCGCGATATCGCGATACTTTTTCTCCCTTGTGCCTTCTCTCGTCCTTTGGTCGCAAAAATGCGACATGTCACGATATCACGACACGTTTTCTATCCTGTGCTTCCCTCGCATTTTGGTCACAAAAATGTGACATGTGGCAATATCGCGACACTTTTTCTCCTTCGCACTTTCTCTCGTCCTTTGGTCGCGATAATGCGACATGTCGCGATATCGTGACACTTTTCTCTCTTGCGCCTCCTCTCGTCTTCTGGTCATGAAAATGCGACATGTCGCGATATCGCGACACTTTTCTCTCTTGTGCCTTCTCTCGTCTTTTGGTCGTGAAAATATGACATGTTGCGATATCGCGACATTTTTCTCTCTTGTGCCTTCTCTCGTTGTCTGGTCGTGAAAATGCGACATGTCACGATATCGCGACACTTTTCTCTCTTGCGCCTTCTCTCGTCTTCTAGTCATGAAAATGCAACATGTCGCGATATCACGAAACTTTTCTGTCTTGCGCCTTCTCTCGTCTTCTGGTCACGAAAATGCAATATGTCGCGATATCGCGACACTTTTCTTTCTCTCGCCTTCTCTCGTATTTTGGTCGTGAAAATGCGACATGTCGCGATATCGCGACACTTTTTCTTCTTTGCCGACATGTCGCGATATCACGACACTTTTTCTACTTTGCGATATTTTGCCTTTCGTTGGATGCTCCTGCATCACCTGTTTAGAAGTATGGATGATCAAGAAGAAGATAAGAGAAATAGCAAATATATGGCAAGTTCAATCTAGGGAAAAAATGTTACACCAAAAGTGATTATTAAGGATGATATGATTGAGCATGATATAATGGTTCTTAAAAGTACAATTTTAATACATTAGTCCCATAGATATTTTCTAGGGTTTTTAGGATTCAAAATTGGATCAAATGGAAGTGGAAATTGAATTCAAATTTCCTTATGACTTTTCATCCTAAAGGATTTTTTATCATCATATTTTCTAATTTTAAAATCAGAGATAAAATAATGGGTGGTGGACCATGGTTTATGGGGAGAGATTCCATTTATTTAAGACCATGGAGTGAGAATTTTTTTGTTGAGACATAAACTATTAAAAAGATTTCGAGTGGTTAGGATTTTTTGACTTCTATAAGAGCTTATTAATATAAATTATTTTGAAGAATATTAAAAATGCCCTAGGGGAATTCATCGAGGGACCACCTGCTAAGGAGCAAAAGCATGATATATATGCTCAGATATTTGTTGTTATAGAAAATTAAAATTCTTTACCACAATCCATTAAGATTAAATTTGAACCAAGAGAATGGGATCAACAAGTGGATTTTGGAAAAATTATATTTTGATGTCACAATTATTATGAGACTTGACACAGAGCAAGAGATTACAAAGTGAGAACAATGAAGAAAGAGATAGAGAATATTGGTCATGAGATAAAATTCAATATGAAGTAAATAAATAATTTTGTATTAGGAGTTGGATTAAATAAAGGATATTCCATCCCAAATGAAGGTGCAAAGAAATAATAAATAAGGATACAAGGGATGGGAAAGTACAATGTTCAAGTTCATTTTCAAAAAGAATTAAAGGTGCAAAAGAAGATGTGAAGGAAATTTTTTAAGTAAAGATGACAAAAGTGGTCAAATTTATTCCAGGTAAATTATCTTCATTTTAATCAAGTAGTATAGTATCATCTCCTAGAAATAGAAATAAAAGTAGTATTGAGGTTATCCCTTGCACTGTAGGATTTTAGGATCAACATATTGAGGAAATTATGATGGAGGAAATACATAAAAATTTAGGGTTTTTAGGACAATATAATAAGGTAATTACTATAGAGGAGCATCCTTACACTTTAGGGTTTTCGGTGCAACATAAAGAAGAAAACGATTTTTAGGTTTTTCCTTGAAATTTAAATTTTTGAAAGCAAGACAAAATTATAGATGATAAGTATCACTATAAGCAGTGTGAATTTTTTAAAAATATTGATAAATATGAAAGTGTTGTTGAGAATGAAAAAAGGAGACAAATACTGAAGAAGCAAAAACAAAGAGAAAAAGAAACTCAAGAAAATATCGACAAAGGAAAACAAAAAAAAATATTAGAAGCATTAACAAAAAGTGGGGCTAAAACCACAGATAATAGGTGATGATAAAAATAATATAGTGGAATATTAAGGGTATGGATAAGTCCCAAAAAAAAGGTATTATGAAGTTGACAAGTTGTTGTAGACAACACATTTATATCAATGGAAATTGGGTCACAAATATTTTAGCTATTTGTAGTGTTGATTTTTATCTTGACAAAATTTAAATTTTAGAAGGAAATATTAGATGATATTCCATTATTTGATATGTACATATGTCATGAAAGAAAGCTAAGAGTCTTTTATGCAAGTGGCAAGTTATGAATTTTAAGGTCATATGGAAGGGGACAATCAAGAATATGAAAAGTTATTTTGTAAAAATATGTCATGGAGACAATGCTCCATAATTTGTATCTCGTTTTTGTTGATATTGTTCAAGGAATAATAAAGTGATATTGTTTATTATGAGTATTTATTTTATCATATCATGATCTTTATATATTGTGGTTATTTTATATTGGGACCTATGTGATATAGTATGTGATATTTAATGGTATTATGAGGCTTAAATAGACATCAGTGGTATCAAACCTACCACTAGACTCTGTTGGTATGAACCTCTCTTCTCATAATCATAAATCATTAACCAATATGCATAAATATTAAACATGCATCTACAAATAAATTGCACAATAAATTCCATAAAATAAAATAGAGAAATATAATACCCTTGAGGTAGGGCAACACTGTACAATACTCCTTATTAGAAGGAAGCCACTCCAAAAGATCTCTAACTCCACGATCCAAGACTTCTACAATAATATTTCATAAATGACCTTTTACAGTGGGGGTACATCTCCCTTTATACACAAGTGTGATGGTTCGTCTTCCATGAGTTACAAGATCATCAATGTGGTGGTTCACCTTCCATACCTACTTGTATTTATGACTTGTAGCAGATCCAAAATTTTATCTCCTCTAGTTTCTTGTATGGCCCTCATTGTTCTTTTGCTGCCTCAACCCCTATCTCCATGATTGTTGCCTCTCATGGTGGTGTGGATGGTGATATACTCCAAACTTAGCCCGATGTGCAACCTTTTTGGACTTCAACATATTGTTATTTTTTCAAGCTTCCATCTTGAAATTTGTTCTTGGATTCAGATTTGGCTTCATCCTTGAACTTTGTTACTATCTCCTCCTTAGACTTTGTTTCATGATTTTCTGCAATTTGCTTCCCAACCATAACTTCCTGGTTTGCCCTTGATTCTTGCACCTTAGACTGAGAGATATCTTGCAATGTTATCTTCTTTTTATGGTACCATAAGTTCATAAATTTATTTTGCACTTTAATGTTAATAGTACCCAAAGAATGCAATCAAGGATAACCAAGAACAATATCTACATCCTTCATCTTAATAACATGAAAATATAAATGTAAGATATATTTATCCATGGTGATTTTTAAATCTTCAAATATTTTTACATTTTGACCCTCAAGTTGTATGTCTTTGATTTTATTTGCTTGAACTTGCAACCTCTTAGTCAAAAACATATTGATAAAATTATATTTGCTGCTAGGGTTAATGGAAACAATATATTTTTTGATTTAAAATGCAACCATGATCTTGCAAAATATAACTTTTACATTCAAACAAATCCTATTGACCATTATGTGGCCCTGACACACAAGGTGTAGTTTCCCTAGCCTGCACATTATTATATTTTTATTTTGATCCTCATTTGCTTAAAAAATGCAACTTAATTATTCCAATATATATGTAGGTTCATAGGCACTAGCAAAATCCCTAAACCAAGAGAAAGTTACCCCTTCTAAATAAAAATAAAAATCACATCTCCAAAAATAAGAAGATTTTGAAGACTTATAAAGTTTCCACCATTCCCAAGCATCACTATCATCCTCTCCATTGAATATTGGCAACCCCATGATTTTTTTTGTTTCAAAATAGGTAGGGTTTGAAATAACTAGAATTTCTCAACAATTAAAATCTTAAGATCTCATCTATTTATTTTTTCAAACAATTAAATTTGCAATTTTTTTCAAAATAAATTAAATGGCAATTGATCTACTTACCCAGATTGAGAGTTATGATTTTTTTCCCTTTGCATGAATTTTTCATGTAGCACCAAAAACAACACTAAAGCTAAACTTACAACATCTATAACTCTCTCAATGCTTAACAAAATTTAACAAGTGAGCAAAAATTGTAGTACTCAAAATAAACTACATGCTGGTGCAAAAATATTTTGAAAATATCTGCTAAAAAAATTAACATGACTTTTTTCATTTTGAAAAAAATCGCATAGCCAAAAAACAGCCTCAACAACCCAACTTCAAACAACTATAACTCTCTCAATATGTGTCAGAATTTCATAAGTGAGCAGTTTTTTTTTGAATACTTAGAATAATCTATATGCTTATGCAAAAAGATTTTAAAATTGATTGCTAAAAAATATAATACGATTTTTTTCTTTAAAAAAAAATCGTGCAACCAAAAAATAACCCAAATATCTCAACTTCAAACATCCATAACTTTATCAATACATATTAGAATTTAACAAATGGGTAGTCCTTTTTATAGTACTTGAAAATATATACACAATGGTACAATTTTTTTTTGAAAATAACTACTTAAAATGATATGGATCCTGCAATTTGTGATAGTTTTTTTTAAAATGTACCCTAGCTCTGCAAAAACAACCTCACTTTGCCGTAATCACTGCTTTGATATCAAATGTTATGAATATCTCTTCTTAGTGTCATAAACCATTCATTTATTTGCATAAACATCAACATGCATCCACAAATAAATTGTATAATAAATTCCACACAACAAAATAGAGATTGATTTTACCCTTGAGGTAGGGCAACATCGTACAATGCTCCTTATTGGAAGGAAGCCACTTCACAAATATCCATCTCCACAAGCTAATAATTCTACGAGAATACTTCATACATATCATTTTACAATGGGGTACATGTCTCTTTATACAAGAGTGTGATGGTTCACCTTCCATGAGTTACAAGATCATCCATGTGGTGGTTCACCTTCAATGAGTTACAAAGTGCATAATAATATGACAATATTCCTTGCGGTTACATATGACAATATTCCCCAATAGTTACATATATGATTCTATGACATTATTCTCCTTCTAATTTGGCATGTGGTATTCCTTAATAATTAATTTATGGCTCATACCATTATACAATACAATATTAAATTTTTAAGTACCTATCTTGGGTACCTAACATATATCCAAATTAAAAGAGTTTGTTTTAGCCACTATTATAAATTGTCTTTGTCTATATTTGACAAGGTTGATTAAGAGTTTTTATACTTTAAAGGTAGTGAAACTCAGACTCTAAAGATCATATTGAGTAGAAAAGCTATGCTATTTCCATGATTGAAGAATAACCAGTGAAGACTAGGACTTAGCTATATTTATTGAAAGACGAATCAACTTTGAGATAGTTGATCATTCAGGGACATAGCCAACCCTTGACATCAAATTTCTTGAATAAAATTGAAGATTTAGGGATATTCAAAGTCACCTTGACATTATATTGGATTCTCTAGTAAGGAGGAGAATCATATTGAGTTCTTAGATGTGACCTAATACATTATAGAGTTCAGAGAAAGAGTTGCAGCAAAGATCAAGCTACAAAAGTGTGAGAAGCTTCCTATAGAGGATAGAGAAGAAGTAAAAGTTATTGTGGATTGAGAAACATTCAAATATTCATAAGAAAATTTGATAAAGAGAAAGAATATTCAGGTCATATTGACCTTGATATAGGCTAAGAAGGCCGTTATAGAAAGTAGTTAAAATATAAGAAATAGATTCAGGTCATATAGACCTTGATATTGGTCCAAGAGGCCATTATAGGAAGAAATTAGAAGAAGGAAAAAATACATATCATACAGACCTTGATATTGGCCAAATAAGTCATTATAGAGAAAGAATCCATTGTAGTAAAATAGAAGGAGCTCTTAATAAGATTCAACTCAAGAAGCCAAAAATAACATATAGAGCAAGTAAAAAGAAAGAGATATAATCAGTCCACGGAAGCACATAGTAGAGCTACATGCAAATGAGAAAGCCACATGTTAAGCGATCTGTGAGATACGTAAACATCGAAGTATTTTCCCAACAATAATCTTATATCTTAATTCAAATTGCACACCTATATGTTAGCAACAAATTACAAGCAAAGATCAGTAGTAAGATAAATGAGTTTAAGGAGAGCTAACAAGAGCCTAACAACAATATATCATTGGTGAACAACATATTAGCTAATACTTACAAAGAACAACAAGCTAGTTGAGTCTTACAATAAGCTAGTCAGGTATAACAGAGACCTAACAGCAAGCTAGAAGAGTATAACACAAGTTTGGTTGTGAATTAAGGAATTAAGGTAAGAAAAACCAGAGTGCTCAAGGAAGAGTGGAAGTAGAACAATATCTAAAGAGAAATATACAATAACTAAGGTTCAAGAGTAGAGTAATATCACAAGCTAGTAGTGTGAGCAATAATGGAGGATATCATCAACTAAGGAGCAATATACTACAATTGGGATACTCAAGAAGAAGCTCAAGTATCTCAAGAGTCAAGTGAGCCCAACAGATAAGGAACAACACAAGAAGTAACATTTGTGCTTGGAGTAATGAAAGCACTTGGAGTAATAAACATGCTTGGTGAAACCGACTAAGCATCCAAAGGTAGCCAGAGCAGAAGCCACTAGAGTAATGCTTGGTGTTTAATGTTTGATTCTTACAAGAAGATGTTGGTGCAAAAAATGTTAGGGTTATGAAGAGAAAGTGTCAATTAATAGAATGAACATTGATTAAAACCACCTTTGAAGGGAATTTTAAAGTGCATTTATTTGAAGCGCCTAACGTAGAGAAAAAGGTACACAATTTTATTACTTTTATTTTCTTATTAGGAGTTATAAGGAGATAGTAAGATTTATTGAAGTTATTTGATGAATTAGAAGCCTAGGAGTTATAAGATATATATTAAAGTTTTTTCTTTGAAAAATGTGGAGTGATAAGGATTTCTACTTTAGTTATTTTGTTATTTTTCAATTTTTGAAAAATTGAAATTGGAAATTTATTAAATTTTTTTGAAATTTTACAAATTTAATTTTGGATTTAAAAGGTTTTCAACATCAAAGTTTATAAGGGTTATTGGGAGGATATATAAGGAATCAAAATGGTATTTTAGAAGCTAGGGCAGAGGTCTGTCAATAGTAAGGATCACGGCCAAGAATAGGGGACATAGGTACTTTGGTATCAAATCCTACAAACGAAGGAATCTCATTTCGAGATAAGCTATGTGGAACCCAAGATAGCTTCAATGATTTTCAAACACAAGAAAATAAAATCATAAATACCATGGGGAACCGAAAAAAGGAGGATTCTATACCTAGGAGGGTGAATGGATGTCTACCACAAGCAAAAGAAATACAAGTATTGGAAATAGTTGAGGACTGAATAATTGAGGATATTATTTATAATTCAAAACACAACCTAATAGGTAAATTCATGGGTTTCAGACCACCCGTGCACTTCCTCCACACATGGATAAGGAAACAATGACATTTGGAAGGAGAATACAAAATTCTAACTCTCCCAAATGGGTATTTTTTTGTAGAGTTCACATCGGTGGCAGATCAATAAAAAGTATTTGAGGGAGGGTCGTATCATCACGGGCCAATGAGACTATTCTTGTAGCCATGGAAGATGGGATTCAACCTAAGGGTGGAACCGATTACAGTACCAATATGGGTAATATTATTTTCCCTTCTCCTTGAATTTTAGAAAGAGGAGGTACTCGATGCAATAGGTAACTTACTAGGGCATTATCAAGGTAGATTAAGAGAAATAATTTTAGGAGGATCGACAATGTTTGCTAGGGTTTGTGTATAAATGAACCTCAAAAAACCTCTTACAATAAAGATAGACCTAAAAATAGAGGATTTTGTTTGGCATCAACAATTGGATTATGAGGCTATTCCATTCAGACATTTGGTGTACCATGCTCATGGACATCTGGCTAGAATGTACCCGACAATTAAGGATCATCAATTTGAACAAGAGGGGACAAAAGCAAATATTAACATGGTAGGTCGATCTCTTCGGCAAAAGGGAAATCAGAGGGAAGGGAAAGTTCAAAAAAATCTAAGGGCTTTCAAAAAGTAATGAGAAAACAAAAAAAAATAAATCAACACAGTAACCAGAGACAAGGAGAAATAGCAGTAAAAACAAACAAAACATATGAGATATTTAAACTAGAAAATTTGGAAACAAAAGGTGATTTTTAAATGGAAGGGTTAAAGGAGGATACTAAGCAAGTCACACCAGTATATCAGGAACAATATTCCAATCTAGTGGTAGGGAATAAGCAAGAAGCAGAACCAGATACAACCTCTCTCATGGAAGAGGAGATTCAACCCACGAGGGAGACCATAGGAGAGGAAATAGAGTAGAGGATAATTTGGACATAGAAAATAGAGATGAAAGAAGGAAATAAGAACAAATAAAGCCCTACTCTAAGGATTCATAAAATGGAGAAGAAAAAAAAATTGAACCAATCTCCAGGGAGGAAGTCAAACAAGGAAAATATAGAGGAATAGGGAAGAGATTTGAGCTAGAACGGAAAGGTAAAATCGATGGCTAATTTTTTCTCTCCTAATTCTCAATGATATTAATCACTTGGAATGCAAGGGGTTTAAGCAGTCGCCTCAGGAAAAATGTAGTCAAAAATATTATCATAGATATTTATACAAATATAATTTTATTACAGGAAACCAAAATGCAAAGAGAAGACTTACAAAAAATAAATAGGAGGATATGGCAAAAAGGAGAGATCCTTACTCAATCGGTACAAGGAAAATAAGGTGGATTGGCCACTATGTGGAATCACCAATTGTTCCTAGAGATAGGGGAGCCTCTACGATATGGGTGTTGATGGTCTAGTTACAAAAAGAGAAACTAGAAAAATTTATGGAGCACAAACATTTAGATTACAGAGGGATCAATGGGCACAACCATATAGACTTTCAGGAAAAAAAAGGGGATTTTTAAATGGAAGGATTAGAGGAGGATACTCAACAAGTCACACTAGTATATTAGGAACAATATTCCAATCTAGTGTTAGGGAACAAGCAAGGAGTAGAACCAGATACAACCTCTCTCATGGAAGAGGATATTCAACCCACAAGGGAGACCATAGGAGGGGAAATAGAGTAGAGGATAATTTTGACATAGAAAATAGAGATGAAAGAAGGAAATAAGAACAAAGAAATCCCTACTCTAGGGATTCATAAAGTGGAGAAGAAACAAAAATCGAACCAATCTTCAGGGAGGAAGTCAAATAAGGAAAATATAGAGGAATAGGGAAGAGATTTGAGCCAGAACAAAAAGGTAAAATCGATGGCTAATTTTCTCTCTCCTAATTCTCAATGATATTAATCACTTGGAATGTGAGGGGTTTAAGTAGTCACCTCAGGAAAAAGGTAGTCAAAAATATTATCATAGATATGTATCCAAATATAATTTTATTACAGGAAACCAAAATGCAAAGATAAGACTTACAAAAAATAAATAGGAGGATATGGAAAAAAGGAGAGATCCTTACTCAATCAACACAAGGAAAATAAGGTGGATTGGCAACTATGTGGAATCACAAATTGTTCCTAGAGATAGGGGAGCCTCTACGAGATGGGTGTTGATGATCTGGTTACAAAATAGAGAAACTAGAAAAATTTATGGAGCACAGACAGTTAGATTACAGAGGGATCAATGGGCACATCCATCTAGAATTTTAGAGATAACTACCCAGAGGACCAATGGATTGTGGGAGGAGACTTCAATGCAAAGCTTAGAATAGAGGAACAACAAAGAGGTAGAGCCATGCTGGAGGAAAAGGACAAGTTTTTTTCAAAAATAACATATCAAATGAATATAATAGATATCCCAATTGTGGATAGCTCCATGACCTGGACAAACAGAAGAAAGGAAGGGGAAACGGTCAAATCTTGCTTGGATTATTTCTTCATGGGGGAGGAATTATATTTGTATACCAAGCATCAAGCGCGGGTCATGGATAGACTTTCTTCAGATAATTTTCCAGTAAGCCTAACCATAGAAGAAGATAATCATAAAGTTACGAGAACTTTTAAATTTGAGCTATGGTGGCTAAAATATGAGGAGTTGGGGGACCGTATAAAGGAATGGTGGAAATTAGGGAAACCAAGATTTGGGATAGCCCAATTCAAACTCCACAAAAAACTGAAATATGTAAGGACCCAACTAAAGGAGTGGAGTAAACAAATGAAGAAAATAACTAGAATCTAAAAGAACGAAATCAAGGATCAAAAGGAGAAGATTGCTTAGGAGATAAGACAAGGAACTATTACAAAAAAACTATTGCAACGTGAAGTAGAAATTATTATGAGAGAGGAAGTTTTTGAGGAACAAGAAGAAATATATTGGAGTTAAAGAGCCAAAATCACATGGTTAAATGAGAAGGACCAAATCACAACATTCTTTTATAAGATAGCAACAACCAGGAGATAACATAATAGAATTACAGGTCTTACAGATATGATGGGTCAGGTAAAAACCAGTGGAAGTGAAATTAAAATTATAGCAAATTAGTACTTTTATAATCTTATTAGTAGCAATGAAAATTTGAATGCAAAATGGTGGGAGAAGATACTAGACGTAATTCTGCAATTAGTCAAACTTGAACACAATAAATATTTAATGGAGGAAATTTATTTGGAAGAAACCTTGAAGATCATGTAAAAAATGCAATCAAGAAAGAATCTAGGACCAGATGGATTCCCCATTTAATTTTATGAGAATTTATGAGAAATTGTGGGCCAAGCAGTGGTGGAGGCACTAGAGGAAATTAGACAGAGTAAGCAAATGTTAAAAGCCTTGAATCATATTTTTATCACTTTGATTACTAAGGGCCCACCTAGTGAGATAATTGATTATTGTAGGCCCATTTCACTATGTAATGTAGTATAAAAGATATTAACAAAGCTTATGGCAAAAAGGTTAAAACATTTTTTACCAAATCTAATTTCAAGTGAGCAAGGTGGTTTTGTTGAAGGTAAACAAAATCTAGATGGAATAGTAGTGGCCTAGGAGGTGATACACACAATGTCAAAACAAAGGGACCCAGTCATGTTTATTAAATTAGCTCTTTCTAAAGCCCATGATAGAGTAGACCGGTCCTTTATGCAAAGGATTTTAGAAAAGATAGGCTTTGTAGAGGGGTGGAGAGATTGGGTAATAGCCTATACACATACATAATTCTTAGTTCTGGTAAATGTAGTTCCTCTCCCATGTTCACAACAGGAAGGAGGTTGAGGCAAGGGGACACTCTCTTCCCTTACCTTTTTATCCTTTACGTAGAGGGTCTCGAGAGACTGTTAAAAAAATGGAGACAAGAGGGGAGGCTAAGGGACCTGAAATAAGTTCTCAAATTGAGATAAATCACTTCCAGTTTGTAGATGATACTTCTCTTATTAGTCAAACTAATATCATAGTAGAAAGAAACATAAAGTAATTTTTAGATGGGTATACTCAAGCTACTCGGCAAACTTTTAATAAAAAAAAATTCAAATTGTATTTTTCAATACAACGAAGAGGGTGAGAGATAAAATTATATAATTTTTGAAATTCATGGAAACTCCTTTACCCATACAGTATTTAGGAGTACCTTTATCTACAAATAAAATAAAAAGCAAGGAGTGGAAAGGGTTGATGGACAAACTTCAAGCTAAGTTGAGCAACTAGACTCACAAATGGCTAAGCTTGGGAGGAAGGCTTACAATGATCAAAGTTGTGCTACAAGCTCTCCCAGATTATAATTTTTTCATACTTCAAGCTCCAAAGAGAATTCTAAAAGATATTGACAAACACAAAAGAAAGTTTTTGTGGTCGAAGGGAAGAACAAAAAATAGCACTAGTGGATCGGGAGAAGATATGCCAACACAAAAAACAAGGAGGATTGGGGATAAGATCAACATTCCATAGAAGCAAGGTAATAGCTGGGAATCTATATTGGAGATGAATTACAACTACTGGAGGTTTATGGAGTAGACTTTTACAAGCCAAATATTACCCGAGTGGCTGAGAAAAACATTCCAAGACACCGAGTGGAAGGAGAGTGATCTACAATATGGAGGATAATGTTAGCAAGCCAGGAGTTAATAAAGCCATACCTATATTGGTAGTTAGGGGATGAAAAGGATGCTCTATTTTTGGAGGATTCATGGAATCAATCTCAACCAATTATTTAGACATTCCCAGAGATGGAGAGTTGGAAAGTAGATATCCAAAAAGTAGGGTGGTGGAAAGCCTTTTACTATATGAAATCATGGAATCAACATGTGCTAGAATTACTACAGTGGAAAAATCCTTGAGAATGGCCAATGAGGGGGATAAAGGAACTAATATAAAAACTATGGGGACATCTTCAAAGACACCCAATTCAGGATGGTTCTCAGAGGGATATACTTGGATGGGGAGGATGTAAGTTGGGAATTTATAAGGCAAAGGAGGTATACAAGGTAGTTTGTGGATATGAGATTACCCCAACACCACTTCCATGGACATTTTTTTGGAAAAATAAATTATGGCAAAAAATTAATATTTTCTCATGGTTGATTAACCACAGAAAGTGCTTGACTTTCAATAATTTGAGAAAAAGAGGTTTCTTTGGGTCTTCCAAATGTGTTTTGTGTAAGACACAGGAGACCTTGAATCACCTCTTTTTTAGGTGTTATTTTTCTAGAGATATATGTATCACTTGGTGGAGGTAAATGAGAAAACATTGGGAAGTTTTTGAGAGCTAGGAAAACTTTTATGAGAAATGGAAACAGTGCAACTTTAAGACTAAAAAAATGAAAATAACATGGAAACTGGAACCTAGATTCATATGGTGGAAGTTATGGCTAGAAAGAAATGCACACATATTTAGATCATAGCACAAAATAAGGGAGCAAGTATGGGAGATGATTATGAGCAAGGTAATAGAAATATTATCTGTCAGATTACAGGAGGAAAAAAACATGAAAATAAAGTGATTATTTTACGGAGTCTTGGAATAACTGTAACATAGAAATAACTTAGGTATGGATACACAGATGAGATCCCATAAATTAACATAGAGTGGAGGTCGCCTCCCAGAGACTGGGTGAAGGTAAACACAAATGGGGATTCTACTAAAAACCCTAGGAAAGCTGGTTTTGGTATTATCATACGAATTTGGAAAGGAGAATATGTGTACTAGGGAGACGAAGGCATGGGGGAGGCAACCAATAATAAAGTGAAAGGATAGGTGATCTTTTCAACATTAGTGATAGCTACAAATATATAGTTAGATAATCTTTGGATAGAGATAGACTCTCAAGTATGGGCTGGAATCTTGGATCTGATAAGGCCCTTTCAAGTGCTAGTAATTCGAGAGAGAAGGAAGGTAGAAGCAGTTTAGAAGATCTGGCAGGTTTTTTAAGATATTTTTATTACACATATAAAGCGAGAGGGAAATATGATGGTAGACTATTTAGAAAAATAGAGAAAATATCTAGAGGAAGGGCAATATGTGGACTCTCATATGGAAAATTAGATAAGCTGGTGCCAAAGAATCCAAGGGATGCGAGAGGTGATACAAGTAGATAACAGAACATGAAGAGCAGATAATGAGTCTAATGAATCTATCATAGTTAGGCCACAAAGCAACACAACATGAAGATAAATGGATGGTTTACGGAATTCAGATAAATTTGATAAATTGGAATTCAACTATGGTAGTGTTGAGGTGTATGGATATCTGCATTATGTATGGTAATATTTTATGGGTAATTTTTGAGCCAGGAGGGACTGGAGGAGGATTTTATTTCTCCCTTGATGTCTGTCTAACTTATTTTACCTTGTAATACAACTTCTATAAATATAATATATTTTTTATTTTTCAAAAAAAAACATCAAAGGTTAGAAAATAAAAAATTGTAAAATTTATAAATTTACAAGACAAGGTTTGCTACTTCAAAAGAATAAAAAAATTACAAATTTCATATTTGACTTATTTAAAATTTAGAAAACTTTATGGATTATTGGTATATTGAATCCGAAACAAGTAGGCATATGATAGGAAATAAACATTGGTTTAATACTATTCAAGAAAAATATGAAATTCCTTTTGGGTATATGGAATTCTTATGTGACATTCTAGGCTTGGTTTCCTTCTCGTTCTTCATGGATCCTTCAATAATTTTTTATCTCACGTCTTTGACAAGGGAATTTTAAGTCTAAGCTTGCTCAACTAGGTGAAATTTTTAATTTTATCCATTTCACCCTACTACAATTCTTAGCCAAACAAGTGTTGTTCTATTTCCTCCTACTCTAATTTTTAGCCAAATGGGTGTTTTGTTTCATCCTACTATAATTCCATTTCATCCTACTACAAATTCTACCTTCCACTTACGCAAATGCTCTTATTTATTTAGTGCTTGTCTCCTAATCTATTGTTTGTGCCTTCTACCTCTATATGGATGGTGATCTATTGGTGCAAGCCTTCAATTCGCCTTAAAATTTTTTCTTCAATACTTTCCAAACTTCTTCAAACTCAAGTTATATCATGAGTTTGGTTTTCCAGGAAGCATAGTTGTCCCCTCTCAACAATTGGAAATTAGGCAACAAGAACTTTGGTGTGCCACTGGCCATAGTAAACCTTTACAAATTCTTGTTTTATTGAGTCCACCTCAAAAATATCTTTTTGATGAGTATATATGCCTATAATCAGATTTCAATTAATGCTCCAAAATGTGAGAAATAATTGTTTCTCACTAAGTAAAGATAGAGGGAATATTTTCTTCCTCTATGAAATATTCCTTTAAAATTATTCACTTTTTCTAAAATTTCTTCATGTGTGAACTTCTTCTTTGTCATGTGTTACTATCCAGTTGAATTTATTTAAGCAAGAACAATATTTAATCTTTCTATTTTCCAATGTGAATTCTTTCTATCCTTCTTTTAATAAAAAAATAACATTCAACTTTATATACCTTTGTGTTTCTTTCTTTTCACTATTAACTATTTAAATCTTCTCCAACCTTTAAAATTAAAAAAAAAAAATCTTTGACTTTGTACCTACACCTTTGGAAATTATCTCAAGCAAATTTCTCATGTTCGTTTCTGAAGTAACTTTCCTTAACTTTTGCTAAAGACTGTTTTGTAGTCCAATTGTGTTTCTTTGGTGTTTGTATCTTTAGTATATGATTGATTCAACATTTTTAGTTGGTGTTAGTTTCTTGAGTTGTTGAGCATTCTTTTTTTTGCTTTTGGGTGCACTTCATGGGATTGATTTCAACGCTTTCTATTGGATATACACATTTGGACTTCTTAGGTGACATTCTAGGTTTGGTTTCCATCTCGTTCTTCATGGATCCTTCAATACTTTTTTATTTCATGTCTTTGACAAGGGACTTTTAAGTCTAAGCTTGCTCAACTAGGTGAAATTTTTAATTTTATCCATTTCACCCTACTGCAATTATTAGCCAAACAAGTGTTGTTCCATTTCCTCCTACTCTAATTTTTAGCCAAATGGGTGTTTTGTTTCATCCTACTATAATTCCATTTCACCCTACTACAAATTCTACCTTCCACTTACGCAAATGCTCTTATTTCTTTAGTGCTTGTCAATTAAGCTATTGTTTGTGCCTTCTACCTCTAGATGGATGGTGATCTATTGGTGGAAGCCTTCAATTCACCTTAAAAATTTTTCTTCAATACTTCCTTCTTATATATATCCTTTGCTTAATTATTTCATGGGGTCCTTCAATCCCTTTTGTTATAATTCTTTTATCATGGGGTACTTTGATCCTTTTTATTATAATTATTTACCATGGGGTCCTTCAATCCCTTTTTGTTACATGGTCATTTGTAAATATTTCTCCATGGGCTATTTTCTTTGGATCCAATGAGTGGCACCAAGAATCGATTGCTTGCTAGTATGTTGATCATAACATGCTACATTTTAACTTTAGAATGTTTTGTTTATTTGGATGGAGAAAAATACTTGTACTTTATCATTTAGTTATAGTTGAGACCACATTTTATTTTCTCTTTTCCTAAACAAAATGTATTTTTTTGTAATTAAGAGGAAAATATCAAACTTTGAGTTATATATGTCTATGCTTCAACCATAGATACTCCTCATGAAATTTTTTGAAAGGACCTAAGCAATTTATTTATGTCAATTTTAATGATGGTCTAAAATAATTATATATGGATTATTGGGGGACTTCAACATAATCTATCACCTTAAAAAAAAGGATGATAACTCTAGATGGTCTAAATCAATGCAATATTTTGCTTCATTTGTAAACACAAATGGATTTTGGGATGATATTTGTTCAAGATTTCAATATACATGGGATGATAGACACTTTGGGAATAATAATATAGTAGAAAGATTGAACAAAATTTTTGTTATCCAATACATAGTTACAAATAAAGTATACAATCTCTTCAAATATTTTGTTGTGATCAGGATCAAACCACAAACCAATCCTTTGGAGATGTGATTTACTCAATAATAGTCATCCAAAGGTATTTTAATTTTAATCTATTTGGATCCAAGACCTTGATTTCTTTGAAATTATTATGTTATGGTGGCATAAAGCATGGTTTGAAAGACCGTGTATGTACAAGTTTATTCAAAGGATAAATATCTAAAGCAATAGAGGAATGCCAAATCTAAGCTCAATAATATACAAAAGATTGTAGAAATCAATGGAAATGATTGGGATACTTACATGCAAGGAAAACAATTACTTTATAACAATCATAATGTATTAAAAAATGAAGAATCATATTACTCTCATAAATCTAGAGAGATGGATTAAAGAGATAAAAAAACAAAATATTTCGTGGTACAACCAAAACAAATTTGTTTTATGTCAAACTAAATATATTTCAACTTATTATTAGAGGTAGTAACTTGGAAACATCATGATATCTATATAGAATGAAATTAGATAGTAAATAATGTAGCCAACTTAATATTGATTTTTGTCCTCTAAATTTAAAAGACAAATGACCAAGTGAGATTTTATCTCTTACATAAAGAAGATAATAAAAAAAACAAAAATATTTGACAAAACTGAAAATATCTTTTAATTTAGTTTGCAAAGGGTGTGATATTTTCCATTTTTTTTTATTATGTAAAAAGGCCTAATTATTCTTTAATAAATAAAAAATAAAAATAAAAATTATCTTTGATTAAAAGACAAGTTAGAAATGGTTTAATTGGCCTATAATACAATAATTTATTATATGATAGAACCACATTTAACTTATTAAAAATAACTTTTAAACCAATATAAAGATTATTAAAGCTGTGAAAAAAAATTCATTATATAAACTAAGATTTTAATTATAAGATAAATTTATTTATACTAAAGTAATTAAAAATATTATTTTTTAATATATATAGTTTTATGTGATTTGTTCAACTATAATAATATATGATCATAATTTTAAAGTGGATTGGTAGCCATTTACCAAGAATATCTTAGGAGCAGTCTATTTGCATGTCTGAATCCTCTAAGCGCACGTCAAACCCACAATGTCAATACCGTTGATCCCCTTCATGCCGGTCAACATCAAAGCCCAATAAGTTTGGTGCAAGCATCCCTGTTGTTTCAACCCTACAATTGTGAGTTACTAAAAATAGTAATAGTGTGGTTGTGACCAACTCTACAATGTAACTCAAAAAAATATCACGAAAGCAACTTCTGACAAGTGTCAAAACTCGGCAGTCTGCATTAAAAGCTTTATCACTGGACAAAATCATGTGCTCAGGAAAGAAAAAAAGTAGTCTGAACTAACAACGTTTGCACATGCATACACAGGAAGATAGGAACGGGTATGGAATCATGTCGGCCATAGCTCTTATTCGATTAGACATAAAAATCCCAAGCCAACTTTGAGTCCCTGTATGCCACCATTATTGACTGCCAGCTATATTACTCATAATTCCCTTCCTCATGATCAGCTATACAAAGCTACGTAGAAAGCACATAACTTGGGGAGAGTTGAAGGAGGGTTTTTTAGATGATAGGTATAGGACATGAAAGAGTGAAGAACTCTGTCGAGTGTCGATAAGATTTTGAAGTTATAAAAAAAATAAGGAAGAAGATTGTTTAATGTTCATAGGATTTTGAACCCTTGATCTTGAGAATAATTGTATTTAATTGATAGAATTCTGAACTCTTGGTCTCTCCAAGAATGAAAAGAATTGTTTGCACCATGCCATCATCGAAGCACTCCAACTTTAGCCGTTGGGAAGAAGTAGTAGTATCTCGTTGCTTGCAAAGAAATTCAAACGGTATTAAGCAAGTGGCAATGCCGATCCAAACAATAAGAGCGAAATAGGCTATTAGGTTAAGGTGAATGGAGGATTAAAGTGAAGCAGAAGTTCAGGAACAATGGAATAGCCCATTAAAGCTCATGAGTATTACAGTCCATGTCTGGTTTGGTGGCTGCTTATTTTAAAAGGCCATTTATGGTTTTTGGAGATGTTATATAATAGAATGTAAAGTATAGAGATGTTAAATAATAGAATGTAAAGGGTGTTATAGAGATTCAAATCCTTCTACTTACCATTTCTTCTAATCTTCATTTATATAATTATTTTCTTTACATTATTTTAAAACGAAGCAATGCTTTTTCGTTGAAGGTGAAGTACTTCTGTTATTTAAGCCGCCACGAAAAGCTGTCACACAGATCTTTATACAGTCAACCTTTATAACTATGTCACAATCATTTTAAACCTTTTAAAAACAAGTGTTCAATCGGCCAAAAAAATTTGAACCTTGGACCTCTAATCTATCATACTGCTTGATCATTCTAAAAAAATCCAAAACCTGCGCTCTTTCCATGATACGTCTTCGCCCTATGGCAACAACTATTAGCATAGTGGCCACCTTATCTGATTTGACTGGCCAAAGTCTGCATCACCATTCAGTTACACTAATAGTTATCTAATCCAAGACATAAGTTACCACTATCGATCCAAGTTGTCTTCATCATCTCCATGTCAACTCTACGTCCATCTGCACCCTGGTATCGCATTTGATCCATGGTGATGCATGTGTAGCTTCGATAGGGCATACCCAAAGTCCACATTTTCTCTTCATGTTCATTAGGTATTCATTAATATTTAAACAAAGCATTCCCTTATTGCAAGTGACTTTTGGTACCGTGTTGCTGCTATTCTCTCCTGATAATGCTACCAAAGATTATGTTGCATCTGTGTCATCCTCGCTGTGATAAACATCTGTTGTCATATCACCTTTTGCACCTCACCTGAATCATCTAAGTTACTACTAGGTCTACACATCCTTCACACTGCTACCAGGTTATTATATTTAAACTCACTAATCTCACCATCATATATCTACCGCTCGATATGCTCTTGCTAGGGCATACTTCGTTCTTATCAATGGTAGCCCATCCATAATGTTGCTTTAATAGTGACGATATCCACCCAATGACTGATGTAACAAAAATGATGTCCTATGTGGCATGTACTCTATAATTTACTACCATTCAATGATGTGAGCTATGGATGGGCCTGGCTTCAATAGTCATCTCCTAACCATAGCTTTGGAGCACATGCATGCCGTCTTTTTCCACATACTTTAGTTAGTAACTTATGACCAATACTTTCCATCATGAATCATCACAAAACAACTGTAATTCCCCGGTCCCAAATGGTGGTGGCATAACCTTTCTATTCTCTCTGATTTCGAATGGCAATACACATATCGCATTGTCCATCCTAATCACTTTCTTCGGGCTACAATGTACAGATGATGATGATGAAATCCCCAGAACCCCACAGTGATAATCATAAATGTGTACATTCAGCATCTTTCTTCATCATCTGAACAATGTACTTTTTTCAGGTTTTGCATATTACTTCCTTGCTCCTCCTTGTGTGCCTACGTCCATGGAGTCTCATTATGGCTTTGTTCCTACACTTTTTTATGGTAGTGAAATCTATGGCCGGTTACAAGCTAACATAATCCTGGCCTCTTTTACGCGTGTCCCTACCATTCGTGTGTCATCGTCATGCTATCCGTATTGTACCGTCTGGTATCCCATTGGTCCTCACATCATCCATGTCCCCAGTTCGATTCAATTCCAATCCACAGATTTCCTCCCTCTATGCTCACGTCACTTCGCCTCATCATCCGGTTGTCCTCATGGTGACTTGTCCACATCAGTGGTCCCAATCAGCAGTAGGTCCTGGTTACACGTCATTGGTATGTGGTCCTCCACATAGATGGTTTGGTCTCGTCACTCGTAATGTTAGCACATCTCTTAGCTCACGTCCGTGGGTCGCTTCCACTACATTGTTCTCACCCGGATAATTTACAAATACAAAGATTAAATTATTAATGTTAAAATAAAAGCTTCAACTATTAAAGGAATGCTTCAAATATTAAAAGAAAGTTTTAAATACTAAATGTTTTTTTTAAGGAAAGCTTAAATATTGAAAGAAACCTTTAAACCTTTCTTTTGCATAAATACAAGAACTTTGCTTTCCCATCTTACCATAACATTTCATATATATATATATATATATAATTTTTTTAATTTTTTAACTTGATTTTATCAATGTACCCATATATATAATATACATATAGATATTTAAATATTTAATTTTGCACTTTTTTTTCTTTTTATTTGATTTTTATTTTCTTCTCTTTTATTTAGGTTAGATTTCATCAATTTCAAACGTTTGGAATATTGCAGCTCAAAAGAAACAAGAAGAAAAATGTTAAAACCAACCTTTAACAATCAAAGGATGATTCTACTCAAAACATGAAAAATTAACCTTTTACAAGAGGACAAGAAAACACAAGACAAAAAAGAACCTTGGAGCCCTATGGCGAGCTCATGGCTAGGGTCTGTTGAGTGAATATTTTTCCCTATTGCAAAATGATCACCACAAATAGAGTATTGAATTGAAAACTCTCTCTTGCAAATAAATTAGGTGAAATCACCCATTTCTCCAAGGTTCTGGTAAGTAAACATTTGTGAATATATGTGATTAATGAAAATTGAGACAGAAACAAATGTGTACCAGAATGAACTCCAACCTGCAAGTGATAGTTAACAAGGGGCCTTGAATAATTCAAACAATGCTAAGCAATTAAAAATCTTCCAAAATGCAAAAAAATAAAAAACTGATTCTATTAGTGCTCTTGATATTAGTGTGATCTACCATGAACCCTTTTATCTTCTAATTAAAAATATTTTAAATGCAAAAGTGCATGGAATGGTCCACTTAATTTTAGAATATGTATCTTTAATGTGTGGTTCATTTTGAAGTTAGTGGATTCATTTTATCTTCATTATAAATGTTCCACTATCCCTATGTTAGAATTTGGTGTTAGTAAAAGTTAGTAAGTTAGCATGTTAGCGTTCATTTGCTTTATCTGCCTTACTATGAATTTGGCGTTAGTAGCCCTCCTAAACCATCATTTTATTTGAAAATCAAATTGATGTATTTGAAGGTGCATAAATTCTGGATAAGGACCAAAATATAAACAAATGAACCAAAAATAAAATAGGAAATTCTGGAAAATGGACCAGAATGAAATGAAAACTGAAAAACAAAGAATAAGCAAAAATTCTGGAAGGACCATAATGTAAACTTAACAAAAATTCTGGAACTGACCAGAATAGAAAACAATAGAATGCAAAATTTTTGGAAGGACCAGAATGAACAAACAAAAATTCTGGAATGGACCAAAATCAGAAATATGTAACTAAAATAAATACTGAAAATTTATTCTAAATGCAGAAAACAGAAAACAAATCTACAAGGTTAGCTGGAAAAATAAAAATGACATCCAAGTTTGGTTAGTAAATCCCTCCCTGCAAAACCCCAAGTTAAGAGATAGACTCTATGACAACCTGACCTAATAGACCTGCAACACAAGCACAATCATATTAGACCTAGTGCGAGACTCAAAGGATAAAATATATTTACAATATATTTGACATTCACCTATTGTAACCCATTTAATGGCATAAACAAATAGATACAAGTTAAAAAATTGCAGAAAAGATACACAGTAAAATAGTCTTAGATATATTTTCCTTGTAGTTTTGCTCACAAAGATTCCTTTTGCCAAAATGAAAGCATAGTATTTCGAAAAATTCTCTTGTTTACACAGATTTCCAACCCCCCTTGGATAGTGGCCTCATTGGGTTTTTAAGGAAAGCAAAAGTCCCTCTGTTTCCGCTTCCCCTTCTTCTCATTCCTCATGGAGCCATTCCCCCAAAAAAAAACGAACGAACTTCCCTTACAATGAAAAAAAATACGAAACAACAAAAAAATTCGAATTTTAATATCCGTTCCTCATAACCCCTTATAGCTCCCATAGGGCCTTATAATATAAAGGCTTAAAAGACTTTTATTAAAACCTAATAAAGAAATTTAAAAATTTCATATCATATAATATAAAATTTAGAGATCCCTAGTAAAATGTAATAAAGAGACTCTAAAGCTTTACATTATAAAATATAAACTTCAAGCTTCTTTATTAAAATTTAATAAATAAATTAAATACTTTATATTAATAACGTATACCAAAGCCTTACATTTCAAGCATGCCTGGTGCTTTAGGATTCTCATAATGTCGTCGTTCCAATGCCTTAGATGTCGTTCACAGTTCTGTGATTAGGAGGCACCCAAAACTTTACTACCCTGGGCCACGGGATTCACTTGTATCTGGTTCTGCAGATCAACCTTATGTCGTAGCTTCCCTACGATGACATGATCTTAGCTCACCCGCAGCTCCACTCCTTGCCTCTCTGGCCTTGGCACCTTCTGTCTTTGTAATTCAGCAAACATAAATTGTCACCTCTATAAGTTTATTAATATGTAAAACAACATATAATGAGATGTTCCCTCTACGTCCTTAAACCATTCACCGCTTCTACCTAGCTGGAATTCGTGTAGACGCTATGACCTTTAACTGATGTTGTACACCCTCTCGTAGTCAGTGCCCATTGTATATCTTCAAACCTGTCGTAAGTCGTAGGTTACTTTACCACTGTAGACCCCGATCTCCACCTGTCATTTGGTTTATCCACGCAAGGGCAGTGTGGGTTCCCACAACACGTGTGAACTATCAAAAAATATTGACTAGGTGCCTTGTGCTATGATTTTATACTGTTCGGGGCATTTTCTCAATCGCCGGATGTCTAATTTTCTTTCCCGATCGACGTTAATTCATCCTTTTTCGAAGCTGTTCTCCTGTGGATACTTCGCTTTGGAGATCTCCGACGCTTTTGACTTTTTACTGCCCTTGTTGATGCTTTCGTTGTTCTTTTCACCTATTGTGGGCCATGCGGACATGAAAGCATTAAGTGATTAGACTCTTAAAAATTGGAATGCCCAAACCTTCATATGATAAAAATAAAAAAATCCTTTATCAATGCTATACCAACGTTATATTATTATACACATTATAATATATATATTATAATATTACATTATAATATATATTATATTATAATATATTATTATAATATGTATAATAATATATATATATATATACCAACAAAACAATTATGTCGGATAAGAATATAAGGGCTATTCCTTTTTATTTTTTATATATTGAACATAATTATTGGCCCCAATAAAAGTTATATATATATATATATATATATATATATATATATATATATATATATATATTATTATTTTTATTTTTTTATTTAATCAAAATTAATTTATTTTTTTATTTTTATTTAATCAAAATTAATTTATTTTAAGCTTATTTTAAGCTTATATATATATATATATATATTTATTTTGCCACTCTTAAAATCTTAAGAAATTGAAAATCAAAATAAAAATAAGAACATGTAAATTAAGGAAAAACCAATAATCTTTTCAAACAAATTGAACTTTAGAAGGAGCCAAGCGGGCAAACACCACAAGCAAAATGCATTGCATTCTTCATGGAGAAGGATCTATCAAAACAACACTCGAGAAGAATCGAAACTCCCACATACGTAAACTATAGTGACAAATGCAAGCAAGGGTCTGAAGGACTAAACCACAACTATCATAGCAAGACAATGACTTCGAAAATTCAATTGAACGCTAAGGTTTGCATGTGAAGAACATTAATCAAGGAACCCCTATGAATTCACGAAGAACATCTACAAACCGTCAATCAACCCGAAATTTCCAATCAAACTCAAAAGAAAAGGTGGGTCCCTAAGATTTGGGTCTAGTTGTGGAGCAGCCACAACAAATGGCGACTCTGCTAGGAAATGCTCCTGGAATTTCGGTAAGAACCCAACCTGGAAACACCCAAACTCAACTATAAACATAAGCAAATATACAAAGAATGAAAATAGACCAAGAAGGTACAAAGCATCGGAATTATTCATCATCAACCCAATATATGCAAAGTGCTTCATTCCTTATCGTCTAAAACCATTCAACATTTCCATCATCAGTTTCCTTTGGATGCATATGATATGCTATGGATGATCTATGCAAGCTTGGGTGCATTGATAAGATGCTATAATAGAAACGACATGCTTTTGCAAAGACTCAAACATTCTAGTAACATAGACAAACACCCTAAAATTGTCTAACCCTCTTAGGACCAACTGTGTGTGCAGTGAATTCATTTACCCGATCAAGAGCTTAGTTATGAACAACTACAATCCTGAACTAGTGTGTGCAAATGGACTCGGAGCTTTGGGGAATTGGATTCTCAACCTAGGCATGATGAAAATTTGATCTTATCCTTACTACTCTTATCTAAGTTTATTACCTCATCTTGACCAAAATGATTAAACCTATTATGGATGAAAACACAAAGCTAGCCTGTCCGTATGAGTGGTCAGAGGTCTCACTTTTAAACAAGACATGTCGCCATGCATAAGTATACTCCACTACCAGTCAAGTGTCTATAGCCCCGATGGAGGTTAGCCCCATAGTCCATGATTTAGATTTAGATTTCTTGAATCTTGGGGATGACTACTCATCCTTTTGAGGGGACATGTAGTAAAATCCTTACAACTCAATAACTGGTGGTGTGATGGAAGTGAAATGGTGAAAGATTTTACTTTAAGTTTCTTGAATCTTGGGGATGACTACCTATCCTTTCGAGGGATATGTAGTATGATCCTTACAACTCAATAACTGGTGGTGTGATGGAGGCAAAAAAAATCAGAGCTTTGGGGAATCGGATTCTCAACCTGAGTATGATGAGAATTTGACCCTATCCTTACTACTATGGTTTTGAGCTTTCAAGTATTATGGAAGTGGTGAAAACCACTATTTTATGGACTATGTTACATGATAGGATAGTCAAGAATGACTCTTTTCGCCTCTCATTTTCTTCCAAGGATGGTTTTGACCATTTTGCCCAAGATGTTTTTAAGATGTGCAACTCATGCTTGGTTTAAGATAGTATTGGAATCAGTTCCTAATATCAAGATCTTCTTAGTGTACATGGTGCAATGATCCTAAGAGCATTTGACATGTTTCTCAGTGATTATCTTTGAAATATAGATGCGAGTGAGGTGCAATGCAATATGAAATGAACCTTGAAATAAGGCTAAATGAGATGGAGCATGTAAAATATTTCCCCGTGACCTGCAAAATTAACAACTTCATGCATCACAAGCTTCAAACAATATACTTTAATGTATTTGTGATAATTGTGAAGCCTTCTGTAGTACAATTATGATGTTTCACACTCTCCTAGTCTTATTGAATATTCATGAGGACATGAGCTGACATCTCACTCTAAAATGCTGGAAAATAGCCAAAACTTGGAAGTGAATGAATACAAAATACCCAATCAACTTGCCAACATAAAAAAAAATCCAAATCCAAAACCGAACACGAAATCAGCACACGTAAGCTATATACAAGAGACTAGAAACCAACAAAATATTGGAATAGAATGAATACCAACACACAATCAGAATCAACATAATCAAAACACAAACGTATTTACATATAATACAGGATATTACCCTTTTTAGGCCTGAAAGTAGTGCTTTAAGTGTAGCCCGTTAACGGGCAAAGGTAAATCATTTCCATCCAAGGTTTTTAATCTGAAACTGCTTTCACCTAGGAATTTAAAAATTTGATATGGACCCAACCACAAACAATCAAAATTTTCATGGTCTCCTTTTTTCTCATGTCTTTTATCCTACAGTAAAACTAGGTCTGAAACTTTAAATGTTTTGATTTTAGACCTTTTGTCAAACCATATTTTCACTACATCTCTATGTTTACTAAAGTGCAACATTGCCTCATCTATTTTCTCATAAAGATGCAATAACTGCGTTAACCTAGCTTCAAGTTTATCATTAGTTCCAACATATTCTTTCATGAAATGCAATGTTTGTAATCTTAGATTTGTGGGAAAGATAGGATCCTGTCCATAGACTAAGTGATAAGGAGATGTTCCTATTGATTATTTTGTTCTGATCCTATCAGCCCAAAGGGTAAATTTTAATTTTCTATGCCAGTCCCTAGGATTTTTTTCAAGTAACCTTTTGATTACACATAAAAAATTCTTATTGGATGATTCTGCCAAACCATTACCTTGTGGATAATAATTTGAGGAAAATTTCAAACTCACCATGTTATCATATGCCCAATTTGCAAGCTCCAAAGCAGAAAATACGGAGCCATTATCACTTACAATTGAGTTGGGCATTCCGAAATGAGTCACAATATTATCCTCTAAAAACTTAATGACAACCTCAAAAGTGGCATGCTTATTGGAAATAGCTTCAGTCCACCTTGTGCAGTAATCTATGGCGGTAAGGATATATTTATGAGAATCGGATGAGTTAGGATTGATGATCCCAACAAAATCCAATTCCCATTGTGCAAAAGGCCTTGCCTCTACCACAGTCTATAATGGCATTGCAACATTTCTTTCTTTATTGGTTGCCACTTGACATATGTGGCATGATCTCACATGAGCATGTGCATCATTAAAAAAATGGGGCCAATAGTATCCAACCCTAAGTATTTGATGAGTTATAGCATTGGCTGACCCGTGTCTAGTTCCATACTTACCATGGAAATCCTTAAGTACTTGGGTTGCCTCTTCTTGATTAACACAACGAAGGTAAATCCCTTCATGGTTCTTTTTGTACAACACACCAGATTTAATCAGAATATTTGCAGATTTCAAACGCAAAGCTCTGCGTTGAGTGGAATTTAAATGTGATGGACACTTACCATGCAACAAGAAATATGTAATATCAACATACCGCTCATATTTAGTTATGTTGTCTACCTCGTAATTATGGCATGATATCAATGGATCAATTTCTGAAATTGCCTTGACCAAACCTTGTCCACGAAAAATTTTCATGGGTCAGATTTCCAAATCAAATTCTTGAAGGGTCAAAATCCATTTTCCCCGTCTTTCACCTAGTTAGTTTTGCAAAAACATAGACTTAACAGCCAGGTCAGGAAATACCGCAAAGACTTTACCGTGAACTAGATAATGCCTGAATTTCTTGATGGTCTTGAATAGGGCATACATTTGTTTATCCAAGATAGAATATCTTAGCTTTGCATCCTTCAATGGAGCACTCAAGAAGGCTATGGGATTTTCAATGTTACCTTCGCTCTTTTGGGTTAAGACACTCGCAAAAGAATGATCTGAAGCGAAAGTATAGACATAGAAAGGCTTAGAATAATCTAGACTAATTAAAACAAAAGCTTTAGAGATAACATCCTTGATGCTTTTGAAAACTTTCCTATTTTCATTTTTCCACTTGATCTGAACATCCTTCTTCAACATGTCGTCCAAAGGCTTGGCAATCTTGGCAAAACCTGAAATAATTTTTCTCACAAAGTTAATCTTACCAAAAAAAGATCTTAACTCTTTCTTGCTATTAGGTGGAGGAATGACTAGTATAGCAGCTATTCTTTTTGGATCGATGGCAATACCATATTTTGAAATAACATGACCCAATAGCTTACCTTTCGTTACTCCAAAAATGCACTTCTTCGGATTAAGGGAAATCCCATGTTACCTACATCTCTGGAGTACCTTTCTCAAATCCTTGACATGATCTTCCCTTTTCTTAGAGAAAACCAGAATGTCATCAACATAAACAATGATACATTTACCGATGAGCCCTTTGAATGCGAAATCCATGGCTCGTTGGAAGGTAGCACTTGCATTCAATAATCCAAACGGTATTCTCCTATATGTGAATGTACCCCATTTCGTTGTGAAGGCCTTTTTCATTCTATCATTCAGATGAATAAGAATCTGATTATATCCTGAATAACCATCCAAAAATGACATCATCTCTGACCCATTGACCTTTTGAATAATCTCTTCAATAGTAGGTAATGGGTAATTATCCTTTTGACAAGCCTTGTTCAAATTCCTAAAATATATGCATAGCCTTATCTCTCCATTCTTCTTTCTTACTGGGACAATATTGGCCACCCACGTGGAATGTCTAACAGAAAAGATAATTTTTGCTTCTAGCAATATCTTGACCTCTTTCTCTATTAAGGGTTCTAAAATTGGGTTGACCATTCTTTGTCTCTATCTGAAAGGCTTGGAGTCGAGTTTTAATGGAATCGTGTGAGTTATCACATTTTGATCATAAGTTTTCAAATCCTTATAGCTCCATGCTATGCACTCAATATATTCCTTTAATGCATGAGCGATAGACTCCCTTTCTTGTCTTGTACATGCCTTAGCAATAAATACCTATCATGGATCTTCTACACTCCCTAATTTGATTAAATCACAATATTCTTTAGGGGGTGGTACCTTTCTACCTCTTTTTGCTTGATATCCAATATCAAATATCTTTTCTAAAGAAGCCATACCATTTGGCATCTCATTCCACACTCTGGTTGCTTCCTTTTTCAAATATGTTTCTTCTTGCCCCCTCTCATCTTCATCAATGACCTGATTTTCAAATATACCAGAATTAGTGATAAAATTGAAAATGTGTCTATCACTATCAAATACTTGGAAATTAATAACATTATCTGGTATTGATGGGCATGGCACTAGTTCAATTGAAAACTTCTTGCATTTCTTATGGTCCATAGGTTTGAGCATGCTTGCGGCCACAACTAAAGAATCTGCCATTCGATTGTTTTTCCTAGAAATAAGGGAGATATTAAAAGCATCAAACTCATCTATTAACTCCCTAACTCTAGTTTTGTAAAGGCTTAATATTTTGTCGAGACAAGTATATTGTCATTTAACTTGTTTAACCACTAATTCCGAATCTCCCAACACTTTGAGACACTTGACTTTCTTCTTGAGGGCTAATTGAAGTCCAAAAATAAGCGCTTCATATTCTGCCACATTGTTGGTGGCTGGGAACTATAGTCTATAAGCAGCAAGTATGGGCTTGCTACCAAGACATGTAAGTAACACAAGGTGACTGATATAATACGATTGATACAAGGTGACGTCTAGTATTTTTGATAGAGGGCGATTGACATACAACGACAACCATTTACCGATAATTTTATTTTACCATTAATTTTTCTTTTTTAAACATCTTGTTCATGGACACTCAATAAGGAGGTTTTCCTATTATTTGGGCACCAATATCAAGCCTGCTTTCTTCCTTCATTCCAATTGTCATTAGACATCCTGTTGTCTTGAACAATAGTTCTCTTTTACCAATTATTTTCATTTTTAAAAATGATGTTCATGTTCCTCTTCCATTTATACAGGTAAAATATCACCTGCTGGCAATGGAAAGAAGGGAGGCCAGTCTTTCGATAAAAGGAGTATCCTCAAATACTTTCATAATATTTTGAAATCCAGTCAACCATCAACATCTGCACAAATTCAAGGTACGAACACCTTTTAGTTACTAACCAGTTAATTTTTGTACATTGTTAATTTTATATATAATGTCTTTATTCATTAAGAAGGGTGCTTTTTGGTTGATGGCTTTGTCCAATGTTTATCTGTATTTTTTAACAGAATGTATGTTTTTAAATGCAAAAATGATATGGAAAAAATTTCTTTACAGAAAACACTATTGACCCTGGTATGCCTCCACTTCCACATATCCTCGATAATGAAAAGTCCACAGATGAAAATTTTCTTAATGAAATGCAACAACAACATGAAGAGATTCCTAAAACTAACACGCCAAATGGAAAAGAAAATAATAGTTCTCATACAGTCCCTACTTTCGAAGAATCTTCTTCTAAGAAACATAAACGTGCCAGGTTATCTAGGTGGACAATTAACAGATCATTTCAGCCTGATTGGGTATCAAAATTTCTATTTATTGAGCCAGTGCAGCCAGAGAATAGTAGTGAAGAAATAAAAGAATTGAGATGCATAATTTGTAGTTGGAAACATGGAAGGGATCATAGATTGCAAGTTAAGAAAGATACAGTAGAAAAACATTGTGGAAAAGTTTATATAAAAACAAAAGAAAGTGATGGAACAATACCAAAAAATTATAGGTGGAAGGATGCATCAGAATGTGCACATATCAGATATGCACAAGAATATGATAAAGAAATGAAACAAAAGCAAACTTTGGTTGAGAAAGGTGCAACGATTCAAGCCCAATTTTGAAAAATGAATAAGTTCACTTTAGCTTCAAAAAGTTTGCAGTTTGTTGTTGTATTCACTATTCTTAAAAAGGGTAGACCTATGTCTGATTTCATTGATTATAAATATCTATTTCAACTAGCTGATGTGTAGAACCTTCCTAGTGCCCATTGGTCAGATCGAAGTGGTTGGAAAATTGTAAAATGTCTCTCATTGGTTGAGTAGGATGACCTCAAAGAGAAAGTAAAAAAGCCAAATTCATTTCACTTTCAATTGATGAGGTGACTACTATTGACAACACATCTTGGATTTGCATGCATGTTTACACATTGGAAAATCATTTAAGGCAACCTCATTTACTTGGAGTACGTAAGATGGTGGAAAATTGCAATGTGGAAAACCTTTACAATGTTGTTGTAACTAGTTTAAAGGAAATAACAGGAATGAATGATATGGAAATAGCCACTAAGTTAATATGTGTCAAAGTTGATGGTGTTGCTACAATGCAAGGACACAGGAATGGTCTTTGTGTTCGACTACAAACATCTATTACCCCATATTTGATCCCTATTCATTGCATGGCTCATAGAATGAATCTTGCATACAAAATTGTGGATACATTTAAAAATGTAGCGAGAGTGGAAGAGCTTGTCCGTGAAATTCATGATTATTTTTTGTGCAGTCCAAAAATATTTTTAGAGTTTCAACAGTTTGCACTAGGAGTTACTAAAGGTAAAAAACTGTTAAAAGATGTAGATACTAGGTGGATTTCATTGTATCAACCAACATATAGAGTTTTCAAAGAATATCAATCCTTGGTAGGGTTTATGTATGCAAATCGTAGGGTAGTTGATAAGGCTAAATATTTGTTATTTTGAATGAGTGACTTTGAAACACTTCTCACATTGTGTGGTATTCTTCCAATGTTGGAAGAAATGAATACTTTGATTAAACTTGCACAACAAAGATCGATTTATATTGTGGATTTCATCAGGGTGAGAAAACAAATTTGTATGCATATTGATATGATGTACGCGTTTGGTGAAAGTTTTATGGATCCCATGTTTGAGAGTTGGAGAGCATTAACAAACGTCAATGATCCTCAAAACTTTTTGAAGTTCAACATAAATGATCATCTATGTATTAATGTCCATGAAAAGGAAATACCTTTATATTATTTTGGTCAATGAATGGATATAGCTACAAATGAAGTTGAACAAATGCCCGTAACATACAATATATTTGATGTAGTTGTACACGATACAAAAATTAAACTAAAAAAATAGTAGAATCATTGACAAAAGAAATAAGAGACCATTTTCAAAGAGATGAATTGCTTGAGGCTATGGGTGTGGTTAACCCGATGTTTTGGGATCCTTGTAATGAATACCAGACTATAAATGGTTTGTTTCTCAAATACATGGGCACTCTTGCTAACCATTTCACTAAACATGTGGAAGTCAATGGTATTGAAATCAATGGTATTCTCAACAAAGATATTTTGATAAAACAATCAAACTATTTTGGAATGATAATGTCTTCTCAAGTTTCACAATTCACTAACCATCATGAAACAGGTTCTATTTCACGTTTGTGGAAAATATTACATCCTAGTAGTATCTTACAACATACTATGAGTGAATATTTTATTTTATATGAATTATGTCAAATGATGATTTTAGGATCAATGGAAGATGAAAGGGTATTTAGTGCATTATCATATGTAAAATCTAAAGTTCGAAATAGGTTGGACAAAAATTTGGAAAATTGTTTGAGAGTATATGT
Organism: Wollemia nobilis; assembly: GCA_028583015.1. Lineage (NCBI taxonomy): Eukaryota > Viridiplantae > Streptophyta > Pinopsida > Araucariales > Araucariaceae > Wollemia > Wollemia nobilis. The sequence goes on from JAQPPZ010001808.1 coordinate 8,813,909, forward strand.
GTCGACCTATGAGGTGGAGAAGTATCCTTATGAAAGAGCTTTGGCATATTGGAAATCTCTGGCAGAGAGAAGAGGTGTCATGAATACTCATGATGATGAGGATAATGGTAACACTGATCAGACTATGGTGACAAAAATTTTGGGTATGAGTACAGAAGATTTTGTACAATCTGAAAAGTGTTTGTTCTAGCTTCCAACATTATAATCAATGGATGCTTTCATTTGAATAGATTTCACATATTATGTTATCAATTTTCTATAGAATATTGAGATTTGATTATAATTTGAGACATGTATTTTTTGATATCATATAATATGAGATTAGACGTGCTATTGGATATTATGTATATCATAGCCCTGTTAATTGATTATGTATATTTTGATGAAATTGGATTATTTGATTACATATATGTTGATTATGGATCACTGGATTATTTTTTTATATCATAGACGTGTTATTGGATATTTTGTATATCATGTTATTTAAGCCTTGTTATTGGATTATTAGTCTATGATATTCAAATTATTTAATAGATTTGTATTTTATAAACCATTTATGGTAAAGTAAATATATGTGTTGCATTTCAGTCATTTCAAATTATTTTATAAAACATAAAAGAACATTTTGGCTATGTACATTTTTCCTAGAAATTCATTCATAATTCAAAATTATTTATTGCATCCACATAACTAATCAAAACATCACAATATTTAAAATAAAATTTCAAAAAGATAATACAATTTTTTTGGAAATTGTCTCTTTTATTGATTTGAAAGCATTTTTTACAATTTACAAAAAAGCTATACAACATGTTTGGTTTCTCCTCAACAAAAAAACAACAATCAACTAGTTTTCTTTCTCCACGGTGCCTGAAGGTTCAACTGGATCTTCCTCAATATCCTTTGCTTGCAATGCACTAGCTCTTACCAGACTTTCAGTTGTAGTGTTCATCCCCGCTAGCAATAAACCTTCTCCCTTCGTAGGATCTTCTCTAAAAGGTGCATTCAGTTCTTTCTCATTTTGTTTTAATACAACCTCCACATCCAAGCCCTTATCTTTGATAAACTTCTTCAACCAATTATTTTCTCTGACAGTGTATTGTAATATTTTCTTCACTTCCATAGCATTAATCACACTAGTTCTTGTAGTCTTAATCAATGTTTTCATGGCGCTGAATTGCATCTTTAAGTGTTCAAAATTAGACTACAAAATAGAAGAGAAAAAGGTTAATATTTATAAACAAAATATATTTAAGAAAAAAATGATTTTCAGTTATATGTAAAACTTACATCAATGGTAAGTCTTGTAGTTTCTATAATTGCTACTTTTTTCTTATCTATTGTCCATTCATTGAAATATGCTTGGGCCTCGACATTGAGGTTTTCTAATCGATTCAACATAATTTTCAGAATTTCATCATTGTATATAGACTCGGCCTACACGGTGCTAGATTCAACTTTATGTAACAAAGCATCAAGCTTTTGTGGCTCATTCTCCACCTTTGAAAATAACTCCTTTCTATTTGAAAAATTCTTATATCGAGCATTTATTTCTTTTATCAAAACCTTGGCCCGATATTCCCAATATTTTAAACTATCAATATCTAAAAGTAGACTATCATTAACTATAGCTTTACATCTATTAGCTAATAAAATATTTTCTAAAAAATTAACTTTATCATCATCATTCAGAGGATGATGGGTGGTGACTTGATGGGGGGATGAGGAAACTCTGATGGCATCTGCCTCAACATTCTCTTCTACTTCATGATGGCTCTATGGACCCTGAAGCACATCACTTGCCTTGAAAGGGAAAGTTTCAGGATTGGTATCCTGATAAAGAAAATCATCATCGAGATTCCTAGAGGGCATTTGAGATGCGCTCTGCACATTTGAGAAATTCCCAAGGGAAAATGTTGGGAAGTGAGAAACATTAGACACAATGTGTGTCTGGAAAAGACTTTTGCTTGCTCCCAAAGGTGGTGGTGTGAGGAACTATTTCCCATGCATGCGAGATTGGTTCCTCACCATTGGTGGTACCTGTTGTGGATGGACTTGTTGTGGCACTTGTTATGGGTGCATTTGTGAGTGTGGAGATGATGGAGGCATATTTTTTTTAGTATTTTGAATGTAACCAATGCGTCTACAAAATTTTACATGAAAATATCAATTAAAACTAGTGTAAAAAACAATGCCATAAAAAGAGATTTAATTTAACCAAACATACCAGACTCAGACTCTACACCCGTTGATGATGCATCCACTTGCCCTTGCTCTGAAAACATATAAAATATTTTCTTAAACTAAATATAATTTAAAATCATTAAAATACATCATTTAAAATAGTAGTTTCAAATAATAAGGTTACCTTGTGAGCTGGAGGTTACTTCTTCAACGTCGATTATAACATGTCCAAAAATAAAAGGAGTCATAGGTGTATGTTGATCACTAGGAGACCTCAAATATTTCATGGTTCTTGAAGCATTTCATAATCTATAGTGGCTTCGTGCATCCTAAAGGTGGCATCCCTTTTACTAGAAGATTGAGCTACTTTTTTCTACTTTCAAAAGAAAATTAGAAAATAAAAAGATTGATTGGAAAGAAAGAAAACATAGATTTTTCAAAAAAATAATTTTACCTATATTTCTTCCTCCATCATACCAATAGCCATCAAGCTTGGGTGCAATGCAGTTGGAGGAGGGCCATTTTGAAGATTGTAATATGCTTCATTAAAAAGAGAAATAATAAAATTGTTGGTTGTTACTACATAAGAAGATTGTATTTTCTAGGCGTTCAGAAGATCTTGTTTAACATGGTTCGAAATGTGCATGGACCAATCAAATTTAATGGCAGCAATACATCGAACCAAATAGGCCAATGCCCAAAATAGGATATCTATAGGTCATCCCTACAAAATAAGTCTTGCCTGGAAAAATTCAATGCAAGCATGAAGAAATTTATCTCCAACGTTGGAAATGTTTAAGCCCATTTTCGACTTAGTAGAATTAACTAAAAAAAGGGAGAACATTATTAGAAAACAAAAATTACAAAAGGGAGAACATTATTAGAAAATGGAAACTACAATACCTAAAAAATGCAAAAAAATAAAAACTAAATTTTAAAAATATACCTTTCAAATTATTGGAATGGACACCATATTTGGTCTCCAGTAGTCATTTATCATCTTTGATCAAGGTGTATTGGTTGCTCACTAGGTGACCATCCATAAATGGTAGCCCTATTAGTCATTGCACATCTAAGGGTTTCACAAAAAAATAATATCCCTATTATCCACTTTGATGTGAACAGTGGACTCATCATGGTCGTAGGAACTAACTATCCTTTGCATCAGGGAGACGTTGGCATTGAACTATGGCATCTTGATCACTCTTGCAACTCCAGAGGTGTAAACCCATTGTGAATCTCTTCCAGGTGTGCCAAAAATATTCTTAATATTGGGGTAAAAGTAGTTCTTGAATGACACTTTCACAGGTAGAGGAGAGGAAGAGCTAGCCATTTTTACATTGAAAATGGTCTAAAAATGCTCTAAAAATGGTTTGAAAATGCTCTAAAAATGCTCTAAAAATGCTTTGAAAAATCTCTGGAAAATGCTCTAGAAAATGCTCTGGAAAAGCTCTAAAAAAATTTATACTAGAAAAGAAGGGCAAAAAATGAGCCTGCATTCCTATTTATAGAAGTTTGCATGGCTGAAGTTTATGGATGCATGACACGTGGTAGAGGAGAGGGCACATGGTAGCATCTTATTGATGCCAGTAGAGGTCACCCTATTCTAGTCACACTTTTCCAGTCACAGGCAAAGGTCACCCTTTTCTAGTCACCCTCTACTAGTTGCTTTCTACTATTCACTATCTGCTAGTCACCCTCTGCTAGTCACTCTTTGCCAGTTGCTTTTTGCTAGTCACCGTCTACTAGTTACCATTTCCCAATTGTGCTTTGCTAGTCATGCTCTGCCAATCACACTTTTTCAATCGTGCTCTATTAGTCACACTCTGTCAGCCACCAGATTTTTATAGTTTTTATGAATTTTTTTAATTTTGCCAAAATTTGATAATTTTTCTGCAAAATTTTGAAAAATTCACCACCTAGTTTAGACACAATTCACCTTGATTTGCATTAATATTCACCAAATTTTTATAAATAATTTTTTGGTATTACCCCTTATGCATAACCCTGGTAGAGGCCTTGCATACTACAAAATAAGAGCAATTAATACTTATAAGTAAAAAATGAAGTAACCATTTACAAGAGGCATGAGACCTCCATAACACTTTCAAAAAAAAAATAGTTTTAAGATATTTTGGAATAAAAGGAATGATTCTCAAATCACTTTCAACATGCAAAGAACATGTGAACATTATGGAAGAAATGGACACACCATGAAGGATTGTTGGCTTATTCCATTCAAGAATGGATCCCTTTGACGAAAGATGAACCAACAAAAAATAGGTCAGCTTCATTATAAAAAAATCAAAGTTGGAGAAAGGCACATTAAAGTAATGTAGCTAAATAGAATCAAGTCAAAGATGAAGAAAATAATTAAGAAATTGAATTATAAGAATATGTGTTTGTTGCACAAGTAGAAATAAGATAATATAGTAATATTTGGTATGATCCCAAACAAATTACATATAAAATAATTTGAATGCATTCAAATCATCCAAATTATTATTGGTATAATACAACTAGGAATATCAAGAACTAAGGACCCAAGAGTGAAGATGTACATTCAAAATATGATAATTCATCATCAATAGAACTTTTTGAATATAACAAAAAGAATGAGAAATCAATACAACATGCATTGAAGATTCAACCATCAATAGCACATCGAAGAAAGCGTGAATATATTACATACCATAAACAACATCTCCTACAAATGAAAAATGCAAATAAGTACCTTAAAATAATTGATCTCACTCCATCTAGAGATAGTTAAATATTAATATGGAAATGAATTTGAATAGAAGATATGACAACACAAAAATATTGGAAATCGGTCAATTATATGATTGATATAGGATGCATGGTAACACATCACACTGAAGATCAAAGGAATTAATAATGTCACAAGAAAAGACTTAATAAAATAAGTGAAGCTATGAAAAATAAGAAAGAAGTGATTGACCTTACTTTAGCAGAAGATATTGATCAAGATAAAATTTAGAAATAAGTCTATGCAACATGAGAACATTCTATCTCATAAACACCTGATATATTTAATGAATAACCTTAACATTGAGGAAACACATACTTCACTTGAAGAAACACAATTCATGCATTAAATACGATATTTTGTAATGATTTTTTTTGGAGTACATTATTGATAGAATTTGACACTCCTAAGTATTGAAAGTAGAAATTCTATAATAAGGGGAGAATTTTTCTCTAACATTTCCTACATCACCCTGGGTATTGTTCTTTAGTCATAATAAAAATAGAGCTTTTGACTATGATGTAATAATAGAGGTATGTTATTACATCATAGACCATGTGAGTAGTCAAATGGCATAACCACCCTCATAAGGTACATGCAAGTGATATTGAACAAGGTAATAACAAGTTTATTTGGTTTTGTTTGGAGGTTTTCTATGCCTAAATTAGGAATCCTATGTACTTAAATACCCTTCACTACCACAATATAATACATTTAAAGCTGAAGTTCTAACACCATATAGTTGATGTTATATCATCTAGTTGGTATAGGTGGTTATCTAGTTGATATTAATTTATCTTCTAGTCATGATGATTATTTTATAGTACATATTGCTTCTCCTTATTTTACTACTTGAGTTGTGCATATTTATTTATACTTTGATGATTTATTTCATGTTTTATACTTGATATAACTTATATGGTTAATTTTTTCTCTTTGTACTCCTTTAGTTACAAGAAGGCCTATGCCCCAGTGAGCTATGACCATACACAAAGAATTTAAGTAATTCCTTGAACTAGATAATAATCATAAGCTATCCCCACCTCAATGAGAGTGGGTATCCTACTTCATATGGTTATGATAAATAATATCTTAAGTTGAAGTCAATAATAGAGGTATAGTATAGTTCTCTCATGATAAATTATGTAATAGCCTTAATGTAGCCATGTTGACTTATCTCTATTTATTGAATTAGGCCCTTAGGGTAGGATATTCAACCTTGAGCATTAGGGTTAGAATTTATTATTTTGATTAACTATAGTTAGGAGAATCTAACAAGGATAATGTAGTGGTTAGGGCTTTGGCCTCTCTTTGGGGAGGTCCAAGGTTCAAACCATGACCTACCCAGAAAAGGATAGGCTAGATTGTAGTGATCGAGTTTTTTCCAGTTGGTTTCTCTAGTTTGATACCCCTAAGGGTCATTGGTCCCATTGAATTTGTCTAACCCAATGGGATAGGGTTTATAGTGGTAACACCCAACGGTGTTACCAATTCTCATATGTATTAGAAAAACTACACTTAGGAGAGAATGTGATGTAATTAGATCATCATTTATTTATCTAACTACTATCACCTCTAGAGCACATAATAAAATTCATCCTCTCTAAGTGGCTAGGAGAATTTACCCTCTCAATGGCTTGGATTGTTTCTAATATTTAGAATATGGATTTGTGATATTTTATTTTATTTACTATTCTAGAATATGATTTTACTGTAAATATTTTGGTATAAGTTGTTTTTGTTGTTATTATTATGAAATTATTATTATAACTGCTATTTTATGGAAGTTTTTTTTGTTATAATTGGTATTAGAGAAATATTTTTTACTCCTTATGGAATTGGAAAATTATAGTATAGTTATGCGTGAGCTTCTTTAAAAATATCTTTTAGCCAAATTCATATCTTCTAATTTTGTATTTTTTAACTAATTTTTTTCTTCGACTAATCTTCTAGTGCAATTATCTTTTATATCATTGCAATTTAGGTAGATTTGCTAATATTTCTTGAAGTCAAAAAAGTATTGAATATTCTAGGACCCCTTGTAGAAGACATATCTCATTTTGATCATCTTATTGAGTTGATTAATTTTTTTATCTCTGATAGCATAGTTTTGAGGTCTACTTAGGCCTTGTCATTTGACTAGTGGTGTATGCTTGATCCTTTGACTTCTATAGGATATAAATGAATCAACAAGAGACTATAGATAACAAATCTAACTAATGATGGTTGTATGATTAAAAAGAAGCATCATATAAATAATCAAGACAAGCATCATAATATATTCAAAGATATTAACAACTTTAACCCTTACATTCAATCATCCATTAGATCCATGATTTCCTCTATGGTCATGATCAGGTCTTTAAGGACCCCCACTACATTCACCCTAGTGCCATCCATTTGGATTGGGTGTATAGCCATTTTGATATAAGGTAAATCCATATTTTCGCATACTTTAGGCATCATTATCATTGTTGTCCCTGAGTCTATTATACAAATTATTTGTATGTAGTTTTTAATTTTAAGGGATATATAAAATGGGGATGGATTCAATATATTGGGCTTTGGGGTATTAAATATATCATTCATTTTGATATGATATCCATTAGATATTTTGCTATAAAATTTTGTTGTTCAACTATGTTGGTTTGATTGAGCTCTAGTATAATATCTCTTCTCATTTAGAGGTTTTCAAAGTACATATCATTGACCAAGCATGGCCAATGCCTCTACCACACTTATTTTGAATTTCTATATCTACATGTTTATCCCTACTAGGTTGCATTTCTACTTGTGCCTTATTCACAACATCCTCTTTAACAATATCCTTTACTTTTATTTATCTTATTGGACTTTTGTTAGCCCTTTATCTTTTAAATTTAATGTTGGCCTCCCTATCCTAAGCATTGTTCTACCCTTATTGTATTTAGTCTACTTTTTGCCTTGTTTCTCTTTAAGAGCTTTCCTCTTATCCCTAGTCTCAATTCCTTATTGATCAACACATATGACATCATATTCAAATGTTGACTCTTCATATATATTTATAGCACTAAAATTGGATAGGATAGCATTATTGGGGTTGGTTATGTCAAGGAATGACTACTAGAGTTGAGGTTTTTGGTATATATGCTAATTTACTATGGATAAAAATAACCTAAGATGGTAACCTGTTGAGCCTAGCATTGTTGATTATATTGGATGGTTTGGGAATGCCTGATGGATACAACATATTGCATATCGATGGGCGTTGTTAAACCTCAGTTTAATTCATTGTCAAATTTGGGGTGGTGTTTGAAGGCTATATGAGCTACGAAATGGCCTAATAGAAGTTGTAGGCTCTTTACTCTAAAGCATTGAGAAAGCATAAATAAAAATTACTCCAACAGGAAATAAAATAACTCAACTAAGAAATAAAACATAGTGGAAATGAAATGATTACACTTAAAAATAAATAAAAAGTAGAAAGGAAAACTAAATATAAAGCAACTCTTATTTCAATGCTATGCTATAATAATACAAATATAAAACTATTTTGGCTATCTATTCCTCCTGGAAGATGAAATAAGGTAACTAGTTTACTATCATAAAATGTAGTAAAAATCAACAAATTAATCTATACTATAACAAATATAAAATACAATAAAGTGGTGCCTTCCATCTAGCTAGGAGTGGGACCTTTCTCCACACCAATGTGGAAGGGAAATATGTTCAACTTAGCTCACACAAATGGAATATGATATTAGTTTAAAGCATTATATTGTTGTAGGTTTAAAATTAACATAATGTTCTTACAAACTAAAACAAATATCAATCAAAAGTGCAACAATATATTGATATATTTTCTACTTATCCCCCCCTAGTTCATGGAGCTACAAATTTTATTTATAAATGAGAAGGACAAGATCCTCCTCGACCTTCATTGTTAAATTATTACAATAAAAAATATGTAGATAACACATTTTAGCAAGTAAATACAAGAATAAGGTATAACAATAGTTAAACTATTTACACCCGCCTGCTTGGAATCCTAGCTACCATTAGGGAAAAAATGGAAATAGGAAAATGTAGTTTCAAAATAGATTTCCAAGCTAATGCATCCAGAAAAACTCTTTTTTTCCTAGAAATTACTACCAACTGTGCTGAGTCAACAATAGTTGACTAGTTTGCTAATGTCATGCACATGTGGTCAACAAAACAAAAGTTTGTTTGACTACAAAAATCAAAGATAATTTGCAAATTGGGTTGGATGTTGTGGGATCAAATTCCAACTATGTTTTATTTTTGATGCATAAAATATATAGGTAGAAGTTTTCCTAAATTACAAATAGCAAATCTTTTTCATATTTTTAGCAAAGTCTAAATTTGAAAATAGGATAATTTTCCAAATATTCTTCCAAACTTAACTTAGAACATCTAACTTAAATTTAGCAAATCCTAACTAGAATGACACTTGTGAATCTAGAAGTGCACATGAGAATACTATTCTCACATTTATAATTTATTTATAAATAAATATTAATCTAAGCCTAAGCTAAATAATCCAAGCCTAAGCCTAGGTAGAAGAAAGAGGGGTCATGTGATTATTCCTCATCATGCCTCCCCATAATAGAAGCATTGGAATCCAATGCTTTTAGAAGAGAAGGAAATTCACAAGACATCTATTGAGAAGAAATCCAACAAACCTGAGATGAATACCTACCATGTCGAGCAACAAGATAGTAAGTGGTAGATCTATGGTGAGTTTTATGAGTCTTGGTGTCATATATTTGAATCCAATGGTGGTCAAGTATTAGGAACCACATCGATAGGATGATTTATGGGGGTTCAATCTCCAATGTAGAATCATGGTGTATTCAAAAGATCTATATTTATGACATCATGAATTCCAAGGTGTGCAAGAAGATCAATCCAAAAAGCATTCTTGAACACCTGTTGAAGGATAGTTTAAGGTGCATAACAAAGTGGTTTGATTTTTCTATGTCCCTTTTCTAAAAAATGTTGTTTATCCAAGTACAACCAAACTTTATCAGCAACCTAAAAATGATGAGAAATTTTGTCTACCCATGGCCCATTTCTACTGCTGCTATATCTTTTACAAAATCAGAATGACCTTGGATTGAAAATTTTATAAATGCTGAATAAATGAGTGTGTCTTGTTTTTCTCTTTTTGAACATGAGTGGTGGTTGGAGAAGGCAAAGACAAGGGTAACTCATAAGGAGCCAATGACTGAAAGTCTAAATATACCTCAAAAGGAGATTGACTTGTGGAAAAATGCATTGCTTTATTGTATGCATGCTCTATATGAGTGAGACTCAAGTCCCACTTTTCTAGTGAAGCAAGGTGATTGATTCATAAACTATGTACAAGTGTATAATTCACCACTTTGATCTTCCCATCAGAATGAGGATGATACGCGATGGAAAAATTAAGGGAGACCCCTAAATAGTTCCAAAAGTGACCCATAAACCATGAATCCCAATAAAAAAAAATGTTGGTTGGTAGAGAAAAGGATCGCCATATGCAATAAAAGAAAAGTTGGGCTAAGTTTGGTGTAGAAAAGTCTTGTGACATGGAAGAATCTTAGTCATTTTGTTGAATCTATCAATAAGAACAAATACACAATCATGGTGTCATATTATCATGGAAAAAATACTAACTAATTCCATTGAAATGCTTTCCCAATAATGAGAAGGAATAGACAAAGGAATGCCTAAGCCTAGCTTTTGGTTAGTAAGCTTGGAACAAAAACAAACAACACACTGATGCAAGAACCTCAAAATATCTCTCTATGTATGTGGCCAATATAAGAAGCATTGCAAGTGATGGAGTGTGTTTTGTTTTTTCAAAGTGACTACCATAGAGTGTGGAATGCGCCTCTTTGAGAAGAGACACCCTATGCTCATGAGGTAAAAAAACCTTGTCCAACTTATAGAGCAACCCATCATTGATGCAAAAATATTGGAAAGAATGCAAATTGGAAGAGGTAGGATGGTACAATTATTGGTACATCTTCTCAAAATTAGGATCATGAACATATTGATTTGGTCAATCTTGAAACCCCAAGTGTGAAGTGGTCATAATTGTCAAAGCATGAGTGGTTGGAGGTCAACTCAAGCAATCTATCATAGAGTTGCTCTTTCCATTTTTGCACTTAATGACCAAATGGAATTGCTGCATATACGATGCCTAATTCATGTATCGATTTTTTTAAATATTATTTCAAGATTAAAGAAACTTGAGTGGCATACGATAATTATTTACAATTATTTATTTTCCCAAGAGGTAGTGTATGTAGTATTCAATGGCTTGAACTAATGCATACAACTCCTTGTCATATGTAGAATAGTTATTATTAGAAATAAAGTTTTTTTAGAATGATAAGCCACTGGATGATAATTTTATCTGAGGAAAAAACCTAAGGCAACTTGAGAAGCATTTGTATCAATATTGAAGGGCTAAGAGAGATCAGGTCAAGCTATCATAGGTGTTGTACAAAGTTTATATTTCAATATCTTAAAAGAAACTTCCCATTTCTTCCCCCATTGAAAGGGAATATTGGCTTTGGTTAAGAGGTACAATGAAGCTACAATAGTGGAATAATAAGGGATAAACTTGTGATAGAAATTCATAAGTACTAGAAAACTCCTCAATTCAGTGAGAGTAGGAGTCCATTGAAGTAGAACATATACTTTAGATCGATCTACCTAAATTCCATGCTCACTAATAAAAAATTCAAGGTAAGAAATGGAAGTTTGGACAAAAGAGCACTTGGCAAGGTTGGGATACAAGATATTCTTTGAAAGGGTGTAAAGAACTTGTTTTATATGCTCAAGGTGATCCTCCCAAGTGGAAGAGAATACACGTATATCATCGAGATAAGTTACTACAAATTTGTTAAGGACTTCACGAAAAACCTCATTCATCGATATTATGAAGGTTGTAGAAGCATTTGGAGTAGATCCAAAATATTGTCAATGCAGGGTAATGGATATATTCTTTATATAATTTTTGTTCAAAGCCCTAAAATCTATGCATAATGGTCGAGTTCCATTTTTTAAAGTACATGATGCACATAAGTTGTACTTGGTTTTATGAATACCTTAGACAATAAATATTCAATTTGTCTTTTGATCTCTTCATTTTGCAAAATAGATTGTCTATACATAGAATCATTTGGAAGTGATGCAATAGGAATTATTTCAATGCTACGATTAATAATACAAATTGGAGGAAGTGACTTGGGCTCCTAAAAAATGTGAGAATATTGTAGTTTATTCAGTGAAGTAATTCAATGATAAATGGTGTTGGTGAATGATCACATTGTGGTGATTGAGTGCAATCTCTTGTACTTGCTTGTTTACTTTTGTTACTTGCTTGCAACTTAAATCTAAAGTTTGTGTATTATTAATACATTTTATAAGATATGATTTATCATTTTGTTGCAAAGTGTATGTGTTATGATAGACATCATATACTACTTTTTTGTTATACTAGTAAAATTGACCAAGAAAGAGATAATGAAGTGTAGATATATGGTCCTGAGACAATGAAGTGTCTTCTGTATCCCAAATTGAGCTCTCATGAAGATGCAAATGGATCTGCAGTAAAATCACAAAGATATTATGCACCAGTGCTCTCTCTCCCTCACAAATCACAAGTACAGTGAATATTAACAATAGCTATGATACAAATATTATGAAATTAAATTGCAACTAAATTTAATTTTTGATGCATGAAATCTATAGAATTTTTTTTCTGAAATTACAAATAAAAAATCTCTACCATATTTTCAATGGAATCCAAATTTACAAATAGGATAAGGTGCCAAATATTCTTCTAAATTTAACTTAGAATATTTAACCTAACTTTAGCAAATCCTAACTAGAATGACACCTATGCAGAAGTGCATGTAAGAATACTATATTCTCACATTTAAATTTATTTGTAAACAACTATTAATCTAAGCCTCAGCCTAGGTAGAAGGAAGAGGGTTCATGTGATTATTCCTCATCATCGACGTTGTTAATCCTCATCCATATCATCTTCTATCCTTTTATGCCACTTCTACTATTGCTTGCTACTGCCACATTAGGAGCCATTTTCCTTCCCAGCATTCAGAGCCAAGCCATCATCCAACATCCAGTGCGATCTTGTCAGCCTCGTCTAATGCCCTACCATACATGTCTTGGACTATCAAAGTATTGCCTCATTTGGATCCATTTGGTTGCTATTGGGTTTGACATTAACTATTTGAAGCTACGTTCAACACCCATTACAACTTCATTTTTTGGTGCCAAGTAAACTATCATTTCTAGTGTCGTATTTCAAGCTATCCTAGGGGATCCAACTATGGTGCAAAAACTTGATAACTATACTTATTCCCTAAAGCTCAGTATTGATCAAAAAAATACCTCTATTTACCTTTTATAGCATACAATATCACTCTTTATATCTAATTTTGCATTTAATCTGAATTACAATATTTAATCAAGTAACTAATGCAATTATAAAGCAAAACACAATCTAATGGTACTAAAAGGTGGTGAAAAAATGGTATAAAATGAGGTATTTTTGGGCCTCATCACTCCTCCCATCCTATTGGAATGCATGTGCTCCTATATCAACTAATTCTTTTCAAATGCAAACCACTTTTGAGGCTCATCCCCTATTAATTATACCATCCTATAGTCCCAACCACATGTACCAAAGTCTATAGGGGGTTTCCTCAAAAGACTCTTCAATCAGCATAGGTACACTCTCAGGATCAAAAGCCAAAATTGTTCTGCATTTAACTCTTGATTCTACCAATTGATTTTGAAGATAGGTGATTTCATTATTCCTATCCTACAAAAAAATCTCAATTTATTTTAACCTTATTTGCAAGGCCCACGTGACTACCTTTGCTCCTTCCAGGTCCAAGTTTTCAATATTTGGATCATATTCATGTAGTCTTTTGGGTTGTCCTATTTCCAAGCTAGATAAAGGAGGTTGTGGAATAGGGGCTTTAGGAGGGATTTTTCCTAGGTCTGAATGTGATACAACCTTAGGAGATGTAGGTAGTAATAGCTCCTTGAAAACTACTACAACCTAAACTTCATCTTTTCTACCTGTTGTTTTTCCTCCTAACTTAGAGCAAAGGGTAATGGTTCTCTATTGTTGTTGATAATATCGACCTCCAATAGAGAATCACTAGTTTGATACACTTGAAATGAGACTTTATACTATTCATTTTATTTAGCAACCTTTGCACGTATTCTCCTCTTAAATATTGTCTTAGAAAACTACAATTGCCTAAGGGTCTCTAGTTCCTCAAGGGTCACTATATTGATCTTCTTCTAGCTTTTATTTCGTGAAGACTCCTAGGCTTCCCTTTCTTTTGATATTTCCTTTTTTCTATTGCAATTGACTGAGGTTATTATTTACAGAGAGCTAGAGGGATTTGTGGTTGTGTTTTAGAATCCTTAGGCATGGATTCATATTTTATAGATCTGTTTTGCTTTTGCCCCATTAACATTATGCTATTCCTAAGAAGACTTCAAAGCTTTGTATAATGCATATATTTTTTTTCTAGGTTTTTCTAGCTTGCATTTAGGGGACTCCAATTTTTGTGAAACCTCAAGCTTTGGCAAGGGTTTAGTAGAATCGATTTGCTCTAGTGCCTCTATAGCAATGGTATTTTTTGGTGCTCTCTCTTCATTGTATTTTTTCTTTGGCCCTTTCATCCCTAAGAGCTTACATCATAAATCATAACTACCCTTGACAACTCCACTTCAATTATGGTAGAGCATTTGGATTAACCCATGGTGTTTTAATTTCTTTCTCTAAATTTGGAAGCCATATCATGAAGCACACCATTTAAATATTAAGGTAAATTAATATAAAAATGCAGATTATCCTCATCATGTCTCAGGTGGACAAGCATCTTCAAAAGTGGTCTAGACAAAGAAGCAAATTTTTCATCATAGATAATATACTTCATTACCCATAGGACAATGACATCCCATAGTCTCACTAGTTTGGTGTGCTTTAGTCCCTTGCAATGGTTGTGGTAAACATCATAAATGGGGTGCAAATCTCTTTCTTATCTAAGCTACCTGAAAATCACAAAGAGAGCTTCCTTTGGCTAAAATAATTTTTGATCAATGACTAGAAGCCTAGATACCTCACTGAACATAGTATGGTTTACCAGAATATTGACTCTGATAACTTTGGCAGACCCATCCCATAAGCTTTATGTAAATTCTTCTTCCATGTTGATATTATAGCCATAAAAGTGACAAAAGAACTACAACCACCTTGTAGTATCAAAAAGTTGAGAAAATTCTAGACTTTGCAACAACTCTATGATGCTTTTTGGTCCCAATTTTCTCTTTTGATCCATGGTGCTTGTATTGTTAAAAATATTAGTTGGTGTGCAAGGTCTATCAATGGTATCCATATTTATAGAGATTGAAGAAGGCACATTTTTGTTCATGCATGCATGGAAGAAAGGTGGTTTTACTCTGTCAACTTGATGTTATACATCAGAATGGGAAAAATCTGGTGCCAAATCCTCAAACTGTAGCATGCCACTTTTATAGTAACTAACTATTGATGAGGTTAGAAAATCATGATAGGATATCATGCACGTAGAGGGAGCATAACAGATTGAATTTTTTCCATGATTTATTTCCCAAGTGTGGATTTCACACTTTCCTTTTCCAATGCCTAGATACCTCATCCTACCTTTTTTACTTTCCCATGCAAATTGTAATCTCTTATAGCCTTTGCACTTCTAACAGATCACTGCCACAAGGAACATTTCAATGTTTTACATTAAAAACTTTATTCAATGTTGATTAGTGTTGCTACTACTTGTGGACTTTTTTGCATTGCCTAGACAATTTTGACACTCAACCATTCAATAAAGGGGAAAGGACCAAAAAAATATAGTGCCATGCAAAACATTTTCAATCCATTGGGATCTTTTTATAAACCTTTCTCTATGCACCATAGACCATGAGATGACTAAAATAATGTAAGAGTTGCATGATTAAACAACAGTAAAAAGAGAAACATATACCTTGTTAGAAGAGATAAACCATGATGTCTTGAATAGGATAATGACCTATGATTACACCAACATAAGCTTTCAGGGTTAAAAACAAACTAGAAGAAACATATAAGGGTTTACACCATATATATATATATATATATATATATATATATATATATATATATATATATATATATATATATATATATTTTATTTTTTATTTCATAGAAGAGACCACTATTTTTTTGTTTTCAACCTGCTTCTATTTTGGGTGTGTCCACAAGGGATTTTCACAACCAAGTTTTTTTATTTACAAGACTAGTTTATTGAAAATCATTTTTCATACTAGTCTTGGCCCAATGGCACCCCTAAAGGGATTTTCACCATTGGATCTATTTTTTTTTCAATATAAAAAAGACACAATCATACTTCATTCTTCATGGGAGAAAAGATTTCTTCCACAACATACATATCAAAATATAAAAATAAATAAGTAGATAAATATTCTTTTGACATTGGTTTATGATATAACTTAAATTAATGTCCATTTACCACCACCTTTCACCTTAAGCCATCAACAAGTACTAGTCACATGTCACCATTATCAAAAACTTGATCAATATCATACAATCTTATCCATCATGTTTGGATCTTGCCCTCGAAGTAAAGATAGCATGAATCAAACAATAGCACCCAATATCCTAGCTTATACTTGTTACTCTTGATATGCCTATCATGCCAAATATTTTGTTTTTGCTAAATGATATTTATTTGATAAAGGGCATCCCTTCATAACTCATCAAGTCCATTAAGCTGCATATTGCAATGCATAATATTTACAATTTAAATTCAACAGGTAAAATGAGTTTCTTTCCATAGACTAATTCATACAAGGTGAATCTAGTGGTGGATTTCCAAGTAACAATGTAAGCCCACATAAATTTTGATAATCTATTAGCCCAATATTTCCATGTGAAGCTATTAGTTTTATTATAAAGTTTTCTAATTCTCTATTAGTAACTTCTACTTGACCATTGGTCTGTGAGTGATATGGTTAGGAATTTTTATGTTTGACTTGATAATGTTCCATAAATACATGAAAAAAGCTTGATGTAAATTAGGGTCCTTGATAAGAAACAATACCATGAGGGGTATCAAAGTGTTGAAATATTTTTTCATATAAGAAATCAACCACTATGTCCTCACAAGCATACTAGACAACAATTACTTTGGACCACTTAGTTACATAGTCTATATATACTAGGATGTGTTGTTTTCCTTGGGATGATGGATTAATGGGTCCTATAAAATCTATGCCCCATTTTTCAAATGGTTCTAAAACTATTTGAGGTTGAAGGGGCATCTCATTTTGTGTAGTAGGTTTCCCCATTCATTGACATTGATCATAGTGGGACACATATTTCTTTACATCCTTGTGAAGTGAAGGCTAATAATATCCTACTTCTAGAATATTTTGTGCCATTAATTTTGCTTAGTGTCCTCTATAAGGTTCATCATGACATGTTGAAAGGATGTCATAGGATTCATTTTTTCTCACACACCTTTGTAAAATGTGATCAAGTCACATTTAAATAATAATTCTTTAATCCATTGGAACAATGAACTTTGTCAAACTAATTAGCATATTTCATTTATAGTAAGATGAGAAGGAATTTTCCTAGTTACCAAATAGTTAGCAATAATTGTGAACCATGGAGAGTGTTATGATATTGCAAATAAATGTTCATTAAAAAGAATAATCCACTCGTTCTTTTGTTTGGTAGTGTTTAATCTTGATAAAAAGTCAATAACTACATTTGATCTACCAGGTCTATCTAAAATAGTGATGTCAGATTATTGTAGTAGCAACAACCATCAGACCACTTGTCCACTCACCATTGGTTTATTCATTAGGTACTTAATTATGGAGTGGTAGGTAAGCATATACACAGGGTATCCTATGATATAATGGTGAAATTTATCGATGGTATATATTACTACCAAAAATTCTCTCTCAATTATGGTGTAGTTCTTTTCAACAATTGTTAAATTATTGTTGATATAGTAAATGACATAATTTTTTTTTCTTCCTCTTTTTGACCAAGGATTGCACCCATTATGGTATTGTAAGTGTTAGTATGGATATGAAATGAGAGCTTCCAATTAGGTCTTCTCAATACCGGTACAAAGGTTAATTTTTTCTTAATGGCTTCAAATACCAATTGACATTATTTGGTCCACTTAAACTCAACATTCTTGGTAAGGAGAGTGAATGATGGAGCAATGAGTTTACTAAGGTTTTTAATAAATCATCTATAATAGCCTTTATGTCTTAAGAAACTTCTAATATTTTTCTAAGTCTTAGGTGGAGGTAACTAATTTATAACTTCTATTTTCTTAGGATCCATGTTTATGCCTATGGCTAAGATATGGTGCCCTAACATATTCCTTCATACATCATTATTAAACACTTTTTATTTCTTAAAGATAGATTATGGCCTTTGCATAGGGTGATGACTTGATCTAGATTATGGAGAGCTTCATCGAAGGTTTCTCTATATACCATGAAATCATCCATATATACCTTGATGCATTTATTAATTAGATCCAAAAAAATAAAAAGAACTACCCACTAAAAAGTTGTAGGAGTTTTGCATAGCCCAAATGGTAAGAATATACAGGTAAGTGTTCCCATAAGGACATGTGAAGGTGGTTTTATCTTGATATTTTGGTGCCACTTGTATATGGTTATAACCACTAAAATCATATAGGAAAGAAAAGTGTTTCTTCCCAAAGAGGATATCAAGTACTTGGTCTATAAAGAGTAACACAAATTTATCTTTTTGTGTGGATTTATTAAGTTATCTATAGTCAAAACACACTCAAATATTTTCATTATTTTTGGGAACAAATACTAGTGGGGAGACCCATTGGCTATCATAGATTGGATAGTTAAAACCTACATCTAATAACTTGTCAATCTCTGTTTTTACCATATCTCTCAAAGTAGGATTTATCCTCCTTTGTATTTGGCAAACAAGTTTCTTTTCAGTGATATAGATTTTATGAATGCATATGTTAGGGTGGACTCCCTTCATATCACTATAGTCCTATGGAAACGCTTTGACATGTCATCTTAAGACATCAAATAACTTAGCTTCTTCTTCATCCAACAAATAACTATTAATATTGAAATTTTTGTTTTGTTGTATTTCTATTTTCTTGGTGCCTAGTTGCACTGAGTTATCTCCTTTATTTACCAATGAGTTTAAAGGACAATTATGGGGTAGCAAGGAATGGAAAATTATAGTGTTTTCATTGGAAGTAATCCCTATAGGAACTATATTCATTAAAGTACAATTTAAAAGACAAGAGGAGATGACTTTGGCGTTCACATGCCAAAGTAAATGGACTATCCCATAAATACATAGGTGACAAGGGATTAAAGGTTTTACCCTCATCCTTCCACAAATATCTATGTATTGTAGTATCCTCATAATTTGAGCAAGATCCCTTTAAGGATTATAAAAGGATAGTTTTATCTTCAAAGAGAGCTCCTTCTAGTGGATATAAATATTTTGCATGCTCTTTTATTGTTACCATAGTCAAATAGAAAAAAATATATTGTTCACTAGGGTTGTCCACCCATATATTTCCATAGAAATCCATGGAGGGTTGAGTTGGAGGGTTTAGAGAAATATTTTTGGTATTCAATCTGTTGGAGATAGCCTTATCCCTTGAAAAACAATATAAGAAAGCAACAACCATATCCAACCAAGGTCATCCAAGGATCAATAGATAACCATTATTCTTGGTCCTTGGTTGGAGAATCATGAAATTTATAGAATATTCCCATGATTCTATATTTACTGGTACATATTCTACTATTCCTTCAGGTTGTGCTATATATTGATCCATTAGTTGAAGTATATTAGAGGTAGATCAAATATTAATAGAGGATAATTGATTCATAATTTTTGTAGTCATGATATTTATATTTGCTCCTAATTCAAACAATACATTAGATATTTTGTTACACTAATGGAGATAGTAATGTTGGGGATCACCATATTTAGGTGGAATGAGCTTTCTTGCTAAGATGTCGGCTAATTTTCCATCCACTTGTATAATATTGGGATAAGCCTTATGTTTTCTCCCAAGCTCCTTAATGCACATTTCTTGGATAACCTTATTAAAAATTGGTACATCCTTGATTGCTTGGAGTAAGGGGATTGCTATATTTAATATTTTTAACTTTGTTAACATATTGTATTCCTTAAAATGCTCTTATTTGGGTTATAACCATTCAATATATGGTGCTTTATGAGCTCTTGAAGATATAATTTTTGGAAGATTTTTTTTATTTTTATTCAATGGCTCAGGATTTGGTGGAGTTGCTTGCCTTTCTTCTTGTATTTATTCTATTTTAGGAGGTTTTGGGTCATGCATTACTTTTCTTGAGTGAAGTTGTACATTGTCATAGTTGATAGTATTAATATTGACTGTGTCATTATGTTCTATATTGTAGATATGAGATGCCTACCTATTATTATTTGGATTATCTATAGATTGACCTGATAGTGGAGGTTTCTTGGGTAGTTGTGGTTGTATAGTTTAGGGATCACTAGTGGATCCTAGTAGTGATGCTTGTTGAATTTGAAATCATTGTTGTCCCCCATAAGGTTGATTAGATTGGGATCGTCCTAACCATTGTTGGTTTTGAGTTGACCATGATTTATTAGGCATTGGTTGCATCCATGATGGGTTACACCACCCTTGATTAGTCCATGCAGGAGATGGGGATGGGGGTACTAGCCCCAATATTGTTGTGGTGGGGGCATATTCCATGCAACATTCCATGTATTTTGTACCCATGATACTCTCTGATTGTGAGAAAAAATATTTTGTTGTCCTACATAATTAAGATCTTCTATTAAGAAGACTCCTTCCAAGAGTAGCTTTGATTTCAAGCAAAATATCACACTTATATGTAGGGTGACTTTTCTCATAGATGCTACATACATTGGTCTTATTTAAAGGGCATTCCTATAAGGCATATATTTATTTGCATCTTGGACAATATATGTCTAGTGGTTCAGTGGCCCTATTTTTAGCTTACAATTTGTCTAATGTTGTGTTTAAGTGTAGGAGAATATTGATTTTAAAGTTAAAAAAAGCTTCTAATAATTATCTTCTCTCATTTCCACTCTTTCCTACTTATTATTTTTGATTTCCTCTCCTTATTTGAAAATACTTTCAACACAGTTTCATAATATCAAAAAGGCTTAGTTTGTTCACATCATCTTTCCCCATGAGGTTTAAGACATCCCCTAACTCATATTATAATCCACAAAAAAAAATTACTTTGATAAATTCTTGGTCCATCCCTTATCTATATCTTCTATGGATGAAGAGGAATTTATCTAAGTAGTCATCAAGAATTTCACCCTCACTTTGTTTCATTCTAAATAATTATTATTTTTGATCTTTTTTTTTTAATTTACATGGTGGAATTGGTAGCCACCATGAATCTGGGCAGGCTTTCCGACTTTTATGGTCGCCATAGTATTCAACGCTATCCGATCCAAAAGTCGCAAACACATATCTTTGTGCAATCCACCCCTATAACCACCATACCACAATCATTTTAAACCTTTTATAATGCTGAAAGCACCAGGAAAGGGACAAGCATTCAGTTCGGTGAGGCTTGAGATTTGAACCTTGGACCTCTGCCCCCCTTATGGGGTTTTGTCGAACCAATTGATATACACATCATACCTTGTTTTTATCCTTAACATAGCAATATTCTTGGTATTTATCTAGGAAGATACTTTCCACCTTGGCCGAGCTATGAACAAATTTTGGGACCAACCCCATAAACCATATCATAGCTGAGTCGTTGAGCATGGAGGAAAATAATTTGAGTTTTTGGTTGTTATGTAATCATAAGTTTGGCATATAACCTTAAATTTAAATAAAAATCGATCTAGATATTTTGCTATAGTTCCCCTAAAGATAGAAAATTTTTATGGAGAAATATTTTCAAAGGGGCTTATGTATGGGGATCTAATCGAATAGGGTATGTGAAGGTCCTCATACCCTTATTGGGTTATTCATGATGATGTATGTTGTTTTGTTCATCTCCTATATTATTTTCATCTTGCCTATCCCCATATTGTTATTTTTTCAATAAATTTTATAAATTTATCCAAATTTTTTAGGATATTTTAGACCATCATCATAAACTCTAGGGTATTTAAGATCTAAATTTGAGAACTCCCAAGAATAATCCAGTAGTTCTTCACCTCACTTTAATTCATTGTAAAATCTGGGGTGGTGTCATCCTGATAGGGACACTACAATGGTAAAAAGGCATTGGGCTCTCCTAGTAGAGACTCAAGTTCAATTCATTGGGAGGGTGGCCCTTGATGTGCCCTAGCTTTTAAACCTATTCAAAAAAATATAGGATGGTGTTTGAAGGCTATATGCACTAGGAAATGGCTTAAGGGTAGGTATAGGTTCTCTATTCTAAAGCATTAAGAAAGCAAAAAATGAAAATTACTACAGTAGGAAATAAAAGAACTAAGCTAATAAACATAACATGCTAGAAATGGAAATGATTACAACTAAAAATAAATAAAGAGTAGCAAGGAAAACTAAACATAAAGTAATTCTTCTTTCAATGCTATGCTACAATGATACTAATATGAAACTATTTTGGCTATTTATTACTTATGGGAGATGAAATAAAGCAACTAATTTACTATCATAAAATGCAAGAACAATGAGCAAATTAATTTATACTATAAAAAATATAAAATACAATAAAGTGGTACCTTATACCTACCTAGGAGTAGGCCCTTGCTCCACAATAACATGGAAGGGGAATATGTTCAACTCAACTCACACAAATGGAATATAGCAAAAGTTCAAACAATGATATTATTTTTGGTCTAAAAATAATAGAATGTCCTTACAAACTATAGCAAATATCAATCAAAAGTACTACAACATATTGGTATATTTCCTACTTCCCTCCCCCTAGTTCATGGATATACAACTCTTGTTTATAATTGAGGAGGACAAGACCATTTCCTAACTTTGTTGTTAAATTATTACAATAAAAAATATGCAAAAAACCATTTCAACAAGTAAAGACAAGAATTAGGTGTTGGAAATTTTGAGTCCCTAAGATAAAATGTTGTCATTGATGTCAAAAGGTTATTTGATGTCAAAAGGATCTATGTGGCATGCATTATATTCTGTGAAAAGTGCAACGAAGGATTTTTGTGAAAACCAAGGTAGGCAAAATAAAAGGTTTTATTTAAAACCATGGACAATAGATTTGAAATGGGTTTTTCTTAAAACCCAAGTTGGATTTTCGTTTCATTGAAAAATGTGCCCCGATGATGGAGATATTTAATTTCAAAGATTTGGTTTAAATTTTAATTTTAAAATTAAAATAAAAAGAATATTCGCCGATGTCATAAAGGAAGGTTCAAAAGCATCGATGTTTCCAATCTAAGGGAAGGCATATATATATATGTCATTGAATGTTTGAAGATTAATTATCCTTGCTCTTGTTGTTAATGCGATTGTTGGAAAGCGAATAGAGCTCGTGCGAAAAAAGGTTTTAGTGGTGGAAGCAACGAATAAATCGAACAACGTGCAAAAGCCAAATCACCTTGGGCAATGTAGCCTATTGGAAACTTGTGCAACACAAAGGCATTTGGTAGCACGAGGTCGTGCATTCGATTTTTGGCAAGGTTCGTTCATTGTGCTTTGTAGTGGAAGCGCCTTGGGCATGCAAAGTTTTTGAGGCACGTGGACCTGCAACATATAAAGGGAAGTTATGTCTGTTTTGCATTGCGAATGAGCAGGTAGCTTTTTTGGCTACCTTAGCCGTGGATAAGGCACTCACGGTGAGGGAAGGTCGAGGGGTCGAAACCCATTAAGGAGGTATGCGAATTTTTGATTAAAATTTAATTAATGCACTAAAGATTGGAGTGATAAGGGTTAGGAAATATTTTATTTTTATAAACCTTTGTTGTGTTTAAAAGGTTAAATAATTATTTTTTTGGTGAAAACCATAGATGATTATTTGAGCCTTATGATATTGATTTGAATTTTTGAGAGCATTATTTTAGGAGAAATAAGGGTTTTGAATGAAGTAGAATTTGTGGAAATTGAATAGTGACTTATTGATTATTATTTTTAGAGGGTTTTTCTATAGAGGAACTTTGGTGGATGTGATTATTGAGTTGGAGTAAAAAGGTGTAAATTGAGTTATACTTTATCTTGTGATTATTATTTGAAGTCCACTAACCCTTGTTGAGATTGAAAAAAAAAAGTGTGTTGAGTGTGGCAGATTTTGTGGACAACTTCTTGGTATCAATAAGGTATGGGTAATATTCTCCATTGATTTATTTGGATGGTTTATTTCTAAAAATATCATTGGAGTGAAAAGGATTTATTGTGGTTTCATTTTAAGAGTTGTTGGTTGAATGCTTCAAGGATTTCTGGTTTGAGAGTTATGGTTAAAACCTTGTTTTATAAGCATTGTTGTTGAAGCCATTAGTTATGTGAAAAACCTGAGTTAGGGTTTGAGAAGAAAAATAGCATCATTGTTATGTGAAGAATGTTTTATAAGCATTGTTTTTCAAACCCATTGGTTGTGCAAAGAACTTGAACTTGAGTTAGAGAAGAACATGAGTATCATTGTTATGTGAGATTTGTTTTTGAACATTGTTGGAAACATTTTGAGTTGGCTTATACATGCTTGGACTAGGGTTTGTGAGAAAGGGTTTTTCATTAAGGTGATTGGTTGAGTAGAGTTGATTGAGCCTAGTCAAGTGATTGTGTGAAGTGGTTGTTCAAGTTCCATGAAATAAACTATTCTATATTCTAAATTGAGTTGAGATTGAGATTTGAGGATAGAACATATAGAGTCTCTAACAATTATCTTTATGCTTCTATGAGATTGATTTGAGTTGAGATTGGGATTTGAGTATAGAACATATAAAGTCTCTAACAATTCTCTTTATGCTTCTATGAGATTGATTTGAGTTGAGATTGGGATTTGAGTATAGAAAATATTGAGTCTCTAACAATTCTCTTTATGCTTCTATGAGATTGAGTTGAGATTTTGTTGAGCTGATTTGAGGTAAGTCTTTGAGAAGGCTTGTGGATTGATTTTGAGTAAGCTTTTGTGAAGGCTTGCCATGCAGATTTGAGAAAGTCCTAGAAAGAACTTATTGAGCAGATTTGGACAAGTTCTAAGTGAGCTTGTTGAGCATATTTGGACAAGTTTTGAGTGAGCTTATTGAGCATATTTGAGTAGGTTCTAAGTGAGCTTTTTGAGCAGGTTCTGAGTGAGCTTGTTAAGTAGATTTGAGTAGGTTTTGAGTGAGCCTATTGAGCAGATTTGAGCAGGTTCTGAGTGAGCCTATTGAGCAGATTTAAGTAGGTTATTAGTGAGCCTATTGAGCAGATTTGAAGAGGTTCTGAGTGAACCTATTGACAAAGATTTAGAGGTGATAGAGTATAGAGGACATAGTCCCAATGGATAGAGATCCAGCAGCCAGGACAATTGAAGACAAATCTAAGTGAGGAGTCTTCAAGTAGAGAGATCCACAAGTCATTACAGCAAGTTCTGAGTGAGCTTGTTAAGTAGATTTGAGTAGGTTTTGAGTGAGCCTATTGAGCAGATTTGAGCAGGTTCTGAGTGAGCCTATTGAGCAGATTTAAGTAGGTTATTAGTGAGCCTATTGAGCAGATTTGAAGAGGTTCTGAGTGAACCTATTGACAAAGATTTAGAGGTGATAGAGTATAGAGGACATAGTCCCAATGGATAGAGATCCAGCAGCCAGGACAATTGAAGACAAATCTAAGTGAGGAGTCTTCAAGTAGAGAGATCCACAAGTCATTACAGCAGAGATATAGAGTCTTCTAGAAGATCACTAGCCAGAGCATAAGGGGAAATAGTTCTCATGTGGAAGATATCCACGAACTTGAGATTTAGGGGATCAACATCTCATTTGGATAGAGGTCCATAAATATTGTAATTGGGAAGGATTCCCAAGAGATTATTTGAGAAATATTTAGAAGAAATATTTTCTGTGGAGGTAGCCCACATTGGGTGAACTACATTAAAATTGATGTCTCTCACATGTATGATGCTTTGTGTGATGTTTACTACTTTATTAATGTTGATGCTACTATTTGGGGAAAAGTTTTATATTATACTCTTCACCCCCCATCTTAGTATAAGCACATGTTCTTCATCAGGTATAACAATAGTCAAACTATTTACACTTGCTTGCTTGAAATTCTAGTTGCCATAGTGGAAGGGCTAGAAATGGGAAAATATAGTTTCAAAATAGATTCCTATGCCAATGCATGCAGATTATTTTTTTCCTCTTCCTAGAAAATTCTTCCTGTTATGTTGAGTTAGAAAAAGTTTTCTGGTTTGTGGATGTCATGCATACGGGGTCAACAAAACAAAATTTTATTTAAGTACAATAGCAAAATAAAATTTATACATTGAGTTGGTGGTGTTAATCCTTAGCCATGTCATCTTCCGCCAT
Source organism: Wollemia nobilis (assembly GCA_028583015.1). Taxonomy (NCBI): domain Eukaryota; kingdom Viridiplantae; phylum Streptophyta; class Pinopsida; order Araucariales; family Araucariaceae; genus Wollemia; species Wollemia nobilis. The sequence goes on from JAQPPZ010001808.1 coordinate 8,840,485, forward strand.
TTACTGCCACATCTGTTGTTGCTTGCTACTATCACATTAGAAGCCATTATCCTTCCCAATATTTGATGCTAAATTATCATCCAACATTCGATGCTAGCATGTCATCCTCTTCCAATGCTAGCCTATCATCCACGTCCTAGGCCAACAAAGTGCTACTTCATCTGGCTCCATTTGGGTGCTATCGAGTTTAAATTTGACAGTGTGAAGCTACATATAGTGCCTATTACAACCTCAATTTTTGGTTCCAAGTAAACTATCATTTCTAATTTTATCTTCCAATTTGTCCTAAGGGCTCGAACTATGATGTAAAACCTTGATAACTCTACTTATTCCCTAAAGATTAGCATTGATAAACACAAATATCCTTATTTACATTTTCTTAGTACACAATATCACTCTTTTTATCTAATTTTATATTTAAATCCTAATTACCATATTTAATCAAGTAACTAATGCAATGATAAAGCAAAAAATAATCAAATGGTGCAAAAATGTGGTATAAAATGAGGTATTGTTGGGCCTCATCATATAGGATCATGCATATCATTGCATAGAATACACCATGCTAGGTCTACCTATGAATTGGTATTCATCATATGATTGTGAGTTTACTCATTCCTCGGTTACTTACCGAGGCATCTAATCCTTTGTAAGATATGGGGTCTTCTAGGATTTCCAGTTTTGTGACTATCACCATTATTTCCTCTTAATATTGTTCTAACTTATCAAATGTTTGATCACTTTTACTATATCACTCGTCATAAAATTATTGGATGAGTAATAATGTATGGAAATGGATATGGATTAGTAGCAAAATTTGGTTGATGATTAGGAATGAGTAAAACAGTGTATGTCAAACTAGATAATATGTGATGCATAGGCCAATTTTCCTACTCTAATCAAATTGTCTTCTCCCTAGGATGCCTTATCAAAAGCTGTAACTAGTGTACAATGATTAACATTATACACCATCAAAGCTAGATAACAATTTAAATGCTTTACATAGTATGGTAATGTCTATTCTTCATCCATTATAACATTTTATTGAATTAAATGAAATGTTATAAAGAATTTAGTATTAAAATTATGTATATTTTATTGAGAGTGCCTTTGTACTGTGTTTAGTTGAAACAAAATAGAATAACCATTTCACATGCTACTAAATATATACTTAAAAAGTTCTACAAATGATGCCCAACTTATAACATAATTATTTGGTAATCCTTTATACCATAATGTAACCTTATTATGAGAGAATAGATTACTTGGCATACCATGATGTTCTCCTCTTGAATGTGGTGAATTGACTTGAGTATTGATAATTCATTAAGGTGATATAGTATTATCTTGTTTGTATTTCCATCCAAGGTAGATAATGCTTTCATATTTTTTGGGGGAATGGGATAATAAGCCACTAAATTTAATGGTTCATGGTAGGTATAAATAAGAAGTTGATGTGATGGCCTATGAGGTGCCCTAGGATTATTATGTTAAGGAGAGGGTTGACCATATTGTTGATGTGGAGGCAAAAAAGGTTACATTGCATAACCATAAAATGGCTATGGAGGTTATGGAGGATAGTAAGGTGGGGGATAATTTGATGGTGGATTTTGATAATCCCACTATTGATTTGGAGGAGGCAGACCTTGTACATATTATTATGCTTGTCTAGATGAAGGTACTATTTTTTCCCTACATGTTTCTTTGGGACACTTGTGATCCCGTTTGTCTAGCCAACATTTTCATATTTTGGACAAGTCCTTGGTTTTGGTTAATCCCTAAAGATCCTACCTTTGGAGACATAGAATAACCTAGTGGAATATTTGATATATTCAACAAAATAGATCTAGGTGGGCTCTTTGTTGAAGAAGCATTTACAGGAGGAATATTTTAGGCATAATAGGTAGGGAATGGATTCTTGGTACAAGCATAGTATTGGATTCCAAATAGTGGGTAGTTTTTTACATTGACATGTAAACCATGAATAAGGTCAGACTTATATTGGACTACGTTTGGTTTGCTAAAGTGGACAAGTAATTCATTTTCTAGCCTAAGAATTCAAATTTTGGGGGTATGATATTTTGGTTGATGTAGTTAGGCACTAGGACTTTCTCTTTTGAGAAAATGAGATTAGACACTAGAATCTCCTCAAATTTATCGTCTAGATGTAATCATATAATGGTTTATTTATTTCTTTTCCATTTTATGTTTCTTTAATGGTATGCAATGATCTTTGTTGATTAATGTTTTTTCCCTATTTTTTGTGTCTTCAAGCACATATTCATAAGCTTGCATATGCAGACCTAAAAAAATAAAGTTTCAACGTTAAAACTTACAAAATTTTAAATTTTACCTATAGAGTGAGTTGCTTGCAAACTTGAGTGATTATCTTATAATTTTAGGTAATTTTCTAAAAAAACATTAGTACAAATATTGCAGGTAGAGAAATTCACTTGTAAAATTAAGTGATTCACTAATAATTTTGAAGTTGATAAAGTTTTAAATGAATGGATCCAAGCAAATCACATAGAGTGAATTGCTTTAAAATTAAAGCAAATCACTAACCTGAGAAGGGGAAAGAATATTATCTTTCCTAGTGGATCACTTTTTATATTCAGAGTGAATCACTCATGGATCTGACTTGGTGAGATTTTACATTTTTTTTAGGTGAATCACTCGCTTAACTGAGCAAATCACCTACAAATTTATATTTTGGTAAAATGGCTTAGAATTTGTTTTAAATGTTATTGTCCATGATAAATGCATATTAAAGGTTAGATTTGAAGTTCAATGATTCTTTGATGTTGATTGTGTCATTATATTTATGAAAAAAATCAAAATTTTGGAGTTCATGTTAGAGTCACCATTTGCAAAGTACCTAGAAAAATCAAGTATAAAAATAAAAATGATGAATTTTTAAGGTTAATTTGAGATTGAGCTTGATAACCCAAGTCCTTAGATTTGGAAAATCACTCTACTATAAACATGTGAAAATGTAAGAAATTTGGAGCTAGCAAATCACTCATAAAACTAGACTTAGGTATTTTTTAGGCAATTGACTCAAATGGAGTGGATCACTCCAACTATGGAGTGAATAAGTTATTTTAATTAGATGTGAAAAAAATTCACTCAATCTTGATCCAATTGATTCATTCATGATGAATACAAATTCAATATGAAAATCAAGGAATTTTTACCAAATTTGGTAAAATTTGAAAAAAAATATAGTTGGTCCCACTAGGCATGCTAGAAACTATGTTAAATCAGGGAACTTTCCTAACTTATAATTTAGTGTTGTGCTCAAATTCTAGTTTTAACAAAGTTATAAGGGAGTGTCAATGGATCTTCCCAATCTTCCATGAAGCCAATCAAACCACTTTTCAAGTAAATTGCTCTTGAGCTAATCAACACCATCTACAAGTGATTAAGTCCTTAGCTAATTGGCACTTGTATTGGACTTAGGTAAATTTCAAAGGTTTTTGTTAGGCGTCTACTAATTTATTCTATTATTTCATGCTCCTTCAAAATTATGAATCCCTAGGTAGCATCGAGGCATTATAATTACCAATGGAGAACATAAATTGTTCAAACTTATTCATCTAGAGGTTTACCATTAGTTGAGAAGGAGGTGATTCCATGATAACTATTTTTGTATATATTTTGAATAATACTTAATATATAAAATGTTACATAAAGCTCCATTATATTTATGTTTTAGGTACTTGTATCCCTCCCCTCCTCCTTATGCTTGCATAATATCCTCCAAGGATATATTTGTAAGTAAAGAAACCACTTTAAATATTACCATCAAATCTCCTTTTTTAAGATGTTACTTTTTAAATAAATCAACAAAAAAAGATATACCCTTGATAAAGGAAGTGTAATTTATTACCAACTTCTTAAGCTTCCCTACTATATAGGAAGTTATCTAATATGTTTCAATGTTTTAAATATCCATTATGAGTCTATTTGAAACTTTTTTTAACATATTTCAATTAAATGGTCATATATCTTTCGTATTTTTTTAAAATTCCAATTTAATCGATAATCATCATGTCAATTATTCTATCCACCAAGTTACTTTCCAATATTCTAAAATTTCCATTGAAAAATTTATCATCATGACCATTTTTTTGGTTGCTAATAATTCACTAAAAGCTTTATTAAAAAAAATTGACTTCGATTAACTTGGAGGTGAAGAACAAAACTACAAGATACATATTTAAATTAGTTTTTATAGGTATTTAAAATGTAAGGACATTATAGGTTGGAAGAGAGTGTGAGCCAACAGTGAGCCTCACCTTTTATTATTTTAATTATTTGGGGAAGAGTAGGGAATAAGTGTAGTAAGTGCTTGCAGGAAGTGATTGTGAGCAAAAGCAAGTGCAATCAAGATTCAAGCCTCACCCATTATTTTTCATATCTTTGGGAAAATTCAAAAGGTAAAGAATTTTTATGGAGAAACTCTAATTAACATAGAAGGAAACCCATTTTTGAATACCTAACTAGAAGTAAGGATGCCCTAGTTATAAGTATGGATGACCTAGTTAGGAATAAGAAGAAAATTGAATCCATGGGAAACCTTATACATGTAGAAAATATTACACTAGAAGTGATTATCAAGGATGATATGATCAAACATGATATAACAATTCTAAAGTGAAGGGTTAATATATAAATTCCATGGATATTAGCTAGGTTTTGTAGAGATTCAAAATTTGATTAAGTGGAAGTGAGTATTTAATTAGAATTACTCCATGATATTTCTTCCAAAGAATTTTTCCTCCCCATATTCCCTCTAGTTCAATAATTAGGGATAAAATAATAGATAGTGTCCATTGATCTAGGGAAAAAGATGAATTGTATATAAGACCACAAAGAAAGAATCTTTTTTTGAAACAAAAATAATTAAAGTATTTCTAGTATGAATTAAGTATTTTAGACTTCCATAGAGGTATTAGCTTATCAATAAGAGGGTTTTGAATAATATTGCTAATCTCTAGGGGATTTTATCTAAGAGGTACCAACTACTATGGATAGAAGGTATGTTGCATATACTTAAAAATGTATCGACATGTATATTTCAAAACCTTTGCCATAATATATTAAGATCAATTTGAAACAAGATAATGAGATCGATAAATGGACTATAAACTATAATATTCCAATATCATAAATGTTATGAGACTAGACATATGACAAGGGATTGCAAATTGAAAATTATGGAGAAAGAGATAAAAAACAAATTGGGCATGAGACAAACTTCAATATAAAGCAAGAAGATCATATTGTAGTAGAAACTAGAATAGATCAAGGATTAATTTTTCCAAGAAAGTGTCAAAGATATTCCCTATGCATGATCAAATGGAGGTCATTATGATTTACTCAAATCAACCATTGTAAGAAATAAATGAAACAATGGATGCAGAAGTACAATGCACAATTCAAATCTAGAAGGAATTAAAGGTATGAAAGAAGATAAGTACACAAGTTTTAAAGCAAAGGAGGCAAAATAATTTAAGTTTAACCCAAGTAAATCATTTTAATTTTGCTTAAATAGTATAAAATCATATTTTTTCCTTAAAAGTGAAAGTAGTGTAGAGATTATCCCTTGCACTTTAGGGTTTCAAGAGAAACATAATAAATAAATGAGTTTGAAGGATAGCCATGAAAAATAACATTTTCAAGGTAACACAAGAAAGTGAGTCCTATGGAGGATAACCGTTGTACTTTAGGGTTTTTAAGGAAACATAAAGAAGAAAATGTTTTTGAGGCAACATAAACCTATTGATGAAAATTTTCATTATGAATATTCTAGAAAAATTAAAGAGACTGATGAAGATAAAAGTGTTAATGGGAATGACAAAATAAAATGAGGACCCCCAAAGCAATAACAAAGAGAAAATGAAACTCAAAGATGTTGATATGGAAAACCAAAAACAAATATCACAAGCATTAATAAGTAGTAGTGCTAAGTCCATCGATAAGAATAAAAAGGGATAATGAAAACAATATCTTCAAATATTATGAGTATGAATAAGATCCATATAAAAAGGGATATTAGTGAATTAATAAGTTGTTATATCTTAAAGTTTGTTGTGACACAAGAAAAAAATTAATAGTAAGTAATGTAAGGATGCATTCAAAATGACTTGGAATATGGAGTTTATCTAATAGTTTCTTCTTTAGGAGCTTTAGAAGGTATTGCGACAATATGTGATAAACACAAATGGTTGAACAATTGCTAGAAGCAACAAATAATTAGATAGCTTGTGTTTTTACAATAAAGAGGAAAATATCAAAGTTGGAGTTATATATGTCTATGCTCTAATCATAGTTACTTCTCATGAAAGATGTTGGAAGGACCTAAGCAAATAATTTAATTCAAATTTAATGATGGTCTAAAATTATGATCTATAGATTCTTGGGGACTTCAACACAATTCTATCACCTTAAAAAAAAGAATGATAATTCTAGATGGTCTAAATCAATGCAATATTTTGCTTCATTTATCAACACAAATGGATTTTGGGATGATATTTGTTCAAGCTTTCAATATACATTAGATGATAGACACTTTGGAAAAACTTATATAGTAGAAATATTGAACATAATTTTTGTTATCCAATATATGGTTACAAATAAAGTATACAATCTCTTCAAACATTTTGTTATGATCAGGATCAAATCACAAACCAATCCTATGGAGATATCATTTACTCAATAATAGTCATCCAAAGGTATTTTAGTTTTAATCTATTTGGATCTAAGACCTTGATTTCTTCAAAATTGTTATGTTATGGTGGCATAAAGCATGGTTTGAAAAAGAAATGAAAGTTCCCTCCTTTCGTGAATTCAGTGTATGAAATGGTGCAACTGAGCCTAATTCAAATTATTATATATATTTGGAGGTCCCATAGGCCATGTTTTGGGTCTCACGGATGTAATTAAAATCTTTCATTTCATTTCAAGGATTATGTATGTACAAGTTTATTCAAAGGATAAATATCTAAAGGGATAAAAGAATGTCAAGTCTAAGCTCAACAATATATAAAAGATAATAAAAATCAATGGAATGGACTAGGATACTTATGTGTAAAAAAATAATTACTTTCTAATGATCATAATATATTGAAAAAGGAAGAGTCATATTACTCCCATAAATCTAGGGAAAGATGGATTAAGGGGATAAAAATACCAAATTTTTCATGTTAAAACCAAAATAAATTTATTTTTTTTGCAAATCAAATATATATTAACTTCTTTATTATTAGAGGTAATATGATGAAAATGTCCTCATACATATATAGAAGGAAATTGAATAATAAATAATGTAGCCAATGTAATATTGAATTTTGTTTTAAAATTTTATAATTTTGAAAAACAAATAACTTAGTGAGATTTTACCTCTTATTTAAAATGATGTAAAGGAGATAAAAAAGAAACACAAATAATATAGAAAATGAAATATATTTGATAAAAAGAAAAATAAAATTATCTTTGATAAATTAAAAAATTATATGTGGTTTAATTGATCTATAATTAAATGATTTGTTATATGGCATGAGTGGCTCTAAAAGCCACATTTATTAAAAATAACTTAAAAACTATATAAGAAATATTAAAGCTTAACATGTGGCCATAAATTTGAGTGGAGAATAATTCATTATATAAAACTAAAATTTTAATTTTATGCATAACTTATATAAACTAAAGTAATTAAAAATATTAAAGCAATTAAAAATATTAAATTTTTATAAAAAAATAAGTTCGATATGGTTTATTTAACCTAAATTCAATGATTTGTTATATGACAGGAATGACTCTAAAAACCACATTTAACTTATTAAAAATAACTTTAAAACAATATAAACAATATTGAAGATTTTAAGATTCTAATTTTAATCTTGTCTATTTACTAGGTTTCACTTTATGCTCGGGTCCCTTTCAGAAAACATGAAAAATGATATATTGCCTAGGGCAGCTAGGGACGAAGAGTTGCATAGGCGAAAGAATACATGGATGAAATGTTGGGATATCAATATAAATGAATGCCCAAATGTCAACAAAAACATAAAAAATTATGTGAATGAAAAGTTTAGAAATGGAATGTGAAAACATGCAAGCAGGAAAGACAATATTATATTGCAAAGTTTAACCCAACTTATGACCACAAAGAAAAGGCGTATATAGGCGCTGAAATCAATTGGAAGGAAAAAATCCTCATTGCTCAAATACGGACTAGCTCTCATAGGCTTAGATGTGATACAGGGAGATGGACAACGCCCAAAGAACAATGAGAAGAAATGATATGTACTCTATGCAGCACAGGACAGTAGAGACAGAGGAACACTTCATCTATAAATCCCCGAGTTTTTCATATATTCGTGACAAATACAAAGAAACACTTGGAAACGGATCTATGGCAGAGTTATTTGAAGACAGTAAAATAAAAAAGTTGGAGAATTGCTAACCCAAATTAGCAGGAGAAGAAACAACCTTCTCAAAGATATTAAAAATCATATGATATAATTTGAGTAGTTGTACTTACATATTTGAGATCCTATAAACCATATTTAAGTCTCGCGGACGTAATTAAAATCTTTCATTTCAGAACCCTTTCCCTCAATAAAAAAATTCTAATTTTATGAATAGATTTATATAAATTAAACTCATTAAAAATATTAAATTTTAAAATAAAATTCAAATAGATAATATTTTTTAATTGGAAAAATAATACAAAATACTACAAATGAAAGCACCCATCAAACCTCCTAAAAAAACCATGGATGGTCCCCAAGTACTTCAGTACTTCATGATACATAATTTGAATAACTGGGTTTCACTACATACAAGGGCTTCTCCCAACATTAAGGAATATTAATAATATCACGAAAGCAACTTATTGACAAGTGTCAAAACTCTGCAGTCTGCATTAAAGGCATGATCACTGATATTGAGACAACAATTATCATGTGCTCAGAAAAGAAAAAAGTCGTTTGAAATAACGACGTTGCACATGCATACACAGAAAGATAGCAACGGGTATGGAATCATGTCGGCCATAGCTCATATTTGATTAGACAGAAATGCCACCATTATTGACTGCCAGATATATCACTCATAATTCCCTTCCTCATGATCATCTATAAGCACAGAACATGAAAGAGTGAAGAACACTGTGAAGTGTTGATAGGATTTTGAAGTTACAAAAATAATAATGAAGAACTCTGTTATATGTTGATAGGATTTTGAACTCTTGATCTTGAGAAGAATTGTATTTAATTGATAGAATTCTGAACTCTTGGCGTCTCCAAGAATGAAAAGAATTGTTTGCCCCAAGCCATCATGGAAGCACTCCAACTTTAGCCCTTGGGAAGAAGGCGTAATAGTGTCTCATTGCTTGCAAAGAAATCCAAACGGTATTAAGCAAGTGACAATGCCGATCCAAAATAGGCTATTAGGTTAAGGTGAATGGAGGATTAAAGTGAAGCAGAAGTTCATGATGAAGGAACAATGGGATAGCCGATTCAAGATCAATGAGTATTACAGTCCATGTCTGGTTTGGTGGGTGCTTATTTAAAAGGCCCTTTATGGTTTTTGGAGATGTTATATAATAGAATGTAAAGGGTGTTATTTATAAACATCCTACATACCATTTCTTCTAATCTTCATTTATATATAATTATTTTCTTTTACTCTTGTAAAAGAAGCAATGTCTTGGTTGATGGTGAAGTACTTCTCTTAAATTTTTGATAATTTTTAAATGTTTAAAATGCCATTTATATATATTGATTTTTTTTGCTTTAAAAGATGTTTGTATAACAGTTTCAAGAAATCACTCTATCGTTACTGTTTTTAGTCTGAAATTATGCAGTGGTTAACCTGGAAAGAAATAGGGAGACTGTTTATTATGAAAACAATATTCATCATCAAAGAAAGGTTTTGAAAGGTTTCCAAGGAGAAACAGAAAACCAACACTAGAAAAAACAACAAGAATAAATAAACAAAGGGGATCTGACAAAGGAAAGGCACAGCCCAGAAAACTTAGAACGACAAGCACTAAGGAGAGATCCCACAGGAGGGGGTTGGCCGAGTAACACAACAGAAGAAAGGGCACCTTAATCCAGGTCTTCTTTGGAAGCACTAGATTCCGGGGCCTCAACTTTTTTTCAAATTTTTCACTGAACAGGTCAACTTCATCCGCGTAGCAGACAATCATCTTACTACTCTTCTGATGGAGGATGGGAGATTCAGATCATGGAGGGAATTCTTGAGCTTCCTTGCTGGAGGAATTCTGCTCTGAAAAGCAGGGGAACTCTGCTTCGCTAATTTCTAAGGAGGGCCGCTGAGCATGGAGGGGGACGGAGTGCCTTCCCCGAAGATCTCTGTTGATCATGGATTGCTACTCATTATTCATAAAGGAACAACAAGAGGTTTTCATTATTACAGCGTTCTTAGTAAATCTCCACATGTAATTTTTATTTTTAAGTTTAAAAATAAAAATAATATTACAGATATGAAGTATTTAAAAAAAAAAAAAAATTAGTTACATCATTTTACTTGCATCTCATCTAAAAATTGTTTTAAATTAAACTAAAAGAAATACTAACCTCTGCAATCAACTTACAATCGATCTTCAATGTTATAATCAACTTAAAATAAACACTAACCTCTGCAATCAACTTACAATCCGTCTTCAATGCTATAATCAACTTAAAATCCATCTTCTTCATTATCAAAGTAAATAGTTTTTAAATATAGAAATGGTTAAAGCAATACATCTCCGGTGTTCCACATGCCTTTATTATTATCAAATAGAGATACACCGCCATTCTTACCATAGGAATACATTTCAAGTGTTTATTTATATAGAAATAGGCAAAATAATACATATTCATAGTTGGAAATTTGAGCATGTTGTGTTGTCATTGATGTCAAAAGGTTTAATGTGGTAACTTGATCGAAATAATTGTGAGAATATTTTTCATGGTGGCACATGAGGTATAAGATAGCAAAAAGAAAGAAATTCCTCTCCATGGTGATTAAAAAAGGTTCCTCATCAAATTTTTTTTTTTTTTTTTTTTTTTTAAGTCTATTTGATTTACCTTGACGGTAATTTTGCAAAGGTTAATAATTATTTATGGTGGCAAAAGTTTCACCTTAAAGAAAAGGTCCAAAAGGGTTTTTAATATTTAAATCCATAGGATTTAAATTATTATAATTAAATACAATATATATTTTTCGAAGTGCCAAATGTGATTTTCAAAGCATCGACGTCGAAGGTTAATGCTATCAAAAGCATATTAATATTACAAAGGTTGAGGGAGAAAAATGTTGTTCGATCATCGATTAAATCTAGCGCCTCGTTCGTTGATCGATTCGTGAGAGGGAAAGGTGGAAAACGTTCTTTTTCGGAGTTTGAGGCAGAAGAAAAATAAGGAGCAGAGGCTCCATATTCACATCCCATTTAGGTGGGTAGCCCAGACGACTGTAGTCGCAGTGCTAGAGCATAGCAGCTGACAGGTCTTGTGTTCGAGACGCGGTAGAGGTAGTGGAAGGTTTTACGTCGTGGTTTTTGTTTTGCACGACGGAAGGCATGTTAAAGGAAGGTAAGTGTCCCTTTTATTTCGTGTGGGTGGCTAGCCCACGTGGTGGTCTAGGTGCGGCTAGAGCACGGGGCCAACAGGCAGCGCTGGTTCGGTTCTCGGTGGCAGGTAACAACAAAGTTTTTTTTAAAATTTGATTTATGCCAAAGTCCAAAGTTTATAAGGTATGCGCCTATCCTAGGAAGTCATAAGGAGTTTTTGTGATGATTTTATTTTTGCAATAAAAGGGGTTATGAAATATTTTTTGTTGTGCAAGAATTAAGTGGAGTTGTTTGCTAATGCTTTGAAGGAAATTTTTGAAGTGGTGATTTATTTATCTTTTGGAAATGCATTAATGACAAGTAGGAGATATAAGGTGTAAATGAAATATTTTGCTTATGTAATCGGTGATGTTTGTTGATGAAATTTTATTTGCAAGGTTAGGAGTTATAAGGTGTAAAAAGTGGTTTGAATTTTATGTGTACCTCTTGCACCGTGAAAAGAATTTTTGTGGAGTTGTGTTGAATTTTAATGCATTTTCCTTGAGATCAAAAGAAGGGTCCTAGAGCATATTTTCAAATTTCATTGAGCACATTTTGAAAGGAATATTCATATGGATGTTTTGAAATAGACTGTTGCTATCTAACCCTTGAAGTGGCACAAGAAGAATTGGTTGTTTGTGAGACAGGTTTTAATGACATATCTTCATCAAATCAAATAAGAGTTATGGGCACATCATTCCTTGTTTAAAGTGTTTCGTTGAAGTGAATATTTTAGAACATAAGGTGGAGAGAAAAGGATTGTTTGATAAGCATTGTTGGAAATATTTGAGTTAGGTTTTGAAATCTACATTGTGCATCCTTGTTGAAAGAAAGTCAAAACACCTGTGTTAGGGTGTGTGAACAAGTTGTGCTTCATTGGTTGAATGATTGTGTGAAATTCTTGAGCATTGGTTTTGAGGGATATTGAAAGTGAATGTGCAAACATTAGAAATCAGATTTGTGAAAGCAAGTGTGTGCATCAAGAAGATAAGTGTCATATGCTAGACTAGATATATCTTTAAAAGAGCAATAAATGTGAGACATGTGAAAGAGATAAACTTAATGATTGAGTAGACCATATTGAGCTATTTACAAGTGTGTATCATTCTCTATATGTCCCAGAGGTTAAATGAATTTTGAGTAGAATATATTTTGTTTGAAGAAAGTATTTTTGAAAAAGATATAAGCTTTGCTTATGTGCAAGGTTTGGAAATATTTTGTACAATTTTATGAGCAGTATTAAGGATAGATTAGAGCAAGTATTTTGAGAAGGCTTGAGGACAGATTTGAGCAAGTCTTTTGAGAAGGCTTAAGGCAGATTTGAGCAAGTCTTTTGAGAAGGCTTGAAGGCATATTTGAGGAAGTCTTGTGAAGACTTGAAACAAAATTGAGAGCAAATTTGTTCAAGCTTTGTGTTAAGGCTTGAGGATAGTTTTGAGATAAATTTGAGAGTAGGTTTGGTTGCTAATTTGATCAATATTTGTTAAGGCTTAAGGCATAGTGGAGTAGAGATAAGCATATGTGAGTACCATCTTTGGAGGTGATCAGTTTGTAGAGGACAAAGGTATCCTATGGAGAGAGATACACCAACCAGTGCAGTGGGGACAAAGGTCTCCTATGGATAGAGATCCGCTAGCAAGGGTAGTGGGGACATGAGTCTTCTATGATAAAAGTTTACCATACAAAGCATTAGGGGATAAAGGTCTCCTGTGGAGAGAGATCCATAAACCAGAGCAGAGGAGATAGAGTTCTCCTATGAAAAGAGATCCGTGAACTAGTTGGGGAGATAAAGTTCTTCTATGGAGAGAGATACACAAACTAATTGAGGAGAGAGAGTTCTCTTAGATCAAGATCCACGAACCAGAGCAAAGGGGAAAGAGTTCTCTTGTGGAGAGAGATCCACACAATAGAGCATAGGGGATTGGTGTCTCCTTTAGACAGAGGTCAATAAGCATTATAATAGGGAATTTATTCCCAAGATATTTTTTGAGAAAATTTAGAAGAAATATTTTCTCCGTGGAGTAGCCCACATTGGGTGAACCATGTTAAATTTATCTCTCTTGTGTGTGATGATTTGCGCATTGCTTTGATTACTACCATTGATAATATTGGATAATATTATTTGGGAAATTTGGTCTTATATTGTTCACCCCTCTCTCAGTATAAGCCTGTGTTCTTCAATCTAATGTTACACATGCTTTAAAGCAATACATATCCGGTGCTACACATGCCTTCATTATTATCAAATAGATATACATCTCCATTCTTCCCATATTTGAGATAACCCAAATAAATTTAAAAGAATATATATATATTTTTCCAATTACTTACATAAAGTTGAAAATGTTCCTAATTATTATAATAATATGAAAATTATATATATATGGTTTGATAAGATTATTTCTGATTATTATAAAAAATTGATAACTATGTATATATGGTTTGGTAAGAGTGTCTCCTTCTTAAAAGCTGGGAAATATAGTTGATTGAACTAATCCATTTGGTACATATTTTTTATCCCATAGTTACATATTATATTGGTGGAAGGGGTTTTGAAAGCATCCCAGAACCTTTTACAAAAATAGAAAATAAAAACAAAGGACAGTGCTCAACAACATATGGAGAGCAACATCGAACTAAACAAGAGACACCAACTAGGAAGAGTAAGAGAAAGACAGGGTACGCAAACCCGAAGTCAGAAAAATCACAGATTCTAAAAGGAAAGGGTACGTAGATCCAAAACCGAAAAACAACAAGTTTCAATAAATCAACACATCGAAAAAAAACAAGTTTCAAGAAACCAACACAATAAGCCTCAAGAAGTAATTTCTCTAAACAACAGAATAAAGGAACAAGCAACCCACTTTATGACTTTTTGCCTTGTCTTAAATTTTTCTTCATGGAATCAAGGAGTTCACAATTCATTGAGAGGGTTCATCATCAAATTTTTGAGAACACCCGCTCACCTCACCTCCACCTGATAAGTTGATACATTGCAATTTGGGCTTTTGCATCCTAGCTCCAGCCATCTTTCAAACAAGGTTTGCCACTCAAATCCTTTAGAACTTAGACCCTTTTTGGGTAAGAGTCCATTCTTCTTAACACTGCCAACAACAATCGAGCACTTTACATATTACATCTTCAAGAATATACAATGGTTATATATTTACATCTACGAGAAGATAATATTTTGAAAATAAATTAAAAGTTGCATATTTCTATTATTATAAGATTTATGGTAAAATTAAACTTCACCATTATAATAATTTTTTAATATTTTTTTTGGATTGAATGCAACATTCTCACCATTAAACTTCAATCCTATTAACAATAATTTTTTTTGTTTAATTGATTATATGAGATTGAAGCTAGGTCTACATCACAATAGAAGAAGAGGTATTAATACAAAATAAAATTCCATCATACTTATTACAAAAACTTGGCTACTATGCATGTATCTTTTGAGCCTTGGTTTTCTCCTTGAAATTTGAGAAATATAACCTGTTGAGCCAATGCCATTTGATTATGAACAAATAATTTTTATTTTTATGTAATTTATGTCTATATTATTTTATTAAACAACCTATAATTATCCACATTAAAATTAAATTTAAAAATATTAATATATTATGAGTAGAAAAATAAATTTTTACATAATTTTGTTATTTAACAATAATGATTTGTTGAAGTTTTAAGTTAATGTTCACAAAT
Organism: Wollemia nobilis; assembly: GCA_028583015.1. Classification (NCBI taxonomy): domain Eukaryota; kingdom Viridiplantae; phylum Streptophyta; class Pinopsida; order Araucariales; family Araucariaceae; genus Wollemia; species Wollemia nobilis. Next base: position 8,855,825 of record JAQPPZ010001808.1, read on the forward strand.
ACATTTGTGAGTAGTTGGAAAGAACACTTGAAAAATACAATATTACAAATCAATCCTCTCCAACTTACCTATGAAAAAATTTAATACTTTAATATCACATAGATCTTCGTGAGATGGTATATTGAAACTCAAAATCTAATTTCTTAAATGATTATATAAATCAATCTATTACCAATTTAAACTTATAAACAAAGCAATACAAGATTATATAATTGAATCAATTAAACAACAAAAAATTATTTAAAAAAATAGAATGCAACTAACAAAAATTCTTGATTTTGTTTTTTTATATCTTCTTCAAATTTATGGATGAATACAAATATTCCAAATGCAACATGCTTCTTGATATTTTCTTGTAACTCCCTTCACAATACCAAAACTCCACATCTTTAGTCTATGCATCTTAGTATAGTAATATTTTCAAACCTTCACACTATCATAGTCCCATTTACTTCCCAAATATATGTTAATATGTGAAACTTATCAAATTTATAAGATTGTTTTTCCTTTAAATAATAGTATTGTTTTTATAATATAGGTATTCAACCTCTAAAGTATTGCAAGAATGTTAAATTTTAAAAAATATTTTGTAACTTTACGTTTGATATATATACATCTTTAACCTATGCACTATTTTAAAAACATGAATTTCAAATTTCATTTTTTTTTCAAAAATCAATTCTAATAAAATTTTAATTTTTTTATAACCTTTATGTATAAAATATTTTGATTTGTATTACTGCAAACTTGCATTAGCAAATATTATAAAATAAAATGTAAAATCCAAAACATATTTTATTGGGCAACATTATAATTTATCATGCACTTCAAAACATTTTATTTTAAACTCTTATGATTCATAATATATTTTTTGAGATGGTTTTATTATTGTATTTAAAGTATGTAAGAATTAATTTTATTTGTGTTTTTAAAAGTTATTGATTACCTATAAAGTGACTTTTGTGGTGTTGTTTCATATTGGATTAAGACAACAAAGTGTTGTTTCAAATTGTTTTAGGATTTATTTTAAAAAATCCACTTGAAGGTTCATATCCATTTTTACAGTGTTGTTTCATTGGAAGTTATGTGACATAGAACACAACTACAAGGTACCATATTAACAAGGTTTTTTTTTTTTGTTGCAAAAGCTTATTATTTCACTTTTAGGAATGCTTTCTAGGTTCTAGCTATGAAGGTATAATTTTGAAGATCATCATTTGTAAAGCGTGTGACTCTCTTACAACAGTAATTCTAAGATTACAACTACAAAAGTATCATTTTAAATTGACATGGTAGGGTTTGTTGAAATATAATTTATTTTATTTTTTATATTTTGCTAGAATAAAAAATGTATCGAGGCACAATGACTTTAGAGTATTAAATATTAGAAGTTTTGTCTAGTTGAAAATTAATACTCAAGGCAAAAGCATTGAAAAAAGTTTGGATAAGGCAAGTTGGATTACAAATGACTCCTAAGTTTAGACTATGAAAACAAGTTTTTTCAAATTCTATCAAACTCTACATATTAATATTTGGCTGCACTAACTAAAGGAGATGAGTTTTTCAAATTTTAATATATTTCTCTACAAAATGAACCATTTAAAAAAAATTGAGAAGCACATGCATATTTAAAATCCATATAACAAATAGTAGGTGTCATTTTTTTAGTATTTTTTCTTTGTCTTATTTCAAGCCTCCAATTATCAATGAAAGGTGTCTATTTTTTTATATATAGAAAAATATTAAAGTTTGAATTCTTTAGAGGGGTTTCCCCACCAAATGAATAATATTAAATTTTAAATTCTTTAGAGGGGTTATGATATGGTGGTTAAGGTTGTGAGTGATGGTGATGTAGTATTCAAAGTGATGCCTAGTGGGTAATAAAACAAGTCACACACAAAATTATTAATCATATAAAACTAATTGTATATCTTCTATATATTTACATTGAAAAGTGTCAAAGGAGGACTTATTATATGATGTATGCAAACTAGACATCTATGTTGTGCTATTTGGTAAGGGGAAATATTTCAAAGGAATTGTAGGGTTTAAAATTTTATTCTTTTGGATTTTTTAATAGGGATGAGTTTTTAGACGTCATAACCTTGTTATTTTAATAGGTAATATGGAATTAAAATGACCCCTACTCATATTGCATCATGACCACATAATGGTAGTACAACAACTAATCAATTATGCATGTATTCCATGATAGGATTTGAACCTCGATATCCTCCTTGAAAATTAAGGAATTTAACCAATTGAGCTAATGCCATTTGATAGAGATCATAATTTTTTTATTAAAAAATGCTTTTTACATTCTTTAGATCACATAGTTTTTTAGTCTGTACATAGTGGTGATATTTGTTTAGTCTTATTATATAGGATTGGAGGTAAAATTATGTAGGAACACCATGGATCCAAAAGTATATGTGACCTATTAGAATAGGTGTAACTGTAGTTTTTAGGTAAAAAAATAATTGACTTGATAAAATTAGGGGTTTATGAAGCATATTGGATGTAGTAGAGGTTTTAACCATTGATGAGGATATACCTAATAAAATAGGAAGTCGTAGGTCTCGTGACCTTGCTTATCAGAGGAAGATTGTATTTTATTAAAAAATATGAGATAATATCAAGTGAAGTATGAACAAATTCAAGCATCTTTTTATAAAGTTTAATACCATTGAGGTCAACTATTTGGAGACAAATCTTATCGCTCACTAAAGGAAATCTAAGAATTATTTAAAATTAATAAGTATTGTTGTCACTAACCTCTTTCCACTATATAATATGCTTAAATTGGTGTGTCATTACATTCCTTTATATATCCTTGAAGAAATATAAAATATCAAATCTTGAACAAATATTAACTTTTATGATCCAATTTCATATTGCTTTGTGGAATATAAACTTCCTAAAGAATAGGTGCATGTAAAATCTATTCTAGAATCATTACAAAATAAAATAAAGAAGTATAAAAGTTGTACTTTAGTGTAATATAAAATTTTAGTGTTACCTATGCTAGCTAATAAAAATCAATACAAGCAAACCAATCTATCTATGATAGGTAACAATAGAACATTAAGAGTAATGACTATTCTAGTATAAACTAAAATGAAATAGTAAAAAGATAAAATATTTCTCCACTAAATTGCTCTTGCATATAACAATTTTAGAAGCTAATGCACAAAGGTAAATATTGAGACCCGAGGTAACCCTCTAAGTTTCATCCTTGAGAGGAAACAAGGGAATTAAAGGTTAGATAAAAAAAACCTAGTAATGTAAATGCAATAAATAAATATCAACTCCTAATAAAACATCCCTAGCTTTCACCAAATAAAAAGGGAAAGCACAAGCTTTGGTTGAAGTATTCCCACATGTCAGCTTAATGTAACATGGTGTTTTGCATAATTTTAATTAAATATTAAGCAACATATTACACAACCAAAGTAGCGTGCAAAAACAAAATGAAAATCTTGTGAATCATACAAATAAAATACAAAAAAAGTAAATCATATACACTAATATGGCATAAAAGTAGTAACTCTTATATATTAAAAAGAATATCATCTAGGTACCTTAAGTACATCTCTCTAAGTGCCATCGTGGCTATAAAAATAAAGAAATATAGATTCTTCATGCAAAACTAGTCTTTGTATACCTTTGACAGTGTGTTGCCTTCTTGTGCATCGCTATGAGAGGTCCTAGTACCAAAGTAGGATTGTATGGAGGTGAAAACCTATAAACCTATCAACTCTTCCTACACATGAGCCAAGTGCAGTTGGCTATATACTAGCTTGTTACTACAAAGCCTACTCCTAGACCTTCAAATCCTATCATAGGCATAATTATAACACACAATCTCTCTCTTTTAATTGGTAGGAGGTGTAGTTGGCCCTTACCAAGGTGTTGAGCCTCGTTTTTCTCCTTGAAAGTGGAAGAATTCAACTTGTTGAACTAATGTCATTTGATTATGTATCATTTATTTTAATTTTATGTAATTTATCTCTATATTATTTTATTAAAAAACGTATAATTATCAATATTAAAATCATTAATATATGTTATGAGTAGAAAAATAAATTTTTACATAATTTTATTATTTAGCAATAATAACTTATTGAAGTTTTAAGTTAACAGTCATAAATGTGAGTAGTTGGAAAGAACACTTGAAAAATGCAATTCTACAATCCAATCCTCTCCAACTTACCTCCACCTTTAAGAAAAAATATTAGTATCATATAGATCTCCAGGTATACGAAGACTCAAAATTTAGTTTTTAAAGATGAATGCTACACTTATATAATGAAAAAAATGATTTTATAAATCATTCTCTTACCAAGTTAAACTTATAAACAAAGCAATAAAAGATTATATAATTGAATCAATTAAACAAAAAATAATAAATTTAAAAATTATTCATAAATTTAAGATAATAAAAAAATAGAATGCAACTAACTTCCCACATACATATTAATATGTCAAACTTATCAAATTTATAAGATTTTTTCTTTTAATTATTAGTAGTATTTTTTAAAATTCTTTGACTTTACACTAGGTTGATAGGTGCTCAATCTATAATGTATTGCAAGAATGTTAAATTAATTTAAAATTCTTTGACTTTACATTAGGTTGATAGGTGCTCAAACTATAATGTATTGCAAGAATGTTAAATTAAAAACAAAACTTCTAACTTTACATTAGGATGATAGTTGCTCAACCTATAATGTATTGCAAGAATGTTAAATTTAAAAAAAAAAATTCTAAATTTACATTTGATAATTATACATATTTAACCTATGCACTATTTTACAAACATGAATTATGTCTCATATTTAAAAAAATATTGTAATAAAATTTAATTTTTTTATGCAAGTTCACTCGAGAAAGTCATACTTCCTCTTTTTATACAGTTTTATTGTTGGTCAATTCACACAATAAAATATTATTCAGGTCACATGCAATTAACCACACTAGTACACTATTAGAGAATCATATGACCATGTGCATTCAATGAGCATCTGTTCAAGACTATGTAATATGGATTTCTCAAAAAATTGTTCATTGTGGGTTCAAATCACATTGGCTACCATAAGCCTTTTTAGAGTGGAAGATTATGAAGACCACAAGATCCAAATTGCAATCCATATTGGGAAGATATGACCCTTATAGTAGATCAAATGAAGTAAGGAATAAATTCAAGCATATTTTTGCAAAATTTAATACCATTGAGGACCACTATTTGTTGATAAAGCTTATCCCTCACTAAAGGAAATCAAAGGATGATTCAAAATTAATAAGTATTGTTACCACTAACCTATTTTAACTATATAATATGCTTAAATAGATGTGTCATGTCATTCCTTTATATATCTTTGAAGAAATCTAAAATGTCAAATCTTGAACAAATATTCACTTTTACTATTTAATTTCATATTGTTTTTTGGAATATGAACTTCCTCATAAATAATGTTAAGGGTTATACTTCAATGTAATAATGGGAAGACAATAAACTACAGGATCATTGGAGTTCTAGTGGAAGAGTAGGTCACATGATAATACAAAGATCAAATATGCTTGTAACATGGACAACGAGGGAGTGAAGAGAGTGCGTCTATTTTTTTGTACTAATAGGTCTCCCTTTACCTTGGACCCCCAATGGTGAACTCCTTTCAAAACAAGAGTTTTGGGAGTGACTAAATCAATAGGTAAACATCGAAGTACCATTGAACTCACCCATTGATGATAAAGTGGCTTGGGTCCAAAAGCCCATAATTGAGCTTGAGATATACCTCCAAAGAACTATAGGTAAATTCACCCTCTTTCACCTAGAAGATCTTTGGGATTCAAAACAAGTTACCTGTAGTTCACCTAGGCAAAGCTACCTTTTAAAGGAGAATAGGAAGAGCTTATAGAGACGATGAGAAAACTTCAGTCATAATTACATGCCCAATGATAAGGCTATAAAATTCTAGGTCCTTCATAACTTACAAGCTAGAGATCCCCTATGAGACACCATAACTATAGTGAATTTTCACTACATATAAAATATGGTTGCAAATAAATAGTGTTATTACTCAAACCAAATTTTTGGAGAAAGACCGAAGTGGTAGAAGCACAAAAGAAATGGAAACCAAATATCTAAAAAGAGTCCAGATGAAAGACCAATGAAAATTTTTAGTAATCAAAGTATCAAAAATAATACAACCATAAAATGGTAAAAATTAGAGTTTCAAGAACATCCTAAAGTCCATATTATGAGCAAACCATCGATCACCAAGATTGTGAAAAAGAACCAATGGAATTTAGCACCAACCAAATTTGGTGGGAGACTTGAGTAAAGATAGAACTCTAGGAGCAAGGTGAGCGAAGAATGGGTCTACGCAATTAATGCTAGACTTGATATCAGTGAAATATTTCCATGGCAAGCAAAAACCACCTTAATTTCCACCAAATTTCTTTTTTCTAGAAGAAGAAAGGTTCATAAATGCTGCATTTGAAAGGAGCTACTAGCCTATATATATATTTTATGTTGCAAGTGTGAACAGGGGTTCACCCAAAGTGGCTTAGAAAAAAACATTTTTCTAGCCCTAGTGTGAAAACATCCCTATGTTTGTCGGCAAGTTTTTTGTCGGCACCCTTTGTCGGCAATTTTTTCTATTCTATTTTCCTTCCCTATTTTTCCTCCTATATTCCCCCCTTATCCCTCCATTTCCTCCTTATCCCTCCGTTATTCCTTCCTTTTCCTTATCTCTCCAACTCCCTTTCCCTTATCCCTCCAACTACCCCTCGCCGACTTTCTCCCCATATCCTACATTATATATTTCCCATATTTTACAATGTATGAAGGTTGGAGAAATTTTAATAAAGTTTGATATTTTTAATATTTATTTTTTCCGCTGCATTGGTCTGTATTTTACCTGCTCTCGGGTTTACACTGGTATCAGAGCTAGACTCCAACGTCAGGCGGGCACGATTTTTGAGGCAGGCGCAGCAGTCGAGGAGGATCAGTTTGGCATGGATCCCGAGGTGGATTGCTGATTGGACGCGACACGTGGTGACACGAGGTAGCGACACGTGGCAGTAGCACATGGATCGAGGTGGCTGAGCTAGCAGAGGAGCAGATCGAGGCTGACAAAATTTTGCCACATGGCGATTCGGCATTGGTCGACGTGGCAGCGAGGTGTCAAATTCTGATTGGTCGAAGCAGCGGTAAAAGGGATCGACTGTCCGACTGCCCGAAGGCAGTCGACGTCTATTGTGCGTCGTCCGGGTTAAAAAATCCCACCTGCGCGTTTGCGCAGCGCATGTGGGATAAAACCCACAATATTTAAAAAAAAAAAACTCGGCCGCAATTGATTATAAATAAAACAGTGCCCCCTTCCATTCTCGTCCGAGCACGCTTGGCGTGGCGGTCAAGGCGGTTCGCTTGTTGTGAGGAGGTCCGCGGGTCGAATCCCGTCGGGACATAAAAGTTTTTTTTTTAAGTTTTTGCCGTCGGGGAAGATTCAAAGGGAGGTGCTCCCTTTTGTTGCCAGCAGAGCCGTGTGGTCGTGCGGCTAAGGAGCTCGCCTAGCCGAACGGAGGTCGCGAGGTCAAATCGCGACAAAGGTAAAAAAAAAAAATTTAAAGGTTTTAAAATTTATTTAATAATTTTTTATATTATTTTTAAAATTATCTTTTTTAATATTTAAATTTAAAAGATAATTTAAATAAAATATAAAAATTTATTAAATTTTTTTTAAAAACTTTAGAAAAATTTTAAAGCCTTATTTGAAGAGTTTTTTGTGGTCAATTAAAACTCGCCCAAGGGGGCTTGAAAATTTGCATATTGTGAATCTGGAAAAGTGACGGGAAGTCTTCCGGAGCACCCGTTTAGCACCTCCAAAATTTTTTGGACTCCCCGTCTCGTGACGGGGGTGGCACGCCAGGGGCGCTGCCCCTTGGAACCCCGTTTAAGGGTTCAATATTGAAGTGGAGCCAAAGCCAGTAAATCCAGAGCTAGTAGAGCCAGAGCCAGCAGAGTCAGAGCCAGAGCTAGAGCTAAAGCCAGTATTGGGAGTCTCATAACAAGCAATCAGTAAGAGAATTACTTTGCTTTGTAATTGCTTATTTCAGTGAAATCAAAGTTTGTTTTTTGAAATGGCTGCAAGTAATAGTCTACCAATCCCTGAATTTAATGGTAGCGACTATGATTACTGGTCTATAAAAATGAAGACTTTGTTGATAGGAAAAGGCCTTTGGGATGTTGTAGAAGATGGCTATGAAGAACCAACTGCTGCAGAATGGGCAGCTTTTTCAACTGCTGATAGAAGGGCTAAAAAGGAAGCCCAGAAAAATAACTCATTTGCCCTTTATCATATTCATGCTGCCTTAGATAGAACTATCTTCCCTAGAATAGCCTCATATGTAAATGCACAAGATGCATGGAATGCCCTCAAAGAAAGCTATAGAGGTAGTGATCAAGTGAAGCAGGTAAAACTGCAAACTTTGAAACGAGATTTTGAGAATCTCAAGATGCAAGAGAATGAAAGAGTCGGTGATTACTGCGTGCGAGTGAAAGCAGTAGTCGACAAAATGGTCACACTAGGGGAGGATATTAAGCCAGAGATGATGGTGAAGAAAGTGTTGAGAACACTTCTTCCTAAATGGAATTCTGTTGCAATAATTATTGAAGAATCCAAAGACTTAACCACATTGTCTTTTGATGCATTAAGCTGGTTCACTTCTCTCACATGAAGAGAGGTTACGGGAAACTCCTACCACCGGCTATGGAGGAGATGACAAAGCTTTTGCCACACATGAAGGAAGAGGTAGAGGCCGTGGCGAGAGGTCAACAAAGAGGCGGAGGCAGGAATAATCAAAGAGGGGGAACTCCTAACAGAGGAGGATCATCCAAGAGAGGTGGAAATCAGAATAGAGGAGGACAGCAACAATACAGAGGGAAACAATCTGGCAAAGGAAAAGGAGGAGACAAATCAAAGCAAGTTTGCTACAATTGTGGCAAACCTGGCCATTATGCTCGAGATTGTTGGTCAAAGACTTCGCAAGGAAGCGACAACAACCAGAGCAGTCAGTTTGGGAATTTTGGAGAAGAGGAAGAGTCCTCAAATCTCTTTCTTTCTTATGGCCGAGACAGAGCAAAATATGAATGATACATGGATTTTGGACACTGGGTGTTCAAATCACATGAGTGGCAAAGAAGAACTCTTTGCTAAGTTAGACTCCTCATACAAATCCAACATCCGGTTGGGAGATGACAAGTCATTGGCAGTTGAAGGCATTGGAGCCATGGAGGTTCCAACGAAAGAAGGCATAAAGCAAGTAAGTGATATCTATTACACTCCTCATCTTCAACACAATCTCTTAAGTGTTGGTCAAATGCTTGAAAAGAATTATAAGTTGATTTTTGATGAGGGTAAATGCACCATTTTTGACAAGAACAATAGTAATAGAATCATTACACAAGTGCCAATGTCGAAGAATAGATTATTCCCTTTGAAGTTTGGCCAGCCGGGAGGAAATAAGTTAGCAAATGTGGCAATTACCAATCCAAGTGTCCTATGGCACTTGAGATATGGTCATTTGAATTCAGCAAGTTTGAAAATGCTAACTTCACAAGCAATGGTGACTTGACTTCCCAAAGTTCAAGATAGTAAGGAAGTCTGTGAAGGGTGTGCCTTGGGCAAGCATGCCAGATCGAAATTTCCTCATGGACAAGCATGGAGGGCCAGCTATCCTCTTCAGTTGGTACATTCAGACATCTGTGGTCCGATGCGGGACCAAGAGTCTAGGTAATCACTCTTACTTCCTACTTTTCATTGATGATTGCACAAGAATGTGTTGGATATATTTTTTGAAGCATAAGGATGAAGCATTTGCATGCTTTGTTGATTTTAAAGCAAAAGTTGAAAGTGAGAGTGGATATTCTATAAAATGTCTTAGATCAGATAGAGGAGGAGAATACTCCTCTAATCGGTTTTGAATTTTTGTAAACATCATGGCATCAAGAGGCGGTTCACAACTGCCTACACTCCACAACAGAATGGTGTAGGAGAAAGGAAGAATCGCACCATTGTGGAGATGGCAAGATCAATGCTTGAGACAAAGCATTTGAGTAATGCATATTGGGGAGATGCAACAAGGACTAGTGTTCACATCTTGAACAGAAGTCCTACTTCAAGTTTGAAAGGGAAGACACCTTACCAAGCCTGGTATGGTAAGAAACCAAATGTGAAGTATTTTAGAGTATTTGGTTCATTGGCATATGCTCACATTCCTGATGAGCTGAGAAAGAAGTTGGATCCAAAGAGTCAGGCTTGCATTTTTGTAGGATACTGTGAAAACACAAAGGGTTATAGACTCTACAATCCTACGACTCGAAAGATAGTGGTTTCAAGGGATGTGATTTTTGATGAAGGGGGAGAGTGGGGTAAGCCCCAAATATTCAGTGATGTTGAAGCCATTGATGTAGTAGCTCAGCGGGTGCAACCACGGCTACCACGAAAGGAAAGCGATCTCCGCCCACACATCCACCAAGTCCATCTTCGGATTCAACTGCTTCACCAAGTCCTTCTCCACGGCGATCGGTAAGTTCCTCACCAATGGATATTGATGTTCCATCCAAAGGTAAGAGAACTTTACGGTATCATCCATCCTCTCAGATGTTGGATAAAAATTTTTCAAGAAGATATACTAGGAGTCAAGCTAGTGAAATGGAATCTGTTTTACACAGATTAGAAAGTATGCACTTGTATGGTGATGATGAATCCCAGCAGGAACCTAGAGGAGATCAAGTTAACTATGCTTTGTTAACTAGTGCACAACTTGAACCTTCTAGTTATGAGAAGGCATGTACTCAGAAGATTTGGCAAGATGCCATGAAAGAGGAGATAACCTCTATAAAAAACAACGACACTTGGGAGCTCGTGAAGCTTCCTAAAGGAAAGAAATGTGTTGGTTGTAAATGGATCTTCAAGACCAAGTTTAATGCTGATGGAAGCATTGAGAAGCATAAGGCAAGATTAGTGGCAAAGGGTTTTACTCAGAAATATGGAATAGATTATGAAGAGACTTTTGCTCCTGTAGCTAGACAGGAGACAATCGAAACAGTTCTTGCCTTAGCTGCACACAAAGGATGGAAAGTCCAACACATGGATGTGAAGAGTGCATTTCTCAATGGTTACTTGACAGAAGAAGTGTATGTTGAGCAACCACAGGGATTTGAAGTGCAAGGTAAGGAACACCTTGTTTACAGATTGAAGAAGGCACTCTATGGTCTCAAACGGGCACCAAGAGCTTGGTACTCACGCATTGATGGGTACTTCAAAGATTATGGGTTCACCAGGAGCAAAAATGAACCCACACTCTACTACCTAAAGCAAGGTAATGACATCCTCATAGTTTGTTTGTATGTGGATGATCTCATTTTTATGGGTAGTAATGAAAAAATGAATATGGAGTTCAAACACTCCATGATGACGCCAGTTTGAGATGAAGGATCTTGGATTAATGCACTACTACCTTGGAATGGAGGTTCATCGATCAGATACGGGGATCTTCATCTGTCAACATAAGTATGCTCAGGATATGATCAAGAAGTTTGCTATGGAGCATTGCAAACCGGTTGCAACTCCAGTTGGACATGGGATCCAATTAAGCAAAGATGATGGAGCACCAAAAGTTGATGTGACCACTTTCGGAAGCATGGTTGGGAGTTTGATGTTTCTCGCCAACACCGGACCGGATATTCGAGTATCGTTGTATCTCTTGTTTCTAGATTTATGTCTAACCCCTACGAGTTGCATTTGCGAGCGACTAAAAGAATTTTGAGATATGTGAAGGGTACATTGGATTTTGGAATCCAGTACCATAAATGTAACACTATCAAGCTTGTAGGCTTCGGTGATAGTGATTGGGGTAGCAATATTGATGACGGGAAGTCAACATCGGGAAAGCTGTTTTAGTCTTGGATCGGGACTAATAACTTGGAGTTCAAAAAAGCGGACAGTAGTAGCGCTATCTTCAACGAAAGCTGAGTATATAGCGGTTACTTATGCAAGTACTCAAGCCTTGTGGCTAAGGAAAGTACTAGAAGAGATTGGAGAACGAGCAAAGTGGTCCGACCAGAATCTCTTGCGACAACATCGGTGCCATTCGGTTGGCATATAATCCTGTCCACCATAGCAGAACGAAGCATTTTGATATGAAGTACCACTTCATCGGAGATATGGTGGAACATGAAATTGTTGAGCTTCAATACTTGTCACACTTTGGAGAACGTCGCTGACATCTTCACCAAGGCGATGACAAAAGCTCAATTTGTAAAGCTGAGAGATTGTGTAGTCAGTCCTCTCAACTTTAAGGGGGAGAATGTTGCAAGTGTGAACAGGGGTTCACCCAAAGAGGCTTAGAAAAAACCCTTTACTAGCCCTAAGTGTGAAAACATCCCTATGTTTGTCGGCAAGTTTTTTGTCGGCACCCTTTGTCGGCAATTTTTCTTATCCTATTCTCCTCCCCTATTTTTCCTCCTATATTCCCTCCTTATCCCTCCATTTCCTCCTTATCCCTCCGTTATTCCTTCCTTTTCCTTATCCCTCCAACTCCCTTTCCCTTATCCCTCCAACTATCCCTCGTCGACTTTCTCCCCATATCCTACATTATATATTTCCCATATTTTACAATGTATAAAGGTTGGAGAAATTATTAATAAAGTTTGATATTTTTAATATCTATTTTTTCCGCTGCATTGGTCTGTATTTTACCCACTCTCGGGTTTACATTTTAATGAGATAAGACCCCAAACCAACTTCAAACCTACCAGACATAAAATCATAATGGCGTCTTGAACCTAACAACAATAGAGGATGCATGTTTCTTGCCTATGGCCGAGTGGAGGGAATTTTAAATTTTAAAATATTAAGATAGTTATATAAATACCCAGCCTTGAGCCTGGGATAAGGGAGGGGAATTATATTTTTGCACCTAGTATCTGGCCTTGAGTGTAATTTTATCTCTTCTTTTATGTACTAGTCTAGACTCAAACCTTGAGTCAATTTATTTATAGGCTTCGAGCCTCTTTATTTTTAGCATACATGTATTGAAGAATTCACATATAGATAAAGAGTTGTGACTACTTTATTTATATATTGGTATTTGTGTGTATATTAATTTGTATAAGGAGATGTGGCTAGTATTTGACCTGGTTCTTATATAAGTTTTATGGTAAAATTATGTTGGTCTAAAAATATGCTCAGTTTAGTGGAATGAATGATGCATGTGTTTATTTATCCCACTATTACATATATGATTTTATGATCTTGGTGCATCATGATACTTAGCCTATAATTATTTATTTTATGTTCCTTCTCTTTCCCTTTTTCTTGATAAGACACAATAGATTACGAGTAGTTTAGAAAATTAGAGCATCAAAGATCACATCAATAAGGAGTTGTCTTTAGAAAAATATCGGAGGTTATCCTATAAGTTATGGCTATGCTCTATGGACTTTCAAAAGTATGCATTATCCATGCGACATGGTTGTTGGGCACATCCGACTACTGCAATGGATGGGTCGTTACATCTAGAATGAACAACAATATCTAGAATTCAAATTTGAGCTTCTCAATTCATATGCTCTTTCTCTATACCATCCTATAATAATATGAAACCCATAAAATTTTGATCTAATAAAATTGCACTCAAAAGTAAAATATCAATTGATGGACTTTACCATGATGTATACCCACCAAGATACCACACTTTATTTAGATATATGAAAAATAATTAATTCACCACTCAAGCTAAGTGATACAACTTGATCAATTTAGTGCACTAATTTTTCAAATAAAATTAAATGTGATGGAGACAATTGGTTTGTAGGAAGGAAAAATGATACAAGCATAGCTAGGGCCAATCAAAGGCACAAAGAAGATATACCAATTAACTTAATTATGTGCATCAATGTCAATCGTTAAGCACTAGGTCTTGGTCCCAAATAGAACACCAAATGTGATTAGCAAGAGGAATCCAAGTTTTTCATAATCTTTAGAGCTCATGCTAAAATTTATATCCTATACCAATGCTACCACCTAGCACTAGGTACTTATGCTACCATTAATTTTTTATTCCATTTAGGGATACTACATTTATATCCAATTCTTAATATTAGCCACTAACATGCACAAAATTGGGTGCCAAGGGAAGGCAAGAGGATGGTAGTTACAAATCATTATGACTTTTATTATGTAACTGCTAGAAAATGTTCATCATTTCTTAGTTATTTATAGAATTATTTCATTGCCATTATACATTAATTATAAGATGAAAATTTTCTATTAGACATCTAGGTTAAAATAAATAGATTCAAAGTAATAGGTACACACTAAACAATTGAGAATATAATATATTCAACACCTCGTGCTTGAACCAAAAGAGACAAAAATTTGGTATTATTTCCAACTCTACTATTTGATGGCCTTGTATTTATTTTCACTTACATTTGCACTATTTAAAAATAAATTTTTCCATTTATTTGCATAGTAATTTTCTTGTTTTTTTCATCAAAATTCCTTGTCTATTGTTTATCTATTTATCTAACATCATGTTGTATGCCTCTATTATATATGTATATACCTCTCATCCATATATTTTTTCCACCACTTGGGTAAAATTTATTTGAATGCAACAAAACCTATTCAAAATTATGTTTGTTACTATTGAATCAGGAATACCCTAACTTCTAATTTAGCGTTATGCCCCAATTCTAGTTTCAACAAAGTTGGGAGTGTCATTTTGAAGAATATTACATTATTTGGTATATGCTTATGTACCCCCATGGTACCTTCATGGTACAAATAAAAATATGTAATACATTAGGGTTGAGTCTATAGTTTATATGAGTGACTTATATTTCCTCTTTATGTAAGTGTCCATGTATAGGATATGCATAAGTGTCATGTAAGAATGCAATATACCAGGATATGCACAAGTGTCATGCAAGTGTGTATTGAGAGAATGTACACAAGTATCATGTATGTAAGTGTGCAAATATGTAATGTGATGATATGCACATGTTTCTTGTATTAAGAGTGCATGTAGGAGAGTAAGAGTCATGTAGAAGCGTGCAAGTGTCATAGAGTAAAGTATGCATGTAAAAAGAGAGTGAAGAGTCTAGTATACAAGTGGCAATATGAGAAGGTAAAGGTCATATGAGTTGTCATATGGAGAGTAGTAGTCAAGTAGATGAAGAGTCACTTTTTATGTCTACATTATAGAGATAAAGCTCCATACAATGATAGGGAAAATGGTTTGTAGTGATCACCACATAGCAAGCATTGATAATAAATCTTGTATATATTTTTCAATTTATTATATGGGATTGAAATGGTCCCCACCCATATTACATCATCACCACATAATTTTTTTACAAAAAATATTGAATATATCCATATATCGCTTGGAAATATTTGAACCTTGGTCTCCTATTTAAATATTAAGGAATCTAACCGATTGACCTAATGCTATTTGATTAATATTTTTCAATGAGTTTACACAAGTTTTAATGAGGGAACCCGATCACCTCATACTAAGTGGGGTTTGAACCTTGGACCTCTCAAAGAGTGGCCAAAGCCCTTACCACTACAATAAGCCTGCAAGTACTTGTATACAATTTTTTAAGAAATTCATATTGTAAGTATTCTTCATGCATGTACATGAATGATTTTGGCCATATTAAATTCATATTTGATATTATAAGTAAATGTTATTTCATTATTATATTGGCATAGATATATATTTGATTTATCACATATATAATTCTACTCTTTATTATTGATATTTTGACCTATTATATTGTGGCTTATTTATATTGGGACCTATGATATTTTGAGATAGTAAGGCTTAAAAGCCAACATTCCAATGACTCCTCCCAACCTTTAGATTTAGTTTGGCTTCCCATTGTATTCATATAACTTTCCAATGCTAACCTACATTCATTGCATGAAAAGTAAATTGTAAAAAATAAACATGAATAAAATATTAAGGATATGAGTTATTCAAATATAATATAGGTTTAAATAGTTGCAAGGATCATTTTTGATTAGTCAATACATGAGATTCAAATAACAATAATTTTCTCCTATTAATTAGTTATAAATTTTGATAAGTGAATGACAATATGGGAAAAAGGGAAATGCCACAATTACTCCACACTTAGCAAACCAAGAGGGTAGTGTTATTGATAGAATGCATAAGGACTTGCCAATTTCTCAATAATCTCATAAGATCAAAGCACAATGTAGGTTTCACAGAGTGTAAATTTTAATTTGCATGGCCAAAAGGTGAATACAATGGAGCTCTACTCTCCTATTTATGGTAATATTTTACCCTTGAGTTACCGAGGGTGAAAAATAATTAGTCTTAGTAAAAATAAAGATTTAGGGATATTTTTAGAAAAATGATGTACCACCAAATATTACATACCTCTAATTATACCTTGAATAGTCTTAAAGTGTTTATAAAATGAATTAGTACACCACTACATGTCAAAATGTTGCTCTCAAATATTCATCTTGAAATCTGTCTTCATTTTATCCCTATGGCTTGTCGAGCAAGTTGTTTCAATTAGCAAGTGAATTACTTAAATTTGTAAATAAAACACTAGCTACCCCTAAGTGACTCACTCCATGGAGACAATAAGGCTACTTTTAAAGCAAATAACTCATAATTCAATTAGCATCATCTACAATTTAATAGATCCTAAACCAATTGGCACCTATACTAGACTTAGATAAATATTGGATGGTTTTGTAAGACATTTATTGTTTGATTCTACTATTTCATACTCTAAAATTTTGAATTCCAAGGTAGTGCCAAGGCACTACATTTTTGGCAACTTCATGGGATGCCAAGATCAATTGGTGTGAGATCCTAGATCTTGCATTTATCCTTTGGCATAAAGTCTACAAAATTATGACCCTACGATAAAGTTGTTAAAATTTTGGTTCTACTTAACCAAAATTTTGTGGTAGCAGTCATAACAACATTCTTCCACTCTTCATTTTGTAGTAGATGGATTAAGATAAATTCCTCTACTTCCCCATCATATCTTTAAAAGGAATCTCTAATAGTTCATTTTTATTTCCTGTTAGCTCTTGTAGTTTGGCATATATGAGTTCCAATTTTTTATGTCTCAAAAACATCCCTCTTTTTAGCATGATCTTTTTCTTCCTCAAACATAACATCAATAATATCATTGTTGATGGACTTCATTTGTGGGTCAAATATGCTAGAAATTCCAACAACTAACACATAAATATCTTTGATCATCTCCTACATTGGGATTTTTTGGAATTCCAAAGTGCTTTTATAAGCTTGGAGGTCCATTTGGGAATCTTGGATTTTTTTGACTTGGTACTTTCTATCTATCATAAGTCATTGTGCTTGTGATATCGATGTAGAGGATATAAGCCTTAGAATATCTTGGTATTTACCCATTGAAGAAAGTTATTCTTCGACTTGTTCCATTGTTTGCTTCAACTTTTCCAAGCCCTACTTTGTGTAGGTAACAAACTAAAAATATTCTTATGTATTTTCTACCTCTATTTTGATCTTGACCCAAAGGGACTTAATCTATTGGATGCCATGGGCCTTCTTGGGATATTTAGTGACTTTTGTATGATATAAAGTTGTTAACTTTATATTATTTTGATATTTTACCTTTAGGGCCTCTTAAAGTTGTTCTATTTGATTTTGCCCTTATATGAGTTGCTTTGAGAGGTCTTCCACCTGCGACTATTTCCTTTCAACTTTAGCAAGTAAAGATTTGAAGTCCTTAACCTACTTATTTAGCTAGTATTTTTATAAAACATCCCATCTCAAAGCTTAATTCTCTTACTAGAGTTGGTCCCTTTTATGTTTTCAATTGTCCCACTTCTACTTTGATATCTTTGTCCTTTTTCTAGATTGCTATATCCTCAACTACTAGATGACTCGATTTCATGGCCGCATCAAGTGTGAGTTGGTTTGCAAGTTGAAAATTTTGGTATATATCTAAATCTTTCGAGGTCCAAATCTGATACTTTGGTGGTCAATTAAATAGGAAATATCACTACTTTCAAGGAATAGGACTCTATTGCTTTAGCTTTATAAATATTATTCCCTTTTCTAGTCAATTGTGATTGCATGAGGATTGACACCTTTGAGGTTTTGTCCTTAATCCACTTGCATTATTTCTTCTCTTTATTTCCCTCGATGGAAAGGACATCAAATTATTTTGTGATGTTTATTTTATTTGTATCACAAATGGACTTCCATGCAAAGGCTAGGCTCAATTCTATAACTATGCTAGTTTGAGGGGGTGCTCTGATATATAGTCTCTTGGGTTGGAATGCTAGACATTATTGACTACAATAGGACAGTGGGTGAGGTGGACATGTGGAAGTGGAAGATGTATTAAGTGGAGTGAATTACATGGTAATGAGAGGAAATAGAGTGGAAATAGAA
This sequence comes from Wollemia nobilis, assembly GCA_028583015.1. Lineage (NCBI taxonomy): Eukaryota > Viridiplantae > Streptophyta > Pinopsida > Araucariales > Araucariaceae > Wollemia > Wollemia nobilis. The sequence continues at coordinate 8,874,332 of JAQPPZ010001808.1, forward strand.
GTAGACTATGATGCTACTTGTACTAATGTGTTGGCTAGTGGTGACATTGTGGTTGAAGGCATGGATAATGGTGGTGATGTGATCTATGGGACCAATGATTATGTGGTAGAAAAATAAATGGTAGGTGATTGAAATAATGTGATGGGTGTAGTCCTAGACATGAAAAAGACTATTAGAGATGAAGTACCTCTAGGAAAACCATGGGATACATTGGTGTAGGGCAAGAGAAGTGTAGTTGAAGCATGGGTAGGGACATAAAAAGTGAGAATAGAATAATGAATAGAAAAAGAGGGAGGATTTTTTGATGATGGAAGGTCTGCGAAAGTATCTATAGAAGTGGCCATGGTGTTGATCATTCCCAAATTGAAATGGAAGTCTCCTTGAAGGATTTCTATCTCCTCAAGTTGTATTTTCTATATTTGTTTTTCTTGTACCTCTATGATATTTCTAATAATTGACCCCTACCTTTCAAATCCTCTTTCCCATTCAATTGTAGATTATCTTATTGTATGACCAAAAATATGTGCAGCAAAAATGTTGTAATTGCATAAACAAGGTAAAATTGATATTCAAACACATAAATGGATAAAACACATAGAAATTACAAGAAATGCTTCTATTATTCCATTAAAATCAATGAGTGTATGATTACAAGTAAGTCCCTCTTAGGGATACTCTATTTTGATATGCAATTACAATTATTTCAATCCCCCTCAAGGGTGAAATGCACTATCAAGCCCTTAAGGTGACATGAACTGCTCTAGGATGGAGTAGACACTCTTCTTCGCATTTAGGAAAGAAATGAATGATTGTAGCTCCTTAGAAACCTATTTCCTATGATCAAGAAACAACACAAGAATGTCAAAAGCATAGGCAACCTCTCATGATGAGGCCCTTTAAAGTAAAATAGCATGGAAATAACATTATGACATCAAATAAAAAAATGCGTAAACTATGCTAAAAATATGCAAATAATATCAATATTGATGGAAATATGTGGATGAAGAGCACAACTATCAATCTATGGAATCAATTGCTTGAAATGAAGTGTTATAACATGAAAAGAAATCATTAACATCTAAACTACTATGATGAAAACAAGTTAGAAAAAACACTAGTCTATCGGTCAGAAGTCTCTAAAACTACAATTTAACCATGAAAATGACTAATCTACTCTAACTAGATGGACAAAAATGAAAATAGTAAGGTGGTGATACCTCTGTTGCAAACCATAACACTGATACACGGTTTGCACTGTAAACCATGGCTGACAGCCATGGTTAGCACTCAAGTGAGTTTACCCTCAAAATCAAGGGCAGTGGGCTTGACCTCCTTGTCCAATTGATGTTTAAGGGTCACCTTCGGTGTCCTTCTAAAAATTTTGGTGGTTGATTCACTGAGGGGCCTTCGTTTTCCCGAATTAGCATTTCTTGGCTCTCCTAGGTCCTTTGGGCATCCATGGCCTAATTCATCATGATACTTGACAAATTTACAATGGGGATGGCAACAAGGCTCTCTCTATGCACTCAATTGAGTCCACAATTTGACAGGGCTTTGCTGCTTTGATATCCAAAATGCACTCTCTCTTTTTAGTATCCCTAATTCTCAGGGGTACTTATAGGATGTCCCAGGGCTAGGGGTGGCTTCATGGAGAAGCCAAGATCAAGAAGGGGTGGTTAAAATAGTTGGATTGGAAGCTTTCATCCTCTAACCACCATATTCTAAAATAATGGTCGTTCAAACCGATTTGGCTCAGATGAAGGCCAACTGAGCTTCAGTTAATACCGCAGGTTACAACTACGGTCTAGACTATAAACCGTAGGCCTTAGCCATGGTTTAGACTGAAGATCGAAGGTCTGGGCTATGGTTCAGACTGATTAGGCCAAGGAGCCCAAATTAAGTGGTTAGAACCATTGCTCTATATTGGATTCTATCCAAGATCCTCCATATGGTCTTGTAGCATGTCCATATGAGTAGTTGCCATCGACATGACAAGTTTTAGGTGTCTAAAGATGTCCCTTTTGAGATGCGTTATGAGATCAAAAAACGCTGAGCAAAAATAGACCTCCTAAAATGATGTTGAAGGTTCTATGATGATCATTAGTCGGATCAACATTAGATGCCTCTTGTCCAGCAAAAGGATGCACATCCTGGAATCATTGCTTCCAACTGGGTGAAAGGCTTAAATTTGAAAAGCTTGTGCCCTTCTCATATCATTTGGTGTAGCTATGCATTCCATAGGTATCTTCTGACCCATAGATCCGAAATGCGAAGAACAACAAGCAAAGTCATATTTGCTATTTACCCCAAGTAAAGGGGTAAGCTTATGATAGTTGTTGACAATGATTCGTAAGGACGAATGCAATTTTGACAAGATCAAGGGATCTACGATTTCAAGGATCTTATGTTGATGTTGATTATGATTTGATATTATGACTACCCTCTTATGTGACGAGTCGATGAGGGTAATGAAAATGATTAAAGTGATGATGTCGCTTGACCACCATGGATGATCTGAAAAAATTTAGATTTGAGCATATTAATGCCTTGGCTAGGCTGATTTCAGCTTTTGATTCCAACTGTTAATAGTAATTGCACATTCCTATGCCATGGAGCAGTCGGGCTACAATAGCCATCTTAGGGAATAAAAATGAGGCAATTCCAATTAGATTTGTGTTGAGTCAAGCTATCGATGATTTTATGAAAATATGTCATAGGAGATATGACATGAAACACCTTGTTCCCATGGAGAAGTCCAGCTGTGAAGGTCTTCTTAGGGATTGAAAAGAAGCATATCAGATCAACGACGATGAATTTTTTTCCCAAATATCCTTATGGTAATTTAATCATCTTTTTGGATTGCATGGATCGCAAGTCGTTGCAATCGCCAAGTGTATAGGGTAAATTAATGAATACGAGGCGTAGTTGGTATTTTTAATTATTTGATTTATTTGTTAATTTTGATTTATTGATTGATCCTAGTGCTTTGAGAATCACCAAATTTGCAATATTTATTGCTCTTTTTGAAATTTGATCCATTAGGAGTCATTAATTTACCTTTTTAGACCTTCCCATGATGGGTTTTTAGTGCATTTAATACCAGCTGTGAACCGCAGGTATGGTCTGTGGTTGACTTTTTCAAATTTTTAGAACCACAGCTAGGGCCTACGGTTGAAAACCCTAATTTCAGGACCACAGGTGTCAACTGCGGTCCATAAAAATTAGGCAAACATTTAAATAGTCATTCCCATTTGAATTTGTCATTATTTTTCTTGAAAGCAACTGCATTGAGAGAGCTCTAAGAGATAGGAGACATTACCTGATTTAGAATGTTGCCAAAAAATCTACCATATATCGCACTTGATACCCCGATGGCGGATCCTGATCAACCATCGACTAGCAGAGGCCGCAGAGTGGGTAAGGTAACTCGAAACTGAGTCCTCGCAGTTCAATACCAATTAAAATCAACCACATTAAGTAATGTGGTAAATGAACCTCACTAAATAGTTGGTAATGAACCCCACTAGATTAGGTTTAGTTAGTTTTAATTTTTTTAGTGAGACAGGCTAGGAAGGTACCCAAAATGGGTATTCTTCCTAGACCGTAGTTGGTAGCTACAGTTCCCAATTTTTAGATTGGGAACCGCAACTATCAGCTACTTTAGAAATTTTTTATTAAATTTTGATCGCAAGAAGACCTCAGGGTTGACCCGTGGTTCGCCAACTTTAGAATTTTTTTTAAATTTTTGCATTTTCTAAATTTAATTTGGCAATTAATGTTATTTAATGCAATTTTGACTTTCCTAGTGAATTTTCTTGATTTTTATGAATGCCTCGCGACATGTTTTTATCTTTTTGATGTTTTTAAAGTCATTTTTAGCTATTTTTGCTTGTTTTTAGCTAGAATTTAGCTTATATACTACTTTTTATTTTAGAGATTGACCTCTAGGGCTCGTGAGCCCGATCTACTTAAGACTCTCTGTAGGCAGCTCACTGATGGTGAGTGTGCATGGTTTAGAGTCATCAAATTCAGCTACATACTGGATCTACCTACTATTAGGGTAGATCATACCTATTTGACTACATTGACCTAGCACTGGAATGCGCGTACCAACACCTTTCACCTGACTATAGGTGAAATAACCATGAATTTATAGGATGTCTATCGGATATTTAGGATCCCTATCAATGGTGAGGCCATCACCTCTTCCTCTTCTTAGAGGAAGGAGCCTGTCTTCGACACTATCTTTGGTGATCGGAGCAAGGAGGTGTAGGAGAAGATCAACCATGGAGGTGTCCATATTGGATACTGGTAAGGTGAGCACATTTTCTCTGTTTGCACGATGATATTCATGATACTTGTGATATAGGTTGTGCTTCCAGACTCCTTGGGTGTAAGAATTCCTTGGAACCTGCTAGCTAGTATCTGGAGAGTGATCCAGAGTTCCACTACTCAGCCACTACACCTAGTTTGGGGGAGCATGCTACTATGCCAGCTCTATAGGGAGCTATATTATATTATGAGCCAGAGCCACCAAGGTATTAGCTATAGCCTATTGTTATAGATTTGGGGTTGGTAGCATATCCAGATCGAGTGTCCCATGGACCTACATCTCCAAATCATGGCCATTGATGACACGCATCAGTGCTACACCATGTGCTAGCCATGGGAGGAGGAGGGGTTTTGGAGCAGGACTCATGCTGGAGATACATGTTACCGCATTGCACGATTTGTAGCACTCAAGCCAGACGATATTCAGTGGTGCTCTTATATGGATTGTCCTACTTGGACCGAGGCAGGCGAGTAGCTACGATAGGCTCATCGAGACATGCGGCTACTAGGTCATAAGGTCAATATTAGAGATTATTAGTTCTTCTCTTATGTCTTGTGGTAGTTTGTCTTGGTTCAAGATATTCTAGAGATTCCATTTATGTACTAGCATCTCGTTTTAGAGACACACCTACCATGGATTCAACCTGAAACTCTGGGAGATGAGGTTGATGACTTCTAGGAGTCTGGGGATGACACACCTAGGACCACTCCAACATATGACACATGGTGGTCCCTACTACAGTGGCATGGGAGAGGGCCTCTAGGCTAGGTATATGACCAGGTAGAGGTAGAGGTTGATCCTGAAGGGCATAGGGTTTGCCAGTAGACCGAGGACAATTGGGGCACAGAGGCCACTATAGATAAGGATCTATAGGCAGATGCAAATGAGTAGGAGAGGTCAGATGAGGTTGAGGTACCTCCTAAAAATGATATAGGGGAGCTCCTTGCTCAGGTTACCGACCTACAGAGTCAGGTTGGGAGGTTGCAGACTCAGCAGTTGTAGTGGGATACATCTATCACCCTTATAGAGGTGAAGCTAGCTCACTAAGATAAACAACTAGTAGAGGATCAGGCATATATCATAGCTCTCACAGCTCAGGCTACAGTAGTAGAGTCATAGGTCAACAAGCTCACTAGTGCACGAGATGTGGCACTCGCATAGTGGGGTGAGGCCATAGTAGAGAGAGTTGCTCAGGGCATAGAGGGTCGATCCGACATCCTCCCATGATATTATAGGACCTCCTACTACACCATCAAATATACTTCTAAGAGGTGGAAATCCCATGGCAGAGGTTAGGCGAATCACTTCCCTCGTAGAGGAGGAAAATGACCTTTGTCAGCTTGCATCTCCTAGTTGGAGGGTTCATCAGATTGTAGGGCTTAGAGGTGCCCGAGTATAGACATGCTACTGGGTCTTAGAGGACCAGGTCCAAGACTTCAGGACAATCCATGGTGAGCTCCAGCCAGTGGACGCACATGATAGAGAGGACACATAGGTCCTCTAGCACACATGGAGGCAGCTCGCACAGGATTCATAGGGATATGAGTAAAAATTTGAGTCACAAGTCTAGCCTCATAGAGATACTGATGTACCATGTGCTAGGTCTCTTTGGGTTAGGTGGTACGTAGAGCACTCAGCAGGGTATACAACCAGTACCAGAGTTGACTACAGAGTAGGCTCTAGAGCACAGGGCTGAGGGAGGCTATGAGAGCTCCAGTTCAGGGGGAGCAGGGCAGAGCTAGGGCTCTATCTGATCTAGGCTACATTTTTGCATATGTACCATTTTTGGTGTAATATCTAGGACCTACACGATTGTAGCTTGCGGGTATTTTGTACTCCTGATGTACTCTTGAGACACACACACACACACACACACACACACACACACACATATATATATATATATATATATATATATATATATATATATATATATATATATATATATATATATGAGATTTATCATTTATGACTTATTATGGGTACTTGTATATTTTTTATTTTTTGTTTATGTTATGCACATGGATGCAATGCTTATGTTAATTTTATGCTATATGACGTGATGTATGGATGACATGCACTAGATAGCTATGTAATTTATGATGATGATGACATGTAGTGATCTAGATGCTTATATGTGCGATGTATGTAATGCATTATTTACATGATGATAATCTAATGTAAATGAACCTATATGCTTTAATCACTTAAAACATAAGGAATGAATGCAAATATGTTTATCAATCTAATGGACGACACCACAAAATGTATAAAAATCATGAATGTAATTGAAAATCCTTAAGATAAGAATTTAATCAATTAATCACCCATATATGAAATGCAATGAATGCAATTTTTTTGATGTGAATGATATAATGTTTCATTATATTTTCCTTTGAAAATTTGAAAAATATGCACGATATAGTCAATGGTCGTCTAGATATTATTTCTAATATCCATCCGGTATCTATCCTATATCTTGATTGTGCTTTATATGATGATGTATCATGGACTCGATACTTTGCAATTTGATGTTTTATATTGTTTGGGATATTTTATATTTTGTTGCTATGAGAAAGATTTTTGAGGTTTTCCATGAGACTCAAACACCCTAATAGACTTATCAAAAGTTGCATACTAACCACACTAGAATTTTGAGATAAAAGGCTTTTGCTAGGATAGACCCTAACTGTTCATTATTCTTGTGTGTGCACTTGATTATTTTAAGATAAGACACGAATGTTCCCCGATGTCAGGCAAGATTATTTTAAACCATTACTAAGATAGGGGTACCACAAATGTCTTATCCAATCCTAAGTTTAGATTTTCGTTGGACTAAGCCACTATGCAATGTAGGATACCTGAAGCTAGCTCCTCCACATTTAAACATTGGTCTACCCACAAGTGAGATGCAAGTATATCAGACATATCGTCATGCATAAGGTACAGTAGTGCCGAAAATTGTAGGTATTCAGACTCATTCCTTTCTATCCATAAATTTTAGGAATACTTGCTCATATGTGGTGAAGCAAGGGAGTTGATTCCATATTTGACTCTGAACTGTCTCTGGATATTCATTTGATCTCTCTTCGAACTAGATTTTTGATCTTCATTTGATCTTCACTTTGAAATTTGATTTATGATCTTCATTTGATCTTCACTTTGAACTTGATTTGAGCCTATTTTTTGATCTTCAGTCAATCTTTACTTTTTGACTTTTAGACTTTGGTAATTTTATTTAGAAACCTCCCTTTGGGGAATTTACTTTGGGAAATTATTTTCGATATATCAATCTTATGATATCAATATGGGATATCAATCTAGGAAGTCGATCTATGATATCGATCTAGGGTATCAATCTTGAGGATTGATGCGGGATATCACTCTAGGATACTGCTCATTTTATCATAAGCAAGGGATTCTAAATAGGGAACTAACCTATACTTTTGCCAACTACCAATATTTCCCATACTGTTCGCATAGAGGGATAAGCAAGAATAACTCTTTTCACCTCAGGATACCCGATCCTGCTTTGTGACTTTCATCTTACCCTAGTCCTTTTTAGGATTATTTAATTTGTTGATTAGTGATAGGATTATGATATGCTAAGGGCTATACTAACTAGACCTCAACTACAAAATCAAAGCAAGCTTTCTATCAAATCTTTATAAGACCTCTAGGTATGGTTGAATGACCGAAATACCCTAGTATAATTTCCATAGCAACAAAATGGATTGTGTTAAAAAACACAATTACTCACATGAATGATGGATTTATGACAAATGCAGAGATGCATGATTTAGACACAAACGTGGTGTCGTTTGTAAGACTAACAAACATAATCCCTCCTAATACGGAATGCAACGGATGACAAATACCTATATGCAATTCAATAATGTAGCAGATGCATGTGTGAATGCAAAATGAAAATGCAAATAAAAATGTTTTTTTGGATTTTATGATTTACCAATTTTTTTGGATTTTATTAATTTTATAATTTTTATGAGTTTTGAGCCTCATATCTGACCAAACGGCGAGTACATGCCTCTGGAGCCTTTAGATTGACTAAGCAATTTTTTAGCAAAATCCTTGGGGCTTTTTAGGATGATCGAGCGGTTTTAAACAAACCCTCAAAGCCTTTGGGGTTTGACCAAAGGGTTTATGAGCACCTTTGGGATTTTTTGGGATGACCAAGTGATCTTTTAAGAATCCTTGGAGCTTTTGTGTTGACCAAGTAATTTTTTAGAAACTCTTGGTGCCTTTTGATTGACCAAACTACTCACAAACAAGCTTGGAGCCTTTTAGGATGATCGAGCGATTATAAGAAAACCCTCGGGGCCTTTGAATGACATGACCAAGCAATTTTAGGAACCCTTGGAGCCTTTTGGGATGACCGAGCAGTTTTCAGAAAAACCCTTGAAGATTTTTGAGTTTGACCAAAGGGATTACATATGCCTTTGGAGATTTTTGATTGACCAAACTACTTATGGGAGTGTTTGGAGCCTTTTAGGATGACCAAGCGATTATAAGAAAAACCTCGGGGCCTTTGACTGACATAACAAAGTGGTTTTAGGAACCTTTGGAGCCTTTTGGGATGACCGAATGATTTTCAAAAAAATCCTCAGAGCTTTTTAAGGTTTGACCAAAGCACTTACAGATGCCTTTGGAGATTTTTGATTGACCAAACTACTTATGGGAGTGTTTGGAGCATTTTAGGATGACTGAGTGATTATAAACAAACCCTCGAGACATTTTATTGACATGACCAAGTAGTTTCAGGAACCCTTGGAGCCTTTTGGAAAGGGCACGTTGCCCTATATACCCCTAGTGTGTGTGCCATTTGATGACGATGAGGGAGGTGCAATACCTCTAGATTTCTCATTTCTCCTTATTGAATTTGGTGTGGCTAGTGGGAAAGGTATGCTACCTTAAAGATCCCCAATGTGTATGCTATTCACTGAAAAGTAATCAGCTTTTTTAGGAAGAGTGACATAAATAAACTCCCCCAAGTGAAGATCAGACCTCACTGGTGTACCTATGCTTCAACATGGGTGAACAAGAGAACCATCCTCGTGGATCTCACCTCGTTCTAATAGGTCTTGGAGGACCCTCTTAAATGACTGGTAATATCGAATGTCATGTCCATACACTCGATGATACACACAAAAGGGACCCCTCCCAGGTGACCCAGTATTGGATGCCCTATGCTTCATTTCAGGTAATATGAATGCCTTCACCTCGTGTAACTTTTGAAACAAAGTTAGAGTAGTCATATGAAATGAAACTACTCGTTGCACTGGCCTATTGGGCCTACAAGGTGACTGATGACTCTGAGGTCAGTTGAGGAGGTGTGACCTCCACTTTGGCATGCTGGGGTAATTTGAGAGAACCATCTATATGATAAACCCCCTTATATATCAGATTTTGCACTACACTCTTAAATTCATGACAATATCGAATGCCATGACCCTCTATTCAATGATAGAGACAATAGTGATGCTCCCTGTAACTCGTAGGTTTAACTCTATTTGGGTTTAGAGGGATGACATCAAGCAAGGTGATGACCTTAGCCTCTTGTAGCTTCTAAAAGATATCAAACATAGACTCTTTTAATAGAGTCCCATTATGCTGCGACTATTTTGGGCTCTTGAACCACATTCGTTTGCTTTGAGAATCTAATGGTTGGGTTAGCCTCATGGGCTTTTGCTTTCACTGAGGCTTCTCTTGTACTTGCACAAGAAGCGATTCAACATCAGACAAGGGTTGCTTTTGTAATTCCAGGTTTTCAAGCCGGTTCTTGATAAAATACAATGCCTTATCTTGCTCATCCATTCGATGCTCCATCCATTCTAGATGGCTTAAAATGGATCACAAGACTGACAAAGAGTTAATATGTATTTCTAATGACTGATTCAAAATACCTTTGTCATTCAAATTAAATAGAAAAGTGGATGCTATGGATCCATTAGGTAATTGCAAATCACCTATTTCCTTCGTTTGAGTTGATGTTGAAGCTTCTTGATGACACACTTCGTCAGTGCTATGCACATGCTCATGCCTATGACTCAGCTCAAGTTGTTGTTTCACTTCGTTGTGTTGAACTATGTCAATTTTGGTACCCCCAATATGATGTGAGGAACCTACTTGTTCATGCTCTTGAGATGGTGCCATGATAAATGAGTCAGGAGTGACTAATTTCAAAGGTTCTGGCCCTGGCAATGTGGAAACCCCACTGTATTACCCCATCTCTGACTCTATGTGATTAGGAATCACTTGATATTCTAGCCTAATGTCGACCATTACCACAAATGCATGAGAAGACTCCATAACTATAGGTATCATAGGTAATTTGTCAACATACTGAGGTTGTCCTATTTAAATTATGATAACTGAACCTTCCTCATACTCATACGATATCTCCAGGATAGGATCCACTGGTAGAGACATGATGAAAATTTGACCTAGATCCTCAGTGGACTCTATGGTGGGCAACATCATAGTGCTAGCCTCTATAAGCTCTTCATATTCATAATCATCCTTATAAGAACTATCTGATGACATGATGGACGAAGAGGGTGTGATACACTCAAGTGCATACATGACCATGCTAGGTTCTTCCTTCTTGATAGGAGTATGAAGATCCTCTAACGATACCTCCGAAGTGCATGTGAGCAACTCCGTAAGGGCATTCATCAATCCTTCCTTTCTAAGTGGTGTCGAGAGTGCAGGGGTCGTAGGTGACTCCACAAGTGATAACGGTGGGGATGGTAACTCTACCACAGTTTGTGAGGCTACGTTCGAGCTTTGGATAGGCTCATCCAATTTAACTTGCAGATGCATAGGCACCTTAGCAGGTTCCTGCAGATGATCCTAAGGCTTATAATACTTGAAGGTATCTAGGTCTGCCTTGACTACATGGACTTCACCTCCATGGGTATACTTAATGCACTGATGCACTACTGATGGCACGCACTCCATGGCTCTTATCCACGGTCTTCCAAGCAACAGATTATACTATCTTGATCCCTATAAGATGTAGCATAATGTAGGAATAATATTTTATCCCACCTTGATGGGGAGGACTATTGTGCCTACTATATGAGATTCCACATCGTTAAAGGCTTGCAACATTAACATTGTTTCCTTGATGTAGGATGGTGGAATTTTGAGATGTTTGAACGTTGAGGTGGTGATGATATTAATCGATGATCTGGTGTCCACAAAAACTCGCTTATACACAATATGCTTTATCCTCACTATGATATGCAATGGAGGATCAGACTCCCTGACAAGGACATGTTTGACTTCCTATTTATGGAAAGTAATCATAGGTTCCTTATATGGTGGAATAGACTGTATATACCCCAAGGATTATGATGACTTTAGAGCATTAACACTGCTCACCTGTCGGACTTGACTAATATCGACCTCACGCTTATGCATGGGATCCTTAGAAATCTCTTTTTGTTGCTCTTCGATAACCCTAGGCATGTCTATCCATTTAGAAGAATGGCTATCTACTTGCTTAAGTGGAAACTCTTGATGATGCATTGGGTGCATCCTGTTGACTTGTTACCTAAGCACTCTAGGTATGAGCTTCTTTTTAGGAGTTACCTCACATGATTTCTCCTCACGTGATTTCTATTGGTAAATCCTCTCTTCATGTCATTAGAGTTCATCCAACCTTTGTTGATGCGATCTCTTCCTTTCCACGGACTCACACTCTAGGCGCTTATGCTGACGGTGCACCTCCTCCAATTGGTCTTGGAGTAATCACCTCTCATGGGCTGCATGAGACTCAGATTACCTATAGTAATGACTCGTGGAGTATGATCCACAACTCTCTATATCACCAAGCAGAGACCTAATGATGTGGGTTCTCACTGTGTGTGAGGAAACCCCATGATTTGTATGGGTGAACCCCCTGTGTGATGAAGGGAGCTCGTGGTGACTCTCAAAATGTTGCACTAGGTGGACTGGATACTCAGGTGCATGATGAGTGTGATGCCTAGCAAGGAGACGTGCAAGACTTGAAAGCTTCTCAGGAGAACATCAAAAGCATTCAAAGCCTCTCCATGAACTCTCTGACTCATTAGCTCACGATTGAGCTCTATCATGCCTAGTCATCATGATGAACCAACTAAACAAGACTCAAGAGGTTTTCTCTCTCACTAAAAACTATGGCCTCAAGGAAGGCCTTATCTTGATGAATTAAGCAATAAAGAAGCATACAAAGTAAAAAATGTGATTATCTCCTTTACATTTTAAAAGTTGAGCCCTAAACTATTTGATGTGTTTCAATGATTTGTTGTATCAATGTAGAAACTCTTATCATGTTTTATAAAACTTGTTGGATTTTATTCTCATTTTAATGGCTTTCACATGTAAGCTCATAGCTCGATAACTTGGCTATGAACTCCAAGTCGTGTAATCCAACCTATAATGTGTCGTAATGAAGCCCACACATGGTCAAGGAGCACAGGTCCTCCCAGATCCTCACCCATTTTCTCCCAGTCAGTATCCTCCAAAGAGAATACATGTAAATTTTCTAGGGTATGAAAGGTTCTCGGATCTGGTATTGGTATAGTATCCAAAGGTTCATGGGATTTGGGCCAACAGATGGAAGTTACACCCACCGTCGTGTAACCCTACTAGTGGTTAGATGTTAAGCCCAACTCACTAGCGTTTAAGTGCCAAGTGGTGTGTGTGGTTCATTTTAATGTACATAAAAGAAATGCATCATATAGCACTCATGCTCATTTTCTATATGCTATTCAAATGAAAGAACATTTTAGATTCAGAAAATGTAAGCTATTCTAGATGCTCTTTGATACAATGCACATTACGATGATAATTGGCCTCTAATTTTGCATCACACATGCAAACCAAATAAGACACTCTATCAAGCATGTTGTAGCCTAGGGTGGACTGCAATCATAGGTCTGTTGTTCCTAGCAATGCCTTTCTATGAAAGTAAATACAAAATCAAACTAGGACGATTGATTATCCCTTTCCTTAATGATTTTTCCTAATTTGTATTTGAAATTATGCATGTTGTAAAAACACAGAAGGAAAAAAAATGACAGAGGGCTGAAAATAGGGCCTACCTCAGGTCCTGCAATGATTGGCTCTCTAATTTTTGCTATCTGTGTTGTTAGCTAGAAATCGTAGGTCTGGTCTACGGTTCTGACTATGGCCTGCAGTTCAATTTTTGGCATGCAACTGATAGCTATGGTCTGTACCTGTAAGTTGAAAAGGCCAAGAACACACAGTCAGATGTTATTTATGTGGAGTTCCATCATGATCACCTTTTGTATGACCAAAAAGGCATGCACCCAAAATGTTGTAATTGCATAAACAAGGTAAAATTGATATTCAAACACATAAATGGAAAAAACACATAGAAATTACAAGAAATGCTTCTATTATTCCATTAAAATCAATGAGTTTTTGATTACAAGTAAGTCCCTCTTAGGGATACTCTATTTTGATACGTAATTACAATTATTTCAATCCCCCTTAGGGGTGAAATGCACTATCAAGCCCTTAAGGTGACACGAACTGCTCTAGGGTGGAGTAAACCCTCTTCTTCATGTTGAGGAAGGAAATGAATGATTGTAGCTCCTTAGAAACTTGTTTCCTATGATCAAGAAACAACACAAGAATGTCAAAAGCATAGGCAACCTCTCATGATGAGGCCCTTTAAAATCAAATAGCATGGAAATAACATAATGACATCAAACCAATAAAATGCATAAACTATGCTAAACATATTGAAATAATATCAAGATTTATGGAAATATGTGGATGAAGAGCACAACTATCAATCTATGGAATCAATTGCTTGAAATGAAGCATTATAACATGAAAAGAAATCATTAACATCTAAACTACTATGATGAAAACAAGTTAGCAAAAACACTAGTCTATTGGTCAGAAGTCTCTAAAACTACAATTTAACTATGAAAATGACTAATATAATCTAACTAGATGGGCATAAATGAAAATAGTAAGGTGGTGATACCTATTTTGCAAACCGCAACACTAATACGTGGTCTACACTATAAACCCCAACTGACAGTCGCGGTTAGCACTCAAGTGAGTTTACCCTTAAAATCAAGGGCAATGGGCTTGACCTCCTTGTCTAATTGATGTTCAAGGGTCGCCTTCAGTGTCCTTCTGACAATTTTATTAGTTGATTCATTGTGAGGAGCCTCCGTTTGCCCGAATTAGTGTTTATTGGCTCTCTTAGGTCCTTAGGGTATCCATGGCCTAATTCGTCATGATACTTGACAAATTGACAATGGGGATGGAAAAAAGGCTCTCTCTACACTCAGGTGAGTCCATAATTTGATAGGGCTTCGCTGCTTTGATCTCCAAAATGCATTCTCTTTTTTTTGCCCTAATTCTCAGGAGTACTTATAGGATGTCCCAAGGCTAGGGGTGGCTTCATGGAGAAGCCAAGATCAATAATGGGTGGTTAGGATAGTTGGATTGGAAGCTTCCATCCTCTAACCACCATCTTCTAGAAAAAATAGTCGTTCAAATTGATTTGGCTCGGATGAATGCCAACTGAACTTCAGTTAAGACCACAGGTTACAGCTACAATGTAGACTATAAACCATAGGCCTTAGTCGTAGTTCAGATTGTAGAACATAGGTCTAGGCTACGATTCAGATTGATTAGGCCAAGGAGCCTAAATTGAGTGGTTAGAACCACTAATATATCTTGGAGTCTGTCCAAGATCCTCCATATTGTCTTGTAGCATATCCATATGAGTAGTCACCATCGACATGACGCATTTTAGGTGTCTACACTTATCATTGAAATGACCATTGCCAACTATGTAGGTGTAGCAAAAATATTACTCTCTAGAACAACCTTCCTCTTAGTTATTTGGCAGCTTGATGCATGACCACTACTTCAACAATTATATTGGTCATTTTCATGCTTTTAAGGTGTTTTATATCCTAGATGGTAGTTAAATTATCATCAAATTAGTTGCATCTAATAGCCCTTGTTACCATACTTATTTTATGCCTCATACTATGCCATACCATGATCTTCTCATTAAATTACCCTAATTTTTGTAATTCCCCCAAATTCTAATGGTTCATTTGGATATTGGGGTTAAAATCATCCTTCTCTTTGGTATAGAAGGTATGCCACTTTGGTGGTGTTATTGTACCATATTTGAATCATGTCTTTGTATTTATGACTAATTTCTAAAGTGGTAAGGGCTAGTTCCTCCTTGGGGTTTTCCTCCTTCTATATGTTATACCTCTTTTCATGCATGAAGAGGGTGTTCAAATTATTGCTTCTTAAGGTCTACTTGAATATCCTAAGTGGATGATAAAACCAAAAATCTCTTAGTTGATCAACCCCCATTTATTTCAACCTTACCTCTACAACTTGGTGAAACCCCTATAACTTTGGAGTAATCTTCATGATTGATTTCTTGAGTGGGTAGAAGATGGTTTTATTATATCCTTGAAATAATTTAGGTACATGCAATTAATATGTTATACATATCCAATATTGAACATGTAGTTAAGCATGCATATAGGTAACTTGTAAGGAATGTCTAAAAATCCATAGAGGTGGATAAAGGATTGGGTTATTCCTTAGTATAAGTCTCTATTTATCCATTCCTTTGACTTCATTAGCTATTGTGCCTCGTTTAAAAGCTATGAAACTTTACCCATAAAGTTATCCATAATCACTTTGTAGACCTAGTCGTAGAAGTGATAGGAGGTCTGTAGACTAGGAATTTTGACACATTTCAAAATTCCCTTCCCTCCTGACTCGTGTAAGTTCACCCTTCAGCCCACATTTTTCCTCTCCCATGCCACAAAAGTTATTTTCTAACTATATTTTATTTTTTGTCATTTTTAGCGAATTTGCATGATCAAAATTAGTCACGCGAATTCATCCAAAAGTGACAAAAAGTTATTTTGTTGCAATTTTTTTGGAATTTGTTCCGATTTGAGCCAAAATTGCCCAATATCACAACTTTTGCTAATCTGCATGACCAAAAAGTTATTTACATGGATTTTCTTAGAAGGAAAAAATGCCAAATTTGTTCAAACAAACTAACAACTAACCCCTAATTTCATAACTTTTGAATGCCCTAAAGATTTTAAAAGCAAAGTTCCACACCTTAATCAAGAGGAATGGTCATTTTTGCATTGTTTAAGTTACTTTCTTGCAAGTGAAGGATCAAAATTGGAGCTTGGATATACTTTGCACACCTTGTTTCTTTGACCATTAGCAGCCAACCAACGTACCCCCATTGTGAGCACATTAAATTCTCGTAATTATATTTCCATGTACTTTTAATTTGCATCTTGTATTTGTGTTTGTAGAAAAACTTTCATGAATATGCATGATCAAAAGTATGGATTCGATGAATCTGCACGATCATAAGCGTGAATTTGTCTTGAGTAAATTTTTAGCAATAATTTCACGAATTTGTGTGATCAAAAGCATTAATTCATGATGTTGATTCATCTACAAGTGTAGATTTGCACTATCCTTGGCTTGTGAGCAATTTATTATCTCCTGATCTATTTTTGCATATTGGCATGTTATGCATTAGTCATTTAATATCTTATAGCATTCTTATTTTACATGTTTTTAATAATCTCTTTTAATTTAGATCAGATATTTTTTTAAATAAAGGGGTAAAAATTATTGATAAGAAGACAAGATTATAGAGTACAACAAAGCCCTGAGCTAGTGCTCAAGTAAGTAACAAAACAAGCTAAAACCACCAAATAAGGTCAAAACCTGAAGAAAAAAATAGGAACAAATCACATTAAGTCTTAATATACTTGTGGATCAACTCGCAGAGGTGCTGAGATTCCCTAGATGGGAGACTCTCCTAGTTATCCATAATCCAATGACCCAAAATCTCATAATCCCTTTTGGTTAAATAATCAACAACCCCATTCCATTCCCTTGGAATGTGCACAAAGGAGATGAATTCAAATTCTTCAAATTCTGAGAATCTGAACAGACACAAAGACCAAATACCAATTAACATCCTATAAAATTTTTCTATTTAAAATATTAACCAAAATCTAAGAGTCAAACTCACATATGCTCCTGCGCCAGCCAAGAGAAAACCCCCTCTACAAAGCCTCGAGAATCGTAAGAGCTTATATAAAATTGTTGGAGCGAACACCTTTATAAATGGAAAAGAAAAATCTAACCATGACAGCAGAGTCTCTCCCAATACTGCCAATTCTAGCATGTCCAGGATTACCCCTTGACGACCCATCAGTATTAATTTTTAAAACTCCTCCAGGGGGTAGCCTCCACCTACCATCTCTCCTAACTTTCTTGCTAAGCTGAGAGGCCCTGCTAGGGCGAGAAAAGTCCACTCCAAACCTAAAGAGACCAAGGTTCTACTGTACCTTCTCCTCCCTAGATTCCAAAAGAGGGTTCACATCACATTTGCTATGGACAGTTTCCTAAACCATACCTAAGATCCTTTGCTAGATCTATTGAACAACCAAATGACTACGATGAAAGATGCGACAGTTTCATTCAAGCCAAATATGCCAAATGATGCAATAAGGGCCCAAATTACAAGCCACCTAGAGGAAGGGGAAATTGGTCAGAGGTCTTCCCAGACTACTCCAAAAATCCACTAGGGAGAGCACGTGAAAACAAGGATGGTTCCAGACACTCCACCAATGGTGCCAAATGTCTCTAGCAAGGGAACATTGGAAAAATAAATGAGAAGAGAAATCCTTATTATTACCATAAAGGACACAAATAGAGGGACCCTAGAATTCCATCTTCCTCAAGTTCTCCCAAGTGAGGCATTTATTTCGATCTACCAACTAGAGAAAGAAGTTACATTTAGGCCAATAAAATTTGTTCCACACCTTTTCCACCATGTGACAAGGAGGCTACCAAACTTCTGCATATCAACAACCTGGTAGTCATAGGCTACAAAGTAGGTTCTCTTGGGATCAGGGTTCCAAGCCAAATTATCTTTACCCCTCAATGAAGAACATAGTCTCCCCACAAGAATACAAGCAAGCACATATTTATCCTCAGCCAGTCCCCGTTGGTGCCATTCCTATGAATATTTCCACTTGTATATCTCCAAATTATCAAAATAATGGATTTTTTTAAAGTCCTCCACACAAAACCAACCCACTTACAAAAAACAAATGCTTAGGGAATGTAGCCTAGGATATTGAGTCAATATAGGAGGGTGGCCATCCCAAGAATACTCCTAGAAAAGAGCATCTAATCCTTGATTGCAAATCCAGAACAAACCCTACTTAATTAAATTAGCTCCTCTTTTTAGAGTGTCCCAGATAATCGAACCTTTCCCAATCAAGCTGAATCCAGGGATCTCAACCTAAAAAATACCTCTCAAGTACTTACAAGATAATATTTTAGCCCAAATATGATCTTGATAAATACACCATCTCCAATAAATTTTTGCAGTCAGAGCTTTCCTAGAAAGATCCACCTATTGCAACCTAAGGCCTCCCTCTTGCACCAAAATGCAAATAGAATCCCACCTAAAAAAAATTCATTTATATTGATCAAGTTTTCTAGATCACAAAAATTATCTTGAAAAAGCATCCATGTCCTTGATGAAACGATAGGGAGCTATTTGCACAAAAATCTGTAGATGTGTAAATCTTGAACAATAAATTTTAAAATCAACACTCTACCTACAAAGGAGAGCCATCTGATGATCCAGTGATTCACATTCCTTCTAAACTTATCCAGCATAGACTACCAAGAAGATATAGGCAGAGGATGAGATGAAATAAGAATACCAAGATAAATTAAGGGGGGAGTCCCGACGTAAAATCTTAGAATTCGAGCAAATCCTAGCTTGAATAAGAGGAGTGGTATTGAAGAAGAAAATAAAAGGCTTTTCCTAATTAATCAACTATCCAGAAGCACCAATATATATGTCAAGAGACCATCTAATGTTGCCAACTTTCCTAATAGTGGTAACTTCTAGAAAAGTAGTGTCATCAACAAATAGAAGGTGCAAAAGAGGCGATGAACTACTATCCCACTTCCAGCCCTAAATGAAATCATGCCTAACATGAGACTTGAGAAATATTCCCAACCTTTCCACAATAGTGATAAACAAATAAGGAGATAGAGGATCTCCTTGCCTCAATTACCTCAAGGCCTCAAACAACTTCGACGACTCATTATTAACAAGAACAGAGAATGAGGAAGAAGAAACACAACTCATCACCCATCTAATCCAATCCTCCTCAAAGCCAAAAGTAGCAAGAACTTTCTGACCCGGTCATAGGCTTTGGCCATGTCCAAATTAATGAACATAGATTTCTCCTAAGAAGTTTCCATCGAGTGAACATATTCTGTAGCAATAACAACCCCATCCAAGATTTTTTGGCCAACAACAAACCCACCTTTCTCCTTAGAGATGATTTTACTCAACCATATCTTTAGCCTCTCGACAATCATTTTTGTAATGATATTATACACAACATTGCAGAGATAAATAGGCCTGAACATATCCAAGGATTTTGCTCCCTATTTTTTAGGAATAAGCACCACAAAGGTAGCATATAGGGCACTTAGCATCTGTTTGTTCTTTTGGGACTCATGGACCACCTTTAGAAGATCAAATTTGATTAACTCCCAAAAATCCTGATAAAACTCAATCGGGAATCCATATGGACCCAGGGCTTTCCATTTTCATCTTGTATCGCTCCAAATTTTTTGCATCCCTACCTTCAGGCTATTGGATCCGCGCCCGGAAGGAGGATGGGAAAAGGATGGTGCGGTACCTCGGACGAGAGGACTTTACGAAGGTCCCGCCTCTCAAGGGAGGTGTGTTTTGGTGATTTTTCGACGGATGGTGGGTTCACCAGGAAACATTTGGTGGCAGTTTCCACGCCTAGGTTTTTGGAATGTGTTTAGATGAGTTCGTTTTATCCTTTAAGCATTCATCCTAGGTTTGGCCGAATGAATCTAACTTAATCTATATGAAAATGCAATTTAAATGAATACAGCAAACAGAGTAGAAAGCAAAAAATAGAGAATTTGCAGGAGGCCAATGGAGATTACCTGATCCGGAAGTCTGAAGAAGTTTCTGATGCTTGAAGCAGTCTGGATCGTCTGGAATTCGACGTAATCGCTTGTAATCTGACAGAATCGTCCGAATCTGACAGATTCGTCTGAGACTGACAGAATCGTCTAAAATACGACAAATTCGTTAGACGAATTCGTTAGAGACCTACAAAATAGAGAACAGATGCAAAATACAAGAATTCCTACTATGCAAACGAGAGGCAAAATATGCCAAATAATAAATTGAATACTGAACAAAGTTTAAAAATAGAAATTAAAGTAAATTGTTGTACTTTAATGGCAGATTATGAGCTTAACATGCAATCTAGACTAGATGGGTGAACTCCAGATGCAAAATAGGATAAAAACTAAATAGATTATCTAATTTGTAAAACAAAATAACTGAGGCAAAGTTAAGAAAAGCAAACTCCAGGCACTGATTGCCTCGATGTGGACTGCAGTCGAGATCGTCTCGCATCAGTACGAAATCGTCTCGAATTTGACAGGATCGCCTCCGATCTTGACAGGTTCATCGACGGCGATGGGTGCTGGCTCCGGTTGAAAATCAGTGGTGTACCTGCATAAAAACTACTATAGGACTAGTGCAAAAATAAGATTAAGGTGTTTTAGTGCGAGAGGGATTCAACTTGCGGATAAAATTCAGCCGGGGGTTGGGGAGGGAATGTCCTAGAGTTTAAATAGGCATAGGGGAGTTGTTGGGAGGTTGGAGATCATCCCAATTTGGGAGATCTCCAACGGGGGAAGGGTCCCAACGGCGCAGACACGCTTCTGCCCGAATTGGAGACCCGTTGGAACAGAGTCTATCTATGCAAATTTAGTTTTGCGACAAGATCGTCTGGACGTCCTAGTCCAGACGAAATCGTCAAATCCAGGGCGATATCGTCTGATCGGCGACGATATCGTCAAACGGTCAAAACAACCTCTAAAAATGGCGCGAAAAAGGGGAAACGGGTTTCTCGGCGGTTAACGGGCGGTTTGGGAGGTTAAATTTGAATTTAAATTTATTTACTAAGGTGAATGTAATTATTCTAATTTTACTGCGCCAATTTTAGGGTGCTACATTTTGCCCCCTCTTTAGCGAATTTTCCGAAGAAAATGCGTTAAAGATGAGTTCTTCTCGATCTACGAGAAAGCAAAAAATTATTCCCATTTTTAGGCGACGATTCTTGGTCGAATCGTACGACAGCTTACTATGGTGCCCCCTCCGTGTTTTTACCCAAATCGAACGTTTGAGGTAAAAACGCGGAAAGCAAAATTTATTTTTGAATGAAATTATGTTTGATATATGATATATTTTTGATCATATGACTTGTGTTATGTGTATGTTTATGATGCTTTTATGTTTGATTGATTGATTTGATAATTCATGTAATTATGTCGTTGGAAATATTATAATTTGAATGTCATGCTGTAATATTTTAAATGAAATAATCTGATGTAACAAATTGGTTGTTTGTGATGAAATGTGATAAAAATAAAAAATAAAAGAGACTTCTAACAATAATTTCAAAGGACATTGTCGCTATTATAGACCATTTCATGGAGTCGCTGCTCACTCGGTCGTCAAGCTAATCCCATTTATAGAAATATTGTGAAAAGTAAAAGAGTGCTTAAGAGACTGTCTTAAGACTTTGGTGCAATGGTGCAAATGATGATGATGATGATGGTTTGTTTTCAGATTTCCATGAAAAATATTATGCATGAAATATTTTTAAAATGATTTTTGCTAGGCATAAATTCCTAAGTGTGATAAAATTTGTGAATAATTCCTTAGGAATTATACCATCATTGCAAAATTGAAGGTTGACATAATGACATGAAATAATGAAAATGTGCATTCTTTTGAAAAGCATAATTTGTGTAATAAAATGAAGTCATATGGTTTTTATGATTTTTGATAAATGGGGGAATAAAAATTGTTACAATGGTTTGCGCTAGGCATAGAATATGTAGGTATAGACTTATACCATCATCGCGAAAATCAAAGAAAATAGATAGTTTTATTGCATGGTTGATTTTTGATGAACAGAAAATATGAAAATGAGGACTTGCGCTAGGCATATAATTTCAATTTTGGTTTTAGAACTATACCATCGTCGCGAAAGTCGATATGATATATATGATATGTTTTGAAAGAAATTTGTGATTTTTCTATTATATAGTTGTCTTTATGAAAAATAATTGTACTTGATTATTCCAAACAAGTTGCAAAAATAATATTTCAAAGTATTTTGAAGACAAAAATTAGATTTATAAGGAATCCCATGTGCATATGTGAATTCATTTCCAATCTTGATTTATCATAATGATAGACAAAATCTCTCAAATACAAATGTGTGTGCAATTGTATTGTTCATTTACCAGGTTTGAGCAAGATACTATGATACAAGTGATTTGAAGAAACCAAATAAGTGTTCATTAACCATGATGTAGATGCATATAACCATATTAGACTACTATGTAGATCGGATTATCAAGAGCTAGCTAATCCATAAGCGAGACATAGGTCTGTACAAAAGAAGGTCGCTAATGTGACGGACATATCGCCACGCTAGGAGTTACCCAAGGCCAAGCGAGGTTGGGCACAAACCACCTGTTATGGGGCTTACCTCACAGTTTTCGAATAATTGAGAATTCCAGGGATTCAAGCTCATCAACCCTTCTTTTCTTTTCAAAGGGTAGGGAAAGGGATTTTATTGCTTTCTTGCTTTCTTTTGAACTTTGCTTATTTTTCTTTTGTATTTCTTTTGCTTGATAATGCTTGGAACATTGCTGAAATAACATTTTTCTTTTCTCTTTTTTCTTTCTTGAACTTTTTTTTTTTTTTTCTGTGCTAGGGATACTTGCTCGGATTAGCTGTAGAGCAAGGGATTTTTATTTCGGGTAGGGGTGAGCTTGTCCTTTTGCCAATTCTCAAAGATTCTAGACCATGTGCATGATAGGATAGCGGGGAAACTTTTCACCCAAGAAATCAGTTCTACTATGTAGCAAAACATGGAAATTACAAATATAATCATTTTATTGTGAAAAGATGTGCTTGGTTTAAGTAAATAACAAGATCAATTCTCTATGCTCAAACTTTATTTAATTGAATTTTGTGAACTTTGATATAAGAGAGATTAGTAATCATGCCAGATAAAAGCAAGATATTTATTTTTTTGTGAGTGTGCAAGTGAGGGATGCCAAATAAATGCTAATTGTATCCAAAATAAGTTGAAACATATAACTGCAATAATTGTAAGAAAATATATATACATGATTTTTTAGAAGTTGGGAGAATGTTGACTCTCTCTTTCTTATGTATATTGTTTTGGTTTCGAAAGAGTCAAGCATATAGCTGTTTTTAGATTTTTATTTAGATTTTTGTTTTTGAGCAAAAAGAACTTTAATAAGTGCTTTAAATAAATGCAATAGATAGTTTTTGAAGATTTTTGGAGATTTATGAATGTTTTTGATGTTTTTGAATTTTTTTATAAATTGAAAGAAATATAAGATAGTAATTTTGAACAAATATATACATGGATGAAATGACCAAATTTATGCATAGTAACGTTTGAGATGTAAAATATTCATGGGTTCTTTAAGTTCTTTACCATCTAAGGTAGATAATTTATATGCTCCTGATTCAAATTTAGCAGTAATAATGTATGGTCCGAGCCAGTTGGGCTCAAATTTACCTTTAAGGTCCTTAGTTGCATTTGTAT
Organism: Wollemia nobilis; assembly: GCA_028583015.1. NCBI lineage: Eukaryota > Viridiplantae > Streptophyta > Pinopsida > Araucariales > Araucariaceae > Wollemia > Wollemia nobilis. Next base: position 8,898,479 of record JAQPPZ010001808.1, read on the forward strand.
TTTTTTGAAGATTTTGAGGATTTTGATTTTTTTTGTATTTTGATTTTAATTTATGAATTGAAATTGGTGGTATATACAAGATGATCTATATACACTATACAAGGTTATTTGAGTATAGCATGTCTAAGGTTGCTTCAAAATCAAAGGAGGTTTTGAAGGATAATCTGGTTGAGGTGAAGGTAAGAATAGAAGGTGATGAATAAAAGGTAGTGATAACAAAAGCTTTGTTATAATGTAGAATAATGTAGAAAAAGATTTGACTTTTATATGTGGAAAATTGATCATGTTACAAAATAAAATGTCAGAAGGATAAGAAGGTTCTTCATTCTTATTATTATATTCCAAGTCTTGATAAGATGGAGAAAGTATATGTGAAAGATATGCATGGATGTTATTTGGTAAACAAGGATGATCATATATGGATGAAGAAAAGTGATGGATAGAAGATAATTGTGACAATAGAGAATGTATAGAACTTGATGTTTCAATCGTTAAATATTCTTCAAATGGTTTTGGGTCACCATGTATGGTAACAATTTTATTTGCAAGTTCAAACTTCAAACATTGGTGAAGAGTGGAAGGGAAAACCCTCATCGTATGAATCCAAGGACTCGGAGAAGTAGGTTGTAAGGTGAAGGACAATATCCTACATAGAATAAAGTATCCAGGATCTTGGATCCAATATTAAGGGGAAGAATTATAGTACCTTGAGCTTCTTGAATTTCATTGTTAAAAGATTTTATAATAACATTTGATTCATTAATATCTTCTTCCTTTAATTTGTGTTTTTGAAATAATTGATAAGTGCATAAATTAAGAGAGGAGTCATTATCTACCATGATAGTTCTAACAAGTGTTTCTTTACTAGATCCGGTAATGTAAAGATAGGAGTCTTCTTGTGGAGTAGAGGAAGGAATATCCTCATCATAGAATGAAATATGGTTAACCTCAAGAGGGTTTACACCATTAATTATGTTCTTAGAGAAAATATGATGAGGAACAAATTGTTGGCTAGGTATTTTGAACAAAATTTCCTTGTGATAAATTTGTAATACTTCTAAAAGGGATATCTTTGCTTGAGGATTAATCACTTGTTGTTGGTTATCAAAGTGGATTTCAGATTGAGATTTTGATTCTAAAGATGAGCTTTCTATGCTTACATTCCATTTTGGATCATTCTCTAGAGTCAAAGATAGTTTTGAAGGTTGGTCAAATGAGGAATCCATATCTTGAATATCGGATTGAGTTGATTGAACTTGAGGTTGCTCATTTGTAGTTTTTGTTACAATATTAATAATATCATCATGATGGGACACATTAACATGCAATATTTGATTGGTTTCTTGTTGTTGATAATTGAATAGGGGTTCTTGGGAGATCCCCATGTCTTGATTGATTATTGGTATTTGTTGTGTAGGAGTTTGATTGTTTACTGGAGATTTATAATCGGTTGTAGATTGTAATTCCTTTATATTAAAAAGACCCTTATCAATCAAATCTTGAATTGCACATCTTAAATCTTTACAATTTTGTGTCATATGTCCATCTACTCTATGATATTCACAATGTAGCTCGGGTTTAAACCAATCTGTTGTGGTATCGAGGTTGTCTTATGGAAGGGAGTTCAATCTTATTTGTGTCAAGTAAATACTTGAGAATTATATCCATTGGTTGATTGAGCTTAGTAAATTTACGTGATGAAGGTTTTTGAGAGGTTTTTGATAAATGCCTTAGGAATTTTGTCATAAAAGGACCTAATGGTTTCTCACCTCTACTTTCTTTATTATGGGTAGAATGATGATAGGAAGATTGCGATGTAGGAGGTGAGTGCATGGTAGAATTGGAAGAATAAGTATTTTCTTGTTGAAATGGATGTGTTGTATTGAAAGAAGAGTATTGAAAAGGTGGAGGAGGATTATATGTGGATTGATAGACATAATATGGATATATGGGAGAATAGATAATATCATTATGAAGAGGATTGGCAAAGGGATTGTTTTGTTGAGTTATGGATGAAAAATGAGAGAAGTGTGATGGAGGTGATGTTGAATAGGGATGAGGTTGGTCATAATCAACAAATGTATTTGGCTGAATTCTTCCAACATTACTGATGGGCTCATATTGATTTGAGTAAAAACTCATGGTTTCTTTAGTACTTCTAAAAGTAATATTTAGCATCTACTATTTAGAATTGAATCTAAAACATACAAACTTGAAATGATGATTTTGTTTTTGTTTTTCTTGTATACATATATATATTTTTTGTTTTTGTTTTCAAAAGGTTATGATGCATTCACGTCGGGTTCACCAAAATGTATCGCTCCAAATTTTTCGCATCCCTACCTTCAGGCTATTGGATCCGCGCCCGGAAGGAGGATGGGAAAAGGATGGTGCGGTACCTCGGACGAGAGGACTTTACGAAGGTCCCGCCTCTCAAGGGAGGTGTGTTTTGGTGATTTTTCGACGGATGGTGGGTTCACCGGGAAACATTTGGTGGCAGTTTCCACGCCTAGGTTTTTGGAATGTGTTTAGATGAGTTCGTTTTATCCTTTAAGCATTCATCCTAGGTTTGGCCGAATGAATCTAACTTAATCTATATGAAAATGCAATTTAAATGAATACAAAAAACAGAGTAGAAAGCAAAAAATAGAGAATTTGTAGGAGGCCAATGGAGATTACCTGATCCGGAAGTCTGAAGAAGTTTCTGATGCTTGAAGCAGTCTGGATCGTCTGGAATTCGACGTAATCGCCTATAATCTGACAGAATCGTCCGAATCTGACAGATTCGTCTGAGACTGACAGAATCGTCTGAAATCTGACGAATTCGTCAGAGACCTGCAAAACAGAGAACAGATGCAAAATACAAGAATTCCTATTGTGCAAACAGAGGCAAAATATGCCAAATAATAAACTGAATACTGAACAAAGTTTAAAAATAGAAATTAAAGTAAATTGCTGTACTTTAATGGCAGATTATGAGCTTAACATGCAATCTAGACTAGATGGGTGAACTCCAGATGCAAAATAGGATAAAAACTAAATAGATTATCTAATTTGTAAAACAAAATAACTGAGGCAAAGTTAAGAAAAGCAAACTCCAAGCATCGATTGCCTCGATGTGGACTGCGATCGAGATCGTCTCGCATCGATACGAAATCGTCTCGAATTTGACAGGATCGCCTCCGATCTTGACTAGGTTCGTCGGCGGCGATGGGTGCTGGCTCCGGTTGAAAATCGGTGGTGTACCCTGCATAAAAACTGCTATAGGACTAGTGCAAAAATAAGATTAAGGTGTTTTAGTGCGAGAGGGATTCAACTTGCGAGATAAAATTCAGCCGGGGGTTGGGGAGGGAATGTCCTAGAGTTTAAATAGGCATAGGGAGAGTTGTTGGGAGGTTGGAGATCATCCCAATTTGGGAGATCTCCAACGGGGGAAGGGTCCCAACGGTGCAGACACGCTTCTGCCCGAATTGGAGACCCGTTGGAACAGAGTCTATCTATGCAAATTCAGTTTTGCGACAAAATCGTCTGGACGTTCTAGTCCAGACGAAATCGTCAAATCCGGGGCGATATCGTCTGATCGGCGACGATATCGTCCAACGGTCAAAACAACCTCTAAAAATGGCACGAAAAAAGGGGAAACGGGTTTCTCGGCGGTTAACGGGCGGTTTGGGAGGTTAAATTTGAATTTAAATTTATTTACTAAGGTGAATGTAATTATTCCAATTTTATTGCGCCAATTTTAGGGTGCTACACATCTTGAAGACATTATTTTCTAACTCCTCAAGGGAAATTGAACCCATCAAATGCTCATATATTTTTCTAGAAAAAATCAAGGGAATCCAATTTAGAATAAGCTTTTCAGCCTCTTCATATGATAGGGAGTCCTTAAAGAGAGGAAAAATACCTCCTAGTATCTTCTAAAATATCCCTAAAAGAAGAGATAAGGGCATCCTGAGAATTCATAAGAGAGGAAATCTAGTTACCATTATGATAAGCCTTAACTAAGTTAAAAAATATCACGTTCCTATCCCCTTACTAAATCCAATCCACTCAAGCTTTCTGTTTCTAAAAAAATTATTCCCTCATCTCCCATTCAGTAAGGTCTTTTGTAGCCTCAAATTCCTTAATGAGAAGCTCCTCCATGAGTCCATGATCTCTGATCTTCCTTTAAGCTTCTTCCACCTTCCTAATAGCCACCAACTTAGACAAGGAAAGGTTTCCAAAATTTAGACTATTTCACCTCTTCAATTTATGCTTAACTAATTGCAACCGCTTCATAAAGGAATAAATAACAGTGCCATGAGAAGGTTTACCATTGGTCCACTAGCCTCAAATACAATCATGAATCTTAGGATCCTAAAGCCACATAAGTTGAAACTTAAAGTAAGGATTCTTCTTTAGCCCAAAATCAAGAGTAGAGACTTTGATAGGCCAATGATTTGATCCCCTACCCTCCAAAATCACAAAACTAGTGCTTCTATTTATACAAATCCAAAAACTGGATATCATAAACCTATTTAGTCTCTCTGAGATGGAATCTTCCCTACATCTTCTATTGTGCCAGGTAAATATCCCATTATCTGTATTTATGTCAATCAAGTTCAGGGCTCGGATATGAGAACTGAAGATAGAAGAAAAATGCTCAAGATGATCAACCCCACCACGTTTCTCCTCCAGAAAAGTAATATAGTTGAAATCTTTGGCCAAAATCCATGGGTACAGGGGATCCAAACTTCTCACAAAGCCAATGTTCTCCCACAAGTTCACTTTACCATTGTAATCAATAGGAGCATACACATTTGTAAGTAGGATGGTTTCACCAAATTCATTATCATACCCAATCATCAAAATAGACCATCTATTGGAAATCCAAGTAAGAGGAGAGATATTAACTAGATCCCATAAATAAGCAATGCCACCAACATATCCACATGCACAAATACACTGGCATTAACCCCTTCTCCACAACTTGGGAGCAATATTGAATGTACTATCAGTAGCCAATTTAGTCTCCTAAATAAACACCACATTCAAAGAATGAACACAAACATAATCATGAACTTTTTTTTTGGGGATGTTGTTCAACCCCCTTACTTCCATGAAAGGATAATAATTTTTGGGGGTTAAAAAATGGGAGTCCAATGTTCTCACCAAGCCTGAATCCACCAAAGTCTCCCCCATTAACTTCATTTTTTCTTAGTATTTCTTTCGACCCACCTTCATATTCTTATCCGAAGCACCTTTTTTTATTGTTTTTTTTTGCAATACCAACACCATAAGATTTTTGCAATCCAAGGATGACTACATTAGTATATGAGTAGGAGAGGGCATAAATAAATCTGTACCACTTTCTAAAATAGTTTTCCCTCTAGGGTTAGAGCCATCCATACCACCTGTACTCAGAACCAAAGCCCTATGTTCTTCATTTAAACCCCCTAGATCTGATTCCTTAGGTTCCACCTCTAGAAGAGACATCTAATTCGGCCCTCTTATATTTGCATCAGGTAGTGAAATTTTAGGTATATCCATGTACTGATCAAGATAATCTAGTATGTCAAAATGATTGAGCAGAGCATTTGGCTGGCTATCCTTAAGGTCTTTTTTTGTCTTTCTTCCTTTGTTTTAGGGTTTTATAGGAACAAAGCCTTCCTTATCCTAATCCCATTCCTTTATTGGGGCTTTTCCTTTGTCCAAAATTTGTGCATATTTAGAGGGCCCAATATTTGAAGCCATGGGCAAGATAAACTTAGGGGTGGTCGTATTCATGACATATCTGGCAACAAAATGAAAGAGCTTCATAGTCAAGTTGTTGAACCCATGTAGTTGATCCAAACTGTATTTCAACAAAATCTAGAATAGGATTTTTTAAATAAATTTTGACATAGATATGGATAGTAGATATTACCCTTTTATCCATCATTTTTTATGACAGTCCAACCAAATTCCCAAGAAGAAGGGTAATCATATGCAAGATGTCATTTCTCTAGAATCAAGATCCATGAGAGCTGAACCCTATGGCCACTCCTTTGATGGGTTGAAACCCACATGCCAGGATTTAAGAAATAGTCCCACATGGTTACAAAAATAGGGACCCCCTTAAAATGCTTTGTTATGATCCACAAAACAAAATAAAAATACCATAAAATAGCTATTTGCACTCAACATCACCTCCACGTCACCTTCAGGGTTTCAAGTCTTCCTAACCCAAGCCTCCATAAAGGTAAGATAACTTTGGATTCCCATAAATTTACCAATAAGTGCATGCTTGGTTAAATAATCCACATATTCTGCTACAGAATCTAGTTGAACCACTAGAACCGACCTGGCTTCACATCGTTTCAAACATCCATTGTTATTTAACAAGTCATTCCTGATATGCAATGGGAAATCCTTTTTCTTCCAATAATGTTTAGATGAAAAAAATCACTAGCATGCACACTCTGTGATGGGCCCAACGCCATCACAAAATTCCTCCAATTGTTCAAACCTCCCCCAAAAACTTCTACCATTTCCTTTAGGTTTTTTTCTCCAAATTTGCTAGGGTTTATTTTGAATATCTTCAGCACCAAATCTCAGACCACTTCTGTTCTCATTTAGATCAAATCTTGAATAATATTGCAATTTATAATTTTATCTATGATTGGTTAAAAGACCAAGGGGTTTGACTACCATGCTACTGAGGTTCATCACATAGTGGCCCAAGAAAATCCCCCAACACTAACTGCAATTTTTAGTGTCCTTATCTAATTGATTATAGGATTTTCTACAAATCTGCTCAACCAGAGGCACATATTCGATCACATGGATTTGATTCAGACATGGATTCACTCTATGCAAGCTTTTGATTTAGGTAAGTACCCAATATGATCAATTTTAAGTTAAGTTACTCTATTTTCTATTTATCTGCATCTATTTTACATATCTAGATCAATTTAAAGATATAAACAATATATATATATATATATATATATATATATATATATATATATATATAGAAGTGAAGTTTTATTGCATTTAGTTTAAAAGCATCTTATTCATTCTATGTGTTGATTGCAAGGAAACTAAAGTGCATATAGCCTAGGCTTAGCTACATTTTACCCAAATTATAGGTGAATGTTAGTCTAAATATCCATTAAAACTTTCACATATGTATAGACATGGAAATTATCATTAAATATTTTCCTGGTGAACCCACCGTAATTCATCGACAACCACCAAAGAGGGTACGACACAAGTACCTCTTGTTCGAGGTGTAGACCCCCTATTTCCCATCCTCCTTCCAGGCATGGATCCTTTAGCCTAAAGGAAAGGGGTATAAAATTTCATGTCTACATTCTTTGGTGAACCTGACATAAAAAGCCAACCCTTTCTATTTTGTTTTCCTTTTTAAAAAAAAACTAAAAAACCATTCAAATTTGTGTGCTTAGATTAGAAAATATTAAAAAAAATTAAATTGAATTGGTTCACATTTTTTATTTTTATACACCATTCCTTAAAAATAACAACATTTGACGTATTATTCCGTAGATGAGTTGCGTAACAGGATGCCATTTTAGTGGTGGTAAATTCGCTTGAAAGGTCCTATGTGGTAAAGTTGATCTGGACTTAATAGGAATACATAGTAAAGGGAGTTAGCCACACCCACAAACCTTCAAAAAGATATTATCCTTTCACCTGTACTCAAAAAACTAAAAACTTCTAATCATGATTAAAATTTAGCCGATCCAACAATCGTCATAGTTATGGAATAGAGCACGCATTTCTCTTCTAAGAGTGTTTCACTAACCATGGTGAATTGGGTGAGGATTGGTAGAACCTAGGCTTCATCACTTGGAATTCATCACCAAGCATATGTATGTGGGAATCCAGGTGAAAGCCTTAATTCAAACAAGACAACTATGTCTATCTAATTTGTTCAACAATTTCAAAAGGGTTTTTAGAAAACTTGCTTGTAGTTGTGATCAACAGGATAGGAAAGATCTTTATTATGTGTGTTATTTCTTTCATAAAATATAAAATAGATAAATAAATAAATAAATAAAAATAAAATAAAATAAATAATAACTACCACTTTCTAGAATGGTAAAGAGATAATGGATCTTGCAAATAGTCCAATTCAATACAAACCTATTTATGTTACTACCCCAATCGACAATATCGAGGAAATTCCACCAGATGCATTAGTTAATTATGGCCAACCTCATTCACAATTTCTTCCATATTCAAAATTACCCTTATCACAACCTCATATTATTTCATCTCCTCCCTCTCAACCAATCCCTTCACAATTTTCCTTTCCATAATATTTCCCATCATAATTTCCTCCACAATCACTACCATATTCTTCTTTCCAAACCACATATTCACCTCAACCTCTTCATAATAATGGTATTATTCCCACCACACATCCATGTCATGCTTTTCAATCTACATACAATCCTTCTACTCCATGATTGGATTACATTCGACCCCATCATTTAACTCAGGATCATAAAGAGGTAGGTGATCAATTATTAAATATTGTTGTTCCTAATACCTTAAGGAAAATATTATCAAAGGTTCCTCAAAAACCTTCACCATGTAAATTTACTAAGCTCAATCAACCAATGACTATAATCCTTAAACATTTGCTAGATACAAACAATATTGAGTTACCTCCCATAAGGTAACTTGATACCACAACATATATATTTGCTAGATACAAACAATATTGAGTTACCTCACATAAGGTAACTTGATACCACAACATATTGGTATAAGCTTGAGCTACATTATGAATATCATAGAGTGGATGGGAACATGACACAATCATGTAATAAGTTGAGATATGCAGTTCAAGATTTGATTGATGAGGGTATTTTTGCTATAGAGGATTTGCCATTCACTATTGGTTATAATTCTCAAATAAATAATCAATCTCTTACACAAAAAATACCTACAATTGATCAAGACATGGGGAGCTTCCAAAATTCCCAATTCAATCATCAACAATAAAAAACAAATCAAGTATCATATTCTAATATGTCTCCTCATAACAATATTATTAATATCGTAGCTAAGACTACAAGAAAGCAAGTTCAAGCTAAACTGACTAAACTTGATAAGCAAGAGATAAATTTTTCATCTAAACAACCCTCAAGACCTCTCTTAATTCTAAAAAATAAATAGAAAGAGGATACAAGCATAGAAAACCCATCTTTAGTGTTGAAGTCTAAACCTGAGATCTCCTTTATAGAACTTTAGCAAACTTCTCATATTCATATAGAAGCCTTGCGGGAGATTCTAAGTTGACGGTTTATTCCTTGAGACATCCTTCATAGATATATTGCTAGTATTATGAGTTATCTTGGAAGTAATCATATTTTAGTCTATGATGACACGATTTATTCCTCGAATTAGCAAGAAGATTCATCTTTTTACATTACCATATTTATCAAATAAACATTCATAAAAAGTATCTTTATAGATAATGTTTCCTCTCTTAATGTGTGCACTTATAAATTATTCCACATATTTGGATTAAAGGAGGAAGACCTCACCGAATATGATGTCATCATAAAAGCTTTCAATAATGAATCCAAAAAATCTCAGGGCACTACAGTCCTTACTCTTAAGATTGGACCTAAAACCTTGGATACCCTATTTTATGTGGTGTCTTGCCTTGCATATTACAAGCTACTTCTTGGATGCCCTTGGATTCATATGATGAGGGCTATCCCTTCCACCCTTCATCAATGTTTGAAGTTCAAATTTGAAAATCAACTTGTCACCATCCATGGTGATCCAACACCATTCATATGTTCTTCAATTATTGAATCACCAAGTTCTCCATGGTATATCAATCTATCATCATCATTATCTTCTGTCAATTACTTTTCTTCATCTATGTCTAATAACCCTTACTCATTGCATAGCATCCATTCACATATTTCAAATATACCTTCGCAATTATATCAAAAATTTGAAGGGAGTGATGAGGATGAGGGACCTCCTTATCCCTCTAACATTTTATTTTTTAATATGAAAAAAATTATATATTCTGATGGTAAATCTTTCGATTCTCAAGATGATCCTTCTTTTCTATTTCACAGCGATCTAGAAAAATTAGGGATTGCTCATCTCTATGTTAAAAAAAATGGTTTTGTTCGAGAATGTATAGATTTTCGTGCAAATGCTACCAAAGGAAAGCTATAAAGGAAATTCTTTGTTCAAAACCTCCTTTGATTTTGAAGTTGCCTTAGAAATGTTATGCATGAATCACCTTTTACAATTTATATAAATCATTTTGTACATATTACCAATTTCAAAAATAAAATCAAAATAATCAAAATAAAAAAAATTTATGCATAGGTATTGCATTCTCATCTAGTTTACATTTCAATCACTGCATTTCCATCATTGCATTCACTCATACCATTTTATATCCCTTGATCTTGGAAATTCTTTATTGCTTGTCTCTCCCCAAGGTAAGGGATATAGTTTTTGCTTTACTCCATTGGCCTTGTTCATACACTTTAATGTGTATCCCTATTGGGTAGTATTCACTTTGGCAATATCATTCACATCATCTCAGCATCCCATAGTGGATAGCTTCATGGTCACAAGTGAGGAGTAGCCTCCATTCAACCATTTGTGAGCATACATCCTAGCGGGTATATCTCTTATATTTTTGACCATTAGCAAGCGCTACACTTATAACAGGTTCAACACCTCTCATCATTTTTCTTTGGCCTTTTGGAGTTCTTATTTTCATGTGCCTATGCATTCCATTTAGATTTTCATATAGCTCATCTAGCACAACTGTCATCTCTATATTACACTACATAAACCATAATCATCTTGTACCTCTTAAAGTTTGATTAGTCTAATTGCATATGAAATACAGTCACATCCAATCATTATGTTATTTAAATTTTTAGACATATGCTATCAGGTTCTTGGTTAATATTGGTATTCTCAAATGATTAAATTTTATTTTGAACCAATCAATTGATTTACATTTTTATGAAATATTGCTTCTTGATATTGATTAAAAATCTCTCTTGAACCAAAAGCACACTCTTTCACTAAGAAAATTTTGAGTTGTGGGAATATATTTTTGCCATTTCTTGAACCAAAACACATTTACATATTTTAAATATGATTTTGCACCAAGGAAGGATTATACTACATAGTAGTCCTTGCCTCTTAAGTCAAAGGTTTCCCTTACTATCCTATCATGCGTATGGTCTACAAAGTTGAGAATTGACAAAATGACAAGCTCCCCCTACCCAAAGCAATAAAATCCCTTGCTCCATTCTAAAATGAGCAAGCATCCCTAAAAAAAAAAAGTGGTTTGATCCTCCATGAATATGAGCAAGTATCCCCAATAAAATACCTCAAAGAAAAATCAAAAGAAAATAAGGGGATAATGAACTTGAATTCTTGGAATTCTCAATATTTGAAAACTATGGGGTGATCTCCATTACAAAAATAGGTTTAATGAAACCCGCATAGCAATGGGATATCCTTACATGTGGTGATAAGTCTATCACATTAGAAAACTTATTTTGTATATACCAATATCCGCTCATGGATAAGCTAGCTTCTAGTGGCTTGTATTACAAAATAGTTAACTCCAACCACATACAAAATAAAGTTAAATGAATTCATCATTTGCACACACAATGGTTCTTGAATGACTTACATCATTACCTTCCTAAAAATTGGTAAGTTAAATTCACTAGCGCATACATTGGTTATCGATAGATTTGCATCATAATCAAGTTCAAGATAGGAAAAGAACTCACATATCACACACTAGTTCATGATAAAATTGATTTCATCTTGAAGATAACCAAGATTCTCCATGAACTTTGATTAGCTAATATCATTATATCACCATGGATATGTATGACCATTGCTATAGGCAATTGAGGCTAAATCAATAGATAGTCTTACATCTCATATTCACTATTTTCATATAATCCTTTTCTCATTTATCTAATCATATTGCATGGTTGTTTGGCATACACATATCTACATATCTCATCCACATATATTTGCTTGGTCATATAGTTTGCATAAGGACTTTGCAATGATGGCATGAGATAACCCTAATTAGTTTTTCTCATGTTCACTTCACACTAGGAATATTATGCCTAGCACAAGTCCTCTATTATATTTTATCATGCCCAATCACTCCCATTATATTTTACCGCCCTTAAATTAAAAATCAACCTTAATATTAAGGGTATACATTGTTCATCATCAATAATGTCATTAAATGATCAAACATCTTGGGATCATGCACCTACGATTTTAGCATAGTATCCCACCTCTTATAGGATTTGCTTTGTGACCACACGCGAGGAGCAGACTCCATTAACAACCACATACAAGAACACATTCTTGAGGACTATTGTTGATATATCACCATCATAAGGGTATGTCCCTCAACACATATTCTCTTCTCATAAATTCTATCCTATCAATTACATCACATATCTATAAAACTTTCCATTGACTAGCATGATTAAAACAACAAAAATGCATTTGAAAACAAACATGACCATAAGCATCATTACTCATTATTTAAAATCATTTATCAAATGTCAAAACAATAAAAAAACATATTGCATCTGCATAATACATGAATAGGCAAAAATGAATTAGGATTTTTTCCCAAAATCCCCTATTTTAACCCACCCACCCCCGTTCATTTTTCCCAATTAATTTCTTTAATCACAATTTTGAGTGTTGGATATTTTGAGTCAAATTTGTCATTGATATCAAGGAACAAAGTTGTCATTGATGTCAAGGAATAAGCTACAGTTGATGTCAAAAGGTCAAAATAAATAATGCAAATGTTAATGGCAAAAGAGCTTCATAATATTTTTAATATTATGTGGAAGCATAAGTAGAAGGGTTTTTATTAAACCCATGGATGAGCAAAAATAAAAGGTTTTTATTAAAAACCCAAGGAGGATTTTAAATTCATGTTAAAAAGCCCAAGGAAGTTTTAATATTTGTTTTATAAAATATTTAAATTCAAATTGAATTTAAGTTTTATAAATAAATATTATTTATACAAGGTGGTAAAACCTAAGAAGGCTTTAATCCTTAATAAAGCCAAAAGGATTTAAATCTTAATTTATAATATTTAAATTCTAAAGAATTTAAAAATTAATTATTTAAAAATCAAAGGCGCCGATGTCTAAGAGAAAAATGAATTCGTCGATGTTTGAAAGTATGATGGCATATTGGTAAAAAACCATATGATGAAGTGGCAAATATTTTATCCCTTGCTCGATTGAAAAAGGACTGCGAGTTGTGTGTTTCGTGCGATTTCATGCAAGGTAGAAGACAAAAGTTTTTGTCTTAAAGTGCGGTAGCAAAGGAATAAGATGAAAGATACCCTAACCCTTATAACCATCCAACGTGGTGGTCTAGTGGCAATTTGGAGTGTGCTAGGGTGCTTGTGAGCGGGAGGACCCATGTTCGAATCACGACAGGTAGCGTTTTATGTGGATTTGGTTAAGCACCAATGGAAGCGACACAAATATTTTTGGTGAGGCACCAAGAGGGAGAATATAGAGCATGTGGTGCTCCTCCCTCTCAAGATGAGTGCCTAGCTCACACGGTAGTTGGAGCCATGGCTAGGGCACTGGTAGAGGCTGCATCATGAGTTTGAAACTCACCGAGGTAAAGGTAATAATTTTTTTAATATATTCTGTGATGACTAAGGTTTTGACATGAGGTCTTAGGGAGTTAAAAGGGGTAGATAAAAAGTATTTTAATTAATAATTATTCTGGTTGATTTGAGGAATAAGGAGTTAGCTTTATTTTTAAATAAATTATTTATGGCATATTGGTTTATTGGAGATTAAAGTGTTGATTAAATTTTGAGAGGACTTCTTGTCATTGAGTTATTTTGAGAAGGTGATTTTATTGACATTATTTTTGGTATTGAATACTATTTTAATTGGGAGATTATAAGATGTATTTGGTCAACTATTTTTGTGTATGTTGATGTATGCTTTCTTCAAGATGGAGTGATAAGATGTATGTGTGTTTTGATATTTGCATTGTATCTTTGAGAGAGTTTATCATCTTCTAACTCTCTTGAGCTTGGAAAATAAGTGTTTGTGGTTGTGGCAGATTTTTGAGGTTCCTTCATCATCAATAAAAAGGTATGGGCACATTATTCCATAGTTGAGTTGATTGGTTGGTTTTCTGAAAAACAAGTTTGGAGTGAAAATGACTTAATTAGGTTTCCTTATTAAGTGTGTTGAGTTAATGCTTCAAAGTTTTAGGAATAAAGAGTTATTGTTAAAACCTTGTTTGATAAGCATTGTTTTTGAAACCATTGGTTAAGTGAAGAACTTGAACTAGGGTTGAAAATAACACGAGTATCATTGTTATGTGAGATTGTTTGATAAGCATTGTTGTTGAAGCCATTGGTTAAGTAAAGAAATTGAACAAGGGTTTGAAAAGAACATGAGTATCATTGTTATGTGAGATTGATTGATAAGCATTGTTGGAAACATTTTGAGTGAGTGTTTATATTCTTGGACTAGGGTTTGTAAGAAAGGATTGTTTCATTGAGTTATTGGTTGAGTAGAGTTGGTTGAGCCTAGTCAAGTGGATGTGTGAAGTGATTGTTCAAATTCTATAAAAAAACTATTCTATACTCTGAATTGATTTAAGAAAGTGATTGAGCATTGAGGTGAATGTGAAGCATATTAAGTCTCTAATAATTCTCTGTATGTTTCTAAAAGAGTGATTGAAAGTGATTGAGCATTATGATGAGTATAGAGCATATTGAGTCTCTAACAATTCTCTTTATGTTTCTATGAGATTGGACAAGTTATAATGTGGACTTGTTGAGCAGATTTAAGGTAAGTCTTTGAGAAGACTTGTGGAAAAATTTGGGTAAGCTTTTGTGGAAGCTTACAATACAAATTGAGAGCATATTTGGATAAGTTCTTGTGAGAACTTATTGAGCATATTTGGACAAGTTCTAGAGAGGACTTGTGGATAGATTAGTGTGAAATTTTGTGGAAGCTTGCAAGGTAGATTTGAGAAAAGTCTTTGAGAAGAATTAAGAGCAGAATTGATTGATTTGTTCAAACCTTGAGTTAAGGTTTGGGATAGATCCAACAAAGTTTATTTGAGATTGATTCAAGCTTTAATTTAAGGCTTGAGAAAAGAGATTGAGCAAATTTATGCTATACCAAAGGACTGCATTTAGTACATATTAGAGGATAGAGTTTGATGCAGATTTGAGGACATATTTATGCCAGACTAGAGATAGATATTGAGAATATTTATGCTATACTGAAGGACTAAGTTTAGTATATATTTGAGATAGATATTTGGAGGTGACAGAGTACAAAGGATGATAGTCTCTAGTGGATAGAGATCCATTAGCCATGGTAGTGAGGACATGTGTCTTCAGTGGATAGAGATCCATTAGCCAGAGCATTAGGGGTAATAGTTCTTCTAGAAGATCACCAGCCAGAGTAAGAGGAGAAAGTATTTCTCATATGGATAGATATCCATGAACTTTATTAAGGGGATTGGTATCTCCTTTGGACAGAGGTACATAAATTTTGTAATAGGGAAAGGATTCCAAAGAGATTTATTGAGAAATTTTTAGTAAAATATTTTCTCCGTGGAGTAGCCCACATTGGGTGAACCACATAAATTTGGTGTCTCTATTGTGTGTGGTGATTTGTGCATTTCTTTAATTATTGCTATTAATATTTCTATCTATACATTGCATAATATTGATTTAGAAAAAAAGTAAAAAGTGGTCTTATACTGTTCACCCCCCTCTCATTATAATCTTGTGTTATTCAATTGGAATCAGAGAGGGTTACTTCGGAAGAGTTTAACAGCTTGAAGGAAAAGCCTATAGGAACACAATGGATTCTAAGAATGGATCATCAGATAATTCAACACCAGTATTTTATGGAAGTGATCACATATATTGGAGTATGAGAATGAATATTTACCTGATGGCACTTGGAAATAAAATTTGGGAAGCAATTGAAAAAGGATATGACCCCTCAGTTGATCCACATACATATGAGGAAGGTAAGATTTTGCAGCATTACAATTCAAAAGCAATAAATACAATTTGAGAGGTTTGCATAGAACAGAGTCCATAAAATTGATGCATTGTCAAGATGCAAAAGGAATGTGGGATAAGTTGCAAAGTAAATATGAAGGAGATAAAGGTGTCAAGAAATAAAAGATACAAAATATCAAAGGACAACTTGAAGAGTTAAGAATGAAGGATGAGTAAAATATTAGCACTTATCTACTTCAAGTTGATGAGGTTGTTAATGCTATCCAATAACTTGGACTTAAGGTTGAAGAATCGAATGTTTGTGATAAGATTTTAAGATCTCTTCCTAAAATATTTAGTGAAAAGGTTTATTCTATAGAAGAATCAAAGGATGGTGACTCTTTGCCAAGAGCTATGTTGCTTGGTATTATTACATTGAGTTAAGAACAAAATAACCTAATCCCTAGAAGAAAGCAACCTTCAAAGCAATCAAGAAGATAAAGGGTAAGAAGTCAGAATCAAGAAATGAGTCATCTAGTGATGAAGAAGCAAATTATGGCTGAAGGAATAAGTATTCAGGATGATTTAAAGACACAAAATCTGTTAAATGTTTCAATTCTAGAAAGTATGGTCACTATACAACTGATTGTCAAAAATCTAAAAATAACAATGATGAAGAAAAACAGGATCACAGAAACATGGATTTAGAAATATACAGACACCAAAAGAAAAGCAAGGATGGACAAAGCAGACAAGGAAAGAAGTTCTTTCAAAGGCAAAAGAGGAGATACTATGCAGATAAGGCAAGTAAGTACTCAAGTGATAGTGATAATAGTTTCTCAGAAAATGATAAATATGAAGTTTTATTTATGATTGAAGAAAGAGAGGTCAAGAAAAAGTCACCAATAATTCTCAAGTATTTTAGATGTGGTAACTTTGGACATCTTGAAGATAGTTTTACAAGGAATGGTTATAGTTTTAGTGATGATGAATATGAGGATACACTTGAAGGACCATAAGAGAATATTCTAATGGTACTAGAAGAATATTTAGGTGATCCTACAGAAGACAAGTCAAAATAAAATAAAGATGTAAACAAAGGTAAAAAAATAGAGGAAGATTTAGATAAATAAGGATATGATTTCAAGGGAGAACTTATTTATGCTCTTGACACAATAAAGAATGTAAGAAAGCAAAACTCTAAACTTGAGTTTTAGTTTCAATAATGTGATGAAGAAAGAAGAATGCTTATAGAGGAACTAGAAAAATCAAAGGCTAAGACAAATAAGTTCAAGGATAAGTTAGAAGCAAAGGTCTTGAATGTGAAAGGTTAGAGCAAGAAGTAGTCCTACTAAAGGAAGACCTAGAAAAATCCAAGAGTAAGCTACAAAATTTTGGACAGAGCTCAAATATTGTGGATAAGATGATCAAGGTACAAATGTCAACAAACAAAATAGGTTTTGGTTTTTAATAGACACAAAATAAACAAGAAGAGAAGTCAAACTCAAGTTTTGAAGGATAAGAAACTTCAGAAGAAGACAGTCTAAGAGAAAGTGAGACATCTAAGGATGAGTTGGACAACAAAAAGTTCAATAAGGACAAGAACAATGCACAAAGAAGAAACATATGTAAAAGTAATAAAAATAGGTTAAGAGAGACTAAGAGACCAATGAGGTCAAGACAAGGAAACTTTAATGGAAGATGTTTTTCATGTCATAGATTTGGGCACATGGCTTCACAGTGCATGACACATGAGAGATAGGAAAATGGGAATTTCGAAAATAGATAGTTTTTCCATGGGTATTGCTACTCATGTAATCAGTTTTATCACAAGGCAGTGAATTACAAGGTTTATGACAGAAAAGGATATGGCTTCACTAGGAAAAATCCTAAGATATTTGCACCTCCAAGTAATATTAACATTATGTGTTATAAGTGCAATAATGATGGACACACAACAAAGTGGCGTAGAGCAGACATTCCAGAATCAAGTATGAATAGGAACAAGAAAAGGGATATGGATATGAACAGGAGCAAGAACAAGAACAAGAACATGGATATGAACATGAACAAGAATAGGAACAAGAATAGGAATAGGAACAAGAATATGGACATGGATAGGAACATGGACGTGGAAAGGAACAATCATAGGAATCATAAGGATCATATAAGAAGAAAAAAGGATAAACATAAATACCAGTGCTTTCTAGGAGTAGAAATACTCCCACCCCAAAATTAACCATCTCAAGAAGAGGTGGGGGAGGGGCTAAGCTAAGAGGCTCATTCTTAGACCTGAGACCCAAAGGTGACCCTTTGCAATTGATATCAAAGGATTTGAGTAAGGGGGAGAGATTTGGTATTTGAGTAAAGAGGAGAGATTTGAAGAGAGCATTGAGCCAAGGGGAGCAATGTCCCAGGGGGAGCAGAACAAATAAAAGGTTAATTTTTTGGTAAAAATAATTTGGGTTGCCATCAATGACAAAGGGGGAGATTTTTGGACATTTTGATTCAAAGTTGTCATTGATGTCAAGGAACGAATTTGTCATTGATGTCAAGGAATAAGCTATAGTTGATGTCAAAAGGTCAAAAGGAATAATGCAAAGGTTAATGGCAAAAGAGCTTCATAATATTTTTAATATTATGTGGAAGCATAAGTAGAAGGGTTTTTATTAAAACCATGGATGAGCAAAAATAAAAGGTTTTTATTAAAAACCCAAGGAGGCTTTTAAATTCATGTTAAAAAGCCCAAGGAAGTTTTAATATTTATTTTTAAAATATTTAAATTCAAATTGAATTTAAGTTTTATAAATAAATATTATTTATACAAGGTGGTAAAACCTAAGAAGGCTTTAATCCTTAATAAAGCCAAAAGGATTTAAATCTTAATTTATAATATTTAAATTAGAATTTAAATAATTTATAAATTAATTATTTAAATATCAAAGGTGCCAATGTCTAAGAGAAAAAGGAATCCATCGATGTTTGAAAGTATGGTGGCATATTGGTATAAAAACCATATGACAAAGTGGCAAATAATTTATCCCTTGCTCGATTGAAAAAGGACTGCAAGTTATGTGTTTTGTGCGATTTTGTGCAAGGTAGAAGACAAAAGTTTTTGTCTTAAAGTGTGGTAGTGAGGGAATAAGATGAAAGATGCCCTAACCCTTATAACCATACAACATGGTGGTCTGGTGGCAAGTTGGAGTGTGATAGGGTGCTTGTGAGTGGGAGGACCCGCGTTCGAATCGTGGCAAGCAACATTTTACATGGATTTGCTCAAGCGCCAAAGGAAGCGATGCAAATATTTTTTTGTGAGGTGCCAAGAGGGACAAGATATATCACATGGTGCTCTTGCCTCCCAAGGTGAGGGCCTAGCTCACGCAACCATTGAAGCCGCGACTAGGGTGCTGATAGAGGTTGCATCGTGAGTTCGAAACTCACCAAGGTAAAGGTAATAAATTTTTTAATATATTCTGTGATACCTAAGGTTTTGACATGAGGTCTTAGGGAGTTAAAAGGGGTAGATAAAAAGTATTTTTAATTAATCATTATTCTGGTTGATTGGAGGAATAAGGAGTTAGCTTTATTTTAAATAAAGTATTTATGACATATTGGTTTATTGGAGATTAAAGTGTTGATTAAATTTTGAGAGGACTTCTTGCCATTGAGTTATATTAAGAAGGTGATTTTATTGACATTATTTCTAGTATTGAATATTATTTTAATTGGGAGATTATAAGGTGTATTTGGTCAAATATTTTTGTGTATGTTTATAGATGCTTTCTTCAAGATGGAGTGATAAGGTGTATGTGTGTTTTGATATTTGCATTGTATCTTTGATAGAGTTTATCATCTTCTAACTCTCTTGAGCTTGGCAAACAATTGTTTGTGGTTGTGGCAGATTTTTGAGGTTCCTTCATCATCAAGAAAAAGGTATGGGCACATTCTTCCATATTTGAGTTGATTGGTTGGTTTTCTATAAAACAAGTTTGGAGTGAAAAGGACTTAATTAGGTTTCCTTATTAAGTGTGTGGAGTTAATGCTTCAAGGTTTTTGGACTAAAGAGTTATAGTTAAAACCTTGTTTGATAAGCATTGTTGTTGAAACCATTGGTTAAGTGAAGAACTTGAACTAGGGTTGAAAAGAACATGAGTATCATTTTTATGTGAGATTGTTTGATAAGCATTGTTATTGAAGCCATTGGTTATGTGAAGAAATTGAACAAGGATTTTAAAAGAACATGAGTATCATTGTTATGTGAGATTGATTGATAAGCATTGTTGGAAATATTTTGAGTGAGTGTTTATATGCTTGGACTAGGGTTTGTAAGCAAGGATTATTTCATTGAGTTATTGGTTGAGTAGATTTGGTTGAGCCTAGTCAAGTGGATGTGTAAATTGATTATTCAAGTTCTATAAAACAAACTATTCTATATTCTGAAATGATTTAAGAAAGTGATTGAGCATTAAGGTGAATGTGAAGCATATTGAGTCTCTAACAATTCTCTCTATGTTTCTAAAAGAATGATTGAAAGTTATTGAGCATTGTGATGAGTATAGAGCATATTGAGTCTCTAACAATTCTCTTTATGTTTCTATGAGATTGGAAAAGTTCTAGTGTGGACTTGTTGAGCAGATTTGAGGCAAGTATTTGAGAAGACTTGTGGATAGATTTGGGTAAGATTTTGTGGAAGCTTACAATATAGATTGAGATCAGATTTGGATAAGTTCATGTGAGAACTTATTGAGCATATTTTGACAAGTTATAGAGAGGACTTGTGGATAGATTAGTGTGAAATTTTGTGGAAGCTTGCAAGGCATATTTGAGACAAGTCTTTGAGAAGACTTGAGAGCATAATTGATTGATTTGTTCAAACCTTGAGTTAAGGTTTAGGACAAATATAGCATAGTTTATTTAAGATTGAATCAAGCTTTGAGTTAAGGCTTGAGGAAAGAGATTGAGCAGATTTATGCTAGACTGAAGGATTGTATTTAGAACATATTAGAGGACAAATTTTGGTGTAGATTTGAGGACATATTTGTGATAGACCAGAGATAGAGATTGAGGATATATTTGTACTAGATCGAAGGACTGGATTTAGTACATATTTTAGATAGATCTTTGGAGGTGATAGAGTGCATAGGATGACAGTCTACAGTGGATAGAGATCCATTAGCTAGGACAGTGATGATAGGTGTCTTCAGTGGTTAGAGATACATTAGCTAGAGTAGTGGGGGAAACAGTTATTCTAGAAGATCACCAGCCAAAGCAAGAGGAGAAAGGAGTTCTCATATGGATAGAGATCCACGAACATGATTAAGGGAATTGGTATCTCCTTTGGATAGAGGTCCATAAACATTATAATAGGGAAAGGATTCCCAAGAGATTGATTGAGAAGTTTTAGTATAATATTTTCTCCATGAAGTAGCCCACATTGGGTGAACCACATAAATTTGGTGTCTGTATTGTGTGTGGTGATTTATGCATTTCTTTGATTACTGCTATTAATATTTCTATCTATACATTACATAATATTAATTGGGAAAGAAAAGTAAAAAGTGGTCTTGTACTGTTCACCCCCCTCTCAGTATAAGCTTGTGTTCTTCATCGAGTTCCATGAAAAATTTCACACTCTTCACGAAATTCAAGGGGGCACCATACCCAAAAAATTAAATCTTTAATTTTTATACCTCAATTTACGTGCAATATATATATATATAATAAAATATTTTCTAAACAAAAACATGAGGGAAGAAAGTAGAGAGGGGAGGGCTTTGGTCCCTCCCCTGCTCCCCCTCCCATGGCTCCTGGTTCCTGCCCAGTCCCTGGCTCAACCTAGGTCATCCCTCCTGGGGAGTGGTTGTTTGCAGATGATCTCCTGAGGGGAGATCCTTCTCCACTATCTGCGCCCCTCTCGGTCGGCTAGGGTTTCCTTGGTTGTTTTTTTGGACTAGTGCTTCCAAGGGATCCCTGTTTGGTTGGGGATCCCTTCCATTTTTCCCTCAGGCTTCCCCTTGGGGTTTTTTGTAGGTTATTCACGTGGATCTGGTCCCCTGCGTTTCTCGATGTGGTGGAGGTGATGGTTTAGGGTTTGGACAGCTTTCTGGGGTCTCCCTTGAGGTCCTCACAGCTTTGGGGGTGGTCTGGGGGGACTCTTTCCCCCTTTTGCTTGTGAATCCTCGGTGGGATCCTGGCTGTTGTTATTCTCGCGTGGAGGCTTCTTCGTGCTGGCTAGCTGCCTCTGTGCTTGGACGGGATTCTTGGTCCCTGCTGCTGGGACAGGATCCTCTTCTATTTTCCCAGGGTGGGTTCCTTGTGGTGCAGCTCTCTGGTTGCTTCCTAATGGGTTGGATCCTCTCTATGCTGGTTGTCGGCTTCCTGTAGGATGGCTCTCACTGAATGAAATGTTTTCCCGATGGGCGGGATGGTTTCTCCACAGGGCAGGATCCGCAAAATCCGCAACTTTTCCCATGAGGCGGGATCCTTTCTTTTCTACTGGTTTCCCAGATGGTGGGATTTCCCTGTTGCTTCCCGTTAGGTGGGATTGTTTGTGATGGTTTTGACTGCTTCCTGCAAGGCAAGATTTTATTGTAACAATTTGTCTTTGCTTCCTGCTGGGCGGGATATTCTCGATGGTGGTTTTTGGCTACTCCCCGCTGGGCGGGATCTCCAAAACTACTTTCTTTCTTATTTGTTTGTTTCTCATTGAGAGGGATTGTTTCATGCTTACTATTACCGCTGGGTGGGATTTCTATTTTGGTGTTCAGTTTCAAGGGATTGATGCCCTAGGCCCATTGCTTATGTAATCAGGTTTTGGGATCCTTGTTAAAACCCACTGTAAATACAAACACTACTTACCAAAAAAAAAATATTTTCTAAACAAAATTTTCATGCTAACATTGCATCAAACCATCTATTCCTTTTTTGTTAGCTTTAATTTCATCTCAAGTGTCTACATATTTCTTTAACGCATTTAATGCTCATAAATGCGCTAAAGAGGGGGCAAAATGTAGACTAGGAATTTTGACACATTTTAAAATTCCCTTCCCTCCTAACTCATGTAATTTCACCCCTCAGTCCACCTTTTTTCTCTCCCATGCCATAAAATTCATTTGCTAACTACATTTTGTCTTTTTGTCATTTTTAGCAAATCCACATGATCAAAATTAGTCATGCAAATTCATCCAAAAGTGGCAAATATTTATTTTATAGCAATGTTGTTGGAATTTATTCTGATTTGGGCCAAAATTGACCTAATCCCACAACTTCCCTGAATTTGCGTGATCAAAAATTTGTTCGTGTGGATTCTCTTAGAAGGGAAAAATGCCAAAAAATGACAATTAACCCCTAATTTTGTAACTTCTGAATGCCCTAAAGGTTTTAAAAGGAACATTTTGCACCTCAATCAAGAGGAATGGTCATTTTTGCATTGTTTAAGTTACTTTATTACAGGTGAAGGATCAAACTTGGAGCTTGGATCTACTTTGCATACCTTGCTTCTTCGACCATTAACAACCAACCAACATACCCTCATTGTGAGCACATTAAATTCTCATAATTATCTTTGGATGTACTTTAATTTACATCTTGCATTTATTTTTTTAGCAAAAAAATCATGAATTCACACGATCATAAGCATGGATTTGTCTTAAGCAAATTTTTAGCAATAATTTCATGAATATGCACGATCAAAAGTGCAGATTCATCACATGAATTCATGTGCAGGTGTGGATCTACACTGTCCTTGAATTGGGGGTAATTTATTGTCTCTTGATCTATCTCTACATATTGGCATGTTATGCATTAGTCATTTAATATCTTATAGCATTCTTATTTTACATGTTTTCAGTCATCTCTTTTAATTTAGATCAGATCTTGAATAAGCTTGCAATTCATACTTTTATCTACGGTTGGTTAAAATACCAAGGGGATTTGACTACCATGCTACTAAGGTTCATCATACAGTTTCCCAAGCAAATCCCCCAATACATACTAGTTATAATAGTAAGTGTCCCTATTTGACTGATTGTAGTATTTTCTACAAATCTGCTCGACCAAAGGTGCGGATTCGATTGCACGAATTTTATTTAGACGTGGATTTTCTATATGTAATATTTTAGTTTAGGTAAGTATCCAATATGATAAATTCTAAGTTAATTTACTCTATTTTCTATTTATCTGCATCTATTTTACATATCTGGATTAGTTTGAAGATATAAAAAAAAAAATATAGAAGTGAAGTTTTATTGCATTTAGTTTAAAAGCATCTTATTCATTTTATGTGTTGATTGCAAGGAAACTAAAGTGCATATAGCATAGGCTTAGCTACATTTTACCCAAAACATAGGTGTATGTTAGTCAAATAATCCATTAAAACTTTCACATTTGTATAGACACAAAAACCATCATTAAAAAGTTTCCTGGTGAACCCACCATAATTTGTTGACAACCATCAAAGAGGGTATGACACAAGTACCTCTCATCCGAGGTGTAGACCCCACATTTCCCATACCCATTTTAGGTGTGGATCCTTTATATTGAAGGAAATGTGTGTGAAATTTCATGTCTACAAGGTCTTGTTTACTTCTTTACAAGGTACATATATGCAATCGACCATCAAAATAGGTCCACTATTTACTTCTACATGGTTCATTTTGAGGTTTGGAAACCAATGTTTCTTAAAGAATATAATGATTCAGACAAAGTGACAAGTTTAAGTAAACTTCCTTTCCTCCTTGAAGGTCCTTAGCTGGCTATCCATCTGGTTGATGATATATCAAGCATAATAAATCATCTATGAATATCTAGGATAGGTTTGCATTACATGGAGTAAGTCAATAT
Source organism: Wollemia nobilis (assembly GCA_028583015.1). Taxonomy (NCBI): domain Eukaryota; kingdom Viridiplantae; phylum Streptophyta; class Pinopsida; order Araucariales; family Araucariaceae; genus Wollemia; species Wollemia nobilis. The sequence continues at coordinate 8,923,377 of JAQPPZ010001808.1, forward strand.
GTTCCTCATATATATTCAAATTATTATTTTATCCTAAGAATGTAGTAATCCTCAACAATACCATGTATATATCTTCCTTATAGATCCCTAACTCTAGTAAAATTTTAAATTAGTAGGTTTGACTTCTTCAGGTGTTGGTTTAAGAAATACTACTAGTATGTGCTTATGCACCAGTAGTAGAAATTCTTCTATGTATTTAGGTTGGAAGACACCCACATGATGATATTAATGACCAATTTTAGAAAATTTCTTATGTCTTCCTCCCTAATGTAGAATAATTTCTTACTCCACTAAGGGAGACTGAAGCTATACCTAGAGGGATCATATATATCAACATAGGCTTCTATTAGTTCAAGGCAACTCTAAACTTGAGGAACTAGGCTCATTGCCAATATTGATGTCCAAATTCAATGGATACTCCATAAGTCAGTCAAAGTCCTTTGATATAATCTCCTCCAATGCTTATTTTTAGACCTTTCTAATTGGATGCATGTGAACCCTTCATCATTTATCTGGTAAAGGTCATCAAATAATTCTTTGGACCTCTTAGGGGAAGAGGATTGTTTCATTTTCCTCTTACCCCTCTTATTCTATTGATTGACCCCTATTAGTTTTACCTCCTTGGTTAGTATTAATATGAGTAAATAATTGAGTAGATGCAGGTGAGGTAAAAATAGTGGAAGGATGTGAAGTGGTACATGCTTTGCGTAAGGATGGACTATCGAAGGTGGAAGTGGTATCCATAATAGTTATATGAAAAAATAGTGAAATGAAAGTGAAAATAAAAATTTGAAGAAAAGATATATATATTTTAATTTTGGGCAAATGGAACAATTTGCTTGCTTTTAGGGCACTTGCCAAATTTTGGGTTGGAAAAATTTACTTGAAATTGCAATCCATTTGCTTTCTCAAGCTAGCAATATGGTTGACTTATGGGAGTTAGAAGATTTGACTTGGAGGGTGACCAATTGGCTTCTCTAAATGGTTTTCTTTAAATATCTAATGATTTGCTTAGTGATATGAGGGAATTCCTAGTTTGGAGCTTAGTTTATTTAGAGGTGGATTGGTAGGAAAGTTGATTTGCTCAAGCAATTGGAATGACTTAGTGGGTTTCTTTGGCATGCATTAGTAAATCTCTCATAGTTGAGAACCTAGTTTCCCATTTTTAACCCCTACATTATGACTAGTGATAACACCTAATATGGAGATATTATTGAACTCAATTCAAATAAGTACATAGACCATTAGGCTTTGTGCACTACACATCATGAGTTTTTTATCAAGTGAATCAAAAAACTATTATGCAAAACACAAGGATCAAGTAACTTGCTTTGCTTTTAGCATAGACAATGTAAGAGTGAGGGGGAGAGTAGGATGTGGTCTATATATCCCCTTTCCCATGTGAGATTTAGCTTCCCATGATTGCTTGCACTAGGCATGAGGGTGGATTGGATAGAAAATCATCCCATGTGGGGTTGATTCACTTGCTTGGATGCTTAGCCCATGATGAAGTGGTTACTATGGGTGTCTTAATTTCCAGAGTGATTTACTTATTCGTTGACTTGATTTTTTTAAAGATACAATGATATCAGACCAAAATTACTATCATTAAAGGGGAAGAAAAAAATACAATGATAGAGGATTTTTGAAGAAGATGAATGATTAAGTATGAATTGGAAGGTGAAAAAGGAAAAAAATTGCCAAAATAATATCCACTAAAAAGAAAATGTATGTAGATATTCAAAAATTCTTTTGAATGAAATTGTTGCTAGATCAGGTGGATGTGTTACCTGTTCACAAAACTTTTAAATGTTCTCCTATTTATGGTGGTACGTTTATAGGAATTTATACTCATGATATTCAAAATTTGATACGTCTCACTCCAAAGTGAGTTAAACATATAGAGTTTCCTTGGTTTTTCTTGGCCTTCATCCCACTTGATCATAATATCCCCTTATTTATACTCCATCTTCATGTCCTGCTTGTTGAACCATATTTTAAAATCCTCTTGAAGCGACATTGTTATTTTGAAATAATTTTCTCTTTCTTTCTCTAGGGCTAGTAACGCATTCAACCTTGTTTGCATGGGATCGATGTCAATGTATTCTAATTCAATTATATGCTCTATTTTAAGGGAAGGGAGTTCTGAATTGATGGGTAACATGGAATAATTTCCATAGAATAATTTATAGGGAGATAAACTAGTGGATACATTTGGTGTCACTCAATCTTCCCATAGTGATTTGCGAATTTTGGTGTGCTAGTCCCTTTGTGATAAAGAATAAATAGTATGCAATAAATGCAATGATAGTATGTTGTATTTTATCTAAATTAGGCTCTTTTCTTGTATTTCAATCCTTCTTGTACTTATGTAGTGGTCATATACCTACACATGTCACCCATCCAATCCATTGTGTCATCTAATTCTATTTTCTCTTCTAGAGAAATTTAATTCTTTGGTATTTCATTGCCAGGATTTCACACAAGTCCCTTCCCATAATGAATTTAGTGAGTTTGATCTCAATATCAAATTCTTAAATTTTGTATATTCACCTAGCTCTTTTTCTTTTAATTCACAATGAATCACAATGACTTGGACATCAGGGTATATTACAAAAATCATGATCTTGCTCTATTATGGATAGTACCTAAATTTACTTAGAGCTTTCATGATGGAAAACAACTAATTTTAAATAAGGATGTATATATTTTCAAAGTTGTGGAGGACTTGGATCATGAATTAGATGGGATACTCTTCATATCTATCACTCTTTTGGGTTAAAACAACAATAATACTCTCATCTATACCAAACACATATAGCTTGAAATATTTAGAAAAGTCTAGGTTGGTCGATACTGGGGCTCAGATGATGGAGTTATTAATATCTTGGAAAGCCATCCTACCTTCATCTATCCACACTAGGGTATTTTATTTCTTTAATATTTTAGTCATTGGTCTAACCATTTGGGAAAATTTTGTTACGAATATGACAACAAACTTGAGTTGACCTAGGAAAGAGTTGATCCCTTTAATGAATATGGGCATTAAGAGACCTTGGATGGATTTTATCCTATTGGGGTCTATAAGAAAACCTTACTGTGAAACTACATGAACTTGTAATTTGCCTTCCTAGACCATAAAAATAAACTTTTTGGAATTTAGTGAAATACCAAACTCCCTACACCTTTGGAAAACTGACTCAATATGTTCAATATATTTACTATTATATTTGGAATACATAGTTAAGTCATCATGGTATATGATAATTGTCTCACCCATGAGTTCACCAAGATATGTCCACAACCTTCTAGAAAGTCATTCCTACATTTGATAGACCAAATGACATTCTTTAATATACAAAGGTCCCCATTTTGTGGTAAAGGATTGTTTATGTTGGATGTCATATTTAACCCAAATTTAATTATATCTTGAGAAACGATCAAGGAGAGAAAATGTCTATGATCCAACTACCATTTGCAAAAATCTAATCAATGGTAGGTAAAGAATAGTGGTCCTTTAATGATGCTCAATTTGGGTTCTTAAAATAAATTGATAATCTTATGTCACCATTATTATTCCATACAAGAACCAAAATGTTGATCCAAGTGGAGTTTTTTATTTAAAATATTATCTAGGCTTGGAGGAGATTCAAAAGTTATTTTTTTTATCATTGTCTCAATCTTAGGTTTCACTAGCCATTATTTTTTCTAAAATATTTAACACTTGGATCAAACTCAATGATGTACTCTATGATTTTCCAGTCATAGATCTTGATATATTTGTATGACCATGCAATGATGTCCTTGAACTTGTTGTAGAGCTCTTCTAAAAATCCTATTTCTTTTTTAGTTCACTCTTTTCCATGTAGCAATTTCTCTTTTCAACCACTTGAATAGGATGATATAAGGAGGATTTCACTTTGAGGATTTTTTTATACTATCACCTAGGCTAAAAAAACTCTCTAAGGTGATTAATCCCTTGGGTAGTTGACCCATTTTTAGTTGTATAACCTTATCTTTGATGTCATGCCCATACTCATTTTTTCTTTAGTGTAGTGGACCTCTCCAATTAGGATTTATATGACCTATTCATCATTGTGAAAGACCTACCAATTATTAGAGTTATTAAGAATGGCTAGTTTGAAGCTTACTTCTACTCCTTTGTTTTATCCCACATATTAGTGGTGGTATTGAATCTAGCTTTCATTCCTTACAAACCATCTACCTTAGTGTTCGATTCTCTAGAAATTAATCTAATCTCATGTGTCAAAAATCTCTATTGAATCCTAGATTTGGTGCTTATATAAATTCATATGCTTATTCTTTATGGCATATTTGGAATTAAACTAGTTTAAAATTGGTTTGGACTCACCATATATCTTAATCTACAACTTCTCAACTTTCCTTGACCTAGTACAAAGTGTTTCATACTCTGCCACATTGTTTTTATAATTGAATAACAATCTACATGTAAAATGAGATTATGCACCTTGTAGGTCAATTAATTGAATTCCAAAACCTATTCCATTTCTAGTTTTGGGCCATCAAATTACATTGTCCAACTTGTATCCACTCCTAAACTTATTAGAGCCAATATATTAGATGCTACTTTTATGATGAGATAGTTTCCTAGTTCAATCTCCTCATAGTTAACCTATGAATTTTATTCATATTACAATATACCATTTATTATATTGACTTCTATGTTTTCATCATCTTCAAGATCCTTATGATATTCTATAAATTCTAGAAAATCATTCTAGTTTACAATGTTGTCTTCATCCATTTTATGTAGTATACAGTTGCAACATGGCTCATTTACAATCTTGACATGTTTATATCCTTAGGTACATTGTATGGATATAATCCATTGCTAGTTAACCATATCCTAACAATTTGCATATCCATTCTCTAGATAAAAACATATTCAAGTACATGGGATGTCAACAACCATTACTTCTTATACCACTACAAACTATGGATTTTAGCTATGGTCATGATCATGTATTTAAGTCCCTCTACTACATTCACCCTAGTGTTATCCATTTAGATTGGGTGCCTAGCCATTTTGGTATAAGGTAAATCCATATATTCACAAACTACTTTAGGCATCACTGTCATTGTTGCCCTCGAATCTATTATACAACTTTTTTGTATGTAATATTTAAAATTTTGAGGTTCATATAAAATGGGAGTGGATTAAACATCTTGGAATTTCAGGCATTAAGTATATCAATTATTTTGACTTGAACTCCATTAGATGTTTTGCTATGAAATTCTACTTTTCAAATACATTGGTTTGATTAAGATCTAGTATAAGTTCTCTTCTATTCATTTAGAGCTTCTTGAAGTAAATATTGTTGACCAAGCATGGTCAATGCCTCCTACATACTTATTTTAGCAGGTAGTTTTTCATATTCTCTATGATATTAAACTTGAATTCCACATAGGTACTATCACTTCGTGCAATGAATTTTTTATATTACCTTGTGGTTATCACATGACCTTCACTGGTGAGAGAGGAGTGTTTTAGTCATTGCTCAACCTATTTTTGAATTTGACCTATTTATTTATCATTTATTTTGTCTATAGGTTTATTTTCCCCTCATTTGTTCCTCTTATCTATTTTTAGTTATTTTTTTTCATTATTTATGTGTTTATCCCTACTAGTATGCATTTCTACTTGTGCCTTATTCACAACATCCTCTTTAGTGATATATTTTTATTTTTATTTATCTTATTGTACTATTATTGGACCTTTATATTTCAAATGTAATGGTGGCCTCCCTCTCCTAAGCACTAGTGTACCCTTATTGACTGTAGTCTACTTTTTATCTAGTTGCTCTTTGATAGCTTTCCTCTTATCCCTATTCTCAACCCTTTATTGATCAACACATATGAAATCATCTTTAAATGTTGAATCTTCATATATATTTATAGTAGTAAAAATTGGATAGGATAATATTATTGGGATTGGGTATGTCAAGGAATGACTATTGGAGTTGAGGTTGTACATATGCTAGTTTGATACGAAGATAAATTGACCTAATATGTTGATCTATTGAGCCTAGCATTGTTTATTATATTGGATGGTTTAGGAATGCCTTATGGTTGCAACAAACTATATAGGATCATGCCTATAATTACATTTAAGACACCATGCTAGGTCTGCCTATGAATTGGCATTCAATATATGGTTGTGAGTTTACTCATTTCTTGGTTACTTACTAAGGAATATGATCCTTTGTAAGATATGGGGTCTTATAGGGTTGTTAGTTTTGTGACTATTGCCATTATTTCTTGTCAATATTGTTCTAGCTTATCAAATTTTTGATCAATTCCATTATATCACTCATCATAAAATTATTGGACGAGTAAAATTGTATGGAAATAGAGATGGATTAGTAGCAACATTTGGTTGACAATTGGAAATGGGTAAAATGATGGGTGTAGAACTAGATATGGATGTGTTCTAGGTAATATGGGATTCATAGGCCATTTGAGAATCAAGAGGTAATTTTCCTACTCTAATAAAAATATCTTCTAACTAGGATGTCTCATAAAATATTGTAACTAGTGTACTATGATTAGCATTATACACTGTCAAAGTTAGATCAAATTATGAATGCTTGAAATAGTATGGTAAAATATACTCTTCATTTGTCCTAAAATTTTGTTTAATTAAATTTAAGGTTCTCAATAATATAGTATTAAAATCATGTATATTTTCTTGAGGGTGCATTTGCATTGTGTTTAGTTGAAACAAAATAGAATTACCATTTTACATGCTATTATTTCTACATTTAGAAAGTTCTATAATTGGTGCTAAACCAATAACAAAATTATCTGGTGATATTTATACCATAATGCAACCTTATTATGAAGAGATTAGATTACTAGGCATCCCATGATGTTATCCTCTTGAATGCGGTAAATTGACTTGGGTGTTGACAACTCGTTGAGGTGATCTAGTATTGTCTTGTTCCTATTTCCATCAAAGGTAGATATTATTTTGAAATTTGTTGGGGGAATTGGAGAATAAGCCATTAAATTTAATGGTCCTTGGTAGGTTTAGATAAGGATTTTATTTTATGGCCTAGAAAGTACCCTAGTATTATTATGTTGAGGAGGGGGTTGACCATATTGTTGATGTGGAGGTAGAAAATAGTATATTGCATAACCATGAGGTGGGTATGGAGGGTACAAAGGATATGGATATAGAGGATAGTAAGCTGGGGTATAATGTTATTTTGAATTTTTATAACCCTAATACTAATTTGGAGGAGGTAGGCCTTGTACATTTTATTATGCTTGACTAGGTGAAGGTAGTTTTTTTCCTCTATGTTTTTCCTTGGGACACCTATGAACCAATTTTTCTAGCCAACACTTGAACATTTTTTGACAAGGCCTTGGTTTAAGTTATTCCCTAAAGATCTGAAGAACACAAGATTATACTAATAGGGGGGGCCTGAACAGTATAAGACCTCTTTTTTCTTTCTATTTTTAACTTCAACTTTGCAAAGCAATGAACAAATAGCAATATCAAAGCAATGCATAAAGCAACACACAATGAGACACAAATTTTAACGTGGTTAACCCAACATGGGCTACATCCATAAAATTTTTCTCTAAAAAGCTTTCTCAAAGTTCTTTGGGAATCCTTCCCAATTACAATGTTTATGAGCCTCAGCCCAAAGGAGAAACCTTCCCCTACTCAAGTATTTATGAGCCCCTACCCAAAGGAGAATCCTTCCCCTCCTCATGAATTTATGAGCCTCCTACCCAAAGGAGAATCCTTCCCCTCCTCACAAATTTATGAGCCTCCTACCCAAAGGAGAATCCTTCCCCTTAGCACAAATTTATGAGCCTCCTGCCCAAAGGAGAATCCTTCCCCTCAACTCTAGAAATGATACTTCAGAAGATCACCTGCCTCTTATTTTGCTAGCACGTGGAACTCCTTTCCATAGAAGACCTCCTGTCCTCAATTCTCAGCCTCAAGAGACCTCTGTCCTCACTGATCACCTCCACAACAACTCATCAACCTGTACTAAACATAGTTAGTCGGTCCAGCACAAGTCTTCCTCACTTTGTCAGATCTGTCCCAAGATCAAATCATAAATCTTGAACAAATCAATCTCTACTGCACACAAAACTTCTCAAAGACTTGTCAAAACTGTCCTCAGGTTCTTCTCAAAGAACCACTTCAACTCTATCCTCAAGTCCTCTGCTAGTACCTGTCCAAATCAGCTCACAAGTCCTCCCTAGAACTTGTCCAAATCAGCTCACAAGTCCTCACTAGAACCAGTCCAAATTAGCTCACAAGTCCTCACTAGAACCTGTCCAAATTAGCTCACAAGTCCTCACTAGAACCTGTCCAAATCAGCTCACAAGTCTTCACTAGAACCTGTCCAAATCAGCTCACAATTTCATCAAGAAAAACTTGCTTAGCATGAACCCACAAAGAGAATTGTTAGAGACCCAATGTGATTCATTAACCTCATAGAATCATAAAGAGAATTGTTAGAGACTCAATATTTTCTATACTTAACTCCCAATCTCAATCTCAAATCTCATAGAAACATAAAGAGAATTGTTAGAGACTCAATATGTTCTATACTTAACTCCCAATATCAATCTCAAAAGAATAAGATAGATGTAGTATGCTTTTCTCAAGAATATGAAACACAACCCAACAATTGCAAACCATGCAATATCTCATATAACAATGATACTCATGTTCTTTCCACAACCAATATCTTTTCTCAACCAATTAGGGCTTTAACAACAATGCTTATAGACAAGGTTTAACCAACATTATTCAACTCAACATTAACCTTGAAGCATTCAACCAATCACTACATGAAAAGGAAACTAGTGGACATCCTTTTCCCTCCAAAGGTATTTGAACAAAACAGCCACCAACATAAATCACCAATGCAAAGAATAACTTGCTCAAATCAATATCAATGGAGTAAGCCCAAACATGAATCAAGTAAAGCATTAACTTGATCAAAACAACCTCTATGGAAGCAACTCAACCATCAATCTCAAAATAGCCAACTAAGGGTTTCACCATATCAATGCAAGTAGCAAGACTTACTAACATAAACCCTAGTGCAAAATACTTCCTCTCCCTCAACCAGAATTATGCATTCACCCAAAAACTCATCAATGATTTTAATGCATAAACAATCCTCAATATCCAGAAAATAGGATTTACACCAACAAGAATACCTAGTAGACAACCTTTTCACTCCAAACTCAATTTCAAAAAATACACCATCAAAAATATACATGGAAGAAGTTGCCCATACCTTTGTTTGAGGAAGAAGAGAATAGTTCTTCAACCTGTTACCAACACCACCCTCAATTTTGCCACCAAGTTAGGGTTAGATCATAAAAGTAACCATAAAAATATTTATTCCATAAAACACCTTATGACTCCAATCCTTAGAAGTCAACTACCAAAATATATAAAGCATACAAACAATATATCCTTTTACACCTTATTTCTCCAAATTAATTAAACCATGCTCAAGGAATAATAGCTTCTAAGCACATTCTCACTCAACAATCAAGCCAAAAATCTCAACCACACACTATCAACCTTAAAAATAATTTTAAATAAATCTGCCCAACCACTTCTTCTTTAAAAAAATGCAGATTTTATTTAAAAAGCCTTACCAAAAAAAATGCTTTTGAAAATAGTGGGTCAAAAGTGCCTCCAAAAAAATCGGAGCGCAAAAACTCTTCTCACACTCCACGACGGGAGTCGAACGCTTGACCTCCCTTCAAGCACCTTCGTAGAACAGTCGTTGCCACTAGGCCAATGACGCTAGCTTGAAGGCTAGCAAGAGTCTCCTTCTCCTTAACCCTTTGGCGACGGATAAACATGGCAAAAAAAATGATAGCCATAGCTTTTACTTCCCAACTTTTGCACAATTCGAATTTTTTTTTCACACCCTTGCTTTGGACTATAGGTTATGGCTTATATAGCCAAACGTCCATGCTATGCATGACATCGGCGGGTTTGAATTAATATTACTTTGGTGCCTTCGAAACAACTTTAGGGTTTATGAAACCCTTTTGATTATTTAAAAAATAATCAAAGGTCTTTTAGACCTTAGACCTTAGGTGGAGAACCCATTAAATTATTAAAAGAATTTAATCACTAAATCAAATAAATAATTAATTAAAAAACCTTAAAAAGGTTTTATTAATTAAGTAAGTGTCTCCAGCCTTTGCATTAAGCTGAGAGTGGTTTTGAGAAAAACCCTTAATGCATCCACCTGGTTTTAATAAAAACCCTTAAACCTACCATGGTTTTGATAAAAACCTTTTCATTTGCCACATGGAATCTCTCCGAAATCTTCTAGAAAATATTCTTTGGAATATTCAACCTTTGAAGCCAATAAATCCTCTTGACATTAATGCCAGTTCATTTTGACATCAATGACAACTCATAGACAAGAAGCTAGGATCTCAAACCCAAAATTTCCAACAATCTCCCCCTTTGTCATTGATGGCAAACCATGCTTCTCAACAACACTGAAACTCAAAACTGCTGTATAGAAATTAGCTCCCCCTGACTTGAGGCTCTCCCCCTTTGTCATCAATGGCAAAGGGTCACCTTTGGGGCTTGGGACTAAGAATGAGCCTCTTAGCTTAGTCCCTCCCCCACCTCTTGTTGAGGTGATTAATTTCGAGGTGGGAGTAAAACTCCCATTAGGCACTGATCTTCATCAGTGTCTATAGCTGCCTTACCATGTCTTCTCTTGTTCTCCTTGTCCATATTCCTGTTCCTGTTCATGTCACTGATGCTATTCTTGTTATCATTCCAATTCTTTTCCATGTCTTGATTCTTGTGCCTGTTCATACCCATGTTCCTGTTCTTGTACCTTGGAATTTCAGCTCTACACTGTCTAGCTATGTGACCTTCATTGTTGCACTTATAACAACTAACAATGTTATTTCTTTGAGGCATACCCGATCTTTGACTCCATCTATTCTGACAAACCCTATTCTTGTTATTAGCCTTGCAATAAACAGCCTTGTGCCCAAACTATTTACAAGAGTAGCAATACCCTTGAAAGAAATTACCACCTATGAATCTGTCATTTACCTTCCTCACTTGAGTCATGCAATGTGAAGCCATGTGACAAAACTTGTGACAAGCAAAACATCTGCCATTAAACTTTCCTTGATTTGACCTCTTAGGTCCTGTAAACTTTCTCCCATTTTTTTGATTCCTGTTTTCTGATTATGTGCATCTATCACTCAAGGAATATTTTTTTGAAGTACTTTCCTCATCAGAACTCTCTTCCTTTTGAAATCTCTTACTAGATTCCCCAGCAGAGTTGCCAACCTGTTCCATGTGTTTCTTACCAAAACCAAGACCTATTTTATCTGTTGTCCTTCTTTGATATTTGATGATTGATTTTACCTTTTTGGTGTTATCTTCAAACCTATAAAGCTTCTCATTGTACTCTTTAGTTTCCTCTTTCAAGGAAGCCACATTCTGTTCCAACTCTCTACACTCAAGAACCTTAGACTCTAACTTATCCTTAAATTTCTGTGTCTTAGCTATAGATAATTCAAGACTTTCTATAAGCTCATCTCTCTCAATACAACATTCATCCAATTTATCATTGAGTCTAGCATTCTTCTTTCTTTCCTTTTTCAAAGCACTAAGAGCACTAACAAGTTTAGCTTCAAGATCTACTTCACCATCCTCTATAACTTCCTCTATTTGTTTACCTTTTGAAACATCAATGACTTTTTCAGATTTCTTATCACTAGAGGTGCTACCCTTTTCTAAAGCCATACAAAGATCTTCCTTACAATTTTTTGAAGCATCCTCATACATAGTATAACTAGAAATCAATCCATAATTTGTGCAATCATCCTCAAGATGTCCAAAATTTCCACATCTAAAACATTTCATAAGGAAAAATCTATGTTTCTTTTCTTCTTCTTTTTCTGTTAGGAACAACATCTCATTTCCAACATCACTTGAAGAACTTTCACTATCACTACTAGAACACTTACTTGCCTTGTATAGGTAGAAACTTTTCTTGTGTTTGTGAGAGTACCTCTTTCCTTGATTGCTTTGCTCATATTTATTCTTCCTTTGATGCCTGTGCCTTTCAAAATCCTTGCTCTTATAATCATGTTTATCTTCATCACTTTCATCCTTGGCAGTAGTACAGTTAGTAGCATAATGACCAAATTTTCCATAATTAAAACACTTGACATATTTCATACCTTAGTGCTTTCTTGAGAACTTGCCCTTCTTGCTGTAATATGCCTCTTCATCACTAGAAGACTCATCACTATCTTGAAGCTCTTTACCCTTGGATTTCTTGGTAGCCTTGAAAGCTTCCTCCTTCTTAACATCAACCTTCACTTGAGTTCTCAACTCAAATGCTGCAAGTATACTATGAAGCTCATCCTTTTTCAACTTATCCAAATCCTTAGCTTCCTCAATAGTAGAAATATTTTCACTAAATATATTTGGAAGAGACCTCAAAATCTTATCACAAATATCATTTTCAGTAAGCTCAAGACCTAGTTCCTTCATAGAGTTAACAATCTCATCCATACAAAGCATATAGTCACTAATATTTTCTTCATAATTCATATTGAGTTGTTCAAACATACCTTTGAAGTGTCTCAACTTGGCCTTTCGGACATTTGTATCACATGTATGAACCACCTTCAATTGTTTCCACATTTCACTAGTTGTCTTGCAGTGAATCACCTTGGTAAGATCTACCTTCTGTAAACCCTTCAGGATTGCATTCATTGCCTTTGAATTGCTATGATGTAGGAGCCTCTCTTCCTTAGTAGAAGGACCATGCTCAAGAATGGTATAATCATCCTCAATCACTTCCCAAACTTCATTTCCAAGAGCCATAAGATGAACCTTCATCCTAGCACTCCAAAGCCCAAAATCTACCCCATAAAGAATAGGTGTTGCATTACCACTTGTAGATTCCATTGTGTTCTTTACAATCTTTTCCTTCAAGATGTTAAAATTTTTGAAGGAACCCACTCTGATACCAATTGAAGAACACAAGCTTATACTGAGAGGGGAGGGGTGAACAGTATAAGACCTCTTTTTACTTTCTCTATTTAATTTCAACTTCGCAAAGCAATGAACAAATAGCAATATCAAAGCAATACATAAAGCAACACACAATGAGACACCAATTTTAACATGGTTCACCCAACATGGGCTACATCCACAAAACTTTTCTTTAAAAAGCTTTCTCAAAGTTCTTTGGGAATCCTTCCCAATTACAATGTTTATGAGCCTCAGCCCAAAGGAGAAACCTTCCCCTACTTAAGTATTTTATGAGCCTCTGTCCAAAGGATAATCCTTCCCCTCCTCATGAATTTATGAGCCTCCTACCCAAAGGAGAATCCTTCCCCTCCTCATGAATTTATGAGCCTCCTTCCCAAAGGAGAATCCTTCCCCTCAGCACAAATTTATGATCCTCCTGCCCAAAGGAGAATCCTTCCCCTCAACTCTGGAAATGATACTTCAAAAGATCACCTGCCTCTTATTCTACTAGCACATGGAACTCCTTTCCATAGAAGACCTCCTGTCCTCAATGCTCAACCTCAAGAGACCTCTGTCCTCACTGATCACCTCCACAACAACTCATCAACCTATACTAAACATAGTCAGTCAGTCCAGCACAAGTCTTCCTCACTTTGTTAGATTTGTCCCAAGCTCAACTCATAAAGCTTGAACAAATCAATCTCTGCTACACACAAGCCTTCTCAAAGACTTGTCAAAACTGTCCTCGGGTTCTTCTCAAAGAACCACTTCAAATCTGTCCTCAAGTCCTCTGCTAGGACCTGTCCAAATTAGCTCACAAGTCCTCCCTAGAACATGTCCAAATCAACTCACAAGTCTGAAGAACACAAGCTTATACTGAGAGGGGGGGGTGAACGGTATAATACTTAAGCAATTAATAATTTTAATTTTAGATAGCAGTGGCATCAACACAACATTGATCAAGACAGAAATCATCACACATTGAAGACCCATTTTTAACGTGGTTCACCCAAAATGGTTGGGCTACATCCACAGATAGAATCTTTCACTAAATTTTATCAATCCAAATTCTGGGAATACCTTTCCCGATTATAATGTTTATGGGAACCAACCCAAAGGAGACACCAATCCCCTAGTCTCGAGTTCGTGGGCACCAACCCACAGGAGACATCGATCCCCTAGCTCTGCTCTGGCTAGTGATCCTCTAGAAAACCTCTACCTTCGCTACCCTTAGCAAATGGAACTCTATCCATAGAAGACACCTGTCCTCCCTGCTCTGGCTAGAGACCTCTGTCCTCAACTCTATCACCTCCAAAGTTGGTCCTCAAATTTGCACTAAACATAGTCCTTTGGTATAGCACAAATGTCCTCATTCGTCTTTGCTTGTTGCGCTCACTCTGCATGCTTCGACATCATCTCGCTACGTCTACGATCTTGTTCTCTTTCGACTGCATCTTGCACACTTCGACACACATTCGACTATATCGCCAATCACACTCAACTCTCCAAACAGCCCTCCTTTTATACTATCACTTTCAAGATCAAAACCTTGATCTTAGTTGGCTGCACAACCCTAAACTACGTCGGCTGCAAACCCTAAACTATGTCAGCTGCAAACCCTAAACATCGTCGGCTCACATTTAACTTTGTCGGCCTCAACTGCCTCTATAACTCTTCTATAGTTTTTGCCATGAAACTACATGTTGCGATATCGTGACACTTTTGCAACCTTATACCTTCTTTTGAATTTTGTCACGATATCGCGACACTTCAGCCTTTGTCGACTTCAACTAAGCTCTTGTCACGATATCGCGACACTTCTGACTTAGTCAGCATAAACTTTGCTTTTGTCGCAAAATCATGAAACTTCTCCTATAGAAGGCCTGCATTCTATTTTTGTCATGAAATCATGACACTTTCTCCAACCGAACGTTGCTAACTCAAACTGTCTCAAAATCGTGACACTTTCTCTTCCTTGCACTCTTATCTGCTTGCACTAGCAAAAATGGAACATGTCACAAAATCGTGACACTTTCGTTGCCTTGTGTTTTTCTTTGCCTTACGCCTGTGAAAGCGGAACATGTTGTGAAATCATGATGCTTTCGTCTTTGAGCTCTTCCTCCTTGAATTTGTCACAAAATCATGACGCTTCTAGCTTTCATACGTTTTCTTTGTAGCCTATCATGAAATCATGACGCTTTCAGCTTTCGTATGACTTCTCTGCAACCTGTCGCGAAATCGTGACGCTTCTCATTTCAGACTCTTCCCTTTGCTGCATGTCACAAAATTACGACAGTTCTTACTTGGAACATTTTCATCTGCAGCATGTCGCAAAATCGTGACACTTTATCTTGCTTCCACTTTTTCTTCTGACTTATCGCGAAATCATGACACTTTTTCTCCTTAGCGCTTTTCTTTTCTTCGGGTCACGAAAACTCGACATGTCGTGATATCGTGACACTTTTTCTCCCGGACTCTCTCTCCTGCATTATGTCACGAAATCATGACACTTTTTTGTTTGTTCAACCTTCCTTGCAATATGTCGCAAAATCATGACATTTTTGACTCAAACATTCTCTCTCCTCTTTGAGTCGTGAAACTACGACATGTCGTGATATCACGACACTTTTCTAACTTGCTTTCTTTCGAACCTGTCAAGCCATAACCTTCATCAAAACAAATTATTTTACATCAAATCAAATTCCTTCAAAAGCTTCTTGACATCAATGACAACTTATACACTTGAGCAAAGGCAATGCACCCAAGGTACCCAAAATTTTCAACAATCTCCCCCTTTGTCATTGATGGCAAACCTTTATTGAAAACACATCTCAAGATCCAAAACTGAAACCAACCGTGCTAACAGCTGAGAAACTGTGCCCACAACTAAGAATATTCCTTTGAAGTTTTGCTCCCCCTAACTTGAAGCTTTCCTCTTCATTTGAAGCTCTCCCCCTTACTCATAACTCTCCCCCTTTGTCATCAATGGCAAAGGGTCACATTTAGGGTTCGGGACTAAGAATGAGCCTCTTAGGTTGGTCCCTCCCCCACCTCCTGATGAGGTGATTAATTCTGGGGTGGGAGTATAACTCCCAATTTTTCCCTTAGATACTCAAACATATCTCTTGGAAGAGGTTTGGTGAAGATATCTACAATCTACTCTTTAGTAGGCACATACTCTAGCTTGACCTGCTTGTCTTGCACTTTCTCCCTTAGAAAGTGATACTTGATGGAAATATGCTTTGTCCTTGAGTGCATTACCATATTTTTGGAAATACTTATGGCACTCGTATTATCACAAAATATGGAGATGGGTTGTTCATGCTTGACTTTGAAATCCTCCAAGATGGTTTTCATCCATAAAACCTGTGTACACCCAGCCACTGCTGCTATGTATTCAGCCTGTGCTGTAGATAAGGAAACTGAAGGTTGTTTCTTACTTAGCCAAGAAACCAAACTCTTTCCCAGAAAGAATGCTCCACCACTAGTGCTCTTCCTATCATCAGTACTTCCTGCCCAATCTACATCTGTATAGGCCGTGAGGGTGAAATCATCACCTTTGGGATACCAAAGCCCAAAGTCCATAGTGCCCTTCAGATATCTGAATATCCTCTTAACTGCTGTAACATGAGAATATTTTGGAGCTGCCTGAAATCTTGCTACTAACCCAACTGCCTGCATGATATCTGGTCTAGTAGCTGTAACATATAATAAACTGCCAATCATTGATCTGTACAACCTCTGATCTACCGCTGGAGATTCATCGTCTTTACTCATATTGCACCCTGTAATCATTGGAGTACATACTGGTTTGCTATCCATCATCCCAAATTTCTTCAACATTTCTTTGATATACTTTCCTTGAGATAGAAATACACTGTCTTTTGATTGAGCAATCCGAAGACCTAAAAAGAATGACAGCTCTCCAATCATGGACATCTCAAATTCCTTTCGCATGGTGTTAGCAAAAACTTTGCACATCTGAGTATTATTTTCCCCAAAAATAATATCATCAACATAGACAACCATAATCAACATATCATCATCTTCATTCTTAATATACAAATTGCTATCTGCCACGCCTTTCTTGAAGCCTTGCTCATGAAGATAACTGTCAAGTCTTGAGTACCAAGCCCTCGGTGCTTGCTTTAACCCATACAAGGCCTTTTTTAGTTTACACACATAGTCTGACTGTTATGATAGAGACACTCCTTCTGGCTGTTCTATGTAGACTTCTTCTACCAACACCCCATTTAGAAAAGCTGAATTTATATCCATTTGATATACCTTGAATGATTTGAAGCTTGAAAGGGCCAAAAACATTCTAATAGCTTCAAGATGAGTAACAAGAGTGACCGTCTCTTCGAAATCAACACCTTCTACTTGAGAATAACCTTTGAAGACTAACCTAGCTTAGTTTCTGACAATCTTTCTATCCTCATTGAGTTTATTTCTGAATATCCATTTTGTGCCAATGACATTCTTGTCCTTAGGTCTTGGAACCAAATCCCAAGTTTCACTTTTCTCTATTTGATTTAGCTCTTCATCCATTGCTTTTACCCAAAATTTATCTGCACATGCTTCATTAAAATATTTTGGCTCAATCTGAGATAATAATGAAACATTTGTAGAATCGTGTGAAGGAATGACTCTTCTTCTTGTTTGCCTACTATTTGGATCACCAATGATCAAATATTTGGGATGATGTTTCTGAACATATCGTGAAGGAGTTTTGGGAAGCAGTTGTTGTCTCCTCTTCTTCATCTAAAACCTCTCTGAATTCTTCTTGACAAATTTCATCACTGAGTTCCTTGACTGGTTCTCTTATCCCTGTATTTTCATCAACTATTACATTTATGCTCTCTATGACTATATGTGTTCTTTTGTTGAAGCATATGTAGGCCTTTATTCTACTGGAATATCCAAGAAAGATTCCCTCATCACACCTAGGATCAGACTTACCCAAATTCTAATCTTCCCTTCTGATGAAACACTTACTTCCAAACACTTTGAAGTATTTTACTATAGCTGGTCTTCCTTTCCATAACTCATAAGGATTTTTATGATGATTGACTCTAAGTTGGGCCCTGGTGATAATGTAGACTGCTGTACTGACTGCCTCTTTCCAAAAACCATATGAAAGTTTTGACTCATTTAACATAGCTCTAGCCATATTTTCAATAGTTCTATTTTTCCTTTCAACTACTCCATTTTTTTGAGGAGTTCTTGTTGCTGAATATTCTCTTTTGATTCCTTGTTGCTCACAGTATTCCACAAATTCATTTGAAGTGAACTCTCCTCCTATGTTTGATCTTAATCATTTGATTCTCTTGTCAGTATCATTTTCAATCATTTCTTTGAAAGCTTTAAATTTTTCAAAAGCTTCAGATTTTTCTTTGAGAAAAGTAACCCAAGTCATTCTAGAATAATCATCTATAAACAACATGAAGTAGCTTTCTCCCTGAATGCTCCGAGTTCGGGTGGGGCCACATAAATCGGTATGAATAAGATCCAATGGTTTTGAATAAGTATACCCTTTTGATTTGAAACTGGTTTTGGTCTGTTTTCCATGTTGATAGGGACCACAAATGATATTATGGGGCCTTTTTATTTTGGGCAAGTCTCTAACTGCTTCCTTGTTACTAATATTGAAAAGATTATCAAAGCTTAAATGCCCCAATATTTTATGCGATAGCCAACTCTCATCTTCTTTAGTTAGAAAACACTTTTCCCTTTTTATCTCACTCAGCATGTAAAGATTGTTTGGAGTCCTTGTAGCACTCGCAATGAGTTTTCCATTTTTTTCTTTACTTATCTCACATCTATCTGAAAAGAAAGATACTATGTGCCCTTGATCACAAAGTTGACTCACACTTAGAAGATTATGTCTTAGGCCTTCTACATAAAGCACAATTTCTGTTTTGGATTTCCCATCCAAACTAAGAGTCCCTTTACTACAGATTTTAGCTGACCTATTAACTCCAAAAATGACTGTTCCTCAGTTTGTTTGTTTTAAGACCAAAAATTTTTCCTTTTCACCAGTCATATGTTTTGAACAACAGTTTAAACTATCATTTATTTAGATTTGATCTCATTTTTCTTTTTAGTGAACTCAAGGCTAGTTCTATCCAAACTGCACGTCCTTGCTATATGCCCAAAATTCTTGCACTGTAACACATGAAATTTTTATTCATAAGAGGTGCAAAAGAGTTAACATTTTCCTTACTATGGCTATTCAAGGATTTATTGCAATGCATAGCTTTGTGACCAAAATTATTGCAAGAAAAACAATAGCCATGGAAAGTATTATGTAACCTGTTTTGATGCCTTGGATGATTGTTCTTCTTGTGACCAACTGGAATCCACCGCTCTTTAGGATGAATATTGGTCTTGCTCGAAGACCCTATTTCATGAATAGTGATACCATCCTTCTTTTGCTTTTCATACGGAGTATTATGCTTGAGAGCCAATTGTTCCAACTTCACTCTAAGAGACATAACCTCTTCTTCTAGTTTCTCGCAATTAGCTTCCTTTCCTTTTAAAGCTTCTGTCAAAACCTGTTCAACCTTCTTTCCTTCTTCAGCTAGAATTTTGAAGTCTATAACTCTTTGAGAAAATTTTGATCTTGCAATCTCTTATTCCTGAAATTGATGCTTGAGAACAAAATTTTCTTCCCTAAATTTCTCCAACCTTTTTAAATCCAAGAAGAATTCACCTTTGAGATTGAACCCAACCTCTTCATCTCTTTCTGAATCTGTATGTTCCTCTGATAGATCCTTCTCTAAGTTGTTAGGATCTTTCTGGAGAAACCCACTCTGATACCAATTGAAGAACACAAGCTTATACTGAGAGGGGGGGTGAACAGTATAAGACTTAAGAAATTAATAATTTTAACTTTAGATAGCAGTGGAATCAACACAACATTGATCAAGATATAAAGCATCACACATTGAAGACCCATTTTTAATGTGGTTCACCCAAAATGGTTGGGCTACATCCAAATATAAAATATTTCACTAAATTTTATCAATCCAAATTCTAGGAATACCTTTCTCGATTACAATGTTTATGGGCACCAACCCAAAGGAGACACCAATACCTTAATCTCAAGTTCATGGGCACCAACCCACAGGAGACACCGATCCCCTAGCTCTGCTCTGGCTGGTGATCCTCTAAAAAACCTCTGCCTTCGCTGCCCTTAGCAAATGGAACTCTATCCACAGAAGACACCTGTCCTCCCTGCTTTGGTTGGAGACCTCTGTCCTCAACTCTATCACCTCCAAAGCTGGTCCTTAAATTTGCACTAAACACAGTCCTTCGGTCTAGCACAAATGTCCTTATTTTTCTTTTCCTGTTGTGCTCACTCTGCATGCTTTGACATCATCTCGCTACTTCTACACTCTTGTGCTCTTTTGGCTGCATCTCACACACTTCGATGAACATTCGACTATCTTGCCAATCGCACTCAACTCTCCAAATAGCCCTCCTTTTATACTATCACTTTCAAGATCAAAACCTTGATCTTAGTCGATTGCACAACCCTAAACTACGTCGACTACAAACCCTAAACTACGTTGGTTGCAAACCCTAAACATCGTCGGCTCACATTTAACTTTGTTAGCCTCAACTGCCTCTGTAACTCTTCTATAGTTTTTACTACGAAACTACATGTCATGATATCACGACACTTTTGCAACCGTATACCTTATTTTGGCTTTTGTCGTGATATCATGACACTTCAGCCTTTGTTGACTTCAACTAAGCTCTTGTCGCGATATCGTGACACTTCTGACTTAGTCAGCATCAACTTTGCTTTTGTCGTGAAATTGTGAAACTTCTCCTATAGAGGGCCTGCATTCTGTTTCTATCATGAAATTGTGAAACTTTCTCCAACCGAACGTTGCCAACTCAAACTGTCACGAAATCACGACACTTTCTCTTCCTTGCACTCTTGTCTGCTTGCACTAGCAAAAATAGAACATGTCGCAAAATCATGACACTTTCGCTGCCTTGTGTTTTTCTCTACCTTACGCTCGTGAAAATGGAACATGTCACGAAATCATGATGCTTTCACCTTTGAGCTCTTCCTCCCTGAATTTGTCATGAAATCATGATGCTTCTAGCTTTCGTACGTTTTATTTGCATCCTGTCGTGAAATCGTGACACTTTCAGCTTCCGTACGACTTCTCTACAACCTATCATGAAATCACGACGCTTCTCATTTCAGACTCTTCCCTTTGCTGCATGTCATGAAATCATGATAGTTATTACTTGGAACATTTTCATCTGCAGCATGTCGCAAAATTGTGACACTTTATCTTGCTTCCACTTTGTCTTCTGACTTGTCGCAAAATCGTGACACTTTTTCTCCTTAGCGCTTTTCTTTTCTTCGGGTCGTGAAAACCCGACATGTCACGATATCGCGACACTTTTTCTCCTATACTCTCTCTCCTGCATTATGTCACGAAATCGTGACACTTTTTTGTCCGTTCAAGCTTCCTTGCAATATGTCACAAAATCATGACATTTCTGACTCGAACATTCTCTCTCCTCTTTGAGTCGCAAAACTGCGACATGTCGAGATATCACGACACTTTTCTAACTTGCTTTCTTTCGAACCTGTCAAGTCGTAACCTTCATCAAAACAAATTATTTTACATCAAATCAAATTCCTTCAAAATCTTCTTGACATCAATTACAACTTATACACTTGAGCAAAGGTAATGCACCCAAGGTACCCAAAATTACCAACAAAGTCCTCACTAGAACCAGTCCAAATCAGCTCACAAGTCCTCACTAGAACTTGTCCAAATCAGCTCACAAGTCCTCACTAGAACTTGTCCAAATCAGCTCACAAGTCCTCACTAGAACCTGTCCAAATCAGCTCACAAGTCCTCACTAGAACTCGTCCAAATCAGCTCACAAGTCTTCACTAGAACTTGTCCAAATCAGCTCACAAGTTCATCAAGAAAAACTTGCTTAGCATGAACCCACAAAGAGAATTGTTAGAAACCCAATGTGATTCATCAACCTCATAGAAGCATAAAGAGAATTTTTAGAGACTCAATATGTTCTATACTTAACTCCCAATCTCAATCTCAAATCTCATAGAAACATAAAGAGAATTGTTAGAGACTCAATATGTTCTATACTTAACTCCCAATCTCAATCTCAAAAGAATAAGATAGATGTAGTATGCTTTTCTCAAGAACATGAAACACAACCCAACAATTGCCAACCATGCAATATCTCATATAACAATGATACTCATGTTCTTTCCACAACCAATATCTTTTCTCAACCAATTAGGGCTTTAACAACAATGCTTATAGACAAGGTTTAACCAACATCATTCAACTCAACATTAACCTTGAAGCATTCAACCAATCACTACATGAAAAGGAAACTAGTGGACATCCTTTTCCCTCTAAAGTTATTTGAACAAAACAGCCACCAACATAAACCACCAATGCAAAGAATAACTTGCTCAAATCAATATCAATGGAGTAAGCCCAAACATGAATCAAGTAAAGCATTAACTTGATAAAAACAACCTCTATGGAAGCAACTCAACCATAAATCTCAAAACAACCAACTAAGGGTTTCACCATCTCAATGCAAGTAGCAAGACTTACTAACATAAACCCTAGTGCAAAATGCTTCCTCTTCCTCAACCAGAATTATGCATTCACCCAAAAACTCATCAATTATTTTAATGCATAGACAATCTTCAATATCCATAAAATAGGATTTACACCAACAAGAATACCTAGTAGACAACCTTTTCACTCCAAACTCAATTTCAGAAAATACACCATCAACAATATACATGGAAGAAGTTGCCCATACCTTTGTTTGAGGAAGAAGAGAATAGTTCTTCAACTCTGTTACCAACACCACCCTCAACTTTGCCACCAAGTTAGGGTTAGATCATAAAAGTAACCACAAAAATATTTATTCCATAAAACACCTTATGACTCCAATCCTTAGAAGTCAACTACTAAAATATATAAAGCATACAAACAATATATCCTTTTACACCTTATTTCTCCAAATTAATTAAACCATGCTCAAGGAATAATAGCTTCTAAGCAAATCTCACTCAACAATCAAGCCAAAAATCTCAACCACACACTATCAACCTTATATCTCCAAAGAAGCATTTAACCTTAAAAATAATTTTAAATAAATCTGCCCAACCACTTCTTCTTTAACAAAATGCAGATTTTATTTAAAAAACCTTACCAAAAAAATGCTTCCAAAAATCGTGGGTCAATAGTGCCTCCGAAAAAATTGAAGCGCAAAAAATCTTCTCACACTCAATGACGGGAGTCGAACGCTTGACCTCCCTTCAAGCACCTTCGCAGAATAGTCATTCCCACTAGGCCAACGACACTCGCTTGAAGGCTAGCAAGAGTCTCCTTCTCCTTAACCCTTTGGCGGTGGATAAACGTGGCGAAAAAAATGATAGCCATAGCTTTTACTTCGCAACTTTTGCACAATTCGAATTTCTTTTTCACACCCTTTATTTGGACTATAGGTTATGGCTTATATAGCCAAACTTCCATGCTATGCATGATGTCGACAGGAGGATAATTCAAATTTTTTGAATTAATATTACTTTGGCGCCTTCGAAACAACTTTAGGGTTTATGAAACCCTTTTGATTATTTAAAAAATAATCAAAGGTCTTTTAGACCTTAGACCTTAGGTGGAGAACCCATTAAATTATTAAAATAATTTAATCACTAAATCAAAAAAATAATTAATTAAAAAACCTTAAAAATGTTTTATTAATTAAGTTATTTAATTAATAAGTGTCTCCAGCCTTTGCATTAAGTCGAGAGTGGTTTTGAGAAAAACCCTTAATGCATCCACCTGGTTTTAATAAAAACCCTTAAACCTGCCATGGTTTTGATAAATACCTTTTCATCTACCACATGGAATCTCTCCGAAATATTCTAGAAAAGATTCTTTAGAATCTTCAACCTTTGAAGCCAATAAATCCTCTTGACATTTTGACATCAATGACAACTCATAGACAAGAAGCTAGGATCTCAAACCCAAAATTGCCAATAAGATCCTACCTTTGGATCCATAAATTAACCTAGTGGAATATTGGATATATTCAAAAAACTATATCTAAGTGGGTTTTATATTGAAGAAGCATTTGTAGGAGGGATATTTTAGGCATTAGAGGTAGCAGATGGATTCGTGATACAAGTATAGTACTGGATTCCAAATAGTGAGTAGTTCATATAGTTGTTTAAATAAATAGGTATACCATAAATGGGGTTTGGATGTGTTAAGGTTGAGCTTGTATTGGACCAAGTTTGGTTTGCTAAAGTGGAGGAGTAATTCAGTTTCTAGCTTAAGAATTCAATTTTTAGGGGTATATGATTTTGGCTGATGTTGTTATGCACTAGAATTTTTTCTTTTAATAAAATGGGATTAGACAATAGAATATCCTTAAATTTTTTTTCTAGATTGATCCATATAGTGGTTTTTTCCTTTATTTTCCATTTTATGTCTCTTAAAGTGTAATAATCTTTGCTAATTGATGTTCTTTCCTTGTTTTTAGTGTCTTCAAGAACATTTTCATGAGCTTATACATACAAGTTGTAACAACCCAAATATAATGAACCCAAGAGAGATTTTTTTAAGATTCACAAAATATGTATCGAATAATATTATACTCATGGAGACTTCACCACATTTTGAGTGTAAGATGTTGCAGACATCCCTCGAGTGGATAGTAGTGACTAGTCTCCCATAAATTCTTTAGGGTTCACCTTGTTCACCTCCATGATTTAAAGGATACCTATACATGGTCACCCCATTTCCTAACACTCTCCATAAATTTAGGACACCTTGACCAAAGCGTAGGTATTAAACCTATCTTAACACTTGGAAAAAATAGGATGCTAATTCCTTTACTATTATAAGTCCTATACTAGTACTTAGGCGTAATGCATCTTAGTTTACACATTACACCATGTATAAAACTATGGTGCTCAATTATCCCATCTCCTTGATGGTTTAATTGAGGTGACTATCACTCTACATGATATCTCTCACATGGACACCCAATAGTCATTTGGGGTTCCATCACCAAATCCAATTTGCTAATAGGATCCAAACCTCCATAGTTGGAAAAGATGATTCAAGCTACACCACCTAAATATTTCCCAAAGACTTCCCCATATTTGGGTCCACTCTGAAGGTACATTAATGAAGTACCCATTGCAAGTACCTCAGGGGTTGCTACACTGCAACCACCTTAGGTTTGGTTCCATCCTTTTGGATGTTTTCCTAACTTTAGCGAGCTAAGGATAGTACTTCCCAAAGAAAAGTACTTAAACCCAAAGAAGTAATTGAAACTGTTAGTTCCTTTTTTCTCTTTCTCTCATTCTCTCTCATCATAACATTCAATTTACATGTATAAAATAAAGTACAACATCTACTCTTTCAAAATATGTACATAAACTTTAAAACATACATTTCATAATGAGAGGAGTATTGCAATGTTGAAGCTTTAATCAAATTCCTCTATCTAACATATAGAATTTATCTATTCAAAGCAAGGAAATAGATTCACTTTTCATATTTGAATACACCTCCAATTTACAATGCCCATCTCAAATAATATACAAAACTACTTATTTAATCATTTTTCAACAAGTCCTTTTTCTTTACAAATGTTTATAAATAAAAGGCTTCTCATAAAACCATAGTGGAAACTCTCCTTGATCAAACTCTCCTTGGGTTTCTCCAAGGAGTGGATAGGTAAGGGATTATGACAACTCCTTTATGTTGAGAATGCAAACCTAAATGCATGTTTCTTTTCAATGCATCTAGAAACAATGTATATATTCTCTTCTTTCATTCATTTGAAAGCAAGGAGGAAAACCCCATAATTTTGCTTAGGCAAAAATATTTCAGTCAATGCAAACAAAATACTCCTATATTACAATTATTTTTGTATTTTAAATAAACCCCCATAAGTTTCTTTTTTAACCATTGGACTCCATGTAGGTCCGAGGTGTAGACCAATTGGTTCATCCAAACCCCATAAGGGGGCGGAGGTCCAAGGTTCAAATCTCGGGCCTCGCCGGACTAAACGCTTGTCCCTTTCCTGGTGCTTTCAGCGGCGTAAAAGGTTTAAAATGATTGTGGCATGGTGGTTATAGGGGCATACTATGCAAAGATCTGTGTGGCGGCTTCTAGGACAACCAACGCAAAATATTGTGGCAGCCACAAAAAGCTGGACAGCATGCTCGGATTCGTGGCGGCTACCGATTCCACCATGTAAATTCAAAAAAATCAAAAAAAAAAAACCATTGGACTCCATGTCCAAATACCAATTCATAATTTCCATAATAAATAACCAAAAATAAAATTCCTTCTTTTCTTTTCAAAGCATAACAAGGAAACCCCATAATTTCCTTGATTAAATGGATTCCACATCCATTTAATATTCAATTGTTTTCTTTAAAAAAACATAAGAAACACCCTATAATGTTTCTTCACTAATGAACTCCATGTTCATTTAATAATTTAGAAAGTATAGATATTAACATGTAGTTCCTACTTCATGTTTTCAAAACTTTCACAAAACCAACAATATATTTCCGCAATATATTTCCACAAAACAACCAATATATTTCCACAATATATCTTCACAAAGCAAGCAATAAATTTCCACAATTTATTTCTACAAACAAATAATATATTTCCACAATATAAATACTTCATTATTTATATTTTATCTTTCCTTAGTTTTCTATATTCTTTAATCAAGAAAACTAGGCACAAGCAAAAACTTCATAATTTTTGATATTCTAATAATTTCAAATATAATACTCCACTATTTATATTTTATCTTTCCTTAGTTTTCTATTCTTTAATCAAGAAAACTAAGCACAAGTGGAAACCCTATAATTTTCGATATTCTAATAACTTCATAATATAAATACTCCACTATTTATATTTTATCTTTCCTTAGTTTTCTATATTCTTTAATCAAGAAAACTAAGCACAAATGGAAACCCTATATTTTTTATATTCTAATAATTAATATAAATACTCCACTATATATATTTTATATTTTTTTGTTTTCTATATATTTTAATCAAGAAAAACTAAGCACAATATGAAACCATATATATTTTTATATTCTAATAATTTCAAAATATAAATACTCCATTATTTATATTTTATCTTTCTTTAGTTTTCTATATTCTTTAATCAAGAAAACTAAGCACAAATGAAAACCCTATAATTTCAACGAATGTAAGGCAACATCAATGTTCTCAAAGAAAGCATAGCATCAAAAATTACCTTGGAACTATTAGAAGCTTTCTAATCAAACGAAACTTGAAAGGGGAGAGTGTAATCATCTGTTAGAGCTCAAAAATGCATTTTTCCTCTTTTGCCTTTTGAACCTTTTTTTTTTCTCCTCTTCATCTCTCTTTTTAAAAGAGAGGAAGAAGATGAAACATTAAATCATTTTTGTAATGTCTTATTGCTTGTTACATTTTTCAAATAATATCAAACCCTAATCTATTAATTAAATGCACTTCCTTTGCAAGGTAAAAGGGTTCGTAAAACCCAAATTAAATTTATTTTAACTTTATAAAAGAAATAAACTCATTTATATCTATTTTTTTTAGTAGATTGAAGAGTGGGTTTTAAAATGGTCCCAAAATCTTATTACAAAAGGTGCAACAAGATTTTCAAAATGACTATCCTAAAGGGAAGATCCTAGCCACAAGGGCAAACAACCATGGGAAAATCCTTAACAACAACCTGAAACACAAAAATTGATGCACAACAAATAAGGAAATCAACCTTCAATGATCTCCACATGATCTTCAGGGTTGTCATTTATGTTTCTAAAGAGTTGTTTGAGCTAGATGTGGAGATCCTCCATGGTTTTTACAGCTTGATTATAGATCGTCCAAGCAACTCTGATGGTGTTGGCAACAGTGGAGAGTGGTGTTTGCAACAAGAGTAAGAATGAAATTCTGAAGCATAATAGTAAAATTAGGCTCTAGCATATTTTCATCATCTAAAATTTGGGTAGTGATCTAACCAAAAAGCGTGCACCTATCTACTATATTAATCAAATTCAATCATCCAAGCATAAAATAATGACAAGATTGCATAGATTCAACAAAATAAGTGTTTCTTGTATTAATATTTGCAAAGAATCCCCAATTACAATCATGCCCCTCTTAGGGTCACTCGAATGATGATACAATTAATACAATGCCAAAGCCCTCAACAGGGTAGGCGCACTAATGTTGCTTTTCAACTAGTCACAAACTGCTCTAGGGTGGAGTTGCCCTCTTCTTCGCGTTGGGGAAGGAACTTGATGGTTGAATCTCCTTTGAATCTATTCCCTGCGATCAAGAAACAACATAAAAACATCAAAAAGATAGGCAACCTCTCATGATGAGGCCCTTTTGGTAAAAATGCATAAAGATACTATTAAAAGTGTATATTCAAGAAAGCATGAAAAGCATCTCTAAACTATGTTAATTGGATCAAGATTTATGGAATTGCATAAAGAAAGATAGCAGCTAAATAATGAATGGACCAATCACGTGAAATAGAGCATAAAATCACATAAAGAATCCATTAAAGCCTACTTAATGCAAATGCAATGAAACTATTCTAAACCTAATTCTACCAGTCAAAAATCTTCTAAACTACAACTGAACCATAGAAATGACTAATTTAAACTATCTAGCTGGACAAAAATAGAAACAGTAAGGTGGCGATACCTCTATTGCAAACCGTAGCTCTGGTGAGCGGTCTACACTGTAAACCATGGCTGAAAGCCATGGTGAGCTCTCTGATAGGTTTACCCTCAATTTCAAGGGTAGTGGGCTTGACCTCCTTGTCCAAATTGATGTTCAATGGTCACCTTCGGTGTCCTCAGACTGATTTGGTGGTTGATTCACTATGAGGGGCCTTCGTTTGCCCGGATATGTGCTTCTTGGCTCTCCTAGGCTCCTAGGGCATCCATAATGCAATTCATCATGAATATTGGCAAGTAGGTAGGGGATAAGTGCAATAGC
Organism: Wollemia nobilis; assembly: GCA_028583015.1. NCBI lineage: Eukaryota > Viridiplantae > Streptophyta > Pinopsida > Araucariales > Araucariaceae > Wollemia > Wollemia nobilis. The sequence continues at coordinate 8,952,527 of JAQPPZ010001808.1, forward strand.
TCTCTCTCAGTATACTTGGTTGAGTGTACAATTCGATAGGGCTTCGCTGCTCAAATATTCAATGCTCTCTCTGATAGTTTACCCTAATTCTAAGGGGTACTTATAGGATGCCCTAGGGCTAGGGGTGGCTTCATGGAGAAGCCAAGATCAAGAAGGGGTGGTTAGGACAGTTGGATTGGAAGCTTCCATCCTCTAACCACCGTCTTCTAGATCAAATGGCCATTCAAACTGATTTGGCTCGGATGAAGGCCAACTGAACTTTAGTTAAGACCACAGGTTACAACTACGGTCTAGACTGTAAACCGTAGGTCTCAGCCATGGTTCAACCTATAGACCGTAGGTCTGGGCTATGGTTCAGACTGATTAGGCCAAGGAGCCCAAATTGAGTGGTTAGAACCACTGCTCTATCTTGGATTCTATCCAAGATCCTCCATATGGTCTTGTAGCATGTCCATATGAGTAGTCGCCATCGACATGACACGTTTTAGGTGTCTATAGATGCCCCTTTTGAGATGCATTGTGAGATCAAACAACGCTGAGCAAAAATATACCTCCTAAAATGATGTCGAAGGTTCTATGATGATCATTAGTTAGATCAACATTAGATGCCTCTTGTCCAACAAAAGGATGTGCATCCTGGAATCATTGCTTCCAACTGGGTGAAAGGCTTATATTTTGAAAATCTTGCACTCGCCATTAGGCATTCGGGTAGCATTTGATGCTACAATAGGAGTTAGGCCTATATAACCGAAAGGAGAAGAGATACAAATAAATTATCATATTTGCTATTTACCCCAAGCAAAGGGGTAAGCTTATGATAGTTGTTGACAATGATTCGCAAGGACGAACGTAATTTTGACAAGATCAAGGGATCTACGATCTCCGGGATCTTTTATTGATTTTGATTATGATTTGATATTATGACTACCCCCTCAAGCGATGAGTCGATGAGGGTAATGACAATGATTAAAGTGACGATGTCGCTTGACCACCATGGATGATCTGAACAAATTTAGATTTGAGCATATTAATGCCTTGGCTAGGCCTAGTTCAACTTTTGATTCCAACTATTAATAGTGATTGCACATTCCTATCCCATGGAGCAGTTGGCTTACAATAGCCGTCTTAGGGAATCGAAATGAGGCAATTCAAATTAGATTTGTGTTGAATCAAGTTATCGATGATTTGTTGAAAATATGTCATAGGAGACATGACATGAAACGCCTCGTTCCCATGGAGAAGTCCAGCCGTGAAGGCCTTCTTAGGGATTGAAAAGAAGCATATCAGATCAACGATGATAATTTTTGCCCCAAATGTCCTTATGGTAATTTACTCATCTTGTCGGATTGCATGGATCGCAAGTCACTGCAACCACCAAGTGTATAGGGTAAAATACTGAATACGAGGCGCATTTGGTTTTTTGAATTATTTGATTTTTTTGTTTGTTAATTTTGATTTTTTGAATTGATCCTGGTGCTTTGAACATCACCAAATTTGCAACATTGATTGCTCTTTTTGAAAATTTGATCCAATGGGAGTCATTAATTTACCTTTTTAGACCTTCCCACGGTGGGTTTTGACTAAATTTGCTACCAGTTGCAAACCACGGCTAGGGTCTGTGGTTCCCTATTGCAATTTTGGGAACCACGGCTAGGGCCTACGATCCATGCAGAATAAGAAAAGCTTATAAAAAGGTTCAATTTTCAAATTTGTTTCATTATTCCTTGACAACTGGCAATTTTAGAGCTCTGATAGTGACAAGTTAAACCTGACCTAAAACCCTAGCAAACTTTTACACCCACACCTTACACACCGCACGATGGCAGACCATGGGCAAGCTTCATCTAGCCGAGGCAGAGGCGAGGGCAAGGTAATTCAAAACCGAGACCTCGCATCCATTACCAGTAAAATTAACCTCATTAAGAAATGGGCTAATTGAACCTAATTAAACTGCTGGTAATGAACCTCATGTTAGATTAGGCTAGTTTAGGTTTATTTTTTATATATATTTTTTTTTTTTCCAGCGGGGAAATAACCCTGGTCGGATGTTAGTTGGAGACCATAGGTACCAGTTGTGGTTCCTAATTGACCAATTGGGGACCGCAACTACCAGTTGCGGTCCGCATTTAAACTCCCAACGGTCAATTTTTGATCGCATGCGGACCATAGGGTTGACCCGCGGTTCGTAGACTTTAGGAAAATTTTATCAAATTTTTAATTTTTCCAAGGTTTTATAGGTAGTTAATGCTAATTAATGCATTTTTGACTTGTCTAAGTGACATTTTTTATTTTTATGACTGCCTGATGACATGTTTTTGTATTTTTATCAGTTTTTAGATGTTTTTGATGCTTTTTAGGTCATTTTTAAATGTTTTTGCTTGTTTTTAGTTAGAATTTTTCCTTATACTATGCTTTTATTTTAGAGGTTGACCTCTAGAGCTCATGAGCCCGACATCCTTAAGACTCTCCATGGATAGCTTACCGCTGGAGAGTGTAGATGGTTTGGAGCCATCGGATTTGGCTACGTCCTAGATCTACCCACGATTAGGGTGGATCAGGCTTACTTGACTGTGTTGGCCTGACGTTGGAATGCGCGGACCAACACATTTCACCTACCTACAGGTGAAATGACTATGACCTTGGAGGATGTTTATAGGATCTTCAGGATCCCCATTGATGGTGAGGCCATCATCTCTTCTACTTATGGGGCTAAGGAGCCCATTTTTGATGCTATCTTCGATGACCAGAGCTAGGAGGCTCAGCGTAGTATCGATCATGGAGGAGTCCACATCGGATACTGGTAGGGGAAGAACATATTTTCTATGTGGGAGGCCATCTTTATGCACCTGGTGGTGCAAGTTGTTCTTCCAGACTCCTCGAGCATGAGGATTCCCTGGAACCTCCTGGCCACTATCCGAAGAGTAGTTCAGAGCTCCACGGATCAGCCGATGATTGGCCTGGGGGAGCACCCTGCTATGCCAGTTATACAGAGAGCTTTATCAGATTACTGATCGAAGCCATCGGGGCATCAGCTGCAGCCTACTACTTCAGATTTGGGGTTGGCAGCACATCAGGATAGAGCATCCTAGAGAGCTACCACTACACATCTCAGAGATTGATGACGACCACAAGTGCTATGCCACCTGCTGGCCTCACGAGGAGGAGGGGTTTAGGAGCAGGACCCATGCTGGTGACACCCAACATTATATTACCCGGTTCGCAGCACTCGGTCTAGACGATATTGAGTGGCGGCCATACATGGATTGCCCAGCATGGGCTGAGGCAAGTGAGTGGCTTCGACAGGCTCATTGGGATAGGTGGCTACTCGATCGAAAGGATGAGATTAGAGAGTATCATTCTACTCTCACATCCTACATAATTTCGATATAGTGTAGGACATCCCGGAGATCCCATTTGTGTATCGACGCTTGGCTTTAGAGCGGGATCTACCATGGATTTGGCCTTCGACTCTAGGGGATGAGCCAGATGACTTTCAAGAGTCTAGGGTTGATAGGGCTACTACCACCCCAACATATGATGGATGGTGGTCCATGCTCCGATGGCATGGATTGGGGCCTCTAGGTAGAGTGCCAGATCAGGTAGAGGTAGAGGTGGATCCTGATGGGCGTAGGGTGTACCAATGGATAGAGGGTGGATGGGGCATAGAGGCCACCATCGAGGAGGCTCCTAAGGTTGACCCAGATGATGAGGCTCCAGAGGAGGGTGAGGTCCCTCCTGACAGTGTAGAGGGGCTACTCTTGGCCTAGGTTGCTGACTTGCAGAGTCAGCTCGACAGATATGTTACACAACAGATGGAGTGAGACACCACTATTACCACTCTGAGGGCACAACTAACTGATAAATATCATAGGCTGACTCAGGTAGAGCAATATATTACTAGCCTGACAACACAGACCATGACAGTAGAGGCCCAGGTCAGAGAGCTCACTAGTGCACGTGACTTGGTACAAGCACAATGGGGTGAGGCAGTGGTAGAGAGGGATCTTCTCAAGGTATATATGGGGGCTCCTCCATCCTCTCAGGCGGTCATGGGACCTCTAGATGTTCCTTTAGCTACATTTCTAGGAGGTGATGATCCTATGGTAGAGGTCAGGTGACTCACTTCCCTCATAGAGGAGGAAAATGACTTATGCGATGCGAGGGCAGCTCGCATCTCCCAGTTGGAGGGCTATATCATACTACGGGGCTTAGAGGTACCTAAGGATAGACATGCTACTGGGTCTCAGAGGACCAGGTCCAGGACTATAGGGTAGTCCATGGTGAGCTCCAACCAGTGGATGCACAGGACAGAGAGGACGCATAGGTCCTCTAGCACTCATGGAGGTAGCTCACACAGGAGTCACAAGGAGACAAGTGCTACCTCTAGTCATAGGTCTAGCCACCTAGACATACCGGTATCACGTGTGCTAGGCCTCTTTGGGCTAGGTGGTACATAGGGCCCTCAATAGGATGCACATCAGGCACCAGATCCGACTACAGAGAAGGCTCTAGGTCACAAGGCTGAGGGAGGTGGTGAGAGCTCCAGTTCAGGGGGAGTAGGCTAGAGCTAGGGATCTATCTGATCACAACTACATTTTGCATATGTACCATTTTTGGTGTAAGGTCGAGGACCTACACGATTGTAGCTTATGGGCATTTTGTACTCTTTGATGTACTCTGAGACACACACACACACACACACACACACACACACACACATATATATATGATTTGATCATTTATGGCTCATTATGTGTACTTGCGTATATATTTTTAATTTTTTTTTTATGTTATGCACATGGATGCAATGCTTATGTTAATTTGATGCTATATGATGTGATGTATGGATGACATGCACTAGATAGCTATTTAATTTATGATGATGATGATATGTAGTGATCTAGATGCTTAGATGTGTGATTTATGATGGATGCATATGGATGCAATGTTTTCTCTTAACACATATTTGATATTGCTTTATTGTATGCATTAATGTATGTAATGATTTATTTACACGATGGTGATCTAATGTAAATGAACTTGTATGCTTTAATCACTTAAAACATAAGGAATGAATGCAAATATGTTTATCAATCTAATGGATGACACCACATAATGTATAAAAATCATGAATGTAATTGAAAATCCTTAAGATAAGAATTTAATCAATTAATCACCCATATATGAAATGCAATGAATGCAATTGTATGATGCGAATGATATAATGTGTCATTCTATTTTCTTTTGCAAATTTGAAAAATATGCACGATATAGTCAGTGGTCATCTAAATATTATTTCTAATATCCATCCGGTATCTATCCTATATTTTGATTGTGCTCTATATGATGATGTATCATGGACTCGATACTTTGCAATTTGATGATTTTATATGGTTTGCGATATTTGATATTTTGTTGCTATGAGAGAAATTTTTGAGGTTTTCCATGAGACTCAAACACCCTAATAGACTTATCAAAAGTTGCATACTAACCACACTAGACTTCTGAGATAAAAGGCTTTTGCTAGGATAGGCCCTAACTATTCATTATCCTTGTGTGTGCACATGATTATTTTAAGATAAGACACGAGCATTCCTTGATGTCAGACGGGATTCTTTCAGCCCATTGCTAAGATAGGGGTACCACAAATGTCTTATCCAATCCCAAGTTTAGATTTTAGTTGGACTAAGCCACTAGGCAATGTAGGACACCTGAAGCTAGCTCTTCCACATTCAAACATTGGTCTGCCCACAAGTGAGATGCAAGTGTATCAGACATATCATCATGTGTAAGGTACAATAGTGCCAATAATTCCAGGGATTTAGGCTCATTCCTTTCTATCCTTCAATTTTTGGGATACTTGCTCATATGTAGTGAAGCAAGGGAGTCGATTCCATATTCATTTTGAACTATCTCTGGATCTTCATTTGATCTCTCTTCAAACTGGATTTTGGATCTTCATTTGATCTCCACTCGAACTTTGATTTATGATCTTCATTTGATCTTCACTTTGAACTTGATTTGAGCCTGTTTTCTGATCTTCATTCGATCTTCACTTTTTGGCATTTACATTTGATAATTTTCTTCAGAAAATTTCCTTTGGGGATTTACTTGGGAAAATTGTTTCTGGTATATCGATTGAGGATATCGATCTTATGATATCAATATGGGATATCAATCTGGGAAGTCGATCTATGATATCGATCTAGGGTATCAATCATGAGGATTGATGTGGGATATCACTTTGGGATATTTCTCATTTTATCGTAAGCAAGGGATTATGAATAGGGAACTAACCTATCCTTTTGCCAACTGCCAATATTTCCCATACCGTTCGCACAGAGGGATAAGCAAGAATAACTCTTTTCACTTCAGGATACCCGGTCCTGCTTCACGGCTTTCATCTTCCCCTAGTCCTTGTTAGGATTGTTTAATTTGTTGATTAGTGATAGGCTTTTGATATGCTAAGGGCTATACTAACTGAACCTTAGCTACAAAAGCAAAGTAAGCTTTCTACCAACTCTTGATAAGACCACTAGGTATGGTTGAGTGACCGAAAAACCCTAGTATATCTCCATAGCAACATTATAGGTTGTGTTGAAAAACACAATTACTCACATGAATGATGGATCATGATAAATGCAGAGATGCATGATTTAAACACAAATGTGGTGTCGTTTGTAATACTGATAGACATAATCCCTCCTACTACAGAATGCAATGGATGACGAATGCCTATATGTAATGCAGTGAATGCAAAATTCAAATGTAAAATGCAATTTTTTTTGGATTTTATGCTTTACCAATTTTTTTTGGATTTTATTGATTTTATTATTTTTATGAGTTTTGAGCCTCATATCTGACCAAACGACGAGTACATGCCTCTAGAGCCTTTAGATTGACCAAGTGATTTTTTAGCAAAATCCTTGGAGCTTTTTAGGATGACTGAGCGGTTTTAAGCAAACCCTCAAAGCTTTTGGGGTTTGACCAAAGGGTTTATGAGCACCTTTGGGACTTTTTGGGATGACCAAGTGATCTTTTAAGAATCCTTGGAGCTTTTGGGTTGACCAAGCAATTTTTTAGAAACTCTTGGTGCCTTTTGATTGACCAAACTACTCATAGGTGAGCTTGGAGATTTTTAGGATGATCGAGCGATTATAAGCAAACCCTCGAGGCCTTTGACTAACATGACCAAGCGGTTTCAGGAACCCTTGGAGCCTTTTGGGATGATCGAGCAGTTTTCAAAAAAACTTAGAGATTTTTCACCAAAGGGCTTACAGATGCCTTTGGATATATTTGAGTTTGACCAAAGGGCTTACATATGTCTTTGGAGCTTTTTGATTGACCAAACTACTTATGGGAGTGTTTGGAGCTTTTTAGGATGACCGAGTGGTTACAAGAAACCCTCAAGACCTTTTACTATGCTCTTCAAGCATAAAACACCTTAAGATGGATGATGTTGAGAGGTTTGGGATCTTCAACACCCCTCAGTGATGTTATGCGATAGGTACCTGGACCAATATTTTTAGATATGATGTAGGGTCCTAGCCAATTAGCCATGATTTTTTCTCACATATCTAGTGATAAATTAGATTTTTGTTGGTTCTCTTTCAAGACAAGATCCCCAAATTCAAAGTATCTTTGGTGGAATTTGATATTATAAGCTCATTTTAATCACTCTTGATAAACACAGATATGCTCCAGGGCATTCACGTGATGTTCATCAAGTAGCGTCAGTTGATCCAATCGAGCTTGCCACATAGTGTCGTCATCGATGAAATATTTCAATACAATGCATAGTGTTGGAATTTCTAATTCCAAGGGTATAATGGCCTCAGTGCCATATACTAGTGAGAACGGTGTTGCCCTAGTGGGCATCCGAATACTAGTCCTGTAAGCCCATAATACAAGGGGAAGCTGGATATGGCAGTACTTATGGTTTTCTTGGACCATATTTTTCAAGATGGCCACCATTGTCTTATTTGAAGTTTCAGCCTGCCCGTTTGCTTGCGAATAGTATGGAGTCACAAAACTATGTTTGATTCTATATTTAGATGTCAAATCTCTAATAATTTTGTTCTTGAAAGATTTTCCATTATCCGATATTATTTTGGATGGAATCCCAAAAAAAATTATGATATGCTGTAGTATAAACTCTGCTATACGAGCTCCAGCTATTGTTGTTAAGGGTATTGCTTCCACCCACTTTGTAAAATACTTAGTAGTCATGATTATGAATGTATGTCAGCCTAATGACGAAGGAGAGATCTTGCCTATAAGATATAGGCCCCACTGATAAAATGGCCAAGCCACTTAGATGCATTGTAAGGCCTACGATGGCAAGTGCATAATATTAGCATGATGTTGGCATTTAACGTGTTTCTTGATATACACATTGCACTCCTTCTCCATAGTGGAACAATAGTAGTCCATTCGAAGGATGCACTTGACGATGTCCATGCCACTGAAATGGTCACCGTATGTACCGTCATGAGCTTGCAAAATCACCCATGATGCCTCTTGGGGCTCTAAGAAATGAAGGAGAACTCCATCGTAGCCTCGTCGATACAAGATGTCTCCTATTAAGATATATTTAGCCACTTTCTATTTAAATGTGTGCTTCACGGCACACGACAATCCCTCTAGGATTATACTAAGTTTCAAGAAGTCTTTAATTTCTGACATCCAGTTTTGATAAGCCTCAACTTCGACTGCTAAGACAATTTTCTCCCTTATGTATTTACCTTTGCAAATGCAGACTCAAAAACAACCTTGTGGTTAATGGTAGTACCACTCCCCATAGAACTCTGAGAGGTTAATGGCCCCTAGGGTGCCTTATTAAGAAAGTCTTCAGCTTTGTAGAACCATTCAGCTTTTGGGTCTACACTGATCATGTTGACTGATTCTCTGTTATCATAGGCTGCACACTCTACTATTGAATGCGAGAGCATCTTGACATGGATGGTAGTGAAATATGCCAATGGATTATGAGGGATTAAGGATCCCAAAGGTGCCATGGTGTCTACAAACTTGTTTTATGACCGAGGGATTGCCTCGATGTCATATTATTCAAATTTAGCCAAATATGTATCAACTAGATCTTTATAGGCTTTCAGTATGGGACATCAACACTAAAAAAACCCCTTGAATTGATTTACTATGAGCAAGGAGTCACCAAATATGTTCAATCTCTTAATATTCATGGTGACGGCTATGTGGAGGCCCATTAGTAGGGCTTCGTACTCAACGTTGTTGGTGCACAAAAAATCCAACTTGAATGACAAGGGCATTGGAGCTCCTTGTGGCATGAAGAATAGTATTCTGGCACCACATCCTTGTTTGCACTTTGAACCATCAAAGAACAGAGTCATATCAGTGTTGTTCTCTAGCTCTTCGGGTTCGGGAGCTTTAGATTTAACAAAGATTGCATTGTTCGAAAGCTCAATTGTTAGAGGTCTACTATTTGAAAACAGTGCCTCAGCTAATTGATCTGCTATGACTTGTCTCTCAATGGACTTCTAGATTATGGATTCCAAATCAAATTCCATCAATAGCATGATCCACTTCCCAATACGTGTATTGTGATACGTATTACTCATCATGTACTACAAAGGATTTTGTTTAGATATAACATATGTCGTATGACTTAACATATAGCATCGCAATTTATTTATAGCGAACACTACTACTAATCATATTTTTTCCAAATATGCATACCCGAGCTCATAGCTCACCAAGGTTCAACTAATATAATATATGGCATGTTCTTTGCCTTGCACGTTCTTTTGGGCTAACATGGTTCCTAGTGCAAAGTCGGTTATCAATATATATAGTAGAAAAGGCACCTCTGGCCTTGGTGGACCTCTTCTTTACCCACACCAGATTCCCCTGAGTTTCTGCTCAGAAACTACACAGAGAGCTAATCATTCAGGGTGGTATGAATAGAAGATCTATATTATTCATAGGGTGGGATGAATATGTATTCATCTCGGGGTGACATGAATTCTAGTCTGTATTCATCACATGGTGGCACGAGCAGCAGTCCAACTCTTGAAGGATTAACACCTGCAAGAAAAACACAAGATTTTTGATCAAAAATTTGATTCCAATAGTAGGGGATAGAGTCCCACCATGATCGCCATTGAAATCATGTCTATGGAAGCACTAGCATATCGGGTATGATGCAAACAAAAGAAGATGTATTAAGGAAATGCTAAGTCCTACAAAGATGCAAAGAACTTAAAGTGCTTGAAAAGGGAAAACGAACGAAATGAAATGAGATGTAAAGCAAAAGCAAAGGTGCAACCTCTTTTATTAATCTTGCTTGAGATCAGGTTACAATACGTCTCCCCCAATTTTCATGGGCTAGGAGCGTTCGATACAATTTTGTTACACCAACGGACGGTACGCTTCCCTTCGAGATATTCCATGTGCCCACATTCGAAATGGGTGGGCCAAACGTCATCACCGCTTGTGTGAATACATCTATTATTCTTTTCTACCCTTTCAATTTCAAGATCCTATGTACAAAGAAACATCAAAGGATTAATAGCACATGCGGATGGAGGGAAACATGCAATCCCCAAGGCCTCCGGTTAATGCATACATGAAATAATTAAAAAAGTGATCAAAACTTATCAGAATGAAATGAAATTTGGACAGAAGCATGTAAACATCATCAGGGACACACTACAAAAATAACAGTCGAGAAATCTACTGTATATTTATAATTTCTCCGGGATGAGACGATTAGGACTGTCATAAAATGTACAAAAGCGACCTCCCAAATGTCCCATCCAGGGGCCTCCAGAACACCTACAAACTTGGGGTTAGGCAAAATGGGGCATTTTGAGATGACCTAGAAGGTCATATTTTGTAGATTCTGCCCAGATTTCCCTGTATCTGAAAGTGCTCCCTGTAGGTTAGTAAAAGCGTAAAACCATGAAAACATAGTCAAAACAAGTCAGAATGTATTAAAATTTTAACCACAGTATATATGAAACACACAAAACATGATGCAAAAGAAACAGTGAAGAAATATTTTGTAGATTTCTAATAACTCCGGGGTGGGGCGATTAGGACTGCAACAGTGCGGGGGGCACCCGGGAGTAGGACGCCCACCGTTTGGGGATTGGTTTTGACACCAATCTACTTGGGATGGGTCCAAAACCTCCTAGGGGGTTGTGTCAAAAAATTGGGTGTGGGATTGTGGCCAATTATTCAGGTTTTGGGTCCGGATTACACTCCTAATGCTCACCTAATAACCTCCCTTCCAAAAGAGAGATCAAGGGTGTAGGAAGCACAATGAGGGTGAGGGTATAATTCGGCAGCACTCCGTTGCTACAAATTCTCTTGCTCTGTTCCCCCATTTTGGGGTGAGAAGACTCACCATTTTATAGACCTAAGGGTCTCCTTTGAATGTGCATGCAGGGGCGCCACTTGGCCATCATGCCTTCCCAGGGGAGAGAAGATTCCTCCCTGATTAAGGGCTCCATGACTACCTCTATGACTGCCTCTTTGAGCTAAAAAATGCTCACTCGCACTCCCATGCATTGAAGGTGGAGTTAAGTGATGAATCTAGGCTACCATTTTTCAAGGTTTGACCTTTTTCTCGTCAAACCTGCTATTCACCCCACCCTAGAGCGATTGCTGCTAATCATCCCAGGGTGGGGCGAATAGCAATCTAATCATCCCAGGGTGGAACGAATAGGGAGCAGAGTGCTTGAAAGGTACCAAATTGAACTCCGACCTTCCAAAACTACTTTGGGAGTGGTTAGGACCACTGTTTAACCTCTGGGGGCTGCCCTAGGGGCTATGTATGCCAATTCGGTCAGTGCTTGTCTTCACATAATCAGATTGGTGCTGTTTTGGTGTCTACAATACCTTTTCATCTTCCACAGATTCTAAAATCATCGTTTGACATAATTCATATAAATGAAAATATTCACTTATAGTATGTTGTAAGATACTACTAGGAAGTAATATTTTCCACAAACATGAAATAGAACCTGTTTCATGATGGTTAGTGAGTTGTGAAACTTAAGCAGACATTGTTGTTCCAAAATAGTTTGATTGTTTTATCAAAAGTTCTTTGTTGAGAATGCCATTGATTTCAATACCATTGACTACCACATGTTTAGTGAAATGGATAGCAAGAGTGCCCATGTATTTGAGAAACAAACCATTTATAATCTGGTATTCATTATAGGGATTCCAAAACATTAGATTAACCACACCCATGACCTCAACCAATTCATCTCTTTGAAAATGGTCTCGTATTTATTTTTTCAATGATTCTGCTATTTGTTTCAGTTTAATTTTTGTATCGTGTACAACTACATGAAATATGTTGTATGTTATGGGTATTTTATCAACTTCATTTGTAGCTATATCCATTTGCTGACCAAAATAATAAAAAGGTATTTCATTTTTGTGGAAATTAATACATAGATGATCATTTATTTATATTGAACTTAAAAAATTTCTAAGTATCATTCACGTTTGTTAATGCTCTCCAACTCTCAAACATGGGTTCCATAAAAATTTGACTAAATGCATACATTGTATTAATATGTATGCAAATTGTTTTTCTTGCCTTGATGAAATCCACAATATAAATTGATCTTTCTTGTGCAATTTTTATCAAAGTATTCATTTCTTCCAACATTGGAAGAATAGCACACAATGTGAGAAGTATTTCAAAGTCACTCATTCAAAATAGCAAATATTTAGCATTATCAACTACCCTACGATTTGCATACATAAACCCTGCCAAGGATTGATATTATTTGAAAACTCTATATGCTGGTTGATACATTGAAATCCACCTAGTATCTACATATTTTAACAGTTTTTACATTTAGTAACTCCTAGTGCAAACTGTTGAAACTCTAAAACATATTTTTGGATTGCACGAAAAATAATCATGAATTTCACGAACACGCTCTTCCACTCTCACAACATTTGTAAATGTATCCACAATTTTGTATGCAAGATTCATTCTATGAGCCATGCAATTAATAGGGATCAAATATGGGGCAACATATGTTTGTAGTCTAACACAAAGACCATTCTTGTGTCCTTACATTGTAGCAGCACCATCAGCTCCGAAACATATTAACTTAGTGGTTATTTTCATTTCATTCATTCCTATTATTTCCTTTAAACTAGTTACAACAACATTGTAAATATTTTTTGCATTACAATATTCCACCATCTTGCGTACTCCAAGTAAATGAGGTTACCTTAAATAATTTTCCAAAGTGTAAACATGCATGCTAATCCAAGATGTGTTGTCAACAATAGTCACCTCATCAATCGAAAGTGAAATAAATTTAGCATTTTTTACTTTCTCTTTGAGGTCATCTTGCTCAACCAATGAGAGACATTTTACCATTTCCCAACCACTTCGATCTAACCAATGGGTGTTAGGTAAGTTTTGCACATCAACTAGTTGAAATAAATATTTATAATCAATGAAATTAGACATAGGTCTACCCTTTTTTAAGAATAGTGAGTACAATAGCAAACTGTATTTTTTTTATTTTTAAGTGAAAAATCCCTTGCGGGGCTGCCTTGGTATGAGAGACCACGAATAGGGGGTTCTACACCGTCAAAGTCACCCGGGGGTCACACCCAACCCTGCCCGCACCAACATTATCAATTAGATTTTGGATACCCAATTCAACTTTTTGGTAGGGTGGAGATTTGAACCTGGGACCTCCCTTGGAGGATTGCCCTCTCCTCTCCAACTCACCTACAACACCTGGGTAAATTGTAAAAAATTTGAAGTTAAAGTGAACTTATTCATTTTTTGAAATTTGGCTTGAATGTTTGCACCTTTCTCAACAAAACATTACTTTTGTTTTATTTCTTTATCATATTCTTGCATATATATTATATGTACACACTCTGATGCATCCTTCCACCTATAATTTTTTGGTATTGGTTGATCACTTTCTTTTATTTTGATATAAACCTTTCCACAATGTTTTTTTACTGTATCTTTCTTAAATTGAAATCTATGATACTTTCCATGTTTCCAACTGCAAATTATACATCTCAATTCTATTATTTCCTCATTACTATTCTCTAGTAGCATTGGCTCAATAAATGGAAATTATGATATCCAATCAGGTTGAAAAGATCTATTAATTTTCCACCTAGATAACCTTGCACATTTATGTTTTTTAGAAGAAGATTCTCCGGAAGTATGGACTACATAAGAACTATTATTTTATTTTCAATTTGGCGTGTTAGTTTCAGGAATCTTTTCATGTTGTTGTGCCATTTCATTAAGAAAATTTTCATTTGTAGACTTTTCATTATCATGGATATGTGGAAGTGGAGGCATACCAGGGTCAACAGTGTTTTCTATAGAGATAATACTAGTGTCAATAGTAGGGTCATTATAATTATGGCATTTTAAAAGCATACCTTTTGTTAAAAAATATAGATAAACAATGGATAAATCTATAAACCAAAAAGTACACTTCTAAATGAATTAAGATATTATATATAAAATTAACAATGTACAAAAATTAATTGGTTAGTACGTAAAGGCGTTCATACCTTCAATTTGTGCAGATGTTTATGGTTGAATGGATTTCAAAATATTATGAAAGTATTTGAGGATAATCAGGATAATACTTTTATCGAAATATTGGCCTCCCTTATTTACATTGCTAGCATGTGACATTTTACTTGTATATAAAAAAAAGGAGTAACATGAACAATAAACATCATTTAAAAAAATGAAAATAACTGGTAAAAAAGAGAACTAATGCTCAAGACAACAAAATATATGACCCAAGCAGGCTTGAGGTTGGTGCCCAAATAATAGGAAAACCTCCTTATTGAGTGTCCATAAACAAAATGTTTAAAAAATAAAAATTAATGGTAAAAGAAACTTACCGGTAAATGTTTGTCACTATATTTCAGTCACCTACTGTCACCCACCTTCTATCAGTCGTCTTTTTCTAGTCGCCTTATGCAAATCGCCTTTTTCTAGTAACCTTCTACCAGTCACCTTATGCTAGTAATCTTCTACCAATTGCATTATGCCAGTTGCCTTTTGCTAGTTGCCTTATGTTAGTCACCTTTTGTTAGTCACATTATGTTAGTAGCCTTAAATCATTCACCTTTTGCCAGTTGCCTTGTGCCAATATCCTTATGCCAGTTGCCTTATGCTAGTCACCTTGTGTTAGATACCTTCTACCTGTCATCTCCTGTCAATCATCTTTTATCAGTCGTGTTGTGTCAGTTGTTTACTTTGTATCGCTCGCTATCAGATAAAATTAATGTTTGAATTGTATGAGTATCGTTGTCATGTTTAGCTATATATAATGAGGTACAAGAGGCGAATTGGTTGGGAAAATTTATTTTTTAATAAATTTAAGGCAAAAAATAGGCGGGGAACCTTATGATACCAAGGCAAATTTACCCTAAAAAAATTTTGATCCCAAAAATTTTGGGTGAACGGGCCGACCTCTAGGGTCCCCAAATTCGTAAAATTAAAATTGTGAAAATTAGAATATTCGCACTAATTTGTGAAATTCACCCCTGTGCATAACCTTGGTCTCATCCAAACCATAAGCTAACTTACTCCTTTCACCACTCCTAGTAACAACCAAGTTTATTTAAATCTACTTGATGCTTTGCAAATCTATCTAGTTTAGGTTTTAGAAGAAATTATTTAATCAAGGTTATCCAAAGTTTCTTCCTAAGGGATCCCATAATACCTTAGGTTTCTTTCTCTACTTCTAATACATAAGCATAATCATATTTAGATATCAATTCTAATCATCTAACTACATTAAATCATTAAGATCTTCTAATATTTCTTTCTTTAGAAGAATATGATTAAGTCTATCTACTTGAATAGGCATTGGACAACATCTATGATAACATCACAAAAGGTACTTAAATAAGATGTCAATATTTTAACTAAACAAATAAAATGGAATAGTTTATGAAACAACTACATCATAGATTCTTTATAAATACAAGTAAGAAATACATCTTTCATTTATACATTAAATCATTACATAACTCAAGTATGGAAAAAGTACTCCTATAGGTCCCATGACCTTAACCAATTAAATACTTATACAAAAACCTTTTCTTTAATCAATTAACATACAAAAACCTTTTCTTTAATCAATTAAGGTCCCATGACCTTAACCAATTAAACACTTATACAAAAACCATTTATTTAATCAATTAAGGTCCCATGACCTTAACCAATTAAATATATATATAAAAACCATTTATTTAATCAATTAAGGTCCCATGACCTTAACCACTTAAATACTTATACAAAAACCATTTCTTTAATCAATTAAGGTCCCAAGATTTTAACCAATTAAATATTTATAAAAAAACCAGTTGTTTTATCAATTAAGGTCCCATAACCCTTAACCAATTAGATACTTATACAAAAACCATTTCTTTAATCAATTAAGGTCCCATAACCCTTAACTAATTAAATATTTACATAAAAATCATTTATTTAATCAATTAAGGTCCCATACCCTTAACTAATTAAATACTTATACACCATTCTACATGAAATATCATTCTTCCATTTCTAAATAAACTAAACATAAAAACCATTTCCTCTAATTAGTTAGAAGCCCATACTTTTAACCAATTAGAGTACTTTTAAAAAAAAATCATTCAAAATGGAATGTCATTGTTCCAATTTAGAATAAACTCAACATCAACCCATTTTCTCTAATTAGTTAAAAGCCCATACTTTTAACCAATTAAATTACTTATTTAAGAAAATATTCAAAATGGAATTTCATTGTTCCAATTTAAAGTAAACTCAACATCAACCCATTTCCTCTAATTATTTAAAAATCCATACTTTTGACCAATTAGAGTACTTATTAAAGACAACATTCAAAATGGAATGCCATTCTTCCAATTTAAAGTAAACTCAACATCAATCCATTTCCTCTAATTAGTTAAAAGTCCATACTTTTAACCAATTAGAGTACTTATTAAAGAAGATATATTTCTTTCAATTTGGAGCATTAGACTTATATCAAGAAACCTCCCTATAATTTAATTAATAAAAGTTCCACAATATAAAATGAGGTTTCACTAATTTTCTACCAATCCACTTGATCGATCAACGATCAAAAACAAGTGGGTCAGGTAGTTCATGAGTCAGAAAATAATCCTAACCATAGAAAACAACAAAATTACAAATAGCCCTTACACATTAGTGGTAGGCCGACTGAATATGCTGACGATTGGCATAAAAACCTCCACCAAGAGGTGGCCTTCATGACCACCGCTTGATGGTCATCCAACAAGGGGTGGCTCCCCCTATAAGTGGTACTAAGGTGCCACAACATATAGAATGTGGGATATAAATCAAATTAAACAACATTACAAAAAGGTTTCACAACCCATAAATAGGGCGATACACAAGCGACCATGCAAAAAATGACTCAACCCAAACAACAACGAAGTTAACAATCAACCATAGGAAGCAAGCAATTTGTCATAGAGGTGAAGGCCATGTTCACACCCCCAAATAGTGTAGGGTGGCCCACCACATGGAGTAACCTCCTCGACCACACTCATGTGGTCATTTAAATAGGGGAGGCTCGCTCTCCTTAAGCACCTAGAGCTCCAAGGAATATCCCATGTGGGATAATGCCTAGGAAAGGCCAAAATGGTCTTCCCTCACTTGTGTCACTTCATGCATAAATTTATTGCTTCATGGTGATGCAAGGGCAATGAGAGGTTTATTTAAACCCATTACCCCCTAAGGTTAAACCTTAGGAGAATTATCAAATTAGACGGTGGTGATGGATTTGATACCAACCGTCCTTATTATATGGTGCTATGAAACTTGACCTACAAACCATGGTAGGGAGCTTAAAGGAACCCGATATCAACTAAAATCAAAGGGATAAATTACCCCTCATAGTTAGGCAATGATAAACTAGCTTAGCCAGGCAAGCAACTACGTTTACATCATTCGAGGATGAGAGGTTCATGGGAGGGGCAATCACCTGTTAGACATCCTTTTAAGCATCAAAGACCATTCAAATCAACATGAAGAGCATGGAAACAGGGGGTTTGTGACCAATTTTAATTAAGGAGATATACATCGACATCACAAGCCGAAAAACTCAGGCCAATAACACAATAAATAAAATAATGTAAAGCTTTCTTCTGCAAGTCTAAGACCGACACAGGCCAAAAATATAATACAAGAATATAAAGTTTTCTCTTACAAAAATGAATGTTAACACAG
Source organism: Wollemia nobilis (assembly GCA_028583015.1). Taxonomy (NCBI): domain Eukaryota; kingdom Viridiplantae; phylum Streptophyta; class Pinopsida; order Araucariales; family Araucariaceae; genus Wollemia; species Wollemia nobilis. Next base: position 8,970,804 of record JAQPPZ010001808.1, read on the forward strand.
GCCAAAAGCATCATACAAGAATATAAAGTTGGTTGAGAATATTTTCCACAACCTAGAATTTTTTTTGCGATGAATATCTCCTTCAAGTGTAGGCTCCTTCCTTTGTTATTTCTTCGTCACTTCAAGTCTCTAAGAGGAAAAAAATCCCCCTTCATATTTTTCTTTGTCCTCTTAACATAGGGAAATCATCTACCCCAACCCCAAAGTTCCATTTTTTGACATAAATGTCATCTACCAGAATTTATGCTATGCTTACCCAAGGCGACCACAAAGGAGGTATTTGAATTTAAAATGGTTATTTTCCTTTTTCCAAATATCTTGCCTTAAATGAAAATCCATTTGTTTTCTTTATTTTATTTATAAAACCATTATTTTCTTTCTCAAATTTATAGAGGATAAAGTTATTCATTTATTTATTCAATTTATAAAAAGATAAAGCTATTTATTTCTTTATCTATTTAAAAAGGTAAAAGAGAGAATTAAATAGAATTTTAAAGCATTAATATTTATAATATTGAATTTAATTTAATTCAAACCATAGAAGTCATCAATAATTTATTATTTTGATTAGTTTAAATAAAATACCTATACTAATATTAAACATTAGCATGGTATTCAAGTGGCCTAGGGTGAATAGAGCCTCTATGTCTATTAATCCCTTCCGAAGGGGATTCTACCCCAAGCTCACTTACACAAAAACACACAAGTAAAAAAAAGTGAGCAATTAAATGCATCAAACAAGGTGGGTGATTTATCATAAACCCAATCACCTATCCTAGCTGAGGACTTACGATAACTTCTAGGTTACCAAATTTGGCTCTAGATGGTTGGATCGTTGATAATCACTTCAAAAGAAAGAATCATGTCTATATGAGAGTAGTCGTTCATGTTACCATGAGCTTCCTTAATCATCATCTCCATTTTCAAGTAGGTCGTTCTCGGTGATTGATTCTACCTCTTCCAACCACAAGTGTACCTAGTCCTACACATCGAAAATACATTAGCAGTATAATATTTATCAAGGATAAATCAATATAAACATTGGATAACTACCCAAATACATCACAACTAGGCATCAAAAAGTTATTCATCAATACATAGTCTATTAGGCAAAAAGTCCTGCTAAGGTGGGTCATGATAAACATTGATAATGAGAAACTAGGGATGAGTACCCTACTCAATAGAGATAGAGAGGACTAGGGGCATCTATAAACATGATCCTGTTATGATAGGCATAAATAGAAATAATTTCGATGAAGATAAACTTATTCCCTATCCCACCTTTATGGGAGGCTGGGGAGAACTCATATCCAATGACTAGGAGCATAGGGAGCATCCTAGAGGATCCTGAATAGGATGCCACTATTAAGTGGGATAATAGAGGTGGTGCTACTAGGGAAAAAATACAAGAGGAGGGAGATGAGGACTTCAAGGAGGATATCAAGATTTATATCATTAAGATGGTCAAGGTTTCCGTTTACACAACTGACCTAGGAATTGTATACTCAAAGTTAGACATAGAGGAGGATACTCCATATATAACTAGATATGTCAATAACCCAAAAGTATGGATCCAAACCCATACTTAGCTTTCTTTTAATAATTTACTCAATTAAAATGCATGTATATATGATTTGATGATTATGATGATGTAACTATATTTTTCTCTTGTAATTGTAGAGATATCTTAGGGTTGGAGATGTTGGAGGTATTACATTATTTGGTACCTTGAATACCATTGTAAATGCTTATATTAGAAAATTTGTGTGTCAAAAGTATGTGTCAAGATGTAAAGAGTGTTTATGTGTCATGTGTGCAAGTGTGAGTGAAAGGTGTCATGTGTGCAAGTGTGAGTTATAAGTGAAATATGTCATGTGTGCAAGTAGGAGTTATGTGTGAGTTATGAGGTGTCATATGTGTAAGTGAAGAGTCATGTGAGATGTGTCAATATTAGAAGTAGGAAGTTATGTAATCATGAGAGGCTTTATCATAATGTAAGAAAGACATGTGAAAGGTTACATCTCCCATGAGTTTGAGGAGAGCAAAAGCCAATAGTATTGAAGAATATTTTGTGAGGTTATATATTGGAGACAAAGCTATGTAACAAGTTTTATGCTATTACGGTATGAAATTATGTTGATGTTATAAATCCTTTTAATTTGTGAGATATTGATGTTATTATAGGATGAGATTATGTGACTGTTGAATATACGATCTAGTGAATTGTTTACCTGTGAGATCAATTGACACATTTACCAACATTAGATATCTAATCAATCAATTACATAGGATCACCTTGGGTTCAATTATTGACTTTGAAATCCTACATCCACCATTAACTTCCTTGGAAAGCCTATCAGAGTAGACTATGGACCTATTTAGTAAGGCTCAACACCTTGGTATCATTTTTTGACATATTCTAAGGGCCAACCACACCTCCTACCAATTGAGATAGAGAGATAGAGACAAAGAGTTTTGAAATTATTCTTACAATAGGAGTTGAGGGTCTAGGAGTAGGCTTTGTAGTAATAACTACCATAGGCCCAACTAGACTTGGCTCATGTATAGGGAGAGCTGATAGATTTATAGGTTTCCACCTTCATACAATCCCACTTTGGTACTAGGACCTCTCATAGTGATGCATGAAAAAATGATACACAATTAGAGGTATACAAAGACTAATATTGCATGAAGAATCTCTATTTCTTTATTTTTATAGCCATGATAGCACCTAGAGATATGTACTTAAGGTACCTAGATGATATTTTTTTTAAGATATATATGATATGCTTCTTTGATATCATATTCTTATATATGATTTACTTTTCTTGTATTTTATTTGTATGATTCACATGTTTTTCATTGACTTGTTTTTGCATGCTACTTTGGCTATGTGTAATATGTTGCTTAAGATTTTATCAAAATTATGAAAAACACCATGTTGCATTTAGTTAAAATATCTGAATATTCTATTCAAATGTTGTGATTTCCACCAACAAATCAAAATATTCAACTTCTTAACCCTTTATGTGATCCCTAGTGCTATCTCCCATTTTCTTTGGTTCAAGCTAGGGATAGTTTATTAGGAGTTGATATGTATTTATTACATTTACATTACTAATTTGTTTTGGATATAACCCTTGATTCCCTTGTTTCCTCTCAAATATGAAAATTAGAGGGGTACCTAGGATCTCTACATTTACTTTTGTGCATTAGCTTCTAAAGTTGTTATGTACAAGAGCGAGTTAGTGGAGAAAGATTTTACTTTTTCACTATTTCATTTTTTTTAATAGGTTGTTTTTCACTATTTCATTTTACTTTATACTATAATAGTCATTATATTGAATGCTCTATTGTTACCTAGCATATATAAATTGGTTTGCTTGCATTGTTTTTGGTTAGTAGCATAGGTAACACTAAATTTTTATATTACAATGAAGTAAAACCCTTAGCCTTTTTTTTATCTTATTTTGTAATGATTTTGGAATAGATTTTACATGTGCCTATTCTTTAGAAAGTTCATTTTCCATAAAGCAATATGAAATTGGACCATAAAAGTTGATATTTCTTCAAAATTTGACCATTTATGTTTCTTCAAGGATATAGAAAGGAATGACATGAAACACCAAGTTAAGCATATATTATAGTGGAAAGAGTTTCGTGAAAAAAATATTTACTAAATTTAAATCATCCTTGGATTTTCCTTTATAGAGTGATAAGCTTTATCTCCAAATAATTAACCTCAATGATATTAAACTTTACAAAATGATGATTGACATACTTCCATACTTCATTTGATACTATGCCAAATTTGATAATTAAATCCAATATTCCTCTAATAAGCAAGGTCATGAGACCTAGGACTTTCTATTTTATTATATAATCCTCATCAATGGTTAAAACCTATACTATATCCAACATGCTTCATAAACCCCTACTTTTTATCAAGGTATTTATTTTTTTAACCTAAATACTATAATTACACATATTCAATTAGGTCACATATACTTTTGGATCCATGGTGTTCCTACATAAATTTACCTCAAAGCCAACATAACAAGACTAAACAAATGTCACCACTACGTAGAGACTAAAAAACTATGCTATATAAAAAATATTTTTAAATAACAAATTTATGATCTCTATCAAATGGCATTAGCTCAATAGGTTAAATTCCTTATGTGATATAAAAAAATAAAAAATATTTTTAAATAACAAATTTACGATCTCTATCAAATGGCATTAGCTCAATTGATTAAATTACTTGAATTTCAAGGAGATCGAGATTTAAATCTCATCAATACATACATAATTGCTTAGTTGTTCTAATACTACTATGTGATCTTAATACAATGTAAACGGAACCTATTTAAATTATTAAAAGAAAAAAATTATGACGTCTAAAATCCCATCCCTAATCCAAAAGCATAAAATTTAAACCATACAAAATTTCCCAAAAAAATTTCCTTGCCACAGCACAACACAGATGTCTAGTTTACATACATCATACTTTTCAATCTAAAAAGATAGAAAAAAGACAATTAATTTTATATGATTGGTGGTTTTTTTTGTGTAACTTGTTTTATTACCCCACTAGGGGTCACTCTGACTACCACATCACCGTCACTCATAACCTTAACCATCGTATCATAACCCATATCATGGTGGAAAAATCCTCTAAAAATCCAAAATTTAATATTTTTTTATATATGTAAAAATAAAAATGACCTCTTTATAATGGGAGGTTTGAAATGAAACAAAGAAAAATACTAGAAAATAAATGGATTCTAAAAATACAGTCATTTTGTAAAGTTATATGTTATTTTTTTGAAAAACTCATTACCCATATCTAAATATTAATAGATAGAGTTGAAAATAACCTGTATTTTCATAGCCTGGAAGTCATTTGTAATCCAATCAGCCTTTAACTCAAAACTTCTCAATGTGTTTGCCTTGTCTATTGAATTTCAAGTCAACAAAACTTTAATATTTTATAGTCTTAAGTCATTTTATTTCAATACATCTTTTATTCTAGCAAAATATAAATAATAAAATAAATTGTATTTGAACAAAACCTTCCATGTCAAATTAAAATGCTAGTTTTGTAGTTGCAATCTTAAAATTTCTATTGTAAGAGGGTCACAAGATTTTCAAAGGCTGATCTAAAAAATAATACCTTCATAATTAAACCTAGAAAACATTCGCAAACTTAAAAAAAAAAAAAAAAAAAAACCAACCTTATTAATATGGTACCTTATAATTGTGTCCTATGCCACATAACTTTCCAATGAAGCAACACTATAAAAATGGATATGAATGTTCAAGTGTTTTTTAAAATAATTTCTGATACAATTTGATACAATACTTTGTTCTCACTTCCTTTTGAATATAAATTCAATATAAAACAACAACAAAAAGTTATAGGAAAAATTAGATTAAGTTACAGATATTTATACCTAGTATAATATAATATAAAAAATCATAATGTAATAATAAATGAACAAAATCAACTCATCATCTAAACATAAAATAAGAAAAAAGAAATCAAACACAAAAATAATAAAAATAATTTTTTTTAATAATGTATTGTTAAATAATCTAGGGTTGCCTCCTAAAGAGTTTGGCAAATGGTTTGGTGCTTTAATGATCAATAAATCTAAAGGTTGAAAGAGCGTGGAAGGCTTACTGATGAGTTGATATTTGGAGTGTCAAGGCTAAAGGAATGTGGAATGTTGGGTTTGTTGAAGGAGAGTGGAAGGCTGGATTGGTTGAAAAAACTACAACGAAAGGTTGGGATGTTGGGTGAAAAGCTGAGATGGTTGTAGGAACGTGGAAGGCTAATAAGGTTGAAGGAGCATGGAAGGCTAGGCCGACTGAAGGAGCTACAATGGAAGGTTGGGACATTGAGTGGAAGGCTGAAAAGGCTAAAGGAGCATGGAAGGCTAAGTCGACTGAAGGAGCTACAACGAAAGGCTGGTATGTTAAGTGGAAATTTGGGAAGGTTGAAGGAGCATGAAAGGTTGCTTACAATGAGAAAAATAAAATTTCAAAGTACGAAGGATTAAGGTTTTTTCCTAGAAAAATCTCACCTTTTAGGAGCCATATCTTTGCGAAGAGTTATCCAATTTAGTTGATTCTTGGACCAACTTGTGCAAAATTTGAATAGATTTAATATGAGTGGTCATATGCAAATATTTGAGCAATATTTATGGGGGTACGACCCCATGAAGTCAACCATTCGAAACAAGGGCAGTGACGATTTTTCAAGTCACTAAAAATGAAATTGTAAATATTTGCCAACTAGGGTTTGAATTATGGGAAGAAAAATGAAGGTCTATGACTTTAGCAAGGAAGGAAACTAGCAATTTAGATTTGGTAAAGCGGACTATGATAGTGCAATGTTTTAGAAATATTACTCTACTAAGATGCAAGACATAGATAGTAGATATGACGTTTTGGTATTGTGAAGGCTGCTATAGGAAAATGTCAAGAAAGATGCTAAATTCTGGAGTAAATATATTCATACATAAATTTGAAAAGATCCAAAAAATGAAAATCAAGAATTCAAATATTTTATGTTAAATGATGTAGGTCTCTAGCTATAGCGTCTCAATTGAGATGAGAAGTGTATCTATTTGTAAAATCTCAAGCTCTAAATAAGAGAGATGTAATTTTTCAAGGATGGGAGACCCGAGTACAACCCCTTATTATAAAGCAAAAAAAATGTATTGTTAAATACTAAAAATTGCTTCATTATCAATACAATAATCTCTAACTTATGTATAAAATGATGTATGAGTGTAAGTATAAATATTACATATCATACAATAACATGGATCCAGAATCCCATTATAATATATAAATCACTTCCATGGAATAAAATATAATACTACACAAGAACAAATTTGACTTTATGATCAAAAGTGAAAGATTAACAATTTTCAATATTGGACTCATCACATGCCTAATAAGCACATTGATTACTAATTTTATTCATATTCAAACTCTAGTTAGTTATTGTAATAAATATAAACCCTTTCCAAGAGAATTCAAAGGACAAAAAATCATTCAAGAGAGAGAAATGTTGTTAAAAATTTATACTTTTGACTATTTGTTGGAATTGAATGCTATTTTATTTGGTTAAATTAGTGTGCTAACATCATCAACAAGAATCTTGTAAACCTTAATTTTACATGTTCAACTTTCATTTTTTTTTTGGTTATATAGGAGAGTTGGTCACATTAATAACTGATAAACATAGGGTTCAAACCATAGGGGCTGCTCCCACCAAACTTGTTTAACTTTGTTATTGTTGACCCAGTGTGAAGGGGACCATCGGTGGTTCAATACTTGTATCGTTATCATCAGTTTGATGCACACTCAAAGAATTCAATAAGACTAATACCTTATCAAACAAGTTTCCCCCAAGGTTTGAACTTGGGTATCTTCTTGGTAAGTTCCTGATCACACAAGCACTTACCATCCACCTAACCCTTGGGGGCAAAAAAAATTTAGGTTAGAAAGAAACCTCGAGAGCTGCACTTAGTGACCAACAATGTTCCATCTGGGTATACCACTATCTAGAGGGAAGCCACAAGGGGCTGCTCCAACCAAACCTATTTCACTTTGTTATTGTTGACCTAGTGTGAAGGGACCATCGATCGCTCAAGATTTGTACCGTTATCATTGGTTTGATGCACACTCAAAGGATTTAGATCAGACTACTACCTTAGCAAATAGGTTGCCCCCAAGGTTTGAACTTGGGTATCTTCTTGGTAAGTGCCTAATCACACAAGCACTTACCATCCACCTAACCCTTTGGGGCAAAAAAAAATTAGGTTAGAAAGAAATCACGAGAGCTGCACTTAGGTGGCTGGCAATGCTGTCCCATATAGGTATACCGCTATCTAGAGGGAAGCCACAAGAGATTTTTTTTGTGTCTCCCTTCGCATCACAAAAGTTTGAACCATGAACCTCCCATTCAACGAGTCCAAGCTTAAATTCTTCACTTGCGCTACAAAGATAGGCAAAATTTTTAGGTTAGAAAGAAACCTTGAAAGCTGCTCTTAGGTGGCCAACAATGCCCTCCCATCCAAGTATACCACTATCTAGAGGGAAGCCACAAGATATTTTTTTGTCTCCTTTCTTTTGCATCGCAAAGGTTCGAACCGTGGACCTCCCATTACTTGTTACCTCTTGTTCAATGAGGCTAAGCTCACCTTCTCCACTTGTGCTACAAATATGGACCAAAAATTTTAGGTTAAAAAGAAACCTCGAAAGCCGCTCTTAAGTGGTCGACAATGCCATCCCATCTGGGTATACCACTATCTAAAGGGAAACCATAAGAGATTTTTTGTGTCCCTATTTACATCGCAGAGGTTCGAAGAGTGGACATCCTATTCAATTTTCAACCTTTCTCCAATTGTTCTATTCTATACATGCTTATGTAAAAAAAATAACCAAAGAATATATTTTTTTACACAAATTCACTCTCACAAACATGCACACACCACTTTCCTATCGTTATTGAACGTAGAACACCTTAGTAGTTAGGACTTTGGACTCTCTTTCGGGAGAACTAAAGAACACTTTCATATATGCGTAACTTTAAGCAAACATTCACTTAACTAATATTTCAATCCCATAGGTGAATATTAACATCTTAATGTTGAATCTGAAATAAAATATAAATAAATAAATATGTTAGGGTGAAGTCTATGATTTTGACCTTATATTTTCTAATAAAGTTTCTTCGTGGTTGAATTTTAATTGATAACAATGTTTTATTCACAAAAATCTTACTAAGTTTCAATTCTTATAGACAATATGGCAATACAATTTATTACAATACCAAGATAATATGGGGTTGTTAAAATATCACAATAATGCAATCATAACACAATAAAGATGAAATTTAACCAATTTATACATTATAATTACTACTATTCACATAAACTAACTTGTTAACTAAAATAAAGAGCTTCACCATTGTTTAAATTTGTATCATAATATTAGAACTTGACATAAAACTAATGGTTGCATCTTAATTTTACTTATTTATAATGATGTATCACTTTATAATTTATTTATTAATAAATAATACTTTAAAATTCACATTAGGGGTAATTAATAGATTTTAAAACATGAATAAAATTAATTGTTACATACTTCAAATACAATAATAAAACCATTGTAAATCATAAAATTTAAAACAAAATGTTTTAAAGTGCATGATAAATCATAAGGTTGCCTAGTAAAATATGTTTTGGATTACTTCCAAGGGTTATGTAGATTGGTAAGTGCAGGTGTGGCTGGGAACTTACCAACAGGTGTGGTTGGGCATTTACCAAAGAGAGACCTAGGTTTAAACTTAGGAGGACGCCAACCCTTTGCAAAGGTAATAGTTTGCTCTGAATCCTTAGTGCGTGTCAGATCGACAATATGAACCCCAAGCGATCGATGGTCCTATCTAATATCGGTTCAACAAGAATGAGACAAATAGGTTTTTTTGGGAGCAGTTCTTGTGGTTTGAACCCTGCTTTGGCTAATTACTAGGTTTGATGATAACAATACGAACCCCAAGTGACCGATGGTATCCATCTCATGCCAAGTCAACTAGGACGAGAAGGATTGGGAGCAGTACCTGTTGTTTGAACCCTGTTAACCATTTACTAAAAATAGTGGCTGTAACCAACTCTCCTTTGTAATATAAAAACCAAAAAAATATATGTTTTGGATTTTAATTTTTATAATATTTATTAATGTAAGTTTGTAGTAATATACATCAATTATATTCCAATGGGCATCAATCGGGTTTGGCTTTTTTTCGAAAGGTCCAAGGTTCAGTGTGTGCGGGGCTTATGTTAATCTTCTATTACATTACGAAGGGTCATGATTGGGATGGAAATGCTTAACCCTAAGAATTGATCCTAGAAAATTCTCACTAGCCAAAAATATATATTACATAAAAGTTATAAAAAAAATTAAATATTATTATAGTAGATTTAAAAAAAACTTAAAATTTATATTTGTAAAATAAAATGTAAGTTAAAGATATATATACATTAAATGTGAAGTCAACCCAGATATTGTAGGTGAGTTGGAGAGGAAAGGGCAATATTCCCAAGGAGGTTCCAAGTTCAAATCTCCACCCTACCAAAAAATTGAACTGAGTATCCAAAATTCAATTGATAATGTTGATGCGGGAAGGGTTAGGCACTTTGACGGTGTATAACCCCTTGATTATGGTCTCCCAGACCAAAACGACCCCACAAGGGGTTTTTCACTTGAAAAAAAAAAGTGAAGTTAAAAAGATTTTTTTTTTTAAATTTAACATTCTTTAGTTACTTTATAGGTTGAACACCAATTAACCTAATGTAAAGTCAAAAGTTTTTAAAAACTATAATAATAATTGAAGTAATAAAAATAATCTTATAGATTTGATAAGTTTCACATATTAACATATAATTGGGGAAGTTAGTTGAATTCTATTTTTTAAATGATTTTTTAATATTATATGTTTGTTTAATAGATTTAATTATATAATATTTAATTGTTTTGTTTATAAGTTTAATTTAGTATAAGATTAATTTATATAAATATTTATTTCATTTTATAAGTGTATTATTTTTTTAATTTATGGAGGGGTTTTGAAAGGACCCACAACCTTTTATAGAGCTAAACCAAAAATCCAAAAGGAATCATCAAAAGAAACAAAAACAATCAATTTGGAAACCACTACAATTGAATAACAAACAAAAAAAGGAAAAACACTCCCAGTGCACCCTCCTAAAGACAGATAACCACAAAATAAGCAGACATTGAAAGACATATTTGAAAGCAATATCTAGGTTACTTACACCATCTAATTAGGGTTAACATTTGCCTCTTCATCGCTGCCACCAAGATGAGAGTTTTTCGATTATGGAAACTTCCAAAAAGACCCAAGATGCCACACCTTTCAAGAGGCAAGGGACATATATGGAGCATATTTGGATGGTTGGTAGGCCTAAATAACTGACTAAGATTATTAACCATATTAAATAAGACAAATTTTATCTCCACTGCTATCATCTGTGAGCCTCAGTGGAAAGTTGGTTCACCACACATGAAAGGATTTCTTCATGACACCTTTGTTAGCCAACAGGTCAACTGTGTTATTACCTTCCCTGTACACGTGCTGAATGGTGACATTCAAATATTTGCCCAACATTATCTTGTATTCATCAATGATGTTGTTGATGTTCCATGGTGGATGTTGGTTTCCTTTAAGCCAATTAATTAATGGCAAGCAAGGAGTCTCCTTCAACAATGAGTTGGTCAATATCAAGATCACTTAACACCATCAGTACTTGGTGGATGGCTCTTACCTCAACCATATTATTCGTCTGGATTTCGACATTCTCTACAAATGCCATGAGAATTTCTCCTCTGTCATTTCTGATAATACCTCCACTGCCTGCCCTACTTGGGTTTCCTTTTGCCGTGCCATCAAAATTAAACTTTGTCTAGCCAGGAGGAGGGAAGGTCCATTTGATGCTTGATTTATCCACTTGGGATTTGGGGGCCCTACCTAAAATGTGACTGAGTTTAAAGAAAGCACACAAACAAGTTTCAAGACTAGGTCTGGGACACTCTTCAGATGACACCATTTGAGCATTTTCTGACACAAAGGAAATGATACGGGAAAAACTGACTTATGGTCTCTACTACAATCATTAAAAATTCTGTTATTACGTTCTAACTAGACTTGCCAAAGGTAATTATGGAGGTAAATAGACCAAAGAAACTTGAGTTGGGAGTTGACAAATGGATTGGACCATTGCCATATTTAAAAATTAGATGATTTTTTTTTTTTAATTTTTATTTGGTTAGTGCAAGAAATCCCTACGACCAATGTAGAGGGCTAAGCAGGTCCCCCAACCATGACCCCTCCTAAATCTAAGAGGGTTGAGTAGGCTCCCCAAACCATGACCCCTACTAAAGCTGAGAGCTATGCTTATCAATAGGGAATTTAACACACATCCACCACACACCCACCCCCTCACACACTCACCCATGCCACTTCGAAAATTAGATTTTGAGTATTTTATGGAGATATTTGTGATATTAAAGTTTTTTTACATAAGTATAGGTAAGTTGAGAGGATTGATATACAATATTGTATTTTTCACCAGCTACTCATTAACGAGAGGTTAACTTAAAAATTCAAAAAACTATTTTTTTTAATTAATTATATGAGATTGAAATGAGCCTCACCCGTATTACATCATCACCACATAGTGGTATCACAACAAAGCTGAGATATTATCCATGTATCACTTGGCAATATTTGAACCTTGATCTTCTCTTTAAATGTTGAGGAATCTAATCAGTTGAATTGGTCAATATCAAGATCACTTAACACCATCAGTCCTTGGTGGAGGGCTCTCACCTCAACCATATTATTCGTCTGGATTTCGACATTCTCTACAAATGCCATGAGAATTTCTCCTATATCATTTTTGATAATACCTCCACTGCCCGTCCTACTTGGGTTTCCTTTAGCTGTGCCATCAAAATTAAACTTTGTCTAGCCAGGATGAGGGAAGCTCCATTTGATGCTTGATCTATCCACTTGGGATTTGGGGGCCCTACCCAAAATGCGACTGAGTTTAAAGAAAGCACACAAACGAGTTTCAAGACTAGGTCGGGGACACTCTTCAGATGACACCATTTGAGCATTTTCTGACACAAAGGAAATGATACGGGAAAAACTGACTTATGGTCTCTACTACAATCATTAAAAATTCTGTTATTACGTTTTAACCGGACTTGCCAAAGGTAATTATGGAGGCAAATAGACCAAAGAAACTTGAGTTGGGAGTTGACAAATGGATTGGGCCAATTGCCATATTTAAAAATTAGATGATTTTTTTTTAAATTTTTTATTTGGTTAGTGCAAGAAACCCCTATGACCAATGCAGAGGGCTGAGCAAGCCCCCCCCCCCAACCATGACCCCTCCTAAAGTAGAGAGGGTTGAGTAGGCTCTCCCAAACCATGAACCGTCCTGAAGCTGAGAGCTATGCTTATCAATAGGGAATTTAACACACATCCACCACACACCCACCCCCTCACACACTCGCCCATGCCACTTTGAAAATTAGATTTTGAGTATTTTATGGAAATATTTGTGATATTAAATTTTTTTCCCATAAGTATAGGTAAGTTGAGAGGATTGATATACAATATTGTATTTTTCACCAACTACTCATTAACGAGAGGTTAACTTAAAACTTCAACAAACTATTTTTTTTCAATTAATTATATGGGATTGAAATGAGCTATTACATCATCGCCACATAGTGGTATCACAACAAAGCTGATATATTATTCATGTATCGCTTGGCAAGATTTGAACCTTGATCTTCTCTTTAAATGTTGAAGAATCTAACTGGTTGAGCTAATGCCACTTGATTTCAACAAACTATTATTGCTAAATAACAAAATTATATACTCAATGTTTTAAAATTAATTTTAACATTGATAATTATAAGTAGTTTAATAAAAAAATACAAAGACCAATGAGTCCTTGTCCAATGGTTGGGACAAATAGTTGATGTAGTCCACACCAAGGTTCAAATCTCAATGGCATTAAATAACTCAATTTGAGTAAGTTAATGTAAAAGGGAAAGGGCAACCTTTTAAAATCCTTCTTTTTATTTAAAAAATAAAATAAAATAAAATGATGCAAAGATAAATTACATGAAAATAAAAAACATTGTTCATAATCAGATGACATTAGCTCAACAAATTAGATTCTTAGACTTTCAAGGAGAAAATGGACGGTCAAAAGATACATGCATAATAGTCAAGTTGTTGTAGTAAATATGATGGAATTTTAATTACATGAAAATAAAAAACATTATTCATAATCAGATGAAATTAACTCAACAAATTAGATTCTTAGACTTTCAAGGAGAAAATGGAGGGTTAAAAGATACATGCATAATAGTCAAGTTGTTGTAGTAAATATGATGGAATTTTATTTCCTATTAATACATTTTATTCAACTGTGATATTAACACCTTTTCTTTTATTGTGATGGTGTAGTAGCACAAGTTGAGCCAGTTTCAATCCCATATAATCATTAAAAAAAAAAGAAAAAAAATTTCAAGGAGAAAATGGAGGCTAAAAAAATATATGCATAATAGTCAAGTTGCAATAAGTATAATCGAATTTTGTTTCATATTAATATATTTTCTTCTATTGTGATGATGTAGTATGTGGACTTAGGGTTTTTTTTAGTTACTAATTCGAGCTGAGAATGTGCAAACTGATTCGAACCTAGGGTTTCATGTGATGCAGACCTAGGGTTTTCCCCATTTAGTTTAGGATGGGGTTTCATACGTTTCATTGGTGTAAGGGTCTTGATTGAACAAAATTAGGGTTTGTTTGCTTGGATGAAAGTAGGGTTTATTTGATTTCGGATGGAGGGTTTCAAAAAAGATGCATGCATTGAGCCAAAAATAAATTTTAAATAAGTAATCCATGGAGGACCACCTCAAACAGGAGGGGAACACAATCAAAGATTGCCAAGGAAACCATTGAGGATGCCAAAGGTCAATTCAAGGAAAACATAGATGGGTTGCATTGAAGAAACTAATGGATCCCTAGTAGTGAAGTTGGAAATAACGGATGTCCAGGAAGAAATAGATGCGATAGAGAGGAAAGACCAAATTTGTCAATTCATGGGATTTCGACTGACTCTTGCTACCTTTAAGAAATGAGCTACCAAAAACTAGAGCACTAAAGGTAAGTTCCAAATTTTTACTTACCCTAATAGCTGCTTTCATATTTGTTTTGTTAGTGAAGAAGATAGGGAGAATATTTTTCAAGGGGGGCCATGGTTTTTGGTAGGGCAGGGCTCTTCATGAAGCCCTGACATACCAAGTTCAAATTTGAGGAAGAAATGCCATCAACTACCCCTATTTGGGTCCATTTATTTGGTCTTCTGATTGAATAATGGCATCTAAAGATATTCACAATAATTGGAAATTCTTGAGGAGTTTACATGATGACTTATGATAGCACCCAACACTTAGAGTATATGATTTATGCAAGGATTTGTGTTTTTATTGATTTTGACAAACCACTTCCTGAGAAGATTACTTTACAATATGGGGAAGAAATATGAGAACAAGTAGTATATTATGACAAAATTCTATTTAGATGTAAAATTCATCATGAATATGGCCATCTAGCCAAGGATTGTCCACATAAGGTCCCTAACGAAGAGAAAGAAGATGGGGACTTAGCAGGGTTTCAAATCCTTAAACAAAAAAACACAAATAAAAAAATAGCAACAAAAGATAAAACAGTAATTTCACCTAACACCTTTGAAATTCTCTCTACGGATGAGCAAGTAGATGATGAGGATGGTCAAATAAAAATAATTATTATGGAAACACAGTTTGATGAAGAGAAGGAACAAGAAGTATTGCATGATGAGAAATCACTAAAAGAGCTTACCTTGATGTTGAGAAATAACAATAAAGCAAAAAAAAGTACAATATAGAAAACCAATCCAAGTGCAAAACAAAAGGGTAGATTCAAACTACAAACAAAATGGATCATCAAAAAGACCATACAAATTCCAATAGTAGTGGCATGGCTCCAAAGTACTCAACCTATAGTCCCAACTGGAATGAAGCAAGATACAAATAAAAGGATAAGGATGCCATAATCCTAAGGTTTATAGTCAGTCTCTTTATGGCAGCGTTGGAAGCTTTGGCTATTTTGCTAAGCAATTTTTGATATTTTTGGTAGTTTATTAAGCTTTGGTATTTTTTAGTGTTTCTTTTTTTTGTTTGATTTGTCTTTAGCTCCTTTGGCTTAGTTTTTGTTGTATTTATTTTTCTTGATTTTGTTTGTGGTGTTTTTGTTTCATTTTTTTTTTTTTGGATTTGTTTTGTTTTGTTGTTTTTGTGGTTTTTTGTGTGTTTATGTTTTGTGGTGTATTTGTTTCTTTTTTTTGTTTTTGTTTTGGTAGTGTTTTGTTCTGCTGTGTTTGTGGTCTTTTCTGTGTGTTTCGTGTTTTGATGTTGTTTTTTATCATTTTTTTATTATTTTTTGTGTATTTTTTTATTGTGTTTTGCTACGTTGTTTGTGTTTGTTCTGTGTGGTTCGTGTTTTTTTTACATTTTTTTTTGCGTGTTTTTGGTTATGCTTTTTCTTGTCGACACACTCATGGAGTATGCTTTTTTTTTTGTTTTAGTTTTTTATGTGTTTGTGTTCATGTGTTCTTGTTTTATGTTGTTTTAGGGCGTGTGTCAAAGGTGGTAGGCCAAGTGCAAGCCCTGGATGTTTTTCGTAAGTGTAGATGTGACTGGGCACTTACCAGCAGGTGTGGCTGGAAATTTACCAAGGAGAGACCTAGGTTTAAACTTAGGAGGAAGCCAACCTTTTGCAAAGGTAATAGTTTGCTATGAATCCTTAGTGTGTGTCAGATCGACAATATGAACCCCAAGCGATCGATGGTCCTATCTAATATCGGGTCAACAAGAACGAGACAAATAGGTTTTTTGGCATCAGTTCTTGTGGTTTAAACCCTGCTTTGGCCAATTACTAGGTTTGACAATAACGATATGAACCCCAAGCGACTAATGGTCCCCATATCATGCTAGGTCAACAAGAACGAGAAGGATTGGGAGCAGTCTCTGTGGTTTGAACCTTGTTGACCATTTACTAAAAATAGTGGTTGTAACCAACTCTCATTTGTAATTAAAAAACCAAAAAAATATATGTTTTGGATTTTAAAATTTATAATATTTATTAATGTAAGTTTGTAGTAATATACATCAATTATATTCCAATGGGCATCAATCGGGTTTGGATTTTTTTTTTTTGAAAGGTCTAAGGTTTAGACAGTAGTGTGTGTGGGACTTATGTTAATCTTCTATTACATTATGAAGGGTCATGATTGGGATGGAAATGCTTAACCCTAAGAATCAATCCTAGAAAATTCTCACTAACCAAAAAAATATATTAAAATATTTATTACATAAAAGTTATAAAAAAAATTTAAATATTATTATAGTAGATTTAAAAAAAACTTAAAATTTATATTTGTAAAATAAAATATAAGTTAAAGATATATACATTAAATGTGAATTCAACCTAGATATTGTAGGTGAGTTGGAGAGGAAAGGGCAATCCTCCCAAGGAGGTTCCAGGTTCGAATCTCTACCCTACCAAAAAGTTGAATTGAGTATCCAAAATTCAATTGATAATGTCGATGCGGGCATGGTTAGGCACTTTGACGGTGTAGAAACCCTTGATTGTGGTCTCCCAAACCAAAACGACCCCACAAGGGGTTTATCACTTTAAAAAAAAGTGAAGTTAGAAAGATATATATATTTTTTTAATTTAACATTCTTTTGTTACTTTATAGGTTGAACACCAATTAACCTAATGTAAAGTCAAAGAGTTTTTAAAAACTATAATAATAATTGAAGTAACAAAAGTAATCTTATAGATTTGATAAGTTTCACATATTAACATATAATTGGGGAAGTTAGTTGAATTCTATTTTTTAAATGATTTTTTAATATTATATGTTTGTTTAATAGATTTAATTATATAATATTTAATTGTTTTGTTTATAAGTTTAATTTAGTATAAGATTAATTTATATAAATATTTATTTCATTTTATAAGTGTATTATTTTTTTAATTTATGGAGGGGTTTTGAAAGGACCCGCAACCTTTTACAAAACTAAACCAAAAATCCAAAAGGAATCATCAAAAGAAACAAAAACAATCAAGTTGGAAACCACTACAATTGAATAACAAACAAAAAAAGGAAAAACACTCCCAGTGCACCCTCCTAAAGACATATAACCACAAACTAAGCAGACATTGAAAGACATATTTGAAAGCAAGATCTAGGTTACTTACACCATCTAATTAGGGTTAACATTTGCCTCTTCATCGCTGCCGCCAAGACGAGAGTTTTTCGATTATGGAAACTGCCAAAAAGACCCAAGATGCCACACCTTTCAAGAGGCAAGGGACATATATGGAGCATATTTGGATGGTTGGTAGGCCTAAATAACTGACTAAGATTATTAACCATATTAAATAAGACAAATTTTATCTCCATTGCTATCATCTGTGAGCCTCGGTGGAAATTTGGTTCACCACACACGAAAGGATTGCTTCATGACACCTTTGTTAGCCAATAGGTCAACTGCATTATTATCTTCCTTGTACACGTGCTGAATGTGAAATTCAAATATTTGCCCAACATTCTCTTGCATTCATCGATGATGTTGCTGATGTTCCATGGTAGATGTTGGTTTCCTTTAAGCCAATTAATGGCAAGCAAGGAGTCTCCTTCAACAATGAGTTGGTCAATATCAAGATCACTTAACACCATCAGTCCTTGGTGGATGGCTCTCACTTCAACCATATTATTCATCTGGATTTCAACATTCTCTACAAATGCCATGAGAATTTCTCCTCTGTCATTTCTGATAATACCTCCACTACCCGCCCTACTTGGGTTTCCTTTCGATGTGCCATCAAAATTAAAATTTGTCTAGCCAGGAGGAGGGAAGTTCCATTTGATGCTTGATCTATCCACTTGGTATTTGGGGGCCCTACCCAAAATGTGACTGAGTTTAAAGAAAGCACACAAACAAGTTTCAAGACCAAGTATGGGACATTCTTCAGATGACACCATTTGAGCATTTTCTGATACAAAGGAAATGATACGAGAAAAAATGACTTATGGTCTCTACTATAATCATTAAAAAATTAGTTATTATGTTCTAACCAGACTTGCCAAAGGTAATTATGGAGGCAAATAGACCAAAAAAACTTGAGCTAGGAGTTGAAAAATGGATTGGGCCATTGCCATATTTAAAAATTAGATGATTTTTTTTTTTTTAATTTTTTATTCAACTGTGATATTAACACCTTTTCTTTTATTATGATGGTGTAGTAGCATAAGTTGATCCAGTTTCAATCCCATATAATCATTAAAAAAAAAGAAAAAAAAACTTTCAAGGAGAAAATGGAGGCTAAAAAAATATATGCATAATGGTCAAGTTGTAATAAGTATAATCGAATTTTATTTCATATTAATACATTTTCTTCTATTGTGATGATGTAGTATGTGGCCTTAGGGTTTTTTTAGTTACTGATTCGAGCTGAGAATGTGCAAACCGATTCGAACCTAGGGTTTCATGTGATGCGGACCTAGGGTTTTCTCCATTTAGTTTGGGATGGGGTTTCATACGATCACTGGTGTGAGGGTCCTGATTGAACAAAATTAGGGTTTGTTTGCTTGGATGAAAGTAGGGTTTATTTGATTCCGGATGGAGGGTTTCAACAAATATGCATGCATTGAGCCAAAAATGAATTTTAAAGAAGCAATCCGTGGAGGACCACCTCAAACAAGAGGGGAACACAATCAACGATTTCCAAGGAAACCATTGAGGATGCCAAAGGTCAATTCAAGGAAAACATAGATGGGTTGCATTGAAGAAACTAATGGATCCCCAGTAGTGAAGTTGGAAATAACGGATGTCTAGGAAGAAATAGATGTGATAGAGAGGAAAGGCCTAATTTGTCAATTCATGGGATTTCGACTGACTCTTGCTACCTTCAAGAAATGGGCTACAAAAAACTGGAGCACTAAAGGGAAGTTCCAATTTTTTACTTACCATAATAGCTGATTTTATATTTGTTTTGTTAGTGAAGAAGATTGGGAGAACATTTTTCAAGGGGGGCCATGGTTTTTTGGTAGGGCAAGGCTCTTCATGAAGCCCTGACATACCAAGTTCAAAGTTGAGGAATAAATGCCATCAACTACCCCTATTTGGGTCCATTTATTTGGTCTCTCGATTGAATATTGGCATCTAAAGATATTTGCAATAATTGGAAATTCTTGAGGAGTTTACATGATGACTTATGATAGCACCCAACTCTTAGAGCATATGATTTATGCAAGGATTTGTATTTTGATTGATTTTGACAAACCACTTCCTGAGAAGATTACTTTACAATATGGGGAAGAAATATGGGAACAAGTAGTAGATTATGACAAAATTCTATTTAGATGCAAAATTTATCATGAATATGGACATCTAGCCAAGGATTGTCCACATAAGGTCCCTAACAAAGAGAAAGAATATGGGGACTTAGCAGGGTTTCAAATCCCTAAACAAAAAAAACACAAAGAAAAAAATAGCAACAAAAGATAAAACAGTAATTTCACCTAACACCTTTGAAATTCTCTCTACGGATGAGCAAGTAGATGATGAGGATGGTCAAATAAAAATAATTATTATGGAAACACAATTCGATGAAGAGAAGGAACAGGAAGGATTGCATAATGAAAAATCACTAAAAGAGCTTGCTTTGATGTTGAGAAATAACTGTAAAGGAAAAAAAAAGTACAATGTAGAAAACCAACCCAAGTGCAAAACAAAAGAGTATATTCAAACTACAAACAAAATAGATCATCAAAAAGACCATACAAATTCCAATAGTAGTGTCATGGCTCAAAATTAATCAGCTTATAGTCCCAACTGGAATGAAGCAAGATACGAATAAAAGGATAAGGATGCCATAATCGTAAGGTTTATAGTCAGTCTATTTATGGCAATGTTGGAAGCTTTGGCTATTTTGCTAAGCAATTTTTGATATTTTTGGTAGTTTGTTAAGCTTTGGTTTTTTTTAGTGTTTCTTTTTTTTTGTTTGATTTGTCTTTAGCTCCTTTGGCTTAGTTTTTGTTGTATTTATTTTTCCTGATTTCGTTTGTGGTGTTTTTGTTTCATTTTGTTGTTTATGTTTTGGATTTGTTTTGTTTTGTTGTCTTTGTGGTTTTTTGTGTGTTCATGTTTTGTGGTGTATTTGTTTCTTTTTGTTGTTTTTGTTTTGGTAGTGTTTTGTTCTGCTGTGTTTGTGGTCTTTTCTGTGTGTTTCGTGTTTTGATGTTGTTTTTTATCATTTTTTTATTATTTTTTGTGTGTTTTTTTATTGTGTTATGCTACGTTGTTTGTGTGTTTGTTCTATGTGGTTCGTGTTTTTTTTGCATTTTTTTACGTGTTTTTTGTTGTGTTTTTTCTTGTCGACACACTCAAGGAGTATGTTTTTTTTGTTTTAGTTTTTTGTGTGTTTGTGTTCGTATGTTCTTGTTTTATGTTGTTTTAGGCATGCTCCTTGTGTGTGTCAAAGGTGGTAGGCTAGGTACGAACCCTAGACGTTTTTTGCGAAAGAGTTACCTTGTCTCCTTGGGTCTTACCCAAAAGTAACATCCCTTCTAAAAATTTTTTCACAAACAAAAAAAATGATTAGTTTTTTCTACTATGATGATGATGTACTACACGTGGATAGTTTCAATCCATATAAAAGAAAAAAATAAAATTGTTCATAGGATTAAAATCTAACGGTTGCAATGAGTCCAAAAATGTTTACTAAAAAAATTTATTATATAATAATAAAGTTTAGTTTTATTATAAATATTGTAATAATATAATATACTACTCTTAATTTGTTTTAAAAAATATTCTCATAGATGCAACTTATAACCATTTTATATCTTTGAAGATGTAATATGTAACTATAACACTAGCTTAGATACAAAGGATATATATCTAAAAACGTCGAGAGTTATCAATCTCGACGCGCCTATCTCATTTCTTGGGGGTGTGATCTCCAAGGCGCTTCGGGATTGATAACTCTCGGCGTTTTTAGATATATATCCTTTATATCTAAGCTAGTTTATTAAACGTTTTTAGATATATATCCTTTATATCTAAGCTAGTTTATTAAACAGTTGCAACGGTTGTTTTAGTTTAAATATTTTAAATGTTTGCAACGGTTGGTTAGTGGGCTTTTTTAGTTTAAATATTTTAAATGTTTTTGTTAATATCGGTTTTTTTAATAATAAAAAAAAATTGTTTACGGTGTGATATGTATGACCTCTTTGCTTCCCACCCGTTTTTGTTAATGTCGGTTTGTTTAATAAAAAAAAATTGTTTACGGCGTGATATGTATGACCTCTTTGCCTCCACCCTTGCCATTGTAGGAACGCCTCTCGGTATCCTTTATATCAGTTGCAATGGTTGGTTACTCGGTTGTTTTAGTTTAAATATTTTAAATGTTTGCAACGGTTGGTTAGTCAACTGTTTTAGTTTAAATATTTTAAATGTTTTTTTTGTTAATGTCGATTTTTTTAATAAAAAAAAAAATTGTTTACGGTGTGACATGTATGACCTCTTTGCCTTCCACCCCCGTCTGCCATTGTAGGAACGCCTCGGACGTATATATATATATATATATATATATATATATATATATATATATATATATATTATATTATATTATATTATAGATTAGTTCAATCAATTATATTCTCCAATTTTTAAGAAAAAATACTTAGATATAATTATTAAATTATTATAATAAACTATTAAAAAAAAAATTGTATTCTTTAAAATTTATTTGGTTTTATCTCAAATATGGGAAGAATGGAGGTGTATATCTATTTGATAATAATGAAGGCCTGTGTAACACCGGAGATGTATTGCTTTAAGGCCTGTGTAACACCGAATATGTATTGCTTTACCTATTTCTATATATAAGTACACACTGGAGATGTATTCCAATTTCAAGTAAGTAATTGAAAAAAAAAAATGTATTCTTTGAAGTTTATTTGGTTTGTCTGAAATATTGAAGAATGGAGGTGTATCTCTATTTGATAATAATAAAGGCCTGTGTAACACCCGAGATGTATTGTTTTGCTTATTTTTATATATAAAAATTACTATAAATATTACAGTTGATTATAGGTTATTATAAGAAGAGGTCAGTATTTTCATCAATTTAATTTATATTAGTTTATTGATGTAATTAAAATAATATAATTAATTTTTTTAAAATAAAATTTTGAACTTGAATAAAAATTATAATTTTTTATATTTAATAATGAATATGCAATTTTTTAAGATCTTATACAGATTTACTAAGAACGCTGTATCAAATGAAAACCAAGAGTACTCGTTTATTTTTCAGAAATTTGTTTGCATTCAAAGATGTAATAAACAGTCTTCCCGTTAAAGAAAGTAGAAATAAAAGACTAAAACAACCGTTTTTATAGGACGTACTTGTTTTCCACGTGAACCACTGCATAATTTCCAAACAAGAAGTAGTAACGATAGATCGATTTCTTGAAACTATTATACAAATATTGTTTAAAGAATAAAATCAATATATAAATGACATTTTATACATTTAAAAATTATCTAAAATTCAACATAAGTACTTCACCCTCAACGAAAACATTGCTTCTTTTACGAGAAATGTAAAGAAAGGAATTATATATAATAATATAAATGAAGATTAGAAGAAATGGCGAGTAGGATGTTTCCAATATCTATAACACCCATTACATTTTATAACTTAACATCTCCAACCTTCACATTCTATTATATAACATCTCCAAAAACCATAATGGGCATTTTAAAATAAGCAGCCACCAAACCAGACATGGACTGTAATACTCATGGGCTATCCCATTGTTCCTAACTTGTGCTTCCCTTTAATCCTCCACTCACCTTAACCTAATAGCCTATTTCGCTCTTATTGTTTGGATCGGCATTGTCACTTGCTAATACCGTTTGGATTTCTTGCAAGCAATGAGACAATACTACGCCTTCTTCCCAACGGCTAAAGTTGAAGTGCTTCCATGATAGCTTGGTGCAAACAATTCTTTTCATTCTTGGAGACGCCAAGAGTTCAGAATTCTATCAATTAAATACAATTCTTCTCAAGATCAAGAGTTCAAAATCCTATCGACATTAAACAACGTTCTTCATTATTTTTTTATAACTTCAAAATCCTATCATCTGAAAACCCCTCTTCCAACTCTCCCCAAGTTCTTTGCTTTGTATAGATGATCGCGAGGAAGGGAATTATGAGTGATATAGCTGGCAGTCAATAATGGTGGCATTTCTGTCTTATCAAATATCAGTTGTGGCCGACATGATTCTATACCCGTTATTATCTTCAAATATGAGCTGTGGCCGACATGATTGTAGGTAAAATTCAAATTTTTATAAATTTTTAACTTTGAAAATCTATTTGTGTAGGCTTGTGTCATGACCTACCTTGACATGACTCTTTAATGAGAAAGACTATGTATTGATAAATGATGATTTAGTACTTAGTTTTGATGCATTTGAAAAATTTTCTACATTTATTGAGACTATATGTTATGTGGATATAGTACTATTGATGTTGTGCTTGGATGCAAGATTAGATGCTCTTGTGGGTAGGTGAGAAAGTCGACCACCGAGAATGAGGTACTAAAAAAGAAAATGATGCGAATACCAACTCGAGGGTAAGATGTACCCAGGGTCACAAGTGGTTACCACATATGGTTTATATTTATATAATTTTATTTGAAGGTAATCATCATCAATTGAAAATTCATCCATTGTAAAAGTTGATAACCTCGAAGTTATCGTAAACTCTTTTGTGTACTAGATAGGAGCAGTAAGGAATGGTGGTGTATTACTCCATCTTGTTTTGGTTTATGTGTTTACCTTCCCTGCACTTGTGGTTGTTTGCTTTGTGTGATGAAAATACCATTAATGGAAATCGATTAAAAGTATTTCATGATTTCTAATGATATATTAATAAGATGGACTTATTAATAATTAAGGTATATTTCCTTGAACATTAGATTTTAATGTTGTATTAATATTAATAAGGTGGACTTATTAATATTTACATATATACTTTATAAACATTAGAAAATCAAAAGCATTAAAGACAATGGTAATTATGAAAAGACTTTGCATTGATTAAAATCAAAAGAGATATAAATGACCTTTCCAAGCCTCCTCTGAGAAGCCCTAGCCATATCACCCCTATCACTAAGGAGCCCAGTAATGACGGTGATCCTGACTTTGTCTCCCCTTAACCTAAGCCAAAGACCCTTGGTTATGTGAAGAAAGAATCTGATTACTCAGGATTTGAATTAAGACGTCAATCTCTTAGGAAACTCAAATAGGAGGAAAGTGTGAGTAAGGCTCAATGCTCTTGAAGGTCCAAAAAGGTGAATACTGAGGGGAACCCTTAAAGGTGATCCCTACCCAAATTTCAAATGATGAAAATATGCTAGAGCCTAATTTTGCTATTGTACTTCAAAATTCTATTCTTACTCTTGTTGTAGACACCACTCTCCACTACTGCCAACACCGTCAAAGTTGCTTTGATGATCTATAATCAAGCCGTAAAAACCATGGAGGAGCTCCACATCTAACTCAAACAACTCTTCAGAAACATAAATGATAACCCTGAAGATCATGTGAAGATCATTGAAGGTTGATTTTTTGCTTTGTTGTGCATCAATTTTTATATTTCAGGTTTTTGTTAAGGATTATCCCAACTGCGATCATCCCTTTGGGATTGTCATTTTTAAAATCTTATTGGTTTCCAGTTGCCTTGTTGCACCTTTTGTAATAAGATTTTGGGACCCTTTTAAAACCCACTTTTCAATCTACCAAAAAAAAGAGATATAAATGAGTTTATTTCTTTTATAAAGTTAAAATAAATTTAATTTGGGTTTTACGAACCCTTTTACCTTGCAAAGGAAGTGCATTTAATTAATATATTAGGGTTTGATATTATTTGAAAAATGTAACAAGCAAGAAGACATTACAAAAATGATTTAGGGTTTCATCTTCTTCCTCTCTTTTAAAAAGAGAGATGAAAAGGAGAAAAAAAATGCGCAAAAGGCAAAAGAGAAAGAAATACATTTTTAAGCTCTAGCAGATGATTACACTCTCCCTTTTCAAATTTCTTTTGATTAGAAAGCTTCTAATAGTTCCAAGGTATTTTTTGATGCTATGCTTTCTTTGAGAACATTGACGTTGTCTTACATTCGTTTGAAATTATAGGGTCACTAAGGAAAGATAAAATATAAACAATGGAGTATTTATATTTTGAAATTATTAGAATATCTGCAAATATATGGTTTCCTTTTGTGCTTAGTTTTTCTTGATTAAAATATATAGAAAACTAAGGAAAGATAAAATATATATAATGGAGTATTTATATTTTGAATTTATTAGAATATCAAAAAATATAAGTTTTCCATTTGTGCTTAGTTTTTCTTGATTAAAGAATATAGAAAATTAAGGAAAAATAAAATATAAATAGTGAAGTATTTATTGTATGAAGTTATTAGAATATCCGAAATTATAGGATTTGCACTTGTGTTTAGTTTTCTTGATTAACGAATATAGAAAACTAAGGAAAGATAAAATAGAACTAATGAAGTATTTATATTTCAAATGATTAGAATATAAAAAATTATAAAATTTTTGATTGTGCCTAGTTTTCTTGATTAAAGAATATAGAAAACTAAAAAAAAAAAAAATATAAATAATGAAGTATTTATATTGAGAAAATATATTATTGACTAAAATAAAAATTATATTTTTTAAATTTAAAAATGAATACGCAAATTTCTCACTCAACCGAGACCTTACATGAATATGCAGATTTACTAACAACGCTCTACTAATAAAAACCAAGAGTATTCATTTTATTTTTAAGAAAATTGTTTGCATTCAAAGTTGTAATAAACAGTCTTCCCATTAAAGAAAGTAGAAATAAGAGACTAAAATAACCGTTTTTATAGGAAGTACTTGTTTTCCAGGTTAACCACTGTATAATTTCCAAACAAGAAGTAGTGACGATAGATCGATATCTTGAAACTATTATACAAATATTGTTTAAAGAATAAAATCAATATATAAATGACATTTTATACATTTAAATATTATCTATAATTTAACAGAAGTACTTCACCCTCAACGAAAACATTGCTTCTTTTACAAGAAATGTAAAGAAAGGAATTATATATAATAATATAAACGAAGATTAGAAGAAATGTCGAGTAGGATGTTTCCTGTAAAGAAATCAGGGATTTAAGTATCTATAACACCCTTTACATTTTATAATATAACATCTCCAGCCTTCACATTTTATCATATAACATCTCCAAAAACCATAAAGGGCCTTTTAAAATAAGCAGCCACCAAACCAGACATGGACTGTAATACTCATGGGCTATCCCATTGTTCCTAACTTGTGCTTCCCTTTAATCCTCCACTCATCTTAACCTAATAGCCTATATTGCTCTTATTGTTTGGATCGGCATTGTCACTTGCTAATACTGTTTGGATTTCTTGCAAGCAATGAGACAATACTACGCCTTCTTCCCAACGGCTAAAGTTGAAGTGCTTCCATGATGGCTTGGTGCAAACAATTATTTTCATTCTTGGAGACGCCAAGAGTTCAGAATTCTATCAATTAAATACAATTCTTCTCAAGATCAAGAGTTCAAAATCCTATCGACATTAAACAACGTTCTTCATTATTTTTTTTATAACTTCAAAATCCTATCGATTCATGTCCTATATCTATCATCTGAAAACCCCTCTTCCAACTCTCCCCAAGTTCTTTGCTTTGTATAGATGATCGTGAGGAAGGGAATTATGAGTGATATAGCTGGCAGTCAATAATGGTGGCATTTCTGTCTAATCAAATATGAGATGTGGCCGACATGATTCTATACCCGTTATTATCTTCCAGCGTATGCATGTGCAACGTCGTTTTATCAAACTACTTTTCTCTTTCCTGAGCACATGATAATTGTTTTGTCTCAATGTCAGTGATCATGTTTTTCATGCAGACTGCCAAGTTTTGACACTTGTCAAGAAGTTGCTTTCATGGAATTATTAATATTTCTTAATGCTGGAGATCCCTTTGTATGGAGTGAAACCCAACACCCCATCCTTGGTTATTTTAGCGATTTCAGTTTGTGTGACTTGGTTTGAATTATAGGGAAAGAAACCTTGTCTATATAGGAAGTGTGATCTTAATGCTATCAATTATATTTTTTATTATTTAATTTTTTTTTAAATCAATGATTGTGTATTATTATAATTGAATAAATCACATAAAATGTGTATATATATTTTAAATTTTTATTTTAAAAGTAAATATTTTTAATTATTTTAATTATATAAGTTTCCATAAAATTAGAATCTTAGTTTATATAATAAAACTTTTTTCAACTCAAGTTTATGGGTAAATGTTAAGGTTCAATATAGTGAAGTTTGGCTCTATCATATAATAAATTATTGCATTATAGGTCAATTAAATCATATCTAGCTTTTTTTTTTTTTTTTTTTAATACTTTTTAAACAAGTTCGTAGTGGGGATTATCTAACTTTTCTTTTTATCAAAAAGTTAATATATTTAATTAAGTTATCATAAAATTAGAATCT
Source organism: Wollemia nobilis (assembly GCA_028583015.1). Taxonomy (NCBI): domain Eukaryota; kingdom Viridiplantae; phylum Streptophyta; class Pinopsida; order Araucariales; family Araucariaceae; genus Wollemia; species Wollemia nobilis. The sequence continues at coordinate 8,999,160 of JAQPPZ010001808.1, forward strand.
TAGCTTATATAATGAAACTTATTCCACCTAAATGCATGGTCAAATGTTAAGCTTCAATATTCCTTATATTGTTTTTAAGTTCTTTCTAATAAGTTTAGTGTGGCTTTTAGGGCCACTCTTGTCATATAACAAACCATTACATTATAAGCCAATTAAACCATATCTAACTTGTCTTTTTAACAAAGATAATTTTTATTTGTTATTTTATCAAAGATATTTTTCATTTTCTCAAATATCTATGTTTCCTTTATAATCTCCTTCACTACATTTTTAGTAAGAGATAAAATCTGATTCACTTTTGAAATTTGAATTTTGCCAAGACGAAGATCAATATTATGTTGGCTACATTATCTACTACCCAATTTTATTATATATAGATATGATCACGTTTTCAACATACTACCTCTAATAATAAAGAAGTTGAAATATAGTTGGTTTGAAAAAAAGCAAATTTGTTTTGGTTGTAGCATGAATTTTTTTGGTATTTTTATCCCTTAAATCCATCTCTCCTTAGATTTATGGGAGTAATATGAATTACTTTTTCAATACATTATGATCATTAGAAAGTGCGAATTATGAGAGGAGGGACGTTTTTCGTAGGACTGCCCAAACTATCGAACTTGTTTTGGCCATATCTCACTCATCCGGACTCGGATTGAGCTGAAATTTTGAGGGTAGATGCCTGAAAAACCCTAGAACGTCTCCACCAATTTTTAGATCATTTGGAGCAACACAGATCCTAGCGCATCCCTATGTGTGAACGAGATTTTTGGCAAGCGGTTGTGCGAGGGTTTCATCTGGGTTGAGTGCAAGCAGCTCCAGAGGTTGGTTTTTAGGGCCTTCGGGCCCTAGCGGCCAATATTTTTGTGGTTTATGCTCAATATTTTAGCAGGATATGTTGCAGGGGATCCAATATGGGTTAGAAATCTATCTTTCAATAGATCATGCTGTGAACTTGAGTGACAACGACTTCCAATTTGCTGCACAAAAGAAAAGTGAAAACCATACCTTTCCACGACATCTAGGGCAAGGATTAAAGAGATCACAAAACAAGTTTCAAGTAGTTGATCAAAAAATGGCTCAGATCTCAAGTGAATCTGGTGCTAAGGTGCACCCACAAAATAATTCTACTATGAAAACCCTTGTCAAGGGTAAGAATTTTGAAGACTCAGCCCCAAAAATGAATTTTAGGGATGCCCTCCATGGTGGACAGCCTCAACCCAATGCTAATATTAATATTAGGGCTTCCCATAAACCTCTAAGAATGCCTAAGATTGATCCCAAGAAAATGGAGTCAGGATGTCTTAAAGCAGTTGATGGAACTCCTATTGTTAAGCTTGATATGGGTAACATTCAGACTGGCATTGAAGATTTGGAAAAAAGAGGACTAATTTATCGGTTCATGGGTTTTCATTCGAGCCTATCTGCTTTCAAAGTCTAGGCTACAAAAATTTAGAAAACCAAAGGTGAGTTACAAATCTCTATTTATCCAAATGGTTATTTTCTTGTTTTATTTGCTAATAATGAAGATAGAGAGAAAACTTTTCAAGGGGGTCCCTAGTTTTTTGGAAGGGTAGGGCTTTTCATGAAGCCTTGGCATACTAAATTTAAAGCCGAAGAAGAGATGCCTTCTATAGCTCCCGTGTGGGTTAGACTCTTTGGCCTCCCTATTGAATTTTGGAATCCTACTATTTTTTCTTCAATTGGAAACTCTTTAGGAACTTTTATGATGACTACTGATTGTACTCAAAATTTTGAACATATTATTTATGCTCGGATTTGTGTTTTAATGGATTTTGACAAACCCCTACCTAAAAATATCACTTTACAATTTGGGGAAGACACTTGGGAGCAAGTAGTGGACTATGAGAACATTCCTTTTCATTGTAGAATTTGCCATGAATATGGTCATTTGGCTAGTGCTTGCCCAAATAAAATTCCTGATCAAAAGAAAGAAGATATAAACTCAGTAGGTTTCCAAATGCCTAAGAAGAAGAACACTCAGAAAAAACTAGTTATGAAGGATCAATCAAAGTCATCTGCTAATATGTTTGAAATCCTTTCCACAAATGATGTCCCAAGTGAGGAAGAGGAAATAATGGAAACAAAAATCTTAGAAACACAATTTAAATATGAAGGGAAGAACTCAGAGACAAACCAACAAATCAAAGGTTTTCAAAGAAAAAAAGGGAGAAAATTTACACAAGAAAAACAATATTTTAAATGTCAAAACTTCAAATAATACAGGTCCCAATATAGACTCTGTTGAACCCTCTAGTAAAATTTTGGTTGTGTACGAGCATTCTTCAAGGTTAGAAGCCATCTCAGATTCAATTGGAGTAAGTCAAGAAATAGGGAAAAAAAATTGAAGATGGATTCTAATAAAAAAGTAGGTCGCAAGACCAATCAATATCATATGGTAAAAGAAGGTGAAAAGCTTGTAGAGGAAGGTAATATTAATGCCCTTCCCAAATTTTTTAGCCCTGGTGTTAATGAAGATCATCACTTGGAATATTAGAGGACTCAAAGGGAGTCTTTCAAAACAAAATGAAATTAGAAGAATGATTCAGATAAATCATCCACATCTTGTTTTCCTTCAAGAAACGAAGATGTCAATGGAGGATATGGACTCAATTGCCAGTAAAATTTGGCCAGCTAGAAAAGTGGTTTCCCTCAGTTCCCAGGGGACTTATGGTGGCATTGCTTGTCTTTGGGACCCAAAAGAGGTAGTTATTCACCATATGGTTGGTAGTTGGGGTCTGTTGGCTATAGCTATTCAAAGTAGACATTCCAACCAAATTATGCTCTGCATTACTATTTATGCTCCGACTACTTTGGAAGAAAAAAGAAGATAGTGGAAGGATATAACTCATATTATCTCTCATTTTCCTGAAGCTTGGATCTTGATCGGAGGAGATTTCAATACCATCCTCTCTCTAGATGAGAAAATGGGGGAAATAGAAATTTGGATAAAAGCACTGACCTCATGAGCGAATATATTGCAAACCTCCATCTTGTGGACATCCAACCAGATAATGGCCTTATGACTTGGTCTAACAGAAGGCAAGGCTTAGCTTGTATAATGGAGAGATTGGATAGGTTTTTGCTCTCTAAAAATTTCTTAATCCATGGTCACATTCCTAAAGTGAAGACTCTTAACAATTCTGGTTCGGATCATCTGGCCAGTCATGGTGGAAATGTGGAAAACCAATGTGAGTTTCTCTCCTTTTCATTTTCAATTAATGTGGCTCAGAGACAGTTCCTTTAGACCTCATGTGCAACAATGGTGGAAGGAAGGTAAGCCTAGGCATGGGACTAAGATGTTCTATTTTGCCAAAATACTACAATACATTAAATCCAAAATCAAGACTTGGAACTGGAAGGAGTTTGGGGATGTTCATAAAAAAAACATGAAGTTATTGCTCAACTTGAAAATTTGAATAAGAAAATCCATTTAGATGGCCTCACAGAGAATAGAAGTGCAGATGAAATTAAACTCACAACTCGGTTAGAGGAATGGGAAAAAAGAAGAACTCTTATGGAAGCAAAAATCTAGAATTCAATGGCTCAAAGAAGGAGATCGAAACACAAATTTCTTCCACAAATCTCTTCTAGCTCGAAGATCTCACAACTTTATTTCTTCCCTGAAATCAGATTCTGGAGATGTTGTCTATACTTGGGATGGCATGAACTCTATTGTTGTCGATTACTTTTCCAATATTTTTGTTGCTACTCCTCTTGACTCAGATTCTCAACAAAATATTCTTCAAGTAATCCCTTCTCTTATCACTTCGAGGAGAACTCTATTTTGACTGCTCCTGTTACTATCAATGAGCTTCAATAGGTAGTTTTTAAAATGCAAAAAGGGAAAACCCTAGGTCCTGATGGTTTTCCCATTGAGTTCTACCAAGAGTTATGGGATATCCTTCATGCTGATTTATTAGAGGTGGTGGAAGAAGCTAGGAAAGCCAAAGAAATTTTGAAGGTTATCAATAAAACTTATATTACTCTTGTTCCAAAAGCTCAAGAGGTTGATCATATCTCAGCTTTTAGACCTATTGCTTTATGTAATGTTCTTCTCAAAATCATTACTAAAATCATGGCTGAAAGGTTGAAGCCTCTTTTGCATAAGATTATTTCCCCTGAGCAAGGGGGTTATGTGAAAGGGCATCAAATAGTAGATGAGATAGTTCTTGCTCAGGAAGCCATCCATTCCATGGATATGCAAAAATCTCCTTCCATGTTCATTCGGTTAGACTTATCCAAAGCTTATGACAGAGTGGATTGGCACTTCCTTATCAAAGTTTTGAGGCAATTTGGTTTCTCTAAGGATTGGATGGATTGGATTATGGGATGTATCTCTTCAGTTTCCTACTTAGTTCTTATCAATGGCAGGCCTTCTCAATCATTCCCTAGCTTCCAGAGGTATTAGGCAAGGTGACCCGCTATCCCCTTATTTATTCATCATTCTTGTTGAATGCTTGGGTAGGACTATAACCAAAAAGAGGGAAAACAAAACCCTTGAGGGAGTTACCATTGCTCATGGAGCTAGACCTATCTCTCATCTTCAATTTGTGGATGACTCTACTCTTTTAGGTAAAGCTACAGTTAAGGAAGCTTCTAATATTAAGCAAATCATTAGCTATTTTTCTAAGGCTATTGGGTAGTTGATCAATGAAGACAAATCTAAAGTTATTTTCTTTCACTGCTCTGCCAGACAGGAATCCATGGTCTTGGATAAATTAAGATATAAGAAGACCTCCCTTTCGATCACTTATTTAGGTATTCCCATCAATATTCAAAGGCAGAAAAATAAATATTGGAATTGGTTGTTGGACAAAGTCAAGAAGAAAATTGGAAAGTGGACCAACAGGTGGCTTTCTTCTAGGGGTAGAATCACCTTGGTAAAATCAGTCCTTCAAGCTATTCCTATTTATGTATCTTCCATGTTGAATATCCCAAAGGTTGTTCTTCGAGAACTAGATCAAATCAGTCATCGATTCCTTTGGAGTGGTACTAAGGAGAAAAGAAAATGGGCCTTGGTGAAATGGGACACTTTATGTCTTCCTAAGAATGAAGGGGGTTAGGATTCTGGTCTTCTATTAATAACAACAAAGCTTTAGCTGCTAAATTATATTGGAGGATGTTGCATAACCCCAATGCTCTTTGGGCCAATAATCTCCATGCTAAATATGTTGAGAACAAAAGTCCTGAAGACCTTGTTCGCTATCAACTTCCCACCAAAGGTTCTCCCATTTTAGCAGTTCTTAAGACTGGTGAGGATTTGATAAAGAAAAATTTATTTTGGATCATTCATAATGGTCAACAGGTAAATTTTTGGATAGATTCTTGGGATGGTCACAAGCCTTTGATAACTTAGTTTCTCGATTGGAGGCCTTGGATGGAGGAGCTTCATCGAGCTAACTGGATAAAGGTGGCTAATTATTATCGGTACCATACTGGTAATTCAAAGGTTGGTAGATATTGGATCCCTATTGAGGACTGGCCTATTCAAATCCTAGAAAGGCAAAGACAAGATATCCAAGGCATCCTTCATATGAGATCTCTCTCTTGGTCCCATGAAAAAGATTGTTTTGGATGGAACAACACTACTAAGGGTGAGTATTCAGTTGCTCAAGGTTATTTGACCTTATGCCATAATAATCCCAACCAATATTCTGACATATTTTCTCAGTTGTGGGCTCAAAATCTCTGGCCTAAGGTGAGGTTCTTTACTTGGCTTTTATTGCATCGTAGGGTGCTTACTGGTGAGCAACTTATGAAGCATGGTTTTCATGGCCCTTTTAGATGTGAAATGTGTGAAGAGAATGTAGAAACTCTCAACCATATTTTTATTGAGTGTACTTTAGCCTCTGAGCTATGGAGGAGAATGGCCACTTTACTTGGCTTACAATGGTCCAATTTTTTTACTTTTGAACAACTTTGGAGGGATTGGCCTAAACAAGAGGGTGTTGATCATTTTATTAGGCAGTTAGTTTGGATGGGTTCTACCATTCTTCTTTGGAATATCTGGAATGAAAGGAACAACCAAATTTTTAATCAAGATAGGAAGGATATTCACTATATTTGGCAAAATACCATAGCCAACTTAGTTGAATCAGTCCATCAACTCCTTAATCACCCCCAAAACTCCCACCAAATATGGGATCAAGTGATGCAAATATTGAAGATTAAATCTTCTAAGGGCAACCAACTTAAAGGGAATGTGAGTATTTGTAAGATGGATAGGACAAGAAATTGGCAACCTCCTCCTAAGGATTTTGGAAAAGTCAATACTGATGGAGCCTCTAGAGGGAACCCTAGAAAAGCCAGTGCGGGAGGAATTGGTAGACTTTCAGATGGCTCCCTGGTTTTTACTTTTGCTGAGAATTTGGGTATTCTTTCCAATAACCTTGTTGAGGGGTATGGTATCCTCAGAGGCCTTCAAGAGGCTACTAAGGTTGGATGGGAAAAGGTGTTAGTTGAGTCTGACTCTCAACTCATGATTAATATTTTGAAGACTCCTTCTAAGAATCATAAGGTTGATTGGAGAATAAAAAGAATTATTGAGAAGATTCAATTAATCCAGATGGGATTTTTGAAAGTTGATTACAATCATGTGGTCAGAGATCAAAACAAGAGTGTTGATGCTTTAGCTAATTGGGCTTTGGACAAAGGTGATCTTACTTGTTATGGCCACCCTCCTAGATGGTGGGCTTCACAAATTAGGGAAGCTCTTCTTTCTATCATTTCTTTGGATGGCTCCAGTTCTGAAGGTACCTAGTTTCTTCTTGCTTTATTTTTGCTTCTCTTTGGTTCGATCAGGTTATTTTAGTTCCCTAGCTCAATCTATTCTTTCTTTTGTTTCCTCTGTTGATTCTTGCCTTAAAAGTCTTCTGGTCTAGAAAGGTCATTGTTATGTTCAATTTTTTTTCTTTTTTTTTTTTTTTTGTTTAGTTTTTTAAGGTGTGTGTGTTCTTTTGTTTTGTTTTGTTTTTGTGTTCTTTGTGTTGTTTTTTTGTTCTTGTGTTTTTGTTGTGTTGTGTTTTTTTATATTTTTTGTTATTGTTCTTGTGTTTTTGTCGTTCTTGTTCTTGTGTTTCTGTTTGTTTGAGTTAATTCGTGTTTTTATGTGTGAGTGTTTTCTATGTTTTTTGTTTTTGTTTATTGTCTGTTGTTGGTTGTTTTTTATTTTTATTTTTATTTTATTTTTTAATTTTTTAGGTTTTGGTTGTGTTTATTTTTCATGTTTTTTTTTGTTATGTCTTTGTAGTGTTCTGTTGTTTTTGTCATGTTTGTGTTTTGTTATGTTGTTCTTGTGTTTTTTCTATGTGGTTCGTGTTGTGTTTTTTTTTATCTTATTGTGTGTGTGTTTGGTTGTGCTTTTATTTTTGACACACTCAAGGAGCATGTTTTTTATTTTATTTTATTATTTTTATTGTTATTTATTTATTTATTTTTAAATTGTTTTTGTGTGTTTGTTTGCTCCTTGAGTATGTCAAAGGTGGTAGGCCAGGTCCGAGTCCTGGGCGTTTTTGGTGGAATGGATACCCCTGCCTCCTTGGGTCTTACCCGAAAGTGGCATCCCTTCTGGGATGTTTTCCACAAATAAAAAAAATTATTTCTCTTACACATAAGTATTCTAGTCCATTCCATTCATTTATACTATCTTTTGTATATTGTTGAGCTTGGATTTGTCATTCCTTTACCCTTTAGATATTTGTCCTTTGAACAAACTTGTACATACATGATCCTTCATACCATAATTTATGTCACCATAACATAATAATTTTGAAGAAATCAAAGTCTTGGATCTAAATAGATTAAAACTGAAATGCATTTGGATGACTATTATTGAGTAAATTACATCTCCAAAGAATTGGTTTGTAATTTGATCCTGATCATAATAAAATATTTGAAAATATTGTATACTTTATTTGCAACCATGTGTTGGATAAAAAAAATTATGTTCAATATTTCTACTATATGAGTTTTTCCAAATTTTTATCATCCCATGTATATTGAAATCTTGAACAAATATTATCCCAAAATCTATTTGTGTTGACAAATGAAGAAAAATATTGTATTGATCTAGACCATCTAGGATTATCATTATTTTTTTGAAGGTGATAGAATTGTGTTGAAGTCCCCTAAGAATCCATAAATCATAATTTTATACCATCATTAAATTTGATATAAATAAATAGCTTAGGTTATTTCGACATCTTTCATGAAGAGTAACTACGATTAGAGCATAGACATATAACTCCAACTCTGATATTTTTCTCGTTATTGCAAAAAGGTTAAGCAATCTAATTATTTGTTGCTTTTAGCAATTGTCCACCCATTTATGTTTGTTAAATATTGTTGCAATACCTACCAAAGCTCCTATAGTATAAATTGTTAGATAACCCTCATATTCCATATTTGTTTGAATGCATCCTTACATCCCCTACTATTTATTTTTTTTTCTTGTGTAAAAAAAAACTCAAAGCTATAACAACTTATTAATTTTCTGATAGCTCTTTTCGAGGGGTCTTATTCATACAAATAATATTTATAGATACTATTTTTAGTAACCTGTTTTATTCTTATCGATGGGCTTAGCACTACTACTAATTAATGCTTGTGATATTTGTTCTTGGTTTTCCATATTAATATCTTTGAGTTTTCTTTTATCTTTGTTAGGGTCCTATTTTTATTTTGTCATTCCCACCAACACTTCCATCTTCATCAATCTCTATGGATTTTCTAGAATATTCATAATGATACTTATCATCTATAGGTTTATGTTGCCTCAAAAATATTTTCTTCAAGACCTCATCAATTGGCAATCCCTTTTGACTTTTTTGAAACTAGAATTTGGGCATAACACTAAATTAGAAATCAAGAAAATTTCCTAATTTAACATAGTGAAGAACACAAGCTTAAACTGAGATGGGGGGTGAATAGTATAAGATCACTTTTTACTTTTCTTTCCCAAATAGTATTATCCAATATAATAAATGGCAATATCAATAGAAATAACCAAAGCAATGCACAAATCATCATACATAATAGAGACACCAATTTAACGTGGTTCACCCAATGTGGGCTACTCCATGGAGAAAATATTTTACTAAAAAATTCTCAATCAATCTCTTGGGAATCCTTTCCCTATTACAATATTTATGGACCTCTGTCCAAAGGAGACACAAATCCCCTAAATCAAGTTTGTGGATCTCTATCCATAGGAGACACCAATATCCTAACTCTACTCTGGTTGGTTATCCTCTAGAAGACCTTTACATCTACTACCTTTAGCAAATGGAACTCTATACATAGAAGACACTTGTCTTCCTTGTAGTGGATGGAGATCTTTGTCCTCAACTCTATCACCTCCAAAGCTCTGTCTCAAATTTGTACTAAACATAGTCTTTCAGTCTAGCATAAATTTATCCTCAATCTCTATCTATGGTCTAGCACAAACCCATCCTCAAATTTACACCAAACTCTATCCTTGAATTTGTACTAAATAGTCCTTCGGTCTAGCATAAATATGTCCTCAATATTTTTCCTCAAGCCTTAACTCAAAGTTTGACTAAATATCAAATCAACTCTGTTGGATCTACCCCAAACCTTAACTATAGGTTTGAACAAATCAATCAATCAACTCTGCTCTCAAGTCTTCTCAAAGAATTATCTCAAATATGCCATTTAAGCTTCCACAAAAGCTCACACCAATCTGTCCTTAAGTCCTCTCTAGAAATTTTCCAATCTACTCAATAAGTTCTCATAAGAACTTATCCAAATATGCTCTTAATCAGTATTGTAATCTTCCACAAAAGCTTACCCAAATGTGTCCACAAGTCTTATCAAAGACTTACCTCAAATATACTCAAAAATTCCACACTAGAACTTGTCCAATCTCATAGAAATATAAAGAGAATTGTTAGAGACTCAATATTCTCTATACTCATCACAATGTTTAATAACTTTCAATCACTCTTTCAGAAACATATAGATAATTGTTAGATGCTCAATATTCTTCACATTCACCTCAATGCTCAATCACTTTCACTCACTCTTTTAGAAACATATAGAGAATTTTTAGAGACTCAATATACTTTAAATTCAACTCAATACTCAATCACTTTCTCAAATCAATTCAGAATATATTTTATTTTATGGAACTTGAACAATTACTTCACACATCCACTTGACTAAGCTCAACCAACTCTACTCAACCAATCACTCAATGAAACAATCCTTGCTTGCAAACCCTAGTCCAAGCATATAAACCTTAACTCAAAATGTTTCAACAATGCTTATCAACCAATCTCACATAACAATGATACTCATGTTCTTTTCAAATCCTAGTTCAAGTTCTTAACTCAACCAATAGCTTCAACAATAATGCTTATAAAACAATCTCACATAATAATGATACTCATGTTCTTTTCAAACCCTATTTCATATTCTTCACGTAACCAATGGCTTCAACAACAATTTTTATCAACCAAGGTTTTAACAACAACTCTTTATTATAGAAAACTTTGAAGCATTAACTCAACACACTCAATAAGGAAATCAAATTAAATCCTTTTCACTCCAAACTTGTTTTCCAGAAAGCCAACCAATCAACTCAACTATGGAAGAATGTGCTCATACATTTTTATTGATGATGAACCTCAAACATCTGCCACAACCAAAAATACTTATTTTCCAAGATAAAAGAAGTTAGATAATAATACAAAGCATATAATAACTCACAAATACACCTTATTACTCCATTCTTAAAATAATATCCAACACCACAATAGTTTAATATTCACTTCTCAAAACTCTAACTCATCACAATTTCATCTCAACCATTCAAATTTGACATAAGCTACTTCCAAAAAATATCCTCAAAGTTTAACCCAATTTCTACTTATAACTCCCTACTTTAATATTGCATTTAAAAATAATTCTTTTGAAAAATAATGTAATAAATAATTTTCCTTTCCTCTAAGGTAAAAATATTTTTACCCACAAATTAATCTCAGCAAACACCTTTCATAAAAATCATAAAAATTCTCTTTAACTTAGGCTAAACTCCAAAAAAAATATTCCCCTTATTTCTCCTAAGACAAAATTTAGCCTAAGCAAAAATCAAATTTAATAATTAAAAAGCTTTACCACTTTGGCATGTGCGTGAGTCGAACCAAGCGCATCTCTCCCACTAGCACCTTGATCATGACTTCCACACCGTGGAGCCACATGCTCCTCTTGGAGCCTCCAAGCACCTTCAACACTTTGACCTTCTAAAACACATGAGCCAAAAGATGGCTCCTTCACCCACGCTTTGCAAAATATGTTGCACGAATTTACTACCATGAGGAATGTGCACAAAATAGCATGTGATAGTCTTTAGCGAATCGGGTGGATAATTTTACCTTTGGAAAGGCTATGGTATATATATGTCATATGTCTTCCAATGTGCTCCCACGTCGGCAGAGGAAGACATCGACAATGCATGCGATGAAGTCGAAGGTGGGAGACATAAAAAATGTATGCCAAAGAACTGGCACCCAACATTAGACTTTAGCCATTATTTATTAAATATAATAAATTAAATTATTTTAAGAATTTAATTATTATAATTTAATAATTAAATGGACTTTGGCATTTTAAACCAAACTTTAAGGTCTCCTTGGTTTTTAGAAAAATCTTACAACTTGCCCACATGGTTTTAATGAAAAAACCTTTAAACTTATGCTTCCACATAATATTAAAAATATTATGAAGCTCTTTTGCCATTAACCTTTGCATTGTTCCTTTTGATCTTTTTACATCAATGATAGCTTATTCCTTGACATCAATGACAACTTCTTTTCTTGACATCAATGACAACTTTGACTCAAAATATCCAACAATATCCCCCTTTGTCATTGATGGCAACCCAAATTATTTTTACCAGAAACTTAACCTTTCCTTTGTTCTACTCCCCCTGGGACATTGCTCCCCTGGCTCAATGCTCTTTTCAAATATCTCCTCTTTACTCAAATACCAAATCTCTCCCCCTTTGAAATCAATGGAAAAGAGTCACCTTTGGGGCTCAGGGCTAAGAATGATTCTCTTAGCTTAGCCCCTCCCCCACCTCTTCTTGAGGTGGTTAATTCTGGGGTGGGGGTATTTCTACTTCGAGCAAGCACTGATCTTTACCTTTATCCTCTTTTCTTCTTATCTGATCATTCTTATTCCTCTGATTATTCCTTTTCATGTTCATGCTCCTGTCCATGTCCATATTCTTGTTCCTATTCCTGTTCATGTTCTTGTTCATGTTATTGTTCATGTTCATATCCATGTTCTTGTTCTTGTTAATATCCATATCCCTTTTCCTATTCCTTTTCCTATTCCTATTCATACTTGATTTTAGAATGTCTACTCTACACCATTTTGTTGTGTGTCCATCATTATTGTACTTATAATACTTAGTGTTATTATTCCTTGGAGGTGCAAATATCTTAGAATTTATCCTAGTGAAGCCATATCATTTTTTTGTCATGAACCCTGCAATTCATTACCTTGTGATCAAATTGATTATATGAGTAGCAATACCCATGGAAAATTTATTTGTTCCAATATTCCTGTCTTTCATGTGTCTTGCATTATGAAGCCATGTGCCCAAACCTATTACATAAAAAACATCTTCCATTGAAGTTCCATTGTCTTGACCTCATTGGTCTCTTAGTCTCTCTTAACTTATTCTGATTGTTGTTCCATATATTTCTTCTTTGTGCATTGTTCTTGTCTTTGTTGAATTTCTATTGTCCAACTCATCCTCAGATGTCTCACTTTCTCTTGCACTATCTTCTTCTGAAGTATCTTCTCCTTCAGAACTTGAGATTGAATTTTATTCTTGTTTATTTTGAGCGTGTTTAAAACCAAGTCCTATTTTTTTTGTTGGTCTTCTTTGTACCTTGATAATCTTATCCATAATATTTGAACTCTTTCCAAACTTGTGTAGCTTATTCTTGGAGTTTTCTAAATCTTCCTTTAGTAGAACCACTTCTTGTTCTAACTTTTCACATTCTAAGACCTTTGCTTCTAACTTATATTTGAACTTCTTTGTCTTAGCCTTTGATTTTTCTATATCCTCTATAAGCATTCTTCTCTCTTCATCACATTATTGAAATTGAAGCTCAAGTTTAGATTTTTGCTTTCTTACCTTCTTTAATATTTCAAGAGCATAAATGAGTTCTCCCTTAAGATCATATCCTTATTTATCTGATTCTTCCTCTATTTTTTTGCCTTTTTCCACATCTTTATTTTATTTTGACTTGTCTTCTATAGGATCACTTTCTTCTTTCTCTATAGCCATTAGAATATTATCTTCTGGTCCTTCAAGTGTATCTTCATATTCATCATCACTAAAATTGAAACCATTTCTTGTACAACTATCTTCAAGATGTCCAAAGTTACCACATCTAAAATACTTGAGAATTATTGGTGATCTTTTCTTGACTTCTTTTTCTTCAATCATAAATAGGACTTTATCTTTATCATTATCTAAAAAACTATTATCACTATAACTTGAGTACTTACTTGCCTTATCTGCATAGTAGCTCTTCTTTTGTCTTTGAAAGAACTTCTTTCCTTGTCTGCTTTTTCCATCCTTGATTTTTTTTATGCCTGTATCTTTCTAATTCCCTGTTTCTGTGATCCTGTTTATCTTCATCATTGTTATTCTTAGCTTCTTGACAATCAGTTGCATAATGACCATATTTTTCACAATTGAAACATCTAACAAATTTTGCATCTCTAGATCTTATTGAATCCTTGTTACTTTTTCCATAATTATCTTCTTCATCACTAGATGACTCATTGCTTTATTTTGACTTCTTACGCTTTGTCTTCTTTTCCATTTGTGTTCTTGTAAGATCTTCCTTCAAGCTGTTAAATTTTTTTCGAAGGAACCAGCTCTGATACCAATTGAAGAACACAAGATTATATTGAGAGGGCGGGTGAAAATTATAAGACCATTTTTTAATTTTCTTTCCCAAATAGTATTATCTAATATAATCAATGGCAATATTAATAGCAATAACCAAATCAATGCACAAATCATCACACACAATAGAGACACTAATTTAGCGTGGTTCACCCAAAGTGGGCTACTCCATAGATAAAATATTTTACTAAAACTTCCTCAATCAATCTCTTGGGAATCCTTTTCTTATTACAATATTTATGGACCTCTGTCAAAATGAGACATCAATCCCCTAAATAAATTTCGTGGATCTCTATCCACTAGAGACACCAATATCCTAACTCTACTCTAGATGGTGATCCTCTAGATGACATCTGCCTTCACTACCCTTAGAAAATGGAACTCTATCCACATAAGACACCTATCTTCCCTGGTCTGGCTGGAAATCTCTGTCCTCAACTTTATCACCTCCAAAGCTCTATCTCAAATCTGTACTAAACACAGTCCTTCGATCTAGCATAAATCTATCCTTAATATTTGTCTCTGGTCCGGCAAAAACCTATCCTCAAATCTGCACCAAACTCTATCTTCAAATCTATACTAAACATAGTTCTTCGATCTAACACAAATCTATCCTCAATATTTGTCCTCAAGCCTTAACTCAAAGCTTGAATAAATCTTAAATAAAATATTTTGGATCTTCCCCAAATCTTAACTAAATGTTTGAACGAATCAATCAATCAATTCTGCTCTCAAGTATTCTCAAAGACTTATCTCAAATCTGCCTTGTAAGCTTCCACAAAAGCTCACACCAATCTTTCCTTAAGTCCTCTCTAGAACTTTTCCATTCTGCTCAATAAGTTCTCATAAGAACTTATCCAAATCTACTCTTAATATGTATTGTAAGCTTCCACAAAATCTTACCCAAATTTGTCCACAAGTCTTCTCAAATACTTACCTCAAATCTGCTCAAAAATTCCATACTAGAACTTGTCCAATCTCATAAAAACATAAAGAGAATTGTTAGAGACTCAATATGCTATATACTCATCACAATGCTTAATCACTTTCAATCACTATTTCAGAAACATAAAGAGAATTGTTAGAGACTCAATATTCTATATACTCATCACAATGATTAATCATTTTCACTCACTCTTTTAGAAACATATAGAGAATTGTTAGAGACTCAATATGCTTCAAATTCAACTCAATACTCAATAAATTTCTCAAATCAATTCAGAATATAAAATAGTTTGTTTTATGGAACTTGAACAATTACTTCGCACATCCACTTGACTAGGCTCAACCAACTCTACTCAACCAATCACTCAATGAAACAATCCTTGCTTGTAAAACCTAGTCCAAGCATATAAACCTTAACTCAAAATGTTTCAATAATGCTTACCAACCAATCTCACATAACAATGATACTCATGTTACCCAGGTGTTGTAGGTGAGTTGGAAAGGAGAGGGCAATCCTCCAAGGGAGGTCCTAGGTTCGAATCTCCACCCTACCAAAAAGCTGAATTGGGTACCCAAAATCCAATTGATAATGTTGGTGTGGGCAGGGCTGGGTGCGACCCTCGAGTGACTTTGATGGTGTAGAACCCCCTGTTCGTGGTCTATTAGACCAAGGCGTCCCCACAAGGGGTTTTTCGCTAAAAAAAAAAACAATGATACTCATGTTCTTTTCAAACCCTATTTCAAGTTCTTCACTCAACCAATAGCTTCAACAACAATGCTTATAAAAAATCTCATATAATAATGATACTCACGTTCTTTTCAAACCCTAGTTCAGATTCTTCACTTAACCAATGGCTTCAACAACAATGCTTATCAACCAAGTTTTTAACAACTCTTTATTCCAGAAAACCTTGAAGCATTAACTCAACACACTCAATAAGGAAATCAAATTAAATCCTTTTCACTCCAAACTTGTTTTCTAGAAAACCAACCAATCAACTCAACTATGAAAGAATGTTCTCATACCTTTTTCTTGATGATGAAGGAACCTCAAACATCTGCCACAACCATAAACACTTCTTTTCCAAGCTCAAAGAAGTTAGATAACAATACAAAACATATAATAACTCACAAATACACCTTATTACTCCATTCTTAAAATAATATCCAACACCACAATAGTTTAAATATTCACTTCTCAAAATCCTAACTCATCACAATTTCATCTCAACCATTCAAATTTGACATAAGCTACTTCCAAAAAATATCCTAAAAAATTAACCCAATTTCAACTTATAACTCCCTACTTTAATATTGCATTTAAAAATAATTATTTTGAAAAATAATGCAATAAATAATTTTCCTTTCCTCTAAGGTAAAAATATTTTTACCCACAAATTAATCTCAGCAAACACCTTTCATAAAAATCATAAAAATTCTCTTTAACTTAGGCTAAACTCCAAAAAAAAGATTCCCCTTATTTCTCCTAAGACAAACTTTAGCCTAAGCAAAAATCAAATTTAATAATTAAAAAGCTTTACCACTTTGGCATGTGCGTGAGTCGAACCAAGCTCATCTCTCCCACTAGCACCTTGATCATGACTTCCACACCGTGGAGCCACATGCTCCTCTTGGATCCTCCAAGCACCTTCAACACTTTGACCTTCTAAAACACATGAGCCAAAAGATGGCTCCTTCACCCACGCTTTGCAAAATATGTTGCACGAATTTACTACCATGAGGAATGTGCACAAAATAGCATGTGATAGTCTTTAGCGAATCGGGTGGATAAGTTTACCTTTGGAAAGGCTATGGTATATATATGCCATATGCCTTCTAATGTGCTCCCACGTCGATGGAGGAAGACATCGACAATTCATGCAATGAATTCAGCAGAGGGAGACATCAAAAATGTATGCGAAAGAACCGGTGCCCAACATTAGACTTTGGCCATTATTTATTAAATATAATAAATTAATTTTTTTTAAGAATTTAATTATTATAATTTAATAATTAAATGGACTTTGGCCTTATAAACCAAACTTTAGGTCCTCCTTGGTTTTTATAAAAACCTTACAACTGGCCCACATGGTTGTAATGAAAAACCTTTATACTTATGCTTCCACATAATATTAAAAATATGATGAAGCTCTTTTATCATTAACCTTTGCATTGCTCATTTTGACCTTTTTACATCAACGGTAGCTTATTCCTTGACATCATTGACAACTTTGTTTCTTGACATCAATGATAACTTTGACTCAAAATTTCCAACTCATAGATTCTAGCACACTTGATGGGACCAACTATTTCTTTCTCAAATTTTTCCTAATTTGGCTAAAATTCCTTGATTTTCACAATGAATTTGTATTTATCATGGATAAAGCAATTGTATCAATATTGAGTAATTTTTTTCCAATTTAAATTAAAGGAATTGATTCACTCCAAAATTGGAGTGATTTTCTCCATTTGATCCAATTGCTTAAAAAATATTTAAGTTTGGTTTTATGAGTGATTTGCTCATAATTGCAAGATATTTGCTCCAAATTTATTGCATTTTCATAAGTTGAATCTAAATTAATTTTCCAAGGCTAGGGAATTGGTTTATAAATATCAATCTCAAATTGATCTTAAAAATTCACTATTTTTTTATGCTCAATTTTTCTAGGTAATTTGCAAATGGTGACTCCAACACAAAATCCAAAATTTTAAATTTTTACAAAGACAATGAAATAATCAACATCAAACACTCAAACTTCAAATCTAGCCTTGAATATAATTTTTCATGTACAAAAAAATTTAAGATAGATTCTAAGCTATTTTACCAAAATATAAATTTGTAGGCACTTTACTCAGTTCAATGTGTTATTTTCTCCAAAAAAGTAAAATGTCACCAAGTCAAATCCATGAGTGATTCTCTAGGAAAGACAAGATTCTTCCTACCTCCTAGGAATACAATTCACTCTAAGTGATTTGCTTGGACCCCTTCATCTAAAAACTTTTCAAGTTCAAAATTGTTGGTGGATCACTTAAATTTACAAGTGAATTGCTCCATTTTGTAGATGAATTTCTCTATAAGCAAGATTTTTACTAAGTAATTATCTACTACCAAATTGCCTAAAATTGTAAGTGAATCACTTTACTTTGTAGGCAACTCGCTTTGTAGGTAAAATTCATATTTTTGTAAATTTTTAACCTTGAAAATCTATTTGTGTAGGCTTGTGTCATGACCTACCTTGGCAGGACTCTTTAACGAGAAAGACTATGTATTGATAAATGATGATTTAGTACTTAGTTTTGATGCATTTGAATGATTTTATGCATTTATTATTGAGACTATATGTTATGTGGATATGGTACTATTAATGTTGTGCTTGGATGCAAGATCAGGTGCTCTCGTGGGTGGGTGAGAAAGTCGACCACCGATAATGAGGTGCTAAAAAAGGGAAATGATGTGACAAACAACTCTAGGGTAATATGTACCCAGGGTAACAAGTGGTTACCACATATAGTTTGCATTCATATAGTTTTGTTTGAAGGTAATCATCATCACCTAAAAATTCATCCATTGCAAAAGTTGATAACCTCGAAGTTATCGTAAACTCTTTTGCATACTAGATAGGAGTAGTAAGGAATGGTGGTGTATTACTCCATCTTGTTTTGGTTTGTGTGTTTACCTTCCTTGCACTTATTTTTTTCTTTGTGTGATGAAAATACCATTAATGGAAATCGATTAAAAGTATTTCATTATTTCTAATGATATATTAATAAGATGGACTTATTAATAATTAAGGTATATTTCCTTGAACATTAGATTTTAATGTTGTATTAATATTAATAAGGTGGACTTATTAATATTTACAATTAATTAATATTTCTAATGTTGAGTTGCATATTAATAAGGTGGATTTATTAATATTGATAATTATATTTTATAATTAATATTTTCTAATGTGGAATTATATATATATATATATATATATATATATTAATAAGGTGGACTTATTAATATTTACATATATACTTTATAAACATTAGAAAATAAAAATCACTAAAGACTAGTGATTATGAAAAGACTTTGCATTGACTAAAATTAAAAGAGATAAATGACCCTTCCAAAGCTCCTCTAAGAAGCCCTAGCCATGTCACCCCTATCACTGAGGAGCCCAGTAATGAGGGTGATCATGACTTTGTCTCCCCTGAACCTAACCCAAAGACCATTGGTTCTATGAAGAAATAATATGACTACTCAGGATTTGAATTAAGACGTCAGTCTCTCAAGAAACTCAAACAGGAGGAAAGTGCGAGTAAGGCTCAATGCTCTTAAAGCTCAAAAAAGGTGAAGACTGAGGGGAACCCCTTAAAGGTGATCCCTACCTGTAGACACCTAAAACACGTCATGTCGATGGTGATTACTTATATGGACATGCTACAAGGCCATATGGAGGATCTTGGACAGACTCCAAGATAGAGCAGTGGTTCTAACCACTCAATTTGGGATCCTTGGCCTAATCATTCTGAACCACAACCCAGACCCATGGTCTAAAGGCTGAACCACGGCTGATACCTGTAGTTTATAGTCTAGACCATAGCTATAACCTATGGTCTTAACTGAAGTTTAGTTGGCCTTCATCCGAGCCAAATCGGTTTGAACGACCATTTGATCTAGAAGATGGTAATTAGTGGATGAAATCTTCCAATAAAACTATCCTAACCACCCCATCTTGATCTTGGCTTCTCCATGAAGCCACACCTAGCCCTGGGACATCCTATAAGTACCCCTTAAAATTAGGGTAAACTATCATAAAGAGCATTGGATATTTTAGCACCGAAGCCCTATCGAATTGTACACTTAATCGAGTATACTGAGAGAGAGAGCTATTGCACTTATCCCCTACCTACTTACCAAGATTCATTATGAATTGCATTATGGATGCCCTAGGAGCCTAGGAGAGCCAAGAAGTACATATCTGAGAAAACAAAGGCCCCTCACAGTGAATTAACCACCAAATCAGTCTGAGGACACCAAAGGCAACTATTGAACATCAATTTGGACAAGAAGGTCAAGCCCACTGGCATTGAAATTGAGGGTAAACCTATCAGAGAGCTTACCGTGGCTTTTAGTCATGGTTTACAGTGCAAATCGCTCACCAAAGCTATGGTTTGCAAAAGAGGTATCGCCACCTTACTATTTCTATTTATGTCTGGCTAGATAGTTTAAATTAGTCATTTCTATGGTTCAGTTGTAGTTTAGAATATTTCTAACCGATAGAATTAGGTTTAGAATAGCTTCATTGCATTTGAATTAAGTAGGTTTTAATGGATTCTTTATGTAATTTTATGCTTTATTTCGCGTGATTGGTCCATTCATTATTTAGCTGCTATATTTATTTATGCAATTCCATAAATCTTGATCCAATTAACATAGTTTAGAGATGCTTTTCATGATTTCTTGAATATACACTTTTAATAGTATCTTTATGCATTTTTCCCAAAAAGGCCTCATCATGAGAGGTTGCCTATATTTTTAATGTTTTTATGTTGTTTATTGATCGCAGGGAACAGATTCGAAGGAGATTCAACCATAAAGTTCCTTCCCCAATGCGAAGAAGAGGGCAACTCCACCCTAGAGCAATTTGTGACTAGTTGAAAAGCAACATTAGTGCACCTACCCTATTGAGGGATTTGGCATTGTATTAATTGTATCATCATTCGAGTGACCCTAAGAGGGGCATGATTGTAATTGGGGATTCTTTGCAAATATTAATACAAGAAACACTTATTTTGTTGAATATATGCAATCTTGTCATTATTTTATGTTTGGATGGTTGAATTCGATTAATATAGTAGATAGGTGCACGTTTTTTGGTTAGATCAAAAAGCAATCACATGGAACTCCGTAATTCAATCGATCTCACTGTCATTTCTTGTGTTTTTGAAATTGTAGGTATAGACTACAGCTAACAGCTATGGTTTATTTTTTGTTCCGTAGCTGCAACACGTGGTTTACAATGCAGACCGCACAACAGACCTACAATTTATAGCATAAAAAAAAACAACGGAGGGATAAATATTATTCATATGGGGACTTGAGGTAGGTCCCACTGTCACTCTCTGTATTTGTTTTCACTATCTGTTGAATTCTAGAATGCAAAATAAATTTGACTAATTAGGAAAGACAACATAATTGGCAATATGCACATAAGTCCTTAGGTCTTTCATTTTTAGGTTTTTACTAGGCATTGCTAGGAACAGTAGACCTCTGAGTGTATTCTACCCTAGTCTCCAACATGCTAGTATGTCTTTTGTATTATGTTTTCTTTCTTGAGGCTCGATCAGTGGTCATTTCATAGTTAGTATGCATTGTCTAAATATCATATGAAATTAATCATGCATACTTTCTTAATGTGAAACGTTCTTTTTTTTCTTGCATTACATATAGAGAAGAATCATTTGAATTTTGTCTTATGCATTTATCTTTCATGCAAATTAAAAGGAACCACACACACCACTTGGCACTTAAACACTAGTGAGTTGGGCTTGACATCCAACCATAGGTAGGGTTCAATGATGGTGGGCATAACTTCCATTCTTTGGCCCAAATTCTGTGAACCTTTGGATGCTATACCAATACCAAATCTGAGAACCTTTCGTACCCTATAAACTTTACATGTATTCTCTTCAGAGAGTATAACACTGATTGGGAGAAAATATGTGAGGATATGGGAGGACTTGTGCTCCCTGATGGTGTGTGGGCTTCATTACCACACATTATAGGTTGGATTACATGACTTGGAGGTCATAGCCAAGTTGTCGAGCTATGAGCGTACAGGTGAAAGACATTAAACTAAGAATAAAATCCAACAAGTTTTGCAAAACACGATAAGAGTTTCTACACTGATACAACAAATCTTGAAAACACATCAAATAGTTTAGGGCTCACTTTCAAAATTTAATACAAGATAATCATTATTATATACCTTGTTTGCTTAATAATAAAATATACATCTAGACACTAGGTACACAATGGTGGATACATGGGGTGGTCAAAAAAGGTCTAAAATTAACTCTGATGACCAACCCCTAACCAATTCACAACAGCATGTGTCAATTCCTCAACCACATGAGTGAACCAAACATCGTTCAGCAAGCATTAGAGGAGATAACTCGACACGAGGGGAGCCTGTAGAGCATACCCCAAATAAAGGATATTTAGTACACTCCTCTAGATATAGAATAGAACAAGAAGCCTCTCAGTATGAGGGTGCTCCACTTGAGAGCCATTATCGATACTGCACTACACGCGCATCCACAAGATTGACCAAAGAGTTTGTTGTGCAGGGGACCAGATTGGTACCCCTACATACTAAGTCCACAAGAAGATCCATGCCTCCATGTTTTGAGTATAGAAGGACTAGAAATCCGCCCATTTAGGGACAGATAGACAAGATCGCTACCGAGCATAGTTCTAACCATACTTCCATGTGTGGTCCACCATGCAAGATCACCATTGATATATCGAAGGTGGAAGCTAATGGCACACTGCCACATGAGTGATAGTGTTCTAGACAACTAGAGGGTCTAGGTAGTGTCTTAGAGTAGTTAGGTTGCAAGTCCTCCACTCCACTCACTCGTGCCTTGAGTGAGCATAGCATGAGTGTCATCAAGACTACTAGAGAGCATGG
The DNA here is from genome assembly GCA_028583015.1 of Wollemia nobilis. Classification (NCBI taxonomy): domain Eukaryota; kingdom Viridiplantae; phylum Streptophyta; class Pinopsida; order Araucariales; family Araucariaceae; genus Wollemia; species Wollemia nobilis. The sequence goes on from JAQPPZ010001808.1 coordinate 9,021,765, forward strand.
AGAGGATTCTAAGCATCCTCATGTCACACACCCACTATCTATGCATGGTGGTTCACAATATAGGACACAAAATGATGCCAATGTCATCTTCATAGACAAAGGCAAAGGTGTAGCACATTAGTCCTATGGGTACAGAACCCATAAGGTCACTTGTACAGAGAAAGGATACCAAAGACCTCCCACAATTGATCAGATAAATAGATCACATCAACTAGTATCAGAGTAGAAATGCCAACTCCTCCAATATCAATTGGAGGATGCTCACCTAGAGAGGCAGCGCATTGAAGATGAGAATATTCAAGCATAAAGGCTCATTAGACAGAGGCTATATGAGCAGTGCATGCATGAAGAGTGTATCCTTACCTAGAAGGAGCACATGGAGCAAGAGGATAGGTTAGCTAGGGTTGGCCTATATCCTCATGATGAGCATAAATATCATATATATAGGAATACTTTATCACAATATGATATGCATAAAGAGCAAAGAGATGCTCGTACTCATGCTAGTGCTGAATGGAGGGAGCGACCACTACTACTCGATAATCAAAAGCAAAGGCAGCATGAATATCCTGAGAGATCCTAATTTGAGTAGGAAGCAATGCCCTTCATCTCATACGAGGAATATAGTACCTCCTAAGCCACCTCCACATCAACTTTGGGAGGAATTTCTATCTTCGAAGGCCTATAAGGCCTTATATGAGAAGATCAAAACCATCGAGAGATAAGGCACGACTATTCAAAAGCTGAAATTAAGGAAAATTCATAATGAGCCTTTGGATCCTTCGATGCCTACTTTGGCTTACCCTAAGAATTTTGATATGCCCAGGTTGGACAAGTTTAAGGGTGATGAAGATGCACAAGAACATATCATGAGCTTTTTGGATGCTTGTTTTCAGATAGCAAGCAACTATGCATTGTTGTTGCGTAAGTTCATCACGACACTTTCTAGTTTGGCCCGAGGTTGGTTCAATCAGCTAAAGAAAAATAGCATAACCAATTTTGAGCAATTAGTTGATACCTTTCTTGAACGTCATTCCTTTGGCATCAAGAAACAGGCCAATATTTTTGATCTGGCTATGCTAGCTCAGCACGATGATGAGCCAATAGAGCAATACGAAAAGAGATGGAGGAGACTAATGGCGAAGTTGCCATTCCATATTATTGCCATAGAGTTAAACTAAATATTTACAAAGAGTTGTGCCAAGCACATTTCGTTACTACTACAACTGCAACATTATCCTACATTCGAAGAGGCTTTTGCGCAAGCCAAAGTGATTGAGGACATCAAGTTGCAGGAAGGCAACTTGAAACTCAAGAACATGAGAGAGGGATAAAATAAGAGTGCCACAAAATAACAAGGCAAGTAGGCCCATGTGAAGGGAGAACAAGGGGAAATCTAAAAGAGAATTATCAGGCCCAACCTCCTCCTGCACAATATGACAAATGCAACAACAATTATAAGGGCAAGAACAAATATCAATGTCCACCTTGCCATTTCACACCATTGATGAAATCATTGAAATCAATTTTCAATTTGCTATACGAGGCCAAGGCAATTATATTACCAAAAATTAAGATGGTAGACCCCAATCAATCCAAATAAAAGGGGTACCAAGAAGATCTATTTTGCTTTTTTCATCGAATGAAAGACCATGACATTGAGGTGTGCTGGACTTTCAAACACATGGTGCAAAATACGATTGAAAAATGTGAGCTTGTAGTACTGCACAACTTGCAGGCGATCGATAATCAGAATATGGGGATTTACAAAAACTCCTTGCCAAATCATGAGGTTCCTCGCAACAGCGTTGGCCAGGTCAACCAGGTGCGAGTAAAACCACCTACCCAGGGGTTTGTAGTTATGATGAAAGTTGTCACTATACATGGGAGATATGAACAATAGCATCAACCTCATGCTCCCATTCAAATACAAGCCACACCAAATCAATGGCCGATGCAGAATATTCCAAGCCCACCAACAAGACCGATGGTGACCATAAGGAGCAGGTTGGTCCAAAATTTGTAGACAACTCCTGTGAAGTTGTCGATATATGAGCTAATATAATAGTCCTCAAGATATAGGGAGACTCTTCTGGACATTTTTAGGTCCATTGAAGTACAGTCCCAGGATGCACAGACATTTAATAATTTCATGGGACATGTACAAATTTCATGGGACATGTATAATAGTGTCAGGAATCGATGATCCAATTTTATGATCATGATATAAGGATGGTTTCTACAACCATGACTGACCTGTCATTGCATATAATCACATGTGTTAATCACATGTCATTTAAAACGGTCTTGATCGACACTGGCTCATCGATCAACATAATAACGACCAAGGTACTAAGTCATTTGAAGCTACCTAAATCACACATTGTGCCCACTACATTTACATTGAGAGCATATGCACTATGTTTGACTATTGGCATAATTATCCTACCCATACATGTGGGCCTGAATACCATCTCTGTGATGTGTCATGTGATAGAAAGGGTCATGCAGTACAACATATTACTTGGTAGACCTTGGATTCGTGAAATACATTGTGTTCCCTCGATATTACATCAGTGTGTGAAGTATATTCATGAAGAAGTCATGCATTGGGATGACAGGAAGTTGAAGGTAAAAATGAGTGAGAAAGAGGAGAATGAGCTCAAGCCAATCACCGAGGAGGTTCCCACTCCTATGGAAGTTGAGGAACCCCAAGACAAAGCTGAGGAGGCACCTCAGCTTGCCTCACCTACATCTTCAGCAGGGTCATCCGCACCGTGAGTGATAGTACATCTCACCAACACCGAATTAGGTGAGTATCTTGTGTAGAATGTAACCTTCAAACCAATTTTGGAGACTATTCAAGAGATGGGCTGACTATTTGCTCATCGTTACCTGGTTGAATCGGTGGTTCCATTAGAAGAGCCACCTAATAAAACTAACTTCATCTATGCAAGGCTAGACTAGCTACCAATGCGAGAGCCCATGGATGAAGATGACAACAAACCTTTCACTATCAATGTTCTTTATCTATCCAACCTCGAGTATGCCATGCATATCTTCGAGTTGTATCATTGGTATGGATACGACCTTGGTCTCTTTGAAAAAGGGTGTAGAACTTTGCTAGAACCACATTATCAGTTAGTCACTGATAAGATTGGTTTAGGGCTATAGATATAGGGGCAAGATGATTTGCTCGTAGCATCCCTAGATTGTTTGTACCTTAGTATGGTGGAAGATGTGGATTTTAATCCATATCATTCGTATCCTTCCAGTTTATGGAGAAATCACCCTATGATATCTGTCGTCACCACTGATCCACTCGAAGATCATCATGAAGGGCTCATTAGGTAGACTGAGACAAAACTGAACCCCAAAGATAACCTGGGACACCAAACCCATGATACAATAAATGAAACAGACATGCAAGGGTGTAACCCCATTACTGTATGCAATCTCGAGCTAGGATATCTTTGTAATGAAGATGAAGTGGAGTCCACCTCCAATATGAGCAGACCAGGCTATGACGCAGATGAGGAATCCTTAAACAACGATGAATAAAATGACAATGAATCTGGGGATGAAGTCAAGGGTGCTTATGAGCGACCCTAGCATGTGCATCATTTATTGCCTATTGAATTGATACAGGTTGTCGAAGAGATCCTTCCCAACGTCGATCATTTAGGGTAAGCATAGATTTCATGGCGATGTCACACTTACGATATGATTATCCATTTTATATAGATAGTGATGACAACGATCAAGCAGTCAGATTCATGGGGCTGAACTTATCAGAGCGCCCTCAGGAGTGGGGGTGAATAAAGGATTCTATTATGATAGTAACGAAGAAGATGAGTTAGAGAGGGCCTACCTTGGTCCTCCTTATTTATGTTACCATCATCAACCCATTGACATAGATGAGGTCTATCGGCAGTTACGTGTTGGTCCTCATTTGAGATCAATATGGTTAAACCTGGATTAAATTTATCGGTTGGTTAATCCTCTTTTGCCAACCTACATGGAGCTCCATGAGCCAAGTGATCCTATTTTGCAGTCAGTGCATGGGGAGGATCCAGTTGTTCTTAGTCCTCACAAGGAAGACCTCTTTGTACCTGTGCCATTAGAGCTAGATCATGTGTATGAGGACTACGTAAATTTTGTAGAGATTGGTCCGTGTGGTCCTGGAGATCAATTTCATTCCATAAACATGGTCTCCATTGATTTGACCACTCCACTCCACAATCCAAAAAATCCGTCTAAACCATTGTATCTTAACAAAGATGCTATCAACTGGGATCGCGTTGATTCACCCATTGAGCTTGAAGATTTCTTCCCTAACGAAGAAATATTGCAACCTTTCCATTTTGCATCAGGTTGTGCATATGATGTTTATCATATCGAAAATGCTTCCAATGCAGAACCGATCAACCCAGATGATGACATCCGTCTGATTCCTACGCCTCATTAGCTTGATGAGGGATCACATATGTCAGTAGAGGAAATATTTGAGGTGGATATCAATAATGATCCCGCCAGTGTAAAGAAGGTTAAATTTGGAGAGATTCTCACTCCAGATGAGTGGGCCACCCTCATCCCTCTGTTGAAAGAGAGACCAAATTTATTTGCTTGGACATACAAGGATATGCCAGGTCTAGACCCGAAATTGGTTACGCATAACCTTCGCTAGATCTGATGAATAAGCCAATCAAGAAAAATATTAGAAAGATGCACCCAACAATAGCCTTAATGGTGAAAGATGAGCTACAAAGGTTTTTTGATGTGGAATTTGTGATCTCCATCGATTATCCAGAATGGATGTCCAATATGGTACCCGTGGGAAAACCCGATGGAAGAATCCATATTTGCACGAATTTTAGAGACCTAAATAATGCGATGCCCAAAGATACATTTTCTTTGCCCAATATTGATGCTCTCAGAGATGCAACTACAGGTCACGAAATGCTCTGCTTAATGAACATTTTTTTTGGTTACAATAAAATTTGGATTAAGCTCAAAGACCAGCATAAAACCATGTTTATAACACCATGGGGAACGTTTTGCTACAAAGTTATGTCATTTGGCCTCAAAAATACTGGTGCCACATATCAGCGGGCCATGACATACATTTTTCATGACTATATGCACAAAATTATAGAATATTATATCAATGACTTTTTGGCCAAGTCATTACTACGAGAAGAGCATGCAGAGGTCTTAAGAAAGGTCTTAGATCACCTAATAGAGCACAATGTGAGGCTGAATCCTAAGAAGTGCGTATTTGTTATAACTTCTAGAAAATTACTAGGGTTCATCGTCTCTAAGTGAGGCATCGAAGTTGACCCAATGAAGGTCAAGGCCATCTTGGAAATGCGTCCTCCCACTAGTATTAAGGAATTAAGGAGCCTTTATGGCAAGGTAACATCGATAAAGTGATTTATGCCCAACTATCGGATAAATATCGACCCATAAATCGACTGCTACATAATGGAGTCCCATTCAACTGGGATGAGGACTGCAAGGTAGCCTTCACTAAAATAAAGCAATACCTGGAGATGCTACCAGTGTTAGCTCAGTTTTCTGAACACCCTATGTAATTTTTTTTCCTGTTTTTGTAATTTTTTTGTTTCTTTGCTTGCATGGAAAATTTTACTGCATGTTTTCTTTCTTTGCATAAGTAAAAAGAACCACACACACCACGTGATAATATAAACATCAAGGAGTTGGTCTTAAAAACCCAACACTTGATCAAGACCAACAGTGGATTTCATCACCACCTTGGCTTGAATTTAGCATACATAACCCTGATCGCGACTGTTGCTAGACGTAAATCCTGACGAAATTTGACCAAGTATAGCAGGGGTGATTCCTTGTGCATGAGGATAAGTCTTCTATGGTAGGTGTCAAAAATAGAGTGATTCCCCTTTCGTACCACATGTTCCACATACTGTTCTGCTCTCGCGTACCAATAGTTTTCCTTATGTAAGGATGGGTATATTGAGAGGTTCAGTATAATGTCCTGGCAGTGGTATATTGAAGGGGTGACCATTTTGGAGATATAAGATCCTTCATTATGCATGTTTTCGTTACATGGTTTTGCACAACAAAAATCAAAACACACTAAACCAGATTTAGGACACACCTTTAATCTATAAAAGAGATAATCATTTATTTGATTGTGTGATCCCCTTTGTTTAGTGTAGCATAAAAATTTGTAAAGAAGATAAAAATATACGTATCCCTTAGAAAACCACCACCATGGTGTACACCCGTAGCCAAGCCCAATCATGGGCAGAAGCGGTAGAAATTGTACAAAAAGGCACAAGTCGCCTCCGTTATAGCCCCAAGGACTTGGTCATACCACCTTGGTGGCCTGACCCACAAAATAGTCCACATCATATCATGATGAAATAGGACTATAGAGGCACCCCTTCGAGGGGCACTCCCATTCGACACAGACCCTTTCAGGAGTACATACATGGGAGGGCCCCCTTAGACACTAATTATGAGTGGCCACCGTGCGAGGAAGTGATAAAACAACATAAGGTGCATAAGGATGGGCCACATGATTATATCATCCCTCCTCTACCCCTCATTACTATTAGAAACAATAGGCCAAATCCAGAGCGCAATGCTCTTTAGACAGGGCGAGCCAAATTTACCCGCCCCTTTCACATATATGAAAGGGAGCACAATAAAAACCACTATATTCCTCAAGAGCAATACACAATGTGGAAGCAATGCGCCTCCGCACCTGCTATTTATCAGGATCACCTACTGAGGCCAAAGCCTCGGGTGAATGCTGCTAACCTCAATAGAGGGAAGTGACCTATAGAGATCTCGGATCACTATGACTGAGATAGATATGTAGGGGAGGCATCTAGGCCTCCTAGACCTAAGACGATAGAACAAATCAACTTGGAATTTGCCAAACATACCACCCGCCAAGCGCAAATCACATAGCTTGAGCAAGATCAACAATAGTTAGAGCACCTGTACCATCTTAGCAAAGAGTGCATTCAGCATCAGACGGATGAGTTGCTCCATAACACTATGCATGAGAGGATTCCAACCCCTCACACACATAGGATAGAGCTTTATGAGAGGCATAACCCCTTGGTACAATATAGGTCTCCATGACCTTATCAAGCGTTGCCTCCAAGACCTCCTAGACCTGAGCGGGAGACCACTCCCAGAACCAATGATGGGCGCCCTCCTCGGGCACCAACCCATGTTTATAGGTCACACCCAGGAACTCCTCAAGAAGCCTATGAGGAATTCAAGCAAGAAGAAGAGCGGGCTGAAACGCCCTACCAAGGCAGGGGGGTGCTATCCGGCTACCCCTCCATAGGCCTCAAGTTCCTCGTAATTCACAATGGGAACAAACCAAGGAGGAAGAGATCAAATCTTTCGATGCATACAAAGTGTTGCTAGAGCACTTAGATTCTGTGGAGACCAAGACTTTTGGGCCCCAAAAACCCACTTTACACTAGCTCCGCAGTCACCCTGTGCATCCTTCAATGTCAGCACTCCCATACCCTGAACACTTCAAAATGCCTCAATTGGCAATTTTTAGAGGGGATGAGGATGCCCAAGAGCACGTGACAAGATTCCTAAGTCAATACTTTGGCATTTAGGACAATGATGCTTTGCTTATAAGAACATTTATAACCACGTTCACAAGCCCTGCCTCAGATTGGTTTACCCAATTGTCGAAGCATAGCATCAACAACCTAGACCAGCTAGTGGACACGTTTCTCAAATGTTTCGCCTTCAACACCAAGAAGAAGTCATCATTAAGAAACCTAGCTAGCCTCAGGCAGTATGAGGAAGAGACCATGGCAGCTTATGGAAATTGGTGGAGGATGTTGCTTTCAAGGCTACCTTACCTCCCTCCCATGGCTGACTTGACCCAAATGTTCTCGAAGAGTTGCCTAAGGTCGATATCTGTGCTATTGCAGCTGCAACAATATGCCACTCTCGAGGAAGCCCTGGCACAAGCCAAAATAATTGAGGAGATCAAGATACAAGATGGCAATATTGCCAAGCCACACAAGAAAGAGTGGCCCAAAAATGCCAAAATTGGGTCCATGCAACCGAAACCCGCCGTAGTCAATCAGGTTGCCATAAACATACCAAAGCCTGCACATATGACATAGCCCCCAAAGGCTAATTATCAGGCAGTTCCTCTTGACAGCTATGAGAATGAAAATCATAGGCAAGAGAAAAATTAGCAGCTTCGCCCTAGGCGAAAATTCACACCCTTCATAGAGTCTAAAGCCTCCTTGTTTTACCACTTGTCCGTGGCAAACTTGATAAACCTGCCAAAAGTTCAACCCATAGACCCCAACGTGCCAAAACCCAAGGGATATAGGGAAGACCTATATTATATATTTCATCGACAGAAAGGACATGACCTTTACGCATGTTGGAAGTTCAAAAGCTTAGTACAGGATCTAATAGACAACAAAACGCTAGTGGTGGATAATATCGTAGCACCAAACAACCAATAGATGGAGGTCTTCAAAGACCCCCTACCTGCCCATGATGCGTAGGCAAAGACTCTACAAGTAAATGATATGACAAAAAACTCCCCCATGCATGGGTATGTAGGGATGATAAGCATAGTGACACAAAACAAGAGGTACCCAAACACAGCTGCCCCCACTGCAGCTATAGGAGATGTTCCATCAATGTCACAACCTCTACAACACCCTACACAACCTTCCCCACCTAGACCAGTGGCCATGATTCGGACTAAAATTACCCAAAGTTTAAGGACCACGTCAGCTAGGCTCTCCATATATGAGCTCATCCAATAATCATCACCGCATCAAGAGGCTCTGATGGAGATACTCAAAGCCATCGAGCTACAGCCCCACGAAGCAAATTCTTTCAACAACTTTGTGGGACATGTAAAATGATGTACAGAACTAGTCATCACCTTTATAGAAGATGAACTAAAATTGGTGACTGGTGATATGGCATATCCACCCCTGCACATCATTGCGTGGGTCAACGGGATTCCATTTAAAAGGGTGTTGGTGGACACTGGCTCATCCAGTAATATAATCACAACGGCGACATTGAAACACCTAAAGCTGCTAGCATCTCATATTGTGGCCTCCACCTATACTCTTCGAGCATTCAACGACGCGATATGCTTGACGGTTGGCACAATTATCCTGTGCATTCAAGTGGGACAAAAGACTATTCCTACGTTGTGCCACATCCTGGAAGGTGAGATGGCCTACAACATCTTGTTAGGCCGGCCTTGGATTAGGGACATGAAGCATGTCCCTTCGATAGCCCATCAATGCCTAAAGTACACATACAAAGTGCAAGTGCATGTAGTCCCAACAGACTTAGAGCCCTTCAAGTATTGCAATACAGTGCAGCTGATGCCATAGTCGACCCTCCCATCGACACATTTGGACTTTCAGTTGAATCCATCCAAACAGGGTCCGATTTCGCATACATCCCCATTGTTAAGTCCATCAAATCACCAACCGGGCCCATCTTCATCATCTATTCCTTCACCAATGACACCACCTACGATGGCCACATCGAAGGACAATGGGAAGAAGCCCTTGGAAGAGGTACCACCATTAGTCTCAACTATCTCTACCGAATAGGTGCCCAACCGAATAGAAGTCGAGATGCCTGGTTCACCCAACATGGAGTGGACTCAGGAAGAACTCCCATTCCCTCCCCCTCAATCACCAATGATCACCATTGAGATGGCCAATACGGGCCTGGGGGAATACCTAGTGCAAAACATTGTGGCAACACCTACGCTTGAGTCCATGCAGGACATGGGGAGACCTCGCCTCCCCATAGGCACTATTTTCCCTTTAGGCTACCCATCGAATCAGACAAATTTTGTATATGGGGGCCTCAATAATGGCATTGAACCTTACCTACAAGAGGAAGAGGATGAAGAGCCCTTTGCTGAGAACGTCAACTATTTTTCCAACCCAGGCTTCACTTTGAAATACCTTGGCCAATGTAATTGGCACGGATATGGATTGGGCAGATATGAACAAGGAGTGCGCATTCTTTGCCAACCAAGATATCAAATTCCATATGATAAATCAGGAGTAGGGTTCAACCACCCTTTGCCCCTTGACATCTTGGTAGAGAACATGCAAGGCCTAGGGCTAGGCAACAAGGATGGGTTGGCACAAGATCCATATGCCAATCCTAACACAACATACTCATTGGGGGATGATCTCCCATTGTTAACAATAAACCTTGTTGACCTCAACAACCCCTTCCCTTTGATCTAGAAAGGGGAAAGTTCAAGAACTTGCCTCTAAGAGGGATATAAACAAGGTCAGGAAGGATCTTCCAAAAATGAGTCAAAGTATGAGGTAGCACCTTGGGACCCTTTCGAGTTCGATAGCAATCACTCGTAAGTGACACCCATAGATGACTATCAAGAGAACTTCATGGTAATGTTCCCCTTGAATGCTCCAATCGAGCGATTGCCACCCCAAGAGAATCAGGTCCTCCCGTAGAGAGCGAAACAACCTCGATGGGACCAAATCAACTTGCTCGAACAGAACGAGCCTCACATGCCTCAAATAGTTGTCAGAGCCAATGAAGGCCTATGGATCTTTTATAGTGATTATGAAGATGATACTGAGATGGCATATCTCAACCATATGCGGTAGCAACAATACCCCATGGACATTGACGACATGTTTGAATAGCTAAACATGGGGCCAAGGCATAAGTGGCATTTGAACCAAGCATAGTTGGACCAAGTGCTACATCTGCCACTTCAGGCATACAGAGAGCACCTTCCACCTAGAGACCCTATAGAGCCATCAGTGCCAAGGGTAGACCCTGTCCTTCTATCTGAACATAGGGCCGATCCGTTTGTGCCAATACCCACAGAGCCAGATCCAGAGCACAAATATCACCAAGGATGTCCGAGTCACCACCCGCGCGGTAATGGAGAGCAAATTCACTTCATCAACATGATCTCCATTGACTTCACCACCCCCATATGCAATCCAACCGATCCAGCATGACCATTGTATCTAAACCTAGATGCCATAGATTGGGATCGTGCTAACTCGCCACCATCCCCATCAGAGTACTAGCCTTGCGGTGAGATGCTTCATTTCACCCCAAGACCAACTCAGGATATCTTCCATACTGAAGAGGAACCCGACGTTCCAAACGTAAATCTAAATTTAGCAAATGATATCCACCTGATCCCAAATCCACACCAGTTGGAGGATGGGTCCCACATGTCAGTCAAATAGATGATTGACGTAGACATCGGCTCTGATCCAATGAATCTGTAAATCATCAAGCTAGAGGTAAATCTATCCCCCGAAGAGCAAGATGATTACATTGCCCTTCTCAAAGAGAATAAGGAGGTTTTTGCATGGTCCTACAAAGACATGCTAGGGCTAGATCCGTAGCTAGTCATGCATAATCTAACACTTGATCTAACAGTCAATCCAGTCAAGCAAAAACTATGTAAGATGCACCCAACAGTGGCCTTAATGGTCAAATATGAGCTACAAAATTTGTTGGATGCATAGTTTATCATCTATATAGATTACCCACCATGGTTGTCCAACATGGTGCTCGTCAAAAATCCTGACGGGAGGATTCACATATGCATCGATTTTTGAGATCTAAACAAAGCGAGTCCCAAGGATGATTTCCCCTTGCCTAGCATTGACGCATTGGTAGACGCTACAGCAGGCCATGAAATGCTTTCCCTCATGGATGGTTTCTTAGGATACAACTAGATTCGTATCAATCCCGACGATCAACTAAAAATGGCGTTCACAACGCCTTGGGGGACATTTTGTTATAAGGTCATGCCCTTTGGCCTTAAAAATGTTGGCGCCACCTATCAACGCGCTATGACGTACATCTTCCACGATCACATGCATAAAACTTTGGAATATTATATGGATGATTTTTTGGCCAAATCTCTTTTGTGCCCAGATCATCTCGATGACTTACGCAAGATCCTTGATCACCTCATCGAACACAAAGTTAGGCTAAACCCCAAGAAGTGCATATTTGGTGTCACATCTGGAAAAATATTGGGTTTCATAGTCTCAAAACAACGCATCGAGGTGGATCCAAATAAATTCAAGGTAATCCTTGAAATGCTTCCCCCAACCACCATCAAGTAGCTCAGAAGCTTGCTAGGAAAGGTCGCTTCAATCAAGCACTTCATAGCACAACTATCCGACAAGTACCAACCCATGAATAAATTATTACACAAGGGGGTAGCATTTCATTGGGATGACGAGTGCCAGTCAGCCTTCGATGACATTAAACAATACTTGGCTTCGCCGCTAGTATTGGCACCACCTAGACCAGGAGTGTCGTTCTATTTATACATCTTAGCTACTGAGGTGGCATTGGGCGCCATGCTAGCCTAAAAAAATGAACTACATAAAGAACAAGCTAATTATTATCTTAGCCGCACCCTAGTTAGTTATGAACTTAACTATGCATACATTGAGAAGCTATGCTTAGTAGTGGTATTTGCCACCAAAAATCTATGCCATTACATGTTGAGCAATACGACGTATGTTGTGTCTAAGGAGAATCCATTGTGGTACATGATGAGTCGTACTTATCATAGTAGCCGCACGATGAAATGGATCATGTTGTTGACGTATTTTGACATCGAATTCATTGGACAGAAGTCCATCAAAGGTCAAGTCATCATCGATCAACTAGCAGAGGCTCCTCTTGAAGAAGATCAACCTCTGACTATAGAGCTTCCCGATGATGGGGTCTTCCATGTCTCAGAATCTCTAGATTCTGATGAGCCTAAGTCACAAGCCGACATAACCCTATTTTTTGATGGTTCTAAATGTGAGCAATGGGGTGGCATGGGAATCATATTCTTCACACCACAAGGGGCTCCAATACCTCTATCATTTAAACTTGATTTCTCGTGCACCAATAACAATGCTGAATATGAAGCCTTGCTCATAGGTCTTCAGACAACCATCACCATGAACATCAAACGCTTGAACATCTTTGATGATTCGCTATTAATTGTCAACCAAGTGAAAGGGGTATTCCAATATAAATGCCCAGTTCTGCAGGCCTAAAAAGCCCTTGTGGATAAATTCCTAGCAAATCTTGAATGGTACGACATCGAGGCACTCCCTCGATCATTGAATCATTTTGCAAACACTATGGCCTCCTTGGGGTCACTAATCCCGCAAGACATTTTTGGTGATATGACAACCATTCAAGTCAAAACATTATCACAATCCACGATGGAGCGTGCAAGCTCTGACCTAATTCCAGGAATCCACCTGATCCAGATTGAACCATCTCAGGGTAAGTTCTCTCGAATCCATGATAATCTGAATCACGCCAACTGGGGGTCCTTGTTCTCCCCAACCCCTCTTAATAGCAACACAATGCTATTCTTACAAGTTCTTTCTTGCTCAACTTTTTCTAGGGATGAACTTCAAGAGTTCATCGATGATGACATTGCACGACAGGAGCGGTTAGACCAGCTTACATTGCTCGACAAACGATGTGTCAATGCTCTCAAGCATTTACGTATCTACCAAGAGTGACTTAAGAAATCATACAACATGAAAGTTCACCAAAGGGATTTTTAGGTTGGTGACATAGTCTTAAAATAGAACCAACAAAATTCTAACTTGCCACCCCATCTTAGGGACAAGTTCATGACAAACTGGTTAGGTCCTTATGTAATCAACGGTAAAATAGGACCTGGAACATACGGGCTCGCCTCTATTGATGGAATCAAGGAACTAGAACCCTTGAAAATCAGTCATTTGAGGCCATTCCACATTTAAAAGAGCCATAGCCCACCCCAAAAACTCAAAGGATTCCTGTAATCACTTGGTCAACCCAAGAAGCTCCAAGGATTCCAGCTATCACTTGGTCAACCCCAAAACACCCCAAAGGTATCTACAATCCCTTTGGTCAAACCAAAAGCTCCAAGGATTCCCGCAATCACTTGGTCAACCTAAAATTACCCAAAGGTATCCATAATCCCTTTAGTCAACCCAAAAGCCCCAAGGATTCCCACAATCGCTTGGTCAACCCAAAAATGCCCCAAAGGTATCCATAATCCCTTTGGTCAAACCAAAATCTCCAAGGGTTCTCGCAATCGCTTGGTCACCCAAAATGCCCCAAAGGTATCCATAATCCCTTTGGTCAAACCAAAAGCTCCAAGGATTCCCACAATCGCTTGGTCAACCAAAAACGCCCCAAAGGTATCCATAAACCCTTTGGTCAAACCAAAATCTCCAAGGGTTCCCACAATCGCTTGGTCAAAAACGAATACACAAAAAACAAAAGATAATAAAAAATAACATAAAAATTGCATCTCACTTGCATGCATATTCTTAAAAATCAAAACACAAAAACAAAATGAAAACTGCATTAGGCATCGCATACATACATTGCATATTTGTTGGTCATACATGTCAAAAGCACCATAGACTGTAATTACTCGGCAATTCCATCATTTTTCCAAATTCAGTCCATTTTGTAAAAAGATCCATAAAAAATAACACCCTTTGCATTTTCACCATATCATAGTCAGTTGTCTGCTAATGTCTTTAGGGTTTTTCGTCATTCAACTGTCTTTAGATTTCTGGTCAAATGTTGTACGAAGTCAGACCGATTTTTACAAGGTAGAGTTTTACTTGGATCACGCCTTGTTACATCACATCCCAACACAAGCTTAAAACACATAAAAATTCCCAAGTTGTGTGAACGCAAGAGAAACCTACAAAGCAGTCTAGGGTACCATAGGGGAAAGGTTATCCCGCTCATCCCCCTATGCGAATGGTTCAAGAATGCTGAGAATTGACAAAAGGACAAGCTCTTCCCCATCCAATTCCCCATAATAAATAGTGGTTTTCACCACTATCAAAAATCCCAAACACCTTTGGTCCCCAAAGTCATAAGGATTCGTACTACACACCCCTGAGAAGGATGGGTAGTCATCCCCAAGGCCTAAAAGGATCAATGCCATTCCAAAGAAAAATTCCCAACCACCTTTGACTCTCAATGTCGTAAGGATTCATACTACACGTCCCTGAACAGGATGGGTAGTCATCCCCAAGGCCAAAAGGATCAATGCCATTCACAAGCCAAAAACCCATGAGCTCAACTTGGAAATCAAAATGCCAAATCTAAATCCTCAAAAGGCAACCATAAAATAATAATAGTGGTTATCACCACTACTCAAACCCCTTGCTCAAGAAAAAAACAAAAGAGAAAAATAAATAGTGATTTTCATCACTATGTATCAGAGCAAGTATCCCAACAAGTTGAGCAACCGAAAGATGCTTGAGCTTGAATCCCTAGAATTCTCAGCATTTGAAAAACCATTTAGGTGATCCTCATTACGGGTTTGGTGGACAACCTACCTGGCAATGGCGGTATCCTAAACGCATGACGATATGTCTATCACATTAGCTTTGCATGTGAGTAGACCAATGTTTGCATGTGGATGAGCTAGCTTATGGTACCTTAGATTGTCCCATGGATTAATCTTACTAAATACAACAAAGGAATTAGTGGAGCTAATTAGGTGATCCTCAGTACAGGTTTGGTGGATAGCCTACCTGGCACTAGTAGTATCCTTACAAATACCACATAAACGAACTCAATCACACACACAGGGATGTGAAATAACTTGGTCAATCTCAAGTCTGATTCGTACCTTGTTTGAAAGTCTTGTAAGATAATGTACAGTCTTGATTAGTTAGTTAAAGCAGCTGAGTCTTAGAAAAACCTTCACTACATTTTAAGAAACAATTGTCGTACATTTCATTATCACCATCAAAAATAACAAAACAAAATTACAAATACAAAGTCATCTCACAAAGCAATCACATAGTACAAAAAGCTAGTAAATCCTATACAGTCTATGGTGCCACCACCTGCATACCAACAAATCATTCCATCCATTCCATATGCATACATCCATATCATATAGCTAACATCATCCGCAGTCATAATAACATATGCATACATAAACATAAATAAAGGTGCATAAAAAGAACAATAAACCATAACAAAGTCAATAATCCACAAAAAAAAAGTCATGTATATATCGAGTCAAAATGCCCACAGGCTACAATAAGATGGTCCTCTGACCTCACAAAAAAATCAAAAACTCAAAATCCCCAAAGCCTAGGGAGTCGACCACCATGATCACGCAGGATCGATGCGACTGGAACTACCCCCAATGGTGTGGGTCCTATGGGACCTCTCAGGGCGGTTGTTGCCAGCCCTCGCATCATGCCCACTAGCGCTACCCTCACCCACCCGCCTACGATGAGAGGATGTTGACTTCTCAGTCTCATTGCCTCTCGTACGGCGCGATGATCCACCTCTAGTGAGCTCAGGTAACTGTCCATCGAGGCGGATAATATCTACCTCCAACTCCACCTGACACCGACCCCACTCCACATCTCGTCGGTGGTATGTAGCCAATGTGTCATCCCGCTACGCCAACTGAGCCCGTAGGCGATCCCTCTCGATGTTGTGCTCCTCATCCCATCTCCATAGTAGGTCCTCCAAACGTGCTATCTCAACACAAAACCTAGCCTCCATATCCCTTGGGATTGCTTGAGGCATGGGCATCTTCGGGATGGCATGCTGCTCCGACACCCACTACTCTGGGACGTCCTATGTATCCGACTGCTCTAGAACCCCTAAATCATCCCTAGTCAAGTCATCAACCTCCACCATATTCGCATCATCGAGCGGAGCCCCCCAACCCTCCCTCGGTGCCTCTGCACCCCCATCACCTACTGCTGTCGCATCCGGACCTCCTAGAGGCCCCTCACCCCACCATCGCAGCATCGTCCACCACTGGTCATACTCTGTAGTCACCCCGACATTGTCCATGTTAGGGACATCAATCACTGCATCAGACTCCTCACCTAGTGGCTCAATAATCGACCAGGCTAGAGTCCTCTCATCGCCCCGACGTCGATAGATCAAGGGCTCACCAGGAAATCCTTGGTGCACCCCAAACTATCGAGTCACCCGAATGTACGGGAAGTACTCCTGCTCTATCCCATGTCGCCCGATCAACCATCTCCCCCTGTGCACCCATCGAAGCCACTCTCCAACCTCAGGCCAGGTTGGACAGTCCCGGTATGGCCGCCAGAACACCTCCCTTGGAGCAAGATGAGAGAAGGCATCAGTATAGTGCCCTATGACACCTGCCCACCATTGACTCTACCCCTGCTCCTCTGACCTCCACCATAGAGCAGCATACCCAATCTCCCTATCCACCATCGCACCCCGAGTGGTCCAAGGCAACCCCTACGGCCGCTCCACAGCTATGTGCTGCCACCCCCAACACTGCAAGAGATAGCTGCACCCGATCCCCTTCTACCTTCGATAGCGGACCTCGTACAACTCATCATACAGTTATGCCAATAGTGTCTGACCCCACCTCATAATAAGTGGCGCTGCTGTCGAGCACTCCACTAGTCTGAACACCACCTCAAGCAGGTTCCAAGGGAACCTCACACCTGAGGAGTCGAGAAGCAGCATGTTAGAGATGAGGGTCATCATCAGAGCATGCCTCACCCCTAACATGCCCTTCTCTAGCCACCATCGCACCATAATCCCGCCAATCAGGTAGTCCCCCTCTACCCTCTCCACCGCCCTATCCACCCCCATCTTCATTGCATGCCCAAAGCACCGTGTCAGCACCGTCGTCCGTTGATCACGAGGAGTCATCCGAATGGGCAGCCCATCTATCGAAATTCATAGAATCCGATACACGTCCTCCAGAGTCACTATCATCTCCCCTGTTGGGAGATGAAAGGTGTTGGTGCGGGGATCCCACAAATTGATCAGGGTAGTCAGATATGCCCGATCCCCCACCATAGGCTCCAACCGCATCACTTGCTTGAGCCCAAGGGCATCAAGCCAATCCCAATCCGCCATAGTCAGTGCATCCCGTGCATCAAAAAATACCGTCGACTGATGGTACCGACTCTTCACAACCTAAAAAACAAAAACAACACAAAAACATTAAAACATGACAACAAAAAAACTGTACAACAATAAAACGAATGTACAACAATGTATACAAACAAAAACAAAAAACAAAACAAAAATTAACTAGGGCTTAACATTAGTCTAAACAAAAAACAAAAATACAAAAAACAAATTTAAAACTAGGGTTTTAAAACAAAAATTAACTAGGGCTTAACATTAGTCTAAACGAAAAACAAACAAAAAAATTTAAAACTAGGGTTTTAAAACAAAAACTAACTAGGGCTTAACATTAGTCTAAACGAAAAACAAAAAAACAAATTTAAAACTAGGGTTTTAAAATAGAAATTAACTAGGGCTTAACATTAGTCTAAAAAAATAAAATCAACTAAGGTTTTTAACCTTAGTCTGAACAAAAAAACAAATAAAAACAAACAAAATCAACTAAGGTTTTTAACCTTAAGTATGAACAAAAAAAACAAACAAAATCAACTAAGGTTTTTCACCTTAAGTATGAACAAAACAAACAAATTAAAACAACAAAATCAACTAGGGTTTTTAACCTTAAATGTAAACGAAAAAAACAAAATAAAACTACAAAAATTTTAATACTAGGGTTTTTAACCTTACTATTAAAACAAAACAAAATACCACAACAAGCATTTCTATGTGCGTTCTAAAAATTCAATAAAAACAAACTACGGTTTTAACTGTACTTGGACAAAAGAAAACACAATAAAGAGAAGGAGCACCTACCGGTCTCACCTCGGCTCTACCACTCGAAGATCCGGTCCATGCACTCATGGTGTCAGCGAGAATTTGGTAGAGCTCCGCTACGCAAACTCGAACTCCTCCTCCTCATAGCTCCAAAACACCAAGAAAAAAATGTTGCAAATGAGCCCAAAACCTAGTTTTGGCCCTTTTATAGGCTATTAGGCCTGTAATCGTCCCACCCAGGGACGAGAAGGGCCTGCACCTGACATTCTTGGCATGAAAAACCAATGTCGAGATCACAAATTATCACTATACTACTCCCTAAGAAGGCTACCATATCCGGACCGCTCCACGGGAGGATGGATTTTTGACAATTCAACCCCAATAGGCGTCATAAAAAGAGTCAAAACCCACCCAAAAACAATAATAAAACTGCCGAACAAAGGTGCATTTGCGCCATATATTCTTGGCATGCAAAACCGATGTCGGGGTCACAAATTATCACTATCCTACTCCCTAAGAAGGCTACCATAGCCGGACCGCTCCACGGGAGGACGGATTTTTGACAATTTTAACCCCAATAGGCATCATAAAAAGGGTCAAAACCCACCCAAAAATAACAATAAAACTGCCGAACAAAGGCGCCTTTGCGCCATACATTCTTGGCATGCAAAACTGACATCGGGGTCACAAATTATCACTATCCTACTCCCTAAGAAGGCTACCATAGTCGGACCGCTCCATGGGAGGACGAATTTTTGACAATTTTAACCCCAATAGGCGTCATAAAAAGGGTCAAAACCCACCAAAAATAGGTCCGATTGTTGGGAAACTGCATAAGCATTCAACGAAAAACAACTGAAGGCACCCTTACAAAAGTCATCTTGGGTCAAGCGACTCATCGCTTTTCTCATGTCGGTCATTCCCTCATCGATTCATCGCTTGAGGGGGTAGTCACACTTAGTCACCAATCAACAAATACACACCCAATCAAGGAAATGGCATGCATTCAAAGAATCATTGACAAAGACAATCATGCTCCTACTTGGGGCAGCAAACAAGCAATAATCACAAGCTGATCAAACACTTGGCATTCTAGAATCATGAACTCAAGGTTCCCATAGACAAAAGGTTGTGCCCTTTGCCTATTCATGACTGAACAATGTCCAAGATCAAGTAACACCTCACCGAAAAAGGTTAACACTTGAGTTAAGCTCCTTAGCTCATTAGAAGCAAGGATTCAAGAATGCGTGCCCTTTCCATACTTGGGGCATCAAAATTTGGTTAGGTTACTGAGAAACCCTAATCATTAAGTGCTTTGGTTATCTATTTTTTCTCAGCACTACGCCACGCACAGCACATCCCAAAAAGGGGCATCTATAGACACCAAAACAACACCAATCCGATTATGTGACGACAAGCACTAACCGAATTGGCATACATAGCCCCTAGGGCAGCCCCTAGAGGTTAAACAGTGGTCCTAACCACTCCCAAAGTAGTTTTGGAAGGTCAAAGGTCAATTTGGCACCTTTCAAGCACTTTGCTCCCTATTCGTTCCACCCTGGGATGATTAGATTGCTATTCGCCCCACCCTAGGACGATTAGCAACAATCGCTCCAGGGTGGGGTGAATAGCAGGTTTGATGGGAAAAAGGTCAAACCTTGACAAATGGCAGCCCAGATCCGCCACTCAACTCCACCTTCAATGCATGGGAGTGCGAGTGAGCATTTTTGAGCTCAAAGAGGCAATCATAGAGGCAGTCATGGAGCCCTTAATCAGGGAGGAATCTTCTCTCCCCTAGGAAGGCATGATGGCCAAGTGGCGCCCCTGCATGCACATTCAAAGGAGACCCTCAAGTCTATAAAATGGTGAGTCTTCTCACCCCAAAAAGAGAATGGAGCAAGAGCATTTGGAGCAATGGAGTGCTGCCGAATTATACCCTCACCCTCATTGTGCTTCCTACATCCTTGATCTCTCTTTTGGAAGGGAGGTTATTGGGTGAACATTAGGAGCGCAATCCGGACCCAAAACCCAAACAATTGGCCACAATCCCACACCCAATTTTTTGACACAACCCCCTAGGAGGTTTTGGACCCATCCCAAGTGGATTGGTGTCAAAACCAAGCCCCAAACGGCGGGCATCCTGCCCCCGAGCGCCCCCCGCACTATTGCAGTCCTAATCGCCCCACCCCGGAGTGATTAGAAATCTATAGTATATTTCTTCACTATTTATTTTGCATCATGTTTTGTGTGTTTCATATATGTTGTGGTTCAAATTTCAATGCATTTGACTTGTTTTGACTGTGTTTTCATGGTTTTACGCTTTTACTAACCTACAGGGAGCACTTTCGGATACAGGGCAATATGGGTAGAATCTGCAAAATCCGACCTTCTGGGTCGTCTCAAAATGCCCCATTTTGCCTAACCCCAAGTTTGTAGGTGTTTTGGAGGCCCCTGGATGGGACATTTGGGAGGTCACTTTTGTACATTTTATGATAGTCCTAATCGTCCCACCCCGGAGCGATTAGAAATATACAACAGATTTCTCGATTGTTCTTTTTGTAGTGTGTCCCTGATGATGTTTACATGCTTCTGTCCAAATTTCATTTCATTCTGATAAGTTTTGATCACTATTTTAATTATTTCATGTATGCATTAACCGGAGGCCTTGGGGATTGCATGTTTCCCTCCATTCGCATGTGCTATTAATCATTTGATGTTTCTCTGTACATAGGATCTCAACACCAGAGGGGCATCAAGGAATGACAGATGCACTCACGTAAGCGGCGATGACGTTTGGCCCACCCATTTTGAATGTGGGCACGCGAAAGATCTCGAAGGGAAGTGTATCGTCCGTTGGTGTAACAAAATTGTATCGAACGCTCCTAGCCCATGAAAATGGGGGAGACGTATTGTAACCTAATCTCAAGCAAGATTAATAAAAGAGGCTGCACCTTTGCTTTTGCTTTACATCTCGTTTCATTTCGTTCGTTTTCCCTTTTCATGCACTTTAAGTTCTTCGCATCTTCGTAGGACTTAGCGTTTCCTTAATACATCTGCTTTTGTTTGCATCGCACCCGGTACGCCAGTGCTTTCGTAGACATGCTTTCAGGCATTCAGTGCATTATCATATGTAAAATATAAAGTTCAAAATAGGTTGGAAAAAAATTTGGAATTTTTTTTTAGAGTATATGTGTCGACCTATGAGGTGGAGAAGTTTCCTTATGAAAGAGCTTTGTCATATTGGAAATCTCTGTTAGAGAGAAGAGGTGTCATGAATACTGAGGATGATGGTAACACTGATCATATTGGGATGATAAAAATTTTGGGTATGAGTGCAGATGATTTTGTACAATCTAAAAAGAGTTTGTTCCATATTCTAGCATTATGATGCAAGGATGCTTTCATTTGATTTGATTTAACATATTATAATGAAAGTATGCTTTCATTTGATTTGATTTGATTTCAGCATTATAATGAAAGGAATATTGAGATTTAATTATAATTTGAGACATGTTTTTGATATCATTAATCATAATATGATATTAGACATGCCATTGGATACTCTGTATATCATAGCCCTCTGATTTGATTATGTATATTAGAATGAAATTGGATTATTTTATTACACATATGTTGATTAGAACACTCGATTATCTTTTATATCATAGACATGTTTTTTTAAAATGGGGTAAATATTTATTATGTGGCCACAATATAATCGTTATATAGCATATCCGCAACATGTGATGGGAGAGATTTGAACTTGGGCCTCTCGATTTCAACTGGAGAGTTTTAACTACCCACTTGCTCTCCAACTCCTCTACATGAGCGGATATATCATAGATATGTTATTGGATATTTTGTATATCATTTTATTTAAGCCTTGTTATTGAATTATTAGTCTAAATTTTCAAATTATTTATTAGATTTGTATTGTATAAACCATTTATGACAAAGTAAATATATGTGCTACATTTCGAGTCATTTTAAATTATTTCATAAAACATAAAAGAACATTGTATTGCATCAACATAATTCAAAATTATTTAATGCATCCACACAACTAATCAAAACATCACAATATTTAAAACAAAATTTCAAAAATATAATACAATTTTTTTGGAATTTATCTCATTTCTCTTTGAAAAATTCTTATATCGTCCATTTATTGCTTTTATCAAAACCTTGGCCCGATATTCCCTTTCTTTTAATCTATAAATATCTACAAGAATACTATTATGAATTGTAGCTTTACATCTATTGGCTAATAAACATTTTCTAAAAATTTTACTTTATAATTATCATTTAGATGATGGGCAACGACTTGCTAGGAGGGGAAGAGGAAACTCTGGCAACATCTGTCTCAACATTCTCTTTTTCTTCATCATGGCTCTCTGGATCCTCAAGCATATCACTTGTATTTAATGGGAAATTTTTGGGATTCATATCTTGATAAATAAAATCACCATCTAGATTCCCAGAGGGCATTTGAGATGCGCTCTCTACATTTGAAAAATTCTCAAGGGTTAAAATTGGGAAAACAAAAAAATTATATTGATACACAGTGTGTGTCTGCAAAACACTTTTGGTTCCATGAAGCGGTGGTGTGAGGAATATTTTTCCATGCATGTGAGATTGGTTCTTCATCGGTGGTACCTACTATGGATGAATAGGGACTTGTTGTGGTACTTGTCACTGCGTTTGTGGTTGTGAAGATGGTGGAGGCATCCTTTTTTTAATATTTTGAATGTAATCGGTGCATCTGCAAAATTTCACATAAAAACATAAATTAAATCTTGTGTAAAAAACAATGCCATAAAAAGAGATTAATTTTAACCAAACATACCAGACTCAGACTCTATAGCCATTGATGATGCAACCATTTGCCCTTTCTTTGAAAAACATTTAAAATACATCAAACTAAATATAATTTTAAATCATTAAAATACATCATTTAAAATATTACTTTTGAATAATAAGGTTACCGTTTGAGCTGGAGGTAACTTCTTCAATGTCGACTGCAATAAATCCAAAAGTAACAGGATATGTAGGTGTATGCTAAATCTGATCACCATGAGACCTCGCATGTTTAGAGGGAGTTACTGGTGATGATTGTGACTGCGTGTCATAATTGGTAGATGCTTCTTGAATCCTAAATACAGTATCCCTTTACTGGAAGATTGAGCTGCTCTTCTCTGTTTTCAAAAGAAATTAGAAAATACCAAGATTGATTAAAAAAGAAAACAAATATTATTCCAAAAAACAATTTTACCTGTATTTCATTCTTGGTCATGCCAATAGCCAATAAACTTGGTTGCAATGAATTTGGATGATTGTTTTTTTGAATATTGAAGTAATGTTCATTAAAAAGATAAAGAATAAAGTTGTTGGTTGTTACTGTATATGAAGATTGAATTTTTTGGGTACTCAAAAGGTCCTGTTTCAGGTGATTGGAAATGTGTGTGGACCAATCAAATATGCCACCACCAATACATAAAATTAATAAGTACAATGTCCAAATGGCATTTCTATAGGTTGCACCTACAAAATAAGCCTTTCCTGGAAAAATTCAATGCAAGCATAAAGAAATTTGTCTCCAATGTTGGAAATGTTTAAACCCCTTTTTGACTTTAAGAATTAACTGAAAAAAAAAAGAATATTATTAGAAAACAAAAATTACAACAGAGAGAACATTATTAGAGAATGAAAACTACAATACATCAAAATTTAAAATAAATAAAAACTAAATTTTAAAATTATACCTTTCAAATTATCTAAATGCACAGCATATTTGAATGTTAGCATTGATTTGTCATCTTCGGTCAAGACGTACTGGTTGTTCATCAGTACACCATCCAAAAATGGTAGTCTTGTTAGTTGATGCACATCTAAGGGTTTCACAGAAAAAATAATATCCTTGTTATCCACTTTGATCATAACAGTGGACATGTCATGGTTGTAGCAACTAACTATTTATTTCATCAGGGGTACGTTGATGTTCAACTACAGTATTTTCATTACTCCAGCAAGTCTAGAGGTGTAAAGCCATTCAAAATATCTTCCAAGAGTACTGAAAATGTTCTTGATGTTGGGGTAGTAAAAGTTCTTAAATGTCACTTTGGAAGGTAGAGGAGAGGAAGAGCCAGCCATTTTTGCACTGAAATGGTTTGAAAATGTCTCTAAAATAGTCCTTAAATGATCTAGAAACACCCAGGAAAATGCTCTAAAATGCCTTGGAAAATGCTCTAAAACACCCTGGAAAACACTTTGAAAACCATCTAAAAACACTGCAAAAACCCTCTGAAAATGCTACGAAAACCCTCTGAAAACCGTCTAAAAAGGCTCTGAAACCGCTATGGAAATTGCTTTGAAAATGCTAGAAAAGCTCTAAAATTGCTCTAGAAAATGTTGTGGGAAAGGTGAAAAATAACCTTGCATTTCTATTTATAGAAGTCTACATCACTGAAGTCAATAGATGCATGACACATGATAGAGAATAGGATACATGGTAGCTTCTTATTGATGATCCTTAGCGATCATCATTTGATAGTCGCCATATGTCAGTCACCCTATGGCCAGTCACCATCTGCCAGTCGACATCTGCTAATCACAATCTGCCAGTCACCTTCTTCAGTCATCTTTTTCCAGGCACATTCTTCCAGTTGCCATAAGCCAATCACCATCTACCATCTACCAGTCGCCATAAGCCAGTCACCACCTGCTAGTTGCCATCTGCCAGTCACCATAAGCTAGTTGCCATATGCCAATCACCATCTACCAGTCACCATCTATCAGTTGCCATATTCCAGTTACCATATATCAATTGCCATCTGCAAGTTACCATCTACCATAAACCATCTATTAATCACCATATTCTAGTCACCATAAGCCAATCATCAATTACCACTCGCCTTTCACCAGTTACCTTTCGCTATTTGCCATCTACTGGTTGCCTCTACCAGTCACCATCTGCTAGTCACCTTTCTCCAGTCACCATCCTTTCTCCAGTCACCATCTACTAGTCACCTTCTACCAGTCACCTTTTTCTAGTCACCTTCTTCCAATAACCTTCTTCTAGTCACCTTATACCAGTCGCCACCCACCAGTCACCTTCTTCCAGTCACCTTCTACCAATAACATTCTTCTAGTCACCTTATACCAGTCGCCACCCACCAGTCACCTTCTTCCAGTCGTCTTCTACCACTCACCTTCTGCCAATCACCTTCTACCACTCGCCATTTAAAATTTTTGAAAATTTAGGTGCAAAAAAAATAAAAAAAAATCTCCATATTTTGATAAATTCTCTGCAAAATTTTGAAAAATTCACCCTGAATATTTTATAGCTATCAACTAAATTCACCTTGAAGATTATACAACAATCAACTAAATTCACCCTGATTTTATAAATACTTTTTTGGTACTACCCCTTATGCATAACCCTAGATGAGACTGATAGCTTACTTTTTATTATGCTTGGTGCACCTACATAGATAGGCTTATGTATAGTGTAGTGATGGGTGTACCCTTTTGATAGGTGAGAAGGGATAAGTTAGCTCATTCGTAGGATGATATTGATAGCTTATTCACAATACACTTCGTATACCTACATACATAGGCTTATGTATGGTATAGGGATGGGTGTATCTTTTGGTAGATTAAGGGGATAAGTTGGCTCATTGTGAATA
Source organism: Wollemia nobilis (assembly GCA_028583015.1). Classification (NCBI taxonomy): domain Eukaryota; kingdom Viridiplantae; phylum Streptophyta; class Pinopsida; order Araucariales; family Araucariaceae; genus Wollemia; species Wollemia nobilis. Next base: position 9,048,179 of record JAQPPZ010001808.1, read on the forward strand.
TGAGACGAACAACTTAAAACATTATATTAGGTTAGATAACTTCATAGTATGACATGCACTGGTTAGGGATATGTAAATCCCTCTCGAGTATATGTTTGTTTAAAAAAATAATATTTTCTAGGTAGTTATATTTTTGGGTCATTATATTTGGTATCAAAGATCTAGGTACAATGGAATAGAGGCTTCATAGAAAGTTCTAAGAATGTAGGTATCTTCCTATTTAGGCATGTGCTTAGTTCTTAAGCTAAAACTGGGAAGACCTAGAATTTCCAATTGCTATATTTTCCAAAGATTTGACCCTAGGAAGGGTAGCTCATGTCAATACGACATCTTACGTATAGTAAGTGTGGTCATTAGTAATGGAATTAAATGGTAGTTTTTAGAGAAACACCCTACATGAAATGAGGGTGGTTTTAGTAAGAAAGTTATGTAATTAGCTTATGCAGATGATGTTTTTAGCTAGATTTAGTAGTATAGTTTAGGGAAGAAGTTGTAACCTAACATAGTATTCTTTATTTTGAATGATCAGGATAATGGCACCAAAGACAAGAGGGAAGTATATTCCCCTGAATAGAAAAACCCATGATGATAATGTTAAGGACAAGGGAATATTAAGGATCCATAGTGAACAAGGATATTTTAAACCCTAGTTGCTTTCTACTATGCAACTAAAGAAAACCATCAGGAAAGGGGGGATGGTTTATGTGGTGAAACTCAATAAAGTCGGGGAGGATCAAAAGGAAGAAGTATTTGGAAAACACCCAATTTTACAAGAATTTAAGGATGTATTTCCCAAAGACCTACCCAGACTTCCTCCTGTACATGAGTTCAATTTTACTATCGAGCTGATACCAAGAGCAGAACCTATCCACAGAGCTCCTTATAGGATGAATCCTATAGAGATGCAAGAGTTGAAGGTACAACTACAAGGGTTGCTAGAAAAGAGACTTATAAAGCTTAGTGTGTCATCATGTGGTGCATCGATGCATAGGTGATCTTCATTAACAAGAAATATGGTTCACTGTGATTATTTATTGACTATAGAATACTCAAAAAAGTAACCATCAAGAATAGGTATCCTTTATCTAGGATTGATGACCTTTTTGATCAATTGAAGGATACCATGATGTTTACAAATATTGGTCAAATATCAGGACATCATCAACTAAGGATACAATAGGAGGACACTCATAATACAACATTCAAAACCATATACGGGCATTATTAATTTACAATCTTGCCCTTTGGGCTGACTAATGCCCCAGCCATATTCATGAACTTAATGAATAGTGTATTCAGGAGATATCTGGACAAACTTATCCTCATATTTTTAGATGATATTCTAATATATTCCTAGGATAGGAAAGAACATGATAGACACCTCATAATCGTATTGGATTTGTTAAGAAAGAATCAACTATTTGGGAATCTATTGAAAAGTGACTTCCATGTCTCTGAGGTATGATATCTAGGACATATAATATCCATCGAAGGAATTGTAGTGGATCCAGAGAAGATTGAGGTCATTTTAAATTGGCCACCACAAACCAATGTGTCTGAAGTATGAAGCTTCATGGGTATGATGGGCTATTATAGATGATATGTGAAGGATTACTCCAAAATAGTTGCTACCATAACCAATCTCCAAAAGAAAGGAAAGGAATTTAAGTGGACGTCTAATTGTGAAGCTACTTTTACGTTGCTTAAACAAAAAATCACCATGACACAAATCCTAAAGATTCCATAGGATGAATCAGTCGTAGCATATGCATCAAGGAAACTTAAGAAACATGAAGTTAACTATGTTACACATGATCTAGAGTTGGCAGCAATTGTGCATGCTCTAAATATTTGGTATCATTACTTGGTTGGAAGACCCTTTGAGTTAAGAACTAACCATTAGATATTGAGATACATATTTGCTTAACCTATTCTCAACGAGAGGTAGAGAAGATGGGTTGAGTTTTTAGCTAAATATGACTTTGATATTGAATATATCAAGGTAAAATAAAATAAAATGGTTGATACCTTAAGCAAAGAAGGTACATAATAGATTTGACCTAGAGCCATGTAGATTTATTAGACCAAGTCAAGAAGATGCAATCTCAGGATGAGTATTACAAAGAAATTCAGGTCAAAATGGGAATAAATCCTAAAGAAAATAAGGATTTTGACATAAAAGATGGTCTATTATGCTATAAAGATAGGGTCATCATACCAAAAATGGGTGATCTAAGGAAACTAATCATGTAAGAAGCACACAAATCCCCTTACTCTACTCATCCTAGAGGGGTCAATATGAGGGAGAATATGAAAAAGACCTTTTGAACAAGAATGAAGATGGATGTCATCAATTTTGTCACTCAATTCCTAGAATACCAGAAGGTTAAGGTTATATGTAGGCATCTTATAGGGTAATTATATCCATATGAATTTACCTCTCTAAAAATGGTATGTTATATCCATGGATTTCATAGTAGTTTTACCCAAGATCAGGTATCAACATGATGCAATCCTTGTAGTAGTCGATAGATTGAGTAAGTTTGCACATTTTATACCAAGAAACATCAAAAACGATGCTTAAGTTGTGGCTAGTAGATTTTCCAAAGAGATATCTAGGTCGCATGGGTTTCCTAAAATGATCATTTTGGATTGGGATTCCAGACTCACTTCTAAATTTTGAAAAAGACCTACATCGTGTAGTAGGTACAAAACTGAATATAAGCTCTGCATATCACCCTAAGACTGATGGTCAAATTGAGAGGGTGAATCAAGTCCTAGAAGATATGCTTTGCATGTACTACATGGATTAGAAGTATCTATGGTAATACTATCTACATCTTGTAGAATTTTCTTATAATAACGAGCATCATTCTTCTTTGGGAATGGCCCCATTTGATGCCTTGTATGGAAAGAGGTGTAGAACATAATTATCAGGATAATTTGGAGGATCATATTGTGATCGAACCAGACATGGTCAAGGAAATAGAAGGCCAACTTAGGATGATCAAGCAAAGGTTCAAGGAAGTCATTGATCATCAAAAAAACTATGTTGACCTGAAAATATCGCCAAGGGAATACTCTATGGGATATAAAGTGTTCTTAAGGGTTAGGCTAATGAAACACCATCAAATCCATGAATTTTGATCCTCATTTTTTTGGGCCTTTTGAGATCATTGGAAATATTAGTCCAGTTTCTTACAAACTCACCTTGTCACCCAACCTATCAAATATCCATGACACCTTCTACATATCCCTACTTAGAAGGTACATTGTTGACCTTGATCATGTGTGGGATGTTTCTAAATTATAGATGGAAAACCCCGAGGTAATTGAAGTAATATCGATGAAGATTCTAGAGTTTCATTCCAAATAAATGAGGAAATAGACTCTAGAACAATGTAAGGTCCAATGGGACTATTATTCTAAAAAAAGTACCACTTGGGAAAAAGTGGATGATATGAAGAAATATTTTTCCTTTTTATTTGAAAATATATTGTAATAACATTTTTAAGGCAAGAAAAATACACAGGATTGTGTTTAGTCCAAGGGAGGTAGTATGTCATGACCCACATTGGAAATACTTTTTGCCTAATAGACTATGTATTGATGAATGACTATTTTATGCCTAGTTGTGATGCATTTGGATGGTTATGAAATGTTTATATTGATTTATCCTTGAGGAATATGGTACTACTGATGTATTTTCAATGTGTAGGACCAAGTACACTCATGGGTGGAAGAGGTAGAATCAACCATCGAGAATGGGGTACTTGAAAAGGGATATGATGATTAAGGCAACTTAGGGTAACATGAATGACTACCCTCATATAGGTATGCATTCTTGCTTTTGAGGTGATTATCAATGATCCAACCATCTAGAGCCAAAGTTGGTAACCTAGAAGTTACTATAAGTCCTCGACTAGGATAGGTGATTGGGTTTACGATAAATCACCCACCTTGTTTGACGCATTTAATTGCTCACTTTTGTTTACTTGTGTGTTTCTGTGTAAGTGGGCTTGGGGTAGAATCCCCTTCAAAAGGGATTAATAGACATAGAGGCTCTATTCACCCTGGGCCACCTGAATACCATGCTAATGTTTAATATTAGTATAGGTATTTTATTTAAACTAATCAAAATAAGAAATGATTGATGACTTCTATGGTTTGAATTAAATTGAATTCAATATTATAAATATTAATGCTTTAAAATTCTATTTAATTCTCTCTTTTACCTTTTTAAATAGATAAAGAAATAAATAGTTTTATCCTTTTATAAATTGAATAAAGAAATGAATAACTTTATCCTCTATAAATTTGAGAAAGAAAATAATGGTTTTATAAATAAAATAAAGAAAACAAATGGATTCTCATTTAAGGCAAGATATTTGGAAAAAGGGAAAGAACCATTTTAAATTCAAATATCTCCTTTGTGGCCACCTTGGGTAAGCATAGCATAACTTTTGGTAGATGGTATTTATGTCAAAAATGGGACTTTGGGGTTGGGGTAGATGATTTCCCCATGTTAAGAGGGCAAAGAAAAATATGAATGGGGGATTCTTTTCCTCTTGGATACTGGAAGTGACGAAGAAATAACAAAGGAAGGAGCCTACACTCGAAGGAGAGATTCATCATAAAAAGGATCCAGGTTGGGGAAAATATTCTTGACCAACTTTATATTCTTGTATGATGCTTTCAGCCTGTATCGGACTTCATTTTTGCAAGAGAAATTTTGATATTCTTGTATTATGTTTTCAACCTATCTTGATATTAGACTTGTAGAAGAAAGCTTTACATTCTTTTATTTGTTGTGTTGTTGGCCTGAGTTTTTTGGCCTATGATGTTGACCTGTATATCCTTCAAACTAATTGCAAACCCCATGTTCCCATGCTCTTCATGCTGAGTTGAATGGTATTTGATGCTTAAAAGGATGTCTAATAGGTGATTACCCCTCCCCTGAACCTCTCATCCTCCAATGATGTAAACCTAGTTGCTCACCTGGTTGAGCTAGTTTATCATCACCTAACCATGAGGGGTGATTTATCCCTTTGCTTTAAGTTGATCTCGGGTTCCTTTAAGCGCCCTACCATGGTTTGTAGGCCAAGTTTCGCAACACCCTATCATAGGGAAGTTTAGTGCTAAATCCATCACCATTGTCTAATTTGACCATTCCCCTAATGTTTAACCTTAGGGAGGATGGGTTTAAATAATCCTCTCATCGTCCTCACACTGCCATGAAGCAAAAAATTTGTGTGCAAAGTGGTGCAAGTGAGGGAAGGCCATTTTGGCCTTCCTTAGGCATTATCCCACATGGGATATGCCCTAGTGCTCTAGGCACTTTAAGGGGAGCTAGCCTCCCTACCCTATTGAATCAACCACATGAGTGTGGTCGAGTAGGCCACTCCATGTGGTGGACTACCCTACACCATTTTGGGGCATGAACATGGTCTTCACCTTTGTAGCACATGGCTTGTTTCTTGTGGTTGATTGTTGATTTTGTTTTTGTTTGGACTAAGTCACTTGCCACGTTGTTGCTTGTGTGTCACCTAATTGATGGATTATGAAACCTTTTTGTAATGTTATTTGATTTGGTTTATATCCCACATTCTATACGTGGGTGTGCCTTAGAACCACTTATAGGAGGAGCCACCCCTTGTTGGATGACCACCAAGTAGTGGTCAGGAAGGCCACCACTTGGAGGGGGTTGTTATGCTAGTCATCATTATAGTCAGTCAACATATTGCTGATGTGTAAGGATTTTTTGTAGTTTCATTGTTGTCTTCTATGGTTAGGTTTATTTTTTGACTCATGAGCTTCCTGATCCACCTATGTTTGATCATTGACCGATCGAGTGGATTGGTGGAAAAATTAGTGAAACCTCCTTTTATTTTGTGGAACTTTTATTAATTAAATTGGAGGGAGGTTTCTTGATATAAGTCTAATGCTCCAAATTGAAAGAAATATATCTTCTTTTATAAGTACTCTAATTGGTTAAAAGTATGGGCTTTTAACTAATTAGAGGAAATGGGTTGATGTTGAGTTTACTTTAAATTGGAAGAATGACATTCCATTTTGAATGTTTTCTTTAATAAGTACTCTAATTGGTTAAAAGTATGGGTGTCTAACTAATTAGAGGAATTGAGTTGATGTTTAGTTTACTTTAGAAATGGAAGAATGACATTCCATTTTGAAATTTTTCTTTTTAGGTCTGTGGTTAAAAGGGCTTCTAACTAATTAGAGGAAATGGTTTTTATGTTTAGTTTATTTATAAATACAAGAATGGTTTTTCATGTAGAATGGTGTATAAGTATTTAATTAGTTAAGGGTATGGGACCTTAATTGATTAAAGAAATGGTTTTTGTGTAAGTATTTAATTGGTTAAGGTTATGGGACCTTAATTGATTAAATAAATGGTTTTTTATAAGTATTTAATTGGTTAAGGGTTATGGGACCTTAATTGATTAAAGAAATGGTTTTTGTATAAGTATTTATGTGGTAGGACCTAATGGAGAAATGGTTTGTATAAGTTAATTGGTGATGTCATGGGACCGATTGATTAGAGAAATGGTTAAATTAATGGTAATCATGACTTAATTTGATTAAAGAAATGGTTTTTGTATAAGTATTTAATTGGTTAAGGTTATGGGACCTTAATTGATTAAAGAAATGGTTTTTGTATAAGTATTTAATTGGTTAAGGTTATGGGACCTTAATTGATTAAATAAATGATTTTGTATAAGTATTTAGTTAGTTAAGGGTTATGGGACCTTAACTGATTAAATAAATGGGTTTGTATGGATATTTAAGAGTATGGGCTCTTAATTGGTTAAAGGAAATGGCTTGTGCATTAAAAGTATGGACCTTTGATTGCTTTAAGGAAGGTTTATTGAATTTCTCCATGCTTGATAAATGATAAATGACCTTCATACCTAAAGGATATAATGACTCTCCTTTTATGATGAGATAAAGAATGGATGTGGGAAATTATGGGGTTTACTTTTGATGTTATGAGTGAATGATTTATGAATAAATGCATTGAGTAGTTTGTATAGTTGCAATTTGGCATCCAAGTTATAAATGCACATATTTCATAAGTCATTTAGTAGATGCATTTAGATGCATGCTTCATAAGATCCATGAGTTGTCCTGATCCCTTACCACCATCAATTGAGCGATGGAGAAATGAGAAGGACCAAAGAGAACACTGGATCCGAGACTTTGGCCTCTAACATATTATAGTGAGGAATTTGTATGGAAACTTATCAAGGAGTAATCTCCTAGTTGGATAATGGTTAAAAAATTCTTATTCTTTATAAGTATGGAAGTACTTTTGCCATACTTGAGTTATGTAATGATTTAATGTATAAATGAAAGATGTATCTCTTACTTGTATTTATAAATAATCTATGATGTAGTAGTTTCATAAACTATTCTATTTTGTTATTGTTTAGTTAGAATCTTGACATCTTATTTAAGTACCTTCTGTGATGTTATCATAGATGTTATCCAATGCCTATTCAAGTATATAGACTTAATCATATTCTTCTAAAGAAAGAAAGATTAGAAGATTTTAATTATTTAATGTAGTTAGATGATTAGAATTGATATCTAAATATGATTATGCTTATGTATTAGAAGTAGATAAATAAACCTAAGGGATTATGGGATCCCTTAGGAAGAAACTTTGGATAACCTTGATTAAATATTTCTTCTAAAACCTAAACTAGATAGATTTGCAAAGCATCAAGTAGATTTAAATGAACTTGGTTGTTACTAGGAGTGGTGAAAGGAGTAAGTTAGCTCATCATTGGGATGAGACTGATAGCTTACTTTACATTACACTTAGTGCACCTACATAGATAGGCTTATGTATGGTGTAGTGATGGGTGTACCCTTTTGATAGGTGAAAATGGATAAGTTAGCTCATCCGTAGGATGAGACTGATAGCTTATTTGCAATACACTTAGTATACCTACATAGAAAGGCTTATGTATGGTATAGGGATGGGTGTATCCTTTGGAATATTAAGGAAGGGGATAAGTTGGCTCATCATGAATATGAGATGAACAACTTAAAACATTAGATTAGGTTAGATAACTTCGTAGTATGACATGCGCTAGTTAGGGATATGTAAATCCCTCTCAAGTATATATATATATATATATATATATATATATTCTAGTTAGTTATTTAGATTTTTGGGTTGCTACAATATCATTATCTTGATGGGGTTACATGTAGTTATATTGGTAGGGGCTTTCTCACTCTATTTATTGTCCTACCTCTCCTATGGTGGAGTAGTGGCTATGGTAGGTCCAATTATTTTTGTATGAGTATCATCAAATTTTCCTAGTATCCTCTCCACTTGGGGTGGCTCTACAATATCTATATGATGAACCCATAACATAATTTTTATCTAGTCCATGACTATCTTCCTCTTGTCTCAAATGAATGTGTTGCATAAGTGGTGGTAGGGTGTTTGGATGACCAATATCTTTGGATGCATAACAAGGATGGCACGTGTGGATATGGTTTCTCATATATATGCTCCCAATGTCTATCCTAGATCTCTCCTAGTCATGTGTCATGGGGGAGTCTAGTTGATTGATACATGTAAAAGAGTTCATATATCTAGGCCTCTAGACACAATATTGGGCCAATCATCTCATATATCTAGGATGAAATACAATAAGTTCAACAACCCTCAATCCCAGTCATATTCTCTCTTTGGTCCACTATGGCCCCTCTCTAGTACTATATATAATGGATAAATTAAATAAGTAGGGAGATTATTTGACCCTTTATGATAGTATATAAAATATAACAAGATAAAAATCCCTACATATTACACAATGGGTATGTCCACTATACCTATGATTATTAATAGTATGATGGTGTTCTATGTGTCTTAGTGTCTCTCCTTAGTGGCCTACTCTACCAAGATTAATTGTGTGTCTCTATCCATAGCCATGAGGGGTGTTAATCCCAATATAGGTAGACTTATAAGAAATTATATGTCCTCTAGTATGATCATCATCTTGATCACCTCATCAATATTTGACCACCATAAAAATGTGTTGATCATCATGTTCTAGAAGAGTATAAACTCATAATACAATTGCCTATGGGGTCTTATATAGGCCATGTCGACTGATATTTCACCTATAATATTTGTGGGGAGGGTTATCTCTTCTATGGTTAGGTGTCGCTATAGAAAATCATATAAGTAATGTGGTTCTATTTATCTTCATAGTCTTTCATCATTGGAAATACCATTGGTGTTGGCCTTTGTCATGTTAGCCTCACTCATGTCCTTGATTCTAGCCTCTACCATGTACTTGACCCTAGCCTCCATCATATACAATATCACCTAATGGGTCTAATCCCAAGAAATGCTCAAAATATCTAAAAATGACATATTTTTATAGGACCATGATTTCTATTTTATGCCAAGATCATTGGTTAGAGTTGCTATTACACTTATTTTTGCATGATCATTGTGATCTTAAGTTTTAATTGATATTTTTAATTAGGGTTTGAATCACCTCTTTTGCACCAAGGATGCAATTGCCCATTTTTTATGTATGGCCACAACCTTAATTTTGAGCCAAAATTATTTTTTAATAACTTATATGTGGCTTCTATTGGGGGTCGCTCCCATAAAAATACCAAAATATTACATTTGCTACAGCATAACCTTTTATCACATTTTTTCATTTCTTTTTCTCTTAAAAATATTCTTCAACTTCCTCTAAGCGCTATGTTTTCACAATAAACTCCTTGACATAATTTTGATTCATACATAAATCTCACTTGGCTAGTTGTCTTCTAAAATTTGAAATTTTACCGAGATGAATATCAACACCACAATTCGCTAGTTTATCTGCTACCCGGTTTCCTCCTCTATAAATATGCTCACACTACCAGGAGATTGCCTCTAACAATAGATGATGAACATTAAAAATAATATTATTTTTATCCAATATCCACATCCATTTTTTTTAATAGCATTAATGATACTTTGTGAGTCCCTCTCAATTGAAATATATTTCCATCCTTTTTCTATTGCAATTTTAATACCTATAAGAAGTTCCCTAGCCTCTACATAGTTGTTAATTGAAGTTCCATGTGATTATAAATAAGTGAGGAGAATTTTGCCTTAACTATTTCTAAAAACACCACATCCACCAGATTTTCTTGGATTTCCTTTAGAAGACCATCAAAAATAACTTTGATAAACCCAATTTCTAGACATTTCCATTTTACCATAGATCAAAGTAGGCCCTTTGTTTTAATTTTGCTTTCGTAGATGACTCTTCCATGTATGTTCAAATATTGTAGCCAATATTAGCACCTCTTTTTTGTAATTGAGACTTCCCATGATGAGCACCATATTTGTAGACATTTTGCAAGAGATGCAATAATACGGTTCTAAACTTGGACATGGTTTTGAAATTTATTTACAAAAAAATTGTTATTCCTTTCAAGCCATAAATTCCAAAAAATAATGGTAGGGCCAATATTTTCAAGAATGCATAATGCTTTAGCTTTAAATAATTAATCCTACATTTCATCAACTCTTTCAATGTTGATGGATTTAAACAATATAATTTCATATTTTTAAAAAATAACCCCAAATGGTGTGAGCAAGCAGATAATGAAGAAGTAAATGTTCTGATATTTCTAAATTATTCTCACACAAGGAACATCTTAAGGATACATAATATCCTCTTCTTTGTATACTGACTCCTATAAGAATATTACTTTGAATTGCTAACCAAAGAAATGTTAAGCCCTTAGAGAGAGCCTCTAATGACCAAACATTCTTCTAAGGAAAATCTTTGGGAGAAGGAAATTTTGATTTTTCTAAATCCTCATATCCCAACTTGATCGAGTATCCACCATCCTTTGATAAATTCCAAACCAACTTATCCTTTTGTATAAAAAATTTTGCAAATAAAACTCTTGAAGCATATTTTGAATTTCATGTGTAATTTTTTTGAGTTCCTCTCCTTCAACTAGGTTACTAAAAGAAATCCATGATCTAGAATTTTTGCTGATAATACTATAGTCTTTGATCTTTGGACCTTTACATCTATGCATGCTTGAGCCAATGGTTGCAATTTTGAGTCAGATATAAGAGGATAAGACTTCAACCAAGCATCAGATAAAAATTTTGCATAATTTTCCTCATCGACTGACCATATAATATGTTTATTTATCAATTCCAAACTCTTTGATATGAAGTTCCAGGTTGAAGATCCTTTGGGTAGATTTATTTTCCTAAATAATTTCATTGCATCAAGATAACCTATATTTTTTTGAAGTAATTGTTTTTCCCAATTCTTTCCCTAATCTTTGAATAATCTCCATCCAAGCTTTGCTCCTAATGCCAAATTTATAAGGTTACAATTTCGTAAGCTTGCTCCTCCAATATTATTTTATTTGCAAACCCTATTCCACTTACAAAGAGGAAACCTAAATTTTTCCTCACAACCTTTCCATAGAAAGTCTCTCTGAATAATATCAATTTTTGATGCAATACCTATTGGCAGTCTTGAAAGTGATATCATATAAATATGAATGGATTGAAATGTAGTCTTTATAAGTTGTAGCCTTCCTGCCATGGTTAAGAACTTACCTTTCCAACCTACCAAGAAAGCTTTCATTCTATCCAAAAAAGAGATCCAAAGATCCTTTTTATTTACTTTATCAAGAAAAGGAATACCCAAGTAGGTTGATGGAAAATTTTCATATTTAAACCCCAAAATATCCACAATAATTTGTTGTAAATCTAGGGCAATATTAATGGAAAAAATATTAGAATTCGTAGTATTTACCAATTGTCTAGTAACCTTCTCATAGCATGATAATATTGATTTTAATTTCATGGCCTCATTAATTGAGGGATGACCCAAAATAAAATTATCATAAAACATATGGAGATGAGATCCAAAGGGACCAGTTATTACAACTTGAATACCCTTGATTTATCCTTCCATTTTTAACTTTTAAAAGGCTCTCCATAATGCTTCCGCTATAATAATAAATGGATAAGGAGAAAGTGGATCACCTTGATGAAGTCCACAAGATGACTAGAAGTAACCAGTAGGAGAACCATTGATCAAAATAGAAAATTTTCCAGTGCTATAACAACATTGAATCCACTCACACCAACTATAATCAAAGCCAAATTTTTTGAGAATATCATGTAGAAAATTCCAGGAAACCCTATCATATGCTTTTCTCATATCTAATTTCTAAAGCATACCTAGTTTTTTATGGAATGAAGAGAATTTATGGCCTCTTGTGCAATAATTATAACATCAAGAATTTATTTACCATGAAAAAATCCACTTTGTTCCTCTAAGCTAAGACACCCAAGAATGCCCTTCAACCTGTTTGCCATAATTTTTTAAATTATCTTATAAATCATATTACAAAGGCTTATTTGAAGAAAATTCTCAAAATATTTTGTCGCATTTCTTGGGAACCAAGGTAATAAAAGTAGCATTGACCTCACTTATTATAGCATTCTTTTTTTGGGCCTCTTCAACCACAACTAACATACACTCTTCAAAAAATCCCAAAAATTTTGAAATAAAATTCTAGGAAATCCATCGGGACCAAGTTCTTTGTTAGGATGGAAAGAGAAAATTGCTTCATGGAGCTCCTTCATAGATATCTTCTTCATCAAGCTTTTATTTTGTCCATGAGTGATAATTGATGGAATATTTTGCATAAGTTTTTCTTGTGCCTCCTTATATTTCCTAGAATCTAACAAAATATTTATGAAATAATTAATTGCTTCCTTATATCTTCTTTGTCCTCAATATTTATTACATCTAGAGTTATAAAAATTTTAATAGGATGAACATAAAATTTTATTTTTGTTATAGCATGCATTTTTTTTCTATTTCTATCTCCTTCAACCATTTCTCTCTAGATTTTTGGAGCCAATATGACTCCTTTTTCAATGCATTATGATAATCAAGAATTAATTGTTTTTATTTCACATAAGAATCCTGATCCATTCCATTAATTTCTACTATCTCTTGTAAATTTTTGAACTTTGATTCAATTTATTTCTTTTCTTTAAAAATGTAACCAAAATATTTGGTATTCCATATTTGCTCCTTAAATATTTTAATTTTTGAACAAACTTGTACATACATGATCCTTCAAATTTTGTTTCATCCCACCATAACATAACCATTTGGAAAAAATTAGGGTCTTGGAGCCACATAGACTAGAAGCAAAATGGATTTGGATGACCATTATTAGATAACTCACAAGTCAAAAGAATGGGTTTGTGATCTGATCCTACCCATAGTAAAATATCTAAAGAGATTGTATGCTTTGTTTACAACCATTTATTGGATAACAAGAATCTATCCAATATTTTTGCTACATGATTTTACCCAATGCATCTATTATTCTATGTATATTGAAATATTGAGGGACTAACATCCTAAAGGTCATTTGAATTGATCAATGAAGAAAAATCTTGCATTTATTTAGACCATACTCAAATACCACCCTTATTTTCCAAATGAGATAAAACATCATTAAAATCACACCCAAGAATATGCTAAGGTCCTTCCAATATCTTTCATGAGGAGTAACTATAGTTGGAGCATATACATTTATAACCCCAACTTTGATGCTTTCCTCTTTTCTATAAAATAATCCAACAACCCAATTACTTTTTGCTTCGAATAGTTGTCCATCCCATTGACATTTATCCCTATTATTGCAATACCACCTGAAGCTCCTGTAGAAGAAATTGCTAAAAAATCATTTTTCTTCCAAAAATTATTATAAGCATCCTTACATTCCTCACCACTTAATTGTATTTCTTGTATTACAATAAACTTAGGGCTATAAAAACCTATTAAATCCTTAATAACTCTTTTTTTAGAGGTTTTATTCATACCCTTAATATTCCATGATATCATTTTTATCATCATCACTTTTTATTTTTATTAGTGGGATTAGTCCCACTTCTTGTTAACACCTATGATATTTTTATTTGGATTCCCATATCAATATATTTTTGAGTTTCTTTTTCTCTTTGCTCCTATTTTGATGACCTTCCTCTCCTTTTTCCATTCCCACCAACATTCTTGTCTTCATCAATCTCTTTTATTTTTTGATATTGTTCATAATGGGACTTATCTTCTAAATATTTAGGTTGCCTTAAAGAGTTAAAAGTGCAAGGAATAGCCTCAAAAGTATTTTCTTATTTATGTTTCCCTAAAAACTCTAAACTATATAGATGATCCTCCATAGTTATTACTTTCTTATGTTGGCCTAGAAACCCTAAATTTCCTTGGATATCCTTCATAATATTTTCTTTACTATATTGCTCTTGAAATCCTAAAGTGCAAGGAATAGTACTTTCAATTTTATTGTAAAGAGAAAATTGTATGCTACTTAAGGATAATAAAGGTGATTTACCTGGATTAAGCTTGACCTCATTCACCTTATTTTCTTAAGTTTTTTCAATGAGTTTACACAGGTTTTTATGAGGGTTTCTAGTCCCCTCATACTTGAGTGGGGTTTGAACCTTGGACATCTCAAAGAGAGTCCAAAGCCCTTACCACTACAGTAAAATTACAACTCTAAATATGTAATATTTTTCAATGAGTTTACACATGTTTTTATGAGGGATACCGGTCCCCTCATACTAAGTGGTAATTGAACCTTGGACATCTCAAAGAGAGGCCAAATTCCTTACCATTGCAGTAAGCTTGTAGTTGTTCAATGAGTTTACACATGTTTTTATGAGGGTTCCTAGTCCCCTCATACTGAATGGGATTTGAACCTTGGACCTCTCAAATAGATGCCAAAGCCCTTACCACTATCTAGGCCACTATCACCCTTTTCTAAATTTTGTTGTGATATTTGAATTTCATCAATATTACCACAATTTTTAAGGATTTCCAAAAAATGATAATTCTAGCTTGCATGGTATCAAGAGTCCCTAGTTTGGTATTTTTGGGTATAATCCTAATCGTTCTACTAGGATCCCACTCACCAGCATGAGTGGCAATCCCAGTGACACTTTCCATGACCCCAAGCTACTCCCTAGCTACCTTAACTATGTGTGTTTATTTTACCTAGGGTAAGGGGCCTACTTGGTTAGCAACACCTCCTTATTTGCTTGTCAACTATTGTCATTGTACTAAATATAAGCTCTAGAACATGTGTACCAGTCATAGAAAGGTTAGGAATGTCCATGAAAATAAAATCAAAATTTTAATATTTACCCCCTATTTATATTTTTAAT
The DNA here is from genome assembly GCA_028583015.1 of Wollemia nobilis. Taxonomy (NCBI): domain Eukaryota; kingdom Viridiplantae; phylum Streptophyta; class Pinopsida; order Araucariales; family Araucariaceae; genus Wollemia; species Wollemia nobilis. Next base: position 9,063,471 of record JAQPPZ010001808.1, read on the forward strand.
TATTTAATTACAAATAAAGCTTCTTGCATTATATTTTGCTAATTTTTATAGCAATATGATAAGGATGGTTCTTCTAGGGTTTGGACTCGTTATCAACTCTTCTATGCTTTTTATTTTTCATTTGACACCCAAACTATGTGTTATTGGTGATTTGATCTATTTTGTAAGTAAATCAAATTAAGCGACATGTGGTATGAAATCAATAATCTTATTTGTCAAAAAAAAATGGGGATCATACCCAAGTAAGAATTAGTTATGTATTTCTTTGTTTTTGTATTCTTTTATATTAATTTGTATACTCTACTATATATTTCAAACAAATTGTATCTCACATAGATAATAGAATCAAATTTGATCAAAATGTTATCTTTTAGATACAACTTTATTTTGGTTACTTTGGCTATTGTATATTTGCTATTTTTATTTCTATTCATAAGGACTTATGATTGGATATCTTGTTAGGAATTTATTACATCATATAATATAGTTAGAGTAGATATTCATAAGTAGCACCCAAATAGGTGGTTGATAGTTATCCAAAATAACCACCTCACCTTCATTGTATATATCTACATTTTTTTATTAATGAAACTCTATCAACACCTTGCTAGTCCAAAATATAGTATTAAAGTAGGTTGATATCAAAACAAATGTTCAACTTGTGAAGGTGATTCAATTGCTAAATATTATGAGATACCTCTCAAAGTTTTGAAAGCATGTTACTGGTGAAAATCTAGAAATAAGCAAATTCAATTTTAAGTGAGAAGAAGACCTTGGTGATTAGAGAAGAAGAATATTTATTCTTGGTTATTCTTGCTTTTTTTTCAAGTAGTTTAAAATTTTGGTTAATATAAAAGGAGTGGCAAATTCATCTAAGAAGTACTCAATTAATTCCAAATATTTTACATCACAAAATTGATTATTGTCATATGGAGAAGAGTTGTTATTTAGAGTTGCTATCTAGAGCTTTCATATGGAGTTACCATATAAAGTTTCCATTTGGAGCTACCATTTAGAGTTGTTGTCTAAACATGCCTCCTAAAGTTATCATTTGGAGAAGAGTTGATTTTTAGAGATTCCATTGGATAACAATTACCATTTGGAGTTAGAACTATCTAGAGAATATATGTCATTTGAACCTATTGTCTTTGTCTGAAGATATTTGTACCATGAGATAACTTGCCATCTAGAACAACCATCAAGAGTTGTCATAAAAATAATAATAATAAATGAGGTTTTCTGAAGTGAAGTTTGATCCTACCACTTATTGACTGAACCATCTAGCAACAAGGTTATCTAAAGATGCACAAGAATTTTCTATTATGAATTTATCATCTAATTAATGCATGGGCCATCTAAAATTTAACTTCTAGTGAAGTGTTATTGATTGAAATATTGTGTGACAAAGTTAAAAAATACACGTGTTACTTGTTATTTATTAGGAGAAAAGTTTTGATCTATTGTGTCTAATAAATATACATCCAAAAATAGAAAGGAGGCAAATAGATATTTATATATAATAATTTAAACAAATCTTATATGCTTTGTGGGAAGGCTCTTTGAAGCCTTTGAAAATTAATTTCACTTTTGTTATTCTTAAATGCAGGAGACAAGAAAGTGATTTGGCATAATTTTTTATTACCCTAGAATGTTGATGGAATATTCCCTAAAGATTCAAGTTGGAGCAATGACCTCGTTACACCAATGCACCAATATTTTTCATGTCCATTTTGGAGGGATACACTTATGTCATGATTTTTTGAAGACTCTTTTTGAATAAGAGCATCTCTAGTATCCCACAATTGGCCCTTTATATGGTACTTTAATGGAGGATTGATTATACCCACATGGAAGTGAGGTATTTGAATATTTTTATTGGCACAAACACCAAGGTTTGATATGACAATGTAAAAGAGATAAAATTAATTATTTTTCTATTCTCCTATTGCATAACATAGGCATATTTATACTCATCAAAAATCATTTTTCAAGTTTGATGTAAGCATCATATTGAAGAATTATGTCAAGGAATTGCGAAGACCACATGTTCAAAAAATAATTTATCTTGAGGGGGGCCATATGATTGACTTAGCTATGATCCATTTTGAAGATCAAATTACACTTTATTGTCTATTAGATATAATTCTTCTTTTGAGATAAGTGGAGACCTCATTGTATGTATTCCTATTTGTGTATGATTTTGTGAATGGTTGCATGTATTCCTATTCATAAGTAAAGTTACATACCTATGATTGGTTGGGTGTGTCCCTAATCACATAAGTTTGTAAACAGATGAGTGTGTCCTTATTTACAACTATGTAGATGGATAACATGTGTCCTTATCCACTTAAAATATAAAATCTTGGATAGTTGTATTTGTCCCTACCCTTGACTAAGTCTAGTGTGGTCATTCCAAGTGAGCAATTGAGTTTGTTCTTATTTAGGATGTTTTAAATCATGGACTAATGTGTGTGTCCTAGTCCATGAACTTTTTGAGTTGTTGATTCTTGTCCCTATTTAAGTATGATGTAATAAGGGGGAATGTTAGAAATTTATCACATCATGTAATATAGTTAGAATAAATACTTGGGAGTAATGCTTGAATAGGTGTTTGATAATTATATAAATCAACCACCTCATATTAGTTGCATATATTAACATTTTTCATTAATGAGACTCTATCCAACACCTTACTAGTCGAACATATTTTGTTAATATCGACCAAGGTCCTTAGGAATGGGTAATTTATATTTAGAAAAAGAACATCAATAGTTGACTTTTAGATGGTGAAGAGATATGCCCTCCTAATAATAATATAAGGGTGGGCTAGCTTTGTTATTCCTTGGGTAAGAAGGTGGAGAGCTAGTCAACTAAGAAAATTTCTTACCTTATAACATCCTTTCCTCTCATAATTTATCTAGCCATTATACACGTGAATGATCCCTTAAATTCTAAGTTGGAAAATAGGCATGATGGATGCACATAGTGACATGAATTGCCTAGACCATGGTTCTAAAAAATAAATGGTGCCATAAGAGGTAATTCTAGCAATTGATATAAATTTATGAATTTTCATATGTTAAATAATTACTAACATGTTTACACATTTGGGTTTTAAACAATGCATCATATAAATTTATATTGCAATTTTATGGCCTCAAAAATGGTAAAATGTGATCATTGGCCAAAAAGGAAAAAATTTTCTCAATTCACTATAAATGCCCATATGATCATTCTTCATTTCATTATGTTGATACCTCATATAGTGCATATGTGGTCATGCACATGGCTTACAAGTCATATTTATATTTTTTGTTCTCAATAGTATATGATTAAGCATCATCATCTTCTTTAAGATTATAGCTAGTTGTATAGTGGAGAGACAATTGCTATTGGTGGTGATTTAGAATTTTAAGATTTTAGTATAGAAATATAACTATTGGAATTACTAATTTTGGTAGCTCCTCCATGTTTATAAAGTTATACCTAACCTTTATTACATAAATAGGCCTAGCCATAATGTGGAATTTTAGATAGATTAATAGATTGTTAAGAACATTGATGTGTTAGATTAATGGATTGTCAAGAATATTTTTTATTATTCTAAGATAGTTTATTCAAGATATTATAATGATTCAAATCATACAAATGTATAATATTTGTTATGATATATATTCTTTAGACAATAAGGGCTTTGTATCTAAGGTGTTTGAGATAATAATATTGATAAGATGTGGTATCAATTCTTGGAATGTACCAATTATGGATCCTTGATGCACATGAGTTGTCTTCTCATGTTTTGAGCTCTTCCTATGATTTATATAAGACCTACTAGAGTGTGTGAGGGATGAATTTTAAGGAACATCATCAAGATTTCTTCCATAGAGATAAATCATATCATATGATATTTATAATCTTATGACTATTATATTGATTACAAGTAAAAAATATTTTCTCATGTTTATCAATGATATTTTATAGTATCTTCGGATGTTTACAATAAAATATAAGGACAAATTCTTAACATATTTTCAATATTCAATACATTATAAGAGAATAAAAGCAATAAGAAGATAGATCATTGACGATAGTATGGACCAACAATAATTTTGAGGTATTTCATAGCTCTCATGGTATTTATTAACAAAATAACATTCACTATACTTCACAATATAATTAAATATATAAAAAAAGAACTTGGTTACTATGGATATAGTTCTCAACTTTTGGCTAGATCAAATTCTTTTGAGGTTTATGTCATCAATCGTGCACCCACTAATATTGTTAGACGTATTATCATTTTTTAGAAATTGATAGTAGAGAAACCATTAGAATATCACTTTAAGATTTTAGAGTTTATTCCTTGAGCCCATAATCCTATTAAGTCGTAAAAAAAGATATGATATAGGATTCATAGTTTATTTTTTTCTTGGTAAAATGAGGAGTTGAAAGCATATTAAATATATGATTTTATTACTTACAAGACAATTATTAGGAAATATGTTTTCATGAGGTTCTCCATCATTATCCTCTCAAATTCTTATTGATACTTTTGGTTGAATCTACTTTATCTCATGATCTTCTTGTTGATGTTGACCCCATATTGGTATTAACTGACACATTGTTGGTGGTCATGTGTTAGGAGTTATTACATCATTGACTATGTGAGTAGTTACCTAGAATAACCACCCCTCATAAGGTACATGCATATGATATCTAGTTTTTTTTGTTTTTGTTTTAGGTTTGCTATGCATAAAATAGGCATCCTATGTACTTAAATACCTTTCACTATCATAATGCAATACATTTGAAGATTAAATTCTAATGCATGGTATCAGAGCATATAGAAGGAAGAAATAATTCTCCTTCTGTTCCTATTCTAGATTTGACACAGAAAAAGCCAAGGTGCACTTTGTTTGGGGAGAATTTCAAGTTTGAGATAGGAGTTTTCAAGGGTAAAATTACCATGTATGAAATTGTGATCATGAAGAAAAATTCCATGGCACATTCAAGAATTTTTAGGATGAAAAACCCTTGCCAAAGGTAAAAGCCTTTAATTTTCCAAGGGCTTCAATCTATGTTTAATGATCAAAGGTCATAATGCTTGTAGAAAACAACCAAGAAAATTTATGCAAGGAAAGAATTCATTGCCATTGAAAAGAATTAAAAGAAAGCTATTGAAAGCTTCGTAAAAGAGTACAAAGGATGCTACTAAAAGCTTCACAAAAAATTACAAAGGAAGTTATTGAAGGCCCACATAAATTTACAAGGGAAACTATTGAGAAGATCAATAAAAATCATAAAGAATCCTTTTTTGAAAGGCATTTGAAAAAGAAGAAAGCTTTAAAAATATAGAAGGCTCATATAGCCCATTGAAGCCTTTTTTTATAAGCATTGGAAAAAAATTAGAGAAATTTTGAAATAGCCCATTAAAGCTATTTATAGACATTACACATTCTAAGAGAATTTGCTAAAGGTAAATCTTAAAAGAGTGCATTCCCTATGCACTAAGTCAAATTGGGTCTGTATTATCCAATGTCAAGCAAAGATCACATAACATTTTTAAAAGCACCTCAATATTTGGAATTGAGAGTAAGAAAATCTCAGAAGAAGCACCTAGGTTTGTTGTACAAATGTTCCTTGAGGAATGAAAGAAAATTTTAGAAAAAGAGAAAACAAAATGTAGTCTCAACTATAACTAAACAATAAGTACAAGTATTTTTATCCATACAAACAAATGAAATATTCTAAAGTTAGAATGTAGCATGTTATAATCAATAGTCTAGCAAGCAATCGATTCTTGGTGTCATTCATCAGGTCCAAATAAAAGAGCCCATGGAGAAATATTTACAAATTATCATGTAACAAAAATGTATTGAAGGACCCCATGCTAAAAAATTTAAAAAAGGGATAGAAGGACCCCATGATAAAATAATTGTAACAAAAGGGATTGAAGGATCTCAATATATAATTAAGTAAAGGATATATATATATATATATATAAGAAAAAAGTGTTGAAGAAAAAAATTTAAGGTGAATTGAAGGCTTGCAATAATAGATCACCATCCATCTAGAGGTAGAAGGCACAAACAACAACTTAGGAGATGAGAATTGAAGAAATAGAAGCATTTGCATAAGTGGAAGGTATAATTTATATAAGAGTGAAATGGAATTATAGTAGGATGAAATGGAACAACACTCATTCAGCTAAAAATTAGAGCAAGGTGAAATAGAACAACACTCGTTTGGCTAAGAATTGCAACAAGGTGAAATGAAACAACACTTGTAAAAACAAAAAATTCACCTAGTTGAGAATTCTTAGAATTAAAAATTCCTTGTCAAAGAAGTGAGACAAAAAATATTAAAGGATAAATGAAGAACAAGAAGGAAACCAGATCCAAAATGTCACTTGTAAAGTCCAAACATATAGATCCAATAGAAAGCATTGAAATAAATCCCATGAAGTGAACCTAAAAGGGAAATAAAAATAATACTCAACTGCTCAAGAAAATAAAACAAGCTAAAAATGGTGAATTAATCATATAATAAATATCCAAACACCAAAGAAACACAATTAGACGACAAAACAATCTTGAGTAGAAGTTAAGGAAAGTTACTTTAGAAATGGGAAATTTGCTAAAGATAATTTCCAAAGGTGTAGGTATAAAGTCAAAGATTATTTTTTAAAAATTTAAAGGTTGGATAAGATTTCAATAGTTAATAGTAAGAATAAAGAAACACAAAGGTATATAAAATTCAAAGGTGATTTTTTATTAAAATAATGATAGAAATAATTCACATTTGAAAAATAGAAAGATTAAATATTGTTTTTGTTTAAAGAAATAGTAACACATGGACAAAGAAGAAGTTATCACATAAATAAATTTTAGGAAAAGTGAATAATTTTAAATGAAGGAATATTTTATAGAGGAAAAAAGGATTCCCTTTATCTTTACTTAGTAAGATACAATTATTTCTCATATTTTGATGCATTAATTGAAATATAATTAGAGGTATATATATACTCATCAAAAAGAGTTTTTTGAGGTAGAATCAGTAAAAGAAGAATTTTTAAAGGTTTACTATGGCTAGTGGAGCACAAAAGTTCTTGTTGACTAATTCCCAATTATTGAGAGGGAACAATTATGTTACCTAGAAAACCAAACTCATGACGCAAGTTGAGTTTGAAGAAGTTTGGCAAGTAGCATATGGAAGTATTACTCATCCTAGTATAGAATGATAGAGAGAAGTCTAAAAAGGTAAACAAAGAGACAAGACTCATCATCATGTTCAAAGTAGTAGATGAGGTCCAAGCATACATAGATATATGAACATGTCCAAGTATGCATAGGAGAAGTTGAAGATAATATTTTGAAGACAAGAATCAGAACTAGATTCTATTCCTCCAAAGTCAGTTCCATTTCCTAAATATCAAGAATGGAGAAAAGCTAGAAAGATTCATAATGAGAGTAGCAGAATTACGAGCATCATTGCAAGCACTACGAACTTAGGTATCTAAATAAATGTTAATTCCTATTATTTTTATATCACTCCCATATAAGTACAATGTATTTGTGACTACTCTAAATGTTATTAAGCAAACACCAAGCTTTTAGATGCTAATGAACCTACTTGAGAAAGTAGAGGCCTTCCATACTATAGAAGAAGAAAAACAGTTACTACTTACAAGTAAAAAATAGAGGCAACCATTTAGTAGAGGCATGAAATAATTTTAAGAGATTTTAGAATCAAAGGAATGATTCTCAAAGTAATTTCAACATGAAAATGACATGTGAACATTATGGAATAAATGGACACGTCATGAAGGATTTTAGGCTTATTCCATTCAAGAATGGATCTCCTTCATGATAAATGAACCAACAAGAAAACAAGCCATATTCATAATAGAAAAATCAAATTTGGAGAAAGGTAAATCAAAGTAATGTAGCTAAAGAGAATCAAGTCAAAGATGAAGAAAATAATTAATAAATTGAATAAGAGTGTGTGTTTATTGCACAAGTAAAAGTTGGACAACATAGTAATGTTTGGTATGATTCCAAATGGATGACAGATCAAGAAACTTGGATACATTCAAATCATTCAAATGATAATTGGTATAATGCAACCAAGAATATCAATAACTAAGGACCCAAGAGTGAAGATGTACATTCAAAATGTGATACTTCATCATCAATAAAAAGTTTTGAATATAGCAAAAAGAATGAGGAATCCATGTGATAATAATTGAAGATTCACCCATCAACAGCACATTGAAGAAAGCGTGAATACATTGCATACCATGAACAACAACTCCTGAAGATGAAAATGCAAAGTAGCAAAAAATTATTTATCTTACTCCATATAGAGATATTTAAAGCTTGATATGGAAATTAATTTGAACAAAATATATTACAACACATAAAAATATTGGAAACTAGTCAATTATATGATTGATACAAGATGCATGGTAACACATCACACTAAAGATCAAAGGAAATAATAATATCACAAGAAAAGACAATCAAATAAGTGAAGCCATGGAAAATAATAAAGAAGTGATTGACCTTAATTCAACAAAAGATATTGATTAATATATGATTTGGGAACAAGTCTATGTAAGAAGAGAACGCTTGATCTCATCAACACCTAATATATTTAATGAAGAACCTTCACATTGAGAATATACCTGCTTCACTTGAAGAAACACAATTCATGAATTAAATGAAGTATTTTGTAATAAATGTATTTGGAGTGCATTATCGATAGAATTTGACACTCATAAATATTAAAAGTAGAAATTTCATATTAAGGAGGAATTTCTCTCTAAAAATTCCTACATTACCCTAGACATTGTTCTTTAGTCATAAGAAAAATATATCTTTTGACTATGATGTAATAAGGGAGGGTATGTTAGGAGTTATTACATCATAGATATAACTACCCAACAAAACTCGATCCAAGGGAGAGAGCTATATTTTTTTAAGGATAAATTAACAAAGAAGATCCAATATATTTTCAGTAGTATAAGGCATAACCATAGTTTGAGTTCATTGTTGTTGTAGATGACACTCAAGTGGATAGGAGTGGTTAACATCTCGTATTTTTGGGGTTCACATTTCTAAACCTCATCGTTTAGAAATAACATCAATAGTGGTCCTCCCAAATTTCTTATACCCTCACCGATATAGGACAACATGACCATGGTGTAGGGATTATCATTTAAGTCCCATAACACTTAAAAGGAGACACATTTTTTCTAACCCTACATAATTTCATCTATGTAGGATTATTTTTCCATAATACCTTATTGTTTAGTTATCACACCTTCATGGGCTAACTAAGGCCATTACCACTCACCTAGTAATGGGTATGGTCACCTAATATTTACCGTTCAAGGTGCCACAACTATACTATGTTGTGAATGATTCCAAAGACCTCACCACTTTGGGAGATTTTAGCCTCATCATTCAAGGTGTATCATTCTTAATTATCTAGTTATTGCATCATCATAACTCCTTCTAGATTTGTGTATACCTGGTTATTGCATCATTGTAACTCCTCCCATGATTAGGTATAATTATCTGGTTACGATATCATCGCAACTCCTCTTTTTTAGGTATAACTTAAGGGTTTTCTAATATGGATCTAAATCATTCCCAAACCCTCATTCAAATCCAAGAGTAACATATAAACTTCTCTCCTAAAAGGAATTAATGTGATATATTAAATAGTATAAAAATTCAACATAACACATTGCTAAAACTATAAATCTAAATACTTTTCAAATCATAATACTAGCTTAGCATTTCCTTTAAATCATCAATGAAAGAATAAAACATCATTTAAAGTAGTTAAAACCATAAAACACATCCTTTCCATTTGCACATAGCTAAAAATTCCAAGAATTTTTTACATAATTAATAACAACATTTAACTGTTCATTCTTGAACAAGACTTCAACTAACATAACTAGAGTATTTACAAGACTTCCTTCCCTTCATCAAAAAGCTTTACATAAACATAATTTCCATACAAATATTTTTTCAAGTATTTCTCATCATTATTGCATATCAACATAAATGATCCTTAGTTTCATCTTCTCTTTCAAGGTCTCCTTCTTGAAATGTCCTTTCACCATTGAGCTTACGAGCATGAGCATAGGGATCAGGACAACACTTTTAAATGAATATGCAAGTCTCACATACATCATTCAAATAAAAACATGCAAGAAAAATGCAAGATCTCAATCCTAATAGAATGTATATGCATGCATAATTCAAGTATAATCCACTCAACTAGGATGATTAATAGTCATAAAAAGAGAAGTCTTCTCTTAGTCATTTAAGTATTTGTTGCTACATAAGCCACATCCAAATAAACCTTTCCAAAAAATGAAGGTCATCATTATTGCCTATCAATACAAATGATCCTTAGTTTGGTCTTCTTTTTCAATATCTCATTCTTGAAATATCATTTCACCAACACGAGCATAGGGATAAGGACAACACTTTTAAATGAATATGCAAGCCTCACATGCATCATTCAAATAAAACCATACAAGAACAATGCAAGATCTCAATCCTAATAGAATGCATATGCATGCATCATTCAAGTATAATCCACTCAACTAGGATGCTTAATAGTCATAACAAGAGAAGACCATACTTCTCTTACTCATTTAAGGATCTATTGCTACATAAACCACATCCAAGTAAATATTTCCAGAAAATGAAGGCCAACAATCTAGGATAATATTTAATCTCAATAAATCTTAATATTTTTTTGGAAACCAACCAGTAATTCAAATAATATTTAATCTCAATAAATATAATTCTTTTCCAAAATACCAACCAACAACTCAAACAATATTCAATAAATTTAATCTTATTCTGAAAACCAGCCAGCAATTCAAACAATATTTGTTCTAAATATATAAAATATTTTTCCAAAAACCAAAACCAGTATCAAGCAACTCAATGAAGTAAATTAAATTATTCCCAAGAGCAAATCATTGAACTACCCAAAGAAGCAAATAAGGAGTTTTAAAATCACAAAAGGAAGAAGGTAAGCATAGATAAAAAACTTATCGAGGATCTAAAAAAATATGATCCAATTTGCTTTGGCTTTTTTATTAACTTCCTTTTCTACTTTGTTCCTTCCATTCACCCATCCTAGAAGTGCATAAACATTTTCCAAATAGCTATCCTCCTTTTTTGAATTGGTTCCTTACCCCTATTATATTGACATTTTTCGTGCTAATAATAAATAGACTTCTATATCTGGTTGCCCTAATTTATTATTATTATCTTTTTTTAATAATAATAAACCAACTTCTTTATCTAGTTGCCTTAATTACTATTATTATCTCTATAATAATATTAATAAAACTGAATTATTTCCACAACCCTTCATTCCCATCATATTTGCCACCCTATCGCCTTCTATCCTTTAGTTCCTCATTTTATTCTTTAAAGTGTCATCACCATGGCCAAAATAGAGCCTATGTCCCTCCAGTTAACCGCCCTGGTCGAGGATATCTTTAGGGACCACGGCTTCCTAAATTTTTTGTAGCATTTTTATGGAGCTGAGCCAGACCTGTCCATGGACTTTTTTTGGTCATGGAATGGAGGACATGTTTTCATTTGAGGTATGGGTTTCACTATTATGGTGGACCTCTTGGTGGAGGTAATTAGCCTTCCTAACGACGACAAGATCATCAACTAGGAGAAGCATTCCCTTCAAGGGGAATTGGCATTTTTTAGAGATAAAGGGGAGTCCCTAGGCAAAGAGAAAAGTGGAATTGTCAAATAGTCACTTCCAAATCATTGGGACACAGTTATGATTACTATTTTGTAGTACTTCATGCTTAAAAATAATTCTACTATTCTACGGAGTTTCCACCTTGTTTTTTTAAACCACCTCAGAGGAAAGAAAAGTTTTAATATCCTTGAGTACATATTCAGGTCATTGGAGAGTCGATGATGAGTGTTAAGAAGGCGGTCTCCTCTTCCCCCTCCTTCAAGGCCTTCACTAGGTGTTGTTTAGGTTTTTAGTGTTAGAACAGAACCACAAAGCGATGGTTCTGATCAGACCTCCCCTCGTCGAAGGATAGTCCAGGCTCCCCCTTGTCGATGGGTTGATTGGGCCTCCCCTCCTAGCTAAAGGGTAGGCCAATGTTGGATAAGAAACTAGAGTAGACACCCAAGCCCCCCCCACCCATCGGCCCCTAGGATTTATAGCCAGGATGGATGACACCCTGATTTCATAGAAAACTAAACCCTACCAGTACCCCATCCATGCCAAGGCAGGAAGTAGTAAGAGGAAGGTTTCGCTCATTATTGATGATGTCTTAGATGACTCCCTCTCCTTCCAGACCAAGAGAGAGAAGTTGGCTAGGTTTTTGGCTTAGAGTGAAAGGACCTCTATACAGTCTCCCCTCTTGGCTTCACAAGTGATGCACTTACCGAGCCTCACTGACCATGAGAATATCTAAGAGATTTAATACCTTCTCAGATTGATAGGATGGGTTGCCAGAACCATCTCCTCCCTCTTAATGCAGGTGAATTCCCTCCTCGAGGAGTATAAAGGTCAGTTTGAAATCATTAAGGAATTCAAAAGCCTAGTGGGAGATAACCCTACTATCAACAGTTTGGGCCTAATGCATGATTTGGGATGCAAGAGGATCCCCAGTGGTGGGGGCCACCCCCTGGAGGTTTTGTTCTATTTTTTGATATTTGTGGTTTGGTCTATGGTTCACCCATGCGTGGCTTTTGTTCTGTAGTTAGATGTCACTGACCCTGCGTGGGTCATTATATTTTTTGGTTTGCAGTTGTAGTCTCTCATGTCGTTTGGTAGGACGTATTTCCTTGTGTTTTTTTACCTATGTGGTGCTTTTGGGTTTGCTCTAGTAATATAAAATGTTATGAGACCCTTTCAAAACCCCTTTTACTAGTAATAATAAAACTGACTTCTATATATGGTTGCCTAATTACAATTATTATCTCTCCATAATAATAATAAACCAACTTCTATATTCAATTGCCCTAATTATTATTATTATCTCTCCATAATAATAATAATGATAATAATAAACCAACTTCTTTTTTTCGGTTGCCCTAATTACTATTATTATATCTCCATAATAATAATAATTAATCGACTTCTATATCTAGTTGCCCTAATTACTATTTTTTTGTTGGATAATAAGGGGTTGTACTTAGGTCCCCCACCCTTGACAAATTACAACTTTCTTCTCTAAAGCCTGAGATTTTATAAATAGATACACTTCTCATCTCAATTGAGATGCTATAGCTAGAAACGTACATCATTTATATAAAATGTTTGAATTCTTGATTTTCATTTTTTGGATATTTTCAATTTTTTGTATGAATACAAATGTTCCAATTCAACATCCTTCTTGACATTTTTCTATAGCATCCTTCACAATACCAAAACTTCACCTCTACTATCCTTGCATTGCATCTTAGTAGAGTAATATTTCTAGAACATCGCATTATCATAGTTACCTTTACCAAATTTGGATTGCTAGTTTCCTTCATGAAACACAAGTGCAACCACAAAAATTATAATAAATTATTTATATGAAAACACGTTATTGTTATAAAATAATGTAAATATTACCAATGGAAAACATTAAAGTAAATCTTAATCATTATTTGATTCAGGCAGTCAACATATAATTGTTAGCTTTATATAAACTTAATAGTTCCTCTAACCATGGAAAGGAGAAATTAACTTCATGATAATCAATCAAAACCTCTCTATTGGCTAGCCTATCTGCACATTTTTTTCCTTATTTGCCCTAATTACTATTATTATCTCTCCATAATAATAATAATAAACTAACTTATTTTTTTGGTTTCCCTAATTACTATTAGTATATCTTAAAAATAATAATTAACCGACTTATTTATTTGGTTACTCCAATTACTATTATTATCTCTTTCATAGTATTAAATTAATTGATACTATATTTAGTTAAATATGCCCTATTAACCTTAATTTAATAAGATTTAAATTGCTAACTTTAGCAAAGGTATTATTAAGTAATTTATTTACTCCTTATAGTATTAAAGTAATTAATACTATCATTAATTAAATATGTCCCTATTTAAACCATAACTTAATATTTAAATTGCTAACTTTAGCAACGGTATTATTAAATAATCCATTTACTCTTCATAGTATTAAATTAATTAATACTATTATTATTATTATTTGTCTAATATTAATATTATCTATTAACATTTTTTTTGGTTGTTTATAAGGGGTTGTACTCGGGTCCCCAACCCTTAACAAATTATATCTCTCTTATTTAGAGCTTGAGATTTTACAAATAGATACACTTCTCATCTCAATTGAGATGCTATAGCGAGAAAAGTACAACATTTTACATAAAATATTTGAATTCTTGATTTTTCATTTTCTGGATCTCTTCAAATCTTTGTATGAATACAATTACTCCAAAATTTAGCATCTTTCTTGATATTTTTCTATATCAGCCTTCACAATGCCAAAGTCACCTCTATTATCTATGCCTTGCATCTTAGTAGAGTAAAATTTCAAAAACATTGCACTATCATAGTCCGATTTACCAAATCTAGATTGCTAGTTTCCTTCCTGAAAACACAAGTGCAACCACAAATATTATAAGAAATAGTCTAAATGAACACACATTATTATTACAAAATAGAACATATATTACCAATGGAAAACATTAAAGTTAATCATTAATTGATTTAGGCAATCAACATCTTTTGTCAGCTTCAACTAAACTTTCTAATTCCTTTAACCATGTAAATGAGATGTTAACTTCACGATCTTCAATCAAAACCCTTCTATTGGCTAGCTTATCTACACATTTGTTTTCTTCCCTTAATATATGTGTAAACTTTATTTCTTCAAACTCTTTAGCAAGATCTTGAATTTCCATAATTATCTCTTGTATGTTTCGTGGAGCATTTGCTTTCCTCAAAATTGAATTTATTACTATGAGAGAATCACCTTACATCCATACTCTATTCCATTTCATTTTTTTGTCTTTTTAACCCTTCTAAACCTGCCCAAGCTTCAGCTTCATTGTTTGTCTTAAATCCACAATTGAAAACATAATGAGACAAAATCTCTCCTCTATTATTTCTAATTATTCCTCCTCCTCCTACTGGTCCTGGATTTCCTTTAGATGCTCCATCAAAATTCAATTTAACCCACTCTACATCTAGTGGTTTCCACTTTATATTCTTTACCTTATTTTTCTTCTCTTGTACCCAACATCATAATTCCATTTAATGACTTGACTCCATCTATCAAGACTCTCTTCTTTTAAATTAGGGATTGGGTGAGTTGATAGGGTTGGTTTAGACTCCTCTATGGCTAAACATATCTTCTTTTTAATTACCTCTAAACTACTTTCATTTCCTTTAAATATTCTTCTATTCCTTTCTAGCCATATAGTCTAAATTATTGTATCTTTTGATATATCCCATATTGTCTATAAATCCTCACTTTTATAAGTGTTTTGGAAGTTTTTTAACTAATCTTCAATTATGCTATTCATCACCATGAATTTACAAAATATATTAAGAATCCATTGCCATAAATTCTAGACGATTGAGCAATGTTCCAAGAGATGGTCAATACTCTCCTCTTCCTTTTTACAGAAAATACATCGAGAGGGGCCATGAAAATCCCTTTTCATAAGGTTATCCCATGATAAAATTCTTCTATGACCTACAAGCCAAACAAACATTTTAACTTTAGGAATTCTTGGGCTATCCCAAATATCTCTCCATATTCTAATGATATTATTATTATGTTGGTGTTGAACATTATATCCACTTCTTATTGCGTATTATCCTGATCTATTCAACTCCCAAATCAATTTATCCTTGGCACCCCTCATAATAATCATAGTTGTTATATTTCTACTCAATTTCCTCCTAGAATAAATGTCTTTTATACTTGTAAAAAATCTTCTTTCCATTTGTATCTTCCTTCTCGATCCTTGTACAAAATATTTGAAACCCTATCACCATATTTCTATTGAAGCAATCTCATCCAAGGTTTCAAAAATAGATATAAATTGAGTGTTTTTTTATCACACCAAGTATCCATCCAAATAGAAATATTTTCTCCTGTTCCCACCACCCATTTTAATCCTTTAATCATAATATCAATAGATTATTTTAAACCATTCCAAATATCATAACTATTTAGAAGAGAGAATGCAATAAATATTAAACTTGGATCATTGGGATCAACATACTTAGAAGAATTCTTGCCCATTGTCTTTGACTCTCTTTGTACAATCTCCAAATAACTTTTCCCCTAAGAGCTAAGTTTGCATATGTAAGAGCTCTTAAACCAATACCTCCCCTAGTTTTTTTTTTTTAAGCGAAAAATCCCTTGTGGGGCCGCCTTGGTCTGAGAGACCACGACCATGGGGTTCTACGCCGTCAAAGTCACCCGGGAGTC
Organism: Wollemia nobilis; assembly: GCA_028583015.1. Taxonomy (NCBI): domain Eukaryota; kingdom Viridiplantae; phylum Streptophyta; class Pinopsida; order Araucariales; family Araucariaceae; genus Wollemia; species Wollemia nobilis. Next base: position 9,079,965 of record JAQPPZ010001808.1, read on the forward strand.
GCACCCAACCCTGCCCGCACCAACATTATCAATTGGATTTTGGATACCCAATTCAGCTTTTTGGTAGGGTGGAGATTTGAACCCGGGACCTCCCTTGGAGGATTGTCCTCTCCTCTCCAACTCACCTACAACACCTGGGTGTCATCTCCCCTAGTTTTATCATCACACAACTTGCTCCATTTCACCAAATGAAAATTCATTTTATCATTTAAACCTGACCATAAAAAGGATCGCATAATAAAGATTAAACTTTTTTCAACTAATTTTGGCATAGAATACAATGACATATAATATTTTGGAATGGCTTGTAAGACTAACTTAATTAATTGCACTCTTCTTTCTAATGATAACCATCTACCTTTCCAAGCTAGAAGTTTATTTTAAACTTTACTAATAACTGGATTTCATAAATCTATCCTCATTCTCCCCTCAAATAAAGGTATCCCTAGATAATTTATTGGTAAATTTACCTCCTCCATTTAAAGAAACCTACAAATTCTTGCTTGTATATTAACAAGAGTGTTAAGGAAGTAAATTTTGGATTTAGTCCTATTAATGTTTTTCCCTAAAGCTCTTTCATACTCTTTTAAAAATTTATTCAAAGCTTTGGCCTCATTTATCCTTGCCCTTCCAAAAAGGGTTGTATCATCTAAAAATTGTTAATGGATGATGTTATCGATGTTATTACTAACTTTAAGTCCACTTATAAGCCCATATTTGTAAGACTTATTTAATATTTTACTAAAAAATTTTGCCATAATAATGAAAAAATAAGGAGATAGAGGATCTCCTTGTCTAAGGCCTCTCTTGGATTTAAAATATTCTATCACTAACCCATTTACCAACACTGAATAAGAAATTGTAGAGACACAAGCTTTAATCCATCTAACCCATTTCTTCCCAAAACTAAACTTATATAAAACTGCAAAAAAAAAATCCCATTTAACCCTATCATATACTTTACTCATATCAAGTTTTAATATCATATCTTTCTCTTTTCTTGAAGTTTTTTAATGTATAACTTCATGAGCTGCTATGATCCCATACACAATTTATCTCCCTTTCACAAAACCTCCTTGCTCTTTTGACATGATTTTGTCTAAAAATGGCCTTAATATATTCACCTTCACTTTAGAAATAATATTATAAGTCATATTCCATAGGATTATGGGTCTAAAATAATCAAACAATTCAGCATCCTTCTTTTTTGGAATTCGGATAAGATAAGTTGCATTTATTTTATAAGGAATGTATTGTTTTACACTAGACTGTTCCACTACCACCAATAAATAATCCTTCACTATATCCCAATTATGTTGGTAAAAAGTTACAGAGATCCCATATAGACTAGGGGATTTATCCTTATTAAAAGAGAAAATAACTAAATGAACTTCTAGAGTAATAGGCTCCATAAGTTTCATATTGTCTTCATTTGTTATAACTGAAGGAACATCTTGAAGAAGTTTATCATTAAGAACTTCGGTCTCCTCAGAACCTATAATATTCTAATAAAATGAATTTGCCTCTTTTCTAATTTTACTCTGATCTCCAATCCAAACCCCTTCTATTGATTTAATTCTACTAATTCTAGAAGATGATTTCTGTACTATAGCCATCCTATGAAAAAATTGTATTTTTATATCCTTCTTTTAACCAAGTTTGTCTTGATTTTAATCTCCAAAATTTCTCTTCCTTACTCAAAATATTATGATATTCACTAAGCAAATCCCTTTCCTCTGATCTTGTATTATTTTCATCACCTTTTTAGAATTTTAAAATTTTATCTTTTAGTTCTTCTTTCTTCTCAAAATATTTCCAAAGGTGTTCTTGTTCTATTCTTTTAATCTATATGACATAGCTTTAATTTGGTTTGGAAGAGCATACAACCCACCATTACCTAAAGAATTCATTTTGAGCTATCATATCGACAAATTGAGGATAGTCTTCCAACATTTGCTCATATTTAAAATATGATCTTTTTTGAATTCACTTACCACCATTTTAACTCTTATTGGCTAATGATATGAACCAATCCTTATTAAGGAATTAATTTTAGCATAAATTTCTTCATCTAATCAATGATCTAAAAGAATGCATCTATCTAATTTATTTGCTATTATGTTCTAGCCTCTCTTGTTTTTGTTCCAAGTATAGTTGTCTTCTTCAAACTCAACTTCCCATAGATTGTTGTTTTGAATAAAAGTTGAGAAATATTTCATACTTTGGGTCAATTTCCTAATTCCCTCAAATTTTTCATTCAGCTTGGTTATGGTATTAAAATATCAAATGATCATTAAATGGGTTTCTTGGTCTTTACTTCTCATAAAGACTTCAATCCCACTCCAAAATTCTAATCTACCTGACTGAGTTGTAGGTCCATACACATTGATAAGGATAACGTGAATATCTGCAAAGTAGCAAGTGACTAAAGAGGCTATCCAACGCCTAGTTTTATGAATGGTTACACAAGAGGTTCTATAAGTATTCCAACAAGTTAGAATTCCCCATACTACTCCTTAAGAATACATAGCATCTGATTCACATCTTGCCCAAACTACTTTCATAATTTTTGAAACTTCTTCTTTTGTCATTTTAGTTTCTTGGATACAAAGAATATCAGGTTTATTACTTAAACATATGTCCCTAATACACTTATGCTTTGAGGGGTATTAGAACCCCTTATATTCTATGAGATGATAATCATATCTCATTAGGGTATTTTTGCCCCTCTTGCGTATTACCAATATCATTTTGTTGTTTGGTAAAGAGAAGTTCAAGCAACTTATTTTGTGTTCCTTTCTTTATGTTAGCTCTTGAATCCATGGATCTTGCTTGATAATTTGAGGATTTTCCTCTTTTTGCCTTGCCTATATCAGGGGTAGGTCTTATTATTATATTCTTTCACAATTTTTTTTTCAACATATTTATCCTTTCTTAGCTCTATTATAGAATATTTTGACTTATCCTACTCATTTTCTGGTATTTTCTTATTAATGGCAGAGGTATTAACTTCTAAAACTGCATTTTATTTACCAATTATTTTCTCCTGAATGGTGCATGGTACTTCAAGAGAGTCTTAAAAATTTTATGAGACACATTCCTTAGATTCATCGAGAATGTTCTTCCTTAAATTAGGATCATATTGAATAGATTATTCCTTGCTAATATTTTGAAATTGTTGTACCGTGTCCTCTTAGTTTTGATCTACTTTTTCTTCATAGGATAAAGCCTCAAAAGAATTGGAATTTCTTCCAGTATCCTTCCTTATTGGTCTCCACTATTATTTTTCTTTTATTTTTCTAAATCTATTTTTTGGAAGTTGAAAACCATATTTATCTATAACCATTTGTAAAATCCTCTTACAATTTCTACAAATGATTTCGTTGGGCTCTTCTTAGGGCATGATCTCTCAATATACCCCACCTCATGACATATTCTACATCTAAAAGATATGTTTTCATAATCTATATTTTGGGTCCACATATTATCCCCATACTTAAGAATGATTGATTCTGGTAAATATTTACTTATATCAATCATGACCAATATTCACGCATAAATTGCCAAAAATCTATCTTTTGTTCTATCTAAAATCTCAAGGAATTCTCCTAGAGTGCTGCTTATTGCATTGAAGGTATATATTTCCTAAAATTCAATGGGAAACCCAAACATCCTAACCCATACTAGTACTAGGAATAGATTTATATTTTAAGGTGAAAAGCATTCATACCAGCATGTAAGGAAGGGCCTTGCTCTTCCCATAAACCAAGGATCTCCTTTTAGGATTCTTTATCTTTCTTCCCTAGAAAAATAATTGGCTAGGAAGAAACCTTTGGGAAGAAATGATAGAATCACTCTTGGAGACTTCCAACTCCTATCAATCAATTTTTTCAAGGCTGAAGCCCTTGGCCAATACCCATTAAATTTACTAAAAACTACCCTATCTTGGAGCAATGAGGATCTCTCTGAGGTGCACTCACTAACCTCTACCACTAGGGATTATTCTAAGGATTTAATTGATACATAGAAACAAAACTAAAACTCAAAATCTAATGAAATGTATCTGAAATATCTGTAGCAAATATAATATTTGATAAAAAAATTATAAATTTTTCATGCACAATTTCTAAGATAAATAAAGGGAAAATAGAACTTAGCTAATAAATTCTTTGTCCACATAGAATTTCTTGCCTCACTAAAGTCCTAGCCCTTCATTGCTCTTCCTATCATTCGAACCCTAGTTGGCAAATATTTGCAATTTCATTTTTGTGACTTGAAAAATTATCACTGCCCTTGTTCTGAATGGTTGACTTCATAGGGTTGTATCTCCCTCAATATTTGCATATGACCACTCATTTCAAATCTTTTCAAATTCTGCACAATTTGGTCCAAGAATCAATTGAATCGGATAACTCTTCGCAAAGATATGGCTCCTAAAATATGAGATGTTTTCAAGAAAAAACCCTAATCTTTCATACTTTGCAATTTTGTTTTTTATGACTTTAAAAAGCATCACTGCCCTTGTTATGAATGGTTGACTTCATAGGATCATATCTCCCTCAATATTACTTGAATTTTTGCATATTACCACTCATTTTAAAGCTATTCAAATTATACACAAGTTGGTCCAAGAATTAGTTGAATCAAATAACTCTTCATGAAGATATGGCTCCTAAAAGATGAGATATTTTTCAAGAAAAAACCCTAATCCTTCACTCTATTATATATATATATATATATATATATATATATATATATATATATATATATATATTAAATATTAATATTATTTATGAATACATTACTTCATCAACCAATTAAAATTTATACTTTGAAATGCACTCTAAAGATATATTAAGAGCTTATGCATGCAAGGGCTCTTGCTTAAAGCGGTCCTTACCTAGAATTAAGAATCAATCAATAATAAGCAAATATGTACAAACATAACCATTCCCTAAGCAGGAGGATTTATGATAACTTTAAGGTTATCAACCACCTACAAAGAGATCCCCTAAATACAAGGTAAGGGATTTTTTGCCTTTATAGCAACCTCCTTGCTCGTTTATGCATCTAATCACACATGCACACATGCAAATGCTTCTACATAATAGGCTTGCATATTACCCCTGTGGTTGTCAAATTGATTATAATCCAGCATTTCTCATTTCTTATTACTTTCAACTTTGGTGTTTGTCCTATATCAATCCACCTATGAGAGTACCTGGTCTTGCGGCAACAAAATTCATCTGCAGTACCATATTCGAAATTAGCATAATTCTAAAAATAGCTTATTTATAAAAATAAAATATTTCTAAAAATAACATAATTCTAAAAATAACATATTTTTAAAAATAGCATATCCATAAAGTATAACTATCAACTCATCTTGATAAAATAATATATAATCATGCATTAAATTTCTACACATCAATACATAAATCAAGTATCAAAATCAAGTCCTACCAAGGAGGATCATTACATACTTCCCTCTTAGACTAAACATAGTCCCCTATGTTTCCTGAAAACAAAGCAAATATAGTTCATTCAAATAAATATGGGAATTACTTCCTCATTTCCTTAGAATTTTCCTAAGTTGCATAATTTTTTAGAATAATGGTCCCATTGGACCTTACATTGATCTAGGGTTCGTTTCCTCTACATCTTAGAACAAAACTTTAGAATCTAGATCACACCTCAATGGTCATGGGATCTATCATCTGCAATTTTGACACATTTTAAACATGAGAAGGATCAACAACATACTTCCTAAGCAGGGATATGTGAAAATTATCATGGATCTTTGATAGGTTGGGCAGTAAGGCAATCCTATAGGCTATTAGCCTAATCTTATCAATGATCTCAAAAGGCCCAAAAAAATGAAGATCTAACTTAGTTGACTTGATGGCATTTTTCATGGATCTTACCCTTAAGAAGACTTTATCTCCTACAAATAATTCTTTTGGTGATCTTTTCAAATCAGTATAGCTCTTTTTGTGATCAATTGCTTCCTTGAGCCTTTGTCGAATCATTTTGAGATGCTCCTCCATATCTTTGACAATATCTAGTCTGATTACCACCCGATCTTCTAGATTGTCCCCATGATAAAGGTGTGTTGCATATACAAGGCTTAAAACGAAGCCATTCCTAAGGATGCATGGTATCCATTATTATATGTAAATTCAACTAGATGCAAAAAGTCTTCCCACTTAGACTTTTGGTACATACAATACATATGAAGAATATCATTAAGAACTTGGTTAACCCTCTTCGTTTTCCCATCTATTTTAGGATGGTAAGCAAAACTGATATTCAATTTAGTGCCCACTACATGATAAATATCGTACCAAAATTTTGATGTAAACTTGGAATCTCTATCTAATATGATCACCTTAGGAAAACCATTAAACCTAAATATTCCTTGACAAATCTATTTGCCACAATCGGTGCATCATACTTGATGTTTCCTAGTATAAAGTATTATATCATGTTGATACCTAGTATTAGGTAAACCCACAATAAAATCTATAGATATAACCTTCTACTTTTGAGTAGGTATATCATGTGGGTACAATTTTCCTGTTGGATGCTAATGTTCAGTCTTAACCTTCTAACATTCCAAACATCTAGAGATGAAACTAGTAATATCTTATTTCATCCTTGATCAATAGAAGGTCTTTTTCATGTTTTCTCTCATATTTTCACCTCTCATATGAGCAAATTATGGATAACTATGTACTTATTGCATAATAATTCTCTTTAAATCACCATTTTTGGGTATGATAACCCTATCCTTAAAACATAAAAGCCTATTTTTATAATAAAATCCTTATTTTCTTAGGATTTTTCTCAATTTTAGTTTGGCTTTCAATGCAATATTGATTCTATAACTATATTTTCCCAAATTTTTCCATCAAGTCTACATGACTTCAAGTCAATGTTGTTATCTATCTTCTCCTTAAGGCATCTGCAACCTTATTTTCTTTTCCTTTGATATACTCTATACCAAAGGCATTCAACTAGGAACTCTATCTACCTTCTTTGTCTTATATTCAGTATAGGTTGGGTAAAGATATACCTTAGACTTTGTAAGTTTATCCTAAGCTCAAATGGTTTTCCCAATAAATAGTGCCTCTAAACCTTAAGAGCATACACAACTATTTCTAACTCTAGTTCATGTCTAGCATAATTCAATTCATACTTGTGTTTCTTGGATTCATATGCTAATATAGCTTCATTCTGGGATAACACCCCTCCCAAATCTTCTAAGAAAGCATTTGTACATACTGTAAAATTTCCAAGAGGACACGGTATCTTGAGAATTGGTGTTATAGTCAGCTTATTTTTCAAAGTCTCAAAGGTGACCCCACACTTTTTTATCCGTTTGAACTCTTTTTATTTCCTTTGAATGTTGGTAATAGAGTAGGTAATTTTTCAATAGTCCTTCACAAAATTCCTATTATAAACAATGATTCCCATGAAGCTTCTAAATTTTGAAATATTAGTGTGTGTAGGCCAACTTAAAATGGTTTTAATTTTCTTAGGATCTACAACAATCCCCTCTGTAGATATTATGTCCCAAATATTGAACTTGTAATGCATAGAACTCACATTCATATAACTTTCAATAAAGTTGATTCTTCCTCAACACCTCTAACACTAACCTCAATTGTTGATCATGTTCCTCTCTAGTATGAGAATATATCAAGATATCATCTATAAAAATCAAAACAAATTGATCTAGATATTTTATTAACACACTATTCATTAGATTCATAAAATTCGATGCATTTGTTGACCCACATGGCAACACTATGAACTCAATGTCTAAATCTAATTTTTAAAATTGTTTTATGAGTATCCTCCTCATGAATTCTCAATTGATGATATCATAGTCTCAAATAAATGTTTGAAGATATTATGGCATCCTTTAATTGATCAAATATGTCATCTAACCTTGGCAAAGGATACTTGTTCTTGATGGTCATCTTATTCAACAGCCTATAATTAATGCACAACCTTTAGAAACCATCCTTTTTTCACAAATAATATCAGAGCAACCTAGGGTGACACACTAGTTTTAACTAAACCTTTCTCTATTAAATATTGGAGTTTCACCTTTAACTCTTGTAAGTTAATATGAGTCATTTTTTAAGGTGTCCTTACAATAGGTTTAGCTTCAGGTATTAGTTCAATGGTGAAATCAAATTCACATCGAGGTGGTAGGCCTAGAAGATATTCTAGAAATACATCCCTAAATTCATGCAAAATTGGATGTCTCTTAATTATTTACTCATCATAATTATCGTATGTCTTGCCATTTATCTTTACTACATACAACATACCACCTCTTTTTATTGCTTTCTTTAGCTACATAACTAATATGTGGTCAAAAAAATCCTTGCCTACTTTTAACCCTTACTCTCTTCTTATGTTTATTAGTATGGTCCATCCACCTTTCTTGAAATTTGATTAGGGCTCAATGAGCCTTTAACCAATCCATCCCTAAGATAATATCAAAGGCATGTAGCGGTGCTACATATAAATTCCATATTGTGGATCCATTGGATAAGGTGATCTTCGTCATAAGTAAGCATTGATCCACTAAGTAATTTTGTCCAAATCCATACTCAACTTTCCATCCTTGTACCAAAAATATAGGTATTTTTGACACATCCCTAATAATACTAGTGGAAAGAAAACTATATGTAGCTCCACTATCAAATAAAACTTTAATATTCTTATTGAAAAACCTACCATTCAGTAACATGGAAGTTGCTTGTCCATCCAATTTCTAACTTTTTATGGTTGCATAAATTTAGTGTGGTTGCTCCTCGGTTTTGTTACTCAAATTTAGCCATTGGAGACACTTATTTGCATAATGAGGTCCCCCACAAATGAAAAAACCTGTACTGGGTTCCTGAGATCATTCCTATAATTTATCCCTTATTTCCTCCTTTTGAGTTGACTCATTTTGCTTCTAATATCGAGGTTTTGAATTATCTTCCTTCTAAAAATTCATCTTATAATTCCCTTGGTTTCCATTGTTCTTATTTATAAAATTTGGGTTCCCTTTACTTTTCTTATTTTTCTCCTTATCCCATTTCATAAACCCAAAACTCTTCCTCTTTTTGTGTTCCTACCTATCTACCTCTGTAAACCCTCCATAGTTGAAGGTCTTCTTGGCTTGTAAATTGGTCTCTTCTTTTTGAGCCAAATCATATGCTTTTTGAATGGTTTTGATATTGAGAAAATTAATTATTGTTTAAATCTAATGATCCACCCCTAAAATGAAATTATGCACCTTCAATTTTTCATAGATCTCATACTCAAGAATATATTTCAAGAGTTTAAAAAATTATTGATAATATACTTCCATAGTCAAAGTACCTTGTTGGAGCATAGAGAACTCCTCAAACTTCTCCACATAAAATTTATTTGATAGGAATATCTTCTTAAAATACCTTATAAAAATATCCCATTTAAGGTCCATGACTTGGATTCCTTTTCCTACATTGAATGTGTTCCACCATTCTAAGGCTACATCCTAAAGATGATGGGTTTCCCAAACAATTTGGATTTTGAGTAATTATTTATGGAAAAGAAAGTTTCCAAATCATTCATCCAAGACTCTGATGCATCACCCTCTCTCTTCCATTAAATTTAGGTACCTTGGAATTCTTAAGGTCCTTGGCAAGCTCAACCTCAATCTAAGCTTTACCCTCATGGATTCCTCTAGCAATATTCTCATCTTGTCTACCCTCTAAATACATGTTACTAGTTTTTCAATTAACCAATATTTCCAACATTTTTCGTTGTTAATCCACCTCCTCTTAAATAAAATTAATCACTAATATAAGGTTTTCCACCCTCTTATTGGAGTCCTTTGTTCTTCCATATTTCTTACTAGAGGGCATTTTTCTTCTAGTTTTCTTTTTGGAGTCCATTGTTCCTCTAGATATTTTATTGGAGTTCATTGTTCTTCTAGAATTATTACTAAAGTCCACTTTTCTTCTAATTTTTCTCTCAAAAATAGTTTTAGCTTCCTCTTGCATAGTTGTCCTTGACTTCTTGGATGATCCTTATTTCAAAATAGGTGCCACATCTTATCCATAAAAAAAAGTTGGGATAAGTTATAATTTCTTCCAAAACTATACTTTCTAATTTTATCTAGTTCCATCTCTTCACGAACTAACTTAAATAATTATCACTCACCTGATAATGATCATAGTCATACTTGCCTACCTGTAAGGTGTCATCCCCAACAAAAAACTACATTTTCTAGGATTTTTATTCCTTGGTCTGACCAGTCAAGATGGAGTGCAATACATGCCTTATCCCAAATTAACTTAAGGTAGTAAGTCTCCCCAAAGTAGCACATAAATAAAAGGCTCAACCTAGGTTCTCTCCAAGGAATATTTAAATACTATGAACTAAGCTTTGATACCAATTATAACAACCCAACAAAACCTAACCCAGAGGAGAGAGTTAAATGTTTTTAAGGATAAATTCACAAAGAAGACCCAATATATTTTTAATAGTGTAAAGGCATAACCATAGTTTAAGTTCATTATCACTGCAAACGATGCTCAAGTTGACAAGAGTGTCCAACATCCCGTATTTTAGGGTTCACTTTTCTAAACCTCACCATTTAGAAAGAACGCCAATGTGGTCCTCCCACATTTCCTATACCCTCATCGATATAAGACAACTTGACCACAACATAAGGATTATCCTTTAAGGCCCATAATATTTAAAATATGATATCTTTTCCCTAACCCTACATAAGTCCATATATGTAGGATTATTTTGGTGTAATGCCTTAGTGCTTAGTTACCATACCTTCACGGGCTAACTAAGACCATTACCACTCACATGGTAATGAACATGGTCACCTGATTCTTACCGTTCAAGGTGCCACCACTATATTGTCTTATAAATTATTTCAAAGACAACACTACTTTAGGACACCTAAGCCTCATTGTTTAAGGTGTATCATTCATAATTATTTGGTTATTACATCACTATAACTCCTCCCAGATTTATGAATACCTGGTTATTGAATCATTGTAACTCCTTCCACGATTGGATATAATTATTTGGTTATTGCATCACTACAACTCCTCCAACGTTTAGGTATATCTTGACTTAAGGGTTTTCTAATATGGATCTAAATCATGCCCAAACCCCCATTCAAATCCAAGAGTCTAACATATAAACTTCTCTCCCAAAAGGAATTAAAGTGTTATATTAAATCATATGTAAATTCAACATAACACATTGCTAAAACTAGAAACCTAAATACTTTTAAATTCATAGTACTAGCTTAGCATTTCCTTTAAATCATCAATGAAATAAGGAAATATCATCTAAAGGAGTTAAAATCATGAAACATATTCTTTCCATTTGCACATAGTTAAACATTCCAAGAAATATTTACATAATGAAATGCAACTTTTAATCGTTCATTCTTGAACAAGTCTTCAACTAACATAACCAAAGTATTTACAATACTTCCTTCCCTTCATCAAAAAGTTTTACATAAACACAATTTCCATACAAATATTTTTCAAGTATTTCTCATCATTATTTCCTATCAACATAAATGATCCTTAGTTTCATATTCTCTTTCAAGGTCTCCTTGAAATATCTTTTCACCATTGAGCTTGCAAGCATGAGCATAAATATAAGGACAACACTTTTAAATGAATATGCAAGCCTCGCATGCATAATTCAAATAAAACCATGCAAGAACAATGCAATATCTCAATTATAATATAATGTATATGCATGCATAATTCAAGCATAATCCACTCAACTAGGATTCTTAATAGTTATAACAAGAGAAGTCCATACTTATCTTACTCATTTAAGGATATATTGCTACACAAGCCACATAAAAATAAACCTTTTTAGAAAGAGAAGGTCAACAATCAAAGACAATATTTAATCTCAATAAATGTTATCTTTTTTGGAAACCAACCAATAATTTAAACAATATTTAATCTCAATAAATATGTTTTTTTCAAAATACCAACCAGTAATTCAAACAATATTCAATAAATTTAATATTTTTCTAGAAACCAACCAGCAATTCAAACAATATTTGTTCTAAATATATAAAATATTTTTCCAAAAAACAAAACCAAAATCAAGCAGTTGAATGAAGTAAATTAAATTCTTCCCAAGAGAAAATAATTGAACTACCCAAAGAAGCAAATAGAGAGTTTTAAAATCACAAAAGGAAGAAGGTAAAAAAAGCTAAAAAAAACTTGTTGGGGATCTAGAGAAAGATGATCTGGTTTACTTTGGATTTTTTTTAACTTTCTTTTCTATTTTGTTCCTTTTGTTCACCTGTCCCAAAAGTGCATAATTCTTTTCCAAATAGCTATCCGCCTTTTTGAATGGGTGTATTACCCATATTATATAAACATCTTTCATGCTAATAATAAACAAACTTCTATATTTTATTGCCCTAATTTATTATTATAATCTCTCTTTTTTATAATAATAATAAATCAACTTCTATATCTAGTTGCCCTAATTACTATTAGTATCTCTATAATAATAATAATAATAAACCTTCTATATACGGTTGCCCTAATTACTATTATTATCTCTCCATAAATTTCTAACTTTTATATTTGATTGCCCACATAATAAATCGACTTCTTTTTTTTGTTGTCCTAATTATTATTTATTTATATAGATAGAAAAAGAGGGTTTTGAAAGGGACCCCAAAAATTTTACAAAATAACACAAAAACTACAAGATTTTAGACCAAAAGGAGATCATATTGACAAAGATGATATCAACAGACCAAAAGGAAGCCAATACAATAGAGCCCGCCTGAAAGACATGTAGGCCAAGGGGAGACCAAGGTAGGATAATTCCAATAAAATAGAGCATAGGAAATATGGGTAAGGAGCATCGCTCTAACAAAAACACCACTGCCAACAATGATAAAGCTACTCTTTGGGTTGGTCTTGCTAATCCATATCAACACTGAGCTCATCCTACAAAACATATGTGTCTTGTTCTTTCATAGTGTTTAGTGTCTTGCTAGCCTAGAGAATCATAGTCAAAGTAGATCTCAAGAGCTATCCCATGGAAGCCCAGGAATTGAATCTGGTTTTATTATGGAACTTCTTAGAAATCAGAGAATAAAGCTAAACAAAATCATCTTTGCTATTGATTTTCTTGATTTTTATCAAACTATTTTTTGGTATGATTTCAGCTTGTTCGGTGATGGTTATTTTACGCTTTCCCCCTAAGGCCCTACTCTTTGATGAGTTGCGACATGAATATAACTTGGTTGAGGATGGAGTACCCCCTTTGGCTGGGCTTGTAGATTCATTCTTAGAGTCACCATTTCTAAGAGCCAAAGCTAATGGATTGACTATTAGGCTTCCAACAATGGCTAAAGTCACCTTATCAACCTCATTTTGGATAGCATGGTGATATAAAATGAGGTGGAGGCCCTGATGCTTAGGGTATATGCATGAGCCATCCCTGATATTCGAGACTGAGAGATCCAAATATTTGAAGAGATATTCTAGAATGTTGATCTCTTTGACCATGCGAGTATGGTTTAGGAACAACATATGAAATCTCTTAAGCAATGAGCTGGTCTCATCAATGGTGAAGTATTCCATAATTAGGACCATCATCATGTTCCACAACTTTGGGAGGGCTCTTCTAATAATACCACCTTTATCCTGAGCCAAGTGTTTCCTTTTTTCCTTGAAATGGAAAAGCTCAGTAGCTAAGGAATTTTTGTCCCTATGCACCACATCACCATCATTGGGTAGACCGGTCACCTTAGCCAACAAGCAAGTGCTAACCTTGAATGTGAACCCTATAAGAATCACTCAATATTTATCCTAGGGGGGTGTGAACTCCTTGGATAAGGCAAGATCATAGCAATTGAATTTGTGAATGAAAGGCAAGAAATGGTTAATCCTCAAAAATTCCTCAACTAGAGCATCAACTTGCAAAAATTTCAAGTTCAATAAGTGCTATCCTTCACTTCACACTGACCCTCCATAGATGTAGCCACACAACCTACTTATAGATAGTATCCCCCATGAATTGGATAATCCTCTTCATGTCATCCCACCAGTGAACCACCTTCTTTAGAGAACTACGTGAACATTACCTCTAAAACACAACATAAAGCATACAAACGCCACTACTTTTTGAGCTATAGATAAAATCCTTCCTAGAAGCAATATTGATGGAAGCTTCTAGATTATGTATACCACCTAGGACGTATAGTCATAGATGGATCGACTTAAGAAAAGAGAGCTTAGTAGGGTGCTCCCAATCACTATTGGAACTATCATAACCAATAGTAATACAAGTCCATTTTAAAATGATCCATTTGTTGATAAAAAGCTTTGTGGGAAAGGGAATCATGCTAGATCTACCCCTTTATTGGGAATGATTTGGACTATGAGTGCTTTGAAAGGGTCCACTAGATCATGTTCTCTAGATTATGAAGTAAGCAATAGTCAATCTAGGATGTTGAGGAAGCACAACGAGGCTATACTGGATGCAAATGATTGACTGGTTTCAAGGAGCCACATGCATAGAGAAGTGACATGTGAGCATAAAGAAACCACTAGCCTAAGATCCCCATATTACAAAGCAAGTGGTAGGATGTTAAGGAAGCATAAATATATTAGAATGGGTGCAAATAGATGATTTATTATGAGGAGCCACATGCATAAAATGATAATGAGATATATTGAGGTGACACGTGAGCACAAAAAGGCCAAAACAGGCACAATTGATGCTAAAAAGTAAAGGGTCACATACCCAAAGTAAACTTGAATTAGTTTAAAGTGACACATGAGCACAAAGATGTTGAAAAGGGGCTATTTATGATTACAAAGCCTCCATATAAGAGGGACGCGATCACACGGGGTCAAATGTTGCCTATTGGAATGGATACAAAATAGATCATGGCTAGAGGATCAATAATCTTGATTGGTCAAGCTTGTCAGACTGGTTGAAGAGCCTTAGAGAATGGGCACCAAATTTACAGCAATGAAGAATCATTGGAACTATTGTTAGAGAAAATACCTCAAGGGAAGTCATGAACCAAATATAAATATTATCCTCAAAGAGATCAATATTGATGAGAACATCTGCAACTTTATTACCCTCTCTGTAGATGTGTTGGATGATCACGTTATCATATTTTCTCAAAAATATTTTTAACTCCTAAATATATTGAATATGCTAACTACGAAGGGGTTGGTTCCTTTAATACTTTTGATAATGTTTAGAGAGTCACCATCTATGATAATATTTTTGAAGGGTAAACCATCAAGGATGAATAATCCTTGGAATAAGGCTTTGTCTTCAATCGTGTGGTTGGTCTAAAATCCTATATTTCTGATAAACCCTAGGATGATATTGGTGAGGTTGTCTCTGACTATACCTCCACAACCAACTTTGCTAGGATTACCTTTTGTAGCTCCATCTAAGTTGAACTTAATCCAACCAGTCAGAGGAGGTGACCATTTTATGCTAGTGTGGTCCATAGTTGGGGCAATTAGGCAAGACATATCACCATAAATATTGAATGTGTCCATAATATTAGACTTTGAACTCCATCTGGGTGCCTCATATGAAGATATAAGATGGGAATTCTTGATGGTAACATTCAAAATTTTATAGTGAATAGATATGGGGTCACAAGCCGAACCATTAAACACCCTGTTATTTCTTTATGACCGAATTTTCCATAGGAAGTGAGAACAATAAAAGACTTAAAGAGAGCAAAGGCACTGATGAATGAAAGGATTAGGTCATGTGCAAATAGGTCACATATCATATTAGATTGAGCTCATGAGAGATAAAACAACAAAAATAAGGAGTACAACACTGAAGAAGCAAATGAAAAACCAAGAAAAAGGTGGTAAATTGACTCCCACTTAGTAGAACATAGGACACAATGGTTGGGTAAACACAAGCCTCTAGAAAGGAGGTTGTCCATAGTTAAGACTCTATTCTGGGAGATAAGCCAGGAAAATAAAGTGATTTTAGGGACAATATGCTTGATCTAGATATAATTGACTGGGTAACAATTAGAGATAGGGTCAACTTTAATGTGGTAAGCAGACCTAATAGTGAAAGTACCATCATCACTCTCTTTCCAGAGAAGAGTATTTTTCAAAGGGTGACTCGAGATAACATAGATCTTGAGAATACTAAACTATGGTAGTGTTAGTTTGACCAGCATTAATCTTGATAAGAGGGATGACCTTCTAGATACAACTTTTAGAAGTGTCAGTGGTGATGAATTCATAGATAGAAGGCCTCAAGATATGGCCAGTGATAGGCTTAAGGGCAATAAAACTGAGATCATTGATCAAAGTTTGATCTATTAGCCATGGGTCTTCATAAAACCTGATGGACCTACCATTGTCGAGCCTCCATATTAGGCCTCATCTGAGAATGGATTTTGATATGGTGATAGAGTTCCAAAAGGATGACCCATCGAGGAGGGGTCATTCATACAAGAATGAATTTCTCTAGAGATATTTACTTTTGATGATCTCCACCCATAGAGTTTTGGCATTGATGAGGATTCTCCACTTCTATTTTGCAATGAGAGCCATATTCATCAGACTCACTTTCTTGAATTCTAAACAACCTTGGTTCTTTCTACAACAAACTTTATCCTAGGCCACTAGGTGAATTCTTCTTTGGTTCTCAGACCCATACCAAAGAAATCTCTTTTGAATTTGCTCAATTATTTACCAAATAGATATCAAGTCTTTGAATATTGACATAAAGTAGATCAGGATGCTCTAGAGATAGGCTTGGATGATGTTGAGTGGTAATTTTGCCCAATTGCAAAACCACACTCATAGTTAGGATTTTATAGAAAACCCTCTTTTGCAAAGAAATAGAAATTTCTCCAAGGTTCCTTTTACTTAATGTGTGCATGTATTCTTGTATAAATTTGTCAAATAAGTGCTAGAATACCTTAGTGATTTGCAAGCAACTATTAACAGGGGTCATGTGTTGGTATTACGTTATTATGTTATGTTATTGATTGTTCATGAAATTTAAAAGAAAAGAAAATGTAAATGTGATTGGCCCTCATATGACCACGATGAGAATGTGATTTAATTCATTTTATCTTGAAGTATTTTAGATAGATTCAATCTTCTTTTGTTAAGCAGATTTTAACAAGTTTTATTTGTTAAACCTTGCTTTGAGCATGCAATAAAATATTAGAACCTATCTCTGAAATGTGAACATTGAATAATGAGTGGATTCATTTTATGTTGCTTTGAGCATGAAAAGAAAATAATCTAAATGACTAACTTTAAAATGTAATGGCCTTTGAAATGCCATATAAATTACCCCACTTTAATGAAATTATAATTTTCATAAAGGGAAGTTAATTTATAGTTTTAAGAAACAGAGGTGCAAAGCTTGAAATTTAACTCTCCTTTAAAATGTGAAATCATGTTAAGCCTTTTGAAATTACAAAACTCCATTAAAATGTGAACTTTAAATAAAATTTTGGAATTTTGAATTTCCCTTAAAACAAAAACATAATTGCCTTAAATAACAATTTTAAGCTTATTCTTGGAATCTGTGCATCTCTTTTTGGAATTTTAATTTTTTTATATTTTTTATTTTATTTGCAGAATTTAAAAAAATGAAAAAGGGTAAGGTTAGAAAAAAATAAAGGAAAATAAAATAAACTAAAACAAGTTACTGTGATTCTAAAATTCCACACAGACCCTACAAACATTAGTATCCTACATCAAACCATCATTAATGTGACCCATATTCATGCAATCAAACATTCAATGAGGTGCAATATTTTAAGGAAAATGTGCAATATATTAGAAATAATGGACAAGTCTACCATTAACATGCATAAAAACTTACTGCATTTCCAATACATTAGCAATAGAAATATTTTCAACATTAAACACATATGTAGAATACCATGCCCTAAATTGGCATCCAATGGTGAAATGATCCAGTCCAACAACATGGGAGGAGAAATCTTCAGGTAAATCCAATTCCAAAGCTCTGCTTTCACATCTGCAATTCTGCCTAAAAGTTTTCCAACCCTCTTCTGTCCACTGCAATGGATATTTAAAACTCTGAAAACCTCCTTTTGATTTCACTTTCCTCTTCATTTCATTTGGATCTCCAACATAACATTTCATTTTGCTTTAATATAACCGCACGATCGTTTACAATTGGTAACTTTCCACTCAAAACATATATTGTTCTCTTATTATGAGAATACCCTTTAAAAGAAAAATAACAAATTGCTCTTCGTTGCCCCTACCATTACCATGTGTGACTCATTCCTTATGTTATAAGCCTCTTCAGTAATGCTTTCATCATTGTTGTTAGCATTTAAATTAACGTTGTTGGATATACGACAATAGCCAGTAATGTAGTTCATTGTGTCGCATCCATTTTAGAATAGATTTCATGGCCATACTTTTCATCATGCCACTATCCAACTATATTTGCACATAAAATATTCGATCAAATTTAGCTTTTGACGACTATATTTACACCTTAATAATATTAATATTATCAATTTAGGTGAAACCGAGAACTCATTGACATCCAAAATTTGTTCGCCATATCTAATTCTAAGTCACCACCATATCACCATATACTACCAGTTATCCATGTCTCACTGTTCATTCTATGAAACTGCCACTGCGCTTGATAACAACTCCTCATTGTCTGCAATATCATGCCACCTTGCAATCATCCCCGTCCCTTCTATATTGGATTTTCCACATCACGCATAGGCATGGGCTTGTTAGGAGCTTCGCGCGACCACCTCTTCAATAATTAGAATATCACAAAATTGCACCTTTGACCATTTTAGTGAGAAACTAAAGTGTTATATATGGATTTTGTGCAGGTGTTTTGGATAGAATAAACCATCGAGGGCACTTCGTTGGAGCTTGAGAATATGAAAAAACTAGAGCCATCATATATCTGTGTTTTTACTAGCAGTTATCAACAAAATGATAAAGTTTTCCCACTCCAAATTTTGAACGTAAACGCAAATCTCCAGTAGTGCATTTACAAGGCCCTTTCTTTCACTACAACCTATAGAGTATTCTTTTAGAACACTACAACATTCCAACTCTTATCCTCACTCCACAATTTCACTAATCTACCGTAATATTGTCATTTATGTTGCATCCACTAACCATGTATTTCATTGTCCATCTGAGAGAGAATTGACAATGAAAAATATAATTATTTGTCTTTGAATACATACAATGGAAGACTTCAAAGGAGAGTAGCTAGGGTTCTTGCATAATTTCATCTACTGTTTGAAGATGTCACCCATCTCAACGACTGCCATAATGAAAGGCTCTATGGTCTGTGATCATTATGATCATTGTGTCCTATGGCGGTGGGTGTATAGTCACTACTACCACATTGAGGTTCGGTAGAGCACGCTCCACTATTATTCCATGTTTTTCTTTATCAAATCACTTGGAGTTGACACCTACACCCATAATCTGAAAGGCTCCATAAATTCTTGCACCTTCGGTTGTAGCAAGTCCAATGCATCCAAGCCCAAAAATAGTTACAACTGAGCCAAAGTAGTTAGTTGACAAATCTATTTTTACACTATGATATTCTCTTCATAACGTCCATAGTTTAGACTCTATATCTAGACCACCTATATTTACCACCTGATCGGTTCTCACTACTGTAGTTTTATTCATCATGGATGAAGCACATCCTCCACGTATTTTTGGATAGCTCAAACTTCTTGTCATAGACGTTGGATTCAATGACTATTTCTTCAAAGATTTGAAGGATTATCTCTGATCAAATTTCATCCATATTTCCACATCATCAGCATGCTTACCACTTCATCTACCATGGCGTCTCATCAGTATTATCCACGTCATCACTAATTTTTGGTTTATTTATGTATCTGAGTATTCGTGTTTTCGATCCTTACATCACATCCACATCAGTTTTCATGCCACGTCTAATATTTTGGGTATGTTTGGGCCTATGTTCACTGTCTTTGGTGTCTACAACATCCGATCCGTGCTCATACCTGGCTAAAACCAACACATCCGCCAAATATTCATTCACCTGTAACGAAACTTGAGAAATATATAAAAATGAAATCTTTGAAACAAAACCATAATAAAATAAAATAGCCTCAGGCTATAATTCAACCCAAATATTATATATATACATAAATACATATATTTTTTATTACACTACTTTTTACTTTATCATTATTTTCATTTTTATTTTTTATTTTTTATTAATCTCAAATGTTGGAATTATTGAATTCCAAAACATGCGAAACTAACTCACCAAAATTATAAGCCTAACTAACACTAAAATTAATAAAGAAGCTAAATACCACAAACCTAATCCAAACCTAAGACACTCTACACAAGATTGAAAAGAGACAATAACCCATAAACAAACTACACTGCAACCACAATAAAAGGGACCTATGGACATTATCACTCAAAGAAGACAAAAATTCCCCACAAACTCAAAATTTAAAGTGGTATCCCAAATTTGGGGTAAGTTGTGGAATGGCCACAACAAATGGTGACTCTTTTGGGAAATGCTCCTGAGCATTTCGGATGAAGAACCCAATTCTAAAAATAAATAAACCAAAGATCAGAAAAATATACATCATCTAGCAATATCCAAAAGATGGGGTAGATAACTTCAAATGAAAATACATGAACCCTTTGCTTTATCTTAGTGTGTGTGAAAGTGATTTCATTTTGCATTCTTGAAAACCATTCGAACTCCATCACCTGTTTTGCATTTAGGCTATAGAAATACTACTCATTAAAATGTGCCTCTTCATTGCTCCTCTGCTAGCCAGGCATCTATAGACCCAATTTATATGACCTTGATCTCTTCTAGATCTTTCTCTACTGTCAACCGGGTGTCTATATCCCTGGTAGAGGTTATCAGAATCACCCAAGCATGATATTGATTTTTCTTATTTCATTTTTTTACTAAGCATTTAATTGCTTTGCAAAATTTGTATGCCAACTGGGTTAGAGACCACTTAAGGCTAAATATGGAGTCTATAAAAAAATTTCACCTTAATTTGCAAACCAAAATGACTTCATCCTTCAATATTTCAAGGCATACCCCTTAATATGATGTGTTTATGTGTAGCTTTAGCAAAATGATTCATTGTTCCAAAATTCACTATCTTAGTCCCAAAATCTAGGAATGATTACTAAATAATTTCATCTCCTTTTCCTTGATTCATGTGATTCCAAAATAGGTAATTCACCCTATATGACAAAGGAACACAAAAAATAACTAAGATACCATAAATTAGTATCTACCACAAAACATTACCTTAAATGAAGAGACCAATTCCATAACACAATGCTTTAAAACAAACCCAATCCTAACCTAATGAAAACTGACAAGAAAACAAACAACAAAACTTGCCAAACAAGAAAATAGGGACAAAGCACAAAAACAAGAAAGCTAAAAACAAAAACATGAAAACCAAAACTATATATAATAATATACAATAATGTACAATATGATGTAAAATTTAGGCTATCACTTCCCTGGATCCCAAACATGATTAGCACACTTTAAAATACATATATCATGATATGTATGCTAAGCTTTACAAAAATCCAACCATAACAAGATTAGGCCAAATAAAACAAACACCCTTATTTTACCTCTCTCTCCCCACCAATTTGATTCCATGATATTATAAATTCCATGTTGAAACTTTGATTCATCAAATTTGCAAGCAAATACATGATTCTCAACTATCTTTAGCTTATTCAATGAGGTGTAAATTTTGAAACCTGATTCATCACTCTGACTTAAGTTCTCATTTTCACAAGCAAATATGAGTTATTTCAAATAGAAGGTTGTTTTTAAAAATTTTAAAGACAAGTCATCATCTATGTCTTTAGGCTAATCATACTTATGCAACCATTTGCAAGCATCTAGGATATCTACTAAATGAGGATCATTATAAATTTGTATCCTAGATTCAATTGTTAATTTTTTATGAACTTGATTCAACAACTCAAGCACATCTACTTTTATTTCATTCAAAAAAGCAATATTACTAGCGGTGTGAGTAGAAATCCACTCTAGTTCTTTGTTAACCTCAAATGACATTTCATCATTAATAACATTTGAATCCAACAGATAATTATGCCAACTTTTACCTAGAGTTCGAGTGGTTGAACACAAAAGGTGGGAATACCTTTTGTACATTTCCATTTACCAAGACTTGATGGGGATTTATAATTTCCTCTTTTTTCCGATGGTCTTTATCATCATCATCATCATCTTGTAGCCCTTCCTCCATTACCTATTTTTCAAAAACACCAAAATTAGGCACCCAATTAAAAATATGCCCATTCTTTTCAAACCATAAATCTTTTCGATCAAGGGGTGTGTTAAATAACACATCTCTATGATCAATTACTTGATTTGCTTCAAATAAAGCCACATTTTCATTTGGATCATCAATGACATCAAACCCAAACCATTCAAATTCTAGAATTTTCTCTATCTGAGGTAGCATAGATAGTATAGGGTCCTTAGGTGAAACAAGGTTTTTAATTTCTTTCCCCTCAAATGGGAACAAAGTGAGTGATTATCCTTATTTATCTAGAATAGTAGAATCATTATCATTCTAAAATATTTGATGAGATTCCATCCCTTCTTTCATGCCATTTTTAGATTGTACAGGAATTGCAAGATCTTCATGTGAGATAGCGATTCTAGCATCCTGAATATCAAATGAGATAGACATTTCATCAGTAGGAGTGTGAGAAACCAATGATTCCTCATATTTTCCATGATTATTATAATAATTGTCTTCTAAAAACAAGTGATGAAATTCTATCGTATCTTCATATTCATCCATTGATTCCTTTTTAAACTCACTTTCAACCACTTTTGATGGCTCAAGGGTTTCTACAGTGGGATCAATTCTTATATTCAACTTTCTATAATTATCCCAATCCTCCCTTGTAAATAAGGACTCTAAACCTTTAATTTCTATCTAGTTATTATTTGGAGCATGTTGAATTTCTTGGTCATTATTTAATTCTATGGAAGGTCCTATCCTATCACATATTTCAATGCTAATTAGATCTAGGACTCCTCCATTATCTGAAGACTCATGCATTTCTAAAAATGAACCAATATCTACATTTTGATAGGCATGTTTACCACAATCCTCATTGGTGTATATTGGCCTTGAAACTTGCACCTCCTCTTGAATGATATCTAAGGTGGTTGTAAAATTTGGATATTCAACTTTATCACATTGATTTCTCACATTAGACATTATTTGATTCAAGGGTGCTAGATTGGATGGTTGGTATTGGTTTAAATCCATAACTCTTGAAAAATAGTTCATCATGGGAGAAGTTTGTGCCTCAGCATGACTTATGGGTGGTATCTGATTATGAGCCTTAGGTTTAATTAATGATAATTTACCCACATCAACACCTTTCAAAATCCATCGTTGTTCTACTATTATTGCCTCACTATAGGCTCTAGTCAAGGATGAATCTTTAAGAACTCTTCCTAGAAATGTAGAAGTAAAGGGATCTAAAGCTCCCATGTATATTTGAATGGCTTCTTCTTCTGACATGAGGTAATGTGTCACCACTTTGGTATACAACCTATGGAATCTATCATTGAATTAACTCATGGATTCATTAGGTTCTTTATAGATAGAGATAAACTAATTTAGTATCATAACTGGGTCAACTAGTTTTCCAAAATGACTAAGAAATATTGCTTCTAGTTGAGCCAAAGAAGTGATAGAACTTAAAGATAATTGGATGTACTAATCAAATGCAACCTCATACAATGTGTATGAAAATACCCTACAAGCGATGTCTTCATGTATAATTTTCAAATAAATTAAAATTTCCTTGTATCTCTGAATATCTTCCTCAACTGTTGCTACATCATGCCTAAATTGAGGTAAATATTCTTCTGCACCTTTAGGGATTTGATGGGGTACTCCAAGAATGTCTAAATGACTATAATAAATACCTATCCAGGATGCAATTTCTATTGTAGTACATATTGCCATTAGTGGACCTTAAAGTACACAACTTTAGTACCAATTTTGTTAGTCAAAGAAATATCTTGCAAAGAAGCATGAAATGACTAAAAATCCTCAAATTTTTCACATATAAATCATCATGTTTATCAACCAAAAGATATACATCAAGTAAACCATAGCAATAAAGAACATCCTTCAATTTGCAAAAGGTTAGCATTAATGCATTATCAATTAAAGGACTTTTAAAATTAATGAATGTGATCACCTGTCAATAAAACCTCGTTAGTCAAGACCAATGCCTTCAAATAACCTTTCAAATAATAATGAACAATTTAGCATTTACAAAAATAACCAATTCGAGCCCTCCTTCTAGCACAAAAATATTGAGTGGTAATTTTGCCCAATTGCAAAACCACACTCACAGTTAGGATTTTGATTAAAAAACCCTCTCTTGCAAAGAAATAGAAATTTCTCCAAGGTTCCTTTTACTTAATGTGTGCATGTATGCTTGTATAAATGTGTCAAATAAGTGCTAGAATACCTTAGTGATTTGCAAGAAACTATTAACAAGGGGCCTGTGTTGGTATTACTTTATTATGCTATGTTATTGATTGTTCATGAAACTTAAAAGAAAAGAAAATATAAATGTGATTGGACCTCATATGACCACGATGAAAAGGTGATTTAATTCATTTTATCTTGAAGTATTTTAGATAGATTCAATATTCTTTTTTGTTAAGCATATTTTAACAAGTTTTATTTATTTATTTATTTTTAAGCAAAAAACCCCTTGTGGGGCCGCCTTGGTCTGAGAGACCATGAACAGGGGGTTCTACACGGTCAAAATCACCCGAGAGTCGCACCCGACCTGCCCGCACCAACATTATCAATTGGATTTTGGGTACCCAATTCAGCTTTTTTGGTAGGGTGGAGATTCAAACCTGGGACCTCCCTTGGAGGATTGCCCTCTCCTCTCCAACTCACCTACAACACCTAGGTAACAAGTTTTATTTGTTAAACCTTATGTAGCACCCTAAAATTGGCGCAGTTAAACCCTTAGTAAAAGATAAAAATTTGAATTTTAACCTCCAAACCGCCCGTTACCCGCTCCCCTTGTTTTTCGTGCCATTTTTAGGATTTGTTTTGACCGTTGGACGATATCATCGTCGATCAGACGAAATCATCCCAGATCTGACGAATTCATCTGGAACAGAACGTCCAGACGATTTCGTCCCAAAACTAATTTTCATAATTAGCTTCTGTTTCAACAACTTCTCTAACTTGGGCAGAAAGCGTGTCTGCGTAGTTAGAGTCTCCCCCGTTGGAGATCTCCCAAATTGGGATGATCTCCAACCTCCTAACCTCCCCCTAATCCTATATAAACTGGGATTTTCTCAGTTTATCCCCCTGGCTGACTGATTTCCTTGCAACTTTAGTTTCTTGTGCATTAGAACACCTTCGCACCATCGTTTGCATTGTGTATTTCAAGTTTTCTTGCAGGAATTTTATTGTTTTTCAATCGAAGCAAGCTCGGATCGTCGTTGACGATTCCAGACAATTTCGGATGATCCTGTCGTAGATCGGTGATGATCTCGTATGATTGGAGGTGATCTCGACTGCAGTCCAGATTGGGGGCAATCAGAGCCCGGAGTTTGCATTTTCTTATCTTTTCTCTTCATTTTCTCATGCATTAACTTAGTTTATTCTATTTCTGCATCCTGGAGTTCACCTCATTTAGCATAGATGCATGATAAAGTTAAAACAAATTATTAAATTACTGCATTTCTCTTAATTGTTATCTGAATCTATCATTTAGGCAAGTTTACTATTATTTCTATCATTTCTCCTTGCTTTTGCAGTTGCATTTTTGGTTTTTGGTATCTGTTTCTGTGATTGCAGGTTTTTGACGAATTCGTCAGATCGACGATGATCTCATCTGATCTCAGATGACCGACTATGATCTGAGATGATTCTATGAAATTTTAGATGATTATGTAAGATTTGAGATGATCTGGACTGCTACAAACCTCAGAATCTTCATCAGACATCCGAAATCAGGTATATTCCATCTTATTTTGCACACTTTCTACGTTTAGCACTTATTCATGTTTTTTGTATTCATATAAATCAGCATTGGCATATAGAATAGCTTAGATTCATCTTGGCCAAACCTAGGATATGAATGATTAAAGCACAAAATGAACACATCAAAACCATTCTCAACCTAGGCATGGAAACTGCCACTCAAAAGTTTCCTGGTGAACCCACCATCCATCAAAAATTCACCCTTATACCCCTCCCCCGAGAGGCGCGACCTTCAAAGGGCCTCTCAGTCCGAGGTATTGTCCCATCCTTCTCGCATCCCCCTTTCGGGCATGGATCCTATAGCCTGAAGGTAAGGATGCAAAAAATTTGGAGCGATACATTTTGGTGAACCCGACGTGAAAACTAAAAACCTTTTGAAAACAATCCAAAAATAAATAAAAATAAATGCATTTAGAATCATCAGACAAACGATTAAGATTGCATATCATATTTAGATGGTAGATTATAATAAAAGACGAGTTGTCACCATAAATGTTGAAAATCAATTAGCAGCCATAGAGATTACTTCTTTGCTTAGAGTATCTCAAACATATAGAGTCCCACCTTTGTGGGACGAACTTGATAGGAGATTGGATATTATTTCATCTAGATCAACCGAACTTAGGCAAATTAAGAGGTTTGTCCTAGATAGAATCCTGGATCCTGATCAAGTGACTTTATACCATGAACTTCAGAGAGCTTGCCATAGGTGGTTAGCAGATAAAAGAGCACTTGTGTCTTCTGAGTTGTACACCTTTGAGGAATACCTCGACAATGCAGTTGTAGTACATAAATTTCTATCTCGTATAGAGGATCAGGAGGTCATTCTTATGGATAGAAAGAGATGGAATAGAGTTCCTAGAGCTGTGTTATATCGAGAGTATTGCCATGAACTTTATTTCTACAGGTCAGAATCTGAAACAGATAATATCACTATAGCACACTTTGTCAAATTCTTGAAAAACCATTTCCAATTTGAAGAGGAGCATTTCATGACTCCTGATGAACTTGATCCCATCAATGACATCCATAAACTATTTATAGAAAACTAAGCCATTCTTTTATTATTATTATTTCTTGCATTTAGTATGTTGTTTGTTGTCTTTATAATATTATCATAAAAACAAAAACAAAAACAAAACAAAAATATAACAAAAGTCAAAATTTTCTTTTAAGTATTATAGTAGGTATATAATTAAAATATATACCTCCCAAACTTGTCAAAAATATATATATATATATATATATATATATTTTCTAAAATCTAAGTTTAAGCATAATGACTAGACTTAGGAATGGAAAACAGACTGAAGTAGAAGAAGATTGGTTAGGAAAACCAATAAATAAACTAGATGTCCTTCCTAGAAGACCCAATTCAGGAAGAAGGAACACTAGACCAACAAGAAGAAGAGTTTGCTGAAGGAAATGAACAAAGAGAAACTGTTAGAGAGGAAGGATCCTCATCCCCTAAAATGTCTCCAGGAGGAGCTGTTACTTTTGAGAACATGGAACATTTCTGGAAGTTCCTCAATACTAATATTGGCACTCTTAATAGAGCAATCCATATGGACAAGGATCAAATTAGTGACACTCAAGCAACCCTAGAAGAAATATATCACACACGCACTAATCCCTTGTCCTTCGTTGATCAAGAAAGTGATCAAGCTGGACCATCCAATTTGGATATGGCCGCTATAATCCAGAACATGCAACAACAACAGGTTACCCAACCACCTAGAGTGCCTGTTACCAAGCCTAGAGTTATTCCCACACAAAAGAAACCTTCATTCACTGCTCTATTTCACCAAGTTATTGATCAACATACCTCAAATCAACAAAAGCCCAAAACAAAACCAAACACTAATTTCCAACAATCTGGGATACAACATAATGCTACTACAAATCTTCTTCATAATACTCTCCCTACCAACCATTTGCATAATAGCAATATAGCATCTAATCCTTACGTCATGCCATCATACGCTCAAATACCACCAAACCAATATGGTGGACAAACTAGTAATCTGGAAGCCATGGTGAAACAGTTAGTCTCCCGCATGGACCAGATAGATCCCTACCATCCCTCGTACAATTATCGAGAGATGTGTAGTCAGCCTTTGGATCCTATAGTTGTAGCACAGCCATATCCTAAACACTTTCCTATGCCTGTCCTACCTATATACAAAGGAACCGAAGATCCCATAGAGCATCTTCGTATGTTTAGGATAGCATGTCATGATATATCACATGATGACTTGTTATTACTAAAAATGTTCCCAAAAAGTTTAGGGGGGAATGGCATTGGAGTGGTATTATCAATTACCCACTCATTCTTTGAGGAATTTCGAAGAAACAGTCGAGTCTTTTGTTCATCAATTTAGTGCCTACATCGAAAGGCATGTAACCATTAAATATTTGTACAACTTAAAACAAGACAAAGATGAATGTTTTGCTGATTTCCTAGCTCGGTGGAGACAGTTGATAGGAAAATTACACTTTGTGTTACCTTATCGAGAAATGTTGGATATCTTTATCAATAATTTACAAGAACAACTATCCTATGAGTTATCAACTGCTACCTTGACCACCTTCGATCAAGCTATAGACTTAGCCCGAAGAGTGGAAGATGCTCTCATTAGGAGAGGACAACTTAAAAAGAAAGATGATGAGAAAACATCCAGAAATCAATATAAAAATAAACAAGTTGTGGGTGATGGAGTCACTGATAGTAGAAATATTGCTACTATTAATGCTACGAAGACAACGGAGAAGTTTATACTGAAACCTCTCGATAAACCACCTCGAGAATTTACTAGGTTAAATCAACCTCTATCAACCATCCTACCACAATTATTAGAATGAGGTTTGATCCAATTACCAAATATCCGGGAACCTGATCCAACTATACCCGGATACAGAGCTGATTTACACTGTGATTTCCATAGAGGACCTGGACACGCTACCAACTCTTGTAAAATATTAAAACATAAAATACAAGACCTGATTGATAACAATGAGATGGAGGTGCAAGCCTTTCAACCTAAACAAAATCCTCCTAATAATGCTCAAAATAACATCCCCCAAAATCAGAATCAGAATGCCAATCAATCATTGGACATATTTCAACATCCTTTACCAAAGCATGGTAAAGAGGTGGCTAATCAAATTGAGCATCATAATGTTCCCCCTCCTACCCGATATGTAGGGACTATTAGTGGACATTCACCTGCTCATGGTCTGCAAATTTTTGACACAAATTTATCCATGGTTACGACCAGACCTCTATATAATATTCGGACACCTGATCTTAGTGATACAGAATACGAGACTGAAAGTGACATGGAAATCACCTCAAATCAATCGAATAGTTCTGAAGATGAATCAGATGCTATTCAACCTATCACAAATTCTATGGTTCCAGAAGAACCATTTCCAAGAAGAGTCACTACTAGGCCATCTTCTCACCAATTACTTTCTAATGAACAAGCCATAAACGCTAGACCAAGACCCATTCATCATCCGCAAAATAATATTGTAGGTACCATCGAAGTTGTTACTCGACAACAGGCTCAAAATTCTCAACAAGATCAAACTCAGAACGATGGATCAGCTCCATTTGTTTTGAAAGTTCCTAATAAAGGGAATCATGCGTCTAATGTTCAACCTAAACCTCCTTATAATATTAATGAACAATTATCAAATACTACAGCTAGAATTTCCCTTTTGGACCTTTTAAAATCTTCTCCTACACATAGGGATGAATTAATGCTCACATTAAGCCAAATGATGGTACCACAAAATATTCAACCCGAAGCCATGGCCAATACTATCATAACTCGAGAAGTCGATTGTATTGACTTTCGGGATAGAGATATACCGCAACATAGTTTACATAAGGATAACCCCTTATATATTACTGCCCTAATTGGAGATGTAGCAGTCAAACGAGTCTTGATTGATAATGGTTCATCTTTAAACATTTGCACTTTTGACTTCTACCAACGATTTGGGTTTAGAAGTGACGAGATGAAAAGAACTGATATGATTATAAAAGCCTTCAATGACGAAACACAAGAAACATGTGGAGTTATTACTATCCCATTGCAAGTTGGTCCAAGAACCTTAGACACGACCATGTTTATTGTACATTGCCCTGCATCGTACAATATACTCTTGGGTCGCCCTTGGATCAACGCGATGCGAGTTGTTCCCTCAACTTTACATCAGTGTGTTAAATTCAAATTTAAGAATCAGTTGGTTACCATTCATGGTGATCCTAGACCCTTTGATATGTGTGCTTTGGCAGAACCTGTTGGAGTTCAATTTTTCCCTGCTCTGTCATCCACACATCCTAATTCTAATCATCCATCTAAACATGTGAAACACACACCCATAACATCATCTACTTTTTCTCCATCAACTCCACCTCTACATATAGTTCAACCATCCTCTGAACAAACCACATTAGGACCTCAAAAAGATCCTAAACCCACAACCAATGTTTCTTGTTTTACTCCTATAACTTCCATACCTATAGACCCATCCATCAACATCTCTACAACGTCTACACCTACCAGAGGCATATTTTCCACATCCAAAGATGTAGGAAATGTTCCTTCTACCTCTTACGCTCTTACTGATGAGCTCTTACCCGATTTATCTAAAATTCTTATATCAAAAAAAACAAATGCTGCTATGCAATATTCCCTTATCTTAAATAATTTTCCACCCTCTCCTCGTACCTTGGGCCTCCCACAGCCTATGGGAAGTATTTACCAAGTCGGGAGCTGTGCTTTTATTTATAAGGGATATGACTGGGGAAGAATACCTAGAAACATCAAGACACATTATGATGGATATGCTCGATGTTATTTTGCTAATGAGTATATTAAAGCTAAGCCTATAATGCTTAAATTGGGATATAAAGGGAAAGGTTTGGGACCTTTCCAGAATGGTATGAAAGAACCTTTTGAGGTAGAGTCGTGGCCCGCCCGATGTGGTGTGGGCCTATTTCCTAGTAAGGGTCAGCCCTTCCCATTTGAGGATGATGACCATCTCATATGTTACCAAGATTATTTGGATAAACGTGATGTCTTGCATTTAATGCATAAGCCATTTACATGTAATATGCTATCCATAGCTTACCCTCAGATGATCGCTGAATCTGACGATGAGTTGGAGGGAGATATCTTCCATGATGTCTCCATTGAGGAATTATTACATAACGGATTTTATTTCGATGGCTCTATACCTAGTATAGCCCAGCTTGAGGCCACGACTCCTCAAGATGAATTATCCAAGCTAACCTCGGAAGAATTACAAGAATTGGGCGTTTCACCCGCCCCACCTAATTTTGAGAGAGATCTACACATGGAAGTAGAGAATGTCATAAAAATTAACATTGGAACCAACGATAACCCTCACATAATCAACATTGGATCAGAATTGAGTCAAGAAAAACAAGATAAATACATTGCATTCCTTAAAGACTATGAAGATGTTTTTGCTTGGACATATGAGGATATGCCAGGATTAGACCCTTCCGTAGTTATGCATCACCTAGTAGTCCATCCGGATGCTAAACCTGTTAAACAGAAACTTAGAAAAATGCATCCTAAAGTGGCCTTACTAGTCAAAGGGGAATTAGAAAAACTCCTGAAGGTTATTTTTATACAAGCCATTGATTATGCTGAATGGATCTCGAATGTAGTTCCAGTAACTAAGAAAGAAGCTACCAAAGTTAGGGTTTGCACTAGACTTTAGAGATATTAATGCTGCATGCCCTAAAGATGATTTTCCTCTTCCCAACATGGATCAGATCATTGATTTTACTTGCTGGGAGTGGAATGATATCCTTAATGGATGGATTTTCTGGTTATAATCAGATCGGGATAGCTCCTGAAGATCAGGCTAAAACAACCTTTATTACCCCTTGGGGGACCTTTTGTTGGAAAGTGATGCCATTCGGTTTGAAGAATGCAGGTGCAACATATCAACGAGCCATGACTTATATCTTTCACGATATGATGCATGATATTCTACATGATTATGTAGATGATATTATAGCTCGTTCCATCAAAGAAGATGATCATTTAGATGACTTGAGAAAAGTATTTGATCGGTTAAGGGAATATCTTATCCGACTAAATCCAACCAAATGTATATTCGGAGTTAAGTCCGGTAAATTATTGGGGGTTATAGTTTCTTTACGTGGCATTGAAATTGACCCTCTCAAGATCGTGGCTATCACTGATATGCCCGCACCCACAAATATATCTAAATTACGAAGTCTACAAGGTAAGCTTCAGGCTATTCGTCGCTTCATCGATAAGTTGGCGGACAAAACAGGACCCTTTCTTAAGCTTCTTAAGAAAGATGTCTCTTTTCATTGGGACGACGAATGTTAGGAAGCATTTGAACTCCTCAAACAATATCTCCTTAACCCACCGGTGCTTTCACCACCTAGACCTGATCGCCCATTTATCTTGTATATTTTTGCTTCAGATCTTGCCTTAGGAGCCATGTTAGCTCAACTGGACGATGAGAAGAAAGAACGTGCTAATTATTACATTAGCCGAACCTTAATCAGTTATGAAACCCGCTACACAGCATTAGAGAAACTATGTCTAGCAGTCATATTTTCTACACAAAAATTATGCCATTATATGCTCAGTCAGAAAACGTATGTTATTGCTAAATTCGATCCTTTGCGGTATCTCATGAGTCGACCTTATTTATCTGGTCGCACAACAAAGTGGGTTCTTGCGCTAAGCGAGTTTGAACTCACGTTTATAGGACAAAAGTTTGTTAAGGGTCAAATCATAGCAGATCAATTAGTTGCTGCACCCTTAGAGTCTACCCATCCCCTCATCATTGAGTTTCCTGATGAATGCCTTAAACTAGAGGCAGACCATCCTGAGCAATGGTCCTTATACTTTGATGGAGCTCGATGCATGAGTGGGGCTGGTGCAGGTATTATTTTAATATCTCCGTAGAAACATCTTATACCTCTGTCCTTTAAATTAATGTTTGCTTGTACTAATAACACTGCTGAATATGAGGCTCTAATCCTCGGATTACGAGCTGCCTTGGCACTAAAAATTAAAAATCTATTGGTTTTCGGTGATTCTCAACTTGTCATAAATCAAATCAATGATGTTTATCAGACCAGAGATGATAAATTACGTCCATATAAAGCATATGTCTTACAATTATTATCTCTATTTGATCAAGTTACCTTGGAAGCTATTCCTCGAACTAGCAACCGTGCGGCTGACGCTATGGCTACAGTTGCATCTCTTTTGCCCTTGGAGTTAGATGACGAATATGCTACCATCATTATTCATCGACTCTAGGAACCCACTTCAAATAAATCATGCTTAGAACCTTTGGATGTGTTTCTAATCAACGAAACTACTCCTGAACCTTGGTACACTGATATATTTAATTTTCTTCAAAATGGGACCTTCCCTGAAGGTTGTAATAACAACCAGCGTCGGTTATTACGTAGACGAGCAAGTCACTTCGTAATTATTGGCAATACGTTGTATAGGAGATCTTTTGAAGGCATCCTATTGAGATGTTTGAATCTAGAAGAATCTAGATCAGCTTTGAGTGAAGCCCACGATGGATCTTGTGGGGGACATTTTAGTGGTAGCGCCATTGCTAAGAAACTCCTTAGGATAGGATATTTTTGGCCTACCATGGAGAATGATGCACATGATTATGTGCGCCATTGCGACAAGTGCCAGAAACATGCTGACCTTGTCCATGCGCCTGCACAAGAGCTACAGGCTATTTCATCTCCTTGGCCCTTTTCAAAATGGGGCTTAGACATCATTGGAAAAATCAACCCTGTGTCATCTGATGGACACAAATTTATCATAACCGCCACTGAGTATTTCACGAAGTGGGTTGAAGCTATGCCCTTAGCTTCTTGCACTGGAACCCAAGTCTCCAAATTTATTTTTAATCAAATTATTTGTAGGTTCAGAATTCCTGCAGATCTCATCTCAGATAATGGCACTTGTTTCAAAAATAAAGATGTCAAAAAGTTATGTCAAAAATATAAAATTCAACATCGTTGGTCCACTCCCTATTATCCTCAGGGTAATGGCCAAGCAGAAGCATCTAATAAAACATTAATCAAAATCCTCAAAATACTGGTCAATAAATCTGGCCGAGATTGGCACATCCAATTATATCCTGCTTTGTGGGCTTATCGAACTAGTGTTCGTACTCCCACGGGCACTTCACCTTTTGTTTTGGTTTATGGCGCTGAAGCTATTTTTCCCTTTGAATTAGAAGTTCCTTCTTTGGCTCTACTACTTCAAGATACTGAAGTAGGAGATGAATATCATGTTGGCAGACTTAGTCAGCTGGAACTCCTAGATGAGAAGCGCATCAATGCTTTGGAACATCTTCGTGCCTACCAAAACAAGCTTAAACGAGCATACCTCAAGAAAGTTCATCATCGATCCTTTGAGATCGATGACCTTGTCTTGAAAGAAAATCAAAAAAATACTAATGCAACTAAAGATCTTAAAGGTAAATTTGAACCTAACTGGCTTGGGCCATATATCATCACTGCTAAATTTGGATCGGGAGCATACCGATTGGCTACCTTAGATGGTAAAGATCTTAAAGAACCTATGAACATTATGCATCTTAAGCGCTATTATGCATAAAATCTGGTCATTTCATCATTGTATATATTGTTATTTTGCATATTGTTTCATTTTCGTCATCCATATAAAAATTTCAAAAAAATAGTAATAGTATTTATTCTTTCCATTCATAAATTAAAATCAAAATATAAAACTTCAAAATCATCAAAATCTTCAAAAACATCTTTTATTTTCGTACTTGTCAATTCTTGAAGTATTGCAGTTATATTTCCAGTTATTTTGGATAAATTAGCATTTATTTGGAATCCCGCACTTTCACACTCACATGAATAAATATCTTGATTTTATTTGGTATGATTATTAATCTCTCTTATATCAAAGTCCACATTTGAATTAAATAAAGTTTTGAGCATAGAGAACTGATCTTGTTATTTACTTGAACCAAGCATATCTCTTCACATTAAAATGATTTCATTGCAAATTCGATATGATGCTACATAGTAGAAATGGTTTCTTGAGCGAAAAGTTTCCCTTGCTATCCTATCATGCACATGGTCTAGAATATTTGAGAATTGACAAAAGGACAAGCTCACCCCTACCCAGAATAAAAATCCCTTGCTCTACAGCCAATCCGAGCAAGTATCCCTAGCATAGGAAGAAAAAGAAAAGTCAAAGAAAATGAGAAAAAGAAAAATATCATTTTGTACCATCGCAACAATATTTCAGCATTATCTCAGTTCCAAGCAAAAATACAAAAAAAAAAAGAAAGCAAAAGAGAAAAGAAAAAGGCAAAAAGCAATAAAATCCCTTTCCCTACCCCTTGAAAAGAAAAGAAGGGTGAATGAGCTTGAATCCCGGAATTTCTAATTTTTCAAAAAGTGGGGGGAAGCCCCATAACAGGCGGTTTGTGCCCAACCCGCTTGGCCTTGGGTAATCCCTAGCGTGGTGATATGTCTGTCACATTAGCGACCTTATTTTGTATAGACCTATGTCTGCTTATGGATCAGCTAGCTCTTGATGACCTGACTTACATAGTAGTCTGGTACGGTTACATGCATATAAATCATGGTCAACGAACACTCATTTGGTTAATTCAAATTACTTGTATCAAATTATCTTGCTCAAAATTGGTGAATGAACAATACAATTGCACACACATTTGTATTTGAGAGATTTTGTATCATTATGATAAATCAAGATCAGTAATGAACTCACATTTGCACATGAGGGTTCCTTATAAATCTATATTTTGTCTTTAAGATAATTTAAAATATCTCTGCAATTCTTTTAGAACCATTTCATCTTCTTATTTAAGAACATTTGCTTAGCATCAAAACAGTTAAATATATTTCTTTCCAAAAAATCCAAAAATTTTCTTTCACAACATCTTCAAAAACCTAGTAAATAAAGTCACGTTTATATATTATTATTTTCTGTTTATCTCAAAATCAAAAATCAATCATGCAATACAACTATTATATCAATTTCCTTTTTGGATTTCGCGATGATGGTATAAGTCTATACCTATAATTCTATGCCTAGCGCAAACCATTGTTCTAATTTTATTTTTCCCATTCACTTTAATTCATAAAAACATATGGCTTACATCATTATGTTACACAATTGTGCTTTAAAAGGAACACAAATTTTTCTACTTCATTTCATTATGTCAACATTCCATTTTGCAACCATGGTATGATTTCTAAGGAATTGTTCAAAATTTTATCACACTTAGGAATTTATGCCTAGCAAAAATCATATTTCTTTTAATATCTCATGCATAATATTTTTATGAAAATCTGAAAACAAATCATCACCATCATCATTTTTCATCATCACAACACAAAGTCTTAAGACAGTCTCTTAAGCACTCTTTTACTTTTAGCAATATTTCTATACTGGGATTAGCTTGACGACCTAGCGAGCGGCGACTCCATGAAATGGTCTATAACAGCGACAATGTCCTTTGAAATTATTGTTAGAAGTCCCTTTTATTTTGCATCAAAACACACCACCAAAACAACCAATTTGTTCACATCAGATTATTCCATTTAAAATTTTATGGCATGACATAAACTTATAATTTATTTCCACCGACATAATTACATGAATAATCAATCAACAAATCCAAAATTAAAGCATCATACAACATATACACAAGTCATATCATCAAAAAGACCATTTATATATATCAATAAATTATGTACATCATCTCAAAACTGGACTGGTATGCCACAATCAATACCCTGGCATACTCAATCCCATCAAAAAAGTAATAATAATATATACAATCTATAGTCTATAGCAGCTAGTCTCGAGAAGCCCTCGAGCTCTCAGCCTCATCTCCTCTCCCACCCTGAGGTGGAGGAGGTGGTCCCATAGAGGTCCGGGCAGTGTCTCGGGTCCTCATCATCGATCATGAGGAAGTCCTCGATGATCCCACCCTGATCGGCTCTACAATGCCGACTGGCAGCTGTAACCTCTGGCCCTCTAGAACCAACTGGAAGTATACTCCCTGATAGAACATGGTCTGAGCCATAGACCGTGCTAACTCCTGCATGCTCGCCCCTCCACTTCGAGCCCTGAGCCATGTAGCCTCATCCTGTAAAGTCTGCACCTGAGCCTAGAGGCGGGCAACCTCAGCCCGAAGAGCCACCGTCTCGCTGCTCTCCCCTACCTCGACACCCTTGCCCTTATCGGGTGATGGTGGCCTCTCCCCCTACTGAGAAGGGAATCTCTCCTCCCTCCTCCCTATCTGCTGTGGCCTCTGTGGAGCCTGTGCCATCCTCTGGCATCTCTCCTATGGAGACCATCGTTGCTCTCTCCCTCCGTGACCCCATGTTGCCTCAATAGCATCCTGGCACCGCCTCCCCATCCGTCGCACAATCGCGTGCACCGAACCCTATGCCCTCATCATCCGAGGAGGGTGGATGCCTACGTACCAGGCATCGTATCCATCAATGACCCTAGCGTCATCTCCATCCACTGGCTGGATGGGGGCATCATCCGC
The DNA here is from genome assembly GCA_028583015.1 of Wollemia nobilis. Lineage (NCBI taxonomy): Eukaryota > Viridiplantae > Streptophyta > Pinopsida > Araucariales > Araucariaceae > Wollemia > Wollemia nobilis. The sequence continues at coordinate 9,117,784 of JAQPPZ010001808.1, forward strand.
ATCCTGGCTCCAGAATCACTGCATATCCGGAGCCCCGCTCAGTGTGGTACTATCCCGGATAGTTCGGGAGTACTCATAATCCCTGAGAGAAGGGATCCCTTGCTGAAGACCGAACTACCACAAAACTCGATCGTAGCGGTGGAGCTCTACCTCTCCCTACTCCATCCTCAGCCAGTAGACTCACCTGATGCGAGCCAGCTCCTGCCCATCCTCTGCCCACCCTGGATGCTCTCTCCATGGCCTCCAGGTGATCTGGTCTAGGATGAGGTCATCTAGCAACCTCCGTGACATCGGTAGATCTATCCACCATTGTGACCCTCTCTGTAGCCACCAATAGAAAACCCGGGGCCTCTCCCGGTCAACCCCTGTCAGTGGGAGTCCTACCGGCCTCCGCATTGCGATGTGCTCCTAGCACCATACCTGTAGTAGCGATGTCAAAACCAGACATCGGCCTCCCTTGTATACGACCCCATGTAGGATCCTATACAAGCGGCACAGTACAAAGCCGCCCCATGCAAATCTATACCCGTGGTCTCTCATGTCACAGACCACATCTGAAAGGAGCCAGGGTAATCTGCACCCGCTCTGGTGGCACAGTAGTAGGCCACCCACTATCCCTGCCAACACCCGAGTCAACCTAGATGCCCCAGGCATCTGCCTCAATGACTCGATGTTCACTCTGCCCTTCTCCAGGGTGAAGCTCGGGTCTCCGCTCAGCCTCATCATAGCCTGGCCCTGATTGGCCGTAGGAGTCATGAACCATCCCTGTATGGGGATCCTCAAGATCCTCCATACGTCCTCTAGTGTGGGAGCCATCTCCCCTATCGGTAACCAAAAGCAGGATGACCCCGGATACCATCTCTCTGCTAGGGCTGTCAGTAGCCCCATGTCTGTCGATACTTGTGGCATCTCTGCCACATGTTGTAGTCCGACCTGTGCTAGTCGGTCTCGCTCCGCCAGGTCGAGCGTGGCTACGTCATCTCTCAGCCCCTTGTATTTCCACTCCCGACTCTTTAGTAATCCCCTCTGCAAAACAAACAATAAAACAATAAAAATTCATTAATAAACCAATTATTAAAATCAATTAAATGCAATTCAAACAAGCTTAATTTCATAAAAATGATGATATCGTCCACCATTGGATGATATCATCCTAAATTGGGTAAAATCATCCTTTGTAGGATGAAATCATCTTCGATTTCGCAACTTGGGGATCGCCCCTGTTGGATGGGATCGCCCCTAGTTCGTCGATTTTGCCCTCAGACGAAATCGACGATCTAGGGACGATTTCGATGAAATGGGGACGATTTCGTCCCGACGTCGTCGACGGCCTAAAAACGGCCGCGATGCCCCAAAATAGTCAAAATTTAAAACAAAAATTGCACAAATCAAATTAAAACATAATTCACTAGGTTTAGATCCTTACCCATAGCCCGCGTCGGACCTCTGTCGATCGGTGCGTTGTTTCAACCATTTTTGTCTACAGAGCTCTAAAAACAGTAAAAATGAACAGTAAAAATGAATTAGGGTTTTACCCTATTTTTCTTAATTTTATTTAAAAACAACAACATTTTTTAATTTTTCTTTTCTACGCTTTTACCTCAAACGTTCGATTTGGGTAAAAACACGGAGGGGGCACCATAGTCAGCAGTCGTACGATTCGACCTAGAATCGTCATCTAGAAAATTGAGTAAATTTTTGCTTTCTCGTAAAACGGGAAGAACTCGTCTTTAACGCATTTTCTTCAAAAAATTTGCTAAAGAGGGGGCAAAATGTAGCACCCTAAAATTGGCACAGTTAAACCCTTAGTAAAAGATAAAAATTTGAATTTTAACCTCCAAACCGCCCGTTAACCACCGTTACCCGCTCCCCTTGTTTTTCGTGCCATTTTTAGGATTTGTTTTGACCGTTGGACGATATCGTCGCCGATCAGACGAAATCATCCCAGATCTGACGAATTCATCTGGAACAGAACGTCCAGACGATTTCGTCCCAAAACAAATTTTCATAATTAGCTTCTGTTTCAACAGCTTCTCTAACTTGGGCAGAAAGCGTGTCTGCGCGGTTAGAGTCTCCCCCGTTGGAGATCTCCCAAATTGGGATGATCTCCAACCTCCTAACCTCCCCCTAATCCTATATAAACTAGGATTTTCTCATTTTATCCCCCTGGCTGACTGATTTCCCTGCAACTTTAGTTTCTTGTGCATTAGAACACCTTCGCACCATCGTTTGCATTGTGTATTTCAAGTTTTCTTGCAAGAATTTTACTGTTTTTCAGTCGGAGCAAGCTCGGATCGTCGCTGATGATTCCAGACAATTTCGGATGATCCTGTCATAGATCGGCGATGATCTCGTACGATTGGAGGTGATCTCGACTGCAGTCCAGATTGGGGGCAATCTGAGCTCGAGTTTGCATTTTCTTATCTTTTCTCTTCATTTTCTCATGCATTAACTTAGTTTATTCTATTTTTGCATCCTGGAGTTCACCTCATTTAGCATAGATGCATGATAAAGTTAAAACAAATTATTAAATTACTGCATTTCTCTTAATTGTTATCTGAATCTATCATTTAGGCAAGTTTACTATTATTTCTATCATTTCTCCTTGCTTTTGCAGTTGCATTTTTGGTTTTTGGTATCTGTTTATGTGATTGCAGGTTTCTAGCGAATTCGTCAGATCGACGATGATCTCGTCTGATCTCAGATGACCGACTATGATCTGAGATGATTCTATGAAATTTTAGATGATTATGTAAGATTTGAGATGATCTGGACTTCTACAAACCTCAGAATCTTCATCAAACATCCGAAATCAGGTATATTCCATCTTATTTTGCACACTTTCTACGTTTAGCACTTATTCATGTTTTTTGTATTCATATAAATCAGCATTGGCATATAGAATAGCTTAGATTCATCTTGGCCAAACCTAGGATATGAATGATTAAAGCACAAAATGAACACATCAAAACCATTCTCAACCTAGGCGTGGAAACTGCCACTCAAAATTTTCCTGGTGAACCCACCATCCATCAAAAATTCACCCTTATACCCCTCCCCCGAGAGGCGCGACCTTCAAAGGGCCTCTCAGTCCGAGGTATTGTCCCATCCTTCTCGCATCCCCCTTTCGGGCGCGGATCCTATAGCCTGAAGGTAAGGATGCAAAAAATTTGGAGCGATACACCTTACTTTGAGCATGCAATAAAATATTATAACCTATCTCTGAAATGTGAACATTGAATAATGAGTGGATTCATTTTATGTTGCTTTGAGCATGAAAAGAAATATATCTAAATGACTAACTTTAAAATGTAATGGCCTTTGAAATGCCATATAAATTACCCCCCTTTAATGAAATTGTAATTTTCATAAAGGGAAGTTAATTTATAGTTTTAAGAAATAGAGGTGCAAATCTTGAAATTTAACTCTCTTTTAAAATGTGAAATCATGTTAAGCCTTTTGAAATTACAAAACTCCATTATAATGTGAACTTTAAATAAAATTTTGGAATTTTTAATTTCCCTTAAAACAAAAACGTAACTGCTTAAATAACAATTTTAAGCTTATTCTTGGAATCTATGCATCTCTTTTTGGAATTTTAAGTTTTTTTTTATATTTTTTATTTTATTTGTAGAATTAAAAAAAAATGGAAAGGGTAAGGTTAGAAAAAAATTAAGGAAAATAAAATAAACTAAAACAAGTTATTGTGATTCTAAAATTCCACACAGACCTTGTAAACACTAGTATCCTGCATCAAACATTATTAATGTGACCTGTATTCATGCAATCCAACATTCAATGAGGTGCAATATTCTAAGGAAAAGGTGCAATATATTAAAAATAATAGATAAGTCTACCATTAACATGCATAAAAACTTACTGCATTTCCAATACATTAGCAATAGAAATATTTTCAACATTAAACACATATGCAGAATACCATACCCTAAATTGGCATCCAATGGTGAAATGATCTAGTCCAGCAGCGTGGGAGGAGAAATATTCAGGTAAACCCACTTCCAAAGCTCTACTTTCACATCTGCAATTCTACCCAAATGTTTTCCAGCCCTCTTCTATCCACTTCAATGGATATTTTAAAACTCTGAAAACCCGCTTTTCACTTTCACTTTCCTCTTCATTTTATTTGGATCTCCAACGTAACGTTTCATTTTGCTTTAATGTAACTGCACGGTCGTTTGTAATTGGTAATGTTCCACCCGAAACATATTTTTCTCTTATTATGAGAATACCCTTTAAAATCAAAACAAAAAATTGCTCTTCGTTGCCCCTATCATTACCATGCCCAACTCATTCCTTATTTTATAAGCCTCTTCAATAATTCTTTCATCATTCCTGATAGAATTCAAATTAACATTATGGGATATACGATAATAGCCAGTAATGCAGGTCATTGTGTCATGTTCATTTCAGAATAAATTTTGTGGCCATACTTTTCACCATGCCACCGACCAACTATATTTACACATGAAAAATTCGATTAAATTGAGCTTTCGACAGCTATCTTTTCACCTTAATAAGATTAATATTATCAATTTTAGGTGAAACTAAGAACTCATTGACATCCAAAATCTGCCCATCACATCTAATTCTAAGTCACCATCATATCATCGTATACTTTTTGTTATCCATGTCCCATTGTTCATTCTATAAAAATGCCATTGCGCTTGATAACAACTCCTCGTTGTTCGCATCGTCACTTCACCTTGTGATAATCTGCGTCCCTTCCAGATTGGATTTTTCACATCATGCATAGGCATGGGCTTGTCAAGAGCTTCGCACAACCACCTCTTCAGTAATCAGAATATCACAGAGCCACACCTTTGACCATTGCAGTAAGAAACTAAAGTGTTATATATGGATTTTGTGCATGCACTTTGGATATAACAAACCATTGAGTATGCTTCATTGAAGCTTGGGAATCTGATAAAATTGGAGCCATTATGTATCTGTGTTTCTACTAACAGGTATCAACCAGATGATAAAGTTTTCCCCCTCCAAATTTATAACGTAAACACAGATCTTCGATAGTACATTTACACAACCCTTTATTTCAGTTCAGCTTTACAGGGTATTCTTTTAGAACATTGTAGCATTCCATCTCTTTTCTTGAATCTATGATTTCACTAATCTGCTGCAATATTATCATTGTTGTTGCGTCCACTTACCATGTCTTTCCTTTTCCATCTGAGAGAGAATAGAGGATGAAAACATAATTATTTCTCTTTGAATACATCTAATGAAATACTTCAAATGAGAGTACCTAAGGTTCCTGCATAATTTCATCTGTTGTTTGAATATGTCACCTATCTCTATTTCTGCCATAATGAAAGGCTCTATGGTCTGTGATCACTGCATTCTATGGCGATGGGCATATAGTCACTACTACCACATTGAGGTTTGGGAAAGCATGTTCCACTATCATTTCATGTTTTAATTTATCGAATCACTTGGAAATTGACACATATACCCATAATCTGAAAGGCTCCAAAAATTCTTGCACCTTTGGCTACAGCAAGTCCAACGAATCCAAGACCAAAAATAGCTATAGTTAATCCAAAGTAGTCAGTTGATAAATCTAGTTTGACACTATGATATTCTCTTTGTAACGTTCGTGGTTTAAACTTTGTATCTAGATCGCCTATATATGCCACTTGATCATTTGTCACTGTTGCAGCTTTCTTCATCGCAAACAAAGCATATCCTCCACGTATTTTTGGATAACCCAAACTTCTTGTCATAGACATTGGCTTTGATGACTGCTTCTTAAATGATCTGAAGGGTATCCGTGTGTCCATATCATCAGAATTCTTACCACTTCATCCACTATGATGTCTCATCGGTATTGTCCATGTCAGCACTAATTTTTGGTTTATCTGCATGTTCGGGTCATCAGGTTTTCGGTCCTCATGTCATGTCCACATAATTTTTTGTGCCATGTCTAGGGTTTTGGGTACGTTTTGTCCCATGTTCACCATATTTTATGTCCATGACATCAATTTTGTGCTCATGCTTGGTTGAAACCAGCGCGTCCATCGAATCTTCATTCACCTATAACAAAACAAGAGAAATACATAAAAATTAAATCTTTCAAACAAAACCATAAAATAAAATAGCCTCAGGCTATACGTCAACCCAAATATTATTTATATATATATATATATATATATATATATATATATATATATATATATATATATTATTACGTTGCTTTTTATTTCATCATTATTTTCATTTTTATTTTTTATTTTTTATTTTTTTAATTCTTAAATTTATTTTTATTAATCTCAAATGTTGGAATTATTGAATTCCAATACATGTGAAACTAACTTACCAAAATTATAAGACTAACTAAAACTTAAATTAATAAAGAAGCTAAATACCACAAACCTAATACAAACCTAAGACACTCTAAACAAGATTGAAAAGAGACACTAACACAAACAAACTACCCTGCAACCACAATAAAAGGGACCTATGGAAATTATCACTCAAAGAAGACCAAAATTCCTCAAAAACTCAAAATTTAAGGTGGGTCCCCAAATTTGGGGCAAGTTGTGGAATGGCCACAATAGACAAGAGTAGCTTTTCTAGCCTGACTAAGAAGAGCTCCTTTCCAGCTCGCAAGGTTTTCATGATTCTCTCGATGATGTTATTCCACATGGTATCTGTTGAGATTCCTTGGAATAGGGGAAGACCCAAATAAGTATATGACATCTCAAAAATCATGCAACCCAATATTCTAGTGAGTTTGAGTTGTCTTTGAATGGGGGTGTTGATGAAGAAGACCTTGCTTTTTAAGAAATTCACTTTTTGCCCAGTTGCTTCTTCATAGTGGCTTAGGATTCTTTTGATGATTTTTGCCTCAGGCACCGAAGAGCAGGTGGCAATAACAGTATCATATATGAACTACTAGTGGGTAATTATGGGAAGACTAGAAGACACCTAAATTCCTAATATAGCACCCAAAGAGCAAACAACTTTGAGGGTTTCGCTCAAAGACTCATCAAGGATGATAAAGAGAAAAGGAGAAAAGGGGTCCCCTTACCTTAAACCTTTGTGGATATTAAAAATAACTTATAGCAGAGCCATTTATAAGGATAGAAAACCAAGTTGATGAAAGACATTATTCTATGAGGGTTATCCAATTAGCATGGAAACTAAATCTGGAAAGGACTTCAAAGAGGAAGTCCTGAGAAACCTTGTCCAAGGTTTTGTTCATGTCAAGCTTAAGGAAGAGGTCCACATTTTTCTTTTGGAAACTGAATGGATGAGCTCATGGATAGTAATGATGCCATCAATGATGAGTCTGCCTTGAACTGAGATCCCTTGGCAAGGATCAATGATAAGGGGTAGGACTTATTTCAACATATTAGCAATCACTTTGGAAAAGATCTTATAGATGACATTGCATAAGCTAGTGGGTTTGAAGTCTGAGAGGGACTAATAGAGGTGGTACTTTGATATGAGAGAGATAAAAGTAGAGTTGACATATTTGGATAGGGATTTGGTCCTTTGGACCTCTTGAATGGCTTTCGTAAGGTCAAGGTGGATAATATCCCAAAAATATTTGAAGAATCTTGGAGGGAACCCATCAAGCCCAAGGGCTTTTTCGGTGTCCATGGAGAAGAGAGCCTCCTTGATTTCATCCTAGGAAAATATTTTGAGAATTTTGGTATTCAAATCCCAAGGGATGGGGCATGGGATATTCTATATAAGGGTGTTTAATGCTTGGGCAAAGCAAGGTTGACATGGACCCAGAATACCTTCAAAATGAGAAATTACCTCAGCTCTAATTTCTAGTACATTAATGGACTTTATTGCCTTACCCAAGGGGTTTTTCGTCATCATGTTTAATAACTCAAGTGATACCTATCATATTATCATTGAAGGACATTGGTTCTTTAGTCATCGAAGCCTATTAATTTGGAGATGGAATACTGATTTTAACCTTGAAATCCAAAGCATCAACTCAACACCCATTTGGGTGAGATTACCTAGGCTTCCTGTCTAGGTTTGGCATGAATTGATCCTAAGGAAAATTGCTCAGACCATTTTGGAGCTTGTGGCCTTTGATCCGATGACCAAGGCCAAGTCCTACATGATCTATGTGTGCATGTGCATCAACGCCAATCTTGAATCTAAGCTACTGATGTTCACTTATTTAGTCTTTGGTTCATGGAAAAGATGCCAAGCCATTGAGTACGAAAGCAAACTAGAATTCTTCATTGAATGTTGAAAGTAGGGTCACCTCAAAGCTCAGTTCCCCCTCAAAAAAAAGTCCAAGAAAGAATGGACCCATTCTAGGAGATCCATCACTAACACTCAGGTCTTTGGACAACCCCAAAAGCAACCCCCTACTTCTTCTTATAGTTTTTATCGTATAAAAAAGTCTAAAGTTAAGTAATCGATGACCTATCCTCTTGTAGAGGTCCCTAACCAAGTATGTTCTCTCTTTGCTAATCCCAAACCTTTCTCTTTATTGGATAGGCCTTCTGATGAATCGTACCAAATCCCTATCCCTATTGGTACCCCGAGCTATGAGTCCCAAGATATCACTATGCTCTAGGAGTACCCCACAAAGGATTCTATTTTCTAGGAGATTCCTATCGTTCAAGAATATCTCCTAATGCACATTGAAATCCATGAGGTTGATCCCAATGATAAGTTCCCTCCCCATTCTCCTTCAAGGTTTGGACCCTTAGGTTTACCTGTGTTCAACCTATCCTCTGAGATCTCTCCTAAAGTGAACCCCACTTTCTCTCCTATCCACAATGCCCAGGAATCATTAAGTCCCATCAATCTTATTACCAAGAGCCAAAGGAAGCTTATTGTTGATGTCAGTAATGACAATAAAAAGGGTAGACCTTCTAACCAAGAGCTTAAGAAGAAATAATTCGAAGAAGACATTTCCAATGGCACTCAAACCACCATTCACTCTTCCTAGGCTGACCAGGCAACTAAATACTTCCCTAAAGATGATGGGAAGAGATCAAAACCAAACTAGTCTCAGCATAAGAGGGAGAAAAGATCCTCCACCAAGAATTTTAAATGAATATTCTATCATGGAATGTGAGAGGTTTCAATGGACTAAACAAACAATGGTCAATATCATCCACGAGGATCGATATAAAACCCTTATCATACTTCTCAAAGAAACTAAGATTGATAAATCCAATACGATGAGAATTTCCAAATCCATCTGGAGGAATTGTAAGTTCATCGTAAACCTAACCCAAGGAGCTTTTGGAGGCCCCCTTTGTCTATGGGATCCCTCCAAAACTAAAGGTAGACTGCTCTTTTCTTCTTATATAAACACCAACATCCACTTCTTCTGCAAGGAGTTCCAATATCTATGCACCCAATAATCCTTAAGGTAAGCTATCTTTATGGAATACTCTAAGTCAAATGAGAATCCTATTCCAGAACGAAGCTTGGATGCTTTATGGGGACTTTAAAATCCCCATTTATCCTTCTGATAAAAGTGGGGACACTCCCATAACTCCTAAATGTTTTGAGGAATTTGCACACTTTATTGATAGTAATGAATTGATGGACATCCATTTGAAAGAAACCAGGGTCACATGGACCAACAAGAGAATTGGAAGTCAACTCATTCAACTGAGGCTGGACATATTCCTTCTATCCAAATAAGCCATCCACATGTTTAGCAATGCTACCCTGCATTCCTTACCCAGGATTGGTTCTTACCACAATCCCCTAGAATTTGAGGGACTTAGTCTAGATTTGTCTTTCAATAATCCCTTTCGATTTGAGTCAATGTGGTTGAAGCATTCAAATATTAGAGATAGAATAGCAAAATAGTGGAGCAAGAGCTTTTCAGGTCCACACATATCTTATATTGCTAAGAAACTACATTTATTAAAGATAATCTCAAAATATGGAACAAATAAGTTTTTGGAAACATATTTGAGAGCAAACAACGCATTTTGGGGTAACTAAAAATTATTGAAGATCAAATTCAATCTGGATTCTTGACTCTTGAAATCAGATCCAAAGAGAAAGATGTTTTGTCTGAATTTCATAACTTCCTTGCCAAGGAAGAAATATTTTGGAGAAAAAAATCTTGAGCCTTATGGCTCAAGGAGGGGGATTCCAATACAAAATACTTCCATGTCTCAACACTAAAGCATATAAGATCTAATAAAATAAGAGATACGTTAAATAATGATGGAACTATTTGTTTCATTATGTTGTTAACTTATGGTTATTATGTACCCTTTGTATAAAATATAATTTAGTATATAATCAGTTAGTTTTTAATTAATTAAAATAAACAAGTTGTGAATAATAAAGGTTTCCAAAGAAAAAATATTTTATGGAGTCACTTATTTTTTCAATTGGTTATATGGGATTGAAACAGATTCCACCCATATTACATCATCACCACATAGTGGTATTACAACAAAGCTTGGATATTATCCACGTATCACTTGGAAATATTTGAACCTCAGTCTCCTCCTTGAATATTGAGGAATCTAATTGATTAAAATAATACCATTTGATAAACTTGAGTTTAAACAGATTTTTATGAGGGGTCTTGGTCCCCTATTATCAAGGTTTGAACTTGGGTCTCCTAGATGAAAACCCAAAGACTTACCACTATGGTATTCCTTATAGGTGATGGATTCATTTCTTAGTGATCTCATGGTCTATCTTTTATTTACTATCATGGGAAAATATTTTAAATATTTGTTTCATTGTGTTGTTAACTTATGGTTTTTGTGTGTCCTTTGTACAAATTGTAATTAAGTAGATAATTAGTTAGTTTTTAATTAATTAGAAAAAACAATTTGAGAGTAATTAATCTGACTAATTTCCTAAACCAATAAAATTTTATATAAATAGGATAAAGAAGGGGAACAAGGGGTTATATTCTAATTATTCTAATTTTATTGTATTATTTCCATCTTGTGTTATGATTATTGAAGAAATAAAATGTTTTTATTATCAAATTGTCCAAGGCTTTTGCATGATATAGGTATTTCATTCTTTCAAATTTATTATTTTTATTGAAATTTCTTCATATTTGTGTTGAAATATGGATGTGACCGATTATTTAACTTGTTGCTTAAATTTGAATTGTTTGCTTAGGATCTCAATATTAAGTGATGAATCATTGAAGATAACTTATTTATAGTTGAACTCCTTGCATTTATTTTTATCTTATCTTTAAACATTTTAAAAATCCAAAAATAACCATTACTAGGAAGGAACCGCACTTATAAAATGACATTTGCTCAGTTGATTATATTGCTCCACTTTCAAGGAGGAAACATAGGTTTGAATATTTTCAAGTGATAGATGCATAATTTCCAAATTATTGTAATGTCACTATATGGTTATGATGTAATATGAGTGGGGCCTATTTCAATCCCATATGACCATTAAAAAAAGGAAACACAGTGGAGAACTTCAATTATTTTTATGTATTCTTATTAAGTTTAATTTATGGTCTAAGAACCAAATTTTAGGCCAACAAGAGGGTAATTCACGAGATTAAGGGAGATAAGAAGAGCAAAGAAAATAAAGACATTTGGTATTTGAATTATCAGATAGAAGACACAAATACTAATTGTCTAAAGAAAGCATATTATGGCATCAGTAAAATCAATGGGAATTCAATTGTAGATTGCTAATACAACTTGAAAAACAAAAGACGTAAACCTTGATGATATATAAGGAGGAGGAATCCGTACCAATATCATTGAAGAATAGACACGGTGTGCCCAATAAAGGATATCAAAATAGCTATCAACAATGGAGTTTTAGTGGGTAGAACCAAGGTGATAATAGGTGTAACAAAAGAACTGAACACAAAATAAAATGAATACAAGAAAGAGGTAAGAATTACCAAAAATAATCCCTTTTGTATTAATGGTGATACAAGTGTTACAAAAGGATTTTGGATATTGCCCCAAGCGTGTTGGGAGCAACGTTACAATGCTTCTTCTTGTCTATCTGATATCCAATGCTTTCATGGAGGAGGGGAGATATTCTGGCTCTTCTACAGGGTGTGGTGTTCTTCGTTCCTCTGTTACAGCTTCAAAGGGGTGAGTGGGCTTTGGTATCCAGCAAGGGACCACTCCAGCTTCAACAGCTTATCCAAGGTACCTGTTACCTGCACACATACAAAACCAGTAAAGAGGATTAATAGCACCTGTATAGTAAAGCGGTAAACCCAATGCTACGCATAAACCTATCACTGATATGTATATATATGAAAAGCAGATAACATAAAATGTTTAATAAATACAAGCCTTGCTCAACATTTTCAATTGCTTATCTCTGTCAATAAAAACCTGTTCGGGACTGTAGAACCGTGGAAACGCGGTTGCGGGTTGGAAACCGTGGACCTACGGTTGTGAAACCGTGGATGCACGTTTTTGACTGTAGAACCGCGGGTGGGCGGTTTCGGTTGAGATGATAGGTCACCTCGGGATGCGTGCCAATGGTCAGAATCGAGCTCGCGCTCTCAGTTTCTCGTCGGGTCTAGGTGTATTTCGGTAGCCTGTCGGTATGCAAATTCAGCTCCCTTTGTTTGGTGGATTGATGGTGCCTTTATAGGCTTCCTGGGGCTTTGGAGGGGAATGTGAGGTGGCAAGCCTGACTTGCCAAGTGGCAAATCTGGACTGCTAGGTGGAAGGGGCAGTTACAGTGAGTCACTCAGTGTGGCTCACTTAACTGGGGTGATGTGGCTCCAAGTGGAGTGGGATGTGGGATGTTGTTTTATGTGAAGGGACAAGGGGACAACAACAAAGGAGTTGTGGCATGGGTGTTGGGAATCTGTCTCATGTGCAAGGACAAAGGGGACAAGAGTGGGTGAGATGTGGCAAGGATGTTGGGTGAGATGTCCAGGACACATGTCCAATGGGTGGACAAGGTATCCTAGGGTGATTTTCCTAATTAAATAAATTAGGAAAATATAATGATGTGCAAGATTTTATATCCCTAAGTTAGAACTTAGGCATATATCTTTATTATGCAGGATTTGATGGTGAGGTGGTGAATGTGAACTAAAGGGTGCTAGATTTTGGTGTCTACAGTTGCCCCTTTTTGTACCGTGTTGTGTACAACACAATGCGGTGCAAAAACTAATGACATCTAACTTTATTGGATGAATGGGTTCATTTCTCTTTGACACACAGAATGAATGAATTTAAAATTTTTGATTTGTTTGCTTACCCCCTCAATTGACGATTGGGTAAAGGTTGACACCCATAAGTCAATTGACGAAATACGGATGTTGAAAGTGGGTTGTTTATTGAATGATGTTGATATTGTTAATGAATTTTGTCTTGATTTCTTTGTGCCCCAAGCTTGGGATTATTTGTGTTCTTGCAATTTTGCTTTTGGTTTCATTAATGTGTAGAATACATGGTAAAAATCTGACCACTCTTTGAGTTTTCGTCCACTATGACTTTAGCAATTCCTTCCAAATGATGGGTTTAAGGAACCAGTCATCGAGGATTTGATGCTCAAGCGGTTTTTGATTATTACCAAATTGTTGTTTGTTGTCCCGCTTTTGACCCAACGGAAGGTGTTGTAGGATTACCTTGTCAAATCTATTTTTGAACACATTTAAGCTCATAGATTTAGGGACCTATCGTCTTGATTCATTGTTGCTTGTTGTGATTTCTGAATGAGCTTCCTTATGGTGATTTACCCATCCAACCGGATTGCATGGATTGCTAGTCGCTGCAACCGCTAGGTGTATAGGATAATCCACTAGATACGAGTTTCACTCCAGATGATTAGGTGGATTGCATTTTTTTTGAAACCGTTGACTTGCGGTTATTTTGGCAAAAAATACGGATTTGCGTTTTCCTTTATGAAACCATGTTTCCACGTTTTGCGCCTCAAAACGCGGGTTTGCATTTTCGCGTGCCATGAAAAACGTGGGCACACATTTTTCATCGCTAAAAGTGGCTATTTATAGGTTGTTGTCATTTTCAAAATCATTCTGCCAATTGTCATTGGTTTATTGGTTGAAGTGATGAGTGAGATGGAGGTTGGCGAGGGGAGCGGTGGTGGTGGCTCGGTTGGAGCGGAAGTTGGTGGCCGGTTTGCAGAGGTAGGCGATTTGGCCTTTATTTTTTTGTTTTGCATTTGTTTTGCTTGTTTGATAATTAAGTGGGGCTGGTAAATTATTATTGTTTGCTCATTAAGCGGGGCTGGCAATGAACTTTTTTTTTTTTTTTTATTATTTATGGTAGGTAGAAATTTTTCATTTTTGTTTTTATTACCTAGTGTAGGTTAGAAAATTTTTGTTTTTGCTTTTATTACCTAGGGTAGGTAAATTTTTTTTTTTTTTTTTATTACCATGCATAGGTAAAAAAATTTGTTTTTGCTTTTATTACCTAGGGTAGGTAAATTTTTTTTTTTTGTTTATTACCATGCATAGGTAAAAAATTTCTTTTTGCTTTTATTACCTAGGGTAGGTAAAAAAATTCTTTTTTGTTTATTACCATGCATAGGTAAAAAAATTGTTTTTGCTTTTATTACCTAGGGTAGGTAAAAAAATTTTTTTGCTTTTATTACCTAGGGTAGGTAAAATTTTTTTTTTTTGTTTATTACCATGCATAGGTAAAAAAATTTTTTTGCTTTTATTACCTAGGGTAGGTAAAAAATTTTTTTTTTATTACCATGCATAGGTAAAAATTGTTTTTGCTTTTATTTCTAGCATGTTGTGCTAATTTTTTTTTTTATATGTTTTCTTTTCAGGTTAAGCTTCTTGATGCTCGGCATAGGTGGTCGAGGACCATTCGAAAAGTGCGAAAGCACTTTATGATGATGATTGGACTCTACTTCAGACCATTGGTTTAGACGGTTACGGGCGGTTAGGCACCGTCCGAGCTGATGAGGATCTCCTTTCGACACTTGTTGAGCGTTGGGATCCAGATAGGGGCACATTTTAGCTCCCAACAGGGGAGCTGACTATCACTCTCGAGGATATCTACCATATCTTCCACGTTCCTATCGAGGGTCCTACCGTTCGAGTTGGCCTCGACAAAAAGGAGGCTCTATTCCCTTTGTTTGGTGAGATGTGGGACATTGATTGTAGTAGGGGTGACATTGCATATTTGGATCTCTTTACAGCTGGTAGCTTGGGTGCATTACCTATCTTCATGATGTACATATTGAGCAACATGTTGTTGCCCAATTCCATGGGATCGAGGATCCCGTGGAACTAGGTGCCTATTGTTCTAGATTTGATAGTTGATCCTCGTCGGTTAGCCTGGGCTCCCGCTCTTCTCTACGAGGTTTACAGTGAGCTCTATGAGGTGAAGAGGCATGGGCGTAAGGGCCTAGGCTGTAGTTTGTTGCTCCAGATTTGGTGTTGGGAGCATATTATCATTGGTCGCCTAGTTGGTTTGCCTTGTGGCATGGATGCCACCTCTCCTCGGGCATACAGATGGTTACTCAATGAGGAGGTCAGTCGATCTATTGTGAGTGCTTCAAAGTTCAGAGATATCTTGAGTTCTCTGACTAGGGACTTGATGTGTTGGTGGCCTTGGAGGGGTTTGGATTGGGTGACGGATGCAGCAGAGCTTCATCGCGTTAGGCGGGGATGATGGGTTGTTGGTACCCATTTGAGGGATATGGAGTTTATCTAGTTCTCTCATGTACTATGGTAGTTTGGGCTTGTTCAAGATGTTCCTGATGTGCCTATTATGTATAGGCGATGGGGTGATGAGTTGGGGTTACCTATTGCTCCTAAATTTTGGTGAGTCGATGATCCTATTGATGACTCTGACTTGGAGGTGCTTGACTTGGATGATGTTGGCATGACTACTGAGTATGATGCGTGGTTTATGAGTCAGCCTCTATGGACTCCTAGTGTCATCGTAGATGATGATGGGAGTGGTGATGATGTAGATGTGGGTGGATGGGTTCCTTGGTCGATGAAGCATCGATGTGGTAGCTCTTCGAGAGCTGACATGGGTATGGATGTTCAGCAGCTTGAGGAGGGTGGTGGTGATGATGATGAGGGTGCACCTCCTCGATGGTAGGAGGAGTGGGGGATTCTCTAGGCTGAGCGAGATAGCCTAGATTTGGAGTTGGGTCGAGTGAAGGCCGAGTTAGCATGGTATCAGGGTGAGGTGACTCATCTTTAGGCTGAGGTGGATGGGTTATGGGTTGGACCTAGCAGTGCTGCTCTGGCTGCTAAGGATGTAGAGATCACTAGACTTGGTGGTGAGATTACCCATTTATAGGGTGAGCTTTCTTAGTTGTAGTCAAGTTCTAGAGGTGATGATTCTACTTTGACTATTGCATCTCTACGAGTAGATATTTCTTAGAGGGTCGCTCGCTAGGGTGCTGATTTGAGGAGCTTGCATAAGCAGGCTATCTACATCGAGATGTTGGAGAACATTCTTCATGAGCATCAGATTCCTTTACCTATTCCTCCTTCATCATCTACTGCCACTACTACCCGAGGGACTGAGACGAGTCACAGGACTCATCGTACTTCTAGCTCTCATGGGGCTTCTACAATGTAGGGTCCATGGAGGGATCCTGTTGGCACTAGCTAGTTGTTGTATTGCCTTATTTTTATTTTTTGCATATTTTATCTTAGTATGAGCCTCAATGCTCCGATGTATACTACCTTCAAGCATTTTGTACTTTGCAAACTTTCGTATTTATATATATATATATATATACATGGCATTTATTTCGGTATTCACATGTGTTATTTGTATATGTATTCTTCTTGTTTATGCTTTGCAATGTTTATATAATGCAATCTAATATTTCTATTTTATTGCTATGATAATGAATGCAACTGAACTTGTAAAATGCATTTGATTTTTATTCATGTAACTAAATGATGGTATGCATGTTGCTCGTGTAATCTTTTTTAGCTCAGAGTATTTGACATTTACTCGTTCATATTTGCAATTGGGGGTATCCCACTTGATTATTCTTTGTGGTGATTATGTGGTATGTATACATGGTATGTGGATGGTGATATGGATTATGATTTGGTTTTTGATATGTAACTGAAAGTATTCTCAAATACTCAAAGAAGCTAGTAATGTTAACCATTTTTCTTGATGTTATCTTACTTTCTTTAGGACCATATTGTGTGCAAGTGAAGTTCATTTACTAAATCTTGTGTGTCGATGACCCTAAGCAATCCAGAACCAGTGCATGTGATTGTGATGTTTATTGCCCCATCTTGAGTAATTTTGGATGGTACCTTTTTGGGTTTCCCTTTTGGCTAGCTTACCCGTATGTGCGTTCAGAGGTCTCTTTCTTGAGAGAGAGACATGTCGCCCTGCATGAGTTTACTCCACTGCCAGTCAAGCGTCTATAGCCCCGGTGGAGGCTCACTCCATAGTCCAATGATTTGATCTTTAAGCCTTTGTGATGACTACATAACTTTCTAAGGGGAACATAGTACGATCTTTTCAGCTTTAGAGATCTGTGGTGTGTGTTGTTAATTATTTTTGTATAGAGTTTTGGGGAATCGGATTCTCAACCGAAGTATGATGAGAATGTGACCCTATCCTTACTACTCTACATTTATTTATATTTGTTGTTTCACTGTGGTAGTGGTGATAACCACTATTTTTGTTTTTGGACTATGTTGCGTGATAGGGTAAGCGAAGAATTTTACTTTTTTTGCTTTGAGGTTTACCCAAATTGGCGTTATCTTTCTATCATTCAAGATGTTTTAAGATTTGTAAAAGTGTATTTGGTTCCAGATTGCTTTTGGGTCAATCTACCATACTCAAGATTTTCTTAATGTGGTGAAAGTGCTTTGGTCCTAAAGAAAATTGGACACTTCATGAAGTTTGGTTTTTCACTAGACATTTTTGAGTGACTGCAAATTGTATGATGTATCATATATGATGTGTATGATTTGTGAGTTGTAAAGAATCTTTAGTTGAATACCCCCAACTCTTGGAACTTGTTTTCTTGGTCTTATCATCACCACTATTAAATATTACTGAGCAAGGGATGGGATGGATGCAACTATATATATATATATATATATATATATATATTTTTTTTTTGTGTATGAACATATAATTGAAATGCAAATGCCATATGAAAAATGTAATTTAAAATATGTCTATTTACAATGTGAAATGCATGCAAAATTGTAAAATGAAATCTTTTGTTTATTTATTTTTTTTTGTGTATGAACATATAATTGAAATGCAAATGCAATATGAAAAATGCAATTAAAAATTTTTTTTTTTTTTTTTTTTTTATTTTTTTTTTTTTTTAGCCATGTACATATATATACATATATTGCAAGTCGTTTTATGCATAAAATGCCTTTAGGTGCATAATGTTCAGTGGTTCTAGCTCCAATTTCCCTTCTAAATTGGAAAGTTTGTACGTTCCTTGTCCCAAATTTTGCTTTACTATATATGGGCCCAACCAATTTGCTGCAAATTTATCCCTTAAGTGCGGTAAAGCATTGGTATTTTGTTGATTTTCTTTGAGCACTAGGTCCCCCACTTGAAATTCGTGAGGATGGACTTTTGTGTTGTAAGCGCGCTTGACTCTATCTTGATATACTCGTAAATGTTCTAGAGCATTGATACGTTTCTCATCAATAATTGTCAATTGGTCAAGACGCGCCTGTCTAGTTGTATCATCATCCATGAATTCTTATATCTCGATTCGCAAGGATGGTATCTCGAGCTCTAATGGTAATATCGCTTCTGCATCGTAAACTAGTGAAAATGGCGTTGCTCCCATTGGCGTTCTTATGCTTGTTCTGTAAGCCCATAGTGCTAAAGGGAGGTGAGTATGCCAATCTCGATGATTATCTTTTACCAATTTCTTGAGAATAGATATGACTATCTTGTTGGTTGCTTCAGCTTACCCGTTTGCTTGTGGGTAATAAGGTGTTGAGAAACTGTGTAGAATTTTGAATTTGTTGCACAATGCTCTAACATCCTTATTCTTAAATGACTTTCCATTATCAAAAATTATTTTTGAGGGTATTCCAAAATGACAGATAATATGTTGAAGTATAAACTCCGCTATTCGAGGTCCAGTCGTAGTTGTCATTGGAATTGCTTCCACCCATTTTGTAAAGTATTCTATAGCGGTTATGATGAATTTATGTTGTCCTGATGAAGCAGGTGTTATTTTACCGATCAAGTCAAGGCCCCATTGTGAAAAGGGCCACAAAATTTGAATGGGTTGCAAATTTTGTGATGGCACATGGGTCAAGTTTGCATGATGTTGGCACTTTTGGCATCTTTTGACATATTTGCAATAGTCATTCTCCATTGTCAGCCAATAGTATCCCATGCGCAATATTATTTTTGCAATTGCCATTCCATTGAAGTGACCACCGCAAGTACCATCATGGGCTTCTGATATTGCTCTTTCTGCTTCAATTGGATTTAAACATCGTAGTAATATTCCATCATAACCACGTTTATATAACACATCTCCAAGTAAAGTGAAATGGATGGCTCTTTGTTTGAATGTTCTTTTTGCAGTTCGTGTCATTTCTATTGGTAGTGTGCCTGACTTGAGAAAGTCTTTTATCTCATCAAGGTAAGAATTGTAAGGTTCAACATGTATCAAACAAACATTCTTCTCACCTATAGATTCTGCTCTTTTAATTGATGGTTTGGACACTGTCGTTATGATTAACGGTTGCAATTCTCCATGTTCATTTTTAGGGATGAGAGATCCCAAGGAAGCCATTGCATCCGCAAATCTATTTGTCGATCGTGGCAAGTTACTAATTTCGTACCAGTCAAATTTTCCTAGCAACTGTATTGCTACTTCATGGTATTTCTTTAAGACTGGTTCTTTACATTGGTATTCTCATTTTATTTGGTAGACAACCAATTGAGAATCACCAAAAATGCTTAATCTTTTTATTCCCATTGCTATAGCTGAATGAAGACCTAGTATTAAGGCTTCATACTCTGCATTATTGTTAGTGCATGTGAAGTCGAGTTTGAATGATAAAGGAATGGGTATTCCCTCAGGTGTGTAAAACACAACTCCTGCACCTTGCCCTTTTTTGCACTTGGATCCATCAAAGAACATTGTCATATCTGCTTCATCCTCAGGTGAAACCACTTCTTCTTGTTCCGTGACAGAAAATACTTGAATCATCGGGAAGCTCAATTATTAATGGTCTATCATTGTGTAGTGGAGCTTCCACTAATTGATCAGCTATCACTTGCCCTTTTATGGATTTTTGACTTGTGAATTCGAGGTCGAATTCTGTTAAAAGCATTATCCATTTAGCAATGCGGGTGTTGTTGTAAGTGCGAGTCATCATGTATCGCAGAGGGTTTTCTCTAGCTATAACATAGGTGGTATTGCTTAGCATGTAATGTCTAAGTTTCTTAGTGGCAAAAACCACTGCTAAACATAACTTTTCGACATAAGCATATCTTGTTTCATAACTTACCAATGTTCGACTGATGTAATAAACTGCTTGCTCTTTATTTTTCTCATTCTTTTGTGCAAGCATTGTCCCTAAAGCAAAATCTATTGCAGAAATGTATAGGTGAAATGGGACTCCTATTTTAGGTGGCGTAAGAACTGGCGGTGAGGCCAGATATTTCTTTATATCATCAAATACCTCCTGACATTCAGTTGTCCAAGAAAATATCACTCCTTTTTGTAACAGGCGGTTAAAAGGCCTGCATTTATCTGAGAGTTGCACGATGAATCATCGAATAGATTGAACTTTTCCTTGCAAGCTTCGCAACTCTTTCAAGTTTTTGGGAGGTGACATTTCTAATATTGCTTTTACCTTGCCTGGGTCTACTTCAATGCCTCGCTTGGAAACAATGAATCCTAGAAGTTTTCCTGATGTGACACCAAATACACACTTCTTAGGATTTAACCTTACCTTATGTTCTATCAATCGATCAAATGCTTTTTCTAGCACATCTATGTGTTCAAGACGCATTTTTGATTTAGCAATAAGATCATCTACATAATATTTGATTATCTTATGCATATAATCATGAAATATGTACGTCATGGCATGCTGATATGTAGCTCCTACATTATTTAACCCAAAAGGCATCACTCTATAGCAGAATGTCCCCCAAGGCATTGTAAATGTTATTTTATGTTGATCTTCGAGATTAATCCGAATTTGGTTGTATCCGGAGAAACCGTCCATTAAGGAAAGCATTTCATGACCAGCACAGGAGTCTACTAATTGATCAATATTCGGCAAAGGAAAATCATCCTTGGGACATGCTTTGTTTAAATCTCAAAAATCAGTGCATACGCGTATCCCCCCATTCGGTTTACGAATGGGTACCATGTTTGAAAGCCATTCAGGATAATCGATTGGTACTATGAAGTGTACATCCAATAACTTTTGCAGCTCTTCTTTCATAATTAATGTGACTGTTGGATGGACCTTCCTAAGCTTCTGCTTGAATGGCTTGGCATCATGTGCTAGCGTAAGGTTGTGGACTACCAAGTCTGGATCTAAGCTAGGCATGTCTTTGTAGGACCATGCGAACACTTCCTTCTTTTTGATAAGCATGTTTATGATGCGCTCTTTTTCTTCTGTGGATAATTCTTTTGCTATTTTGACAATCTGGGGATTATCCACGTCTTCACTAAGGTTCACGTCTATAGACTCTTCTATTAGCATGTGAGAACCTTCCTCTAGCTGATGTGGAGTTGGGATGAGGTGGATATCATCGGCCACATTTTCAAATGTGTCTAGGGTTTCCCCCTCTATCTCAGTTTGAAAAACTGAATTGTTTGATGATGAAGGTTGTTGTGGAATATAAGTGTTTGAAGCATGCAACAACTCTTCGGACAGGATGAATTCAATAGTGGATGGCGGGGATGAAATCCTATCCATGGCTATGAGACTGGTGTCGATATGGATCGATTTTGTCTCATCATATGGATTGCGGAGTGGGGTGAGCAAATCAACATAAATCATGTTGACTTGATGGAAATGAGGTGGCTGTGATTCAAAAATTGATGACTCATATTCTCTAGGTTGCAACTGACCTAATGTGTGTGATTGGTTTTGTTGTATGCTTTGCCAATGTGATGGAGGAGGTTCTGGTTCAGGACCCTCACGCTCTTTGTTTAGCCAAAAAAGTGTGCGGTCTATTGGAAACTTCTTTTGATACCAATTATCTCTTTGCATGGTTTCTCCATATATTATCTCTTCTTGAGGCTCTTCTTCTTCTTGATTAAGCCATTCAGGATGTGCTTCAGCTTGGAGCATTCTCCTGGCTTGTATCTCAAGAGCATGGTTGATGAAAATCATTTCAGTTTCATCATCATCATTGTCACTCATCCAGAAGCCATTAGCATTTGTATGAGGTCCTAGTATTAGTGGCTCAAGGTCTTGCCTAAGGTATGCCATCTCAGTAGGATCTTCATAATCTGCTTCTCATTGTAAGGCTTGCTCTCGAGGGTAAAAATTGTAGATTTGGTATCTACTTTCTATTTGTTCATCCTCATCATTAGGTTCATTCTCATCATTAGGTTCATCCTCATCATCGCTCTTTTCCTCCTCTTGTTCGCATTCTATGTCAAGTTCTTGGAAAGCTTGATTAAGCGAAGAGCTTGCGATGGAAGGTTTATAGCCTAGACCGGAGCGGTCACTTGGCTCTCTATATTCTAGTTCAATAATGTGGTGAGGACCTTGTTCATGTCTTCCAAGTCCATATCCTTGCCAACTAACCCTTCAAAAATATCTCATTGGGAAACTTGGGTTCGATAGATAATCAATGTTTTCATTAAACTCTTGTAAAGAGTTGTCATTTTGAGGAGGTGGGTCCGATGAAGAATCCATCCCTCCATATATGAAATTGATTGCATTTGTTTGAGAACCCATTCTATATATATCACCAATAGCTAAAGGTGGGTCATGAGGGCGACCGTAATCTCTGACTAACTCAATAGGTGGTGTAACTGTGACACTTTCAATAATGTACTCACCAATACTTGGATTGGCGAGATGTACTACAACTCTAGATGGTTGTGTGGCTAATGGCTCGGTGGATGAAGAGGGTTCTTGAGCATTAGCTCTTGGCTCTACTGGCGGTGGTGGATTATCTCTAATAGGTGGCCCTATTTGTGAGACTACGGGTTCTAATGACTGTGAAGTAGTGGTTGATGATGTGGGTTGTGCTTTGAATGTGAATGGTGGCTTTGAATCTAGAAGTGTACTAGATGGAGTTGGCAATTGATTAGCAGGATGGGTGGGTGTAATTTGAAAATGAAATGTGGTGTTTGAAGGATGCACTGAGCTAACGCTTTTGGATGCAAAAGTTGGGTCAACTATAGGCAACTCTTCTGGAATGGGTGCTTTTGATGATGTGGTGTTGGATGGAATGGTTCTAATGACTAGTGGTTGGATGGTTAGATGTGTTGATGGAAGCAATGGCTCATATGGATTTGAAATAAAGTTGTAGTATTTGAAAGGTTCAGTGTCAGCTGGTATGCAATGTACCTTGCCTTCATGCACATATTTTAAGCATTGATGCAATGTTGAAGGCACACACTTCATTTCCCTAATCCAAGGGCATCCAAGAAGTATGTTATATTGCATTTCCCCTTCCAAGATGTGAAAGAGAACATGTATTGTTTTCACCCCCATGGTGACGGGGAGAACAACATTCCCTACA
Source organism: Wollemia nobilis (assembly GCA_028583015.1). Lineage (NCBI taxonomy): Eukaryota > Viridiplantae > Streptophyta > Pinopsida > Araucariales > Araucariaceae > Wollemia > Wollemia nobilis. Next base: position 9,141,444 of record JAQPPZ010001808.1, read on the forward strand.
GTTGAGCATAAAGCATCATTAAAGGCCCTAAGAGTGAATGTGGATGTTGTGATGTGAGATGATGGGACATTGAGCTTCATCATGGCAGGTGTGGTAATGAGGTTGATTGAAGAACCGGTATCAATAAGCACTCTCTTGAAGGGTTTCCTGTCAATGTGAGCTACTATGTGCAATGGTGGATCAGGTGAATCTATTGATATTTGTTTTTCCTCGAAGTCATAGAATACTATCGAGGGTTCCATGCACTTTTGCACACTACCCACAAAGGAATTGAATGCATTGGGGTCTTCTGATTGTACTTGAATAGACTTTAAAATTTCCATCAATGCTTCCCTGTGAGGTGTTGATTGTTGTATTAGTTCATAAATTGACAATTTTGTTGAAGCCATCTTCAAACTCTGTGTTAACCGGTTGTTCAGTGTAACAACAGGGTGGTTGTGGAAAGGTGGTGGTGGCCCACTCGATCCAAGTTGTATGGGCACATTAGTTGGTGATGTTGTCGAAGCCTGAGTTGTGCGATTAGCTTACCTTTGTCCATGGGTAACTATACTGATAGCCCCTACAAAACCTTGTGGTAGTTGAGACACATAATTAACCTGATTGGGAGGAACTGTAGAAGTTGATGCTCCCATCGGTTGTTGATTTACCTCTCGATGTGGCAAAGGTGTCTGATATATGCCTAGGTTTTGGTTATTTTGGGCTAGTGGGTTGTCAACTTTGATTGTACCCGCTTCCAATAAATCTTGCACAATTCCTTTAAATCCATGACAACCTTCAATATCATGTCCTCTTTGTCTATGATAGATGCAAAAGAGGTGTTCTTTGTAACCTTTTGTCTTTGGTTTGTTAGGATCATCAGGTTTCATTTTCGATAAATTAAAAAGTTTTGTCGCATACAACTTCTGAAATACTAATGAATATGGCTCTTGTACTGGTGTGTAATTTCTTTTTGGCTTAAAATGATGTTGTTGCCTTTCCGTAGGTTGTGTCTGATTTTGTGCCTGCTGTGGGGGTGGAACCACTTGATAATTTGATTGTTGTGGTTGTTGTTGTTGTTGGGGTTGTTGGATTTGTGTTTGAGTCGATTGATTTGATTGTGGTTGGCTCAAAACTATCTGATTAACCTGTGTGGTCTTGGACTGACCATGGTTATTCCCCTTTTGATTCTTATTGTGCCACTCTTTCTTCTTAGGCTTAATCTCACCTTCTTGAATTTTGATTTCTTCAATCAGTTTTGCTTGGGCGAGTGCCTCATCGAATGTTCTATATTGTTGTAGTTGTAGCAATGAAGAGATGGGTCTACCAAAACTCTTCATGAACATTCGTATTATCTCTGGCATAGGGAGTGAAAATGGTAACTTGATCATGACTGATCTCCATCTATTGCCAAAGTCATAGACTGATTCATCGTCATATTGTTTTAGATAAATCAAATCAGTCAATGTTGTTTGTTTTCTAACATTTAGGGTGAATCTTTCCAGGAACTGGTCCGCTAGTTGTTCAAAGGTAAAAATACTTTGATGTGGCAGGTGGTTGTACCAGTCTTGGGCTTCTCCCCCTAATGTTTGAGGAAATGTATGTAATAGCAATGCATCATTGCTTTTGATTCTGAAGCATGCATTCACAAATCTTGTTATGTGCTCACGGGGATCCTCTTCCCCTTTAAATTCAAGCTTCGGTATTTGGAAATCATGTGGATATGGTGGCTCTGGTACCGAAGCATGAATAGGGTGATTGAGTAGTTGCCTTAAAGTTGGCTTTTGGTATTGCAAACCTAGGGTTTGCATGGCAAGACTATCAATATGACTCTGTAGAAACTGGTATCTAGGATCATCTACAGGACTGACACTCGAATGTACTTGATGCTGCTGGTAATGAGGTGGATTGTATGTAGGTTGGGGGTGATAAGACATGGGTGGTAAAAATATGTTATGGTATGGATGTTGAGGGATGTTATGATATGGATGGGGTGATGGAGGTATGATATTATGTTGACCTACTGCATTAGCATATGGGTGTGGTGGTTGATTATGAACCATAGTGGTAGAGGGAGGATGCATTACCCAAGATGGATCTTGGATAAAGGCATTAGGTTGATGAGATGTAGGTGGAAGATTTTGCTCAATCCCTTGCAAATGTTGGTTAGGGTCAGGGTTCATGCTATGGTTAGCATTATCTAAAATCATTTGCTGCAACTGTAAGAAAGCTTGTTGCATAGCAATTGCATTTGATGTAGGGACTGCTACCTGTGATGTGGTGGACTGAATTGGTTGTGGAACAACCATGGTAGTGGAGGTAGATGGGGGGTAAGTAGCAAAGGGTATCGCTACTGACTATGGAATGGTATGAGATGTATGTCCTACAAGTGTGGATGGAGGAATGGATGTTGGGGCTTGTAAAACAATAGGAATTGTTTCATACAAGGGATTAGTAGTAATGGTCATTTGTTGTGGTAATGTGGGGGGAATTTGGTTGGATGACAATGGTTGATTGGCCAATGCTACAACAGCCAACTCAAAGAGAGGATTGGTGAAAATCTGTTTCGACTACTGTGGATAGGTGAATATGGATTCTTGTTGTGATGAGGGTATGACACGTGATGGGATGGAGAGTGGTGGTAATGATGGGAAGACCATTCCAGCTGCATTCAAGTACATTCTAACAGTGTCCATATCTATCATGGTGACCTGACTGTCTACCGCTGTAGGAGGTTCACTCCTAGGTGTCTCAGGTATGGTTGTGTGAGTAGCTCTATGCATAATATCTATGTCCATGTTGGGGGCATTACTAGAAGGCCCTACATCAAGACTCTGGGACATAGAAAGGGGTATACCTACTTGTCCCACCACCGAAGTGTGAGGGACATTGCCAGACTGAGAGGCCATAGGGGAAGACCACTGACTTCGGTTTGACACTAGTTTCTTAGCTTGATTACGAGTCACTACCATACGCTACTATGTGGTAATATGCGAAGTGAGACTATCTATGCAAGTAAAGTGACAATACAATGCAATACAACACACAAAGCAAATAAACACACAAAATTTTTGATGCTAGATTTTTATATATATATTTTTTAAATTTGTTTGAAAAATGAAAAAGACGTGTGCTCAATGTTTTGCCCTAAATGAATCTAGGATTTCACCTGTATACTCATAGCTCGACAACCTGGCTATGAACTCCAGGTCATGTAATCCTACCTATAATATGTGGTAATGAAGTCCACACATGGCCAGGGAGCACAGGTCCTACCAATTCCTCACCCAGTTCACCCGTAGTCTATGATACACCTCTCCGAAGAGAGATGCGTGCTATCACCCATGGGTTATGATGGATCTTGGAATCAGCCTTGGCTAAGAACAGGGTATAATGTTGGTGGTTCGATGATGAAATCCAAACTCGACGGTGATGAAATCCAACCATTTTCCAATGTTTATGTGAGTGTGTGGTGGTTTTGTTTAACTAGGGTGTTATGCAAAATTACTATGCAATTCTATTTCAATGGCCTAAATGCAGAAAAGCAAAAAATAGAGAATGAAAAATAGTAGATCAGGGGTAAAAATACCAATTTTAGATCTAATTTAATCAGCTTCTATTTAACAGGGCTAACCACGCTATGGCAGTTTTCCAACCGTGCATCTGTATTTGGGATATCCCAACCACGGATGCATGGGTCCTTTCTATCAACAGAAATAGAATAACCTTATAGACCCAAACCTGAAATAAACACCTGAGCTATTCCTAACTAGGTGAATGCAAGATGATCTATTTTCTACTATGCAAATGCAGAGATTTTTTTTATATGAATGCAAAGTTTTTAAGTACTTTCTTCTACCTCTAAGACCTAAGTGCACACAAAGGCATACAGGACTAGGACTCTTAATCTAGTTAAATGCAATCTAAACTAAAACTAAGACAAAAATTAGACAGGAAGCACGAAGTACATACCTGTGTTCCTTCCTATTGTAAACCGTCGACCCGTATTTTTGATGCAACAACCGCGCTTCTACATTTTCTCAGGAAAAACCACATGTCTATGTTTTCTCCTATCAAGAACCACATGCCTACATTTCTCAGATAGAAACCACATTTCCACATTTCCATAATAAATGATACGATCGCAAGATTTTTTGAATGTATCAATTTTGGGTCGAATCTATGTGCGCTTTGAATTCTCAAAACCTGTAGGTGCAGACAGAGATTAGTAAACAAATTTAGATAGCAAGGCAAAACAAAATAGGACCTTTAGGGGGTCCCACCGTGATCGCCATTTCTGTAACCAAAGAACTGAACACAATTTAATAAAATGAATACAAGAAAGAAATAAGAATTGCCAAAAATAATCCCTTTTGTATTAGATTGTGATACAAGTGTTACAAAATGATTTTTGATTTTGCCCCAAATGTGTTGGGAGCAAAGTTACAATGCTTCTCTTCTCTATCGAAGATACAATGTTTTGATAGAAGAGAGGAAATATTCTAGCTCTTCTGTAGGATGTGGTGTTCTTCGTTCCTTTATTACAGCTTCAAGGGGTGAGTGGGCTTTGGTATCCAGCAAGGGACCACTCTAGCTTCAATAGCTTATCCAAGGTACCTGTTACCTGCACACATACAAAACCAGTAAAGAGGATTAATAGCACCTGTTATATATATGAAAAGCAGATAAACATAAAATGTTTAATAAATAAAATCCTTGCTCAACATTTTCAATTGCTTATCTCTGTCAATAAAAACCTGTTCGGGACTGTAGAACCATGGAAACGTGGTTGCAGATTGGAAACCATGGACCTGCGGTTGTGAAACCGTGGATGCACATTTTTGACTGTAGAACCATGGGTGGGTAGTTTTGGCTGAGATGATAGGTCACCTCGGGATGCATGCCAATGGTCACAATCGAGCTCACGCTCTCAGTTTCTCATCGGGTCTAGGTGTATTTCGGTAGCCTGTCGATACACAAATTTAGCTCCCTTTGTTTGGTGGATTGATGGTGCCTTTATAGGCTTCTTAGGGCTTTGGAGGGGAATGTGAGGTGGCAAGCCTGACTTGCCAAGTGGTAAATCTGGACTGCCAGGTGGAAGGGGCAGTTATAGTGAGTCACTCAGTGTGGCTCACTTAACTAGGGTGATGTGGCTCCAAGTGGAGTGGGATGTGGGATGTTGTTTTATGTGAAGGGACAAGGGGACAACAACAAAGGAGTTGTGGCATGGGTGTTGGGAATCTGTCTCATGTGCAAGGACAAAGGGGACAGGAGTGGGTAAGATGTGGCATGGATGTTGGGTGAAGTGTCCAGGACACATGTCCAATGGGTGGACAAGGTATCCTAGGGTGATTTTCCTAATTAAATAAATTAGGAAAATATAATGATGTGCAAGATTTTATATCCCTAAGTTAGAACTTAGGCATATATCTTTATTATGCAGGATTTGATGGTGAGGTGGTGAATGTGAACTAAAGGGTGCTAGATTTTGGTGTCTACAATAGGACTAGTGATAGAGATAGATAGTAGTAAGACTTTTATGTAAGAACCTTAATGATGTGTAGGAAGTTCTAAGAGTGGGATTACTTTGTAAAAAATTGTATGTACACAAAAATGGAAAACAATACGTTTATGATGTGTTGGTGGTATGTACTAGGAAACCACAAGGAAGTAATTTTCCTAAAGGTAGTCTACAATAGCAACAACCACAATAACAATCTAATTGATATTGGAGAATAGAGCATGAGAATGAGAGATGCTCTCACAATGAATTGGGCATAGGTAAAAAAATATGGGAGAGTACCTTAATATTGTAATGTATAGGAAGATATGGTAGAAAGCCTAAGATGAAACTAAATGTGAGAAGGTTCAAGAGTGAGTGTAGACAATGAAAGTGACTATGAATAAGGGAAAAATTTATGACAAAGGTCATTACAAAGGTCATTATAAAACTTGAAGAACCAAACATTGCAAATGAGTATAACAATAAATGTGGTAATCTTGTTGAAGCTTGTCCTAGAAATACAAGCAATAGTTAAAAATATGCTACAAGGACTAGAGAAAAAGGAAAAAGTAAAGCAATAAAAGTTTAAATAGAAGAGTGCAATACGAGATCAATTCCTAAATCTCATAGTATTGATAATGATAAAGGAAAGTGACCATCACTATTATAAATAGAAATATTTGGTCACAATTTGACACAAGTCCTTGTGCATGGTGGGTCAAGTGTCAATGTACTCCTATAGAACACATGAAGGAAACTGGGAGAATCAATATTGTGGCAACCTAACTATTGGATGGTGGAAGATAATCAATACAGTATCAAGATGAAGGGTGTATTGATAGCATAGAGAGTGAGCATGGTTGACCAAACATTAATCTTAGATTTTATAGACATCAAGATGCATAAGCTAACTTGTGATACCTTTTTGATATGAGGTTGGTTGAGGATGGATAAAATAGATCATAATTGGAAGAAATATCAATTAATGTTCAAGAAGATATACCATAAGTATACCATAAAATTGTAAGACCAATTAGTTATAAAGAATTTTACTCCATAAAAAAGTCAAAAAGTGATGGCAAGCCGAGATTCACACAACAGAACTTCAAATTAATTCACTGCAAATTGCTTAATACAGTCTTTTAATACAATTTCCAGGCATACTTCTTCTTCCCCCTTAATCCCGAACTCACCATCCCTCCCTTACAATTTTTTTGAGTTTTTATCGAGGCCTCGATCCTCTAGGCAATTAATGCCCCCGCCTAGAAAAAAATTCAAATTCGATTTTTCCCCCTCGGCTACGTTTTTAAAATTTTGCCATAAATGGGCAACTGCCCGACCCACCATGAAGCTTGCATTAATGGCCTCCCTTAACCTGCACCCGCCGCTTTGTTCTGACTGTCCTCTGCACTGTTGTCTCATCCATAAAGCCATCACCTATAATTGTTGTGTTGCCAGAGATAATAAAAAAAAAAATGCGTGGCCGACACCCCCCTTATCAATTTATGCGGCCTTCATCTTTGACTTAATGCATGCATGCTTCCGCATGTCAAATTCAACTTTACCTCCAACTGGATGCGTCACTTTTAACACACGTGGCAGCCACGTGTCTATTTCAGCCTTGCTTGGCCGTCCGCGTGTTCACCTTGTCCTGTCTTCTTGGCCGTGATATCGCGACATGTCGCGATATCGCGACCCAAACTGCCCCTTGCGCCTTAGTCTGCTGAAATGTCACGATACCGCGACATGTCGTGATATCGTGACCTAAACTGCTCCTACCTTAGCCTCGCCTTTGGGAGCCACAATTTTGTGACATGTCACGATTTTGTGGCTCCCCCCTGCTTCTTGCCTCTCCTCACCTTTGGGAGCCGTGATTTCGTGACATGTCACGATATCGTGACATGTCACGATATCGCGGCTCCCCCCCACTCCTTGCCTTAGTTTTGAAATTTCATCGCGATATCGTGATGAAACTTGCCAACGCTACTTTGCAGCCTTTGGGGTCGCGATTTCGCGACATGTCGCGATATCGTGACATGTCGCGATTTCGCGACCCCCTTCCCCCAAACTGAAAATTGCTTTACAAAACTTCCCCCAAACTAAAAATAAATAAATCAAAATGCAAAGTACTTAGAAAAATCTAGAAAAATTTTGGAAGATGCAAGATTGCTCTACTGTCGTCGGATGCTCCTGCATCAGACACCCGGGGTAAATTAAAAGTGATCCTCACTTCTGTTTTGTTAGGGGAAGACCCGGGCGGTCAACCTCCATCTTTGACAACCAAGTTGCATCTTCAACAAGTCTGCCCTTCCACTTTATCAAATATTCAGAATATTGTTTGTTTCTGGTGCTTCTGCCTTCACGAGTGTCTAATATTTCCTCGACCTCATCCGTGGTTGGAGTAGATGTTGGAATTTGCCATAATTCTGCACTTGGTACCTCTGTACTCTCTCCCTCATGATATTCCACTAAATCTGAAATATTAAAAATAGGTGAAATGTCAAGCCAACTTGGCAATTCCACTTCATATGCATTTCCTGACTCCCGTTTTTCCAGTATTCTGCATGGCCCAAACTTCTTCATCTTCAATTTGTTATAAGTCTTGGCAGGAAATCTCTCCTTCTTGAGATGCACCATGACCTCATCTCCTACTTCGAACTCCTTGAACCGCCGCTTCTGGTCTGCCCTTGTCTTATATTGAGTATTCATTTTTATAATTTGTTTCCTTACTTCTTCATGCGGACTTTTCATATGTTTCGCAAATTCTTATGCCTCGGCACTGCACTTTTCTCTCTTGTCCAACTTTCTCAGTTCAGACACATTTCTCGGGTTGTTTCCATATATTATCTGGAATGGAGATTTATTTGTGCTCTTATTAACTGAACTGTTATACGCAAATTCTGCCTGCGGTAAAACTAAATCCCATCCCTTGGGTTGATCTGCTATCAAACATCTCAGCAAATTACCCAGGCTTCTATTCACCACCTCTGTCTGTCCGTCAGTCTGTGGGTGGTATGTAGAACTGAATTTCAGATCTGTCTTCAACTTCTTCCACAAAGTTCTCCAGAAATACCCAACAAACTTTGTATCTCTGTCAGAAACTATGCTTCTTGGTAGACCGTGAAGTCGTACCACTTCCTTGAAGAATAACCCTGCAATGTGAACTGCATCACTCGTCTTACGGCGAGGGAATAAAATGTGCCATTTTGGAGAATCGGTCAACCACCACAAATACGAGTCATTTCCCCTCTGTGTTCTTGGCAATCCAAGAATAAAATCCATGCTTATGTCCTCCCATGGCCTCTTAGGTACAGGTAACGGTTGGTATAATCCTGTGTTTTGCCTTACACCTTTTGCCATCTGGCATATTCTGCAACCTTGCACAAACTTCCGCACATCTTGCTGAAGTTGCGGCCAGTAGTAATTTTCCTCCACCAGGGCAATGGTCTTATCCCGACCAAAATGCCCAGCCAGTCCTCTGTTGTGCTTTTCCTTGATTAAGTTTTCCCGCATGGAACTCCTTGGAATGCATAATTTACTTCTCTTGAACAACATTCCATCTTGGATTAGGAAATCCAACCATTTTGTCCTGTCCACAGTAACAGGTGTCAAGCAAGCCGTCCAGGCTTTCGCAAAATCCGGATCTTCGGGGTACAAACCCTTCAGTTCTTCAAATCCCACTACTTCCACTGTCATTTCAATCGGTAGATTCTGCCTTCTACTCAAGGCATCTGCAACTCTGTTTGATTTCCCGCTTCTGTGCTTCAGCACAAAGGTATAGCTTTGAAGGAATTCCACCCACTTCATGTGCCTTTGGTTCAATTTTGTCTGACTGTTAATGTATTGTAAAGCCTGATGATCGATAAATAGAACAAACTCCTTTGGCAATAAATAATGTCTCCACTTCTTTAGAGCCTGAACTATAGCATAAAATTCTTGGTCATAAACTGAATACTTTTTTCGAGCATCATTTAGCTTCTCATTGAAATAAGCAACAAGTCTACCTTCCTGACTTAGTACAGCCCCTATTGCACTGGCCATCGGCATCACAGTCCACCGAAATACCTTGTTAAAGTCTGGGAGTGCCAAAACAGGCTGTTCTGTGACCTTTTTCTTTAATGCATCAAAGCTCCTCTCAGCCCCTAATGTCCACTTGAACTCTTTTTTATCCCCCCTCATTGTTTTCGTGAGAGGTGCACAAATGCTGCTGAAGTTCTTTATGAACTTCCTGTAAAAGCTGGCTAGACCATGAAATGATCTTACTTATGTTGTGCTTCTTGGGGTAGGCCATTCGATGATGGCTCTCACCTTCTCTGGGTCCATTTTCAGACCTTCTGCTGAGATTACAAATCCCAGGTATACTAACTCCTTCTTGACAAAATTACACTTTTTTAGATTTATTAATAACTTGCTCCTCCCGTGACTTTTCAAAAACCCTCCGATATGCATCGGGTGTTCCTCCAGGGTTCTGCTGAAAATTAATATATCATCTAAATAAACAATGACAAACTTTCCCAGAAACTCTTTCAGCACTTCATTCATCAGCCGCATGAAGGTACTTGGTGCATTGGACAGCCCAAATGGCATGACCAACCACTCATACAAGCCCTCTCTTGTCTTGAAGGCTGTCTTCCACTCATCTCCCTCTCGGATACGGATCTGATGATAGCCACTTTTTAGGTCAATCTTTGTGAAGTACTCAGCTCCACTTAAACAGTCCATGATATCATCCATCCTTGGCAACGGGAATCTATATTTGATAGTGATTTTGTTGATGGCCCGTGAATCTGTACACATTCTCCATTCTCCATCCTTCTTTGGCGCCAGCACTATAGGTACTGCGCATGGGCTCAAACTTTCCCGAATCAATCCCTTCTCCAACAATTCCTGGACCTGCCTGTTTAACTCCTCAGTCTCTACAGGCGTCATTCTATGTGCAGCTTTATTTGGCAAGCTCGATCCTGGCATCAAATCTATATGGTGGCTGATTTTCCTTACTGGGGGTAAACCCTCAGGCACATTATCAGACACAATATCTGGAAATTCCTCCAGCAGATCTAGGACTTCTATTGGGGTATCCTGGCATTCCTTCTCCCTAACTCTAGGAATTATTGCATAACATAAATGTTCATGCTTCAACCCGTCCAAAAACTTTCTCCCTTCAACTAAATAGATTCTGGAGCTGTTACATACCTTTTCATCCGCTTCCTTTAAGGGCTTCAGCTTGTGGCGCACACCATTCTTCGTCAATGAGTAGGTGTTGGCACGGCCGTCATGCACTGCACTCCGATCGAACTGCCAGGGCCTTCCCAGCAACATATGGCAAGCATCCATAGGTAGGATGTCGCACAGGACCTCATCACAATAATTCCCAATATTAAATTTAACGGAGCACTGCTCACTGACCAAAGCCCTATGGTCTTTCTGTAGCCATGCGACCCGGTATGGATGCGGGTGCTTCTTCCTCTCTAACTGTAGCTTGGTAACCATTTCTTCTGAAACCAGGTTATCCGTGCTACCATTATCAATAATAATATTGCAAACCTTGCCCGCACATTTACATCTTGTGCGGAATAAACTTCTTCTCTGATCTGTGTCCTTCTCCTCATTCAACAGGACTCTCCTCACGATCATTGCCTCCCCTCTCTCTGCTTCTTCTGAATGTTCAGATTCAGCATCTTCCTCTGCCACAGCAGCTCTGGCCGGACCCTCAGGCCTCTTGTTCGTTCTTTCCCGGTGTTGTGGACACTCGAATGCTCGATGTCCTTCTTCACCACAGTGGAAACATGTCCCACGAAATACTCCTCTTCCAAACCCTCGTCCAGATCCACCCCGTCCTCTTGGGTAGCTGTTCTGATCTCGGGGCTGATAAACATCCTCTTCCCTTTGATCCTGGTTACTACTGGCTTCACCAGTCTTCTTCGGGTCTTTATACTTTTCTCCACTGGTTCTCCCACCAGTTCTTCCACCATGGCCCCTTCCTCTTTGCTTGCCTTCAAACCGCCTATTCAATTTTTCTTCCACCTTTAAGGCAAACTGGTAAGCATCCTCAATGGTGCTTACCCGAACTAGGCTCAGCTCTTCCTGGATGCCGAGTCTCAACCCATTGATATAACGGGCTACCTTTTCTTTGTTTGCCTCTAAATGCCCAGTTCTAATAGAAATCTTGTAAAACTCCTCGGTGTATTCTTGGACAGTTTTGTTTGTCTGTCTCAAACTCTGCATTTTTCTTAGCAGATCCAACTCGTAATCTGTCGAAATAAACTGTCTTTTCAGCTTTTCCACCATTCTATCCCATCTTGTTATTCTCTCCTTCCCTCTTCTATTCCTCTCCAACTGTATTCCTCTCCACCAAATGCTGGCATGACCCTTCAACTTGGTCTTAGCAAATCTGACCCGATTAGGGTCTTCAACCTCCTCATATTCGAAATATTCTTCTAAGTCATTTATCCAATCAATCACCTCTTCTGGATTTAGGTTTCCCGAGTATGTAGAAACCTCCATTTTTGGTTGCTTTCCAATCTGAGAGATGGCTTTGTACAACCTGGCTTGTGCGGGATCCACAGCCTCTTCTTCTTCCTCAGACTGGTCTTCTTCTTCAACTTCGTCTTCACTTCCCTCATCCCTTCCGAGGCTCGTGCCTTCTGCGTAACTCTTCTTGCAGGGCTTGAACTTGTCTCTGCAAGGCTCGAAAGTCTTCGACCGGCACCACATTTCCTACTCCACCATGGTTTCTTCGTGGAGGCATCTTTCTTTCTTCCCCTTCAAATCCTTCCATAGATCCTGGTGTAACTGCCTCTCTCCGGCGATCTGTTACACGCTCAGGAGCTCCCGCTCTGATACCACTTGATGGCAAGCCGAGATTCACACAACAGAACTTCAAATTAATTCACTGCAAATTGCTTAATACAGTCTTTTAATACAATTTCCAGGCATACTTCTTCTTCCCCCTCAATCCCGAACTCACCATCCCTCCCTTACAATTTTTCTTGAGTTTTTATCGAGGCCTCGATCCTCTAGGCAATTAATGCCCCCGCCTAAAAAAAATTCAAATTCGATTTTTCCCCCTCGGCTAAGTTTTCAAAATTTTTGCCATAAATGGGCAACTGCCCGATCCACCATGAAGCTTGCATTAATGGCCTCCCTTGACCTGCACCCACCATTTTGTTCTGACTGTCCTCTGCACTGCTGTCTCCTCCATAAAGCCATCACCTGTAATTGTTGTGTTGCCAAAAATAATAAAAAAAAAATGCGTGGCCGACACCTCCCCTTATCAATTTATGCGGCCTTCATCTTTGACTTAATGCATGCATGCTTCCGTGTGTCAAATTCAACTTTACCTCCAACTGGATGCGTCACTTTTAACACACGTGGCAGCCACGTGTCTATTTCAGCCTTGCCTGGCCGTCCGCATGTTCACCCTGTCCTGTCTTCTCACTGGCCGCGATACCACGACATGTCATGATATCGTGACCCAAACTGCCCCTTGCGCATTAGTCTACTGAAACGCTGTGATACCACGACATGTCACGATATCGCGACCCAAACTGCTCCTGCCTTAGCCTCACCTTTGGGAGTCGGGATTTCGTGACATGTCGTGAAATCGTGACATGTCGTGAAATCGTGACATGTCGCAATTTCATGGCTCCCCCCCCGCTTCTTGCCTCGCCTCGCCTTTGGGAGCCATGATTTCGTGACATGTCATGATTTTGCGGCTCCCCCCCGCTCCTTGCCTTAGTTTTGAAATTTTGTCACGATATCGCGACGAAACTTGCCAACGCTACTTTGCAGCCCTTGGGGTCGCGATTTCGCGACATGTCGCGATATCGCGACATGTCACGATTTCACGACCCCCCTTCCCCCAAACTGAAAATTGCTTTACAAAACTTTCCCTCAAACAGAAAATAAATAAATCAAAATGCAAGTACTTAGAAAAAATCTGGAAAAATTTTGGAAGATGCAAGATTGCTCTACTGTCGCCGGATGCTCCTGCATCAAAAAGTTGTAATCAAATGAATAAAGAAAGAATGAGACAGCTAATAACTAAAAAAATAAAATTTCTAGTAGTTATAAGGGTTCACAAATGTTGAGGACACTCCAACAATGACCTATACCATTGGTAAATGGTGACTAGGAGTAAATTTCAATTAAAATGCTTGTACTTAGAAGTGGAATAACATGATGGATTGGATATAAAGGAGAAGCTATTGTGTAATGTATTGTAGAAGTAGAAGAGACTAGTGTAATGATAACAAGTTGTACACAAGTAGTATAGAAGGAGGTAAAGTTATCATTTCCCCAAAAATTTTAAGCATTAGAGGAGGTAAAGTTATCATTGACCCTTAACATTTTATAGTATAGCATTGATAATACACAGTTGGATAAGAATATAGTATATAAGTTCAATAAGATGAAGGTAATAAAGGAACCAAATGCCATCAAGTATGAGGGATAAAATATGCTACAAGTAAACCTTAGAGAAATTAATAAGGAAAAGATAATATATGTTGGCAACAATTAGGATTTGGTCCTAATGTTGATGTGTTCAATATTTTCTTAAGTATAAGGATATCTTTGCATGGACCTACAAGGATCTCTTAGGAATCCTACCTAAATTGTGTTTCCATCTAATTGCTTTAATGTTAGGGTTATAACTAGATGGACAGAGACCATAAAGCATAAATTCTAAATATGTGACATTAGTAAATGTGAAAATTGAAAAAAAATGTTGGATAAAGAGATCAACTTCAAGGTGACCATGAGTGATTAGGTGCTACCAATCAATATCATCTTAAATAAAGAGAATGGTTATATTTAGATCTACATGGACTTATAACTTTTAAATGGTATTTCAACCAAAGACCCCTTTCCAATTTTATTTATTTATTTGATCTTGAACTAAGTGGTAGACCATAGGATTTATTTGTTCTTGGACGGATTCTTTAGCTATAATCAAATCAATATAGTTGAAGAGGATAATTTAAAGACCACCTTAATTATAGAGAATAAAATATAGATGTATAATAGAATGTCATTTAGGTTGTGTAATGATCCCACCACATTTCAACATAGTATTTTGTATATTTTTTATATTTCCATTGGAAGACTCAAAGTTTATTTTGGATGATTGGTCACTATGCAGGTAAAAGTAGGAACATTTGAAAGATTTGGAGGAATGTATACAATTGTGCATGAATTTTGGTCTCTTGTTTAGTCCAAATAATTATAAATTATTGTTTCCTTGTAGGAAGTTGTTAGAATATGTCATATGTCATAGTGGTTGAAGACAAACCTTGACAAGATTTTAGTTATCATTAATATAGAAGAGCCTTGTGATATTAGTTCATTGAAGTCATTTTTGGGTTACATGGAATACAATCAATGTTTCATTAGGAATTTTATGCAGCTATCCCATGTGTTGGATACTTTGATAAGGAATGGTGTCTCCGTTAGGTGGATAAAGGAGCACCAATAGGCCTTTGAGCATCTGAAGGATAAGATGAATTGTGTGCCCATTCTAGTTTTTCTATATTGGGAAAAGGAATTTTATGACCATGTAGACATGTCAAATTTTATAATTGGATATGCATTAGCTTAGGAATTCATGGTTTGGACCAACCCATATACTTCACAAGTTGGCTATTGTCTAGTTCGAAGAATAAATATAGATCCACATAGGAGGAGGTGTTGGATATGGTGCATGCCATTTAGAATATCCAACATCATTTTCTAGAAAAACTCTTTGCCTTATATGTTTATCATCAAGATTTTGAAGAACACAAGCTTATACTGATAGGGGGGGTGAACAGTATAAGACCTCTTTTTACTTTATACTTCAAAACAGTAAAGCAATATACCCAAAGCAATATCAAAGCAATGCACAATATCATCCACAAAGTGACACCAATTTTAATGTGGTTCACCCAAAATGGTTGGGCTACGTCCACAAAACTTTTCTCTAAAATTTATCTCAAATTTCTTTTGTAATCCTTCCCAATTACAATGTTTATGAGCCTCGGCCCAAAGGAGATACCTTCCCCCAATCAAAATTTATGAGCCTCTGCTCAAAGGAGATACCTTCCCCTCTACTCTGGAAATGATCCCTCAGAAGATCAACTACCTCTACCTCTTGCCAGCATATGGAACTCCTTTCCATCGAAGACCTCCTGTCCTCAATTCTTAGCCTAAGAGACCTCTGCCTTCTATGATCACATCCATAGCAGCTCAGCAACATGTACCAAACACAGTCAATCGATCTAGTACAAGTATTCCTCTGTCTATCAGATCTGTCCAACGCTTGAACAAATCAATCCTCTGCACACAAGCTTTCTAAAAGACTTGCCAAATATGTCCTCAGGTTCTTCTCAAAGAACTAGTGCACCTATGTCCTCAAGTTGTCTAATAGAACTATCAAACTCAGCTCACAAGTCCTCTGCTAGGACCTGTCCAAATCTGCTCACAAGTCCCCATCGGAACCTATCCAAAAATGCTCATAAGTCCCCACCAAAACCTGTCCAATATTGCTCACAAGTCCCCACCAAAACCTATCCAAAACTGCTCACAAGTCCCCACCGGAACCTGTCCAATACTGCTCACAATTCCCCATCGAAACCTGTCCAAAAACTCAGCAAGCTCACCAAGAAAAAAAACTTTCTTAGTAGGAAATCACAAGGTGAATTGTTAGAGACCCAATGTGATTTGTCAAACTCATAGAAGCATAAAGAGAATTGTTAGAGACTCAATATGTTTTATACTCAACTCCCAATCTCAAAACTCAACTCAAATCAACTCAGCTCAAACTCAATCTCAAATCTGAAAACTCAACTCAATATCTGAAATGGATAGGATAGAATGGTTTCTTTCAAGAACATGAAACCCAAACAATTGCCAACTATGCAAAGAATCACATAACAATGATACTCATGTTCTTTTCACCATCAATTAGGGCTTCAACAACAATGCTCATCAAACAAGGTTCAATCAACACCATTCAACTCAAAACACAACCTTGAAGCATTTCACAATCAACATCGGAAAAGGAAACAAGTAGAACTCCTTTTCTCTCCAATATTGTTTGAACAAAAAGCATCCACCAACTCAAATCACAATAACACAAAACAACTTTTCAAATCATCAACAAAGGAGTAAGCCCAACACTTTAACCAAGTAAAGAATAGCTTGATTATTACCAATTTAATGAAAGCAAATGTCAATCTCAAAGCTGCCCACTTAAGGTTTCACAACTTCACACAAGAAGCAATTTTAACCTTAAAACATCATGCTTTCATTTCCATAATCAACCAAAAGCACTCTCAACATTACAAGAAAAATTTATCCCTTATACACCTTATTTCTCCCTTATAGTCTTATCAAAAATAAAATTTATTTCACATAAGAATGCAATAAGATATTTCAAACAACACCTTCAAAATAATCTTTTATCAAAATAAAACAAGCTTTAAACTCCTTATAACTCCTAAGTTGTTTTTCCCTCTAATAAACTTCCTCCATCCGCAAAATACACTTAGCAAAAATTAATTTCAAAAATACCTTGGCCAACATCAAAAATAGCGCTATGGAGAAATTGCGCACAAATTTTAACACCACCTGTTGTGTCCACTTCACGATGAAAAACCCTTTCGCATTATTCGAACACGGAACCTCCCGTTCAGGTAGTGCGCCAACAGCCTAGCCGCTATCGGTGTGCCAAAGGCACCCGATGAGGTTTAAACCTCACGTTGTTAGCCTTGTTCCTTCTGTGCCAGGGATTAAATAAAAAAATAGTGCATCCCTTTCTTCTGATGCGAACACGAAGACGAAAACCTTACAATGGATTTACAACAAACGACGAGTACAAAAAAAATGAACAGTGGATTCACAAAAACGGCGAAGACACAGTCGAACAGCAGGTTTACGAAAATAGCGAAGACACAGTCGAACAACAGGTTTACAAAAATGACGAAGACACAATCGGAGAAGAAATACGAACAACGGATCATGAAATCATAGCGAGCAACTCTTTTCAAAAATACGGATGGGATAATTCTTGATTTTCATCGAGGGAGATTTATATGCATTTTTACCATAAGCTCTTGACGTCGGCGAGGAGTTTAACACGTCGGTGGAGGTCTTGGCTAGCGCCCACAATCTTAAAACATAGCGCCCACATAGTTAAGACATTTGCACCATGGGTTAGGAGAACCCATTGCAAACAATAATTTAATATTTATTTAAAAATAATTAAAGGGAACCTTAACAAGGTTTTTAATTATTTAAATAAATACTTCCTCATGGACCCAAATGCATTAAACTAATGCATCCACCTGTAATATTTAAACCTGCCAACTTGGAGTTTACAAAAGACCTTTAAAACTGTCATGTCGTAACCTTATTCAAAACAAATTATTTGACATCAAATCAAATTCCTTCAAGAGCTTCTTGACATCAATGACAACTTATACACTTGAGCAAAGGCAATGTACCCAAAGTACCCAAAACTGCCAACAGATTTGGTATACTTGATCAATAAGATAACTATACATGTGCAAGTTGGCAAATGGCTCATATGTTGCAACAATCCATGTTGCATATGGCAGTCATGCCAAGGAGAAATCATTTGATTATTGATAATATCAAATTTGTTTGAAAGAATCAATAAACAGAGGGATACTAAATAAGTTCCTAGATACCCATTATTTTAGTATTGATGCATTGTCATCATGGTATAAGCATATTATTAAGTAATTATCAATAGATGACTTGCCAAAGGATTTTTTAGTATTAAAACAAAGGAGGATTATGCTCAAGTCTTCTCTATTTTATTTTATTAATGGGTTACTATATAAATGGGGTCTAACGTGATGCTATGTTGATTTTGATGAAGAGATAAGTACATAGTGTGTTTAAGGGGCATGTGAAGGATTTATTGAAGGATACATGGTGCTTGATGTTGTTGGACATTTTGAGTCCCTAAGCTAAAATGTTGTCATTGATGTCAAAAGAGCATTTAATGTCAAAAGGATCTATGAAGGATTTTTGTGAAAACCAAGGCAAGAAAAATAAAAGGTTTTAGTTAAAACCATGGACAACAGATTTGATATGTGTTTTTCTTAAAACCCAAGTTGGGCTTTTGTTTCATCGAAAAAGGTGCCCCGGTGATGGAGTTATTTGAGTTTTAATATTTGGTTTAAATTTTAATTATTTAAAATTTAAATTCAAATTTAAATTTAAATGCAAAGTTTCTCGTTGACATCATCAAGCAAACATAAATTCATATTTCCATCGATGTCTTTGAAGTGTTTTAAACACTATATAAAGGGGTGGTAAATAAATCAATTTTTTATCCTTGCTCTTGTGATAAATTTTTGGCATTCGAATAAGTCTATGAGCTCGTGTGAATTTTGAGAAGAGAATCAGGAAAGAAAATGATAGCGCTTGGATCAAATCCCTTAGATGACATTGGTTTAAGGCATAATGCAGTGCAAACACCAGGGATCGAATCCCTTAGATGACATTTTTAAAGGCGTGTGGAAAGCGCTTTGGCGCTTTGTCTTTTGCGTAGGGTGGAGGAAGGTTTAAGGCACTTTGGGCCTTTGCCTTTCCAACGAGCACCTAGCTCGTGTGGAATCTTAGTCACGGCTAAGATGCTCAAGGTGTGGCAAGTCAGGGGTTTGAATCGCCTTGAGGAGGTGATTATGTTTTGCATTTAAATAATTTTTATTAGCCCTAAATTTTGGAGTTATAAGGTAGATTATGGAAATTAAAGTTTGTTATTAGGGCTGTGATTATTATTGCAAAGCATAATTGGTTTATGATTTATTTGATGGTTATGGTTAATTAATTTTAGTAGAAATAAGGAGTTGTTTTTTTAAAAGCAATTTTGAGAGGTTTATTATTTTTTATAAGGGTTTTAATAAAAGGGACTTTGGTGGATGTGTTTATTAACTTGGAGTAAAAATGGTGTAATTTGAGTAATGCTTTATTTTGTGATTATTTTAAGTTCATTAACCCTCGTTTAGATTGGAAAGGAAAGTTGTGTTTAAGTGTGGCAGATTTTGTGGACAACTTATTGGCATCAAAAAGGTATGGGCACATTATCCTATTGATTGTTTATGGTGGTTGATTTCTGAAATATCATTGGAGAGAGAGTGTGGGTTCCTTTGAGAAAATGATTGGTTGAATGCTTCAATGTTTTCTGGTTTGTGAGTTGTATTTAAACCTTTTTTTATTAGCATTGTTGTTGAAGCCCATTGATGATGAAATGAACTTGAACTTGAGTTAGAAAATAACATGAGTATCATTGCTATGTGAGACTTGTGCTTGAGCATTGTTGAAAACATTTTGAGTTGGTTAATACATGCTTGGACTAGGGTTTGTGGAAAAGAATTGTTCCTTGAGGTGATTGGTTAAGTTGAGTTGGTTAATACATGCTTGGACTTGGGTTTGTGAGAAAGGATTGTTACTTGAGGTGATTGATTGATTTGATTTGATTAAGACTATTCAAGTGGATGCATGTGGTTGTTCAAGTTCCTAGAAACAAAATATTTAATATTCTGATTTGAGTTGAGATTGAGATCTGAGTATAGAACATATATAGTCTCTAACAATTCTCTTGATGCTTCTATTGAGTTGAGATTGATATTTGAGTATAGAAAATATAGAGTCTCTAACAATTCTCTTTATGCTTCTATGATATTTATTTGAGATATTGATTGTACATTGAGCTTAGAACATATTGAGTCTCTAAAAATTCTCTTTATGATTCTATGTGATTGATACAAGTCTTTGAGAAGACTTGTGGACTATTTTGAGTTAAGCTTTTGTGAAAGCTTTCTATGAATATTTGTGCAAGTCCTAGAGAGGACTTATTGAGAAGATTTGAGCAAGTCCTAGAGAGGATTTATTGAGCAGATTTGAACAAGTCCTAGATAGGACTTATTAAGCAAATTTGAGAAAGTCCTAGAGAGGATTTGTTGAGCATATTTGGACAAGTTCTGTGTGAACTTATTGAGCATATTTAGGCAAGTTTTGTGTGAACTTGAGCAGATTTGGACAAGTTTTGTGTAAACCTGTTGAGCATATTTGGACAAGTTTTGTGTGAACTTGTTGATCATATTTGGACAGGTTTTGTGTGAACCTACTGAGCAAATTTGGATAGGTTTTGTGTGAACCTATTGAGCAGATTTGAGCAAATTCTAAGTGAATCTATTGAGCTAAATTGTACTAGACTAACTATACTATGTTTAGTGTAAGAGATTGAGCAAAATTGTACTAGACTGACTATATTGTGTTTAGTGTAAGAGATTGAGCATAATTGTGCTATACCGACTAAATTGTGTTTGGTACAATATTGAGATAGAGCTTTGGAGGTGACATAATATAGAGGACAAAGTCTCAATGGATAGAGATCCAGCAGCTAGGACAATTGAATATAGATCTGAGTGAGGAGTCTTCAAGTGGAGAGAGATCTACAAAACAATGCAGCAAAGAGACAGAATCTTCTAGAAGATCACTAGCCAGAGCAAAAGGGGAAAGATTTATCCTGTGGAAGATATCCACGAACTTGAGATTTAGGGGATCAACATCTTCTTTGGACCGAGGTCCATAAAAATTGTAATTTTGAAAATATTCCCAAGAGATTATTTGAGAAATATTTAGAAGTATTTTCTCTGTGGAGGTAGCCCACATTGGGTGAACCACATTAAATCTATGTCTCTATTGTGTGTGATGATTGGTGCATTGATTTGGTTATTGCTATTGATATTTCCATTGATTATATTGATTAATACTGTTTGGGAAATAAAAGTAAAAAGTGGTCTTATATTGTTCACCCCCCCTTAAGTATAAGCTTGTGTTCTTCAGATGTGACAATAAGAAAGTTCCTCTTCATGGAATTATGGTGACCAACTTTCTTCCATAATACAAAGAATTTTTTTCACTTCATGTGACACTTGGGAATAAATAGGGAAGCCATTGCTATGTGAATTCATGCCACTATACTCATCCCAACATTAGGATTTATATGAGAGATGGAAATTGGATTTTGTAGGATTTCTAAGGATGATCCAAAGACAAAGGTGTATATATATTGTCATCATCGTAGAAAACTTGATAAAGTAGGTTGAGGCAAGAGCATTTTTTGTCAATTTAGCATGAAGTATGATAATTTGAATTTTAAGCAAATTATTACAAGTTTTGACATCCTATTATAGATCACCAATGATCATGGGACCACTTTGTAAATGAAGTGATCTAGAAGTTAAAATCTTAATTTTATATTTTACATTATTTTCAAGTTTGTATTACCCCCAAGTAAATGGGCTAGCTAAGATGACAAATAATCTACTCATCTCCATTATTCATATGTCATGTAGTTTTGAATACATTAATTAGGAGAGACTCCTAGTAGTTTTGTGGGACCATTTACAAGCCAACAACTAGTCATACTCAATTTTAATTAACATACAAAAAAGAGGTCGGTGTACTTGTAGAATTTCTAATTGAGGGTGAAATTGGTAGTAAAGAACCAACTTAGAGACTAAGTGAGCTTGGAGGAGAGATGTTTTTTTTTAATAGAGTAGAAGTGGGCTATTGATATTTCCCATTAGAGAAAAGCTGGTATGATAAGAATCTATATCACATAAAATTAAAGAAAATAGACCTTGTCTTGCTATAGAATGATAAGTGGAAGTTGAAGCTCAAAAATCTAAAAATATTGTGGATGGGTCCCTTTCAAGTGGAAAAAGTAATGGAGAATGGGTTTGTCTTATTGATTAACTTGAATGGGATGTCATCTATAGACTTTGTCATTTATTCCAAATTGAAATTATATAGGGTACATGAAGAAGTCAACTTCCTCAATTACGAGGTAGAGCCAAAGACAAAATTCAAACAAGCTACCAAAGGTGATGAGTCTACCCAAAGGGATCATTCAAAGGGTTAACAATTTTTGAAGTTGACAAGAGTAGTCATATGTCATCAACTTATGATATCTAAGGGGTGGCACTTCGAAAAGAAAATATGAAGAGATAGAACCCACCTACTCTAGCGAGTAAAGGTTTAAATTATATGTTTAATTTTTGGATGACTTGTAACATTGCCCATTGAGGCGTGTTTATTGTGATAGAGAGAGGCATGTCTTGGGTACCCATAACATAATTGAAATAAGAAGGAATGTTGGAGCACATGCAACTAAAAATGGAAAAGAAACAAGGAAAAGTATTTAGGAGGTAATAATTCCACCTTTAGTTCAAATATTATGGAAGATGATAAATTATTGTCAAAACTAGAGGTCACAAGAAGAGAGCAAAATCCTTAAAGAAGTAGAAGTGGAAAATGAAGACATTGATGCTAACATATTAGAGGCTAAAGAATGGATGAAATTGGAGTAGACAAATGTAGTATCGTAGCTCAAATCATATGCAAATAGTTGGACATGTGACATGAAAAGGAGCAATTATAGGAATATAGAGAAATATTATAGCTCTAGATTGAAGTATTGAATGAGAAATGATGGATAAACATAGTGTAGTTATGTGAAATTATCATATGCCAAGAGGAAAAGCATCAAGGTAAGAAACTTGATTATGATTTTAATGGAATCAAATATAATAAAAGTAGAAAATGAAATTTTTAAATTTTTAATGACAAAAAATTAAAGTGTAATGTTTCGTTATAAAGAGAAGAAAAATTATCAACACTAGTGCAAGTGTCAAAAGATAAATATGAAGATGAAAAATAAGGTTTGACATTTTTTGCCTCAATGGAAACAATGACCAACCACATTTTAAAACTTCAAAGAAAAGGATGACAGGCCATTGGTATAAAAGGATAAAAGGAAATGGAATGGATACCGTTGCCTCCTTGGGTCTTACCCGAAAGTGGCATCCCTTTTGGGATGTTTTCCACAAATAAAAAAAAAAGGATAAAAGGAAATTATAAGACTTTCAATTGGCATGGAAAAAAGCAAATAGAATAGAAATATTTTTCAATGTTAGGGAACAATCCCAAACAAGCATAAAATAATTTTTTTATAGGGGTAGTTGATTGGAAAACCTATACAAGGCAAAAATCAAAGGCAAGAGAGAGATTTTACAAAAATGGCCTGAAGTATGATGGACTCTAAGTGGGAATGATCAAGGAGAAATTTTGGGCTACAACCTAATTAGATGCAAGGTATAAATTGTAACATCATCCTGAGAAGCACTCCATTAGAGGTAAAGACATTAAAATCCCACAACTATAGGATATCTAGGGATGGCAAATTTCCAAATGAGGAAGAAATAGAAGTGTGTTGTAATTAGAGCATAGAGGTAGGTAGGTTCTAGGATAAACAATACAGAAACTTCAAAGTCATTTGCAACCTTCTAGTAGAGCACAAACACCAAGGTGAAATCATTGTCAATCTCTTTTTAGATGATGAAGCCCTTGTTAGTCAATGTTTGGAGAAAGAAGTGTTATTTGGTAAGAATGTGAAGCCTATGAGGGTTATTATCATCTACATAACACTTAAACTAACTGGAAAATAATATTTGGATATTTTCATCGATAATATCCTTAATAACTTAAGGATGCTCGAAGGGTTGTTGCAACAAATGGATGACATTTTTCTTATCCTTGTAATCAGCAAACATTAAACTCACATTGACTAGACTATTATCATTGATAAGAAAGAGAAATTGGAGATATTGGGAGTGTTGTCATTTTTGGCAAGGCCTTCCTTATTATTTTATGCTTTATCAATAACCAAATATTCTTGCTCATTGGTACCCCACTTCTAACCCCTATTGGTGGTTGTAAATTTATCATCATCAACAAAGGTGTCATTAGTATATCCCTTGTTGACACCAATTTCAATTTCACTTTGTCAACCTTGCATGTTGTTGCCAATAAATATTAATTTTATATTGTCAATAACAGGAAGATAAGTCCTTTTGATAAGGTTATTGCTCAAGTTGATACTTAACTTGTTCACACTATAGACAACAAGCTCCATGTCATATTCTACATAGTCCATCCTATTGGAAAATGTTGTACTCTTGAGCATTTATTTTCATTTCCCTTTACAAATTTATGCCTAGTGCCATTATTGATAGAGGTGTTATGAGTGTAATTGTTGGTAGAGGTGTTATTAGTATTGTCATAAAGAGGATTGTCCTAGTTGTGTTAAACAAGATTTTCCTTAGTATCATTGATAAGTTTTCCCAACTTGTCATCAACGCATATCTCGTTGTCATTCTCTAATCCAAAAATATCATCTAGTTCAAAGGAGCTTTTGTTCAAGGTTACGTATAAGTCTAAGCCCAATATACGTGCATCAAAGTCCACATTTTTACTATCGCCCATTGAGTTAAAGTCTAAATCTAAAATCAAAATACATTTTTAAGTAGAGTTTAAATAGGAGTTCATGTTATGAGTGTCATTATCGGTAGAGGTGTTATTAGTATTTTCATCAAGAGGATTGTCCCAACTATGCTCAAAATATTTCCCTTGGTATCATTGACAATTTTTCCCAACTTGTCATCAAAGCATATCTTGTTGTCATTATCTAATCCAAAAGTGTCATCTATTTTAGAGGAGTTTTTGTTAAAGGTTGCATATAAGTCTAAGCCTCATGTGTGTGCATCCAAGTCCACATTTTTGCTATCGCCTATTGATTTAAAGTCTAAATCCAAAATCAAAACACATTTTTAAGTAAAGTCTCAATAGGATTTCATGTTTGCTACCTCAAAGATACCAAAATGTTCCACCTTTGTGAATCCCTATTCTAAATTGTGTAGATAAATGTATACAATGAAGACAATTTGATTCAAGGAGACAAAGAGTAAGGAGATAAAAAGTGCATCATCATTTTTAGTGTATTTTTAGAATGGTCAATTATCATATAGTAAGACAAGGGTCACAAACGTATATGGAGAAGATTTTGTTGACTAAGGAGGTTGTTGGAATTGGTTACCAAGTGAATAATTATCTAGGTAGTTACAACCATCATAGTAGTTGGAATTCATCAAATACTTAACATTGGATAGATTTTAAGAAATTCAAATTTAGAATTCTATATTCAAAGAAGCAATGGTGTAATCCCTAGTTGTGATGATGTGTAGGGATAAAGATATAAGTTTATAGTAGGTGTCACTTCAAATTTTTAAACAAGTTTCAATATAGTCCTAAATAAGGTAGATTCATATTCGTGAGCATGAAAATAGGTGATCACATTCACCTATTCAAGGGATATGAAGTCTAGATTAGTTCCACATTGGTTCAAGTAATAAGGGAAGACATGGGTCTCAATATATGCCTTTGACATCATCAAAGAAAAAAGGAAAAACAAAGGTGGATGCTGAAGAGAGGGAGAAGTTAAATCTAAAGGAGGTGACTTGGAAGAGTGCCATAGGATATTTGTGTAATAAATGGTGGAAAAATCATGAATACAATCATTGGTTGAAGGAATCATTCATGAAGGAATCAATCTACCATATCCTTCAACTACCCAAGTTTGATAAGGAAGTGAACATGGTGAGGTTTTGTAAGTACATAATTATAATTATGCAGGCCTATTATTCTAAAGTTAAATGTTCCAAGTTCATAATGGCAAACATGTTATGCTTGAAATTCAAACTACAATAATTTGTGTGGGTTTTTAGGTTATCCAATCCTGATCACAAGAGAAAGGTAGTGAGAAAGGATGATGTAAGTAAAAAACTAAAACATTATATAGGACAATACTACAACACCAATCCCATGCAACATGATAAATTGAAGAATATATATGCATGTGGTAGTCATGGACTAAAGTTGAATTTGTTGAAGAGCAATGAGCATAGATGTGCAATATGTTTGGTCATATCAATGTTATTGGTAGAAGCACATGCATTGGATATATCCACATGGTTGACACATTACATGTAGGGGATAATGGAGAGAGTAAGGTATGACTAGGCATCACATTTGTAGAGAGGATAAATTGCTTCCTATAAGTATGTAATAAAAAATTCCATGTCACACATAATTACAATATTTCTTGATGCAACAAAGATGCAAGAAATTTATATTCTAGAGTGGGTAGAGCTAGATACCATTTGCCCTTAGCATACCAACTATTTATTGCTAGAAAAAAATAAAAATCTATCAATAATATAATAATAAGTTGGTGCAAACAACAGGAGAATCACATTACAAGAGTTGAAAGTAAAAATAAATAAATACCTTACGATATGAGGAAGAGAAGATCACTAGTCAGGATATACCATTGTAGATGTATTAATGCTCAATGGATATCCCACCATCTTCTAATACAATTGATCTAGATCTTAAAAATTAGGATAAATAAGTTCCCATGAAATGATGGGAAAAGTAGACAGGATTGAACCTAGAAGAACATGCCATGGAAGAATAAACAAAGACAAGGTTAGAATATAAGGAACAACTAATGTATCCACCAGTTGCAGAAGAGATGGCAAGACATGGAGAGAATATGAAGGTTTAGGATGTTGATCTAGAGGGAGAGAGGATACCCTCACCAATGCAATGGATTAAGGATAATTTTATAGAGGCTAAATTTACACCAATCAAGACTCCTAAAGAAAAGGAATATCTCATGCTAGTACAACAACAAGAGCATGTACATCTACAATAAGATGAGATTATAAAATATAGGACAAGAGGAGTTCTAGATGAATACTTTGAAGAGAAAGGAGTGCATAAGGAAATACAATTTATAGAGGATATTCACCCATATGACTAGGAGAGGCTAGAGGAAGAACAGCTTGAGGAGACTTATTTGTAGTGTGATGTGTTCAAAGGAAAAACCATTATTGCATACAAAGCATAAGATGAAGTGAAGTAACATCCTTTGGGTGAGGAACATTCTAATATATTAGGGTTACCTACACATTTAGTACCAATTGATTTTCCATAACTACATAAGAAGAAAACATTGTGAGGAATGGAGGATAGAGTTGTAGGATTTGTTATAGAAATTTGGAATCTATTAGATTCAGGAAGACTTTATGAAGAATCATCAAAGTGGATGGTGAATCTAGAAAGAATGGCCCTTCTAGGAGATAAATAAAGTTTGTGAATAGTTTGTAAGCAAATTTACACTAGTGGGACATAAATCAATTAAATTATTGAAGTAACATGAGTTTCTATTAGTTATGGGCATCCTCTATAAGGAACCTTCTATGGTCTACTTGATATAAGAGCAAAAAAAGAATATTGTTACACCACTAGAATCCAGGAGATAGCAAATGCCTAAACAAATAGAGGAATTATTATTTTAGTTGAATTACTTGGTTGTAGTAAATTATCATCTCATAGTGGAGAGCAAATTAAAATAATAAGGGCATTGTTCAAAGAAAAAAAGAGAAGGCATAGTTCTTGGAGTGGGAATTGTCATGCATTCATAAACAAGTAGAAAAGCAGTAACCCAATACAAAAAGTAATTAGAGAGAGTTTAAAATATGAATGAGTAGATGGAGCAAAAGAATCAAGGTATTGTTGATATTTAGCTAAATTGGAACACTACTAAGAAGAATTTAATTGATGCATTTCATGAGTTAGATAATTTGTAGGTCTAATTGGATGAAGCTAAGAATGAGTAGATGAGGTATAGTGATTTTTCAAAAGAATGCAAAAATAATGAAAAAATTATCTAGAAGCCTAATAGAGAAACCAATAATTGAATGTATTGCTTGCTCAACATTAGATTTCACTATCCAATACTTCCACTACACAAAAAATTGTCAACATGGAGAGTACAATAGTATAGTCTATGACAATGTTGACATATTTAGGAGTAGACATAGACTGCTAATTTGATTAGCATAATTAGTTGAATGTGGCACCATCTTAGAGAGTTATAAATACTTTTTGTATATAAGTAGTTTTGCTAAGTGTTAGTTGTTGATTAATGGATTGTATCATGTGTTGATCAAGTTTTGTAGTCTCGTACACAAAAAAAATAATTAACATGAATAATACAATGTGTTGTGGTCGTAATTAGTTTGTAATTACCTATCTTCCTCTTTCATTTTCATATGTATATTCCCTATGTGAGTAGTAGAATTTTTGTTGTTGGATTGTCATTGTGCGTTGTCATTATGCTATTAATAATGAAGACAAGAGGATATCTCATAGAGTTTTTTTCAATGGGTTATATGGAATTTAAATGAGCCCCACTCATATTACATCATTACCACAACGATATTGTAGCAACTTGACAATTATATGTGTCACTTGGCAAAATTTAAACATGGGTCTCCTCTTTGAAAGTCAAGGAATCTAAATAATTGAGCTAATGTCATTTAATAGAACATCTCATACTATTGTGACAAAGATCATATTTTTATAAGTGATAAATATATCAAGCACATAATGAAATGGTCTTATGCCTATAATTTTTCATTTATTGTTGCATGTTCATCATAAAATCTATACTACATTCTAGAGCTTTTGTATATAAAGTTTGATTGTGTGTATAAAGTTCAAAAATATGATTCATGTTTTGGATTTGATGATTTGGTTACTTCCATATAAACCAACCATAAATATAATTGTTAAGTTTTTTATATAACTCTTGTAAAATTCCAAACATTTAATTCTTACCATGCCCATGTCCGTTCCCCCAAACAAAATAGATAATGTGTAAAAATAAAATAGTCCATCAAATACATATTATTTATTTATTTATAAATAAATTTAATGCAATAGATCAATATATTCATCTATTTTAATGTATTATATCATAATATATTTTTATTATTTACAATTATCTAGAAGCCTAATAGAGAAACCAACAATTGAAGGAATTGCTTGCTCAACATTATATTTCACTATCCAATACTTCTACTACACTACAAATTGTCAACATGGAGAGTACAATAGTATAGTTGATGACAATGCTGACAGATTTAGGAGTAGACATAGGTTGCTAATTTTATTAGCATAATTAGTTGAATGTGGCACCACCTTAGTGAGTTATAAATATTTTTTGTATATAAATAATTTTGCTAAGTGTTAGTTGTTGATCAATGGGTTGTATCATGTGTTGATCAAGTTTTGTAGTCTTGTACACAAAACAAAGTCATCGTGTGTTGTCAGTATGCTATTAATAATTAAGACAAGAGGGTATCTTGTTAGGATCTCATCCTAACCCTTAATGTAATAACTCCCCTTTTGTAATAATTCCTAGTGAACGTGGGTAGTACCCATGATTAATATTTTGTAATGTTCTAAGTTTTAGCTTAGGTAGTGCCTATGACAAATGGCACCCTTTTTATGTAACACATGGTAGATAGGTGGCATTGTGCATGTAATTCGTGTGGCATTGTGCATGTAATTCGAGTGGCATTGTGCATGTAATTTGAGTGGCATTGTGCATGTAATTCAAAGTGGCACTATGCATGTAATTCGGGTGGCATTATGCATGTAATCCAGGTGGCATTTTGCATGTAAGCCAACCTTGGAAGGAAACTCCTTAAATACCCGAAAAGGCACCAATGTAACCATCTTTTGCAAAATTAATGAAGTATTGAAGGAGGTTGCCCCCTCGAAGAGGCCTGCGATTCAGTTCTATTGTGAGATTGTTCTTGATGCAAATTTTTGTTATATTAATGTGATGTTTATGTGAGTTATTTCCAAGCAATTGTGTGAGAGTGTGTTATTTGAGTTTATTTTATAGCGAGATCTTAACAAGTGGTATCAGAGCGCTTTCCAGGGCCAAGTTCTGCTGCAACTGCAACGATTCTTGCCATCCAATCCGCTTGTTAGGTATAAATTCCGTGTGTTTTTTCCATTCTATTTTTCCTTATTAAAAAAATTTAAAAAAAAATACAGTGTTTTTTTTTTCCAGACCAAAAACAAAAAAATATATTATTAGTTGAGTAGGTAGAAACCCTGTACCGAGGGTTTTAAAATATCGCGAAGGATCTATCATTATTGGCTAAGCTAGATAGCCCATAAAGCGTCTAGTGAAGTGAGGGGCGATCAGGCTCCAATACCCAGGCCTTAGACAGAACTCGCGCACGGACTTGAGCTCCCACGTATCTTCGGGTATATCGGGAGACCATCTAGGATTAAACAAACTTTTAGCCATTAGGAAGCTCTTCGGACTTGTATTACTCATAGTCTACGGGACACAACATCCTGGACGATTACCCTCCCGTATTGTCAGAGAGGCAGGTAGTGTGCTCAAGGGTATGTGTGGAATCCTCCTTGAGTAGTGGCCTGAAATATTGGTCCAAGCACTATTGTTCATCATTGTCGATATATTAGAGGGCCTATGGGTGGTACATACTCCTATACTTAGCATTCCCTGGTTCTGTTAAAACTGCAACCTGTAAAAAATACAAAAATCAAAATCAAAATAAGAATCCAAACACCCCCATTCGTAAACCTGCATTTCAAAAGTGAGCATATGAGAAAGGAGTCCTCTACCAAAAAAAATAACAAAAGGGACATGCATTCGGGATAAGCCATGAGGGTGACACTTAAGTTGAAAGTCTGGAGAGTAACAGTCAAATTCACAGTGGCGATCCACAATCAGTCGATCAAGTCGAGAGGTCGACACGGTCAGAGGCGGAATTCACAGTCTTCAGAGTCAGAACAGAACTGTCATATCAGTCACCTGCAAAATACAGAGAATCTTGAGTGTGAAACATAGCCAGTTTTAGATAGTTCTCCAGTACCCAACTTTTGCTCAGTAGCTCAGAATCAGAATCTGTAAACACCGTTAGACTCAGCAAAATAGGAGATAAAAAAAAAAAGAGTCTGGGGTGCCAAAAAGTAGTGTTAAGAGATATAGCTCATTGTGACCACCTCCTCCTGCTGATCATTTTGATATATAGCACCCAAGAACTTTTTGGGCATTTACTAAAAATAGTAAGTCAAAAAAATTCAATTCTATTTTTAGTAACTGGTCACAAAAGGTCAAAAAATGGCCCAGGGTACTCGTGGACACCAGAAAGAACTAGAACACTTGGATTCCCTAACAAAAGCCATTGAGAACTTGAACTCGGCTTTTCACTCCATAAGGGAAGAAGTCCAAGGTCTTCACCTAGAGCATGAGGCCACTAGCAATCGCTTAGAAGAAGCATTGACTGAAGTGGACAACAAACTGAGAAGAGAACCACCCAAATCAGAATACCAAGTCGAGAGTTCTACAAGGAATCGTGACCATGATACACCCTTCGGAATGCCCAAGTTGGACTTTCCCAAATTCAGTGGGAAGGATGTTGATGGGTGGCTATGTCGGGTTGACCAATTCTTTCGACTTCATAATGTACCAAGTATTTCATCGAGTCCGGATGGCTTCCTTTAACTTGGAATCTGAGGCTCTACACTGGTTTCAATGGTTGCGTCTTACCTACCCAAATCTCTCTTGGGAGGATTTTGAATCCCAAATACTCACTCGATTTGGTCCTAGTGAGTTTGAGGACTTCACAGGAGCCTTATCCAAAATACAACAAACAGGGTCAGTTCGAGAGTACCAAGCTCAATTTGAAAAATTGGCCAATCAAACAAGAGGATTGAGTGAAGGGTTCTTTCAGAGTTGTTATATCAGTGGGTTGAAGATGGAACTCCAAGCAGAAGTCAAAATGTTGAAACCACGAACTCTGATGGAAGCTATCAGTTTGGCCCATCTGGCCGAATCTAAACTCTCTGCCCAAATACGCCCATCAAAGTTTCTACAAAATAGACCTTCATTTCCTCCTAGAGCCCAAAACCCAGTTGATAATAAACCTGCTGCACCAAAGCGCCTCACCATCGAAGAGATGGATGCACGTCGTGCCCAAGGATTATGATATAATTGTGATGAAAAGTTTTTCAAAGGGCATAAGTGTGCACACAAAAAATTGTTCCTGATTGATGTTGAAGAACCTGATACCTCTGATGAGAGTGATAAGGATGAGGACCCTCCAGAAACACCTCCTCCACAAGAAGAAGTGAAACAGGAACCTGAAACAGCAATTACAGTCCATGCCCTTGCAAGCATTACTACCCCTCAAACCATGAAGGTTACAGGATTTTTCAAGGGCCAACGTCTTTCCATCCTTTTGGACTCGGGAAGCACACACAACTTTATTGACCCTAGAGTTTCTCAGTGGGAAAATTGCTATATCCACACTTGTAACTCCTTTGAGGTCATGGTAGCCAACGGGGGAACCTTACCTTGTAAGGGAAAGTGTCGTAATGTTAAAATCCAGATAGGGGACTATGAACTCAAGCAGGACATGTTTGCCCTCCAGTTGGGTGTATGTGATATTGTTTTGGAATCTCAATGGTTGAGTACACTGGGCACTATCAGTTGGAACTTTGCTGAACTTTGGATGCGCTTCTCCCAGAATGGCCAAACACACATCATCAAGGGCTCCCCAGCAGGAACACCTCAAATTATCAGTTCAAACGGCATGGAGAAATTGCTAAAGAAATCATCACGTGGGGTCATTGCACAACTATTCTCCATCCAACCATCCACATCCCCAATGGGTGAAATTCCACCAGACATGCAACAGGTTCTCCACAAACATGAGGCCATATTTTCAGAACCAATCACACTACCACCGCATCGATGACCATGCCATTCCATTATTTCTAGATAGTACACCTCCCAATATCTTCCCATACAGATACCCCCATTCCATGAAGTCAGAGATTGAGAAGATGATACAGGAATTACTCAAGGCGGGTGTCATTCGGCCTAGTACTAGTCCCTACTCTGCACCAGTCTTATTGGTCCTCAAGAAGGATGGCTCTTGGCGATTGTGTATTGA
Source organism: Wollemia nobilis (assembly GCA_028583015.1). Taxonomy (NCBI): domain Eukaryota; kingdom Viridiplantae; phylum Streptophyta; class Pinopsida; order Araucariales; family Araucariaceae; genus Wollemia; species Wollemia nobilis. The sequence goes on from JAQPPZ010001808.1 coordinate 9,174,693, forward strand.
CTACCGAGAGCTCAACAAGATAATGGTCAAGGATAAATTTCCTATCCCTGTGGTTGATGAATTACTAGATGAATTACATGGGACCATGTACTTCACCAAGCTAGACCTTCGCTCTGGGTACCATCAGATTCGGCTTAGGGATGAAGATATTCCTAAAACTGCTTTTTGCACTCATGAAGGTCATTATGAATTCTTGGTAATGTCGTTTGGTCTCACAAATGCTCCTTCCACATTCCAAATCCTGATGAACAACATCTTTTGCCCCTTCTTGCGGAAGTTCATCCTTGTGTTCTTCGATGACATCTTGATTTACAGTCACACATGGGAAGAGCATCTCAATCATGTAGATCAAACTCTCCAACTACTGGCCGACCATAAATTGTTTGCAAAAAGGTCCAAGTGCTCCTTTGGTTTGACTGAAGTAGAATATCTGGGACACATTGTCTCAAAGGATGGTGTCAAGGTTGACCCTAAGAAGATCCAAGCAGTCCAAGAATGGCCAAAACCTCGCACACTCAAGGGACTTCGAGGATTTTTAGGGCTTACAGGATATTACCGTAAATTTTTCTGCAATTATGGAAATATAGCCGCCCCCCTCACCTCCATGTTGAAGAAGGATTCTTTTATGTGGACAAGGCCGGCTGAGCAAGCATTCCTGGACCTCAAACATGCCATGACCACCACTCCGGTTTTAGCCATGCCAGACTTCTCAAAAAAATTTGTCATTGAAAGTGACACTTCTGGTCGTGGTATTGGGGCAGTATTGATGCAAGAAGGATGCCCTTTGGCTTTTACCAGCAAAGCCCTATCTGATCGCAATCTGGGAAAATCCACATATGCTAAGGAAATGTTGGCAATATTGCATGCAGTCCTACATTGGCGGCCTTACCTCATTGGGTGCCATTTCTCCATCAAAACTGACCACCAGAGCCTTAAATACTTTCTAGAACAACAATTTGCCACTCCCGAGCAACAAAAGTGGGTATCAAAACTCATGGGCTATGATTATGACATCACGTACAAAAAAGGGAAGGAAAATCTTGTGGTAGATGCTCTCTCTCGCCAATTTGAGGCCCTTAGTATGTTGTGTGCCATCTCTGCACCATTGCCCCAATGGATTGAGCCCTTACGTTAGGAAATACTTTAGGATGCAGATTTGAAAGACCTGGTTGCTTCACTTAGGGATGATCCAGAGTCTACACCAGGATATAGTTGGGATGGCCAAGATCTGCGTTACCATCAACGTCTGGTTCTTCCTCCTAAGTCCCCACTTTGAGAACTCCTCATGAGGGAATCACATGCTACTCCATCTGCTGGCCATTCAGGGTTCCTAAAAACATATGAACGACTCAAGCGCACCCTCTTTTGGAAAGGCATGAAACAGGACATTCGCTCCTTTGTAGCGGATTGCGACACTTGTCAACGGATGAAAGGAGAAACAGTGCACTCCCCAGGCACTCTTCAACCATTGTCGATACCATATCAGGTGTGGACTGACATCTCCATGGACTTCATAGAAGGGCTACCTAAATCTAGAGGCAAGTCTGTTATTTTTGTGGTAGTGGACCGCCTTTCAAAGTATGCTCACTTTTGTGCCCTAACCCATCCTTACACAGCATCCACTATTGCCCAAACTTTTCTTGACTCCATATTTTGCCTTCATGGCATGCCCGCCTCCATTGTATCTGATCGTGATCCCACCTTTACTAGCAATTTTTGGCAAGATTTGTTTAAGTTGTAGGGGACTCAGCTCAAAATGAGTTTAGCCTGCCATCCGCAAACGGATGGTCAAACAGAGGTTGTTAATAAATGCTTGGAAACCTACCTTCGCTGCTTTTCCTCTGATCATCCTACTCATTGGGCAAAATGGCTTTCTTTGGCTGAATGGTGGTACAACACTTCCTATCATACCGCCACCAAACTCACACCATTTGAGGCAGTTTACGGGCGCCCTCCACTCACGCCTTCCTCCTACATTCCGGGTAGCTCCAAGGTCCAGTCCGTCAACAATGCTCTGAGTCAACACACCGAGGTCCTCCGCCAACTCAAGAAAAATTTGAACATGGCCCAGAATCGGATGCGCCAACAAGCTAATCAGCATCGTTCTAAGCGTAGTTTTGATGTGGGTGATATGGTCTTCCTTCGCTTGCAGCCATACAAACAATCATCCCTACAACTCCGTAGGTGTCAGAAGCTTGCTCCAAAATTCTATGGTCCTTATCAGGTTTTGCAACGGATTGGTCCAACAGCTTACAAATTGGCTCTCCCCCCCACTTCCAAGATCCACACTATTTTTCATGTTTCCCTTCTCAAGAAATTTGTGGGCACAAAGGTACAGGTTCAATCAACACTCCCCGAATTGGATGAAGAAGGCTCCATCTTACTTGCATCGAAACAGCTGCTGGATCGTCGAACTCGCACTCTGCACAACCGTACCATCACAAAGGTCCTGGTTCAGTGGCGTGGACTTCAACCTGAGGATTCTACATGGGAGTCTCTCCATCAACTCCAACAACATTTTCCTCATTTTTAGCTTTGAGGACAAAGCTCCTTTAAGGAGAAGGGCATGTTAGGATCTCATCCTAACCCTTAATGTAATAACTCCCCTTTTCTAATAATTCCTAGTGAACGTGGGTGGTACCCATGATTAATATTTTGTAATGTTCTAAGTTTTAGCTTAGGTAGTGCCTATGACAAATGGCACCCTTTTTATGTAACACATGGTAGATAGGTGGCATTGTGCATGTAATTCGTGTGGCATTGTGCATGTAATTCGAATGGCATTGTGCATGTAATTCGAGTGGCATTGTGCATGTAATTCAAAGTGGCACTATGCATGTAATTCGGGTGGCATTATGCATGTAATCCAGGTGGCATTTTGCATGTAAGCCAACCTTGGAAGGAAACTCCTTAAATACCCGAAAAGGCACCAATGTAACCATCTTTTGCAAAATTAATGAAGTATTGAAGGAGGTTGCCCCCTCGAAGAGGCCTCGCGATTCGGCTTCTATTGTGAGATTGTTCTTGATTCAAATTTCTGTTATATTAATGTGATGTTTATGTGAGTTATTTCCAAGCAATTGTGTGAGAGTGTGTTATTTGAGTTTATTTTATAGCAGGATCTTAACATATCTCATAGAGTTGTTTTCAATGGGTTATATGGGATTTAAATGATCCCCACTCATATTACATCATTACCACAACAATATTGTAGCAAATTGACAATTGCATGTGTCACTTGGCAATATTCGAGCATGGGTATCCTCTTTGAAATTATAGGAATCTAACTAATTGAGCTAATTCCATTTAATAGAACATCTCATACTATTGTGATAAATATCATATTGTTATAAGTGATAAAAGTACATAATGAAATGGTCTTATGCCTATAATTGTTGTTCATTTCTTGTTGCATGTTCATCATAAAATCTATACTACATTCTAGAGTTTTTCTATATAAAGTTTGATTGTGTGTATAAATTTCAAAAATATAATTTATGTCTTGGATTTGATAATTTGGTTACTTCCATATAAACCAACCATCAAATATAATTGTTAAGTTTTTTACATAACTCTTGTAACATTGCAAACATTTAATTCTTCCCATGCCCATGTCCCTTCCCCCAAACAAAATAGGTAATGTGTAAAAACAAAACAGTCCATCAAACACATATTATTGATTTATTTATAAGTAAATTTTAATGCAATAGATGAACATATTCATCTATTTCAATGTACTATATCATAACAGATTTTTATTATGTACAATTATCTAGAAGCATAATAGAGAAACCAACAATTATATAGAATGCAAAAAGAATGAAAAAATTATCTAGAAGCCTAACATAGAAACCAACAATTGAAGGTATTGCTTGCTCAACATTAGATTTCACTATCCAATATTTTTACTACATAACAAATTGTCAACATGGAGAGTACAATAGTACAGTCGATGACAATGTTGATATATTTAGGAGTAGACATAGGCTACTAATTTGATTATCATAATTAGTTGAATGTGGCACCACCTTAATGAATTATAAATATTTTTTGTATATAAGCAGTTTTGCTAAGTGTTAGTTGTTGATCAATGGGTTGTATCATGTGTTGATCAAGTTTTGTATTTTTGTACACAAAACAAAATCATTAACATGAATAACACAATTTTTTGTGGTTGTAATCAATTTGTGAGTAGTTGGTAGTTCGATATAAGAGGGTGGCAACTGGAAGTTGTAATTGCCTACCCCCTCTTTCATTTTTGTATGTATATTCCCTATGTGAGTAGTAGAATTGTTGTTGTTGGATTGTCATTATGTTTGTCATTATGCTATTAATAATGAAGACAAGAGGATATCTCATAGAGTTGTTTTCAATGGGTTATATGGGATTTAAACGAGCCCCGCTCATATTACATCATTACCACAACAATATTGTAGCAACTTGACAATAACATGTGTCATTTGGCAAGATTCGAACATGGATCTCCTCTTTGAAAGTCGAGGAATCTAACTAATTGAGATAATGTCATTTAATAGAACATCTCATACTGTTGTGACAAATATCATATTGTTATAAGCGATAAATATATCAAGTACATAATGAAATGGTCTTTACCTATAATTGTTCATTTCTTGTTGCATGTTCATCATAAAATCTATACTACATTCTATAGTTTTTGTATATAAAGTTTGATTGTGTGTATAAAGTTCAAAAATATAATTTATGTTTTGGATTTGATGATTTGGTTACTTCCATATAAATCAACATGTAGACACCAAAATCTAGGCATTTGCATCCCACCACACAAATCTACATAATAATAATGTGTCTAAATTTTGACTTAGGCATATAATTCTTGCACATTATCCATTCACATAGCACATTCTAAATCTACATAATAATAATGTGTCTAAAGTTTGACTTAGGCATATTAATTCTGCACATTATCCTATTTTCCAAATTTTATTAAATCTAGAAAATCTCCCTAGGATACCCTATCTCCCCATGTGACATGTGTCCTAGCCACCACTACCCCTCATCTTGCCACATCTCACACCTCACTCTACACTTCACTCCACTTGCACCAACCCACTTGTCACATCTAACACTTCACTCCACTTGCACCTACCCACTTGCCACATCTCCCTAGTTAAGTGAGACACTCTTGGTGACTCACTATAACTGCCCCTACCATTTGGTAGCACTGGAGTGCCACTTGGTAATCCTAGCTTGCCACCTTCATTTCCCTCAAAAATCCCAAGTGGCCTATAAATGCACCTTCACCCCATCAACCAAAGGAGCCTGGAAAAATATGTCAACACTCTGCCAAAATCAAGGCCATTATTGAAATACCCCCTCCAATAAATCTTAAAGAGTTGCACAGTTTACAAGGAAATATTCAATCCATTCGATGATTCATTTCACAGCTCTCAAAAAAATGTAGGTCATTCAATCGCTTGCTACATAAGGGGGTCACCTTTTCCTAGACAAAATAATATCAAGAGGCTTTTGACAATATCAATAAATACTTGGCTTTACTGCCAATGCTAACGTTGCCTTGTCTAGGAGTCCCTTTTCACCTTTACATTTATGCCATATATTTTGCATTAGGAACAATACTTGCACAAAATAATGAAAATCATAAAGAGCAAGAAATATATTACATTAGTTGAACTTTGGTGAGTTGTGAAATAATATATACTTATGTCAAAAAGTTGTGCTTAGCAGTGGTTTTTGCCACTAAGAAATTGAGACATTATATGCTAAGTAACACTACCTATGTCATAGCTAGAGAAAATCCTCTACATTATATGATGACTCACACATACAACAATTACCAAACTATAAAATGAATAATGTTCTTGATAGAATTTGATCTCGAATTCATTAGCCAAAAATCCATCAAAGGTCAGGTGATAGTCGATCAACTTGTAGAAGCTCCACTTCCAAATGATCAACCCCTTCTTATCGAGCTTCCAGATGATTCAGTATTTTTTGTTACCTGAACAAGAACAACCAGTCCCTCCTGAGGATGATTTTGACATAACTCTCTTCTTTGATGGGTCAAAGTACAAAAAATGACAAGGTGGTGGAGTCGTATTTTATACACTTGAAGGAATACCAATTCCTTTATCATTCAAATGTGACTTTCCATGCACAAATAACAACGCAAAGTATGAAGCCTTCATATTGGGGCTTCAATTATATAATGAGCACCCCGTACCTCTACTACACTTCTATGTTATTTTGCATGTATTTTTTGTGGTCTGATTTGTTTTTGTGAGTTTGTGTGGTTGATTTGAAATTAATTGCAAATTGATAACAAGCATTAGTTGGAAACAAGAACAAATTTTATTTCAATTCATGATAACTGAAAACAAATACAAATTTGCATATTTTTCTAACCTGATTATGAACAGTAGCAAATATGATACAAAAAGCAAGTGAAAATGTCTCATTTGCTATGATTTTCCTTCTTCATTCCTCCCAATGGCCCTTCAATGAGTGCAGATTTCAAACTAAGGTTGGTTGCTCCACATGCAAGTCTGAACCCAACCAAAATTGCTTTCAAAAGACTACTGCTAATTAAATTTGCTAACCCTCTAAACTGTATAGCCTGCAAATATGTATGGCAACCCTTAAAAATTCAATATTTTGCTTTAAAATCAATGTAGGAATGCTCAAAAAGGAGTGCTTGGCAAAGGCAGATTTAACTGTAAATACCCACAATGAAACCCTCACCAAATCCATAGAATATGAGCAAAAAATGGTACGATTGGCCTGCTTCTTTCCCTCAAACTTCAATAACTTCAAAATGGATTGAGACCCATTTAAATTACCATTGAAATAATGAAACCCAGAAGCTCTGATCTTCAATCCAGTTGATTTTAGTCATAGGCAAAACTTGATCTGCCACTGTTATGCTCTGATAATTCCTCTGTAATTGATAAATTCAATCCTTCATCTAGATGTGATTTTTCACACCTGAAACTGGTCCAATATTGCTGAGAAATCACTCCCAAAAAGCCCTTTGATCTTCTGTCAAAAATCCCTGTGAAAATCTCAATAAAAATTCCAAATTATCCATGCACAAATGAGCCTCAAAAAGTCATTTTAAAGAGAACATCAAATTAGGGTTTGGGCGCCCATTTTAGGTTTCCACAAGTTATTATTTTATAATTTAATTTAGGTCTCTTAATATCATAAATAGAGCCACATCCCCCCCCTTGGCCTAGGCATACCACTTTAAGTTGTTTTTTAAGTTATAACTTAATGTTATAACATTATATTATAAAGTGGCCTCTTTCACATCCATAAAGTGATTTCATAATATAAAGTCATTAAATAATAAATGACTTTAATGGAATATAACTTGACCCATTAAAATATTGGACCTCTACTCATCAAAGCAACAATTCGTAAATGGTTTTGGATACCCATTTCATCAAAGGATAATACTATGCTGAAGTCGTCATCCGAAACCCTAAAAACGGACATTGCTAAAGATAGCAAGTCTAGTCAAAAGATCTCCAAATAAGCCCAAACGACTGAAAAACATGAGCTCTCTATAATCTAATGAAGATGATAACCTCTCCAGATGGTGCCCCAACAACTGACTTAGCCTAAGGAAGCTCGTGTATAGGCTAATATCCTCGGTACACTAACTGCCTTGAAGAGGGGACATTACAGTCTGCCTTTCCCAAATATTGTTTATCCTCAAGCAATGCCCAAACATAACCCAATTAGTGGTTTGCATCCCATATGAGGCTGCATAGAATACCTAGATTCCATAACAACCTCAAAAAGTACCCACCAATCTGACGCTGCATCACACTCCTCCACACTGCTCCTCTAACAATATGGAATTACAGAAGTCCCAACTGCAATAGCCTGATGTAATCTCTCTCAAATTTGGAACCAACATACCTAACTAAACTGGATCGAAATATCTCATACCACAACATAACCAAGAGATCAACATCACGTGCCACTTGTGAGACAAGCAAAGTCTCCCCAAGATCGAAGAATGCTCCACAAGATCAATCACGCATAAAATATGTAAACCCACAACACAAATATTGAGTGGTAAAACCCTACTTCAAATGAAGAATGGAAACATCCACTATGAAGCTCACTATATTACTCATTTGATTCAACAGTACAAGAATGCTTCAATGTTATGCAACAATATGCATCAACATAAACTACAACACAAGTCAATATGACAAGATATGATAAGATATGATAAGATATGATAATATGTAGTAGAAAACACCCCTATTTAAAGAGAATTTTTTCTACTACAACCCTAAATATTATCACAATCTAATCTTATCACAATCTATCAAATATTAGAAAGTACTTTAGTTACTTTCTAATTTTATCACAATCTAATCTTTGAGATATGTGATAAGTGACATCTATTAAATATTAGATAGTGATTAGTTATTTTCTAATATTTGCTAGAAAAGGAAAATAACTTTTTTCTAAGAAATTAAATATTCTTAGCACCCTTAATTTATTTATTAATTGGGTGGGAATATTTTACATAAGATAGAATTATATTCTAATTCAAATATTATTATTTAGACTTTATATTTTAGTCTAAGAATATTTACACAATGTTGCATTACATACTCCAACCGTCCCCCTTAATGCAATATTGAGGAAAGGAATTATGAGATAAAGAAACATTCTCCCTCTAAAGATACAAACGGGGATGAGAATAAAATGAGTAATATAGTTACAATAAGCTTCTATAACCAATAATGGTCTACAATAAGGCACCAATACAAAATAGGCCAAAATGAGACTACAAACCCCCAACGGAGTAGCTTCAAATACAAGCAGCTTACAAAGCCATCCATCAATCACAAGTGGTTGCAAATTACAATAAGAAAACATCACAAGGGTGTCTTCAGTAAGCCTGCAAAATCCCAAACGAAAGTACCTACAAGCTACAAGAAGTTCAACATAAGATCAGTTAGATACATCATCATAAATATATTCACCACAACATATATGAATATCCAAAGATGATAATAAAACTGATTTAACAAATAGTGAACTATAAGTCATCACAAAAATATGCCAAGCCATACTTATAGTCACGTGCGATATAGTTGATCAAAAAATATCATGTACAAAGTTGCATAAAGCAAACAAGGAGTACCATGATAATGCAAACTCTAAAGTACCATGTACAAAAGTAGCACAAGGCTAACAAAAAAGTACCATGTACAAGAGTTGCATAAGGTATATGAAAATAATAAAGTGTGCACACCGGTTGCATAAATCCAACCATAAAATATCATGTACAAAAGTAGCATAAATGCTAACAAGAAAGTACCATGATAAACCAATTGCATAATGTCAACTACATAAAAAAACATGTGCAAAGTTGCATAAGGCAACAAGAAAGTACCATGTAAAGAGTCACATAAAGCAATTGCATCATATACCATAATTGCACAATGCCATCTACAAAGTAACATGTACAAAAGTTGCACAAGGCAAACAAGAAAGTACCATGTTCAAAAGAGATGCAAAAAGCAATTATACCACAAAATATCAACTCATATATATAGCACAAAACACCTCATAAGGATGAATTTGTCATCACACAAGTGTAACTACACTTCATTCCCCCTTGAGGACAACTTCACCAAACCAAGTGAGTCCCTCAGCTTACAAAATTGCTCCTTGGAAAGAGGTTTAGTGAACAAATCAGTGGAATTAGAAGATGATGGGCACTACAATTGAATAGTCTCATCCAATACTTCTCTCTGATAAAGTGGGCTTGGATTTCAACATGGCCTTTCTTGACACAAAAGTTGCAAGTGAAATCAACTCTAGACTTGTTGGGTTGAAAATTTTGATTTTTCCTTCCCTTGTATTTCTTCTTGAAGGAATCTTTAGTGGCACTCAAGGCAACATTCTTCTCCTTGACAACTTGACTATTCACTTTGTCTCAATTAAGATACTCTTCATGTTGAATCAATAATTGTGAAAGAGTGTTGAGAGGAATGCCATCCTCTTCTTGCTCTAGCCTAGTCTCAATAATGGTGATAAAATTCTTGAACTTGCTTGACAAGTTCCTCAAAATGATAAATCTTAAGAGATTCTCACTTATCCAATCACAATTACAAGCCAATAGTTGAGTTCTCATGTCTTTCATATTTGAGAGGAATATCAAGGCACTTTCTTCTTCACCTTGCATAGTGCTAAGAATTTTTGACAATAAAGTGAATTTCCTTGATGTGTTGGACCCTAGATGGACTTGTTTTAGCAAATCCCATGCATATTTAGCATGCTCACAATGGCTTATAGTGATCAATATCTCATCACTCACCCTATTGATAATCATGGAAACTGCAAGGCGACTCTTGTTGTTGTATTTCTCAAGTGCCCTTGCCTGGGTTGGGATTACTTCATCTCCATTCATAGTGGGCCATAACTTTCTTGCTTGAAATTCAGCCCTTATCCTTGGTTCCCATATTCCAAAATTTGATCCATCAAGGATGTGCTTAGGTGTGAAGGAGATTCCATGATTAGCCATTCTAGAAAGTGAACATAATCAAAACAGAAGATGCATTGACAAAGGAAATAAATGATGCAATAAGAAAGTAGATAAACATACTTAAATATATTAAAAAACCATAATTGTCAAGTAATCTACTTTTCAATAATCAAAGATAAAACATCATGAAAGATAATCAAAGTTAAGCATCATTAAGAGAGATAAGCATCGTTGATGTAGGAGCATCCAAGGGAAGAACAAAAATGCCGCAAGGAGAGAATATGTTGTGATATCGCGACATGTCGGCAAAGAAGAAAAAGTGTCACGATATCGTGACATGTCACAGTTTTGCGACCAGAGGACGACAAAAGGCACAAAAGAGGAAAAGTGTCGTGATATCACGACATGTCGCAGTTTCGCAACCAAAGGACGACAGAAGGCACAGAAGAGGAAGCGCAAAGGAGGAAAAGTGTCGCGATATCGCGACCAAAGGAAGAGAGGAAGCGCAAAGGAGGAAAAGTGTCGCGATATCGCGACATGTCGCATTATCGCGACAAAATGACGAAGCAAGGCGCAGGAGTGAAAATGTCACGATATCGTGACATGTCGTGAAATCGCGACCGAAGAATACAGGAGACGGCCAGAGGATAAAATGTCACGATTTCACATGTCGCGAAATTGCGACCAAAAATAGACAGGGAAGGCCAGCGAAGAAAATGTCATGATTTCGCGACATGTTGCGAAATCGTGACCGAAGGCGCAGAAAGGGGAGCAAGGAAGAAAGCTGTCGTGATATCACGACATGTTGCGATTTTGCGACCCAAGAAGCAAAGAGAGGCAAAAGGCAAAGCTATCGCGATTTCGTGACCTAAAGCGGAGAGAGGAAGCAGAAGGGAAGAATGTCACGATATCGCGACATGTCACGATATCACGACCCAAAGGAGAAGAAGACAGCGAGGAAAGAAACTATCACGATATCGCGACATGTCGCGATATCGCGACCCGAGGGAAAGGAAAGGCAGTGAGGAGAAAAATGTCATGATATCGCGACCCAAAGGAAAGGAAATGCAGTGAGAAGGAAAATGTCGCGATATCGTGACCCGAAGGAAAAGGAGAGGCAGTGAGAAGGAAAATGTCGTGATATTGTGACATGTCGTGATATCGCGACATGTCACGATTTCATGACCCGAAGAAGAGAAAAGGTAGCGAAGAAGAAAAATGTCACGATATCACAACATACTACTAGTTCACGATTTGAGAAGGCACGCGTTACCAGGCGGTGTTTCTCGAGGTGGTCAAAGGCCTCATTAATGCATGATTGCTTGCCCAAAAAGTTTGCTGAGCATGGCGGCCACTCGACTGCTTGTGCCCAGAGGTCAGAGATGTGTAGATGGCTCTTGAATGTGTGTTTTCATGGCTTACCTGGTGTTAGTTTCCAATGACGATAAAAGATGAAAGGTTCAGTCATAAAAGTGGTGTAGGAGCCAAGTTTTGAGATTGGGAGATTGTATTCTTCTTGGGAGCACAGGCAGATCGCCGAACGTGAGGCAGCTTGCATCAGAAAAATGAAACTATGTCTACGGGCTAGTGTTGTAAATTATTTATTTTGAAAGTTTAATGAAATGAAAGCTGGATTCGTGAAGAAAATAAAAGTTTTGAAAATTTTGAAATTCGGCCCCCCCATCAGTGGTATCAGAGCGGGAGTTCCTGAGTGTGTAAACAGATCACTAAAAGTGAGGCAGTTTACACTAGGATCTGTGGAAGGGTTGTGAGAAGAGAGTAAATCAAGATGCCTCCACGAAGAAATCGTGGTGGTGGAAGAAACATGGTGCCAGTGGAAGATTTCAAAGAGTTGCAAAGGCAAGTTCAGGCCCTGCAAGAGGAGCTACGCAGAGGACTTGAACCCCGAGGGGAAGAAGGAAGTGAAGATGAGGTTGATGAAGAAGAGGACCAGTTTGAGGAAGAGGAAGAGGTTGTAGATCCTACACAAGCCAGGTTATACAGAGCCATCTCTCAGATTGGGAAGAAACCAAAGATGGAGGTTTCTGTGTACTCTAGAAATCTAGATCCAAAGGAGTTGATTGACTGGATCAATGACATAGAGGAATACTTTGAGTATGAAGAAGTTGAAGATCCTGATAGGGTCAGGTTTGCCAAGACCAAGCTAAAGGTTCATGCCAGCATATGGTGGAAGGGAGTACAGCTGTAAAGAAACAGAAGAGGAAAGGAGAGAGTAACCAGGTGGGATAGAATGCTGGAAAAGTTAAAGAGGCAGTTCATCCCAGCTGACTATGAGATGGACCTACTAAAGAAAATGTAAGGTTTAAAGCAGGCCAGCAAGTTTGTTAAAGAATACATAGAGGATTTTTACAATATTGTAATCATAATAGGCCATTCAGAGTCCAACAAGGAGAAGGTAGCTCGTTATATTAATGGGTTACGAGTAAGTATTCAAGAAGAGTTAAGCCTAGTTAGGATGACCACCATAGAGGAAGCTTACCAATTTTCTCTGCAGGTTGAAGAGAAACTGAACATAAGGTTTGAGAGCAAGCAAAGAGAAAGAGGTCATGGAGGAAGGACTGGTGGAAGAAAAGATGAAAGAAAAGAGAAGAAAGAAAAAACTAGTAGCAGTCAGGCCCAAAAATAAGATAACGATTACAGACCCCGTGTTCAGAACAATGGCTACCCAAGAGGAAGAGGTAGATCTAGACAGGGACATGGAAGAGGAGGATTCTGTGGAACCTGCTTCCACTATGGTGAAGAAGGACATCGAGCATTTGAGTGTCCACAACACCAAGAAAGGACGAATAAGAGACCTGAGGGTCCTGCCAGGGCTGCTGTAGCAGATGAAGATATTGAATCAAAACATTCTGAGGAGGCAAAGAGAGAAGTGATGATCACAAGGAGAACCTTGTTGAATGAAGAGAAGAAATTAGACCAGAGGAGAAACCTGTTCTGCACAAGGTGCAGAAGTTCAAGTAAGTTCTGTAATGTTATTATCGATAATGGTAGTACTGATAACTTGGTATCTAAAGAAATGGTTACTAAGTTATAGTTAAATAGGAGGAGACACCCGCATCCATATCAGATTGTGTGGTTACAGAAGGACCATAGGACGTTGGTCAATGAGCAATGCTCGATGAGATTTAATGTTGGGAGTTACTGCGATGAGGTCCTGTGTGACATCCTGCCTATGGATGCTTGCCATTTGTTGTTGGGAAGGCCATGGCAGTTTGATCGGTGTGCAGTGCATGATGGACGCGCCAACACATACTCAGTGATGAAGAATGGAGTGTGCCATAAGCTAAAGCCCTTGAAGGAGGTGGGTGAAAAGGTATGTAGTAGCAGCGCTAGAGTCTGTTTGCTGAAGGGGATGGATGATAGGAGGTTGCTGACAACAATGAGGGTGGAGGTTGAAGAGGTTGAAGATTTTGCAAGTTGTAAGAACTTGGCAGAACAGCACAGAAGTGAAGATCACTTCTCAATCCACCCTGGTTGTCTGATGCAGGAGCATCTAAGGAAAGAACAAAAATGTCGCAATGAGAGATGTCGCGATATCGTGACATGTCGGCAAAGAAGAAAAAGTGTCGCGATATCACGACATGTCACAGTTTTGCGACCAGAGGACGAAGGAAGGCACAAAAGAGAAAAAGTGTCATGATATCATGACATGTCGCAGTTTCATGACCAGAGGACGACGGAAGGCACAGAAGAGGAAAAGTGTCGCGATATCTCAACATGTCGCATTATCATGACCAAAGGAAGAGAGGAAGCACAAAGGAGGAAAAGTGTCATGATATCATGACATGTTGCATTATCGCGACCCAGGAAGGAGAGAGAAGACGTGGAGCAAAAATGTTGCAATTTCGCGACATGTCACAAAATCGCGACCAAAAGGCAAAAGAAGGCGCAAGGGAGGAAAAGTGTCACGATATCGCGACATGTCACATTATCGCGATAAAATGACGAAGCAAGGCGCATGAGTGAAAATTTCGCGACCAAAGAAGACAAGAGACAGCCAGAGGAGAAAATGTCACGATTTTGTGACATGTCGCAAAATCACAACCAAAAACAGACAGGGAAGACCAGCGAAGAAAATGTCATGATTTCGTGACATGTCACGATTTCGCGACATGTCACAAAATTGTGACCGAAGGCGTAGAAAGGGGAGCAAGGAAGAAAGCTATCGCGATATCACGACATGTCACGATTTCGTGACCCAAGAAGCAAAGAGAGAGGCAGAAGGCAAAGCTGTCATGATATCGCGACATGTCACGATTTTGTGACCCAAAGTGGAGGAAGCAGAAGGGAAGAATGTCGCAATATCGCGACATGTTGCGATATCGCGACCCAAAGGAGAAGAAGACAGCGAGGAAAGAAACTGTCACGATATTGTGACCCAAAGGAGAAGAAGACAGTGAGGAAAAAAATTGTCGCGATATCGTGACATGTCGTGATATCGCGACCCGAGGGAAAGGAAAGGCAGTGAGGAGAAAAATGTTGCGATATCGCAACCCGAAGGAAAGGAAAGGCAGTGAGAAGGAAAATGTCATGATATCATGACATGTCACGAAATCGCGACCCAAAGGAAAAGGAGAGGCAGCAAGAAGGAAAATGTCACGATTTCGCAACCCGAAGAAGAGAAAAGGTAGCAAAGAAGAAAAATGTCGCGATATCGCGACATGTCGTGATATTGCGACATACTATTGGTTCACGATTCGAGAAGGCACGTGTTACCAGGCAGTGTTTCTCGAGGCGGTCAAAGGTCTCATTAATGCATGATTGCTTGCCCAAAAATTTTGTTGAGCATGGCGGCCACTCGACTGTTGTGCCCAGAGGTCAGAGATGTGCAGATGGCTCTTGAATGCGTGTTTTTGTGGCTGACCCGTGTCAGTTGCCAGTGAAGATAAAATATGAAAGGTTCAGTCAGAAAAGTGGTGGAGGAGCCGAGTTTTGAGATTGGGAGATTGTATTCTTCCTGGGAGCACAGGCAGATCGTCGAACGTGAGGCAGCTTGCATCAAAAAAAGGAAACTACGCCTACGGGCTAGTGTTGTAAATTCTTTTTTTGAAAGTTTAATGAAATGAAAGCTGGATTCGTGAAAAAAATAGAAGTTTTGAAAATTTTGAATTCGCCCCCCCCATCAATCATCATGAAAGATAATCAACATCATCATGAACTACTATAACCATATTGCAATTGAATAAATAAAATAAACCAAGATCAACTTGTAATAGATTAACTTGTTATAAGAAGGTAACTAACCATAACAATCATCTTGCAACAAAATAAACTAACTAGAATTGAACCATAAAATATTTGTTAAATGTTAGATAGTCAATAAGTTAGTAAGTTGGTGTTCATTTTAAGGTTTTGCTATAGCCTAATGAATTGCCAATTCATCTCACCCAAGGTCAACCAAGCTACCCAAAAGGGTACGGGTACGAGGACCCGAAAAGGACTTGCTACCGATAGAGCAGATTCTTTTAGATTCAATAGGTGTTTAGCAAATATAAACTATGTTGCAATATTAAGTAAATTTTAATCAAATACTAAAGTTGTGGTTAGGAAATTGATTCATTTTTAACCTTCTTGATTAATATGAAAATTAGTAAATTGCAAGTTAGTTGGTTAGTAGATTGTTTAGTAGTAAGTTAGTAGTTAGATTAGTTGAGATGCAAAATGTAAGAAAGATGAACAAGAGATAGTGGAGACACAAAGCAAAACACAAACTCTCTCTCTCTCTCTCTCTCTCTCTCTCTCTCTCTCTCTCTCTCTCTCACTTTCATTCTCTTTTACTTTCATAATGAGAGATACAAGTTACATTAATTTACAGTATGCTTCAAGCAAATACTAGAGAGAGATTAGAAGAAATTAATAAAAATAGGGGAAGAGAGTGAAAAAGTTGATCCGAAATTGCCTTGTATACTCCAAAACATACTTGGATAACCTTGCAAAACAAGCAAACTCACAAACAACCATTGTTAATGTGAGACAAAAAATATATTGCAGTTTAAGGAGAATAATAATAATTTTTAATACAAAAAATTGCTTAAAAAAATGCAATTAAATTAATAAAATTTATTTTATTAATAAAAAAATGGCATGAAAAAGTTTAAAGATTTTTATAAAGCAAAACTTTTTCAAAAAAACAAAACTGTTTTTTTTTTTTTTTTTAAACAAAACTATATTTTTTTATAAAGCAAAACTGTTTTTTTTTTTTTTAAACAAAACTGTTTTTTTTTTTTTTAAACAAAACTATTTTTTTTTTTTTAAACAAAACTGTTTTTTTTATAAAGCAAAACTGTTTTTTTTTTTAATTTATATATATATATATATATAGCCGATTGTTTTTTTTAAATAAATTAAAAAATGACTATATATGAAAATAGGGGTTTTTGGGTCTTCTCGACGCAACCATGGGGTCTATTTGGCTCCAAAAACCTTTCCAACAAAAGCTTAATGCCAAAAAAAAAATTATAGATTTAAAATTAAAATATTGTTTGCAAAATATCTAACAACTAGATCTAAAAACATAATAAATCTATAAACCCTAATGGCATATTTGCAAAATAAGTTTATATAAAATACCCAAATATCAAATGCATTCAAAAAATATATACCTTAATGGATTTTTCACCTCAAAGGATTGAAGACACTTGATGGAGATCCCAACCACTCTGATACCAAATGTGAGACAAGCAAAGTCTCCCTAATATCAAAGAATGCTCCACAAGATCAATCACACATAAAAGAGGTAAAACCACAACACAAATATTGAGTGGTAGAAAGGAAACATCCACTATGAAGCTCACCATATTACTCATTTGATTCAACAGTACAAGAATGCTTTAATGTTATGCAACAATATGCATCAACATAAACTACAACACAAGTCAATATGACAAGATATGATCAGATTTAATAATATGTAGTAGAAAACACCCCTATTTAAAGAGAAGCTTTTCTACTACAACCCTAAATCTTATCACAATCTAATATTATCACAATATATCAAATATTAGAAAGTGCTTTAGTTACTTTCTAATTTTATCACAATCTAATCTTTGAGATATGTGATAAGTGACATCTATCAAATATTAAAAAATGATTAGTTACTTTCTAATATTTGCTAGAAAATGAAAATAACTTTTTCTCAAGAAATTAAATATTCGTAGCACCCTTAATTTATTTATTAATTGGGTGGGAATATTTTACATAAGATAGAATTATATTCTAATTCAAATATTATTCTTTAGACTTTATATTTTAGTCTAAGAATAATTTACACAATGTTGCATTACATATTCCAACACCACTGCAAACCAACACTAGGAGTGCTTCCATAACCATCACCTACCTAGCTCAACTCAGCACATGTATTCTAGAAGTGACCTGGATGATCCCATGCCATCCAATCAACTGTAGTAGACCAAACACCCTTGGGGAAGATGTCGTCCATCATCAAACTCAACCAATTTGGGTGTAAACTAATCTGTATGACATCCGAAGAATCATCCACATACCACTCCTACAACTCAATAAGAAAAATAGCCTCATAAACTAAACTGGTATGTCCATAAAGTCTAAGCTCTGCCCTAGGTGAAATCTCTAGCATGAGTGACTCAATCCAGTCCACTCCTACACTCCCACTGATCATAATAGAACTGAGCCCTTGAGAAAACATTATGCTCAATATAGAAGCATGATACTCAGTGAATCTCATTGGATAATGCCAACCCAAATGTGACCAATATTTGCTATGCAACTGGTAGGGTCAGAGATAGCAAGGGTAGAACTGTAACTGGACACCCAAAAAATGTATCGACCATAAGAAACTGAATAATCCATAGTGATACTCTGACTCCCTAAGTCAAATAGGACATCCCATGAGTACCAGTGCTCCCCAAACATTAATAAGTCCACCAGTATCCAAGCTAGGCTTAGTACCTCTCTCCAATCCATTTGTATAAGCATAAATGGATAAATATCATGGATGATCAAGGAGTGAATGACAGCATACCACTCCAACCCGTAATCAACCCTCACCCAAAATATGGTCCTACCATCATTCTCGAAGCTCATAGATACAAGCATATGATCTTGGGTGAGTGAACTCAACTCCAAAGTGGACCTATCATCCTAAAATTGTACCTGACCATAAATGGTCTGAATGTCAACTAGATAGAATTCAGGAATGCATATTCGTATAACACATGACCACTCCACCTCAACCTCTACTGAGCCACCCACTGTCTCCTCTCCCTACGATGTATCCACAAGGCCAAACTCATAGTCACCATGCTCAATTTGAGGGTAGCATGAATCTCTAGGCCCCAATAAGGATTCCTCATGGAGTTCCTTAATACCCTCCACCAACAGTTGAATCTCTATGCATATCACCTCTGCTACCTACCCCTTATCTATAGCCACCTCTGAAGACTGATTCTCAGCTTGGAATAATGAATAGTGAGCCAAACTGAGATCCAAACATATTCTATCCACCTCGTCCTCTTTATCATGGAAAGCATCCAAGATGACATTTGTAGCTTTGATAGTTATATCCTTGTCATGTATTACATACAAGTACATTGATTTGATTTCCTCTAGTGCACCTTTGATGTGTTTCAAATTAGCAAGGGAAACCACATGTTCATATTGGTTCCTATGGGCCTTATGAATTATGTCCTCAAGCATCCTCTTAGTGTCATTAGTGGTGGACAACACGTACACTTCGTCTTCAACAGACACTGTGAGTTGGTTCTTCCAATTCTTATCCAAATTGTCATGGTCATAAATATTATGCTTGATCGCTACTACAATTCAGATAAAAATCAAAACTAACCTCATCAATTTCAGTAGTGTCTTCCAAGTTTTTCCAAGCTTCATGTACCTCCCTGTGTCCATCCTCATCAAACTCATCATTCACACAATCTGAAGATGAACTACAATCAACATTAGACCCATCATTCTTCAAGTCTTCTTGGTTGTCTTGATGAGGTGAACCATCATGATAAATTGATCTATGATCAGCAGTAAACTCAACTATGTTATGATTGGAAAAATCAAGTATAGGCTCATCAAAAAATGCTGCTATGAAACATGTAACATCATCATCATGTGTATTATGCCTATATGATCCTAAATGTAAATCACTTTGCGTATCATACAAGAATATGTATCTCTCAGGTGCATACATCATAATGGGTTGGGTTTGAGAATACAACCCATGTTCACCTGTACTACCATCACTAAGATTTTATGGGTGAATGTCATCTGGTGTTGATCTGGTGTCCTCATGAAGTATAATAACATAATCTATATGTGCAGCCCTATCTACTAGATCAACCTATGAATTTTCCACACCTACCTTATGTGAATTTTTCAATTCTGGCTCTTCTTCTTTCCATCTCTCCTTGTTGTCTAGGTGGACTCTTAGCTTCTTATTACACCTTCTTACAATAATGTCAACCAATCTATGTGCTACAAAAGAATAAACCTTGTCCTACCTCCAAAAAACTAATAACAAGGTTAACAGAGGTTGTATAATGGAGTCATATTCATCAATGATTAAGTACATGATGTCCTCCATGTCACAACAAATGAACTCGTCATGTTCCTCACTAATAGAAAATATGAAATAATAACACATACGAAATATATCACTATTGTAACCCAAGTCAATCAGCAGTTTACAGGAACGAATACTGGCCATCAACTCTAAATTCTTTACCTTCTTACCAAACAATGGGCTTTTGATATCACTCAATCCCTGAAAGCTATCAACAATCGTATGCATAATTTCTTTCATTTTTGTATCCTTATATGGTGCCTCTGGAGATGTGATCCATGTGAGTTCACTTAAACAACAAGTAACAATGAGTCTTATCTTGTCATCTGAATGTGTCATCCATTTATCTTGGCTCAAGGTATCTAGTGTAGGAAGTATGGCAACCTGCCACTCCACTAAAGGCTATTGTTCCACCATGGCCAAACATTCCTCTATTTCATTTAGGATGACAATAGCATCATCATCTGATGGTAGTAACTATTCAAATGTTTTACCTATAAACCATAGTTTTCTGTGCCATTCTTTTTTTACACTAACTAGAGCCATAGTTCAATATCCGAATAGGCTGGCATGGCTAAACTTGAGCTCTGATACCACTATAATAAACACCCCATCCCTCTACTACACTTCTCTATTATTTTACATGTATTGTTTGTGGTTTGATTTTTATTTGTGAGTTTGTGTGGTTGATTTGAAATTAATTGCAAATTGATAATAAGCAATAGTTGAAAATAAGAACAAATTTTATTTCAATTCATGACAACTGAAAAAAATACAAATTTGAATATTTTTCTAGCCTGATTATGAATAGCAGCAAATATGATACAAAAAGCAAGTTTGAAAATGTCTCATTTGCTACAATTTTCCTTCTTAATTTCTTCCAATGGCCCTTTAATGAGTGTAGATTTCAAACTGAGGTTGGATACTCCACATGCAAGTCTGAATCCAACCAAAACTGCTTTCAAAAGACTGGTGCTAGTTAAATTTGCTAACCCTTTGAACTGTACAGCCTACAAATCTATATGGCAGCCCTTAGAAATTCAATATTCCTTAAAAATAAACGTAAGAATACTCCAAAAGAGGTGCTTGGCAAAGGCATATTTAACTGTAAATACCCATAATGAAACCCTCACCAAATTCATAGAATATGAGCAAAAAATGGTATGGTTGACCTTCTTTTTTTTCTCAAACTTCAACAACTTCAAAATGGATTGAGACCCATTTAAATTACCATTGAAATAATGAAACCCAGAAGCTCTGATCTTCAATCCAATTGATTTCAGTCATAGGAAAAACTTGATCTGCCACGGTTATGCTTTGATAATTTCTTTGCAATTGAGAAATTCAATCCTTCAGCTAGAGGTGATTTCTCACACCTGAAAATGGTCCAATCCTATTGTTAAATCACCCCCAACAAGCCCTTTGATCTTCTATCTAAAATCCCTGTGAAAAGCTTAATAAAAATTACAAATTATCCATGCACAAATGAGCCTTAAAAAGCCAATTTAAAGAGAACATCAAATTAGGGTTTGGACGCCCATTTTAGGTTTCCACAAGTTATTATTTTATAAATTTTAATTGATGTATCTTAATGTCATAAAGAGGGCCACGTCCCCCCTTGGCCTAGGCATACCACTTTAAGTTGTTTTTTAAGTTATAACTTAACGTTATAACATTATATTATAAAGTGGCCCCTTTCACATCCATAAAGTGATTTCATAATATAAAGTCATTAAATAATAAATCACTTTAATGGAATATAACTTCACCCATTAAAATACTGGACCTCTACTCCTCAAAGCAACAATCTGTGAATGGTTACAGATACCCATTTTGCTGAAGAATAATACTGTGCTGAAGTCGTCATCCAAAACCCTAAAAATGGACACTACTAAAAATAGCAAGTCTAATCAAATGATCTCCAAATAAGCCCAAACGATCGGTAAACATGAGCTCTCTATAATCTGATGAAGATAATAACCTCTCCATATGGCTTCCCAACAACTGACTTAGCCTACAGGAGCTCGTGTATAGGCTAATATCCTTGGTAAATTGAATGCCTTGAAGAGGGAACATTATAATTTAGCATTAGCTATGGGTATTAAGCGTATAAGAATTTTTGGTGATTCCCAACTTCTTCTTTGCCAAGTCAAAGGAACCTACCAGTGTAGATAGCCAGTCTTGGAATAATACTATGAAGTAGGAATGAAATTGCTAGCAAAGTTTGATTGGTATGATATTGGCAACTTGCCTCATTCAACTAATATTTTTACGGCTTTAGGATCATTGATTCCTAAAAATTAAAAATGGAGAAGTCCAACCGCTTATCATCACAACAATTTCCAATTTTGTAATTGCACGAGCAAAATCTAAAGGTGAGAAGAGTGTTTGTTTCATCCATGCAGAACCTTATGAATCTTGCCTTGATCAAATAAAAGACTTTCTCAAGTTTGGGATCCTCCCATCAGATTTGACGTAAACTACAAAGAGAATATTTAAACAAAAAGTATCTTGTTACACTCTCTTGGGGGATGTGTTGTATAAACGTGGCTATTATGGAGTTTTACTTCGATGCTTAGATATCGTAGAGGCACAAAGAGCCATAACTAAAGCTCATAATGGTACTTGTGGTGGCCACTTTAGTGGAATGGCCATTGCAAAGCGTATTTTGCACATGGGTTATTATTGGCCCACCATGGAAAACTATTGTCATCAATATGTGAAGAAATTTCAAAGATGTCAACATCGCGCCAATTTAACTCATGTACCATCACAAGCATTACAACCCATTCAAAGCCTTTGGCCCTTTTTACAATGGGACCTAGATTTGATTGGAAAAATTTCACCTACCTCTTAGGGACAACACAAGTTCATCATAACTGTCACAATTTACTTTACCAAATGGGTCGAAGCAATCCCAATGACCACTACGATTGGACCTCAAATTGTGAAGTTCATACTTTAGCATAGTATCTGTTATTTTGGGATTCCCTCAAAAATCATTTTTGATAATGGCAAGTCATTTAACAACATGGTTGTTCTAGCAATATGCAATAAGTACAATATCCAACATAGTTTCTTGACTCCTTATTACCCACAAGCAAATGGACAAGCTAAGGCGACCAATAAGACCTTGATAGCCATTCGTAAGAAACTTGTCAAAGAGAACCATAGATATTGGCATACTCAAATCCCCTTGGTATTATGGGCTTATCGAACAAGCATCCGAATTCTAATAGGGGCAACTCCATTTTTATTGGTCTATGAAGCTGAAGAAATCATGCCTCTTGAGATCGATATCCTTTATTTACAAATTGGATTACAAGAATTCATGGATGACGACACAACTAGACAAGCATGTCTTGACCAACTTACACTCCTTGATGAAAGGTAAATCAATACCTTAGAACATCTATGAGTATATCAAGATTGCATCAAGCATGCTTATAATGCAAAAGTTCATCCTCACGAATTCCAAGTAGGAGATATCATTCTTAAAGAGAATCAATAGAACACCAATACATTGTCGTACTTGAGAGATAAATTCATGGCTATTTGGTTAGATCCATACATGGTTAAGCAAAAGTTAAAAACACAAGCTTATACTGAGAGGGAGGGGTGAACAGTATAAGATCACTTTTTACTTTTCTTTTCCAATCAATATTATGCAATATATCAATAGCAATATCAACAGCAGTAATCAAAGCAATGTACAAATCACCACACATAATAAAGACACCAATTTAACATGGTTCACCCAATGTGGGCTACTCCACGAAGAAAATCTTTCACTAAAATTTTTTCAATAAATCTCTTGGAAAACCTTTCCCTATTACAATGTTTATGGAACTCTGTCCAAAGGATACACCAATCTCCCAATCAAGTTCATGGATCTCTATCCATAGGAGAACTCCTTTCTCTGCTCTGGTTGGTGATCTTCTAGAAGAACTATTGCCTCCACTGCATTGGCTTATGGATATCTATCCACTGAAGACTCATGTCCTCACTCAAAAGACCTATCTTCACTATCCTAGCTAATGGATCTCTATCCACTGGAGACTGTCATCCTCTATACTCTATCACCTCCAAAGCTAGCTCTCAACTCTATCTCAAATTTGCACTAAATACGGTCCTTCAGTATAGCACAAAATGCTCAATATCTGTCCTCTGATCTGCACTAAACAGAGTCCTTTGGTCTAGCACAAATCTGCTCAATCTCTATCCTCAAATTTGTAATAAACACAGTCCTTCGGTCTAGCACAAATCTGCTCAATCTCTATCTCTGGTCTAGCAAAAACTTGTCCTCAAATCTGCACCAAAATCTATTCTCAAATATATCCTCAAGCCTTAACACAAATCTTGATTTAATCACAAATAAAATCTGCTAGATCTACCCCAAACCTTAATCCAAGGTTTGAACAAATCAATCAACTCTGCTCTCAAGTCTTCTCAAAGACTTATCTCAAATATACCTTGTAATCTTCCACAAAAGCTCACACTAATCTGTCCACAAGTTCTCTCTTGAACTTGTCCAATTTTATCAACAAGTCTTCACCAAGATTTACCTCAAATCTGCTCAACAAGTCCTCACTAGAACTTGTCTAATCTGCTCAACAAGTCTTCACCAAGACTTACCTCAAATCTTCTCAACAAGTCCTCACTAGAACTTGTCCAATCTTCTCAACAAGTCTTTACCAAGACTTACCTTAAATCTGCTCAACAAGTCCTCACTAGAACTTATCCAATCTCACAAAAACATATAGAGAATTGTTAGAGACTCAATATGCTTCACATTCACAATAATGCTCAATCACTTTCAACCTCTTTCTCAAATCAATTTAGAATATAGAACAATTTGTTTCACAAAATTAGAATTATCACTTCAAAACTTCCACTTGACTAGGCTCACTCAACTCCACTCAATCAATTACTCAACAAAACACTCCTTGCTTACAAACCCTAGTCCAAGCATATGAATCACTCACTCAATGTTTCCAACAATGCTTATCAAACAACCCTTTTCACTCCAACTTAGTATTCACAATATCCAACAATCACTCACAAGGAAGATGTGCCCATACCTTTTGTTTGATGAAGAATTATCCTTAAAAACTTGTCTCAATTATAACCACTTTCTTTGCCAAGCACAAAGGTTAGATGTCACAAATACACCTTATCACTCCCTCTAGATCTTAATGCATTAACAGAAAAAATAATCACCACTTCAAAATATTCCAAAGCATTGAAAAATTATTTTTCTCTTCTTTTTATAAAGCAAGATCAAAATAAATTCATTTTTCACCTTTTAACTCCACTCTCTAATTTATTTCCAATGCAAAAAGAATTAAAATAAATTATTTTAATCCTTATATCTCCCTACTTCAAACACTGCCCACTTAATATTATGTATGCCTCAAAACACCCTTTATTATAACATAGACCTTGCAAAAATTAAATTAATTTTTCATACCTTAGAACATGCACCAAAAATGTTTGTGCACCACACAAACTGCCTCCGCACGAATTCGAACCCGAAACCTCACTGCCAATGCTACGTCCTAGTGACCGCTAGGCTAGTTGCGTGGGTTACACACCCACTTGGTACCAAGGGTACATGATGTCCTTTTATTCCTTGTCTTCTGTGCCAAACATGTCAAATGCAAAAGGCCTTCCTTTCTCCCTTGCAAAAAAATGATCGTGACTTGAACCCACGACCTGTCCTCAACAAACATCTTAAATCTACCTTGCCTGTCGTTTGCGCTACCCAACTCATGGTGTAAGGTTTTCGTGTCCACTTTTATTTCAACACACACTCCTTTGTCTTTTTCGAATAGCACGAAGATTCCTCCCTCGAAGTGCTCGCATGAAATATGTCTTGTGCTCAAATTTTAATCCATGAATACCTTCACATTTGGGGAAATAATTTACCCCTCTTTATATGCAATATGGTAAATGTGGAGACATCGTCCCTTATTCGATTTGCCACCATATATCAAAAACTTTGGTGCCAAGAATAATTTGATTTAAAACTTTAATCAAAAGGTGAAAATATTTTAATTAAAATTATTTAACCTTTGCCTCCTTTAATATTTTTAAAACTTGCTCACTTGCTCTTTTCAAGGAGAATGCTTTGCACTTCGAAAATAATAATTTAATTATAATTATTTTAAATTTTGAATGAATTTAAACATTATAATTATTTTAAATTAAGAATGATCCTTTGGGCCTTCTTAAATATAATCTTCCCTAGGTTTTAGAAAAATCTTTTACCATTTTCACCTTAGAAAAATAACCTTATTATTTTCTTTCAACCACCATGGAACGGAGATATTCTTTCAACCTTTTTCTTTTGCCCAAATATTATAATATTGCTATCTTTCTTGCTTCTCTTTTTGTTGCTTTGGCCATATAATATTTGAATTAAATATTATATCCTTACCTCTTAGAAAATCACTCATGAAACATTCCTTTGACATCTGCTTCATATTCCTTTGACATCAATGACAACAAATCCTGCTCATATTTCCAAGAAAAAGTTGGGTCCAGGAACGTATAGACTTGCAAATTTAGAGGGAACATTGGAACCTAAAGGCGTTCTATGCATAGTGCGGGTAGTATATATATATATATATATATATATATATATATATATATATATATATATATATATATATATTTATTTATTTATTTATTTATTTATTTATATATTCATTGCATTTCATACATCCATCCATGCATTCCACCTACATTTTATAGAAGCATTTCAGGCATTTGTTCATACCATTCATCATGTTAGGAACCATTTGGTTAATTTGGATGATTGCTAGTCCACTACGTCTTGTTGCCTTAATCAGGGGCATCTTTATCAAACATTACTCATCACTCCATCAGCCACAATAATTTGCAACTTTCCTTACGATATTTTGATGATTGAGGGGTTCACATAAAGTAGTATAGATATTGTATAATCATTAGCAATAATGATTATGCGGCCATTGACTATTTTATGTACACCTTTTAATTTCCAAAATCTTGTAGTGAAGGTATCATAAAAATTCATACAACACATTAGTCAATAAGTAAAATGTTCACATAAAGTAGGTTAGATACTATATAATCATTAGCAATAATGATTATGCGGCCATTGACTATTTTATGTACACCTTTTAATTTCCAAAAGCTTGTAGTGAAGGTATCATAAAAATTCATACAACACATTAGTCAATAAACAAAATATGGGTGTTTTCAGTCACTCAGCCACTCCTAGTGTTTTGAGCAACCTCCATTGAAAATCAAACAATCTTCATATGCAATAAGTTATTCCTGGACAATCAAGTTTCCTCTTGGACCACGCACATCAAAACACATTAAAAAATTGTGAAGCTTAGGAATGACGAAGTCATGAGTTGTTATTTCCATAAAGTGAAAGGTTTCCCCTATTCATCCAATTATGTGAATGGTCTAGAAATATAAGAGTTGAAAAAAGAACAAGCTCCTCTTCGTCCTTAAAAAAAAAATCCCTTGCTCCTCCTCAAAACGAGCAAGTATCCCAAAAGCATCCCCCCAAAAAAAAGGAGAAAAAGATCCCTTGCTCCTACTCAAAATGAGCAAGTATCTTAAAAAGCAATAAAATTCCCTTGCTCTTCCTCAAAACGAGCAACTATCCCAAAAGAAATAAAAATCCACTTTGCTCAAATACAAAAATGAGCAAAAACTTAAAAATAGAAATCCCAAAAATTAAATCCAATAAAAGAAGGGAAAGAAGCTTGAATCAATGGAATTCTTAGTGTTTCAAAAACCATGGGGTGATCCTCATTACAGCAATGGGTTGAATGAAACCCACTTGGCAATGGGGTAGCCTTACGCGTGGCGACAAGTCTATCACATTAGCGACCTTTTGTACAGACCTGTTGTGGCTGCTCCACAACTGGCCTCAAAATTGGGGACCCACCTTTTCTGTTGGTATTTGGATGTTTACGGTTTGTTTTAAGTGTCTATTGCTTTTGTTTTGTTGTGGGTTTGCAGTTATCTTCAGTTCTTGTCAACAATATTTTATTGTCAACGGCTTTTATTTTCGACGATATTTTTATCATCAATTTTCTTGTCGACGATATTTTTGTTGTCAGTTTGTTGTCAATAATTTTTTTTCGTCCATTTCTTATTAACAATTTTTATCGTCAAAATGTTGTTACTAACGATTTTTATCATCAATTTCAGTGTTAGCTATTTTATCGTTATTTTTTGGTGTTTTTACTTTCTTTTTGCATGTGTCTAGTTTTTTTTAAATAAAAAGAAATAAAAATAGTAAAATAAAAAAATCTATATATATAAAAACAAAGAAATACTTATACCTTGTTTATATATATAGGATACAATAAAAAAAATATACATATAATATTATTTAGTATTATTATATTATAATAATAATATATATTAAAATAAAAGAGAAAATAAAAAATTAAAATAGCAAAATGTAGTTGAGCACGGCAGCTTCTTTTTACCTTTATTATTTTATCTAAACTTTATATTTACTAAAGTTTTACTTTCATTTAATTAAAATCTTTCTTGTCTGCGCAGATTATGAAATGAGGAAAACTCCGGTGATTCAAGGTTAACTTGGATGACAACATTGCCAGCGCATATGGTTGAGTGACTTGGACGACACCACCACCCGTGATTGATGATATGGACGTGTTCCAAGCATAATGGCGAGCCATGTGGATACCCAGGTGATTTACGGAGACTCTCGGACAACGTGGATGTGAAGACAACAAATGTTGGTAGCAACAAGACCAGCCATGTGGGTATTTGGCATATGTCAGCGAGGTAGCAACGAGACCCGCGTGGCAAATGTTAGCGGTGGTTTCATGGCAGCGAGGAGCAGGCATTAATGCTGACAAGAATGAGTGGAATAAAGTTACATGTGTCATAGCTATGGATAGTATCGAGGAAGGGATATTACCATGCATTGCAGAATAGGCAAAATAATCATATTGCCAGGAGTTGTAAATCGCAGAGACCACAACCACAACCACAACCGTTATAGATCCAAGCCAATTGATTATTAGGGTACCCTCCTAATGTTGCGAACGCGGAGTAACACAGGTAGGGAATAAAAAAAAAGCATGCTATAATGGGTGGCTTTGATGTAAAGAAAAGGAGGTCACAGCACTTATAGATGAAACAATAAAATTTAAAGGAGTATAACATCGTGCAGGTTGATGTGGTTGTTCACTCATGACAGCAGCAATTGGTTCGTCGAAGGAAGTGGAATTTAATTTGACCTAAGCTCTTCACTAAGCAATTGGTTTTGCAGGAAGAGGTGTCATCAAACTAGAAACGCTCTGCATGTTTTGTTTTCGGCAATCACTTTATGTAAGATTTATTATTTTTTATTTTTCATTTTTCCCAATTTTTATTTTACAAATTTTTTTTTTTTGGCATTAAAATAAAAATCAGAACAAATAAAATGATAAAAATAATTACATGGAGCCCTAGAATGAACATCAATATTTTATACGCAACAGATGACTCATTTCGATTTTATAATCATTTTTTAAAACTGTTGTTTTTAAGGGTTTTTATAATTTCGAAAATTTTATTTTCTAAGTTCTGGAGGCAAATCAGATTTTTGAATTCTGTGTTTTCATTCATGAGCATAAGATGACCTTTCCTTCATGAAAATTCAATTTCATAAAAGGAGGAAAAAAAATTATGGCATTTCATGAGCCATTATTTTCGGAGCAATAAATGCACCTTTCTTCATGAAAATTTTGATTTCATTGAAGAGGGGTAATTTATCATTACATCAAAGGTCTTGGTTTTAAAGCATGAAATTACTTCTTCTTTATGAAAATTAATTTCATTTAAGAGGGATAATTCATCATGACATTATGAGGCTAATATTTTCAAGCAATAAATTGGTATCTCTTTATGAAAATTAATTTCATCAAAGAGGAACAATTTATCAATTATATCAAAGGTTTTCTTCATCTTCATAATAGAAGCTACATTTAATGGATATTTTCATCATTTTAAATTCACTTTCATAGATAGATTTAATCTTCTATTTCATGCTTTAAAGTAGGATTTAATGCAAGATAAAACTTGTTTAAAATCTACTTAATCCAAAGGAAGATAAAATCAATCCTAAAACATCCAAGATAAAATGAATTAAGGCTTACATCATGGTCATATGAGGGCCAATTCACATTTACTTTTATTTAAGGTTTATGAACAATCATTAATGTAGCATGGTGAAATGAACCAACACATGCTCCTTGTTAACAATTACTTGCAATCACTAAGGTGTTCCTAGCATTGAATTGAGATATCTTTATTGATATTACTAATACACATATGCAAATGCTAATATAGCGGAGACCTTGGAGAAGTTATTTTTTTTAACTTCTTTGCAAGAGATGGTTTTGGGATCAAAATCCTAAGGGAGAGTGTAATTTCACAATTGGGTAAAATTACCACTCAACAAGACCTATGGACAATTGAGAAGTTTCAAATCACTAGGAAAACCTTAGCATCATATGGATTTGTGAAATAAATAAATGAGTCTGTTTAAGATCACTAGGATGTTTGAGTCTTTGCAAAACAACTCTAGATCCTTTATCCCTAAGGAAAACAAAGTCATAAGCAAGCTTCCATTCCATACCACCATCGCATAGTCACATATATCATAGTCCATTTCATCCTACAAAATGTGGTCAAACTAGTAGTACTATATTGGTGACCTTGATTAAGCAATAAAGGCAAAGTCTTCTAAACAATGGTTCATAACTTCTTCAAATGATAATTAATAAGGCAACATCATTCATTCATTTGCATACATCACCACCAATTTCATTCATTCATAATACATTCATTTCATCACATGCATAAAAAAAAAATCTCCAAAGGAACCAAACTCCTTTGGTCACATTCAATTCAAAAGGCTCCAAAGGAAACATCCCTTTGGTCAATTCACTTTAAAAATGCTCCAAAGGAACCAAACTCCTTTGGTCAAATCCATCCAAAAGGCTCCAAAGGAACCTAACCCCTTTGGTCAAATTTCATTTCAAAATGCTCCAAAGGAAACACACCCCTTTGGTCAAATTTCATTTCAAAACACTCCAAAGGAAACACACCCCTTTGGTCAAATTAGTTCAAAAGGCTCCAAAGGAACCAAACTCCTTTGGTCAAAATATCCTCAAGGGAACCTCGTATCTAGTGATATACTCTAGTCACCTGGCGGTTGCAACGATTGGTTATCCATGCAATCCGATAGGATGAGTATATTACAATAAGGACACTTGTTGGATTATCACTCATGCAATAAGGTCAATTAGCTTGTGGGTTTCATCTATTTTCATATTTCACCCATTTGTCACTTGGGGGAGTAAGTAAAAAAAATCAAATTTTCCAATCACATTTAATTCAAAAGGCTCCAAAGGAACCACATCCCTTTGGTCAATTCAATTCAAAAGGCTCCAAAGGAACCACACCCCTTTGGTCAATTTGATTCAAAAGGCTCCAAAGGAACCTAACCCCTTTGGTCAAATTTCAATCCAAAAGGCTCCAAAGGGGACACCCCTTTGGTCACATTCAATTCAAAAGGCTCCAAAGGAATCTAATCCCTTTGGTCAATTCACTTCAAAAAGGATCCAAAGGAACCAAACTCCTTTGGTCAATTCCATCCAAAAGGCTCCAAAGGAACCAAACCCCTTTGGTCAAAATATCCTCGAGTGAACCTTGTATCTAGTGATATACTCTAGTCACTTGGTGGTTGCAACAACTAGTTATCCATACAATCTAGCAGGAGTAGATTGCAATAAGGACACTCATCATTACATCAATTCAAAAGGCTCCCAAGGAACCAAGCTCCTTTGGTCAAATTCACTCCAAAAGGCTCCAAAGGAAACATCCCTTTGGTCAATTCACTTCAAAAAGGCTCCAAAAGAACCAAGCTCCTTTGGTCAAATTCACTCCAAAAGGCTCCAAAGGAACCAAAACTCCTTTGGTCACATTCAATCCAAAAGGCTCCAAAGATGCCTAATCCCTTTGGTCAATTTCAAAAGGCTCCAAAGGTACCTACACCTTTGGTCAAATTAATCCAAAAAGCTCCAAATGTACCCCAATTCCTTTGGTCAAATTCAATCTCAACAAGGCTTTTGAAATAATCAAAGTTCTATAATCTCAACTCCCTAAGAAATCCATGCAGTTGGACTGCTCCATGGGATAGAGATGTGCATTTCCTTCTTCCACTCAACCTTAAGTGATCCTTGTATCTAGTGATTTACTCTAGTCCCCTAGTGGTTGTAGTGATTGGATATCCATACAATCTGGTAGGAGGAGTAGATTACCATAAGGACAATCATTATTAACACAATTCAAAAATCCCCAAAGGCACCTACCCCTTTGGTCAAATCAATCCAAAATGCTCCAAAGGTACCCAAATTCCTTTGGTAAAAAAAAAACAATCAAGAAACATAAAAACCACAAAAAAAATATAAAACCCAAAAAATAACCTAAAAATCATCAAATCAAAAATCTTGAGTGAACCTCGTATCTAGTGATATACCCCAGTCACTTAGCGGTTGCAGTGATTGGCTATCCATGCAATCTGGTAATATGAGTACATTACCATAAGGCCACTCACAAAAAAAATAACAAAAGAAAAAATCTCCAAAGGTACCTCAATTACTTTGGTCAAAAACAAATTCAACAAGCTCCTAAAATATTATAAGTGCTCTCATATCAAATCCCTAAAAAGGCCATGTGATTAAACTGCTCCAAGGGATAGAGGTGTGCATTTCCTTCTTCCACTTAGCCTCAAGTGATCCTCGTATACAATTACTTATCCTATACATCTAGTGGTTTCAATGATTAATTATCCATGCAATTTGATCGAATGGGTAGGTTATCATAAGGTCCTTGAATAGTGATTCACCTCGAGAAAGAATTGAATTTTTATCATCCCAACTCCCTAAGAAGGCCATGCGGCTAGACTGCTTCAAGGGATAGAGGTGTACAATTACCAATAATGGTCAAAATCATAGTTGTAACAAGATTTTACCCCTTCCATAATTGCACAAGTCTTAGCAACACCCAAAACAAGTCATCTTGGTCAAGCAACTCATCATTTTCATCACTTTCCATCTCCTCATCAACTCGTCGCTTGAGGGGGTAGTCATACATCACATAATTCATAATCAAAATCAATAATCAAATACGTTCATTCAAGAATCATTACCAAAGACTATCATACGCCCTTTTTGTTGGGGCATATCACAAGCAAAAATCTCAATCAAATAAACACTTGGTATACCTAAATCCTAAAGCATAGACTAAATTCTGTCTACCCACGGATGGAAGGTTTGCCAAAATTAAGTTCATCAATTTGTCAAAATTAATGATTCAACAATGTGCATATTTTCCATGATTGGGGTAACCCATGTTGAATTTTATTTATGACCATCTTACACAATTCCCCTTCAAATGCAAATAGCTACAAAAACATTGTAAAACCCTCCAAATCATCATCTCACATCATCATCATCTCAAGTGAACCTTGTATCTAGTGATTTACTCTAGCCACCTAGTGGTTGCAATTATTGGTCATCCATTTACTCCGATAAGAGGGGTAAATCACCATAAGGACACCCATTAAAAGTCATCAAATCATCACACCATTGCATTTAAATCATCATGTCATCTCATCACGTTTGAAATCAAATCATTTGGGTCCCTCAATTTTTTAGTGTGACTGTGTTCAATCAAATTTGCCCAAGGTTGTTAGTAAGCCCTTTCCATTCCATGGGGTTACAAACACAAAAAACTATCAAACTCTCAATTTGGTAAGAATTGCTAAAATCACTAAGGTGTTCGAGCTTCCAAGGTGGTTGGTTCCTTTAACACCATATCATTTGGTAGGAATTGCTAAAGTCACTAGGGTACCCAAAATCCTAGAGTGGTTGGTTCTTTTACCACATCATTTTGCACTTCATTGTTACCAAAGGTAAAATTTTGACAACATAGATCCACCCCAAACTTGGGGCAACCAACTTGATCTTGATTTTCAAATATTTTCATCCATCACATCCATCCTTTTTCATCATCCACATTCAGTAAATTATCATGTGGGTTTCATTCTTCACCCATTCACCAATTGAGGGGGTAAGCTACAAAACAAAATTTTCAAAAGTCATTCATTCTTGCGCATTGAGAAGATATGAGTCCATTTCTCCATCCAATAAACCTAGATGTCTCTTATTTTTGCACTGCATTATGCTTGGAACAACGCAGTACAAAAAGAGGCATATATAGACACTAAAGTCTAGGTATTTGCATCCCACCACACAAATATGCATAATAATAATAATAATGTGTCTAAAGTTTGACTTAGGCATATAATTCTTGCACATTATCCATTCACATAACACATTCTAAATATGCATAATAATAATGTGTCTAAAGTTTGACTTAGGCATATTAATTCTTCACATTATCCTATTTTCTAGATTTTATTAAATTTGAAAAATCCCCCTAGGATACCCTATCTCTTCATGTGACATGTGTCCTAGCCACAACTACCCCTCACCTTGCCACATCTCACACCTCACTCCACTTGCACCTACCCACTTGCCACATCTCCCTAGTTAAGTGAGACACTCTTGGTGACTCACTACAACTGCCCAAGATAGGTGGTTGCCCAGTCCTTGCCACTTGGTAGCCCTGGCTTGCCACCTATCCTTCCCTCCAAAATTATCAAAAGGCCTATAAAGGCACCATCACTTCACCAAGAAAAGTAGGGAGGGGAATGCTAACGTTATGTTGCTCAAATCGTGACTCATGTATGCAATAATTGTTTTCTATTTTCAATCTACATTAGTCATTTATCATATGTATTTTGACAAGTGCTACTAAACCCTTTCTCTTTACATGTGTGCAGGTTCCAGATTTAACAAGTTCAAATCCAGCATGGTGGTCACGATAAACCCACCTCCAACATTGATTGTAGCATGAAGAAGAAGCGAATACACCATATTTCATTGTAAAAGGGGATCACCCCCTTTGGAAATTTGTATTGTAAAACACCCCTTGCAAAGGGGTTTATTGTAATCGAAAGATCTATTTTACAATACAATAAAATGATTTATTTTTAATGCAATGGTGTATATTTTTTTATGTTACACAACCATCAAATATAATTGTTAAGTTTTTTATATAACTCTTGTAACATTGCAAACATTTAATTCTTCCCATGCCCATGTCCCTTCCCCCAAACAAAATAGATAGTGTGTAAAAACAAAATAGTTCATCAAATACATGATATAGATTTATTTATAAATAAATTTTAATGCAATAGATGAATATATTCATCTATTTCAATGTATTATATCATAATATATTTTTTTTATGTACAATTATCTAGAAGCCTAATAGAGAAACCAACAATTATCTAGAATGCAAAAAGAATGAACAAATTATCTAGAAGCCTAATAGAGAAACCAACAATTGAAGGCATTGCTTTCTCAACATTAGATTTCACTATCCAAAACTTCTACTACACAACAAATTGTCAACATGGAGAGTACAATAGTATAGTCTATGACAATAATGACAAATTTAGGAGTAGACATAGGTTGCCAATTTGATTAGCAAAATTATTTGAATGTGGCACCACCTTAGTGAGTTATAAATATTTTTTATATATAAGCAATTTTTCTAAGTGTTAGTTTTTTATCAATGGGTTGTATCATGTGTTGATCAAGTTTTGTAGTCTTGTACACAAAACAAAATCATCAACATAAATAACACAATGTGTTGTGGTTGTAATCAGTTTGTGAGTATTTGGTAGTTCGATATAAGAGAGTGACAATTGGAAGTTGTAATTGCCTACCCCTCTCTTTCATTTTTGTATGTATATTCCCTATGTGAGTAGTAGAATTGTTGTTGTTGGATTGTCATTGTGTGTTGTCATTATGCTAGTAATAATGAAGACAAGAGGATATCTCATAGAGTTGTTTCAATGGGTTATATGGGATTTAAACGAGCCCCACTCATATTACATCATTACCACAGCGATACTATAGCAACTTGACAATTACACGTGTCACTTGGCAAGATTCGAACATGGGTGTCCTCTTTGAAAATCGAGGACTCTAACTAATTGAGCTAATGTCATTTAATAGAACATCTCATACTGTTGTGACAAAGATCATATTGTTATAAGTGATAAATATATCAAGTACATAATGAAATGATTTTATGTCTATAATTGTTGTTCATTTCTTGTTGCATGTTCATCATAAAATATATACTACATTCTAGAGCTTTTGTATATAAAGTTTGATTGTGTGTATAAAGTTCAAAAAAATAATTTATGTTTTGGATTTGATGATTTAGTTTCTTTCATTTAAACCAACCATCAAATATAATTGTTAAGTTTTTTATATAACTCTTGTAACATTGCAAACATTTAATTCTTCCCATGCCCATGTCCCTTCCCCCAAACAAAATAGATAATCTGTAGAAATAAAATAGTCCATCAAATACATATTATTGATTTATCTATAAATAAATATTAATGCAATAGACGAATATATTCATCTTTTTCAATGTATTATATCATAATATCTTTTTGTTACATACAATTATCTAGAAGCCTAATAGAGAAACCAACAATTATCTAGAATGCAAAAAGAATGAAAACATTTATCTAGAAGCCTAATAGAGAAACCAACAATTATCTAGAATGCAAAAAGAATGAAAACATTTATCTAGAAGCCTTATAGAGAAACCAACAATTGAAGTCATTGCTTGCTCAACATTAGATTTCACTATCCAATACTTCTACTACACAACAAATTGTCAACATGGAGAGTACAATAGTATAGTTGATGACAATGTTGACAGATTTAGGAGTAGATATAGGTTGTTAATTTGATTAGCATAATTAGTTGAATGTGGAACCACCTTAGTGAGTTATAAATAATTATTGTATATAAGCAATTTTTTTGAGTGTTAGTTGTCAATCAATGGGTTGTATCATATGTTGATCAAGTTTTGTAGTCTTGTACACAAAATAAAATCATTAACGTGAATAACACAATGTGTTGTGGTTTTAATCAGTTTGTGAGTAGTTGATAATTCGATATAAGAGGGTGACAATTGGAAGTTGTAATTGCCTACCCCATTTTTCATATTATGATATTAATAATGAAGACAAGAGGATATCTCATAGAGTTGTTTTCAATGGGTTATATGGGATTTAAACGAGACCCACTCATATTACATCATTACCACAGCGATATTGTAGCAACTTGACAATTACATGTGTCACTTGGCAAGATTCAAACATTGGTCTCCTCTTTGAAAGTCGAGGAATCTAACTAATTGAGCTAATGCTATTTAATAGAACATCCCATACTGTTGTGACAAAGATCATATTGTTATAAGTGATAAATATATCAAGTACATAATGAAATGGTCTTATGCATATAATTTTTTTTCATTTCTTGTTGCATGTTCATCATAAAATCTATACTACATTCTAGAGCTTTTGTATATAAAGTTTGATTGTGTGTATAAAGTTCAAAAATATAATTTATGTTTTGGATTTGATGATTTTGTTACTTCCATATAAACCAACCATCAAATATAATTGTAAAGTTTTTATATAACTCTTGTAACATTGCAAACATTTAATTCTTCCCATGCCCATGTCCCTTCCCCCAAACAAAATAGATAATATTTAAAAACAAAATAGTCCATCAAATACATATTATTGATTTATTTATAAATAAATTTTAATATAATAGATGAATATATTC
The DNA here is from genome assembly GCA_028583015.1 of Wollemia nobilis. Classification (NCBI taxonomy): domain Eukaryota; kingdom Viridiplantae; phylum Streptophyta; class Pinopsida; order Araucariales; family Araucariaceae; genus Wollemia; species Wollemia nobilis. Next base: position 9,212,608 of record JAQPPZ010001808.1, read on the forward strand.
ATCTATTTCAATGTATTATATCATAATATATTTTTGTTATGTACAATTATCGAGAAGCCTAATAGAGAAACCAACAATTATCTAGAATGCAAAAAGAATGAAGAAATTATCTAGAAGCCTAATAGAGAAACAAACAATTGAAGGCATTGTTTGCTCAACATTAGATTTCACTATCCAATACTTCTACTACACAACAAATTGTCAACATGGAGAGTACAATAGTATAGTCGATGACAATGATGACAAATTTAGGAGTAGACATAGGCAGCTAATTTGATTAGCATAATTAGTTGAGTGTGGCACCACCTTAGTGAGTTATAAATATTTTTTGTATATAAGTAGTGTTGCTAAGTGTTAGTTGTTGATCAATGGGTTGTATCATGTGTTGATCAAGTTTTGTAGTCTTGTACACAAAACAAAATCATTAATATGAATAACACAATGTGTTGCGGTTGTAATCATTTTGTGAGTAGTTGGTAGTTCGATATAAGAGGGTGACAATTGGAAGTTGTAATTGCCTACCCCCTCTTTCATTTTCGTATGTATATTCCCTATGTGAGTAGTAGAATTGTCGTTTTTGGATTGTTATTGTGTGTTGTCATTATGCTATTAATAATGAAGACAAGAGGATATCTCATAGAGTTGTTTTCAATAGGTTATATGGGATTTAAATAATCCCCATTCATATTGCATCATTATCACAGTGATATTGTAGCAACTTGACAATTACACGTGTCACTTGGCAAGATTCGAACATGGAGCTCCTCTTTAAAAGTTGAGGAATATAACTAATTGAGCTAATGTCATTTAATAGAACATATCATACTGTTGTGACAAAGATCATATTGTCATAAGTGATAAATATATCAAGTACATAATGAAATGGTCTTATGCCTATAATTGTTGTTCATTTCTTGTTGCATGTTCATCATAAAATCTATACTACATTCTTGTATATAAAGTTTGATTGTGTATAAAGTTCAAAAATATAATTTAAGTTTTAGATTTGATGATTTGTTTACTTCCATATAAACCAACCATCAAATATATTTTTTAAGTTTTTTATATAACTCTTGTAACATTGCAAACATTTAATTCTTCCCATGCTCATGTCCCTTTCCCCAAACAAAATAGATGTGTAAAACAAAATAGTCCATCAAAATTGATTTATTTATAAATAATTTTTAATGCAATAGATGAATATATTCCTCTATTTCAATGTATCATATCATAATATATTTTTGTTATGTACAATTATATACACGCCCACCCCCTCAAACACTTGCCCACGTCGTGGTTTGAACCTTGAACCTCCCAAAGAAGAGTCAAAGCCCGAACTATTTCGTTGTCCCACAAGGACTATCATAATAGATTTTAACTATATTTTATAAATAAACATGATGCTCCTTGAAAATTCTTATAATTATATAGAAATTAGAACTTAAATTATCATCCATAAACATTTTGTCTTTTTAAATTCAATTTTATCTTCTTTAGTATTCTCATTTTTCATATCCATCTATATTTAAATGTAGATGAACAATCCCTTAAAATAAAATTAACTAAATACATGAAGACTCCTTGGAGTGGAAAAGTTCAAAGGGGGCGTAGGGTGAGGTTGATCCCTAAGGGGCCTGGAAAATGGTCTGGTGCTTTAACGATCAGCAAATTTGAAGGCTAAAGGAGCGTGGAAGGTTGGATGTTGAAGGAGCATGGAAGGTTGAATGATGAATTGATCTTTGGAGTGTCAAGTTTGAATGATGAATTTATCTTTGGAGTCTCAAGCTTGAATGATGAATTGATATTTGGAGTGTTAGGAGCATGGAAGGTTGGGTTGGCTGAAGGAGCGTGAAGGTTGGGTTGGATGAAGGAACTACAATGAAATGCTGGGATGTTGGATGGAAAGCTGGGATGGCTGAAGGAACATGGAAGGCTGATAAGGTTGAAGGAGCATGGAAGGTTGGGTCGGCTGAAGGAGCTACAGCGGAAGGTTGGGATACTGAGTGGAAGGCTGGAAAGGCTGAAGGAGGATGGAAGGCTAGCTTTTTTTGGGTGGAAGGCTTGTTTGAGACCGGATCAGCTAAGGAAACCACAGTAGCAGGTTGGGTTGTTGAGTGTAGTGCAGCAACAACAGGTCAAGTTATTAGGTGGAAGGTTGGGTCAACTAAAACCCTATGTTTTTGTCTTTGGTGTGCTTGTGGGTTTGGAACCCACAACTATTGGGATGGTTTTTCCCCATATTTACAACAAAAAAATGTGCAAAGGATTAGGGTTTTTTCTAAAAAATATCTCATCTTTTAGGATCCATATCTTCATGAAAAGTTATCCGATTCAACTGATTCTTGGACCAACTTGTGCAAAATTTGAATGGCTTTATTGAGGGAGATTCGACCCTATGAAATAATTCGAGTAATATTGAGGGAGATTTGACCCTATGAAATCAACCATTTGGAACAAGGGCACTGATGATTTTTCAAATCGCAAAAAATGAAATCACAAATATTTGTCAGCTAGGGTTCAAATGATGGGAAGAGCAATGAAGGCTAAGATTTGTCAGCTAGGATTCAAATGATGGGAAGAGCAATGAAGGGCTAAGACTTCAGTGAGGAAGGAAACTGACAATCAATATTTGGTAAAGCGGACTATGATAGTGGAATATTTTAGAAATATTACTCTACTAATAGATAGTAGAGGTAAAGTTTTGGTATTGTGAATACTGTTATAGAAAATGTCAAGAAAGATGTTAAACTCTAGAATAATTGTATTCATACAAGAAATTGAAAAGATCCAAAAAATGAAAACAAAAAATTCAAACATTTTATGTAAAATGATGTAGGTTTATAGCTATAGCATCTCAATTGAGATGAGAAGTGTATTTATTTATAAACTTTCAAGCTCTAAAGAAGAAAGTTGTAATTTTTCAAGGGTGGGAAACCCGAGTACAACCCATTATTATTTAGAAAAAAAAATTAAATATAAATAAAAACTCCTTAAAATTATTTTTTTAAATATTTAATTTTTTTTTCAACGAGTACTTAAAATTATTTTATGTTATATCTATATTATAATTATAATTTAATATATAATTTATATGTTTTTTTAATTTTTTTTTTGGTTTGGTTAGTGTGAGAAACCCCTATGACCAACGCACAGGGCTAAGCAGTCTCCTTCCAACCATGACCCCTCGTAAATCCAAGAGCTATGCTTATCAATAGGAAATTTAACACACACCCACCCCCTCACACACTCACCCACACCGTGGTTTGAACCTTGGACCTCTCGAAGAAGAGCCAATTCCCGAACCTTTACATTGTCCCCCAAGACTATGTTTTTAATTTTTTAATATAAATGACAATAAACTACTTGTATGTAAAGTTGAGATCAAGTATTTAAATATAAATAAATTCAAATTTCATGAAAAAAGTACAAAGACCCTAAACATGCTAGTGAGTGCTTAGCCAAATAATCCAAAGAAGAAATAACATTCTCTAGACACATTACACTCAACTCTTCAACTTTTTGCTATATAAATTATTAGCTTTTAATTATTATTATTATTATTATTATTATTATTATTATTATATTACATAGGAGAGTTGGTCACAACCACACTAAAAATTATAAGCTCAGGATTCAAACCATAGGGAATGCTTCTTTCAAACCTATTCTACCTTGTTATTGTTGACCTGACGTGAAGGGGACCACTAATTGCTCGGGATTTGTAACGTCATCGTCGATCTGACACTTACTCAGAGGATTCATATTGTTGGAAATATTGAGCATATTGAGTTGTCATTGATGTCAATAGTTGTCATTGAATTCAAAAGCTTGATGTCAAAAAGAGCATGGTATAAATGGTAAAATATTCTTCAAAAGGAATGAGTTTACAAGGTTGGTAACTGGTAAGCAAGGCAAATATGTTTAAGGAGTATAATATTTAAATATTATAAAGAGAGTTTATAAAGGCCTAAGGACAAATTTTTATAAAAGGAAGGCCAAAGGTTTTCAAAGGACAAAGGTTTATTCACACTAAATCAAGGTTGGGCCACTAAAGTTTTTTATCATGGCAAGGGTTTAAAAAAGGAGTTAACCTTATAATATTTAAATTAAAAATTTAAATATTATATCCATGCATTTTGGCACCAACGTTCAAACGAAAGTATTAAAGTTTTAAAAGTCGTCGCCTAAAACTAAGGTGTGCTTATATATACATAATGTTTTATCCACTTTTGATGATGAGAAATATCGAATGTACGATCGGGAATAATATTCGGGTGAGAAAGGGAACGACAGAAGTGAAGGCACAAAAATCAATATAAATCCTTGTACGTTTTATTTTTGAGACACGCCTACTGGTGTAGACCAGCTGGTCGTTGGCTTTGTGTGAAGACGTGTGAGAGGAGGTTTGCGGTTTGAATTTCATCGATGCCAATTTTTGTCGTATTGCATTTTGGGAAGCGCGACGAAGAAGAAGACAAAGGAGGTATTGCGCACTTGAAGTCTCATCCACCTCGTTATCCCAAGTGCTCACGATCGGCATTTGGGTGCTAGAGGTCAAAGGGTCAATTCTCATCCGCGCCAACAAAATTTTTATGTGAGGTATTTATAAAGGTTTTTGATTATTTGCAAATAGGAGTCATAAAGGGTGTGTTATAAAGTCTTTTATTTTGCAAATAGGAGTTATAAGGGTGTATGTAATGAAGACTTTGTTTTTGCAAATATTTTTTTTTTGGTAATTATTATAGTAGATTAAAAAAGGGTTTTTATAGAGGATCCCAAAACCTTATGTACAAAATCAGCCTTGCATCATGCTTCCTGGCTTTATGTATAAGCCTATTACGTAAATCGTAACCCCTAAAAAAAACCCGATTACATAAGCAATGGGCCTAGGGCATCAATCCCTTGAAACCGAACATCAAAACGGAAATCCCACCAATGCAATAACAGTAAGCATGAAACAATCCCACTCAGCGGAAACAAACAAATAAGAAAGAAAGTAGTTTTGGAGATCCCGCCCACCGGGGAGTAGCCAAAAACCACCATCGAGAATATCCCGCCCGACAGAAGCAAAGAAAAACCGTTACAATAAAATCCCGCCTCGTGGGAAGCAGTCAAAACCACCACAAACAGTCCCGCCTAGCGGGAAGCAACAAGGAAATCCCGCCATCCGGAAACCAACGAGAAAGAAAGGATCCCGCCTCGCGGAAAATCGGCGGATTTGGCGGATCCCGCCTTGTGGAGAAACCATCCCGCCCACCGGGAAAATATTCCGTTCAGCGAGAGCCATCCTGCAGGAGCCGACAACCAAGGACAGAGAGGATCCAACCCATCGGGAAGTGACCAGAGAGTTGCACCACAAGGAACCCGCCCCGGAAAACGGAAGAGGATCCCAGAAGAGAGAGACCAAGAATCCCGTCCAAGCACGGAGCCCGCCGAGGATTCACAAGAAAAAGGGGGAAGTCTGTCCAAACCCTAAACCGTCACCTCCACCGCACCGAGAAACGCAGGGGACCAGATCCACGTGAATAACCTGTAAAAAACCCCAAGGGGAAGCCTGAGGGAAAAAGGGAAGGGATCCCCAACCAAACAGGGATCCCTGAGAAGCACCAGTCCGAAAAAACAACCAAGGAAACCCTAGCCGGCCGGGAGGGGCACAGATAGTGGAGAAGGATCTCCCCCCAGGAGATCATCTGCAAACAACCACTCCCCGGGAGGGATGACCTGGGTTGAGCCAGGGACTGGGCAGGAACCAGGAGCCATGGGAGGGGGAGCAAGGGAGGGACCAGAGCCCTCCCCTCTCTACTTTCTTCCCTCACCATCAGTTTTTGCAAATATTATAAAGAGGAAATATAAGAGATATATTTTGCAAATATTATAAAGAGGAAATATAAGAGATATATTTTGCATGATTGAAAGAGGAAATATAAGGGATATATTTTGCATGATTGAAAGAGGGAATATAAGGGATATTTTTGCATGTGAGAAAAGGGGATATAAGGTGTATTGTGGATTGTTTTGAAATTGTAATTGTTGCATTTTAGAGAGGAGACATAAGGTGTATTGAGGCTTTTTGTTGATTGTATTTTTGCATGATATTTTGAGGGTTTTGGTTTATTCTTAAGAGCTTTATCTTGTGAAACCAAAAAGGAGTTATAGGACATTATTTTCAGGTATTCTTGTGCACATCCTTTGAAAGGGTTTTATGTGGATTATTTGAAAAGGAGTTTTGCTAACTTGTTTTGAAGTGGCCAAAGAAAGGGAGTTATTTTGAGACAGGTTTTTGAGGGCACATCTTCATCAAAGGCAGTTTTAGAGGTATGTTATTTTAACTCCTTCTCAAGGTGGCTTGTTTGAAAGAAAATAGTTTCAAGTCATAAGGTGGAGATATAAGGATTGATTTGATGTGCATTAGTGATTTATTGAAGTTGAGAACAAGTTGTGCATGAGTATTGATTGAAATTGAAAATATATGAGCTAGGGTTTGAAAACAAAGTTGTGCATTATTGTTGAATGACATTGAGACATATGTGCTAGGATTTGAAAATAAAGTTGTGCATTATTGTTGAATGATATTGAGACATAAGTCTAGGGTTTGAAAGCAAATTGGTGCATTAACTTTGAGTGATATTGGTAATGAAAATGCAAGAGTTATAGATCAGATTTGTGAAGCCAATTTGTGCATCATCATGATTGACCTTGGGAGTAGATAAAAGGGAAAAAACTTGTGCATTGTTCATGATTGATTTATTTTGAAGTAAAGGTGCAACTTAGCAAATACCAGGTCAGTTATCAAGTGTAGAGCTACCTTTAGAATGAAATAAATGTGAGACATGTGAAAGCAACAGACTTAATGAATGTGAAGAACATATTGAGTATTTGTTAGTGCATATCATTCTCTATATGTTCAAGAGGTTAAATGAATTTTGGGTAGAATATGTCTAAACTACTTTAGTCAAAGAAAGCACTTTTGGGAAAGATATATGAAATTATTTGTATGAAAGAATTGGGAATATTTGAGTATGTGTTATGAGCATATCTGATATAGTTGAGAGCAGGTATTGGTGAGCAGATTTGTGCAAGCCTTGAGTGTAGGCTTGGAGCATATTTGAGCAGAGTTGAGAGCAGGTATTGATGAGAAAATTTGTGCAAGCCTTGAGTGTAGTCTTGGAGCATATTTGAGCAGAGTTGAGAGCAGGTATTGGTGAGCATATTTGCACAAGCCTTGAGTGTAGGCTTGGAGCAGAGTTGAGAGCAGGTATTGATGAGAAGATTTGTGCAAGCCTTGAGTGTAGGCTTGGAGCATATTTGAGTAGAGTTGAGAGCAGGTTTTGGTGAGTAGATTTGTGCAAGCCTTGAGTGTAGGCTTGGAGCAGTTAAGAGCAGGTTTTGGTGAGTAGATTTGAGCAAGTCTTGTGTGTAGGCTTGGAGCAGATTTGAGCAGAGTTAAGAGCAGGTTTTGGTGAGCAGATTTGAGCAAGCCTTGTGTGTAGGCTTGGAGAAGATTTGAGCAGAGTTAAGAGCAGGTTTTGGTGAGAAGATTTGAGCAAGCCTTGTGTGTAGGCTTGGAGAAGATTTGAGCAGAGTTAAGAGCAGGTTTTGGTGAGCAGATTTGAGCAAGCCTTATGTGTAGGCTTGGAGAAGAAGATTTGAGCAGAGGTAAGAGCAGATTTTGGTGAGCATATTTGAGCAAGCCTTGTGTGTAGGCTTGGAGCAAATTTGAGCAGAGTTAAGAGCAATATTTGGTGAAGCAGATTTGAGCAAGTCTTACGTGTAGACTTGGAGCAGATCTGAGCAAAGTTGAGAGCAAGTATTAGAGCAAAATTGAGCAAGCATTGTGCAAAGGCTTGTAGCAGAGTAGAGTAGAAGGGATTGAGGTCTCCTGTGGATAGAGGTCCACAAACCATAGCAGAGGGGATTGAGGTCTCCAGTGGATAGAGGTCCATAAACCAGAGCAGAGGGGATTGGTATCTCCTATGGATAGAGGTCCATGAACTTGAGCATAGGGGATTGGTGTCTCCTTTGGGTTGGTGCCCATAAACATTGTAATAGGGAATTGGTTCCCAAGAGATTGGTTGAGAAAATTTATAAGAAATATTTTCTCCGTGGACGTAGCCCACATTGGGTGAACCACGTTAAATTTGTGTCTCTCATGTGTGTGATGATTTGTGCATTGTTTCATTTACTACATTGATATTATTGTTGTTATCATTTGGAAAGAAAAGTAAAAGTTTTGATCTTATACTGTTCACCCCCTCTTAGTATAAGCTTGTGTTCTTCAATTGGTATCAGAGCGGGTTCCTTCGGGGAAGCCTAACATCTTGAAGGAAGATCTTATAGGAACACAGATGGCTTATCAAGAAGGATTTTCAACACATAGAGCTCCATTGTTTAATGGGACTAACTATGTTTTTTGGAGTGTTAGGATGAAGATATTTTTGATGGCACAGGGAATTGATACATGGCAATAAGTTGAGAATGGGTACACAACACCCGCAACTCCTCCAACAGATATAAGTGGTAAGAAACTTTATGAAAATAATGCCAAGGCAATGAATGCAATTTTAAGTGGTTTACAAGAAACAAAATTTGTGAAGGTTATGCACTACAAATCAGCAAAAGAAATGTGGGACAAATTACATAATACATATGAAGGAGATGACAAGGTTAAGATGGCAAAACTTCAAACTCACAAGAGGAAGTTTGAGGAATTGAAGATGAAATATGAGGAAGATATTGCTAGGTATCTACTTCGTGTTGATGAAGTTGTTAACACCATTCGTGGACTTGGAGAAAATATTGAGGACTCTACTATTGTTCAAAAAATTTTAAGGTCACTTCCCATGAGATATGATGCAAAGGTTTCAGCAATAGAAGAGATGAAGGATCTAGAAACTTTGAGGATAGATGAACTACATGGAATTCTCACAACTTATGAGATGAGGACAGAAAAAGAGCAAACATTCAAAAAGGAGGCAACATTCAAAGCTTCAAAGAAGGTGAAGAATAAAGAACCAGAATCAAGTGATGAGTCAAGCAGTGATGAAGAGGCTAACTTTGTGAAAAGAAATAAGAAGGGTTCAAGGAAACCAAAGAATATGCAAAATGTGAAATGTTTTAGTTGTGGTAATATTGGTCACTATGCAACATATTGTCCACAAAATGGGTATAGTAGTAGTGAGGATGAACAAGATTACAAGAAAAAGAAAGAAAGAAAATTCAGGCATGAAAATAAAAATAGGCATGGTCAAGGCAAGCATGAGAAGAAGATTTTTCAAAGGCACAAGAAAAGTTTCTATGTTGAAGAAGCAAGCAGTGCTTCAAGTGATAGTGATGAAAGTTCTTCAGATAGTGAAAAAGAAGAGGTTCTATTTTTGGCAATAGAAGAGGAAGAGGATACTCCCTTTAAAGACCAAGTTGAAGATGCTCCTATTGAAGTTCAAGTAGAAGATGTTCTTATTATTGAAGACCTAGAGAAAGAGAAAAATTCATAAAAGGATAAAGGAACCACAGTTGATATGGAAGAGGAATTTACTACAACTCTTGAAGAATTGGAAAGAGTTAAAAAGGAAAACTTAAGATTAAAGGCTCAAATACAAGAGGATGAGAAAACAAAAGCAAAGCTTATACAAGATCTCAATGACTTGAAATTTAAGGTTGAAGAGGCAAGAAGAGTTGAAGAAAGTATGGCTGAAAAATTAGAGGCAAAAGAGTTAGAGTGTGAAAATCTAGAAGATGAAGTTATCTCTCTAAATAAAGGACTTGGAAAATATCTTGATAAGCTAACTAGGTTTAAGGAAAGCTCAAAAACCTTGGATGACATTCTCAAAATACAAAGATCTCCATTTATCAAGACAGGACTAGGTTATGAAGAAGGCCAAGAGATACAAAAAGGGGAGTCAAGCTCAAAAGAAAAAGAAGTTTCAAAGGAAGAAGAACCTAAGACCTATGATGATGAGTTGAGAAGTGGAAGCATCAAAGAGGAAGAAAACAATGCACAAACAAGGAACAAGGATCATCACAGAAAAGGCAAGGAAATAACTATGAGACCACACTCTCCAAGACAAGACAAATACTTCTTCCAAGGACATTGTTACTCATGTAATCATTTTGGTCATAGAGCTATACATTGCAGGGTTCATAGCAGGAATGATTTTGGCTTCATCAAGAGGAACTTCAATTCATTTGCACCTCTCAAGAATTACAATATCAAATGTTACAATTGCAATAATTTTGGGCATAAAGCAAAGTGGTGTAGAACAGAATTCCCGAAACTTCCAAAGACAAGCAAGAAGAAGGATAGTCAAAATGTTCAAAGAGGTATGGCTTCAAAAGTTTGGAAAAATATTGAAAAAGAAGAAGAGCATTGTAAGTTGGGAGTAGCTTTACTCCCATCCCAAAATTGATCACCTCAAGAAAGGAGGTGGTGAGGGGGCTATGCTAAGTGTCTTATCTTTAGCCCCAAGGAGCCCTTTGTCATTGATGTCAAAGGGGGAGAGAATTCAGTGAGGGGGAGCAGCTTGTCAAGGGGAGCAATTTGGGAATCCAAGTTACAATAAAAGGAATATTTTTTATAAGGGTTTCCATCAATGACAAAGGGGGAGATTGTTGGAAATATTGAGCATATTGAGTTGTCATTGATGTCAATAGTTGTCATTGATGTCAAAGGCTTGATGTCAAAAAGAGCATGGTATAAATGGCAAAATATTCTTCAAAAGGGATGAGTTTACAAGGTTGGTAAATGGTAAGCAAGGCAAATATGTTTAAGGAGTATAATATTTAAATATTATAAAGAGAGTTTATAAAGGCCTAAGGACAAAGTTTTATAAAAGGAAGGCCAAAGGTTTTCAAAGGAAGGACAAAGGTTTATTCACACTAAATCAAGGTTGGGCCACTAAAGGTTTTTATCATGGCAAGGGTTTAAAAAGGGAGTTAACCTTATAATATTTAAATTAAAAATTTAAATATTATATCCATGCATTTTGGCACCAACGTTCAAACGAAAGTATTAAAGTTTCAAAAGTGCCGATGTCATCTAAAACCAAGGTGTGCTTATATATACATAATGTTTTATCCACTTTTGATGATGAGAAATATTGAATGCACGATCGGGAATAATATTTGGGTGAGCAAGCGAATGACAGAAGTGAAGGCACGAAAGTCAAGATAAATCCTTGTACGTTTCCTTTTTGAGACACGTTTGCTGGTGTAGACCAGTTGGTCGCTGGCTTTGTGTGAAGACGTTGCATGAGAGGAGGTTCGCGGTTCGATTTCCTTTGGCACCAGTTTTTGACGTATTGCATTTTGGGAAGCGCGACAAAGAAAAATACAAAGGAGGTATTGCACACTTGAAGTCTCATCTGCCTGGTTATCCCAAGTGGTCACGATCGGCGTTTGGGCGCTAGAGGTCAGAGGGTCAATTCTCATCCGCGCCAGAAATTTTTTATGTGAGGTATTTATAAAGGTTTTTTATTATTTGCAAATAGGAGTCATAAGGGGTGTGTGTTATAAAGTCTTTTATTTTGCAAATAGGAGTTATAAGGGTGTATGTAATGAAGACTTTTATTTTGCAAATATTATAAAGAGGAAATATAAGAGATATATTTTGCAAATATTATAAAGAGGAAATATAAGAGACATATTTTGCATGATTGAAAGAGGAAATATAAGGGATATATTTTGCATGATTGAAAGAGGGAATATAAGGGATATTTTTGCATGTGAGAAAAGTGGATATAAGGTGTATTGTGGATTGTTTTGAAATTGTAATTGTTGCATTTTAGAGAGGAGACATAAGGTGTATTGAGGCTTTCTTTTGATTGTATTTTTGCATGATATTTTGAGGGTTTTGGTTTATTTTTAAAAGCTTTATCTTGTGAAACCTGTTGGGACTGAAACTGAAGGGATTAATTTTATTGATACAAATGGTTACAATATATAGGCATAAGCCTATATTCAACACATGACACTTGTCAGGAGAAACTGACAAGTGTCAAGGTGAAGGCATAGTGCACTTTAACTCTAACATTCCCCCTTAAAGTGCACTATCCTAACTAAAGAAGAAACAAAACAAGTCAACATTAGGTAACATTCCCCCTTAATGTTGACTTCTTTTAAAAGCAACCTATATTCTCTCTTATTGCTGATTTGGTCTAGGCTCGTGCTCTATGCGCTTGGCTCTCCAACTGTGAATAATGCTAGATTCACTGTGTATACATCTCGGTCTGTTGCCTCAGGGTCAGCCACTTCCACAGGTCTGTTGCCACTGGGTCAGCCGTCTAAGTGCCTTAGGGTCATCATGGGTGCCTCAGGGTCAGCCACTTCTGGGTCTGTTGCCTCTGCAGGTCATCCTCAGAGGATGTTGCCTCTCGTAGGTCACTAACTAGATTCACCATAAATATCAAATCCTTCCTTATGGTGAACTCAATCTAGAAGGTGTCGGTCTCTATCGAAAATGCACCTTAATACAAAAGAAATACGAGCCATGAAATACAATAAAATTGAGCCTTAGAATCCAAGTGAGGAGGATAAGAAAGAAGAATAGAAGGGAATCTTCTGAAGTGTCTTCGTCTGTAGTCTTCAGAAGTAGATCCGAAAAAACCTCTGATAGAGTCTAGGGTGTCTATGTCTGTAGTCCCTAGAATAAGTGTCCTTATGGTAGTCACCTCATCTTACCGGAATGCATGGGTAACAAGACACTGCATCCGCCAAGTAGAAAGAGGTGAATACTAGATACTAGGTTCACTTACAAGTACCTTGGGAGTGTCGGGTACAACCGAAAGTGACTTGTTTTGTTTCTTCTTTAGTTAGGATAGTGCACTTTAAAGGGGAATGTTAGAGTTAAAGTGCACTATGCCTTCACCTTAACACTTGTCAGTTTCTCTTGACAAGTGTCATGTGTTGAATATAGGCTTATGCCTATATATTGTAACTATTTATATCAATAAAATCAATCCCTTCAGTTTCAGTCCCAACATTTGGTATCAGAGCAAGCTTTCCCTGCCCTGTGAAACCCCTTGAGGGGGGATTTCACTCATGGAAATCCTCCCTCCCCCCTCATTTTTTTCCTATTTTTTTAATTTTTTATCGAGGGAGTATGCTCTCCATCATTTGATGGATCAGAAACCAGATGGTCAAAAATATTAAAATTTGGGAGTTTTATTTTTAGTTATTTTTTTTATGGTTTTCTGCACAGATTGGTCTTGAATCTCATGCAAGGCTTTGAAGCTAGTGATTCTTAGTTTCTGCCCCACAAGAGAAATCACAAACTTTCTTTCGCGTCATTATTTCCTCTGTTCTGGTTCTTGCCTCTCCTGTCTGCAAAAGGAGGAGGAGCAAAATGAGCGGTGATTTTTCATAGGGACTGCGCAAGTGGAGCAAATCCATCGTTGCAGTTAGAGATGGACTATGGAACAATGATGGAGCTCTGCTAGCAAACCGCAGAGCGAAGTAACGGCAAAGAAGATTTTTCGTGTCTGTTTTTGGCGCTCTTGGTGATCAACGCCCAATGCTTTAGACTGGAGAATACTGAGCGCGGCCGAGTTGCGAAGGACGTCTACGAGTTGTTCTAGATCTGCTCCAGTACTGGTGCCTCCGTTCTGTTGCAGTCCGTGATAAGAATTAGATCTTTCATGACTCTCCACAATTTTTAGATTTTAGCGGACATTGGCGAGCCACGTTCGTGGCGACGCACTCTTAGCGAAGCTATGCAGTATAATAGTAGTTTCATTGTTTTTCAAGACGTCAGAGCCCGCCTTGAGGGCGGCATTCTCCACATTTTTCATTCACGTCATCGGGATTTGCTGCCACTGTCGCTGCCCCTGCTGCCACCACTGCCCAGATCGTCATTCCTTGCTGCTGAATATTCCCGATAATTGACAGAGTCGACGAGGTGGGAGCGAACGCGAAGCAGAAGGTCCCCATCAAATCGACGGGCACGAGGTAGTTCTTCGTCGGAAGGAACAAGTTTCAACTTGGAGTCTCACTCTTGTTCAAGTTCAAAGCAGGCAAGGATTCGGTGCTCCAGGCGCGTTCTATTTCATCAGCGGCGCTGCGGGGCATTGCCAGAAGAAAACCTTGCGACCTGATGGTTGTCCTCAGTTCTAATTGATGAAAGTGGAGTCCATGAGCTAAAACTCCTGCCGCAGAAACCCCAACCGCAGATCTGCATTGTCCTTCATCTGCTCCACGTCGAAGAATATAACCAGCAAGTACGATCGTCCCTTTGCCCTCCCTACGTATTTCTGCAGCGATGCATCGTTGAGTGGGAAGGTAGCGATCTCGTCGCTCTGCAAAGCATTTTGTTCTGTGATTGCACGGATGTTCCCTGGTGAGCTCGCCTAAACAACACCGGTATGGTCGCAGAGAACCGCCGATGCAAACATGAAGCGAGGAATAGTTTTCGAATTGCACAGGTAACCAAAAATCAAGGCGGGCTTTACACTGCTTCATTGACCATTTTTTTGGCTGCATCTGCTTAAGCAATCCATTTTTTGGCTACGTCTATGCCGAAGATTACGTAAAAATGACAAGCGGCGTAGGTGACAGCTTCGTGGCAAAAGATCACCGTGAAGGCAGGAACGCGGGTGGAAGTCGACGCAGAAGACGTCGCTTGTGTCGCTGTAGAGGGCGGCAATGTATGTTATTTTAACTCCTCCTAAAGGTGGTTTGTTTGAAAGAAAATAGTTTCAAGTCATAAGGTGGAGATATAAGGATTGATTTGATGTGCATTAGTGATTGGTTGAAGTTGAGAACAAGTTGTGCATGAGTATTGATTGAAATTGAAAATATATGAGCTGGGGTTTGAAAACAAAGTTGTGCATTATTGTTGAATAACATTGAAACATATATGCTAGGATTTGAAAACAAAGTTGTGCATTATTGTTGAATGACATAGAGACATAAGTGCTAGGGTTTGAAAGCAAATTGGTGCATTAACTTTGAGTGATATTGGTAATGAAAATGCAAGAGTTATAGATCAGATTTGTGAAGCCAATTTGTGCATCATCATGATTGACCTTGGGAGTAGATAAAAGGGAAAAACTTGTGCATTGTTCATGATTGATTTATTTTGAAGTAAAGGTGCAACTCAACAAATACTAGGTCAGTTATCAAGTGCTAGACTAGAGCTACCTTTAGAATGAAATAAATGTGAGACATGTGAAAGCAACAGACTTAATGAATGTGAAGAACATATTGAGCATTTGTTAGTGCATATCATTCTCTATATGTTCAAGAGGTTAAACGAATTTTGGGTAGAATATGTCTAAACTACTTTAGTCAAAGAAAGCACTGTTTGGGAAAGATATATAAAAATTATTTGTATGCAAGAATTGGGAATATTTGAGTATGTGTTATAAGCAGATCTGAGCAGAGTTGAGAGCAGGTATTGGTGAGCATATTTGTGCAAGCCTTGAGTGTAGGCTTGGAGCAAATTTGAGCAGAGTTGAGAGCACGTATTGATGAGCAAATTTGTGCAAGCCTTGAGAGCAAGTATTGGTGAGCAGATTTGTGCAAGCCTTGAGTGTAGGCTTGGAGCAGAGTTGAGAGCAGGTATTGATGAGCAGATTTGTTTAAGCCTTGAGTGTAGGCTTGGAGCAGATTTGAGCAGAATTGAGAGCAAGTTTTGGTGAGAAGATTTGTGCAAGCCTTGAGTGTAGGCTTGGAGCAGATTTGAGCAGAGTTGAGAGCACGTATTGATGAGCAGATTTGTGCAAGCCTTGAGTGTAGGCTTGGAGCAGATTTGAGCAAAGTTGAGAGCAGGTATTGGTGAGCAGATTTGTGCAAGCCTTGAGTGTAGGCTTGGAGCAGAGTTGAGAGCAGGTATTGATGAGCATATTTGTTTAAGCCTTGAGTGTAGGCTTGGAGCAGATTTGAGCAAAGTTGAGAGCAAGTTTTGGTGAGCAGATTTGTGCAAGCCTTGAGTGTAGGCTTGGAGCAGATTTGAGCAGAGTTAAGAACAGATTTTGGTGAGCAAATTTGAGCAAGCCTTGTGTGTGGGCTTGGAGCAGATTTGAGCAGAGTTAAGAGCAGGTTTTGGTGAGCAGTTTTTGGTGACTAGATTTGAGCAAGCCTTGTGTGTAGGCTTGGAGCAGATTGAGCAAAGTTAAGAGCAAGTTTTGGTGAGCAGATTTGATCAAGCCTTGTGTGTAGGCTTGGAGCAGATTTGAGCAGAGTTAAGAGCAGGTTTTGGTGAAGCAGATTTGAGCAAGTCTTATGTGTAGACTTGGAGCAGATCTAAGCAGAGTTAAGAGCAAGTATTGGAGCAAAATTGAGCAAGCCTTGTGTAAAGGTTTGTAGCAAATTAGAGTAGAAGGGATTGAGGTCTCCTATGGATAGAGGTCCACAAACCATAGCATAGGGGATTGAGGTCTCCGGTGGATAGAGGTCCACGAACTAGAGCAGAGGGGATTGGTGTCTCCTGTGGATAGAGGTCCACGAACTTGAGCATAGGGGATTGGTGTCTCCTTTGGGTTAGTGCCCATA
The DNA here is from genome assembly GCA_028583015.1 of Wollemia nobilis. Lineage (NCBI taxonomy): Eukaryota > Viridiplantae > Streptophyta > Pinopsida > Araucariales > Araucariaceae > Wollemia > Wollemia nobilis. The sequence continues at coordinate 9,229,090 of JAQPPZ010001808.1, forward strand.
AACATTGTAATAGGGAATTGGTTCCCAAGAGATTGGTTGAGGAAATTTATAAAAAATATTTTCTTCGTGAACGTAACCCACATTAGGTGAACCACGTTAAATCTGTGTCTCTCATGTGTGTGATGATTTGTGCATTGTTTCATTTACTACATTGATATTATTGTTGTTATCATTTGGAAAGAAAAGTAAAAGTTTTGATCTTATATTGTTCACCCCCCCTCTCAGTATAAGCTTGTGTTCTTCACAGATAAGACTATTACCTTTCCAAACAGGTTGTCCCAGGTTTAAACCTGGATATCTTCTTTGTAAGTGTCTGACCAAACAAGTACTTACCAATCCACTAACCCTCAAAGGCATATGTTTGGTAAATATCAATGTAGTGTGTGTTTAATGATATGTTTGATAAATAATAATGTGATTTTTAAAGTGCAAAACATAGTATCAATATTTTTCTGAGATGCTAAAACACATAAGACCAATATGTCATTATGCTAAAACACAATCTATTTATACATGTTGGTTACATAACCTACAGAGTATGCCTAAATGCAAGGTGAGTATAGGTCTTGACATAGACCTCTAAATTTAGAATATGTGGGTGTAACGGCACATATTTCTAAGGTATATGAATAGATTCCACCATCCAGATATGCAGAATGTATGTATACATTATCAAAATATACTTGTGTTTTATATCAATGGTGGGTCATTATAGTGATATATATCCCAAATACCTGATACAGGTAAAGATACCTAGTGTTAGCCTAAGTTATAGGTACATGCACCCAGAAAATATTGTATGTAACAAACCTTATTAAGTTTGGATTGTCATTGTCTTTTATAGGATTTGTAGTGGTATTGTTTTGGAATTTTATTCCAAATACTCTTCAAATTACACAAGCTTTCAAAAAAAATTGTGCTTTCCCCTAAATGTTTACCCAAAAAGAATAGGCCAGTTGATATGGGACAAGTGCTTACTCGTGGGCTGCCCCAGTACGATTCTCTGGACAGTCAAAAATTCAATTCTCTGAACAATCAAAGATCCCCCAACTTTATCTTTACACAAAGGCTAGGATTAATCCTTACACACCCAAAAGAAATTAATCCCTACTCAAAAAAAAAAAGTTTGGATTGCCACTCAATATATTATAGGTAAGTTATCCAATGGCATTAGCTCAACCGGTCAAATTCTTCAATATTTAAAAGAGGAGACCAAAGTTCAAATCTTGCCAAGTGATACATAGATAATATCACAGCTTTGTTATAATACCACTATTTAAAAGAGGAGACCAAAGGTTCAAATCTTGTCAAGTGATGGAGATAATGTAATATGTGTGGGCCCATAAAAAAATATTTATTATAGGTAAGTAGCATGGAAATTTATCATTAAAAATTTAAAATCCTTGCTTAGCTTAGTGCCCTGGCGATAGGTTGGACCACTGACCTTATAAGGTTTGGGTTTGATTCTGAATTCCTCTGCCTATGATAATGCCAATTCAGTTGACCCTGCTCACAATGTGTGAATGAGTTCGGTAGACATCATCACAGTGGGATTGTAGATTTACAAGCTCAGTATAAAGCGCTGCCAGGCATGTTATTTTGCTTAAGCCCAAGACAGAAAGAGGTAGAATGGAGCTTTTCTGGGTGTTTTTGATGGCCAGAAAATTCTCAAATATTATAGAGTTGAATTATATCTGGTAACAATCTCCCATAGTTTATAAACACAGTTATCAGTTCTCATACCTAGTCCTCTAAATGCATCGCACACATCCATACGACACCCAAGAGTAAGGTGTTTGATTGTTCGTATTCATAATTTCTGAATTCAACTATCATTGTTAACTTCTAACCTATGAATAAGAAATCTTCAATCTCCGTATGTTTGTTTATGCTATTGATCTATCAAATTTATTTTTTTTCCTTATTTTATATTTTTTAAATTTTTATTATATATATATAATTCCAATATATATTGTAATTTGCCGGACTCCAATACCCGTGGACCTAAATTTGTAAAGTGTGAACCTAAATATGTAAAATAGCACATCGGATACCTATGCCCACACCAGAATACTCTGAACATTGGTACCTTGATTACAAACTACTTTTGGATTAACTCTCACATCTTTCATGCACAAAATGATTTTAAAACTCTTTCAACAATTAAATTTGACCTCATGCAGTTAGTTAAAATTGAAGTGAATTAAAATTGAAGTGAGGAGAGGTTTTCAAATAACTCATCAATGATACTTCTAAAGGTCCCAGGGGAGAAGAACATTAGTAGTTCATCTCTAGACCCAAATATCAAATCATCAGGCCCAGCAGTATAGGGTTCTTTACTATTTTTAGGGGGCATTTCACCGATATATCTAGCATCCTTAATTTCCCCCTTGGACCCAAAAAAACAGAAGAGCCCTTGTCATGCTTATCTTGACGAATGGTATCAAACCATGTGTTCAAATAGGCCATGTATCTTAAGACAATTACAAAAGAATTTTAAATATATAAAAATATGAAATGTTCACATCATACAGAGATGTAGACAATTCTATTGTCTACCTTGCATTTTATTACAGTGTGCATCAAGCCAAGAAATAATATCATCCAAGACTTCATAAATTACCTCATCTGACTCGCCCTCTAAAATAGCATGACAAGCATTTTCATAGATTTTTAGTTGTTTGTCAACACTCTTTGATTTCTCATATAAAGCCTTGCTGACAGAGGGATCAGTCACCACATCGGCAGCTCCATGTAGGATTAGTAGTGGGAAAGAAACCTGCATAAAGACTTTTGTAAGTGTCCAGCTACAGAACAAAGTCAATTTGAAGTAATGATTTCAACAAAATTTAAGGCTTACTTCATGCATTCTTTTTTCTATTTCCTCTGTGGTCCTTAGCATCTCCAATGCAGTCCAGAGCCGTGGCCGGTCTTTGTAGCCAATTACATTATAAGCACACTAACCAGGAAAATGAATAAGAAGGTTATTTAAGACAATACTTTTCTGCAGTGAGTTTTGGTTTTCATTACTTGTAAGCATGCCATTTTCCAGGTGGAAAAGGTTAAAAAGTAAGAGTGTTACTCTCAGAATAGTTAAATACAATTGAGTGCATAATTTATAGATGAAGACTTCCAAGATTAACTAAAGAACTAACCAGTTTCCTCTTTTTGACATCTTTAAATGCCAACTCTGCCAAGTCCTTTTGAGGAACCAATTTCTTTTTAGGAAAGATGCGCGCTATGACCAATAAAATCTGCACTAATAGCCATGGTGGAGTGACATCATCTGCAATCTGCCAGTACAAGGTTTTTAAGCAGACATGTTAATATGCCTAAAAACTAATAATTCCAAGGTGTGAGAAACTCTTAGAAACTTGTCCAAAGGATAATTAAATAGAACTTATAAGTTTGAAAATTTACTTTACACATAGGAGCAACAAGGACAGCCCCATCCCATTCATGGGGCTGCTTCAGATGGATCTTCAGAGCCACTGCTCCTCCCAAGGACTGTCCAAAAAGAAAGCATGGAAGATCCTTATATTCTGACTTGGCTGCAATCCATAGAGACAGTCAAAGTTTTAGGTTTGCATACCTGGTTGTAAAACCAAAGAAGATAACAAAGTAAAATTCTGGTATATTTAATCCAAGTTTAGATGATGTACACTGGTCCTTTGCTTTGTGTAGTTAACGAGTACAGTAACCTAAACGGCTATTAAAATCAACCTTCAAGATTTACATTGATGGCATTTAGTTTTGGCAAAGAAAGTGAAATAACATTAATGAGAAGCAAATGGAGACCAATCTACAAACTCCATAACAATTTTGGGAATTTGTTCACAAGCAGATCAAGAACCAAGAATTTGGGAATAAAACGACTCAGGTGATAATATGGATGATTGTGTCTGGTAAATAAGTGACAATACAAACGAAGTTAAAGTGTAGATCCCAATAGAACTCTAGATAGGAAATATGTACAAGGTTATGAGTTTGATTCTCGAGATTATTAGCTCAACATCCTTCCCTGTGACTCCAGTGTTATTACTAATATAAATGAATTTAAGGTGTGTACTTCTGTGCACTACTAATCCAATTTCAATTACTCTGCTTTCAAGGATCAGTAAGTCCATTTCTTGAGTTTTGTTTGTATATCATGCACTGCACCACATGTCTAATAAAAAGAGTGCACTACTAATCCAATTTCAATTACTCTGCTTTTAAGGATCAGTAAGTCCATTTCTTGAGTTTTGTTTGTATATCATGCACTGCACCACATGTCTAATAAAAAGAATTGCTGAGGCATGACAAAATGATAAGTAGTGTAGAGCAGGCTCAATGGAAAGCAAAAAGTCAGAAAAAACAGAAGGAAAATAATGAATTTAGGGACAGTCAAATGGAAGATTCAACATATTTTTACAAAAAATAAACAAAGCATAGCTCAGTTCATGAATGTGTACAGAAGCATAGCTCAATTCGTGAATGTGTACAGAAGCAATAATGCATGTTTGCTTGCAATTGTGATCCCAAAAAATTTCACTAACGACTTCAGGTTTTCAGCTGTACATAATGCCTGTCACCTTCAGCTAGGTTTGATGGTACTATGGAGGGAAATTAAAGCTACATCTTCATCATAAAGCTTCAGGGCTCATATGCAAGGATAGAGTAAGCAGTTATGTATTGATAATAAAAGAAATTCCATGTGTTTACCATTAGCAATTTATTGGATTCAGCAGGTTTTCCAGAGATGCTGCTAAACTTCTAATGAATATTTTTTTAAAGAACAAAAGCTTCATTGTCCACGTATACACCTGGCATGCTGAATTTGTATTTGCATTGCCGTCAATTTGCCATCATTTATTTTCCATCTCATCAGTTGTGGGGCTATTTCTAGTATTTATCTCATCCTTTCATGATGGTTGGAATTCATTTTTCCTTGCACCAGCTAGGATAGGAAAATTGGTCTGGTGCTTGCCTTACTCATGAAAAGACTGTTGTCCTTTCCTTCTCCTCACCACTAGTGGAACAGTTTACCCAAATTAATTTGAAATTCTGGGTGCTAGTAAAACTGGATTCGAACACTACCTGTTTTTGCTCTCCTCTTCTCAGCAAGGAGTAGGAAAAATGCTTTCCTCAAGGATCTCCAGTATCAATATATTCGTCACTAGCATTAGCATCAAGCTTTCTACTTATATCCAAATAGGAATTGTATGTACTATTGAGAATTTTTTCCTAAAATGTTAGAACATATATTTTTGCATAATAGGAGACTTTGTATTCTTCTTCCACAAATTATGTACCTTCAACTCTGCAGATTTATTCCAACTCCCTTAATATTAACAAGAAGCAATGACACAAATTGCTTGGATCACCTAGGAGGCAATCTTTTTCAAATGGAGTAATTAATTTCATTTTGTTTGGATCATTTCTTATACGAGTCATCAAGCATGATTATTTGACCAACAAACCTTGGAGGCTATGGTAAAGCAATAGACCTCTCATACAAGGCTGAAGAATATGTACACATGATAAGACAACATCAAGATGGACACAGTAAATTCACCTAGTTTGGACATCACTCTTTCTTTCCTTTCCTTTATCAAACGATGGAGACTTCAATTTCGACGTGCTCTTGTGTAGCCAGACTTGGCATCCAGTTCTGCAACTGAATATCATTATCACAATTTAGCAACTTCTACAAATAATATGTTTTGTTCCACTCGGACACTTCTGGAATTTGGGAGCTGTTTGGGAGATGAGTCCTGACGTCTGTGTCATCCTCCTGATGCCATCCCAGAAACATGTCCCAACGTCTTGCAAACATATCATGGACACTTGAACTTATTGTTTTTGACTTTATCCTCAGAGCACTTCTATAAGTAATAACCATCCTAAGAATCATTAACACCAATTCATCAGCAAGACTCCTTGTTCTCACGCCACTAAAAGTCTCTTTTGTTTATAAATTCATAGAGAATTAGATCTTTTTTAGTTTCAACACAGTGCAAAAATATGAGCTCCAAGTTTGGATTCCCTGCTTCTGGGTGGAGTATCCATCTCAGATAAAACTTCTTGGAGCATGCCATGAGAGGTTAGTTCACTGCCATTACTTCCTACACATCTTCTCCCCATGGTCAAGCACATACCTCAAATTCTCGGCAAGTATTCCTACAACACATATCTCTCTTTACTGTATCCCTACAACTTTGTGATCTGGACATGCTTTACGACTACCATCTTGTTTTTCCTACAATGACTCCTTTAGTTGTGCCTTCCATAATTTTTGACTTGGCAATTAATTTTTATCCCTAGGTTCCTTGGAATTTACTTGGTATTATTGATAAGATGTGGATGTCCATGTGCAATGTTTGTTTCTGTTTTCTGTTGTTGTCCAGACTTTACCCAGTCTTCACAATAAAAAAAAATGTGTGTTTGCCGCATGTAAATTCCAATGAGCGACAATCACACATATGATCAGCCAATAATGAGATAATATCTATTTGCAGACCAATCATTTTATTTAAGCCTCATACACTACATATCATACTAAACTACATACCAGAAGCCCAACCACTTTTCTGTTGCTTAACCATATGACACATATTTAATCTCAACTCTTCAAACAAAAGTTCATTCCATGTAGTGCAGAGACATGCCGCTTTAAATCCATGGTTACCAGGTTTGGACGTTTTGGAAGGTAATGGAAGCCTGAAGCATTGGTTGTTTTCAAAATGGTTGGCCTGTTAATGACAGTACAAAGCGTGTGCGGGGTCATGGAATCTATGTTTCAGTCACAAAAGAAGAATGATAAAAAAAAGATTTCCATATTAGTTCTTATTGGAAGGATTTGTCACTGCTTCCATAACCAAGGAAGGTCTCAGTAATGTTTCACGTGGGTTTGCTCCAACACTCCTTCCCAATCAGGGATTTATTTGAAATAAAATTTTGCAAACCAATCAGGCAATTCCACCAAGAGAGCATACACCTCTATCTCAAAGCAATCAACAATTTTTCCCCTTTTTATAACAGTGAATCCACGAAAGGGTACAAGGTTTATCAAGGAGTTTAAATGTCCAATGTCTTCAAGACAAAAAAATCAAATATCATTTTCTACAAACTTATGTGGATCAGCCAGAGAGGAAAGATATTCCAATGGAAATATGTAGATACTGACAAAAGACCTAAAGGGACAACTAAGTACATGATTATGACAAGTTGTGAGGAAAGCTATTCCAACAGAAGTATTAGATACTGACAAAAGACTGAACATGACAAGAAGCCATAGGATTATGACAATTTGTATCCAATATAAGCATTGATTTTCCACACAGTGTAAGCTGACATTATTACTCTTTACATGTATTTTCTGAGATAATAAGCTACTATGATTGTCACATCATCTTTTTCTTTAATGGGCTACCATGGATTTTAGTTTATGGTGAGGCCAGGATGATTCAAATGGGGGTCAAGCACCCGCTACTCACACACACTATGCCTCTATGCCCATTGAGACTTGAACCTGAGCTTTCTCCGTGGAAGAAGAACCATCTCAACTGCTCAATATCAGCTTGGGAGACATGATTGTCACATCATTATCCGTAGTCCTTTGTCATATGCCACAATGGAATATCAATTATTTACTTTTGTACTATTTGGCCCTTACATTTTTATTGCAATCATCTCAGTTTTGAGTCAATACATATCCTGTATTTTATCCTATAGGATAGTTGTGTTGTTTCATTTACACATTTTTAAATTCTTCATTGATGTCTTTGCCCTGATGTTATGGTATTAATTGAAATGACATTCTCCATATCCCTTAGTCCATATTTCCAATAAGATATTTTTGCAGAAGACTGTAATGCCAGATGATTCTTATTGGCATTTTATTTAATTTTTTGTCATTTTTCTATCTCATTTAATAAATCCTTAGAAATCCTGTTTAATTCCCACATTACTTGGAGTACCCTTTTGGTGGGGAGATGGGGAAACGCAGGGACACGAAAAGGGGACAGCTAGAAGATAACCCTAAATTTTGGCGAAAGGGGGATGACAAAGTGGACAGCTATATAAAAATATTAAAAAATATAAAAATGTAAAATACTAAAAAGTTACTTAATATTATAGAAAGAAGGGGTTAAATTAATAAAAGATCCATCTAACTCTATATATTATGGAAACAACTCTCCATATTTCACTAGTGCATGCATCAATCCATTTGTATTCTTGTTTCTAGAGTTAAGTTGCAAAACATTGTATATTACATAGGCATCCCCACCGCATCCCCTGTGACCACATCCCTGTGGGTACCTTGGGGACATGTCCCTGCATAACATAGTTTAATTTCTATCTGAAAATAGTATTTTGAATGTCCCCATTTAGTGTGGGATCCTGTTATTAGAATTTGGGTTTTGAGGGTATGTACATTAAGATAATTTTTTCATTATTCTATTCCTTTACCCCTCTTATGACTCATGTTTCACATGTCCTTGCTAGTCCATGTACTTGTCAAAGACTAAGGCTTGTTATAGATTTTTCATAGTTGTCATAAGTCATTATGACTTGTTATAGATTCAAAGTGTGTTGTAAGTCACTATGGCTTGTCATAATATGTTATAGGAATAATTTAATTTTAGATTCTTTTCCCCCTCTTTTGTAACTACCGAATGTGAAGTGTCATATGAATGCATGAGCTTCCTTCAAGTCTCATAAATAGATGAACCATTCTTCTTCTTTGGTGTATTCAGGAGTAGAATTGTATTTTGGAGTCTTCTTTCCTTTTATCAGATATTAGTAGATTATATAATCATTCGTTAATTGAAGATAATATTTTAGTGTGAGATATCTTTCTTTAGTTGAAAAGTTTGTCAAACTTCCTTCAAAATATACTGTTCAATTCCAAACATAATCTCTACAATAATATCTTATCCCCGTAAAATTTAAAGCAAATAACATTATCTAGAACAACCAGCCTTTGAAGTTTGAAATCAATCTATTTATCTCCTATTTCTTCAACCACAAGCCTTAAAAATTCTAGTGTGCTGCCTGTTGCATCATTCTTTCCTTTACCTGCTTTGTACCATCTCAAACTGATTCTGTTGCAATGCTTGCATGCTTCATATGTTGCAATTCAGGCCAACACCTTTCTGAATAGAGTGGTATGCTTTGAGGTGAGCAAATCATTTCTTGATTGGTGTTTATACAAAGTTGATGCTATATACAACAGCCACATCCCTCTGTTTGTTGTTCAACATCTGTGGGCATTGCAGTGTTTGTATGTTAGAGAATAATATGATATGCCTTTGTGCATGCATTGCCTCCATATCATATAATTTATAACCCTATGGGTTGCTACCTTTGTGCTATCACATTAAAGGTTTCCTTCTTTCTCATGTGCATGGATTCTCCTATATTGGTTGTGTCACAACACTTGGTTGACGCATGATATGAATGATCCAAATTGTTTGCTCTTTAAAGCCCAAGACTTTGGTTCTTCTTTAGATGAAATTCTCAAAACCAAGTCAATATGATGGTTTACATTGCAACTAACTCTTTGCAATATGATGGTTTACATTGCAACTAACTCTTTTGTCTTGTAGGACAAACTTTTGGGGATTAAATTGCATGGATGCAAATGATATAGGGTGTCTTCAAACATACAAGGTTTGCACATTGTGTTATCTGTGGGAAGCTGGCTTTATGTTGTGATGATAAAAGCTGTTTACTTGCTTGCTTCTATCTTTGTTTCTGTTATCAGCAAAGTTAGCAGCCATGTGTCTTTATCTTCAACATGGTCAAAAGTTTTTCTCTTCTTTCGGTTTTGTGTAACCTTCTTTGGTTGTAGTTAAAATCTATTTTTACTTCTGATGACATGTTCCAGACTACTTTTTGAACAAGAAAGTGGCAAATGGCAATAATAAGGTTGACGTTATATTTATTCAACTTTCCTTCACCACCACTAATTTTGTCAAATTGTCCCTATATTAGATTTACTTCATGTTGCTAGTACACTTCTTCCCTCGAAGCTAGTAATAGATTCATACTCTTGCTGCATGTCACTGTTGCTATATGCAATTTCTGCACTTTTAAACAGTAGCCATAGCCTTTATACTATCAGTTTTGTTGGCAGATATTTCTCTTTATTTTATTTTATTTTTTAGCTGGAATCTTCTAGAAATACACCTTGAGGAGCTGCACCACATAGCATGGGCTTTCTTACAATTTTGATGCCAGGACTAATGGGCATCTATTTGGCCAAAGTTCTCCGGAATTGCACCTGATATCATCCTTAGGTTTCTCATCCCATTTGGGTGTGGTACAATGCAGCAAACCAAAGTTGGGCGGAAGAAGACATCAGTGCAAGTGGTGACGAAGGTGCCAACATGGAGTGTGCACAAGATGAGATAGAAAAAAAGGTAGAATGCCTAAAGAAGGGGAGGACGGGAATCAAGCAGAAGGGCAACTGCAAGAGAGTGTGCTCGAAAGATTAGAAATGGTGCTCGTGTATTCATGAAGGAGATCACAGAGTACAAGTGTAGTAGGCAGGGGTTGACGACTGTTTGCAGAAGACCAATCATCTGAAGAAGGGTCGTTGAATGATGAGGAATTCAACGAACACCTACCACCAACATTAGAAATGGTTATAGCAACAAAGGGAAAGCAAAAATGCTCGAAATTCACAAGAGACGGGAAGGAAGATCTCAAGTGCCATATTGGGATGTGTGAGACGATATGGCGAGCAAATGGTATAATAGATGAGCATGGTTGCAACTATTCCTATCAACATTGTGAGGAGTGTTGATTGATTGGCACATGAAGAGAGGAACCATTCATTGACTGCAGAAATCTAAAAGAGGAATTCAACAAAGAATTCAGATTGCTTTGTAACGACACAAAGATCATTGGCAAAATATACACAACAAAGCAAAAGGGAAAAAATATAAAATCATACTACAGCCATCTGAATGAATTGATAGGGGAGATGGAGGTGAAACCAGACGACAGATTGCAAAAAAGGTGGTTTATAGATAAGTTGTCGCAATATGAGAAGAAGATGAAGGTTGTTCCACCAACAACCTACCAAGAAGCATTCAATCATGCGCTAAAACTTGGAAAGTGAAATCAAGACAGTAGCAATAGGTGACAGGAGTGCAAACCATGACAAAGATGATGACCTAGACAGTGATCGAGATGATCTCAACGCAATAATCCAAGCAATGTGACAGGACCTGGAGAGGATGATCAATGATGTGAAGGTTGGAAAAAGAAAGAGAAAAAGGACATTTGGTATTCAGGTTGCAAGACGAAGGAACATGAACACAAACTGCCCGAAGAAAGCATATTGCATGATTTGTGAAGTAAATGGACATATGATTGCAAAATGTTTGTTTAATCTAAGAAATGCAAGGCGCCGAAGACGGTGCAAAAGGAAAAACCCAACACTTCCAAAAGTGAACAAGGAGCAACAAGTGGTTATTGTAATAATCGCCAAGGAGACAACCACTATCTGGAAACAGGTTTGGTGGTGGTGGCAAAGAAAGTCAATTGCAATACAATTGAGAAGAACGGCCAATCATTCAATGTCGAAGATGTCAAGAATGGTGACACTTCACACGCAATTGTACAAATGCACTGACTAGTGGAAGTGGGAACAACACGACAATGATGTGCCGATGGTGAGGACTTGGCAACCATAAGGAGGCTAATTGTTCGAAGAAGGCAATCAACAACTCGCAATTTATTGACATTGAAGAGCCTCAAGTGGACCAGCAGAAATAAAAAGAGAAACATGTGCTTGTAGTGACACATGCACAAGCAAAGAAGATGAAGCAATACCCAAATCCTACCAAGGAGAGATGGTAGGAGCCACGTGTGCAAGTTGAAGAAGAAATGCAGACAAACAATGACACAAGATAGAAACTGAAGGAACCCATCGTGGTTGAAGAGTCGTCAGCAATGCAGTTGGCAGCGCAAATGTTGGACATGAATGGTGCGGTCAAAATATTTCGTTAAGTTTGTGCAATATCGGAGCTCTATGCGACAATAGGGGAATTGATGCGAACAAAGGTGACTGAGATGCATCACCAACATGCAGCAAAACAAATGCCCAAGGATCAATACATAGACTTGACGGTGTTGATGATAGACATTGGAAAAAGCCAGCATTGATCCACATAGAATTGCTTGAGCACAAGTTGATGCAAGTAATTGTTGATGGAGTTTCCAGGTCAATATATTGCCCGAAAATACTTGAAAAGACTTGGGGGCACCATTTTTGTGGCCACCCAATTTTCAATTGTATGGCACAGACCAATACAGTATTGAAATGAAGGGTGTATTGGTTGCACAAAAAGTGAAATTGTCAACCAAACATTCATTCTCAACTTAGTAGTAATCACCATGCAAAAACCAGCCTATGACACACTGTTGGGGTGAGGGTGGTTATGCACAACAAAAGTTAACCATAACTAGGAGGACAGACTAACATTTAAGAAGGGCTAGCACAAGTATGTCATCAATTTGTTGTACTAGTCCCTCAATGAAGAGCTAGCGTCATTAGATGAATCTAGCAAGTCTTTGTCAAATGTTGAACGAGAACCAAATGGAGTGTTGGAATTGGAAGAGTGCGCAGAAAATGAAGGGCACTCAAACAACGGGTTAATTCAGTAGCAGATGAAAGACCAAGAAGTCTTCCAGCCTACTTGTATATGCATAAGTACAAAATATGAAGATGAGGAATGCAAACTTTGTAGTACATACAAATTTGGCAAATGCAATCACGCTTCAAAACCAACCATGAAAGTTGAGGAGAAAATGTCTTTCCCACAAAACTTTGCAGAATATAACGTCGACAATGCATAGTTCGATGAAAGGCCAACACATTCTTTTGATGTGGCAAGAGTGGCAAAAGAACTAAACACCATCAAGTATGAGGGTCAAGAGATGGTGCAAGTAAACCTTCGCAAAGGTGATGAAGAGAAGATGATCATTGTAGAGACCAATGCGATCTAGTTTTAAAAGTGAACTTTTAAAATTTCCATGAAGTACAAGGTCTTCCCTTGGGTGTACAAGGATTTGCAAGGGATTCCACCAAAGTTGTGCATACATCAAATTCCATTGATTCCGGGCGCACAACTTGTGAGAAGAAGGCCATACAAGATGAATCCTAAGTATGCGGCCTTAGTCAATGCAAGATTGAGAACATGCTAGATGCAGGTGTAATCTTCAAGGTGACGGTAAGCAAATCGGTGCCTCCCATCATTATCAGTTTGAAGGAGAGCAGTCAAATCCGCATCTGTGTTGATTTTCCAAGTTTGAATGCAGTGGTGATAAAGGATCCCTTTCCAATTCCATTTACTAATTCAATTGTGGAGTAAGTAGCTGGGCACGAAATATATTCCTTCCTGGATGGATTTTTGGGCTACAATTGAATCAGTATCACCGAGGAAGACAAGTTGAAGACTTTTGTCATGGAGAATGATACATATGCATATAATTAAATGCCCCTCAATTTATACAATGCTCTTGCCTCATTTCAAAGGATCATCCTGTATATACTCAGGCAAATGTCGACGGACAAGTTCAAGGTGCTTCTAGATGATTGGTCATTGTACGGGAAGAACAAAGAGCATTTGAAAGCATTGGAGGAATGCATGAATGCTCAACTTTCCCTAAATCTACAGAACTGCAAGTCGTTGGTATCGTACAAGAAGTTGCTAGGGCATGTGGTGTTCAAGGAAGGATTGAAGACCAATTCCAACAAAATCCGTGTTGTATTGAGCATGAAGGAATCATACGACGTGAGTGCGTTGAAATTGTTCTCGAGGCATGTTAGGTAGTATTGACACTTCACCAAGTTTTTTTGCACAAATGTCCCATCCATAGTTCCTTTTAGGTGGATGGAGGAGCACCATAAGGCCTTCAAGAAGTTGAAGGTGAAGTTGGTTTGTGCACCCATTCTAGTGTTTCCAAATTGGGAGAAGGGTGAAGTTGATTTGTGCACCCATTCTAGTGTTTCCAAATTGGGAGAAGGAATTTCATATCCACGTTGATGCATCCAATTTTGTAATTGGGTGCGGGTTGGCGCAAGAAGGGAAATTTGGCTTGGATTAGCCCATATATCTTTCAGCTTAGTTGTTGTCAAGGGCAAAAAATTGATTACAACATAACAAAGAGACAAGCAGTGGGGATGGTGTATACGGTGCAAAAGTTCAAACATTATTTGCTTGCGAATCCCTTTGCTTTTTATGTTGATCATCAAGCCTTATTGTACCTTATCAATAAGTTGATGATTCACAAACGAGTTAGAAGGTGGCTCCTCACGTTGTAGGAGTTTGTGTTTCAAGTGGTGGTCAAACTTGGAAAGAAACATGTTATAGCGGATTAGCTATCAAGGATTTGCTTGAGAGAACCTGTAAGAGGAGTGTCAGTTGAATTTCCCGATGCACGTTTGTTTCCAATCATTGTGTTGCCATCATGATTCAAGTATAATGGAGAATACTTGTTGAAAAGAGAGTTGTCGAAGGAGTTGTCAGCGTCTAAACGAAAGAGGATCGTGATAAGGTTAGCACCATTCCAATTGACTGCTAGATTGCTGTACAAAATCAAACCAGATGGAATTTTGCAAAGGTGCTTGATGGATGAGGAAGTGAACGCAGCACTAAAGGAGGCTTATAAAGGGTTCTCTTTTAAACCCGGCCCTTTAAAAAAACTATGAAGAAGGAATGGAGAGGCCACTAGGACTTGGAGATGACTTGGGGACACTAAGGGATGTAAGGAGGTGGTATGCTGGTGGACATGCCAACTTTCCAGCAAGAGAGTTTTGCCATCACCCCATTACAACAATTTGCAAAAGAGGCCGAGTGGTGTGTTTCTCCTCAAATGGATGATGAGAAGCCCATCGAAATTATTTCCACTAGTACACAAACAACAACACAGGCCTTGGTGCCAGAGGAAAAGGGCAAAGGTGTTGCTTCAGCGTTTATTGTTTTGCAAGAAGGCCAAAGTAGCAAAGTGGTAGGAGATGAAGAAATGGCTGAAGCAAAAAATCAGCCAAGAGTACAACTACAACCGCAACCCAAGGAGAACGGAAAGGATGACAAGGGGAAAGCCACCAAGGGAGAAGTTGGTAGGGAAGATAAGGAGGAAACCACCACATAGGATGATGATGAACTTGGAGCAGACAGTGATACAAGTGAGCAATCCTCATCGAAGTGCCAAAGAAGCAACCCCCAATGTTAGGCATAAGCATAGTTGAGAAAATTTGCAAAAAATCTGTAGAATCACAATTTTTTACTGATTTTTAAAAATGCCGATGCAATCGGCAAACTCTCGGCGATGGAAAGATTTTTTGCCGATTTTTTGAAAAATCAGCATCGCCGATTTTTTGCCAATTTTTTCAAAAAATCTGCAATTTTTTTTTTTTTTTTTAGGCTGCGGCCGATTTAGGGTTTTTTTATGCAAGCCCATTTTTCAGCTGTTAATGTTTGAACTTTGAAGTTTAAAGTTTAAACCCTAAACCCGAAACCCTCTTTTTAAGTAAATATTGTTGCCTGATAACTATGTATGTAAGCCCATTTTTCAGCTGTTAATGTTTGAAACTTTGAACTTTGAAGTTTAAACCCTAGGCTAGGCCCTAGGGTTTTGGGTTTAGGGTTTTGTTTTTTTTCCTCCTCTTTTTAAGTAAATATTGCTGCCTGGTAACTATGTATGCAAGCCCATTTTTCAGCTGTTAATGTTTGAATTTGAAACTTTGAACTTTGAACTTGAAGTTTAAACCCTAAACCCTAGTCTAGGCCCTAGGGTTTTGGGTTTAGGGTTTTTTTTTCCTCCTCTTTTTAAGTAAATATTGCTGCCTGATAATTATGTATGCAAACCCATTTTTCAGCTGTCAATGTTTCAATTTTAAACCCTAAACCCTAGCCTTTTGGTTTAAGGTTTAGTTTTTTTTTCCTTTTTTTCAAGTGATTGTAACTTTGTTGTTACTTGTTTCCATGTGCAGGCATATAAAAAATGAAACCTTTTTTTCCTTGTTGTTACTTGTAACTTTGTACCTTTTCATATTATAAGCAATACAAGATGTGTTTTGTCACTTTCATGTGTACTTAAAGCTTGAGCCTTGTATGATGTCTTGACATGAATTATTGTTTTTATTGCAATATTTGATTTGCATAATGTTAATTCATTGTAATATGCATGAAAAAAAACTTTTTTCAATGAAAATTTTCGTTTTCTTCGGTTTTTTTTGGGCCGATTCTTTTGTAGATTTTTTGTTGATTCCCGATTTTTGCCGATTTTTAAAAATGCCAATTCTTTGCCGATTCTGATTTTCTCAACTATGGGCATAAGAATCAATGAGTTGGTTGACAATTTCTTTGAGAAATTGAGTGACGTGATTAACAAAATGCACAACTAGTTTCGAGTCAATGCCCTCAGAGAATGCAAATTGTGGCAGATGAGGGTGGACATAGAACTAGGCAAATTGATCAAATGGGACCAAGATGAGGAGAGGATGAGTAAATTTGCTATTTTACATCCAATTCGGACATGGGAACTTTGTGAGAGTAGCAACGTGCAAACCATGATTGGCATGAAGGAGCTGCTAGAAGGAACTGCTGTCCTGTATCATCATCCACCCCGAGTCTATTTGGAGAGGATAGTTTTGATACTTATCCTACATATGAGGCAGTGAAGGTGAAACCAGCACCAGAGTTGGAGTTTGCATATCCCAAAATAAATTACTTGGCCTACCTGATATAGTGGTCGTCAGTTGTATTGGAGATGTTCCATGAGATGGCCCAACAGTTTGAAATTGCAGATGAAACAAAAATAAATTCAGCTGAATGAAGTAGAGGAGAAGCTTAAGCATGTGAAGCATGGAATTTAAGCAGGACTAGCAAAATTGCAGCAAGACGTGGAGGTGCTGAAGAAGCAACAAGAGGAACAAAATGAACTGATCAGGCTCTTGAAATCTAGGTGTGCAATGAGGTAACATGCTCTTGAAGCCAAAACCCAAGAGGTAGCCCACAATGATCAGTTAATCACAAGTGACCAATGACTTGTGAAATCGGAGAAGAGGGAAGTAGTGTTGCATGCTAGGCTCGGAGAGATTGAACAAAAGTCACAACACTATGGCTTCTGGTGGACAAGGTATCAAGCCTATGCCAAGAGATTGAAGCAGGAGAATAATGCTTTGAAGTTGCAAGTTCAGGGGTTGGGGGTTGAACCTGTTCAAGTTCAGTCTATTCCACAGCCGTAGCAAAGTCAAAGTCCTCAGACGCTGCAGCAATCATCGAAGAAGACATTGACCAATCTAGAGGGGAGGGTAGATGGAGGAGCTAGTTTTTACGTGGCACAACCTCAAGTGCCACCTCAAGCATGAACAAGCGCATATGGAGACAAGTACGCAAAGCAATTTTGATTGTACATAGGTTTTGTCATTTTGTATAGTTTGCATGCTAAATATTTGTCAAATTGTCATGTTGTGTTAAATGGACATTGTTAGTGTACGAAGAAAATAATGTTATGCATTGAGTTGTCATATAAGGATAGTTAGGGATAGGCATGAGGAAGTTGTGGAAGTTGGCAACTACCTCCCCTGTTCAGGATATATAGGCCCCTTATATTTCTGAATACATGATCGTGTGATACATCTTGTAGTAGCATCTTGCATTGGAGAATCAAGTCATCTGTTTGTGGAGAATACATGCTGTAATCTTGTGATATTGCTGCAGTACTTGATGTGTATATTTGCTGTTCATAATTGAATACAATGGAAATGTGTAGTTTTGCTTCCTTTTGCCACTGATTCTCTTTTCTCACAATTATGGTGAATGCTGATTTCTATTGATGTTTGATATCATTTACTCTTTCATGTTCCTTCAAACATGGAAAACCATCACTGTGCTACAGTTGGTGCAAACTGCAAGTGGCATGTTGAGATAATAATAAATATGGAAGAGATATGGGACCTATGTGCGACCATGCAGGGGGTGGAGGCACAAAGGATGCCTAGGCATCCCTCAAGGGACACCTCTGCATCTCCTGCATCAGTCCCACGAAATAGGATTTTGGAAGGAGCCAAAAAAAAACACTGAATAATGTAAGCGCATTTGTGTTTTAATAGACTGCCAAGAAATTGTATTTTTTTTTTGTCTTTTCCATTTGGTGTAGTAATGATGAAAGTAAAACTTCTAATTTAACGTAGCCCAAAATATGAATTTTGAATTATAAAACCTGATGAATCATTGTATTTTGATCTTCTTCATCATTGGTAATGATAAAATCAATGATTACTTCAGATTTGTTGATTTATAATTTTTAGTATTTTTATATTTCTTATATTTTTAAATATTTTTAATAGAGTCGTTCCTTTTTTTGCACAATTTGGGGGCGTCTTCTAGTTGCCCCCTTTATGCAATCTTATGTTTCCCCATCACCACCAAAAGGGCACTTTTTGGAACCTAATTTAGTAACTAAATAAACAATCAGTCCCTTTATAGCGAAGGAACGTTAGTAGAAAACTCCCAAGACAGAGCTTGCCAATCAGGGACTCAGTAATATACTATGAATTACTGCCAATCCTTGACTAGGGGTAAATTCCAGTTTTGAAAATGTAAGGCAGCAGCTTTGTTCCCAAATCATATTCCATTGCAGAGATTATTGAGTGTAATTATAGGCTACACTGCTACAAATTGGTGGGGGAACGAAGCAGCTTGGTTTTCAAAATTTATATGGCTCCTCAAAAATTCCCCTTGCACAACACATTTGATGTGGTTGTCACTGCAGAAAAGGATGTCGATTTTTGAAAACTTAGCAAGAGAGACGTATATTGTCACTCCTTGCATCTTCTGGTAGGCAAACATAAAAATTTAAATTCCTCTTAATTTATTTTTCTTTTATAAGAAAGGTTTGATCCAAAGAAGAGGAATGTTGGTCATGGGCCCAAATTTTTCAGGGTGGTGCTGAAACTCAATGTTTCTTGCTCTGCCAGGATGTGTAGACCTTTGTGGCATTCACTTCCAAAACTCATATTTTGTCTGGTTGACCATATACTCCTGCTTAGGATGACTCATGCAAGCCTGAATGCATTTGGTGAAAGTCTTTAACAAGTCAAATGAATTTTTTATCTATTCTTACAAGACAAGCGTAGAAAATGAGAAGCTGAAGTTGCAGGAAATCATACAGTTTCTTTCCCGCAATGCCTTCCCTTTGGATTTTCTGCCCAAACTCCAGGTAAGGACCCAAGGGCAGTTGTCATTCCTGACATATTCCATAAATAGATATTTGATCAAATTTTGAAAAGAAATCCTAGTACTATGAGTGCAGTCAGTCACATTTCCAGTGAAGGATGGATTTGACTTATTGAGATCAGGAAAGGCAACACCTGCACATGGCATATGGGGTCCTTGCCAATGAAGTAAACTTGCTCAATTGTTCTCCTTGTAGATCCTGTTTGACAAATCTTCTGGAACAAGAACGAGCAATCTGACAGCAATGCCAAAGCAGCAATCTTCTTGGGTCCTAATCAGCTACTTGAGAACAACTGGTATGATTAACTTTGGCAGATGAACCTGGCTTTGGTATGATTAATCATTGTATAGTTGTGGGTGTCGTTGCCAGATTTTTAGAATCTAGGAGGGTGAAGTACATTTTGTGATTGATCTCTTACCAAACTTAGGATTAGGGGTATCATTTTGAGGGCAAATACTACCTTGTACATCTCTCCATAATATTTAAATACAAATAATGTTTTTGATTCCTAGAAAGAGGGAAATGACATGCAGCTTGGTCAATAAATGGGCTTAAATAATCTGTTTAAACTAAATGCCACTATTGTAGTCTATTTAAGAGAGATGATAGCCAAATAGAATATTTGTATATGAAGCATCTTTCCAGTAGTCATGTTCATGTTAAATACTGGCATATGCCTTACCTAATCCCAACATTTCAGATTCTTAATGCTTTCTCAAGGACTTAGATTAAGCATAGAGTGCTTTCATGCTTAGGTTTACCTTTCCTCTGAAATGCCAACAACTTGTTGGAAGTTTATATGTCAGGCTTCTTGATGAAACTCCATGTCTTTGTTTTCTAAATGAATTGGAAAATAAATGACTTATTCAGGATCTTTAACATACACCCTTTTTACTTGTGCTGAGATGGCTTTTTCTTCTTCAGTTTCACATGTTTATATGACCTCACATCTCGGTGCACTCATTTTTTATTTTTTGTTTTCTATATTTTTTCCTCTTTTCATGACAACATTGTCTACAATCATCCTCTATGTTAGACTTCATTTAATCCAATCCTTCTGCTATGAAGGAATTCTGCATTTCTACTTTTTGGTCAATTTCATTCTTCAGGATATTCAAAAAACTATACAGTGAACCATCTTTCATTATTGTACTGTTTCTTTGAGTTGGCTTTGGGATGGTTGGTGATGACAACAACTTTGTTTCTACTTTACATTCTGTTACAGATTAGGGTTGGCACTTGGATTCATTTGACTCCTTTTCTATTTCTCTCTTTCTTTTGACTGCTGGCACTCTCTTCCCTTCATCATTGCTTTTGGCATGTTAGAGTTTACCCATTTTTGGGTCCAATCCTCAGGGCTGTATTTTAATGCTATACACTTGTTCCCCTTTAGTGTAAGTGTCCTAATTTCTTTACTCTAGCTTATTTTCATAGTACTTTTTTGTTACTACAGTGCTTTGTAACAGCTCTTTTCAGCAAGTCCCATTGGCCTATTTTGGTCATCCATGGACATTCATTTAATTATCTTATCTGAGTGGCAGGTCCTGCTTTTATTTTCTATTTCAACTTCTTTCATCTGCCATCAATATCCAGCACTCAGGTTCCTATCCTCTCCGATTACTGTCTTTGGTGCCTCTGTTATTTCATCTTCTTAATCATGAACCACTGAAATGAGATTTGGGAGGCATATTGTCTTTCAATTTATGAAATAAATCTTCTTTCTTATCAACTCATTTTGCTTCCATCCACCATGCTCTTGAATATTCAATCTTGTATTCAACTCTCTTCTTTGGTTTGTCTTTGACTAGTACCAATATTCAACACCATTTTGATAGGATGCTTTAATTAATCATTTCTTACCTCACCCCATCCTCGCTAATTTACAAAGTGCCTTTTCAATTGAGCTTACATGGTTCAGTTTTCTCAGAATCTAGCACCAGATGCCAACTTCTTTTCGTCAATAGCATTTAGATCTGTAAAGTTTACCTCATAGATTCCTCATTGCTAACATTGTACGTCAGTGCAACATGAAAGAATATTTGTTGCCTACATAGCTGTCTTAATCCAAAGTTTTAAGTTATCATGTTAAGAATCAAATGTTTTTCTTGATTCTCAATAATAAGAGGTGACATATGCCATATTTTCTAAGTAAACTCTACAACTTTATGTGTGATTGAGCTTGTAACAAGCTCTAATTTGATAAATAAGCTTTTAACCTCTGCAATTAAACTTGTGAAGAACTTCTAACTTACTAAGAAAATGTTGGGCTTATTACATGCTAGGGTTGCCTATAAACTGTACTAATAAAGCATAACCCATCTCAAAAGTTTCTAATACTCTCATACTTTGGTAGCTTATCATGAACAGCCTGTCATATAGTTCAGCTTGTTGAGCCTCTTGCTATCCAACCTATTAACAAGCCACACTGGATTTATGCATCCTGTCATTGAACACATAGGTACATATATCAGCATACTCTCAGATAAGACACATTCTCATCAAACTTAAGAAAAGGAAAACATCTCAAACCGAAGCAACCTTGGAAGCAATTAGCAATCACATTACAGCAAGTAAATTCTTATCAGTTCTTAGGCACTATGGTATCCTTCAAGAATATTACAATGTCCATACCTATGTATGAGAAGGGAGATCTCTTAGGAAAAAACTTTATTAACACAAGACTTTATGAATTAAACACTCTTCTTCATCATAATTATGACAGTTTGAATGACCCACATTAAGTCATCTATATCGAATGTTGCACCTCTATTATGCAGTATCGAACTTGGTGGGATAGATCAATAAGGGCACTTGAACTTCCATTGAGGGAAGATAGACACCGTAGAATTATATTATGTAATAGTCAAAAATCCTGCATTAAGAAAAATTAGCTTATATCATTGCCTTGTTTATGATTATTAGTATACTAAATATCTGAATGCTTCTGTTAATTTGCTTTGCCCCTTCTTCATAATTTGATAGTTAGCATACCCAACACATCTTGGGTGGATTTATTTTAATAATAAAAACATATCTTTAATGTTGAGATCAAGCATTGGGATTTGAAACAATGATCCTTGAGCCTTAATAACTAGGAATATTACGCCTGAAGTAAAGATTAGTCAGAATTTGAAAAATTGTTTGTATTCGTAATTCATTGCTCTACTGTTTCAAAGGTTTATAATTGAGAAGCAATTCTTTAAAAAACCAAAATCCTTTCCAGTCAAAAGTGATGTCCATAACTTTAGTTTGGAAAGATCAATCCAATGTAACATACTCTCTTGGTTCCCAATTTAGATTCCAGGACACCTTATGCATGAGTATCCTTTTAAGGTATTTGAATACAATTCATAGCGTAAAGATAGGGCAGATAGGGAAGGAGTTAGAAATGAGGACAAGGAGTAAATAGATAATATGCATTGAATGTTTTTTAAAGGTTAAATTCCTCATGTCTAAAGCATAGGGAAGCAACATAAGTGGGATGCAATCATATGAATGCAACCCAAGTTCAAATCCCCATATTGTGATCAATACTACCACCATAAGGCAGCCTATCATTATACGACTTTTTGTAACACTAATACCAGAATAATATGGTTCATTCAAATACCACTCTAACCAGGCATTGATGTAATGCAAGTGGAAACTGTTTCAACCCCATATAATCAATTGACGAAACTCTTGCAAGAAGCATTAAGGACGGGTAAGGGTTAATGACAAACAGGATGTGAATGAGAAGGAAGGTTGGACAAGAGGGAATCTGCATATACAAAAGATTGGATAAATCATAAAATCAAGGGCAACTAAATATAATAGGGTTTGGAAGAAGCACTCAGATAAGTTTTGTATATCTTAGCCTCTAGTACTCAAATCACTATATGTAAACTTTAAAAAAAAAAAAATGTTAGAAATTATTATTAATCCTATGTTTAGGAATGTTATTTCTAATGTTCTAAGTTACTATCAGATCCTATCATTAAGTTGTTTACGTGTGTATGCTAGGATAATAATCACACATTTAAACCTTGATCCCTCTTACAGCTCATTTCTGCATGTCCTTGCTCTACATACTTGTCATATATTGTCATAAGGTATCATGGCTTGTCATAGACTCCTGTCATAGTGTCTTTTAAATAATCTAAAAGTCTTCTCACTCTTCTAACACCCATGGGATGTGTAATTTCATATGACACGCATTTTACTGTAACAGATACCTTTATAATAGTATAAATAGTTGGTTTGGTCCACCTTCTTCTACAAAGAGGAGTCTAGGATTGTTCTTTTGAATTTAGAGTATTCTTTTACTTCCATTTATGTAAAAGATCGATGTACAACTATCAAATGGCATAATCTCAAGTGGTTAAAAACGTGGACTTTCAACGTGGAGACCTAGGTTCAAATCTTGCCAAGCAATATATGTGTAAGCGCCAAAATACCATTATGTGGTTTGTTGAAATACCGTGGTAACATGGTCATGCTGTAATACGGTTGGGGCCCATTAAAAGGGTAAAAAAGATTGTTGCACAACGACTTTTTAAAGTGAATCTTTAGTGAAATATTCATGATACTTTTATTAAAATGTTCTCCTCAAATTTTGACAGTTGTAGAAATGGAATACAACACACTATAATATAATTCCATTACACAAATATATAAAATAAGTACAATGGAAATAACTTTTATATATATATATGGATACAGTACGTGGACAACATGTATCTTGCACAACAACTATCTATAATACATCATGTTTTGGTCAAGCATACAACACACACACACACACTTGCCTTAACCATCATCAACCAACATGAATCTTGACGAACAACTACACCAACCTACACACCCAACATCTCCCACATAGATATGTACTTACAGGATTACCAAGACCAAAAGGCGGTTGGCAACGACTAACAACTACCAAACTACCTGTATACATCAAAAGGTTAAATTACGTCAATTTTTCCCATTGCAAACATTTTGATAACCTCCACTCGACCCACTTTCAATACAAAATTTGCTACCCAAATCTGCAACTACTAACAGATGGCCTTGACGACACCCCTAGACAGTTGTTTCAAACTACATGCTTTGGACAACAGATCCAGATGGCATTCATCGTCGACTCATCCTAAACGGTTGACTCATACAACCAACCCTAGATGATGGTCCAATTAGCCAATCCCAGATGGCCAAATGGTGGTCTCTGTTGGCTAGATGGTGCTAGTGTCAAAAGACATTCCCTTGGACAACATTGTCCTGGATGACAACTTGCCAGACAATAAGCTTCCAAACAACAATGTCTCAGATGACACTATTTTAGGCAACAATCTGCTAGATGGTTCCTCCCGTAATAGCCTCTCACCAAACGACCTCCTTGTAGACAACTCTCCTGACGACGAGTATTCAGACAATAATACACCAGACAACCATGCAACTCTTCCAAATGGCCAACATTCCGATGACTAGTCTATCCTAGACAAAACCTTGTTTTCCCTAACGGCCTTGTGCTCCCAAATGGCCTCCTTGTACTTTCACACAATCGTCTATCGTCAATCTCCTTGTCGAACAACCCAAGGATGGATGACCCACTTTAAGACAACCATAGGGATGAGCAAGGGTTTCACAATTTCCTTCCAAATAGTTGTACGAACAATGTAACCTTTATGACTCACTCTCTTAGCTCGGTAGTCGCACGAATGAATCCTTTGCCCATCATGGTCGTATCAGCTGCTTTTCTTGGGACGACCAAACCCATGCACAAAAATCTTCACCAAACTACGGACATTGACTTGCAATCTTTTTAGGTTTCCTTCTATGCAATGAAATCCTTTAAGCACATTGACTTGCAATCTTTGTAGGTTTCCTTCTATGCAATGAAATCCTTTAAGCACATTGACTTGCAATCTTTGTAGGTTTTCTTCTATGTAGTGGAATTCTTTCCCTGAGGCCTTGTGTAGATTTTCCCCTCTCGAAAACGGTTGGTTTTGTTTGACATAACCCTAGATCATGCCCTTCAACACTACAAAGTTTCCTCACTCTAGAGTCTAGACTACATTCTAAATTCTACAAATGGCAACAAGGATTTTGACGGCAACTAGGTTTTTTTGCACACAACAGTTGAAACTCTAGGCTACGTCTGATTGGTTGTTGCTCAGTGGTTGGTTGCTCCTTGGTGGTTACTTGGTCTCTCTTGTAGACAAATATGACAAGGGAGAAGTTCAAATTTTCTTTTTATAACTGGCCAAGCAAGGGGGACACTTGGCAACATGCATGCAATTGCATCGCCAAGTGGTGTTCGAGCAACCTTCTTGGCCCAAATGGCCTTCATAGATGGTTTTTCCGATGGAGTCTATTTTCCAGACGGCCAAACGACTTTCTGCCTGGCCCTAACAGCCTAGGGGGCCAAACAACCCTCCCAAACATCTAGTCTTGTGGTCCATCGACCAAACAGCCTAGGCCAATGGCCAATCTAGGGGCCAAACAATGTAGCTAGAAAGTCAGAAGACTCAAGCCAATGACCAAATGATCTAGATTGTCTCGCCAAACAACTCAAATGGCCCGTCTATCATCCAGTTGGCATGGTGACCTAGCCAAATGATCAAATGATTTAGAGGCCAATCTATTTCTACTAGGATATAACTACTATTGTCATCCGTCTAGACACTTAGACAATTCCTCTAATTTGCATATTGTCAATGAAGATCGATCCTCCCTCTAGCATTGACTTGGATTCCACATCAATCAAACTCTCCCCCATTTGTCGCGCTTGTCCCCCTTATCCTTCGTCCAACTCCATCCCAGTCATTCCTTCCTCCCGACAGCTTGGCATTTCTTCCCATTGGTCTATACCCCCTACCAAACAGTCTAGCCCAGAGGTTAGACAACCTACCCAAACAACCTTTTAGGTGACTATTATGAACCTCAATTCTTATTAACAGAAACCATCCATCATTTATACAAAAATATCAAACATCCATCCACAAATAATTACTCACAAAAACCTACAGAAATAGACAAATATAGATAATACCCTTGAGGTAGGGCAATACCAATAATATTCCTTGTAAGGAAATCACTCAAGATCCGCACCACGAGCCAAGATCGTTACAAAGAATACTCGATATTGCTTCCTTACATTGACAATATCCCTTCTTTATATAATCCTCTTCATAAACCCTTCATCTTCCTAAACCCTTATCCCACTCATTATTATAAAATATTAAAATATAATTAACCTTGGGTTATGTGTGGCCCATGCCATAATACCCATATACAATATAATATTATATCCCCTTAGGTACTAAACATTTCACCCCTTACAAAATGATTTGTCCTCAAAACATAAGAAGAAACTAAATAGTATAATATTTTGAGCCATGTTAAGAACTAGTATCGATCTTGATCATCCATCTATCCCAGTGAAACTGTGATTGGTGGTGGTTTTCGTTGATGTCGATATGCCATTTTGCCACTTAAGTATCCAGAAGTAATCCTTTGGTTCCATGTGTTGGAAGCATCTTTTTGCTAGTCATAAATTTCACTCTTCTTCATCCATACTTGCTTGCATTTGCGATTAGTAGCATATCCAAAGTTTTGGCTCCTCTGGTTCCATGTATGTCCCTCATAGTTCTTCTGGTGCTTTAAGCCCTGTCTCCATGATTGTTGCCTTTCAGGGTGGTGTGGATGGCGATAAGCTCCAACCTTAGCCCGATATTCTAATATTTTTTACTCTTCAACATACTATTCCTCTATTTTGTGTTCTTTTGTCATGCTCCCATCTTTTGGTTTGTCCTTGGATTCTGTTTTTGCTTCTTCCTTGATCTCTATTACTGCCTCCTTAGACTCTTTTTCATGTTCTTTTGCTTCTTCAATTTGTTTTCCTACAATTGCTTTTTGGTTCTCCCTTGATCCTTGCTCCTTAAACTGAGAAACATCTTGTAGTGTTAGATTCTTTTTTTTGTACCATAACTTCATAAATTTCTTTTGCACATTAATGTTAACAATACCCAAATATTCCAACCAAGGATATCCAAGAACAATATTCACTTCATCCATCTCAATGACATGAAAATTAGCATGCAAAATATACTTATCCATAAGGTGCAAGGTGTAGACCAATTGGTTCGACCAAACCCCGTAAGGGAGGCGGAGGTCCAAGGTTCAAATCTCGGGCCTCGCCGAACTGAATGCTTGTCCCTTTCCTAGTGCTTTCAGCGGCATAAAAGGTTTAAAATGATTGTGGCATGGTGGTTATAAGGGCGGATTGTGCAAAGAACTGTGTGACGGCTTCTGGGGCGGACAACGCAAAATACTGTGGCGGCCATAAAAAGCCGGATAGCCTGCCCGGATTCGTGGCGGCTACCAATTCCACCATGTAAATTCAAAAAAAAAAATATATATATATATATATATATATATATATATATATATATATATATACTTATCCATAGAAAGCTTCAATTCTTCAAAAATTTGACATCTCTCTCCATGAAACTGTTCATCCTTGATACTCTTCGCCAGAACCTGTAAATTGTTAGCCAAGTCCCTGCTAATGAAGTTATGCTTGTTGCTAGGGTTTATGGAGACAATAACTTTTTTCTTTTGAATGCAACCATGAACCTGCAAAATAGATTTTTTAGATTCAAACAAATCTTCCTGATCACTACTTGGCTTATCTAATGCCAAAGATGTGCTATTTTTTGCCTGCACACTATTATTTTTCTCTTTTCCTTCTACCAATTCCTTGCAAATTATCTGCCTATTTATTTCTTCTACATAGTCTTTGGTTTGTCTGTTTATTTCTTCTGCTGTTAAAATTAGAACGAACTGCTTCTTGTCGCGGGTTGAACAGTGCCACGGGTTGAACAGTGTCGCAGGCTGAACAATGTCACAGGCGGAACCCTAGTGCTTCTAGCTTCCAGTTTTGATTTTCCCATACTGCTTATTATGGGGATTTTCGATGGTGGAGGAACTGGGGAAACATGGGCTTCTCCTCATAAGTCTGCCCAACGATTTCATGGAACATCCTACCAACGCCTTTCCAAACAGATAACTTCTCTCCAGAAACAACTTGATACACAAGCTAGCATTATACTCTCCTTACAAGACCAAGTGAAATATGGCAGCTGCATTATCATGGATCTCCAGACTAAGCTTCAGGATCAGCATAACATTATTAGTCAATTGCAGACTGCACAACCTCCTCAAGATTTTGCGAATTTTCACTCTGAAATTTTAAAAATTCGAGATGAACAGGTTGCCCTTCTAGCTGAATAGGAACATCTCAAGGAAGCATCAACTGCACAAAACCAAAAATTAGCCGACCAACAATCTTGGGTTCAAGTGGTAGTCGGAAAGAACCCTACTGCTTCTAGCTTCCAGTTTTGATTTTCCCATACTGCTTATTATGGGGATTTTCGATGGTGGAGGAACTAGGGAAACACGGGCTTCTCCTCATAAGTCTGCCCAACGATTTCATGGAACATCCTACCAACGCCTTTCCAAACAGATAACTTCTCTCCAAAAACAGTTGGATACACAAGCTAGCATTATACTCTCCTTGCAAGACCAAGTGAAAGATGGCAGCTGCATTATCACGCATGCCTTCATTACAGACACCTCCATCAGTTGCATGCACATCTTCGTTAACATATTCAATTGCATGTACACTTGTGCAACCTTGTCCGTCTACATGTGTGCATGTCTTCACTTGTGTGCACGTCTTTGTCTGCACACACTTGTTCGTCTACATGCATGTCCCTTGCATGAACTTGTTCATCTGCATGCATGCCTTCGCCTACTTGGTCTATTTCATCCATGTCCTTTATGTGCACATATTCACTTGCACAAACTTCTTCATCGGTATGGATGTTTGCATGCACATCTTCACTTGCGTAGACCTCTTCATCAGTGTGCATGTTATCGCATACATTTTTGTCACTTGGCCCTTTGTCAACATCAACAAACAAGTCTGCATCACTTTCGTTTGCAAACTCCAATCTTCCCTCCCCCTAAGGGAGACTGCATTGTTTGCCGACTACACTATAATCATCCATTATTGTCATTGCATACGTTCTTGAGCAATATGCTCGTCACAACTCTAGGTCACCACATTTAACCACACTTCAAATAGGCAACAACAACAAAATGTAGAAATTGAATGCAACACACTATAATATAATTCCATGGCACAGATATATAAACAAAGTACACAATGAAGGATAACTTACAAATACATATGGATACACTGTACACACAACATGTATCCTGTAGAACAACTATCTACAATACATCATGTTTCAATCAAGTATACAACACACAAACTTACCTTGACCATCATTGACCAACATGATCCTTGGTGAACTCCTCCACCAACCTAAACATCCGACATCTCCCACATAATGCATACTTATAAAATTTATGGGACCGATAGGCGGTTGGCAACTGCCTAACTACCACCGAACTACCCATATACATCAAAATGTTAAAATACCCTTATTCATTATTACAAATACATATTGCCACGTACATACACAACACTACATAACAACATTTACATATGGCAACTCTTCCACATATCACCAATTCGTGTGCATGCATTCATGTGAACATAATTTCGTACTCTCATGCATGGCACTCATACACTCACATGTTCATACAAACATGCATTCATGCAGACGTGTCAAATCGTCTGCCTACAAAAGTTTCTTGGAATAAAAGAAATATAGACTAAAAGAAAATAATGATACTTGAAACTTATATAAGCTAGGGATTAGAAGCCAAATACATAGTTTTCAAAATATACATGTGTGTGAGTTATTGCGAAAAGAAAATAATAAAAAACTAATTTTTAAAACAAATAGATCACCCAAGTGCTATCAAGTAAGAAGGAACAAATGGCATTAGCTCAACCAATTAGATTTCTCAACTTTCAAGGAGGAGACCAAGGTTTGAATCTTGCCAAGAGATACATGCATAATTGCCAAGGTCGTTGTAATATCACTATATGGTCATGATGTAATACAGATGCAGGTTGACACTGCGAAAACTGATTGGGTATAGGGTAAAATTGTGTGGAAAATAATAGCTGCAGGCTGCTGCCCATCAAACAATTTTTTACAGTGGCTCGGTTGAAAGTCTGGTTTGCTCTTAGATTTAAATCAACTGATCTTTTCTTATATTAAGAGAATTAGAATTGGCCTCAAGACTGAAAACGGGAAAAATTAATCTCATTTGATGAAACGTGCTAAAATGGGCCCAGATCTTTCAAGTTTTAATCTTGCAATGAAAGATGCAAAAAAGTAAAGGTGGAAGAAGAAGCATTTTCTTATGACTTCTTAAATCATATAAATTGCACACCTCTGATTTTGGAGTACTGTTCAATAACGTCATCAACAAGTCTATCAAAACTTGGGATATAACAATGAAGGCCTTCTGAAAGGCCAAATCCTGGATAATCCATTGCAAACACACCATATCCAGATGCTGCAAATTTCTTCGCAAGTCCTGCATGTTTTGCAATCTCTCAAGTACGAATATCATAAAATCCTTGGTTAAACATAATTACGACACATTGTCAGAAAAAATATGGAACAAAGTCAAAGTTCCTTGTATTTTATAGAGTTACCTTACCTTCAAAAAAAAAGGTGCAAGTATCTCCATATCCATGGCAGAAAAAAATAAGGGCCTTCATTGGACCAGAATCTGGGAGCCAACTTTTGGAGAAGATCTCTAGACCTCTTGAGTTTATCTCCAAATTCTGTTCATATCACAAAAGCTTCATTTTTCAGCCCTAAAGAATTTCACTAGACTAAAACCTCCACAACTTCCTGAACTAGTTTGCAAGTTATCAAGGAGATTGTTGGCACTTATATGTCAACAACATAAATGAGACATAAAATCAGCATTCAACAGGATAGGAAGTTAATGGAATTAGATTAAACCATCGTAATGGGCATCTTGCCCTGCTAAATGGTGGTATTAGCAAGTTTGTGTTCTAGAATAAGAAAGTGACACGCAAAAGAACATCACTATTATATAACGATTAAGTTATTCTAATGCAATGCAGATCATTGGAACCAACAATGCAAAATATGATAATTGTCTACAGCAACCTACCAAATTGTCATTATAGAAGAATTACTGTAATTGAAAGTTAATAATGAACTATTAATAGTATACCTCTTCGGTCTTTACTCCAGACTTCACCATCTGCAAGAACAATTATGAAAACATTATTTCAGCTATAGGCATTGGCACATGCTAATACCTATCTACAACATGTTATATGAAACAAATGCATATTGTTTTGATGCTCCTAAGAAAGCTTGCATTTGTTTGCACTATTGAAATTTGCTTCCTCCATTTACACATTCAAATAAATGAACATTACACTTCTGAAAATCCTACCCTGCCATTTGAGAAAAGTTATAAGGTGCAACTCATTCCTATTATTATGAGTGCCAGTATCAATAGTTTGTGATCCATTACCAACATCTCCTTTGTCATTTCCAAGGCGTCAAAAGAACAATGAAAATGGAAACAAGTGAATAGTTGAATTTTGTTACTAATTACTATAATACTGTTAGAAGGCAAATGTAATTTTCATGCAAAATGATAATTAAGGATAAAGAGGAGCTTTACTTATATCCATAGTCATAGGATCCTGTTGGATATGTCTGGATCAGATCGGATTTTTTGGACCATCTGCCATTAATCCAATACAATCCAGAGCCTTTTTTAATAAAAGAAACTGCTAATATGATTTTGACCTTTGGCTTTTAAAATACTATGAATGTTTTGAGTAATTATTTGTATATATTTTGAATGGTAATGTGTTTATATTAGGTACAATATATGCATGTTGGTTTGAAATAACAATTGAGGAAACTTGAATATAGAACTGTTCATTTTAACATTTATCTATGTATCAATGTTACCAGGTACAACTTCCCCCTGGCAGATATGTGTGTCACGCTCCTGTAGGATGCGATCCAAACACATACCCATATCTGGATATGGCCCGAGTACAGGCAGGAGAAGTATCAGGTGTCATTAACACAAAATATGAGCCATATCCCCAGAAATTTTAAAAGAGAAAAGGAAAAAAGGAAAACAACTTGACGGAATAGAAATTTCTGTCTACTTATATTCTTTGTTTAATTTTTTTCAAAATTTTGGAATATCTGTATCAGACACGTTACTCATATTATCCACATCCATTGAACTTCAATCCTCATGCTTACAAATGTTTTAATTTTCTCCAAAAGCCTAAATTCTTCAACACAGTTTCATTCTGTAAATCTTATTTTACTGAAAAGATAATTCCCATTAATTTTGAAATGACCTAGATTGATGAACTGAACTTTAGCATGCCCAATATGCTTACTCACTACAGAACAATTCAGTGTCCCTTTATGCTCCGTATGTGCATACATGGCAAACTCTTTATGTTTAGTTGTTCGTCATTCAATATCCACCCAAATTTCAAATCTTCGGTCTATCAAACCTCAGAATGGTAAGATAAATCTTCTGCATATCATCAAGTTTGTGTTATGACATCTGCTAGAAAAATGGAATTCAATTCATGGTCAATACCAGCTGATAGACTATGCTATCAGGAACACTTGTAGTACGTGGCACGATTGCAGAGCATTCTTACCGTGCTGTTTGTGTATTTGCAATAACACCAGTAATGCAGTGAGTTGTGATGTGATCAATAAATATGGTGGCCAGGAAATGGGATAACACCAGTGAAAACCATAGTGTTCAGACTCTCCCTGAGTCTAGAAGGCAAGTGACCCCAACAAAGTCATTGATGCTTGCTAAGTCTCATTCTGTAAAATCTAATATATATTTATATATATATATATATATTTGTCAAGCCATTACCGAGTTTTCTGCTGAGTTTTGCCCCGACCTCTAGTCGGGATAAAAAAAACAACAGGCTTAACAAGTCTGAGAGGAGTTGACATCTCAACACTATGGTTAAAAGTTAAAACATCAGCATCTCAAAGTGGATCATTGGCTAGAGTAAGGTTAGTCATGAGAAACTAATATATAAGGAATACATTCTACTCAGTTTTATTGCAAATTACAATCCAGACTTGTCTAGAGAACCTCAAAATCCCATCAGGAAATGGGTGCATACTGGTAGCAGAGTCATACCCCGAAGTAGGTTTTGGGTTTGGATTCTAGCTTGTCAAAAGATTCAACACTTTATAAGGCGCAATGTTGGTGTTTGATTAGGGTCTCAACTATGCATGGCTTGAGAGAAAATGTTGAAAATTGCAATAGATATTTAGAGAGAACCTCAAAGCCCCATAGCGCAATCTGCAGCAGGCGTCAGGTCTCAATCTTAGCTATTCCAAATTTTACCGCAAACTTGATCATGCAGGTGGAATTATCACGCATTGGATTCCCATCAAAATATTAAATATTTTTTAAAACTAGCCCTTATCAGAATGGGCAACCTTGTTTTATAGAAACCATGCTTCCATCCTTCTTATCCAGAGCTGAACTCCATCTTCATCATTCTCCACCGGACCTGTGCTCCATCATCATATACACACACCATGGTGGAATAATAACCGTTCTCCACCACACCTGTGTTCCGTCATCATATGCACACGTGATAGTGAAATAATAATCTGTCTAGTACAATGCTACTAAAAAGGTAAGTATAACCCAAGCTTAGATGGATTGAGAAGACTCATGATTTAGTCTTGATCTATAAATGAACAATATTGATTTTTACTTATTTTTTATTGGTTTTATAGGATTAAATCAGCCTCACTTATATTAAATCATGATTACCTAGTGGTATTACAAGTTCATTTATATTACATCATGATCACTTAGTGATGTTACAAAAGTTTGGGATTTGAATCTGGGTTTCCTTCTTGAAAGTTGAGGAATTTAATTGGTTAAACTCATTCCATTGATAAAATGTTAAAGTTCACTAATAAAATTTGAACTTCTTTTAAGATGTGAAACTCTTCACCCTCCAATTGCTCTAACCCCATAAACAAATGAACAATATTAAATTACTAAAGGTATAATATTGAATTAATAATATAAGGTAAAGCGAAGACTCTTTCTTGCATGAACAAGGGTTTCATATGTAAATAATCCCTCAAACTATCGAACTATCATGATCAACCCTCTCTTTACAAAGTCGTTTGGGAGTATGATGGAGCGTAGGATCAGCATATGGGCAGAAGAAAAATGAAGGAGAGCAAAGGGGCAAGCAGGTTTTAGGCCCAAGCATTGAACTATTGATCATTGTATCATGCTCAGACACATAGTGGAAAAAATATGGGCCAAAAAAGAGGAAGCTTTTTGTTGTTTTGTAGACTTCAAAATGGCATTTGACATAGTGCCAAGGAAAAAATTATGGAGCAAAATGGAAGAGCTAGAGGTTTCAATTCACTACAGGGCAACAGTTCACAGACTATATGAGCATGTAAAGGCTAGAATCAGAACATAGGAAGGGTTATCTGAATGTTTTGGTAGTGACATAGGTGTCAAACAAGGTTGCCCTCTATCTCCGACCTTATTTGGGTTGTACATTGACAAGTTAGAAGAATGGATAAATAAATTTGGGGGAGAGGGTGTGCACTTAGCCAAATATGTGGTAAAACTCCTCATGTATGCAGACGATGTAATTCTTGTGGCCAAAACAGCCAAAGATCTAGAAGATCACCTTCGAGCCCTAGAACTCTTTTGTAAGGAAGTTGGGATGCAAGTGAACACGAGAAAAACAAAAATTATGATTTTTCAGCAAAAAAGAAGAAGCAACAGCGCGAATTTCAGTTTGCAGGAGAACCGCTTGAGGTAGTAGTAGAATACAAATACCTGGGCATTGACTTTCATGACAAACTTAATTGGAATACATGTAGGATGAAAAGAACTCAAAGTGGTTGGAGAGAACTATATGCACTTCAAAACAGGTGTAGGAATGCCGAGTTGTGGGACTGGAAGACCACCAAGGTCTTATTTGGCCTATTTGTTACACCGGTTTTGTTGTATGGTTGCGAGGTGTGGGCTAGTGGCACAACAAATGCAAAATGGAGGCAAATAGAAAGGATTCAAAAATATCTAATCACAAATTTTCTCAAAATTAAGGCCACAACCCCTTAAGAAATTATTCTAGCTGAAACTGGAATGTTCCCTTTAGAAGCAATTGCTCTGACCAAGCTGTTATGTTGAAAAAAACAGGAAACATGAAAAACGACAGATGGCCTAGGGCAGCTAGGGACGAAGAGTTGCATAGACGGAAGAATACATGGATGAAACAAAATCAGAAATGGATGGAACGTTGGGAAATCAACATAAATGAATGCCCAAATGTCAACAAAGACAGAAAAAATTATGTGAATGAAAAGTTTAGAAGTGAAATGTGGAAAAATGCAAGCAGGAAAAGACAATATTATATTGCAAAGTTTAACCCAACGTATGACCACAAGGAAAAAGCGTATATAGGCGCTGAAATCAAGTGGAAGGAAAAAATCATCATTGCTCAGATAAGGACTAGCTCTCATAGGCTTAGATGTGAAACAGGGAGATGAACAATGCCCAAAGAACAATGGGAAGAAAGGATGTACTCTATGCAGCACAGGGGCAGTAGAGACAGAGGAACACTTCATTTATAAAATCCCGAGTTTTTCAGATATCCGTGGCAAATACAAAGAAACACTTGGATACGGGTCTATGGCAGAGTTATTTGAAGACAGTATAATAAAAAAAGTTGGGGAATTGCTAACCCAAATCAACAGGAGAAGGAACAATCTTCTCAAAGATATTAAAGATCATATGATATGATTTGAATAGTTGTACTTTCATATTTGAGGTCCCATAAACCATATTTGGGTCTCGCGAACGTAATTAAAATCTTTCATTTCATTTCATATGCTCAGGACGCATCTTGCTGAGCTAGAACCAAAAAAAAATCACCTTATAACTTACCATGTAGAGTACACTATCTCCTGCATATTCCAAAGTCATCTCTCTTATTGTTATTGACTAATTAATCAAGCCATGGCCCAAGTCTCACACTAAAACTTGTCAATAGTTTCCAGTTGCAGGACCCTCTAGATCTAGATCTGTCAGATTTCAGGTTTAGTCAGTTGAAAGCTCCTCCATCTATCACAGCTCTACGTCCATTCCCCAAGCAAGTCACCCACGGCCTCATCCAATGCTCTAAGCACTAAGGAGGAAGACCTATGACTGAGCTCAACAACCCATTAAGCCACGTGGGCACCATAAAAAAATAAAAGTAAACTATTTTTTTTTCGTTTAAGAGGTAATAGACCATTTGACAATCCTCTCCTTTTATTTATCCAATAATTTTATAAAAATTTGAATTATTAAAGGTGCGCTTACAATTCTCATCCTATTGAAAATTATTTTTAACAATTATTATTGGACAAAAATTATTTTTAACAATTATATATATCATTGAACAAGATTTGAATTTAGATCTTCTCACCAAAATATTTATATATTACATATATCATTAGACAAAATTTGAATTTAGATCTTTTTACCAAATATTTATATATTACACATATATCACTGTACAAGATTTGAATTTTAGATCTTCTCATAAACTAAAACATAAAATCTAATCAATAAATTTAAGTCACCAAATGAAATTCAAAAACAACGAAATTTCAAATTTTAGATCTTCTCATAAACTAAAACAGAAAATCTAATCAATAAATTTAAGTCACCTAATGAAATTCAAAAACACCCAAATTTCAAATCCAATTTCTTAAAGTGTGTTAAACGAATGGATCCAAAAAGCCAAACCCAAAAAAATAAAAATAAAAATAAATACTCATAAATCTGACCGTGAAGAGACAGTGATCCAGATTCTGCTGAATTTGAATAAAAGCCTGCCTGACCCGTCTCCTGGCAGGAGCATAGTCCATGTTCACCTGTGCAATTGAATACGTCTCTTCATCAAGACCTTCCATTGCAGAGACTCTGCTTCTGATGCTCCCACTCAATCTCAATCTCAACCTCAGAGCGCATGCAACCACAACTGCCACAACCGCAACAGCTCCATGTGGACTGCACACAACCCTCACAATCGTATTCATCATTCTCGTTTCACTTTATTTCAACTTTTTTTAATTCTGTTGCTCCTGTGCAGTGCAGAGGAGGTTGGGTATGATTTATCTAAATAGAGGACATGGGTTCGACTCCCATTGGCTTTAAGGGCCGGGCATTCCGCAGGCGTATGCGTTGAAGAGAAGAACCTAAATGTCGGAGCATTTAGGTCCATTCATCGCTGGCGGCGGCGGCCGCGCGTCGATAACAGAGTGCTTCCCACGATCTGGTCCGCATTTGATCGTAACGTGCGCACGAGTTATTTGACTTGTTGTGTTCCCATTGCTTTTAGTTTTACGGAATCTGAATGTAGGTAACATGTTTGGAAGTCAATTTAGCAGGGAAGCTTCCTTTGTCGGCGCTTTCGTTGGACAGTTGCGCACTTCTTTGAATTAGTGATACCACCAGTCGCCTTGAGAAATTCAAGATTCTTCAGTAATTGATTTAATTGATTTCTACCGGTCAAGGTTTAGTTATTTAGGTTTAAGGTTCCAATGAAGAAATAATTTGTATTTGGTTATATTGGATTATAAAGGTTTTATTATTATTAGTTTTTAAGTAGGTTTAATAGTAAGGTTTTAAGGAGGCAACAAGTTGTGACGGATGGAGCAGCAAGGAGGAGGAGCGAGAGGTCTAGGGGCATCAAACCCTAGGTGTGGGACTTTAGAGGGCAGATCGACGAGACGCGGCAGTGGGGGGCTCGGCGAGATAGTAGGCCCCTAGGCGGAGGATGTGGACAAGGAAGTTCTATTGGAACCGGTCCAAGGGCGTTGGGCGGATGCGGTTGAAGATTTCTCTGAGGGGGACCAGGACTCTATGCGTCAGGATCAAAGGAAGACCCAAGAAGGAGACAAAGAGAAACCTGGCAACCGGAGACCTTCATATCTTAATGCTCTTCGCGGTAAGCAAAAATTATCCGACTCTTGTTTTAATCTAAAATCTGTCAATGGTAGGTTGCACGTCCCAGATTCCTTAGCTCAACATGTGGCTATGGAGGGCAGAACATCTCTCGGTGGCTAAATTTATGGGGGTGAGGCCAGACATGGAAGTCATAAGGAGATGGGCCATCCAAAAATGGCAGCCAAGGGCCGGTATGATGATTAAGGCTTTACCCAAGAGTTTTCTTTTGGTGACATTTCAATGTGAACAGGACATGGAAAGGACTCTCCAAGGAGGTCCTTGGTTTTTTGGGAAAAGGGGCTTGTATCTGAAGCGTTGGTCCCCCGATTTCAACCCCCAGACTCAGGTGCTGGATTTGGCTCCTATTTGGGTTAAGATGCCAGGATTACCTCTGCTTTTTTGGAACGAACAAATCTTGGCTGGGATAGCTACAGATATTGGAGAACTAATAGCTATTGATCCTGCAACCTTGAGCAAAACAAGACTCCTGTCCGCTCGCATGTGTGTGTTGGCGGACCCGAGTAAAGAGCTCCCTAAATCCATTATTTTGTCGTCTATGTTTGGCCTTCATACTCGGGTCTTTGAATATGAAAATATGTCTTTTAAGTGTAGTGTTTGTGGGAAGGTAGGGCACCAGTGTATCCACTGCATTTCCAAGAACCAGCCCCCACTCCAAAATACTAATCCTCAAACCCATAATAATATCCCTCCCCCGCGGATCTCCATTCCTACCCAATCTGGGCCTCAAGGACGTGGAGCTCGAAATCCGAATATCAGAGACCCTGTTCGCCCTATTGTAAGCAAGAGGCAACGTTTTAACCCTCCTCCCAAAAATTCCTATGCCCCGAAACCCTCTCACAGGGGAGCTGGTCCCTTTGATGGGAACCCTCAAGCTCAACCTCGCTCCTAAGATGATACAAGCAAGCCTCGGAGCCAAATCACAAAGGAAAGAACCCCATAGATCAACGCCCGGGGGAAAGTAAGTTTGATTGGGTGATACGGGAGGCCTATGGAGGCTCGGTGGAAGTGGTCCCATGTACTCTAGAGGAATTTATGGGAAGAAATTCCAAGGAGATCAACATCCCAATGGAGAACAGCTTTGATGCATTAAATCATTTGAAGGGAGATCAGATGGACAGCCAAGAAGTGGAATCTGAGGTAGAGGAGACTCAAGAGAAGGATTTAGAGGAGAAAAATCAGAGGAAGGAGCAGGAAACTAATAATACAGGCAAGGATACTCAGGAGGAAGAGGTGAACCACCAAGATCAGTGTAACCCCAAAGCAGGGAAAAAAGAATCTACTAATCAAGAAGCTAAGAGCACGGAATCATCTCCACTGTCAAAAAGACCAGTTAACCTGGAAAGCCAGATTGTTACCCCAAAGACCAAGACCGACCTACCCAAGATGGTTACTAGAAGCCAAGTGAATCCCAAGGAACTTCAACCTAGAGCGGATGTATGGGGATATGGTTCGGTAGGGAAGAGGGAAACCTAGCAATGCCGCCTTAAGGCGTAAAGAAGCGGAGCGAGGAGTGGCCGATGGCACTCAAGCAAGTATTGCTCTTTGGGGCGAAGGCTCGAGGATCCAAAGCCCATAAATGAAGATTCTTTCATGGAATATTCGTGGGAGTAATCCCCGCAAAAATAAGAGCTTTGTATGCTCTTAGACAAGAACACAAACCGGATATTATTTTACCGCAAGAAACTAAAATGGAGGAGAGTAGAGTTATTCCTTTTAAGAATAGGACTTGGCGAGAAGTTGAAGTAGTAGGCCAAGAGGCCACCGGAACAGCAGGAGGGTTACCGGTTATGTGGAACAAAAATGTGATTGATAGTAGAGTGATTCTCGATGTCTAGTTGGTTTATTTGTCTCTTATGTGTGGATAAAACCACGCAGAAAGAGTGGATCTTAACGAATGTATATGCTCCAGTTAGACAAGGACTGAGAAGGGTTCTTTGGAGTCGCCTAGCTGAATTGAGGGAGACGGTCCCCAACTACCCTTGGATTGTGGCGGGGGATTTCAATTGCTACCTTAATCCTGTAGATAAATTGGGGGGCTCTCAAAGAATAACTCGCCGATATCTACGAGTTTAGAGATTTTGTTGAGCAACATGAGCCGATGGATGTGGACCTCGCGTAGATTCTCCTATACATGGTCTAACAAAAGATTGAAGGAAAACCAAATTCAGATAAGATTAGATAGGTTTCTTCTTTCTCAAGAATGCCTGGAGAGGTTTGGGGACTCTTCATTAACGGCACTCCCAAGAATCGGGTCTGATCACAACCCAATTTTGTGGGAAACAGGGGAGGACTCTAAGAAAAGATACATCAAACCCTTTCGATTCGAACTTATGTGGTTCCAACATCGGATCTCAAGGATCCGGTTGCCCAATGGTGGGACAAAAAGTATAATGGTTCGAAACCGGCCCAAGTGGCATGTAAACTAAGGAATGTGAAGGCTAACATTAGAGAGTGGAACAAAACTTCCTTTGGCAATATTTTTGTTAAAAAGGCGAAACTAAAAGACAAGATCAATGAACTACAGGAGAAGTCGAAGTCAGAGCAGCTTACAGAGGATCCGAGAAACCGGGAGAGGGAGTCGTTAGCCGAATACCACACGATGCTAGGATTTGAAGAAACCTTTTGGAGGCAAAAATCCAGATTGCGTTGGTTAAAGGAGGGTG
Organism: Wollemia nobilis; assembly: GCA_028583015.1. Taxonomy (NCBI): domain Eukaryota; kingdom Viridiplantae; phylum Streptophyta; class Pinopsida; order Araucariales; family Araucariaceae; genus Wollemia; species Wollemia nobilis. The sequence goes on from JAQPPZ010001808.1 coordinate 9,270,033, forward strand.
ACAGAAATACAAAGTTCTTCCATGTCTCTACTCTTCGCCACAGGAGTACTAACAAAATTAAGGAGATCAAGATGGCCGATGGGTCTAACACCAAAGATATGGAAGACATAAGGAGGGAAGCAGTTGAGTACTTTAAATCATTGCTAGAAGATGTAAATCCGTCTATTGAAGAAGAGGACTCTCTGGTTGGCAGCCATTCCACCCCTCAGAATCGATAATCTTAATGGATTCTTACTTAGTCCTTTCACAAAGGAGGAAATCAAGAAGGTCATTTTTGACATGGATGGTAACAGCCTCCCCAGACCGGATGGCTTCCCCGCAGCCTTTCTTCCGTAAGTTTTGGGATATCCTAGGCAATGATGTAGTGGAAGCTATAATTGAGGCTCAAAAGGACATGGAAATCCCGTAAGGAGTTAATGCTACTTTTTTAGTCCTCATCCCTAAACTAGTGGGAGCAATGGAATTTTCCAGCTTTTCGCCCTATCGCTTATGTAACACTCGATGAAGATTCTCACAAAAACAATCGCCAATAGGTCAAGGTTATCCTTCCTTTCATCATTGATATGAACCAAGGTGGCTTTGTGAAAGGGCGACAAATATTGGATGGTATCATCACAATTCATGAGGTTATTCATTCAATGGTGACTAGTAAGGAAGCGGGTATGTTACTAAAGCTTGATATGAATAAAGCCTACGACCGGGTCTCATGGCGGTTCCTCACCAAGATTTTGGGTAAGTTTGGTTTCTGTCCTCAATGGATTAAGTTGATTTTTAATTGTATCTCTACTACAAGATTTTCTCTCATGGTGAATGGGTCACCCTCCGGTTACTTTAAGAGTGAAAGGGGGTTGCGACAAGGAGATCCTTTGTCTCCATACTTGTTTATTATTTTAGCGGAAGCATTGGGTAGGAACATTTCAAGCAATGGTGGCGGATGGTCAATTGGAAGGTTTTAAACCAGCCTCAACAATGAGCCGTTGTCTCACCAACAGCTTGTGGATGATACAATCATTGTGTCCAAAGCCTCGTTGCCTCAAGCTAGGAAGTTGAAGAGAATTCTAACCAAGTATGAGACAGACGCAGGACAATACATAAACTATAAGAAGAGTAGCATCTATTTCTTTAACACGCCCGGTGGGAGGGAGGAAAGAATAGCTAACCTCTTCGGTTGTGGAAAGGAGCTTCTACCAAAAACTTATCTAGGCATGCCTATGTTCGAAGGAAGAATGAAGGCTACTTTGTGGAACTCACTCATTGACAGGATCTCCAAAAAGTTAGCAGTGGTGGAAGGGCAGCCTTCTCACCTCAGCAGAAAAGCCTTATTAGTTCAAACTACTTTACAGAGCATTCCAATTTATTGCATGTCTCTATTTAGAATGCCTGCAAAGGTCCGAGCTACATTGGAGCTAATTCAGCGCAACTTCTTGTGGTCAGGTTCAGAGGAGAGAAAGAGAATTTCGTTGGTAGCATGGAATCAGGTGTGTGCAAGCAAGGATCAAGGGGGCCTGGGGTTAAAGAGAATGAAAGAAATGAATCAAGCTCTGATTGGCAAATAGGTATGGAGATTTATCAATAATGATCAATTGGGATGGGTAAAACTTCTTAAGGCAAAATATATCAGAAATAATCAAGACTTCCTGAAAGCTGATAATCTTCCTAGAGGATCCTATTTTTGGAATTGTTTGCTCGAATGTCGGGAGGTAGTCAGGAAAGGCATCAGATGGAGAATTGGTAATGGAAGACAAGTGGACTTTTGGAAAGACCCGTGGTTGGAAGAGGCCCCTCCGAAAGATAACTTAGACCTTCATGTCCTCCAACATAAACTTTCGAAGGAAATGGGAGGAAAAGTAGGGGATTTTATTGTCAGTAGCACAGAAACTTCTTCTTGGAAGAAAATCACAGCTCATAATCTGTCAGAGCAAGAGAAGGTGGCCCTAACCAAACTCAATGATGCTTTAAGGGTGTTCCCGATCATTCCCTGGGGGAGGAAGAGACAAGGCGATTTGGGGCAAAACTACAAGTGGGATCTATTCATTAAAAACTGCCTATAAGTTAATCCACTCAGGATTCAATGGCTGGACTCCGACTTCTGTTATTTGGTTAAATAATTTAACCCCAAAAATAGCTTTCTTCTTTTGGTTGGCAGTTCAAAATAAGATCCTGACAATAGATAATCTGCAAAGGAGAGGTTTCCAATTCATCAATCGATGTATCTTGTGTGAGAAAGCAATAGAATCTGTAAGTCATATATTTTTAACTTGTGATTTTTCTTGTACAGTCTTCCAAATGATCCCGTCCAAATTTCATATAGATTGGGTCCGTCCAAATAGCATGTCCGACTTCGCATACAATGGGCTTCCCCTTTCCGGCAAAGCTTTTGACTTGGCTCGGGAAGCTCAGCTTACCCCATTTTTTATGGGGGATATGGAATGAGAGAAATAAGAGAGTATTTAAAGGACGTAAGAAAGATCCTGATGTTATGTGGTAATAAAATAATCGGAGCTTTGAAAGAAAACTGGAAAACTTTCTTCTTCAAAAATGAGACCATGTCTCTAAGGGAAAGGAGGATTTTGCGGAACTCGGGGAGAGGAACTTCCAGCACCTAGACATTACAACCAACCCACGGGATGGTGTCAAGTGGATACCCCCCACACAAAAGTGGGTTAAGTTTAATTTTGACTGGGCAACTAAAGGAAATCCGGGGTCGCAGGAGCAGGAGGAGTTTTGAGAAATGAGGAAGGAAAAGTGGTCCTTGCCTTTGCAGAGCCTTTGGGAACTCAAACAAATCATTTTGCAGAAGCCCGAGCTCGCATGCGTGCAATGAGAATTGCCAGACTTGAGGGTTATAAGGAAGTTATCTTTGAAGGGGATTCGCTTAATATAATCAAGGCAATTAAGGAGGATAAAGACCCCAGCTGGACCATATTGGAGCTTATCCTAGAAGCAAAGATTCATAAATCTCATTTAGTTAATGCCCGAATCCAACACACCTTCGGAGAAGGGAACCAAAGCGGCGGATCTAATGGCAAATATTGCAGCTTCGTTGGGGAGATGCAAATTTGGAAGGATAACTTCCCTCAAGAACTATTGGTGTTGGTTGCTAGAGAAGAGCTAAGATCAAACCCGTTAGAGCATCAGGAGATCAGAGGGGCTCGATGATGAGTAATCCGACAGATGGAATTAGGCAGTAAAAGGCATCCCATTTGTCGGGGCCTCGGGAGGTGACAAGTGTACGAAGACAAGCAACCTAGTGTTAGTAAGTGCTAGGTGTTGTTTGGTTTTTGTTTTATCCCGAATAGTCAAGCGACAAGTATAGGACTCGTGGACTCTAAGTATGGCTTAATGTGAGTCTTAGAAAGATCCATTTTGTATTTTGATTATACGGGCTTGATGCTAGAACCAGCCCATTTTGACTTTGTAAAAGGTTTGTGGACCTTATAACCACCTCTACCTTATACCAAAAAAAAATAGTAAGGTTTTAAAATTTTGAGGTTTAAGATTTGAATGGATTAATTAGATGTTTTTAGTTTAATTGAATAAATATATAATATCTTTTATAAAGATATATTATTATTTTTTAATTTGGTTAGTGTGAGAATTCCTACGTTTTGCATATGGTTGTTCAGGTTTCTTCCAACCATGATCTTTCCTAAAATCAAGAGCTATGCTTATCAATAAAGAATAAAGCTTGAACTCTTACATTGTCCCCATGAACTATAAAGATATAATATAACCTACTGTCTCGTAATCATTAAAAACCATCTTATTTTTATTTTTATTATATAAAATTTGAATATACTCTTTAACAATTAAAAATTATAACTATTTAAATTAATATCATTTAATAAACTTATTTTATATTATATAAATAACATAAATAAATTATACCTAGTGAATTAATTTAAGACAACCTTACCAAATCGATTCACAGACCTTGAACAGATTGGTTATGGGTTTCAATTTTTCATGTGTAAACATAAAATACTAAAAAGTTTTTTTATTTTATTAAAAGTAAGGTTTTGAAAAAAAAAATTATATTAATTAAATTAAATTAAATTATATAGTTTATTTGGTGGTGTTGGGATTTGAACTTTATGTATGTCTCAACCATTAAATCATAATTTCTTTAACAAATTTTGAGTTAAAAACGTAGATTATTATGAGGGGTCTTGGTCTCCTTATATCAGGGTTTGAATTTGATCTCTTAAATGAAAATCTAAAGACATACTACTATGGTATCCTTCATTGGTTTTGTTTCTAAGGGTTAGGTGGATTGGTAAGTGCTTGTTTGACCAGGCACTTACCAAGAAGACACCTAGGTTTAAACCTTGGGAGCAGCCTGTTTGCAAAGGTTTTAGTCTGATCTGAATCCTCTAAGTGCATGTCAGATCGATGATGATTGTACGACTCTCGAAAGATCAATGGTTCGTTTCATGCCGCTTCAACAATAATGAGGCAGAATAGACCGATGGTCCCCTTCATATCGCCTCAACAATAACGAGGTAGAATAGGTTTAGTGGAAGCAACCTCTATGGTTTGAACTTTGAGCTTGTCGATTACTAAAAATAGTGTGGTTGTGACCAACTCTCCTATGTAACCAAAAATATATATATGTTTTTATAAAGGGTAGTGTGGTTGTGACCAACTCTCCTATGTAACAAAAAAAAAAAACATATATTTTTATAAAAAAATTAGATCCACGTAAAGACATTTTTCTAAATTAATTTTATTTTTATTTTTTTAGTTTCACTCAAAACTTATAGATGTTGGATTGAAAAAACCCTATGCCGATTGCATGTACCATTTTTAAAAGATGAAATTTAAGCTCATTTAATTTTATAAAGTTGTTTAAGTTAACACCTCAAGACAATTTAATTGATTAATTAATTTACTACAATAACTTAATTAAATCAAATCACATGACCTTGAAACAATGTGTTGCCATCTAGTGAGATTGGTCATGGGTTTATTTTTTTTAGAATGGGTAAAACATAAAAGTTATTTTCTTTTTTGTACATGACCTATAAGTAGTGGTGGTTGTAAAAGTAAAAGTAAAAGAAGTAATTTAATAGAAAGATAAACTTGTAATCTAATTTGTAGTTAAATTGATATTGTATGATGTATTGGATAGATTTAAAAACATTTTATTGTATAATGTATTAATTTATTGTAATATTTTATTATATAAGTCTTACGGTTGTAGTGAATCTTGTTATGGTTAAACCCACTTTATAACTAATTATTAACCTTAACTTCAATTTTTCTTTTGAACTAAAAGGTAATTCTCTCTTTATAATCTCATTTGTTGGTTTTGTATAAGAGGTAAAAAGTATTGTCTACATATCTTTTATCTACTTATCCAAACTTTTTGGAGGTTTTCCACTAAGTTTTCAAATATCAGCTTCAAAATGTAAGAGCCAAAGGACTCCAATCAATGGTTGTTGAAAGGATTCAAAGACCTTGGTTCAACATTTATGTCCAATATTTAAATTTGAAACATGATCTCTTTATGTTCCCTAGCCTTAACTTGGCAACTTCTAAAATGTGTGTTATCTTTTCCTATGAGGAAAGGAAGCACTCTATCTTACCATGTAGGATGACCATTGCGATGAGAACGACATGTCCAAAATCTCTCTAGCTTGAAGGTCTCGAGTTCAAGTTAAGGGAGTCATTTTTGGTAATGGTGGATACACGTTTTACTAAAGGTATTTAGAATTCTAATAGTCAATTTGAAGATGGTCATTTTTATCTAAATGTGGTCGTGGCATGGTGGTATGAAGGTTGCATTGGGAAGGACAAGCTGCAATATCGAGTCATGTTCATCCTCCCTTTTACATAGAATGGATATGTGATTATCTTTATCGAAGGATTTGTTCATTTGTTCACCATTATAAGGACTGCCCAAATGGATAGTAGAGACGTCTTTAAGAGCAGTGGTCATGGGTTCAAACCATGTGTTGGTCTTTTTGATGGATAAAAATGGAAATTGTGGTAGATTAGAAGATGTTCTATCATTTTGCTACTTGTTTGTGAAACAACCGAAGTAGTTAGCATCTTGTGTTTAGCACAAGTAAGATTAAGGTTTGATCCCCTCAAAGTCTTTTTAGACATCCTAAAATCTTCAATGAATACGATGTGGTCTTCTTTTGTGTCGCATCAAACCATTTTTTACCTATATATAATAGCCCAATCAATCAAATGGTAGCATGTGGTAGGATTCCAGTCAATCAAAGGCAACCAAGTGGCACAAAATCAGTGGTTATCACCAACAAATGAGTGATCGCCAAGTGATCGCCAAGTGGAAAATTGAGATTCATTGTTGTTCTTCTAAGGTTTGAGGCTATACTTTTTGTTTTTTTGGCTATTTGGGGAAAACTTTTGGAGGCCATAACTTTTGTAGATTGAAGTGTTTTAAGCCCATTTTTGTCAAATCGCTTGATTTTTTAACTCTATGTATTAGTAAAATCAATTCATAGACCTGTTCTAGTATTTAGGACCAGCGCATGTAATATAGTCCTCAAGCCCTATTGCCCTATTTTGAAAGTGAAAATTTATCATATTTTATGTAATCAAAATCTTTGGCTTGATTTTTTGGGAGATATAGATGGATTTGTGACAATTATAACAAATTTTGAGTCTTTTGGAGGCTTGTAGGAAAAGGATTCAGGATATGCTTTAGTCAATCCTTCTTCCTCCTTTGGGTAATTGATTCAACTTATTCATGAAGATCTAATATTTCATGATCTCTTTCTTCTTCTATTTCTTGTCCAAGTACTCTTGGAATTTTATTACAACTCTTCTTTTAAGTAAGTTCATGCAAAACCTTTTTTGGTGACTAAAATCAAGTGGTCCAAGGGCAAGAGGAAGTCTTAAAATGGGATGATGTATGCCATGAGTGAAAAAGTTGTGCCTTCAAGACATACCTTATGCGATAATAAAAAAAATGAAGGAACTTATCTTTAAAGGAGGTGGAGATCTTGACTTGTCTTTTTTATTTGAAGTCTTAGAAGAAGTGTTTTTTGGATGTGTGCGAGAGCGTCTAATAGTGGTAGTGGTTTAGCCAAGGAGACTTTTGTGTAAATAACATTTTTGCAACAATATATTTTATATGATGGAGGGATCTAGATAAGTCTACCTCAAAATATGGAGGCCTACTAGAGCATCCATTATGGGGGAAATATTAGTGTTAGTAATATATTATCTCCTTGGTCCCTCAATTCAGATTATGAGAGGGTGTTGAAATTGTAATATGTTTCATGGCCAAGGCCGACATCATATGATGTTTGAATAGGCCTAAGGGCCTTTCATTATACAATATACTAATTTATTGTAATATTTTATTACTATGGGCCACAATTAACATTGTTATGGTTAAACTCACTTTATAACTTGTAATTAACCTTAATCCCTCTTGTTATTTGGCTTAGGTTAAACTATATTATGTAATTAGAATTTTGGTATCGGTATAATTACCCCCTTCCAATCCTCATTTAATGATTGGAGTGTTGTGTAATTTTATCTATGCATATAGTGATTATTTGTTGTCCCTATAGGTACCCATCATATCTCTCTCTTTTTCAACATTTTTAATGTTTTTAATATAATATTTGAGTGGATGGATTGCTTAAGTTCATTTCTAAAAAATATTGTGAATTTTAACACAAATGCCATCGACTTAATCGGTTAAATGCATAAACTTTTAAAGAGAATATAAAGGAACACATCAAATTTCATGAGCTTAATCGCTTAAATACTTTGACTTTCAAAAAAAAAAAAAATAAACACATAAAATGTTATGAACTCAATTGATTAAGTACCTTGAATTTCAAATAAGAAACCAAGTTTATGTTTTGCCAACAAAATATGTGTAGAATTTGTACATCTATACTCATCGTGAATATTTTAACCAATTAAAAGAGGTAAGGATATAAGTTAAACTTCAACAACCTAAGTGTTGAAGTTGGGATGACTTAACATATATTAAATAAACAGCATCATCCATATGACTAATAACCTTATAGATGTGTAGTATCTCCACTACTACCTTCTAATTTTGAGGAATTAGCCATAGAGAATAGATTATGAAAACCAAGGAACAACATTGCAAAACAACAAAATTTGTAAAAAAGATAAAAAATGGCTATATCTAAAATGGATTTATTGTCTTAAAGGAGTGATTTTCTCACAAAATGGATCGATTGACTCCAAAGAGTGATTCACTTGCAAAGTGAACCAATTGGATTAAGGACTGATTTGCTAAGAAAAAGTAATTCACTTATAAAGAGTGCTAATTCTGATAAGGAATGACACGTAGATTTTTGTTGTATATGGATAAGTTTCTATTTTCCTGTTTATAGATATGCGTCCTAATGTACAGTTGTTATGGATAAGATTTTTGGACAACTATTATGCTTATCCGAAAGATATGTAATTGGTTATAAATAATCCTTCAATGAAAGCATTCTGCAGTTTTTTGGAGTGCATTCTTCTCAGTCTTCAGTGTGTGTTTATGTGGATTTTCCACATCAATTGGTTTCAGAGCCAATTTTTTTAGGGTGAGATTGTGTTTCAGTTGCCTTTGGCAGAGTACTTCCTCTACCACGGCCTTTCTCCCCTCTATCTTTGATCCTTTCTCCTTGCCCACACACTGAATTACCTCGATGTCGATGTTTCTCATACCATTACCATAGTTGTTTGTCGCCCTCTACCTTCTTGTTGACGTTGTTGCTCTCTATGATTTTTGTTGTATGTTGACTGATCGGATCATCGCACTGTAGCCTCGATCATCGCACTGTTACCCTGTTTCGGATGCCGCAACGCTGCCTGCTTCACGTTCGTTGTGCCTGCTCTCTGCGTGGACGTGCGCTGCCTACATCGAACTACTCTCTACGTGGACGTGCACTGCCTGCATCGTGTTTGTTGTGCCTGCTCTCTGCCAGACGTGCACTGCCTTTTTCCCTCCAGGCATGAAGGCAAAGGTATAAAGGCTAAAAGCCTTTTCATTTTTAAATTAAAAACATTCTTATATTTAAAAGCTTTATATAAAGCTACTTCACGTACGTAGCTTTATATTTAAAGCTTAGCTTTGTATTAAAATTATTTAAAAAAATTAAAAAAAAAAGAAAGAGAGGAGAAGGTTAAAATAATATATATATATATATATATATATATATATATATATATTTGTCGGTCAAATTTTTTTTAAAGCTTTTTAGCTCTTATTGTAAACAAGCTTTAAAAAAAAAAAACTTGTTATCTTTTCTTTAGTGGTCATTATAGTCTTCACTGGCTCCACCTAGACCTATGGCTGCCAATGTAGCAGAAAAATTAGCTGAGGTTACTGCCTTAGTTCTCTCTTTGGCCGACATTGTTAGAGATATCCAATCACATTCTCCCTCCCTCTCTCATACTCATTCTCCTAAATGTGAAGTCAAGATCTACGAAGGCTCTAGGGATCCTAATGTCCTCAATACTTAGATCTTAGATATGGAGACTTGGTTTGAATTCACTCAAACCCTGGACGATGAAAAATTTCCATTTGCCAAGCTCAAACTCTCTGGCATGGCTAAGGTTCTCATTACCGAATGCCAAGGAACTTAGAACCCCATCTCAACTTGGGATGCTTTGGTTTTGGCCTTGAAAGCCACTTTTTATCCATCCAACTATGATGATGATCTCCTCAACCATTGGCTTCACCTTCGTTAGGGCAAGAATCAGTCCATTCAAGACTATGTCCATCAATTCAACAGATTACGCGTATTGCTTCGCGTTTCAGATCCCACTACTTCCCATTGCCAAGTTCAAAAGTGGTCTTCTTGCACACTTTTATCGAGAAATCAAGTACACTTCTTGTACAACTCTTGATGATGTTTTCAAATAGGCACAACTTACGGAGGAGAAGTTTGCAACACAACACAAGGGGAACCGCTACTCTTCAGGAGGTTCAAAGCCATCACCTCGTCCTCAACAACAGGCACCACAGAGCTCTTCCTGCTTTTCCCCTTCTCATTCTTCTCCTACTCCCACTCCTTCTCAGTCCTCTACTTCTAAGCATGCATTTCATGCTTCTTCTTCTTCTTCTTATTCTTCTAATGCTAAGTCTCAAAAAATTTGTAATTATTGTAAACGAAAAGGGCATCTAAAATCTGAATGTAGACAATTGCAGAAGAAGACCTTGTTTGTACAGTCTAATGAGGGTACCAATGAAAACCCCATCAAGACTACTAGTGATGAAAAGGTCTATGAGGAGTTGAAAGGTAAACTCAATATTGTAATGAATCATCATTCTGATGCTCGAGACCATGACAATTTGTTCATCACGCGTGCTCATTTGAGCCATGACTTTGTAGTTGATTGTATAATCGACAATGGCTCGCAAAAGAACTTGATCGCGCAGTCCATTATCGATAAGCTCAAGCTCCCTACTTCCCCCCATCCTCATCCATACTCTCTTGGATGGAAGGATAGTGCGACCTCTTCGCATATTACACACACATGCACTCTTGCATTTGCCTTTGGTCCAAAGTTTAGAGACAAGGTCACTTGTGATGTGACCCCAATGGATTGTTGTGGTCTTTTGCTTGGTAAGCCCTATCAATATGATAGGCGTGCTACATATGATGCTTACAAAAATACATACACATTGCAACAAGATAATAAGCACTATCTCATTCACTCAATTCAAGAATCTACCCAGCACTCCAATAATCTATTGCTAAGTTGTAGACAAGCATGCAAAGCAGCCAATCAAGCACAGGAACTTGCTCTCATTTTCATTCATCCACAACATAAGCACTTTTCAGCAACAACTTCTAATTCCAATAGACCCAAAGCAATTGATAACATATTGCACAAATATCAAAGTGTTTTTCAAGAGCCCACTTGCTTGCCTCCAGAAAGGGCCATTAATCACACTATTGAAATAGTTCCAGCTGCACCTCTTCCTAATGCCTCCATGTACAGGCAATCACTTCAGCAATATGATGAAATAAAGAAGCAAATTCAGGACCTCCTAGATAAAGGTTTCATTAAACCAAGCATTTCTCCTTGTGCCTCTCCTATTCTTCTTGTTCTAAAAAAATATGGCACTTGGCATCTTTGCATTGATTTTCGAGCACTTAATAAAATCACAATAAAAAATAGATATCCACTACCTCGTATTGATGATCTCTTAGACCAACTTCAGGGAGCCAAGTTTTTCAGTAAAATTGATCTCAAAAGTGGATATCACCAGGTCCGCATCCAGGCTAAAGATACATGGAAGACAACTTTTAAAACAAAGATGGGTCTTTTTGAATGGCTTGTAATGCCCTTTGGCCTCACCAATGCTCCTGCTACCTTCATGAGGCTCATGAATGAAGTTTTTAGAGACTGTTTGGATAGATATGTAATTATCTATCTTGATGATATTCTCATATTTTCTCCTACATGGGAGGCCCATTTGCAGCATTTGGATCATGTTCTTTCCATCCTTCAACAACATCAATTGTTTGCCAATTTGCCTAAGTGCTCTTTTGGGCAAAATTCTATTTCCTACCTTGGCTTTATCATTGATGAGCAAGGTATTCAGGTGGATCCTAGCAAAGTAGAAGTCCTCCTTAATTGGCCTACTCCTACCACTGCCATTGAGTTACGGAGTTTCCTTGGCCTCGCCAACTTCTACCGCAAGTTTATTCCAGGCTATTCCATAATTGCTACTCCTTTGCATAATTTGACTAAGGCAAAATTTGTTTTCCATTGGACTCCTGCCCATTCCCATGCATTTTCCACTTTGAAAGATAAGCTTTGTTCTGCTCCTGTTCTCGTTATTCCTGACCTTAGACAACCTTTTGAGATTGAAACCGATGCTTCTCAATTTGCCCTTGGTGTTGTCCTCAAACAAAATGGTCATCCTGTTGCTTATCATTCTGAGTCCTTTTCCATTGCCAAGAAAAATTATTCTACATATGACAAAGAGCTTTATGCCTTAGTCCAAGCTATCAAATATTGGCGTCATTATCTCTTAGGCAAAGAAACCATTGTTCATACTGATCATTTGCCTTTGCAGTTTCTCCAATCTTAGAATAAAATCCAAGAAGCACGCCACATGAAATGGGCCTCTTACCTTCAACAATTTCACCTTGTCATCAAATATAAAAAGGGTAGTACAAATTTTGTGGCTGATTGCCTAAGTCGTCCTCCTTCCTCCCATGCCTTGACTATTGTTACCACCTCACACTTGGGATTTCAGTCTTGGCCTTCTTTGTATCCTCATGACCATGACTTTGCCAAAGTTTTCCAACATTTACACCATCCTTCCTCTTCAAATTTGGCCCCTTTTCAAGATTATCATCTTAAGGATGGTTTGCTTTATCGCCTGGACAAAATTTGTGTACCCTCTGAGTCTCGCCAATCCCTTATTAAGGAGGCACATTCTACTCTTTATGGTGGACATTTTGGCAAGCATAAAACTCTTCATCACTTGCAGCGATTCTTCTACTGGCCCCACATGCAGCGTGATGTTTTGCGGTATTTGAGGCAATGTGCCACTTGTTGCAAATCCAAGCCATCCAACAAGAAGCTCGACCTCAGCATGCCCTTGCCTATTGCATCTCATCCATGGGAAAGTATTTCAATGGATCTAGTCAGTGGTTTTCCTAAGACAGTCCATCAACATGATTGTGTTTTTGTCATAGTTGACCGATTCAGTAAAATGGCTAAGTTCATCCCTTGTAGAAAAACCAGTTCCGCTGCCAACTTAGCCCAACTCTTTTTTGATAATGTCTGGCGTTCCTTTGGTCTACCCACTAGTATTGTCTCTGATCGTGATTCCCATTTTGTTGGTCACTTTTGGTGTTCCTTATGGAAACTTTTAGGGGTGTCTCTTAACTTTTCCATAACTTTTCATCCTCAAACCGATGGTCAAACTGAAGTAGTCAACCGTACTCTTGTCCAAAGTCTTCATATTTTTCACCATTCATCTCCAACCAAATGGGATTTGAGTCTTACCCACATTGAGCATGCATATAATCGGGTTGTTCATTCCTCCACAGGTCACTCACCATTTGAAGTGTGTCTAGGTTTTCAACCCTTAGCACCTTATGAGTTACCCTTGTCCCTTCCATCTCCTATCACAACCCATATGAAAAAAGAGCAAGACAAAGCCCATTCCTTCGTCCACCATTTGCAGCAGCTTCACTCTAACATTGTTTCCATTTTGCAGAAAACCCAATAGTAGCAAAAGAAAGCCATGGAAAAACACCGTGTTCCACATCATTTCTAGGTGGGAGATAGAGTTTGGTTGCATCTTGATCATCGTAGGTTCCAGGGAACAGCCCATAGCAAGATCAAACCCATTCACTTTGGGCCCTACACTATTGTCCAGCAGGTGTTCGAGAATGCTTTTTGGCTTGATCTTCCAGCACACTTGGGCATCCATGATGTTGTCAATGTTGACCTGCTCCGACCATACCATGAGTCTACATTGGAGACAAATCTTGTCATCAGTCATCCTACTGATATTGTACCTGACTTCTAGTTTCCTTTGGATAATGATCATCTTTTTGACACTAGGACGCGCCACACTCACCAGGGATCTTCGACTTCCTACCTTGTGGCCAAACGAGGACAGCTACCACATCAGGCCCGATGGATCTCTCATAGTCAGATGGTTCGTGACTTTCCTTCCCTTTTGACCGCATTGGAGCCCAATGCTCTTACGGTGGGGAGGAATGATAAGGAATGACACGTATATTTCTGCTGTATATGGATAAGTTTCTATTTTCCTATTTATAGATATGTGTCCTAATGTACAGTTGTTATGGATAAGATTTTTGGACAACTATTATGCTTATCCGAAAGATATGTAATTGGTTATAAATAATCCTTCAATGAAAGCATTATGCAGTTTTTTGGAGTGCATTCTTCTCAGTCTTCAGTGTGTGTTTATGTGGATTTTCCACATCAAATTCACTCAATAAAGGTTGTCGATTCACTCAAGAAAAGGTGTTAAATTGCTTAGGAAAATATGTCAATTTGCATAGCAAAAGGTGTTAATTCACTCAACAAAGGGTGCCAATTCACTCAACAAAGGGTGTTGATTTGCTCAACAAAGGGTGTTGATTTGCTCAACAAAGGGTGTCAATTCACTCAATAAAGGGTGTTAATTCACTTGTAAAATGTGAAAAAATTGCTTGCAAATGCAATCAAATCACTCAAATAGGTGGAAAAGTTAAATCAATATGGATCACGAGGAAAATCTCACAAAAAGTTACATTTTTTGGCATTTTTGATGCATTAAGCATTTTTAGAGTCTTTTAAGCCTGTTAGAGGCATATTAAAGCCATGTAACTTTTGGAGGTGCAACATGTTATGAAACTTTATTTTCATTAATAGAAATCATTCACTAGTATAGAAAACATCAAATCATCCATCAACAAATAATTATCCACAATAACAATCCACACAATGAGATATAGGTAGATAGTGTCCTTAAGGTAGGGCAACACAAATAATACTTCTTAAGGAAGGAATACCTCCACAAGATCTCCCAAGATGAGAGACTACTTTGCAAGAAAAGACAGTTACAAGAGAATACTTGATATGAATGATGATCTTCACAATGACAATATCCTTTCTTTATTAACTCATATTCTAGTGCTAATTTAGGGAGCCAAGTACTCATCCCTAATCCCAATCATTATCATAATAAAATATAATAATATATTCAATCTTGGGTTATCTATGGTTCATGCCAACTATCCATAATATCTATATACAGTATAATATCATATCTCATATACTTATTCCTAGGTACCATAGCATTCCACCCTACTTACAAATGTTTCATCCTTGAAACCTAAGAAGAAACTAAACAATATGATCTTCTAAGCAATGTTAATAACTGGCATCGATCTTGAGCATCACTCCATCCAAGTAAAATCTTGATTGATGGTGGTCTTCAATGATGCCAACCTACCATTGTGTCACTTGAATATCCATAACTATTTTGTTGGATCCATGCTTTTGTTGCTTTACACTGATATTTTGAATTATTGGTCCTATTGTTTCATGATTCTATTGCACCACTATAAAATCCGTAATTACTATTTTTTTGTAAACATTGTCATACTTGATGCCTTTCTAACTCCATGTAGGTCCAATATAATTTTCATGGCCTAAGCCATACCTCTAAGATTATTGTTGCTCATGGTGGTGTGGGTGGCAATATGTTGCAATGTTAAACCAATGTTTTTCTTCCTTTTATTCTTCAACATTTTGTTCCTCTATTATAATTTCTTCCTCATGCTTTTCTCTCATGTGCCCTTCTTTTGGTGTGTCCTTGTGCTCTTTTAACAAAGCTTCCTTTGAGTTTGGTGTTGCTTCTTCTATGGACTCTGTTGCTACTTCTATTGTAGACTTAGCCTTTGATTCCTCTCTTGGTTCCTTAACTTGTTCCCCTGCCATAATTGCTTCTTGCTTCTCCTTGGATCCTTGCTCCTTAAGTTGAGAAATATCCTACAATGTTATCTTCTTTTTCCTATACCATAATTTCATGAACTTATTTTACACATTAATGTCAATAGTACCTAAAGAACCCAACCAAGGATAACTATGAACAATATCCACATCAACCAACTTAACAACATGAAAATATGAATGCAAAACATATTTATCAATGATGATCTTCAAAATTTTGAATTGTCTCACCCTAAAGTTGTATGTACTTAATTTTTGTTGCTTGAAACTACATCCTCTTAGACAAAGCAATATTAATGAAATTATATCTGCTACTAGGGTTAATGGAAATAATAACCTTTCCTTCTAAATGCAACCATGAAACTACAAAATAAAATTTTTACATTCAAATAAATCCCTTTATCCAATTTTTAGCTTGTGTTCCCTCAGTTTACAGACTAACATATTTTTTCCCCTCTACCACTTCTTTGAAATTTATTAGCTCTCTTTTTAATCTATTTTGTTCTTTCTAAATCTTGTTTATTTCTTCTACATAGCCTTTGAGGGTATCCTTCAAACTAGTTATCTTTTTATATGGGTCCCAATGACTTAAGAATGCATGCTCTATTTCTTCCCAAGTGTACCCATTATTATTTTTAGTCATAAAACTTAACAACCATATTTTAGCTTCCTTTTCTAAAAATGTATTAAGGTGGAATTTTTGATAGGACTCATCAAAATATAGAGACCTAAAAACTTTCCACCATTTTCTAGCATTAGTATTATTTGCTATAAAAAATTCAATCCCCATGAGTTCACATCTACAAAAAAGATAATGCAAACTAGAGTTTTACAAAAGTATATATCCCCTAACTGATTTGAAGCTAAATATCAGAACCTGATTTTCTACAACCTTAGTTCTCATAAAACACCATTTTTTTTAATCTATAGACAAGGAAATCACTTAAGTCTATGAGCCAAACTATTTGGGATTTCCTTCTACAAGGTATAATCCTTCCTAAAGAATTCCCCATTTTCTCCTTTTCGAGGCTCACCCATCCCTACACCTTACATATTTTTGACTATGCAAGTGCACTAGATGTGTAGACACCTAAAACGCGTCATGCCGAGGGCGACTACTCATATGGACATGCTACAAAACCATATGAAGGATCTTGGATAGACTCCAAGATAGAGCAATGGTTCTAACCACTCAATTTAGGCATTCTGGCCTAAGCAGTTTGAACCGCAGCCCAGACCTGTGGTCTCCAGTCTGAACCATGGTTGACACCTATGGTCTGCAGTCTGGACCATAGCTGTGACCTGTGGTCTGAACTGGAGTTCAGTTAGGCCTTCCATCCGAGCCAAATCGGTTGGAACGGCCAAGAGATCTAGAAGGAGGCAGTTGGAGGATGGAAGATTCCAAAGGCTTCCATCCCAACTGTCCTAACCAACCTTCTTGGTCTTGGCTTCTCCATGAAGCCACCCCTAGCCCTAGGGGCATGCTACAAATACCCCCTCCAAGAGGGGATGAGAGAGGAGAGATAATTTGTATAGCGAAGTGTTGGCGAATTATCGAGCGAGCTAATTGATCAAGAGAGCAGCGAAGCCCTATCAAATTGCATAACGACCTTGTGCATTTGAGAGCCCCCTTTGCTATCCATCCAAAGACCAATTAGCCATGGATGCCCTAGGTGCCTAGGAGGATCAAGAAATGCAAATCCGGGTGAACGAAGGCCCTTCACAGTGATTTGACCACCAAATCTATCAGAGGACGACAAAGGCGACCCTTGAACATCAATTCGGACAAGGAGGTCAAGCCCACTGCCCCTAATTCTGAGGGCAAACACATCAGAGGTCAAACCACGACTATCAACCATGGTTCATAGTGTAGACCGCCCCTCACAGCTATGGTTTGCAATAGGTTAAAGATCACCTTACTCATTTTGCTTTTTATCGCATAGATTAGTCATGTTAGTCTTTTCATAGGTTTAATTGCATTTTTAGAGAAACTCTGACCATAGGAATTAGGTATTTTATGCGTTGCATTGGGTAGGAGTATATTGGATCTTTTAGATGTTTTATTGCTTCTAATTTGATATTTGTTCAATGCATCATTTGCTTATTCATGTCTTGTATGTTGTAGTATAATTCTTGATGTGATTAGAATAGCTTAAAGCCTTTCTTTATGCTTTCTTGTTTTACTAGTTTAATGGTATTTACATGTATGTTTCTTTAAAGGGCCTCATCACGAGAGGCTATCAAACTTTGTAATCATGCGTTGTTGTTTCTTGTTCATAGGGAGACAGGTGCAAAAGGGAGCCTATATCATAATCCTTCCACTCGGAGAGGGGGTTAGCCCTCCCCCAGGGGGTTGGGGGATCATCGGAGCAACAAATAAGCGTGCCTACCCTATTGAGGGCATTGGCAATTGTAACATCTGTATCATCTTTGGAGTGACCCTGAGAGGGCATTTTTGTAACTCGAGATCCTTTTGAATATTAATATAAGAAACTTTGCATTAGTTGGCTTCTTTGTTCAATTTGTGCATTTGTGTGGATCTTTGTGTTTTTACGATGGTATAGATCAATACACTAGTCTGTTTGGGGGGCCCCTTTTTTTTTTTTTCTTCTGTTTTTTATCTTAGGTGCTAACCGCAACTTTCAACTACGGTTATTTTTTAGCTCGCGGTTGTAACCTACGGTCTCCACTACAACTCGTAGGTCGGACCTACGGTTCATAGAGGAAGAAGCAGACAACAAGGAAATTAGTGGGCAACAGAGCAGAAGCTGAGGTAGGTCCCAATTTCACCTTATGTGTTGAATTTTTTGCTCTGCATCTTTCCAAAAATCATCGAACCATTGCAAACTAGGAACAAAAATATAAGGGGTCAATGAACAAGTCCTAGTTTATTTTTGATTTCCATTCAGTGGAAAGGCATTGTTGGGAATAGCAGACCTCTGAGTGTAGTCTACCCCTAAATACAATGACCTTGATAAATATTGTGTGTCATTTGCATGCTTGAGGTCCAATCAACGGCCATGTCATTATAATTGCATCATCAAAATATCATGTAGGACATTAGCATGCATTATTTCTGAATTCGAAATGTTCCTTTTCTTTTCATGTACATCATGTAGGAATGGTCATTATGCTCTATGATGCATTTGTCATTTTTGCAAAATAAAAGGAACCACACACACCACGTATCATTTAAACATCAGTGGCATTGGGCTCTCACATCCAACCCGCTTGATTGAGACCAATAGTGGATGTCATTACCACTTGGTTGGCTCATTTGAAATTGTATTATCGAGACCCGCTCATTGCCAAGGCCGACCCAAGAACTATCCTATCCATGCAAAATAGCATGCACTCTTCTTCGAAAGGGTGTATCACTGCACACGGTGTGTTGGGTGAGGGTTGGTAGTACCTATGCTACTTCATTGAGTATGGATGTCATTACCATATTCGGCTTGTGCGAGTATATAGGTGAAAGCCAATTTAACTGAGTTTAAAATCCAACAATATTTCAAAACATGTGAGAGTTTCTAACACTGATACAACACATCTGAAAACAACATCAAACAGTTTAGGGCTCACAATAAAAATTTAAAAGAGATAATCACCATTTGTTTACATTGTTTGCATAATAAAACACATCTAGACGTCAGGTACACAAATGGTGAACACACGGGGTGATCGACAAAGGTCTAGGACCGATGCCCATGATCAACCCCCAACTGGGTCACAACAACATGTGTCGAGTCCTCATACACATGAGCGAACCGAACGACGTTCGACAAGCATTAGAGGTGACAACTCGACACGGGGAGATCCCATTGAGTGGACCCCCGATAGAGGAGCTTCAGTACACTCCTCTAGGCATAGGACTGAGCATGGAGCTTCTCAGCATGAGGATGCTCTACCCCAAAGCCATTATCGAGACCGCACTACACGCGCATCCATGAGATCGATCGAGGAATATGTGGTGCAGGGGACCAAGTTGGTTCCCATACGTACTAGGTCCACAGGAGGTTCTAACCCTCCACCATTAAAGTATAGATGAGTCAGAGATCCACCCATTCAGGGGCAAGAGGATAGGCTCGCTTTCGAGCATAGGTCCACCCATACTCCCATGCGTGGCTCACCATGCAAGATCACCATTGATATATCAAAGGTGGGAGCTAATGGAACACCACCGCATGAGCGATGGAGGTCTAGATAGCTAGATGGTCTAGGTAGTGTTCTTGAGTAGCTAGGCTGCAAGCCTACAGCTCCACCCACTCGTGCTCCGAGTGAGCATAGCGGTAGTTGTATCAAGATCACTAGAGAGCATGGAGAGGCTTCTAAGCGCCCTCATGTCACACGTCCACCATCCACACATCTGTCTGATGGGTACAGAACCCATAAGGTAGCTCGCATAGAGCATGCACACCGAAGGCCTCCTACGGTCGACCAGATCGATAGATCACATAGACTGGTGTCCGAGCAAAGATGTCAGCTCCTCCAAGATCAATTGGATGATGCTCGCCTAGAGAGGCAACATATTGAAGATGAAAATATTCAAGCGCAAAGGCTCCTACGATAGAGATTATATGAGCAGCGCATGCACGAGGAGCGTATTCTAGCTCAGAAGGAGCATATAGAGTAGGAGGATCGGCTAGCTAGGGCTGGCCTATACCCTCCCAAGGAGCATAGAGAGCATGTGCATAGAAGGGTTGTGTCCCTAGCCGATATGCATGAGGAGCGAAGAGATGCTCGTACTCATGTCAGTGCCCAACAGAGGGAGCGACTATCATCACTCAATGATCTTAGACAGAGGCAGCATGAGCACATAGATGCAGACAGATATGATCAAGGCTACCCTGAGAGTTGTCGAGTTGAGGAGGAGGAAGAGCCATGTCCTCCACCTCCCCCAAAGAAGACATTACCTCCTAGACCACCTCCATGATAGCTTAGGGAGGAGGACTTTTTATCTTCTAAGGCGTACAAGGTTTTGGTCGATAAGGTCAAAGCAATAGAGAGGCAGGGCATGGCTATGCAAAAGTTGACACTGAGGAAGATACACAATGAACCTCTAGACCCCTCGATGCCTACGCCTCCATATCCCGAGCATTTTGATATGCCCCGGTTGGAAAAATTCAAGGGTGATGAGGATGCACAAGAACATGTTACGAGTTTTTCTGGATGCTTGTTTCCAGATAGAGAGTCAGGATGCTTTGTTGTTGTGCACTTTCATTACGACACTTTTTAGCCCGACTCGAGAGTGGTTCAACCAACTGAAGAAACATAGTATTACTAGTTTTGAGTAGTTGGTCGATGCATTTCTTGAATGCTATTCATTTGGCATCAAGAAATAGGCCAACCTTTCTGATTTAGCTATGCTAGCTCAGCGTGACGATGAGCCCATCGAGCAATACGAAAAGAGGTGGCATAGAATAATGGCAAAGCTACCATTCCCTATTCCTACAGCTGAACTGACCCGAATGTTTACAAAGAGTTGTGCCAAGCACATCTCACTATTATTGCAGCTATAGTAGTACCCTACATTCGAGGAAGTTATGGTGCAAGCCAAGGTGATCGAGGACATCAAGTTGCAAGAAGGTAGCTTGAAGCTCAAGACCAAGAAAGAGGGGTTTAAAAAGAGTACTACGAAACAATAGGGCAAGCAGGCCCACGTGAATCAAGTAGTACTAAATCTCGGAGGAGAAGACAAGGGACAGCAAAAGCCTAATTATCAGGCTCAACCTCCTCCCTGCATTATGAGACACGCAAAAACAACTATAAGGGCAAAAAAAAGAAGAGCGCCCACCTCGCTAGTTCACACCCTTGACGGAATCGATGACTTCGATTTTTCATCAACTGTGCAAGGCCAAGGCCATACGATTGCCTGAGGTCAAATTAGTAGATCCAAATGTGCCAAAGTCAAAGTGGCATCAAGATGATCTATTCTACATATTCCATAGAGCGAAAGGCCATGACATCGAGACATGTTGGTCCTTCAAACACATCATGTAGAACATGATAGAAAAAGGAGAGCTGGTAATACCAGGCAACCCATAGGCGCCCGACAATAGAAACATGGGGATTTTCAAAAATCCACTACCTAATCATGAGGTGCCTCGTAACAATGTCGGCCAGGTCAATCAAGTGAGAATCGAACCACCTACCCAGGGGTTCATAGGCATGGTCAATGTTGTTACGAGACATGGGAGGTATGATCAACCGAATCGACCTCGTGCTCCCATTAGAATACAAGCTACGCCGGATCAATGACCAGCTCAGAACATTCCAGGCCCACCAGCTAGACCGGTGGTGACCATAAGGAGCAGGTTAGTTCAGAACCTACAGACAGCTCCTACGAAGTTGTCAATATATGAGCTTATTCAGTAGTCCCCTAGACACAGGGAGACTCTTATGGACATTTTGAGGTCCATTGAGGTACAGTCCCAAGATGCCCATGCATTTACAAATTTTATGGGACATGTACAATAGTGTCAAGAACCCACGATACAATTTTATGATCATGAAGTGAAGATGGTTCCTACTATTATGGCTGACCCATCATTGCATATTATCATGTGTGTTAACCACATGCCTTTCAAAAGGGTCTTGATCGACACTGGGTCCTCGATCAATATAATCATGACCAAGGCACTGAGCCACCTCAAGTTACCCAAGTCACACATTGTGCCTACCACCTTTACGTTGAGAGCATTTAACGATGCGCTATGCTCGATGGTTGGCACAATTGTTCTACCTATTTAGGTGGGACTCAAGACCATCTCTATGATGTGTCACATGATAGAGGGTGCCATGCAGTACAACATTCTACTTGAGAGGCCTTGGATTCATGAAATGCATTGCATCCCCTCTATCTTGCATCAATGTGTGAAATACATTCATGAGGGACAAGTTCACGTAGTGTCCTCGGATGAAGAACCATTCAAGTTCATGAACCTAGCAGATTTGCCTAGGGGTTTTGTACTCCCATCGATGCATTTGGATATCCGACCTATCTCATCGATTAAGATTCCAATAGGCAAACCAGCAGCCCATGCTCAACCATCGACATCTGTGTCACATAGATCTGAGCATACGACTACAACTTCTCTAAAGTCGACTGCATCGACAATGCACCGGCAAGTCGAGAAGCTAAAGGTGAAATTGGGTGAGAAAGTGGAAAATCATGTGCCCAGATCAGTCGCCAATGAGACTCCCACTCCCATGGATGTGGAAGAACCTCAAGACAAAGTCGAGGAGGCACCTCAGCCTACTTCACCTGCATCTTCAACAGGGTCATCTGCACCGTAGGTGACCATTCATCTGGCCAACATAGGGTTGGGTGAGTATCTTGTGCAAAATGTTACTTTCGGACCTATCCTAAAAACTGCACAAGAGATGGGCCGACCGCATGCCCATCAATTTTTGATTGGATCTATAGTGTCATTGGGTGAGCCACCCAACCAAACAAACTTTGTCTACGTAGGGCTGGATCAAGCACCCACCAGAATGTCCATAGATGAGGATGATGATGAGCCATTCACTATGAATGTGTGCTATCTATCCAACCCAAAATACGCCATGCACATTTTTGAGTCGTATCATTGGCATGGGCATGACCTTGGTATTTTTGAACAAGGACGTAGAACTCCACTCGAACCTCATTATCAGTTAGCTACTGATAGGTTCAGGTTAGGGTTACAAGTATAGGGTCATGATGATTTGCTTGTTGCATCCTTAGATCGCATGTACTTGAGTCTAGAGGATGATGTGGATTTTAATCCATATCACCCTAATCCTTCCAGTTATTGGAGGACTCGCCAGACGGTATCATTTGTTACCATAGGGCCACCTGATTCATACCATGATGGGCCCTTAGAGGACAACCCCAGAGACAACCTAGGTAACCAAATCTATGGTGCTACCAATGACACTGGTATGCAGGGGCATGACCCCCATGCTGTAGGTGATCTCAAGTCAGGAGATCTCTGTGATGATGATGGAGAGGAGTCCACCTCCGAAATGAGTGGACCTAGTTATGATGCGGATGATGAGTCCTCAAATGATGATCAATCTGAGGAGGAAATCAAGCCGACCTTTCCAAGTCCGACGTTTATATGCCATCTGCTACCTATGGAACAAGTGGAAGAGACGAACGAGCGCTTCATAGTCGATAGTGATTATAAATATGAAATAGAGGAGGCTTACTTAAAGCCTCACCCAACTGATCTCCCACTATGCATAGACACAATAGAGTGGCCCATCCATGGTAGTGACCATAGTGATGTAGATGAGAGGATCGATTCTAGGCTCGTGTATCCACAATATCTATTGCCTAGGGAATCAAAGCATGTTATGGAGGAATTCCCTCCCAACACTGAGTGCTCTAAGGAAGGAGTAGCACCAGTTTACATGATAGTATCATATATACGATCATTCTATCAGATTTATCTAGATAGTGATGATAGCGATCGCAGAATCAGATACATGGGACCACATCTACCTAATCGCTCCTTAGAAGAGGGGGGAAGTGACAGATTGTATTTGTACAATGATGATGAGGACTCGATGGAGATGGCCTATTTGGGACCTCACCACTTACGTAATAGGCCTCCACCTAGAGGTCCCCCACCTATTACAACTATAGGTTTGCATCGGGAGATTAATCTCCATCGTAGCCTGAGGGAAAGAAGAGAGCTTGAAGAGAGGTATCAGGAACTCTTTCCCGATCCACCTACGTACGTAGAGCTCCTTGAGCCGAGAGATCCCATTTTATAGCCAGTGCACCAGGAGGATCCAGTTATACGGACATCCCATAGAGAGGATCCATTTGTGCCCATACCATCCAAACCAGATCTTGAGTATGAAAGCTACGCTTCAGGGATAGAGTTTTGTCCATGTGGTTTCAGAGATCAATTCCATTCCATCAATATGGTCTCCATTGATTTGACCACTCCACTCCACAATCCAGTAGATCCATCCAAACCGCTGCATCTGAACATGGATGCTATCGATTGGGATCGCATGCTGACTCGCCAGTCCAGCCTGAATATTTCTTCCCAAATGAAGAAATGCTACAACCATTTCATTTCACACCAGGCTATGCTCAGGATGTTTGTCACATCGAGAATGCTTCCCAAGAGGAACATGTGAACCCGACTGATGACATCCATCTGATTCCTATGCCTCACCAGCTTGAGGAGGGATCACATATGTCAGTAGAGAAAACCTTCGATGTGGATATCAGTAAAGATCCCACCAATCCAAAGAAGGTTAGATTTGGAGAGAGTCTCACTCCGGATGAGCGTGATAGCATCATCCCTCTACTGAAAGAGAGACCTGATCTCTTTGCTTGGACTTACAAAGACATGTCGGGTCTAGATCCAAAATTGGTTACTCATAACCTTTCGCTAGATCTGTCGAAGAAGCCAGTCAAGCAAAAACTTAGAAAGATGCATCCAACAGTAGCCTTAATGGTAAAATATGAGTTGCAAAAACTGTTGGACGTAGAGTTCATCATCTCCATCGACTATCCAGAATGGGTCTCCAATATGGTGCCCGTAGGAAAGCCAGATGGAAGGGTCCGTATTTGTATGGATTTTAGAGATCTCAACAAGGCAACACCCAAAGATTCATTTTCGTTGCCAAATATCGATGCTCTGGTAGACGCCACTATAGGTCATGAAATGCTCTCCCTTATGGATGATTTTTTTGGATATAACCAGATTCGGATTAAACCCGAAGATCAGCATAAAACCATGTTCATAACGCCATGGGGGACATTTTGCTACAAAGTTATGCCATTCGGTCTTAAAAATGTTGGTGCCACATATCAAGGGCTATGACATATATCTTTCATGACTACATGCATAAAATCTTAGAATATTATATCGATGACTTACTAGCTAAGTCGTTGCTATGAGTAGAGCATGCGGAGGTCTTAAGGAAGGTCTTCGATCACCTGATAGAGCACAATGTCAGGTTGAATCCTAAGAAGTGCGTATTTGGTATAACTTCAGGAAAACTCTTGGGATTCATCATTTCTAAATGAGGCATCGAAGTAGACCCAACAAAGGTCATGACTATTCTAGAGATGCATCCTCCCACTAATATCAAAGAACTAAGAAGCCTTCAGGGCAAAGTAGCATCCATAAAGTGATTCATCACTCAATTATCGGATAAGTGTCGACCCATGAATCGACTGCTACACAAGGGGGTCCCATTTGATTGGGACAAGGACTGCCAAGCAGCCTTTGCTGAGATTAAGCAATACCTAGCAACGCCGCCAGTACTAGCTCCACCAAGGCCAGATGAGCCTTTTCTGCTATATATATCGGCAACCGACTTTGCATTAGGGACCATGTTAGCCCAAAAGAACGTGCAAGGCAAAGAGCAAGTCGTATATTACATCAGTCGCACCTTGGTGAGTTATGAGTCAAGATATGCATATGTTGAAAAACTTTGTTTAGCAGTAGTGTTCGCTACCAAGAAATTATGGCATTACATGCTAAGTCATACCACATATGTTATATCAAAATAGAATCCTTTGTAGTACATGATGAGCAAGACATATCATAACACACGTACTACAAAGTGGATCATGCTATTGATAGAATTTGATTTGCAATTCATCAGCCAAAATTCCATCAAGGGACAAGTCATAGCTGATCAACTGGCTGAGGCACCATTATCCAATAATAGGCCTCTAACCATTGAGCTTCCAGATGATGCGGTCTTCATAATATCTGAAGCTCCCGAACCCGAGGAACCAGAAAATAATGTTGATATGACATTGTTCTTCGATGGTTCGAAGTGTGAGCAAGGGGGTGGTGCAAGAATAGTGTTTTTCATGCCACAAGGAGCTCCAATGCCCTTGTCATTCAAGTTAGACTTTTCGTGCACCAACAATAATGTTGAGTACGAAGCCCTACTTTTGGGCCTCCACACAGCCATCGCCATGGGTATTAAAATATTGAACATTTTTGGTGATTCTCTGCTCATAGTTAACCAGGTTAAGGGGCTCTTCCAGTGTCGATGTCCCATACTGAAAGCCTACAAAGATCTTGTTGCCACTTATCTGGCTAAACTTGAATGGTATGACATCGAGGCAATCCCTCATTCATCAAATAGGTTCATAGACACCATGGCATCTTTGGGGTCCTTGATCCCTCAGAATCTATCTACCGATTTTACTACCATCCATGTTAGAATGCTCTCACACCCAACAGTAGAGCGTGCAACCTTTGATAACAAAGAATCAGTCAACATGATTGTCATGGAACCAATAACTGATTGGTTCCATAGAGCGGAAGACTTTCTTAAGCAGGCACCCTAGGAGTCATTGACTTCTTAGAGTCCTACGGGGAGTGGTACTACCATTCACCACAAGGTTGTTTCCTAGTCTGCATTTGCAAAGCTAAATACATAGGGGGAGCAGGTCATCTTAGCAGTCGAAGTTGAGGCTTGTCAAAGCTGGATGTTGCAAATCCAAGACTTCCTAAAACTTGGTATGATCCCAGAGGGATTGTCGCATGCCGCAAGATGCACATTTAAATAGAAAGTGACTAAGTATGTCTTGATAGGAGATATTTTGTACCGACGTAGCTATGAAGGAGTCCTCCTTCGATGTCTTGAGCCCCAAGAGTCATCTTGGGCAATCTCAGAAGCTCACGATGGTACGTGCGATGGCCATTTTAGCGGCATGGCTATCATCAAACGCATCCTTCACATGGGTTATTATTGGCCCACTATGGAGAAGGATTGCAATGTGTATGTCAAGAAATGCGTTAAATGTCAGCATCATGCTAATCTTATGCACTTGCCATCATAGGCCTTACAGCCCATTCAGGCGGCTTGGCCATTTGCTCAATGGGGATTAGATCTGATTGGCAAGATTTCCCCTCCATCATCAGGCTGACATACATTCATTATCATGGCTACTGAGTATTTTACAAAGTGGGTGGAAGCCATTCCCCTTACAATGACCACTGGAGCTCGCATCACAGAATTTATTCTCGAGCATATCATATGTCATTTTGGGATACCATCCAAAATAATTTTGGATAATGGAACTTCTTTTAAGAACAAAACTATGTGGGCTTTAACGTCTAAATACCGCATTAAACATAGTTTTGCAACTCCATATTATCCGCAAGCAAACGGGCAAGTGAGGCCTCAAACAAGACTATGGTAGCCATCTTGAAAAAGATAGTGCAAGAACACCACAAGGATTGGCATATACAACTACCCCTTGCACTATGGGCTTACAGGACTAGCATTCGGATGCCCATTGGGGCAACGCCATTTTCACTAGTATATGGCACTGAGGCCATTATGCCCTTAGAGTTGGAAATTCCAATGTTGCGCATCGCATTGAAAGAGTTCATCGATGATGACACCGCATGGCAAGCTCACATCGATCAATTGACGTTGCTTGATGAACATCGCATGAATGCCCTCGAGCATCTTCATGTTTATCAAGAGTGATTAAAATGAGCTTACAATATCAAAGTCCACTAGAGAGACTTTGAAGTTGGGGATCTTGTGCTGAAAGAGAACCAACAGAACTCAAATTTGCCACCTGACATGCGAGACAAATTCATGGCTAACTAGCTAGGGCCTTACATCATATCTAAAAATATTGGTTCAAGAACCTATCGCCTAACATCGCTAGAGGGTGTGGAAGAGCTTGAGCCTCTCAATATCATCCATCTTAAGGCGTTCTATGCTTGAGAGTGTAGTAAAGGCACCAAAGGCATCTGTAAGCCTTTGGTCAACCCAAAAGCCTCGAGGGTTTTGTCTAAACCGCTCGGTCATCCCAAAAGGCCCCAAGCTCTTTGATTAAGAAGCTTGGTCAAGAAAAGGCACCAAGGATTTCCAAAAATTGCTTGGTCAACCCAAAGGCTCCGAGAGTTCCTATAACTTCTCGGTCATCCCAAAAGGCTCCACGCCCTCTTGTTGAGAGTTTGGTCAACTAAAAGGTTCCAAAGGCGGCTGTAAAACCTTTGGTCAATTCAAAAGGCTCCAAGGATTTCTAAAAATCGCTTGGTCAACCCTAAAAAGCTCCAAGGACATGTACTCGTCATTTGGTCAAATATGAAAGCTCAAAAACCTATAAAAATCAAGAAAAATATATAAAAGTCCAAAAAAAATGGATAAAGCCTAAAATCCAAAAACATTTGCATTTGCATTTTGCATTTTCATCTGCATTCACACATGCATTCACATCATCATATTGCATTTAGGCATTTGTCATCCATTGCATTCCATAGTAGAGTGTAGTGCATTTATCAAAGTTTTACCAACAGTCACACGTTTGTATGACAATCATGCACCCTTGCATTTATCATAATTCATTGCATTCATACACGATACATGTTGTGGAGACTTATGTATGTATATTAAGTTTTCCTATCACTCAACCATACCTAGTGGGTTCTTCAGATATTGTAGAAAGCTTGCTTTGCTATTATAGACAAGGTCATTAGTTGGGATAGTGCTTCAACATATCAGAATCCCATCACTAAGAAAAACAATATAAAATCCTGCTAAGACGAGAGAGGATGAAAGCCATGAAAGCAGTCTTAGGTATCTAGAGAGATGGGTTTCACGACCTGCTTATCTTGCAAATAGTCGGTTTATAAAGGTGTACTTTGGCAAAAGGACAAGAATTTCCCCTATAAATCCCAAAGTCACAAAAGTTAAATCCCAAGTTACAAAGTGCAAAAAATATACAAATTTCAAGTTCAAAATATAAAGTGACATAGTGAATCAAAAGCACTATAAAAATCCCTTGCTCAAAGAAAATGGTAACGCGTGGACTAACAATGATTTTTATCACTACATCTGAGCAAGTAAGAAGGGTGAGAACTTGAATCCCTAGATTGTACACCTTTTGAAAGCCATAGAGTGATCCCCGATCACAGCAATGGGTTGGAAGAGTCCCACCTACAATCGGAGGGGTAGTTCTATTGGGTGATCCCCAAACATAGCAATGGGTTGAAAGAGTCCCACCTGCATTTGGAGGGGTAGCCCTGATCAATTTGCAAGATGAGCTAGCTCTAGGTACCTAGGATTGTCTAGTTGTATAAGTCTAATCAAAGCTGAAACAAGGATGATACGATCATATGAGGAACCTTATCTCACATATGGGTTGAAAGAGTCCCGACTGACATACAGGGTATGCTTACGATCTATCTAAAAATACTCACATGCACACACAGGGATTATGAATAGTTGGGTCTATCACGACAAAAGCCTTGTCCAATATAAGCCTGGTATAGTTAGTATGTGATTTTTGGAGAGGTTTACTAGGGTGTTTGAGTCTCAAGGAAAACCCCAAAAAGTGCTCCAATAGCAACAAGATACCACATATCATTAGACTACAGAAATATGAGTCATTCATTCATCAAAATGCATTTTACAAAGTACAATCAAATATATAAGATAGATACCGCATGAAGATCAAAAATGATGTTTAGACGACCACTGATTATATAGTACAAAATGACATAATCATTCATTAGCATTTCACCAATCCATTTCACTACATTTCATAAATGGGTGATTAATTGATTAAGTTCTTGTAATAAGAATTATCAATTATTTTGCATGATTGTTATACATTCTGTGGTGTCATATTTTAAAAATTGATATACATAGTTTACATTCATTCCTTATGTTTTAAGTGATTAAAGCATACAGGTTCATCTCCATTAGATTATGATTTCGTACATAATGCATTACCATACATTGCATAGCATATCATAAACTGCATAAAATATACGCATGCCCACAAAGCAAAAATAAATATGCGTTAAAAATAAACATCGCATCCATCTACATACATCATATGTCGCACATCTAATCATCTAGATCACTGCATATCATCATCATAAAGTAGAATAGCTATCTAATGCATGACATCCATACATCGCATCATATAAACATAGCATTTAAATAAGCATTGCATCCATGTGCATCAAATAAACATAAAATCAAAAATAATAAATACACATGTACACATAATGAGCCATGAAATATCATATCATATATATGTGTGTCCAAATGAGTACATAGGGAGTACAAAATGCCCGTAGGCTACAACTATGTAGGTCCTCGACCTTACACACAAAATGATACATCAAAACTATAGTCGATAGCTACTATAAATCAGATCTAGGTTGCTCCCCCTATACTGGAGCTCTCGTCACCTCCCTCTACACTATGCTCTAGAGCCTGCTCTCCTGGCTGACCTAGCACCTATGGTGGATCCTACTATGGATCTTGCCTACCTCCAAAGCCTAACGCACCCAACACATGAGAAACTGGTAACTATAGTAGGCTAGTCCTCTAGCTGGAGGTCCCTGATGTCTACCCTAGATCTCTAGCCCTGGCCTATGATCTCATTGTGTGCATGCTAGAGGACCTATGCGTCCTCTCAGTCCTATGAGTCCTATGACTCGAGCTCATTGTGGACTACCCTGAGGTCCTAGACCTAGTACGCTATGACTCTACTATAAAAGGATCCTCAAGAACCGGTAGCCCATGCATCTCTATGTAGCCAACTAGCTGATCAACATGAGCAAGCCAAGCTGCATGCATCTCATTGGTCCTCATGACCATACCATGCAGTCATGTCACCTCAATAGTCGGATCCTGTATAGCTATTGTACCTACTACTAGTACCATAGGAGGCCCCATGATAGCCTGAGGAGGCCCCATAATAGCTCCCCTCACTACTCGTGCGAGATCTCACTCTACCTCTACTATAGTCCGCTACACTATGCTAACTCTAGGGTAGTCTATAGTCTCTACACCTAGGCCTCTACATCGGTAGCTCGAGTCATGAGCTCCTATACCTGGCCCTACGCCTCAGTCAGGCATCGCTCCCTATCAACCACCTTCACCTCTAGAGTGGTGATGGTGGTATCTCTCTCACACTACTACATGTGAAAGCACCCAATATGACTCTACAAGTCAACAACCTACACCAACTATCCCTCTACACTATCAAGAGGGACCTCACCCTCCTCTAGAGCATCCTCCTTAGGGTCGATCTTTGATAGGTCCTCAATGATGGCCTCTATGCCCCAACCACCCTTAGTATGCTGGTGCACCCTACGCCCATCAGGATTTGCCTCTACCTCTACCTCTACTGGCTCTCGACCCAGAGGCCCGATCCCATGCCATCTAAATAGAGACCACCACCCATCATAGTCAGGCATGGTCCCAGCTATCTCAACCCTGACTCCTAGAAGTCATCAAGTGCATCTCCTAGCGATAGAGGAACTATCAATGGGAGATCCCTCTCTAGAGCTAAGCATCTATACCTCAAGGGCATATCTGGTAGGTCCTACACCATGCCAAACTATCATAGGACACGAGAGAAAAATTGATACTCTCGGACCTCTAGCTTATGCTAGATAAGCCATCTATCTTGATGGGCCCATCGTAGCCACTCGTCCACCTCTAGCCATACAAGACAATCCATGTAGGGGTGCCAGACGATGTCCCCCAACCCAAGTGCTAAAACTGATGATGTAATGTTATGTATCCCCAACATGAGCCCTACTATGGACACCCTCCTCAACATGAGGCCAAAGGGATGTAGCACTGATGATCATCATCTAGGGTAGTGATGCATAGAGGTAGATCAACAAGATGCTCGATCTAGATGTGCTACCACCCCTAGATCTATAGCAACAGGCTACAATTGATGCCCTTATGACTCCACTCCATAATCTGGTACAGCTCCCAATAGAGCTAGCATAGTAAAGTGCTCCCCTAGGCCAGTAGTAGTGGCTCCTCCATCGAGCTCTAAAGCACCCTCCAAGTAGGGGCTAGCATGTTCCAAGGAATCCTCATGCTCGAGGAGTCTAGAAGGACAATCTGAATGATGAGGTGCATAAAAAGGGCCTCTCAAACAGAGAAGACGTCATCCCGATACTAGTCCCCGATGTGCACCCCTCCATGGTCTGCATCATCCTATGCGTCGATGCTCTGATCATCGAATATGGTAGCAAAAATGACATCCTTTGTCATGTAGGTAGAGGAAATGATAGCCTCACCATCGATAGGGATCCTAAAGATCCTATAGACATCCTCTAGTGTGATGGTCATCTCACCAGGAGGTAGGTGAAATGTGTTGGTCCATGCATTCCAACATCGAGCCAACATAGTAATATAGGCCTGATCTACCCTAATGGTGGGTAGATCCATGACATAACCAAACCCGACGGCTCGAAACCATGCTCGGTCATCATCCGACAAGGCCTCATGGAGAGTCCTCATCAAGTCAGGCTCCCGCGCTCTAGAAGTTAACTTTTAAAAAAAAACAAAAAACATAATGTAAGCTAAATCTAGCTAAGCAGAGCTAAAGAAAACTAAAAAAAAAAACAAGCAATTACCACAACTACAACTTGTCCCCAATTTCAAATTGGAACATTTTCCCAATTTGCAAATTGGAACCTACCAACTTCGGTCCCCAATTTGCAAAATTGGGGCACATACTAAAACCTATGGTTCCCATTTTTCCACCTAGGAACCATAGCTACCAGCTATGGTTTAGGAGTGGCACCCATTTGGGGTACCCTCCTAGACCACTAATGCATAAAAAATTAAATCCTAGTCTAACCTAAACTAGTGGGGTTCATTATCGATAGTTTAATGAGGTTCAATTTCTACATTTATTAAGTGTGGTTCATTTTACTAATATGGAGTGTGAGGTCTCAATTTCGAGTTACCTTGCCTGCACCCTACCCCCGACTAGTCGATGGCTGATCAGGATCCACCATCAGGGAAGAACGAGTGTAAATATGGTCGAGTTTGATAGCGTTCCATATCAGGGAATGACTTCTCTCTCTCAGAGCTCTCAATTTGCTAAAGGTTGCAAGAAAATAATGAAAAATTGTAAATAGGATTTCAATTTATAGGTCCTCCTAGTCTCTACGGACCGCATGAAACCCATGGTTCCAAAACTAGGGTTTTTCACCTATAGGTCTGACCTACGGTCCCCAAAATTTGGTAGTGCAAACCGTAGACCATACCCATGGTCCACAACTAGCAATAAATGCACTAAAAACCCACCATGGGAAGGTCTGAAAAGGTAAATTAATGACTCCCAATGGATAAAAATCAAAATAAATGATCAAAATTGTAAATTTGGTGACATTAAAAGCACCAGGATCAATCCAATAAATGCAAAATTAAACAAAAAAATCAAACAATGAAAAACCAAATGCGCCTCGTATTCAGTGATTTATCCTATAAAATTGGTGGTTGCAGCGACTTGCGATCCATGCAATCCGACAAGATGAGTAGATCACAATAAGGACATTTGGGGTAAAATTGTCATTTCTTTTATGACATCTTTCAGCAAATCATCGACAATATGATTCAACACAAGTCTTCTTGAATTTGTATTATCTTGACTCTCTAAGATGGCTATCATAGCCTGATTGCTCCATGGGAGAAAGATGTGCAAATACTACTAAGCATTGCAATCATAAGCTGAACTAGGCCTAGCCAAGGCATTTAAACGTCTCAAATCTAAAAGTTGTTCAGGATCATTCATTATGGTCAAGCGATTTCATCGCTTCAGACATTGTCATTACCCTCATCGACTCGTCGCTTGAGGGGGTAGTCATAATTTCATGTCATAATCAAAATCAATAGAAGATCTCGAAGATCGTAGATCCCTTGATCTTGTCAAAATTGTGTTCGTCCTTGCGAATCATTGCTAACAACTATCATAAGCTTCCCCCTCTACTTGGGGCAAATAGCAAATATGAAATTTCATTTGTAGCTCTCATCCTTCGGTTATATAGGCCTAACTCCTATTGTAGCACCAAAGCTACCCAAATGTCTGATGATGAGTGCAAACTTTTCAAATGTAAGCCTTCCCACATTGGAAGCAATGATTCCAGGATGCGCATCCTTTTGTTGGACCTAGGGCATCTAATGTTGATCAGACTAATGATCATCATAGAACCTACGACATCATTTTAGGAGGTCTATTTTGCTCAGCATTGTTCGATCTCACAATGCATCTCAAAAGGGGCATCTGTAGACACCTAAAATGCGTCATGTCGAGGGTGACTACTCATATGGACATGCTACAAAACCATATGAAGGATCTTGGATAGACTCCAAGATAGAGCAATGGTTCTAACCACTCAATTTAGGCATTCTAGCCTAAGTAGTCTGAACCACAACCTAGACCTATGGTCTCCAGTCTGAACCATGGTTGACACCTACGGTCTATAGTATGGACCATAGCTGTGACCTACGGTCTGAACTGGAGTTCAGTTAGGCCTTCCATCCGAGCCAAATCGGTTGGAACGACCAAGAGATCTAGAAGGAGGCAGTTGGAGGATGAAAGATTCCAAAGGCTTCCATCCCAACTGTCCTAACCAACCTTCTTGGTCTTGGCTTCTCCATGAAGCCACCCCTAGCCCTAGGGGCATGCTACAAATACCCCCTCCAAGCGAGGATGAGAGAGGAGAGATAATTTGTATAGCGAAGTGCTGGCGAATTATCGAGCGAGCTAATTGATCAAGAGAGCAGCGAAGCCCTATCAAATTGCATAATGACCTTGTGCATTTGAGAGCCCCCTTTGCTATCCATCCAAAGACCAATTAGCCATGGATGCCCTAGGTGCCTAGGAGGATCAAGAAATGCAAATCCGGGTGAACGAAGGCCCTTCACAGTGATTTGACCACCAAATCTGTCAGAGGACGACAAAGGCGACCCTTGAACATCAATTCGGACAAGGAGGTCAAGCCCACTGCCCCTAATTCTGAGGGCAAACACATCAAAGGTCAAACCATGGCTGTCAACCATGGTTCATAGTGTAGACCGCCCCTCACAGCTATGGTTTGCAATAGGTTAAAGATCACCTTACTCATTTTGCTTTTTACCGCATAGATTAGTCATGTTAGTCTTTTCATAGGTTTAATTGCATTTTAGAGAAAATTTGACCGTAGGAATTAGGCATTTTATGCGTTGCATTGGGTAGGAGTATATTGGATCTTTTAGATGTTTTATTGCTTCTAATTCGATATTTGTTCAATGCATCATTTGCTTATTCATGTCTTGTATGTTGTAGTATAATTCTTGATGTGATTAGAATAGCTTAAAGCCTTTCTTTATGCTTTCTTGTTTTACTAGTTTAATGGTATTTACATGTATGTTTCTTTAAAGGGCCTCATCACGAGAGGCTATCAAACTTTGTAATCGTGCATTGTTGTTTCTTGTTCATAGGGAGACAGGTGCAAAAGGGAGCCTATATCATAATCCTTCCACATCGCGGAGAAGGGGGTTAGCTCTACCCCAAGGCAGTTTGTGAGTAATCACCGGAGCAACAAATAAGCGCGCCTACCCTGTTGAGGGCATTGGCAATTGTAAACATCTGTATCATCTTTGGAGTGACCCTGAGAGGGCATTTTTGTAACCCGAGATCCTTTCGAATATTAATATAAGAAAACTTTGCATTAGTTGGCTTCTTTGTTCAATTTGTGCATTTGTGTGGATCTTTGTGTTTTTACGATGGTATAGATCAATACACTAGCTAGGCACGTGCTCCGCGGTTACGTCAAGATGATAGATGTTTGATTTGTAAGCTATCCTTCTCATTTTCTTTTAATGAGCTAGCTTTTCTTCTTTCATTCCATTGAAAGAAGCATGTTATCCTTCTCGCACCTCATAAGTCCTTCTATGGGGTGCCAGGAGTGGATTAGACTCAACTATCCTTCTCATCTCTTGATGAGCTAGTCGTTCTATTTTATCAACTTAAATTGGGAAATCTACCATCTATGTAGAACCATTACTCATTGTATCCTACGACTATATTCTCTTGCTAGATTGATCTTGTAGCACCAAGAAGTTCTCTATCTCTCTTAGTTTATTTGAGTTATCCATAATAGATTAATCCAATCATTTAATTGATGACTAGCATCTCCTTCATTAAGAGTGAACCATAATGAACTACCCATATATACAAGATCATAACAATTCTTTAATAATTCCAATTAGATTCCTTTTTCCAAATCGAAATAACTACTTCTCAAATATAAGCAAGATAAAGAATTCAAGCCTCATAAACAATCCATGGAATTACATTTTAGATTTCTAGAGCATAAAAAAAATGCATTAACTCATAATGATTCATTTTTTAAGGACATTCCAGATTATAACTAAAATTCATTTGCTTAGTACAACATACTGCCATAAAGAAATGCACACCACAAGATCACACAATACCATATTTACCCTGGGAGAAACCCCGAAGGGAAAACCTAACCTTGAACATACTTCCATTTTATTTCCATAGAATACTAAATCTTTACATTGAAATAGACATGACCTCATGTCTTCATTTCATAATAGGGATATTTTGTCTTCCCTTGATTTCCACACAAGGACTTACTCCTCTATATACAAGGATACAATTTTATTCCCATAAAACTGGGACAACATAACAAAGTGTGCTTCTCGTACTTATGAAACCCAGATTACCAATTTAACTAAAAAAACATCCTTGTCTCACAGAGTATAAGTATGTTTTGAAACCAACACAGAGCACAACACTCTTAATTGGCTTCTTCTTGAGAATACAATAATATTATCCACTTCATTTATCTAATTTTGTCATTAATAAGATTTGAAGAAGTTCTTCTCTATACTCTTCTCACGATGTCACCAACTCTCTAAGGAAAACATTATAACACGAGTATAATTTACAAATAAAAGTCATACAATCTCCTAGAGACATCGATGACTCCTTACGTCTACCCAAAGTCGATCATGGATTAACAAAATCTTAACTCTAGAAATCATCACTTCACATCCATCTAGAATGCTCAGGTAATCACATTTCTTGATCTCATTTTAACAATAGGAAAAGATATAACAACAGTATCAATTAAAAAATTTAACCGTGCTTAACCGATAGAGAAATAAATTATAATTTCTTCTACATTCATCGTCAAGCAACTCACTATGTATTGCTCTTACCTTCACTGGAATGGATTATGACTTACTCTCACTCATTTCATTCTCATGGTTTAACTGGATGGTGCAATACCAAATCTCCACCTACTTCCTTAGATCCAAAATTGAGCCGTCGTAGTCGCCAAATTTAAATCTACTTCACCAAAAGTGTAGAGCATTCTCTAAGATAACCAAATGATAGGACATCTTGATCAGAGGTCATAATCACAAGATATATCCTAAAATATCTACTAGCAAAAGCTAATTCAATCCTATGTTGTAGTTGGACAATTAGGTCATGAATATCATAAATACAAATACTTCCAAAGCTTGACAAAGTGACCAACCAAACTTAATATTCTACCACTACTGAATGACCCATTTTTCCATCTGTCATCCTACAAATGAATCTACAACTTGCTAAGTCTCCAATTTAATAACCCGAAACACATAGTTTTCCTTAACAACCCACTAAAGCTATTCAACTAATATCATTTACCAACACACTCATCTATTTGTGTGCCCAATTTGTTTAACCAATCCATAAAAAAATCTTATTATTTCAAAGGGTTGAATACAACCGGGCAAATCTACTTTTAAAATTACATCGTAGCACTAAGTTCTTCCATATGTTTGTTGATAGTTAAACAAGTAAGTCTATTATCAATAATATAGAATACCTTGAAAAGCTTAATGATGCTCATTATATGGTACACAGTCCCAATGGTAACTCTAGAAAAACCAATAGCTACGCATAGTAAAATAATGATATGTCTCTCTTCGGCCAGTCATTTCACATAGTCAAAACCAGTAATGTGGAGTTTTACATAGTGAACCAACGATAATTCTCTCTCTAGGTCTATCATTTCACTCCGTCAAAATCAATGATGTGGAGTTTTACACAACTCAATCTTTTTGCCACTCCCATGCATCCAAATTTTCCTAAAAATCATAAAGGAACAAAACCTTACCTTCCCTTCCACTACCATCTCTAAGGAATCCAAATCCAACCAACGACGTCCCTCCACCATCATGAGTGTCAATGACCTCTTATTTTGAGAGTCACCAACATCTACTTCCAACCCAAAGTTGCAAACTCATCGTTTTTGGTTCATAAATATCAACTTGGTGGTACGCTTGACTCTACGTCAAGTGGTAGTTCAAGCGCTTCCACTGAGTTATATTTTTTCCATAACATTCGGTTACAACAAAACACGTTCACTCTTAATTAAATCCAACCATCCATGCTTAACAAGAGATATATTCCCCTATTTTAAACAAAGACAAGGGGACGCAATATCTAACTATCCATTCCTATTGTAATAAATCCTTTAATTATCTGCACATCCAAAATGAAGTTAGTATGCAACTGTAATTAAAGAACATTCATCCTTGTTGCCCGATATGAATGATGGAATAGACATCATGTATTTTCCTTTTCTTATTACATCTCATTTGGTGATTAGTCTTTCTTCCAATCATGAGAAAAATTGTTCCTATAATAATGCAATTCCATTAGTAGTATCATTTTCTACATAATAAATATATTTGCAAGAACATTAAGCATGAAATTATCCAACATCCCATTAGTAATTGCACATATCACATTTTCCATTTAACATATGTGTTTTGCATAGCTAAATTTGAAATAGTCAAACCTTCCATCAATAAAGCAACATAGCAAGACATAAGTCCATCCAAATGAAAAGTTTACCAAGGGAGGGTCATGACACTAAAACTCTATATAAACAAGTAAACCCAAAAAATCTCCTTTAATACAATAATAAATGATTTACTTACCCCACTGAAAGATATATCAAATTTTATTTTCTAGAAAGAACATGTTTTGAAAAAAATGTCACTATCCTTGTTCTAGATGGATGAATTTATGGGATCATATCTCCCTCAAAATTTGCTTGGATTCCTTCATATGACCACTTGATTTGAAGTTTTTCAAATTTTGAACAAAATGACATAAGAATTATCTAAATCATACAACTTTACACAAAGATATAGCTCTCAAAAAATTAGTTGTTTTTTGGAAAAAAATACCAAAATTTTACAATCTACAAACAATTCCCACTTTGCTAGAACCGTTGCTCTGATACCACTTGTTATGAAAATGTATTCTCATTAATAGAAATTATTCCATCAAATATCAAATCATTTATCAACAAAAAATTATCCATAGTAACAATCCACACAATTAGATAGAGATAGAAAATACCCTTAGGGGCAACACCAATAATACTCCTTAAGGAAGAATTAACTCCACAAGATATCCCAAGATGAGAGGCCACTTTGTGGGTAAAGATGATTACAAAAGAATACTTAATATGAATTATGATCCTTACAATGACAATATCCCTTCTTTATATACCCATTTTCTAATGCTACTTTGGGGAGTCAACTACTAAACCCTCATTCCACTCATTATTATAATATAATATAATCAACCTTGGGTTATGTGTGGCCCATGCCAACTAACCATAATACCCTTATACAATATAGTATCATATCTTCTTATATTTATTCCTAGGTACCATAACACATCATTTTTCTAAAGTCACCCCTAAATTTTTACTTTTACTAAGAGTAATTATTTTCACCCCAAGTAACTCAAGGGTAAAATTTTGCTATAAATAGGGGCTTAGGACCCTCATTGTTAACATCTTTAAGGCCATGAGAACTCAAATATATGCTCTTTGAAACCCACATTGTGATTTGTGCTCATGAGGTTGTAAGAAATTGACAAGTCCTTATGCGTCCCATTAGTGGCATTGTCCTCTTGGTTGGCTAAGTACACGATGGCGAGGTATGACCCTTATAGCCCATCTTGTCATTTGTTTATCAATTTCATAATCAAATGAATGGGTAAACATTGATGTTATTTGAGTTCTCACATATCGATTGATCACATGTTATTTTTATTATGGTGTAACAATTATATTTTCTTTCATCTCTCACTCTAAAATTTATGAATTTACTTTCCACATCTTACTTAATGTATTTTACTTTTATGTATTTTCTTTCACACATTTACTTTCCATACAAAGTAGTTAGAGTAGAATAGAGAGAAATAAAAGGACAATACAAAGCCAACATTAATCTGGAGGTCGAGGAAAGCCTTTGGAAATCCCATTCAACCTTGTTGAAACTTGGATTTGAGGGTGCAACACTTAAATTAGAAGTTAGGATAATTCCTTGGATCAACATAGTTTTTGGCTTGCTTGATGGAAAAAAACCTATTTTTATGCATATTTGCCAAATTTTCTTGATTTCTATGACCAAAAATGCATCTATCATGGTCAAAGTGATTGATTCAAAAATAAATAAAAAAATCAAGTTTGATTATGCAAGTGATTTGCTCGTAAAAGTGTGTGATTCACTTGATTTTGCGTAACTTTAGGATTTTATAAGAAGAGAGCAATTCACTCAACTTAGCAAGAAAATTGCTTGGATTGACCTACACTTTCATAGGTCAAATTTAGAAAGGTTCATCTAAGTTTTGATATCCAAACCTAATTTTGCTTAAAATTTGTTAATTTTTTATTATTTGTTCTTGAGTTTTAGAGGTACTTTGTGAATGGTGACTCCAAAAAAACTTCAAAAACCTAAAAATTTCACAAATATCTAAATAGAATTCAAGTAATATTACAAACTTGAATTTAACCTCATATTGCTTTTTCCAAGGGAAAAAGCACTTAAGGTAGATTTCAAGTCAATTTTTGCACAAGCCCAAGATAAGCAACAATTTGCTCCAAAAAGAGTGGAATATTTACAATTTAAATCCAATGAGTGATTTGCTCAAGAGTTAGGAAGAAATTCACTATGAAAGACAAGTCTTTCCTCCTTCCCTTTTGGGAAGACAATATGCTTTTGTCCCACAAGCAATTTGCTTGGGCAATATTTTATTTTTACAAATTTTTTCAAGTTTAGATAGGTGAGCAAATCACTTAACTTTGTGAGTGGATCAATCAATTTTTTAGTTTACTTAAAACTTGTGTACAATAAGCAAATCATCCAAAATTACAAGCAAAACACTCCAATTTTCAAGAAAATCACTTGGATTGATAGTTTAATAAAAAACTACATTATAAAGCAAATAACCTAAAACTGAGAGCAAATAACTCTAGTTTATGAGTGAATCATTTAGTTAGTAAATTTTTAAATATTCAAGTTTTTTTTCATATTTTAACCCTAAAAAATTGTCTACTTAGGTACATACACTAGAAGATCTAGGATAATGCTTTGAATTATGAACTTCAAAAAAATCAAGTGAGCAATTTGCTTAAAAAAATTAAAAAAATTGGGTTTTGAGCAGCATTATGATAGTTCAGCCATGGGAGAATCCTCAGACATTATAAAATATATCATGGCCTTAAAGTCCTCAAACACCTCAATACCTATAGATTCCCCAAATTCAGTAACAATTTATATAGAAATTGCAATAGAATATTAAATCACCTCCAAACCAACAATGGGCTTACCAATGTCTACAACCTTATTATCCTCTTTATATATATATTTATTTATCAATACTTCTTATACACATCCATCATGGAGGTTGAACCCGAGTCTCATCACCGGTAATGCAAGTGGCATCCTTGTCGGTAGACCACACACATGTGTATTATCCTCCATATTTATATCCTCCATTCCCTTCGTATCTACCTCATGGATATACAATGTACCCCCATCCTCAACAATAGTATGACCAACCTCCTCCTCAATAGAATAATCTAGGAGTGTCTCCTAGGCCACAAAGACAATTTTCTAATTGGACCTATTATGGATCGCTAAATTTGGTGGCCTATTCTCCTATTCTCTTAAAAGCTTTAAAAGCACCACCCACCTTCAATGAGAATGGGGACAAGATGGTACTAGACCATCTCAACAAATTATGTATGCTTAAGTCAATTCACTACATACAAGAAAAGGACATAGTGATATACTTTCTAATCTAATCTCTTCATGATAAATTTACCTTGTGGTATAGGGGATTACCAAATAATTCAATTACTAGTTGGGTGTCAACAGTGGAACCATTCATGCCAATATTTGGTAGCATAGAAGCTATGATCCTAAAATGGGGTACTTTTTAATAATCCTAGAAAGTACAACTAGGGTAAAAGTTGTACCCCTACAATTGGATGTTTTGAAGAATGCCATTGAATTTATCTAGGGACAACAACAAAAGGAACCATTACTTTTGAGTGATTATGTGTTGCCTGGTTGCATAAAGTTAGTTATATAAATTGAAGATCACCATCAAATTCAACCTAGAATGAGGTTAATGGTAGAGAGGATATCACAATTGTAAAAATGCTAATGCCCACTTGTACTTACCACCACTTCAATAGTAAATGGAGATACCAATTCCAAAATGGTTTGCATCAAAAGGTAAAGCAGGAGAGAATGATTAAAGAAAAGGCTTTTTCTCAATCATGACACCCACTCAAGGGTTTGATAATTTTGGTGAATAAACATACAATCTCATAGAATATCCCCATGAAGTTCTAAATTGGTGATGTTTCCTTATCAAAGGCCCTCCATACGAATCATTATGTTGGACATTTTGAGTCCCTAAGCTAAAAGTTGTCATTGATGTCAAAAGGACCTATGTAAGTAAGCACTATGATTTTTCTCCACAAAGAGCTTCATGAGAAGCAAAGGTTTTGATCAAAGGTTCAAGAAGGGATGCATGGCATTTGGTTCCAAAAGGAGCTTCAAGGAAAGCTTAGCAAAATGTTTTTATGAAAAGGCAAGGAAATGTTTTATTTAAAACCATGGATGGCAGATTTGAAATGGGTTTTTCTTAAAACCCAAGTTGGCTTTTCGTTTCATCGAAAAAGGACCTCCGGTGATAAAGTTATTAAAGTTTGAAATTTAGGTTTAAATTTTAATTTTATTAAAATTTAAATTTAAATTTAAAACCTTTTAAAAGGTTTTTCCCTCCTTTCTTATTGGCGCCATCGACATCATGAGGGAAATTTTAAAAGGGCCGACGTATTCGCATTGAAGGATGGCTTATATAAATAAGCCAAAGGTTTTTCATTTAATACACCAAGTCCAGTCGCATGATTTTTGAAAACCCAAAGTATTTTGCATCCGAATATTGCGCAATGAATTTCGTGGAGTGTGACGTGGGCGGTCAAGTCATGGGTGGTCAAGTTTGGTGCCTTGTGAGGAAAGCACACGTGGATTAAGGAAGAGAGTGCCCAAGGCACTCACGTGGGTAGTCTTAGCTCACGCGGCGTAGTTACCACTTGGCAACATGGTGGGCAAAGGTTTGAAATGCCAAAGCCCTTCGAGGGCTCCTTTGAGGTATGCGCTCCGACTCCGATATTTGTGGGGGTCAATATTTTAATTAAAATATTTTCTTGCTAAGGTTTGATTATAATTTTTGTGGGAGATATAAGGTTGAGCAAGTTTTAATATTTTAATAAAGGTTTTTTTGATTAAATTTGGCAATGGAGTAATAAGGGAGTATATGTCATATATTATTTTTGCATTAAATCAAAGTTGTGCAAATGTTAATGGAGGATGCCCTAAGTTACCTTGATATTATTTTAAAGTGTTTCTAAATGCTATGGTGGTAATTTCTTCTTGAGAGGTGGTTATTGCTTTCATGTGTTGATGAGCTTCTTTCTTGAGATTGGAGTTGATAAGGTGTATGTGGAACATGCTTTGTATTGTTGAGTGGAAGAATAAAATAAAGTATTGTTGAGATATTTCAAGGGAATATTATTGTGAAAATTTGTGCAATATTCTTTGTCTACTAACCCTCTCTAGTTTGGCAAAGAAGTGGTTATGATCTTGACAGAATTGAGAGATCTTC
Organism: Wollemia nobilis; assembly: GCA_028583015.1. Taxonomy (NCBI): domain Eukaryota; kingdom Viridiplantae; phylum Streptophyta; class Pinopsida; order Araucariales; family Araucariaceae; genus Wollemia; species Wollemia nobilis. Next base: position 9,314,305 of record JAQPPZ010001808.1, read on the forward strand.
TTCATCATCAAAAAGGTATGGGCAATATTCTCCATTGACTTGATTGGGTGATTGATTTCTGAAATATCATTGGAGAGAAAAGGATTGATTGTGGTTTCCTTTTCGAAAGTGATTGGTTAAATGCTTCAAGGTTTTCTGGTTTGAGAGTTGTTATTAAACCTTGTTTTATAAGCATTGTTGTTGAAGCCCATTGGTTGTGCAAAGAACTTGAACTTGAGTTAGAAAAGAACATGAGTATCATTGTTATGTGAGATTTGTGGTTGAGCATTGTTGGAAATATTTTTGAGTTGGTTGATACATGCTTGGACTAGGGTTTGTGAGAAAGGGTTGTTCCTTGAGGTGATTGGTTGAGTAGAGTTGATTGAGCCTAGTCAAGTGGATGCATGTGGTTGTTCAAGTTCCATGAAACAAACTATTCTATATTCTGGATTTGAGTTGAGATTGAGATTTGAGAATAGAACATATTGAGTCTCTAACAATTCTCTTTATGCTTCTATGAGATTGATTTGAGTTGAGATTGGGATTTGAGTATAGAACATATTGAGTCTCTAACAATTCTCTTTATGCTTCTATGAGATTGATTTGAGTTGAGATTGGGATTTGAGTATAGAACATATTGAGTCTCTAACAATTCTCTTTATGCTTCTATGAGATTGATTTGGAGTTGAGATTGGGATTTGAGTATAGAACATATTGAGTCTCTAACAATTCTCTTTATGATTCTATGAGATTGAGTTGAGATAATGAGCATTAGTATAGAACATATTGAGTCTCTAACAATTCTCTTTATGATTCTATGTGATTGAGACAAGTCTTTGAGAAGGCTTGTGGACTGATTTTGAGTAAGCTTGCTATGTAGATTTGAGCAAGTCCTAGAGAGGACTTATTGAGCAGATTTGGACAAGTTTTGAGTGAGCTTGTTGAGCAGATTTGGACAAGTTTTGAGTGAGCTTGTTGAGCATATTTGGACAAGTTCTGAGTGAACTTGTTGAGTAGATTTGAGAGTTAGGGACTATTGAGAAATTTGAGCAGTTCTATGTGGACCTTATTGAGCATATTTGAGTAGGTTCTATGTGGACCTATTGAGAATTGAGCAGGTTCTATGTGGACCTTTTGAGCAAGATTTGAGTAGGTTATGTGGACCTATTGAGAAAACTTGTACTAGACCAAATGTACTATGTTTAGTGCAAGAGATTGAGTAGAGTTGTGCTAGACCGACTAGACTATGTTTAGTATAGTATTGAGACAGAGATTTGGAGGTGACAGAGTATAGAGGATAGAGTCTCAGTGGATAGAGATCCAACAGCCAAGACAATTGAAGACAGATCTGAGTGAGGAGTCTTCAAGTGGAGAGAGATCCACTAGTTAGTGCAGTAGAGAGACAGAGTCTTCTAGAAGATCACTAGCTAGAGTAGAAGGGGAAAGAGTTCTCCTGTGGAAGAGATCCATGAACTTGAGATTAGGGGATCAACATCTCCTTTGGACAGAGGTCCATAAACATTGTAATTGGGAAGGATTCCCAAAGAGATTGATTGAGAAAATTTTAGTAAAATATTTTCTCCGTGGAGTAGCCCACATTGGGTGAACCACGTAAATTATGGTGTCTCTATTATGTATGGTGTTTTATGCATTGCTTTGATTACTGCTATTGATACTGCTATCTATACACTGCATAATATTGAATTGAAAGAAAAAGTAAAAAGTGGTCTTATACTGTTCACCCCCCTCTCAGTATAAGCTTGTGTTCTTCAATTGGTATTAGAGTGGGTTCCTTCAGAAGATTTTGATAGCTTGAAGGAAAAGCGGTCTAAGAACACAATGGATCAAAAGGATCAAAGATACGGACCCTTCAATAATGCAGTACCAGTATTTGATGGAAGTGACTTCTTATATTGGTGTATGTTGATGAGATTTTACCTGATGGCACTTGGAAATGAAGTTTGGGATGCAGTGGAACTTGGATATGATTCAATAGTCAATCCTCCTATAGATAAGGAAGGTAAGCTTCTAATGCATGCAAACTCAAGAGCCATGAATGCAATTATAAAAGGATTGCATAGATCAGAATCTATGAAGGTTATGGATTGTAAAACAAAAAAAGAAATGTGGGAACTTCTGCATGAAATATATGAAGGAGATAAAGGAGTCAGAATGGCTAAGATCAGAAATCTCAAAGGAGAATTTGAGAACTTAAGAATGAAGGATGATGAAAATATTCATGACTATCTCAACAAGATTGATGAACTTGTACATGAGATGAAAGGTCTGGGAATGAAGGTTGATGAATCTGATGCTTGTGATAAGATCTTGAGAACTCTTCCAAAAAGGTACAGTGAAAAGGTTTCTGCTATAGAAACATCAATTGATAGTGATTCTTTGACAAGGAATTATTTGCTTGGCATGCTTACTACTTTTGAGATAAGAACAAAAGATCCTATTCCTCCAAAAGAAGTTGCTTTCAAAGTAGACAAAAATAAAAAGGGTAAGAAGTCAGAATCAAGAAGTGAATCTTCCAGTGATGAAGAAGCTAACTATGGTAGAAGAGATAAAGGTTCCAGAAGACCCATAGATATAAGATCTATTAAGTGCTTCAATTATGGAAAGTATGGACATTATGCAATAGAGTGCAAAGAGCCAAAGAGCAACAATGAAGAAGAAAAATAGGATCACAGGTACAAGGAATCAGAAAGACATAGGTACCAGAAGAAGAGCAAGGATGGACAAAATAGACAAGGGAAGAAGTTCTTCCAAAGACAAAAGAGAAGCTACTATGCGGATAATGCAAGTAAGTACTCAATTGATAGTGATGCTAGTTTTTCAGACAATGATAGAGATGAAGTCTTATTTATGGTTGAAGAAAAAGATCTAGTTAAGAAAAAGACTCCAATTATTCTCAAGTGTTTTAGATGTGGTAAATTTGGACATCTTGAAGATGATTGCACAAGGGATGGTTATAGTTTCAGTGATGATGATTTTGAAGATGCACTTGATAGACCAGATGAGAATCTTCTAATGGCATTAGAAGAAGAAGTGAGTGATCCTATAGAAGACAAGCCAAAAGGAAGTAATGATATGGACAAAGGTAAAAAAATAGAGGATTATTCAATAGAGAATGGTTATGATCTCAAGGGAGAACTTATCTATGCCCTTGACACAAGTAAAGAAGGTTAGAAAGCAACACTCTAAGCTTGAAAATCAGTTTCAAGAATGTGATGAAGAAAGATTATTGCTCATAGAGGATTTAGAAAAGTCAAAAGCTAAGGCAAGCAAGTTCAAGGATAAGTTAGAAGCAAATATTTTGGAATGTGAGAAGTTAGCACAAGAAGTGGCTACTCTAAAAGAAGATTTAAAGGACTCCAAGATCAAGATGAAGAGTTTCACAAATAGCTCTAAGAACTTGGATAAGTTCATCAATGGACAACAATGAACATCATGTTCAGATAGGTCTTGGCTTTGGAAATGCTCAAAAGAAATAGGAAAAAGAATCTACTTCAAGTCTTGAAGAAGAAGAAACTTCAGAAGAAGATACATCAGAAGAAGATAGTTTAAGTGTAAGTGGGACATCAGAGGATGAGTTGGATAACAAAGAGTTCAACAAAGAGAGGAACAATGCACAAAGAAGATACAGATGGAACAACAATCAAAATAGGAGACCAATGAGGTCAAGACAAGGAGGCTTCAATGGAAGATGTTATTCATGTCACAGGTTTGGACACATGGCTTCACAGTGCAGGACTCATGAAAGACAGGTATATGGAAAAGAATAGCTTTTCCAAGGATATTGCTACTCATGCAATGGTTTTGGTCACAAGGCAATGAATTGCAGGATTCATGATAGAAGAGGATATGGCTTCACTAGGAGAAATCCTAAGACAGTTGCACATCCAAGGAATAATAACATTAAGTGTTATAAGTGCAATAATGATGGTCACATAGCAAGATGGTGTAGAGAAAATATTCCAAAAATAGGCATGAACAAGGATAGGAATATGAACAGGAACAGAAATATGAACAAGAAAAGAGCAAGAATATGAATAGGAACAGAAAAGAACAGGAATAGGAACAAGGATGAGAACAAGAATAGGAACAGGAACATGGATGAGAACAAGAATAGGAATAGGAACAGAAGTGATGACAGGAATAGGGATGATGACTTGGAAAGAAATAGTGAGAGGATTCAGAAGACTCAAAAAGAAGAGAGAAAGATAAAGGTACAGATTAGTGCTTTCAGGGAGTAGAAATACTCCCACCCAATAATTAACCACCTCATGTGGAGGTGGGGGAGGGGCTAAGCTAAGAGGCTCATTCTTAGCCCCGAGCCCCAAAGGTGACCCTTTGCCATTGATGTCAAAGGGGGAGAGATTTGTGTATTGGGGAGAGATTTGATATGAGGAGAGATTTGATATTTGAGAGAGCATTGAGCCAGGGGGAGCAAAGTCCTAGGGGGAGCAGAAAAGAAGGTCAGGTTTTAGTAAAATGGATATGGGTTGCCATCAATGACAAAGGGGAGATTGTTGGACATTTTGAGTCCCTAAGCTAAAAGTTGTCATTGATGTCAAAAGGACCTATGTAAGTAAGCACTATGATTTTTCTCCACAAAGAGCTTCATGAGAAGCAAAGGTTTTGATCAAAGGTTCAAGAAGGGATGCATGGCATTTGGTTCCAAAAGGAGCTTCAAGGAAAGCTTAGCAAAATGTTTTTATGAAAAGGTAAGGAAAGGTTTTATTTAAAACCATGGATGGCAGATTTGAAATGGGTTTTTCTTAAAACCCAAGTTGGCTTTTCGTTTCATCGAAAAAGGACCTCCGGTGATAAAGTTATTAAAGTTTGAAATTTAGGTTTAAATTTTAATTTTATTAAAATTAAAATTTAAATTTAAAACCTTTTAAAAGGTTTTTCCCTCCTTTCTTATTGGCGCCACCGACGTCATGAGGGAAATTTTAAAAGGGCCGACGTATTCACATTGAAGGATGGCTTATATAAATAAGCCAAAGGTTTTTCATTTAATACACCAAGTCCAGTCGCATGATTTTCGAAAACCCAAAGTATTTTGCATCCGAATATTGTACAGTGAATTTCGTGGAGTGTGACGTGGGTAGTCAAGTCATGGGTGGTCAAGTTTGGTGCCTTGTGAGGAAAGCACATGGCTTAAGGAAGAGAGTGCCCAAGGCACTCACGTGGGCAGTCTTAGCTCACGTGGCTTAGCTACCGCTTGGCAGCATGGTGGGCAGAGGTTCGAAATGCCAAAGCTCTTCGAGGGCTCCTTTGAGGTATGCGCTCCGACTTCGATATTTATGGGGGTCAATATTTTAATTAAAATATTTGCTTGCTAAGGTTTGATTATAATTTTTGTAGGAGATATAAGGTTGAGCAAGCTTTAATATTTTAATAAAGGTTTTTTGATTAAATTTGGCAATGGAGTAATAAGGGAGTATATGTCATATATTATTTTTGCATTAAATCAAAGTTGTGCAAATGTTAATGGAGGATGCCCTAAGTTACCTTGATATTATTTTAAAGTGTTTCTAAATGCTATGGTGGTAATTTCTTCTTGAGAGGTGGTTATTGCTTTCATGTGTTGATGAGCTTCTTTCTTGAGATTGGAGTTGATAAGGTGTATGTGGAACATGCTTTGTATTGTTGAGTGGAAGAATAAAATAAAGTATTGTTGAGATATTTCAAGGGAATATTATTGTGAAAATTTGTGCAATATTCTTTGTCTACTAACCCTCTCTAGTTTGGCAAAGAAGTGGTTATGATCTTGACAGAATTGAGAGATCTTCTTCATCATCAAAAAGGTATGGGCAATATTCTCCATTGACTTGATTGGGTGATTGATTTCTGAAAATATCATTGGAGAGAAAAGGATTGATTGTGGTTTCCTTTTTGAAAGTGATTGGTTAAATGCTTCAAGGTTTTCTGGATTGAGAGTTGTTATTAAACCTTGTTTTATAAGCATTGTTGTTGAAGCCCATTGGTTGTGCAAAGAACTTGAACTTGAGTTAGAAAAGAACATGAGTATCATTGTTATGTGAGATTTGTGGTTGAGCATTGTTGGAAACATTTTGAGTTAGTTGATACATGCTTGGACTAGGGTTTGTGAGAAAGGGTTGTTCCTTGAGGTGATTGGTTGAGTAGAGTTGATTGAGCCTAGTCAAGTGGATTGCATGAAGTGGTTGTTCAAGTTCCATGAAACAAACTATTCTATATTCTGATTTGAGTTGAGATTGAGATTTGAGAATAGAACATATTGAGTCTCTAACAATTCTCTTTATGCTTCTATGAGATTGATTTGAGTTGAGATTGGGATTTGAGTATAGAACATATTGAGTCTCTAACAATTATCTTTATGCTTCTATGAGATTGATTTGAGTTGAGATTGGGATTTGAGTATAGAACATATTGAGTCTCTAACAATTCTCTTTATGCTTCTATGAGATTGATTTGAGTTGAGATTAAGAATTGAGTATAGAACATATTGAGTCTCTAAAAATTCTCTTTATGATTCTATGAGATTGAATTGAGATATTGATTGAGCTTGTTAAGCAGATTTGAGACAAGTCTTTGAGAAGGCTTGTGGACTAATTTTGAGTAAGCTTTTGTGGAAGCTTGCTATGCAGATTTGAGCAAGTCCTAGAGAGGACTTATTGAGAGATTTGGACAAGTTTTGAGTGAGCTTGTTGGAGAATATTTGGACAAGTTCTGAGTGAGCTTGTTGAGCAGATTTGACACAGGTTCGAGTGAGCTTGTTGAGCAGATTTGGAGCAAGTTATGAGTGGACTTATTGAGAAGATTTGAGTAGGTTCTATGTGGACTTATTGAGCAGATTTGAGCAGGTTCTATGTGGACCTATTGAGCAGATTTGAGTAGGTTATGTGGACCTATTGAGCATATTTGAGTAGGTTCTATGTGGACCTATTGAGCAAAATTGTACTAGACCGAATGTACTATGTTTAGTGCAAGATATTGAGTAGAGTTGTGCTAGACCGATTGAACGTGTTTAGTACAATATTGAGACAGAGCTTTGGAGGTGATAGAGTACAGAGGATAGAGTCTCAGTGGATAGAGATCCAGTAGCCAGGACAATTGAAGACATATCTGAGTGAGGAGTCTTCAAGTGGAGAGAGATCCACCAGTCAGTGCAACAGAGAGACAGAGTCTTCTAGAAGATCACTAGCTAGAGCAGAAGGGGAAAGAGTTCTCCTGTGGAAGAGATCCACGAACTTGAGATTAGGGGATCAACATCTCCTTTGGACAGAGGTCCATAAACATTGTAATTGGGAAGGATTCCCAAAAGAGATTGATTGAGAAAATTTTAGTAAAATATTTTCTCCATGGAGTAGCCCACATTGGGTGAACCACGTAAATTGTGGTGTCTCTATTGTGTATGGTGTTTTGTGCATTGCTTTGATTACTGCTATTGATATTGCTATCTATACACTGCATAATATTGAATTGAAAGAAAAAGTAAAAAGTGGTCTTATACTGTTCACCCCCCTCTCAGTATAAGCTTGTGTTCTTCACATTATTACTATTCAACTTACTATATTTACATAGGTGTTGGAAAATCCTAATATAGAACATCAATAGTAGAAGAGTTGATTATTTTTCCAATTCGATGAATAAAATTATATTTTTTTCAAAGAGATAGATGTTTTTTTCTAAAAATTATCTTCTCCCCATAAAAAAGAAGAAAGAAAATAAAGAGAAAACCCAATATCATCTAGGAAAAAAACTCATAAGAGATACTTGGATCCCCATTTATTTACATCTCTTTCTTCCAATATTGGTTGAAGATATTTTCTAAGACTAGTGGTTTCTTCCACAAAGCTGATAAGATGAGATTCCAACCTAGAAACACAATGATAACAAGGCAAAGTCTATGATCTAAACTATTTTAGGATAAGTAGGAGTTATCTTCCTTCTAACCTCGTAATCCAATGGGTAGGATAGAGTTTAGGACAAAAAAATTGTTAATAGTCTAGTCTTTGAAATGATTTTCAACATGGGGGCTAGTAAAAATAACTCATTATATGATACCTTTGATGAATCAGGGAAACAAAGGATAAAAGCATAAAGAAAAATGATAGATAATGCTGAAGAGAAGTTCTTTGAAAAATAAGGTTTAAAAATTCATAGGATTTAGAGTGGCCATAATAAAAGTTATTAATCTAGAAGTAAAAATTTCTTCTACTATCTTTCCTACAATTATCTTCATTTCACTTCCACTCCCATTTCTTATATTCCCCTCTTTATATTCTCTTCCCATATTATTTCTTCTACTCCCACTTCTCTAATCTATCTAACTTCTTCTGTTGCACCCATCCCATACTTAAATAAGCACAACCCTAGTCGTAAGGCCACCAATAGTTTTGCTTATTTAAAATATAGGGTCATTTCATATGTCATCTTCACTCTAGTTTACCCTATCATCATTCATGTTATCACCTACTATTCCATCCAACTTGCACCCATTATTTGGTCCCTCATGTTTCAAGTGTCATTAAGTCACCCCATGTATCATCATTTTAGTCCCTCTCATCATTGATCACCACTCAGTCCACACCATCATGCATGTCATGTCAAACTGGTATCCTTATCTTGATTGGTCCACAGGTTCCCATAAGTACAATGATACTCTTCCTCATATAACATAAAAATTTATTAAAACAATTCACACGGTGAAATATCACCTCACCCTTGATGTCTATCAATCCTATCCTTACTTTGTGAAAATAGAGACTTTGATAGGAAATATAGAGTAAGTATCAAGCATTGTGCAAGGGACAAGAAAGTAGGTTGATCAATACAACATTAGTGAAAGATCTTCTACATATACTACACCTATGATGAACAAGGTATATAACCATTTTATAGCATGGTTTTATGCTTGAGAATACCCAAAACTCTATTTTTTGATCCTAACTACACTGTTAGGGGTATAACTTTGTGCTTAGGACTCCATTTTGATCCATTCAAGAAGCATTGGAAATATTAGAGAAAGAAAAATAATTTTCATAGGAAACTCTATTATAGACACATTTTCTAACATGTTTGTAGAAAAATACTCCAAAGTACCTAAATAGAGAAACAAAATACTTACTAAAAACAATAAATTTATATTTTTGTAACCAAAGTGCATCTCTAGCTATGTTGACATATTATTAAAAGACAAAACACAAAATAAAGTTTTTTACATATGTAATATTCATTTAATATGCATTCTATAACTCATGGAAGGTGAATCACCACATTTCCATATGGGTGACCTTCTAACTCATGGAAGGTAAACCACCACATTTTCATTTGGTTGACCTTTCATATTCAATATGATGGACTTCCAACACACCGACTTTTGTATAAAGAGAGAAGCACACTTGACTATAAAAAGCATGAGTAATGGATGCAATGTTATAGCCTCATATCTCTTATCAGAGATTGCTTGCATTGTACTTTATTTTCTAAGCAATAAAGTCATTCTATATTTTGCTTATATATCTATGTTCTGATTTGCTATACTCTGTTATTTTCTAATTTTCCTCTTTCATGATATTTCTTAACTTGAAAGTTTGAGTTTTGAATCATTCAAAATCCTAAGTTTTAGATTAGTGGTATTTGAGCAGTTTGTATTTGAGTACATGTCCATAAACATAAGATCAAGATACCAAAAGTTTCAGTATCAGATGCAATATCCCTCTTATTACCTCCTTTTTGGTCCAAACGATCTTAGGCAACAAATAAAATGGACAACATCAAGATAGTAAATCCTTTTAAGGAGATGTTGATCGAAGCCCTCATGAAATAGAGGAGTGCGACGATGGAGAAATTTGTTCATATTCTTCAATAACTACCTATTGCAAGTTTTGAAACCTCCTATATACAACTTCTAACTACCCTAGCACTATTAAATGCTCCCACACCTTTTAAGATGCAAATGAACTTTTATATTCCTACTTTTGAAGGAAAAAATAATATTAATGCCTTAGAAAATTGGTTGAGTCAGTTATATCCATACTTCTCTGTGAATAAATTCATTTATAGTGAGAAAATCACTTTTGCACTCTTGAAGGTTTCACGATCTATTTGAAATTTGTGGGAAGCATATTGTAATACGGTTATAGAAGAGAATAAAAATGAAGTAGCATTAACATGGGATAATTTCATGGATGTAATCAAGGAAGAATATTATCTTGTGGGACCCTATGAAGACCAATACATGCAATAGTAACAATTTTGTCAAGGTAAATATTAGTCTATTCAATATTATACTAATATTTTCCACTCCATGATAGCATAGCTAGGTATTCAAGATATTGAAATGCATCAAATTCTCAAGTACCATAGTGGGTTACAATAGTACATTTGAGGGGACATGGACCTTTTAGAATTAAAAAATTTAGGAGACATATAAACTTGCTTTCAAATTGGAGTAGAAGCACAAAAATAAAAATATAAAAAGGAGAAGCAAATAAAAAAATTTAAAACACTAAGTACCAACCAAATAAACACAAGAGTGAATATCCAAAGATAATTATAAAGGGGGATAGTCCCAAAATTAAAATTGGAAGCAAAAGAAAGACTCCCATGAAAATAATATCTCAAAGACCAAGAGTGGAACATGTTGCAATTATGACAAGAGCAATTGATATTCAAAGGAGTATCGAGAAATCTAGTCACTGTTTTCTAAGTCATAACCCTCTACATACACTACACCACTACATCCACAATCAGCTAAGGATAGAGGGAAGAAAATCATGGAATTTGAACCAAATTTGATTATAGGCATCACACATGATGCATCAAAGGATTCATAAGAGAAGTGTTTGTTTCACTTATAAATATGAATAAAGGGTAAGCCATTATATTTCATTATTGATAGTGGAAGTCAAATGAATCCTATTTATACTTAGGTGGTGAATAATTTGAATCTACTTATCACACTACACCCACAACCATATAATATTGGATTGTTACAATAGGGAGAGATGTTAATGTCAATCAACAATATCTCCTCTATTATGCTATCAAACCCTTCAAAGATACAATTATGCATGATGTTCTACCCTTAGAAGTTTATGATGTGATTTTGGGCCAACCATTTATGTGGGAGAGGCATGGTGTATATGAATATAATCCCCAAAGTGTCATCATAACTATCGAATGTGAATACTTCAAGATACCAAAGGTATCTCCTCCTACCTCTATTTCCTTAACTAGTGCTAAACAATGCATAAATATGATAAGCAAAACAAAAAATCCATCTTATTGATGATCCCTATGATTACCTCCCTTATCATTACAAATGAATGTAGGAAATAAGTAGAATGTACAACATGGAGACAATCAATTCTTTCAAGGAGACGTTGAATGAAGCCCTGGTGAAATAGAGAAATTAGATGATGGACCAATTTGTTAAATTCTTCAATGAATTCCTATTGCAAGTTTAGCAACCTCCTCTACACATCCTCTTACTATCCTAACATAGTTTCTTGATCCCACACATTTTAAGGTGCAGGTGAATTTTGATATTCCTACTTTGAAGGAAAAAACTTATGCCCTAAAAAATTGGTTGGATTAGTTATCTTCATACTTCTCTGCAAATAAATTCGACAATAAGAAAATCACTTTTACACTTATAAAATATTCATTACCTATTCAAAATTAGTGGGAAGCATATTGTAATAGGGTTACATAAGAGAATAAAGATGAAGTAGCATTTATATGGGATAATTTCAAGGAGGCTTTCAGGGAAGAACATTATCATGTGGGATCCTGTGAAGACTAATACATGCAATGTAAACAATTAAGCCAAGGTAAAGACCAGTATTATCATCATTATGTTGATGCTTTCCACTCAGTGGTTGTAAAGCTAGGTATTCAATATACCAAAAGGTATCAAACCCTTAAGTACTACACTGGGTTAAAATGATACATTTGAGAGGACATAGACCTCTTCAAATTCAAGATATTGGAAGAGGTATATGAACTTGCTATCAAATTGGAGCATAATAATAAAAATAAAAATAGAAAAGGAGAAAACAAAAAAAACCATAACATTGAGTACCATCCAAAGAAATACAAGAATGACTCTCCAAATAATCATGATAAAGAGGATTAGTTCCAAAATTAGAATTGAAAGTAGAAAAAAGAATCCCAAGAAAATAATCCCTCAAAGGCCAAGAGTGGAAAATGGTGTGATTATCACAAGAGCAACCGATATTCGAGGGATACGTATCGAGCAATTTAGTCATTATTTACTTAGTTGCAACCCTCTATGTCCATTGCACATTTGCCTCCACATCGATAGGTGGAGGATAGAAGGAAGCAAATCATAGAAACTAAACCAAATGTGATCATTGCCATCGCCACACATGTTATAATAGAGGAGTCACAAGAGGAATAATGCTTATATCATGCATAAATTTATGTAAAGGGTAATCCATTACATTTTATTGTCGATAGTGGGAGTCAAAATAATATGATTCTTGCTCAAATGGTGAAATGATTTGAATCTGCCTATCACACCACACCCACAAACATATAATGTTGGATGCTTACAATAGGGGAGAGAAATTCATGTCACTCAAAAATATCTCCTATTTTTTTCCATAAATAAATTAAAACATGATATTTTATATGATGTTGTGCCCTTGGATGCTTGTGATGTGATTTTTGTCCAACCATTTTTATAGAAGAGGTATGGTGTATATGAATGTAGGCCCCAACGTGTCATCATTGCTATTGGAGGTTAATAATTTAGGATACTAGAGGTATATCCTCCTACCTTTGTTTCCTTAATCAATATTAAACAATGCATAAAGATGATAGCCAAAACAAAAAAAATTATCTTCCTAATGGTCAAGTCACAAAGTAGGAGGACTGTCACTGCATCAATTGCACGTATTGTAGATCAAAATTAGATGGATAAGATTGTAGCAAAATATGATGAATTTTTTAAGTCACTAACATGAGTTCCATTTCATTGTGAGGTAAAGCATTCTATAGATTTAGTTCTTGGTTATCCCTTTCCTAATGCACCTATTTATCACATATCAATCATTTAAATGATGAAATAAAAAGGTATATCTAAGAATTGATTAAAAAATGGTATATTAGGAAAGGTTCAAATGATGGCATGGGCAACCAATTGTAGTGTTGATTTCTATAGACTTGAACGGGGATGGAGCAGTGGAGTAGCAGGAATAGTGAAGGCAGAGAAGGAGGTTCGAAGGTTGCGGGTGGGAACCTCGAGAAAGCGATAGGTGAGGATCCAGAGGCAAGAAGGTCGATTGTCTCTGGAAGGGGACAGGGGCCCATCCACGAGCAAGTTGACAAGGTACGAGGACCCGAACCCCTGACAAAGACCCAGACAAATGGACCCAACAGAGTACTGCGGGTCCCAGAAGAGGTCTATCCTTTGTAGAAACCCTAAAAGGCAAAAAGAGTGATTTTCATTCACTCCCGCCCCTCATACCTGAGAACAACCGGATTATGGCACCTGCGAATGCTATGGGTCCATTTTTATCCCTGGAAGAGTTTTCACTAGTAGGCAAGTTTCTGGGCGGAAGGCCGGATATAGAAACTATACGCTCCTGGGCGCTATCCAAATGGAGAACAATTGGGAACCTGGAGATTGTTGCTTTGTCCAGGGGATTTTTCATCTTAAGGTTCAATAACAAGGAGGATGCAAATCGCATTCTAACAGGTGGACCGTGGTTTTTAGGAAAACATAGTTTGTTTCTCAAAAAATGGGGGGAGGACTTTGACCCCAAAAAACAAAATATTAATATAGCTCCCATCTGGGTCCGCCTGCCAAACCTTCCCGCTCAGTTTTTTAATGAGTACTGGTTGCAAGGGATTGCTAGAGCCATTGGGGAGTTGGTTGCCATAGACCATTCAACCCTGGCAAGGACAAGGATGATGCATGCAAGGATCTGTGTCAATGCAGACTTAGATTCTGAACTGCCAACCTTTGTAGAACTGGGCTATGGAGATTATCTGAGAAAACAGTTGGTGGAATATGAAAATAAGCCAACATTTTGCATAGAATGCAAAACTCAAGGTCACCTACGAAATCAATGTCCAAGTCTAGCAGCTAGCAGAGAAGCTCAGAGGATAGAAGGCAAAAGGACAAATGGCAAAGCATTCCCCAGGAACCAATCCATGGGAGGACCAACAGGTAGAGGAGGGTTTAGGCCGACCAAGAACAACAATATTTACCAGGAGCAGGACAACCAGGCTCAACCCTAGGTGAAAGGAAAGCAACAAATCACCAACGAGCAGGAAAATCAGGTAAGCCCTAGAATCCCGAGTTCAAATAAGTTTAAAGTTCTTGTTGACCTGATGGTAGAAGGGGAGATGGGCGAGGACGGAATCCTTCAGGTTGAATTACCAAAAACCCTAGAATCCCCGTCCATATCGGGTCCTTCCAACATCAAAACTAAAAGACTCCCAAACCATCAGGAAGACTTAAAGCACACCCCTGAGGAATATAGGAAAAGGATGGAGGAGATAGGATCAAAGGAATCGGGTCCTTCCAATATCATAACCAAAAGCCCTACAAACTTTTAGGAAGGTTCACAGCAGAATTGTGGTGAATATAGGATAAGGATGGATGAGTTAGAATCAAGGACTGAAATGGTAGGAACAAACAAGCCAGAAGAGTGTTCTAGTCCAGTCCTTCAATAAATTGTACCTCCTCATTTCAGCCCAAAGCAGACCAGAAGCACAAAAAAATCCCCAATTGATTATGATAGTGAGAAAAAGAGGGGAAGGATGTCTAATGTTGAACATAATAGACTGAGGACTGACAACGAAGTGGCAAGTGGAAAACAAAAAACACTGATACAACAGGTTATCCCAAGTCAAGATGATAACAAATTAGGCAAACCTCCCCAAGGAAGGGGGAGGGAAAAAATCCCAAATAGTCTAAATGAAGGTACTCTCATGGAATGTGAGAGGCCTAAATGGCCCACCGACCCACAGGGTGGTCAGTTCAATAAGAAGGCAATACAACCCAACCATTATTCTCTTACAAGAAACAAAAATAGATGAAGCCTAGTCAAAAATAGCAGCAAAAAAATATGGAGTCAAGGAGATATGGTTTTCAAGTAGGCAAGAGGAGCTTCAGGAGGACTCATGGTGCTATGGGATTCTAGGAGTGTGGAAGGCAACATTATTCAGGATGATGACAGGGTGTTAAGCATGTTTTTTCATGACATTGACAAGAATAGATCGTGGATTGTGTCAAATGTGTATGCACCCAATTCAGTTCAAGGAAGAACCTCATTGTGGGAATATCTAAGCCACTTGAATGCAACCTTTCATGATATTCCCTGGATGGTAGCAGGAGATTTCAATACTCCCTTATATCCTTCAGACAAAAAGGGTGGGGCTGGGCTTCCAACAAGGAGCATGGAAGAATTTAATGAGTTTGTCAACTCTAACGAGCTTATGGATGTGAGGCTAAGAGGGGCTAAGTTTACTTGGAGCAACCATAGGGTAGGAAGCCAACTTATTCAAGAAAGGTTAGACAGGTTCTTTCTGTCAAAAGAAGCTGTCACAATTTTTGGAGACTCCATCCTGCAAGCTCTTCCCAAAATTATGTCAGATCATAACCCCATTTTATTGGAGGTCCCGCAAGCTAACTCCTTTAAGAAACCCTTTCACTTTCAGTCAATGTGGATCAAACATCCAGACCTGAAGGAAAGAATCAAAAGTTGGTGGCAACAACCCATTCAGGGCAACTCAACTTTTAAGTTAGCCCAAAAGTTGAAATCAGTGAAGGAAAACCTGAGAATCTAGAATAAGGATGTTTTTGGGAACCTGTTTGAGAACAAGAAACAAGTGGGAGAAAGTCTGAAGGCTATTGACAATAGGATTCAAAATGGTACTTATGATGAAACAATAAGAACAGAGGAGCAAATTAAGCTTTCAAAATATCATAATATTCTAGCTTGTGAGGAAACTTATTGGAGGCAAAAATCCAGGGCTTTATGGTTGAAGGATGGTGACTCGAATTCAAAATTTTTTCATATCACTACCCTGAGAAATAGAAGTAATAATAAGATCAGAGAGCTGACTAGAGCTGATGGATCCAAAACTCAGGATTTAATTGAGATCAGAGAAGAAGTTGTTAGTTATTTCAGCTCCCTCCTCGGGGATGAAACCCAATGCCAAGAGGAAGCCAAGGAGACTCTCCTACAATTCATACCTAGTGTCATAGATGGGGCCACTAATGCCAAACTTCTAGCTCCCTTCATAGAGGAGGAAATCAGAAATGCTTTGTTCAACATGGAACCTGATAAGGCCCCAGGTCCTGATGGATTCCCTCCTCGTTTCTACCAGGTTTTTTGGGACATTGTTGGGGAGGATGTAATCTCGGCTGTCAAGGAGTTCCAAGCTTCAAAACACATCCCTAGAGGGTTTAATTCTAATTTCATTACTTTTATTCCTAAGGGCCCGACCCCTGAAATGATGGCAGATTTTAGACCAATCAGTCTATGCAATGTGTCCTATAAAATCCTTACTAAAGCCATAGCTAATAGGATGAAAGGAATCTTACCCCTTATGATTGACCCTTGTCAAGGGAGCTCGGTTCAGGGAAGATCGATTCTTGATGGGGTGATTACAGTCCATGAAGCCCTTCACACTGCAAGCCAAACTAAGAAGGCAACCTTTGCCCTAAAGCTTGACATGAATAAAGCCTTTGACCGCATCAACTAGGATTTCTTGATTGCAGTTCTTCTAAAATTTGGTTTCCATCCTCAGTGGGTAAGACTTATCAAAGGATGTATTCTCAAGCCTTGGTTCTCTGTCCTTGTAAACGGTACGACAATAGGGTATTTCCAAAGCCTTAGAGGCCTCAGACAAGGGGATCCGATCAGTCCAATGTTGTTCATTATTGTGGCGGAGGCTCTAGGAAGAACTATCAAAGCGGCCTGCAATGTAGGTCTGATCTCTAGGATTAAAGCCACCTCCCTTACCAATCTGGTAACCCACCAACAATTTTTTGATGATACCCTTATGTTGACCCAGGCGTCAGTAGTTGAAGCTAGAAGGATAAAGCACATTCTAAAGCTTTATGAGGAGGCGGCTGGGTAGAAGGTGAACTTCTTCAAGAGCAAAATTTACTTCCTCAACACCCCCATTCCAAGGTAGGTCAGGATAGCTAGGATTTTGGGATGTTCAATTGCTGCTCTCCCTACTTCTTACCTAGGTCTTCCCCTGTTTACAGGCTCCCCGGGAAAATCAATGTGGGACAATGTGGTAGAAAGAATTCAAAAGAAACTGGCTGGTTGGAAAGGGCACTTTCTATCTCAGGCAGGTAAAGCTACCCTCACTATGGCCTCCCTTCAGAGCATCCCCGTGTATTTTTTATCCGTTTTTAAGGCCCCAACTAAGGTATACCAAAATATTGAACAGCTCCAAAAGAACTTCCTCTGGTCAGGGTCGGAGGAAAAACAGAGAATACACCTAGTTGGGTGGAGTAAGGTATGCAGACCTAAGGAGAATGGGGGGTTAGGCCTGAGAAGAGTATTTCAGCTGAACACAACACTACTAGCTAAGCAAGCGTGGCATCTCATAACCAACGAGGAGAACCAATGGACTACCATTATTAAAAGAAAATACCTCCAAGGCATTGATTTTCTAAAAGACAGTATCCTAAACAGAGGATCGACTTTTTGGAAGGCAATCTTGACCAGCAAAAATGTCATCAATAAAGGGCTGAGATGGATCTTAGGGAATGGGCAAAATATCAGCTTTTGGGATGATAGGTGGGCCAGGGAGGAGGCTCTTTCTCAATTGCCACACCTAGCCAGGGTCAAGGATTATACTGATCAGTTCATAGGAAGGAAAGTGGTCGATTTTATGATGCATAATAGGGGAAGGTTTAGATGGAAACAAATTAGGATACCGAGATTTGAAGTCGAGTCAGAAGAGATCCAAAATATCCTGCACCAACAATTCATTCCCATGAGAAGTGGAGAGGACCATGTAATGTGGGCTGCAACCGAGAGCGGGTATTTCACTGTCAAATCTGCCTATAAGCTTATGATTGATCCTGAGGATCCCATCCTCCAGACCCAGTTGGTGTGGGTCAAAAATCTCATCCCCAAAATATCCTTTTTTTCGTGGCTGGTGATCCAAGGGAGGATACTCACCATTGATAATATGATAAGGAAAGGTATGATAATTGCTAATCATTGTTATCTGTGCAGGGCTAACTGGGAATCCACCCTCCATATTTTCCTTGAATGTTCGGTTGCAGATGATATTCTAAGTGGGGTTTTCCAAGATTTTAGCATTTCGTGGGCCAGATCGGCCTCCATCATTGACCTCTTCCAGCAATGGCCTAACCCCTTTACTAACCTTAGGCTCAGGTTCATGTGGAATATTTCCCTTCACCATTTCTTGTGGTAGGTCTGGTTAGAAAGAAACCACAGAGCCTTTAAAGGTTCTAGCCATGATCCCGTAACCATTACCAACAAGATCCTTGCCTTTGCTCATGAAAATGTCAGTATCATCCCCTATGAAGCTCAGTATAATCATCCTTGGGAAAAATAGCTTGCTCAATCCCTACATATTACCTTGGAAGAGGAACCCTTGGTCATTAAGCCCAATCCCATAATAGGTGTGAAGTGGACCCCACCCCCGGTTGGTTGGTTCAAGCTCAATTTCGATGGAGCAGCTAAGGACAATCCTGGAAGAGCAGGTGCTGGAGGAGTGGTTCGCGACCACCAAGGAAACTTGGTGCTGGCATTTTCTGAATAGCTTGGAAGAAAGACCAACAATGAGGTGGAAGCAAGAGCCCTATGGAGAGGGTTGTAGATGTCCCAGGAGATCGAAGGTAAACTAATAGTTGAAGGGGACTCAATGAACATTATAAACCTCCTAACCAATAGGAAAAAACCTCCGTGGTGGATCAAATCAGTCATAGAAGAGGCAAGGATCCTTTTTGAAGCTAGGAATGATAGGCTGGCACAACACGTGTTTCGAGAAGGCAATAAAATGGTAGATAAGCTGGCCAACTTAGGGGTGGATGTTGATGGACTTGTCACGTGGGAGCAAGGGGTCCCCAGTGACGTGGAAGAAGTAATGCAAAATGACTGCCAATGAAGTCTGAGGTGGGGACATCGAGCGTCGTGAACTCAGCCGCCTGGTACAGAGGAATCTTGGTTTGTCAGCCCTGTTCTATTCTAATCCATGACAAATTTTGGTTTTATATATGTACTAAGGATAGGGTCCTTCGTGGGGATATCATTCTTAATAGCTCTATAGATTGTCTTGAAAGTTGTCTGGGGGTCTATAGTGTTCTTACGGTATGTTGTCAGCTTGATGGTTGGGCTATTAGTATGGGTAAGGGGTATTGAGCCCACCCTGTTCTAGGGCTTAGAAAGGCAAGGAATAGTAAAGGATAGGTAGTCCTTAACAAGGCAAGGATCCATATCAGCTTAAGGTTGTATTTTGTAATAGGTTTTGGGTTAACCTTTAAAACCCGGTATTAATGAAATGGCCCTTAATTACCAAAAAAAATGGTATATTAGATCAAGTGATTCACCATGTGGTAGTCTAATTATCTTGGCTCCAAAGAAGATGGAAAATAGAGGCTTTGTACTAACTAAAAAGCTTTCAATACAATCACTATGAAGAATTGCTATCCACCTCCTTAGATAGATGACTTGTTGGACCAACTCCATGGTACAAAGTTCTTCATTAAAATTGATATCAAATATAACTATTATCAAATACACATATTATCAAATATAGCATCAATATTTTGAGGTAATGAATAATGTATCAAAGTATGTACTAAGAGCTATTCTCACATAACATGGGCATCCAATTGCTTATCATAGTGAAAAATTCAATGAAGTAGTTCAAAAATATCCCACATATAAAAAAGAGCTCTATGCCATTGTTCAAGCATGTAAATAATGGAAGCACTACATATTGGGCAAGGAAAGCATCATCCACATAAATCATAGAAATTTAGATTTCATTTAGATGTTGAGTAAGCTAAGGAATAAAGGACATAAAAAGTGGGATATATTTTCACAATAGTTGCATTTGATCATCAAGTACAAGAGAGTGCAAATTCAACAAAGTATTCAAGTCGACCTCCAATCATAGTATTCATCACCATTATTGATTCCTGTGGGCATGATAATTCCAATTGGTTCACCTTGTATGAAGTTGATTCTAATTTTTTAAATGCATATAGAGCTCTTCATGTGGGTAAACATGTTTCTAATTTTTATTTTTAAGATAATCTCTTTTGCCACATCGGATATGTTTGTGTACCAACTAGTGAGAGCTCAAATATGACTCAAGAGGCACACTTTAGCAAAGTAGTAGGTCACTTTGAGATGTAAAAATATTGACAATACTTTAAAAGTACTCTTATTGTACCAAAATGAGGAATGATGTCAAGAGGTACATCAAATCATGTATCCCTTTATTATTACCAAACCAAACAATAATAAGTAGGGACTATATATACCATGCCAGTGATATCCAAACCTTGGGAATATATCTTCATGTATCTCCTCTTAGATTTACCCAAATCTAAGCATGGTAATGATTATGTTTTTGTAATAATTGATTATTTTTCAAAAATGTTTATCATGATTTTTTGTAAGAAATACATTCCAACTGAGAATATTATTAAGCTTTATTTTAGTCATGTCTGACTAAAATTTGGCTTTCCAAAGTCTACTGTATCTGATAATCATAATATATTTTCTAGCATTTTTTGGTTTACCCTATGGAGTATTATGAACACCAAGTTGACCATGTCTATAGTCTTCCACCCTTATACTGATGGCCATACAAAAGTTGTAAATCAATTGATTATACATCATTAAATGTACTATTCCAAGTATCCATACACATGGGATGATAACCTCCCCTACATTCAAAATGTATACAATTAAAATCTATTTAGCTCTACCAAATACAATCCATTTCATGTCTATTTTGGGTTTCAACCCTTGGTATCCACTAATGTAGCTCTACCTATGCAAGCCATGAAGTACTCACCTCATGAACAAAAAATTGCAAAAAAAACAACAAAATTTGTGGAACAACTTTAGCGTATCCAATAATAGGTCCATGACCTCTCAAAAAAGACAAATGAAAAGTACAAGGAATGCCATGACTGGCATTGGATCTATAATTCAAGGTTGGAGATAAGGTATGGTTATACATTTTGAAAGAGAGACTTATAGGACCTCGTAGGAAGATTAGAACTCTTTGTTATGGGCCATACACCATCACCAAGAAGGTGGGAGAAAATACCTTTGAATCGAATCTTCCATCTTATATTGGATTACATACAATCTTCAAATTTGAACTTTTTAACCCCTATAATCTACCTCTATTGGACACTTCCTTACTAGTAGAATAATTTGACATTGAAGAACTAAATCCAACCAACTTAGCACTAATGGAGGAGGATTATATTATTAACACATGGATTAGGAACACTAGAAGGTAGTCCACTTAGATGTATAGAGTGGTCAATGGAAGACAACTTGGTCACCAAGGTAAATGGCTAATATTTTATGGAAAAAATGGTTGAGAGGCCCTAAAAATGCAAAATAAAATACTTGCTAAAAACAGTAGTTTTTCTATTTTTAGATTTTTGTAGACAAAATGCATCTTTTTGACACATCATTAGAAAAGAAGGTTAGTCACCATATTTCCATATGGGTGACCTTCTAATTCATAGAAGGTGAACCACTACATTTCCATATGGGTGGCCTTCCATATTCAATACAGTGAATTTCCAATACACCAATTTTTGTATAAAGAGAGATGCACCCTTGACTATAGAAAGCATGAGTAATAGATGTAATGTTATAGCCTCACATATCTTCTCAAAAATTGCTTGTGTTGTACTATGTTTTTTGAGAAATAAAATTATTTTTTAATTTTGGTTATATATGTGCTTTGGTTTGTTATAATATATTATTTCATAATTTCACTCTTTCATGATCTTCCTTAACTTGATCTCAATAGTGGAACAAGTTGAATCTAATTTAAGGTGTATGCCACATATCGTAATAAGTGCAAGACCTTGCTCTTCAAAGAAAATCAGGTAGGTGGAAAAGGAGCTAGCAATCGAGGCAAAGTAAATTGAAAAAATTCCCATCTAATAAAATAAATGAAGTAGTTAGGTAGGTCAGATAAGAAGATGCTAATCATATAGTTGAAATACTTCCTACATGCAAGGGAAAATCCAATTATGCAAGTTGCCTATGATGCTCTAGGAATAATAGTTGAAAATTTAAGAAAGGATATACAAGAACTACTAAATAAGAGATTGCAGAGAAAATCAAAGTGATGTCCATACATAGTATTACCTGGTGCTTCAAAGAAGATAATTGAACCAAAAAGCCAATGGTGGATGTCAAGAAATGGAAGACCCCACATAGGATCAATATGAGGAGTTGGTGTCGAATACCAAAATGTATACGATAAAGATACACCCTCAGATACAAATTGACAAGTAGTTTTGAACATGTTACCCCAAATCTAAACAAAGGTGACCCATAATTTTATAATTTTATAGTAGGAATTCCAATTTTGAAGACTTCATGCCCAAGGATAAAGGCAATATTTGTGATCTCTTGCCAATCAATCTTGGAACCTTGTACATTTTTCATAAGTGTAGTATCTCAACTATTAACTTATAATTTCTAGGAATTAGACATATAAAATAATTTTTTTAAGCCTAGGAACACCATTACAAAATAGATAAAATTTAGCTATATCTAAAATGGACCAATTGGTTTAAATAAGTGATATGCTTGCAAAATGGACCAATTGGCTCAAAATAATAATTCGCTCACAAAATGGACCGATTGCTTCAAAAGAGTGATTCACTCACAAAATGGACCGATTGGCTCAAGGGAGTGATTTGCTCATACAGGGTGTCAATTACTTAGTATAGAGTGTCAATTTGCTAAGGCAAAGATGTCGATTCATCCAAAAAACAGTACCTATTTGGTAAGGCAAAGGTGACAATTTGCTCAACAAAGCATGCCAAATTGTTTAGTAAAAGGTGTCAATTCTCTCAAGAAAGGGTGTCTAGTGTAAATCTAACTGCAAGAGGTTAGAACAAGAACCTATAATCACATAAAAACTACAATAAATGGAAATAAACTGATAAATACTTTATTTTATCATTCCTAGATTTCACCCCTTTTACAATGTGATACCAAGGGAATATATACCCCAAAATAAACCCTAAAACAAAATCCTAAATCTTAAAACCCTAAATATAAGAAATTACAAACGATATATTTTAGGAAAAATCCAAAAATCTTGGATAGCCCTCTAAATTAATACACATCATCGTATCACCCATATTAGACCTCCTAGAAAATATCAACACCTATCCATGTCTAAAAGTCATTAAATTCTAAATATTCTTTCTTCCCGTTTTTCTAAAAAAATACTAAATCCTATTTTTGGGGCAGTAGATGAAGGAATTAGGGTCCGATAAAAGCCTAAAAAATCATCTAGATGGCTAGAGTTCTCTAGCATGGCAATGTCCACCTCTTTATCTAACTCCCTATAAAATTTCAAGCTGATCCAACAGTCGAATCAAAAGTCATGCCCTCCGAAAGATAGGCTCTTGCATCAGTGTCAATTCACTCAATAAAGGGTGTTGATTTGCTTGTAAAATATGAGTGAATCTCTCACAAATATGAGTGGATTGCTCATAAATCACTCAAAAAAGTACAAAAGTGAAATATGAGTGAATATCTCACAAATATGAGTGGATTGCTCATAAATCACTCAAACAAGTACAAAAATGAAAATTAGTGTAGATCGTGAAAAAAATCTTCCAATAAGTATTTTTTTGGTATTTTTTGGTGCATTAAGCATTTTGAGCCTTCAAAGCCTATTAGAGGTACAATTAGAAGCATGCAATATTTGGAGGTGCAACATATGCTAAAATTGCCCAAAAATATTTCTATGAGTAATTATTTTTCATCCTAGGTAACTTAGTGGTAAAATTTTGTTATAAATAGGGTCATAGGGCCCTCATTGTAACTATATTTTGGCCATGAGAATTTAGACCTACTTTGTGAAACCCACATTGTGCTTTGTGCTCATGAGATTGTAAGAAATTGGCAAGTCCTTATGCATCCTATCAGTGACATTGCCCTCTTGGTTTGCTAAGTGTTCGATGGTTGGGTATCACCCTTTAACCCATCTTGTCATTCACTTATCAATTTCATAATCAAACAAATGGGTGGATATTGATGTTATTCAAGTTCTCATGTGTTGACTAATCACATGCTATCCTCACTATGGTGTAACAATCATATTTGCTTTCATCTCTCACACTCTAAACTTCATGAATTTACTTTCTGCACTTTACTTTACTCATTTTACTTTCATGTATTTTCTTTCATGCATTTATTTTCCATGCAAAGCCATTAGAGTAGAATAGAGAGAAATACATGATAATAGGTAGTTTACCTTAAGTCGAAAAAAGCTTTTGGCAAACCTGTCCAACCTTATTGAAACTCGAATTTGGGGCTGCAACACTTAAACCAAAACAAGACAATTTCCCAAATAAAAAAGATGTTAAAAACTACTTTTCTTTTTACTTATGGCATCATCATTCTATTTTAATAAACCAAAATATTTTCATTAAAAACCCATATTTTAAACCATTTTAATTTGGTATTTGTAATAAGATATTTAAAGTTAAGTTAAAAAAAAAGAATAGTTTTTTATTTATTTACTATTTTAATAAGTTACATTAAATTCCATTCTCATTATACATATTTCAATTATGTCACAATATAAAAAAAACATATTATCAAGGATTGTGTTATTGTAAAATATTTAAATTTATATTGTGTTTATTTTTCATTTACTATTACTTCACAATATTTTAAATAACTTTCATGTAACATTTAAGATAATAATAATTTAAATATAATATATTTTTTATAAATATAATCCAAGTTAAATATAAAAATACTTTGTACATTTTATATAGTTCATTTTAAATAAATAATTTATACATGGAAATTTTGAACATTAAAATCATAGTAACAAATTTTATACATTTTGTATTGTCCATTTTAAATATATATAATAAACCAAAAACATTATATAATAACTCAACATAACAAAAAAATTTAGCAATAAGACACCCAAAAAGATAAGGGTTAGGTGGATTGGTTGTTGCTTGTATGGCCAAGCAGTTACCAAAAAGACACCCAGGTTCAAACCTTGGGGGTAGCCTGTTTGTAAAGGTAGTAGTTTGATTAGAATCCTTTGAGTGCATGCCAAATCGACGATGACGGTACGAATCTCGAGTGATTGATGGTCCTCCTCATGTCGAGTCAATAATAACGAGGTGGAATAGGTTTGGTGGGAGCAGCCCCTATGGTTTGAACCCTATGCTTGATAATTTCTAAAAGTAGTGTGGTTGTTACCAACCCTCCTATGTATAAAAAATAAATTTTAGCATAAGAAGTCAATAAATGTAGCACATTTAATATCACCTACATTTAAATGCCCTTGATAATTATAATTATATAAACTTGTATAACATACCAATTTATTCATTAAAGATAGTTTTAAGTAAATCATACCTATTTAGAATAATAGTACTTAAAATAATCACTAGTTTATAGTGATCTTTTTCTAATATATATATATATATATATATATATATATATAGAGAGAGAGAGAGAGAGAGAGAGTTTACTTTTTTCATTTTTATCTTGCAACTAGTTTAAATATTTACAACATATAATATTTAAATTAGTGTATACTTTATTAGTCCCTACCAAGCAAAGGACTATAGCGAGTGTTCCAAGGAGGGCCATGGTTTTTTGGAAGAGCAAGTATTTTTATGAAACCCTGGCACACAAAATTCAAAATGAAGGAGGAAATGCCATCGGTGGGTCCAATATGAATTAGGTTATTTTTATTACTTGCAAAATATTGGAACCCCAATTCCTTTGAAGCTATTGGAAATACTTTGGAAACTTTTATGACAATGGTTGAACACATATATAGTTTTGAGTAGATGGTTTATGCTAGAATTTGTGTCCTGATAGATTTTGATAAGCCCCTCCTGAAGAAGATCATATTACAATCAAATGATAAAGTTTAGGAACAAGAAGTAAAATATGAGAATGTTCTTTTCAAATATTGGATTTACCATGAGTATGGACATATGGAAAGAGAATGCCCTCAAAAAATCCCAAAGAAAGAAAATAAATAAACTAACATATGGCTTATAAGAACCCATAAGAAAATTGATCTAGAAGAAAAATACAATCATAGAAAATAGTGCAACAACAAACATCTTTACCCACCTTCCCACTAAAGACATAGATGTTGAAGAAGACAACCAAATGGAGATAGAAGCTATGGTAGAGAAAATTTCCATTTGGAATGGAGGATCCAAACTAGATGAGATGGTAAAAGCTACCCTAGACAACATTGAGAATCAAATTCTTATGTAGATGGATATCAAACAAAACCCTAAAGGCTCCTAGAAAAACAAAAGGGATGATAATGCAAAAGAGAAGAACCCCTCAAATGAAGAAAATATGTTTTCTCAAGAGCCATCAATAGTTGGGAAACCCTCACTTCCTCTCAATAATACCCCAATAGTCTACTAAACACACTCTAGGTCTAGAGTCCATGTAATTTTCATCCAACATAAAATAGAAAAAACTCAAGAAAATGGAATTGGACACCAATAAGAAGGTTGAAAACAAAACCAATCATCACTACATAGCCAAGGAAGGGAAAAATATTATTGATAAAGGTAAGGTTAATCCCCTTACAAATATTTTCACTCCTTTCTCCTCATGAGACTCATTTCATGAAATGTAAGGGGGATTAAAGGTAGCCCTCCCAAACATAATAAAATTAAAATGATGATATAGGAAAGTAAACAACATCTACTCTTCCTTCAAGAGACTAAGCTATCAGTGGAAGATATGGAGATTGTGGTAAGGAAAATTTGACCTATAAGTAGGGTGGAATCTCTTAGCTCCTAAGGTGTATCGTGGGACCTTTCTTGTCTTTGGGATATAAAAACGTTTGTGGTGCATATGACCATGAATAGTAGGGGTATAATTGGTTATCTTGGTCAATGGAGGTAATCAGATCACAAAATCTTGTGTATCAATATCTATGAGGCCATCTCTATAGAGGATAAATAGAAGTAATGGAGCTATATACAATACCTACAACTTTATTTTTCTACAACACAACTCATTCTAGGAGGAAATTTTAATACTATTATTTCTTTAGAGGAGCAATGGAATGGATTAGAGTGTTGGATGTTGTGTTAGATCTAATGCATGAATATTTGAGGCATCTTCAATTGATTGATGTCAAACCCAGGAATGGTATGATGACATTGTCTAATAGGAGGTGAGGGTTAGCATACATTTTGGAATGTTTGCACAAGTTTGTGATTTTAGATGAGCTCCTTTCAATTGCGATAATTCCAAAATCTCTCATCCTTAATAATGTTGGTTTGGATCATTGGCCTATTTTGTTAGATCTTTGGAAGCCCACTCGCAACTACACTCCTTTCAAATTCTAGCTCATGTGGCTCTAGGACAACACTTTTAGACCCCTGATCCAATAGTAGTGGAGGGAAGGCAATCCACGATTTGGTACCATAATGTATTATTTTGTGAAGAGATTACAGTTCCTTAAAACCAAAATTAAGGAATGGAATTGGTAGGAGTTTGGTGATGTTAGGAAAAAAAAGACAGATCTAGCTCTTCAACTTGAACAAGTAAATGAGCAAATTCACTCTTTGGCTCTCTCGAAGGATCTTAGTAAGTAGTAAATACAATTTTCTACTGATCTAGAGGAATGAAAAAAAAGGGAGGAGCTTCTATTGAAACAAAAATCCAAGATTCTATGGCTAAAAAAGGAGATAGGAATTTTGTTTTTTTCCATAAATCCCTTATTTCAAGAAGATCTTATTGATTTATATCATCCTTAAAAAACATTGGTGACTCAATTTATTCATGGGATAACAAGAATAATATTGCTTCAAACTATTTTGTAAAACTCTTCTCAACAACACCTTTAGATCCAAGGGCTTAATAGGGAGTTCTTTAGGAAATTTCTCCTCATCATAGAAGAAGACAATGCTACTTTATCATGTGCAATATCATGGAGGAATTACATGTTGTTGTATTCAATATAAAAAAGATATAATGCCAAGCCTAGATGGATTTCTTATTGAATTATTTCAAGAATTTAGGCATATACTTCATACGATAGAGGAAACAAGGAGGGCTATGTCAGTACTTAAAGAAATCGATAAAACTTATATTGTGCTCATTCCTAAATCTCAAGAGGTTAAATAGATTTTTGATTTTAGGCTGATAGCATTATGTAATATCCTACTTAAAATCATTATGAAGGTGATGGATTATAAATTAAAACCTCTTTTCCCCAAGATAATTTCCCTAGAGAAAGTTGGTTTTATGGGAGGGGGATAAATTGGAGGGGAAAGCCTTACATTCTATGCAGGCCCAATGGCCCCCTTTCATGTTTATTTTATTGGATTTTTTCAAGGCTTATGATAGGGTAGAATGGTGTTTTCTTCTTCAGGTTTTGAGGTAGTTTGTTTTTTCTTAAGATTAGATAGACTAGATTAGAGGTAGCATTTCCTCTATCTTTTATGAAGTGCTTAACAATAACATGCTCTCTTTTGTTTGTGGCTTCCAAGGATCTTCATTAGGGAGATCCTCTTTCTCCTTACCTATTCATAATACTAGAAAAATTTTTGGGTTGTTTTATCTCTAAAGATAGAACCAACCGATATATTTAGGGAATTACAACAACCTCTATATCCCCTCTGCTATCTCACTTATGGTTTGTGGATGATACAACCTTATTGGTTTGTGCATATTTGGGAGAGGTATTTGGGTTCAAGAAGATTTTAAATATCTTTTCGACAACCAAGGGCAATTGATTAATGAGAAAAATTAAATATTATCTTATTTTATTGCTCTACCAAGTGGAAATAATAATTTTGAACATCTTGAGATTTAGATGAGCTTCTATTCCTATTTCTTATCTAGGAGTCTTGTTAAAAATTTCTAGGCAAAAAAGAAAAAATGGATGTGGATGGTAGAGAGTATGAAGAGTTGAATGGATAACTGGACCAATCAATGGCTCTCTTATGGAGGTCGATTCACTTTGGTAAAAATAATTCTTCAATCTATTCCTACTTATGTCTCTTATATCTTAGATATCCCTAAAGTTATGTTAAGAGAGCTAGATAAAAGCAATCACAAATTCTTATGGAGTAGAGCAAAAGTAAAATACAAATGGGTACTTGTGAAGTGAGAAAAGTTATACCTTCTAAAAAATAAAGTGGATTGGGTATCAATTCAAAGATCAATAATAATAAGAAATTGGAATGTAAACTATATTAGTAGTTAATAAACACCCCTCATGCACTTTGGATTCAAAATTTGAGAGCTACATATGCAAAAAATAGATTACCAAAATAATTTACCAAACATCAACTACCTAATATAGGATCTTCTATCCTAATGTTGTTGAGAATGGGGGAAATGTTGATCAAGACATAACTATTATATATTATCAACAAAAACCACCAAGTAAATTTTTGGACTAAGGCTTGGGATGGGTATCCCCTATCAATTCAACAATTTCTTGAATGGATATATCTCATGGAAAAACTTCATAAAAAGGGTGGTTCAAAGTTTCCCACTTTTACAAGAATATTGTGGATGGTGATTGACATGAAAGATTATGGATCCCAACTATTGAGTGGTCTATGATGGCATTGGAGGCTCAGAAGGAAGTTATTCAGATGGTTTTAGAGCTTGATATCTTTCTTGGTCTCAAGTAAATGACTCTTTTGTATGGGGCCCTCACTCCAAGGGTGTTTATATAGTGGCCTTGGGATATTTTCATCATGTCAGCATGTTTCCAACCCCCTTAGTGATTTCAATCAACTTTGATAGGTATTGTTATAGACCAAAGCGAGGTTTTTTATCTAGCTTATTTTCCATAGGTGGATCCTTATAGGAGATCAATTGATGAAACGAGGTTTTTTCAGCCACTATAGATGTGTGATGTGTTGCAAATATGGAGAGACTCTAGATCGTCTTTCACTTGTTTCTCAAATACCCAATTGTAGGCCCATATTGAACTACAACTAAAAATATTTTATTACAAAACTTTTTGATACATGTATGATGCAAAGCTTTATTGACTATAACTTTGATGATAACATTCTAGGTTACATTGCATAAATAGAAGGAAAGAATCTTGTATAAACCGTTATAGAAATGACATGGTAGGAATTAACTAAACAGACCTATTATAATGTGTGATATCCTCGTAGACGAAAAATATAATAGGTAATATTCATGTAACCTCCCAATATGACAATAGAGAATCTACAATATGGTAGAGATAGTACTTTTATTGAGTACTTATAACCTAACATCCCCCCTTATTACTTTATTTGAGGGAAAAATGATGTAATAACTACCCCCCTTTAATCTTGAGGTAAGCTATTTTTATTTTTAGAAGCTTGTTCTTTGAAACATACTATGCCATGATCATTGGATTACCTAGTGAATTAATTTGGAAATAACACATTAGGTTCTCTTTATGATGCTTATATAATATTTCTTTGACCTGGTTCTATTTCATGATCTCCATCCAACCATAATTTAATTGGATTTTGATGTAAATTTTTAGAGTGTCCCAATATTTCTCTAATGTATATCTAAATTTGTGATAATATTTACAAATATTTTTCAAATAAGATATATGTTGTGTTGTGTAATACACCTACAGTCTGATGTTTTCTATTTCATCAATCTATACAATTTGGTCAACGTACTCTGCACAATTGATGGACATACTTTTTGTACTAGTATTCTTATGAACATATTTGAAGCTAATGGTATCAAAATTAGAAAGCTCTAAATCACAATCCTTTGAAGAATCCCATATTATGTTATCATCTATAACATTTGAATGTTCAAAAAATGAACTGTTATCAACTCTAACAATCTAACTTTCATCATGACACTTACAAATATTTTTGTATGATCAATTTTTTTTTGGTTTACAACCTTTTTTTGTATCAACATTTTAAAGAGTATTTTTCAAATAATTGGTGTCTATTTTCCATGGAGAACCACCATCACAATCTTTATCAACATATATTATTTTTGCACACTCTTTCTATTTTGTTTATGTGAAGTATCATTATCATAATCTTATCAATACATATACATTTTGCATACTTAATTCTTTTAATCAATGTTCAAATTCCTCTTGTCAATAGTGTTAAAATTACATGTACTCATAGAGTCAAAACTCACATTGTTAATTTCTTTACATTTAATTTTTGTTTTTAACATTGCTCTTTGTAGATCATTAAATCTGAATAAAACCACTTAGGACACACTTTCCATTTTTAGTTATTCTTTGCTACCTTACATCTTGATTAATTTATTTCACCATGCAAGTCATGAGTACTATATTTTCTCTTTGATGTTGCATTTGTAAATTATAATTTTCTCTTTAAAGTAGCTAACTCAATTATTTATGAGAAAGTGTTATATTTTAGAGAAAATATGCTATTTTTCAAAGAACCAATGGCTTCAATATCTTTTTAGTTTTTATGGAGCATTATTTTATTCCATGGACAATAGTGAATTAAATTGTTCTACCATTTTCTAATAATTATGACATCAATATTAAGTTTTTTACTAATCTAGGTAAATACAATACATTTTTTAGTGCGCATTCAGGAAAAGATAGGTTGAATGATATATTGTCTATTCCTTGAACTTGGTAGATATAGTCTGCAATTTTGAAAGATATGGTTTTTTTTACTTGAAGAGAATCAAACTAAAATAGATAACCAGTCATATGTTTGGTTGCCTCTAAATCAATAATCCATTTGTGTCTTTCATATTTTTCATGATTCACAAATTTAGCAACAAACTTAATGGTCCTTATAATTCTTGTATGATTCTCTTAAAAAATGTAAATTTCTTATATCTCCCAATATTTTTACTTCAAAAGTATTTTTTTTAAATATTTGATATTTGCTATAAATATATCCTTGTATATCCTATTGCATAAGGTTTTCAAACTACCTTTTAACTCCTAGTTAACTAATATAACTATTAACAAAAGTTTCTTTGAAAAATTAAATCTTTTTCTTTCTATCCTTTTTAAATTTAAGAGTAATTCATACTTGAAAATAATATTTCCAAATAATATGCACCCAAATTAAAAAATATGCATTCTAACCTCATACCCTTATTTATCAATGTATTTTTTTAAATTAAATTATGCACTCAATAATAATGTACTTTTAAAGTCATATGCTCAAATTCTCCTTCAATAACCAAGCACCCAACTTTAATCAAAATATTAATACACTTCTACCAAGAAATCATGTGCCTTTTAAACAATTACCACATTAGTAACTTTGGAAATCATAACCAAAATTATCGTTGTAAGTAATATTTACTTTGCAGGTGAATTTGCATGAAAGAATATCTTCATATTATGGATTTTTATTTTAGATTGTATACACCAAAATTTTCTAATGTAATTGAGGCAGATTGTCAAGCATCTTAGAAGGATCACAAATCTGCATAGGTATGTCTTTGATAAGTGTATTCAACAAACATGCATCTTAGAAGGATCATAGATCCATACAGGTATGTCTTCAACGAGTTTATTTAGCAAACAGGTAAACACTAGAAACATGAGTGCACAAGTTGCTTACAATTGGATGCTTAGGTGAACATGTTACTCTCTTCAAGTAATCAACACGTGCAAGCTTCTTTCTCAAGAATATGCGTTATTTTAGAGTCTTTTCTCCAGATACTCCAAAGACAGGCTTACTTCCAAACACATAAAATATCACGACCCACCTTGGTAGGACTTGCTACTTAAGTTGGACTATGTATTAACAAATGATGTTTAATGCTTAGCTTTGATGCTTTTGATGGATGTATG
This sequence comes from Wollemia nobilis, assembly GCA_028583015.1. Classification (NCBI taxonomy): domain Eukaryota; kingdom Viridiplantae; phylum Streptophyta; class Pinopsida; order Araucariales; family Araucariaceae; genus Wollemia; species Wollemia nobilis. Next base: position 9,347,362 of record JAQPPZ010001808.1, read on the forward strand.
CTTTGTTGATATATCTATTTTAATGTAAGGACATGGTACTATTGATGCTCTGCTTGGTTGTAGGATCATGTGCTCTCGGGGGTGGACAAATTTGCATAGGTATGTCTTTGATAAGTGTATTAAAAAAACATGCATCTTAGAAGGATCATAGATCCATACAGGTATGTCTTCAACGAGTTTATTTAGCAAACAGGTAAACACTAGAAACATGAGTGCACAAGTTGCTTACAATTGGATGCTTAGGTGAACATGTTACTCTCTTCAAGTAATCAACACGTGCAAGCTTCTTTCTCAAGAATATGCGTTATTTTAGAGTCTTTTCTCCAGATACTCCAAAGACAGGCTTACTTCCAAACACATAAAATATCACGACCCACCTTGGTAGGACTTGCTACTTAAGTTGGACTATGTATTAAAAAATGATGTTTAATGCTTAGCTTTGATGCTTTTGATGGATGTATGCTTTGTTGATATATCTATTTTAATGTAAGGACATGGTACTATTGATGCTTTGCTTGGTTGTAGGATCATGTGCTCTCGGGGGTGGACAAATCTGCATAGGCATGTCTTTGATAAGTGTATTCAACAAACATGCATCTTAGAAGGATCATAGATCCATACAGGTATGTCTTCAACGAGTTTATTTAGCAAATAGGTAAACACTAGAAACATGAGTGCACAAGTTGCTTACAATTGGATGCTTAGGTGAACATGTTACTCTCTTCAAGTAATCAACACGTGCAAGCTTCTTTCTCAAGAATATGCATTCTTTTAGAGTCTTTTCTCTAGATACTCCAAAGACAGGCTTACTTCCATACATATAAAATATCATGACCCACCTTGGTAGGACTTGCTACTTAAGTTGGACTATGTATTAACAAATGATGTTTAATGCTTAGCTTTGATGCTTTTGATGGATGTATGCTTTGTTGATATATCTATTTTTATGTAAGGACATGGTACTATTGATGCTCTGCTTGGTTGTAGGATCAGGTGCTCTCGTGGGTGGACAAGAGAATTGGCCACAAGGAATGAGAGACCACATTTAAGAAAAATTATGATGATGACTTGTTCATAAAACAACTTAGGGTAACATGAATGAATACCCTTTTATGTAGGTGCATTATGGTTTGCTTATGCAGGAAGGTTACCTGCAATGAGTCTCCTTAATGTGAGTCGATGATAGCTTAAGTCTATCTTAAATAAGGAGCCACTCACTTGAGGATAAAACAATGGTACAAAACATTGAGGGAGTGCATTTGTTCTTACTTTTGGCTTGATGGTTTTTTATTATCTCCTTATGTTCTTGAAGAATTATTTGGTAGATGTTAATTCTTGTTTGCCTAAGGTTGGTAATTAATTCATTTAAATATTTAGTTTTGAATGTTGCCTTACTTGGTTATGGCTAATTGATGTATCACCTTTATCCATGGTGATGGTGCTTTGAATAACTTTTTGTTTACAGTTGGAAGAGACGCCTTTAATCATTATTGAATGCTTGCCATTTTTTCTCTATGATACTTTTGAGTGGTTTAGGTTGAGAATGGTGAGCGTTGCACCATGAGCACCTTGTGTGGTAGCGCTCAGGCTTGCCTCACCCTTTTTATAGAAAGCATTGGTTGGAAGCAAAAAAGAGGATGAAGGAAGGAAATAGGAGTTGAGGAGAAGAAGGGAGTGGGATAGTTAAGTATAGCATTGTGGGGGGTAAGGTTCAAGAGGAAAAGCATTGTAATCTGACCCTACTATGTTAGGTATGCTGTGAGGCATCATTGTGTTATTTACTTTCACTATTTATTCCTTGTTCCATTTCTCTTAAGTTTTTTTGGATATTGCCTATCATTGTTGTTGTTGATTGGCTTGACTATTGCTTGCACACTTCCGTAAGTTCTACAACATCAACTTTCTTATGTTTATACCTGGTCTGTTATACTTTGGGACTATTTCCCTCAGTCCATTGGCTCAGGATTTGTTCCCCTTGTGTGGTGAGAAGAAAATCATGAGCAGTGTAGCATTTGGATTTCTTACGTTAGTTGAATCCCTTGCTTTACATTTAGCTTGTATGTTGTTGTAGTTATCACCTTTTAGCTTATTGCAGGTTGTTTTAGAGTTTTAGGGTGTCGCTAGGGGTCCTCTATGAGGATGATACCCTTTGTATCTCCTTATTGAATCCTAGGGTTGGAACCCTGTGAGCATTATGCTGGTGCATGCAATCATAGTTCATGGGCTCAATATGAGTATCATTGTATTTTTACCGAGTCATCAGGATCTACCGTGAGGATGGTGCCCTATGAGATTTATGTTATGTAAAGCTTAGGATTGAGTTTTATATTCTTATTTTCCTAAGTTAGACTATAGCCTTTTTAATATTTCTATGTGTGTGGTTTAATCCTTCTCTAGATTAAATGGATTTAATCTTTGGTTGCTTTTAGGGTCGGATTGGAAAATATTTAATTGGTTGCTAAATGGAATAAAATGATTAATGTTAGTCTATTCTGATGTTAGAATTGTATTAATCAAATGGAATATAAATCTAACATTAGACTAATCTAATGTTAGATTTATATTAATCAAATGGATTGATTAATTAAAGATGGACTAATCTAATGTTAGATTCATATTAATCAAATAGATTGATTAATGTTATACTTTTCTAATGTTAGATTTATATTAATCAAATAAATTGATTAATGTTATACTTTTCTAATGTTATATTTATATTAATCAAATAGATTGATTAATGTTAAATTAATCAAATGATAGATTAATTCTTTTTAATATTTAGATTGCAATTAATCAAATGATAGATTAGTTTGGCAATTAATCTAATGATAGATTAATTCTTTTTAATCTTTAGATTACAATTAATCAAATGATAGATTAGTTTGGCAATTAATCTAATGATAGATTAATTCTTTTTAATCTTTAGATTGCAATTAATCAAATGATAGATTAGTTTGGTAATTAATCTAATGATAGATTAATTATTTTTAATCTTAGATTGCAATTAATCAAATGATAGATTAGTTTGACAATTAATCTAATGATAGATTAATTCTATTTAATCTTTAGATTGTAATTAATCAAATGATAGATTAGTTTGGCAATTAGTCTAATGATAGATTAATTCATTTTAATATTTAGATTGGTAATTAATCAAATGATAGATTAATTTATCTCAATCTTTAGATTTGCAATTAATCAAAAGATAGATTAGATTGGTATTTAATCAAATGATAGATTAATCTTTAGTCTTGCAAATGAATGACAAAGACTTGCTAATGATGGATTGATTTATAACTAACGATGGATTAATTAGTTATGGAATTGATATATGGTTTGGAATTGAAAAATATTTGTGGAAAATATTTTGGAAAGAAGTATGGGCTTCTTTTGCTTGTGTTTGCTATTGAATTGAATCATATAGAAATGCATGGTTTTGTTGGAGAAAGGAATTGAAAAATATTTGTGGAAAATATTTTAGAAAGAAGTATGGGCTTCTTTTTCTTGTGTTTGCTATTGAATTGAATCATATAGAAATGCATGGTTTTGTTGGAGAAAGGAATTGAAAAATATTTGTGGAAAATATTTTGGAAATTAGTCTTCTTTTGCTTGTGTTTGCTATTGAATTGAATCATATAGAAATGCATGGTTTTGTTAGAGAAAGGAATTGAAAAATATTTGTGAAAAATATTTTGGAAAGAAGTATGGGCTTCTTTTGCTTGTGTTTGCTATTGAATTGAATCATATAGAAATGCATGGTTTTTTTAGAGAAAGGAATTGAAAAATATTTGTGGGAAAAAGTATGGGCTTCTTTTGCTTGTGGTTGTTAGGTAATAAATCATATAGAAATTCATTCATACCTATAAATGAGCTATTTTTATCCCCACATTCCTATCAAACTATCGTAGAGGCCAAAGGAAGAAGATGTCAGATCATGCTAAGTTAATTCTTCAATTATTCTTGGAATCTAATGAAGGATTTAGTTGGAAATAACTTTTGGTGAAAGATTATTTATTGTAATAGAAGAAAAGACTATACATTTGTAAATCTAAATCGTTAAATTCATGATGCCATTGATTATTGATTTTATGGTTTTATCCATGATGTTGGATTTAATGCTTTCATCTAAAGGTTTCATTAGATTTATTGCAAGCTTTAGATAAGATGATATTTTGCTTTCATTCTAGAGTTCCTCTTGTTTTAATGCTTGCAAAGAGTGTGAGAGAGAGTTATCTTGGGCTAAGGGTTTTATTTAGGATGGGCTCTAAATGTATCTTGTTTAAAACTCTCATTTTAAAATTGGGCTATTATGGGGTAGCAACGCCTAGTTCCTGTGTCCATGAGACGACAATCACCCAGAGTGATTGATGCTTAAAGATCCATCACGAAGATGGGGAACACAAGCATGAAGTTTAAGGTAGCATTATGAAGATGCAGTTAAATTAGACTAAGGCATTACACCTAAAGGACCCAACATAGATTGAATTATGGCTGGAAGAAGGAATTTATGTTTCCCCTCTCTAAGAACTGATAAGGGATAATCCTAACACTAAGGTCAAGACGTCTGCATTTGTGAAGAATACTAGAAATGTGGGATGACCTTTTCAAAGCATCCTCTATACCATGAAGGTATACAAGGTAAACCCTAGTTACCTACGAGATCTTGGCCTATCCTATCCACTCAAGTGATGTCTACAACGTCATATACTTGAAATATGGGTATGTCTAGTCAATGTATGTGTTCTATGGATACTCCTAATAACCTTAATAAGTTCTAAAAAACATCTCTCTTGGGTTGGTTAGAATTTGGGGTTGTTACAGTAGGTATCAGAGCTCTAGGTTGTAAGACTAAAAGCTTTCTTAGAAAGGAATTAGAGATGTTTTGATTTGATGGATGACTTCTAGGAAGAAAGGCCTTATCTTGGGAGATGGAATTCTAAATGTATTTAGAATGTACATCAATATTGTCATTGGATGATAGTATTTAGTTGTTAGTACATATGGAAAACGTAACTAACTAGTAGGTAGAGGTAGTGTAAAGAAGAACTGCAACCTAACCTAGCAATTTTTGTATGGCTAGGAAACTATGGCATCAAACTTAAGGAGAGTAATAAGAGGATCTTTCATACCACCAAGATAGTCTAGGCAAGATAGTACTGAGGCTAGACCCCAAGGAAAAGTTCAAGGAGTTCTAGTAAAGAGATGTAGAACCTCACTGCTACTGTCTCACTATTGCAAGAGAAAATAGAGCAGTATAGAGAACAAATCAACAAAAACAACTGCTAGAAACTATAGTGAGTCATAATAAAAATCCTAATATTATATGGGAAGGAAAACCTCCTTTAGATGAGTAGGAAGATAGGGCTCTTGTTGGAAATTTGAGTTAATTTGAGGCATTTTATGTTGTCATTGATGTCACATGGATCACATTTGGTTTTGGTGGCCAAAATCATTTCATAGATAATCATCTATGATATTTTGGAGAGCATGGCTATATACAGGGTTTTTATGAAAACCAAGGCAGGCAAAATAAAAGGTTTTATTTAAAACCATGGTGGGCTTATGTGGAAAGGGCTTTTCTTAAAAGCCAAGGTGGAATTTTGTTTCATCGAAAAAGGACCTCCGGTGATGAAGATATTAAAGTTTAAAGTTTAAGTTTAAATTAATGGAGGGCCGACCTATGTGCAATTAATGGAGGTTGGCATATATATATATATATATAATATAAAGGTTTCAATTTATTTCGAAAAGGGGGCATATTATATATCGTCGGAAAGCTTATTTCGAGGGCTATTTGACTAACTTATTTAGAAGGAGAAATAAGGTGTGTGTAAAGAGATATTTCTGATTTTGCAAAGGGGTTCCAAAAGTGAAGTTTGCCTTGTTCTTTTTCAAGAGGATTAATTCTTTCATGAGGTGACAAGGTATGCAATATTGTGATTTATTTTATTTTATGGTATAAGTGGTTTTGGGAGTGAAAAGGTTATGCAATGTTTTGATTTATTTTATTTTATGGTATAAGTGGTTTTGGGAGTGAAAAGGTTATGCAATGTTTTGATTTATTTTATTTTATGGTACAAGTGGTTTTAGGAGAGATAAGGAAGTTGTGCAATTAAAGGCCTTGGTGATGATTATTGAAAAGTGGAGTAATGTTGATTATTTTGTGATCTACTAACCCTTGTGAAGATTGGCAAAAGAATTTTGTGATTGTGGCAGATTTACAAAGAGGTTTTTTCATCTTCATAAAAGGTATGGGCACATTCTCCTATTGATTGTTTATGGTGGTTGATTTCTGAAATATCATTGGAGGGAAAAGGATTGTTTGTGGTTTCCTTTTCGAAAGTGGTTGGTTGAATGCTTCAAGGTTTTCTGATTTGAGAGTTGTGTTTAAACCTTGTTTTATAAGCATAGTTGTTGAAGCCCATTGGTTGTGAAAGAACTTGAGTTAGAAAAGAACATGAGTATCATTGTTATGTGAGATTTGTGGTTGAGCATTGTTGGAAACATTTGAGTTGGTTGATACATACTTGGACTAGGGTTGTGTGAGAAAGAGTTGTCCCTTGTGATGATTGGTTGAGTTGAGTTGATTGAGCCTAGTCAAGTGATGTGTGAAGTGATTGTTCAAGTTCTATGAAATAAACTATTCCATCATTCTATGTTGAGTTGAGAGTGAGATTAGAACATATTGAGTCTCTAACAATTCTCTTTATGCTTCTATGATTGATTTGAGTTGAGTTGAGATTGATTTGAGTTATGAGTTGAATTTGGGTTGAGAGTGAGATTAGAACATATTGAGTCTCTAACAATTCTCTTTATGCTTCTATGAAGTTAATTTGAGTTGAGTTTTCATGTTCTCCAAATTGCCATTCATTGTTGAGTTCATCTTTGAGTACTACTTGAGCATGATTGATTGAGCCTTTGAGAAGGCCTTTGGGATATATTTGAGGATAGCTTTAGTAAAGATTTGAGGATAGTTTGGACAAATTTATGAATTTGGGCAAGTTCTTGGTGAGCTTGCTAGAGCAGATTTGGGCAAGTTCTTGGTGAGCTTGCTAGAGCAGATTTGGGCAAGTTCTTGGTGAGCTTGCTAGAGCATATTTGGGCAAGTTCTTGGTGAGCTTGCTAGAGTAGATTTGGACAAGTTCTATGTGAGCTTGTTATTAAATTTGGACAAGTTCTATGTGAGCTTGTTAAGCAGGTTCTATGTGAGCCTATTGAGTAGGTTCTTAGTGAGCCTATTGATAGAGCTTTGGAGGTGATAGAGTACAGAGGATAGAGTCTCAATGGATAGAGATCCAACATCCAACATAGTTGAAGACAGATCTGAGTGAGGAGTCTTCAAGTGGAGAGAGGTCCACCAGTCAATGTAGTAGAGAGACAGAGTCTTCTAGAAGATCACATAGCTAGAGTAGAAGGGGAAAGAGTTCTCCTGTGGAAGAGATCCACAAACTTGAGATTAGGGGATCAACATCTCCTTTGGACAGAGATCCATAAACATTGTAATTGGGAGTGATTCCCAAAGAGATTGATTGAGAAAGTTTTAGTAAAATATTTTCTTCGTGGAGTAGCCCACATTGGGTGAACCACGTAAATTGTGGTGTCTCTATTGTGTATGGTTTTTGTGCATTGCTTTGATTACTTCTATTGATACTACTATCTTTACACAACATAATATTGAATTGGAAGAAAAAGTAAAAAGTGGTCTTATATTGTTCACCCCCTCTCAGTATAAGCTTGTGTTCTTCAATTGGTATCAGAGTGGGTTCCTTCGAAAAGGCTAACAACTTGAGGGCAGATTCTACAAAGAACATAGATGGCTTCACAGAAAGGATTATCTTCAAATAAGGCTCCATTGTTTGATGGTAACAATTATGCTTTCTAGAGCATGAGAATGAAGAACTACTTGATATCACAAGGATATGAGGTATGGCAGATGGTTGAAAAAGAGTATAAGGTTGAAGGTGATCCCGAGGAAGATAAGACTACTAGGAAATTGGTTGAGATCAATGCAAGAGCAATGAATTATATTTTGAGTGGGCTACGTGAGATAGATTTTGCAAAGGTCATGGTATGTACTTCAGCTAATGAGATGTGGACCAAGTTGAGGAATACTTATGAAGGAGATTCCAAGGTAAAGTTGGCAAAACTACAAACTCATAGAAAAATATTTGAGGAATTGAAAATGGAAGATTATGAAGATATTGCAAAGTTCTTACTTCGAGTTGATGAGATTACTAACACTATGAGAGGCCTAGGTTTTGAGATGAAAGAATCAGAAGTTACTCAAAAGGTTTTGAGATCACTTCCCATGAAATATGATGCAAAGGTTTCAGCAATAGAAGAAACAATGGATATCAACAAGTTAACAATGGAAGAATTGCAAGGTACTCTCACAACTTATGAGATGAGGGTAAGTAAGCATCAAGCTCCAATAAAAGAGATTGCATTCAAGGCTTAAAAAAAGAGAAAGGGAAAGTTTCATAAATAGATAGAGTTTTAGAAAATGATGAGGAAGCTAACTTCATCAAAAGGAATAAGGACTCAAGGAATTTTAGAGATATAAGGAAAGTCAGGTGCTACAAGTGTGGTGATCTTGGTCACTATGCATACAAGTGTCCACATGAAGAAATCAGTGATGATGAAAAATAGGGTCACAGAAGAAAAGAAGATGGAAAGCATAAGCATGACAAAGATGACAGATTCAAGCAAAACAGGTATGAGAAGAAGAAAATTTTTCGTAAGGTAAAGAAATCTTACTACATTGTAGAAGCAAGTGATAGCTCAGATCATAATGATAGAGACAATTCAGATGATGAAAAGGAAGAGCATTTATTCCTAGGAATAGAAGGTGAAAGAGAACAATGTTTTGTGTGTGGTCAAAGAGATCACAGATCAGGATATTGCAATGGTTTCAGTGATAGTGAAGATGAGATGACACATCAAGGAAACAGGCATGGTCAAAGAAATCTTGAGAGTTTGTTTGCTATAGAAGATTATAATGATCTTAGTGATAGTGAAGATGAAGAAGGGTTTTTCTATGGAATAAGAGAAGTAGAAGAAGAACATTCACTCCAAACAGAAGAAGTTAAACAAGAGGATAATGTCTCAATTGATCTAAAGGAAGACTTCAATGTTATCCATGAGCAACTACAAGAGGTTAAGGAGAATCTAAAATAATTGAGATGTTCCCTACATGAGAAGTTTGATCCATCACATGACTCAAAAGGTCAAGATATTTGTACTAAGAAGGAAACATGTATTTTAGAGGCTATAGAGATGGATGCCAAGTTGCTACTTGACACAAATGAAGAGAAAGAAGAGGAAGATTCCAAAGCACCAAAGGTCCCATATTTCAGTTTGGGGAATCACACTCAAAAGGAAAGGAAGTTCTAAAATATGAAAGCAAAGAAGCACCTAAGATTTGTGAGGAAAGTTCCAAAGTTCCTATGGCTCCAAATATTCAGTTTGGTTCTTGTTTTGAGATAGGTGAATCAAGTTCAAAAGGAAAATAAATTCTTGAAGAGAAAGGCAAGGAAGAGGTTTTAGATGCTACAAAGAAGGTTCAAGAATGCAATGCACAAGTTGAAGATGATCATAAGGATAATGGTCAAGAAAGGATCCATGGATCAAAGAAGTTTGATTTTTCTAGAAGAAACTTCAAAGGAAGAAGGTATGGTTTTTAGGGACATTGCTTCTCATGTAACAGGATTGGTCATAGAGATTTTTAGTGCAAAGGAAATGAGCAACATGGTTTTGGTTTTAGAGCTACACAATTCAGAAGTCATGGTTATAATGGTCATGAAAACAGAGCTTCACAATACAGGGTTCAGGAAAGGAATGGATATGGAAATTATTTTAAGAAATAATTTTAGGACATGGGCACCATCCAAAGGCTACAATATCAAGTGTTTTAATTGCAATAACTTTGGGCATATTGCAAGATGGTGTAGGACTCAATTCCAAATAGGTTCAAGGCAAGAAGGTCAAAAAGGTTCAAGACAAGAAGATCAAGTAATTCATCAAGAGAAGGATATCAGAAAAACATGGAAGGAAGTTGATAGAGGAAATAATCAATGTAATATGGGAGTAAAGGTACTCCCACCCCAAAATTAATCACCTCAAGAGAGAAGGGGGTGAGGGGGCTATGCTTAAGAGTCATATATTTTAGCCCCATAGGTGTCCCTTTTGCCATTGATGTCAAAGGGGGAGAGATTTGAGTAAGGGGGAGAGCATTGAGTTAGGGGGAGCAGCCTCCATAGAGAGTATTGAGTTAGGGGGAGCAACTTTGATTCTCAGAGATGGTTTTTGCAGTGATTGTGGTGTTTGCATTAGAGGTGTTGCCATCAATGACAAAGGGGGAGATTGTTGGAAATTTGAGTTAATTTGAGGTATTTTATGTTGTCATTGATGTCACATGGATCATTGATTTGAGTTTTGGTGGCAAAAGTACTTCATAGATAATCATCTATGATATTTTGGAGAGCATGGATATATACAGGGTTTTTATGAAAACCAAGGCAGGCAAAATAAAAGGTTTTATTTAAAACCATGGTGGGCTTATGTGGAAAGGGATTTTCTTAAAAGCCAAGGTGGAATTTTGTTTCATCGAAAAAGGACCTCCGGTGATGAAGATATTAAAGTTTAAAGTTTAAGTTTAAATTAATGGAGGGCCGACCTATGTGCAATTAATGGAGGTTGGCATATATATATATATATGTAAAGGTTTCAATTTATTTTGGAAAGGGGGCATATTATATATCGTCGGAAAGCTTATTTCGAGGGCTATTTGACTAAATTATTTAGAAGGAGAAATAAGGTGTGTGTAAAGAGATATTTCTGATTTTGCAAAGGGGTTCCAAAAGTGAAGTTTGCCTTGTTCTTTTTCAAGAGGATTAATTCTTTCATGAGGTGACAAGGTATGCAATATTGTGATTTATTTTATTTTATGGTATAAGTGGTTTTGGGAGTGAAAAGGTTATGCAATGTTTTGATTTATTTTATTTTATGGTACAAGTGGTTTTAGGAGAGATAAGGAAGTTGTGCAATTAAAGGCCTTGGTGATGATTATTGAAAAGTGGAGTAATGTTGATTATTTTGTGATCTACTAACCCTTGTGAAGATTGGCAAAAGAATTTTGTGATTGTGGCAGATTTACAAAGAGGTTTTTTCATCTTCATAAAAGGTATGGGCACATTCTCCTATTGATTGTTTATGGTGGTTGATTTCTGAAATATCATTGGAGGGAAAAGGATTGTTTGTGGTTTCCTTTTCGAAAGTGGTTGGTTGAATGCTTCAAGGTTTTTCTAATTTGAGAGTTGAGTTTAAACCTTGTTTTATAAGCATAGTTGTTGAAGCCCATTGGTTGTGAAAGAACTTGAGTTAGAAAAGAACATGAGTATCATTGTTATGTGAGATTTGTGGTTGAGCATTGTTGGAAACATTTGAGTTGGTTGATACATACTTGGACTAGGGTTGTGTGAGAAGAGTTGTTCCTTGTGATGATTGGTTGAGTTGAGTTGATTGAGCCTAGTCAAGTGATGTGTGAAGTGATTGTTCAAGTTCTATGAAACAAACTATTCCATCATTCTATGTTGAGTTGAGAGTGAGGTTAGAACATATTGAGTCTCTAACAATTCTCTTTATGCTTCTATGAGTTGATTTGAGTTGAGTTGAGATTGATTTGGGTTGAGAGTGAGATTAGAACATATTGAGTCTCTAACAATTCTCTTTATGCTTCTATGAAGTTAATTTGAGTTGAGTTTGCCATTCATTGTTGAGTTCATTTTGAGTACTACTTGAGCATGATTGATTGAGCCTTTGAGAAGGCCTTTGGGATAGATTTGAGGATAGTTTTGAGACAGATTTGAAGATAGTTTTGGGATAAATTTGTGGACAATTTTGGGCAAGTTCTTGGTGAGATTGCTAGAGCATATTTGGGCAAGTTCTTGGTGAGCTTGCTAGAGCAGATTTGGGCAAGTTCTTGGTGAGCTTGCTAGAGCATATTTGGCAAGTTCTTGGTGAGCTTTTAGAGAATTTGACAAGTTCTATGTGAGCTTGTTATTAGATTTGACAAGTTCTATGTGAGCTTGTTAAGTAGGTTCTATGTGAGCCTATTGAGCAGGTTCTTAGTGAGCCTATTGATAGAGCTTTGGAGGTGATAGAGTACAGAGGACAGAGTCTCAGTGGATAGAGATCCAACAACCAACATAGTTGAAGATAGATCTGAGTGAGGAGTCTTCAAGTGGAGAGAGGTCCACCAGTTAGTGCAGTAGAGAGACAGAGTCTTCTAGAAGATCACATAGCCAGAGCAGAAGGGGAAAGAGTTCTCCTATGGAAGAGATCCATGAACTTGAGATTAGGGGATCAACATCTCCTTTGGATAGAGATCCATAAACATTGTAATTGGGAGTGATTCCCAAAGAGATTGATTGAGAAAGTTTTAGTAAAATATTTTCTCCGTGGAGTAGCCCACATTGGGTGAACCATGTAAATTGTGGTGTCTCTATTGTGTATGGTTTTTATGCATTGCTTTGATTACTGCTATTGATACTACTATATTTACACAACATAATATTGAATTGGAAGAAAAAGTAAAAAGTGGTCTTATACTGTTCACCCCCCTCTCAGTATAAGCTTGTGTTCTTCAATTGGTATCAGAGAGGGTTCCTTCGAAAAGGCTAACAACTTGAGGGTAGATTCTACAAAGAACACATATGGCTTCACAGAAAGGATTATCTTCAAATAAGGCTCCATTGTTTGATGGTAACAATTATGCTTTCTGGAGCATGAGAATGAAGAACTACTTGATATCACAAGGATATGAGGTATGGCAGATGGTTGAAAAAGAGTATAAGGTTGAAGGTGATCCCGAGGAAGATAAGACTACCAGGAAATTGGTTGAGATCAATGCAAGAGCAATGAATTGTATTTTGAGTGGGCTACGTGAGATAGATTTTGCAAAGGTCATGGTATGTACTTCAGCTAATGAGATGTGGACCAAGTTGAGGAATACTTATGAAGGATATTCCAAGGTAAAGTTGGCAAAACTACAAACTCATAGAAAAATATTTGAGGAATTGAAAATGGAAGATTCTGAAGATATTGCAAAGTTCTTACTTCGAGTTGATGAGATTACTAACACTATGAGAGGCCTAGGTTTTGAGATGAAAGAATCAGAAGTTACTCAAAAGGTTTTGAGATCACTTCCCATGAAATATGATGCAAAGGTTTCAGCAATAGAAGAAACAATGGATATCAACAAGTTAACAATGGAAGAATTGCAAGGTACTCTCACAACTTATGAGATGAGGGTAAGTAAGCATCAAGCTCCAATAAAAGAGATTGCATTCAAGGCTTCAGAAAAAGAGAAAGGGAAAGTTTCAGAAATAGATAGAGTTTTAGAAAATGATGAGGAAGCTAACTTCATCAAAAGGAATAAGGACTCAAGGAATTTTAGAGATATAAGGAAAGTCAGGTGCTACAAGTGTGGTGATCTTGGTCACTATGCATACAAGTGTCCACATGAAGAAATCAGTGATGATGAAAAATAGGGTCATAGAAGAAAAGAAGATGGAAAGCATAAGCATGACAAAGATGACAGATTCAAGCAAAATAGGTATGAGAAGAAGAAATTTTTTGTAAGGCAAAGAAATCTTACTACATTGTAGAAGCAAGTGATAGCTCAGATCATAGTGATAGAGACAATTCAGATGATGAAAAGGAAGAGCATTTATTCCTAGGAATAGAAGGTGAAAGAGAACAATGTTTTGTGTGTGGTCAAAGAGATCACAGATCAGGATATTGCAATGGTTTCAGTGATAGTGAAGATGAGATGACACATCAAGGAAACAGGCATGGTCAAAGAAATCTTGAGAGTTTGTTTGCTATAGAAGATTATAATGATCTTAGTGATAGTGAAGATGAAGAAGGGTTTTTCTATGGAATAAGAGAAGTAGAAGAAGAACATTCACTCCAAACAGAAGAAGTTAAACAAGAGGATAATGTCTCAGTTGATCTAAAGGAAGACTTCAATGTTATCCATGAGCAACTACAAGAGGTTAAGGAGAATCTAAAAGAATTGAGATGTTCCCTACATGAGAAGTTTGATCCATCACATGACTCAAAAGGTCAAGATATTTGTACTAAGAAGGAAACATGTATTTCAGAGGCTATAGAGATGGATGCCAAGTTGCTACTTGACACAAATGAAGAGAAAGAAGAGGAAGATTCCAAAGCACCAAAGGTCCCATATTTTAGGTTTGGGGAATCACACTCAAAAGGAAAGGAAGTTCTAAAATATGAAAGCAAAGAAGCACCTAAGATTTGTGAGGAAAGTTCCAAAGTTCCTATGGCTCCAAATATTCAGTTTGGTTCTTGTTTTGAGATAGGTGAATCAAGTTCAAAGGGAAAAGAAATTCTTGAAGAGAAAGGCAAGGAAGAGGTTTTAGATGCTACAAAGAAGGTTCAAGAATGCAATGCACAAGTTGAAGATGATCATAAGGATAATGGTCAAGAAAGGATCCATGGATCAAAGAAGTTTGATTTTGCTAGAAGAAACTTCAAAGGAAGAAGGTATGGTTTTCAGGGACATTGCTTCTCATGTAACAGGATTGGTCATAGAGCTTTTCAGTGCAAAGGAAATGAGCAACATGGTTTTGGTTTTAGAGCTACACAATTCAGAAGTCATGGTTATAATGGTCATGAAAATAGAGCTTCACAATACAGGGTTCAGGAAAGGAATGGATATGGAAATTATTTTAAGAATAATTTCAGGACATGGGCACCATCCAAAGGCTACAATATCAAGTGTTTTAATTGCAATAACTTTGGGCATATTGCAAGATGGTGTAGGACTCAATTCCAAACAGGTTCAAGGCAAGAAGGTCAAACAGGTTCAAGACAAGAAGATCAAGTAATTCATCAAGAGAAGGATATCAAAAAAACATGGAAGGAAGTTGATAGAGGAAAGAATCAATGTAATATGGGAGTAAAGGTACTCCCACCCCAAAATTAATCACCTCAAGAGAGAAGGTGGTGAGGGGGCTATGCTTAAGAGTCATATATTTTAGCCCCATAGGTGTCCCTTTTGCCATTGATGTCAAAGGGGGAGAGATTTGAGTTAGGGGGAGCAGCCTCCAAAGAGAGTATTGAGTTAGGGGGAGCAGCCTCCATAGAGAGTATTGAGTTAGGGGGAGCAACTTTGATTCTCAGAGATGGTTTTTGTAGTGATTGTGGTGTTTGCATTAGAGGTGTTGCCATCAATGACAAAGGGGGAGATTGTTGGAAATTTGAGTTAATTTGAGGTATTTTATGTTGTCATTGATGTCACATGGATCATATTTGGTTTTGGTGGCAAAAGCACTTCATAGATAATCATTTATGATATTTTGGAGAGCATGGATATATACAGGGTTTTTATGAAAACCAAGGCAGGAAAAATAAAAGGTTTTATTTAAAACCATGGTGGGCTTATGTGGAAAGGGATTTTCTTAAAAGCCAAGGTGGAATTTTGTTTCATCGAAAAAGGACCTTCGGTGATGAAGATATTAAGTTTAAAGTTTAAGTTTAAATTAATGGAGGGCCGACCTATGTGCAATTAATGGAGGTTGGCATTATATATATATATGTAAAGGTTTCAATTTATTTTGGAAAGGGGGCATATTATATATCGTCGAAAAGCTTATTTCGAGGGCTATTTGACTAACTTATTTAGAAGGAGAAATAAGGTGTGTGTAAAGAGATATTTCTGATTTTGCAAAGGGGTTCCAAAAGTGAAGTTTGCCTTGTTCTTTTTCAAGAGGATTAATTCTTTCATGAGGTGACAAGGTATGCAATATTGTGATTTATTTTATTTTATGGTATAAGTGGTTTTGGGAGTGAAAAGGTTATGCAATGTTTTGATTTATTTTATTTTATTGTACAAGTGGTTTTAGGAGAGATAAGGAAGTTGTGCAATTAAAGGCCTTGGTGATGATTATTGAAAAGTGGAGTAATGTTGATTATTTTGTGATCTACTAACCCTTGTGAAGATTGGCAAAAGAATTTTGTGATTGTGGTAGATTTACAAAGAGGTTTTTTCATCTTCATAAAAGGTATGGGCACATTCTCCTATTGATTGTTTATGGTGGTTGATTTCTGAAATATCATTGGAGGGAAAAGGATTGTTTGTGGTTTCCTTTTCGAAAGTGGTTGGTTGAATGCTTCAAGGTTTTTCTGAATTGAGAGTTGTGTTTAAACCTTGTTTTATAAGCATAGTTGTTGAAGCCCATTGGTTGTGAAAGAACTTGAGTTAGAAAAGAACATGAGTATCATTGTTATGTGAGATTTGTGGTTGAGCATTGTTGGAAACATTTGAGTTGGTTGATACATACTTGGACTAGGGTTGTGTGAGAGAGAGTTGTCCCTTGTGATGATTGGTTGAGTTGAGTTGATTGAGCCTAGTCAAGTGATGTGTGAAGTGATTGTTCAAGTTCTATGAAACAAACTATTCCATCATTCTATGTTGAGTTGAGAGTGAGGTTAGAACATATTGAGTCTCTAACAATTCTCTTTATGCTTCTATAAGATTGAGTTGAGTTGAGATTGATTTGAGTTGAGTTGAGTTGAGATTGATTTGGGTTGAGAGTGAGATTAGAACATATTGAGTCTCTAACAATTCTCTTTATGCTTCTATGAAGTTAATTTGAGTTGATATTGCCATTCATTGTTGAGTTCATTTTGAGTACTACTTGAGCATGATTGATTGAGCCTTTGAGAAGGCCTTTGGGATAGATTTGAGGACAAGTTTTAGATAGATTTGAGCAAGTTTGGGACAAATTTGTGGACAAATTTGGGCAAGTTCTTGGTGAGCTTGCTAGAGCAGATTTGGGCAAGTTCTTGGTGAGCTTGCTAGAGCATATTTGGGCAAGTTCTTGGTGAGCTTGCTAGAGCAGATTTGGGCAAGTTCTTTGTGAGCTTGCTAGAGCAGATTTGGACAAGTTCTATGTGAGCTTGTTAAGTAGATTTGACAAGTTCTATGTGAGCTTGTTAAGAAGGTTCTGTGTGAGCCTATTGAGCAGGTTCTTAGTGAGCCTATTGATAGAGCTTTGGAGGTGACAGAGTACAGAGGACAGAGTCTCAGTGGATAGAGATCCAACAGCCAGCATAGTTGAAGACAGATCTGAGTGAGGAGTCTTCAAGTGGAGAGAGGTCCACCAATCAGTGTAGTAGAGAGATAAAGTCTTCTAGAAGATCACATAGCCAGAGCAGAAGGGGAAAGAGTTCTCCTATGGAAGAGATCCACGAACTTGAGATTAGGGGATCAACATCTCCTTTGGACAGAGATCCATAAACATTGTAATTGGGAGTGATTCCCAAAGAGATTGATTGAGAAAGTTTTAGTAAAATATTTTCTCCGTGGAGTAGCCCACATTGGGTGAACCACGTAAATTGTGGTGTCTCTATTGTGTATGGTTTTTGTGCATTGCTTTGATTACTGCTATTGATACTGCTATCTTTACACAACATAATATTGAATTGGAAGAAAAAGTAAAAAGTGGTCTTATACTGTTCACCCCCCTCTCAGTATAAGCTTGTGTTCTTCAGCTCTTATAAATATAAAACTATCTAAGTATTTGAATAATGTTAAGACCTCTAAATTCACCAGAAAGGATGGAGGTGATTCAGTTGAAGCTTGGTTGAATGAGCTAGAGATCTACTTCTCCATGAAAAACTATTCTTCAGTGACTCAAACCTCTTAGGCAACTCTCCACTTGTTGGAAAAATGTTGATTAAACCTAGCGCATCACCATGGGGTGCACCAATTATTTTTGTCAAAAATAAGGATGGTTTGCTAAGGTTGTGCATATATTACAAAATATTTAACAAAGTAATTGTTAATAATAGGTACCCTTTACCCAAGATTGAGGATTTGTTTGATCAACTCAAGGGTGCTACCATATTATCAAAGATTGACTTGAAATCAGGATACCATCAACTAAGAATCCATGAGGAGGATACTCACAAGACTGCTTTCAAGACTAGGTATGGACATTATGAGTTTATAGTACTACCTTTTGGATTGACTAATGCCTCGACAACATTCATGAATTTGATGAACAATGTGTTTAAGGAAAATATATATTAGTTTATCCTAGTATTATTGGATGATATTTTGATATATTCTCAAAATAAGGAAGAGCATGATAAGCATTTAAGGATTGTGCTTGGGTTGTTGAGAAGGAACCAACTCTATGGGAATCTATCAAAATATGATTTTTATGTTCTTGAGGTACAATACCTAGGACATATTATATCTACTAAAGGGATAGTAGTAGATCCAAAGAAGATAGAGGTCATTTTGAGCTGGCCACCACCCACTAATGTGCTTGAAGTGCAAAGCTTCATGGGTATGATAGGGTATTATAGACGGCTTGTAAATAATTACTCCAAGATAGCCTATTCCATAATAACCTTCAAATAAAAGGAAAGGAATATAAAGGGATGAACAAGTGCGAAACTACTTTTGAGTTGCTTAAGCAGAAGCTTACTACTACACCTGTTCTCAAGATTCCATATCCTCAAGGGAATTTTTTAGTTTGCACTGATGCTTCTTTGGAAGGTTTGGGAGGAGTTCTATCCTAGGATGATTCAATCATAGTGTATGAGTCAAGGAAACTCAAGAAGCATGAGGTCAAATATGCTACACATGATTTGGAACTAGCAACTGTAGTGCACACTCTTAAGATTTGGTGACATTATCTACTAGGGATACCTTTTGAATTAAACACTGACCATTAGAGCTTGAGGTACATCTTTACCCAACCAATGCTCAATGCACACCAAAGAAGGTGGATTGAGTTCTTAGCAAAATGTGAGTTTGGTATAGACTATATCAAGGACAATAAAATTAAGATTGCTAATACCTTGAATAGAAGAAGGCATATAACCACTTTGAACGGATGTCATGTGGACTTAATGAATCAAGTTAGGGAAATTCAATCACAAGACTAGTTTTTTAGTGAGATTCAGACCAAGATGGAAGAAATTTTTGAAGAGAATAAGGATTTTGGCATAAAGGATGGACTTTTATGCTTTAGGGATAGGGTGGTGATCTCTAAAATGGTTATTTAAGGAATATGATCATGCAAGAGGTACATAGATCTCCTTAATCCACTCATCCTGGGGGGTAAATATGAGAGAGAACATGATTTTTTTTGGTTGGGTATGAAGAAGGATATCAATGAATTTGTGGCTTGATATTTGGAATTCCAAAAAGTGAAAGTTGAGCATAGACATCCACTTGGATAATTATACCCACATGCCATACCACTACGAAAGTGGGAGGTGATATCTATGAAATTCATGGTGGGTTTACCTAAGACCCGATACCAACATGCCATAATATACATAGTGGTTGATAGATTGACCAAGGTTACACATTATATTCCAAGAAACACCAAGGACGATGTCCTGATAGTGGCCAATAGATTCACTAATTTTTTTTTAGGTTGCATGGTTTTCCTGAGGTGATAATTTTAGATAGGGACTCTAGATTTACATATAAGTTTTGATAGGCCCTTCATCATGCAGTTGGCATGAAGTTTAATATTAGCTCTGCATATCATCCTAATACAGATGGACAAACAAAAAGGGTAAACCAAATATTGGAAGACATGGTATGCATGTATTGCATGGACCAAAAGTCTTGTTGGGAAGATTTTTTTGCATCTAGTTGAGTTTACATATAACAATGGGTACCATGCTTCCTTGAAAATAATATCATTTGAAGCCTTGTATGGCCAAAGGTTTATAAATCCTATATCTTGGGATAACCTAAATGATCAGGTTATCATTGGACCAAACACGATCAGAGATATGGAGGAGCAACTTAGGATGATTAGGCAAAGGCTTATGCAAGCCACCAATCATTAGAAGAGCTATGCTGATTTGAAGCGCTCACCTAGAGAATTATTTATGGGAGATCTAGTTTTCCTAAGAGTCAAACTCATAAAGAGTGCAATAAAGTATTCTAAGTTGGATTTCCATCTTTTTGATACCTTTGAGATCATTGAGAAGATCAATCCAGTGGCTTACAGACTTGCCTTACCACCCAACCTATAAAAGATCCATGACTCTTTCCACATATTCTTGCTTAGGAAGTATGTTGCTAATCCTAACCATGTGTGGGATGTCTGAAAATTGCAGGTGAGAGATCCAATGGTTATTGAAGTAAGACCAATGAAGATTTTAGATTTTCATTCCAAAGCGATGAGGAAATAAACTTTGGAATAGTGCAAGTTCTAGTGGGACCAATATTCAGAGAAAAATGCCACTTGGGATAAAGTGGATGAAATAAAAAGACATTTTCCTTATTTGTTTGAAGATAAAATATAATATTTTACAAGAAACACAATGGACTGTGTTTAGTCCAAGGGGGTAGTATGTCATGACCCACCTTGGTAGGACTTGCTACTTAAGTTGGACTATGTATTAACGAATGATTTTTAATGCTTAGATTTGAATATTTTGATGGATGTATGCTTTGTTGATATATCTATTTTTATGTAAGGATATGGTACAACTGATGCTCTGCTTGGTTATAGGATTAGGTGCTCTCAAAGGTGGAAAAGATAATTGGCCATAAGGAATGAGAGATCACATATAAGAGAAATTATGACATTGACTTGTTCATCAAACAACTCAGGGTAACATGAATGAATACCCTTTCATGTAGGTGTATTATGGTTTGCTTATGCTCATGTTTGTACCATTGGACTAGGAAAGTTACCTGCAATGAGTCTCCTTAATGTGAGTCGATGATAGCTTAAGTCTATCTTAAATAAGGAGCCACTCACTTGAGGATAAAACAATGGTACGAAATATTGAGGGAGTGCATTTGTTATTACTTTTGGCTTGATGGTTTTTGATTATCTCCTTATGTTCTCAAAGAATTATTTGGTAGATATTAATTCTTGTTTGCCTAAGGTTGGTAATTAATTCATTTAAGTATTTAGTTTTGAATGTTGCCTTTCTTGGTTATGGCTAATTGATGTGTCGCCTTTATCCATGGTGATGGTGCTTTTAATACCTTTTTGTTAAGCGTTAGAGGAGCCACATTTAATCGTTATTGAATGCTTGCATTTTTTCTCCATGATGCTTTTGAGTGGTTTGGATTGAGGATGGTGAGCGCTACACCATGAGCACCTTGTGTGGTGGTGCTTAGGCTTACCTCACTCTTTTTATATAAGGTACTGGTTGGAAGTAGAAAGAGGATGCAATAAGGAAACAAGAATAGAGGAGAAGAAGGGAGTGGGATAGCGAAGTGCAACGCTATGGAAGCTAAGGTTTGAGAGAAAAAATATCGTAATTTTACCCTACTATGTTAGGTATTTCACATCAATGTGTTATTTACTTTCACTATTTATTCCTTGCACCCTTTGTCTTAAGTTTTTTTGGATGTTTCCTAGCATTGTTGTTGTTGATTGACCTAATTGTTGCTTGTGCACTTTCATAAGTTATACAAAATCAACATGCTTGTGTTTATGCCTAGTTTGTTATGCTTTGGGGTCCTTCATGCTCAGTTTATCAAGTCAAGACTTGTTCCCCTTGCAGGATGAGAAGAAAACTGTAAGCGGTGCAACGTTTGGGTTTCTTACGCTAGCTTAATACCTTGCTTTACCTTTAGCCTATATGTTGTTGTAGTTACCTCTTTTAGCTTACTGTAGGTTGTTTTAGAGTTTTAGGGTGTCGTCAGGAGGTCCTCTATGAGGATGGTACCCTATGTATCTCCTTCTTGAGTGCTAAGGTTGGCACCCTATGAGCCTTATGCTGGCACATGCAATCGTCATTTGTGGGCCCGATTAGAGCATCATTGTGTTTTTACTAAGTCATCAGGGTTTGCTATGAGGAAGGCACCCTCTGAGCTTTACGTTATGTAAAGCTCAGGGTTGAGTTTTATATTCTTATTTTTCTGAGTTAGACTATAGCCTTTTTAATCTTTCCATATGCATGGTTTAATCCTTCTCTAGATTAAATGAATTCAATATTTGGTTGCTTTTAGGGTTGGATTGGAAAATATTTAATTGGTTGCTAAATGGAATAGAATTATTAATGTTAGTCTATTCTGATGTTAGAATTGTATTAATCAAATGGATTGATTAATTTAAGATAGACTAATCTAATGTTAGATTTATATTAATGGCCATTCTCCTTCATAGCTCAGAGGCTAAGATACACTCAATAAATATATGGCTAACATTTTCCACATTCTCTCCACTCATTTTACATCTATAAGGGCCATCAAAACCATGTTTCATAAGTTTCTCACCAGTTAGCACCCTATGATGCGATAAAATCCAAACAAAGAACCTCACCTTAGACCAAAGATTTTGAGCCCACAACTAAGAAAATATATCATATTATTGGTTGGGATTATTATGGCATAAGGTCAAATAATCTTGAGCAACTGAATAATCACCCTTAGTAGTGTTTTTCCATCCAAAATAATCTTTATCATGGGACCAAGAGATAGATTGCATATGAAGGATGCATTGGATATCTTGTCTTTACCTTTCTAGAATTTAAATAGGCCAATCCTCAATAGGGATACAATATCTACCAACCTATGAATCACGAGTATGGTACCAATAGTAATCAGCCACCTTTATCCAGTTAGTTTTCATTCTAGAGTTACTCTTGATTTAATGCTTGCAAATATAGAGAGAGTTATCTTGGGCTAAGGGGGTTTCTTTAGGATGGGCTCTAAAGGTATCCTTGTCTAAAACTCTCCTTTTTAACTTGGGATGTTATGGGGTAGCAACACCTAGTTATTATATCCATGAGATGACAATCACATAGAGTGATTGATGCTTAGAGACCCATCGCAGAGATGGGAAATATAAGCATGAAATTTAAGGTAGCATCGTAGAGGTGCAATTAAACTAGACTAAGGCATTACAACTAAAGGATCCAACATAGATTGAATTATGGCTGGAAGAAGGAATTAGCATTCCACCCTATCTAAGGACTAAGAAGGGATAAACCTA
Organism: Wollemia nobilis; assembly: GCA_028583015.1. NCBI lineage: Eukaryota > Viridiplantae > Streptophyta > Pinopsida > Araucariales > Araucariaceae > Wollemia > Wollemia nobilis. The sequence goes on from JAQPPZ010001808.1 coordinate 9,370,386, forward strand.
ACGCTAAGGTCAAGAAGTCTGCATTCGTGGAAAATTCCAAAAATGTGGGGTGACCTTTTAAAAGCATCCTCTATACTATGGAGGTATACAAGGTAAATCCCAATTACCTATAGGAGCTTAGCCTTTCCTTTCCACTTGAGTGACATATATAGCATCATAGACTTGAAATGTGGGTATGTCTAGTTAATTTATGTGTTCCATGGATACTCCTAAGAACCTTAACAAGTTCAAAAAAAAATAAACTCTCTCAATTTGGTTAGCGTTTGGGGTTGTTACATAAAGTTTCTACAATCTATCCAAAAAGTCTAAATTTAGAGATTTAAAAAATGGATGATTAAAGATTAATGTGTTATATACCTTTGCATGAAGAGCAACATTCAAATGTGGATTTATTTTATCTTGCTTTTTCATGGCACAAGCAGATTTAGATAGTGCCAAATCAACTAGACCAAAATGCTTAAGTTGCAAGTTCTTTGGTGAGATCAACCAGAGAAATAAATGATATACATAAGTGGAATTCTAATGTAATCAACTAGAAAGTTGTCCACTTAGTTGCACAAAAGGGTATTTTTGGTGTAATCAACAAGAAATATTTAAAGAAATTTTTTTCTTCTTTGCAAGAGAAGCTATTTTCTAGTGAAAAATCAACTAGAGGCTTAACAATAAGATATTTTTGGTGCATTATAACCTAGAAACTACCAATACTTACCTAGGCTTTGATACCACATGTAGGCCTAGACTGAAGTAAAAACAAAGTTTTTTGATACATGTATGATGGAAATATTTATTGATTACAACTTTGATGATAAAATTCTAGGCTACATTACATATATAAAAGGAAATAATCATGTATAAATCATTATAAAAATAGGATAACAAGAATTAAGTAGACAAACCTATTATAACATGTGATTTCCCCATTATGAAGGTAAAAAATACAATAGGCAATATTTATTTAACCTCTCAATATGACAATAGAGAGTATACAAAATGGTAATAATAGTATTTTTATTGAGTACTTATAACCTAACACCAACTATGGAAAATGTTGACCTCCTAGGATTTTAGACCTCATATGTTCACTTTCTTTGAGTAAGCTTGGTGTACTTGGCCTAGGATGGATGGCATGGATAGTTCTATGAAGGAGATGGTATGGGTCAACATTTCTTTATTGCTCTAGAATATTTGGAAAGGAAGAAACAACAAGATCTTCAAAGATATTCAATAGGATATTTACTATATTTGGAAAAGGACCTTAGCCAATATCAATAAAACTATATAATATGTAATGCAACCCCCTCCTCCTAATCCCAGTAGTGGAATAGTATTATTGACAAGATAAAGCTTTTTTTGAATGGATTGAGATAGAGAAATTCCTCAAAAACACAAGTTTTATATTCGTTGGGATAGTCATTGGCAAGCCCATTATAATGGTGTTTGGAAGATTAACATAGATGAAGCTTCGAGAAATAATCTAGGAAAAGCAAGTATGGGGGTATAGGAAGGCATTTAGACAACAATCATATCTTCATATTTATGAAGAATTTAGTTGTTCTCTCTAATAATCTAGTAGAATCTTATGCAATTCGTTGGGTGACTCACAATACTCATTAATTGACTAGATGATCCCACTAAGGCCCCTCCTTAAGACTGGCATTTACAAAGAGTGCTAGAAAAGATTTGCAACCTTCAGAACAAATTTAGGACAACTAAATTTTTTCATGTCCCTTGCAAGAAAAATAAGGTAATAGATGCTATGGTAAACTGAACCTTGGATGAAGGAAATCTAATTTGTTATGGGGACCTCTCCAAATGGTGGATGCATCAAGTCAGGGAAGACATCTATGATATCTTATGTCTTGATGTTGGTAACATTAATTTATATATCTCATGACTTAAAAAAACTATTAGATTTTTTTTTCTTTGCAATAGCTTCATGCAATTAGAGCATTATAGCCAGACCTCTATAAAAATCTGGATGAAATCTTGGTTTGCTTCGAAGGGATGAAAATGTAACCTAATTTCTCACTTTTAATTAATCGAAAGTATTTTTATCCAAAAAAGATTAAAATTTATATTTATTAATTATTTAATTCTTTAGATAGTGAGGATAATATGTTATAATATTTAGGCATGGGCAAGTGTGTGAGGGAGTGGGTGTGTGGTGGCTGTGTTAATTCCCTAATGATATGTATAGCTCTCAGATTTATGAGGGTTCATGGTTGGGAGGAGACTTCTCAGCCCTGTGCATTGGTCATAGGGTTTCTTACACTAACCAAATAAAAAAAAATTGTTATAATATTTACGTTCTTAATTTTTTGTAATTTACATTTAATACATTCAAATTTTACTTAAATTTAGTGCATTTAATTTTTGCTTTCATATATTTTTTGGTTATTTCCTTTCAATTTCCTCTTTCCATCTCCAAGTGCACAAGTATCTTTGCGTCATATCCCTTTTATTGGAATTCCTTTTTATTCCCTCCATCGATCCCACTTCACCACTTTATCCTATTTTTCACCTAATGTTCTCTACTTCAACTCCATATTTTTCCTTGTCATATTGTTAACTATATATTGACTATCTTCCTCTCACATTGCCTCAGAAACTTCATAAACTATTCTTGTCGCCACTTTCTAGATTTTTAATCCCTACTACCACAAAATATCACAGGTACCAATATAAAATATCCACAACAATAAAGGTCAAAATAATAATATAAGAGTAGAATAATATATGAGCAAATTAATATGTATATCAAGACCAATATAATAAATAAAATAACATTCACTTATATAATAAAATATAAATATAAATGGCCTAAGTCATTCATGAACTATGCATGAAGAAAAACTTACAATATTAATTGCTCAAAAATTTGTATACAAGCTTTATTCCTTTTCTTCGTGTTACAAGTTTGTAATCTGATATTTAGATTACATTTTCACGCAGTATTGTCTTCAAGTACTTTACTATTGCTCTTCATATGACAAGTCCCATGAACTTTGGCTTATCATATTGACACTTGCATACTAGACTCTTCAAGTTCTTACATGGACACTTGATTCTAAGACACTTGCACACATCTACGTGGCTCTTAAACTTTGACATGCACTCCTAATCTAAGATACTTGTGCACATCCTCACATTATATATTTGCACACTTACATATATGAAATTTGTGCACATTCTCTCAATATAAACTTGCACTTTAACTTACATGACATTTGTGCATTTCTTGCACATTACACTCTTACATGACACTTGTGCATTTCTTGCACATTGAAACTTACATGAAAGGGAAAATATAAATCACATATCTAAACTAAAGACTCAACCCTAATCTATTACATATTTATAATTATACCATGAATGTACCATGGGGGTACATTAGCATGTACCAAATAATGTAATATTCCTCAAAATCGCCTAGAAACAAGCATCTCTTTATCATAATCCAATTCCTACCCAAACTTGGAGTGTAACCTTGGATATCAAAACAAGTTGAGGTTGGAAACAAACCTCAATAGTGATAAAACCTAGACAACACCTCTTCTCTTCTTAGATAGGAAGAGGTTTGAAAGAAGAGAAAGAACACACCATATTGTATTAATAACATAGGAGGACAATGGATTCAATTCAATTGGATTGAAATTGCATATAAATTTTAGCTCTAGATGTGAGGTAAAATCTCATCAATCAGGGTTTCAATTTGTGGCATCTGTTGCCAGTTTTGACAATTTAATGCCAAGATATTTTAAAATATTTTTGTTGAATCTATGCTAGCATAATTGGTAGTGGCTCATGTTAGTTTATGGTTTGGCCTTTAGAAGTATTAACCTAGGTCTTCAACAATCCAATTGGTCCATCGTGAAAAAGAAAGAATCAACCTAGGAAAGAAAATATCCTAATAAGAAACTAGATATAATGGTCACGAGTAAGATTTTTTCTTTAATCAATTTTTTGTTTTAGAACATCTAGGCCATGATGTTGGAATACCCATATGAGGAAAACTATGCTATAATTGACTTTGGCTCTATGAGGTGATAGGATAGAGTCATTAAAATGGTGTTTCACAAACCCTAGTATTGACCTTTAGTGTTTGATTCAATCTAAGATATTTTGAGTTTCAATACCCATAGTTTGAGATCTATTATAGTTCATAAATCCTGAACTAGTCTTTCACGCTTCCTAGTGGTAGGAATCCTAAGGTAAGCATTTTATTATTGATCAAGATGTGTATTTGATTCTTTGAACCAAGTTATAAAGGAACATGAGAAGGAAGGAAGAAATTGTTTAATTTGATAATTAGTTGTCTCATTTTGTTCTTTGTCTTAGAAATAAATTATTAGTTTGATTGTTAATTGAGTATAGACATCCACCCAAGAAGGAGTTTAAAAAATTATCGTCATGGTGGTATATTATAAGTTTACATGTGCAAAATATTATGAGATTGTATGTATTGAAAGCCATTTTATATCTATTCTTAATTTGAAAGATAAAAGTTTGTCATTGATTATAGAATTGTATCCTGTGATTAAACAATAAACCCAAATGAAGAATACCCTATAGGAAGTAAAAATATTGAATTTTAATGCTTTTGAATGTAAGACATCAATACCAAATTGTTAATAAAGTTATTTTCTATAATGAAATACATAAAAGTAATGCAATGTGAAATGGTATCATGTGAAATTTAGCTCTTTATAGGCAAAAACTAGAGATATGTTGCACTAAAGTTCTAAAATATTTATTTCATGCTATAAATAAATTGTTTCTAGAATTATTGGTAAGCAATGTAGAAAATTTGTACATGAAATTTATCATAAATAAATATTTTTACATGATGTTGTATTTCACTTTATAGGTTTTATGGATTATCATATGCATACATCCTTTAGAAGAGATGCACTAAATAAAGCATGCTCTACAAAATTAATGATTAAATTGAATTATACCTAAAATGGATACAAATGTTTATTTTCATGATTTCTTGACAATAAATGGAAGAGTACTAGTACATATAATATTACCAAGTGAATTATCCCAATATCTGCATGCAAATCTTCATTATCAAATCCATAGCAAATTGTATTACCCAACTCATTGATCTGCGTAATACCTTTAATTTGTGGTTTTTCAAGAAGTCCTTTACTGAGGGTGTGGGAGATGTTCCTACTGAAAACCTGAAGGTGACTGTCATTCCTGAGGACGTCCCTGCTAAAGAAAATGTTGTTGAGATGGATACTTCAAATGATGGACTCCAAGATGTTGTTGTTAATCCTAACATGGAGGTTTAAGTGGTCCCCTTCCATTATGGAAGGTTGTTGGTCTTATTTTTGCTATTTAATGTCTTCTAGTGGTTTTTGGATCTTTTCAACTTATTTTCCTAAGTCTTGTTGTTTTGGATGTCGGCTGAGGATAGCCTTAATGTATGAGCTTTTTGAAGGATGACACTATGTTTTGAATTTCTCTGTTTCTCTGGCATCTGTTACCATTTTGTAAACAGGTTTTGGGGCCCTGTTAAAACCCATCTGATTGAAATATAAATCTTAATCTCTTTAACCAATCAAAAAAATATTACCAAGTGAATGCTTCTATAAATTTTATGTACTTTGGCATTATATTGAGTAGGAATTCTAAGTTTTGTGTATGTAAACAATATATTATACTTATTATTCTTAAAGGTATGGTGCCATGTCTATGCTAGAGAAATATTATATGTGTAATGTAATGGTATAAATATGAATCAATTTTTAATATTAACTTAAACATTTGAAATTAGTTAGACTTGATAAATGTATGTTATATCATAAGTATGATCTTTTTACATATGTAAAAAGATCAGGGTTTAATCACCAAAGAATCAATAAATAAGAAAGGAACACTATTATAAACCTACAATAAATAAGTGATATGCAAGACCAAGTATTTAGATGTTAAGGTTATACATGTAGAGTTTTAAAATGGGTTTGATTCCTTGCCATAATTGTAGGTCATGTTGTATTCTTATTAATTCTCTATATAAGCCTAGGCCTTGTTGTATCTTGTTTATTCCCTATGTAAGTTTTACAATTAGTAACCATATCTCTTCCATGTTATATACTTGGTATATAAATTTTATCTATAGATGTCAAATCAATATGTGCATTAGGTTTAAAGAGGCTAAAATGAAAGTGTAGTTTTTTTTTTTAAAGCAAAAAATCCCTTGCGGGGCCGCCTTGGTCCGAGAGACCACGAACAGGGGGTTATACACTGTCAAAGTCACTTGGGAGTCGCACCCGATCCTACCCACACCAACATTATCAATTGGATTTTGGATACCCAATTCAACTTTTTGGTAGGGTGGAGATTTGAACCTGGGACCTCCCTTGGAGGATTGCCCTCTCCTCTCCAACTCACCTACAACACCTGGGTTAAAATGAAAGTGTAGTTATTGAAAAAGTTTCAAATCTATTTCAAATATATCAAATGTTTCCTCATCTAATAAACTTTACCTATAGATGCACAACAAAAACTCGCATTTAATTTTAAAATATAAAGAAACGAGACCACTTTCCTATGATTTTTTGAAGTTAAGTCAAGTTTCTAGAAGTTTTCAATTGCATTCCCGAGATTTTTTGAAAGTTTTTAATACTTTTTTTACAAATAATTGTTTCTTTAATAAGTTTACCACAAATATTCTATTTATTCCTGATCTCACCATCTTGGTTGTCTATACTGTGTCTCTCCAAGAAATTCAGCGGTGGCTTCAAATTCATGGTACATCATAGATTGCAATTAACATGGTCTCATATAGTTCAAAATGTTATATTAAACACAAATTATTCATAACCATATTTTGAAAATATCAAATGTTTATAGCATGCTATATATTTTGATTCAACCAGTAAAAAATTTAGGATATTTTATTCACTTTCCATGATTACGAATCAACATGATGTTTTATAGTGTCTGATATCATGATCTCTAAAGCTTAAGCAAATGAAGGTTTTTCCTATTTAAAAATTATATCAATAAGGATATTGTAAAATTAAGTTCTAATGTATGTCAAATTATATTCTAAATATGCAAAGAAAATATGTTCAACAAGAGTGATAGGTTTCATGTTGTACACAACATAGTTATGTTTGATGGAATGCGTGGTTTGCTTCTAGATACTTAATTTCAATAGCAAGTGATTAGATTATAATGTTTTTTATGAAGTGACTAGAGAATATATAATTCCCTATTTGGGTTAATGCAAATGGGCTATCTTGCTATTCTTAACATTATTGTCAAGCATATTTAGAAATATGTAATTTGTTGCTTTAATGACCTTTCTAGATGTGAAAAATAGTTTCCTATAATGTTATTGAGTCTCATTTGTAAACCAACTTGCATATTTATTATAATAAATATGGGTGTTTTGGGTGATAGATATCCCATACACATCCCTAATTATTATGGTATTTTGAAACCCTATTCTTGTGCTTCATAAAACCCAAGGGTTCTCCATTTCAATGGTTTGAATAAAGCTTAAAAATATATTAATTACAATGGTTAGTAGGTTGCATAGTGTAGTTTTATGCATTTAACTTTTAGAGCATATTGTTGAGAGATTCTTGGAGCATAACAATACTTTTGTTTTAGTGCGATGAGTTCTAAGAAGGCCTTGCATATTAGCTATGAAAAAATGAAATAAGAGTACAATCTTTTACCCTTGATTCTTTAGGTCATTTATGATTTTGTATAATTAGTGGTGCCTACAATTTTATTAGGATATGTTGCCAACTATAGTTTTATTTTGTGTATAAGTTATTTTTAACTTTATTTTCTAAAATTTAAGAATGTTGGGTTTAGAGTAATAATTTTTTTTACAGGAAATTATCCCAAGACTACAAATTTCATTGTTGTTATTTGTGATCCCAAAGACATTGAAACTTATATAGATCAAGCTTTCACCCTAAGAATAGTTTTTAGATACTTGGTTCATCTTAGTTCAAATTTATAAGCAAATACACACCTTAGTTAGAAAACTTGGGATGGATCTTTAGTAATATTCATTTTAAACTTCAAAACCTAATAATGATTTATAATAAGATGAATTTAGTAATGATTTATATGCACTACTTAAAGTGCCTCGAGTGTCAAGACATAGTTACAACCAATAATTTCAAATAAAGTTAATAAAGACAATAAAATTAGGGATTTTGTTGATGCAACAACATCATAATGGTAATAGCAAGACATTAAAAAGAAGGGTTGAACATCTTAGCTTCTATTTGGCCAAGAACATTCCCACCACCTCTTCCGTCTGTCACTTCTGGTAATGCAATATACATGCGATATTTCAAGAAGCACAATCAACTCATGTTGCAGTCTATCAAGTTGTTATCTTATCTTATTATGAATACGCTATCTCAAAATGTAGATCAACAATAGATCTAAGGAGAACTAAGGTATTTAACTCTCTTTAAGCAACATAATCAAACAATTCAAAGAAGAATAAGAAAAATAAAATGATAAGGTAGGACAATCAAAGTTTGTTGAGTGTTCAAATGACAAGATTCTTGCTCTCAGAAAATGCTTTGACATTTCACCAATGTAGGAATCAAAGTTGTGTCTAAAGGGTTTCTTGACCTATAGGATCATGGAAACAAATAATTTAGATGTATTTTGTAATTCATTCCTAAACTACCATAACAATGGAATTGGGATTTGAACAACTCTTCTATATCATTAGCAATGTTGATTAATATCCTAATCTATAATAATTCATCCTTTGTCAATATTACAATTACACCTTTTTTTTTTGTAGATAAGATACTATAGCATTAATACTGGGTTTTATAGGTTGACCCAAAACCTTTTACAAAAATCAGCCTGGGCTGTTGATGAACATATCCTTACTAAGAATCCTATATATGTAAAATCTACATGCCGCCAAAGCCATTACATCCGGTAAGGCACATAGCCTGTTATCAAAAAGAAACTTCCCATACAACATTTTGGGTATACCCCAAGAAAACACACATGCATCATAATTACAAAAAAGAAACAAACACGGATCCCTTCCTTGAGACAATGGAGAAAAAAAAAGTTGTAGACACACATAGCAGAGTACTGAAAAACTCCCACAAGCTCTGTATTGACAGTTACTCTTAATAATTACTTGGTAATTGCTTTCTTTCGTATATGACATGCTTTGGTACCACATACTATCTTGGCCAATAAGCCTTAGAGAAGTGAACATGTTGGCTAGATTTATGGCGGTGGCTATCTGGTGGTCCACGTGGCTTTGGTTCGAAGTCTTATATTATCATTTATTTCCTTCCCTATGATTATCAACCAACCTCAAATTACTAAGACGACTAGGAGCCATGTTATATGACATATGACTGTCCCCATTAGTCTTTGTGGTATTTCCAAGCAACATCCATGAAGACTGACAACTCAGATAATTTTTATTGTGAGTCCAATTCAAAAAGAGACGGGAATACTCCTAGCCTTCGAACTTACAGTGCCTTCCCTATTGGTAAATTTGACTATCATTCTTGGAATTCTTGTTGAATAAGCTCCTCTACTTCACTCGGGACACCGTGTTCCCATTTGAAAAGTCTGTCACCATCGACACCCAAATTGGCCAGCTTATCAGCAATTTTGTTAGCTTCCCGAAAGACATGTTCGACTTTTTTATCCTGTCTTCCCAGGAAAAGGATCCTAGCATCTTCAACAATTGTTTTAATCCTCCAAGGTGTTTTCCAATTATTGAGGAGATTTATAACATGCATAGAGTCTCCTTCTATGATCAAATTGCCTTCTAAGTCTTGAGTCATTTGAAGGCCTCTCCACATAGCTCTAGCTTTAGCTTTATTGTTTGTCCTTGTTCCCAAATATTCAAAAAACACAAGCATCATATTCCCATTATGATCTCGCACAATGCCACCAATGCCTGCTTTTCCAGGATTGTTCGTAGCTACTCCATAAAAATTAAGCTTAAACCAACTCGTAGGAGGTGGAGACCACTTAAAATTGGCTCTGGGGTTGACTACCCTAGGCACAGACTCATCTAACAAGGTTAAGCTTAAATATTTAGCAATCGTGGTCTCCTGTAGATGAGGTTTACAACTATCAAACGGGATAAGGTTCACATTATCGTTGGCAAAGGATAAGATCCTGGCAATGATAGTTTGATGATCATGGATAGACTCATTAAAGACTCTATGGTTCCTTTCTAACCACACTTGCCAAAGATAGTGATTAAGATAAATTTTCCACATGTATCTAAGTCTTTGGCTTGAAAATGGGTAAGGCCACTGGACGAACAAATCAAGTACGATGGTTGGTTTAACCCATGAAATATTGAAGGCCTAAAAAACCCCACTTAGGACAGTCAAGGAAAAAGGGCACTCAAGGAAAATGTGATAAATGGTCTCCCAATTAGCTCTGCATAGATAACAATGATTAGTGATACAAATACCTTTATGCATCATATTATCAATGGTTATAATTATTCCTTAGATAACTAGCCATGAAAAGACTACAATTTTTGGAATTAATTTTTTTATCCAAACTAAGTCCTTTTGGAGGACAAAATACTCGTCATCAAGCAGAAGCTTGTAAGCTGATTTAACAGTGAACTGCCCGTTTTACGTAGGAGCCCAGGTCACTTGATCTTCCTTGGGTCTCATGGGGATAAAATGTTGCTCGAGAATGTTATAAAGATCATTTGATTATACTTGAAATCCCTGAATTCTTATTTGTTTCCACTTCATTCTACCTCTGTCCTCAACCATATAATCAAAGACTTTTTTGCCAATGATTTCTTCTGTGATATCTCTGATTCGAGCTAAGTTAGGATATTGCGTCAGTGGTTCATCCTTAGCCCACCTGTCATTCCAATAATTTATCCTCTCACCATTGCCTAAAACCAATATTAAACCTTTTTTGATGATTTCCTTACAATTAAGAATTGCTTTCCAAAAGGCAGAACCTCTGATTGGAACTGAGTCACTTAGAATTTCTATATTTTGAAGATACTTTCATTTGATGATAACTGTCCATTCATTTTCTTCACCAAAAATGAGACGCCGTGCATGCTTAGCTAGTAAAGCTAAATTTATATGAGCAATTCTCCTCAAACCTGAGCCCCCATTTTTCCTGGGTCTGCACACTTTGGTCCATCCTACAAGGTGTATTTTTTTTTCTCCTCTGATCCAGTCCATAAAAATTCTTTTTGGAGTTTCTCAAATTTTTGGAAAACCTTCACAGGGGCTTTGAAAATAGAGAGGAAATAGACTGGAATGCTTTGAAGAGAGGCCTTAGTGAGGGTCAGCTTTCCTACTTGAGATAGAAGATGACCTTTCCATCCAACAAGTTTTTTTTTGAATTCTTTCAATAACCCCTGTCCCACGTTGACTCTCTCAAAGAACCAATGAAAAGAGGGAGACCCAGATACGAAGTGGGGAGGTTTGCTATATCACACCCTAAAATTTTTGCAATCCTTCCTTGCCTCTGAATGGGGGTGTTCAAGAAATATAACTTGCTTTTACTGAAATTAACTTTTTGACTAGCAACATCCTCGTAGAGTTGCAGGATGTATTTAATTATTTTGGCCTCAACCACTAATGCCTTAGTCAATATAAGGGTATCATTGACGAATTTTTGGTGAGAAATGGCCCTAGTGAGAGATGTTGCCTTGATTCCCGATATTAGCCTTGAACTGTAAGCATTTTTGATGGTTTTGCCTAAAGATTCTACCACAATGATGAATAACATGGGGCTGATAGGGTCCCCCTGCCGAATTCCTCTGTGACTTTGAAAGTAACCAATAGTTGTTCCATTAACTAGAATTGAGAACCATGCTTTAGAAATACATTATTTGATAAAATTAACCCATTGGTGGTGAAAACCAAACTTAAGGAGGACAACAATCAAAAAGTCCCAATTTAGCCTATCAAATGCTTTGTTCATATCAAGCTTGAGGACAAAAACAGACCTGTTAGTCTTATCAGCAGAGTGCAGAGCTTTATGAACTGTGATAACTCCATACAAGATTGACTTGCCCTGGACAAAGCTTCCCTGGCATGGATCTATGATGTGAGGCATAATATCTCTCATTCTATTTGCAATGGCTTTAGTTAGGATCTTGTAAGAAACATTGCACAGATTGATTGGCCTGAACTCAGCCATAGATTCAGGGAATCATATGAAATCCTCTTTTCATTAAAGTTATTTTGATGGCTAAATATTTAGTGGTTGAAAAGAGAATTTTGTGTTCAAAAAGATCACCCATAGGTAAATAAGTGGAACCCATTTTTTTAATACCGAATATTATTTTTTCTTCAAAAATCTTTTGATGATGTCAAATTTAGAGAAAAATAATAAATCATTGTATCATAATTTTTTTAATTGGTTAGCGATGGAAATGGTCCCACTTGTATTACATCATCACCACATAGTGGTATTACAACAACTTAGCTATTATGCATGTGTCATTTTACAAGATTCAAACCTAGGTCTCCTCCTTGAAAGTTGAGGAATCTAACCATTTGAGCTAATACCATTTGATAGTTGTGTGATAAATTAGTAATGTAACCTTATATTTTAATTATATTTGGAAATACAATCACTTTCCTTCAGCTAAACATAGTTAAGAGAAATAAATATTGATTTTGATCATGTAAGACCTTCCAATTCACTAATAAATCTAAATCTTATCTCTCATTATTTAGGACTTCTCTAGATATCATAATATAATAACCATACCATTTTTATTTGTGGTCCATTTCCAAATTAAAGTGTTTTATATGATTCTTACCACGGAGGTAGCAAAGAAAAAATTCTCCGAATTCTTGCAAACACCATTGTTTACATAATCTTTTACTTTTAATATTTATGTGAGACATCATCTAACAAATGAATAACTCCTCTCAACTTTTTTTTTTCTTTTAATGCATCTTCTAACAATGTTGAGAAATTCTTCTTGATAGATCATATTTTTTATTTAACTTTTTTGTTTCATAGATTTGCATATCTCATGGATGAAATTAAGATATTTAATTTCATTTCAAAAATCACACCAATATTCCTAATGTGTAATGATTTCACTTAAGTTAGACATATATAAATTTTTAAATACAACCACATTTGTAATCACAAGGATTGGGCTCTACATGACACTTGTTTAAAACTACAACCAATATTATAAAGAAAAGCAAAGTAGATTTTAATGTTCACAATACCATAGGCTATATGAGACAATGTGTTTTTACCACGTGTTTAACCAACCAAACTAATGCACCTTGTCGGAGCCATAACTTGTGAACCGTACGCCCGTTGGCCTTGAAATTTAACAGGTGTTTTTATGTGTGTGTTCTGCATCAGGCGAATCTATGACTGTACTGAATCTCCAAAAAAGTGTTTTTGGGACCTAACTCCTCCATCTAGTATCCCAAAATTAGCTTTTAGAATAGGTTCCCGAGTTTTTTGGATTTTTTTGGCTGTTAGAAGTTTATTATCTTTTGTTATACCTTAATTTGAGACCTAATATTTTAAATTAAGGTTTTTTATTGTAATAGGGATATGTGCACCAAATTTGGGTGCAATCCGACTCATTTCTATTTTTAGAAGTTTTTAGAAAGAAGATCTATTTTTAGCAGTTTTAGAAAAAAAAAAATTTTAGTGTTTCTTTGGTTTTTGGTTGCTATATGATGGATTGTAATATTTTGTAGAGAGGGTGTGAATTCAGGAATAAGAAGAATATCAATTTGTAGTTTTATTCCATTATTGCATTTTTGTAATGTGATTGGAGTCCATTTTGTTGGTCTCTTGTAGTTGAGTTTACATCATTTGGTATCAGAGCAAGTTGGATCTTGTTGGGAGGAGAAAAGAGAAGAGAAGAAAAAGAAAAATGAGAGGAGAGCAAAGAGGCTCCAAAAAAAAAATTGGCACTCTATGCAGTGCTTGTAGAAGGTTTGTAAAACCTTGGAGACAAAAATTGGCACTTTGTGTAAGTGCTTGCAGGAGGTTTTTTATGTAAAAGCCTTAGAGAAAGAGATTGGCACTTTGTGTAGTGCTTGCAGAAGGTTTGTAAAATATTAGGGAAAGAAATTGGCACTTTGTGTAAGTGCTTGCTAGAGGTTTTTTTATATAAAACCTCAGAATGAGGAATTGGCACTTTGTGTAAGTGCTTGCAGAAGGTTTGTAAAACCTTAAAGAAGTAAATTGGCACTCTGTGTAGTGCTTGCAGGAGGTTTCTTTTTCATTAAAAACCTCAGAGGGAAGAATTGGCACTTTGTGTAGTGCTTGCGGGAGGTTTGCTATTTTAAAACCTCAAAGGAATAAATTGGCACTATGTGTAGTACTTGCAGGAGGTTTGAGATATAAAACCTCAGAAGGAGATTGGTACTTTAAGGAGTACTTGCAAATGTGTGACACTCTATGGAGAGCGATTATGAGTTTGATCAGAGGAACTCGTAGAAGCAGAGTTCTTTTCAACCAAAGGAGAATGATGCGGAAGCCTATATTTAGAGCGTTTTTTAAAAAGAATTTTTAAAGTAATTTTTTATTACTCAAAATGGAATTATTTGACGCAAAATATAATTTGCTGAAAATGGTAATTATTAAAAAGGCAATTTTTTATGAAAAATAATGATACCACCTAGAAGATATGCCTAGATGAATAGGCAGATCGAGGATCTGAATGCAAAAATAGCATGAATGACTGGTGTGATTGATTGCATGGGAGAGAGACGTCCCAGGGCACATGCAGATCAAGGATCTGATGATGAAAGCATACCTGAGGAACGTGGATCTGAGGTCCATGCAGAAGCAGAACCAAAGGGACCAGAGGAAGAAGGGCACGGTTTTGAAAATCTATTGATACAAGCTCTAGAGGGGCTTAAGGGGAATCGAGATGGGATCAAGATCGAGGTTCCCGAATATGCTGGTGGGTTGAAACCAGAGGAGTCGATATATTGTATCAATAGCCTAGAAAAATATTTTGAATGGAGTAACCTTGTTGAAGAGAAGAAGGTTAAGCTCGCATGCACAAAGTTGAAGGGACATGCATTGATTTGGTGGGATCATTTACAGACTACACGACAGAGGAATGGAAAGGAAAAGATCAGGGATTGGACAAAGATGAAGAAGAAGTTACAGGAAAAATTTATACCTATAGACTACTCCCAAACCCTATTTTGTAGATTTTAGAATCTTCGATAGAAGGATCAAAGCATTGAGGACTATACTAATGAATTATACAAGCTATCCATTCGAGTGGAGCACAATGAGACAGAGGACCAAAAGGCTACCAGGTATGTAAATGGCCTAAGTTTTGCTATTCAAGATGAGATGAGCATGCATCGCACTCTTACAGTGGAGGATGTGTATCAAATGGCCCTCAAGGTAGAGGATAAATTAAAAAGATTAATAGAAGAGGTAAGAAGGGATTCACGCCCTCTTCAGGTCGAGGTCGAAGTGGATCTAATTTTCTCAAGGGAGAATCCTCAATACCTGCTAAACAAGAAGAAGATGAGCAGAATATGAGAGGAAGAGGATACCAACGAGGTAGAGGTTACGATGGTGGATGAAATGGGAATGATCCGAGGAGGTCATATACCTGTTATGGATGTGGTGAGGAGGGGCACAGAGCATTTGAGTGTCCCCAATGTGATGTCCAAGAAAGGGGTCAAGGAGGACAAGGAAGGGTCAATCTAGTTGAGATGGAAGAGCAGGATGAGGATGAAGTTGTTGCTGACATGGGGAAGCCCTTATGATAAGGAGGACATTGGTTGCTCCTAAGAAAGATATGGTCCAGAGCAAAGCAAAGGGGCATACCATAGAAGGTGAAGATTCTTGGCTGTGAACAAACATATTTTGAACAAGGTGTACATCGGGAGGGAAGGTATGTAACATTGTCATTGATGGTGGTAGCTGTGAGAATATGGTGTCAAATGTCATGGTTGAAAAAATGCACCTAAAATGTGAAAAACATCCTTATCCATATCGCATCTCATGGGTTAAGAATGGGAATGAGATAACAGTAGATCATAGGTGTTTAATTAAATTTTCAATTGGGAGCACTTACAAGGATGAAGTGTGGTATGATGTGATCTCGATGAATGCATATCACATTCTATTGGGAAGACCTTGGCGGTAGGATAGGGATACTAACCATAATGGGAGAAAGAACACTTACGCATTTTGGAAGGAAGGTGTAAAGGTAGTTCTTGTGCCTCTGAAGGAGGATGGACCGAGTGAGAGCTTGTTGACGATGAAGGAGTTTCTTGCAGAGATCAGGGATGCTAGCTTATGTTATGCCTTAATAGCTAGGAAGCTAGAAATAGAGGAAGTGGTTATGCCTATAGCAGTAGCTAAGTTGCTAAGTGAATATAAATATGTCACACCAGAGGAGTTACCAAATGGGCTACCACCAAAAATGGATATCCAACATCACATGAATTTTATTCCAGGATCAGTGCTCCCAAATCAGGTAGCTTATCGGTTGAACCCAATACAGAATGTAGAGTTGAGCAAGCAAGTGATAGAGTTGATAAAGAAGGGATTAGTTAGGGAGAGTATAAGTCCATGTGCGACTCCAACATTGCTGACCCCGAATAAATATGGTGATTGGCGGATGTGTGTGGATAGTAGAGCCATAAACAAGATCATAATAAAGTATTGGTATCCTATGTCGAGAGTGGATGATATGATGGATGGATTGGCTGGAGCTAAGTACTTCAATAAAATTGATCTACGAAGTGGCTACTACTAGATCAGAATTTGAGAAGGGGATGAATGGAAGACAACTTTTAAGACAAAATATGGATTGTACGAGTGGATGGTGATGCCATTTGGGTTGTCTAATGCACCCAGTACATTTATGCGGTTGATGAACAGAGTACTATGGGAATATAATGGTAAGTTTTTGGTTGTGTATTTTGATGATATTTTGATTTATAGTAAAAGTGAAGAAGAGCATTTGTTACACCTGAAATTAGTGTTAGAAGTGCTCAGGAAGGAGAAATTGTATGTCAACCTAAAGAAATGTAGATTTCTTCAAGATAGTTTAGTGTTTTTGGGATTTGTAATCTCGAGAGATGGCATGAGGATGGATGATGAGAAAGTGAAGGTGATTCTAGAATGGCCTCTTCCACGATCTATAACATAAGTAAGG
Organism: Wollemia nobilis; assembly: GCA_028583015.1. Classification (NCBI taxonomy): domain Eukaryota; kingdom Viridiplantae; phylum Streptophyta; class Pinopsida; order Araucariales; family Araucariaceae; genus Wollemia; species Wollemia nobilis. The sequence continues at coordinate 9,387,547 of JAQPPZ010001808.1, forward strand.
AGATTTCATGGACTAGCTACCTTTTATAGGAAGTTCATCAGGAACTTCAGTAGTATAGTTGCCCCTATAACTGAGTGCACGAAGGGGAAAGAGTTTGTATGGACTATGACATCAACATAGAGTTTTGAACTCTTGAAGAAGAAAGTGTCGGAAGCCCCTGTTTTAGTGTTATCAAATTTTAGTAAGGTGTTTGAGGTTGATTGTGATGCCTCATTTGTTGGGATTGGTGGTGTCTTAAGTCAAGAGGGTCGACCTGTAGCATTTTTTAGTGAGAAGCTGAATGACACAAGGAATAATTATTCTACATATGATGTAGAATTTTATGCAATTGTGCAAGCATTGCAACATTGGAGGCACTACTTAATCTCAAAGGAGTTTGTGTTGTTTACTAATCATAAAGCATTGAGGTATGTAAATTCTCAGAAAAAGTTAAATAGCAGGCATGCCAAATGGGTTTCATTTTTGCAACAGTATACATTTGTCCTGAAACAAAAGTTAAAAAAATAGAATAATGTTGTTGATGCATTGAGTAGGAGATTCTTGTTGTTGACCACTATGGAGAATGAAGTGGTAGGATTTGAGGAAATTAAAGATCTGTATGAATCTGATGCGGATTTTGGAAATATTGTGCAATAGTGCAAAAGTGCGGTAGGGGGCGAGTCCCATACTATTTTTGAAGAGTATTTTTTTAGAATGGTTACTTGTTTAAGGGTAATTGATTATGCATTCCCAATGGCTCTATGAGAGAGAACATCTTGAGGGAATTACATAGTGGGGATTTGGCTGGTCATTTTGGAGTAGCCAAAACTACCACTCTTGTAGAAGAGAAGTACTCTTAGCCAAAAGTGAAGAGAGACATAATCAAGTTTGTCTCTAGATGCAGAGTATGTCAAATGGCTAAGGGCCATATGCAAAATACAGGGTTGTATATGCCACTACCAGTTCCTATAGGACCATGGACCGATATGAGTATGGATTTTGTGTTGGGGTTGCCCAAGACACAGAGAGGTAAGGATTAAATTTTTATTGTGGTAGATAGATTTTCAAAAATAGCGCATTTCATTTCTTTCCAGAAAACTAATGATGCAACTAGGACTGCAGTCCTATTCTTTGATGAAATTGTGCGGTTGCATGGTGTTCCAAAGACTATTACTTCTGATCGGGATACTAAGTTCTTGAGTCACTTTTGGAGGATGTTGTGGAAAAATTTGAACACCATGATGCAGTTCAGTAGTGCTTACAACCCACAGACAGATGGGCAAATAGAGGTAGATAACAGAAGCTTGGAAAACCTCTTACGATGCATAGTGGGAGAAAAACCAAAACAATGGGATTTAGTCTTGTCACAAGCCGAATTTGCATACAACAGTTCAGTGAACAAGTCAACAGGTAAATATCCTTTTCAAATTATTTATGGTCAAAATCCTAGAGGTGTATTAGATTTGGTTGAGTTACCAATTGGGAAACAAGTTAGTGATGATGTAGAAGCATTTTTTGAGCATATCCAAAAAGTGCAAGAGTCAGTGAGGGAAAAAAGTAGTAATGCTCACTACAAAGAGTCTGTTGATGCACACAAAAGGGTGAAAGCGTTTGAAGAGGGTGATATGGTCATGGTTCATCTTAGGAAAGAAATATTTCCTAAGGTGACGTATAACAAACTAAAACTTAAGAAAATTGGGCCATGTAGGATTTTGAAGAAGATCAATGATAATGCCTATAAAGTGGAGTTGCCTGATGAATTTGATATTTCACCCATTTTTAATGTTTTTGATTTATTTTAGTATCTTGGTACTTTTGAGGATGGTGAATTACAGGAGACAATAAATTGGGCACGACAGATGCCTAAGAAGAAAAAATATAGAGTTGCACAGGTGCTCGATAAGAAGGTGATCACCACCAGACATGGGAGCTACAAAAAATTCCTAGTTCAGTGGGAAGGATTACCACAGTCAAATAACACTTGGGTTTCAAAGTCAGAGCTAAAGAAAATTGATAACTAGAAGCTACAGATTTCAATTCAGCTGAAATCGCAGGAGCTGAGTTCTTTTTCACCAGAGGAGAATTATGCACCTTGCCGGAGCCATAACTTTTGAACCGTACACCCGTTGGCCTTGAAATTTAATAGGTGGTTTTGTGTGTGTGTTCTGCATCAGGTGAATCTTTGATTGGCCTGACTCTCTAAAAAAGTGTTTTTAGGACCTAACTCCTCCATCTAGTGTCCCAAAATTAGCTTTTAGAATAGGTTCCCGAGTTTTTTGGGTTTTTTTGGCTGTTAGAAGTTTATTATCTTTTGTTATACCTTAATTTGAGACCTAATATTTTAAATTAAGGTTTGTTATTGTAAGAGGGATATGTGCACCGAATTTGGGTGCAATTCGACTCATTTCTATTTTTAGAAGTTTTTAGAAAGAAGATCTATTTTTAGCAGTTTTAGAAAAAAGATGTTTTTAGGGTTTCTTTGGTTTTCGGTTGCTATATGATGGATTGTAATATTTTGTAGAGGGGGTGTGAATTCAGGAATGAGAAGAATATCAATTTGCAGTTTTCTTTCATTGCATTTGTGTAATGTGATTGGAGTCCATTTTGTTGGTCTCTTGTAGCTGCGTTTACACCACAAACTTTGGTTGTCATAGCATGGTGTACAACCCTACACCTAGTTGGATTCAAACCTTTGACCTCCTATTTGGTGTTTCAAAGTGTTTATAAAATTAAGCTAGATATATTTAATTTAATGAATGTTTATGGTTTTTAAAATCACTTCTAATGAATAGCTAAAGTTTTTGTAATTGTTCAATATAATGTGAATTTATATTGCTAAAATTCATTTCAAGTCTGTAGAAAAATTATGGTAATCCTACTAATATTCAACTAATTTAAGGTCTAGGAGTTAACTAATTGAATCATCTATTTCACAACTTTTCATGATTTTTTTTTATATTATGATGAATTTTTTAGATTTTTTAAAGTTTATTCAATGTACATCTATTGATGCAATGTGATGCATTTGTAAAAAAAATAATTCAAATAAATGCTAGGGATTAAATATTTAAATTTTTTACTATTAAGGTTTGTCCTCAAAATAAATTTTTATACCCTAATTAGCATATTTATTATATTTAAAAAATTGTTACAAATTATTATTTAATACTTTAAGGAAAATTTTAAATAGATTTATATTTCTCGCATTCTACTTTACAACTTATCATTCTCTTGATACAATGCTTAAATGCCACAATTTCATAAAACTTAGGATTAATAGAATTTTTGCAAAATTTTGGTAAATAATTGAAAAAATACTTTAGTCAAAATTTCTCCAAGTGTATATATTAATGAGAGTTATGAGGCTAAGAAGAATCCATTTCAAAATATACCAAAATTTATTTGGCCATAAATTTTCTAACTTTTTAGCTAACATATGGAAAACCTAAGTTTTTAGGTTTAACTCTTGCATAGATACAATAATCTAAGATAATGTAAGATGATTCCAATCTAAGCTAAAAATAAAATCATATAAGTTTGATAAAGTTAAAAATATCATTTTGATTTTAGGTATTTATTTTTAAAACAAATTACTGTTGTCCAATTGGCATTTTTTTAAAATTATTAAAGTTTTATCAAAAAATTATTATTGAAGGTTTTGAGAAAAAATTTAAATAGGCTTCTACCTCTGCACCATTGATATAGTTTCAAAATTCTAATGAATAATAATTTTTTTAAAGAAAAAATTCACAAAATATGTAAAAAGTTTTATAACTAATATTTTATTTAACTCAAGAAGCGAGTGCGAGCGTGAGTTGGGAGTGAGTGCAACTAGTAGCGAGTGCAAGCTTAAGTTAGGAATGAGTGCAACTAGAAGCAAGCATGATATAGGAGTGAGTGCAACTGAAAATGAACATGAAATGGGAGTGAGTGTAGTCAAAAGTGAGTGTGAGCACGAGCCAGGACCAAGGAGGAAGTGTGAGTAGTAAGCATGAAGTAGAAATTAAAGTGTGATCAAGAAACAAGTACCACTTCTTGATCCATATATTAGGAGAATTTAAAGGATTCAGTTGAAAAAAATCTAAAAAATTGCTAAAGCGAAGGAACATCAGGAAAAAGAAGAGACATGGAAAATTGTGAGCCAGGAGGGAGTGTAAGCCAATAATGAGTGTGAGGTAGGAGAGTGCAAGGCAAGAGAAAGTACGATCTTAGAGGGAGTGCAAACCAAGAGAGAATGTGATACAGGATTCAATCATGGAGGAAGAGCGACAAGTTCATCCAGAGTGGATAAATGCTTCGAACCCTTACCATGAATGTGTGGAACATTGTTTCCAAAAAATTGCTAATGTGAAGAAACACCAAGAAAAAAAGAGATAGAGGTAGTTATGATACAAGAGGGAGTGCAAGCTGGGAGTGAGTGAGAGGCAAGAGAGTGTGAGCTGAGAGGGAGTGTGAACCAACAGGGAGTGCAAGCCAATAGCGAACCCCATTAGCGATTATGGAAGGAAAGTCATATTTAAAAGCCCTAATGGAAATTCAGGATACCCTAATTAGAACTCACAATGCCCTAGTTAGAAGTATGGAGGTACAAGTAAGAGATAAACAAAAAAGTGAATACATGACATATTCGATCTAGGTAGCAGATGTTTCACCAAAATTAAGTATCAAGGATGAGATGATTGAGCATGATACAATGGTTCTTAAAAGTACAGGGTTAGTATGTAAGTTTCATAGATCATGGTCATGATTTTTGGAGATTCAAAATTGGATCGAGTGGAAGTGGGGATTGAATTCAATTAATTTGTGACTTTTCTTCCTAAAGGTTTTTCCCTCATCATATTCTCTAGTTCAAAAATTAGGGATAAAATAATGGTTGGTGGCCCATGGTTTAGGGGAAGAGATACACTTTATTTGAGACCATGGAATGATATTTTTTCTGTTGAGACAAAAACTATTAAGAAGTTTCCAGTGTGGGTTAGGTTTTTTGGACTTCCATATCAACTTATAAATAAGATTTTTTGAAGAATATTGAAAATAACCTAGGGGAATTCATCAAGGAAGGACTAACTACTAAGGAACGAAATCATACTATATATACTCAAATATGTGTTGTTATGGATAGTTTAAAACCTTTTCCACAATCCATTAAGATTAAATTTGAATCAAGAGAATAAGATCAACAAGTATATTATAAAAATATTGCATTTCGTTGCCACAATTGTTATGAGATTGGACACATGGCAAGAGTTTGTAAATGAAGAAAGAGAAAAAATTCTAGCCATGAAATAAACTTTGAGATGAAGCAAAGAAATCATACAATAATAGAAGCTAGATCAGATCAAGGATATTCCACTCCAAAAAATGAGGTAAATAAACCCTATCTACAATATCATTTGGCAAGCCCAAAAGAAATTAAAAGTGCAAAAGAAGATGCAAAGATAAATCCTAAAACAAATACGGTAAAAGAGGTCAAGTTTATTCCAGATAAATCATCTTCTTTTTCCTCAAGTAGTATAGAATCCTCTTGAGGTAATAAAAGCGATAGTGGTGAAGATGTTATTCCTTGCAATTTAAGTTTTCAAGAGCAACATATTAAAGAAATTAGGATGGAGGAAACCCATAAAAATTTAGGATTTTTATGACAAAATAATAAGTTAATAACTATTTAGGGTTTCCAAGGCAACATAAAGAAGATTGTGCTTTTTAGGTTATTCCTTGCACTTCATATCCTTTAGAACAAGGTAAACCTAAATATGATAAATCTTACTATGAGTAGTGTGAGAAGATTGAAGAGATTGATGAAGATGAAAGTATTGTTGGGAATGAAAAAAGAGAGGAAGACCCAAGAAGCAAAAAAAAGAGAAAAACAAAAGCAAATATCACAAGTGTTAACAAGAAGTGGGGCTAAATCCATAAATAAAAATAAATAATAACAATGAAAATAATATCATGGAATATTAGGGGAATGTATAAGAACCCTAAAAAAAGGTATTTATAAACAAGATATTTATAGATATAGAAGTTGGGCAACAAATATTTTAGCCATTCATAGTGTTGAATTTCATCTTGATAAATTTAAATTTTGGAAGGCATCTAAAGAGTTGATTGTGGAAACTTAGCATTTTTAGGAAGATGTAGAATATCTTTGATAGAAAGAAAAAGTTGGAAATGCTTTAATTAACTTGTTAGAAATATAATGAGAACATTGTAATTTTTTGTTTTTGTAATGGGAGTGGCACCTAATAGAAGCCACACATAGCTTATTCAAAAAATATTTTATTTAACTCTAATTAAAATTTCTCCTAGAATTATCTATTGATGTAATCAAATGGATTTATAAAGAACCTATCCAAAAACATAGTGTTTCTCTCATTAAAATTTAATTTTTTTTAGCTAGAATATACAAAACCTTAGTTTTTAGGTCTATGGGAGTTGCAAAAATCCATGATAATCTAAGTAAAAGAGAGATAAATGGAAGTGTACTTGTAAAAAAAAATTATTTGAATTAAAACTAAAAAGTTACTACACAATTGCAACACTTGTTCCTTTTTATGAAAAATATGTAGTTAGTTTTGATGTTACATGGGTAATTATGAATCAGTTGTAACCAGAGGCCTCTTTGTTCTTAATTCTTGCTTGTACATACACATTTATCACATCAATACAAAGTTTATCAGAACTAATATGTGTTCATAACATTTGGTATCAAAGGTTCAACATTGCAAAGGTGAGACCAACATTGTAAAGAGAAGATATATTTCAAAATTCATGCCTTTCCTGGACAATCTACGAGGTGAATACTTATTCACCAATCCAAGAAATAATTTAGTGATCTTGTGTTGATGTGAGAAGGAAAATAACCTTGTTTATTATATTGCAAAAGAGAATGTTTGTTATTCTTGTTTTGTTATTATATTTTTAGATTTTTAATTTGAATGCCAACACATTTGAATGGAACTTAATGCATCTAATCATCCAATTGTTTGCTGAGTAGGAAAAATAGGCATTGTTGAAATGTGTTATTTGAGAATGTTCTCAAGTTTGAAAGCTTTGAACAAATAATTTACTAAAAAGTCATTCATAAAGTTTTTGCATCAATAAGAGGATGTCTTATAAAGTTTATTGTTCAAAGAATATGTCATCTAAGTTATCACTTACCATCCATGAAGTGTTTGTGGGTTGAGACGTATTTATTATCTTAATTATTTAATTTATTAAAATTGTTTGAGCAAAGCTACGCATGGTTGAGGTGTTTTCCAACTACTAAAAAATTTGAGGTTCATCATGAAGGTGTTCTAGCCAAGTAAACAATAGGTCATATTCTTTTCACTGCTTAGGACATTTTGAAATTAAGATTCATCTACTTGTCAAAAGCATGGACCATTTAATGAAACTCTCATGAGGTTGAATGCTATCTAAAGGTATTAGTTAAATATCCTTTGATGTGAAATTTTTTGAAGGTGATGTGGGATTTCTCTAATATTGGAGGTCATATAGAGATAAGTATATGAGGGTCGTCTTGTGAAGAAATGTGACATGAGATATCACACAAGTTGTGAAGTCATCTTATAAGGAGTGTTGTCTATTGTGGACCTTGTTAGGAGGTTGTATTCATGTGGGCTATCTAATGCAATAAAAAATCCATATTAATATCATCTTGTTGATTATTCCAAATAATCCCAAGAGTACCTCTAAGAATATATGTGATGCGGATATGGATAAGCTAGACAAATGAAATATTTAATATTAATTGCTCAAGGATTTTTATTATCAAAAGTGGCTATTAATTATCTTTTACATAGTGTAGATGATGGACATCAAGCTTACCGCAAAGCCTAATATACCTCAGTAAGCCATGAATACTTTTACATGATTGGGTTTTCCTCCACATGATTTGATGATTTGGATGGTATAAGAAGAGCCATGGGGTTGGACATATTATATTAATATTACAAAAAAGTGACCATGCACCTATTATATAAAAAGGTAGCCAATATTAAACTACAAAAGGATATTTATATTATTATTAATTTAGATCCTTATCATTCCTTCGAACCATAGGAGCATTGGACTCCAATACATACAAAAGATGAGGGAAATCATGAACCATTTGATGGTGATAAATCTAGCAGGCATGATGTGGAAGTTAACCTTGTCGAGCCAAAATGCAGGAAGTGGAAGAGCCTTGATGAGTCTAGTGATTTTGTGTGTCGAACACGTGTTCAACATCAAGTGGAGGCTAGAATTCAGGTACAACATCGACTAGATGATAGATGACTAGTGTTATCTCCAATGCAAAATCATGGTATGGATTGAGAAGATCAACATTGAAAATGTAATGAATACGTAAGTGTGCTAGAAGATCAAGGTAAAAGGTATTATAAGACACCTATTACAAGATAGTGTAATATCCATAATGAAGGGGTTTGATCTTAATATGTTCCTTCTCTAGAAAATGACACATGTTGAGGTACAACCAAACTCTATATCCAACTTGGAAGTGATGTGGAACACTGTATTGGTCCATGGTATGTTTTTACTACTATTGAGTCTTTTGCAAAATCTGAATAAATTTTAATTGCAGCTACTACAAATTTTTAATTAAGACTGTGCTTTTTGTTGTTCTTTTTGTATATGGATAGTGATAGGAGATGGAAGTGATAAAGGTAACTCATATGGAGCTAACAAAAACACAATTCAAAGGGTGAATGACCTATGGATGAATGTATAACTCGATTATATGCAGGATCAATATGTAAGACAAATCTCAATTGGACAAAGATGAATTATGGTAGATATGAAGACTCTAAACAATAATACGATTAATGAATTCAATTTGACCATCAGACTGGGGATGAAAAGTAGTAGAAAATTTAAGAGATACACCTAAGAGTTTCCATAAAGAGCGTCAAAAAAATCCAATAAAATGAGAAACATGATAAAAAATGATACTAGTGAGAAGACCAAAAGAATGCCAAACAATATCAAAGAATAATTGGGCTAAGTTGATGGTGGAATTGATTTTATGATATGGGATAAACTTAGCCATCTTACTAAAATGATTGACAACAACAAAAACACAATCATGTTGATAGACAATAATAGGAAAACCATTGACCAAATCCATAGAAATGCTTTCCCAATGGAAAGAAGCAATAGACAACAACATGCTAAGGCCCAACTTTCTATTAGTTGGTTTAGAATGACAACATACAACACATTATTTTAGATACCTTAAAACATCACGTTGCATGTGGGGCCAATAACAAAAGCGTTGCAAATAATAAAGAATTTTGTGCTTGACAAAATGTCCACCATAAAGTGTAGAATGAGACTCCTTCAAAAGATATGACTGATGTATATAGGGTAAATAGAGTTTTGTTAGGATCCCATCCTAACATTATTTTGTAATTCTCATTATTATGTATTGACCTACTTCCAACGTGGGTATCACATAGATAATGTTATTTTGTAATGTACGTGGGATGTTAAGATCCTAGGCAAGTGGGACCATTTGATGTAACCGTTATCAAGATTGTAATCGACATTTGATAGAAGATTCTATCTCGAGTGGCATTTTGCATGTAAGCCAAATCTTGAGCCTAGGGTTAGGTTTTGCATGAAGTCTTTCTTTAAAAAGCTATGAAGCCATGTACGAATCATCCTTTTGCAAGTTAATGAAATATTAAAGGAGGTTTCCCCCTCGAAGAGGCCTACGATTCTAAGTTCTTTTGTGAGATTTTTCAATTATGCAATTACTTTCTGCATAAGTATTATTCTGTTATTGCATGTATTTTAGTTATCTTTCATTATTTTGTGTGTGAGCTTTATTTTAATAGTAGGTTCCTAACAAGTGGTATCAGAGTGCTTTCCAGGGCTGATTTCTACTACAACTGTGATGATTTTTGCCATACACTCTGCCTATTAGGTATAACTGTTTGTGTGTTTTTCTTTCTATTTTTCCTTTATTAAAAATACAAAAAAAATACAATTCAGTTTTTTACCAGCAAATCCAAAAAATACAAAAAAAAAATATACAATTTTTGTTTTAGTAGTTATGTAGGTTAGAAACCCTATGTCGGGAGTTTTAAAATATTGTGAAGAAGCTGTCATTATTGGCTAATACAGATAGCCCATAAAGCATCTAGTGAAGTGAGGGGCGATCAGGCTCCAATACCCAGGCCTTAGACAACACTCGCGCACGGAATCAAGCTCCCACACATCTTTGGGTGTATCGGGAGACCATTCTAGGGTTAACAAAATTTTATCCAATAGGAAGCTTTTCGACCTTGTATCATCCATAGTCCATGGGATACATCCCGAATGATTACCCTTCTGTACTGTCAAAGAGGCAAACAGTGTGCTCAAGGGTATGTGTGGAATCCTCCTTGGGTAGTGGCCTGAAATATTGGTCTAAGCACTATTGTTCATCACTTCAGTATGATAGAGGGCCTATGGGTGTTACATACTCCTTTACCTAGCATACCCTGATTTTGTTAAACACTTTCTTCTACAAAATCACACATATTTCTATTCTACTAAACCTGCATTCACAATCCCAAAAAGTGAGCATACGGAGGACTTCCCTATAACAGAAGAATACACCTTACATGAACCAATAGTTAGGATAAAGTTTGCAAGTGTCTCTAATAGTCTGTACTATTCCAGTAACAGTTAGGTCAATGGCAGTAATAGTCTGATCAGTGATAGTAACAATCAAGACAGTAACAGTCAACTCTAACAGTCAAAAAATATAGGTGATTAGGGTCAGAAACAAAACTGTCAGTGTATATAACTGTAGTACAAGTGATAGGACAGTGACAGGGTGATCAATTGATAGATCCGAGATAGTTGATTCAATTTTCCCACTTGACCTAGAGCCCAAAAAAAACATTGAAATTTTATTAAAATAGGGATATCTCTTCACACAGATCTCAGATTGACTCAAAAATTTAGCAAATAATTCTACATTCTATTCCAGACAAAATTGTCCTTGGCAGCCCCTGGTCAAATTTTGCACCCATTTTCCAAAAATAGCAATTTTTTTATTTTTCTTGCTAAGGCCATAACTTTTCAACGGTCAATCAGATTGATCCAAATTTTTGGGAATAGAATATACTTGTTATTCTACACAAAAGATCCTCAAAAAATCACTGGTGAAATTTTCAGTCTAAGTGGAGGAAATTACCGTGACATCGCCTTGCAACCAACCAGAGCTCACAAAAAGTCAAGAAATTAAGTATATCTCCTCATTGAGTGCTCAAATCAAACAATCACCGAAGTGGACCCTAGCCTAAAATCAATATTGCAATCCATTCCCCAAATTAAATTTTGGACCCTTACTAAAAATAGTAACTCATGAAATCCCACATCTATTTCTAGTAATTGATTAAAAAAGTTCATGGCTATCTCAAATGGTAAGTGACACTCATGGACATAAAAAAGAGGTAGAACAAAACACTGCTTCAATGTTGGATACCCTAGTAAGTGTTGTTACTAGCTTACAACAAACAACTTAACACTTGACAACATAATTTTAAACTTTCAGAGTTACCCAAGATACCTCCAGAATTCGCATTGAAAAACACCTAGCAGATGTTGAGTCTAAAATACAAGGTGGTCCAAGAAAGTCTGAGTATCGTTACGAAATGGGAACATATGACTCTCACCTTCGCTTTGATCGTGATAATCCCTTCAAGATGCCAAAACTAGACTTTCCTAAGTTCAATGGGAAGGATGTTGATGGATGGTTATGTCATGTTGCTCAATTCTTTAGACTCCATGATGTCCCCATTTATCACCAAGTTCAATTGGATTCTTTCAATTTAGAATCTGAAGCCTTACAGTGATACCAATGGTTGTAGAAAACTATCCCTGATCCTTCTTGGGTAGAATTTGAGTCCTAGTTCCTCACTCGCTTTGGCTCTAGTGAGTATGATGATTTTATAGGACAGTTGACAAAGTTGAAACAAACTTCAACAGTTCGAGATTACCAAATACAATTTGAGAGATTGGCCAACAAAACTACATGAATGAATGAAGGGTTCTTTATGAATTGTTTTGTTAGTGGTTTACAGGAAGATCTCCAAGTTGAGGTCACAATGTTTAGACCATAATCCATGATGCAGGCTATCCAGTTGGCTCGTTTGACCGAGTCCAAATTTTTAGCTCAGAGGCGGTTCTCTAAATTTCCATAAGCTAAACCCTCTTTTCCTCCTAGATTCCACAATCAACATAAACAAAAATCTGTTGCACCCACTGCTACACCCAAACATTTGACCACTGCTGAAATGGATGCACGACGTGCCCAAGGGTTATGCTATAATTGTGATAAATAATTTTCTTGTGGGCATAGGTGCACCCAAAATAAATTATTCCTCATAGATGTTGATGAGCCTGACACCAGTGACCATAGTGATGATGACACAAAATTAGTAGAAGAACCACCTAAACCAGAGGACGAAAACCCAGATGAATCACAGGCTGAAATTTTTGTTCATGCTCTTGCTGGAATTACTACGCCCAAAACCATAAAAGTTGTAGGTTATTTCAAAGGCCTGCGACTTACCATCTTGATTGATTCTGGTAGTACACATAATTTTATTGATCCCCGCATCATCAAGTAGGCAAATTTTTATGTACACACATGTAATTCCTTTGAGGTTATGGTAGCAAATGGTGGGACTTTACCTTGCAAGAGAAAATTTCGTAATGTTAAGGTCAAGATTGAGGATTTTGAGCTCAAACAAGATATGTTTGCACTTCAATTAGGGAGATGTGATATTGTGTTGGGATCTCAATGGTTGAGCACATTGGGAGTCATCTATTGGCACTTTGGTGAGCTTTGGATGCAATTCTCCCAAAATGGACACTCCTACACTCTCCATGGCTTAAAAGTGGGGTCATCATAGATTATCAGTTCCAACCAAATGGAGAAGTTGTTAAAAAAATCATCCCTAGGTGTCATAGCTTAGATTTTTGCGATCCAACCGTATTCTTCAGAGGAGGATTCTATTCCTAAATATTTGCAACTTATTTTGACCAAGCACAACTCTGTTTTTGCTGAGCCAACAAAATTACCACCTCATCGCTCTCATGACCATGCTATTCCCTTGTTACCTGGTAATGCACCACCCAATATTAGACCATACATGTATCCTCATGTTCTTAAGTTAGAAATTGAGAAGTTAGTACAAGAATTGTTAAAATTCGGTGTCATTCGACCAAGCAACAGTCCTTACTCTTCTCCAATTTTATTGGTACATAAGAAATATGGGTCTTGGTGGTTGTGTATCAATTATCAAGATCTCAATAAACTCACCACCAAGGATAAGTTTCCTATTCTTGCGGTGGATGAATTACTGGATGAACTTCATGGGACTATGTATTTTTCTAAATTTGACCTTTGCTCAGGGTACCATCAAATCCAGCTTAAAGAGGAGGATACTCCCAAGACTTCCTTTCGTACTCATGAAGGTCACTATGAGTTTTTGGTAATTCCATTCAGCTTGACTAATGCCCCTTCCACCTTCCAGAGCCTCATGAACAACATTTTTATCCATTCCTTTGAAAGTTCATTCTAGTCTTCTTTGATGATATTCTAGTGTATAGTCACTCATGGGAAGAGCATCTTACTCATGTGAATCAGACTCTCCAGCTATTGACACAACATCAACTCTATGCTAAACATTCCTAGTGTTCTTTTGGGTTGAAAAAAGTAGAATATTTGGGATACATTATCACTAATGAGGGCATTAAAGTTGACCCCAAGAAAATCCAAGTTGTTCAGGAATGACCAAAACCTCACACTCTCAAAGGTCTTCAAGGATTTTTAGGGCTTATAGGTTATTACCATAAATTTATTCGTAACTACGGTAAAATTGTAGCTCCCCTCACTTCCATGCTAAAGGACTCTTTTACTTGGACAGGACCCGTTGAACAGGCTTTCCAAGAATTGAAGCATGCCATGACCACGACACCTGTCTTAGCCATGTCAAATTTATCCAAATCATTTGTTATTGAAAGTGATGCTTCAGGTCGTGGTATTGGGGCAATGTTGATGCAAGAAGGGTGACCCTTAGTCTTCACTAGTAAAGCTCTCTCCAACTGTAATTTGGGAAAATCAACTTATGCCAAAGAGATGATTGTAAATTTGCATATCGTAATCCATTGGTGACTGTATCTCATTGGGCATCATTTCTCCATTAAAACAAATCATCAGAGTCTCAAATACTTTTTGGAGCAATGGGTTGCCACCCCTGAACAACAAAAATGGGTCTCTAAAATCATGGGCTATGATTATGATATCACCTATAAGAAGGATAAGGATAATGTTGTGGCCGATGCTCTCTCTCGCCAATTTGAAGCTCTCATTATGTTGTGTGCCATTTCATTGCCAATCCCCCAATGGATCGATTCTTTATGCCATGAGGTACTTCAGGATTTGAAATTACAGACTTTGGTTACTTCCCTAACCACTAAGCCTACTTCATATCTAGGATACACTTGGGATGGCTAGGATTTGTGTTACCACCAATGCCTTGTTGTTCCCCACAAGTCCTCACTATGGGAACTTATCATGATAGAACTACATGCTACTCCATCTGTTGGCCATTCAAGATTTCTCAAAACATATGAACGACTCAAAAGCACTTTTTTTTGAAGGGTATGAAAAAGGACATTCATGAATTTGTGGCAGCTTGTGATATCTATCAGCGGATGAAAGGTGAAACAATGTGTTCTCCAAGCACTCTGCAACCCTTGCCCATTCCAGAACAGGTCTGGACGGATATTTTTATGGATTTTATTGAAGTCTTACCTAAGTCAGGCGGAAAATCTATTATCTTCATGGTAGTGGATCGTCTTTCAAAGTATGCTCACTTTTGTCCTCTCTCCCATCCTTACACAACCTCCATTATTGCCCAAATTTTCCTTGATTCTATCTTTCATCTTCATGGTCTACCCTCCTCTATCGTGTTCGATCGTGACCCAACCTTCACTAATCACTTATGGCAAGAATTGTTTAAGTTGTATGGGACTCAGCTAAAGATGATTTCAGCGTATCATTCGTAAATGGATGGCCAGAAGAATATTGTCAATAAATGTTTGGAAAACTACCTTTGTTGCTTTTCCTCAGATCATCCTACGCATTGGGCGAGATGGCTTCCTTTTGCTGAGTGGACTTCCTATCACACAACCACCAAGGTTACCCCTTTTGAGGTAGTTTATGGGTGCCCTCCACCGATGTCTTCCTCCTACATTCTAGGTAGCACCAAGGTCCATGCAATCGACACTACTCTTAGTCAGCATGCTGATATATTCCATCAACTGAAGCTAAATTTGGAAGCAGCCCAGAATTGGATGCATCAACAGGTTGATCAACACCATTTTGAGTATAATTTTGATATGGGTGATATAGTTTTCCTTCACTTGCAACCATACAAACATTTGTCCCTCCAGCTTCGTAGATGCTAGAAGCTTACTGTAAAGTAATATGGGCCCTATTAGGTGTTACAGTAGATTGGTGCCATAGCCTACAAATTAGCCCTTCCACTTACATCCAAGCTCCATCCTATTTTTCATGTTTCTACTCTAAAAAAAGGTGGTGGTAAATCAGGTACAAGTTCAATATGCACTCCCTAAGTTAGATGAAGAAGGTTCTATCTTGCTTGAACCTGAACAACTGTTGGATTGTCGAACTTGTACTCTTCACAATCACACCATTACTAAATTTCTTATGCAGTGGCATGGACTCCAACCAGAATATTCTACATGGGAATCTATCCATCAGCTTCAACACTAGTTTCCCCACCTTCAACTTTGAGGACAAAGCTTTTTGAAGGAGAAGGACATGTTAGGATCCCATCCTAACGCTATTTTATAATTCTAATTATTATGTATTGACCCACTTCCAACGTGGTGGATCCCATATATAATGTTATTTTGTAATATACGTGGTATTTTATGCTCCTAGGAAAGTGGGGCCATTTGATGTAGCCGTTATCAATATTGTAACCAACATTTGGTAGAAGATTCTAGCTCGAGTGGCATTTTGCATGTAAGCCAACTCTTGAGCCTAGGGTTAGGGTTTGCATGAAGTCTTTCTTTAAAAAGCTATGAAGCCATGTACAAATCATCCTATTGCAAATTAATGAAATATTTAAGGAGGTTGCCCCCTCGAAGAGGCCTGAGATTATGAGTTCTTTTGTGAGATTGTTCAATTCTACAATTACTTTCTGCATAAGTATTATTCTATTATTGCATGTATTTTAGTTATATTTTAGTATTTTGTGTGTGTGGGCTTTATTTTAATAGTAGGTTCCTAAAAATTTTATCTAGAAAATATAGCAATCCATCCTTAAGGTAATAATCTTGAAAAGGTATGAGGTTAGAAGATGAAATATGTTGATGATGTTGGTAAATATAAGCAAAGTATGGATCATGAGGATACTCATAAGGCCAAGTATGAAAACCTAAGTGTGAAATGTTAATAGTCAAAGTAGTATGAGATGGATATCGACCTATACAATTAACTATGGAATTGATACTACCTTTTTTGTACTTAATGACTAGATAAAACTGCTATAAATATGAGGTCCATTTCATTTGATGAGCTTCTTGGATCTTATTTTGAGACTGAAGAAACTAGAGGGGATCATGGTTAGTATGAACAATGGTTTCCTTGCCTAGGAGATAATGACACTAGTATTTGATTGCTTGGACTAGGGTATACAACTCCTTATCATAAGTAGAGTACTTGAGTTTAGTTGCTGAGAAATTTTTGGAATGATAAGCTACATGATGGCCATTTTGTTTGAGGATAGCACCAAGAGCAAACTAAAAAGCATTAGTTTTAATCTCAAAAGGCTATCAAAGGTCAGGAATGACCAATATGGGAGTAAAATCTTATATTTTAGAGTGGAAAAGGCACATGCATGATAAGGGGTCCAACAAAACATAATTTTGGCTTTGGTCAATTGATGCAAGGGGGAAGAAATGGTGGAATAATAAAATTACAATAGAAATTAGAAAAGCCAAGAAAAATTTGTAACTCAATGATAGTGGTAGGAGTAGTCCAGTTATGGAGGACTTAAAATTTGACTAGGTCCACCTGAATACCTTGCTGATTGATGATGAAGTCAAGGTAGGAAATGGAAGTTTACCCAAAAGAACACTTAGGAAGATTAGCATAAAGCTAGTTCTTCTGAAGGGTCTACCATGGGTCTAACACGTAGGAAATGGAAGTTTACCCAAATGTGTCTACCATGTGGGAGAAAATATGAGAATACCATCCAAATATATAATAACAATTTTTTCCAAGCACTCTCTAAAACTTCATTCATGAGTCTCATGAAGGTGGCAAGAGCATTGGTGAGGCTAAAAGGCATAACAAGCCACTCTAAAAGACCCATCTTAGTTTTGAAGGTAATTTTCCATATATCCTTAGCTTGCACATTAACCTGATGGCATCCACACTTAAGATCAATCTTAGTGAAGAATTTAGCACCTTAAAGTTGGTCCAAATAATCATCTATATGAGGGAGTAGATGACAATTTTTTATAGTGGTCTTATTAAGTGCCCAAAAGTCAATACAAATATTCCCAATACTATCTTTTTTTGAGAACAAGAAGAATAGACAAGGTACAAGGAAAGACAATGGGTTTAATGTAAGCATTAGCTAATAGGTCATGTAGTTTATTTTTTATTTCATTATACTAAGGAAGTGACTACCAATACATAGAAGAATTAGGAAGAGAAGCAATTTGAATGATATAAATGCTATGGTTTATGGATATTTCTAAAGGCAATAATGTGGGCTCCTAAAAAATAGATGAATATTTTTGCAAGAGTTTTTCCAGTGCTATAGGTCAAGTGGATTGATGGAATTTTGCTAAAGAGTGCATGTGTTGTGGTCAAATGAAAACAAGTGCAATTACTTGAGCTTGATTTATTGCTTTTTTGGCTTGTCTACATTTAAGCAATAAATTGGAAGTGTACTTTATGTATTTTATGAGATAGTACTTTGTGTCTTATTATAGTGTATATGTATTTGGTAAGCATCATAGTGATCTCACCTATCATATTAATAGGGCTTTCCAAGCAAAAATCCACAACAATCTATTGGGGTCACATCATAGGTGACCTTATCCCTAAACTTCGAACCAAAAGAAAAATCAATTGTGCATGTGTGTGATCAAAGAGGTAGTCTCACTATCCTCCCATTCAAGAGAGTAAGGATGAGGATGTGTTGTTGTAAGAAGCTTAAAATTGTAGACAATGGACTTCATGATCATATTCTTTTGCAAGCCATTATCAATGATATAATCAATAGCAAAATCATAAGCTAAGTGAGCACGCATGACAAAAATATTATCATGGTCTCCTATTGTGGAATGATGATGCATTAAAGTAACATTATTATGTTTTCCCTTTAGCTCCTCATATACTTGAGGATCTTTGGTAGTCTTTATGGGGTCTTCACTTGTTCCCTCATCAGGTTGTACAATTAATTGTTTATTCCTATACTTCTATAATTGACGAAATTTATATCTATAATGCTCTTTCCTTTTACAGTGATTACAATATTTTTGGAACTAAGGCTAAGTAGAAGAAGAAGAAGAAGAGGAAGAATAAAAAGTTTACTTATGAGAAGTGAAGGATTAAGTAGGAGCAGGAGTAGGAAAAGAGGAAGGAAAAAAGAAGGATGTCTCTTAGATGCTTGCTTATGTGGACTAGACGATGGCCTGGAGCCTCTTAAAGAATATCGCATCCCATTTGTTTATTTAGTAAACTTCTCCTCCACGAGCTATACCTAATTGAATACTACATCAAGAGTGGTGCAGGAAGAATATTTCAACTCCCTATACAAATATTGTATAAGTCCACTGTTAAATTTTATAATGAGAGAGGGTGCAGGATCAATCACACAAAACAAGATTTGAAGTCAATTGAACTAGTAGATATAATCCTACATGGAAGTATGATTTCCCTATCTGAGGTAAAGACATTGATTAAGAAAATCTTCATTATATCTATATGGGTAGAAGGCAACCTTTAAGGTAATAGACAAATCATCCCAAGTGGTGATGGGGTTTGTGTTCTTTGGTGTTCTGTAATGAGAACCTTAGCCATACCAAAGATTTTGAGTTTGGAAAAAGAATTTTTTCATCATCCAAAATTTGACTATAGGCAAACTAGTTTTCCATGTCTAATATCCATCTATTGAGGACCTAGGGATTCCTAGAACCTTAATAAATTTTGACTTCATATTTTGCATGGGAACAACTATCAGGAGTGTAGTGGACTTTAAGGTCTTTAACTATATTATCTAAATAGGTGATTAAGGAAGTGATTTCTGCCATTTTTTTAGCAAGAGCTATGTTGGTAGCCATTTGTCTAGTTTGAGTCAGAATGAATTTTCTAAATTTAACCAAAGAACTTACAAAAAGTACAAGTATATGTTGAAAGATGTAGCAATAAGGTACAAAGTTGAAATGGTCAATTTTTTAAAAAGAAAACTATAAGGCTAAAAAGACAGAAATCCAAGGTTCTTCTTCTCTCTCTCTTTTTTAACATAATAGGTGTATGGTCACATTTTTGTAATATTAATATAATATGTCCAACCTTGTGTCTCTTCCTATACCATCCAAATCAATAGATCATGTGGAGGAAAACCCAATCATGTAAAATTATTCATGGCTTACTGAGGCATATTAGGCTTCTAATTTTTTATATGTAGCAAGCCTGGTGTCCATCATCTATGCTATGTAAAATACTATTAATAGCCACTTTTGATAATAAAAATACTCAAGTAGTTAATGTTAAATCTTTCGTTTGTTTGGCTTGTCCATATTCACATCAAGATTCTATCTAGTTATTATGTGATCCATCAAGCAAAGGTATCACTAGTTCAAATGTCGTCTACAATGCAATATCTTCTCATAATTATGTTAGATGCATATAATGTTTGATGCATTAACATTTATTTGTCTAAAAGACACGTGTTATCCTTACTAAGATATTTTTAAAATAATCCCATATCCCAAATTGAAGAGCATTTGAAGGACTTCCATAAACAAGTGAAATATATAGTGTTGTTTTGAGATATTCAAACTTGTTGAAGATGTTCTTAAGAGTCCCACCAATTTGTGAAGTGAAGACATAGGGATGCACAAGATGTGATATGCATAGACATGAATTTGCAAGTTTAAGGGCATCATCCATCATGAAAGTAATAGATTTGATGTCCATAAAGTTTGAGTTAATAACATGATGTCACCCATAAGGTTATGTTCATAGAAATGAGTATGAAGTGCTTAAATAATTATGATATTGTTGGATAGATAAAGACAACAAGGGAGGCAAGTAAAAGTGTTTAAGATTATAATAGGGAGGGTGTAGCATCTACACTATAATAGAGTGCTTGAGACATGTCATCCTAATGTTTGTTGTAGAGAAAAATATGGAGACGAAGTGGTGTTGTAGGAATAAAATAATGAGGATTATTGATGTTGTGTGAGGCATTTAGAAGAGGTAGAACACAAAATATTTTTTAGTTTTGGAGGTATTTTTCATAGATTAATGGAGAGGATAACCTAAAATGTAAATAACATGTGTCATTTCATTGATAGAGATAAATAGAGGAGGTGTGATTGAGTTTGCTTAAATCTAAGTTTAGAACCATTTGAATGAGATAATTTAATGGTTGTGATTTATTTTTGATGTCATTTGATTAGGAGAGTCATTTTTTTGAAGTGAAAAAACTCTTTTTTTTGTTCTACATGCATGGTGGGGGTATTTTAATGATTTAAATGTTAATTTTCTCCTCTCAATTATTGAAGTAAAAGTTGGGAATGCATGGTTTTATTGTCCCTCTTTATGAAAATAGTTAACAAGAAGAAGCACTAATTTTAAGATTTAAAATTTGTTTTGTCCCATATGCACATCATGAAGATTCAAAAGTAATTTTTATTGATGATTTAAAAGAAATAAAATTAAAAATATCAGTTTGGTGGATTAGATTCTAAGCATATATTTTTTATTGGAAAAACACTTATTTTTCATGATTGGAGGTACATTTTTTTTTTAATATAGGTGCATATATACTAGTTGGAAAGACTTTTCGATCCCAATATAACAAGTCAATTTTTTTCAATTTTGTAAAGGTTGAAGAGGGTTTTCAATGCTTCAAAGGCATTGTTACTTGATTCTAAGTTGTTGAAATGTGATAACTATTTCACAAGGAAGAAAAAGTTGAAAATTCACCTTGAGTTTGAGGATCTATAGAGAGTGGTATTAAGTTCCATGTAAAGACATAACATAGACCCCAAAAAACAAAGAAAGTTTGACAAAGTAGACTAGAAAAACCATTTGATCATAATGTTTGGTATGTTCTATGAGATGCAATCATAAATTTGTGATGCAAGGGAAAAATTAGTATAGTGTTTGAATCTAAAAATTGGAACCAAATTTTACACTTATAGATTCAATTATAGCACTTGAATATGAAGAATGGTGAGAAGATAAAAGGTTTTTTATGGAGAGTTACAAAGTTAAGAGCCTCTCTTCAAGTATTAAGTAAAAAATGGGTTATGATATGTTTGTTCCAATTATACTTCAAGCATTACCACCTTGCATCTAGCATTGTGGTTATGACCCTGAATATTAGTAACCAAAGTATGACTTTTAATACACTTACAAATTTTATTCAATAGGGGGAATTAATTAGACAAATAAAATACTAAAGATAAATTTGCTCTAGTCACACATAAAAATGGAAAGAAGCCTATACAATCAAAGAAATGTGGTAGAACCCCCAATGAACTTTTCATGTTCCAATGTCATATGTTTCATTTGTGGGAATTAGAGCATGTACTTAGAGAGTGTAAATAAAACACTTTCCCACAAGGTTCTTCCAATAAAAACCAAATGAATGCATTATGAGGCAATCACAAGGGTCCTTAATGGTAGAGGTAGAATGAACCTTAATGCCAACATGGTAATGTAATATAGGATGCTAATTTTGATGAATTAGGATAACACTATGTCTATTCTTCATAAGATCTTGGTTCAATAGCAAAATCTAACCTAGTTTGGCATGTCGATTTGGGGGATACAAAACATATGATAGACAAGAAGGAATTGTTTGTATGCCTTGATTATTATTCTTATCATAGGTAGGTTAAACTTGGCAACAATATGACATACACCCTTGTAGATATCGATTATGTCTCTTTGGTTCTTGGTTTGTATATGTATCGCTTGACTAAAGTGTCTTATGAGCCTAGCCTTATGAAGAACTTGTTATATATAAATCAACTTCTTGATAACAACTTGAAGGTTAAATTTGATAGAATAGGTGATAAGAAAATGTGTCTCATTTGAGACAAATGCATAGGATTGACAATTGTAATGCATAGGAGATAAGAAAATTTGTCTCATTGAGATATGCATAGGTTTGATAATTGTTGCTCATACTACAAGCATATGCAATATGTTTCAACTTATGGTAATATTGGGATAAACTAAGCTCTTGTAACAAAGGAGAAAGATATCACACTTTGGCATAAGTGATTTGGACATCAAATTTTTAACTGAAAGTACTCAACAATCATGCGATGTTAAAGGTATTCCCTCACTAATGAAGAATCATGACATTTGTATGAGTTGCTTGGCAGAAAAACATCATCAAGTCTCATTTGGATCAAGCAGTTATCAAGTGACCAATCCACTTGAACTGGTGTAGACTGATATCTACAGGGCTAGGATTTGATTTTTCATGGATATCATTATTTCAATTGTTCAATGATTATAATACATGATGAATGTGGGTGTATTGTCTAAATATGAAGGATGAATTCTTCCATTTTCTAAGAGTTCAAATTTTATATAAAAAATATTACTAGTCCTCCACTAAAAACTAGAGAGGAATACACTAGTAATAAGTTTTCTACTTTCCTAAAGCAGAATTTCATTCAACAATAATTGACAACTACTTATACATCTCAACAAATTAATGTTGTAAAGAGGCATGTTGGAGAATATTACATTATCTGGTACATGCTAATGTACCCCATGGTACCTTCATGGTACACCTTGTAAATATTAGACTAGGGTCAAGTCTTAGATTAGAGTGTGAGTAAATATTTTATGTAATGTAATAATGTGCAAGAAATGCACAAGTGTTATGTAAGTGTGTATGTGTAGGAAATGCACAAGTTTCAAGTAAGTGTGCACAAGTATCTTTATATTAGAGAGTGCTAAGTGAAGAGTCATGTATATGCAAGTGTCAAGTAGAGAATCCAAGAGTCATGAGACTTGGCATAAGGAAAGGAATAGTCAAGTAACCAAAGAGTCACTCTACAATGGCTATATATTACTCCATAGAGGATCATATTGGATATAGCATTCATAGCATTCATAGTGATCATAGAGATCATAGTGAGTATAGAGAGCATTGTTGTAATAGATTTTTATGATACATTTGTAAGAGGAAGAGAAGTAATAAATATTGCATACATTTGAGCAACTAATATTGTAAGTTGTTCTACATGCTTTGTACATGTATGATTCATGCTATTACATTCATATTTCTACATATTAATGAATGTTAGTTGATATATTATAAGCCTTTATTTACATATTAGTTGGATCATATTATTCTTATTTACATCATTATATTGATCTTACTATATTGTAGCTATCATATATTTGATCATGTGAATTTTATCTTGTGAGTTTACATTAATATTAAGGATTCAAAAGCCATCAATGGTATCAGAGCTACAACAAGAAGCTTATTGAACATGGTAAATTTATTTAGCTGCATTTAAAATTAATTTTTGTCTAGTGTGTAACGATCCAAAATATAGCTATAAAAAGAATACAAGAATAAAGATTTTTTTAATATTTACTAAGAGGGATTCATAAACCCCTATCCTACATTAGGTTAATCTATTGTTTTAGGTTTACTAAGTTTCCCAACTTTCCCAAAGAGTTACATTGCATTCAATACCCTACACAAGTCCATCTGTGTAGGCATATCATGTGTTCTGCAGATAAGCTATCTATCTCATCCTTATTGATGAGCTAACTTATCACCTTTAGTACAGTCGAAGGTATATGTCCATCTGTTAGGATCCTCAATCCTAACATTATTAGTTAGTATTAGTTAGTATTATTAATCATTTAATTATTATATTATTAACTTATAAATTGAACCATCACAACCCTTCATAACGTGAACCATCACGTCCCTTCATACATGAACCATCATGTCTCTTCACAAACGTAGCTTTAGGGTAGATATATATATTAGGTTGGCCATCCATATCAAATCATCCAAGAAGAAGAATAATAATCATAGATTCTAAGGAGGGAGCCCCATATAGTGGTAAAGCGATTACAAGGGAGCCCCCTTTGAGTGGCCTACGATTACATTTACATTAATTTGTTAATAATTTTATAGTAAGACCTTGGGGTCTTACCATTTGGTATTAGAGCCATGTGGGACCCAGTAATGTGGGAATTGCTCAAATATCTTCATCAAATCACTTTTGTGCGTGAGTATAAAAATTGGTTTGAGGATATCACCAAACACAACACAATATTGGATGAATCAATTCTCATCAATGGCTTCATTAGGGGATTAAAAGAGGAAATTATAATGGAGGTGACAAGGTTCAATCCCTATACCATGATGCAGACCTATGGATTGGCAAAATTAGCTGAAGATAAAATCAATGCACAACAACGATTAGGGAAACCACTTATGGAAAAATCATCGAACACTTACATCACTCCCAAACCTATGCATAATGGAAGGACACAAAGCACTTACACAACCCCCAAATATAATCAAACTTTATAAATTAAACATCTTAGCTTTGAGGAGATGAAGGAACGACGAGCAAAAAGACTCTGTGATAATTGTGATGAACAATTTGGACCCCACCATAAATGTGCTACACTAACATTGTATTTATTGAAGGAAGTTGATCCCTGTCTCTCCATAGAGCAAGCAGATGAGGTAGTTGTGTCCGAAGCGACCAATGCACCTACTCACCGCAATGAAGACAATGAGGTCGATGTGTAAGAAGTGATTGATGTACCAAGCAAGGATGAAGTAGACATACCCAAAGTGATATATGTTAGCCAAACAAGCACTCTACAAGACCTACACATACCTTCCTCACCAATAGTGAGTTCTTACAATATGACCAAACCTATTCGGAACCAACGCAGAGTGACTACACACTTCTTCTTCGTTGGCTCTACCAAGGAAACAAAAAAGGATATGAAATCATTACCATCACTTTTGATGCATCATTCTAAAGTATTTAAGGAACCCCAAGGGTTTCCCTCCCATCCTCATCATGATTTTCCTAAGGAAGATTATACTATTGTTCTTAGCAACCCCCCGCTAATGCTTCATCCTTCTCGATATCCCTGCCTACGAAAGGATGCCATTAAAAGAGTCCAAGAACTTACACAAATCCTTCTTGGAAAACAAAGGACAAAGCTTCTCACTTTGAGCTTTGAGGACAAAGCTCTTTTTAAGGAGGGTGGCATGTTAGGATCCTCAATCCTAACATTAATAGTTAGCATTAGTTAGTATTATTAATCATTTAATTATTACATTATTAACTTATAAAGTGAACCATCACAACCCTTCATAACGTGAACCATCACGTCTCTTCATACATGAACCATCATGTCTCTTCACCAACGTAGCTTTAGGGTAGATATATATATTAGGTTGGCCATCCATATCAAATCATCCAAGAAGAAGAATAATAATCATAGATTCTAAGGAGGGAACCCCCTATAGTGGCAAAGCGATTACAAGGGAGCCCCCTTTGAATGGCCTACGATTACATTTACATTAATTTGTTAATAATTTTATAGTAAGACCTTGGGGTCTTACCACCATCACCATACCATACACAAGTATATCTGTGTAGGTATGATACACGTATTATGAGTAAAGCTATCCATCTCATCTTTATGACAAACTATCTTAACTTTGATGTAAGCAATCAATTTACTTAGTCAACATCACCCTAAGGGGTCTCAATCCCTTAGGTCCTTCCTATGTTCACCCTAAGAGATTTCAATCTCTTAGGTCCTTTCTATGTTCACCCTAATAGATCTCAATCTCGTAGGTCCTTTCTATGTTCACCCTAAGAGGTCTCATTTTTCTTAGGTTTCTTTTATGTTTAACAAAAAGACAAAAATAGCTATATCTATTTAATCAATCCATGAAAAAAATGAAAAAATATATAAGAAGTACTTTAAAAGAAACATCATTAAATGAGAATAAACATTAAATAAAAGGAAAAGCTAAACAACAATGCATAGATACTTCATAACAGTAAAGTTAAGATACATTCTCAATTCATTCAATAAACTATTACATATATCCAAGTATGGTAAAACCTCCATACTTTTAAAAGAATAAAGTAATACATCCATATTCATCTAGGGATTTCTCCCTACAAGTCTAGTCTATAAATAAATTATTGCAATTATAAAACAAACCAGTGCATTGGTTCCCATTGTCCTCTTGGTCCTCCTTATCTTTCCATTGTTCATTTGAAGGGTAATAGGGGATCAGGACAACTCATGATTCCATGAAAGGCATGCATCTAAATGCATCTACTAGTAACATGAAACCAGTGCATTTACTATTTACTTTGCCAAATTGCAACTATACAAATTTAATTAAAGCATTCAACCATCTACTGTCTAGTTGATATCATAAGAATTTCCTCATCTTTACTCTTCTCTCATTTGCCCAAAGAGAGTCATTTCAACAAATACAACTAGATCACATGTCTTACTTTAATCAAATCATGCTAGGAACCATTATTTCAAAACTAATATTTCCTTTCTTAATTAAGCAAATAATCTATATTCCTTCTATTTGAATTAATCAAAATCCCATACCTTTAATTAACCAAATAAATATTAATTCCTTTATTTACATTAATCAAAGTTCCATAATCTGTAATTCCTTTATTTACATTAATCAAAGTCCTATACCTTTAATTAACAAAATAAACTATAATTCATTTATTTACATTAATAAAAGTCCCATACCTTTAATTAACAAAATAAACTGTAATTCCTTTATTTCCATTAATCAAAGTCCCATACCTTTAATTAAAAAAATAAACTATAATTCCTTAAGTTTTCATTAATCAAAGTACCATACCTTTAATTAACAAAATAAACTATAATTCCTTAATTTCCATTAATCAAGGTCCCATACCTTTTAATTAATAAAATAAACTATAATTCCTTTATTTTCATTAATCAAATTCCCATACCTTTAATTAACAAAATAAACTATAATCCTTTTATTTTACATTAATCAAAGTCTAAATTAACACATGCTTTAAAACAAGCTATGAATCTTCCATTTACCATCAACATGCGTTCTTCAAGAACAAGAAAAGAGAATAATTTAAATCTCGAACCCATAACTCAAAATAGCCTGTAACAACAGATGACCACTCCGGGGTGGAGTAAAGGGAACGATGGGGGAAAACACCTTGCTACTACAACATTACAGCGGCCCACTAGCATCAAACCCACCACGAACATCCAACCAACAACACCCAAGAGAGGGTGAGTTTGATTTCTGAGGCGGTGTGAGATGGTAAGGCTTTCTCAATGCAGGTGACGCTCAACGTAAAATAGGTGAGCAAATCCCTATGAAAACAAAGAGATATTGGATGATACCTAAGGAGATTTTAGAGAGTGCTAAATAGGTCAAATGTTAGGATGATGCAAACAAAGTTAAAAACTCAACAAAGGTGAGGGACGACTGAAGCTAAAGATGCTTGACATAATCAAAACTACACAAGGACAATAAGTAGAAGGAATACTATCAACCTAGTAGAGGTAGAGGTCATTTTTTAAAAGCCAAGGGTGGATTTATTGTTTCCTTATAATGGCCAGCTATCCATTGGTAGTAGACAAGCATGAACACAAGCAAGTTACAACACACAAAGCTCTAGCCAAAAAGAGAAAACACTTCGGCCCTCAATGTCTCCATAGTTGAGACAAACATAGAAATGGCAACCATACTAGTTGAAGGTGCTTATGTCAATGTTGTAAGGCGAATCACTCAAAACAACAAGGAAAAGTTACCTCCAAAGTTGGCTAAGGTGAGGACATTTTAAAAACACCCAAACAATATACCCAAGCTTGCTACCACTAAGAAAAACAACACCCCACGCTAAACAAACACTTGATTTTATCAAGTGGAAAAAGAGTGAGTTCAATAAACCAACTTGTTGAATCTCTGCATTGGTTACTTTCCCATTGACAATTGTGGCTTCCTCAAATCGTCATGTTTTTCTTATTTTGGTTCTTTTCTACTGTTGTTCCTCTCCTTTCACATCGTTCATCCATTGGTCCTCTCTCTCAACTTGCCCTCATCTAAAGAAGAGAAAAATATCCCTTCAAACATGTCTTCCCATTCTCTTTAATTCCACCTACCATATTCAATTCCCTCTCTCTCTCCTTGACGTCAAGCAAGATATTATGTTTTTTTTTTAAATATTCTTTTCCTCCCACCAAAGCTTCACCATAATGAAGCTCTTATCCTTATGACTGTGAAAGCTTCCACATTATCTCATCTCTTTTATTTAATTAATTTTTAATATTATTTAAACTAAGATATTTTCATAAGTTCAAAATAATGTTCTTTTATTATTTGAAATGAGAACTTTCCATTGTTTAAATAAAATCCAGTTATTATTTAAATCAAAGTCTTATAATTTATGGAATCATATAGATTCTTATTATCTTTTTAAATAAAATTTTATTTTTATTCAAAAAGAAAGGTTCTCATTATCTATTTAAATAAAATTCTATTATTATCTAATAATAGATTTTTTTTTTTAATCTAGATAAATAAAATTCTATATTTATTTAGAATATAGTTTGTTTATTTATTTTAATAATATTATATTATTAATTAAAATAGATTCTCTTTATATATATATATATATATATATATATATATATATATATATATATATATATATATATATATATGGTTCTTTTATTATATTAGCAACATGCTACACTTACAATAATTCAGTGGATTTTAAATGCAACCATACATATGCACATCTTTCCAAACTAGAATGTAGTATAGTGATGAAGTAAAAGATAACCAATGTATGCATATTTTTCCAAAACCAAATGATGTAGTAGAGTGATGAAGTAAAATACAACCAATCAGATGCAATAAATAAATAAGGAATCTTTCCATCAATCTAGTCACCCATCTCAGTCAAAGAATTTATGATAGCTACTAGGCTATCAACTTGCAACTCTAGGTGGCTGGCTAGTTGATGATTATCCCTAAAATGATAATGCATACCTATATGAGGGTAGTCATCCATGTTATCCCAAACTGTATTAATCATCACTTCTCCTATTTCAAGTACCCCATTTCTGGTGGATAGTTCTATTTCTTCCACATATGAGCGTACCTGATCCTATGCATTGAAAATCTATCAATAGTACCATCTTGTTCAAAGATAAATCACTCTAAGCATTGTATAGTCCTTCATTTGCAACAAAACTAAGTATCAAATTAGCATTGCTCATCACATAGTCTTTCATGCCAAAATTTTTATCGGGAGGATCATGACATACTATCCCCTGGTACTAAACACCATCTCGAGTGTTTCCTATTTTTACAAAAAATAAAAATTATTACATTACATTTTCAAACAAGAAGGGAAAATGTATTTGCATGTCCGCCACTTTCTTCCAAGTGGAATTTCTTTCATAAAATGGTCCCATTGGACCTTACATTGTTCAAGAGTCTAGTTCCGCATAGACTTAAAACAAAACTCAAGAATATTTATCGATATTACTTCAATAGCCTTCGGGTTTGCCATCTGTAATTTAGAAATATCCCATAAGTATTCAAGATCAACATATTCCCTAAGAAGGGATATGTGGAAGGTGTCATGGATCTTTGACAAGTTAGGTGGTAAGGCAAGTTGATATGCAACCGGGTTGATCATTTGTATGATATCAAAGGGTCTTACAAATTGAGGATCCAACATTATGGATTTGATAGCACTTTTCATCAGTTTTACCCTTAGAAATAATTTATCTCCTACATAATACTCCCTTGTATTTCTCTTTAGATTGGTATTTTTTTGTCAATCAATGACTTCCTTAAGTCTTTGCCTAATCATATTTAGTTTATATTCCATTTCTCTAACCATATCTAGATTGATCATAACTTGATATTTTAGATTATCCCAAGACAATGGTGTTCTACACTTTTGACCATACAAGGCATCGAAAGGAACCATATCCAAAGAGGAATGATGTCCATTATTGTAGGTAAACTCTACAAGGTGTAGGTAGTCTTCCCAATGAGACTTTTGATCCATGTAGTACATGCAGAGCATGCCTTCTAGTATTTGATTTAACCTTTATACTTGACCATCTGTCTCAGGGTGGTATGTCGAGCTCATATTCAATTTTGTGCCTACTGCATGATATAGAGATTTCCAAAATTCAAAAGTAAATCTGGAATCCCTATTTGAAATGGTTTTTCGTGGATGGTTCTATTTCTTCCACCTATGAGCGTACCTGATCCTATGCATTAACAATCTATAAATAGTATCGTGTTGTTCAAAGATAAATCAGTCTGAGCATTGTATAGTCCTTCATTTGCAACAAAACTAAGTATAAAATTAACATTTCTCATCACATAGTCTTTCATGCCAAAAGTTTTACCAGGAGGATCATGACATACAACCCCTGGTACTAAACACCATCCTGAGTATTTCCTGTTTTTACAAAAAATAAAAATTATTACATTACATTTTCAAACAAGAAGGAAAAATGTATTTGCATGTCCTCCACTTTATCCCAAGTGGTATTTCTTTCATAAAACGGTCCCATTGGACCTTACATTGTTCAAGAGTCCAGTTCCGCATAGACTTAAAACAAAACTCAAGAATATTTACCAATATTACTTCAATAGCCTTTGAGTTTGCCATCTGTAATTTAGAAATATCCCACAAGTGTTTAGGATTAGCAACATATTCTCTAAGAAGGGATATGTGGAAGGTATCATGGATCTTTGACAAGTTAGGTGGTAAGGCAAGTCGATATGCAACCATGCTGATCTTTTCTATGATCTCAAAGGGTCTTACAAATTGAGGATCCAACATTATGGATTTGATAGCACTTTTCATCAGTTTTACCCTTAGAAATAATTTGTCTCCTACATAATACTCCCTTGGAGTTCTCTTCAGATTGGTATTTTTTCTATCGATCAATGACTTCCTTAAGTATTTGCCTAATCATATTTAGTTGATATTCCATTTCTCTAACCATATCTAGACCGATCATAACTCGATATTTTAGATTATCCCAAGACAATGGCGTTCTACAATTTTGACCATACAAGGCATCCAAAGGGACCATATCCAAAGAGGAATTATGTCCATTATTGTAGGTAAACTCTACAAGATGTAGGTAGTCTTCCCAATGAGACTTTTGATCCATGTAGTACATGTAGAGCATGTCTTCTAGTATTTGATTTAACCTTTATATTTGACCATTTGTCTCAGGGTGGTATGTCGCACTCATATTCAATTTTGTGCCTACTCATGATGTAGAGATTTCCAAAATTTAAAATTAAATCTGGAATCCCTATCTGAAATGGTTATTTCATGAAATCCATGCAATAAAAACACCTCCTAGGCAAATCAATTGACCACTACTTGAGTATCATCCTTGATATTTCCTGGTATGAAATGTGCAATCTTGGTTAATTTGTCTACTACTACAAGGATTGCATCATGTTGATACCTGGTCTTGGGTAAACCTACTATAAAGTCCATAGATATGATCTATTATTTCTAGGTAGGTATATCATGGAGGTACAATTATCCTATAGGATGCTTGCATTTAGTGTTAACCTTCTAAAATTCAAGACATAGAGCAATAAAATCGGTGATATCTCTCTTCATTCCTATCTAGAAGAAGGTTCTTTTCATGTTTTCCCTCATTTTGGCCCCTCTAGGGTGAGTGAAATAAGGGGATTTATGGACTTATTGCATTATTAGATTTCTTAAATCACCCATTTTTGGTATGATGATCCTACCTTGGTAGCACAAAATTCATCATTCATGCTGAACTCCTTATTACCCTCAAGATCCTTGCTCATTTTTGCTTTTTTTTTTTTGCAATACTCATCTTGAGATTTCTTCTTCCTTATCTAATCTATCAGACCCATATGACTCCTGGTTATGGCTACTATATGCTTCCTCCTACTTAAGGCATCAATAACCTTATTCTATTCCCCCTTTATATACTCAATCTCAAAGTCATATTCAACAAGAAACTCAACCCATATTCTTTGTCTCACATTGATTATAGGTTGGATGAATATATATCTCAGACTTTTATGGTTAGTTCTTTGTCTTGCATCACTATAGCTAGCTCTAAATCATGCATAGCATAATTAATTTCATGCTTCTTAAGCTTCCTCAAAGTGTATGTTACTACTAACTCATCTTGGAAGAGTACCCATCCTAACCCTTCTAGTGATGCATCAGTGCATACTGAGAAGTTCCCTTGAGGGTTTAGGATCTTTAATATTGGTGTTGTAGTGAGTTTCTGCTTTAGCAACACAAAGGTAGTTTCACACTTTTTTGACCACTTGAATTCCTTTCCCTTTTTTTGGAGGTTAGTTATTGTAGCTGTAATCTTGGAGTAATCCTTTATATAATGTCTATAATAGCCCATAATACCCATGAAGCTTCACACTTCCATAACATTGGTAGGGGGTGGCCAATTCAAAATGGCTTCAATTTTCTCTAGATCTACTGCAATTCCTTTTTTAGATATGATGTGCCCTAGATATCGTACCTCCGAGGCATAGAAATCACTTTTTTTCTAGATTTCCATAGATTTGGTTCTCCCTTAACAACTCTAACATGATCTTGAGATTTTTATCATGCTTCTCCTTGTCTCTAGAGTATATTAAGATATCATCTAAAAATAAGAGGATAAACTGATCCAGATACCTCCTAAACACATTGTTCACTATATTCATAAATGCAATTGGGATATTAGTCAGTCAAAAGCATAATACTGCAAAATTATAATGCCCATAATTATTTTTAAATATATTTTTATGAGTGTCCTTCTCATGTATTCTTAATTTATGGTACCCTAATTTTAAATCAATCTTTGTGAATATTGTGGTATCTTTCAGTTGGTCAAACAAATCTTTGATTCTAGGTAAAGGTTATTGATTCTTGATTTTATCCTTGTTAAGCATTATGTAGTCAATACATAACCTTCTTGAACCATCTTTATTTTTAACAAATAACATCGATGCATCCCATGGTGAAACACTTGGTTTTATCAATCCATTTTCCAACAACCCTTGCAATTACACTTTTAATTCCTGCATCTCAAAAGGATTCATACTATATGGAGATATATGGATAGGTTCTGCTCTTGGCATAAGTTCAATAGTAAAATTAAATTCTCACATAGGGGAAGTCCAGGTAAATATTTCAAAAATAAATCCTTAAAGTCCTGCAAAAATGGAGTGTTTCTCCAATACCTCTCTCTTTTGATATCCTTCAAATTCATTGAGTTTTACAACTTAGACCATCCCTCCTTTCTTGAGGGCTTTCTTTGTTAGAAATAGAGTATATTACATCATTTGGGTCATGTAAATGTATCTTCCAAGATACATACTTAGGACATTAGATTACTTTAGGGGGAAGTTATCTAGTTACTTCATGCAATGTAATAAATGCACAAGTGTCAATGTGCAAGTTGTATATGTGCAAGTTATCCCTTGCACAACTAGGTAGAGTGTTGGCCAAGTAACCTATTTTACCTATATAAGGAAGGCCTCACTATTAGGTAGATATAGAGTTAGGGGACATAGTCAGATAGTGTAGCTTAGTGTGTAGTCATGTGTGTATCACCATCCATTGGTGATGGGTGCAATGTAGTTCAGTAGCTTTATTAATGGAGTGTTCATTTCCTCCATAGCTACATTGTATTCTTTTATATCATTTCTATTTATTGCATATTTCAGTCATCTAGTAGATTTACTTTCTTTCATATTATTCTACATCTTGTGATTGCTATCTCCCAATGCTCATTACATCAAAAGCTAATAGTGGTATCAGAGCCATGATAGATCTAGTCTATGTAGGTCAATAGGGAAACCACCATTATCATTGAGCCTAAGTGTTTTGTCAAATTGACATACCATTAGACCAACCACTATCAAAAGATCTCAGAAGAATCTAGGTGGTAGAATTAGGGAGAGTCACAAAGTGAGGACTGAAAGAAATCTCAGTTCCAGAAATACTGAGATTGCATTTGACTAGAGTCTTTTCCATAGAGTTACAAGAAAAACTTGTGAAGACTAGGACTCAACATTCAATCCACTAGATTGACAAATCATCTAGTGAAGATCATCCAGGATATCTAGAATTTTCTAACTATTACCTAAAGTTTCTTTTGTTGCAAAAAATTAATTCTTAGAGGATTGGGACTCCTCCTACAATAGAAATCTAGGAGACTCCAACTTCATTACCCGAAGGTCGATATGCCTTCATAGTGCAGATATTAGTTCCTTGTGCAAGAGAAGAATACTATGGAAGAAGACTTCTAGTGAAGAGTTGTGGTGAAGTTAGGAGATTGAAGATCTCCATTATTGAATCAAAGAACTTCACAAGTTGAAGAACAGGCCATAGAAGCCTTGACATAAATAGGCCATAGAAGCCTTGAAGAAAAGGCCATAGAAGCCTTGAAGAAAATGCCATAGACCTTAAAGGAAAATCCATAAATGATACCAAAAAGGTCATAGAAGTACTGAAAAAGGCCATAGAAGCCTTGATACTAAAAAGGCCATAGAAGCCTTGATACTGAAAAAGGCCATAGAAGCCTTGATACTAAAAAAGGCCATAGAAGCCTTGATACTAAAAAAGGCCATAGAAGCCTTGATACTAAAAAAGGCCATAGTAGCCTTGATCCTGAAGAAGAATTCGAAGAGAATATCTAATTCAAAAGCAGATTAAATATTTTAGTACTAATACTTTGTTGTAGGGAAAGAAGATTCAGTGAGTTGGAAAACTTCCTACAAGAAAGTTAGGAAGGGTATCTTCTTCAGAATCAATTCAACACCTGAAGCAAAATCGAAGAGATCAGGAGAAGATCTCATTGAAGAACTTCTAGTCAAGGAAGTCAAAGAAGAAGAAGGACTAGGCGAGTCCTACTCGAATCTAGAAGTAACAGAATCAGAGATCCAAAAGTAGATCTCACCACCAACACTTCCAGGAGTAGAAGGTTGAAGAGAAGGTCTCAAGGAAGACCATCAGAAGTTGTAAGATCAAAGACCTTGGGAAGGTCTTATCGAGCATCCAGAAAAAGGCTAGGAGAGCCTTACTAAAGATATTCTCAAAAGAGAACTCATTGGAGAAATCCACTACCAAGGAGAAGCTCCTGATAGTGAAGGACTTGGGACAATTATCGCCATCCGACAACAAGCCCAAGAGAAGAAGAATTTGGCAAGGAGTGCCAAATCAGAGAAGAAGAATTTGGCAAGGAGTGCCAAATCAGAAGAAGAATTTGGTAAGGAGTGCCAAATCCGTGAAGAAGAATTTGGCAAGGAGTGCCAAATCTCAAAAGAAGATCCTGCTTGAAGTCAGAATTTGACAAGAAGACTTGAAGATAGAAGAAGCTCACCAAATATTGAATATTTGAAGATTACCTCTCATAAAAAGAAGGCATCACTTTAGAGACAAAGACTTCTCCAAATCTTATAGCAGAAGGAGGAGAACAAGCCATCAAATCCTAGGCTCGTGAAAGAAAGTTTGAGACCATCATTTGGTGAAGAAGGAGTTGTTCAGGATAGTCTACAAAGAGCTACAAGGTCATACTCATAGCAACAACTTGGTGATCCTAGACACCAAGATCTACATCCTCTACAGAAGTGATAAAAGAGCTATAAAAAAGGTATGCAACTTATTGGTGCAAGTAGATTCATTAATTGGTTTACTTATCAGATTTGTTAGAAGCACCTGAATTTGGATTAAAGTTGCAAATAGAAAATTGGATTACAGTCTTCAAAAGTGCAAAAAGAAAAAGTTCTTTTTAAGGTTCATTTGCACATTAATTAGGAGTTGATTAGATTTCAAAATTGCTTCTATCAACTACCTATCATCTACTTTGAAAAAAGAAGACTAAGTCCTACAATATTAATTGTAGTGAAATTGCAGAATAACTCCTAAAGATTCATTTTAGGTTATTCTTGATTAGTTGCAGTAAATTGTTAGTGCATTAATTTGAGAGTTGATTGGAGTGATAAGGTGTAATATTAGTGCATTAAAAGTGAAAGACTTGCACTATTATACTACTCTAAAAAATAAATTAGTTTTTGTGTTTCTTGAAGGGCACAAAATCTGATTTGTATCAAGTGTCTAAAGACACTATTAAAGCACAAAGATCTGCAACACAGTGTGGCCAAGAGAAGCCACCAAAATAGGTTAGAATCCTCCAAAACTTGGAGAAGAATACAACTAACCAAAAATAGAAGTAGAAGCTTCAAATATTGAGACTTGGTGAGTCTCAAATCCAAAGCATTACAAGGTTAATTGCAAGGATAAAAGTGCAAAAAATTGCATCATATATCTACTTCTATCTAAGCTTGGATTTGTCATCATAATATCCAAGAAAAAAGGGGAAGGTGTCTAAGCAAAAATACAACCTCAAAACCCTACACTACATTCAAAATTCTGCCATACAAATCAGAATACTAGACCTACAAAAAGGGAGTGCAAGAAAAGGTGCAAAAGGCATCTTATTTACAGATATTGATACATTGAGTTGCACTACTCTAACTCATTCTACATAGGAAAAAGGGTAGATTGGAAAGTGCCTCAAAGGTACACTACAAGCAGGTTGAATCAACCAAAGGTGGTCGAATACTATCACTCTTCCAAGCATATCAAAGAGCCTCTATTTTGGCTCATCCTCTACGTATCTTGGATGGTCGAACCTACAGAAGACAAGGCACAGGGGAAAATCAAGCAGTGTATAAAGAAAAAGAGCAAGCATACATCAAAGCAAAAGAGCACCTCTATCAAAGCAAGCATACATCAAAGCAAAGGAGCATTCCTATCAAAGCAAGCTACATCCAATCAAGGAGCATTTCTACCATAAGTGGAGCATCAAGGAGTCCTCATCCAAGCACTACCATTCGGACTCCATTCAAGGGCCACCAAAGCTCCTCCATATCTCCACCATAGCTCCACCATAAGCATTGCTTGGTTGGAGATATTTCAACATCTACATAGAACAACAAAGAACAAGGTGGAAAACGCATTGGAGAGCCTTCAAGAAAGCATTGATAAAGACAAGGGCATGCAGATGCCACTTGTCATTCTTCAAGAGAAACTCTAAATAACGCTCACAAAGAAGATATTACAATTCTATCTTGGCACCCATACTCAATGTAGAAGAGGAGTTACATACAACTAATAGCTTGATATATATCCATTACAACAAGGAAGTCTCATAGATATTGAAGAAGAAGTATTTCTTGGACAATGCTCAAAGGGGAATAAAAATATCTCAACCAAAAGGTGACATTTATCACAAGCAATGGAGTGAGTTTGACATCTCCACCAAATAGTCGAAGCATCCATGAGGCGTTAAAAATTCTGCCATGATACTTGTCACTCAACTGACCACATATTAAAGGTGTCTTGGACCTTGGAAAAGGAAGACAACAACAGTTTGAAAGCTACTCGATAGTAGCTTGATGGCAGTTCGACAGATCGACGATAGTTTGGCAGAAGCACGGTGGCAGTTCAATAGTGATCCAACAACGATTCAGAGCAAGACGAGAGTATTCGAAAGCACTCTCGATCAACTAACATTAAAGGATAGCATTAAAGCCAAAGCACACCTTGGGGAATTCATGCTCAAGAAGGACAAATTACTACCATATACATCCGACTTCATAAAGGTACAAAGCCTTAATCAAAATTTCCTCATCTAATTTGCTTTCATTTTAAAAAAGGGAGTTATAAGGTTATATGTTAAGGTTGAGATATTAAATGAAATCAATCTTTATTTGAAAGCAAAACTTAGGGAAATTAATATAATATTTGCAAAATACAACTTAGGAGAAATAAGGGATACTACTTGGAATTAATCCATTTAATGTTTGCAAATATTAATGTGTTCTAATTTTCCAAATTTGGGAGTGATAAGGGTTACAACATCAAACTAGGTTATTGGAAATTAGAAACACTTGAATAAAATCCTAAGGGTTACAAAAAGAGGTTATTTAGATCTTTTATTGAAGTTGGAAATTTATATTCTTGTCTCAAAAATTTCTCAAAAGGGACAAAAGAAATCCAACATTAAAACCTCTTTAAAAATTGAAAAGTGCTTAGTTCAATAGGAGTAATAAGGAGTTAAGAAGTTGATTTTTGACCTTTACAAAATTTGTACAAAATCAACCAAAATTGAACTATATTTTACAAAAGCACTATATCATACTCCAAAACATTAGGGAGTCATAAGGCATTCTACAAAACTTGATAATAATAATATCCATAAAAAATTATCAAGTTGGGAAGATATAAGCTTTCTTCAAAAACCTAAAATTAGGGAGACATAAGGAAGCCTACAATCTAAGGATTAATAAAGGTTTCATCAAATCAAGCTTATATACTTCAATTAAGGATCATATATCCTAAGACTAGGGAGCTATAAGGATGTCTACTTCTCAAAATACCAATAAGTGCTTCAGAAAGAAAAAATCCAATGCCATAAAACTTGGGATCATGAATCTACTCAAGAAATTGGAAGGAAGGTTAGATCTAGCTTCAAAAGTAATCCATAGTGAAGCCTTAGAAGATAATTTTGATACTATGGAATGCTATCTTCAAACCCATCTCAATGAAGCAATTGACAATGGAAAAAGTGATATTTTACTTTCCTTAGACTTTGCAAGCATATTATACATGGCATTGCTCACATATAAACACTACAAGGCAGAAAATGAAGAACAAAAAGGATTGATAGAATTACTCAAAAAGAAGACAGAACTTGATGAATCATATCTAGAAAAGTTTTTTCAATCCTCATGCAACATCAACACTTCATGTTCTACTAACTCAAAATATTATCATGATGCCTTAAGTGGTTGTTCAGAAACTTTTGTACAGATTAAAGATAGGAAAGGAGAATCTTCCTCACAAGAACCAAGTAGCAGCTCAACCTCCTATGAGAACACAAAAACTAGAATCAAAGGCAAAGCTAGAGATGAAGAAGAAGACATAGCAGATAAAGGAGGAATACAATGCAAATTCAATTGAAAGAAGAAGCCTCAACTCCAGCTTACTTTGCATCATATGAAGACACAGATTACCTATTGAACCTGAACACAAAGAATGTAGAGGAAGAATACAAAGTTTAGGATGAAGAAGAAGAAGATCCATATTGAAGACTAAAGTCTTCAATACCCAAATAATGTAATACAAGGGGGTGTTAGAAATAGAGTATATTACATCATTTGGGTCATGTAAATGTATCTTCCAAGATACATACTTAGGACATTAGATTACTTTAGGGGGAAGTTATCTAGTTACTTCATGCAATGTAATAAATGCACAAGTGTCAATGTGCAAGTTGTATATGTGCAAGTTGTCCCTTGCACAACTAGGTAGAGTGTTGGCCAAGTAACCTATTTTACCTATATAAGGAAGGCCTCACTATTAGGTAGATATAGAGTCGAGGGACATAGTCAGATAGTGTAGCTTAGTGTGTAGTCTTGTGTGTATCACCATCCATTGGTGATGGGTGCAATGTAGTTCAGTAGCTTTATTAATGGAGTGTTCATTTCCTCCATAGCTACATTGTATTCTTTTATATCATTTCTATTTATTGCATATTTTAGTCATCTAGCAGATTTACTTTCTTTCATATTATTTTGCATCTTGTGATTGCTATCTCCCAGTGCTCGTTACATCAAAAGCTAACATTCTATAGTTGCATAACCGACAACATCTTGGGTTTAAATCACCTTTGTTCACTATGAATTCTCAGTCTTTCCTTACCATTTTCTAAACACTCAATCCATCCATTTTGGAAATTAATCAGGGATTTATGATCCTGTAATCAATCCATCCTTAGGATCACATCAAAAGCATGAAGTGGAGCTACATATAAACAACCTTAAGTGGTACCACTAGTTAAAGTAATAATTTCCATTGGAAAACATTGGTTTACTGAGAAGGTTTTTCCAAAACCATACTTGACCTTCCATCCTTGGGCCAAATATCTTGGTTTTTCTAGCATATCCCTTGCTAAATTAGAATAAATAAAACTAAGAAAATAATTATAACTAAAGCTAAATCAATTCTTAGAGGGGATAAGAGAATTTATATTTCTAGATCAATGGCATGGATGCTTGATTCCAATCCTAATTTCCTATCGTTACCTGTATTCCAGGTTTTATCTCCCTAGCCTGAATGCTTGGTCTTGATTTGCT
Organism: Wollemia nobilis; assembly: GCA_028583015.1. Classification (NCBI taxonomy): domain Eukaryota; kingdom Viridiplantae; phylum Streptophyta; class Pinopsida; order Araucariales; family Araucariaceae; genus Wollemia; species Wollemia nobilis. The sequence continues at coordinate 9,428,121 of JAQPPZ010001808.1, forward strand.
TGGGTAATTGACAACATAATGAGGGGCTCCACACCAATAGTAGCCTCTCTTTGGGGTTTGTTGTTTTTACCCAGTTACATTCCCCAATTACATTATTAGAGGTGATTTTATTCATTCTTCTTTTCTCAAGGTTGAGTGAGTTTTGGGGGTCATACCTTCTGTCCACTTACTCAATTTTATTTTATTGGGGTATTTGATCACATAATGTGGTCCTCCACATATGTAGCAACCTTCTTTGGGGCCTTCATGGTTTTTTGAATCTGCTTTACAACTTGTTCTACTTGGGATGCCTTTAGTTGACTTTGACCTTTCCCATAACTTGGTTTGGCTACACTTTTCTTTAGTTGGACGGGTTTGAGTTGGCTTACCCATCCTTTTTGTTGACATTTCCACTCTAAATAACCAATACTTTATCTTCCCATTTGGGGCTATCAATTTTGTTTTGTTAGCTCTGCAAAATAGGAATCATTTAACTGCTTATGTTGTAGTATTTGTTCTCTTTACTGATCTACTTGTTATTGTAACACTATAGCAATGGTGAAGAGATTTTCTACCTCTTTGTTTAAGTCTCTTGAAACCCTTTCTTGGGACCTTTACTTATCATTATACTTACAGTGTTTTTTATTTGGGGAAGCACTCTTTCCTCCTCTTATCTTGGGTGTCATAGAACCAGATGTCAACCAATAAAGAGGATTAGTTTTCAAATTCACCTTGAACTAAACTATTAATACAATCCAAAACACAGTTCTCTTGCTAAAACCATCTACAATTTAATTAATAGGGTTTGATAAGCTATACAATAGCTTAAATGCACATGTTTATTCTTACTATAAGTAAGGTGTCATAACGTTCCAACCACCCTTGGAGTTAATCCCCCTTTTATTCTAGCAAGCAAAAATCCTATATCTTTTTTACTTTGTCCTAAAGTCTGAATAGAAAGAAATATAAATAATTTAAGCACATTAAAAAGCTCTATGCCCTCGTACCTAAAGCTCTAATACCAAATGTAATGATCCTAAAATCTAGCTATAAAAAGAATACAAGAGAAAAAAATATTTTTTTTAATATTTACTAAGAGGGATTCATAAACCCCTATCCCACATTAGGTTGATCCATTTTTTTAGGTTTAGTAAGTTTTCCAAATTTCTTAAAGAGTTACATCACATTGAACACCTTTCACAAGTTAGTCTATGAAGGCATATCATGTATTCCGCACATAAGCTATCTATCTCATCCTTATTGATGAGCTAACTTATCACCTTCAATACAGTCAAAGGTATACACCCATCACCATACCATACACAAGTCTATATGTGTAGGTATGCTACACGTATTGCGAGTTAAGCTATCCATATCATCTTTACAACGAGGTATCTTAACTCAAATGTAAGCAACCAGTTTACTTAGTCAGCCTCACCCTAAGGGGTATTAATCCCTTAGGTCCTTCCTACATTCACCCTAAGAGGTCTCAATATCTTAGGTACTTTCTATGTTCACCCTAAGAGGTCTTAATCTCTTAGGTCTTTCTATGTTCACCCTAAGAGGTCTCCTTTTTCTTAGGTTCCTTTTATGTTTAATAAAAATACAATAATAGCTATATCTATTTAATCAATCGATGAACAAAATGAAAAAATATAAGAATTACTTTAAAACAAATATTATTAAATGAGAATAAATATTAAATAAAAGAAAAATCTAAACAACAATGCATAAATACTTCATAACAGTAAATTTAAGATACATTCTCAATGCATTGAATAAACTATTACATATATCCATGTATGGTAAAACCTCTATACTTTTAAAAGAATAAAGTAATACATTCATATTCATATAGGGATTTCTCCCTAAAAGTCTAGTCTATAAATGAACTATTGCAATTATAAAATAAACCAGTGCACTGGTTCCCATTGACCTCTTGATCCTCCTGATCTTTCCATCATTCATTTTAAGGGTAATAGGGGATCAGGACAACTCATGACTCCATCAAAAGCATGCATCTAAATACATCTACTAGTAAAATGAAACCAGTGCATTTATTGTTTTCTTTGCCAAATTACAACTATACAAATTTAATTAAAGCATTCAACCATCTACTGTCTAGTTGATATCATAAGAATTTCCTCATCTTTACTCTCCTCTCATTTGCCCAAAGAGAGTCATTTCAACATATACAACTAGATCACAAGTCTTACTTTAATAAAATCATACTAGGAACCATTATTTAAAAACTAAGGTTTCTTTCCTTAACTAAGCAAATAATCTATATTCCTTCTATTTGAATTAATCAAAGTCTCACACCCTTAATTAACCAAATAAACTTAATTCCTTTATTTACATTAATCAAAGTCCCATACCTTTAATTAACAAAATAAACTATAATTCCTTTATTTACATTAATAAAAGTCCCATACCTTTAATTAACAAAATAAACTATAATTCCTTTATTTCCATTAATCAAAGTCCCATACCTTTAATTAAAAAAATAAAATATAAATCCTTTATTTACATTAATCAAAGTCCCATACCTTTACTTAAAAAATAAACTATAATTCCTTTATTTCCATTAATCAAAGTCCCATACCTTTAATTAACAAAATAAACTATAATTCCTTAATTTCCATTAATAAAAGTCCCATAGCTTTAATTAAAAAAATATAATATAATTCCTTTATTTCCATTAATCAAAATCTCATTTCTTTAGTTAACAAAATAAACTAAAATTCCTTTATTTTCATTAATCTAATTTCCATACCTTTAATTAAAAAATAAACTATAATTCTTTTATTTACATTAATCAAAGTCTAAATTAACACATGCTTTAAAACAAGTTATGAATCTCCTATTTACCATCAACATGCGTTCTTCAAGCACAAGCAAAGAGAATAATTAAAATACTGAACACACAACTCAAAATACCCCGCAGCAATGGTAATCGGTGTTGATGTTGAACAACTGGAGGCGGGGAGCTCTGGCGATTTGGCGGGAATTCTTCTGATCTGTCGGAGGCCGAAGCTCTTGGATTCTGGCTCGCGGCTTCTTCCTAGATCTCTGTTGGTTTGACCTCGTTCCCCTCTGCAGGCTCGTTCGTTTCCCAGGGAGGGCCCCATGGGGTCTCCTCCAGGCTCTCTTGACGGGAAGAAGAGCTCTTATGCCGAGATTCTAAAAGAAAATTTTGCGTCTTCTTCTGATGAAGTCCAGCGGGGTGCTTTCCAAGCGCTTCTCAAGAATGTTGGCAAGGGTTCTTCCGCAAACAGAATTAATGGATGCCTCCCGCAATCAGCTTCCAGACCTAAGATAGTCATAGAACCAAAGATGGTTGAGGATACGATCACCTACCGTGCTAACCATGACTTGATCTGCAAATTCATGGGAATCCGACCCACTTTGCACTTTCTGCACACAGGTTAGACAGAACTGGGAACCTATCGGTGAGTACTCCTTATGGCCTATAAGCAACGGGTATTTCATTATTAGTTTCTCTTCTTCGGTAGATAGAAAGCAGAGCATTTGAATCCGAGAAGAGGACCCATGGCCCGGCGGGTTATTTGTCCAACCATGGAGAGTGGGTTTCGATCCTCGCATTGAGCCCACGACTGTTCCAGTGTGGATCCGACTGTACGCTCTCCCGATGGAGTTTTGGGGCGAGCAGATTCTTGAGATGATTGGTAACTCTCTAGGTAGATTTATGGGAGTTTCCAAAGATACCATAGAGGGAAACACTGTTGTCTTTGCTAGAATCTGCGTTGAAATGGATATCAGTCAGCCACTACCAGCTGAGGTGGGCTGGAGTTAGCAGGACAATCCTGGATACAACAGTTAGATTACGAAGCCCTACCTTTTAGATGCAGGGTCTGCCATAAGCATGGCCATTTGGCTAGGTTCTGTCCGAATACCTTGAGCACAAAAGCGGAGGCCCCGCTAGGAATCTCAAATCGACCCAGAGAGGGTAAGTTCACCCCGGTCAAAGAATCACAAAACACCCCCCAAGGTTCTGAAGCCCAGAAAGATGGCTTTGAACAGCAGAAACGAAGAAGAAATAAAAAGAGAAATGGCAAGGACCAAGCTTCACTCAAGCCAACCAACCGGTATGAAATCTTTAAATCCCTGGTGGATCAGGAAGACCAAGCTATGGATGGAGTGGATGGGAACATTGAGGATTTTAACATCCACTCTCATGTTTCTCCCTCTTCAACTCCTGCCCGCGAGCAGGTGCTTAAACCCACTGATTTTTTACAGCCAGAGAACCCAGGGGCATTGGCTATCCATCCCTCAGCACAGCCAGTTACTCAGGATGTCATCATGGGAAGTGCCGAAAAGAATAGAGAAAGGCCAGCCACAGGGATTACCCGGTGGAAAAACGGTCCAAGAATAACATTTCTCAAGGTGCAGGCAGGAAGTCTAATAAGGACCTAATAGCATCGCAAGGAGACAAGTTGGTCACTGATGGATCAGTGAGAACAATTGACTCTTACTGCTCTCAAGGTTTCCAATGATTATTCAATCTTGGAATGTTAGGGGTTTAAACAACAGAACCCATCAATCTGTTGTTCAAAGACTCATAAAGAAGGGTAAAACAGATTTTTTACTCCTCCAAGAGACAAAAATGTCTTTAGATCTTATGTGTAGTACGGTTGGTAAAATATGGAGGGAGTTGGATATATGGATGTGGCAGCTCAAGGGGCCTCAGGAGGAATTGTTACTTTTTGGAACCCCCTGGAATGGTCTGCTTTAGAACATATAGCTTGGAGGGGTGTTCTCACATCTCTTTTTAGGAATAATATCACAGCGGAGCAAGTTTTAATTACAAATTTTTATGGGGCTCAAAGCCATGATGGCCGGAGGCTTCAATGGAAAGCGATTCATAACATGAGGTCCTCAAGACAAGCTTTTGATTGGATCATTCCTTGGAGATTTTAATGCCAAATTATTCGTTCGGGATCGGGAAGGTGGTTCCCCTGTTTTGGATCCGGGGATCGGCTTCGATTGCCCGAGTTCAAGCTTTTCACTTAGTTGATGTCCAAGGTCCTGGAACTTTTTTCACTTGGACTAACAAACGGAGGGATCCACACTGTTGTAAGGTAAAGTTGGATCGCTTTCTGGTCTCAGAGGAGGCTTTTGTTAAGTGGAATGTGCAATTACAGATTTTGGACGGTCCTGTTTTTGATCACTCTCCCATCATGCTGAAGGGTGGGACTATGACAGGGCAGTTCCATAAACCGTTTAGATTTGAGAATTTCTGGCTTCAGAAGGAGGACCTTTATGAGGTAATTCCGCAATGGTGGGAAGAAGGTCGCCCACCTTTTGGGACAACAATGTTTAAATTTCACAAACAACTTCTTTTTGTCAAATTTAAATTGAAACAGTGGAGGCACGCCAATAAGTCGGATTTCAAGCTGCAAAGAGCCCCCTTGTTGGCCGCCGGGATGAGGTGCGAGAAACAATTTAGGGAAGGTTTAATTTACGAACAACTTAAAGCCGAAGATGATGCCTTGCGCAAAGTTGTTGAGGACATTGATAACCAAGAGGAAATTTCTCTGGAAGCAGCGGGCTAGAAATTCTTGGCTTTTGGAAGGAGATAGAAATACAAAATTTTTTCATCGTTCAGCATGTGCTAGAAGACAGATGAATAATATGGCAGTTTTAAAAGATGAGAATGGTCATTCCTTTGATACTCTTCCAGGTATGCACTCCCACTCTGTGGATTACTTCTCCAAGCTTTTTGCTGAAAACAGGGACCAAGATGTGGGGGCTCAAAATGAAGTTCTTGATGTTATTCCCCCTATTATCACTCCAGCAGAAAATCAGGCTCTCCTCAGACCTATTGATCGTGATGAACTAAAAGCTGTGGTCTTTGGAATGAGCACAGGCAAATCTCCCGGTCCGGATGGTTTTCCTATTGAGTTTTTCAGGCCTTTTGGGACACCTTGGAGGAAGATGTTTTGGCTGTAATTGAGGAGTCCGGATCTAATAAGAGAATGCTCAAGGCTCTAAATCATACCTTTATCACGTTAATTCCAAAGGGGGAGGAAGGAGTTCATATCTCGACTTCGGACCTATTGCTTTATGTAATGTAATTTATAAAATTATCACAAAAATTATAGCTGAACGTCTTAAACCCCTCCTTCATTCCATTATTTCTTCAGAACAGGGGGGATTTGTTGAGGGTAGACAGATCTTGGATGGAGTGATTCTTGCTCAGGAGGCTATTCACTCAATGCAAAACTATGGTAACAAAGGAATGTTCATCAAACTGGATATGTCTAAGGCTTACGATCGGGTTGAGTGGAGTTTCCTGTCAAGGATGTTGGCTGCCTTTGGCTTTTCCCAGGAATGGATTGACTGGGTTATGAGTTGTGTTTCGACGCCTTCATTTTCGGTTCTCATCAAGGGGATTCCCTCGCCTCCCTTTGGAGCCTCTCGTGGCCTCCGAGCAAGGGGACCCTTGCTCGCCCTATCTATTCCTTATCTTAGTTGAAGGATTAGGCCGACTCTTCTTGAGAAGAAGACTTCAAGGCACGATAACGGGTATTAAGGTTGGGGATGAAGTCTTGACTCATTTACAATTTGTGGATGACAACGGCTTGGTTGGAGTGGCTAGTCTCGGGGAAGCTAGGGGAATCAGAGACTCTCTTCTGTTTACCTTAGGGCCTCCAATCAAGTTATCAATGATAACAAATCTAAAGTTGTCTTTTTCAATCTTGCCCAACGGATGCAGGACAAAATCTTAGAGATTTTGGGCTTCTCTAGATCTTCTCTTCCTTTACTCTATTTGGGGGTTCCTTTGCACTTCAAGAAATTGAAAAATGACATTTGGAAAGATCTTCTGGATGGCATCAAAGATAGAATGAACCACTTGGTCTCACAAATGGTTAAGCTACGGTGGCCGTTTAACTTTCTTACAGTCAGTTATTCAGGCCATGCCTATCTATAAATTTTCTATCTTGGCTGCTCCTCTTTCTATTTGGAAAGAGCTGGAAAAACTGGCTAGGCGATTCTTATGGGAAGGAGCAAAAGGTGGGAAGAAATGGGCCTTGGTTGGCTGGGACAAAGTTACTCAGCCCAAAGAAAAAGGAGGGCTGGGTTTGAGAAGCTCTATTCTCAACAATAAAGCCCTGGCAGGTAAATTGTATTGGAGATGGATCTCCCAGCCTTCATCTTTATTCAGCAGAATCTTGACCAGCAAATATTTGGGTAACATCCACCCCCATGAAATTTGTCGTTTCCCTCTGGATGGTAATGGTTCCCTAGTTTGGCAAGCTCTCAAGTTGGGCTCTCAAGTAATTAAAAATCAATTGTTTTGGAAAGTGGGAAGGGGGGAGAAAGCACGTTTCTAGACTGATTCATGGGACCAGTTTCCACCCATCATTGCGGAGTTTCTGAACCGCTTCCAATTAAAGCTGCCATAGAATCCAAGGGTGGGTCACTATTGAGAACTATTTCTTCACTAGTCAATTGGGTGAGTATAAATTCAAGAAATTTAAGCGACTTGAGGAGTGGCCTGTCACTATCCCTCCGGAGCTGGCAACCACTCTGACCAACATTTTGTCTGCAAGATTTCTCACGGGCAGAGATGAAGAAGACGAGTTAGCTTGGGGTCATGGGAATCTTGGAATTTACACTGTGAAGGCTGGTTATGATCAGCTTCTCCCAGAGCCTCCCCCGCATTTATTTCCGGTTCATGACTGGAAGAAAATTTGGCATTCCAAGTGCTGGCCGAAAGTGAACTTCTTTGTCCGGCAGTTTATGCATAATGGCATCCTCACCTACGATAATCTCAGAAGCAGAGGAATTATTGGTCCTTCTCGGTGTATTTTGTGTCGTAAGCATGAAGAGGCTCGCGACCATTTGATGTTCGAATGTTCCTTCATAGGGCAGATCTGGAATCGATGGTTCTCTCTTTTTAATCTCCAGGGTAATGGTGCTCTGACTCGGAATAATATCTGGCAAAAATGGAAGAAAGTTAGATTTAAATCAAAAGCCCTTCGATTGGGGTGGGAGCTTGGTCTCTTCTTCATCTGGTGGCAAGTGTGGCTGGAAAGGAACGCTCGAATTTTCAGAGAAACCTTTTCCTCTCTTGATGGAATTTGGCAGGTTATCTGGAGCAAAGTCACTGAGACGGTTGCCTTACATGCTGAAGAAGATATTACGGTTGATGTGGGCCCACAGGAAGAGAGAGTTGCTTGCTCACGTTAGAGAAAACATGGTTAGTTGGAAACCCCCAGGTTGGTTGGATCAAAATTAACACGGACGGAGTTGCTAAGGGCAATCCGGGCAATCTCTGGAATCGGTGTTGTGTGCCGTGATCATACTGGATCTGTTCTTTATTGGGAACTCCAAGGTATGGGAAGAGCCACCAATAACGAAGCCGAAGCTTTCGCCATCAAAGTTGCTTCTTTCTGGGCTGTCTCTCAGGGATACAGAAAGATAATCCTTGAGACTGATTCTCAAATTCTGGTTGGCGCTCTTGATTGTATGAGAAATTTTGCTTTGAAAGCGTGGAGGATTCAGATCTTAGTCTCTCAAATCAAGGTCCTTTGGAGGGAACTTGAGGATGTGATCCCTATCCATGTGAATCGGGATTCAAATTCGGCGGCCGATTTCCTTGCCAAGTTGGGTGCGGAAAAGGAGGTTGGAGTTCAGCTGCACAGTAACTTGCCTGTGGAAAATGCTGTGATTAGACAAGGTCTTGCAAAATTCCTGAGCAAATGATTATTTCTGTCTTGGGAGTTTTTCGTCGTGTTTTCGCGACCTGCTGTGTTATCGCGACCCTCGGTGGCAACCTGTCGCGATATCGCGACAGGTTTTGTCGCCACGGCCTTTGGAGACTTCCTGTCGCGATATCGCGACACTTTTGGCGCATTGGTGGCATTTGGAACTTGCGTAGCGATATCGCGACAATTCTGAGGACTGTTTGCTTTGTGATGTTCCCGTCGCGATATCGCGACATCTTTTGTGGTCGGGAGCAGCTGGACTTGGTGGTCGCGATTTTGCGGCATGTCGCGATTTTGCGACATGTCGCGAAATCGTGACACTTTTGGTGCAAAAGTGGCAACTGGAAAATTCGTCGCGATATCGCGACAATTCTGAGGTCTGACAGCTTGGTGATGTTTCTGTCGCGATTTCGCGACATCTTTCGTGATCGGGGGCTGCTGGCTTTGGCTGTCGCGATTTTGCGACATGTCGCGATTTCGCGACATGTCGCGATTTCGCGACATGTCGCCAATTCGCGACACTTCTGGAGCATTGGTGGTATTTGGTTGATTCGTCGCGATATCGCGACATTTCTGTGGACTGACCGCTTTGTGTGGGTTCGGTCGCGATATCGCGACATTTTTTTGCGGTTGGGGGCTGCTGGCTTTAGCTGTCGCGATTTCGCGACATGTCGCGTTTTCGCGGCCAGTTGTGCGGTTGTGACCTCGGCCGGCTTGTCTGTCGCGACATCGCGACATGTCGCGATTTCGCGACATGTCGCGTTTTCGCGGCCAGTTGTGCGGTTGTGACCTCGGTCGGCTTGTCTGTCGCGATTTCGCGACATGTCGCGATTTCGTGACATGTCGCGATTTCGCGCCTTGTTTGTCTCTTGTGCTTAGTGTTGGTTTGTGCTGCCCTCTCTCTCTGCTGAGGTCTTGTGTCTCTGGGTTCTTCGTTGGGATGTTCTTGCTCCCTCTTGTACTTGCTCTTTGATTTAATTCAAGATTTTCAATTTTTTTCAAAAAAAAAATACCCCGCAGCAATAGGCGACCACTCTAGGGTGGAGTAAAGGGAATGACAGGGGAAAACACCCCACTACCATAACGTTACAGTGGCCCACTAGCATCAGACCCACCGTGAACACCCAACTAACAACACATAAGATGGGGGTTGAGTTTGATTTCCAAGGCAGTGTGAGATGCCAAGGCTTTCTCAATGCAGGTGACACTCAACATAGATTAGCTAACCAAATCCCTACGGAAACAAAGAAAAATTAAACAATGCCTAAGGAGGTTTTAGTGAGCACTACATAGGTCAAATGTTAGGATAACATGAACAACATCAAACACTCGATGAAGATGAGGGACGATTGAAGCTGAAGACACCCGATAGAATCAAAACTACACAGGGACGATAGGTAGAAGGAATATTATCAACCCAAAAGAGATGAAGGTGGTTTTTAAAATCCAAGGGTGGCTTTATTATTTTATTACAATGAACAAATACCCATTGGTAGCAAACAAGCACAAACATAGGTAGATTACAACACATAAAGGACTAGCCAAAAGGGGAAAATGTTATGACCCTCAATGTATCCATAGTTGAGATGAACATAACAAGAGCAAACATGTTGGTTGAAGGTGCTTACGTCAATGACGTAAGCCGAATTACTCAAAGAAACAAAGAAAAGTTACCTCCAAACTTGGCTAATGTGAGGACGTTTTAACATCACCCAAACAGTAGACCCAAGCTTGCTAGCACTAAGAAAAATAACACCTTGCACTAAACAAACACTCGGTTTTATCGAGAGAAAAAAGGGTGAGTTCGATAAACAAACCTATTGAATCTTCATGTTGGTTACTTTTTCCTTCATGATTGTGGCTTCCTTAGATCGACTGGTTTTACTTCTTTTAGTTCTTTTCTATAATTGCTCGTCTTCTTTTGCATCATCTGTCCATTGGTCCTCTATCTCAGCTCGCCCTTGTCTAAAGAAGAGAAGAATGTCCCTCCAAACACGCTATCCCATTCTCTTTAATTCCACCTACCACCTTCAATGCCCTCTCTCTCTGCTTGGTGTTGAGCATGATATTATATTTTTTAAACATTCTTTTCCTCCCCCCAAATCTTCACCGTAATGAAGCTCTTATCCTTATGATAGCAGAAGCTTATGTAGTACCCCATATCTTTTCTTTAAATAATTTCTAACATTATTTCAACTTAGATATTTCCATAAGTTCAAAATAATATTCTTTTATTATTTGAAATGAGAACTTTCCATTGTTTAAATAAAATCCAGTTATTATTTAAATCAAAGTCTTATAATTTATGGAATCATATAGATTCTTATTATATAGCTAAATAAAATTCTATATTTATTTAGAATTGAGTATATTTATTTATTTTAATAACATTTATTATTAATTAAAATAGATTCTCTTATATTAGAAACATGCTACACTAACAACAATTCAGTGGGTTTTAAATGCATTCATATATATGCACATCTTTCCAAACTAGAATGTAGTACAATGATGAAGTAAAAGATAACCCATGTATGAACATTTTTTCAAAATTAAATGATATAGTAGAGTGATGAAGTAAAAGATAACCAATCACATGCAGCAAATAAAGAGGGAGTCTTTTCATCAATCCAATCACCCATCTCTGCCAAAGAATTTATGATAGCTACTAGGCTATCAACTTGTGGATCTAGGTGGTTGGCTAGTTGATGATTATTCCTAAAACAATAATGCATGCATATATGAGGGTAGTCATCCATGTTATCCCCAATTGTCTTAATAATAACTTCTCCTATTTTAAGTAGCATGTTTCTGGTGGACGGTTTTATTGCTTCTATCTACGAGTGTACCTGATCTCGTGCATTGACAATTTGTCAGCAGTACCATGTTCTTTAAAGATAAATCAATCCAAGCATTGTATATTCATTTATTTGCAACAAAAGTAAGTATCAAATTAACATTAATCATCACATAGTATTTCATATCAAAATTTTCATCAAGAGGGTCATGAAACTGTGTGAAAAATTAGTTTAGATTCTTTCTACTTTAAAGGGAGTTAGACCTAGACTCTATTGTAATGTTAAAGTAAGAAAAAACTAGTCTTTCCATAGTTACAGAAACAACTAGTGAAGACTAGGACTCAACTATAGAGTCTTTCCACGGTTGTAGAATAACTAGTGAATACTAGGACTCATCTATAGGGTCTTTCCACAGTTATAACCAATGAATACTAGGAATCAACTATTGGGATGAATCAACTTGAAGATAATTAATTATTTAGGGAAATAGCCAACCCTGACATTGATTTGAAGATTTGCAGATTAAAGACTGAGGCTAAATCAACTCTCAAGATAGTTGGTCATTAAAGAAAAATCCATCTTGACATTGGGTTCTCTAGTAAGGAGGAGAATCATTTTGAGATCTTAGGTTTAACCTAAGATATCTACAACATATGTTGATCGTCAGAAGAGTGAGAAGCTTCCTACAATAGATAGAGAAGAATTTCATCTTCAAGTCCAAGAATAATGCAAAGAGCATTTGTCAAGCAGATATTGATTCAAGTTACAGAATATTAAAAGTTTTAGGTCTTGAAGTTGGACCTTGACAAATAAGGATTTAGGTCTTGAAGAAAGACCTTGACAAATAAGGATACAAGTCTTGAAGATAGACCTTGATAATTGGCTTGACATTGGCAGCCATATAATTTTTTTAGTAAATATATTTTAGAGGTATGGAATAATCAGGTCATTAGAAATTGACCTTGACATTGAAGAAAGAAGTAGTAAGATATAAAAAAGAAGGCCCTTATTAGAGAAAATAAAAGAGGTCGTCTACAATATATAGACCCCTTATTAAAGGAAAGAAATGAGGCTTGAATATAGAGAAGAAATGAAGGTTCTTTAGAAGAATCAGAGAAAGAGGCTCAAGAATAAATATAATGTAAGGAACATAAGAGAAAGAAGGCCCAAAGAAAGAAGGCTAAAAAATAAGAGAATTCTCAAAGAAAAATATTCAAGGTATTAAGAACCTAAGATATATATTAACTAGCAAGCCAAGGCACCATTGGAGCAATGTGAACATCTAATAATAGAAGGCAGAATACAATAAGAAGACTACTTGAGAGTAAAAGTGCATTTAGATAAAGTGTCAAAGGCAGAATACAGGGTGGAAGCCACCTAAAAGCAAGAGTGTCGAAGGTAAACAAAGCATAGAAAGAATAAGCAGTATAAAGAGCTATTGAATAACTTCTAAGTGCAAGAATAAGTTACAGCTATGTTGGAGAATATTTATTACTTGTTAGAGGTATTACTTATGACTTGTCAGAGGCAGTGTCATACTAACTATGACTTGCTTGTTAGAGACATTACTTATTTATTGTATTACATACTATGTATTTTTAAATCTAGCCCTTGCACCTATTATTCTCCCTTAAAGAGAAAACATAGAGGGCTAGGGTCTTAAGAATTACTTTTTGTGTTAGCTTTAGAAATTATAATTTACATTAAGTTAGAATAAAAATATCTTATTTCTTTATTATTTTATTTTACTTTATGTTAGAGTAGTCATTGCTTTAAATGTTTTATTGTTTTCTAGTTTACATAAGTTGGCTTGCTTGTCTTGGTTCTTGTGACCTAGTGTAGGTAAAGCCAAAATTTTATATTACATTGTATTATTCAAATGATTTTTTTACCCTCATAACTTTTGTTTATAAGCTATGTGTGGCTTCTATTGGGGGCCACTCCTATTACAAAAATAAAAAATTACATTGCTCTCATTACATTTCTAACAAGTTAATTAAAAAATATTTAACTTTGCCTTTCTATCAAAGATATTCTCCATCTTCAAACTGTTAAGTTTCTACAATCAACTCCTTTTATATCAATTTCCTTCCAAAATTTAAATTATGTTAAAATGAAATCAACACAACGAATGGCTAAAATATTTGTTTCTCATATTCTATATCTATAAATATCTTATCTATAACAACCTCACAATTTCTTAATACTTTTTTTAGGGTTCTTATTCATTCCCCTAATATTCCAAGATATTCTTTCATTGTTTTTTATTATTTGTGGGTTTAGCCCCACTTTTTGTTAAAACTAGTGATATTTTCTTTTGTTTTCTCATATCAATATCCCTTTGGGTTTCTTTTTCTCTTTGTTTTTGCTTCTTGGGTCTTCCTCTTTTTTTTCTTTCTCAACAATAATTTCATCTTTATTAATATCTTCAATCTTCTCACATTGCTCATAGTAAGACTTATCATTTATAGATTTGCCTTGTCATAAAGGATCTGAAGTGCAAGGAATAATCTCAAAAGAACAATCTTATTTATGTTTCCCTGGAAATCCTAAAGTGCAAGGATGCTCTTCTATAGCAATTACCTTCTTATTCTGCCCTAAAAATCCTAAATTGTTATGGGTTTTCTCCATCCTTATTTCTTTATTATGCTGCTCTTAAAACCTTAAAGTGCAAGGGATAACATCTTCACCACTTTCACTTTTATTACCTAGAAAGGATTCTATACTACTTGAGAAAAAATATGATGATTTACCTAGAATAAACTTGAGCTCTTTTGCCATATTTTATTTAGGATTTATCTATAAATCTTCTTTTGCACCTTTAATTCCTTGTGAGCTTGGCAAATGATATTGTAGATAGGCTTTCATTGCCTCGTATTTCAGAGTGGGCTATCCTTGATCTGGTCTAGCTTCTATTACTATATGATTTCCTTGCTTCGTCTTGAATTTTATCTCATGGCTAGAATTTTTCTCTTTCTTCATAGTTTTCACTTTGTAAACTCTTGCCATGTGTCCAATATCATAACAATTGTGGCAACGAAATGAGATATTTTCATAATCTACTTGTTGATCCCATTCTCTTGATTTAGATTTAATCTTAATGGATTGTGGTAAAGGTTTTGAAATATCCATGGCAACACATATTCGAGTATATAGAATGCTTTTTCTCCTTAGTAGTTAGTCTTTCCTTGATGAATTTCCCTAGGGTATTTCCACTATTATTCAAAACATACTTATTAATAAGATGATCTAGAAGTCCAAAAATCCTAACCCACACTAGACACTTCTTAATAGCTTTTGTATCAATAGAAAAAATTTAATTCCATGGTATCAAATAAAGTGCATCTCTTCCCCTAAACCATGGTCCACCAACCATTATTTTATCCCTAATTTTTGAACTGGAAAAGATGACGAGGAAAAAAACTTTAGGAAGAAAAGTTACAGAGTAATTTGAATTTATTCCCCACTTCCACTTGATCTAATTTTGAATCTCCCAAAACCCTAGCCATTATTTATAGAACTTACATATTAACCTTATACTTTTAAGAACCATTACATCATGCTCAATCATCTTATCCTTGATACTTACTTTTGGTATAACATCTGCTACCTGGATCAAACTTGCCATGTATTTTCTTTTCTGCGTATATCCAACTTGGGCCTCCACACTTCCAATTAAGCCATCCAAATTTCTAGCTAGGGCATCTTCACTTCCCATTAGGGATTTCAATTATGAATTTCCTTCCATACTAGCTAATGGGGATTGCTCTTGGCTTGCATTTACTCTCAACTTGCACTCCCTTTTGCCTCACTCATTCTTAGCTTGCACTCCCTCCTAGCTCACAATGGTTATTATCTCTTCTTTTTCTTGACATTCCTTCATTTCAATAATGTTCCACACATTCACGGTAATGGTTTGAAGCATTGATGTATTCTAGATGAACCCATTGCTCTTTTGGCTTGCACTCCCTCTCGAATTGCACTCTCTCCTATCTTGCACTCACTCCTAACTTGAACTCCCTCCTGGATCACAATTGCCCTTGTCTCTTCTTTTTCTTGGCTTCCTTCGCTTTAGCAATTTTTTTAATTTTCTTCAACTTAATCCTTTAAATTATCTTAAGATATGAAATAAGAAGTGACACATGTTACTTGATCACACTTTGCTTTCTACTTCATGATTTTTTCTCAAACTTAATCCTCACTCTCAACTCACACTCAATTAGATTTACCCTCATTATTTGTTATATTTGGACAAAATACAATTAAAAAATAAATTTTATTATGTTGGAATTTTTCTTGGATGACACTAAATTTCTATCTTAAATAATTTATTTAACTCTCATCTTTTATTAGATGTGCAACAAATAATATTAAAAAATTAATTTAAGTATGTTAGAATTCAACTTTGATGGCATTAACTTATTGTAGATTGACATATGTTATATTTTTTTCATAAATAATAATTCATCCCCTTGTTTATTAGCTATATCATGTCTTAAGCTTTGGTTATTTCTAATAAAGTGATATTTTTAAAGTATATTAATTGAAATAATAACCATATTGTAATATAGTTTAAAAAATATGAAGAATACATTCGATAAAAAAAGGTAAGGTAGATTGTTGAGATATGCAGAGATTAAGCTTCACTTGAGGCCACAATCAACTTTGTATTATATTGCATGTATAAGCCCTTGAAAACCTTGTAAAGGTATTTTTTTAATATTTTATTATTTAACCTAAAGGTGAGTCTCTTAATATTTACCTAAAGGTAACTTATAATTGGGTATAAATATTCCCTCATACCAACCATTTCATTATCGATTGGTGTATATTTCATTTTCCTCTAATGAGATAATTTGGTGTCTACAGGCACCCTCTTATATCATGGTATTGTTTTCTGTGTTATTTTTCAACAATTATAGGAAATGTATTGAGTCCATTTGTTTTTGAAAACTATTATAAAATCTCACATGGTCTCAAAGCAAACATGAATCTCCATTACTCGATTGCTTATATTTAGGAAAATAGATTCTACGACATCTCCTAAGGACAACAATATATGGAGCAACTAAAATAATTTTTGGAAGACATTGGTAGTTTGTAAAAGGGTTTTTAGATAAAACCTGAGGTAAGCATGGATCACGAGGATCCTATTGGATTTAGCAAATTTTATCTAATAGAAAAATTACTAATAGGTTCCTTTATTTTTCTCTTGGCATCTAATCTATTCATTTAATTTTTTATCTTTAACTAGATTGATGCCCTAGTTTTAGGATTGAGTTTTGTGAGGTTTTTCTAAAACCTCACTTATCTTTTATGGTTTGTTAAACAAATCCATTTCCTTTTCTCTTTCAATATTTTGTGTCTAATAGAAAAAAAAATGAGAGGATGGTCTACATAGCCTCCGTGAAAGAATAAAATAATAGGTTAAACATTTTTCAATAGACCTTAAATGTTAGTGAAGTCATGGGAAGACTTTTGTACATGGCAAAGACCTCTAAGTCATTTGACAAGGTTTCTAGAATGATCTGACAACTTTTTTGTTGCATTGGCATGAGAGGATATTATGATTGGTTATTTTCAACACGTATAGCACAAACTGTGACAAATACAAATAAAATGTCAATGATTTTAGATTCTTTGTGAAATTTTAAGGGGTTTCAATGCAACACTTTTCTCTGTTTTCCCACTAGATACCTATTTTTTGCATTGAAATTTTTTGTTCATCTCCTTTTTTGAATTCAAGAAAAGGAATATTTTGTAGAATATTCTACATAATAATCCTAGCACAATGGTAAAAGGTGTGTAAGACATCATAAGGGATGCATGTGAGAAGGCAAAAATGGGAGGTCAAAGAGGGGAATCTCTTTTCTTTGTTTCTTTCAATGCTTATAGGCACGTCCAAGCCATAGGGGCTAGTGGAGCTAATTTTACGATAATGGGCCCAAGAGGTGATGAGTTCAAATGCCACCAACCTATATTTTTGGATAAACCTAATGATGTCAATACCCAAAATGATAAAATCAACATATCTTACATGGTAGCATGCAAAGATGACATGGCACTACATGTTGACATGGAAATTAATGATATCACCCATTTATGGCATTTGCATGATGGCATACCACTTAAAGATGTGGTAGTTGTTGCAAGTGTGAACATGACCACATTCTAAGTGGCTTAGAAAAACCTTGCAAGTATGAACGCCTTGTAAAATATCGGCAAAAATATTTTGTCGGCAAGATTTTCTTTTGTTTCTCGAATTTTTTCTTTCCCCTTCTTTTCGCTTCTTCCGCCACTTATTCCTCCACCCTCCATTTTTTCCTTATCCCTCCTATCCCTTCTCCCCTTATTCCTCCAACGTCCCGTCCTCATCTCTCCACCATTCCACCGCCTCATCCCCTATATATATATATATATATAGTGTGTGTGTGTGTGTGTGTGTGTGTGTGTGTGTGTTATGAATTGGATTAATATATATATAATTGGAATACGCCCACAATCTGGTATCAGAGCCGAAGGGCCAGGGGTGCAAAAATCGGGGCATGGATCTCGAGGTTAGAAGGGAGTAGTCAACAGGAAGCTGTTCGAGGTGGCAGTTACTGGCGTAGCATGCATCCCGAGGCGGACGTGACAGTAGACAGAGAGTGTGGCATGCAAACCGAGAATGGATGCGACATAGCTGGAAGCAGACAGCTGAGGCAAATGGGCCTGGCGAAGCACACGTAGTTCGAGGAACTAACGTGTTAGGTACGTGATTCAAGGCAGGTATGGAAGGACACATGGTAGTGGCATGCGAATCAAGGTGGTGACACAGCTGGCAGCAAGGAGGGCGGTCATTGGTTAAAGCAACGACAAAAAGAGGCGACGTCGATTTCCCGAAGGCAATCAATTTTTCATAGTCGCGTTGGGGTTTTTAAACCCCAAATTTCCCCACACACGGTGAATGTGGGATATTAAGTTCAATTTTTTTTTTTAAAAAATCATCGCCGCTTGATATTATAGAGGCTCTCGTGCCTCTATTGTCTCAACCGACAGTCGTGGGCTAGCGGTTAAAACCTTCCACCAGCAAAGGAGAAGACCCGGGGTCGAATCCCACCGGGTTAGGAAAATCAAAGTTTTTTTTTGTGGTTATCGCCACGAAGGAGCCTTAAGAGGGAGAGCGGGAGGATTTTTTTTTAGAGGAGCCACGTGGTGTAGTGGCAAAGGTGCTCGTTAGCTTGCATGAGGTCACGAGTTCAAAACCCGTCGGAGTGCATTTCATAAAAGGTTTTAAAAAAAAGTTTTATTAATTTTTTTTATTAAAGTTGCTTTTAAATTGAATTTAATTTTCAAATAAATGCTTTTAATTATTTTATTAATATAGTTATTTTTAATTTATTAAAAGCATTATTGATTATTAAATTTAAAAAAAAGGGCTTTATAAAAAATTTGAAAACTTTTTTTTGAGAAAAAATTGTGAAAAGTGGAAAGTGAAAATTTGCATATTGTGAACCTGGAAAAGTGTCGGGAAGTCTTTCGGAACGCCCGTTTAGCACCTCCAAAAATTTGGCCCCCTTGGAACCCCGTTCAAGGTTAAATATTTGTTTTGTAATAGCCTCGACGACTGTAAAAGGGTGAAAATTTTAACCTTAGAGGCTCTAATGAAGTTGTTTTTTGCATTGATGAGTAGATGATCAGATCAATCGGATGCTATCATGCCCTTTGTTCTCTTTTACAAAGAGAGAACGCCGAATGGTTTGACGAAAAAGTTTGGAGATATGGTTTGCATACAATTTTCAATCAATTAGAAAATGCGGTCATAGCCCATCAAAGACATCCGGATTCTGGTTACGAAGCTGACTCAGAAGACAACATATTCGGACAACGAGTGGAGGAGTCTGATTCAGTTGAAGTCATACCCTGAGGAACAATCCAGTGATAGTTATACCCCATGCTCGCTAGAGCTAGAGCCAGAGCCAGAACCAGCCCCTGAAATCCTCCTCATCAGTGATAACGAGGATTCCATTGCCGATAATTTTGGGCAGCCAGTACTGGGAGATCCACAACAAGAAGAACAAGAAATCAGTGAGAAAATTAAAAAAGCTAAATTTGATTTGAACTTGTAATTACTCTGCTTTGTTATTACTTATATTAGTCAAATCAAAGTTTAGTTTCAAGTAGTAAAATGGCCTCAAATACAAGTCTCCCAATTCCTGAGTTTAATGGTAGTGATTATGAATACTGGTCGATTAAGATGAAAACTTTGTTAATAGGCAAAGGTTTATGGGATATTGTAACAGAAGGGTATATAGAACCCACAACTGTTGAATGGGCAGCTTTGAGTGCTGCAGATAAAAAAACTAGAAAAGAAGCCCAAGAAAAATAATTCCTCTACCCTGTACTATTTACAAGCAGCCCTAGATAAAAGTATCTTTCCTAGAATAGCATCCTGTGTCATAGCTCAAGATGCTTGGAAAGTTTTGAAAGAAAGCTTTCAAGGTAGTGATCAAGTAAAACAGGTTAGACTTCAAACACTGAAGAGAGATTTTGAAAATCTCAGAATGCAGGAAAATGAGAAAGTAGGAGACTACTGCATGCGAGTTAAAGCCATAGTAGATAAAATGGTCACTCTAGGTGAAGATATTAAGCTTGAGGTTATGGTGAAGAAAGTGTTGCGAACACTTCTTCCGAAGTGGAATCATGTAGCAATCATTATTGAAGAGTCAAAAGATTTGACCACTCTTTCTTTTGAAGCACTAATTGGTTCTCTTCTTTCACATGAAGAAATATTGCAGGACACTCCTTCCACCAGCCATGGAGGAGATGATAAAGCCTTCGCTTCACAAGAAGGAAGAGGTAGAGGTCATGGCAGAGGTCAGCACAGAGGAAGAGGCAAGAATAGTCCACGAGGTGGAACCCCAAGCAGAGGAGGATCTTCAAACAGAGGTGGAGGTCAGAATAGAGGTGGACAACAGAATAGAGGAAAGCATCCAGGCCGAGGAAAAGGAAATGACAAGTCAAAGCAAGTTTGCTACAATTGTGGCAAACCTGGCCATTATGCTCATGACTGTTGGTCAAAGCAGCCTTCACAAGGGAGCAGCAGCAGCCAGAGCAGTCAGTATGGCAATTTTGGAGAAGAGGAAGGGACCACAAATCTCTTTCTCTCATATGGCCAGTCAGATCAGAACCTAAATGACACCTGGATTTTGGACACTGGGTGTTCAAATCATATGAGTGGCAAAGAAGAACTCTTTGCTACCCTGGATTCTTCCTACAAATCCAGCATCAAGTTGGGGGACAACAAGTCATTGACAGTTGAAGGCATTGGAGCCATGGCGGTTCCAACTAAAGAAGGTGTTAAGCAAGTAAGTGATATCTATTACACACCTCATCTCCAACACAATATTTTAAGTGTTGGTCAAATGTTAGAAAAGAACTACAAGTTACTTTTTGATGAGGGTAAATGCACCATTTTTGATAAAAATAATAGTAATAGAATCATTACACAAGTGCCAATGACAAAGAACAGGTTATTCCCTTTAAATTTTGGTCAGTCAGGGGGAGATCAATTAGCAAATGTTGCTATTTCAAATCTAAGTGTGTTGTGGCACTTGAGATACGGTCATCTGAATTCAGCTAGTTTGAAGATGTTAACCTCTCAAGCAATGGTGACCGGACTTCCTAAAGTTCAGGACAATAAGGAAGTCTGCGAAGGTTGTGCTTTGGGCAAGCATGCCAGGGCCAAATTTCCATGAGGGCAAGCATGGCGGGCCAGTTATCCACTCCAACTAGTGCATTCAGACATCTGTGGTCCAATGCAGACCAAGAGCATTGGTAACAACTCTTACTTTCTTCTATTCATTGATGATTTTTCAAGAATGTGCTGGATATATTTTCTAAAGCATAAAGATGAAGCATTTGATTGCTTTGTAGATTTTAAAACAAGAGTTGAAAATGAGAGTGGATATTTTGTTAAGTGTTTGAGATCAGATAAAGGAGGAGAATACTCCTCTAATGAATTTTTGAATTTTTGTAAAGAACATGGAATAAAAAGGCAGTTCACTGCTGCCTACACTCCACAATAGAATGGTGTGGCTGAGAGAAAGAACCGCACCATTGTAGAGATGGCAAGATCTATGCTTCAGACGAAGCATTTGAGTAATATGTATTGGGAAGATGCAGACCAGGACCAGTGTGTATATTTTGAATAGGAGCCCTACTTCAAGTTTGAAAGGGAAAACTCCTTACCAAGCATGGTATGGTAAGAAACCAAATGTCAAGCATTTTCGAGTGTTTGGTTCACTGGCATATTCTCATATTCCTGATGAGCTGAGAAAAAAACTTGATCCAAAGAGTCAGGCATGCATATTTGTAGGGTACTGTGAGAACACAAAAGCTTACAGACTCTACAATCCCAGGACTCGAAAGATTGTGCTTTCCAGGGATGTGATTTTTGATGAAGGGGGAGAATGGGGTAAGCCCCAAATATTCAGTGATGATGAATCCAATGATGCAGTTTCTAAACAGGTGCAACAACAGTCACCGTAGAAAGGTAAGAAGTCTCCTCCAACAAGCCCAAGTTCATCTTCGAGTTCAACTTCTTCACCAAGTCCTTCTCCTCAAAGGTCGGTCGGTTCCTCACCAATGGATATTGATTCTCCATCCAGAGGTAAGAGAACACTCCAGCATCATCCATCTTATCAGATGTTGGATAAAAACTTTCAAAGAAGATATACTAGAAGTCAAGCTAGTGAAATGAGTTCAATCTTGCAAAGACTTGAAAATATGCATTTGTATGGTGATGATGACTCCCAAGAACCTCGGGGAGATATAGTTAACTATGCCTTGTTAACTAGTGCACAACTTGAACCTTCTAGTTATGAGAAGGCATGTACTCAAAAAATTTGGCAAGATGCCATGAAAGAGGAGATAACCTCTATAAAAAATGACACTTGGGAGCTGGTAAAGCTTCCTAAAGGAAAGAAATGTGTTGGATGCAAATGGGTCTTCAAGACCAAGTTCAATGTTGATGGAAGTATTGAAAGGCACAAAGCAAGATTGGTTGCAAAAGGATTTACACAAAAATATGGAATTGATTATGAAGAGACTTTTGCTCCTGTAGCCAGACAGGAGACTATCAGAACAGTTCTTGCCTTAGCTGCACATAAGGGATGGAAAGTCCAACACATGGATGTAAAGAGTGCATTTCTCAATGGTTACTTGACAGAAGAAGTGTATGTTGAGCAACCACAGGGATTTGAAGAGAAAGACAAGGAACATCTTGTTTACAAACTGAAGAAGGCACTTTATGGCCTCAAGCAGGCACCGAGAGCTTGGTACTCATGCATTGATGGGTACTTTAAAGATTATGGGTTCATCAGAAGCAAAAATGAACCCACGCTCTACTACCTGAATCAAGGTAATGACATCCTCATAGTTTGCTTGTATGTGGATGATCTCATATTCATGGGTAGTAATGAAAAAGTGAATATGGAGTTCAAACACTCCATGATGAAGCAGTTTGAGATGAAGGATCTTGGCTTAATGCACTACTTCCTTGGAATAGAGGTTCATCAGTCAGATACAGGGATCTTCATCTGTCAACATAAGTATGCTCGGGACATGATCAAGAAGTTTGCTATGGAGCATTGCAAACCAGTTGCAACTCCAGTTGGACATGGGATCCAATTAAGCAAAGATGATGGAGCACCAAAAGTTGACGTGACCACTTTCAGAAGCATGGTTGGGAGTTTGATGTTTCTCGCCAACACCAGACACGATATTCAGTATGTTGTTTCTCTTGTCTCTCGATTTATGGCTAGCCCTTTGAGCTGCATTTGCAGGAAGCTAAGATAATTCTCAGATATGTGAAGGGTACATTGGATTTTGGAATCCAGTACCATAAATGTACCACTATCAAGCTTGTAGGCTTCAGTGATAGTGATTGGGGTAGCAACATTGATGACAGGAAATCAACTTCAGGGAACTTTTTTAGTCTGGGATCAGGACTAATAACATGGAGTTCCAAAAAGCAAACTGTGGTAGCTTTGTCTTCTACAGAAGTTGAGTATGTAGCAGTCACCTATGCTAGTACTCAAGCCTTGTGGTTAAGAAAAGTGTTGGAAGAGATAGGAGAGCAGCAAAGTGGTCCGACCAAAATCTACTACGACAACATCAGTGCCATTCAGTTGGCATACAATCCAATCCACCATAGCAGAACGAAACATTTTGATATGAAGTATCACTTCATCCGAGACATGGTGGATCAAGAAATTGTTGAGCTTAAATTTTGTCGCACTTTGGAGAATGTTGCAGACATCTTCACCAAAGGGATGGCTAAAGCTCAATTTATAAAGCTGAGAGACTGTATAGTCAGTCCTCTCAACTTTAAGGGGGAGAGTGTTGCAAGTGTGAACATGACCACGTTCTAAGTGGCTTAGAAAAACCTTGCAAGTATGAACGCCTTGTAAAATGTCGACAAAAATATTTTGTCGGCAAGATTTTCTTTTGTTTCTTGAATTTTTTCTTTCCCCTTCTTTTCGCTTCTTCCGCCACTTATTCCTCCACCCTCCATTTTTTCCTTATCCCTCCTATCCCTTCTCCCCTTATTCCTCCAACGTCCCGTCCTCATCTCTCCACCATTCCACCGCCTCATCCCCTATATATATATATATATATATATATATATATATATATATATATATATGTGTGTGTGTGTGTGTGTGTGTGTGTGTGTGTGTGTGTGTGTGTATTATGAATTGGATTAATATATATATATAATTGGAATACGCCCACAGTAGTTGATGACATGGTAGGTGATATGAAAAGTGACATGGCATGTGTTGATATGACACTAGCACAAGATGATGTAGTATGTGATGACATGAAAGGGGATAGTATAATAGGCAAATGTAATGGCCCATCTTGGTAAGACTTTTCTTTGATGCTTGATTTATGTATTGATGTGTGGATATCAAATACATAATCTTATTTTATTTTATCAAGATGTGTTGATAGTTGCACTTTATGCTTTCTAAAATTGGATTATGCTACTTTTAGAATATGGTACTACTGATGATTTTTTGGTTGTAGGACCGAGTACTCTCATAGGTGGATTGGTATGGGACAACTTCTAGAGTTGAGAGAAAAGAGAAATGATGGATGGCATTCTCATCGACAACTCAAGGTTAAAATAAAACCCTTCATATAGATGCATTTCATATGTGTATGTTTGATTAAAAATGCATCATCGGGCAAGGAGGTTGCTATAAGTAAAATATTTGTCCTTAATAGGCAGGTGATAATGTTGCAATTATTGTAAAGCCTCCTACTTAAGGAAAAAATATTATCTGTGCATATTGTGGTTTTGCATTGGGATGCATTTATGCATGTGTTTGATGCATTGAAATTGTTTGGTAAAGGATTCTTCAAGTTAGGTATTAATAATTAATACTTAAAAATAATATCGATGTTAATGGTTAATATTAACATTCAATATTAATTAAATCAATTCTAGGAGGTGAGTAATTGATTTAATCCTAATGTTAGTAAATAACATTGACATTAGAAAAGTAATTGAATTAATGAGATAGTGATTTAATTATTAAAGCTAGACCTTTGGGTATTAATGAATTAAGGTAAGCTTTAATAAAAGGGAAAATTCATTAATAAATAAAGTTCATAATGTTGGCAAGTTGGAAATTTGGAAATGTGGTAATAATTGGCAATGTTGGTAATATTCTTGTAACGTAATATGCACTTTGTAATTCATGGAAGGTGAATCACCATATTTCCATATGGGTGACCTTCTAACTCATGGAAGGTGAGTCACCACTTTTCTATACTCGTATATCTTATCAAATATTTCTTAGTGGTTATTATTGAATAACGGGTGCATGATTCCATTTTGAATGCCATCCGAGTTTTTTTATTTTTTATTTTTTTAGGATTTTTATTTTTTTACGATTACTAAAAATAGCAAGTGAGTTGCTAAAATTAGAAAGTGACCAAAAGTAGTAAGGGGGTAGCATAGGCTAGGGTTTTTATTTTTGGGATTATAAGAAGTGGGAGACTCTATTGTAAGGGGGATGCGAATTCAGATAATGAAATTAAACAATAGACATGCCAAGTGGGTCTCCTTTTTGCAAGAATACTCATTTGTGTTAAAGCATAAGTCTGGTAAGCATAATAAGGTTGTTGATGCATTAAGAAGGAGAGTAATTTTGGTAACCACCATGGAGAATGTAGTGGTAGGAGTTGAGGGAATTAAGGATTTGTATGAATCTGATCCAGATTTTAGAAGCATTGTACAACATTACAAAACTCCAGTTGTGGGTGAGGCTGGTCAAATATTTGTTGAGTATGTTATGTAGGATGGCTATCTTTTTAAGGAAAAATAGTTGTGCATACATTTTGGTTCCATGCAGGAGAATATCATCCGTGATCTGCATAGTGGTGGTTTGGCATGACACTTTAGCGTAGATAAAACAATTGCTCTTGTGGAGGAAAAGTACTACTGGCCACGGTTGAACACAGATGTAATTTGATTTGTATCCATATGTAGAGTGTGTTAAGTGGCTAAAGGTCATGTACAAAATACAGGGTTGTATACGCCCTTACCAGTTCCCCTAGGATCATGGACCGACCTGAGCATGGATTTTGTGCTAGAGCTACCTTGTACTCAGCGAGGTAAAGATTCTATTTTTGTTGTAGTAGATAGGTTCTCATTTTATTGCTTTCCAGAAAACCAATGATGCAACCAAGATTGTAGTACTTTTTTTGATGAAGTGGTAAGACTGCATGGAGTTCCAAAGACCATCACTTCAGATCGAGATGTTAAGTTCTTGAGTCATTTTTGGCGGATATTATGGAAGAAACTGAACACAAAGCTACAGTTCTTTAGTGCTTATCATACACAAACTGATGGACAAAATGATGTCATGAATTAGAGCTTGGGTAACCTTCTAAGGTGCATAGTTGGTGAGAAGCCATGACAATGGGAATTAGCCCTGTCGCAATAGAATTTGCATATAACAACTCAGTGAACTGCTCGACAAGCAAATCACCATTTCAAATTATTTATGGCTAGAACCCCAAGGGTGTTCTAGATTTGGTTGAATTACCAATCCATGAGCGTGTCAGTGCTAATGCATAAGCATTTGCTAAACATATACAACAATTCACCATTTCAAATTTTTTATGGCCAGAACCCCAAGGGTGTTCTAGATTTGGTTGAATTACCAATCCATGAGCGTGTTAGTGCTAATGCATAAGCATTTGCTAAACATATACAACAATTGCAGGAAGAGGTCAAAGACAAGTTACATAATAGTAATACTTATTATAAAATGCCGTTGATGTACATAGGCGCGTCCAAGTATTCTAGGTTGGGGACATGGTGATGGATCACCTTTGAAAGGAGCAATTTCCCAAGCAAACATATAATAAGTTGCAAATGAAGAAAATTGACCCTTGTAGGATTCTACAAAAAATGAATGACAATGCTTATAATGTGGAATTGCCATTTGATATTGATATTTCACTATGTATATGATTTGCATGAATTTCATGGTGATATTGCAGTTGTTAAAGAGGCAAACACCATAGTTTGGGAGAAAAAAATCCCCAAGAAGAAGAAGGAACACATTGTGCAGGTCCTTGATAGGAAAGTGATCACCACATGCAATGATAACTATAGCAAATACTTGGTACAGTGGGAAGGATTGTCCCAGGCTAATAACACTTGGATTTTTGAGGAGGAACTCAAAAGGCTCGACATTGACAAGCTCGAGGTATTTCGTTAGCAAAAATCGTAGGAGCTGAGTTCATTTTCAACTAGAGGAGAATGATGCACCTTGCTAGGGCCATAACTTTTGCTTTGAGTATCCTTTTTGCCCCATTCTTTTTTCAGAACATGCAGAATGACATGGGTAACTAAATAAAAATTGCCCTTTGCATTTGCATGCAAGAAAATGCCTCTAGGAGGCCCAAAAGTAGCTTTTAATGTAATGATTAGTTATTATAACTAAAAAGTTATCATAACTACTAGTGTAGAACTAGAGTGGGGTTGCTATCTTGGGATAGTGGTTATTATTGAATAACGGGTGCATGATTCCATTTTGGATGCCATCCAAGTTTTTTTATTTTTTATTTTTTTAGGGTTACTAAAAATAGTAAGTGAGTTGCTAAAAATAGAAAGTGACTAAAAGTAGTAAGGGGGTAGCGTAGGCTAGGGTTTTCTTTTGGGGAGTATAAGAATTGGGAGACTCTATTGTAAGGGGAATGTGAATTCAAATAATGAAAGGAAACATTTGCAGGTTTCTTTTACTGGTGTATTTTGTATGATGTCTTGTCTTACAATTTTATCCTTGGAGTCCATTGTTGGTCTCCTGCAGTGAATTTACATCAATAGGTTACCCAAGCTCCGATTCACAACCCTGGTTTGTCCATCAGTATGTGGATGATAAGAACTACTAAACTATGGCTTTGTGTTTAGTTTCTTCCATAATATCCATAAAAAATGACTCAGAACTTAACATCCCGATCTAAAATGATGGTCTTTGGAACTCCATGAAATATCACCACTTCATCAAAAAAAGGTATTGTAATCTTGGCTGCATCATTGGTTTTCTGGAAAGTAAGAAAATGATCCATCTTAGAAAATCCATCTACTATAACAAAAATGGAATCTTTACCTCGCTAAGTATGGGGTAGCCCTAGCACAAAATCCATGCTCAGGTCGGTCCATGATCCTAGGGGAACTGGTAAGGGCGTATGCAACCTTGTATTTTGTACATGGCCTTTAGCCACCTGGCACACTCTACATCTGGATACAAATTGAATTACATTTCTCTTCAACTGTGGCTAATAGTACTTTTCCTCCACAAGAACAACTATTTTATCTATGCCAAAGTGTCCTACCAAACCACCATTATGCAACTCACAGATGATATTCTCCCGCATGGAACCAACATGTATGCACAATTGTTTCCCCTTAAACAGATAGCCATCTTGCATAACATACTCAACAAATATTTGACCAGCCTCACCCATAATTGGAGTTTTGTATTGTTGTACAATGCTTCTAAAATATGCATTAGATTCATACAAATCCTTAATTCCCTCAAATCCTACCACTAGATTCTTCATGGTGGTTACCAATAGTAATCTCCTGCTTAATGCATCAACAACCTTATTATGCTTACTAGACTTTTTCTTCAACACAAATGAGTATTATTGCAAAAATGAGACCCACTTGGTATATCTACTGCTTAATTTCTTTTGAGAATTGACATACCTTAAGGCTTCATGATCAGTGTACAATGCAAACTCCTTGGATAAAAAATAAAGTTGCCAATACCTCAGTGCCTACACAAATGCATAAAATTTTACATCATAAGTGGAGTAATTCTTTCTTACCTCATTCAATTTTTTGCTAAAAAACGCTACTAGCTGTCCCTCTTGGCTTAGCACAACACCAATCCCCACATGTGAAGCATCACAGTCAACTTCAAATATTTTGCTAAAATTAGGTAATATCAGCACGGGTTCTTCTGAAACGTTCTTCTTCAAGATTTTAAAACTCTAAGTTGTTGCCTTTGTCCATACCAAGTTTTTCCTCTTCGTACACTCTATTATGGGTACACGAATGCTGCTAAAGTTTCTAATGAACTTCCTGTAAAAAGTTGCCAAACCATGGAAAATTCTCACCTTTATTACACTCCTTGGAATAGGCCATTCAAGAATTGCCTTCACCTTTTTCTCATCCATCTTTAGGCCATCCTTGGAAATTACAAAGCCCAAAAATACTAAACTTTCTTGAAGAAATCTACACTTCTTCAAATTAGCATATAGTTTCTCTTTTCGTAATAGCTGTTAGAAAATGGAATACTTGATATTATTGAATGACAAAGACCTTGCTTAAATAGCAAGTGCTTACAATCTGATCCATTGGATCATAACTAACTGAGCTAATCTCAGCCACACAAATTATCCTAGTAACAACTTAGGATATAATTTATTATTCTAACACCCCCCTTAAGTGGTACTAGGATATACTAACACCCCCCTTAAGTGATACTAGGAGGTAGTGAAAAACAACAAAACCAAAACAAGTGGTGCTAGGATATACTAACACCCCCCTTAAGTGATACTAGGAGGTAGTGAAAAACAACAAAACCAAAACAAGTGGCATATCCACAAGTATGAGTCTCGACAACAAGGCCTGATAAGGTACTCATATACAATATATCCATAAAAAACATGTTGGAGAGATGATGAAAAACCACAAGGGAGAAAACCACCTGCCATAATAGAAAGAAGAAGAAGAAGGAGGAATATGTGCATGGAGGATGAAGGAAGATTCTCAACCCCCCTTAAGGACAACTTCCATCAAGAAGCCTACAAAGGATCCATCATATGTCTCAAAAAATTAGAGAAGCCTCGTCGCTAAACTAAATGAAAACTTACTCCCAGAATGGTGCTTGTGACACAGATCAAGGCTATGAGCCATGAAAAAAAAATATCACTAAATAAAACCCCCTGAAACCAAAGTGTATCACAAAAAGAATAGTGTGAAGATAGTGTGGAAAGAACCACAAGAATCGCAAGGGATGTCCAAATTGATTCCACAAGCATAAGTATGTGGTTTCCACCTATATGAACACAATGGGATGATAACAAGGTCCAAAAGTGTGGAAAAATAACCACAAAAATCGCAAGGGTAGTCCAAAATAACTACACAAGCATAAGTATGTGGTTTCCAGCTATATGATCCAATTTTTTTTGGACAAACAACAAGACAAGGGAGTAATAATGAAAGGCACCAATAGCTGTAAAATGTGTCCTTATGGTGACCCTCTCATCCTACCATAATGCTTGGGTAACCAGCAGATGCAATCGCTAGGTGATATAGAGGATATGACTAGATGTTAGGTTCACTTACAAAGCTTTGGGAGTGTCGGGTTCAATCAAGAATGCACTCCATGATACAATATTTTGAGCCATAAAAAGTGTGGTAAATAGTTTAAAAATTGAAAAATGACTGCACCATCTTGTCCGGCTTGGAAAAACCTTTTCGATGACTATAAATACCCTTATGATCGGGTGTCAAATTGACCTTCATCTACAGGATAAATAAAAAATTTCTCCTTTCCCTCACAAGGGAATATTACAAAATAAGGGAATAAAGCATGGTTTTTTTAAAAAAAATCTCTCCCTTAGGAAAAAACATGGACTATACACTCATATGAGGAAAAATAAAAGGACTAAAAAGGTCCCTAAAGTTTTAACATATTCCCTCCGAGTTGTTAAAAGCCCATGCAACTTTAATAAAGTGGGCCTCCCACTCTATTAAAGTGTTTTTTTAATATTTGGCAACAAAAATAAAATGGCCCCCATACCTTTTTTTTTTTTTTTTTTTTTTTAATTTTAAAGGCCCATGTTCTTTGTACATACTCCATAATGGACAAAAAAGGAAAAGGGTTTTTTTTAAAAAGCAATTAGACACAAAAATTTACATCCCTTCATCGTAGACATTCCTACTTTTTGCAGTTGCCATAGAAAACAAATGGACCATGAGCCGTCGTCTTGTTCCACACCCTTCTTGTCTTTCTCATCGCCTTGTTCTAGTCAAACCCCCTGAAGCTCCTCGAAAGCCCAAAATTAGGATGGAAATCTCAAGGGCTACGTCTGTAGATCTTCGAAAAACTGGTGCTATTGTCGTGGTGGCAATGATGGTCTCAACAAATTTCCTCCTCATCGGCAAAGCCATGATCCGACGAGCAAAAATCTTGCTGATAAAAAAAACCACGATCCAACGACCAAAACTTCTACTCTTCCAAATTGCTTTCCACCAAATAGCCATAGAAAGCGGTATCTCAAAACCACAAAAATCAAGCATGTGGGTCCGTGCTGAAGCATGGTGACCTATCCAAAAAGCGTGTGCCTATATAATATATCAATTGAAATCAACATGAAAGCATGGAAAGAGAAACAAGATCACATATGGCAATAAAATGAATGCTTCTTTTATTAATATTAGAAGTGAATCTCAATTACAACCATGCCCCTCTTAGGGTCACCCAAATGTTGATGCAATCAATACAATGCTAAAGCCCCCAACGAGATAGGCACACTATTATTGCTTTTCCAAATAGTCACAAACTACTCTAGGGTGGATTTGACCCTCTTCTTCATGTTGAGGAAGGAATTTGATGATTAAAGCTCCTTTGAACCTATTCCCTGTGATCAAGAAACAACATAAGAAAGTTATACAAATAGGCAGCCTCTCGTGATGAGGCCCTTTAAAGCATGAAAACATAAAGATGCTATGAACAACATGAAATAAAGTAAGATAATAAAATGTGTTAAACATATGCAAGATTCATCAAGATTGCTTGAAACATGCAAACAAGAGTTATAGCTACCAATCCAATGGATCCATTATGTGAAATGAAGCATTATAACTTGAAATTAAGCTATTTAAGTCTTACTTGCTAAAATGAAGTAAAATTAATAAAATCCTTAATCTAGTGATTCTAGGTCTCCAAACTACTAAAACAAGTGCTTAAATGATTAATCTAATCTAGCTAAATAAACTGTAAAAGGAACAGTAAGGAGATATTACACCTATTGCAAACCATAACTCTGATGAGCGGTCTGCACTATAAACTACAACTGAAATCCGTAGTGAGCAACCAAATAAGTTTACCCTCCAATTCTAGGGTAGTGGGCTTGACCTTCCCTATCAAATTGATGATCAAAGGTCGCCTCAGTGTCCTCTGATAGGTTTGGTGGTTGAATCGTTGAATGGGGCCTTCGTTTTCTCAAATTACTGTTTCTTGGCTCTCCTAGGCTCCTAGGGCATCCATGGCACAAATTGACATGATGCTTGATGAATTAGCAAAGGAATTGGCAACAAATATCTCTCAATACTCTAAGGTGAGTGTACAATTTGATAGGGCTTCACTGCTCTAATATCCCATACTCTCTCTTTATCTTTACCCTAATTTTGAGGGGTACTTATAGGACTACCCAAGGGCTAAGGGTGGCTTCATTGAGAAGACAAGAACAAGAAGGGGTGGTTAGGACAATTGGATTGGAAACTTTTGTCCTTTAACCACCTTCTTCTAGAAAAAATGGTCGTTCAAACCGATTTGGCTCGGATGAAGGCCAATTGAACTTCAATTGAGACCGCAGGTAACAGCTGCAGTTCAGACTATAAATCGCAAGTGTCAGCTATGGTTCAGACTATAGACCGCAGGCCTCAGCTGTGATTCATACTGAATAGGCCAAGAAGCCAAAATTGAGTGGTTAGAACCATTGCTCTATCTTGGAGTCTAAGATATTCCATATGGTCTTGTAGCATGTCCATATGAGTAGTCACCATCGACATGATGCATTTTAGGTATCTACAGATGCCCCTTTTGAGATGCATTATGAGATTAAACAATGCATGAGAAAAAATACACCGTCTAAAATGATGTCAAAGGTTCTATGATGATCATTAATCGGATCAACATTAGATACCCCAGGTCTAGCAAAAGGATGTGCATCCTAGAATCATTGCTTCTAACTGGGTGAAAGGCTTAAATTTGAAAATCTTGTGCCCTTCTCATCTCATTCGGTGTAGTTGTGCATTCCATAGGTATCTTTTGACCCATATATCCGAAAGGCAGATAACAATAAGTAAAACTATCATATTTGCTATTTACCCCAAGCAAATGGGTAAGCTTATGAAAATTGCTGACAATGATTCGCAAGGACGAACACAATTTTGACAAGATCAAGGGATCTACAATCTCCAAGATATTATGCTAATTTTGATTATGATTTGATATTATGACTATGCCCTCAAGCGATGAGTCAATGAGGGTAATGACAATGTATGAAGCGACGAGGTTGCTTGACCATAATGAATGATCTAAACAAATTTAGAATCGAGCATTTAATTACTTTGCTATGCCTAGTTCAGCTTATGATTCCAATTGTTAATAGTAATTGCACATTTCTATCCCATGGAGCAGTCGGGCTACAATAGTCGTCTTAGGGAATCAAAATGATGCAAATCCAATTAGTTTTGTGTTGAATCAATTTGTCAATGATTTGCTAAAAAATATGTCATAGAAGAAATGACATGAACCGCCTCGTTTCCATGGAGCATTCCAGCCTCGAAGGCCTTCTTCGATATTGAAAAGAAGCACATCAAATCAATGATGAAAATTTTGCCCCAAATGTCCTTATGGTTATTCACTCATCTTGTTGGATTGCATGGAGCGCAAGTCGTTGCAATCGCCCAATGTATAGAGTAAATAACTAAATACGAGGCGCATTTGGCTTTTCATTATTTGATTTTTTTTGTTAATTTTTGAATTTTGAATTGATCCTGGTGCTTAAAAATCATAAAATTTACAAATTGATTGCTCTTATTGATATTTTGATCCATTAGGAGTCATTAATTTGTCATTCTAGACCTTCCCACGATGGGATTTGAGTGCATTTAATGCTAATTGCAAATCACGGGTATGGTCTACGGTTGAAACTTTCAAAATTTGGGAACAGTAAGTCAAACCCGCGGGCGATGAACCCTAATTTTGGGACCGTGGGTGACATCTGCGGTTCGCCGAAATTAAGAGAAACTATAAATAGTTCTCTCATTTAAAATTTTAATTATTTTATTGAAAGCAATTGCAATTTAGAGAGCTCTGAGAGGTGCAAGACATTTCTTGACCCAAAACGTTGCTGAGATTTGACCTCACATCACACTCATACCCCGATGGTGGACCCTAGACAACCTTCCACTAGCAGATGCCACGGTGCGGGCAAGGTAATTTGAAATCGCGTCCTTGCAATCATTACTAACTAAAATAAACCGCATTAATTAATTGGTTAATGAACTTCACTAAATTGTTGGCAATGAACCACACCCTAGATTAGGCTAGTGTAGATTTTAATTTTTTTGGCTAGCTAGGCTAGGAAGTGACTCGAAATGGGTCTCATTCCTAGATCGCAACTGGCAGCTATGATTCCCAATTTTTAGATTGGGGACCGCAGCTATCAACTGCGGTTGGAATTCAAATTCCAACGATCAATTTTTGACCATAAGCGGACTGCAGGGTTGACCTGTGGTTCACCACTTTAAAAAAAAGTCATTTTTTTTGCATTTTTCTAATATTTCCTGGTAGTTAATGCCATTTATTACACTTTGTAAGTACAATTTTGATTTTTTGAAACATTTTGATTACTATGCGACATGTTTTTGTCTTTTATCATCTTGTTAGATGTTTTTGACATTTTAAAGGTAATTTTTAGTTGTTTTTAGTTAGCTTTTTCCTTATACTTTGTTTATTTCCATAGTTTTACCTCTAGAGCCAGAGAGCCCGACATACTTTGCACCCTCCGTAGATAGCTTACTGTAGGGGAGCGGGAGTGGTTTGTAGCCTTAGGCTTTGGCTATGTATTGGATCTACCTACTATCAGGGTAGATCTAGCTTATTTAACTGCATTGGCCCAGTGCTGGAATGCGTGGACCAATACATTTCACCTTCAAACAGGTGAAATGATCATCACCTTGGAGGACATCTACAAGATCTTTCAGATCCCTATCAATGGCAAGGCCGTCACCTCCTACTCCAATGGGAGAAAGGAGGCAGTTTGCGCTGCTATCTTTGGTGATCAAAGCGATGAGGCTCAGTGCAATATGGACCATGGAGGGGTGCACATCGAATAATAGTAGGGGGAGCACATATTCTTTGTTAGAGAGGTAGTGTTTATGCACTTGGTGGTGCAGATTGTGCTTCTAGAATCCTCAGGCATGAGGATTTCCTGAAACCTTCTAGCTTGTGTTAGGAGAGTTTTCTAGAGCTCTACAACTGAGCCACTGCTTCTAGCTTGGGGGAGGGATTTGCTATGCCAACTCTATCGGGAGCTTTACCAGATCACCAGCCGAAGCCATGTTGGTATCAGCTATAGTCTTCTTCTATAGATCTAGGGCTGGAAGCATATCAGGATCGAGCGTCCTGTAGATCTATCTCTTATTATTACTACTATTGATGATGCACATCAATGCTACGCTACGTTCTAGCCTCATGAGGAGGAGGGATTCCATAGTAGGTCCCATGCATGGGATATAGACCACTACATCGCCAGATTTGTAGCACTCAAACCAGATGACATTGAGTGGCATCCATATATGGATTGCCCTACATGGACGAAGGCTGGTGAGCAGCTACGCCAAGATTTATGGGACAGATGGCTACTTGATCATAAGGATGATATTAGAGAGTATCAGTTCTACTATCATGTATTGCGGTAGTTTTGCCTAGTACAAGATATCCTAGAGCTGCCTATTATCTACATGCGGCTAGTGCTAGAGATCGATATGTAGTGTATTCTACCGATAGCTCTGGGTGATGCAGATAATGATTTCCATGAGACTGGAGTTTCTAGGGTTGGGACCACCCCAGTGTATGATACTTGGTGGTCCCTACTACAGTGGCAGGGATCAGGGCCCTTAGGCAGGACAGATGACCAGGCAGAGGCAAATCCACAGGGGTGTAATGTGCACCAGTGGACCAAGGATGGATGGGGCACAAAGGCCACTATAGAGGAGGCTTCGCAGGTCGAGGAGGAGGATGAGGGATCCAAGGAGGGTGAGGTGCCTCCTGAAAGTGAAGTAGGAAAACTCCTATCTCGAATTACTGATTTGCAGGGTCAAGTTGGTATACTACAGACCCATCTATTGCATAGGGATACTTAGCTTGCTATGGCAGAGGTGAAACTATCTTACAGGGAGAGGTGACTCCAGGTGGCCTAGGATTAGGCCTCAACTACGATAGAGTGTGCTACAGCAACAGAGGGGCGATTTCAAGAGCTGATCAAAGCTCTTGAGCTGGTAGAGGCACGACGGGTGACAACTATAGCAGAGAGGGACTTGGTTCAGTCCTAGGCTTAGAGAGGTGACCCATCATCTTCTCGTGTTGTCATGGCACCACCTTCAACACCAACACTTGCATTACTAGGGTGTCGTGATCTTATGGATGAGATTAGGTGGCTTACTTCCCTCGTAGAGGAGGGGAATGATTTATGTGATGCAAGGGTAGCTCGCATCTCTCAGCTAGAGGGATGGATCAAACTGACAAGTGGGTAGGTTTTGGAGGATCCGCATGCTTCAGGGTCCCAGAGGACCAGATCCAGGATGATAGGATAATCATCCGTGAGCTCGAGTCACATGACTCACAAGATTGAGAGGACACATAGGTCCTCTAGTACACATGGCGCTAGCTTGCACAAGACGCACAAGGATGACAAAGGTGATACACGTTATTCTCCAGCTGGAGGTGCAGGCCCTCCATATCATACACATGGGTTGCTATTCTGATGTATTATTTGTGTGTGTAAGGTAAAGGACCTACACGGATGTAGCCTATGGGTATTTTTGATATACCTGATGTACTCATTTTCGAAACATATATATGAGACTTGATCATTTTGGCTCATTATGTGTACTCATTTATTTTTACTTTTATGTTTATGTGATGCACTTGGATGTAATGTTTATGTTAATTTTATGTTATATGATGTGATGTATGGATGACATGCATTAGATAGCTATTTTATTTATGATGACGATGATATGCAGTGATCTAGATTATATGTGCTATTTATGATGGATGCATATGGATGTGATGCTTTCTCTTTAACACATATTTCATATTGCTTTATTGTATGCATTAATGTATGTCATGATTTATTTACACGATGGTAATCTAATGTAAATGAACCTGTATGCTTTAATCACTTAAAACATAAGGAATGAATGCACTATGTGTTTAACAATCTAATGGACGACACCACAAAATGTGTAAAAACCATGAATGAAATTGGAAATCCTCATAATAAGAATTTAATCAATTAATCACCCATATATGAAATGTAATGATATGCGATGTTATGATGTGAATGATGTAATATATCACTCTCTATTTTATTTTTACGCTTTTAATGATATGCATAATATAGTCAGTGGTCGTCTAAATATCATTTTTGATATCCATCCGGTATCTATCCTATATCTTGATTGTGCTTTATGTAATGATTTATCACTTATTGGATACTTTGCAACTTGATAATTTGCAATGACTTTCACCTTTGATGGTTTGTGATATTTGCACCTTTGATGGTTTGTGATATTTGACATTTTTTGCTATTAGAGATATTTTTTAGGGTTTCCATGAGACTCAAACACCCTAATTGACTTATCAAAAGTTGCATACTAACTATACTAGACTTCTAATATATAAGGCTTTTGCTAAGATAGGCCCTAACTATTCATTATCCCTATTTCTGCACATGAATATTTTAAGATAAGGCACAAGTGTACCCCAATTTCAGGCAGGATTATTTCAGCCCATTGCTAATATAGGGGATCCGCAAGTGTTTATCCAATATTAGGTTTAGATTTTAGTTGGACTAGACCACTAGGCGATACAAGACACCTGAAGCTAGCTCTTCCACATTCAAATATTGGTCTTGTTCATAAGTGAGGTGCTAATGCATCAGACATATCGTCATGCGTAAGGTACAGTAGTGCTGGCAATTCAAGGGATTTAAGTTTGCTCCCACTTTTTCTTTTTCAATTTTCTAGGATACTTGCTCATATGTAGTGAAGCAAGGGAGTCGATTCCATTTTGACTTTGACTTTCTTTGGATATTCATTTGATCTTCACTAGAACTTGCTTTTCGATCTTCGTTTGATCTGGAGTTGAACTTTGATTTATGATCTTCACTTGATCTTGATGTGAACTTTTATTTCTGATCTTCATTCGATCTTCACTTGAACTTTGATTTCTGATCTTCATTTGATCTTAACTTTTTGGAATTTACATTTGATAATTCTCTTCAGAAACTTTCCTTTGGGGGATTTACTTTGGCAGGAACTGTTTCTATAATATCGATTGAGTGTATCGATCTATGATATCAATATATGATATCAATTTGGGATGTCGATCTATGATATCGATCTAGGGTATCAACCTTGAGGATTTATGTGGGATATTACTCTGGGATATTGCTCATTTTATTGTAAACAAGGGATTCTGATTAGGGAATACACTTGTCCTTTTACCAACTACCAACATTTCCCATATCGTCCGCACAGAGGGATAAGCAAGAATAACTATTTTCGCTTCAAGATACCCCTTCTTCGTGGCTTTCATCTTCTCCTAGTCCTTATTAAGATTGTTTAATTTGTTGATTAGTGATAGGATTCTGATATGCTAAGTTCTATACTAACTGAAACTCAGCTACAAAAGCAAAGCAAGCTTTCTATCAACTCTTGATAAGACCTATAGGTAAGGTTGGGTGACCAAAAAACCTGAGTATATCTCTCGTAGCAACATTACGGGTTGTGTTGAAAAACACATTTACTCACATGACTGATGGATTTATGATAAATATAGAGGTGCATGATTGAAACATAAACGTGGCATCGTTTGTAAGACTGACAAACACAATGCCTTCTATTACGAAATGCAACGGATGGTGAATGCCTATTCGTAATGCATACGGAATGAATGCATGTGTGAATGAAATGTAAAATGTAAATGCAAATGTTTTTGGATTTTATGCTTTACCAATTTTTTTTGGATTTTGTTGATTTTATAATTTTTGAGTTTTTGAGCCTCATATCTGACCAAACGACGAGTACATGCCTTTGGAACCTTTAAATTGACCAAGCGATTCTTAGGAAACCTTGGAGATTTTAGGATTGACCAAAGGGATTATGAGCACCTTTGGGGCATTTTGGGATGACCAAGCA
Organism: Wollemia nobilis; assembly: GCA_028583015.1. Taxonomy (NCBI): domain Eukaryota; kingdom Viridiplantae; phylum Streptophyta; class Pinopsida; order Araucariales; family Araucariaceae; genus Wollemia; species Wollemia nobilis. The sequence continues at coordinate 9,467,432 of JAQPPZ010001808.1, forward strand.
ATCTAAAAAAAATCCTTGGAGCTTTTGGGTTGACCAAGTAGTTTTTTAGAAACTCTTGATGCCTTTTGATTGACCAAACTACTCATAGGCGAGTTTGAAGCCTTTTAGGATGACTAAGTGGTTTTAAGCAAACTCGTGGAGCCTTTTGGGATTGATTGAGAAATTTTAAGCAAACTCATGGAGCATTTTACTAACATGACCAAGCGATTTTAGCAACCCTTGGAGCCTTTTGGGATGATCGAGCAGTTATAAGCAAACCCTCGAAGCATTTTACTAATATGACCAAGAGGTTTTAGAAACCCTTGGAGCCTTTTGGGATGACCGAGCGGTTATAAGTAAACCCTTAGAGCCTTTTACTATGCTCTAAAGCATAAAATGCCTTAATATGGATGATGTTGAGAGGTTTAGGATCTTCAACACCCCCTAGCAATGTTAGGCGATAGGTACCTAGACCAATATTTTCAGATATGATATAAGGTCCTAGCCAATTAGCCGCAAATTTGTCTTGCATATCTGGTAGAAAATTAGAGTTCTATTGGTTCTATTCCAAGACAAGATCCTCAACCTCAAAGTCTCTATGGTGTACTTTGATATTGTAAGCTCATTTTAGTTGCTCCCGATAAATGCAAAGATTCTCTAGGGAATTCACACAATATTCATCAAGCAACATTAGTTGATCTAGTCGAGCTTGCCATGCGATGTCATCATCGATGAACTCTTTCAATGCGACGCACAACATTGGAATTTCCAATTCTAAGGGTATAATGGCCTCAGTTTCATATACTAGTGATAACGATGTTTCCCCAGTGGGCATCCGAATACTAGTCCTATAAGCCCATACTACAAGGGGCAGCTGGATATACCAGTCTTTGTGGTTTTCTTGGACTGTCTTTTTCAAGATGGCCACCACTGTATTATTTGAAGCTTTAACTTGCCCATTTTCTTGCGGATAGTATGGAGTCGTAAAACTGTGTTTGATCCCATATTTAGATGTCAAAGCTCTCACAGTTTTATTCTTGAATGACGTTCCATTATACGATATTATTTTGGATGGAATCCCAAAATGACTTATAATATGCTCAAGTATAAACTCTACTATACGAGCTCAAGTTGTCATTGTTAAGGGTATTGCTTCTACCCACTTTATGAAATACTCAGTAGCCATGATTATGAATGTATGTTAGCCTGATGACGGAGGAGAGATCTTCCCTATAAGATCTAATCCCCACTAAGAAAATTGCCAAGCTGCTTGGATGGGTTGTAAGGCCTGTGATGGCAAGTGCGTAATATTAGCATGATACTGACATTTAACGCATTTCTTGACATACACATTACAATCCTTCTCCATAGTGGGCCAATAGTAGCCCATTCGAAGGATGCGCTTGACGATGGCCATGCCACTAAAATGGCCACCACACGTACCATCATGAGCTTGTGAAATTGCCCAATATGACTCTTGGGGCTCTAGACAACGAAGGAGAACTCCATCGTAACCTCGACGGTACAATGTCTCCTATTAAGACATATTTAGTCACTTTTTATTTAAATGTGTGTTTTGCGGTACACGACAATCCTTCAAGGATTATACTAAGTTTTAAGAAGTCTTGAATTTGCGACATCCTATTTTGATAAACTTCAGCTTCGACTGCTAATATGACTTGCTCCCCCTACGTATTTACCCTTACAAATGCAGACTGGGAAACAACCCTATGGTGAATGGTAGTGCCACTCCCCATAAGACTCTGAGAGGTTAATTACCCACACGGTGCCTTATTCAAAAAGTCTTCAACTTTGCAGAACCATTTGGATTTTGGTTCTATGCTAATCATATTGACTGATATTTTATTATCAAAGGTTTCTCGCTCTGCTATCAGATGCGAGAGTGTTTTAACATGAATGGTAGTGAAATCAATAGATATATTCTAAGGGATTAAGGATCCCAAAGATGCCATGGTATCTGCAAACCTATTTGACGAATGAGGGATTGCCTCGATGTCATACCATTCCAATTTATCTAAATACGTAATTAGAAGATCTTTATACACTTTTAGTATGGTACATCAACACTGAAAGAGCCCCTTATCTTGATTTACTATGAGCAAGGAGTCACCAAAGATGTTTAATCTTTTAATATTCATGGCGATGGTTGTGTGGAGCCCCAATAGTAGGGCTTTGTACTCAGCATTGTTGTTGGTGCATGGAAAATCTAATTTAAATGACAAGGGCATTGGAGCTCCTTGTGGCATAAAAAACACTATTCTTGCACCACCCCCTTGCTTGCACTTTAAACTATCAAAGAACAGAGTCATATCAGCATTTTTCTTTGGTTCCTCGGGTTTGGGAGCTTCGGATACGATGAAGACTGCATCGTACAAAAGCTCTATGGTCAAAGGTATATCATTTGACAATAGTGCCTCAGTTAATTTATCAGCTATATCTTGTCCCTTAATGGACTTCTGGCTTATGCATTCTAGATTGAATTTTGTCAATAGCATGATCCACTTTGCAGTACGCGTATTATGATACGTCTTACTCATCATGTACTACAAAGGGTTTTATTTTGATATAACATATGTTGTATGAATTAGCATATAGTACCACAATTTCTTTGTAGCAAACACTACTGCTAAACACAATTTCTCCACATATGCATACCCTAGCTCGTAACTCACCAAGGTTCGACTAATATAATATATGGCTTGTTCCTTGCCTTGCACGTTCTTTTGGGCTAACATGGTCCCTAATGCAAAGTCGATCACCGATATATAGCAAAAAAGGCACATCTGGCCTTGGTGGAGCTAGCATTGGCGGCATTGCCAGGTATTGCTTTATTTTAGTGAAAGCTGCTTGACAGTCCTCATCCCAATTGAATGGGACCCCCTTGTGTAGCAGTTGATTCATGGGTCAACATTTATCTGATAACTGAGTGATGAATTGCTTTATCGATGCTACTTTGCCCTGAAGGCTCCTTAACTCCTTAATATTGGAGGGAGGACGCATTTCTAAGATAGCCTTGACCTTTGCTAGGTCAACTTCGATGACTCTCTTTGAGATGATGAATCCTAATAGCTTACCATAAGTTATGCCAAATACACACTTCTTAGGATTCAACCTAACATTATACTCTATTAGGCGATCGAATACCTTCCTTAAGACCTCAACATGCTCAGCACGTAGCAATGACTTGGTCAACAAGTCATCCATGTAATCTTCTAGAATCTTATGCATGGAGTTGACCCTCTTCTTCGCATTGAGGAAGGTATTTGATGATTGAAGCTCCTTTGAACCTATTCCCTGTGATCAAGAAACAACACAAGAAAGTTATACAAATAGGCAGCCTCTTGTGATGAGGCCCTTTACAGCATGAAAACATAAAGATGCTATGAACAACATGAAATCAAGAAAGCATATAAAATGTGTTAAACATATGCAAGATTCATCAAGATTGCTTGAAACATGTAAACAAGAGTTATATCTACCAATCCAATGGATCAATTATGTGAAATGAAACATTATAACTTGAAATTAAGCTATTTAAGTCCTAATTGGTAAAATGAAGTAAACCTAATAAAATCCTTAATCCAATGAGTCAGGGTCTCTAAAATGCTAAAACAAGTGCTTAAATGATTAATCTGATCTAGCTAAATAAACTGTAAAAGGAATAGTAAGGAGATCTTACACCTATTATAAACTATAGCTCTGATGAGCGGTCTGCACTGTAAACCATGGCTGAAAGCTACGATGAGCAACCAAATAAGTTTACACTCTAATTCTAGGTTAGTGGGCTTGATATTCCTTGTCAAAGTGATGATCAAGGGTCACCTTAGTGTCCTCTAATAGGTTTGGCGGTTGAATCATTGAATGGGGCCTCCATTTGCCCAAATTAGCATTTCTTGGCTCTCCTAGGATCCTAGGGCATCCATGGCACAACTTGACATGATGCTTGATGAATTAGCAAAGGAATTGACAACAAATATCTCTCAATAATCTTAGGTGAGTGTATAATTTGACAGGGCTTCACTGCTCTAATCTCCCATACTCTCTTTCTATCTTTACCCTAATTATGAGGGGTACTTATAGGACTACCCAAGGGCTAGGGGTGGCTTCATAGAGAAGCCAAGAACAAGAAGGGGTGATTAGGATAGTTGGATTGGAAATTTTTGTCCTTTAATTACCTTCTAGAACAAATGGTCGTTCAAACCGATTCGGCTTGGATGAAAGCCAACTGAACTTCAATTGAGATTGCAGGTGACAACTGTGGTCCAGACTATAAACCATCGGTGTCAGTGACGGTTCATACTATAGACCGTGGGACGCAGCTACGGTTTAGACTAAATAGGCCAAGAAGCCCAAATTGAGTGGTTAGAACCACTGCTCTATCTTAGAGTCTGTCCAAGATCTTATATATGGTCTTGTAGCATGTCCATTTGAGTAGTCGCCATCGACATGACGCGTTTTAGGTGTCTTGGCATCCAGAGACCCAAAAAATTAGGATTGCGTGTCAAAAAGTATGATGTCTAGGATTTTTACCAAGGCTCGATCACCATCACCGTCTCAACCGCCTTCAACAACACCTCACAATAGCAAATTTCATCGGTATAGCCACCTTGTCCCACCAGAAAATGTACCAAAAAATAGGAACTGAGCGATAAACACTCACCCTCTCTCACCATGGCTGGCAACATTGCTAGGTCATCGATGAGATTGACGAATGTTGAGTGGCCTTGAGCCAAAAAACATCAGGTCTTCGAAAATTACAGTTCGAGACTAATCATTTATGTCAGATCCACGCAAATGCTTAAAAAAAATAAATCGTGACATTCCACGAAGCGATGTTCATTGAAAAAACTCCACGCATGGAGGCTATGCACTCTTTCTCCATCTCATCACGGACACCTGGTGCAACTCGGGCTCCATTGATAGCAATTTAACCGTCATCCAATATCCCTGCATCGATGCCAAGACCAATATTTGTTTTAATCTTTCAATATTTGTTGTCTAAGGATTTGGTTGTGGGGAAACCTCCAAAAAAAGTCTTGTTTTAAAAAAAACATGCGCACCCTTCTACACTAAGTTTCATGACCTACACCTCAATGAGATTCTCCGCGTCGCCGTTTGGAAAACCATCCACGGGCTCCCCTACTGCTAATATATCAACCCACTATGCTTTGATAGAACTGCACCATCGTGCTTCAATTCAACCCGATGACAATAGCACCACCACCGTGTTTTCCAGAAAAACAACCTATCGGATCATGCTATGTCAACAATAGGCTCTTTGAAAAAAAACAATAAAAACATGTGTTGTTGCCATTGTTTTTTTGGATCGAGCAAAGAGAACGAAGAGTTAACTGCTTGTGAGGGAGTGCATCATTGGAGTTGACGATTTTATCGTGATTACCACCAAATATGCTAGAAACCTATGCACAAAAATTGTGGGAGAAATTACAAAATCAAATTTCCTCTTGATCCTTTGCTGCACCAATGACGTGAACCTTCAGAGCAAAAAAATAGGAAAGCGCTCGACATTGCATGGCATTGTTTGATTTGAAGGCATCCCACTCCAGTAAACACTAAAAAAATTTTGGATGATCCGTGATTTAGATGAAAAAATATATCTGCATACGCAGAGCATCCAAGCTCCAAACTGTTGTATTATACCGCATGTGATCCAAATAAAAAAAATTATTGTTGAGTTCCACTTAATTTTCACTTCCACCTCTACTTGGCCCTCGGAAGTAGATATCATATCCACGGATTCAAAAAAAAATGTTATCTCATTGATAATCAATCAGGTGAACTGATGTTAGAAAGGCATGACATCAAAAGTTTGGAGTTGAGGTGGCTTCGACTGAATCAGGAATTGGTTTTATTTGCAATATCCATTGGCAAGAATATACTATATGGCTCAGTCAAAAAACCTTGGCAGTACTAGGACTATGACTTATTGGGGTTGCAAAGATATTAGACGTCTAGAATCATTGATTCTTATTAGTGTTGGGTCGTATCGAAGGGACAAGAAGGTGTGTCGGCTAGAGTTTCAAAACATCGCAGCAACCGAAAACTCAGCGCTCTCCACCATAGCCATGAAAGCAGTTTCAAAAAACTGAGAGAAAAAAAATCGCCATGTTCGATCTCTTATTTAAGCAGGAGATTTGACAGGTCCTGCAGCGATAGCTTCATGTCTCCACCTGGAACATCTCCTTCTACTGTGTTGCTCCTTAGGCTAAAAAAAATAATAGCAATGTTCGAGATTTTATTGGGCCCACCGCTTCCGCTGCAAGTAACCAGACTTAAAAAAATAGATCTCTGTCATAGTAAAACAAATTATGCAATTCCAGATCTGCAGTATAATATTGTAAACATAGAAAACTAAAAAAACTATAATGACCTCCAAAACTAATTTTTTTAACCATATGGTTTCTGATCCATCAAAATATGGAGAGCATACTCCCTCGGTAAAAAAAATTAGGGGAAAAAAGAGGGAGGATTTCCATGAGGGAAATCCCCCCATGAGGAAAAGCTTCTTAGGCTCACAGGGCAGGGAAAGTTCGCTCTAATACCATGTTAGAAAATAGAATACTTGATATTATTGAATGACAAAGACCTTGATTAAATAACAAGTGCTTACAATTTGATCCATTGGATCATAACTAATTGAGCTAATCTTAGCCACACAAATTATCCTAGTAACAACTTAGGATATAATTTATTATTTTAACAATAGCTCTAACACCAACCTCACATGGTGCAAGTGCTCTTTTTCACTTTTACTAAAATTCAAGATATCATCAAAATAGACAACCACAAACTTACCAATGTATTCCCGCGACACTCGGTTCATAAATCGTATAAAGGTACTGGGTGCATTTGATAACCCGAATGACATCACCATCCACTCGTACAACCCATCTCGGGTTTTATGCATAATAGAATAACATGCAAGGAGGAAATCATTTCCTTCTTGGATCTTCCTTTTTGATTCTCCAAAAAGTATATGTTAAGGAGATTTCCAAGATTATGAAGTTAGTTGGAGAGAAGATCTAGGAACAAAATATTGAAGAAAGAAGTATTATCTGGAGTGTTTTTATAGAGGTATTTGTTCTCTTGGTTATTCTTGAATTATTGGAAATGATGTATTCATGTTGTTATGCAATGATGTAATGTTTGCTTAACATTTATTTTTTGTTTGCATTCGATTGTCGATGCTTTTTTTTGTCTTCAAGAGCAATGGGTTTATCATTCTATAGGAGATCGTAGCTTAAGGAAGTTTCATTATTGTAATTTAAGCAAGTCTATTGAGATTTGGTGGGGTTTTATTTTGGTTTAGATTTGTATTACTCTCACCAGGTAAGTCTCTTAATTTAAGCTTTAGCTTGTGTGGCCCTACTATTTCTAGGGGAGGTATCCTTGCCCTAAGTTGTTGTGTCTTTAAGTCTATCCAAAACCAACATCTTGATGTATACAAAGGGAGACTTCACTCTAGTGTTTCTTGGTAGCTCTGAAGTTGTATGTTATTTTTAGTACCTCAAAGTAATCTTTGACATCTGATCTTTTGCGTTGTTGTTGATCCTTGCTAGTTTTCTCCTCTCTAATGACTCTCAACTCATAAAATTGTTGTATATATTCATTGAAGTTTCTATTAGAGTCTCCCAAAGTGTGTATAAGAGTGCAACATATATAGTTGTTTCGGGTTGTTGTTTTTGTTATTTGTTTTATGTGATAGTAGTTATCCTTCTATAGCAATGTTTTAAGTTCCTTCTCATGGTTTCTATTTGTGTGTTACTTTGGCTTCGAGCTCTCTTGGGAGCAGGATTTAAGCCATCATCTCTATCAGAGTGATACACCAGGTGGTTGTTTGGAATTGTACTTGTTTTTTATGTTGTTTCATGTTGTGTTGGAATTACTTCTCCTTGTTCAATACATGGCCGCCAAACCCTTCTTAGCTCACAAGATAAGTTAAGCGGTAATGTGTTTTTAGCCATGGGATATTTTTTAAGTTTTGCAAGTTTTTATGGTATGCAAAAAATGGAGCTTTGCATGTATTTTAGAGTTATTTTATTTAAAAAGTAGATTTGAAAATATTATGAAATATATTTCTATTAAGTAATAGCTTAATTGAGTTTTGAAAATGAAAACTTTGGAAGAAAGTATTTTTGTTTAATATTTAATCCTTTAATTAATAGAGCTAGTGTTGCAACTATTATATTAATGATGGAAGGGTCCATGAAAATATAAAAGGGTTTTTTTAAATGAATGTTTTATGGAGAAAATAATTGAATATTTTTTTATTGAGGATTTTACTATTTAATGTTTAATAGTAAGAAAAAGGACAAGGCTTGAGTAGCTAAGAAGTCCAAATTTGAGAGAAGTATGGGATTCTCTCATTATTTTTGCATCAATTAAGCTTTGTATGATGCATGTTTTGAAATTATTGTATGCTTCTTACATAGTGCATGTAGGATTGAATATGCATGTAAGAGTTGTCCTGATCCCTAAACTTCAAATCAAAGTTCATAGGAAAGGACTTCAAGAGGAAGATTTCGAAGAAGAAGATAAAAATATTGATCATTTTATATTGATATGTAATATTGTTATTGAAGAAAAGAATTTAATTGGAAAGTATTTGTATTGAAATTAGGCAAATATTTGTTGATTTTTAAATACTCTTGTTATAGTATTTCAAGACTTGTTCAATAATGAAAGATCATACGTTATTATTTTATGTAAGTTCTTAAAATATCTAGTTATGTGCAAAATTGAAAGAATATGTCTAATTCATGGTTTATGATTATAATTCCTTGAATGTTGTGTTATTATTTCATTGTAAATAAGGAAATGCTAAATGCTAGTATTATGATTTGAAAGTATTTAAATTTCTAGTCTTTAGCAATGTGTTATATTGAATTGAATTTATGAATTAATATAGCACTTTATTTCCTTTTAGGAGAGATGTTAATTTATTTTAAATACTATGACTCTTGGGTTTTGGAATGAGATTTTTGAGCATGATATTAGAGCCATATTAGAAAATTCTTGAGTCAAGATGCATCCAATCCTAGTGGAAGTTGTGGTGAGGCAATAACTAGGTATTTGTGAATGGTACACCTTGAATGACGAGGCTCGAGTGTCCCAAAGCGGTGAGGCTTGGATGTATTCCTAGAAGTGAGGTCTAAGAATCTAAATGATGGATTGGTATGGGATAATCCATCGGATCATTCACAAGATAGTATAGTGGTGGCACCTTGCGATGAGGCAAGAGTGACCATGCTCATTACTAGGTGAGTGGTAATGGCCTTAGTTAACCCACAAAGGTGCAGGTAACTAAGCACTAAGGCATCAAGCCAAAATAATACTACATAGATGGAATTATGTAGGGTTAGGGAAACGACATCCCTCTTTAATTGTTATGGGCTTTAAAGTATAATCCCTACGATGTGGTCAAGTTGTCCTATATCGATAAATGCATAGGAAAAATGGAGGGGCCACCAATGCCATATTTTCTAATTGATGAGGTTTAGAAAAGTGAACCCCAAAAGTATGGGAAGTTGGCCACTCCTATCCACTTGAGTGTCATCTTTAGCGATATTGAACTCAAAATGTGGTTATGCCTTATACTGCTGAAAAATATTAAGACTTCTTTCTGAGTTAATCCTTGTGAAAAAAAACCCTCTCCCTCGAGTTGAGTTGGTCGGTTGTTATAGTCGGTATCAGGGCCTAGTTTGTAGAACTAGAAGCTTCCATGGAGAGATCCTAGGTTGATCCTTGACTTGATGTGCTACTTTGGAAAGGTTTATTCTTCTAGGGATCTTAAGTTGACTTGGGACAAGGTGGGTATTGCATGCCATATTGAACGGTCATACCAAAGAGTGAAAGTCCTAGAAAGTGTAGCTTCTTATTGGGGATGGCACCTTGCAGCGAGGCAGTGACCATAATAATTATTAGGTGAGTGATAATGGTCAAAGTTAGTTCATAGGGAGATGAAACTAACTAATTTTAAAAAGTATACTTTTTGAGAAATTGTAACTTATCCAACTCCTTTTTTTGGATAGGACATGGAACCTAATTTAAGAGAAGAATCATCCAAGAAGTTGGGATTAGCTATGTAAGAGGAAGTTGCAGCTCACCCCTAGAATAAATATGGACTCCAGTAAGGAGACTTCCCTGGGAAGTCCTGATCCACTTCCCTACTTCCCCCTGGTCCTGTCCCAGTTCCTTGGCACTTCCTTGGCCCTTCCTTCTTGGTTGGATGGTGTTGTAGATGACCTCCTTGGGGTGGGAGGTCAATGTTCTTCTTGTCTACCCTGTTCCATGCTTTTTTGAAGGGTTCTTTCATGTTTTTTTGGTTTGGGATGTCCCTGGGACCTTCCCTGGGATTTTTGGGTTGCTTCAAGGATTATTTTCCTTGGAGTTCTTAGCTTTGTCCCAGGTTTTCTACAGGGTTCTATTTGGAGCTGTGGTTCTAAGGGTTTGTTGGTGTGGTGCTTGCAGATTGGGTGTTTGGCTTCTTGAGTAGCTCTTCATAGTATCTTAATGGTTTGGGATTGGCCACATGTTTATTCCTATGGTGTTTCTCTCCGAGTTTCCAGTTATGGGCTTCATGGTGGGTTTGTAGTTTCCTTCATGGCTTGGGATGGGCCTTTGTTCTTCTTGTTGTTGTGATCCCGCTACACTTCCTTGTTGGTTCCCTAAAGCTGGTTGTCGATGGTGTTGGTCCTTGGGGATTTTTGTTGTCTCATTTTGGTTTCATGAGTAGTTCTTCATAGTATTTTAATGGCTTGGGAATTTCCACGTGATTATTCCTGTGGTGCTGCTCTTTGGGCTTTTGAAAGTGGGCTTTGTGGTGGGCTTTCAGCATTTTTTGTGGCTTGAGGAGGGCCTTTATTTTTCTTGTTGTTGTTATCCCATTGGATTTCCTTTCTAGTTCCTTGAATCTATTCTTTGGTAGTGTTGGGGTTACCTTAGGGTTCTTGCTGCTTCTTTTGGTCTGGTGAGGGACCTATGCTTAACGCCTGCAACTCATTTTCCCATGGTTTCTTCTACTTGGGCTCCCTATGATCTTTTTTCTTCTTTCCCATGGCGAACGGTACTATGTTGTTTTTTCCTTTTCTCCTGTGGGCTTCTGATAGCTTCTTCTTACATTTTTTGTGGTCTCCAGATCCCTTCCTACTGTTTAGGGGGATTTTGGTTTTTTTTTGTTTTCCAGTTTTTCTACCTAGATTCTAGTTTTCCCCTATATGGGATGTTGTATTTCTTGGATTTTGGTATTCCCCTACGTGGGATGTTGCATTTTCTCAGATTTTGATTTCCCCTGCATGGGATGTTGCATTTTCCCGCTTATTAGGTTGTTTAAATTTGTAACTATGCGAGATTTGATCTTTCATTTAATTTTTCCATCTTTTCTCTTTTTTGTTAGGTGAGATTTTCATTTTTTGGCTTTTTTCATTTTTTTCCCGCTCCAGGTGTGATTTCTTCGTGTCCTTCCTAAATGTTGTCCTTAAGCCTATCCTGAAGGCTTTCCTTAAGCCTATCCTGAAGGCTTTCCTCAAGCCTTTCCTTAAGTCCCTCCTTGGGCTTTCCTACAACCTTTCCTGTGACATTTTTTAAAAATTCTAGTGACTTGTTGTAATCAGGTTTTGGGTCCCTTGATAAAAACCCACTTTAATTTAAATTTAACCAATCAAAAAAAATATGGACTCAAGTAAAAAATATGGAATAACAATGGACTCTAGTAATAAATCTAGAGGAACAATGGACTCCAATACGAGGGTGGAAAACCTTACTTGAATTTGCTTCAAGATCTAATGGAGTGAGAACGAAAAATGTTGGAAACACTAGTTAATCAGGAACCTAATAACAAGGATTTAGAGGGTAAACAGGAAGAGAATTATGCTAGAGGAATCAATGAGGATAAATCTCAAATTGAGGCTAAGCTTGTCAAGGATGTTAAGAATGTCAAGGTATCTAAATTTAATGGAATATAAAGGGGTGATGCAACAGAGTCTTGGTTGAATGAATTGGAAACTTGTTTTTCCATATAGAAATACTCACCCAAAACCCAAACTATTTGGGCAACCCTTCATATCCAAGATGCAACCTTGGAATGGTGGAACACATTTAATGTAGGCAGAGGAATCCAAATAGTGGACCTTAAATAGGACAATTTTGTAAGGGTATTTAAGAAGAGATTCCTATCGAATCAATTTTATGTAGAGAAGTTTTAAGAGTTCTCTACGTTCCAACAAGGTACATTGACTATGGAGGCATATTATCAAAAATTCATTAGGATTTTGAAATATGTACCTGAGTATGTGACCAAGGAACAATTAAAGGTGCAAAATTTCATCTTGGGAGTGGATTATAAGATTTGAACAGTGATTAATTTACCCAAATCCAAAACCCTCCAAAAAGCATATAATTTGGTTCAACAAGAAGAGACCAATCAGCACACCAATAACACATTCTTATAACCAATGGAAAATGCTCAAAAAAATTAAAAAAAATACTTGAGTGTGGAGGATAGGAGGTCATCATCCAATTATTAAAAATGTTGTTTGTGGTTGAAAACTTTTCTACCTTTATTTTTTTCCTTGTTCAAAAGAGAGATGTTTTATGCCTTTATGGTCAAACCATTTGTTTTGACAATCTCCTTATTATTTCATTTTGTCTTGCTTCACTCATTTATTGATGTCAAAGTGGCCAAGTCTCTTGACACATATTATTAGTGACCTGTATGCAATCTATGCCACTTTATTTGTATCATTTTGGGCAAAATAAAATAAAATGAAATGGTTTTAATTAGTCCATCAAAGCAAAATAGTTTATGGGGCCAAGAGATTTATACAATATGGTGAATGGTGTATAACCCTACTACCTTTTAGATTCAAACCTTAGACCTTATATTCAAAGTTTAAAAGTTTAACAATATTGAAGAAAAAATTATTCAACAAAATCAAAATTTCAACATCCTCTTATCATCTTTTGGAGTGTGTTTATTCTATTGTTGAAATTTGATGAGAAGTTTTTTTAAATTTTTATTCTCAATTCTTCAAAAAGATTCATTAGCGAGTTTAATTTTTGAATGTCATCATATGCAATCCTAATGATGTTGTAGGGTTCACATTCCATGGCAAAATGCTTTTCATTCTCCACTACTCCTTTTGTGCAACAGACAAATATATGTTCTGAACATACCTCTTGAGGTATTATCCATATCCTAGTTTCGCATCTAAGATGGTATGAACTAGATATCATTTGGGCTATAAGCATTATTTCCTTCCATTTTATCTTTGTATCCATGTATTTCTTTTAGTTTTATTTATAGTTGAACTCATTGATGTATACTAATTTTTCTCGATAAATTTTCAATCAATATGACAAGTTTAAATTCTTCCCACACATACTATTCAATTTCTTTGTTGGAGTTTAGAACCTCATGGAATTTAATGCTCCATTTCCATTCACTTTTTATTTTATTTTATCCTTGTCTTTTCTTCTATTCAATGTTTCTTTGATTACATATTTTGGCAATCTGCTATATTTCATTCTTTCTATATTTTTTACGTACCTCAATAGCCTTATCATATCTTTTGCTTCTACAGTAAATGTCCTTGTTTCAGTAAGTAAAATCTTAATTAGAATTGATACCTTAATTATGATATTATTTATAACTAGTCACTTTTAATTTTTTTCTATTTATCTCCATTTAAAATTTTATGTATTGCTAGCCCATACCTCACACCCATATATCACAACTAGAATAACTAGTAATCCAAAAGGGACCTGTTGGTACGAAAACTGACACGATATGAGTGGGTTGCATTCCTGACAATCCTCGACAAACATCAAATGATTTTCGTGCCCTATAGAGTTAGGATCAATCTCCAAAGGAGGTTGGTTCTCTAAGTCCTAGCTACCTACACCACAAAGGAAAAGGGAAAAAGGGGAGAGAGAAAGAAAGCAAAGGGAGGTTGTAGCCAAAACTCACAAGGACAGGTTATGACTGCACCAAGACACATGCTCACCTAACCCTGTTGGCAAAAATATAGGCGTACCATCTAGTAGATTAGCTAACCTAGCCCTCACTCAACACTTCGATGCGATAGGTTGAAAGAAAAAATCTAGAATTGATGGACAGGTGCATGAAATCCAATATTTAAAATTAGAGCACTCCTACCCTACTATATTTAGTAAAAATAAACCCCCAACCCAATAATGATGCCAATTTTGAAACCACTAAGTAAAACCCACGAAATCTAGATTACAAAATTAAATGAGATCTAATTAGATAACCAAAGCAAAAATAAGCATATTAACTCAAGCACAAAATATGAAGACCATATTAGAGATAAAATAGTGGTGGCCTTATATTTACACATCAGTAAAAAGTATTACATATTAATTGTAATGGGTAAAGAGCTGCCCTTTGGAATGGCTCACATTCCACTATTTATAGAGAATATTACAACAATTTCTAGAGAATCTTACAACAATTTCAAAATACAAGCATTAATGGCTCTAGGCGGGAAGACATTGTCGAAGTGAACCAGTTCTTCATTGGTAGTCTAATATTCGAGATCATGGTGGTTTTCTAGAGGGGTGGTAGGTGCTTATGCACCAATCTGAGCCCTTTATCACTTTGTCATTTTTGCTTGAATCTTTAATTCTCATCTACTATTCCCCTTCAACCAACTGATAAAACTCTCATTAAGTGATGAATGAATGGGATTAATTATTTTGGGAGTTGCACATTTCAAATCAACATATCTGTGTACAAACGGCTGATACTGAGCTAAGATAGAGCCATTAATATCTCCTCATTTTAAAATTTCAGATGATGGCAGGAGTTCAAATGTCGGGTAGGCACCTTACTTGCTTTGTCAGACAAAAACCTTCCGCTCGAGGCGAAATTATGAAGGAGGGCAAGAATTTCGCCAAAGTTTCACCCAAATAATGCTCTGAAGCCCCACCCAACAATGGTCAGAGGTTTTCATCCTCCTTGTGGGTGGGGATTTACAATATTTTAGCCCTTACTAACTGGTTGAAATTTTTGCCTAGCGAGCGGGTGGGTGGGTCTTTTGAATATCTCCACTCGAAGACAAAGCCTAAATGTTCACCCACTTTATTATTTTCCATTTCCTTTTGAATAATCCTCAAATTCATGATGGAAATGTGGAACTAAACCCGTTTGACCACCCTAAACTTTTTGCCCGCCTGCTGCTTGTTATTGCCCATTGGATCTGCTACCTCTATCTTCCACATGACCATTTATACCTCAAAATTTTGCCTACTTGAAGAGCATCATACTGTAATGAAGAGTGGGTGAAGCAATGTAAAATTTCACCCGCACTCTTGGTGATTCACAGGGGCTTTTTCCTCCTGGTAAAGGAGAACCCAAAAAGCTACATCTTGAAACACACAAAATAGGAAAGAGGAAGGGGACAATGAGGGCACAAACAAAAGCAACCAACTAAGACTGCAAGACAAAGGAGGAAGGTGGACAAAGGTGAATGGAAAATGAGGTTGAGGAGGGAGAAAAAGAAGAAAATAAGGGGGACCACAAGTGGAAACAATAAGCAAAACCAAAGAAAGAGAATAAGAGGGGAAGAGGGGAGGGAGGGAAACATAGGAAACAATAGAAGTAAGAAGACAACAACCAATAACCTCGTTAGTTAGTGGCAAAAAGGAACTGAGAAAAGATAAGGAAAGGAATAATGTAGAAAATAAAAGAAACAAAAGAGAAGGCGATCCACGTGATAACCCCACAGATCACACTTCCATCAACATACCCCATAAAAGACCAAGGCTAATTTAAGAATAGATAGAATGCTAGGAGCATTTATCAGTATTGATACAACTATTTTTAACGCAATCACACAAGAACTTTTTCTACTCATCCCTACTCCTCTAGGGAATCTTCAATCGTAACCTCATTATCAACTTCATCTTACCCAACATACACTGCTTTCACCCCTTTTGGGGTTCTATTTATAGACCAATTTTTCTGTTTAGTCGATAAGTAAACACTTTTCTCAAAAATGCAATGGAAATCCTTTTGGTAATTGTGGGAAGTGTTGCTTGAATCTAGAGCCTTGATCCATTGGGCATGGGTCACAAAAAAACATAAAGAAAAACACAAAGCACGAGGAGTGCTTCAAAATGAATATGCTTTTTGGAAGTCTAGTGTAGTCACCATAGTACAAGGTGATGTCATTTGGCCACGTGCTTTATGCACTTTGACTTATTTACACAAAATTACGACATGATTGGCATACCATAACCACTGATTCATCCTGGAAATCATCCAGTGAATCTACAATGGTCGAACCATATTGTACTAAACTTGAGCCATTTTTTATAGTTCGGTTGGAATTGCACAAAAATTATCCAAGTTGCTATGCACCCACAAATTGGTAGATCATCATGCGTACCAGTACTTGTGTAGTCGATGATTAGTGGAACAAAAAATTTTGGTATATGGGAGCTCTCATTTGGTACTTGTTCTTCTAGCAACAGGCTCTAGTGTTACCACTCCTTAGGTCCGCCTGTTGTGGTATTCTTGCCATGTGCACCTCTAATGTCTCCATACACATTTGATAGCAGGGACCATTGATTGGCATACCTACTACCAAGGTGTGCTTAGGATATTCCTCCTGATCGGCTAAGCATTTCTACTCAGCATGCTCTTGGATACAAAAAGGGTACAAAATTGTTCCCTTTATGCAAGTAGAATTCCCTATTTGATCCAGGTCCTCTATTTTTTGGGAGGTGTAAGCAATAAAATCATTCATTGTCAAACTCGTGCTTGCATCTCCTTTATATGAGATTGAGAAGAGATCCACCCTTTGTGTTCTGCATGACTGCAGTCCCGACTCCTGCAAAGCTTCTGATGGTATCCATGGTGAATATTGTGCAATAATAAGGGGAGCAACAACAATTGAAAAAGGGGATGGTAGGGTGGAATCTCTTGAAGATATCCTTTCTTCTAGGAGCAAGAGTCGCTCAGCCTATAAATCCTCCTGAAAGACTTGAGGGAATCTCTTTTCCTCGGATTGATGTAGGAGGCTTATATTCGAACTACAAGCCCAAACATAGTACAAGTGAGCCTGGGCTAGAGGCAGGTGGTATTCAAAGGGAATTCTCTCCCATATCCTTTTGAATTATATGTTGAAGTATGTGATAGATTCAAAAGGGGCCCTCTTGATGAATGAGAGGTGCATCAAGAGTTGGAAGGGATCCATAGAGCCATCAAATATGTCAACAAGAGCTCCCACCAAATCTACCCATGAGAAGATGGTTTTTCACCCAAGGGATCGGTACCACAATAACACCCTTCCTTCTAGAGACAAGACTAGAAGTATGATCATGATGTCTTCATGAGTGATATGATGGAGGATCACCAAAGCAACAATATATTCAAGGTGCTCTTGGGTAGTTCCTTCAGTGTCATTATATCTTATCAGGCTCTCCAAGATACTTTTGGGAATCTCATGTCAGCACTAAAGGTTAAGTGGACTAGGGTCATCCCACTAAGAGAAGCACAACTGAGCCATCATGACACCAGTATTTTAGAAGTCTCGATTATTATGTTGGATTCAGAGTCACAAAATGAGCATGCATTCTCCACCTATGAGGTCAAGACTGCTCGTTAAATCTTGAGTCCTTCAGGATGTTGGGATCTTTCAGGGTATAGAAGCAGCTACTAATATTCGGATCTAGATCTTGTTTGCTCAAAGGAGTCACCGGGTGATTTGGGAAGCTATGGGTAAACTAGAGTATCACCAAAATTTGATTTCCTAAAACAACAAATACTTTATGAGTCCCCAACAGAGTTGCCAAAAAATGTTGGTGCAAAAATTGACATGGGACGAGTGGGTGGTACACCCCGATGATCCACAACCAACATCAAACGATCACCATATCCGAGAGAGGCAAGGCGATCGATATTCAGAGGAGATCGGTTCCTCAAGTCCTATCTACCTACATCGTAAAGGAAAAGGGGAGAGGGAAATAAATCAAAGGGAGTTCAAAGCTAGAACTCACAAGGATGGGTAATGATCACATCAAGAAATATGCTCACCCAACCCTGTCGACGGAAACACAGGCATACCACCTAGAAGATCAGCTAACTTGACCCTCATTCAATACTTCGATGTGGTGGGTTGAAAGATAAATTCCAGAACTGGCAAGTAGGTGCATGAAGTTCATAATTCAAAATTAGAGACCCTACCATATTTAGCAAAAATAAACCCCCAAACCGATAATGATGCAAATTCCAGAACCACTAAGTAAAACCCATGAAATCTAGATTATAGAATTAAATGAGATCTACTTAGACATCAAAAGCAAAAATAAGCTTATTAACTCAAACATAAAATATGAAGACCATTTTAGAGACCAAACAGTGGTGTCCTTATATTTACGCAACAACAAAAAGTATTACATATGAATTGTAATGGCCAAAGAGTCACCCTTTGGAATGGCTCACATTCCACTATTTATAGAGAATTTTACAATGATTTCAAAATACAATTACTAATGGTGCTAGGCGAAAATACGTAGCCGAAGTAGACTGGTACTCTGGACCTTAGGATCATAGCGATTATCTAGAGGGGTGGTGGGTGCTTCTACGCCAATCTGAGCCCTTAATCACTCTATCATTTATGCCTAGATTTTTAATTCTCATCTACTCTACCCTTTCAACTGGTCAACGATCCTCCAGTTAGGTGGTAAATTACTGGGATTAATTATTTTGGGAGTTGCACATTTCAAATTAATACCTTCATATACAAACGACTGGTACTAGGTAAATGGAGCCATTAATATCGGGTGATCGCCTTACTTTCTTCATCAGACAACAACCTTCTTCCAGAGGCAACATTATAACGGAGGGTAAAAATTTCACCAAATTTCTGCCCAACTAATGCTCCAAAGCACCATCCAACAATGGGTGGAGGTTTTCATACTCCTCATGGGCGAGGATTTACAATATTTTTTCCTTTATTGATCGATCGAAGTTTTTTCCTAGTGAGCAAGCAGGTATTTTGAATATCTTTGCTCGAAGACAAAGCCTGAATGTTTACCCGCTCTATTCTCCATCCTACCCTTTTGAATAATCTTCAACTTCATGATAAAACTATGGAACTAAACCCGTTTGACCGCCCTAAAAATTTTTCCCACCTACTACTTGTTACCACCCATTGGAGTTGCTGCCTCTATCTTTCGCCTAACCATTTATACCTCAAAATTCGGCCTACTTGAAGAGCATCATCCTGTAATGAAGAGTAGGTGAAGCAATGTTGGTGAAGCAATGAAAAATTTCACCAACTGGATATTAATGATTTTTTAATCCCATAGCTCTACTTTTCTACCCCTATTTAGAAATGAGTAGAGTACCCTCCATATTGCTTGTCTTTATTTCATATTTTGTATTCCCCAATTGAGTTTGCTTTGAAAATTCAACCCAAAGTATTTATATTATATTACTACTTCTATAAGATTTTCTTCAGGTAAAATATATGGTTGCTTTTGTTCTCTTCAAGTGGAGAAGATCATAATCTTAGTCTTGCTAGTGTATACTACCATCCTACCTTCTTTACAAAAATGCTCTAAAGCTTTTATATGTGTTAGTCTCACAATGACACTGAGAGGGGGGGTGAATCAGTGTAGCTCTTTAAAACTTAAATCTTCAACACTCAAAGCCAAAACAATGAAAACATAAAACCAAATAAAGTAAGTATAACAAGAGAACATCACACAACACAAGATGTACCAAGGTTCACCGATTTGGCTACATCCCTAAAAATGACTGTTTGGACTCCCATCCAAATCCAGCCTTTGCAAAGCACCAACTTTACAATCAATTTACCAGCACCCACTGGAAGGAGCACCAACCCCTGATTTATCTGCACCAATAGAAAGGAGCACCAACCCCTCTACCAAGCACCCACTTTATTTTGATATTGATAATAAAATGACATATATGAATGTCTTCACTGAAACCAGAACCCTCTATGGTTTGTAAGCTTAAAATATAAAAATTTATATTTCACCCAGTATAAAATCCCTCTCTTTACATTACTGAGAATTTGAATCTTCTTTTCTAAAAAAAAACTGATTTTTCTCTTAGCTCGTTCTACCAATTGCTAAACGCTTTTTGGATATTGTGCAACACTTTGTCTGTGAACTCCTCTCAAAATTTCAACCAAAATTAATATCATATGAGAAATTTATGCCCAAAATATTAAAGTGACGTTTTTCACCACTCTCCAAAAATCACGAATTTTCACTCTTTATTTTTCTCCACACACACTTCTCTCTTCACAAAATAAAGTACCCCCTTTTCAATAAAATCCCTTGTCACTTAGAAAGCACACACTTGCATTATTTTTCCCTTTTCAATTTTAAAAATATTTTCTTTAATGAAGCTTCTTAAAAAAATATAACTTCTTTTTTTGTTTTGTGAAGGCATTTCGTCAAACACGTCACATGCAAAGAATTGACACCTTACTCATTCTCTTACTTCGGAGCCACGTGACACCTCAAACCAAAAACAAAAGATGCTTTATTTGATGCCTTGAAGGTGTAACAACACTTAAACCAAAACTTTGGCCACTCTGCAAGGTCGAAACAACCAACTGAAGGATTTTGCACAAGCGGAACAAATTGACATAAAAGTGACCTATACCGTTTGTGCAACAATCATAACTCTCACCTTGTAACTCTTTTTATCTGAAATTTTAAAAATAGATTCTATGCAATGTTGAATATATCTAGTCCGAATCTTGTTGTATAACTCCTTACGGTTCGCTTGTACCACCTCCAATAAAATTGTTGTTGACACACTTTTTCCAAAAAGAGCATTTTTGTGACAGTCTTGCAACGCTTGTAACATTCGCCTCGTTTCTCCGTTTTGATGGAAATTTGGAAAACATGATCTTGAAGATAACGACCACCTCCAGTTCAAATTCTTTTATCAAATTCTTCTCGGTTTGCTCGCAGTGCTTCTGATAAAACTGCCCTTTTTTGGCCTGTACAACCACTTGCCAAATCATCCGCCAAGATACCAAAAACGTCACCGATAAATCCAAACACTCATGACATCTCCAAAACTGTTCTAGAATGTTTCCTAACATGCTGGAATGTTCCAAACTGATCCATCCTGTCCAACTGTGCTCGTGATGACTTTTGCAATTTTTTGACAACTTTTTGATGATTTTTTCAACTTTTGTAAATTTGCACGAACAACCTGTAACAACTTCAGCCGAACATCAAAAACATCCTCATAAGCATTGAAAATCACTGTACATACTCTGAAAAACCTCTAAAAAATAGTCCACTATATCAACCTGTCCATCTGAGTGTGTTGACAACAATGACAATACTGTCACTGCACCTTGCTCAACAATCTCCCCCTTTGGAATTGTTGGCAACACACACACAATTTCCTGTAACTCTTCTCCCCTTTGACAACAGACCAAAGGGCTACTGAAAACTTCCCCTGAGTCCATGCACAATATTCTCAAGAAAAAATTATTACACTTAGCAAAAATCACAAACATGAGCAAAAAGATAAACAAATACACAAATGCTTCCCCTGAGAATGTGGCCCCAATAGCTAGTCAATTCTTGAGAAGTGTGACCACTCCCAATTTCTTGTGAAGGTACTCAAAGACTTCCTTGGGCAATGGTTTGGTGAAGATATCCACTACTTGATCTATTGTTGGAACAAAATCCAACTTAACCTCACCTTTCACAACTTTCTCCTTCAAAAAATGATACCGGATAGCAATATGTTTTGTGCGAGAATGCATAACCGGATTCTTTGAGATGTTAATGGCACTGGTGTTATCACACTTAATTGAAATCGGCTCACTGAAATTAATGCCAAGATCCTTCAGTGTTTGTTTCATCTATAACACCTACGTACAACATGTTGTCGTTGTAATGTATTATGCCTCTGCTATGGATAAGGAGACTGACTCCTATTTCTTACTATGCCACGTGACCAACCTATCTCTAAGATATAATGCACCTCCACTGGTACTCTTCCTATCATCTACACATCCTGACCAATCTGCATCTGAATACGCAATAAGGGTGAAGTCCTTACCTTTCGGATACCATAACCCATACTCCATAGTACCCTTGAGGTACCGAAGAATCCTCTTCACTGCTGTCACATGAGTCTCCTTGGGACTAGTCTAAAATCGTGCTACCATGCATACTGCCTACAAAATATCTGGTCTGGTAGCTTTCAAGTACAATAAGCTCCCAATTATAGATCTATACATAGTTTGATCAACATGTGGAGATTTTTAATCCTTACTCAACTTGCAACCTATCGTCATGGGAGTGCTAACTAGCTTACAATCCTCCATTGTGAACTTTTTCAGCATCTCTTTCACATATTTAATTTGAGAAATAAATATGCCCTTCTCATTTTGATTAACTTGCAATCCGAGGAAATACGAAAGTTCACAAATCATTGACATTTCAAACTCTTTCTACATATTATTTGCTAAATCTTTACACAACTCATATGTGCTGCTGCCAAATATGATATCATATATGTATACAACAAAAACAATATGATGACCATTTTTTGTTTTGACATACAAATTACTATCCACCATACCTTTCTTGAACCCTTGCTGAGTAAGATAATTGTCTAGCCTTGCATACCATGCTCGGGGTGCCTATTTTAAGCCATATAATGCTTTCTTCAACTTGCAAACCAAGTTGGGATCATCACCAAGCTGGAAACCATCTCGGTTGCTCAATATAAACCTCTTCTTCAAGTTTTCCATTCAAAAATGTTGATTTCACATCCATTTGATAAACTTTGAAATTCTTGTAAACTGCTAAAGCCAGAAACATTCTAATTGCCTCTAGTCTGGCCACAGGTGCAAAGGTTCCACAAAGTCAATACCTTCAACTTGTGCATAACCTTTGCATACCAATATTTCTTTGTTCCTAACTACCTATATGTCTTCATTCAATTTGTTCTGAAAGACCCATTTAGTATCGATTACATTTTTATTTGCAAGTCTTGGTACTAACTCCCAAGTCTTATTTTTCTCGATCTAATCTAATTCTTCATTTATTGCCTTTACCCAACTTTCATCTTTGCTTGCGTCAACAACATTTTTGGGCTCAATGTTGGATAATAAAGAGTAGTTACTTACTAATCTTCTTCTTGTATGAACACCAACTGTGGGGTCTTTAATTATTTGCTCTCTAGGATGATATTTCTACCAGTTGCCTGTTTTGAATTTCTTGTTTTCTTCCACTTTTGAATCACTGTTTGAATCCTCTGAGTCAATTTTTGGTTTCTTTTCCATTTTCTTTTCCTCATCTCCTTCAATGGCCTCTTCATAAATTGGGTAGTTCTCTTCATAGATAATTACTCGTTCCCTTCCTTCATCAAATTTAACATCGGCACTATCCATAATTTCCTTAGCCTCTTGTTGTAGCATTTGTAAGCTTTGTTTTTTGACGAATAACCAAGAAAAATACCTTCATCCGCTCTATCTTCAAACTTACCAAGGTTTTCTTCAGTTCTTTTGATGTAACACTTGCTACCAAAAACTTTAAAGTATCTTGTTGTTGTCTTTTTATCGAACCACAACTCATAAGGAGTTTTGCTTTCATGCGTCCTCAACATGCACCTATTTTGGATGTATATCACAGTATGGATTGCCAATTTCCAAAATCTATCTACTACTTTGCTCTCAATCAACATAGTTCGTGCCATTTCCTGCACTGTTCTGTTCTTTCTTTCTACCACACCATTCCGCTTGGGTGTCCTGGCTGCTGAAAACTATCTCCTAATGCTATATTTTTCACAATACTCTGTGAAATCCTCTTAAATGAACTCTCCTCTATCTGACCTTAAACATTTAATATTTTTTACTGTTTGATTCTCAACTTGGTTTTTGAAAACCTTGAACATCTTAAAAGCTTCTGATTTATGCTTCAAAAATAGTACCCATGTCATCCTGGAATAGTCATCTATACACAACATGAAATATTTGTCACCGTTTATGCTTTGCGTTCTCATAGGTCCAAATAAATCAGTATTTACTAGTTCCAAATGTTTTCTTGTGTACTACTCTTTTGTTTTAAATGAGACTCTAGTTTGCTTCCTCTTTTGACATGAAGCACAAATGCTATTTGATGGTTTTCCAATGCTAGAAATATCTCTCACTGCTTTCTTTGAGCTATATTTTACTAGATTATCAAAACTTATATGACCGAGCCTCTTGTGCCACAACCAATTATCTTCTTCATGTCCAATCAAGCAAGCTCCTTCTGAAATCTCTAAGAGAGTGTACAGGTTGCAAGATTTCCTTGATCTAGTTGCTATCAACTTCCCATTGTTTGCCTTTCTGAATTCACAACCTTGCTTCTTAAAGATCACTTCATGACCTCTATCATAAATCTGACTTATGCTCAAAAAAAAGTTATGCTTCAGACCAACCACAAACAAGACTTCTTTTGACCTGATTTTTTTGTCTCTAATATTAACTGAACCTCTACCAACTATCTTAGCTCCATCTTTGTTTCCAAACTTTACTGAACCACCTTCATATTGCTGCAACTTCTCAAATTTTTGTTTGTCACCTATCATATGACTGGAGCATCCACTATCAAGTATCCATGGTGCGGATTTATTTTGCGCTTTAAATGTCGTATGTACGATCAAGGATTCATTTTCTTCCTTAGGTGGCTCTTTTTCTTTCCACTCAGGTTTGATTACAATTTTGGGCTCTTGTTTTGGCTTTTATTTTTCAGTAGCTTGTGCATGTTTTTCGAGAAATTTTCTATTTTGTCTTATTCCATTTGGCTGAAATTTTCTCCCCTGAAATTGATTTGATGCAAATGTACTTTGACAATTTCTTGCAATATGCTCAAAATTATGACAATTATAACATTCTACTGCATAATCCATCAAAGGTGAAAAATCATTTCTATTGGTAAAATTCCTTGGTCCTACATTATACTTGCAATCTGAGATCTTATGTCCATAACCATTGCATTTAAAATAGTAACCAGAAAAGAGATGATTGAACCTGGGTGGTGGTCTTTGCCATGTTGTCGTAGGAGCCATAAATCTTCTTCTTCTTTGATGTGTGACATTGGTGAAGCCATCATTGTCAATTCTCCTTTCGTGCCTTGCATTATTGCTTTCCTTTGCATGATTCATTTTTTCTTGATCAACCTATTTCTTCTCTTCATTCTTTGTGGATTCTTCATTTATGGCCTTTGATCCATTTGAAGATTCTCCTTCATCAAAACCCAAACCAAATTTGATGTCTGTAGTCTTTTGGTTATTTATGATCTTATCCAGCTTCATATAAATTTCTTCACGTTTGTGATAACAACTAATTTTCTGATTCATCTCTTCTAGCTGCATTCTTAAACCAACAATTTCTTCTTCTAGCTTGCTGCAATAATCTATTTTCATGGTTATTTGCACTTCGAGATCTTCGGATATTTTCTTGGATTCTTCTATCTGTACTTTCAAATTTGTTATGATTTCATTTGCATCCTCAAGCTTTCTTGAAATTTTCTTATTCTTTTTTCTTTTTATCTTCAATTCATCTAGAGTTGCAATTACTTCCTCTTCCAAATTCACTTCTACGTCAATTTCTTCTTCATCACATTCCTATTTTTTTTTGGTTTTTCTTCTTTGAGTGCCATGAAAAGAGCTTCACCTATTTCCTTTTCATAATCCTCACTGGATCTATCTTCTGATGAACTGACATTCTTGGAGATGAAACTTTTCTTCTTGAAGTTGCATTTTTTAAAATTTATTTTTTTCTTCCAGTCACTTCTTTCTTCGTGCGATCCTTCATCACTTTTGTTCTTCTCATTAAGTGGACATTTAGCTGCAAAATGCCCAACACCTCCATAGTTGAAACATTTAAATGGTAAATTTCCTCTGTATTTTCCTTTTTCCTTTTTAGTTTTTGAACAAAGTTTACTTCCATTTCATTTGATGTCTCTTCTTCCTCAAATTATTATTTTTATTTCATATTTTTATGGGCTTTAAAAGCAGCTTCTATGTATGTGGGTTTAGATTTTCCTATTCTCATCTCATATGCAGTAAAAAAACCATGCATCTCATCCATACTAAAAGAATTTAGATCTTTAGCTTATTCTATAGCTAAAAATTTAGAATCAAATCTTTGGGGAAGGGATCTTAATACCTTTTTCATGATGACAAAATCTTTGATTTCCTCACCAAGTCCTCTAATCGCATTAATAACTTCATTAACTCTCAGCATATATACCTCTATATTCTCATCGTCATTCATCTTTAATACTTTGAACTGAGTTCGATGTGTTTGTAACTTGGCCTCCTTGATCTTAACGTCTCCTTCATGA
This sequence comes from Wollemia nobilis, assembly GCA_028583015.1. Classification (NCBI taxonomy): domain Eukaryota; kingdom Viridiplantae; phylum Streptophyta; class Pinopsida; order Araucariales; family Araucariaceae; genus Wollemia; species Wollemia nobilis. The sequence goes on from JAQPPZ010001808.1 coordinate 9,493,823, forward strand.
ATACTCTTCAGTTTGTCCCATATTTCCTTTATCATTTTACAACCCATAATCTTTACCATTTCGTTGTCCACTAATCCACACATGATAGCATTCTTTACTTTTGAGTCATTCTCAAACAATTTCTTATTGACAGCATCGATTGGAGAAGTGGTGGGTATTTTGTATCCACTATCTACTGAATCTCAAATGTCATATCCCAAAGCACAAAGATATGTTTGTATCCTAAGTATCCAAAATGCGTAATTAGTTTCGTCAAACAATGGTGCTTTGTTTGATGAGAAGCCTTCAACACCTGTCATTGTGTCACTTCCAAGATCACCCTAGCCAGTTAAGCTTGTTCGAGAACCTCACTCTGATATCAATTGTTAGTCTCATAATGACACTGAGAGGGGGGGTAAATCAGTGTAGCTCTATAAAACTTAAATCTTCAACACTCAAAGCTAAAACAATGAAAACATAAAACCAAATAAAGCAAGTATAACAAGAGAACATCACACAACACAAGATGTATCGAGGTTCACCGATTTGGCTACATCCCCGAAAATGATTGTTTGGACTCCCATCCAAATCTAGCCTTTGCAAAGCACCAAATTTACAATCAATTCATCAACACCCACTAGAAGGAACACCAACCCCTGATTTATCTACACCAACAAAAAGGAGCACAAACCCCTCTACCAAGCACCCACTTGATTTTGATATTGATAATAAAATGACATATATGAATGTATTCACTGAAACCAGAACCCTCTATGATCTGTAAGCTCAAAATATAAAACTTTCTATTTCACCCAGTATAACATCCCTCTCTCTGCATTACCCATAATTTGTATCTTCTCTTCTCAAAAAAACCTGATTGTTCTCTTAGCTCGTTCTGCCAATTGCTAAACGCTTTCTGGGTATTGTGCAGCACTTTGTCTATGAACTCCTCTCAAAATTTCAGAAAAAATAGATATCATATAAGAAATTTATGCCTAAAATACTGAAGTGATGTTTTTCACCACTCTCCAAAAATCACGGATTTTCACTCTTTATTTTTCTCCACACACACTTCTCTCTTCACAAAATAAAGTCCCCCCTTTTCAATAAAATCCCTTGTCACTTAAAAAGCACACACTTGCATTCTTTTTCCCTTTTCAATTTTAAAAATATTTTCTTTAATGAAGCTTCTTAAAAAAATATAACGTCCTTTTTTTTTTGAGAAAACATTTTGTCAAACACGTCACATGCAAAGAATTGACACCTTACTCATTCTCTTACTTCGGAGCCACGTGACACCTCAAAAAAAAAGCAAAAAATGCTCTATTCGATTCCTTGAATGTGTAACAACACTGAAATTGAAACTCTAGCGACTCTGCAAGGTCGAAACGGCCAACTGGAGGATTTTGCACAAGGGGAACAAATTGACATAAAAGTGACCTGTACCGTTTTTGCAACAATCATAACTCTCACCTCGTAACTTTGTTTTCTCTGAAATTTGAAATGTAGAATCTTTGCAATGCTGACTACATCCAGTATGAGTCTAACTGCATAAATCCTTACGGTTCGCCTGTACCACCTCCACGAAAACTGCTACTGACACACTTTTTCAAAAAAGAGCGTTTTTGTGACAGTATTGTAACACTTGTAAAATTTGCCTCGTTTCTCCATTTTGATGGAAATTTTGAACACATGTTCTTGAAGATAATTACCATCTCCAGTTCGAATTTCACCATCAATTTATTCTCGGTTTTATCACAGTGATTCTAACAAAATTACCCTTTTTCGACCTGTACAACCACTTGCCAAATCATCCGCCAAGATACCAAAAACGTCACCGATCAATCCAAACACTGTTATGACACCTCCAACACTGTTTTGGACTATTTCTTGACATGTTGGCATGTTTCAAACTGGTCCATCCTGTCCAACTGCACCCATGATGACTTTTGTAATTTTTTGACAACTTCTTGATGATTTTTTCAACTTTTGCAAATTTGCACGAACAACCTGTAACAACTTCACCCGAACATCAAAAACATCCTCATAAGCATTAAAAATCATTGTACATACTCTGAAAAACCTCCGAACAACAGTCCACTGCATCAACCTGTCCATCTGAGTGTGTTGACAACAATGACAATACTATCGTTGCACCTTGCTCAATAATATGTTCCTTTAAACTCTGAAGTGTCTTGCCAGTCAAGATAAGGTCAGTAGTGTATAGGATAATTTTCACTACATAATTAGCCTATTGTATTCCCTCTCCTCCCATATTTTTTACTCATTGCTCCAAGTTGTCAATATAAAGGCCAAATAAAGTAGGTGACAATGGACAACCATGTTTCACCCTAATATCACTTCAAAACACTCTAATAGTCCTAAAATGATGATTTTTTTTACCACATGCTGATAAAGTCTATGTACAATTGCTTTGTAGTTGGCTAGTATGCCAATTTCTTCCATTCTATTTTATAATTTACCTCTAAGCACTATGTCAAAAGGCTTTTTAAAGTCAACAAATAATAATAAATTTCTCATTTTTTATTTCATATCCTCTCTATTAGGTTCCTTAAAGAAATGCAATAATCTATTATTGAATACTTTGACCTAAACCTTGTTTGTTCTATTTCCCTCTTTCCTTGATATTCATCCACTAATTGATTTTGCTTTCTATTATGCTGCCCATTTTTTTAACAAAAAGAGGATTAATCATGATGGCGCAATAATTTGAAGGATTGTTGGTGCTTCCATTTTAATGCAATGTTATGACCAAGCTAGATATTTATTCCAATGGAAAGCCTCCTTTAATGATGTCATTAATAGTATTTTTGGATATATGGTGTTAAGATGTCAATCCCATGCTTGAGATGTTCAACTTGCAAACCGTCTATATATTAAGTTTCACTTATTATTATTTTTTAATGCCCTCTTTCACATTTTTCACCAAAAAAGTTCCTCTGTTGTATTAATTATAGGAGGGGTATATTTGTGTTGGTTTCTCTCATATAATTGTTCAACATACTACAACTATTGTTTGCTTGTGATATTGTTTTTTGTGTGCCTTTTGCTTTGTCGTAGCTCTTTCCAAAATTATCTTGGGCTATGCTTTGCAAGATATATCAATTATTTTTTACATTGATCTTGTTTATTCTTATTTTTTGTTTTCACTAGTTGTTTATATAACTTGCTATTTGTTTTCTCTTTGTCTAGTTCTTTGAAGGATCTCCTTATTGCTTTGCCTTCATTGTCATACCATGGATTTATAAGGAAGTTTTCATGTTTTCTTCTCTTGGGCATGAGTCTAAGGCTTCTTTGACCATATCCATGGGTTTACTTCTATAAAATGTATAGGTTTAAAAAATACTTATCCTCTTTCTTTCCTCTCTTTGCATAATCTACTTGAGTGATGTTTTAAAAGTTTCCTTATTTTCTACCATAGGTATATTTTCTATTATTTTTTATTTAGTTACTTGAAGATGTTCTTCTTGCCCACTTTCCTGTATTTGAATCTCTACGTATATTGGATTGTGATCAAATTTTACCTCCATGGGAACTGATACAATTTCTAGATCTTTTATCGTTGAAATGAAATTTCACAAGCAAATAACATATAATCCATTACATTGTGTCCATTATGTGTTTGACAAGCATATTTTCCATATTTTTACCACATGAATATGTCATTGCAAATGATCAATTTGTCTATGCTACATAATTTAAGTTATTCTTCTCTATAATGTGTGATGGGTCCATGACTATTATCTAAGGACCTTGACCGATGATGATTCATCTTTTCTTCTAGCCATAACAAATTATCATCTATGTCTTTATTGATCTTTAAAGAGCTTGCTTTTCTATTTATTGTCTTGGCATTAAAGTCGCCCATAAAAACCACCTCTCTAAACTTATTATACTATGTAATGTATTTTGCCAATGCCATATATGGATCCTCATGATCTAAGCCACGTTTCTTATAAATTTTGATTATTGTGGGGTAAAATAACAAGCTACAATGCTAATCAATTTGTCATTATCTATGATTCTAATCCATATATATTGTTTGTTTAGGTCTTCTTTCTCAACCTATACTAGTCTATCCAAAGACTCTTTTATTACTATTGTTACTTCTTTATGTCCTTTTCTATATTCTATTGTTTCATTCCATACTAGTATCTTTTTATACTCTCCACAATCTAGAATCTTACATCCATCATGTTCATGTATTTTTATCAGTTTTATTACATTATTTGATTTAGCAATGGGCCCTATACTGGGACCTCTTCTCCATGGATATCCATGAGAATTCTAATTCATCAATATTATTAGTTCCTAGTGGGTCCCAATTTCCTATTTATTTTGGTGTGTTCTATTTATAATGCATGCTTTCCAATTTTCAACCATACCTCTTTACCCCCACTCCTTGTTGTCTTTACCTTTTTTCCATTTTACCCTTTTCTCTTCTTGTTGCATTGGAGTAAGACCATCATCCAAGTAAAAATGTGATCCACATAACAATTCTCTATTTTGGAGAACCTACCTTTTGATTCTTACATTGAACATTGTGACTTAGATTGGTCCACCTCTCATGTCTTCCCTTACCTTTCCTAGTCTACACGATTGACAAATTTGTCCACTCCAACAAAGTTTACCAAAAGGAAAATCCTTTGTTAAGTAGGTTGTGTTTTTTTTTTCTCCATGCTCTTTTATTCCCTTAATGATGATGTTCACTGGCCTATTTTGTCTTTCATTTTCTTCTAATAGTTGTTTTCTAATTTGTTTCTCTATTAAATATCTTTTTCTTTTAGCTTTTATTGTTGGATTTATTACTACTTGTTCCCATGATCTAGTCTCCTCTAATTTATTTCATAGTAGTTGTTCTTTTATCATCATGTTTGCAATTGTTGCCTAGATTTATTTTATTTGTAATATTGTTCTTGTTTTACTTTTCTTTACTCACCTACAACTTAGTTTGAAGAACAAATCCATTTATAGAGTCATTACTACTACACAAATCCATTGTAATGGTGGATTTCAATTCCACAAGTGATGTCTCCAATAGATTAATTTGAACAACTTGTTCCATAGTCATTTTTTGTTATTTTGTGATGAAGCTTTGTTATTACCTAATAATTGGTCAATTCTAATATTTCATATTGTAAAGATCCTATGCATTCTTCTAAAACTATTTGTGTGTCATGAAATAAGTTGGTCATAATATTAGTTAATAGATTTAAGTTAATCTCACAAATTTTCATTTTATCATTATCGGATTCATCCTTTCTTAACTAAAATATACTACAAAATTTAAAATCTTAATTTTTGAACTCTAATATTAATTTCACCAAGGTTTTAAAACTTTTATATTACAAATTAAAAATAATAAGAAAAAATATTATTCTCTTAACCTTAAAAATTAAAATTAGATCTTTATATGGCTTGTCGCTCTTGTGGTTCTTCTCTTATGAAAGTCAAAGTGGTAAGCCCAAGGATATCCTTGACTTTCTGGTTCTTCTCTTATAAAAGTCAAAGTGGTATAGCCCACGGATATCCTTGACTTGAAGTTCGTTATGTGTTTGGCTTTTTAAACTTTGATACACACGGAGTTATTATTCTCTTAGCCTTAAAAATTAAAATTGGATCTCTATATCGTTTGTTGTTTTTGTGGTTCTATTCTTATGAAAGTCAAAGTCGGACGTATATTCTTGACTTCATGTCCGGTCTATGTTCGCAATTATGTGCCTTCTCATCAATCTCTCATTTGTTACTTTTTGTCTCCATATTCTCATGTCTCTACCTAACAAACCTGGAATTTGACAGGTAAATGACCGTATTTTGTGTTTGAAACCATAAATTACCGTTTGACCGTAAATTTTTACTTGTTTATATTGACTGTAAATTTTAATTTGTTATTTTTAGTATAAATCGTAAATTTTACAGGCAAAGATATTTGATATTTGAAAACCATAGATTTTACTTTGAAGCCAATTTTAATATTTTTACGCTTATGGCACTTGTGTGAGACGTGTGAGGCCAAGCGGCTTAATAATGTTATGTTGTTCGTCTCGGATCAACGTAGAAGGATCGTGAACCGTCGATTGGGTGGAACATCGAAGGGCGGAGATTTGTCCTCTCCTCGTGGGCGGGCAAACACGAAAAATTTGAAATTAGGAGCATCGCGCCTATAACAGACGCGCACCGGCAAATCCATTCCATCCAAATTCATTCAATCTTATGGTGATCTTTATTCGAGCTCAGACTCAAGAGAAGAAATGGCGCGCACGAAGCAGACGGCAAGGAAATCAACGGGAGGGAAAGCCCCTCGCAAGCAGCTGGCAACGAAGGCCGCGAGGAAGAGCGCAAGCCGCACCGCTTCAGGCCCGACACCGTTGCCCTCTGGGAGATCCGTAAATACCAGAAGAGCACGGAGCTGCTGATCAGGAAGCTCCCTTTCCAGAGGCTTGTGAGGGAGATTGCGCAGGACTTCAAGACGTTCCAAAGTTCGGCGGTGTCGGCGCTGCAAGAGGCGGCAGAGGCGTATCTGGTGGGGCTGTTTGAAGACACGAATCTGTGCGCTATACATGCAAAGAGGGTGACCATAATGCCCAAGGACATCCAGCTCGCCCGCCGCATTCGTGGTGAGAGATATTAGGGTTCATCTCTTATTTACGGTGTGTTTTCACACACTTTTTTTTAAGGGAATTTGATAATATTGTTTTGTTGTTTACCTTTCATTTTGCTATGGAACAGGTTATCGTTGCCTTTACGTTTAAGGTTTTTTTCCCTTTCGAAAATTAAATCTTAAAATATCATTAAGTGGAAGGAGGTTTTTTTGCCCTTTTGGAGATTAATAGTTTAGTTTAGTATTATTATTTTTTATTTATTTATTTATTTATTTATTTTTTGGGAGATTAAAGCTTAACATGTCATTTAGTGAAGGGGTTGTTTAGTGAACCTTAAAAGCTTATAGCAAGATTTAAATTTGGTTTCTTTTTAAAAATTGAAGAATTAAATGATTGAATTAATCATTTGATATCATTTAGTGGAGGGGTTGTTTAGTGAACCTTAAAAGCTTATAGCAAGATTTAAATTTGGTTTCTTTTTAAAAATTGAAGAATTAAATGATTGAATTAATATCATTTGATACAAGCTACTATATATTAAGATTGTTTTTTCTTAGGCTTTTAGATTACTTTTTCCTAGGCTTTTATATATATTATGCAATGAATAAAGATATTTAAATTATTTTTTCCTTATATATTATGCACTGTACAAATACTTCTAGATTGCAACTGGAATGTTATATGTGAAATACAAAAATTTTAAGGGCCGGAAAACTTAATCCAAAAAATGAAAGATAAATAAAATTTTAAACCTGACAGCCAATTAAAATTTGTAACCGTACTAAAAATTTCTATTTACAGTCAATTTTTTTTGAAATTCCAGCCCTGCTCTGCACCTCTCCCACCTCTCACAACCGAGGATCAAACCTAAAACTTAAACGGGTCTTTATGAACAAGGGGAGCTTGACCGACTTGCATTTCCTTATACAAGTCGTCGTAGTTTGAATTCAGATTACGTATGTCATACGGTGCAAGGGTATGTGCATTCTACACTCATATCCCACCGTTGCCCAACAGCTGAGGATTGGCCTTACTCCACGGTGGAACACTATGGTGGTTTTAGAATTCAGGGGACGTATGTTGAACATGGACTTTTTATAAAAAGTCTCTAAATTTAAAAATTTTAGATTCAGGTAATAATTTTTTGGGTTTTTATTTAAAAAACTCGAGTTCAATTTATAATGGGAGGGGATAAAATTCTTTATAGAAACATGTGTAAACTCAATGTTTTTGTTTTAAAGGATAATGTAGTGGTTAGGGCTTTGGCATCTTTTTAGGGAGGTCCAAGGTTCAAACCATGACATACTCAAAATGGGATATTTTGGATAGTAACAATCAAGTGTAAGTGTTTATCGGTTAAGATAAGTTGGATGGTAGTTGCTAAGTGTTTGTAGTTGTATCAGTTCAATGCTTTGGAGAGTTGGTAGTCATGTATCCAAAAAGGGATACATTGGATGGTAGATGTCCTAAATAGTTAGTAGTCCTATACCTAGAAGGGGATATGCTAGATGGTAGATGCCTTGAAGAGTTGGGGTCTTGTACCCAAAAGGGAATAGATTGGATGGTAGTGGTTGGGTGCTTGCTATTTATCTGCTTGAAACAATGTAGTGGTTAGGGCTTTGGTCTCTCTTTGGGAGGTCCAAGGTTCAAGATGGTAGTGATCGAGTGTTTGCTTGTTAGTTATACCGGTTCGATGCCTTGGAGATTCTAGGGTTTTGTACCTAGAAAGGGATAGGTTACATGGTGGCAATCGAGTGTTTGTCAATTAGCTACCCTAGTTTGATGCCTAAAGAGTCAAGGTCTTGTACCCAAAATGGAATAGATTCGATGGGAGCGATGTTCTAGTCGGTGCCTGAAAAGTCAAGGTCCCATACCTAGTTCGATGCCTAGAGAGTCAAGGTCTCATACCCAAAAGGGGATAGGTTGGATGATGGCAATGGCCCAGTTCAATGCCCTAAAGAGTGGTTAGGGCTCTAGCCTCTCTTTGGGGAGGTCCAAGATTCAAGATGGTAGTGGTTGAGTGTTTGTCGGTTAGTTGCACCAATTCGATGCCTTGGAGAGTCAAGAGTAATGTACCTAGAAGGGGATAGGATGGATAGTAGTGGCTTTAGTGCTTGCCGGTTAGTTGCATCAGTTTGATGTCTTGAAGAGTTGTCTCATTTTGATGCCTTGAAGAGTGAGGGTCCTGTACCCAAAAGGAGATAGGTTGGATGATAGCGGTAGAGTGTTTTTCGATTAACCACCCCAATTCGATGCCTAGAGAGTTAGGGTCTTGTACCCATGAGGGGATAGATTGGATGGCTAGTTCAATACCTAAAGAGTCGGGGTCCCATATCCAAAAGAGGATAGACTAAATAGTAGCAACCGAGTGTTTGCTAGTTAACTATCCTAGTTTGATGCCTTGAAGAGCGAGGTCCCATACCCAAAAGAGAATAGGTTAGATGTTAACGAGTAGTGTTTGCCTATTAATTACCCTGATGCTTTAGAGAGTCTAAAGATCGTAGACTTCATCTAACCCAATGGATTAAAATTTATAATAGTAACACCCAAAAATGTAGATTAGTTGACTTCATCTAACCTAACAAATTAAAGTTTATAATAACAACAAAAAAATATTATCTATTCTTAGTTCTGATTCGTTGTGTATTAAGGAAAACTATATCCTTATCCTTGTACGATCTATGTTGAAACGATTAAAGCTACAGTCAACGATTTAAGTGAATGGAATCCGAACTTGAACGCAAAGAGTCAATTGACGATTTAATGGAACGCTGAAATTTTCTAATGACCAAAAGATGAAGGGCAGTGTGAAATCACATCAGCCTCAGATATTCTTTTCCTTCCATGATTTCATCCTTCGAACGGTCAAAACTCCGCGTGCACACATATTCGAAGTACAATATGATGCAACTTTTTATCACATGGTTTCAAACATTGCAAATATTTTCCAAAAAAAAACAGGGTCGGTGACCTGCCCGACGTGCCTACAACGGCATGCTCTTCCTTTGCCTATTGCTAGTTTATTTAAGTTCCCATATCATGCCAAGCCTCTATGATCAATATTAAAGCCATCAATATTAAATTCATTTGCCTATTGCCTATTTCTTTGACTTATTTCATAAAATTGCAGAAATAAAAATAAAAAGAACCTGAAAATGGCGATAAAGCGTCCCCTAGTATTAAGCTTGTTAAGATTACTACTTCTGGCACTTACGATGCTTCTACTTCTAAACAATTGTGATTCCATAGGAGTTGGTGGAGGAGACATTCTTGAGTTAGGGGCTTCCCTCGCGGGAAAGCAAACCATAACTTCAAAGAATGGCATGTTTGAATTGGGTTTCTTCAATCCCAACGAAACGACCAAATGGTATATCGGCATCTGGTATGCTCAAATCCCCGTGAAGACAATCGTTTGGGTGGCTAACCGGGACAATCCTCTCACAAACAAGGCCGGCGTCCTTAATATGTCGAGAGACGGTCATCTCAGACTGTTTGAAAACGTATATGGACGTTTAATTTGGTCTACCAACAATGGAATCAGAGCGTCCCGGGAATTGATTTTGGACTCTGGTAATTTAGTTATGGTCCGCCGCCACAACAATTCTCAGACTGCTTGGGAAAGTTTCGCATATCCTGGAGATACGTGGTTGCCTGTGATGGGATGAAGATGTGGAAAGGACTGAAATTAACTTCTTGGAAGAGTTCCGAAATTAACTTCTTGGAGAAAAATAGGTCGGTTGATGGTCTTTAGTGTCGTGTGTTCATTAGTGTTGGTTTGATTATTTTTTACAAAAGACTTATTCTTTACCCAAAAAGTTAGGGAATATAGATGATTCTAATTTTAAATATGGCACCAATTTTCGTATAAAAATAAAATAAAATATATATTTTTATAGTATAGACTTTTTTAATTTTTAAATATATTTATATTTTAAAATAATATAGTTATATTAACAATGTTATATTCTTATCTATTTTTTCTTTATAAAAGTATTTAAGTTGTTGGTTTACCTAAAAGGGTTAGAAATTAAGGGGTTGTCTTGGGTCATGTAAGATATTAAAAGTAGTTTTTTATGAATTGTTCATAGATCACATAATAGTTAAAATATTTTCTAGGGAAAGGTATTTCCTATAAGTTATATCATTTCTAGGGAAAGGTATTTCCTATAAACTATAAAAGAAAGCCATGATAACATTTCAAGAGTTGAAGCAAAGACTTGATAAATATAAATATGTTACTTTAAAAGAATCTAAATTAGAATAAGTCATTTATTACTTATACAAATGTATTTGGTATAATAATTATAGAAGCATATTGAGACAATAAGATGATAATGGTATGATCATCTAATTTACTTCACTAACAAACAAATAAGCAATGCCAAAGTGAATTATATAGTTATAGAAAAAGAAGCATAATTTATCATATTTGTAATAAAGAAGTCTAGTAATTATCTTTTATTTAGAAGTTCACCATTACAAGGGATCATAATCCCCTCAAGGATAACATTTTTAAAATGGTGCGTACTTCCCTCATTTTTTGTGTAAATTTTACAAGAATAATATAAGGAATATTTTTTCTTCTATTCAAATGTTAAGATCATTTTGAAGAGAATATGTCACATATGGTATGAAATTTTTTTTTCATCACCATGGGTGTCTAACACCTTGTGAGATGATTTGGTTGAGAGGCAACATATAAGGCATTTAAGACTTGTTGGTTGGGATTTTGCTCCTCATATCTCTATGCACATTGGCTTTTTGTCTTTTTCACACATAAATAACCTTCTAAAGCAAGTTGTAGTGGATAGTAGGCTTGCTTGATGTGTTTAAGGTATTGGTCTTTCTAGATTTTAGGTTTGCACTCTCAAACCATGGGTCCCTTGCTTTTACCAGTGGAAGATTTCATGCCTATGACAACAAAGTGATGAATTTGTTGGCTAGTTGGTATGGTAAAATTTGTTTAACCATTCTTAAAATATGTTTAACAACGATATGAATAAAATGGCCAATATCATTCATGAAATAATATGAAGAAAACTTACAATAATATTGCTCAAAATATTGTATACAAGCTTCAATATATGAATTCACTTGTTTCTTCAATACATTTCATGGAGCTTTATCTTCATAATATAACCTTAAAAAGGTGACTATTCAATACTTAACTATTGCACTCCTCACATATCCAAGAGATGCAATCTTTCATATTCTATACATAAAGCTAAATCTCACATGTCCCTTGGCTTCACATTTTGCCATTTGTATACATGACTATTGACTCTCTATATACTTGCACACTTTACTTTATGACACTCACACGCTTCATTATAAACACTTGGACACTTTTACATGCACACTTGCACACTTTCTTACTCTACACACTTGCACACATAATTACATGTCACTTGTGCACATCCTGCACATAGACACATACATAAAGGAAAATATAGATCACACTCCTAAACTGTAGACTCAAACCTTATTTTAATATTTTTATTGTACTATAGGTACTATGAGGGTACATTAGCATGTACCAAATAATGTAATATTCTCCAACATTTGTACAAGAATCTCCTTAGGTTGGATGATTGTCATCACTACCAATATCATATGCTCATGCATATATCCAAAGAACACCTTTGTTAAGACTCCATATGAGAAAGTGTCATGACCCAAAATCACGTCCCTTTTTTTTCAATTTACTTTTTAGGGATATTGTTTTAAACCATCTTAGCAACTACTTCCTCGGATTGGCTTATGGTCTTAATGATCCTTGGTTAAGTTGATCATCTCATTTCATTTAGAGACAACTTATTCCTTTAGAACCCTCAAGTGAGTACACCCATCTCTACTCCTTACATAAGTCTTTCTATGTAAGTGTATTAGGTGCTTAGAATGGTAGCTATCCATCTCATTTTTAATGAGCTAGCTTATTCTTTTCATCTTTCTTATTAATAAAATATGCAAATCTCTTAACCTCCATAAGCTTGTTTATGTGGTGAACTAAGCATATTGATTCTAGACTATCCTTCTCAACTTCATTGTTGAGCTAGTCATTTAAGAGTAAGTCATTTTCCATGGCTTGTTTTAAAAGTAGCATAATTAGTTTTTTTATTTTATTTTTCCTAAGATTCATAATGCTTGGTATACAATTATCCCATGAATTTCTTATCATTTATTTAAAGCACAATTTAAGAAATTATGAATCCATAAGAAACTTCCATCACTTAAAGTGCATAAAAATCATTGACAATTCCAACAAGAAAACCATAGATAATGTATTCCACAAATAACCATGAACATATCATATTTATCCTAGGAACCCTCATGGGGAATAAACCCAACTTGAATCATAACTTATCTTTATTCATAAAGAATTTATTAAATACAATGAGTCAAGGCTTCCAATAAAGCCTTTATACTCTTCTTAAGAGTTCCATAACTCTTTTAAAAGTTACAATATAAATTCATTTCTCAATTCATAGATACAACCCGATTCTCACATTTGGAACAAAATATCCCCTATACCATATTCCCACCATAAGAGATAATTCTCTCATGTTGTTGCACACCATCCAAGTCTGTTTGGATTCATTTCACGTTTGTGCACACAATCCAAGTTTATTTGGATTTTGCTTTAGTTCCTTTATTTCGTAGTCTTTGCTATCAAACACGAATTAAATCACTTCTAGTTCATTTGTAGAGTTCCATGCAAATCTTTCTTTGACATATCCTTTAACTAAATATATTTCATTCAAATCAAAATGATAAGCACATGGTCATCATTTATATAAACTTTAACCAAAGCATAAAGACTTCATAAAAACGTTAGGAAATTCCTTTCTCTATTGCGATTAGCATTCAGTAAATGCTAAAGGTTCATATCTCAAAAATAGCCTACGTCAATTGTGACACAATGAGTTTACATATTGCTGGAGTAGCTACCAGGTGGCGGTCTACCAATCCTCTGCTCGGATGTGAGTAAGCTTGGGGTTGAGAGTCCTATAAGGTGCCATCAAACCCCGTCTTATCTCATGTGGGTCGAGGGAAAAATACTTGAGCTAGTCCTTACTTTGTAGTCTTTTTTATCAAAACGTGGCATCACTCCACTAATGATTTAATTACCTAAAATATATTAAGGTCTTTAAATGATATGTTATTGCATAGGTGTTGATTTAATATACTCCATTATGAAAAGTTTTAAAATAAACCCCACACACACAAAGATATGCTCAGTTTGGGTTCATTACCAGACGCAATCTACTCATAGAAGGGAATGGAGCAAACCATAAGACTCAAAAATACCAACCTTCCTCAACGAAGATCACAAAAATACCAAGGGTCTTGTCAGTACTCTCCCTATACAACATTTCATCTACAGTGCATATCTTAGTTAGTACTTCAGTCTTTAACAAAGCACTACATTAATGACAATGTTGTTTCCCAAAAGATGTAACACTGTAACAAACTAACATATTCAATTCTACAAATCTACAATAACATGGTGATATCTTCTCTTCAATAAGAAAGTAATACCAAGTTAATCAATTTAATGGTTCCCATTTCGGTAGAGACACAACAAAGTAAAATATTCATTCAATAAAACTTTAAAACCATTATACTCTAAGTATTACTCAACCAATATACTCTAAATATCACTCTTAGCCAAGTTAAAGACACAACCATAATCCTCTTCATATAAAGAAGGTACAACATTAATGACATCTCTTCATAGTATTACTTCAAATACATATAAAGAATACACAATATTAATGATGTCATTTCATAATATGGATTTGAATCTCTAGCATAACACAATAACTATTGTTATAATCCAATAAGGCATACCAATACAACTTTCAAATATTCTATCTCCAATCATCCAACGAATGTATAGTAAACATTCTTTTCCAAGATTAAAGAGGAAATACTACTAAATTCTTGTTGGAAATTTGAGTTAATTTGAGGCATTTTATGTTTTCATTGATGTCACATGGATCATATTTGGTTTTTGTGGCAAAAGCACTTCATAGATAATCATCTATGATATTTTGGAGAGCATGGATATATACAAGGTTTTTATGAAAACCAAGGCAGGCAAAATAAAATGTTTTATTTAAAACCATGGTGGGCTTATGTGGAAAGGGCTTTTCTTAAAAGCCAAGGTGGAATTTTGTTTCATCGAAAAAGGACCTCCGGTGATGAAGATATTAAAGTTTAAAGTTTAAGTTTAAATTAATGGAGGGCCGACCTATGTGCAATTAATGGAGGTTGGCATATATATATATATATATATATATGTGTGTGTGTGTGTGTGTGTGTTTCAATTTATTTTGAAAATGTGGCATATTATATATCGTCGGAAAGATTATTTCGAGGGCTATTTGACTAACTTATTTAGAAGGAGAAATAAGGTGTGTGTAAAGAGATATTTTTGATTTTGCAAAGGGGTTCCAAAAGTGAAGTTTGCCTTGTTCTTTTTCAAGAGGATTAATTCTTTCATGAGGTGACAAGGTATGCAATATTGTGATTTATTTTATTTTATGGTATAAGTGGTTTTGGGAGTGAAAAGGTTATGTAATGTTTTGATTTATTTTATTTTATGGTACAAGTGGTTTTAGGAGAGATAAGGAAGTTGTGCAATTAAAGGCCTTGGTGATGAATATTGAAAAGTGGAGTAATGTTGATTATTTTGTGATCTACTAACCCTTGTGAAGATTGGCAAAATAATTTTGTGATTGTGGCAAATTTACAAAGAGGTTTTTTTTTTCCATCTTCATAAAAGGTATGGGCACATTCTCCTATTGATTGTTTATGGTGGTTGATTTCTAAAATATCATTGGAGGGAAAAGGATTGTTTGTGGTTTCCTTTTCGAAAGTGGTTGGTTGAATGCTTCAAGGTTTTTTGAATTGAGAGTTGTGTCTAAACCTTGTTTGATAAGCATAGTTGTTGAAGCCCATTGGTTGTGAAAGAACTTGAGTTAGAAAAGAACATGAGTATCATTGTTATGTGATATTTGTGGTTGAGCATTGTTGGAAACATTTGACTTGGTTGATACATACTTGGACTAGGGTTGTGTGAAAAAGAGTTGTTCCTTATGATGATTGGTTGAGTTGAGTTGATTGAGCTTAGTCAAGTGATGTGTGAAGTGATTGTTCAAGTTCTATGAAATAAACTATTCCATCATTCTATGTTGAGTTGAGATTAAGGTTAGAACATATTGAGTCTCTAACAATTCTCTTTGTGGTTCTATAAGACTTGAATTGAGTTGAGGTTGATTTGGGTTGAGAGTGATATTAGAACATATTGAGTCTCTAATAATTATCTTTATGTGTCTATGAGTTGAGTTGAGATTGATTTGGGTTGAGAGTGAGTTTAGAACATATTGAGTCTCTAAAAATTCTCTTTATGCTTCTATGAGTTGAGTTGAGATTGATTTGGGTTAAGAGTGAGATTAGAACATATTGAGTCTCTAAAAATTCTCTTTATGCTTCTATGAAGTTAATTTGAGTTGAGATTGCCATTCATTGTTGAGTTCATTTTGAGTACTACTTGAGCATGATTGATTGAGCCTTTGAGAAGGCCTTTGGGACAAATTTGAGGACAGTGTTGGGACATATTTGAGGATAGTGTTTGGACAAGTTCTTGGTGAGCTTGCTAGAGTAGATTTGGGCAAGTTCTTGGTGAGCTTGCTAGAGCAGATTTGGGCAAGTTCTTGGTGAGCTTGCTAGCGCAGATTTGACAAGTTTTGTGTGAGCTTGTTAAGCAGCTTTTGTGTGGGCCTATTGAGCAGGTTCTTAGCGAGCCTATTTATAGAGCTTTAGAGGTGACATAGTACAGAGGATAGAGTCTCAGTGGATAGAGATCCAGTAGCCAACACATTTGAAGACAGATCTCAGTGAGGAGTCTTCAAGTGGAGAGAGGTCCACCAGTTAGTGCAGCAGAGATACAGAGTCTTCTAGAAGATCACATAGCTAGATTAGAAGGGGAAAGAGTTCTCCTATGGAAGAGATCCATGAACTTGAGATTAGGGGATCAACATCTCCTTTGGATAAATATCCATAAACATTGTAATTGGGAGTGATTCCCAAAGAGATTGATTGAGAAATTTTTAGTAAAATATTTTCTCCGTGGAGTAGCCCACATTGGGTGAACCACATAAATTGTGGTGTCTCTATTGTGTATGGTTTCTGTGCATTGCTTTCATTACTGCTATTTTTTTTTTTATGATTACTGTTATTGATACTACTATCTTTACACAACATAATATTGAATTGGAAGAAAAAGTAAAAAGTGGTCTTATATTGTTCACCCCCCTCTCAGTATAAGCTTGTGTTCTTCAATTCTTTCATAATTTCATCTTCTAATTTCTAGCTAATGCACAACAAACATATTTTCAAGCTTAAAGAAGTAATAATAAATTATTTTAGAATTTCATCTTCTAATTTTCCAGTGAATACACAACAAGCATATTTTCAAGCTTAAAGAAGTAATAAGAAATTCTTTCATATTTTCATCTTCTAATATTCCAGTGAATGCACAGAAAACATATTTTCAAGCTTAAAGAAGAAGTAATAATAAATTATTTCAGAATTTCATCTTCCAATTTTCCAATGAATGCACAGAAAACCATTACGAGCATTGAGGAGCAATAATGTTGGATGTAACCACAATGTTACTTACCATCATAGCAAGGATACAACAACGCTCAACGCAGATGATAAAACTCAGCCGTAACAGTCAGAGCACAACAAGATTCAGTCTCAATCTCAAATCACCATATGGTTTTAGTTCAAATCACAGGTCTTTTATAATAACAAGAACATTTTAGCTCATCTTTTCTTTTCTACCAAACTCACTGTTAAAAGAACCACTTCCTCACTTCCATTTTTTTTCAACCAAAAATAACCACCATCCCTTTCTTCTGATGGCAGGATGATCTCTCCTTCCACTCCATCCGCCACTTCTATCTAACTAACCTACTTAATTTCCCCCACTCTGCCATTTCCAAAAATGATTAACATTTTTATTCAAATGCAACATAGACCATGATGCTCAACATTAAAACTTTTTTTTTATGATTCACATCATTTAAAATAAAAGTTTGGATTAGTCACAATCATCAAAGGTAAATGCTTAGGCTATGAAACAATTCAAAAGATTGTTTTTACATTATCTACCCTACAATATCATACAAAAGCATTCAAAAGACATTTACTCACCATTAAAGCATTCTACAACATGAGTAGAACAAAACATGGTGTTAATCCATTTAAAACTAAGTTGAGGCCTACATAAAAAGATAACAATAATCCTTTCTGTTAAATACTTTATCAGTTTCAAGTATCCTACAAAAGTGCAATTCTATCAACAACATCATATTTTTCTATCAAATGTGTTCTTGTAGAAATTAAACATGAAATAGTCAATCATTCCATTAGTAAAATGCATTATATTTTCCCCATAAAATATATGTCTCACATAAACTAATCATAAAATAGATAGTCATTCATCAGCAAGATAACATAAGCAAATCATGAGTCCATCCAACGAGAAGTCTGCCAAGGGAGGGTCATGATAGGAAGATAATCCAAGAGCACTCCCTCTAATATGATCCAACAAACTTCTATAGTCACTTAAGGTAACATATGGGAGCATAACATTCCCTTTTACGACATGCATCACCTAGTTTGGAAAATTTAACTTACCCTTAGACCACCTAATATCTATCACCAAAAGAGGTTTTGCATAGACTTGATTATGAAAAGAGCTATTACAACATTCCATGAGTACCTAAACAAATAATAGAAGAAAAAGAGATTAGGAAATATTTGATCTTTATTAATAAGCTAAATCAATAGCCCAAAGGAGGAAAAGGGATTGATTAAAGTATATTTTGAATCATTTTCCACTATGCCTCCAAAAGACTAAAAAACTATTGAAATTCTCATAAATCCCACAATATCTTCCATACGTTTAGACCAAAGATTTTGATTACATAAAATATGGTAAATTTTCCCTTTTAAAAAAAGGAAATATGTTTTTAAGATAATATAATGATATATTCGTCTACTTGTAGCAAGTCCTTGAACAAATACCACCAATGCAAAGAGATCAAAAAATCACATGATTTGAAAAAAAGAGGTTCAAAATGATTGTTTTTGTATACAAAAATTATGGCCTCTAGAAATTTGCCCCCCAAAATAGCCCTAGAGTGATGTTTTTAAAAAAATATCATTTTTTTAATCCTTTGATTTTTCTACAAGGAAAAAATAAAAAGAAATAAATTTATTTTACTTCTTACATCAAAAAAAGGTAGAATGCCCTCAAGTCATGCCCATCTAGCTTGACTATCACCTTCACTACTTGGGTTCAAAGGTGTGCCCTTTCCATGAAGAAGGGCATCATGATCCATAATAGTAAAGAGCTCCAAACATTTAAATGGGAACCATGAAATTTAAATTGATGCAAATATATACACCTCCATTTCCTTATTTCATCCAAGGCATTAAAGCTTCGAGTGGAAGAAAAACATCATAATTCTCCCTTATTTTAAATGACACCACATCCTCTTTGTGAAAAAAACAGTGTTTGACTCTCTATGAAGTCAAGACACCTTATGAAGTCAAAGCAACAATACGCTGTTATTTATAAGTGGCTTGGATCTATTGAAAATAGGTAGAAAATATTCCAATAATAATGAAACATAACATGGAGTAGGTTTAAATTCTTCAAAAAATACAATTATGGATAAAGAAAATTTTGTATCTTCCTTTTGCCTCTTTTATCAAAGGTGCTTATTAAGGTCTGAGAAGTAATGTGTTCCAGAAGTCAAAAAAAAGTTTAGCAGCTCGAAATAAACTTTCTCTATGACCAAGTGATAAGGCTCCATACCGGCTTTGATACCGTGTTGGAATTCACACCTATTTCTAAAATAAATAAAAGGAATCCATGCACTCAAATATTATATAGAAAGCATAAAAATGACAAAAGAGAAATATATAGTGGAGATACATTGTTAGAATTACAATTTGATTCATGGCTAATGCTAGCATTGTATGAAATATTGGATAGGACTAAAGGCATCTCATCGTTCAATGTATTAGTTATTTGTAATATTTTATTATGTAAGCCTTATTGGTTGCATTTAACCTTGATATAATTAAACCCTCTTTATAACTAGTAATCAACCTAAAGCCTTCTTGTTGTGTCGCCTTAGGTTAAAATTTAGTATATAATTGGTGTTTTGGTATTTGTATAAATACCCCCTTCCCACTTCTTATTTCTTTATCAAATTCTTGAGTAATCATATCTACATATAAAGTATTATTTATTGTGCCTATGGGTGTCCCTAAATCTCTATGTCTCTCCTTTTCTTTTATTTTATCCTTTTACACTCTATAAGATTTGAGTGGATGGATTGCTTCCATTTGTTTTTCGAAAATATTATGAATTCTAATATAGTATTAGAGCGAGTATGGACTAACATTGCTTGGTCATTTACAAGCCTTTTTTGGAGCCTTCGATCCTTCTTCCAAATTTTAACACAAGATCAAAAAGATATATCTTATATGTCTAATTTCTTGATAATCCTAAAATTCCTTTGCTAGAGATCCCTCTTACTTTGTTGTTACCAAATAATTTCTTATTCCCCATCTAGAAAACTAGATTTGGATTTGAAATTTCATTCTATCCTTCTTTACATTCACTATAGTAGGATTCAGAAAGATTGGCAAGATATTTTTAAATTTGAATTTGTATTTTCTTACACCATTCTACCCTCATGTGGGCATGTATGTGTGTGATGTTTTTTTTTCACATTTTTCATGAACTCAGTGGTGCTCTCAAGGGAGTGCTAACTCCTTTTATTTATGTTAGAGCTATGACAATATGATCATGTTGTCAGGTGTTAGGGTTTTGAGGTATCTCTAGTTTGAATCCATACAAAGTCTTTTTAGGAGTCAATTTCAACAAAAATAAAGGGACAAGTGGATATTGTCTTCCTTATCACCAATGACACACATGGCACAATGGTATGCACAAGGTTTCTTGTAGCATGAAAGGTAGAGGTCATATGTTCAAACCTCCATGGAAACTTTATTTTAGAGAGAGTGATCCAATATCCTTTTTTATAGGACTATAGTTGGCATCATTGTAGAAAGGGCATGCACATAGTAGGTTACATGAAGTTTCTTGAAGGCTAGAGGTCATGGAGTCAAATATTGCTCCCTTTCTTTTCCACTCTCTACACTTAAATATTGGAGTCTTCTTTTGCATAGGGGCTTCAACACCTCAAGTGGTGCCTTGGCACCTAGGCTAGGACAAGCGTCTTTGGTAGACTATGGCTTAGGTTTGAATCATGTGAAGGATCTCTTTGTTACTTTCATATTATTAAAGAAATTGAACTGACTAGGTGGATTATGTGACATGATTGTTTGCCACCAATACCTATCTTTACCCTATTTAAATACCTTTCTCCAATTAGAAAAATCTAAGTGTCATAGTCACAATCATCCAGGAACACTGATGTGGTAAAAAATATAGAATGTGCTAGCAAATCATGGATTATCAAGTGTCAACAGGTAGTTGGATCTCATTTTTCTAAGGTTTGGAGATTTAATTTTTATGTTTTAGACGTTGAAGGATGTGGAGAGGTTAGTATTGGATCTTATTTTGATGAGGTACTTCATATTTCTAATGTTGATCACAATCTCTTTTCTATTTATAGCCTTACTCATATTAATAATAAAGTAGAATTTTGGCCTAATCATTGGATAATGAAGGATATATACAATGGATTTTAAAAAATTGTTTCTAGTTATTGTGATGAGTCAGACCAAATGTATAAGTTAGAAGAAATGCTAAATCCTTTCGTCTATTCATTTAGTAAAAAAATATCTTGTGGCTATGGTTGCTCATGCATATGATGAGAGTCAAATATGACACCATAGGCTTGGGCATCTCAACTATTGACGATTGAGATATGTAAGTTATTACCAAATAGAAAATAGTTCTACACATGTTCTCTTTGAGTGGTGTATACGAGGGATGAATTCTTAGTAAGCATCATAGGTAGACCTTTCAAGAAAGGACAACAAGAGGGGCTACTCACCCATTAGAAATCAAATATAATGATTTTTATTGACCTATAGGTACACTCACATTTTAGAAATAGGTATTTTCTTCTTTTTATTAATGATTTCTCTATACTGTTGGCTCTTAAGCCAAACTATCTTAGGTCCATATATAATTAAGTTACAATATCTTAGGTCTCAATATCAATAATCAAGAGTAGAATTAAATATATGAGCAATTGAATATATATCCAAACCAATATAAATAAAATAACATTTACTATAATATAAAATATGAATGTAAATGGTCAAAATTATTCATGTACAAGCATGAAGAATACTTACAATAAAATTACTCAAAATTTGTATACAATCTTTATTATCAGTGCTTGTTCTGGTGATTGCTACATATAGTTTTCCCACTTACATTATATGGATCTTTGCCTCCATAATATAGACATAGAAAGGTGATTCTTCAATACTTTACTATTGCACTCCTCACATATTTTGGAGTTGCAATATTTTATATTCTTGTCCTTTGGCTTCTCATCTTGCCACTTGTATACAAGACTCTTCAATATCTTCTTACATGCACAGTTGACTCTATGAAACTTGCATGCTTCTACATGATTCTTACTCTCCTACATGCACTCCTAATAAAATACACTTGTGCACATCCTCACATTACATATTTGCACACTTACATACATGACACTTGTGCATATCCTACATATTACACTCTTACATGACACTTGTGCATATCCTGTACATAGACACTTACATAAAGGGGAAATATAGATCACTCATCTAAACTATAGACTCAAACCCTAATCTATTACATATTTATATTTGTATCATAAAGATACCATGGGGGTACATTTGCATGTATCAAATAATGTAATATTCTCCAACATAGATATGTGTGGTTGTATACTTTACGCTAAGGATGAGGTCTTTGAGAGTTTCAATAAATTCAAATCTCTTAAAGAAAATGACCTAGATAGGAAGATCAAGTATCTCAAATCAGATAGGGGAGGTGACTACATCAGAAATGATTTTCATAATTTTTTTACTCTTCATGGGATAGCATATTAGAGGACCATTCTTTATACTCCTATACTCTTAAACATAATCATGTGGTTGAAAAATTAATAGGGTAATCATGGAGATAGCATAGTTTATGATTAATACCAAGGGGATGGAGTACTAATTTTGGGGTGAGGTAATGACTTGTACAACATACAAGATTTCCACTAGAATTATTCAAGGTATGATAACTCTTGACATGTTGATAGGCAATAAGCCTGGTCTGTCTCAATTCCACATCTTTGAGTCTTTAGCATAGGCTCACATACCAAGACATACTAAGAAAAATGGGACATCAAAGAGGCACATCTTTGTGGGGTACTCAAACACCTTTAATACATACTCCATTTACAATTCTCAAACATATTTGTGTCTTATTGATCAAGATAAGGTGATCATCACAAAGGATAAGTTACACTACATAATTACCCAATTGTAATCCCTCTTCTTGCATCATTTCTATCCATTCCTCCAATGTGTTAATATAAAGACCCAATAAAATAGGTGGCAATGGACAACCTTATTTCAATCCAATATCACTTCTAAAACACTCCAATAGTCCTAAAACTCTGATTTTTGCTACCACCTACTCATAAAGCTTGTGTACAACTACCTTGTAGTTGGTTGGTATGCCAATTCCTTCCTTTTTTTCATAATTTACCAATAGATACTATGTCAAAAACATTTTTAAAGTCGACAAACAATAATAAATTTTCCCTTTTTTATTTTATATCCTCTCTATTAAGTGTCTTAAAGAAATAGAATGATCTAATATTGAATACTTTGGTTTAAACCCGACTTGCCCTATTGCCCTCTTTCCTTGATTTTTGACCCATTGACTAATTTTGCTTTCTATTATTCTACCAAACAATTTTGCAAAACGAGGATTAATCATAATGGTGTAGTAATTTGAAGGATTGTTGGTGTATCCATTAATAATGCAATGGTATGACTATGTTAGATATTCATTCTAATGGTAAGCCTTATTTAATTATACCATTAAAAATATTTTGGATATGTGATGCTAAGATGTTAACCCCACACGTGAGATGTTTAGTTTACATACCATCTATATCATGAGCTTTACCTATTGTTATTTTCTTAATGACCACCTCCACATCTTTCATAGAAAAAAAATTTCTCAATTGTATTAATTATAAGAGAGTTATTGTTTTCTTGGTTTCTCTCATATAATTGCTTAGCATATTACAATCATTGTTTACTAGTGATATTGTTTTATGTATACCTTTTTCTTTGTAGATATTTTTAAAATCATTTTGGGCTATGCTTTGCAAGATATATAAATTATATTTTACCTTTCTATTATGTATTTTTTTTTTTTTACTAGTTGTTTATATATCTCATTATTTGTTTTCTTTTTGCCTAGTTCTTTCAAGGTTATCCTGCTTTGCATTCTTTATACCATAGATTTATAGGGAAGCTTTCATGTTTTCTTTCTTGGATTTTAATTTTTTGCATGAGTCTAAGCCTTTATTAATTATTTCCATCAATTTATTGCTATTACATATTTAGGTTTAAAAAATATTTGGTCTCTTTCTTTCCTGTCTTTGCATAATCTGCTTGAGTGATGTTTAAAAAAAAAAAAAAAAAATCTATCATAGGGATATTTTCTGTTATCTTTCCTTTAGTTACTTGAAGATGTTCTTCTTTCCCACTTTCATGTATTTGCATCTTTATGATCATAGTTTAGCTCCATGGGAACTACTTCAATTTCTAGATCTTTTATCTTTGAAATAAAGTTTGGTGAACACTAGCATTCACTCAACTACATTAAGTCTGCTATGTGTTTGAGGAGTATATTTTTCTAGATTTTTGCCATATGTATATGCCATTGCAAATGACCAATCCCTCTATGGTACATAATTTAAGAAGTTCTTCTTGATAATGTGTGATGGGTCCTTTATTGTCATCTAAGGACCCTAACCAATGGTGATCCACCTTTTCTTTTAGTTATAGTAGATTATCATCTATACCTTCATTAATATTTAAAAATCTTTATTTTCTATTTGTTGTCTTGGCATTAAAGTAACCCACCAAAACCACCTCTCTAAGCTTGTTATATTCTATGATGTCATTTGTCAATGCCATATATGGATCCTCATCATCTAATCAATGATTCTTATGAAACTTTGAATGTTGTAACAAGCTACAATGCTAATCAATTTGTCATTATATATGATTTTAATCTATATAAATTGTTTATTTAGGTATTCTTTCTCAACCTCCATGAGACTACCCCAAGACTCTTTTATTAGTATTGTTACTCCTCCATGTTATTTTCTATTTTAGGTTGCTTCATTCCATACTTATACCTTTTGTGTCCTTCACAATTTAGAACATTGCATCCATCACGTTCATATGCTTTTATTAGTACAATTACATCATTTGTTTTAGCTATGGATCCTAGGACACCTTTTCCATGGGTATCCACAACAATTCCAACTTTTCAATGTTAAGTGTTCCTAGTGGGCTACAATTTCCAATTTATTTTAGCGTGTTTCAGTTATAATGAATGTTTTCCCATTTTTCAACTACCTCTTTACCCTCACTCCTTGTTATTTTTACCTTTTTTTAATTTTCCCTCTTCTCTTCTTGTTGTGTTAGAGTAAGATCAACATCCAAGTAAAATGTGAACCCCATAGCAATCCTCTATTTCGAAGAACCTGCCTTCTATCTCCTATAGTGAACATGACCAAAACATTTGCAAACACACGATTTAAACCTAAGTATCTGACCACACAAACAATTACCAATCCATCTAAAATTGAGGATATTTAGTAATAAGAGGGAACAATTGTATCATGACTATCATCGTTGATGTCTAGTGTAAGGCTTTTACCTTTTAGTTTATTCAAAATCAAAAAAATTTATATTTGTATCGTGTAGCAATTAATCTCAATTTAATTGTTTTTTTTGGTATAAGGTAGAGGTGGTTATAAGGTCCACAAACCTTTTACAAAGTCAAAATGGGCTGGTTCTAGCATCAAGCCCGTATAATCAAAATACAAAATGGATCTTTCTAAGACTCACATTAAGCCATACTTAGAGTCCACAGGTCCTATACTTGTCGCTTGACTATTCGAGGATAAAACAAAAACCAAACAACACCTAGCACTTACTAACACTAGGTTGTTGTCATCGTACACTTGTCACCTCCAGGCCCCGACAAATGGGATGCCTTTTCTGCCTAATTCCATCCGTCGGATTACTCATCATCGACCCCTCCGATCTCCTCGATGCTCTAACGGGTTTGATCTTAGCTCTTCTCTAGCGACCAACACCAATAGTTCTTGAGGGAAGTTATCCTTCCAAATTTGCATCTCCCCAACAGAAACTGCAATATTTGCCATTAGATCCGCCGCCTGGTTCCCTTCTCTGAAGGTGTGTTGGATTCGGGCATTAACCAATCTCAATTTAATTGTTACTATATTATTAATTTTTTATTTTGAACTATCGTAATAATTTTAAAAAATAATAAAATATAATATATATTTTTAGAATACGTTATATTTAAAGAGTTTTCTATTTTTAATGTATTTATATTTTAAATTGGTATGGTTATATTAACTAATATTTTATTGTTATTTATTTTCTATGAGGGGAAGGTTTTATTGAATGATTTAGTATAAAGTTTTTTTTAACATGCGATCTTAAAATAAGGAATTATAACTAGCCTTTAAAAAGTTAAAAATTAAGGGATTGTTATTTTTCACAAACAAGAATTAATTATGATTGGTCTTGGTTCATGTGGGATATTAGTAGCTCATAGGAAATTTTTATAGATCGTATGCTAAAACAATTTTTAGGGAAAGGTATTCTCCATGAACTAGGAAAGAAAGTCACGATAACATTTCAAGAGTTTAAGCAAAGCCTTGATAAATGCACCACTTTTAAAATCTAAATTGGAATAATCTTTTTATCACATACAAAGATGTGTGGTATAATGATTAGAAGTATGTTGACTCAACAAGATGATAATGGGTATGATCATCTAATTTACTTCACTAACAAAAAAATTTGCAATGTTAAATTGAATTTTACATTTATAGAAAAATGCATTACCTATCATCTTTGTAATAAGAAGCCTCGAAACTATCTTTTGTTGTAGAAGTTCACCATTACTAGGGACCATAACGTCCTCAAGTATAACATGTTCAAACGGTGTGTACCTCCCTATTTTTGTTTAAATTTTTAAAAATTCAAATCTTATGGGAATAATCCAAGGAATATATTTTTTCTCTATTCAAAAGTAATGGTCATTTTGAGGAGAATGTGTCAAGCACGAATGTTTGTCAAGGCAAAATTTGATTTTTTATTGCCATGGGTGTCTAACACCTTATGACGTGATTTGGTTGGGAGGAAACATATAAGGTATTTAAGACTCATTTATTGGGAATTTTATTCCGCATCCCCTATGCACCTTGTCTTTTCCTCTTTGTCACACATAAATAAACTTCTAAAGCAAGTTTTAGTAAATAGTAGCTTTGCTTAATGTATCTAAGGCATTGGTTTTTTTGGGCTTTTAAGTTTGCACCCTCAAACCATGGACCCCTTTGCTTTTATGGATGGAAAATTTCAAGCTTATGATAACAAAGCAATGGAATTATTGGATGGTTGACATGGTAAGATTTGATTATTCATGCTTTGGCCTAGGTTCTATTTGAAAGCAATCCCTTGAGGACTCTTGGTTACTCACTTGCAATGCTTCTCATCTTCTTATTGCTAGCAAGATTCTTTGGTTTCAATTAGGTCAATGGGACTCACTCTTAGCTTTTTATATTCAAGGTAATAATTAACCAATGGTTTGGGGTTCAGATCTATCCCATTCATATTGAATTTAGTTGGATACCCATCTTGCTAATGTTTGGTATCCAATATGGATGACTTAATGTTTGACATGGCATGAATGTGGTCATCCATAACTAAATATTTAATATCTATATAGTACTCTAGCTAATACCAAACTAACAACATAAAGATATGATTCACCTCAATATAAACTAAAATATACAATGACCTAATTGAAAAGACATAAAAATGGTGTGATTTTTATCTTCACTTGCCATAAAAATGAAAAATATTTTTCAACCCTTCACTATTGAAGGGTGTTAATAAAATTACCTTCTAAATAAAATTAAGAGGAAAGGCTTTCATCGACAATGTGTGTTGTTTTTACATGTCACATACTATTAATATTATCCTTGGATAAGAAAGGTTCTAAGGTAAAAACGCAAATGTTATCCCATTATACTGGATTTTTTAAATCAAGGAAAACCAATAGTTATTCCAAGTGGATAGTTTCTTTTTGCAACTGGATGTTGATACAGGGTGTAATGAAACAACTTCCAAAAATGCAGCAAAAATAGTAATAATTCAACAATGTGTAGATGGAAACATCCATTGGATCATTAAATCAAACTTAATGCCAAAAAATCAATAATGTAATTAATAGAGTTATACATTCCAAATAAGTACAAATCCTAACCACTTAGAGAGGGTAAAGTCTCATAGCCACTTTGAGAGGGTAAACTCTCACATTCACAACAAGGGCGACTAATATTCAAGTATAAAATATGATATCAACTACAACATACTTCTCTTATTTATGTCTAAATCATCAATAACCTTAACCCTAATGCTCGAGGGATGACAAACCTGATCCTAGGGCCTAAATTGACAATAATAAAGATAGATGATATTGGTACTCTCGAGTTGTTGCATGGCTTCCGTAGAAAGCTTTGTCTTCAAAGATGGAAATGACTAGAAAATACTCTCAGGATCAACCATAGCATCTTATTTCATAATATCTTGCTACTTCATGAGGAACTTCTAAATCTAAAGAGACTTTAGATTATAGACTTAGGGCTTCAACACCGCTTCCATTTGGAGAGTTATTTACTTTCCTTTATCGAGTGCTAAAAACTTTGTTGAGGACTCTACCTTTTAGCCGATCACATGTTTAAGACAAGAAACATGAAATAAGTGGTGGATGGGAGAAGATGGTGGAAGGTCTTGATTTGTAAAAATATCATTAACAGTTGACTTTGAAAGTGGTGAAGAGTCTCATCCCCTTATTTATGGGATAAGGATGGGGTTGGGCGATAGCGAGCCATGTTGGCAAATGGTTTTGGTTCCCTTTATTCACCCAATTATCACTTTTCCACCATCTTCCATGATGTTTTTGCCTTCTAGCTTTTCAAAACTCAAAAATAAGGATAGAGATGAGATTAAGGGATGTTTTGATAATATCTCCCAAAGCGTGCTTCTTAGAAATTATCATCACAAATAGCATGGAAGCAGTGTTAGCAATAGTAATCATCAACCAGTATATTTATAGTTTTTGAGGGATGAATGAATTGTAATAGAGTGTTTTTTGAAAAACATGGTGTGAAAATGAGAGGGTGAAAGGGGTTTTTATAGAAAATGAAATGAAGTAACTTTTCCTTTGGATCCAACAACTATTTTTCATCCTTTTTAGGGTTATATAATCATCACTATTGGTCCAAATGATGCGTCTTTTAAACCTTAGATGTAAAAATATATTAGCATCATGACCATGTATCAATAACCCTAAAATTCAATCACATCACCCATCTGTTTAATTAGCATTGCTAGCATTGCTTCCATATTATTTACCTCTATTGTTATCGCATCATACATCTATTTTGCTCTCTTGCTCCTTTTGTCGATATTTTTATCGCATCATGCATCTATTTCTGTCACGCCTCTTTGTATCCCATCATGCATCTATTTTATTACCATTGCTTTCATACTATTTGCCTCTATTGCTATTGTATCATGCATATATTTTGCTTTCTCCCTCCCTTTGTCTGTATTGCTATCGCATCATGAATCACGCATCTCTCTCGCAGGTATAACCAAATCCATTGACCGTTGGTTAGTTACCTTCCACAAAGAAGGACATATTCTCTACCAAAATTCACAACCAAAGATCACTAATTGTCATTCTAGGACCAATTTCCAAGGCAGGACAAACCCTCTACAAATATCCCAGGTGTGATCTCATCTTACTATGGTGACATTGCAAGACGGATAGGGAAAAACTGAGATTCTTTGCTTTCTTAATAAAATGGTCCTTGAGGCCTTAGGTATCAAGTAATTATTTTATTGCATTAGGATTAGCCCTAGCTTGCTAGTATATTGTGGATAACTTCAACATAGTTATTCATGAATGATTTAAGTTTATTTATGCTTGAGTTATGATAGCTTTTGGATATTTTATGTTAATTAATTGCTTTGCTATCATAGTTTTAGAATTTTGGTTTATTTAATATTAATTTGAATAAATATATTAGATAAACAAAGATCACGATGATACAAATGTGTGCATGAATGTCGCTGGCTAAATGCCAATCATCGAGATCTAATATTCATGTTGAGCCTCATTATGAAAAGTTGGTTATGTACTTGATGACCCTTAGCAAATCTTTGGCTTATCAACTAGATAGTCATAGGTGTGATAATAAAAAACAATTACAAGTTTCTAGGAGAGATATGGAGGCTTCTAGAAGGGAATCAACCAAGAAAATGTAGGATTTGATCGCTAATATGACTCAAATTTTGAGTGCAAATAGAAGCCCTATGGTACAAGTTTTTTTATTCCTCCCTCAATCATGAACCCTAATGCTATTCCTCCTCCTCCCCCAACTAACCCTAGGGAGGCTTTACCTACATCAACTAATCCAACATTGAGAAATTATAAAAGGTAATCTCTTGCCCCTGAGGTGGAAGCTATTGATCTATATGGGCATGTGCCTAAGTTATTTTAAAGACAAGTTCACGATATATTATAGGGATTGGATTCACAATGAGAAAACTTTATTGAAATAAATGACTAGAGATTTGGTAGGAAATGTTCTTGATTGGTTTGCTTCCTTACCTAGACATTCCATTGACTCCTTGGATACTTATGTTAAAAATTAAAAACAACTGTTTAATGATGATATGAATATTATGGAAACAATGGATATTTTTGTAAACACAAAACAAGGTCCTAATGAATCTATTACTCATTTCCTTAAAAAAAGTGAAAAAGGCTCAAATTCCATCCCGACATGAATTCAACTAAAGATGTTGCTACTGTTATGTTTGTAAAAAAAACTTAAACCCTATTTTCAAGCTAAGATCCAAGAAAATAATCCTTGTGGGTTGCCTTCTCTTGACAAATTTATTAATCTTATGAAAATACTTGAACACTACGAAAATAAGAATAGCCAAAAAGCTCTAAAACCTAAAAATATTAATTAAAATGCTGGAGGGGATGGGGTTTTTAATGTAGATGTCCAAGATACCTCCTATGAAATAGAAATAGTTGAAGATTTTTTCGACATGCTAACTAAATTTGGGGGTGGTCCTAAACTCAAAAATATTATGCTTTAATCGACACAAAGATATTCTCAAAATCTACCTATCTTCTCAGCTGAAAAACTATCATATCAATGATAGGTTTGAAGACTTGGCATGGCATGCTAGTAACAAGTTTTTCTTTTGGTATGGAACATATTTTCGTGATATTTACACTTGAATAGATTTGTGAAATTTTGCCTTAGACAAGCCTTTGGTCCTAATTTTAACAGTTATCAAGTTAATAATGATAGGATTGTTTTATTCCATGAAAGGAAAAAGAATGTCCAAAAGATATTTAATCATCCTCGCAACCAAAGGATAGGTATCTATAACACTACATTCCCCAATGATGATCAACAATCTTCTATTCAACAGTAAGGAGTGAATCAAAAGTAGGTTCATCATTTAATCAAGGTGGCCAACAAAACTATTCAAATCAAGGATACAATTTTAATAGAGGCAACTAAGGAGGGAGTCAAAATCATCACAATCAAAATAGTAGTTACTTAAAAAATAAAAACCTTGCATCTAGCAATTCTCATAATACCTCTCAAGCTAATCAAATGTTTTCCCAACCTAACCCAAGGGGTGAGTACATTTGTAGTCAATCAAATGTGTGTCAGTATGTTGATATTTTAGAGGTGCAAAGAGAAACAATTAAATATTCAAAACAAAAAATTGTTGTTGTTACTAGGAATGCATCTCAATATAAAAAGAAGCAACCTTTTATGGAATAAAAAGAAAAGAAGCACAAAGAAGAAGAACTTGTGTTCAAGCAACAATCAACCCTGATATTATTGATAAAATCTCAAACTCTCCTTTGGTCATTCAAAAAATTATTACAAACATAGAATCTTACTAATATATACAAAACATTCTTGAGAATACCTCAACCTGGTCTACAAAGCCTATCATTTCACAAAATAATGAAAGACTGCAACTATCACTCAAACAATGATCTTGGTGCCAATAGCAAAAATGCAACAATACATCACCCAATACAAAGAATAGTTACTCAAAGTAGTATTTAGCAAGACAAAAACATGGGATATTGTTGAATAGTTGCATAAAACTCCTTGTAAGGTTCCATTCTTAGAAATTCTTAGATGTCTCCTTATCAAAGATAATGGCTAAAAGACATACTAGATGATATGGAGGAGATGTCTGAGCCAAGGATTGCTAATATTATGTCTACCATTATAGGGTCTTATGAAGTGCAATATATCCAATCACATATAGAAAACCTTTGTATTTATGCACACACTAACCCTAATTTAGTTATAAATTTTCCTTTGAAAAACATTATTGTTGTTGATTGTTTAGCAAGGTTTTATGATCCACTAGTGATGATAACAATATTTTATAATAATACGACAATCCATAGGGCCTTGGTTGATGAAGGGAGTGGTATATATGTCATGTCATTTGTCCTTGATATATAATCTGAAGATACCTATAGAAAATGTCATTTCTTCCAGAATTCATTGTTTAGCTTAAAATGATAAACATGAAGATCTCATGGGTTGCATTTGGTGGCCAATTTCAGCTAGGCCTAAGAAAGTGAGAATTTTATGATGTTTAATTTTTCAGACCAATTATAACATGTTATTAGTTAGACATTGGACTAGTAATATGAGAGCCATAACTTCCTCTGCTTGTGAAGTGGTCAAGTATACCTATGATGATAAAGTTCTCACCCTAGATAGGAATCTAGATCCTTGGTGCCCTCTTCCTCCAAGCCATGGTACTTGTTTTATTCCTTCTATGAATCAAACACAAATATTTTTCGTTTTTGAGCATAAGCCTTAATGGAATTCTACAAGGAAGTTACATAAGAGGCATCTTGAATTTCACTTTAAAGGCCCTCAATATAGTTATGAATCTAAAGATGATCAACCTGGCATGGATATTATTACTCCCTTTCCTCAAAAGATAGTTGATAAATTGTTTTCCTTGCTAAAATATAAACAAAGAGAAATTCCTATTTTGTTTTACCAAAGGTCCACCAAATTGCATAAAGCCCATGAGAATGCTACCAAATTAAAATAAGTAATATTCTATGTAGATAATGATAGCAAGGGGGAGGAAACTATTAGCGATACAGATAATGACTTAATTCAAACCTTTAACATTGAAACAAAGAATGCTCACTCTACTACTTTTTCTAAGCTACGTGTGGGGCATTACCAAGTAGACTCAATGGAAGTTCCAATTTTAGATGATAATGATGACCAGCTTGATATAGACTTTTGTGCAATTGATAATAGTAATTTGATTACCTATTGTATGCTTAAAAATAATGTAATCAATACAAAGCTAGCCTGAATGGCATAGAAAAATTTATGTTTATGTTATTTCTACTTCAAAATATTTGCATATGTTAGGTGAAATAAAAATTATTCCCCTGGCTGAATTTTATCAATTTCAAAATTGTCATGTTGATTGCTTTGTTCCCAAATTTCCATGCTTATGTAGTCTTAAGTTATCCTCAACCAAAATCCACTATTGATTCACTATTTGGTAAAAACAAATTTCACAGTGACAAGAACACCTCTAAAAGCAATGATCCCAATCAATTCCAACATTATATCTATTTTGGGGCCTATTCCTACTATTTTGGAAATCCTTGATGCTTGTTTGATTTGTAGAACTCCTATTGTGCTCAGAATATAGTATATTTTTTAGGATATTTCTTAGCAGTTGATATCACCCCAAAATGTGGTGATCACAATTCCTATAGATTTTAGGAAAATAGAGAATGTCTAAGCTTTCTCTATTGTCCCTACCAACCTATTTCAAGATATGGAAATGTTTTCCTATTTAGATAAGTTATCTGACAAGTGGCTTAATGGTTTGATCAATCATACACCCTTTTGTTTGATAAGGCATCTGATTGAAGCTTAATTTTATATTGAGCTAAAAATGGTGGCCATTAAGGATTTAATGAAGATTTATAAGAAAATAGGACCATACCCCAATAAACACATACTTATATTTCTCAATGCCCAATCTTATGCTCACATCTTCCCTAATATTAGGGGCAAGGGGCATGTGAAAGAGCCAATAGTTCAAATTCTTTTTAATGTTCTCTTTCTACTATCATTACCCTATGATGAAGCTATATCGGAATACCTATATGCTACATAGGAAAAAATTCACTGAAAATATCACAAGAGAGGTTTTCTTCAAGAAACTTATTGTAAATGTAAAAGGCATTAGTGGTCTCATTATGTTTGCTAGTTGAAATTAATTCTAAATTAGAGAATCTTCCCCATGCTCCAGACCATTTTTAAGAAGGCAATGTCATGAATATAAAGCCAACTATAGATGTTAAGATAGGTAAACTAAGAAATTAAGAATAGTTAAAATAAGGGCAAGCCTATCTACCAAAGAGCAAGCCACATTTATTGCTTTGCTAAAGAAGTACAAGGATGTCTTTTCTTGAGAATATTTTGGTATGCCTAGAATAAATGAGTATTTTTGTATCCATAACAGTGTTACTTATGAGTATATCGCTCTTGTCAAACAAAAGCAAAGGATATTCTCTCCCCTCATTAAAGATATTCAAAATCAAAAGCCAAAAGTTATTGGATGCTAATATCATAAGATTTGTTGATTATTAGGGGTGGGTATCTAACATTGTACCCATGAAAAAGAAGTAAAAGAATATTATATGGATTGATTGTGTTTTTAGAAACATCAATCTAGTTTGTCCTAAGGATAATCTTCATTTAGCATCTATTGATGTTCTTGTATGTTCTACCACAAGGTATGAAATGGTGTCCCTTATGGATGCTTATTCAACATATAACCAAATTCAAATTACCCTTGAGGATCAAACTAAAATGACTTTTACTACATTCGAGGGAACATTCTATTATGTGGTCATGCCTTCTACATTGAAAATATTGATGCTACTAATTAGTGGGCTATGACAATTGTCTTTGATGATTTAATGAGAAGGATAGTAGAATCTTATGTGCATGACCTCTTGGGTAAATCTTAAATATAGGTTAACCACTTTGTCAACCCTTGTGTCATTTTTTAACTATTACAACACTATAAGGTTAGGATTAATCCCAAGAAGTGTCTTTTAGTGTTACTAGTGGCAAGCTACTAGGATTTATGGTGTCCAATAAAGGCATAGATGTCGATTAAGAAAAGTCAAAGTCATTGACACTATGCCCCCCCTAAAAATATTAAAGATATCAAATCTTTCTTGGGGAAACTTGGAGCCATTAGGCAATTTATCCCTAATTTAGATTTTAAAGCTTATCCATTGAATTACTTACTTAAAAAAAATGTTGAGTTCAAGTGGGATGAATGTTGTAACACGACCTTTCTTGAATTCTAGAAATATCTTTGACAACCTCCAACCCTTCACCCACCCAACCTTGATAAGTTGTTTGTGTTGTATACCTCAACTACTCAAGTTTCCTTGAGAATTATCCTTATGTACTATATTAGTCAAACAATGATTGTCGAGAAATATTACATTATTTGGTATATGCTAATGTACGCCATTGGTACCTTTACGATACAATTCTAAATATGTAATAGATTAGGATTGAGTCTATAGTTTAGAAGTGTGCTTTACATTTCTCCTTTTGTGTAAGTGTCAATGTCCAAGAAATCTACAAGTGTCACGTAAGAGTGCAGTGTGCAAGAAATGCACAAGTGTCATGTAAGTTAGAGGTAACTATAGATTGAGAGAATGTGTACAAGTGTCATTAATGTAAGAGTGCAAATATGTAATGTGAGGATGTGCACAAGTGTCTTAGATTAGGAGTGATGTAGAAGTGTAAGAGTCATGTAGATGTGTGCAAGTGTCTTAGATTCAAGAGTCCATGAAGAGTCATGAAACTTGTCATATGGAGAGAAATAGTCAAGTACTTGAAGAGTAACATTACTATGGCTATATTATGGAGACAATACTCCATGAAAAAAAGGAGAAACAAAAGTGTAATCTATTTCAGATATCTAGTTTGAAATAAAGCTTGTATACAATTTTTGAGCAGTTACTACTGTAAGTTTTCTTCATGCATAGTTCATAAACGATTTAGATCATTTACATTCATATTTGATTATATAAGTGAATGTTTATTTCAATATTATACAGGCCTTGATATACATATTAATTGGCTCATATATTATTCTACTCTTCATTATTGATATTTTGACCTTTAATATTTGGAGCTGTGATATTTTGTGGTAGTAAGGCTTAAAAAGCCAACAGTGGTATTAGAGCTACCACCTAACTCTATCCATTTTGATAGAGTTCATTAAACCACCATTATTAATTAATTTTATCCACTTTTGATAAAGTTTAATTTAGAGTCTGTCCAAATTGAAGGTAATAAATACTTAGACTCTACTTTTAAAGGTCTTATTGAATAGAATATTGAGGGGGAAAGGAATTCTCGCCCTGATTTGGATGTTAGGATATTTCCACTTGGTTGAAGAAAAACCAGTGAAGACTAGGACTCGGCTATATTGATAGAAAGGGTCAACTTAGGAGAAAAGTTGGACAATTGATAGAGGAAGCCAACTCAGAAGAAAGTTGGACATTTGATAAAGGAAATCAAATCAAAAGAAAGTTGGATATTAATTGATTGAAAATCAACTCAGAAGATAGTTGGAGATTCGGGGACATACAAAGTTACCCTAATAATATTTTGGATTCTCTAGAGTAAAGAGGAGAATCATTATTGAATATTGAAAAGAACCAACGATAGAATAAAGGTTGGTCATTCGGGAACATTCATAGTCACCCTGATATTGATATTGGGTTCTCTAGAAAAGAGGATAACTATATTTTGTTCGTAGGTGCAACCTAAGACATTGAAGAAAATATTTTTTTTAGAGGTTGAGAAGCTTCCTACAAAGATAGAGAATAATTTCAACTTCTAAGTATAGAAGAGTAGTTAATAATTCATAGTTATAGCTTCCAAGAATAAAGAAGCATTACAGTTCAATACTGAGTTGATTTGTGAACCATAAAGATATTGAAGATTGAGATAAATGTCTACAAGTCTCTACTACATTAGAAAATAAAGAGCATCATCATAAGAAGAAGATTAAATCAGATTGAAGTATTAGTACGTTGTTCAAAGTGTCATAGTCATCATAAGAAGATAAGGGCAGGTATACTAGCCCAAGATTATTAAAAGAAATGTTTGCTAAGATATATACAATATTTTCCTAAGAAATACTCACCAAAAATAGATAAGACAGAGATAAGTATGTTTAAAATCCATTAAAAGATAAACGTTGCAAGCAGACAGAGTGAAAGTGAAAGTGTTTTTCGATGTATGGTTGTTTGAGCTATCATAAGCAAAGTATAGTAGAGAGCTTTATCATAAATAAATCATAACATAAAGTTTTCTTACTAAAGCGAAACAAAGAGCTCATAAGAAGAAAGTGAAATAAAGAGCTTGTAAGATAAAAACGGAAGCAAAAATCTAAGATCTATCATAGTGAATCAAAAAGTCATCAAGACGAAAGCAGAGAGATATCACTATGAAAATAGTATAGAGATTTAGTAAAGTGAATGTGGCAAAAAAAAAAAAAAATTGGATTATGAAGTCTTTTTGAACTAGAAGAAGTTTAAGTGCCTCTATCAAAAGAAAAGATAGGAGGGCATCATCCGATGTCAAGTGAGGAAACCAGCGGTACTTCACAACATCAAATGAGAAGACCAACGGATAACAATGGTTCTCCATAATGTCAACTAAGGAGATCAATGGATAAGCAAACCAACAAAGAAGCAAACACTTCACATCATTGAGTGAGGAGACCAACAAAGAAGCAAATATTTCACAACATTTAGTGAGGAAACAAATAGAGTGAGCGAAGTGAGGATAACAAAGAGGATACAAGTGAAGAATACAAAGAAGGTGAAGAGATGAGTATTAAGGGAAGAAAACAAGCATTTCACCTCCAAGAAGTAACATCTAGCCAACAAAAGTAATGCAAGCCATTACAGCAAAAAGAAGCCAACGAAACGTTTGGATTGCATGTAGAGTTCCACATGGAGTTAGGGTTTAGTTTGGCATAGTCTACTAAATTTATATTGCAGAGCAGTTAACATATCCTGTAAGTGAGCGAAAGTTGACGACAATGGCCAGTAAAGAGTTGTTAGAAAATTCGTATGCAAGAGAAAGTTTAGCAAGGTCAGTTGAAAATTAAATCTTTTCAAATGCTTTAATTAAAGTCATAAGTTAGAATAAAGAAGATTATAATTGGAGTTATAAGGTTTAGATATAATTTTTGAATTTTTTTATAAGTGTGGAGTGATAAGGATTTCAACTTTAATTAGTTTATTTGATTATTTAAAGGTTTTTAAGTTTTTTTTTACGATATTTGGAGTTTTTTAAGATAGAAGATTTATTTTCTTGAATTTTGAGTAAATTAAAATTATTATAATATTTTGAAATTTTGCAAATTTAAAATATTTGGGAGTTAAAAGGTTTTCTACATCAAAAGTTTAGAAATTTTAAAATTTGCAAATTTCATAGTTGAGTTATTTCTTAACTAGGGAGTCATACGGTTTACTACTTCAATGGATTTTAAATTTTTTGAATAAGTTTCATTATGTCAAATAATATAATTCTCCTTTCTAAATATCAATTGTTGAAAGGATCAAATTTTGCATCATGGAAGAACAAAATGAAATCAATCCTAGTTGTAGAAAAACTTTGGGATATAGTAAGCAGAACAAAGAGAAAACCTAGTGAGGATGAAAGAGAAATACAAAAATTTGAAGGAGATGCAAAGGCTCTCATGTTAATAACATTTGGAATAATTGATGATATACAATCATATTTAAGTGGAGTAAAAACTTCTATAGATGCATGGAATACATTATGCAAAATATTTGAAAGGAAAAACAATGCTACTATTCTAAACCTACAATCCCAATTGTATTCCTTAAAGGTTAATAGTGGAGAAAGTATAGAACTCTTTCTTCAGAAAATTTCAAATATAAAAGCAAAGCTATTAACTCTAATAGAGAAAGTAGAAGATAAATTTATTGTTCAAGTAACACTAAGAACACTTCCAGAAAGTTATAAATATTTAGCTACTTCTTTACAAGTCCTAAGCAAGGACACTACTTTTGACTGCTTAGTTAATTTTTTTCAAGAACATGAAGTAAAGAATTTATTCAATGATGAAATGACTAATAATACCTTAGTATCTAAAGAGAACATACCAAGTAATATAACTTCGACTTCCAGATATAGATCTAAATAAAACTTGAGATTCTATCATATATGTAAGAGAAAGGGTCACAATACAATTTTTTGTAGATATAATCAAGGAAATCATACGAATCAAGG
The DNA here is from genome assembly GCA_028583015.1 of Wollemia nobilis. Taxonomy (NCBI): domain Eukaryota; kingdom Viridiplantae; phylum Streptophyta; class Pinopsida; order Araucariales; family Araucariaceae; genus Wollemia; species Wollemia nobilis. Next base: position 9,533,316 of record JAQPPZ010001808.1, read on the forward strand.
GATTCAAATGAATAAAATAGTCCAAAAAAGACAATATAAATCTCAGTATCAATATAATCCTCAACAACAACAACAATTTTAATCTCAATATCAACATCATCCTCAATACTAATATGGTCGTCAGCAACAACCTCAACTATAATTTAGAGAAGAAAATCAAAAAGTAAATTTAGTTCAAGAAATTCAAGAAGTATAAGACCCATCTAAAAAAAATGAATTCAAAGCCCTTACAATAAAACTCTCGTTAAATGAAGATGTTTATTATGAATATACTAATATTGTAGAACATTAGGATACAAGAGGAGAGACTTCATAGAGACAATATGGGAAGATCAAGAACAAGACTGAAAGGAACAAAATAAAGAAGTATATTGGCTAAGCTAGATTTCTTGTAGAGCGTCTAGTGAAGTGAGGGGCGATCGGGCTCTAATACCTAGGCCTTAGACAACACCCATCTACGAAATTGAGCTCACATGTATCTTCGGGTATATCGGTAGAACCCTTAGGTTTAGGAAAGACAATTTGTCGTTAAGAAGATTTATGGCCTTGTATTCTCCATAGTACACCAAACACAACATCTGAGAAGATTACCCTTCTGCATTGACAAAGAGGCAGGTAGTGTGCTCAAGGGTATGTGTGGAATCCTCCTTGAGTAATGGCTTGAAATATTGGTCCGAGCACTATTGTTCGTCATTGTAGTATAACATAGTCCCTATGGGCAGTACATACACCCTGAATTAGCATACCCTATTATGTTGAATTTCAAACCTACAATACAAATCTTGTTATGTGAATTTCAAACCTATTACCATACCCTTATCAAATAAATTGAGCATACGAAGAAGACATCCATATTCTAGAGTTATTGCATGCAAAATAGTCAAAACACAAATTATATAAGAATATCATTGGTGGACAGAAACCACCAAAGTCAAAAACAAAAGAACAAGGGGGGTCAGTGTCAATTACACTCAAGAATATTGTGAGTAACAGTCAATATAGGGTTGTCAGGTTATCAGTGTCAGAACAGTTACCTGTTACATTCAAAAATTAAATAGACAAGGAATATCTATAACATAGATAGACCAAGCGGGTGATATTACAGTGTTAGGAGTGGTCAGTAGTTCAAAATGTATGCAAACTTTATTACACCCCTTTCTCTTACAAAATAACACTTGATTCTCTACACTTGATGTATGAATGAATGATCTTGATCCTTTCATGTTTCTCTATGGAGTACTATATAGCCATAGTAGAATGGCTCTTTGGATACTTGACTATTCATTTATGTATGTCAAGTCCAATGATTCTTGGCTTCTCTACTTCATACTTGCATACACATGACTCTATTTTATATGCACACCTAGACATGACTCTTCACTAAGCACACTCTAATCTAAGGGCACTTGTGCACACTTACATATTAGACACTTGTGCACATAAACTCACGTCACACTTGCACACTTACATAACACTCGTGCATTTCTTGCACATTCACACTTACATAGCACTTGTGCATTTTTTGCACATTATTACATTACATAAAATATTACTCACACTTTAATACTAAGACTCAACCCTTTTTTAATATTTACAAAATGTACCATGGGGCACATTAGCATGTACCAAATAATGTAATATACTCCAACATCCCCTTGTATTAAATTATTTGGTTATTGAAGACTTTAGTCTTCAATTATGATCTTCGTCTTGATCTTCAGTCTACAAGTGACCTTGTGATGTAGAATATCTAATTTTATTATAAGACAAATTTGGATCATGTCTGATTCATTATCCTTATTTTTTAAATGGCTTCTCTTCATGTACTTCAAAAATTGCACACTTGAAACCAGATCACAAGCACTGCTCAAATCTGCTCCAAAACCTACTCACAAACATTGCTCAAATCTGCTCCAAAACCTGCTCACAAACACTGCTCAAATTTGCTCCAAAACCTGCTCACAAACACTGCTCAAATCTGCTTCAAAACCTACTCACAAACATTGCTCAAATCTGCTCCAAAACCTGCTCAAATCTGCTCCAAAATCTGATCAATAATGGCATCAAGTTCTTCACCTTTTCTTGATTTTGCTTTTTCAACTAAAAGGCAATTTAGACATATTCTACCCAAAATTCTTTTAACTTCATGAACATATAAAGGATGATATGCACTACTGTAGAAAGCTTCAAATGGGCAATATGTTCTTCACATTCATTTAGTCTTTCACTTCCACATATCTCACATTTATTACATTTTAAAGGTAGCCCAGGTCTAGTATTAGATAACTTACTTGTGTGTTAAATTAGAGATGTTAATACCTTTTTTTTCTTCCACTATCACGTGCACCTTTTCTTCTTGATTTGGTTGACTTGTCCTTCCTTTTAATTGAATTCTTGGGTGAATATGTGCACTTAATCCTCTTGCTCTCTTATTTGATGTCTTGACTTGTTTCAAATATGTACCCTCCAAATATACCTTAATAATGATGATCTTCCTTTTGCATGTGCTCTCCAAATATGCCTTAATAATGATGATCTTCTTTCGAAACTTATAAAATAAAACTTTGTAACAACAACATGACTCCATATATCTCTCTTTTAAAACTTGTAAAATAAAACTTTATAATAACAACATGACTGCTTATATCTCCTCTTTTATAACTTGCAAAATAAATCTTTATAATAACAAAATGACTCCTTATATCTCCCTTTTATTAAATTTAATTAAAAACTTTACCCTTACCTTGCACAACAAAACTTAGCAAGATGTAGATGAGATTCGACCACTTGACCTTTAGTAGTGCAGCGCCCTAATGCAAGCTCGTGACCAACTGAGCTAATCCAACGATTGAAACCAAAGGGGAATAATAAAATATATGGATCCTTCGTCGCGCTATCTCCAACAACAAAACCACAACAAAACAGGCACCAAGGGGATTCAAAATTCGAACCTTCTTCACTGCAGCGCCCTAACACGGGCTAGGCAATCGGCTGGGCTAACCCAATGGTTGAGATTAAAGTGGCACAATAAAATATTTAAACCTTCCATACCTTGCACTTCAATCACACAACAAAAAGTCATCGAGAGGATTCGAACTTTGGACCTTCTTCACTGTAACACCCTAACATGGGCTAGACAATCGACTGGGCTAACCACCCGATTGAGATCAAAGTAGCACAATCAAATATTTAAAGCCTCCTTTGGATCGATGTTATGCCTTCGAACTCGCGCTCCTCTCTGGGACGTCCTCCCTTGTATTCTACTCGCTATTCATTCTCCTCTCGAAGGATATTCGAATTGCTTGCCATATCCAAAGTGAGTTAATGGCCTCATATTAATATGCTTCCATTTTGCCATTTGCGCCCAAGGAGGCCAGCCCATGCATTTAAACATTTGAATTTTATTTCACTTTTGTATGGTGCGCTCAAGGAGGTCGGCATATGTAGATTATAATATTTAAATCTTTTGATTTAAATATAAACCTTCCACTTTAATATTTAAATATTTCATTTAAATATTAAAGCATATAAAATCACCTTTGAAGATATCTGCCTTGACATCAATGACAACATTAAATCACCGTTGAAGATATCTGCCTTGACATCAAAGACAACTCGATAATTCTAACAATCTAAGTCTTCTATTATATTTTAAAAATAGCCTTTTAGTTTACTTGTTATATCTTCATTATTGAATGCACTCTTAACAATTTATTCCATAAATGTTTGAAAATTTTAATATTTCTAAATTTAAATCCTATGAAGTAGTAATCCTTATGTCTCCCCAATTTTTAAAAACTAAGAAATAATGAATTTTGCAAATTTAATTTTTTCTAAGTTTGAAGTTGAACTCCTTTAGACTCCCAAACTAACTAAATTTGCAATAAACTTTTATTTCGAATAAATTCCAAAAAAGCTATTAATAAACCTTATAACTCCAATTATAAATTAAACTCTAAATAATTTCCTCTAAATAAAAAACTTATCACTCCATGTAAACTATATTAAACTAACCAATAAACCTTATTGCGCATTTAATTAAATCAAACTTTAATCTTCTAATTTAATCCTACCTTATCACTCCTAAATTATTGCAAAAACTAAAAATACATGTTGCTCAACCACTGCAAGAATAAATGCATTTTGCTTGTGCGCATTAACTTTTACAAGTTTGCCAGAACGTTATTATCCTCAAGTGATTCCTCCTCAGATGGAACGTGAAACATTTACATACGTGGAAAACAAATTTCCTTTAGGTGCAATAAGAGTTGTGTTGCACCAGAAGTCTTAGAGATGTTTCAAAAATTGGTGTTACTCATTCCTCAAAATGGTGGACAACTAAGGTGGTGAATGAATAATTATACTATGTTGTGCAATTCCAACATTCAAGCTTCCTTGGTTTGGTTTCCTTAGCACTCATCCTTTGCTTATGCTACCAATGTAATGTTGTTGTATTGCTTGGTCCACACCCATTGAAGCTTTGGTTCTCTATGAATGCTTACTCGCTTTCTTGTTGGTTTTCTTTGTTGGTTCTAACGTATTGCTCGCTCTATTATATTATGTTCCATATTTGCATTCGACGCTCGTTGGTACTTGGCGCTTGTTGACATTCAACAATGTTGTACGCTACATGGTCATCTCTAGTTGCTATGTTTCCTGGTGATTATAGCATGAGACCACTTACAATGAACTGCTTTAAAACTTTAAAGAATCATTTAACTCTTTTCCTCTAGTTTATGTTGGTTGCCTTTTATTTACTTTGGCCTTTCCCTTATGCGATGTCTGAATTCTTTCAACGTTGCTTTGACTATAATATTTCTCTCAACGTTGCTCTGACTACATTATTTCTCTCAACGTTGCTTTGACTGCAATGTTGCTCTAACGACATGGCCATCCTTGATTACTATGTTGCCCAGTGATTATAGCATGATACCGCTTACAATGAACTGCTTTAAATCTTTAAAGAAACCTTTAACTCTTTTCCTCTAGTTTATGTTGGATGCCCTCTATTTACCTTGGCCTTTCCCTTATGCTATGTCCGATTTCTCTCAACGTTGCTCTGACTACAATATGGCTCCTTAGAGATTTCTTTTCTTGAGTCGAATCACATCCTTTTACTATTGTCTCTGAAAGCCTCTTGGTTTGCATAAGTCTCAACCCTATGCTCTGTGAAAGTCTTAACCTTGCATTCTACGTAAATCTCAATCTTGCGTTGCTTTGAATACGTAAGCCTTGGCTCTGCACTCATTTGTATATGTAAGCCTCAACTCTTATTCGTCAAGAGCTTTTATTCCTTACCTTCTTTGTTGCTCTCCAAAATAAAAGCTTTTATTTTCACGCAAACATCTCCTTTTTTGACCTTTGTGTTTTGTACCTCGAGCCTCTATTTTTTGGATGATCTTTTATTCAATCCTTTTTCTTTTGTTCTAAAAGATCTTCTTTTCTTCATTGAATTTTTATATAGCTACCAATGTCAAGCCTATTATCAAGGTCAATGTATAATGACCTGATTCTTCCTAGAACTTTACCAAGGTCTCTATTTCATAATAGATAACCTCTATATTTTTCTGTCCTTCTATCTCTATCAAGGTCTATATGACCTGAGTTATGATTATCTTGAGGATAATATGTCACGCATAGATGTTTGTTATGGAAATTTTAGTTTTTCATTGCCATGGATGTCTAACACCTTGTGAGATGATTTGGTTGAGAGGTAACATTTAAGACTTTTAAGACTTGTTGGTTGGGATTTTTGCTCCTCATATCCCTATGCATCTTGTATTTTCCTCTTTTTCACACATAAATAACCTTCTAAAGCAAGTTGTAGTGGATAGTAGGCTTTCTAAATGTCTCTAAGGCATTGGCTTTTCTAGATTTTAGGTTTGCACTTTCAAACCATGGATCCCTTGCTTTTACCAATGGAATATTTCATGCATATGATGACAAAATGATGGATTTGTTGGTTGGTTGGTATAGTAAAATTTGTTGAACCATGCTTAAAATTTATTTACCAATAATATGAATAAAATGGCCAATATCATTCATGAAATAACATGAAGAAAACTTACAATAAAATTGCTCAAAATATTGTATACAAGCTTCAATATATGAATTCACTTGTTTCTTCAATACATGGAGTGTTGTCTCCATAATATAACCTTAAAAAGGTGACTCTTCAATACTTGACTATTGTACTCCTCACATATCCGAGAGATGCAATCTTTCCTATTCCATACATAAAGATAAATCTCGTATGTCCCTCGGATTCACATCTTCCCACTTGTATACATGACTCTTGACTCTCTTTTTACTTGCACACTTCACTCTATGACACTTGCACACTATATTATATAACACTTGCATGCTTCTACATGCACACTTGCATTATAACACTTGCACACTTTCTCACTCTACACACTTGCACACATAATTACATGACACTTGTGCACATCCTGCACATAGACACATACATAAAGAAAAATATAAATCACACTCATAAACTATAGACTCAAACCCTATTCTAATATTTACATTGTACCATAGGTACTATGGGGGTACATTAGCATGTACAAAATAATGTAATATTCTTCAAAATTTGCACAAGAATCTCCTTAGGTTGGATCATTATCACAACTGCCAATATCATATGCTCATGCACATATTCTAAGAACACCTTTGCTAAGACTCCATATGAGGAAGATAATCCAAGAGTACTCCGTCTAATATGATCCTTCAGTCCTCTATAATCACTTAATGTAAGATGTGGGAGCATAACATTCCCTTTTACAACATGCATCACCTTGTTTGGAAAATTTAACTTGCCCTTAGGCCACCTAATATCTATCACCAAAAGAGGCTTTACATAGACTTGATTATGAAAAGAGCTATTACAACATTTCATGAATACCTTAAAAAATAATAGGATAAAAAAGAGATTAGGAAAGAATAGATCTTCATGAATAAGCTAAATCAATAGCCCAAAGGAGGAAGAGGGATTGATTAAAGTATATTTTGAATCCTTTTCCACTATACCTCCAAAAGACTAAAAAACTATTGAAATTCTCATAAATCCCACAATATCTCCCATAAGTTTAGACAAAAGATTTTGATTGCATAAAATATGGTAAGTTTACCCTTTTGAAAAAAGAAATAGGTTTTGAAGATAATCATACAATGATATGTATGTCCACTTGTAGTAAGTCCTTGAAAAAATACCACCAATGCAAAGAGGTCAAAAAAATCACATGATTTGAAAAAAAAAAGCTCAAAATGTTTTTGTATATAAAAATTATGGCCTCTAGAAATTTGCTCCCAAAATAGCCCTAGAGTGATGTTTTTGAAAAACATCAATTTTTTTTTAATATCTTTTGATTTTTCTACAAGGAAAAATAAAAAGAAATAAATTCCGTTTACTCCTTACATCAAAAGGTAGAATTCCCTCATATCATGCCCATCTAGATTGACTATAGCCTTCACTACTTGGGTTCAAAATTGTGCCCACTCCATTAAGAAGGGCATCATGATCCATAATAGTAAAGAGCTCCAACCATTTAAATGGGAACCATGCACAAAATTTAAACTGATGCAAGTAAATGCACCTCCATGTCCTTCTTCCATCCAAGGCATTAAAGCTCCAAGTGGGACAAAAACGTCACAGTTCTCCCTTCTTTTAAATGACACCACATCCTCTTTGTGAAAAATACAATGTTTGTCTCTCCATGAAGTCAAGACACCTAATGGAGTCAAAGCAACAATACTTCTTTAATTAGAAGTGGCCTAAATATATAGAAAATAGGTAAAACAATATTCCTATAATAATGAAACATAACCTAGAGTAAGTGTAAATTCTTCAAAAAATAGTATTATTGAAAAAGAAAATTTTGGATCTTCCTTTTGCCTCGTTTGTTGAAAGTGCTTATTCAGGTCTAAGAAGTAACGTGTTCTACAAGTCAAAAAAATGTTTGGAGGCTCAAAATAAACTTTCCTATGACCAAGTGATAAAGCTCCATATCTGCTCTAATACCATGTTGGAATTCACACCTATTTTAAAAATAAATAAAAAGAATCAATGCACTCAAATATTATATAGAAATCATAAAAAGGACAAAAGAGATAAATTTATAGTGGAGACACATTGTTGAAATTATTTGTAATATTTTATTATGTAAGCCCTATGGGTTGCAATTAACCTTGTTATAATTAAACTCTCTTTATGACTCGTAATTAACCTAAAGCCTTCTTGTTATGTTGTCTTTGGTTAATATTTAGGATATAATTGGTGTTTTGGTATTGGTATAAATACCCCCTTCCCACTTCTTATTTCTTTATCAAACTCTTGAGTAATCATATCTACATATAAAGTGTTATATATGGTACCTATGGGTGCCCCTAAATCTTTGTCTCTCCTTTTCTTTTCTTTTATCCTTTTACACTCTCTATATAATATTTGAGTGGATGGATTGCATTTGTTTTTGGAAAATATTATGAATTCTAATATAGTACTAGAGCTAGTATGGACTAACATTGTTTGGTCATATAAAAGCCTTTTTTGGAGCTTTTGATCCTTCTTCCAAATTATAATGCAAGACCAAAAAGATATATCTTATATATCTAATTTCTTGAGAATCCTAAAATTTCTTTGCTAGAGATCCCTCTTATTTTGTTGTTACCAAATAATTTCTTATTCCCCATCTAGAAAATTAGATTTGTATTTGAAATTCCATTCTATATTTCTTTGCCTTGGCTACGATAGGATTCAAAAAGATTGGCACAAAAAATTTAAATTTGAATTTGTATCGTTTTACACCATTCTACCCTCATGTGGGTGTGGGTGTATGAAGATGGTTTTTTTTCACATTTTGCATGAACTCAATGTTGTTCTCAAGGGAGTTCTAACTCTTTTTATTTATGTTAGAGCTATGACAATATAATCATGTTGTCAAGTGTTAGGGTTTTGAGGCATCTCAGTTCGAATCCACACAATATTTTTAAGAGTCCATCTCAACAAAAATAAAAGGACAAGTGGTATTATCTTCCTTATAACCAATGACATACATGGCACAATGGTATGCTCAAGGTTTCTTGTAGCGTGAAAGGAGGAGGTCATATGTTCAAACCCCCATGGCAACTTTGTTTTAGAGTGTGATCCACTCTGCTTTTCTATGGGACTACAATTGGTATCATTGTAGCAAGGGCATGCACATAGTTGGTTACATGAAGTTTCTTGAAGGTTGGAGGTCCTGGGGTCAAATCTTGCTCCCTTTGTTTTTCACTCTCTACACTTCAATAGTACAGTCTTATTTTGCATGGGGGCTTCAACACCTCAAGTGATGCCTTAGCGCCTAAGATTTGACAAGGGTTTTTGGTAGACTATGGCTTAGGTTTGAATCATGTGAAGGATCTCTTCATTGCTTTCATATTATTAAAGAAATTGAATCGACTAGGTGGATGATGTGATACAAGTGTTTGCCACTGATCCCTATCTTTACCCTATTTAAATACTTTTCTCCAATTAGAAAAATCCAAGTGTTAGTGTCACAATCATTCAAGAACACTGATGTGGTAAGAAATATAGAATGTACAAGAAAATCATGTATCACCAAGTCTCAACAGGTAGTTAAATCTCCTTTTTCTAAGGTTTGGAGCTTCAATTTTTATGTATTAGAGGTTGAAGGATGTTGAGAGGTTAGTATTGGATTTTATTTTGATGAGGTACTTCATATTCCTAATGTTGATCATAATCTCTTATCTATTTATAACATTACTCATTAATAAGAAAGTAGAATTTTGGCCTAATCATTGTGTAATGAAGGATATATACAATGACTTTAAAAAAATTGTTTCTAGTTACTGTGATGAGTTGGACCAAATTTATAAGCTAGAAGAAAGGTCAAAACCTTCTGGTTATTCATTTAGTAAAAAAATATTGTATGGCTATGGTTGCTCATGCATATGATGAGCGTCAAAGATGACACAATAGGCTTGGGCATCTCAGCTATTGATGCTCGAGATATATAATTTATTACCAAATAGTCAATAGTTTTACACATTTTCTCTTTGAGTGATGTATGTGAGGGATGAATTCTTAATAAGCATCAAAAGGATACCTTTTAAAAAAGGACAACAAAAGGGGCTACTCATCCCTTAGAAATCAAATACAATGATATTTATTGGCGTATAGGTACACTCTCAAATTTTAGAAATAGGTAATTCCTTTTTTTATTAGTGATTTCTCTAGATTGTTGGCTTTTAAGTCAAACTATCTTAGGTTCCAATATAATTAAGCCACAATATCTCAAGTCTCAATATCAATAATCAAGAGTAGAAATAAATATATGAGCAATTAAATATATATTCATACCAATATAAATAAAATAGCATGTACTATAATATCGAATATGAATGTAAATGGCCAAAATCATTTATGTACAAACATGAAAAATACTTATAATAAAATTGCTCAAAATTTGAATACAAGCTTTATTATCATGCTTGTTATGGTTACAAATCGTTTTTCCACTTACATTGTATGGAGTTTTGCCTCCATAATATAGACATTGAAAGGTGACTTTTCTATACTTGACTATTACGCTCCTCATATAACCGGGAGTTGCAACCTTTTCTATTCTTGTCCTTTGGCTTCTCATTTTGACACTTGTATAAAAGACTCTTCACTCTCTTCTTACATGCACACTTCACTCTATGAAACTTGCACGCTTCTACATAACTCAACTCTCCTGCACGTATTCTTCTTATACTACTTATGTGTCATGAAATAAGCTAATCATAATATTAACTAATAAATTTTTTAAGTTAATCTCACATATTTTTATTTTTATTTTATCATTAATTGATTCATCCTTTCTTAACTAATATATACTACAAAATTTAAAATCTTAATTTTGAAGCCCTAATCTTGATCCTACCAAATATAATTATTAAATTTTTAAAATTTTATGCCACAAAATAAAAATAATAAGACTTACTATTCTGTTAGCCTTAAAAATTAAAATTGGATCTTTATATGCTTTATTGCTCTTGTGGTTGATATCCGTGGGCTTACCACTTTGACTTCCATAGTCTTACACTTTGATTTCCGTCGAGGATATCCGTGGGCTTACCACTTTGACTACATGTTCGGTCTGTATTATGCTTTTAGACTTTTATACCACATAATAAAAATAATAAGAGGAGTATTATTTTCTTAGCCTTAATATTAAAATTGAATCTGTATATGGTTTGTTGCTCTTGTGTTAAAATTGAATCTTTATATGGTTTGTTGCTCTTGTGGTTCTTCCTTATCAAAGTGACATACTTGACTTCATGTCTGTGTTTGAAATTATTTGCTTTCTCATCCATGAACCTCTCATTTGTCAATTTTGTCTTTGATAACCAAGTTGTCTAATGATGTAAATTCGTGAAATTTAGGTTTATATGGGTGGGCGTAGTCCAATTCCTTGATGCTCTTTGGTTTACTCATTCATTACTCAACCTCAACTTATTTAAAAAGAGAGGGGCCCTCCCCTTTAAGAGCCTTTTAAATGGTGGGGTGGGGAGAGGAGCTCTTTAAAAAAACTATGCTTGGATCTATCCAATTCTCTCTTGTCTGGATGATGAGCCACACGGGAGAGGGAGGACGTAGGGACTCTTCTGGATGATAGGTTTAGCATGCTTTCTTTTACGCATCGCTTTCAAATCATAATTGTACTTTCATATCTAAAATTCCATAAACCATATTTAAATTTCGCGGAAAAATCTTTCACTTTCATTTTCATTTATTCAACAAGACTCTGCACCTCTTAACCGAGGCTCAAACATAAAACTACACGAAAACATAAGCGCGTCTTTATGAACTAGGCGATCTTGACCGACTTGCATTTCCTTATACAATCCGTCGTAGTTTGAATTCAGATTACGTGTGTCGAACGGTACAAGGCTAAGTTCATTCTACACTCATCTCCCACCGTGGCCCAGCAGTCGAGGATTGGCCTTACTCCACGTTTTAGGATTCGAAAAACATATTGTACAGGGATTTTTCATAAAAATTATATGAACTCAAATTTTTTAAATTTATAAGGTTATGATAGTAATAATTTTTTGAGTTTTCATTCAAAAGATCTAAGTTTAATTTTTAATACAAGGGAACAAGGACCTTTCATAAAAATTTGTATAAGCTCAATTTTTTTTTATCCCACGAGGATAGTCCAGTGGTTAAGGTTTTGGCCAACTTTTGGGGAAGTCCAAGGTTCAAATCACTACGTACCCAAAGGGGATAAGTTGGATAGTAACAACCAAGTGTTTGTCGATCAAGATAAGTTGGATGGTCGCGGCAGTTGATCAAGATAAGTTGGATGGTAGCGGCCAAGTGTTTGTCGATCAAGATAATTTGGATGGTAGCAGTCAAGTGTTTGTCGATCAGTTAGTCAAGATAAGATGGATGGTAGCGATCAAGTGTTTGCTAATCAGCTACATCAATTCGATGCCTTGGAGAGTCGACGGTCCTCTACCTAGATGGTAGATGTCATAGAGAGTTAGCGGTCCTCTGCCTAGATGGTAGATATCTTAGAGAGTCGACGATCCTATATCTAAAAGGGGATAGGCTGGATGGTAGATGCCTTGGAGAGTCATGGTCCTATATCCAAAAGGGGATAGGTTGGATGGTAGATGCCATGGAGAGTCATGTTCCTATATCCAAAAGGGGATAGGTTGAATGGTAGATGCCATGGAGAGTTGGGGTCTTGTATCGAAAAGGGGATAGACTAGATGATAGTGGTCGAGTGTTTGCTAGTTAGTTGCTCGAAACAACGCAGTGGTTAGGGCTTTTGCCTCTCTTTGGGAGGTCTAAGGTTCAAGATGGTAGTGACTGAGTGTTTGGCTGTTAGCTATACCGATTCGATGCCCTGAAAAGTCTAGGGTTTTGTACCTAGAAGGGGATAGGTTGGATGGTAGCAGTTGACTCTAGTTAGATGCTTGACGAGTCGAGGTCTTGTACCCAAAATGGAATAGGTTGGATGGTAGCAATGTCCTAGTTCGATGATTGAAAATTTGAGGTCCCATACCTAGTTCGATACCTAAAGAGTTGAGGTCCCATACCTAGTTCGATGCTTAGAGAGTCAAGGTCCCATATCCAAAAGGGGATAGGTTGGATGGTAGGAGTGCCCCAATTCAATGCTCTAAAAAGTGGTTAGGGCTTTAGCCTCTCTTTGGGAAGGTCCAAGGTTCAATGTGGTAGCGGTTGAGTGTTTATCTGTTAGTTGTACCAATTCGATGCCTTGGAGAGTCAGGGGTACTGTACCTAGAAGGGAATAAGTTGGATGGTAGTGGTTGAGTGCTTGTCAGTTAGTTGCTTCAGTTCGATGCCCTGAAAAGTGAGGTTCCCATATCCAAAAGGGAAAAGGTTGGATAGTAGCAATCGAGTATTTGTCGATTTTTATGCCTAGAGAGTTGGGGCCTTCTACCCATAAAGGGATAGGTTGGATGGTAGAGGTGCCCCAATTCGATGACTAAAGAGTTGGGGTTCCGTATCCAAAAAGGGATAAGCTAAATAATAGTGGTCGATTGTTTGCTAGTTAACTACCCTAGTTCAATGCCCTGAAGAGTGGAGATACCATACCCAAAAGGAGATAGGTTGGATGTTAGTGACCTAAAGTTTGCCAAGTAATTATAGAAAATTTAAAAACCTATTAACTTCTTTTTATAATAACAACACTCAAAAATATTACCATCACCAATTCCTAATTACTCAAAAATATTACCATCACCAATTCCTAATTACGTTGTGTAATAAGAAAAAATATAGCCCTGTCCTTGTACAATTGAAACGTGTCAAGTTACAATCAACGATTTAAGTGACTGGAATTATTTCGTAACGTACACGTAACGCAAAGTCAACTTACGATTTAATGGAAGGGTGGAATTTTCTAATGACCAAAAGATGAAGAGATCTAAGTTGAAACGACTAAAGCTGCAATCAAGGATTTAAGTGAGTGGAATTGTTTCGTAACATGCACGTACTTGAACGCAAGAGTCAAGAGTCAATTGACGATTTAAAGGAACGGTGGAATTTTGTAATGATCAAAAAGTAAAGAGCGGTGTGAGAATTGTATTCCACCAGATATCCTTCTTCCTTCCATGATCTCATCCTTCGAATGTTCAAAACTCCGCCTGCACACATATTCCATATTCAAAGTAGAGCGTGACACTATTCAATTCAAAGGAGAAAAAGTACAGTATGACTCGACTTTTTACCACAGGGTTTCAAACATTGCAACTATTTTCCGAAATAAAACCAAAAAAAAAAAAAGTTGCTCACCTGCTCGACGTGCCTGCAACGGCATGCCCTTCCTTTGCCTATTGCTAGTTTATTTAAACCCGCAAATGAAGGAAAGGCTCTATGATCAAATTTAAAGCCATCCTCACGTATTTGTTTGACTTATTTCAATAAGTTGCAGAAAGAAGCGTGAAAATGGCGACGAAGCGTCCCTTAGTATTAAGCTCGTTAAGATTATTGCTTCTGGCACTTACGATGCTTCTACTCCTAAACAATTGTGACTCCATAGGAGTTGATGGACGAGACGTTCTTGAGTTGGGGGATTCCCTCGCGGGAAAGCAAACCATACGTTCAAAGAATGGCACGTTTGAGTTGGGTTTCTTCAATCCCAGCGGAACGACCAAATGGTATATCGGCATCTGGTATGCTCAAATACCCGTGAAGACAATCGTTTGGGTGGCTAACCGGGACAATCCTCTCACAAACATGTCCGGCATCCTCAATATGTCGAGAGACGGTCATCTCAGACTGTATGACGTACATGGAAGTTTAATTTGGTCTACCAACAATGGCATCAGAGCGTGGCGGGCATTGATTTTCGACTCTGGTAATCTAGTTATGTTCGGCGGCCACAACAACTCTGAGATTGTTTGGGAGAGTTTCGCAAATCCTGGAGATACGTGGTTGCCTGGGATGAAGATGTGGAAAGGAATGAAATTATCTTCTTGGAAGCGTTCCGCGGATCCAGCTACTGGACCTTTCTCTTTAAGTATGGATCCGTCGCCAGGAAGGACCCAGTATTTGCTGCGCTATAACAACCATTTTTCATATTGGTCCAGCGGGGAGTGGATTGTTGACCATTTCGCCAATTTACCTGAGATGTCAGGTGACTTCGCGTTCGACGTAGTTGCATCCTTTGTAAAGATTTCTCCTACACGCATGTACTTCACCTATATAGTAAAGCCAGAAAGCCACGGGATGATGATGCTTCCTCGCATAGTTGTAGACAAGAACGGCGAAGTGCGAGCGTACTTATGGATCGATAACAGTAAATGGAGCCTCATCTGGTCGGAACCCCGAGACCAGTGCAAAGTCTATGACGTTTGCGGGGCTTATGGAGCATGCAACAACAACAATATTCAATTTTGCAGCTGTCTGCAGGGGTTTACGCCCAAACACAGTCGCGCCTGGAATTCACAAGAATGGTGGTCAAGCGGGTGCATTCGGCGTAGCCCATTACGATGCTCTGCTACAAATGGCACTACCGACGGTTTCTTGGAAGTGAGGGACAAGTCCTTGCCCAGTGATCAAGCTGTTTCGATTCCCGAAATACTAACACAAGAACAATGTCACACTGTCTGTCTCAACAACTGCACCTGCACAGCCTTTCTTACAACTAATTCCACTCCTCCTGTTTGCCTATTGTGGTTCGGGGAGCTGTTAAATCTGCGCGATTCATCAAATGGCCAGTCCCTTTTCATTCGGTTGGCTGCTTCTGATTTGACACACTTGTCATCGAAGAAAAATGGTAGAGTCCTCGGGTTTTCCATACTAGTTCCAATGGGTGCTGTTTTCCTGACTGTATCGACTCTGCTCTTTGCAGTCTTTATTAGACGGAGAAGTCGAAGATTGCTTCAAGCAGGCAGGCAGGATGACATGCCAACATCGCTCAGAATGTTCACTTACAGGGAGCTGCGAATTGCAACCAAGAATTTCAAGCATAAGTTGGGGAGCGGAGCATTTGGATCCGTGTTCAAAGGAACACTGCCAGACAGCACGCTTGTAGCTGTTAAGAGATTAGAGAGAACATCGCATGCAGAAAAGCAATTCCGTGCAGAAACGGGCACCATCGGAAACATACAGCATGTGAATTTGGTAAGGCTTAGGGGATTTTGCATAGAACGCTCTCAAAGGTTACTAGTTTACGAGTATATGTGCAATGGCTCGTTGAATTCCTTTTTGTTCTCCAAATCCGAAGAAAAAGGGGCACAAAAAGTGTTGGACTGGAAGACCCGATTTGAGATAGCGTTAGGCACAGCGCGAGGATTAGTTTATCTTCACGAGGAGTGCAGAGATCGCATCATCCACTGTGATATTAAGCCTGAAAACATTCTCCTGGATGAAGACTTCTCTGCAAAGCTGGCTGATTTTGGGCTTGCAAAGCTTGTAGGTAGGGATTTCAGCAAGGTATTGACTACTACAAGAGGAACGAGAGGGTACTTGGCTCCAGAGTGGGTCTACGGCCTGCCAATCACTGCAAAGGCGGACGTATACAGTTATGGTATGACACTGCTAGAAATAATATCAGGCCGCAGAAATCTAGACTTGGCTTTGCTGGAATCGAGCAGGTACTACTTTCCCTCGTGGGCTGCAATGCAAATTCACAAGGGAAACATAAGTGGTGTGGTGGATGCAAAGATCACTGACAACGCCGACATTGAGGAGGTGAGAAGAGCCGCAATGGTAGGCGTGCTATGCATTCAGGAGGATGAAAATGCTCGGCCAAGCATGGTTCAAGTTGTACAGATGTTAGAGGGGACGATGCAGCCTCACGCTCTTGGGTTCCCAAGTTCTGGGAGGGCCAGAGTTAATGTGGACCAGCCAGACGACCAGCCTGAGGAGGAGGAAGAGAGCGACAGTATCGTTTAATTTATACGGAGCTACTGAATTCGCCCATTGGATTGGTAAGGGCAGGTTTGGTTGGGTATTTACCAAAGAGAATTAGGTTTAAAATTTGGGAGGAAGTTTGTCCTTGCAAAAGTAGTATGCTCTGCTGAGTACACATCAAATAAACGAACTGGTGATCCAGTCATGTCTGTTTACAAAACAACTAGATCGTACAGGGTTTAAAAAGAGTCAGCCCAGAATTTGAACCTTACTTGATAGTAGAAACCAACTATAACCGATTTCCAATTTCCATATGTAGAAAAATACATATATAGATAATAAATTAGTCGAGTTAAATAGTCTACGTAATTGGGTAATTGGGAGATAAATTTAGTTGTCTACCATTAATAACAAGAATGTATAGTATGAGTCTTTTACCATATTTAAAGTTAATTTTTTCAAGGATAAAAGGTTTTGGATTTTTGTAATGGAGATTCAAATTCAATTTATGGGGAGGATGGCTCTAATGTACCCCTAACTTTAAAACCTATTAAAAAAATAATAAATATAATTTTTTTTTTTGTGGTTCATGTGATGTTGTGTTTCCATACAAGTTTATTTTCAATGGCATATTCTTATGTTGAAATTTTATTCCATTTTAATATCTTTTCTTTTTTTATAATTTGTAACAATTGTTACTTAGTCCAAAAGGGTTAAGTGGATTTGTAAGTGCTTGTTTGGCTAGACATTTACCAATCTTCGGGGGGCAGTCTGTTCAAACCTCGGGGATGTCAATGAGAAACAGTACTAGAGGATATAAATGTGTCAACAAGCTCGAGCAAGGGCAACAACAATGAAGAGGGCATATCAAAAAATAAAAATAAAAATATTCTACCACATAAACAGGTGGAGAATAAGGAACAATCAAAGGCAAATCACCAAAATGAGTTTTCAGATGAGGAAAAAACTTACAGTCCCACAACTACACCACTCAAGTGGGCACCAAGACTTTATGTGCAAGAGCTAATGAAGATGAAAGAGAAACTTGAAAGCATGGAAAGGAGGGAGAAATTAAGAGAAACTAAATCAGATGAGGTTATAAACACCATTCGAGAGGTCGGAAAAGGAAAACAGCCAACTCAAGGAGCAAGTGTCAAAGCTACAAAACCTTGCAAACATGGGTCAACGTGAATGGCATGTCCTCAAACAAACCATCCACCCCCCAATAAATGATGCAATAGAGGTGGAAAAAACAAATACAAATCAAATAAAAGAGGTACAGAAAACACTCCAAAACATGGAAACAAGAGAAAATGAACTACGAAATAAATTAGCAAAGGCAAAGACATGGTCTCAAGTAGTAAAAGAACCAGTCAATCAACAAAAAGAGTTGATAGAGAAGCAAGTAAAAATTCAAATAACAAAAGAGAAAGAAAGACATGAGAAGTTATCAAATATAATCATCAAAGGGTTGAAAGATTATGGGGATAGGGAAGACACAAATCATTTAACCAGGGACTTATTGTCAGATCTATTACAATGGAAGGGTCAGATAAAAAAAGCAAGCAGAGTTGGCAGGTTGAGAGAAGGAGGCAGAGATAGACATATTCGGGTCACATTGATGAGCTACGAGGATAAAATAAGGTTACTTAAAAACAGAGGCATGCTTAGAGGGTCACAATTTTATTTAGATGATGACCTAACATTTTTACAGCAGGAAGAAAGAAATAAGGAATGGGAAAAGGTGAGGGCAACAAGGAATGAAGGGAAACAGACATATTTAAGAAATGGAAAGGCATACATCACATATAAACAAATCCAAAACAAATATGGAGTATGGCCTACCCGGGAACATCTTACAATGGTAATTTGGAACTGTAGAGGTTTCCCTTGGAGAAGAGGACCCGGGTTAGGGCCCATCGCTAGAGACAAAGATATAATCATATTGATAGAAACACATGAACACGATGGATGTAGGACTCCATAATTTATGGGATACTAAAAAATAGCAATATGGAATAAAGCAGCAGAAAATGGCAAATGGCATGGGGGTATTATGGTTTTAATAAAAGAGGAATGGGATAGGGTCATTAAAATTGAAAAACAAGATGAAAACAAATAGTACATCCGGATAAAGATCCTAGAAAATAAGTCAGTTATTAGCATAGCAGCATGTTATTTTGCTCCCAAGAATTCTAAATTCTATAAGAACCATGACCTTAACAGAGAAGACCCATACTCCTCCCTAAAAAGAGACATTTCAATATACAATAAATTGGGGGAGACTATATTAATTGGAGATTTCAATGCAAGGACAGCAAATAAGCAAGCTAACATTCTAGAAGGTAACGAAGATATTGAGATTAATCCTCTTTGGATACCAGAAGAGAAAAATCAATAGTGGACCAGGACTTCAAAAGATGAGCATGGGGCTATCACGCAATATGGAGAAGAGTTGTTAGGTCTTTGCAGCATATATAGTTTGATTATTTGCAATGGGAAGAACAAATGGAAAAATTCAAGAAAGTATACATGCAAAACATACAAGGGACAAAGTGTAATAGACTATGTAATATGCTCACAGAATTACATACCAAAAATAGAGGAGCTAGAAGTGGAAGATTCTCCAGTGGAACTTAAGTCAGATCACAACCCAATTGTTATGAAACTTCGAATGCATGGAGACAAACCAAGGGAAAAACACTTGCAAGGCAATCAAAATAAATATCCTCACAAGGGAAACATTCTCTTAACAGATGAAAATCGGCAAAATTTTAGAGCAGTATTAAATAACAACTTACAGGAAAGGGGAAAACTACATCACATTAGTAGAGATTACAGTAAGAGTGAATGGTTAATGCACGTTATTCAAGAAGCTCTAAACAAATGCAAGAGAGCTAAACCTAAAAAGAAAGAAAGGAATAGCTTCCCAACCAACCCATGGTTCGATGAAGATTGCAAAAAAATACGAAGATTACTAAAAGGAACCAACGGGTAAAACAAGAGCAAACAAAAAAGCATATGAGAAACTAGTAAGGGTAAAAAAAGAAGAATACACTAGAACAAGGAGGAAAGAATTGATTTACTTAGGGAAGCATGAACCAAAGAAATTTTGGAAGGAACTAAGCGTGAAAAGGATGCAAACTAAAAATAACATAACAGTTAATCAGTGGTTGGAGTATTCAAAACAATTGTATCAGCGTAGTAACCAGCAGGAGACACCCCTACTATCATTGTCAAGAAAGAACTTTTCATAATTGAAGACATTATTCAAGGGATAAAAAAGTTAGCAACTGGTAAAGCCCGTGACATAGACAATCTTCAAGCAGAGCATATAAAATGGGGGGTAGATATCTTGGCACCGCAAATCAAAGAAATTTTCAATGAGGTTATATAAAATGGCTTCCCTACTGAGTGGACAACTAGCTTGACCATTCCTTTGTTTGAAAGTGGAGATGTAAATAATCCCTCAAACTATCGAACTATCATGATCAACCCTCTCTTTGCAAAGTTGTTTGGGAGTATGATAGAGCGTAGGATCAGCATATGGGCGGAAGAAAAGGGAAAGAGAGCAAAGGGGCAAGCGGGTTTTAGGCCCAAGCACTCAACTATTGATCATCGTATCACGCTCAGACACAGTGGAAAAAATATGGGAGAAAAAAGAGGAGCCTTTATGTTGTTTTGTAGACTTCAAAAAGGCATTTGACACAATGCCAAGGAAAAAATTATGGAGCAGAATGGAAGAGCTAGAGGTTCCAATTCACTACTGGGCAACAGTTCACAGACTATATAAGCATGTAAAGGCTAGAATCTGAACACGGGAAGGGTTATCTGAATGTTTTGGTAGTGACATAGGTGTCAAACAAGGTTGCCCTCTATCTCCGACCTTATTTGGGTTGTACATTGACAAGTTAGAAGAATGGATAAACAAATTTGGGGGAGAGGGTGTGCATTTAGCCAAATATGTGGTAAAAATCCTCATGTATGCAAATGATGTAATTCTGGTGGCCAAAACAGTCAAAGAAAGATCACCTTCAAGCTCTATAACTCTTTTGTAAAGAAGTTGGGATGCAGGTGAACACGAGCAAAACAAAAATTATGATTTTTTCAGCAAAAAAGAAGCAACAACTCAAATTTCAGTTTGTAGGAAAACCGCTTGATGTAGTAGTATAATACAAATACCTGGGCATAGACTTTCATGACAAACTTAATTGGAATACATGTAGGATTAAAAGAACTCAAAGTGGTTGGAGAGCACTATATGCACTTCAAAACAGGTGTAGGAATGCCAAGTTGTGGGACTGGAAGACCATCAAGGTCTTATTTGGCCTACTTGTTACACCGGTTCTATTGTATGGTTGCGAGGTGTGGGCTAGTGGCACAACAAATGCAAAATGGAGGCAAATAGAAAGGATTCAAAAATATCTAACCACAAACTTTCTCAAAATTAAGGCCACAACCCCTTATGAAATTATTCTAGCTGAAACTGGAATGTTCCCTTTAGAAGCAATTGCTATGACCAAGTTGTTATGTTACTTGAAAAAAACAGAAAACATGACAAATGATAGATGGCCTAGGGTAGCTAGGGACGAAGAGTTGCATAGGCGAAAGAATACATGGATGAAACAAAATAAAAAATGGATGAAACGTTGGGAAATCAACATAAATGAATGCCCAAATGTCAACAAAGACATAAAAAATTATGTGAATGAAAAGTTCAGAAGTGGAATGTGGAAAAATGCAAGCAGGAAAAGACAATATTATATTGCAAATTTTAACCCAACGTATAACCACAATGAAAACGCGTATATAGGAAAAGACAATATTATATTACAAATTTTAACAAACAAATGAACAATGCTAAATTGAATTATACATTTATAGAAAAAGAAGCATTACCTATCATCTTGTTAATAAAGAAGTCTAAAAACTATCTTTTGTTGTAGAAGTTCACCATTATTAATTGAATTATACATTTATAGAAAAAGAAGCATTACCTATCATATTTGTAATAAAGAAGTCTAGAAACTATCTTTTGTTGTAGAAGTTCACCATTACTAGGGACCATAACGCCCTCAAGTATAACATGTTCAAACAGTGTGTACCTCCCTATTTTTGTTTAAATTTTTAAAATTTCAAATCTTATGGGGATAATCCAAGGAATATATTTTTTCTCTATTCAAAAGTAATGGTCATTTTGAGGAGAAGGTGTCAAGCATGGATGTTTGTCATGGAAAAATTTGGTTTTTCATCGCCATGGGTGTCTAACACCTTATGAGGCGATTTGGTTGGGAGGCAACATGTAAGGTATTTAAGACTCGTTGATTGCGATTTTTATTCCGCATCTCCTATGCAATTTATCTTTTCCTCTATGTCACACATAAATAACCTTCTAAAGCAAGATTTAGTCAATAGTAGCCTTGCTTAATGTCTCCAAGGCATTGGTTTTTTGGGCTTTCATATTTGCACCCTCAAACCATGGGCCCCTTGCTTTTACGAATGGAAGATTTCAAGCTTATGACAACAAAGTGATGGACTTGTTGGATGGTTGGCATGGTAATATTTGATTAACCATGCTTTGGCCTAGGTCCTATTTGAAAGCAATCCCATGGGGACTCTTGGTTACTCACTTGCAATGCTTCTCATCTACTTATTGCTAGCAAGATTGTTTTGTTTCAATTAGGCCAATGGGACTCACTCTTAGCTTTTTATATTCAAGGTAATAATTAACTAATGGTTGGGGGTTCAAATCTATCCCATTCATATTGAATTTAGTTGGATACCCATCTTGCTAATGTTTGGTATCCAATATGGATGAATTAATGTTTGACATGGCATGAATGTGGTCATCCATAACTAAATGTTTGATATCTATATAGTACTCTAGATAATACCAAAATAACAACAGAAATATATGATTCACCGTAGTATAAACTAAAATACACATTGATCTAATTGAAAAGGCATATAAAAATGGTGTGATTTTTATCTGCACTTGCCATGAAAATAAAAAAATCTTTTTCAACCTTTCACTATTGAAGGGTGTTAATAAAATTGCCTTCCAAATAAAATTAAGAAGAAAGGCTTTCATCTACGATGTGTGTTGTTTTTACATGTCACATAGTATTAATATTAACCTTGGATAAGAAAGGTTCTAAGGTAAAAATGCAAATGTTATCCCATTAGACTGGATTTTTTTTAATCAAGGAAAACCAATAGTTATTCCAAGTGGAGAGTTTTTTTTTTTGTAATTGGATGTTGATATGGGATGTAATGAAACAAATTCCAAAAATGCAACAAAAATAGTAATAATTCAACAATGTGTAGATGGAAACATTCATTGGATCAGCAAATCAAACTCAATGCCAAAAAATCAATAATGTAAGTAATAGATATCTACTTTTCAAATCAGTACAAATCCTAACCACTTAGAAAGGGTAAAGTCTCATAGCCACTTGGAGAGGGCAAACTCTCACATGCACAACAAATATGACTAAAATTTAAGTATAAAAGATGATATCAACTACAACATACTTCTCTTATTTATAGTCTAAATCATTAATAAACTTAACCCTAATGCTCGAGTGATGACTAACCTGACCCTAGGGGCTAAAATGACAATAATAAAGAGATGATATTGGTCCTCTTGAGTAGTTGCATAGGTCCCCTAGAAAAATTTGTCTTCAAAGATGGAAATGACTAGAAAATGCTCTCAGAATCCAATATAGCATCTTATTTCAAAATATATTGCTACTTCATGAGGAACTCCTAAATCTAAAGAGACTTTAGATTATAGACTTAGGGTTTCAACACTGCTTCTATTTAGAGAGTGATTTACTTTTCTTTATCAAGTGCTAGGAACTTTGTTGAGGACTCTACCTTTTGGTCAATCACATATTTAAGACAAGAAACATGAAAAACAAGGTGGATGGGGGAAGATAGTGGAAGGTATTGATTTGTAAAAAGAGCACTAACAGTCAACTTTGCCAGTGGTGAAGAGTCTCATCCCCTTATTTATGGGACAAGGGTGGGGGTAGGACGATAGCGAGCCATGTTGGCCAATGGTTTTGGTTCCCTTTCTTCACCCAATAATCACTTTTCCACCATCTTTCATGATGTTCTTGCCTTCTAACTTTTCAAAACTCAAAAATAAGGATAGAGACAAGATTAAGGGACATTTTGATAATATCCCCCAAAGCACGCTTCTTAGAAATTATTGCTACTTTAATTGACGATTGTGATCATTGATTGAATTTTAGGGATGTTGATACATGGTCATGATGCTAATGTATATTTACATCTAGGGTTCAAATGATGCATCGTTTGGACCAATAGTGATGATTGTATGACCCTAAAAAGGATGAAAATTAGTTGTTGGATCCAAAGGGAAAGTTACTTCATTTTATTTGCTATAAACACCCCTTTCACCCTCTCATTTTCACACCATGTATTTCAAAAACCATTCTATTATAATTCATTCATTTCTCAAAAACTATAAATATATTGGTTGATGATTACCATTGCTAACACTGCTTCCATACTATTTGCCTCTATTGATATCACATCACCCATTTGTTTGATTAGCATTGCTAACATTGCTTCCATATTATTTGCCTCTATTTTTATCTCATCATACATCTATTTTGCTCTCTCCCTCCCTTTGTCGATATTTTTATCGCATCATGCACCTATTTTGCTCTCACGCCTATTTGTATCCCATCAAGCATCTATTTGATTACCATTGCTAACATTGCTTCCATACTATTTGCCTCTATTGTTATCGCATCATGCATATATTTTTCTCTCTCCCTCCCTTTGTTTGTATTGCTATCGCATCATGCATCACGCATCTCTCTCTCATAGGTACAACCAAATCCATTGACCGTTGGTTTGGTGCCTTCCACAAAGAAGGATAGATGCTCTACCAAAATTCACAACCAAAGGTCACTAATTTCATTCAAGGACCAATTTACAAGGCAGTACAAACCCTCTACAAATATCCCAAGTGTGATCTCTCCTTAATATGGTGACATTGCAAGAAGGATAGGGTAAAAATGAGCTTCTTTGATTTCTTAATAAAATGGTCCTTGATGCCCTAGGCATCAAGTAATTGTTTTATTGCATTAGGATTAGCCTTAGATTACTAGTATATTGTGGATAACTTCAACGTAGTTATTCATGAATGCTTTAAGTTTATTTATGCTTGACTTGTGATAGATTGTGGATATTTGATGTTAATTAACTGCTTTGCTATCATAGTTTTAGCATCTTGGTTTATTTAATATTAATTTGAATAATTATATTAGATAAACAAATATCGCTATGATACAGATGTGTGCATGAATGTTGTAGGCTAAATGCCAATCACCAAAATCTAATATTCATGTTGAGCAATCACTCATCATTTCCCTGACTTACCTTACACTGAACAATCTTGCGGTCCATTGAGAAGAAATCCTTCATTTGCATTGTCCTTGCTAGTACAAAACTTGTCCTCTACATCCACAAATTCATTAGCAATATCTCATCCTTGCAATAATATTAAGCATATAATAGAGTAGAGTTTTGGAGGGTTATTATAGTGAGGGATGATCAAGCTCCAATACAAAGGACTTAGACAACACTCATCTATGGAATTGATCTCCCATGTATCTTCGGGTATACCGGTAGAACCCTTAGGTTTATGAAAGACCTTTCACTATTAAGAAGATTTATGACCTAGTATTCTCCATAGTACGCCAAACACAACATCTGAGAAGATTACTCTTCTGTATTGACAAAGAGGTAGGTAGTGTGCTCAAGGGTATGTGTGGAATCCTCCTTGAGTAGTGGTCTAAAATATTGGTCCGAGCACTATCGTTCATCACTGCAGTATAACAGAGGGCCTATGGGTAGTACATACACCCTGGCTTAGCATACCCTGTTATATTAAATTTTAAACCTACAACACAAATCTTGTTCTCTTAATTTTGAACCTATTACCATAAAGAAATTGAGCATACATAGAAGACATCCATATTCTAGAGTTCCTACATGCAAAATAGTCAAAACAAAAATTATAGAAGAATATCATAGGTGGACAAAAACCACCAAAGTCAAAAATAGAGGAACAAGGGGGATCAATGTCAATT
Organism: Wollemia nobilis; assembly: GCA_028583015.1. Lineage (NCBI taxonomy): Eukaryota > Viridiplantae > Streptophyta > Pinopsida > Araucariales > Araucariaceae > Wollemia > Wollemia nobilis. Next base: position 9,559,323 of record JAQPPZ010001808.1, read on the forward strand.
ACACTCAAGAAAATTGTGAGTAACATTCAATACAGGGTTGTCAGGTTATTAGTGTCAAAACAGTTACCTGTGATAGTCAAAAATTAAATAGACAAAGAATATCTATGACATAGTCAGATCAAGCAGGTGACAATATACTGTTAGGAGTGGTTAGTAGTCAAAACAAATAGGGTAGTGTTACAAAGGGTTGGCTGACATAGAACCTAACTTTTGAACCAAGACTCCAAAAGAAAAACCAACCACACCAGTAGACTCGACATGCTCTAACTACTTTATATAACTCATTATTATGGTTTGCGGGTATCCAAAACCAATGTTACCGTATATAGCTCATTGTGATCGTATTCTCGAATTGATCATTTTGATATATAGCACCAAAATCACTTTTCAAGCTCCTTACTAAAATAGTAACCTCTAAAACCACCTTTGTATTTTTAGTAAGTCTCACCAACAGGACATAACTCTAAGAACATCGTTGTTGACACTCAACAACAAGAATTAGATAACCAAAATATTCAAAAAAGTGGATAATATGGGTAAATAAATATAGTCCTCACTCGACCACAACTTAGACGAGATAAAGACAAATAAAAAACTTCCAAGAAACTATGAGTGTGGTCACCAAGGCACTGGAAGAAATGAAGGCAGAGTTGGACAGTCTACTAATTTGCTCATTAGGATCAATAGGATACAAGTACATGTCATCGCCAATGGAATGTACCAGATCATAATGGATTTAAATTGTTAAAATTAGACTTCCCAAAATTTGATGAAAAACATCCCGAGGGGTGGATTTGTAAGACCGAACAATATTTCACTCTTCACAATATCTCACGCTACATGTGTTTGACCATTGCCTATTTCAATTTTGAATCAAATACACTACATTGGTTTATGTGGCTTAGTAAGGTTGAAACTGACCTTTCTTGGCAGGATTTTGAACGTCTACTCACTCACTTTGGTCCTAGTGAGTTTGAAGATTTTACAGGAGCTATTTTTAGACTTAGACAAACATCAATTGTTCGAAAGTATCAAACTTAATTTGTAAAACTTACCAATCATACCACTGGTCTAACCGCTAACTCTTTCCAAAGTTGTATTGTGAGTGGTTTGAAGGATCTTCAGCTTACAAACCATGTATATCTTAAGTTTCACTTATTACTATTTTCTTAATGCTCTCCTTCACATCTTTCACAAAAAAAAGTTCCTCAGTTGTATTAATTATAAGAGGGGTATATTTCAAGGATCTCCTTATTGCTTTGCCTTCATTGTCATACCATGGATTTATAAGGAAGCTTTCTTGTTTTCTTTCCTTGGGTTTTAATTTTTCACGAGTCTAAGGCTTCTTTGACTATATCTATAAGTTTACTTCTATCAAATGTATAGATTTAAAAAATACTTATCCTCTTTCTTTCCTCTCTTTGCATAATCTACTTGAGTGATGTTTCAAAAGTTTCCTTATTTTTCTACCATAGGGATATTTCCTATTACCTTTCATTTAGTTACTTGAAGATGTTCTTCTTGCCCACTTTCCTGTATTTGGATCTCTATGTATATTGGATTGTGATCGAATTTTACCTCCATGGGAATTGTTTCAATTTCTAGATATTTTATCTTTGAAATGAAGTTTCATGAGAAAATAACATTTAATCAATTATATTGTGTCCATTATGTGTTTGACAAGCATATTTTCCATATTTTTACCACATGAATATGTCATTGCAAATGATCAATCTGTATATCCTACATAGTTTAAGTTATTCTTCGCCATAATGTGTGATGGGTCCATGACTATTATCTAAGGACCTTGACCAATGGCAATTCACCTTTTATTCTAGCCATAACATATTATCATCTATGTCTTTGTTGATCTTTAAAGAGCTTGCTTTTCTATTTATTGTCCTGGTATTAAAGTCACCCACAAAAACCATATCTATAAACCTATTATACTATGTGATATCTTTTGTCAATGCCATATATGGATCCTCATGATCTAAGCCATTTTTCTTATAAATTTTGGTTGTTGTGGAGTAAAATAACAAGCTACAATGCTAATCAATTTGTCATTATCTATGATTCTAATGAATATATACTATTTATTTAGGTCTTCTTTCTCAACCTCTATTAGTCTATCCAAAGACTCTTTTATTACTATTAGTACTTCTCTATGTCCTTTTCTATATTTTATTGCTTCATTCTATAATTATATATTTTTATACTCTCCATAATCTAGAATCTTGCATCCATCATGTTCATGTATTTCTATAAATACAATTACATCATTTGATCTAGCAATGGGTCCTAGAACGAGACCTCTTCTCCATGGATATCCATGAGAATTCCAATTCATTAATATTATTAGTTCCTAGTGGGCCTCAATTTCCTTTTTATTTTGGTGTGTTCCATTTATAATACATGCTTTCCCATTTTCAACCATGCCTCTTTACCCTCACTCCTTGTTGTCTTTTCCTTTGTCCATTTTTCCTTTTCTCTTCTTGTTGCAATGGAGTAAACCATCATTCAAGTAAAAAAAGTGACCCACGTAGTAATTCTCTATTTTAGAGAACCTACCTTTTGACTCTTACATTGAACATTGTGACTTAGATTGGTTTGCCTATCATGGCTTCCCTTACCTATCCCTATCTACGTGTTTGATGATTTTGTCTGCTCTAGCAAAATTTACCAAAAGGAAATTTCCTTGTTAAGTAGGTTATGTTTTCTTGTTCTCTATGCTCTTTTATTTCCTCAATGATGATGTTCACTAGGCTATTTTTTCTTTCATTTTCTTCTAATAATTGTATTCTAATTTGTTTCTCTATTAAGTGTCTTTGTTCTTTTAGCTTTATTGTTGGATTTCTTACCACTTTTTCTCATGATCTAGTCTCCTCTAATTTGTTTCATAGTACTTGTTCTTTTATTGTCACGTTTGCAATTGTTGCCTGGATTTCTTTTATTTCTAATAAATTATTTTTATTTTCTTTTTTGTTACTAACCTACAACTTAGTTTGAAGAACAAATCCATTTATAGATTCATTACTACTAAACAAATCCATTATAGTGGTGGATTTCAATTCCACTAGTGATGTCTCCAATAGATTGATTTGACCAACTTGTCCCATAGTCATTTTTTGTTATTTTGTGATGAAGCTATGTTGTTGCCTCATGAGTATAGTCAATTCTAATATCTCATGTTGTAACTATGCATTCTTCTAAAACTATTTGTGTATCATAAAATAAACTAATCATAATATTAATTAATAGATTTAAGTTAATTTCACATATTTTCATTTTATCATTACCTTGATTTATCCTTTTTAACCAACCTATACTATAAATTTTGAAATCTTAATTTTCAAACCCTAATCTTAAATTTTGAAATCTTAATTTTCAAACCCTAATCTTGATCTTACCAAATATAATTATTACATTTTTAAGACTTTTATACCACAAAATAAAAATAATAAGAGGAGTTATTATTCTCTTCGCCTTAGAAATTAAAATTGGATCTTTATATGCTTTGTTGCTCTTGTGGTTCTTCTCTTGTGGAAGTCCAACTGATAAGCCGAGGATATCCTTGACTTCATGTTCGGTATGTGTTTGAAATTATTTGCTTTCTCATCCATTGTATTAGCCAATCTCTCATTTATCACTTATTGTCTTCATGTTCTCATGTCACTCCTTAAGGACTTTGATAACCAAGTTGTCTTTATTCGTGAAATTTAGGTTTATATTATATGGGTGAACGTAGTCCACTTCGCTTAGCTTTGCTTTCTTTCACGCATCGTTTTCCTGCAGTCAACAAGACTGTCTTGCACCTCTCAACCGAGGCTCAAACATAAAAACTACACGAAAACTTAAACGCGTCTTTATGAACTAGGGAAGCTTGACCGACTTACATTTCCTTATGCAAGTCGTCGTACTTTGAATTCAGATTGAATTCAGATTACGTATGTTAGAGGGTATGTTCTACACTGATCTCCCACCGTTGCCCAACAGCCGAGGATTGACTTTACTTACCGTGGTTTTAGTGTTCAGAGGACGTGTGCTGGACGGACAAGACGATGTCCACTAATGACCTTGTCTTTCTAGCTGGATTTATAAGACTTTACTCCACGGTGGAACACTACCGTGGTTTTAGTGTTCAGAGGCCGTGTGCTGGACGGACAAGACTATGTCCACTAATGACCTTGTCTTTCTAGCTGGATTTATAAGACGGTAAAATTCTTTAATAATATATCTTTCTTTTTTGGATTAGGTTAAATTTAATAAACTTTGTGATCTACATTTAAGGTTGGTATGTCCATTCATACACATACACATCCTTTCACACACTTGTCCACGTCAAAGTTTCAACTTTGGACTTTTTAAAGAAGAACCAAAACTCGAATAGTTGTGCTGTTCCCAGAGACAAAAGAACTTATGGTAACCAGAGTTCAGTTAAAAGGACCCGTGATATGGATAGTAGACTTAAGCTGGCAGCGTCACACTAATTCGGCTACTCACTAACCCTTCTTTAATAATATATCTTTGTTAAGATTCATAAAGAATATTATAGTAATAAACTTTTTGGTTTTTATTTAAAAAACCCAAGTGTACAAAATCCTCCAAACCGTCAAAACTCCGTGTGCACACATATTCAAAGTACAGTAAGATGCGACTTTTTATTACATGGTTTCAAACATTGCAAATATTTTAAAAAATTAAACCAAAATAAGGGTGGGTAACCTGCCCGACGTGCCTGCAACGGCAGGCTCCCGCAGAAATGAGATTCGAGATAAGGTGTACGAGAATCGCTTCCACCGCAGAAATGAGATAGGAGAATCGCTTCCACGTGCCGTTAATATTATCTATTTCTATTTAAGTTCGCAAATCATGCCAAGCCTCTATGATCAATTTTAAAGCCATCCTCACGTATTTTAAAGCCTCTATGATCAATATTAAAGCCATCAATATTAACTTCCTTTGCCTATTGCCTATTTCTTTGACTTATTTCATAAAATTGCAGAAATAAGAACAAAAAGAGCGTGAAAATGGCGATGAAGCGTCCCTAGTATTAAGCTTGTTAAGATTACTGCTTCTGGCACTTACGATGCTTCTACTTCTAAACAAATGTGATTCCATAGAAGTTGGTGGAGGAGACATTCTTGAGTTAGGGGCTTCTCTCGCGGGAAAGCAAACCATAACTTCAAAGAATGGCATGTTTGAATTGGGTTTCTTCAATCCCAACGAAACGACATCTGGTATGCTCAAATCCCCGTGGCATCTGGTATGCTCAAATCCCCGTGAAGACAATCGTTTGGGTGGCTAACCGGGACAATCCTCTCACAAACAAGGCCGGCGTCCTTAATATGTCGAGAGACGGTCATCTCAGACTGTTTGACGTATATGGACGTTTAATTTGGTCTACCAACAATGGTATCAGAGCGTCCCGGGCATTGATTTTGGACACTGGTAATTTAGTTATGGTCCGCGGCCACAGCAATTCTCAGACTGTTTGGGAAAGTTTCGCAAATCCTGGAGATACGTGGTTGCCTGAAATGAAGATGTGGAAAGGACTGAAATTAACTTCTTGGAAGAGTTCCGCGGATCCAGCGCCTGGACCTTTCTCTTTAGGTATGGATCCGTCGCCAGGACGGACCCAGTATTTGCTTCTCTATAAGAACCATTTTCGATATTGGTCCAGCGGAGAGTGGATTGGTGACCATTTCACCAATGTGCCTGAGATACAATCTGGCGTTTTCGGCCCGCCCTTTGTAAAGATTTCTCCTTCACGTATACACTAAAGTCAAAAAGCCAGATGCTGATGCTTCCTCACGTAGTGGTGTACAAGACCGGCGAAGTGCGAGCGTACTTATGGATCCACAACAGTAAATGGAGCCTCATCTGGTCAGAACCCCGCGACCAGTGTAGTGTCTATGACGTCTGCGGGCCTTATGGAGCATGCAACAGCAACAATATTCAATTTTGCAGCTGTCTGCAGGGGTTTACGCCCAAAGACAATCGCGCCTGGAATTCCGAAGAATGGTGGTCAGGCGGGTGCATTCGGCGGAGTCCATTACGATGCTCTGCTACAAATGGCACTACCGACGGTTTCTTGGAACTGAGGGACAAATCCTTGCCCAGTGATCAAGCTGTTTGGCATCCCGAAAAACAAACACAAGAACAATGCCACACTGCTTGTCTCAACAATTGCACCTGCACAGCCTTTGTTACAACTAATTCCACTCCTCCTGTTTGCCTATTGTGGTTCGGGCAGCTGTTAAATCTGCGCGATTCATCAAACGTCCAGGCGCTTTTCATTCGGTTGGCTGCTTCTGATTTGACCCCCTTGTCATCGAAGAAAAATAATAGAGTCCCTAGTTTCTCCATACTACTTCCAATGGGCGCTGTTTTCCTGACTGTTTCGGGTCTGCTCTTTGCAGTCTTTATTAGATGGAGGAGTCGAAGATTGCTTCGGGCAGGCAGGCAGGATGACATGCCAACATCGCTGAGAATGTTCACTTACAGGGAGCTGCGAATTGCAACAAAAAATTTCAAGCATAAGTTGGGGAGCGGAGCATTTGGATCCGTGTTCAAAGGAACACTGCTCAACAGCACGTTTATAGCCGTTAAGAGATTAGAGACAACAGCACAAGCAGAAAAGCAATTCCGTGCAGAAACGAGCACCATCGGAAACATACAGCACGTAGGATTTTGCATAGAACGCTCTCAAAGGTTACTGGTTTACGAGTACATGTGCAATGGCTCGCTCAATTCCTTTTTGTTCTCCAAGTCTGAAGAAAAAGGAGAACAAAAAGTGTTGGATTGGAAGACCCGATTTGAAATTGCGTTAGGCACAGCGCGAGGATTAGTTTATCTTCACGAGGAGTGCAGAGATCGCATCATCCACTGTGATATTAAGCCTGAAAACATTCTCCTTGATGAAGACTTCTCCGCAAAGCTGGTTGATTTTGGGCTTTCAAAGCTTGTAGGTAGGGATTTGAGCAACGTATTGACTACTACAAGAGGAACAAGAGGCTACTTGGCTCCGGAGTGGGTCGACGGCCTGCCAATCACTACAAAGGCGGACGTATACAGTTATGGTATGACACTGCTAGAAATAATATCAAGCCGCAGAAATCTAGACTTGACTGTGCAGGAACCGAGCAGGTACTACTTTCCCACGTGGGTTGCAACGCAAGTTCACAAGGGAAATGTATGTGGTGTGGTGGATGCAAGGATCGCCAACAACGCCGACGTTGAGGAGGTGGGAAGAGCTGCAATGGTAGCTCTTTTATGCATTCAGGAGGATGAAAATGCTCGGCCAACCATGGTTCAAGTTGTAGAGATTTTAGAGGGGAGGATGCACCCTCATGCTCTTGGGTTCCCAAGTTCTGGAAAGGCCGGAGTTAATGTGGACCAGCCAGAGTAGGAGAGAGTGACAGTATCGTTTAATTTCTACGGAGCTATTGAATTCACTTAGGTTTAAATTTTAAGTAAAGTATATGTTTTTGCAAAGTAGTAGTCTGTTTTGAATCTTCAAGTACGCGATCCGCAGTTTTACAAAACAACAAAATGGTATAGGGTTAAAAAGATTAACCCAAAATTTAACCTAAGAACTGTATTCCATATGTAACAAATATATATATATATATATATAATAAATTAGTGGGAGTTGAATAGTCTATGGGAGATAAATTTAATTGTGGGAGTTCAGTAGTCTATGTAATTGGGAGATAAATTTAATTGTGGGAGTTCAATAGTCTATGTAATTGGGAGATAAATTTAGTTGTCTATCTGCTAGCCTTTTACCATATTTGAGTTTATTTAAAGTTAATTTTTTTTAAGGAAAAAAGTTTTGGTTTTTTTAATGTAGATTCATGTGAGCTTTTTACTATATTTGAGTTTATTGAAAGTTAGGTTTTTTTAATGCAGATCCAAGTTTAATTCATGGAGAGGGTGTTTAATTCATGGGGAGGGTGTTTAATTCATGGGGAGGGTGACTCTGATGTACCCTTAACTTTGAAACCTATTAAAAAATAATAAATAAAACTTATTTTGTTTTCTTTAATTTGTAACAATTGTATGGATGGTAAGTGTTTGTCTAGCCAGGCATTTACCAAGAAGACACCCAAGTTCAAACCTTGGGGCAGTTTGTGAAGGTAGTAGTCTAATCTGAATCTTCTAAGTACGCGTCAAATTGACAATGATGGTATGTATCTCGAGTGATCGGTGGTCCCTTTCACGTCGGGTCAACAATAACGAAGCGGAATAGGTTTGATGGAAGCAGCCCTTGTGGTTTGAACCCTACACTTGTCAATTACTAAAAATAGTGTGATTATGACCAACTCTCCTGTATAACCGAAAAAAAACAATTGTTACTTATTATTAATATTTTATTTCGGTCCAACAAAGGATAAGCTAGTTTAAAGTTTTTTATTTTGTATAATTTATAACAATTATTACTGCATTGTTAATATTTAATTTTGGTTTAAAAAAGAATAGGTCGGTTGGTAGTGTTGAGTGTTAGTTCAATTCATAAGAAGTGTCTATGATGTGCACCCAATTTTTCAACTTATTTAAAAAAAATTATTACTTTTTTATTTTATATAATTTGTAGCAATTGTTACTTATAATCAATATTTTCCATAACACATAGGCTACTTTAAAGTTAAGTTTTTTATTTTGTATAATTTATAGTAATTGTTACTTTATTATTAATATTTTATTTTGATCCAGAAAGAAATAGATCAGTTGGTAGTGGCAATGCTCCTCAGCAATTCAATTTTCTAGAAGATCGAGGTTTTTTAATGGAATTTAAAATAATAAAAAAATAGGATTAAAGGTATTGAGTTTTCTTAATGGAGATCCAAGTTCAATCATAAGAAGGATGGCTCTAAATGTACCCCTAACTTTACAACCTATTAAAAAAATAATAAATAAAACTTTTTTTTGTTTTCTATAATTTATAACAATTATTATTTATTATTAATATTTTATTTTGGTCCAACAAGAGATAAACTAGTTTAAAGTTTTTTATTTTATATAATTTATAGCAATTGTTACTACATTGCGTCGCCCATGATGTGCACCCAATTTTTATAATTTTTAGCAATTGTTACTTATTGTTAATATTTTATTTAGGTTGATAAAGGCATAGGTTAGTTAAAATTTTTTATTTTGAATAATTTATAACAATTGTTATTGTATTATTAATATTTTATTTTGGTTAAGAGTTGGTAGTGGCAATGATCGCAAATGGTTGTTCTAGCGCAATTCTTTAGAAGACCGAGGTTTTGTTGATTTTATATATCAATTTTATATATATATATATATATATATATATATATATATATATATATATAGTTTTAAAGGTTACACCAATTTCCACATGAAAATAAAATATAATATATATTTATAGTACATTACCTTTGTAGAGTTTTTTTATTTTTTAATATATTTGTATTTTAAAATGAGATAGTTTTATTAACAATGTTTTATTTTTTTTATTTTTTTTATAAGGTATTTAAGTAGTCTATTAAGTAAAAGTTTTACTTAATGCGTTCATGCAAAGATGTTATTTTTGGAAGGTCTTTAACGAGGAATTACAAATCTTTAAAAATAGGTTAAAAAATTAAAGGGTTATCTTGGGTAAGGTGAGATATTAGAAGTAGTTTATCAAGAATTGTTCATAGATTGCACAATCACTAAAATCATTTTTAGGGAAAGATATTCTCTATGAGCTATGAAAGAAAGCTAAGGTAACATTTCAAAATTTGAAGCAAAACCTTGATAAATGTATTACTTTGAAAGAATCCGAATTAGAATAAGCCATTTATTACCTACAAAAATGTGTCTACTATAATTTTAGATGTATTACTTTGAAAAAATCCGAATTAGAATAAGCCATTTATTACCTACAAAAATGTGTCTACTATAAGTTTAGAAGCATGTTGAGTCAAAAAGATAATAATGGGTATGATCATCTAATTTACTTCACTAGCAAACAAATGAGCAATGCCAAAGTGAATTATACAATTATAAAAAAAAAGTATTATCTATCATCTTTGTAATAAATAAGTCTAGAAACTATCTTTTATTAAGAAGTTCACCATTACTAGTGACTATAGTGCCCTAACAAGTATAACATGTTCAAAATGGTGTGTACTTCTCTCATTTTTTGGGTAAATTTTTTAAAATTTAAATTTTACGAGAATAATCTAAGGAATATTTTTTCTTCTATTCAAAATTTAAGATCGTCTCAAGGAGAATATGTCACGCATAGATGTTTGTTATGGAATTTTTTGGTTTTTTATTGCCATGGGTGTCTAACACCTTGTGAGGTGATTTGGTTGAAAGACAACATGTAAGTTATCTAAGACTTGTTGGTTGGAATTTTGCTTCTCATATCCCTATACACCTTGCATTTTTCTCTTTTTCACACATAAATAACCTTCTAAAGCATGTTGTAGTGGATAGTAGACTTGCTCGATGTCTCTAAGGCATTGGTTTTTTCTAGATTTTAGGTTTGCACTTTCAAACCATGGATCCCTTGTTTTTACCAATGGAAGATTTCATGCATACGACAACAAAGTGATGGATTTGTTGGTTGGTTGGCATCGTAAAATTTGTTTACCCATGCTTAAAATTTGTTTAACAATAATATGAATAAATTGGCCAAATATCATTCATAAAATAACATGAAGAAAACTTACAATAAAATTGCTCGAAATATTATATACAAGCTTCAATATATGAATTCACTTGTTTCTTCAATACATTTCATGGAGTGTTGTCTCCATAATATAACATTAAAAAGGTGACTCTTCAATACTTGACTATTGCACTCCTCACATATCCGAGAGATGCAATCTTTCCTATTCCATACATAAGATAAATCTCACATGTCCTTTGGCTTCACATCTTGCCACTTGTATACATGACTCTTGACTCTCTATTTACTTGCACACTTTACTCTATGACACTTGCACACTTCTACATGCAAATTTGCATTATGACACTTGCACACTTCTACATGCAAATTTGCATTATGACACTTGCACACTTCTACATGCACAGTTGCACTATGATATTTGCACGCATTCTCACTCTACACACTTGCACACATAGTTACATGACACATGTGCCTGCACATAGACACATACATAAAGGAAAATATAAATCACACTCCTAAAAAATAGACTTAAACTCTATTCTAATATTTACATGGTACCATAGGTACTATGGGGGTCCATTATCGTGTACAAAATAATGTAATATTCTCCAACATTTGCACAAGAATATCCTTAGGTTGGATCATTGTCATCATTGCCAATATCATATGCTCATGCACATATCCTATTAACACCTTTGCTAAGACTTCATATGAGGAAGATAATCCAAGAGGACCCCCTCTAATATGATCCTTTTGTCCTCTATAGTCACTTAATGTAATATGTGAGAGCATAACATTCCCTTTTACAACATGCATCACCTTATTTGGAAAATTTAACTTGCCCTTAGGCCACCTAATATCTATCACCAAAACAGGCTTTGCATAGACTTGATTATGAAAATAGTTATTACAACATTCTATGAATACCTTCAAAAAGAATAGAAGAAAAAAGAGATTAGGAAATATTAGATCTTCAAGAATAAGCTAAATCAATAGCCCAAAAAAGGAAGAGGGACTGATTAAAGTATATTTTGAATCATTTTCTACTATGCCTCCAAAAGAATAAAAAACTATTGAAATTCTCATAAATCCCATAATATCTCCCGTAAGTTTAGACCAAAGATTTTGATTGCATAAAATATGGTAAATTTGCCCTTTTGAAGGTGTTTATTCAGGTCTGAAAAGTAACGTGTTCTAGAAGTCAAAAAAATGTTTGGAGGCTCAAAATAAACTTTCCCTATGACCAAGTGATAAATTTGAGTGTACCAAACCAATAAAGGAAATACCTATTTCTAAAATTTGAGTGTACCTATATGCCAATAATTGTCCTTATATTTGATTTTTAAAGGGTGAGTAGCCCCTTTTGTTGTCCTTTTTTGAAATGTGTCCTTATGATGCTTATTAAGAATTCATCCCTCACATACATCACTCAAAGAGAAAATGTGTAAAACTATTGACTATTTGGTAATAACTTATATATCTCAAGCATCAATAGTTGAGATGCCCAAGTTTTCACAACAGTTTCCCTTTGATGAGGAGAAGTTGGATCATATGCGTCAAGTGCTTAAAGCGAGAAAATAACCATATCCAAAACCACCTACTCGCTCTAACAATGGTACCTTTGTGCCCAAGTTAGATGAGTCTCCTGTGATTGAGGTACCTCCAGCTTACATCCAGCAACCTTTGCTCACGCTTTCCACCCAAGCCCTTGCTGGCAAATTTGTAGAAATATGGCCTAGTCCAATCACAATCCAGAAATGGATTAATACACATTGGGGGAGTAAAGTCTCCTCTTATGAATTCATGATGACAGGTAAGGGATACTTTGTCGTTACATTTGCCTCTATGGAGGACAAGAGCACTATCTTTCATGGGGGTCCTTGGTTTCTAGGATCCAGCCCACTTTACATGACCCCGTGGAGCACGTCATTTGATCCTAAAGAGGAGGAGCTTGAAGAAGTTTATGTTTGGGTCAGGTTACCATTTTTGCCATTGCACCTATGGAACAAACCTTCGATGGAATTAATAGGTAACGCTATTGGAACATTCATTGATTGGGCTCCTCCAAAGGCTAATAATGCTATATGTGCATGCATCTGTGTGCAAGTTAATCTAAAAAAGAGTTTGCCTGAACATATTGGAATAAAGGTGTTTGATTGGATACATAACCAACCCCTAGACTATGAGCATATACCATTCAAGTGTATAACATGCCATGAGCATGGGCATTTCTCCCGAAACTGACTAATTAAACAAGCACAGGAAACAAAAAAAGAAGAACTAGGATTCCAAGAAGTCAAAAGGAGACCGCATCGATCAAAAAGCAAGAATCGACAACCTCAACCACAGGATCAAAAAAGTTTCCAGCACAAAAATAAATTTTAAAGTCTTAATGAAGGAGAAAAGGAAATCACCTCTCTAGATGTGATGGCTCCTAAATATAAAGAGAAGATACCTACAACTGAAGCTGACAAGTCACCAGAGATCTTAGGAGATACGCTAGATAACACAACAGCTGGAGAAGAAATTGATGGAAACTCAGAGGAAGAGGTAGAAGAAACATAAGTGGAGGAAATAGTGATTCTTGGGGGTTTACCGACCACACAACCTACAGTTAAGGGAAGAAAATCAAACCAACAACTCAGAAATGAGCAAGCACAAAAAGACTTGCAATCCAAAACGCAGGTCATAATTGAGGAGAGCTTCGTAAAAAATAAGAAGCAATCCAAAAAATGAAGATTATGTCATGGAACTGTAGGGGACTGGGAAGTCCTCTGAAAAAAAACTATCTCAAAGTTCTAATACAGGAGCAAAAGCCAGCAATAGTATGTATTCAGGAAACAAAAACAGTAGAGGCAACACTGATTATAGAATGGCAGAAGATATGGCCACAATCAAAACTGATAACTGTTGATTCTGTGGGAGCTTCAGGGGGACTATATTTGGCTTGGGACCCACAACAATTAGTTTGTAGCTTGCAACATAAGCATAATAACTGGGTAGGTACAAATTTTTCCTTACCAGATGGAACTAGTGTAGCAGTAATAAATTTTTATGGTCCAAATAATCCTATCCGGAAAAGAGAAACATGGAAAAACTTAGCACAATGGCTAGACAATGAGAAGTTTGACAACATAATACTCGGGAGGAGATCTCAACATGATTCTCTACCATTGGGAGAAGTTTGGGGGAAGTTTAGCAAGGGATCCAAATAGAGATATACTCAATCAAATTATGGCGGATGAAAGCTTACAAGACATTCGACCGACCAAAGGAAAGTACACTTGGAGCAATAGAAGAGCAGGGGCAAACTATATTGCAGAAAGATTAGATAGATTTTTGATCAGTGAAAATCTCCTAACACACTTTCCCCTCATTTCCAATCACATCATTCAAAATTCTATCTCAGATCATAAGCCAATTCTCTTGGATAGCGACCAAAGCTTACAACCCCGAAAAATTCCTTTTAAATACAACTTTGAATGGGCAGCAGAAGAAGATTTCAGTGAACTTGTGGAAAGCACTTGGAACCAACAAGTCCAATCCACCAACCCCCAAGAAAAGTGGAAAATCAAAATTCAAAAATTAAAGCATATGATAAAAAAATGGTTGGTAGAAAAAGTGAGAGTCAAACCAGACAAGAAGCAGTTGATGCAACAACTAGAGCAACTAGAAACATAAATTGGGGATCATCCTCCTCAACCATGGCAAGAAGATGCAAGAAATGACCTGATTCGAAAGCTCAATAAATTAAGCACTGAAGAAGAAACACATTGGAGGCTTAGATCCCGAATGGTCTAGATAAGCAAGGGGGATAAAAATACCAAATATTTGCATCTAAAAACCATGCAACGCTACCAAAAAAATGAAATCAAGGAGATAGAGCATGAAGGAACCACTTATACAGACAAAGAGAAAATTAAGGAAATTGTCAAGCAACATTACTCATCTTTGCTCTCTAGAGAAAATGGTAATCCTCATTCCCAGGAAATACTGTTGCAGCATATACCAACAGTATTAAGTTTGGACAACAAACAGGATCTCAGTCAGCAAATCACTATGGAGGAACTTAAGGAGATTATAGCAGCTCTACCAAAGGATAAAGCTCTTGGACCTGATGGATTCACAAATAACTTTTACCAACAATACTTACACATCATTGGAGAAGATTTGATACGCATGATTGAGGATGTTAGGGTGAAAGGTAAGCTTCTTGGAGCCATCAACTCCACCTTTCTAGTATTAATACCTAAAGAAAAAAATGCCACTACTTTCTATAGATTCAGACCAATTTCTCTATGTAACTCTTCCTATAAAATTATTACCAAGTTGTTGGCAAATAGAATAGAGAAAAAAACTTGACAAACTAATATCAGAAGAGCAAGGAGGGTTCATGCCTGGAAAACAAATATATGATAATATCATTACAGTGCATGAAGCCCTCCACAGTAGTAGAAAATCAAAAAAGAAACAAAATGTCAAAAAACTTGATATGGCAAACGCCTTTGATAGAGTTAATATACAATTTGTAGAACAGGTCCTTCAAAATTTTGGATTCCCACATCAAGTCATTAAGTGGATCAGAGCATGCATAAAAAACCCATGGATAGCCCCCTTAATAAATGGAGAACCAACAAATTTCTTTTAGGCTACAAGGAGAATTAGACAAGGGTGTCCACTATCACCATATCTTTACATCATTCTAGCTGAGACTCTTGGAAGATTAATCAACCATCTTCAAAGAGAAAAAAAAAATAATAGGGATAGAGGCAGCAGCAGGATGCAAAGCTGTAACACATGGCCAATTTGCAGATGATATCATTCTTCTAGGTGAAGCCACCAAGCAAAATGTTAGACAATTCAAGCAATGTCTGGATTGGTTCACACAAGCTACCGAGGCTAAGATAAACACTCAAAAGAGTCAATTCTATACTCAAAACATTACAGCAATAATTGCACTATCCTAGGATTTCGGTCTGGTACATAAAAATGCTTCAGATATCTAGGAGTGCCCATGAGCTTCCACCTCCAATCTTCATACTGTTGGACCCCAATATTGGACAAGATGGTTAGGAGGATACAAAGTTACAATAATAGTTGGCTCAGTCTTGCAGGAAGGGAAGTACTGATCAAATCAGTGTTAGCTTCTCTTCCAGTCTACCAACTATTAGTATATCATGCTCCCAAGTTTATTTTGCAAAAGGTAGATGGAATCATACACAACTTCCTATGGAAAGGAGGTAGGAAATCAGAAAGAAAAAATTTCCACTTGGTCAATTGGGAGATGGTCACCAAGAGTAAAATTCAAAGAGGACTGGGAATAAAAAAAATGGAGATAGTTTCGAAAGCATTGGGAGCAAAACTTCTTTAGAACATGCTTAAAAACAATAGAGCATGGTAGCGCATACTAGTCAGCAAGTACGTAAATAATCAAACAAGTATTCAAATGCTCAAACATATAGAGAAACTTCCCAGAGCCTCATTGGTTTGGAAACATATAGTGGTTGCAAAGAGCATAATAGAGGATAAAATTTCTTGGCTACCAGGAGATGGTAATTTAATTAATCTATGGGAGGACCCGATCCTAGGAAATCCACCATTAAGAGAGAGAACTCCAATCAAATTGCAGAATCACTTGGAAAGCCAAAGAATATTTAAGTTAAGTGACTTGTTTTATTGGACCTCGAAACTTTGAACTGGAACTCCCCTCCCATTCCATCTCAACTTCAAGGAGATTGGGATTATTTTAAGTCTCACATGGTGAGCATTAGACCTCTTCATCCCACAATGCCAGACAAACTTATTTGGGGTGGCATCAACAGTAATGGGGAATACTCAGTGCATCTAGGAGTCCAACATCGGCAAATTGGGCCTGCCAACAAAAAACTATAGATATTATGGAAAGATAGAGCACCACCTAAACTGCAAGTATTCAGCTGGCTAGTTTCTCAAAATAAAATCTTAACAGGTGATAATCTGCAAAAGAGGGGTATAGCAAGGCCTCATGTTTGTTACAGGTGCAGGCATAACAGTGAAACAGTTTTCCATCTTTTGTTTGAATGCCCAAAGGCAATTTCAATTTGGTTAGTAATAATCAAAATTCTTGGCATTTCCTACTCTGGAAGGTTAACCATAGACAAATGTTTTACCAAGTGGAACAAAGAATATAAAGGTAAACTAACAGGTAAACCCCTCCTAAAATATTTGTGGAGCTCCATACCATTTTTTGTCATCTAGCACATCTGGTTGGATAGAAATCAGAGGATTTTTTAAGGAAAAGGTAAGGACAATAAAATTCTAATACAAAGGATAAAAGAAGAATTAATCCTAAATGTCAAATCTAGTTTTTGTCAATCTGTCACCCACAGAAAGAAGAATTATATACCAACTTAATCTCCAAGCTTTCTTGACACACGGAGGATGCAAAGCAAATAATTCTTTGCCTGACATATGTTTTCTAGCACTCTTCTTTGATGGTGCCTCCAAATCCAACCCCGGTAAAGCAACGACAGGGGGACTGATTCTTACAGGACCTTGTGAGATCCTACTCAAATACATGATCAACTTGGGAAAAACATCTAACAATGTGGCAGAGGCTATTGGATGTGAAATCGGCTTAAAATTGGTGGCAAAGCAAGGAATCACTCAAGTCACAGTTTACGGGGATTCTAAACTGATAATAACAGCTCTTACCAAAAATAAAAAATTTAGATCTTTACAATTGAAGATTATTCAAGACATGATTAGACAACTTGGCATGATCATTGGCAAAATATCCTATCAACACATAAGGCGGAAATTCAACAAAGAGGCTGACACACTAGCGAATCAGGCAATAAATATAGCCCCTGGTTATTGACGCCAAATCATCAAGAAGAAGAAGAGCAAGGGTGGTCTGCAAGGATGACAAAGGCTCCAATAATGAGGTTCTTTTTTGTCTTCATGTTCAATTTTTTAGAATGATGTTCACTTTGAACTTTGATTAAAGAGTTTTGTACTTTTTTTATTAAGTAAATAAATATTTTCTTTTAAAAAAAAAACTATCAAATATGAATGTAAATGACAAAAATCATTCATGTACAAGCATGAAAAATACTTCCAATAAAATTGCTCAAAATTTGTATACAAGTTTTATTATCAATGCTTGTTATGGTGATTGCTTACATTGTATGGACTTTTGCCTCCATAATATAGACATAGAAAGGTGACTCTTCAATACTTGACTATTACACTCCTCACATATCCGAGAGTTGCAACCTTTCCTATTCTTGTCCTTTGGCTTCTCATCTTGTCACTTGTATACAAGACTCTTCACTCTCTTCTTACATGCACACTTCACTCTATGAAACTTGCACTCTTATCTTACATGCACTCCTCTAAAACTACTTGTATCTTTAAATAAACTAATCATAGTATTAACTAATAAATTTAAGTTAATCTCACATATTTTTATTTTGCCATTACCAAACTCATCATTTCTTAATCAACATATACTACAAAGTTTCAAATCTTAATTTAAACCTTAACCTTGATCCTACCAAATATAATTATTAGATTCTTAAACTTTTATACGACAAAATAAAAATAAAAATAATAAGAGGAATTATTATTCTCTTAACCTTAAAAATTAAAATTGGATCTTTATATGCTTTATTGCTCTTGTGGTTGATATCCGTGGGCTTACCATTTTGACTTCCACAAGTAAACATGAAGTTAAGGATATCCGTAGGCTTACCACTTTGACTTTCATAATCAAACATGAAGTCAAGGATATTCGTGGGCTTACCACTTTGATAATCGAACATGAAGTCAATTATTGCTTCGCATCTCGAAAAACAAACACAAGAACAATGCCACACTGGTTGTCCCAACAATTGCACCTGCACAGCCTCTGTAACAACTAATTCCACTCCTCCTATTTTCCTATTATGGTTCGGGCAACTGTTCAATCTATGCGATTCATCAAATCGCCAATCCCTTTTCATTCAGTTGGCTGCTTCTGATTTGCCACCCTTGTCATCAAAAAAAATTAGAGTCCCTGGTTTGTTTATACTACTTCCAATGGGAGTTGTTTTCCTATCTGTTTTGGGTCTGCTTTTTGCAATCTTTATTAGATAGACGAGTCAAAGATTGCTTCCAGCAGCCAAGCAGGATGATATACCAGCATCACTTAGAATGTTTGTTGGAAATTATTTTAATCTGAACTTCGGGTGTTCATGCTTGACCTGGGGGCACGGCCTTCCGCACGCGTTTTTGCCGCCTCCAGCGTCTTGTCATCTGGTCATCTGGCAGAAAAAATAAGTGTCATTTATTACAGTAAGTAAGCTCCAACTGGTCTAGAGATTCCCGCCACCAGCCTGTGCTTCTGGAGAGTTCTTCCACATTCTATAAATGCATGCTCTTGGGTCCTCATTCGGTAATCTGGGTGCAGCACCACCAGGTTCCCTGCACACCAGCAGTGCAAGTGATTCGGCAATGTATTCTGCATTTGACGGTGTATTCCGCGTTCGGTAGTGTATTCTGCGTTCGACAGTGTATTCCGCGTTCGACGGTGTATTTCGCATTTGTATGCTCAGTAGAGCCTTCTGTGTTGAATCTATTTCTGAATAAAATTCATCTTGTTTTATGCCTTTGTCTATCGGTGTTTGTGTTGCCTCTCGCGACGCTGTCGATGATCCTATGATTTATATTTTTCGACATGGTATCAAAGCAAGGTTACAAAGATCAACAGGCAGAGGTCGTGGAAAGCTATGGGTTTCATCCCATATCTGCTCCCTCAAAGTTTGTAGGCGTCGGTATAATTTTCTAAGGCCATGCATGGCCCTGTCTTTTCTATAGAGGGTTTTATGATGGCGAGGATCCTTCTCCAACTCCTTGTTTGAATATTGCAACGCACGCTCGAACTTGTCCGTCTGCAGCCACGTCTCAGCCGGTTGGAGTAGGCCAGAAGAAGCATCTCCTTCACTGTCGCATCTTTTTTCCTTTGCAACTGCAAAGTTGATGCATTTCATGTAGTGGGCGGCGACGCCGTTCCAGTCTTGGTTTTTGCTATTTGTTAAAACAGCAGCGCAGAGCAGGGTTGCGGAGTCTTCATGATGACGTTAATTTGCAGATATGTTTTGACACTTCTAGTCACGGGGTCTTTGTGCCAATGGGCGAGGGCTGAGATTCCCAGTGTGGCCCCAACTGGTTTCCAGGCATACTCTCCGCTTCATATTGGCCCAACAAGCTCACGCGTTAGCACTCCAGCGACGACGGCCCATGTGTTATCTTTTGCGCTGAAAGTTGGATTGTGTAATAAATTTGGCTAAGTCTTTTAGCCCCCACCCGATTGCGCAGCGCAATCCGACTGCGCTATTGTTGACTTGCACAGTGTTGAGTTGTATTTTCACACACTTGTGAAATTACACTTTTCTTTAGGATTTGGATTCCAAATCCCCTTTTGCAAAGAAGTTAAACAAACAACTTCTCCAAGGTCTTCGCTATATTAGCATTTGCATATGTGCATTAGTAATCTCAAATAAAGATATTCAATTTAAATGCTTGGAACACCTTAGTGATTGCAAGTAACTGTAAACAAAGGGCAATGTTGGTTTATTTTACCATGAAACTTTAGTGATTGTTCATTGAACCAAAATAAATCAAATGTGAGTTGGCCCTCATATGACCACGATGTAGTGCTTTAATTCCTTTTAACTTGATAGTTTTAAAATAGATTTTATCTTGCATTAAATCCTCAATGATGAATAGGGTCTTCAAATGTAGCTTCAAAATGTCACTTTAACTTATCCCTCTTAAATGAAATCAAATTTTCATCAAGATGAACAATTAAGTGCTTTAAAGAAAAGACCTTCAATGTAATACTCAAATTACCCATCTTTCGTAAAATTAGAATTTTTATGAAGAAAGGGTAATTTTAGGCTCAAAATGGAAATTTGTGAAAATGCCATAAAACATAACTCCTTCAATGAAATTGGAATTTTCATGAAGGGAATGTCATCATAGGCCCATGAGTGCAAGACAAAACTGAAAAAATGAAATTTGACCTTGAAATGGAAATTTTCTATTTTCGGATTTTTAAAATCTGTAACAAAACAACTTCGATGAATTTTTAAAAATACTAAACAACTCCGAAAATGAAATTTCAAAGTGCATATTGGAAGTCTGAAGTATAACCTACGCAATGGTGAAATTATTTTTAGATTTTGAAATTTTTTAAATATTTATTTTAATGCCTGAAAATAAGAAAAAATTTCTGAAATTAAAATTTTTGAAAACAAAAAATTAACAATTTGCATCAAAATAATTGTTGAAAATGCAGCAATGCAAAAGCTCCTTCAGTTTGAGAGCACCCCATCCTGCAAAACCGAATACGTGAGAGTTTCGTACATGCAACCTAGCCTATTTGACCTGCAAAACAAACACAATCAAAGTAAACTAGGTGTTGGCTCCTAGGGTTTAAAATAATTTCCAGATTGCACACATTCACATGAAATGACCCAAAACAATGGCATAAATTTCACATACAAATCTGAAATTTGGAAGGAGAAACATAAAACAATTAAAATGGAGCATGCAGAAAATTTCTCATTCTTTCTTGCTAACAAGGCCTGAAATTTCTGAAGAGAAGCTTTGGCATTCAAATTATATTCCAAGTTTACATATCAAAATCTGCCGCCATTTGGCCATGCCAAAAGTTCCACCTCTTCGTTTTGGCCTCTCGATGTGCATTTAAAGTTTTCAAACAATGCTTTGTTTCCTTTGGATGGAAACCCTACGCCTTCTTCATTTTCGCTATTCGTTTGATTTTCCCTTACGCCGTTTCCTATTCTCTTCGAATGTTTTGTTCTTCCCAAATGAATTCTTCAACAAGGGCCTGCTTTATTTTTATTATAATGCTTCCCTTACAAAGTATTTATTGAATGCCTTCCTTTGATGGCATTTCGTTTTTCGTCTTTCCTTTACCTCCATAGTGCATGGAAACGTCTCTACCCACAACGCCATAACGCCTTTGTCCATAACGCCATCAACTATATTAAGGCTTCTTCCTTATAGCAACGATATTTGTCTTTATATCCGACGGGGAGATGCTTTTCGTGACCATTTCATTATAATATAGTTTTTGCTATGATGGTTGCCTATCAGGCCATGTGTACGTCTACATGGAGCACCCCTTCTTCGTGTTGAAGGCTTACGTCTACGTGGAGCACCTCTTCTTCGTGTTGAAGGCTTCACCGTAGCGACATCCAAAACCTGGCTCCATTCAGATTTCGCCCATCGAGTCGTTAATGAGCATTGTCTACATCGTCAAAGTCGTGTCATTACATCGTCCACGTCGTAGCTAGTGTTTGTTCCTTATTAGCTTTGTTTTTAATCATCCCCAGTAACTATCAAGGATCATATAAGCCCATAACGTCAATGAATATTCCGGCGTCCCCGTCATAGCATTGAACCCTT
Source organism: Wollemia nobilis (assembly GCA_028583015.1). Lineage (NCBI taxonomy): Eukaryota > Viridiplantae > Streptophyta > Pinopsida > Araucariales > Araucariaceae > Wollemia > Wollemia nobilis. The sequence goes on from JAQPPZ010001808.1 coordinate 9,581,434, forward strand.
CTTTGGAAGTCACTGATCTACTCTCGGAGCTGCTGCCAAACTGTTATACCACGCTTGCTGTAATCCGAACACTCACAGCCGAACTTCATCTCAGACCGCCATAATCACATCTACCTGATGAACAAGCTATCTGCCGTGATATCCGAACTGTCTTGCTACCTGGCATCGCCCAGTTGGAGTCTCTGTTGTTCACTGCCACATCGCCATCTTCGGCTTTGTATTGCTTGGCCACCATTCTGTAGTTGGTGCCACGTGGGTCCACTGCGGAGCTGGCCCGCCTTGGCCATGTTGTCATTTTCACCCCTCCGGTCTTCTCACTGTTCATCCCCATCGTGGCGTCGGTGTTGCCCCCGATGATACAAAGGTCCATCATCCACCGCTCTCCCAGCCGTATACCCACCTTGCTTACTAGCCTTCGCGTCACTACTGGTGGGGTCCTCCATCCACGACGATGCTTGGTCAGACAACCTGCAAAACACACAAAAAACATATATTAAAAACATTATGCTTTAACCCATTTTATTATTATATATTTTATTTTATTTTTATTATTTTTTCTTTATTGAGTAAATTCTTCTTATACATATACATGTCCGCCGTGGGGGGTGAACCCGGGTCACAATCACCTAGCATGCAAGTGGTGCCCTTGTCGGTAGACCACAACACGATATATATATGTGTGAGATGTATATACTTAAATTCATTTGTTATTTTCATCTTCTATTCTTTGACCCAAACAAATGAAATAAAACCTAACGACTGGACATCAAACTTTCAAACGATAACACTGACAAAAAAAACTTGCCGACACACAAACTGACGATAAAAAGGAAACGTCGACGAGAAAATAACCACAAAGTCGTTAACAAGAAAATGATGACAAAAGTCGTCGACAAGAAAATATTGTCAACAAGAAAAAGTTGTCGACAATAAAATATCGTCGATAAGAAAAAGTTGTCGACAATAAAATATCGTCGACAAGAAAATGACGACAATAAAATATCGTCGACAAGAAAATACTGCCAACAAGAACCGACAACAATTGCAAAACCTATGACAAAACGAAGGATTAGACACTAAAAATGAAATGCCAACACCCGGATTTCAAAACGAAAAGGTGGGTCCCCAATTTTGGGGTGTGTTGTGGATCAGCCACAACACGCAGTCAGACGTTGACCCAACCCAATCCGCCCGAAGTCGCGGATTTGATCTCGCGCAGCTTGACGTCATGGGTATACCTTGCGCAGTCTGACGAGGACCTTCAGCTTTGCATTGTTGTCAACAGAGCTAAGCTGCTACACCATAACTTCGGGCTGACTCAACGCCAACGATGATGAAGAAGGCATGGCTGGACATTGGCATAGAATTGTTTGTTCTCGAGCTCCTCTAGTAGAGTTATTATTGCCAATATCAAAGATGCAGAGTTATTTTTGAGTCGTCGGACTGCGCAGCGCAGTCTGCGCAGTCCGACTGTGCTCACTTTGACCTGCGCAGTCGGGCGTTGACTGGCAAAACCATCATTTTTCGCCGCTTTCGAATCGCGTAGCCCGATTGCGCAGGATATTTCAGCGCACTCTGACGGTTTCGAATTTTTAAAACTTAGTCTTCAAATTATTGTTTTGTATTAGCTGGAATTTAGATTAAGGGGGGATGTTGGGAATTATTTTAATCTAAGTTCCGGGTGTTCATGCCTGACCTGGGGGCACGGCCTTCTGCACACGTTTTTGCCGCCTCCAACGTCTTGTCATATGGTTATCTAGCAGAAGAAATAAGTGTCATTTATTGCAGTAGGTAAGCTCCAGCTAGTCTAGAGATTCCCGCCACTGGCCTGTGCTTCTGGAGAGTTCTTCCAAATTCTATAAATGCATGCTCTTGGGTCCTCATTCGGCAATCTGGGTGCAGTAGCACCAGGTTCCCTGCACACCAGCTGTGTAGGTGATTCGAAAGTGTATTCCGCATTCGGCGATGTATTCTGCATTCGGCGGTGTATTCTGCATTTGTATGCTGAGCAGAGCCTTCTGTGTTGAATCTATTTCTGAATAAAATTCATCTTGTTTTTTGCCTCTTTCTGTCTGTGTTTGTGTTGCCTCTCGCGAGGCTATCAATGATCCTGTGATTTAAATTTCCGACAATGTTCACTTACAGGAAGCTGCGAATTGCAACCAAAAATTTTAAGCATAAGTTGGGGAGTGAAGCATTTGGATCCGTGTTCAAATGAACACTGTCAGACAGCACGCTTGTAGTCGTTAAGAGATTACAGACAACAGCACAAGCAAAAAAGCAATTTTGTGCAGAAGCGGAAACATACAGCATGTGAATGTGGTAAGATTTTGCGTAGAACAATCTCTAAGGTTACTGGTTTACGGGTACATGTGCAATGGCTCGCTAAATTCCTTTTCGTTCTCCAAGTCCGAAGAGATCGGAGCACAAAAAGTGTTGGACTGGAACATACTTCGCTCCGAAGTGGGTCTACGATCTGTCAATCACTACAAAGGCGGACGTATACAGTTATGGTATGACACTGCTAGAAATAATATCAAGCTGCAAAAATCTAGACCTAACTGTGCAGGAACAAAGCAGGTACTACTTTCCCACATGGGTTGCAACGCAAGTTCACAAGGGAAACATAAGTGTTGTGGTGGATGCAAGGATCGCCAACAACGCCGACGTTGAGGAGGTGGGAAGAGCCGCAATGGTAGCTGTATTATGCATTCAGGAGGATGAAAATGCTCGGCCAAGCATGGTTCAAGTTGTAGAGATGTTAGAGGGGAGTATGCAGCCTCATGCTCTTGGGTTCCCAAGTTCTAGAAGGACCAGTGTTAATGTCAACCAGCCATAGGAGGAGGAAGCGAGCAACAGTTCCATTTAATTTCTACGTAGCTACTTAATTCGCCCATAAAATTGCTCTATTTTGTGATTACTACATATTTAGGAAATAAATTAGACGGAGTTAAATAGTCTATAGTCTATGTAATTAGGAGATAAATTTAGTTGTCTCTGGGAAGAATGTCTAGTGTAAGATTTTTAGCAGGAATTGATATATTTCAGCTTATTCAAAGTTCAACTTAGTTTTGGTTTTTTAAGGGGAAACTAAATTTAATTTATGGAAAGGTAGTTTTGAATGTGCCCTAAAAACCTTTGCAAATAGGTGGTTTGAACCTAAATCTCTACATGATCAAACATGAAGCCAACCCTTTGCAAAGGTAGTAGTCTGCTCCGAATCTTCTAAGTGCGCGCCAAACCTATGATGACGATACGAACCTTAAGCGACCGATGGTCCCCATCTCACGCCGGGTCAACAAGAACAGGAATGATAGGTTTATTGGACTGTGAACTAGCAAGTAATTAAAAATTGTAACTATAACCAACTCTTCTATGTAATCAAAAAAATACTTAACCAAACAAACAATTACTAATCCATTTAAACTTAAAACATTTAGTCAAAATAATGTATCATGACTATCATCGTTGATAATACATTATTTTGACTAAGTGTAATCGTTGATGTCTAGTGTAAGGCTTTTACCTTTTAGTTTATTCAAAATATAACTTTTTTATTTTTGTATCGTGTAACAATTAATCTCAATTTAATTATTATTAATATTTTATTTTGAATTATCATAATAATTTAAAAAATAAAATACAATATATATTTTATAGTACGTTGCATTTAAAGAGTTTTTTTTTAGTATTTTTATATTTTAAAATGGTATGGTTATATTAACTAATTTTTTATTCTTATTTATTTTCTCTTTAAGAAGTTGAATGAGGGAAAGGTTTTATTGAATGATTTAATATAAAGTTGTTCCTTTAGAACATGCGATCTTAGAATAAGGAATTATAACTAATTTTAAAAAAATTAAAAATTAAGGGATTTTTATTTTTCACAAACAAGAATCAATTATGATTGATTTTGGTTCATGTGGGATATTAGTAGTTCACAAGAATTTTTTATAGATCGTATAACTACCAAAACAATTTTTAAGGAAAGATATTCTCCATGAACTAGGAAAGAAAGCCAAGATAATATTTCAAGAGAAGAATCAATTATGATTGATTTTGGTTCATGTGGGATATTAGTAGTTCACAAGAATTTTTTATAGATCGTATAACTACCAAAACAATTTTTAAGGAAAGATATTCTCCATGAACTAGGAAAGAAAGCCAAGATAATATTTCAAGAGTTTAAGCAAAGCCTTGATAGATGCACTACTTTTAAAATCCAAATTGGAATAATCTTTTTATCAGATACAAAGTTGTCTGTGATATGATGATTAGAAGCATGTTGATTTAACAAGATGATAATGGGTATGATCATCTAATTTACTTCACTAACAAACAAAACAAACAAATGAGCAATGCTAAAGTGAATTATACATTTATAGAAAAAGAAGCATTACCTATCATCTTTGTAATAAAGAAGTCTAAAAACTATCTTTTGTTGTAGAAGTACACCATTATTAATTGAATTATACATTTATAGAAAAAAAAGCATTACCTATCATCTTTGTAATAAAGAAGTCTCGAAACTATCTTTTGTTGTAGAAGTTCACCATTACTAGGGACCATAACGCCCTCAAGTATAACATGTTCAAATGGTGTGTACCTCCTTATTTTTGTTTAAATTTTTAAAATTTCAAATCTTATGGGAATAATCCAAGGAATATATTTTTTCTCTATTCAAAAGTAACAGTCATTTTGAGGAGAATGTGTCAAGCATGGATTTTTGTCATGGCGAACTTTGGTTTTTCATCGCCATGGGTGTCTAACACCTTATGAGGTGATTTGGTTGGGAGGCAACATGTAAGGTATTTAAGACTCGTTGATTGGGACTTTTATTCCGCATCCCCTATGCAATTTGTCTTTTCCTCTATGTCACACATAAATAACCTTCTAAAGCAAGTTTTAGTCAATAGTAGCCTTGCTTAATGTCTCTAAGGCATTGGGTTTTGGGGCTTTCATGTTTGCACCCTCAAACCATGGGCCCCTTGCTTTTACAAATGGAATATTTCAAGCTTATGACAACGAAGTGATGGACTTGTTGGATGGTTGGCATGGTAAGATCTGATTAACCATGCTTTGGTCTAGGTTCTATTTTTAAGCAATCCCTTGGGGACTATTGGTAACTCACTTGCAATGCTTCTCATCTTCTTATTGCTAGCAAGATTCTTTTGCTTCAATTAGGCCAATGGGACTCACTCTTAGCTTTTTATATTCAAAGTAATAATTAACTAATGGTTGGGGGTTCAAATCTATCCCATTAATATTGAATTTATTTGGATACCCATCTTGCTAATGTTTGGTATCCAATATGGATGACTTAATGTTTGACATTGCATGAATGTGGTCATCCATAACTAAATGTTTGATATCTCTATAGTACTCTAGATAATACCAAAATAACAACAAAAATATATGATTCACCTCAATATAAACTAAAATACACAATGACCTAATTGAAAAGGCATATAAAAATGGTGTGATTTTCATCTTCACTTGCCATAAAAATGAAAAATCTTTTTCAACCTTTCACTATTAAAGGGTGTTAATAAAATTGCCTTTCAAATAAAATTAAGAGGAAAGGCTTTCATCTACGATGTGTGTTGTTTTTACATGTCACGTAGTATTAATATTACCCTTGGATAAGAAAGCTTCCAAGGTAAAAATGCAAATGTTATCCCATTAGACTGGATTTTTTTTTAATCAAGGAAAACCAATAGTCATTCCAAGTGGAGAGTTTTGTTTTTGTAATTGGATGTTGATATGGGATGTAATGAAACAAATTCCAAAAATGCAACAAAAATAGTAATAATTCGACAATGTGTAGATGGAAACATTCATTGGATCAGTAAATCAAACTAAATGCCAAAAAATCAATAATGTAAGTAATAGATATCTACTTTCCAAATCAGTACAAATCCTAACCACTTAGAAAGCGTAAAGTCTCATAGCCTCTTGGAGAGCAAACTCTCACATGCACAACAAAGGCAACTAAGATTCAAGTATAAAAGATGATATCAACTACAACATACTTCTCTTATTTATAGTCTAAATCATCAATAACCTTAACCCTAATGCTCGAGAGATGACTAACCTGACCCTAGGGGTTGAACTGACAATAATAAAGAGATGATATTGGTACTCTCGAGTAGTTGCATGGCTCCCCTAGAAAACTTTGTCTTCAAAGATGGAAATGACTAGAAAATGCTCTCGAGATCCAACATAGCATCTTATTTCAAAACATCTTGCTACTTCATGAGGAACTCCTAAATATAAAGAGACTTTAGATTATAGACTTAGGGCTTCAACACTGCTTCCATTTAGACAGTGATTTACTTTTCTTCATCAAGTGTTGGAAACCTTGTTGAGGACTCTACCTTTTGGCCAATCACATGTTTAAGACAAGAAACATGAGAAATGGGGTGGATGGGGGAAGATAGTGGAAGGTCTTGATTTGTAAAAAGAGCACTAACAGTTGACTTTGCAAGTGATGAAGGGTCTCGTCCCCTTATTTATGGGACAAGGGTGGGGGTAGGACGATAGCGAGCCATGTTGGCCAATGATTTTGGTTCCCTTTCTTCACCCAATTATCACTTTTCCACCATCTTTCATGATGTTCTTGCCTTCTAACTTTTCAAAACTCAAAAATAAGGATAGAGACAAGATTAAGGGACGTTTTGATAAAATCCCCCAAAGCACGCTTCCTAGAAATTATCGCCACTTTAATTGACGATTGTGATCATTGATTGAATCTTAGGGTTGTCAATACATTGTCATGATGCTAATGTATATTTACATCTAGGGTTTAAATGATGCATCGTTCGGACCAATAGTGATGATTTTATGACCCTAAAAAGGATGAAAATTAGTTTTTGGATCCAAAGGGAAAGTTACTTCATTTCATTTGCTATAAACAACCCTTTCACCCTCTCATTTTCACACCATGTATTTCAAAAACCATTCTATTACAATTCATTCAGCTCTCAAAAAGATGAAAGGAAAAATATTTGGAAGCTTGTAGAGAGAGAGGTCCAAATCGAATTATTTACTTTGACTGAATCAATCCAGTTTCTTTTGGCATATTTTTTGGACAAATTTGCCCCCAAAAAAATGGTTTACCTCTATTTTTTTGAGACAAGTGGAGCACAACATACACACTTACCAATACACATTCTCCAAATTTGAATACATGGTGTTCCTCTATGCACTCAATCAAATGCAACCAAACAATAAAACATGTCATGCAACAATGACAAACAAAATGCTCAAAAAGACAAGACATAACTATTTAAAATTTGAAAATGAAACAGTAAGTTACCTCTAAAAAAAACCTATATGCAATTTACGACATCAATAGTATGGAGTTGCTTATTAGATTTAATAATGGACCCATTGTATAATAGGACGCTCTAGATGGTTTTGATATACATGGTCAAAAAATACCATCCATTTTTTTTTGTGAATGACCTAAGAATATCAAAAAAGTGAATTTGTTAGCTCAAATTAAGTAGTGTGGAGCTAAAAAAACGTACAAGTAACAACATTAAAAGCTTGCAACAAAATTTTTAACAAAAAATTATAATACAATGAAATAGGAACAAAAAAAAAAAAAAAACAAACAAATATGTACAACACTAAACAATAGTTGAATGGAAAATCTTTAGCCAATCAACTAAATAAATGGAAGTATACCGATTGATCTTAAAAGGCAAATCAAAGGGAAGAAGATGGTTGACCGTTGTTATAAAAGATGATTGACTAATCAGCCATCATGGATGTCGAAGTACCTAACCAATTTCCCTAGCATTAGTGATGCCTATAATATGTAGGAAACATTGTAAAGTAAATAAATATTCTACGAAAATGTGTATAATTATTTTTAAAAAACAAAAAAGAGAAAGAACAAACTACATAAATAAAACAATAACAAATTGGAATTGCAACTACAAAGAGAGAAGGGAGATTCAAACCTTAACAATATGTGCAAACGTTTTTTACAAAATATCCACACCAACTGTGTACAAAATAAGTTTCTTGGTACTAAAAAATAGCAAAAAAAATTGTCAATTTACAATGTAAATCAACCATGTAAAAAACGGAGAGAAAATAAATATACACATGCATAGAAAATTAAAAACTTTAAAAAAAAAAAAAAATAACCACAAATAAAGCATAAAGTCGAAAATCATCAGTTATTAGTCCAATACCAAGATCTTAATATACTTCTCTGTTAGCAAAATGAATGCATATTCAATTCTATATTTTGTTATATATGACCAAAACAAACTTTGCTCTGTCATTCCTTCTAAGACCTCTATTAACTTCAGAAGTTTGATAATATGCTCTAAAAGAAATGCTCTTGAAATATAAATGAGATAATAAATCACAAATTTTAAATATGCACAAAGGCACAAGAAACTAATAATACATAAAAACAAATGAGAATTTTATTTTCATTGATCTCACCAACAAAAAAACAATATTTAATTCACCGAAGGCAAAGGTGTGGAAAAGGGTTTAAATTCTATACGTGGATTTGCAACTTCTATCCCAAGTTTGAATTGAAATTCTTCTCTCCTATAGTGAACTTAAATATTCATCTAATAAAAAAATAATTTAAAACATTCATGCTCTAATGCCAATAACAGATCATTTACCAAAAATAAGACCTTTTGTGTCAATAAACATCATCTTATGATCATCATCAAATATCATTTCATCATTATGATGAAATTAACAAAGAGAAGCATTAGAGTATTCACGAAAACCTTCACATGAGATATATTTTCCAATATGCACACAGCAACATATAGCAATTCAAGTGAAGCAAGTTCTTTGTTTAACCCTCTCATACAACTAAAATTAATTAGAAATGGAGTTTTGGTCTTACTTTTTAAAGTGGCACCAATAACAGGATCAAAAGTAAAACACTTGTCATGCAACTCCTCCACAATTATCTACTGTTATTGGTGGTTTATTTCTGATAATGTTATTGGTGTCACTTTAGGAAGCTAAAGTGAGACTGTGACTCCATATCGAATTGATTTTGGCTGTATGATAGGGTTAAACAAGGAGTCTGTTTCACTTAAGTTGTTATCTATTGTCTTACGCATATTGGAAAATATATCTCACAAAATATGTCTCACGTGAATGTTCTCTTGAATATTGTGTCAAGCCTTCATTTGTTACTTTATGCAAATTGGAAAATATATCTCACATCAATGTTCTCTTGAATATTGTGTCATGCCTTCATTTGTTAATAGCAAGTTTCATCACGATCATGAAATAATGCCTAACGAAAATCATGACGTGAAGCTTATTGGCACAAAAGTTCTTAATTCTAATAAATGATCTACTACTCGCTCTAAAGCATGAATGTTTAAAAAAAATATTGTTGGATGAATGTGTAAGTTTCTTATAGGAGAGAAGAATTAGAATTCAAACTTGGGATAGATGTAATTCAAACCCATTCGCACACCTTTGCCTTTCGTGAACTAGATATTCTATTTTATTGATAAAATTAATAGGAAAATATTTCTCTTTTATTTCGATATATTATAAGTTTTTTGTCTTTGAACATATTTGAAATTTGTGATTGATTGTCTCATTTATATTTTAAAAGCATCTCTTCTAAAGCATACTATCAAAATTTTGAAGTTAATAGAGCTCCTAGAATGAAAAATGGAACAAAGTCTATTTTAATCATATTCGAAAAAACATTGAATGGAATATGCATTCATTTTGTTAAGAAAGATGCATATAAAGTTTTAAATATTGAACTCCAATAATTGTTGATTTCTGACTTTATGTTTTATTTGTGGTTTTGATGTTTATGCTTGTTTATTTATTTTTAGTTTTTAAATTTCCTTGCATGTGTGTGTTTATATTTGTTTTCCCTTTGTTTCTTACATGATTGATTTATATTGTAGATTGACAAATTTTGTTTGTTATTATTTAGCACCAAGAAACTCATTATGTACACATGGTGTGGATATTTCATAGAAAAGCCTTGTCCTTATTGCTAAGGTTTAAATCTCCCTCATCTCTTTGTAGTTGCAATTCCAATTTGCTATTGTTTTATTTATATAGTTTGTTTTTTCTTGTTTTTGTTTCCTACAAATAATTATACACATTTTTCACAGAATATCTAACTTAATTTGATATGGTTCCTCCATATTATAGCCATCACATATGCTATAAAAATCGATCAAAGTACTTGGCATTCATGATGACTAACTAGTTAATCATCTTCTATGGTAAGGGTCAACCATCTTCCCTTTGCTTTGCCCTTTAAGATCAATTGTTATATTTACATTCGTTCAATTGATTGGCTAAAGATTTTTCATTCAACTGTTTTTGTTTAATGTTGTACATGTTTGTTTGTTTGTTTTTCTTTCTTCCTATTTCATTATATCCTAATCTTTTGTTAAAAAAATTATTGCAAGCGTTAGTGTTGTTACTCAAAAAACATTTTTCTAACATTTTTTATATTTCTTAGATTCTTCAAAAAAAAAAAGATGGATAGCATTTTTTCAACCATCTACACCAAACATCGAGACTGTCTCATTGTACAATAGGTCTATTATTAACTCTAATAAAAAGCTCTATACTATTGATGTTCTAAATTGCATATAAGTTCTTTTTAAAAGTAACTTATTATTTTAATTTCATTTTTTAAAAAGTAGTTGTCTTTCCGAGCATTTTGTTTGTCATTATTGGATGCCATCTTTTACTGTTTAGCTACAATTGATTGAGTGCATAAAGAAACACTATGTTGTATTGTCTTTATATGTATGTTGTGCCCCACTCTACTTGTTGTCATGACCACATAATGGTATAACAATAGCTTGGCAAATATTAATATATTACTTACCAAGATTCAAACCTAGGACTGCTTGATAGTCAAGGTATTTAACGAGTTGAGCTCATGCCATTTGATTTAAAAAAGTTAAGGTTCACCCGTGGGATTCAAACCTTGCTCAATGGTGTAAAACTCTTTACTTCCAACCAATTGCTCCAAACCCCATGGGTAAAACATTAGGTTTCATCCATAAAATTTGAACCTCGTTTTATGATGTGAAACTCTTCACTCTCAACCAATTGGTCTAAACCTCTTAGGTAATTGTTGAGGTTCACCCATGGGATTAGAACCTCGATTTATCACATAATACTCTTGATTGCCAACCAACTGCCACAAAAACCATGGGCAAAATTTTCCTTTGTTATTACTTCCCTTTAAACAAAAAAAAATCTAAAATGTCAAGCTTTCCTTACATGCATCGCATCTAGGCTTTTTAGAATGCATGTATGCTTTTCTTTTTTAGTGCATGCACTTACGTTTTTTATGGTGTTTAAAATATGTAAGACTATGTAAGACAAGCAAGGACATTTTTTTTATATACAATGTTACAACCAATAAACATTTAAAGCAAAAATGGTCAAATGGACGTCCCCTTTTTGTCATATCTAAACTTCATGAAACTTTTTTTAATTGGTTATATGGGAATGAAGCATGCCCCACCCATATTACATTATGACTACATAGTGGTATTACAAATGTTTAGCAATTATGCATGTATCATTTGGCGAGATTCGAACTTAAGTCTCCTCCTTAAAAGTTGACGAATGTGACAAGTTGAATTAATATCATTTGATAAATTTCATGAATCTTGTTGATGCACTAATTAATGTATGTTATTGGAATCCAAAAACATAAGATATTGAGTTGGAGAGGGGATCCTACAATCTTGTTTTCATTTTATAACGATTTTATGTTTCTCTTCTAAAGGGGCACCTGGTGCTTTTGGATCCTTATCACAATTGCTCACTTTGTTACGACTTTTTTGAAGAAACACAACTATCTCCATTAGAATCCTCTCTTTCTTAATTGCTAGTTGCAACAAAATAATGCTTCTTAAAGGCACCCCCTTCCACCAAATGGCCATTTGTTTTCATTTTCATGGAACAAACTAAAACTCCTTATTAAAAGAGAAAATATTTCCTTCTAACTTTTTCGTAATTTGGCTCTTTATGCATGGACATGAATTAGCTAGGTGACCATTGAAGCATTGCCTACATCTGAAAGTAATGTTTTCATAATACACCGTTTTTATGAATATCCAAAATAAAATCCGCTTTCAAGCTCTCAAATTGTTGTTTAAAATGTTTTTGTTTTTGTTTTAGTTATGGCAACAAAAGAGGCCATTGAACACTATTATAGTGGCAACCAATGCAAATATGAACCAGTTTGGCATAACTGATAAGAGATGGACAAGGCAACTCCATCAACCTATTCATGCAATGGGGTACATCTTGAAATCCAAATTCTTTTAGCATTAGCAATCTTAGCATTGATGTAGAGGTCCAAAGGGGGTTCTATACTTGCATAGAGAAGATGAGATATTTACCAAACATTGCCTTATTCCTACCAAAGTTGCAAAACCTATACGGGCACTCATGGAGCCTATTCTCATCCTCCTTTTATAAAGAATCAAGATTGACGTTGTGACCACATAAAATATTTAAACTTTGAAAGTGATAAAAAAATTTCTTGTAGTTTACATTTACAACGACACAATTACAAATTGAAATTAATAATTTGAAAAAATATATATATTTGTAGATTATGATGGGAGGATGATGGATCAAAAACATCTAATCATAGTTGAGAAAATCGAAATCGGATCGGAATTAGCATGGAAAAGAATCAAGAAATATTGAGAAGCGGTAAAAAATCGAGGACAAAATCGGTATTTTTCATTAAAGAATCGAAGAAAATGCAATTTTCATTGAAAAAAAGCTTTTTTTCATGCATTTCAGAATTTTTCGAGAAAAAATCGACTAGCCTATGAATCGGGGAAAAATCGAATCGAATCGGGATTTTTTGCATATTTTCTCAACTATGCATCTAATCTAAGGAGGACAATTATCCACATCTTGAATCAACCCAAAGTGTTTCTCGATATGAGTGCAATTGGTCTATTTTTGGTACACACCAACAAACGCAATAGGTTGTCCTAAGAGCACCTCAATGACCTTGTTTTTGTACAATACAATCTTCAACTTCATACCAAACAAGTGCAGGCAAATGAATCCTATGAGTCAATTGATTTGGATGAGCTAGATCCACTATCAAATTGAATTGTCGAGAGTTCGTCAGATACTAAGTTTATTACAAAGACAATTGAGGCACTAAAGGTGGAAGGGAAACATTTGAGAGGATTAGAGATATACGATGATGATACCGTACCTTAGAAGCCTCCAATTCGACCACCTGTGCAAAGCCAAGTCCAACCAACTAGTTCATGAGTGGACCTCCAAATCGACCACCTGTGCAAAACCAAGTCCAACCAACTAGTTCATGAGGGTGGACGAGAAAACAAAAAGTAGTTTAAAAAGTGCTTTCTATTTTGAAATTTTGAGTTTCTATGATGTATTTGGTTGGATTTCACGATAAAGACTTGTAATTAAAAGACAATTGAGGCACTAAAGGTGGAAGGGAAACATTTGAGAGGATTAGACATATACGATGATGATACCGTACCTTAGGAGCCTCCAATTCGACCACCTGTCCAAAGCCAAATCCAACCATCTAGTTCATGAGAGTGGACCTCCAAATCGACCACCTGTGCAAAGCCAAGTCCAACCAACTAGTTCATGAGGGTGGACAAGAAAACAAAAAGTGGTTTAAAAGTTGCTTTCTATTTTGAAATTTTGAGTTTCTATGATGTATTTGGTTGGATTTCACGATCAAGACTTGTAATTATACTCATTTTCATAAATATCTAAAATAAAATAAGCTTTCTAACTCTCCAATATTTGTATTAAATGTTTTTTTATTGAAATATTTTCTTCTGTATTTTTCTTTTGCTAAGTTTGTCTTGAGTTCCCGATAAAATCTCCAAAATTAGGGTGTCAAGTTTATCCTGAGTTATAATTTTCCCAACTATGGGCAAAGCACCAAGCCCATTCAAAAGAGTGTCATAGCTTATCAATACAAGCCTCGTCAAACTTATTCCCAACTCTCTTTTTTCCCAAATGCTCTAAAAGAGATCTAGCAAGCACAATGGCACACTACCCTTCTCAATATTTCTTGTAATATCCAAACTAACTTCTTTGCTAAGAGGACTAAATCAACCATGTTACAAATTATCAAATGCAAAAAAAATCATTTTATTGAAGGCAAAGTAGTTCTTCACAATCTCATGAGAGCGTGGAAAGGAAATAAAGACAGTCAAAAATAAGCTTTAAAACCTTCCATTTTAATATTGATTTTGCTAAAGCTTCCAAAAAAAAATGGCAATGAAGACAATCAAAATTTGGCTTCAAAACCTTCCATTTTTATATTGATTTTGCTAAAGCTTACGAAAGAATAAAATGAAGCTTTGGTCTCAACATCCTAGATTGGGTCCTTGTGGAACATCGCAATGGTATGGCTTTGGGATCTCATTCAAGAGACCCAAATTCAAACCATGGCGGGGTGTGTGAGAGTGTTTAAAAAAAAAAGAAAAACCTCCTTAGATTAGTTGAGATTTCACATCCTTTCATAAAACCTACCTCATTTTACTCATGAATATGGGACATAAAGCTAATTTGCCAACATTTCTTTTAAAAGCTTTATTCTTGACACACTGGATTGGTTGGGATTTCGCATTTATTCATAGAATCAAGCTCACAAGTCTTTAGCCAAGAGTATGGGTCATAGAGCTACTATACATACACTTCTTTTACAAGATTTGGAAAGGTTATTATACATGTAAGTTTTCCAAGACCAGCCCATTGCCAAAGATCCACTCTAGAGTTCTCTTTAATTTCCTATCTATATGTGATTGTTGTAGATACCCCTTGCCTACTTATTGGATATTGTTATATTTCAAGGTCAAACAGGGAGATTTCCCTAAACAAAGGGTCCTAACCCCTCTATTTGTTATGCAAATGATTCCACCTTAAGCCTTTTACTTATTCAACAATTACTTGAGAGTATAATTCTTTGCACAAACACCTATACTAAAGCAACTAGTGCTTTTGTGGGAAAACACTAGAAACAGTCTTTTCTGTGGATGATTTGCTTCCTACAGTTCTACTTTTCATCAAGTGAAATGTGTGGAGTGATAGATATTGTGGTATCTGGTACAAGCCATTTGGTTCAATCTACAAACTTCCTAGTTTCCACCACATTGTTTACCATGGAATATGCTCTGAACTCAGGGCAAAACCACAAAGATGGCAATTTGCTAAAACATGCAGTTTGTGCTGGCATTTCCAGCACCAAGAAAAAGACTCAATCCTTTGCAGTGATAAATTTTGGACCTGCTATATTTGCGGGTAACTTCAAACTCCTGTCATTTGCATAAAGAAGCAGACAGGAAACTACGACGACCTTTTATCCAATATCAAGTATTTAAGCAAATGCCATGCAGACACTTTATTTAATGAATCCAATCTACACAGGTTATCCCAATTCATCAGCTTCAGGAAATACGGTAATTACAAACTAGGTAACAGGAAACACAATAGCTAATAACAACACACCCGATAATCAGCAATCTCAAACGCATTTGATTGGAGTGACCCAAAACCTCTTTCACAGTCCTGTTTCGCTAGCCCATTAGCAAAGACCCCCTTTAGTGAATCAGAGTTCCACATCAAGTTTCCTTGGATCACACATCACAGGTCATGCTTATGGGTTATGCCCTAATGGTAAAAATGAGGTCACATTCTTGCAGCCTACAGATTCATTATCCAACCATCAGTCTGTTTGTACACTGGTGAACAATTCATTACATGTTTCATCAGTCAGTTGCTGAGATTCCTCAGTTGGCTCTGAGGCAGCAAGATGTGCTCCCAAATGGACTAGCATTACACCCAGTGCAGTCACATCATTCCAATGGACAAAATCATGGTCTAGGTCTATCTTTCAGTCTATCTCCACAACAAACATCCACATTTCATTTACTTTAGTTTCAAAACCAGCCTATTGAATCTGATATATATCATATAACTATTTTTCTAGATACTCCAGAAGAAAACAAAACTATGGATGATAAAGGAATGGAAAAGGTGGCAGGAAATGTTGGTTCTTTGCAAACTTCCTCGACAGGAGATATTTGGAAATCAACTTCCACATACTTTTCACCGTCTGCTTAGATGTGAAGAGTATGGGTCTCAGTCTGAGTCTAAGGAGGAATATTATGAGCCATTCAATCTTGTCTGTCTTATATCTTAATGGAAATCTTAAAGGCAGGTGAAGTCATTCATTATATGAACATTCTTTTTAGTAGTAATTTTCCTTGAGGCAATCAATGTTACAAGGATACAATTATTGATGACACTTTAGTTGCATAGCGTACACACTACTTTCTTGCTTTTTGTCATTCAAAGTAAATTTTAAACAAACACACAAACTGATGTTCAAAAACTTATTTACAAAATTTTAGAAGAGTCGGATAAGGTGGGTGCTTACAAATTCTAAAGACAACCTATATACAGCACAGTTAGCAGCAAAACTGTTGATGTTGTGCTGAACTCCCACTGCACAATAATATCATGATAGAGGGAATGAAAGAATTAACTGCAAAATTTCAAAAACACCACACCATAAGGTGTTTAATTTTCAATTTTCAATCAACAACTCAAACTCAAACCCCATAAATTAAAATACATTGTACATAAGCTAAGGGGATATCAAAGCAAACGTAACAATAACATCATATCTTTGAACAAGATTGAATTTTGACATGTAATATTACCAGTCAGAAAGTTCATTTGACACCTTAAAATTAAAGACATCTGCTAAACAGCGTTCAATTTTAATGTTATACATCAAATACATAAACATTCTAGAATTTGCAGGAGATGCAAACAATAAATTTTGCATCAGAGTACATGGAAGGTCTTTTAAAAAATGATGAGGAAACTATGAATCAACAGACCTAGGGCAAATTTTTCCAAAAAACGAATAACATTTCAGGAGTAATATATTTGCATAAAGTTGTTCGATTCAAATAGTTCTTGTGCCATTTTATGCAGAATTTAAAAAGCTTTGAAATCAATGGTCATTCGAAAGAACCCAAGTAGTATTGAGGGAAATATGACCATGTGAAGACAGCCGTTCAAAAATAAGGCGACGTTAGGGCAATTTTTTATTTAAAAACATCTAATATTTTTAGAGCCATATCTTTACTAAGGGTTCTCCAATTCAGATGATTCTTGGACCAATTTGAGTAGAATTTGAAAAGCTTTAAAATGAGTGGTCGTATTAAGGAACCCGAGCGACATTGAGGGAAATACGACCCTATGAAGCCAATCATCCAAAACAAAGGCAGTGACAATTTTTCAAGTCACAAAAAACAAAATTGCAAATATTTGTCAGCCAAGGTTCAGATGATGGGAGAAGCAATGGAGGGCTAGGGCATCAATGAGGAAGGACATGAGGCAAGACATTCTATCTGGGCATAGAATTTTTCAGCTAAGTTTATTTTTACCTTCATTACCTTAGAAGTTTTGCATGCAATTTATTATAGGTTTATTTTCAAGTAATATAATAGCTATAAGATATACTGATAAATTTTAATAGATTTTGAGATATAGTTTCCTTCTCATGGACCAATTTACAGCTATGTCCATAAAATCATCCCTAGTGGTAGAGGTTAGAGAGGGCCTCACAAAAAAGCGATCATTGTTGCTCAAAGAAAGGGCAGTTACTGGTATATTTAATTGGTTTTGGCCAGTGGTTTTGTCCTTGAGAAAGTGGATTGATAAGAGTTGGAAGTCTCAAGGAGTGAGTCTATCCTTTCTGATCAAAGGTTTCATCCTAGCCATTTTTTGTTCCAAGGAGGAAAAAGATAGAATCCTAAAAGGAGGTCCTTGGTTTATGGGAAGAGCGCCACTCTTCCTTATCCGTTGGTATGAAGGCTTTGCACTTGAAAACATAAATCTATCCTTAGTAACAATTTGGGTTAAGATGTATGGATTAATGGATACCTTCAAGGCAATAGACAACACTCTAGGTGAATTCCTTGTATTTCAAAAACTACAAAAGATGGTTTATTGCCTATTTATGCTCGAATATTGGTCATGATTGATATTAGTAAACCTTTACCAAAATAAATCATTCTTAAGTATGGGGGTAAGTTGTGGACCCAACCTATTTATGCTCAAATATTGGTCATGATTGATATTAGTAAACCTTTACCAGAATCAATCATTCTTAAGTATGGGGGTAAGTTGTGGACCCAAACCATGGATTGTAAAAACATATCTTTTAGATGTAGAAGATGTCATGAGGTGCAGCATATTGAGAGATCATGCACTAACAAGACTCTAGCAAAAACATATGTAGAAAACCGCAAGAAAAACTTACAAATGGATATGGATGATGGTGGTTTTCAACTTCCAAAACCTAGGTCCAAACAAATGAAAGTAAAAAAATAGTGGAGACCAATAAGTAAGGATATTGGAAGAAATACCAATTCTATTGAGGCTTTATCCTATAAAGAGAAAGCAGATTAGAGCTTAAAGGACATGGTACAACAAGATCGTAATATTAACAAAGAACCATCTACTCAGTATGATGTCGATTTAGGGATGAACCATACACCATTTAGGAGAAGGAAAGTGGAAGAGAAAACATAGTGTTAAATGTCAAGACCTCTACCATTAACAAGGAAATAATAGATAATGAGCAAGATAAGTCAAAAGATGGAGTCTTGGCTATTTATGTTAGGATATTGATTATTTTTAATATTAGTAAACGTTTACCAACATTAATCATTCTCAAGTATGGGGTAAGTTGTGGTCCTAAACAATGGATAATTAAAGCAAATTTTTTAGATGTAGAAGATGTCATGAGGTGGAGCATATTGAGAGATCATGCCCTAAGAAGAGTCCAACAAAAACATATATAGAAAACAACAAGAGAAACTTACAAATGGATATAGATGAAGATGGTTTTCAACTTTCAAAAAATAGGTCCAAACAAATGAAAATAACTAAACAGTGGAGACCAATAAGGAAGGATATTAGAAGAAATACCAATTCTTTTGAGGCTTTAGCCTATGAAAAAAAATCATATCAAAGCATAGAGGACTTAGTACAACAAAATCAAAATATTAACAAGGAACCATCTATTCACCATGATCTTGATTTAGGGATGAACATTCCCACTAAACCTAAGGCACGTTTTTTATCTACTAGTTTGTGCGCTGTTAAAGTGCATGCGGGAGAAATGATAATTTCCATTTAGGCATCGTCAACCACAACAACCATTCGTTTGTTCGCTGTGACAATGAACTAGACCAGTGATGAACATGGGGAGGAAACGTTTTATTTTGTATTTGTCCATTTCCGTCAAGTCCAGCTTGATGGCTTTGGTGCACTTTGTTTGCTCGGTTTGGCAGGTTTGTGGACAGTGCTCTTCCTGGACACGTCGGAGCGCGTGAAGAGACAAAGCTCTCTACCCTATGGAGAATGTCCATGCAGCAAAGATGTTGTAGAGTGGAGATCCGCAAAGATTTTGGAGAAGGCAGGAGCTGGGCAATAAGAGAAAGCTCTATTAAAGTTACTTTAAGCATTTTAATTTTTATTTATAAAACTTTTAATAAAGTGGAGGGACCCACTTTTCTTAATTGTATGGGCTTTATAATATGTTTTTTTTAGAGTATAACTTTATTAAATGGTCGCACCAATAGGTTCAAATTGGCTATTTTTTTTAGCCTTTTTGAAATTTTTATTCAAAGATTGATGGGCCATGTATTTTCTTGTGAGAGAGATATTTTTTAAACTCCATGCTATATTCCAATTTTTTGAAATATTCACTTATCAAGAAAGAGAAGACTATTGTTTTACTGCAAGATGAAGGTCACTATGTCACCCGTATATAGGGGTATTCATAGTCATCGAAAAGGTTTTTCCGAGACGGACACATTGGTGGTGTCCATTTTCCATTGTGAGGCAGTTAAACTTGTGTTTTTTCACCATTCACAAGAAGAAAAGTGAAAGTGGTAGAGAAAATGCAGTGTTAAATGTTAATACTTGTACCATTAATAAGGAAAAACTAGAAAATCAGTAGGACAAGTCAAAAGCTTCCATAGCAAAGTTAGGAGAGAATAAATCTAATGAAAAGGAAAGTTGTGAAAGAATATTGAGAAATATAATAAGATACACTTGATACAGGCAAGGCAAAAAGAGGAAAACCTTCAAATTATCGAGCAAAAGCCAAGGAAGCAAGAGCAAACATAGAGAAAGGAACAAAATCTAAGTCGGTTGAACTTCTTTTTACCAAACAACAAAATGATATTGGTAATTCGCAAGCAAGGCCAATAACCCCCTAACAAGACACAATTACCATCTCATGGAATATAAGAGATGCTTATGCCCCCTCAAAGCAAAGGTGTATCAGGGACCTTTGTTTAAGTAATAAGCCTAATATTCTTTGTATCCAAGAAACTAAAATGGCAAAGGAAGAAGTTTCCAAAACTATGAAAGCAATATGGGCAAGATGTGAATGGGATGCTATGGATTCGAAGAAGCGACAGAGGGAATTCTAACATATTGGAATCTTGTTAGAAACTCATGTGCAACTATTCATAAAACTAGGCATTGGATAGCCTCATTAGTTATATGTGACTTTGCAAATATTCGTTTCACCCTTATCAAGCAAATTAGAAGTATGGAGTGGGATTGAAGCCTTTATGAGAAGTAAAGACCAAAAAAATCGATGTATGACCATAAGAGATTTTAATGCCATAACCAAGCTGGATGAAAAATTTGGGGGAATTACGAAAATAACCCAAAGTATGAGATATTTCTCAGCTATTATTCAAAACAATAATCTATGGGAGGTTGTTTTTGAAAAGGACAACTATACATGAACCAACAACAGGAGAGGCCAAAACTTGATATTAAAAAAATTAAACAGATACATACTCCCAAATCATTCGCTAGATTAAGGGACTTGTGCTGAAATTAGTACCTTGACAAGGATTGGTTCAAATCACTAGCCAATAAGAGTTAAAATGGTGGTAAGTGAAATCAAAAAAAGATCATATTTTAAATATGAGCAGATGTGGGAAGACCATCCTCAATTTGTTGATATGATAACGCAAACATGGAATTCTTCAAGAAATGGTGGGTTATATACACTTCCAAAATGAGGAGAGGATGAGCGACGGGAAAGGAGAGAAGACGGGCGAGCGAGTGGAGGATGGTAGCAGAGCGGAAGCAGGCGAGAGGAGGGAGGATGGACGAACGGGCAAGGTTCCGGGGGGGACCAGCTCTGACAGCAACGAAGGATCCGGTCCTGATGCGGCGGGTGCTCAGACCGATGGGATGGGCAGTAGCGGGAAGGATCCCCCTGACAAGGAAGGCCCCCATCAGACCCGTAAGGGATCCTATGCCCAAGTTCTGGGTTCAGGCGTCCTACCACATTTCTCCACCCAGGAGCTCCACCCCTCAAGGGAGGATCTGGTCATTCCCGAAGACTTGATGGAAAGCTATATGGAGATGGAGAAGTTCACGCTGATTGGGAAGTTCTTGGGGGACACCCGGATATGGACACTATCCGCAGATGGGCTTCCTCCAAGTGGAAAACCAGTGGCAACATGGAGATTGTGGCCCTGTCCCGAGGTTTCTTTGCTATCCGGCTTAACAACCAGACGGACTTTTGCAACATCTTGGCCGGAGGGCCGTGGTTCCTAGGGCGCAGGAGCCTCTTTCTCAGGAAATGGGGGGAGGACTTTAATCCTGAGACCCAAAACATAAATGTCGCTCCGCTGTGGGTGAGACTTCCAAACCTCCCCTTTCAATGTTGGCATGAGAATGTAATCAGAGGGATTGCTCGGTCCATTGGGGAGTTAGTGGCTTTTGATTCCTCCACCAAGGTCAGGTCCAGGATGGTACATGCTCGGTTCTGTGTTACTGCTAGCTTAGAAGCTGAGCTCCCCACTTTCATCAACCTATTCAGAGGGAAAACCCTAATCAAAAGGCAACCTATTGAGTACGAAAATAAACCTGCCTTTTGCACTCATTGTCGTACTCAGGGGCATCTCCAGCCCCAATGCCCAAATCTGAGGACTCAAAAGCAACGGGAAGAAGAGGCTAAGAGAGGAAACCAGAGGAACCAGGGTCCTGGGGCCAGCAACAAAAAGTCTCAGCCATAACTCATTTTACACAACCCTGCCCACCGATCCTATGACCAAGCCAAGACTCCTTCTCAAGGCGAAGCTGAAGTTGAACAGAGGGAGGATCATCTCCCACCCTCTATGGACCGTGAGGAACCTGATAACAATCCTGAGCAGGAATACGCGCATGCAGAAGCTCCCTCACCAAGTCGGAACCAGCAAGAGGCTCCTTCAAAACCCTCGCCGCAAGGCAGTCTTCGAGCAGAGGGCTCGGTTTCCCAAGTATAGTTTTTCCTTGAACCTGGTGTTTCGCAATCCTTCATGGAAGAATATCTAAAAAGTAACAAGAAATCCCCACCTCGATGGGATAAAGGCGAAGGAGGGCCTTCCCTATCGGGGCGGATCAGCCCTAGGAACACCAGAAGCAAAAAGCAGGCTATTGACTACGGTAGTGAACGAAAGAGAGGAAGACCCTCTGGTAATGACCAACGGAACAAAGAAACGATGGAGGATGTGGCAAATGGGACTCAACTAACGTTGTTCTCAGATGATTCTGACACACAGAAGGATGAAAAACAAGGCACCAAACCCCCCTTCCAGCTGGTGAAGGGAGGCAAGAAAAACCCTAAATTATTGAAATGAAGGTCATCTCATGGAACGTGAGAGGCCTAAACAGCGCAGCCAAGCAGAGGATGGTTGTTGACCTCAAAAAAAGGATGAACCCTTCTATTTTCATTCTCCAAGAAACCAAAAACGATGAGTTCTCATCAAGGAAGGCTGCCAAAGTCATTTGGAGCAAAGGGGAAACCCTGTTTAGCCCTGCTCAAGGCACATCGGGAGGGCTCATGTGCCTATGGGATCCGACCCTAGTGGAAGGGAAGCTTCTGTCTTCCTCAAATAGAATCCTCAACATTCTTTTTCACTCAAAGACCAACAATCATTCATGGATCCTGTCCAACATTTATGCCCCTAACTCTCCTGTAGAGCGAGCTGAGATATGG
Source organism: Wollemia nobilis (assembly GCA_028583015.1). Lineage (NCBI taxonomy): Eukaryota > Viridiplantae > Streptophyta > Pinopsida > Araucariales > Araucariaceae > Wollemia > Wollemia nobilis. The sequence goes on from JAQPPZ010001808.1 coordinate 9,604,553, forward strand.
GAAACCATTACTCAGATGAGAAGCAACTTCAGGACTATACCTTGGATCCTCGATGGAGATTTCAACTGCCCCTTGCACCCATCAGAGAAGAAAGGAGGTTCTGACTTGTGCAGCAGAAGTATGGAGGACTTCAAAAACTTTGTCAACAACAACGAGCTCATGGACATTAAGCTCAAGGGATCCTCCTTCACTTGGAGCAACAGGAGGGTGGGCAGTGGGCTTATCCAGGTTAAGCTAGACAGATTCTTCATCTCTCAAGAAGCCATTCCTTTCCTAGGCGATGCAACCCTGCTCGCCTTGCCTAGAATCGGGTCGGACCACAACCCCATCATCCTCGAATCCGGGAAAGCTCCCTCTTTCAAAACTCCTTTTAGGTTCGAGTCCATGTGGATTCAACATAAGGATTTTAAAGGGCAAGTTGCTTCTTGGTGGAAACAGAAGGTTGGAGGATCAACCTCGATGCAGTTAGCCCAAAAGATCAAGATAGTCAAGGAAAATCTCAAAATCTGGAACAAAGAGGTCTTTGGCAACATTTTTGAATGCAAAAAATCCATCTCAAAAAGGCTGCAAGAGATAGAAAAGAGAATGGAAAATGGGGACCACAACGCAACCATCAGAAACGAAGAGAAGATCCTCCTAGCAGACTATCATAACATCCTAGCCAGGGAAGAGACCTTCTGGAGGCAGAAATCCAGGGACTTATGGCTAAAGGAGGGTGACTCCAATACCAGCTTCTTCCATGCTTCGACCATGCGACATAGAGGATCCAATAAAATTAGAGAGATCATTCGCAACGATGGATCCTCGACCAAGGACTTAGTGGAGATAAGAGCCGAAGCAGTGGCTTTCTTTCAAGACTTACTGGGAGCTCTTCCTGAAAGTGACCAGCAGGCCCAGGTCGAGCTCCTGGCTAACATCCCATGCAGAGTCACCCAGGAGGCTAATCAAAAGCTCATGGAACCTTTCTCCTCGGACGAGATTAAGGAAGCCCTTTTCTCCATGCAACCTGATAAGGCCCCGGGTCCTGATGGTTTTCCCCTCGCTTTTTTCAAACAGTATGGGACATCGTTGGAGAGGACGTCTGTGCTGCCATAAGGGAAATCCAGTTTTCCAGAACTGTTCACCATGGGCTAAATTCCACTTTCCTGGCTTTGATTCCGAAATCATCTGCTTGTAGAACCTTTTCTGACTTCAGGCCCATAAGCCTCTGTAATGTTGTCTACAAAGTTCTAACCAAGACCATGGCCAATAGGTTAAAGCCCATCCTCCCCCTCCTCATTGACCCGTGCCAGGGCAGTTCGATGAAAGGCAGGAACATCTTGGACGGGGTCATCACGATTCATGAGACCCTCCACTCTGCTTCTATGGCTAAGAAGGCAGCCCTTTTCCTCAAACTCGACATGAACAAGGCTTTTGACAGAGTTGACAGAAGCTTCCTCTGTGCAGTCCTTTCCAAGTTTGGCTTTCACCCTCTTTGGATTGACCTTGTTCGAAGCCGCATCTCCACCCCTTGCTTCTCTCGTGTTGGTCAATGGTTCCCCTGTCGGGTTCTTCCAAAGTACTAGAGGGCTTCGCCAAGGAGATCCCCTGTCGCCCATCCTCTTTATTATCCTGGCAGAAGTACTAGGCAGAGCACTTAAGGAGGCGCTTCGGAGGAATAAGGTGACTGGCATTATTCCCGCTTCTGGGATTGAAGCGATCACCCATCAGCAGTTCGTGGACGACACTCTGTTGTCTACTTATGCATCAGTAGCCCAGGCTAGATACATCAAAAGGATCATGTTCCTCTATGAGCGTGCTGCGGGTCAGAAAGTGAATTTCATCAAAAGTAAGCTTTTCTTCCTCAACACCCCGGTAAGACGGCAGAACCAGTTAGCCAAGATCCTCGGGTGCTCCATCGAATCCCTTCCTACCACATACCTTGGTCTTCCCCTGTTCTGTGGCCGGGCCAAGGAGAGTTTGTGGAATATGGTCTTAGAGCGCATCCATAAAAAATTAGCTACCTGGAAAGGTAAGTTTCTTTCCCAAGCAGGTAAAGCCACCCTTACCAAGGCGTGCCTTCAGGGGATCCCGACCTATTTTATGTCGGTGTTCAGGCTCCCAGCTTCGGCCCTTCGCAAGATCGAGCAGATCCAAAGGACCTTTCTGTGGTCAGGCAATGAGGACAAGGGCAGAATTTCCCTAGTAGCTTGGGAAAAGGTTTGCAAAAGCAAGGACCAGGGGGGACTAGGCCTAAGGAGAATGGGCTTGATGAACCTTGCTTTGGTGGCCAAACATGCCTGGAGGATCATCTCCAATGATTCAATTGAGTGGGTCAGAATAGTAAAAAAGAAATACCTCTCCAACCTTTCTATCCTCGATGAAGGCATTCCCATGGGTGGATCGGCTTTCTGGAAGGTTGTCATCCATTCGCGACACTTGGTTGCGGATGGAACTAGATGGATCTTGGGCGATGGGCAGAAGATAAACTTTTGGAAGGACAGGTGGCTTGAGGAGGATCCTCTGTGTCAACGTACCGAGTTGGGTCACCTCAGATCCGTGGTGGACCCCAACTGTGATCAGAAGGTGGCCGACTTCATTGTTTGGAGGAATGGATACCCACATTGGTCGATTAACGAAGTGGATGGGTGTGACGAGGAGGTTTTTGTGCTATCCTCTCTCCTAAAGGGGGTCACCATCCCTTCCCGAAGGAGAGCTGATCGCAGGATTTGGAGAGGAACAGATAGTGGCACCTTCTCGGTCAAGTCAGCTTACAATCTTCTGTGTAGCGGACCAAGGGTGGAGTTTCCTTGCAACCTGGTTTGGCGGAAATACTTGATCCCCAAGGTAAATTTTTTCTCTTGGATCACTTTTTAGAATAAAGCCCTCACTATTGATAACCTCCATAAAAGGGGCTTTGCTTTCCCAAATAGGTGTTACATGTGCATGTCATCCTGTGAGTCTTCTGACCACCTTTTCCTGCACTGCTCTTTCACCAATTCCGTCATTGGAGTCATCCTTTCCACTTTTCATATTCAGTGGAGTCCTCCCAAGACAATTAAGGAAGCTTTCTTTCAATGGCCCAGTCCTTTCCGAAACCCGAAACTCCATTTCCTGTTGAATGCCTGTTTCCACCATTTCATTTGGCAGATCTGGTTGGAGCGAAATGGTAGGGTGTTTGGAAACTCCCCCAGAGACCCTCCCTCTATTGCCCATAGAGCCCTGGCCTTTGCCATTGAGAACTCCAAGATCCTCTCCAGCCCAATCCCAAAGTTTGGCCTCGAGGAGGAAATTTTCATGACTCTGAAGCTTGACGGGGATCCTGGCCTAGCGGACCCGACTCTATCCAAAAAAAGACCAGGTGGATCAGGCCCCCCATGGTTGGATAAAGCTAAACTTTGATGGAGCGGCCAGAGGCAACCCAGGTCCAGCAGCAGCAGGTGGTGTCGTCAGAGACCATAATGGGAAGCTCGTCCTCGCTTACTACAAAAATCTAGGGATCCAATCAAATCACGTCGCAGAAGCCAGAGGGGTCCTGAGGGGTCTCGAGCTCATCTCGGAGGATCCCCGTCCTCTGCTGGTTGAAGGGGATTCGATGAACATTACCAACTACTTGCTTAACTCCAAGACCCCATCCTAGAAGGTGTTCAACATCATTTCTGAGGCAAGGAACCTCCTTCTTCAACATTCCTCAATCCATATTCGACATACTTTTAGGGAGGGCAATGGTCTGGCAGACCACATGGCAAACAAAGGTTTTTTTTCCACGTGTCTCGTCGTATGGCGTCAGAGCTTCCCGACGGACGTGGTGAGAGCCGCAAACCAAGACAGTTTTCATGGAACCACCTAGGAGGAGGTCGACGACGATCCTCGATGGCTTTGCTTCTACCATGCCACCTGTCTCCTCGTCATCTTGGCGCATATCCAAAGCGGAGGTTGGTAAGATTGGCTCAGTTCCTGGAGGACATGGCAGCTAACATTCTGGCCTCCACCAATGCGATTGTCAGAGCTCTGAAGCGTTACAAGGGGCGCCAGGCCCAGGACGACCAGGAGGAAACTGAAGCCTGATGGAGGTTCCCCGGAGTTTCTTGTTTTGTTGATGATGGATGTGTGGGTTGTAACCGGTTTTGGTTTTTTAGGTTTTAAACTATGTCTACCTCCCGTTAGGGATAATCTTGTATGTAGCCATATGGGCATCTGTTTCTATATTTTGGTAAGTGTCAAGCAAGGTTTTTGTGCTGCTCCAGCCCATGAGGCTTTCTGTATATGCCAGGGTTATGGCCTGCGATGTTATAAGGTTTTGGGATCCTCTCAAAAAACCCTCTAAGTAATTCAAAATCCAGCTTACCAAAAAAAATATACACTTCCAAAACGAATTAAATCAATGACCTCTAGATTAAAATAATGGAACAAGAACACTTTTGGAAACATTTTTTAAAAGAAATAACTATAAGAGAAACTTTCAAAATTCCAAAAGGATGAGCATAATAATCCAAGCTCAGAGAAAAGGAAGTTGCTTAATGAATATCATAATATTTTGAGTAAAGAAGAGAAATTGGATATTAAGATTGAAACAAAATTGGTTAAAAGGAGATAATGGAGAGAGGGAGTGGGGAGGCCTCCCGCTTTGGGCGAGAGGCCCCTGTCCCAAATCCCCTGCTTCCCCCTCCCTGCGGATTCCCAACCAGGGATGACTCCATGTCAACCCTTCTGCGCTTCCTGATCTGCTACAGGATTATCTTGGGGCCTTCGAGGTGGTGTTTCTCGTCCCAACGAATTTGTTGGAGCTTGGCTAGATCGTCCCTGCATTTTTCCACTGTGGCCTTCGTTGGTGGTTGGCCCGAATCGGGAACTGGAGTTCGAAGATTGTCTCGATGGTCCTTTTGGCTTTGGATGGGGCTTGTGCTTTACTGCTTATCGTCGGTTTGTTTCCTCTGCTCTGTTCTTGGATTCGGCAGCTAAAGGGGTTCCCACTTTGTTTGGCCTTGCTTGTCTCAGCTTGGGGTTTGCTTTCCGCTTCCTTTTGGCCTTGGGGTTGGGGCCACAATTTCATCGTTTGCAGTTGAGTGAATCTCGGTTGTGGCTGGTTTGGTCCCTCTGAAGCTGGGGTTGATGTCTATCTTGGGTTTTTTTTGGTCCTCTCCCTGCAGCATCTTTATGGCCTCTAGGGAAGGGCCCTGTGTTTTCTCATGTTGTTGCGGGTGTTGGGGTCCATGGATCTCTCTGGATGGACAATTGGTAGGGTTGGTGGGTTTCCTTGCTCTAGGGCTCTCTATTGGATTTCATCTTTGCAGTTTTTTGGCCTGAGGGGGCCCTGTACGTGTGTGCCTATTGCTCTTGATGATCTCTTGTTGATAGTCTCGATGGCTTGATCCCTTCTAGCCATGGAGTGGCTACGATGGATTGATATTTGGGGTTTTCTTGCCTATTGTTATCTTCGTCTCCTGTGCAGCGAGACCTCGGTGCACAGCGAGATCTCTCTTGGCTACTTGCTCCTTTTCAGGTTGGTCCCGTGCCTTCCTGGATGGGTCTGTTTTTTCAAGCATTCCCCGTACCTTCTTGGACAGGTTCTTCATTCGCCGAGTGTTCCCGTGCCTTCCTGGACGGGTCTTTTCTTTTTTTGCAGGTTCTGGTTTTTCCCAGGCTGGTTTTTGGGATCCGGTTTCTTCTTGGGCTGTTTTTTTTGGGCAAGATGCCATTTTCAAACTGCGCCAACTAGGTTCCTTTTCTCGAGCCCATTTGGACGGGTGCTATTTTTCAATTTTCAAATTTTATGCCTGTTGTCAAGTTTTCTCGTCCCAGACGGGTGTCTCCTCTTGTTGCTTGTCCCAAGCTACCACAAGCTGGGTTATCAGCATGGAAAGGTAGACGGTTATCATTCGCAGGAAGAGTACAGCTGAGTAAATCAGTCTTACAAGTCATTCCAACATATTATATGTCCTTAGGCCTGATGACCCAACCCGTTGGTCAAAGCACTTCCTTGGGAGGGTGGAGACCACAATTCGAATCCCTCAAGCCTTGTAGAACCAAAAGCATGTCGCACCAATGCCATCAACTACGTTAAGATGTTTACCCGACGTAACTGGAGGTTATAATGGCAGCAAGGAGCAAGATTCAAGCCCACGACGAGGCAATGAAAAATGTAACGACTTACCAATTCCTCTAGTATACACAAAAAAGAAAATATTATGTCCTTGTATACTATGCCAAATTTGATAGAAAAAATTTTAACCTTATATTATATGGTCATTTTTGAGGTTAGGATTACATGATAAAAAGAATTTTCCTTTGGTGAAATGGAGCAAGATGTGTAATGATAAAACTATGGGAGGTCTTGGTTTAAGAGTTCTTACGAATGCAAACTTAGCTCTAAGGGGGAAAGTAATTTGGAGATTGTACAAAGAAAGTCAAAGACAATTGATAAAAATCCTTCTAAGTAAGTATGTTGAGCCTGACGACCCAAGCTTAATATTTACTCCATTCTCACTACCAAATGGTTCTGCACTATAGAATGGTTTAAACAAATCAATTGATCTAGTGATTAAAGGTCTAAAATTAGTGGTGGGAACTCGAGAAATTTTTTGGATGGATACTTGTTGTAATAAAAAACCACTCACTCTAGATCAAATTTTGAAACCATGGATGAGATTACTTTAAGACAAATATGGTGATAGGGTTTCAAACATTATGCACAAGGATCAAGAAAGAAGATATAAATGGAAAGAAGATTTTTTTTATATGTATACAAGACATTGATGCTAGGAGGTAGTTGAGTAGAACGATAACAACAATAACAATTCCAAGGAGAGCCAAGGATAAGCTGATTTAGGATTTGAATAACTCAAGAGAATACAGAACAAGAAGCAGATATAATGTAAAGCACCAAAAAAAAAAAAGGAATATTGCAAGAATATGGAGAGATATTTGGGATAGCCCGAGCATTCCTAAAGTCAAAATGTTTGTTTGGCTAGTAAGTCAAAGAAAATTTTATCTTGGGATAACCTTATGAAAGAGGGTTTTCATGGCCCCCTCATAATGTGTTCTATGTAAAAAGGAGGATGAGAATATAGACCATCTCTTGGGACACTGCTCAATAGTTTAGAAACTATGGCAATGGATTCTTAATATGTTTGGTAAATGCATGGTGTTTAATGGCAAAATTAAAAAATGGTTATAGTAATGGCAAAGCACTTTTGAAAGTGAGGCTTTACAATCAACTTGTGATATATCAAAAGATGCAATACTTTGGATTGTATGGCTAAAAAGAAATAGAAGAATATTTAAAGAAAAGGAAAGCAATTTAAAGGTAATGAAAAGGAAGATTTGTTTAGCCATAGAGGAGTTTAAACCAAAGCTATCAACTCACCCAATTCCTAATCTTGAAGCAAAGAGCCTTGATAGATGGAGTCAAATCATCAAATGGAATTATGATGTTGGGTATAGTACAAACAAAAAGAATACAAGGAGTATAAAGTGAAAACCACAAAAAGTGGAGTGGGTCATATTGAATTTAAACAAAATCCAAAACCAACAAGAGGAATTATTAGAAATAATAGGGGAGAGATTTTGCCCCATTATGCTTTCAATAGTGGATTTATGACAAATAATGAATTTGTTGCTTGGGCGGCTTTGGAAGGGTTAAAAATATGCAAACATATGAAATGGAATAAAGAATAGATGGAAGGTGATTCACTAATAGTAATAAATGCAATTTTGAGGAAAGCAAAGACTATATAGAACATGCAAGAGACAATTATGGAAATACAAGACCTTGCTATTGAGCTTGAAAAAATAAGATTTACACATACATTAAGGGAAGGAAACAAATGTGCAGATAAGCTAGCCAATAAAGGGGTTTTAATTAAGGATTGTGAAATTAAATTCTCTTTTCCATGGTTAAATAAAGTAGTAAGTTTAGCTAAGGCTAACAAGAAAATGTTGACTACTTGAATTAAGTAATGATTAGGATTTACTTTAATGTTTTTCATTGGTAATATTTGTTGTATTTTATAACATTAATGTGTTTTCATATAAAACTATTAATTACAATTCTTGTGATTGCACTTACGTTTCAAGAAGGAAACTAGCAATCCAGATCTAGTAAAGAAGACTATGATTGCATGAAGTTTTGGAAATATTATTCTACTACAATGCAATGTAGACGATAGAGGTGGAGTTTTGGTATTGTGAAGATTGTTGAAGGAAAATGTCAAGAAGAAAGATGCCAAATTTTGGAATATTTATATTCACACAAAAATTTGAAAAGATAAAAATCAAGAATTCAATCTTTTTATGAAAAATGATGTAATTATTTAGCTATAGCAACTCAAATGAGATGAGAATTGAATCTATTTGTAAACTCTCAAGCTCTAAAGGAAAGAATTATAATTTGTCAAAAGTGGGTGACCTAAGTTCTTGTTCTCCAAAAAAAAAAAAAAAAAAATTGATGAAACTGAAAGGTGTAGTTAAATAAACATTTTAATAGAACTTTTTTCCCTTGTGTATAAATACAGTCATTGATTAAAATGCTCGAATCCAAAATTAGTAACCAAAATAGACATACAATTTAAAGAGAAAAAATAGAAAAAGTCTGATAATCTCACTCCAATTGAATCTTGTGATATCATCCTTCTAATACTTTGAAATTAATGTAATTTCTTTATTGTTGTAAATAAAGTATTATTATTATTATTATTGTTTCAAAGCAAATAATAATATTGTTTCAAAGCAATAGCACAGAGAAGAGGGAAAGATGCATGCAGAAGCAAAACTGCTAGATTTTCAGAGTTGTTTATTTCCTGGATCACACATGTATTAATTAGATGAATACTCGCAGACAAGAAGGAGGAAATTATATGAACAGGGAAAATTTGTCCAAACGGATATATTTATATGTGAGCAGAAATATATGTATATATATACATCTATATGTATACTTAACGACAGGAAGTTTTCAAAATTGCATGTCAAGATGCCTAAGGGGCGACAACTTTGACCGTCTTCTAATGTGACAGTATTTAAAAAACTGCCTGCAATTTGACAGAAAAACGAGGTAATGACAGACATTTGTCCATCAAATTTGGAGCTAAGTGTGAATGCACTTGCTTTTCAGACAAATTTCATAAAGAGAGAGCTCCCTCACTCAAATGACATACAAGAGAAGGAACAAGGCATCAAGCCCAAAGCAAAATTGCCCCGGATTTACATTCAGACCCCCGTAGAGCCAAACCCACCGCCCGCCCTGGATGTGGACTCCAAATCATCCACCTCCAAAACCTCAGGAGTAACAATCTTCTCAAGAATCAACTGAGCAACCCGATCACCAGCCTTAACATCAAAATCCTTATCAGAGTGGTTGAACAGAATGACACTCACTGGCCCGCGGTAGTCCGCATCTATAACACCAGCACCAACATCTATAGAATTCTTCCAAGCCAACCCAGAGCGAGGAGCTGCACAATATAAAACCCACAACCTCAAAAACCCTAATTAATTCACTTAAAAAACCCAAGACACCCCATTGAGCCACATTCAACTATCAGACAGACCAAGCCTCAAAACACACCAAAGCCCCACGCTTCCAAGTAAAAACTCAACAAAAACGGTTACCAATCAGCCTATTTTTCTCAGGTACATCCACAAGACTATCCCTCTCAAGTACATCCCAAAAATTATTAGTCTAAAAATAAAGTAGTTTTTAACATCCATATAATAACACAAATAAACAATAAACAATCCTATAGAAGATGCAATTTATCCAATTAAGCTTTGATGGTTAACATGGTATTCAACCCTACCCCTAAATTCTTAACTAATTAGATTTATTAATTAACAGAAGAAGCTGTTTATTCAATTAAACTTTAATTTGCAACATGATATACAACCCTACCCCTATTTTCAACTAATTAAATTTATTAAAAAAACTTTCAATCATATATAATCAATTAAAAATAATAATAATAAAAATAAAATGCGGAACCTAGCGCTTAAACTGAACCCATATTCCTACACCCGGGCTTGACCTATGAGGGCAGACCCCATAAATCCGGCAGGCCCAGGTTCGAAACACACAGAGTCAACAACCCACAAAGCTTTTCTCGGTTTGACTGTAAATAAATAACGCATAAAAGGAGAAAAAGGATATCTACCAATGCGGGCGTATGTCCCTTGGGGTACGGCGATAGACAAATCCGTCGGCACCAGGGCTTTCCCTCGCGCCGGAACCACGCACGCTGCGGCACTGCACTTCCCAAACAGCAAACCATTCAATTAAGAAGTGGCTTAAAGGTGCAAAACTATGGTCACACGAGGGCGAAAACAAAACAAAAACAAAAACATACCTTGAAAGGTCATAGCCGGCCGCCAAGGCAGAGCCTCTGGACGGCAGAATAGCGTTGGGGGAAAGCCTTTTCACACGCAGCAATGCCTTTGCTGCAGCTTTAGCGCCATTGACACTACGTTCCTTGTCATTTTGGGGGTCTGCCTCTACTTTCTGAATTTTTGGCATAGGCTCCTGTGCTTCCATTGAGCAAATACACCTCAGATTAAATGTTTTAGGCACTGTATTCTTAAGCAGGCGCCTCCCTTGCATCTGGGCAAGCATCTTTGGAGAAGAATCCTTTTAAATGATGTTGTGGCGCGAAACGGAATTAGGGTTTTGGCGCTAAAATTGAGCAGAAGGGCTTTGGAGCCCGGTGCAGGCCAGAAATTTGACGATCTTCCCTGCCCGTCAGATGGAACTTAAATGACGCCTATATTGTCTAGAGTGTCCATCATGGAATACCCCGCTTCTACATAAACCGGTCATCTACATAGAGCTTTCTATTTTTTCTCTGCTTGAGAAGTTAGTACTCTGAATCCTATAATGGTAGAAGATCCAGTAATTATTATACGAGTGTTTATAATGGCCTTTAATCCATTATCGATGATGACAAGGGTAGACACGTGGATTAATTCTAGTAAAAATAAGGGGTTTGATTTTTTAATAATGTTCAAGGTTTAAACCGGTGTTTTGTGTTAATCCTTTGTTGATAAGTTGATAAGTTTATTGTTCGGTTTTACAACCGGTTTTGGTTGGTGGGATGGGAACCACTGCTATTGTGTGGATCAGCAAAGGTATGGGATTTTTTGCTTTATTTTTAAGGCTCAGCTCTAGGCATCGGTAGTAGGTTTTCTTACACTAACCAAATCAAAAAAACAATTGTGGCATTGTAGCCATATGGTTTTGTGTGGTCAAATACCAAAACAATTGTGTGGGAGACTATAGTAGTATAGTTTTGGGCTTTTATTTAAAGGATCTAAAGTTGGGAACCAATGCTAGACCTAGGCATAGTAGTAGGTTTCTCACACTAACCAAATAAAAATAATAATTGTGGCGCTCTAGTGATATGGTTTTGTGTGGTGAGGGCTTTTATCTAAGGAACCTGTGTTCAAACCACTATAAAGTGTGTTAAAAAACCAAAGTGACGATTGTTCACAATATATGTTTGGTCTCAAGAAACCAAAAATATATAAGTAGTGATGGTTGTTTAGAACATTTTTCAATATATGTTTTAAAATTATAAATAAGTAGAATGTGTTCTTTAACTTTTAATTAAGGACTAATTAGGTTAAGAATTTCACACCAAGGTTTTAATGAGTTTTATGTTGAAACTTAAAAAACGAAGAATTATACACCATAAATTAAATCTCTATCACTAGTCAACTTTGACATTTAATCAAGTAATTTTTTTTTATTAGGTTAGTGTGAAAACCTCCACGACCCACGTTCAAGGCTAGGCATCCATCCCAACCATGACCTCTCATAACGGTAAGAGTTGAGCTTATCAATAAGGGTCAAACATACAATCATACACGCACTCATAGTTATCCATGTTGCAATTTGAAACTCTTAGGGTAAAGAGAAAACCTCAAGAACCGCTCTTAAGTGGTCGGTAGTATCGTCCCATCCATGTATACCATTATTTAGAGAGAAGCCATATACCATTATTTAGAGAGAAGCCATGAGATTTTTTTTTCTCCCCCTTTGCATTGCAGAGGTTTGAACTGTGGACCTTCCTTTCAGGCCAAGCTTGTCTTCTTCACTTAAGACAGACTAATCAAATAATATTAGAATTTCTTAATTTCTGAGGGGATCCAATAAATGAATAAATATATGTTTTTAAATTGAAAATGGTAAGCTTTGACCTTTCTTTGAGAGATCCAAGGTTCAAACCCTTAGGTGTGTGTAATTTCATGTGGTTTGAGATTTTTTTTTGTTCCCCTTCGCATTGCAGAGGTTTGAACTGTGGACCTCCCATTCAGGCCAAGCTCACCTTCTTCACTTAAGACAGACTAATCAAATAATATTAGAATTTCTTAATTTATGAGGGGATCCAATAAATGAATAAATATTTGTTTTTAAATTAAAAATGGTAAGCTTTGACCTTTCTTTGATAGATCCAAGGTTCAATCCCCTAGGTGTGTGTAATTTCATGTGGTTTGATCTTTGGTTCTTGTATATATCGTAGAGATCACTTGTTCGAACATCATGATATGTGAACAATAAACAAAATGTGTTCATCGATTTTTCACACCATAAGTTAAGGTTTCAATAGATTTTTTTTGGTTACATAAATGAATCGGTTACAATCACAATTTTTAGTAACTGCCAGCGCAGCGCAGTTGATAGGGTTCAAACTATCAGCGAAGGTTTCTAACACATTCATTGTTTTGTTAATGGTAACCGGCGTGAGATGGGGACCATCGGACGCACAGGGTTCGCATTGTCTTCTCGTCAGTCTGGTTCAACACGTGGCATGAAGGGGACCGTCGGACAAATAGAAAACAAATCGCCATCATCAGTCAATGCAATATGCAGAGGAGTCGGATCAGGCTACTGGCTATGCATGGGCACGCTCGTGGGATTGGATTGGAACCTAAGGTTTCAATGGATTTTAAATTAATTTTTTAAGGTGAAGAAATTTAGGCCATAAATCAAGTGATCACAAGTGAACCTAAATATTTAATCATATAATATTATTTTTTCTTAATTTGTAAGATGGGATCCAATAAATGCGTAATTGGTTGTTATTATGGAGTAAGAGTGCAATACAATTAAAACTCATTTTAATTTTATAGAGCCCACTAAAAAATTAAAATGTTCTCGATATTTTTAAACATAGTTATATTTAATAGAAATTTGGTTTTCACCTGGAGATTTTTATTTTAATGTTGTGGATATCATGATGCGTTCTATTAAATTAAAAAGGTCATGTTTACCTTTGTAGCACAAGTGGAGAAGGCGAGGTTGGCCTCGTTGAACGGGAGGTCCATAGTTCCAACCTACGGAAAAAAAAAAACTTGTGGCTTCCCTCTAAATAAAGTTATAATCGAATGGGATAGCATTGTTGCTAACCTAAGAACAACATATGAGGTTTCTTTTTAACCTAAAAGTCTTTAACTCCCAAGGGCTAGGTGGATTGGTAGTCACTTGTCTGGTCAAAGACTTACCAAGAAGACACTTAGTTCAAAGAGCAAAGTATGAGGTTTCTTTCTAATCTAAAAGTCTTTAACCCCCAAGGGCTAGGTTCATTGGTTCATTGGTAGTCGCTTCTGGATTAGTAATCGTTTGTCTGGTCAGGCACTTACCAAGAAGACACTCAGTTCAAAGAGCAACGTTTGAGGTTTTTTTCTAATCTAAAAGTCTTTAACCCCAAGGGATAGGTGGATTGGTAATCACTTGTCTAGTCAGGGACTTACCAAGAAGACACCTAGTTCAAACATTGTGGGCAACCTGTTTGCAAAGGTAGTAGTCTAATTTAAATCCTCTAAGTGCGTGCCAGAAGGGCTAGGTGGATTGGTAGTCGCTTGTTTGGCCAGGCACTTACCAGGAAGATACCCAGTTCAAACCTTAGGGATAGCCTGTTTGCAAAAAAGTAGTAGTCTAATTTGAATCCTTTGAGTGCACGCTAGATCGACGATAATGGTACAAATCTCGAACGACGGGTGGTCCTTCTCACATCGATCAACAACGACGAGGTGGAATAGGTTTGGTGGAAGTAGCCCCTGTGGTTTGAACCTTGCACTTGATAGTTACTAAAAATAGTGTGGTTGTAACCAACTTTCTTATGAATTAAAAATATTAAATATTAAAAATGTCCTAGTATGGATGTTGTATCCTATTAATATATATAGTCTGTTTTTGTAGCGCAAGTGGAGAAGGCGAGCTTGACATTATTGATCAGGAGGTCCACGATTCGAACCTCTGCGATGCAAAGGGGGACACAAAGGTTGTGTGTTAAATTTCCTATTGATAAGCATAGCTCTCGGCTTTACGAGGGGTCATGGTTGGGAGGAGACTGCTCATCCCTATGCATTGGTCATAGGGGTTTCTCACACTAACCTAAAATTTTAGCACCTAGGGATGCAGTGCAACGATTCGGGCTTTGGCTCTTCTTCGGGAGGTCCAAGGTTCATACCGCGACATGGGCGAGAGTGTATGAGGGGTGGGTGTGTGGTGGATGTGTGTTAAATTCTCTATTGATAAGTATAGCTCTCGGCTTTACGAGGGGTTATGGTTGGGAGGAGACTGCTCAGCCCTGTGCGTCGATCATAGGGATTTATCACACTAACCAAATCAAAATATATGCCAAGCCTCTTTTAAGATCTTTTTGAGCGAGAGCCATTGTAGCTCCCAATAGAGCTGTTATTCCCCCTGTCCAACAGATGAGATTCATTATTAAAGGTATAGCTCTGAAAAGAGGAAACAATCGAGCTACAAGAAAAATTCCTGCTGCTACCATAGTGGCGGCATGTATAAGAGCTGAAATAGGAGTAGGTCCTTCCATAGCATCAGGTAACCATACATGAAGTGGGAACTGTGCAGATTTGGCCACTGGGCCTAAAAATAAGAGAAAAGCACACGAAGTAACAAAGAATGAACTAACTCCATCATTGGTGATCAATTCGTTCAATTTTTCGGACAAATATTGAAATTCGAAACTACCTGTTACCCAATAAAAACCTAGTATTCCTAATAAGAGTCCGAAATCCCCTGCGCGGTTAGTTATAAACGCTTTTTGACAAGCATTAGCCGCACTGGGTCGCGTAAACCAGAAACCTATCAATAAATAAGAACACATTCCTACTAATTCCCCTACAATATCGTCACCGCAGTAAAGTTTAACGACCAAGTTCGGGATGGATTGGTGTGGTTCCTCTACGCTTGGGATACCAAAATCTCAAACCATGAACGAGGAAGGGTATAAAAGAAAAAGCATATTCGCTAGTAATTGTGAGGCTCTAATCCTGCAAGGGACACCTCTTCTATTTGTGTTTTGATTTGGTTAGTGTGAGAAATCCCTATGACCGACGCACAGGGCCGAGCAGTCTCCTCCCAGCCATGACCCCTCATAAATCCGAGAGCTATACTTAGCAATAGAGAATTTAACACACATCCACCACACACCCACCCCTCACACACTCTCGCCCACGTCGTGGTATAAACCTTGGACCTCCCAAAGAAGAGCCAAAGCCCGAACTGTTGATTTATATTTATATTTATATTTATTTATTTTATACATACAACTAACCATAATGGTATAAATCTTGAGCGACTAATAGTCTTCCTCACGCCGGATTAACAACAACGAGGTGGAATAGGTTTGGTGGGAGCAGCTCCTCTAGTTTGAACCTTGCACTTGACAGTTACTAGAAATAATGCAATTGTAACCAACTCTCCTATGAATAAAAAAGTTAAAATTAAAAAGGTCCTAGTATGGATGTGGTATCCTACTAAAATTTAAATGGTATAAAGCATGGAATAGGGTTAGTGGGAGCAACTCCTGTGATCTAAACCTTTTGCACTTGATAGTTATTAAAAAAACTAGTGTGGTTGTAACCTACTTTCCTATAAATAAAAATAAATAAAATTAAGAAGGTCCTAGTATAAATGTGATATCCTATTAAAATTAAAATAATATAAAACAAATGTACCATTTGACGAAAAAATATTTATTTATTTATTTGAACACATTCACACATCCGCATGGATTTCTTTGGTGAAAACCCAAACTATATATCCATGCAATGTTCCTCTCAATAAAAACTATAAATAAATATTAAATTTATAAATTTCTTTTATATTTTTATAGAGTAAGTGTATTTTTTTTATGATCCACTAAAATTATAATGAAGTGGCCAACATCAACTAATATTGTTTGAATTTAAAGTTTTTGGGTCTAGTTGTGTATGTGTTATTAGAGGTTAATGAGTTGTAGGTTTTTTTATTTTTTATTTTAAGATATAGTATGTCGTGATGGTATCTATGTTTGATCTCGTCAAAATTATAGTCAAAATAAAGTGGCCAACATTAACTAATGTTTTTGAGGTTCAAAGTCTCATGGTTTATTTGTAAGTTTTTCGAGATATCTTACATCATGAGATGAAAGAAAAATGAGTGGATCAATCAATGTAAGGTAGCCTTCTATAAATTAAAAATATTTTTCACAAATATATTAATCTTAGCCATGCGTAATATAGATAAAGAGTCCATTGTATATATTAATGTTTTAGTGGAAACATTAAGTGGAGTTTTTATTTAAGATGGTTAATTTATTGTCTATAAGAGTATAAATCTTAAAGATCATGAATTAATTACTCAACTTATGATCTAGAGTTAAAAGCAATATTGCATGCTTTTAAGATGTGACATCATTTTCTTTCGGAATGACAATTTGAGTTGAGGTAGATCATCAAAGCTTTAGATATATTTTTACTCAATTCAACTAGAATACTTGACAAAGGAGGTGGATAAAATTTGTTTGCAAATATGACTTTGATATCATATATACCAAATGTGAGGAGAACAAATTAGTTGATGCACTTCGTAAGAGAATATACATCTAGTTAGTGATGTGGATTTTGATGGATTTGAGGAGTTGCATCCTCAAATAGTTGCCTAGTGATGAGTGACATCGATAGTAGAATTAAATGATGTTATTTAATAAGACAAGTAGCAATATAACAGGGGACTATAGCATTGAGAACGATGGATTATTTTATTTTCATAAGCAAAATTGTGTTCATAACATTGTGAGAGAATTGGTTATGATAAAGGGACACAAGGTCCCACATTCAACTCACCCAAGGCTAAAGAAGACATGTAGACTTGATACAATTATACTTTTGGCCTAGCATAAGGCACAACATTACTAAGTACGAGTCTAGTTGCTTAAAGTGCTATAAGGTGAAGATTGAGCATCAACATCTTGCAAGTCTATTTTAACCATATGACATTCTTATGTGGAAGCAGGATGTTTGCTTATCCCAAAAAACACCACCTTCGTCACTTTTTTCCAAGTCTTCCTTTAAAAGCACTATCAAAATTGAATTTAATGAACCCAACTTTTGGACATTTTAGTTTACATGGGTCGATGTAGAATCCTATTCATTAAGTTTATTGTTGTGGATCACCCTTACATGTATCTTCAAATTGTTAGAAATAGTTTATATTCCATCATTTGGGTTATGTAAATGTATCTTCAAAGGTACATACTTAGGACATTAAATTACTTTAGGGGAAGTTATCTAATTACTTCATGCAATGTAATAAATGCACAAGTGTCCATGTACAAGTTGTAAATGTGTAAGGTGTCACTTGTACAACTAGATAGAGTGTTGGCCAAGTATCCTATTTTGCCTATATAAGGATGGCCTCATTGTTAGCATAGATAAGAGAGGAGTGTCAGTGACACAATAGCTTAGGGTTCTTAGTAGTTAGTTCAGTTCTGTGTGGATCACCATCCATTGGTGATGGATGCAATGTAGTCTAGTAGCTATATTGATGGAGTACTTATTTCCTCCATAACTACATTGTATTCATTTATATATCATTTATGTTTATTGTATATCTCAGTCTTCGTACATATTTACTTCCATTAATATTATTCTACATCTCCTGATTATAATCTCCTTGGGATATTGTATCAAAAGCTAATAGTGGTATCAGAGCTACGATAGATCGAGTCTATGCAGGTCTACATGAAAATAACCATCATTATTAAGCTTGAGTATTTTGTCAATCTGACGTGCCATTAGACCAGTCACTGTCATAAGTTCTCAGAATAATCTAGGTGATAGAATTAGGGAGAGTCACAAGTGAGGATTGAAGGATATCTTGGTTCCATAAAATACTGAGATTGCATTTGACTTGAGTCTTTCCACAAAGTTAGAAAACTCATGAAGATCAGGACTCGACATTCAATCCAATAAATTGATAAAGCATCTAGTAAAAATCCAGGATATCTGGAATTTGCTAAATATTTCCTAAAGTTTATTTTGTTGTAGATAACTAATTCTCAGAGGATTGGTACTCTTCCTACGATAGAAAGCTAGGACTTCAACTTCGTTGCCCGAAGATCGGCGTGCCCTCGTAGTGCAAAGATTGATTTCTTGTGCAGGAGAAGAACACTGCAGAAGAAGACTTTTGAAGAAAAATACATGGTGAAGCTAGAATATTGAAGATCTCCATTGTAGATTGAAAAGGCCATAGCAACCTTGAAGAACATGCCATAGAAACCTTATACAAAAAGGCTAGAGTAGCCTTGAATAACAGGCCATAGAAGCCTGATACAAAAAGGCCATAGAATCCTTAAAGTAGAAGCCACAAAATTCTTGATAATGAAAAGGCCATAGAAGCCTTGATATTGAAAAAGACCACAAGAGCCTTAATACTAAAAAAGGCCACAAGAGCCTTAATACTGAAAAAGGCCACAAAATCCTTGATATTGAAAAGGCCACAAAAGCCTTTATCCTACAAAAGGAATATCTAATTCTGAAATAAATTAAGATTTTAGTATTAACATATTTTTTGCAGGGAAAGAATATTCAGTGAGTTGGGAAACTTCCTACAAAATAGTTAGGAAGGGTATCTTCTTCAAAATCAATTCAACACCTAAGGAGATCAGGAGAAGATCTCATTGAAGGACTTCCAAACTCGAAAGAAGGACTAGGAGAGTCTTGCTTGAATCCATAAGCACATCACATCACCAACACTTCCAAGAGTAGAAGGTTGAAGAGGTCTCGAGTAAATACCATTAGAAGATGTAAGATCAAAGACCCTAAAAAGGTCTCATCGAGCATCCAAAAGAATGCTAGGAAAGCATTACTGAAGAAATCATCAAAGGAGATCTCACTAGAGAAATCCACTACCAAGGAGAAGCCCTTGATAGTGAAGAACTTGGGATAATTTTTGCCATCTGATAATAAGCCCAAGAGAAGGAGAATTTGGCAAGGAGTGCCAAATTGGATAAGAAGAATCCAGTGAAAGACCTCAAGATATTCATAATCTTGAGAGGAAGATCCTACTTGAAGTCAAAATTCGACAAGAAGACTTGAAGACAAAAGAAGCTCATCAAATCTAGGAAATTTGAAAATTACCTCTCGCAACAAGAAGGCACTTCTTCAAAGACAAAGACTTCTCCATATCTACAGGGGAAGGAGAAGATACCAAGAGGAGAACAAGCCACCAAATTCTAGGCTCGTAAAAGAAAGTTCAAGATCATCATTTGGTGAAGAAGAGACTGTTCAAGAATAGTCTACAGAGAGCTATAAAACCCTACTCAGAGCAACAACTTGGTGATCTTAGGCACTATGATCTACATCCTCTATAGAAGCGAAAGAAGGAGCTATAGAAGATTAAAAAGGTATGCAACTATTGGTGCTAACTAAGTCATTAAGATTCATTTGAGCACCTTATCTGGATTAAAAATTGCATAAAGAAAAATAGATTATAGTCTTAAAAAGTACAAATAGAAAGAGGTTCATTTGCACATTATTTAGGAGTTGATTATATTTTAGAATTATATCTATCAACTACCTATCTACTTAGAAAACAAAAAAGAAGACTAATTCCTGCAATATTAGTTGTAGCAAATTTGCAAAATAACTTATAAAGACTTATTTTAGGTTATTCTTGAATAGTTGTAGTAGATTAATTAAAGTGCATTATCTTGAGAGTTAAATTGGAGTGATAAGGTGAAATTATTAGTGCATTGAAAAATATTATATTAAATTTATTATGCACTAGTATACTCTCAAAAGAAAATTAGCTTTTGTGTTCTTGAAGGGCACAAAATCTGATTGGTATCAAGTGTCTAAAGACACTATTGAAGCACTAAAATCTACAACTTGTGGTGGCCAAAATAAGCCAACCAAAAAAGGTTAGAGTCCTCCAAAACCTGGAGAAGAACCTAAAATAGAAATAGAAGCTTCATTGAGACTTGGTGAGTCTCATATCCAAAGTATTACAAGAGTGAATGCACGAAAAGAAAATGCAGAAATTGCATAAATTAAAAGCTTCTATCTACTATTGTCTAAAGCTTGGATTTAATATAAAGTGTCCAAGCAAAAAGGGAAGGTGTCTACTCATAAAAGACAACCTTAAAACCCTTGCATTGCAAGAAGAGAAATCTACCATGAAACCAAAAATATATATCTAAAATATGAGTGCAAAAGAAGGAGGCTAATGTACAATCTATAGTACATTATATTGCACCATTTAAATCTGGTTTTTTACAAGTCCAAGAAGGAGTTTTGGACGTGTCTCAACAGGAAAGGCAGCTAGTGTAAGCACTCTTTTTACCAAGCATTAGTAGCCACTTAGAGAGTGTACCTTGGATGAATGAACCTGCAAAACAAATCCCACAAAAGGCCATCGTCAAAGCTATGTAAAGGAGTGCACATTCACTAACGAACAACAATGTGAGATGGACAGACGAACAACCACGTGAGATGGACAACCGGACAGCCACGTGAGACGAATAACAAAAAGGAATAAATAACATATACACTGCAAAGAAAAAAAGGTATATACTCCTACCAACGTAAGGTGAACAACAACACGAACAACATCTAAAAGGCATCTATCTCTACCATGGATAAATGAGCAACATATACTCTACAAGGGTGTACAGGTTTCAAACGTTGGAAGCATTAAAGGAAAATGAGCAACTATCTTAGTGAAGATTATTCATCAAATGTAGCATCAAACTTGCTACTCGATGCCTCATCAATCCACCTGTAGAAAACAAGGTTGCTTGCTACTCAAGAAATGTAGCAAAGCAAAAAGGAATGGCAAACTAAAGAACCTAAGGAGTTATAATCTCCTTGGAAGGTGTTACGATCTACATGCAGAGAGAGTGAATGCCACTTGGCATCTATCCTCCAAGAGCAAGTGTTACAAGAATGTTACCTCTCAAATGCATTCAAACTACGTTCCAATTCTCATGTGTTACCAAGAAGATTTGACTTTCAACGCGTTACTAGAAGCTTCGACTATCAACGCATCTCATATCTCAAGTGCTACTAGAAGCTACGATTCTCAACAAATGAACAAAGTGGTGACACTTTTTATCCACAAGTCCCACACAAAGGAGCGAGAATTACATAGTGACCAGCAGCAAGAAGGAGTTACGTAGAAGGGTGCCCACATGTAACATACGTGACATGTGTTACAAAGTAGAGTTTGCTCCTCCAATAAAAGCGCCTGAAGTTTGAATGTTACATGGGGTAGAGAGTAAGCGAAAATTCAATCAAAAGCTAGTGAACATAGTGTGGAAGAAGAAGCATTTAAGACTCCAGGCTATTCGAACGTCAAAGACTCCATATTCACCAGCTTATACGTTCCAACATTAAATACGTCTACCTCCTTTGATTTCAGTGCCCAATTAGTCCATGAGCTTTACATGACTCCTGGTTATAGTTGCTATGTGTCTTCTTCTACTCAAGGTATTTGCAACATTAATATCTTTCCCCTTTATGCACTCAATTTCAAAGTCGTACTCAACGAGGAACTCAATCCACCTTCTCTGTCTTGCATTGAGTATTGGTTGGGTAAATATGTACCTTAGATTTTGATGGTTTGATTTTAACTCAAAAGGTCTCCCTACTAGATAATGGTGCCAGACCTTTAGGACGTGCACTACATCGGCTAGTTCTAAATCATGAGTAGCATAATTGACTTCATGCTTCTTAAGTTTTCTTGAAGTATAAGCTACTACTGACTCTTCTTGCATGAGTACTCCTCTTAATCCTTCCAATGATGCATCAGTGCATACTGTAAAATCTCCTTGAGGATCTGGAATCTTCAATATTGGTGCGATAGTGAGTTTTTGCTTAAACAAAGCAAAAGCGGTTTCACACTTTTCCGTCTATTTGAATTCCTTTCATTTCTTTTGAAGGTTAGTTATTACCAAGGCAATTTTTGAGAAATCCTTTATATAACATCTATAATAGCTTGTTAACCCCATGAATCTCCTTAATTCGGTAACATTAGTAGAGGGTGGCCAATATAATATGGCTTTGATTTTCTCTAGATCCATAGCAATTCCATCTGTTGATATGATATGCCCTAATTAGTGCACCTATGAGATAGAAATTTCTCTTGGATAAATTGTTGTAAAATTGATTTTCCCTTAGCAACTCTAACACAATCTTGAGATGTTTATCATGCTCTTCCTTGTATTAATAGTATATAAAGATGCCATCTAGAATACGAGGGTAAACTGGTCCAGAAATCTTTTGAACACACTGTTCATTAAATTAATGAAGACGGTTGGGGCATTAGTCAGTCCAAAAAGGTAGGGTGGTGAACTCATAATGCCCATACCTTGTCTTAAATTTCATTTTGTGAGTGTCATCCTCATGTATTCTCAATTGGTGATACCTTGATCTTAAATCTATCTTGGTGAACATTGTGGCATCTCTCAATTGGTTTAATAAATCTTCAATCTTGGGTAGGGGATACCGACTCTTGATTGTAGCTTTATTCAACATCCTTTAGTCAATACACAATCTTAAGGAACCATCCTTTTTACAAATAAAATAGGTGCACCCCAAGATGATACACTTGGTTTTATAAACTCTTTCTCTAACAACCCTTTCAATTGTACCTTTAATTCCTATAGCTCGATGGGTGACATCCTATACGGAGATCTATGGATGGGTTTCGCTCCTGGTATAATATCAATAGTGATATCAAATTCTTGTACAAGAAGGAGCCCAGGTAAATCCTCAAGGAATATCTTGCAAAATTGGACGTGTTTCTAGTACTTCCTTATTTCATCTTCTTCAACCTCATTTGTCTTTATTACATAAACTATCCTTCCTTTTATGAGGGCTTTATTCAACTGCATAGCTGACAACATCTGGGGTTCAAACACCCCCTGTTTGTTATGGATTTGTAGCCTCCCCTTGCCTTATTATGAATATTTGATCCATCTATCCTAGAAATTGATTACATATTTGTGGGTCCGTAACCAATCCATCCCTAGGATCACATCAAAGGCATGAAGTGGGGCTATATATAAGCAACCCTCTATGGTTCCACTAGCTAAATAAATTTCCATCATTGGGAAACATTGTTTTATGGAGTAGGTCTATCTGGAACCATAATCAACCTTCCATCCATGAGCCAAATACCCTATCCTTTTTGGTATATCTTTTTCTAATTTGCAAGAATTAAAGCTATCTATGGCTCCACTATCAATTAAAATATTTACTTGCTTATTGAAAATATTACCTTTTTATAATGAATGGGGTGGTTTGTCCCTCAAGCTTCTGACTCCTAGTTGTAGTGTAGATCTTGTGCATAGGTTCCTTGCCTTTAACTCTGGTAACCTCCCCAAATTTCGAGGCATAAGAATGCTTGGTGAGGAACTTCTTCTTAAAGATGACCTTAAATTCCATCCATGGAATATCTACTGGTCCAATCTTAACTCCCTCTAGTATATTTTCCACCAATTTATGGTAGCCTCTTCAAAGTGGATAGTAACCCAAGCAATTCGAGCCCTTGAAGAATATCCTTTTTCTGTGAAGAAAACTTCAAGTTCCCTTAACCAAGCCTCAACTACATATCCCTCTCCTTCTCCATCGAACTTGGAGATACAAACATTCTTTAGATCTCTTATCATCTCCTTTTCCAAGAGGGTTCTAGCTTGTATCTATTCCATAATCAACCCCTCAACTTGGTTAACTTCTGAATCTCTAGCTTGCAAATTTTGATTCGTAATAGTTTCTAGCACTTGTCTTAACTGATCTTGTAATTAGGTAACTGTGGTAGTAAGATATTCTATTCCCATATTGAGAATTTTTGGACCCTAATTTTGAATCTCTTATTCGTCATTACTTTGTCAAGTATATCTAGGTGGAGGCCTTTATATCCTAGCCTTAGGTGGCATCTTGATCTAGTTCCAATCAAGAAAATAATTAGAT
This sequence comes from Wollemia nobilis, assembly GCA_028583015.1. Classification (NCBI taxonomy): domain Eukaryota; kingdom Viridiplantae; phylum Streptophyta; class Pinopsida; order Araucariales; family Araucariaceae; genus Wollemia; species Wollemia nobilis. The sequence goes on from JAQPPZ010001808.1 coordinate 9,628,784, forward strand.
CATAGCTTCATATTAAACTAAATCACTAACTAAAACTATATTACAGATTTCTTCTTGCTAATAATTATAAATCTAATTAGGATAAGATTCCAAGATTATGATGTATCATTGACACCAAAGCCCATACTAAGGTATCATAACATTCGCCTTTCCTTGGGATCGATTCCATTAGATTTTAAATAAGCGAAGACTCTAGGTTATCTCAACCTTTAGCTTAAACCTAATCAAACCTTCATTGGAGATACCTAAATCTCTTTTCAACACATAAGAAGCTCTATAACCTCGAACCTAGAGCTCTAATACCAAATGTAACAAGCCAAAAACCAAAAAATAAGAAAACACACAAAGAATTATTATTATTATTATTTTTAAACTAAGGATAGGGATTCACAAATCCCTAACCAACCTTAGACTAACTTATTGTTTAACATCCCCTAAGTTTCTCAAGAACTATACCACACAAGAGTCTCCTCATGCAAGTTCCTTCTACGTAGGAATATTTTATGTTATGCATATAAGTCCATCCATCTCATCAATATTAATGAGCTAAACTTTCCAGATTCAATCATTAGAAGGTGTATACACATCTCCATATTCCACACAAGCCATTATGTGTGGGTATGCTACGTATACTGCGAGTAAAGCTATCAATATTGTTCTCTGACAAGCTATCTTAACCCTGGAATGATATTCTAAACCTAGCACTAATCTCCCTAAAGGGGCCTCAAGCCCTTAGGTTAACCTCTAAGTTCACTCTAGAACTTACTACTACATTATGTGAAAGTTATTCAAGCAAGAAAATAAAGAATGGGTCTAAGATACTAAATCTAACAAACATGCATCATTAAACAAGCAAAATATAACCGAAACATAAGCAATAATTAAAGGATATCATACAATAAAAGGGATATAATTACAATCACATTCAATAATGAAATACAAAGTGCATTAGTCATATTTTTCATTCATTACATAAGTATGTATGGGAAACCCCATACCTTCAAACAATACTTTACATCCATTTCATCGGGAATATCTCCCCACAAATCTAATCAATTGCATAATTAAGCAAGATGTAAGGTAGAAAGCAAACTTGTGCGTCGGTCCATATTATGTCTTTGGTCCTCCCACTCTTCCATCAATCAAGTGGAGATAGTAGGGAATTAGGACACTCATGGATCCGAATAGACATGCTCCTAAATACATTTTTATTGTCAAATTGCAACTATACAAATAACCCAAGCAATTCAACTTTCCAATGCATAGTTAATATCATATAAACTACCCTTTCTATTCCCCCTCTCATCTACTCATGATATTCATTCAACCATGCATCAAACCATGTGACCTACTTGCAATAAATGGTCTAACCCTTACTTGACAACTAAAGTCCCATACCCTTAATTGCTAAGTAAACTAGGTTCTCACATTTTATTCAATTAAAGCCAACTACCTTAATCTCCAATAACCTTTTTCTTCATTTCATAAATTAAAGTCTCATACCCTTAATTTATAAAACAAACCATATTCACATTCATTATCCAATTAAAGCCAACTACTTTAATCTTCAAATAAATTTTTTTCTTCATTTCATAAATTAAAGTCCCATACCCTTAATTTACAAAACAAACCATAATCACATTCATTATCCAATTAAAACCAACTACTTTAATCTTCAAATAAAATTATTTCTTCATTTCATAAATTAAAGTCCCATACCCTTAATTTACAAAACAAACACATTCACATTCATTATCCAATTAAAGCCAACTACTTTAATCTCCAAATAAACTTTTTTTTTCATTTCATAAATTGAAGTCCCATACCCTTAATTTACAAAACAAACCATATTCATATTTATTATCCAATTAAAGCTAACTACTTTAATCTCCAAATAAACATTTTTCTTCATTTCATAAGTATAAGTCCCATACCCTTAATTTGCAAAACAAACCATATTCACATTCATTATCCAATTAAAGCCAACTACTTTAATCTTCAAATAAACATTTTTCTTCATTTCATAAATTAAAGTCTCATACCCTTAATTTACAAAACAAACCATATTCACATTCATTATCCAATTAAAGCCAACTACTTTAATCTTCAAATAAACATTTTTCTTCATTTCATAAATTAAAGTCCCATACCCTTAATTTACAAAACAAACCATATTTACATTCATTATCCAATTAAAGCCAACTACTTTAATATTCGAATAAGTCTTTTTATTAATTTCATACATTAAAGTCCCATACTCTTAATTTACAAAATAAACCATAATCACATTCATTATCCAATTAAAGCCAACTACTTTAATCTTCAAATAAACCTTTTTTCTTCATTTCATAAATTAAAGTCCCATACCCTTAATTTACAAAACAAACCATAATCACATTCATTATCCAATTAAAGCCAACTACTTTAATCTTCAAATAAACCATTTTTTTCATTTCATAAATTAAAGTCCCATACCCTTAATTTACAAAACAAATCATAATCACATTCATTATCCAATTAAAGCCATGATAGTAAAGATTCTTCTCTATCAATACTCTAAATCTACACTTTTAGATAATGAAATCACCTTTAATGCTTCTATCCTTTCATTACCCTAAAATCTACAATTTTAGATAATGAAATAACATTTAAAGCTTCTACACTTTCATTACCCTAAAATCTACAATTTTAGATAATGAAATAATATTTAAAGCTTTTAGACTTTCATTACGCTAAAATCTATAGTTTTAGATAACGATAGAATAGTTAAAGCTTCTACACTTTCATTACGCTAAAATCTACATTTTTAGATAATGAAATAACATTTAAAGTTTCTACACTTTCATTACCCTAAAATATACAATTTTAGATAATGAAATAACATTTAAAGCTTCTACACTTTCATTACCCTAAAATCTAAAATTTTAGATAATGAAATAACATTTAAAGCTTCTACACTTTCATTACCCTAAAATCTACAATTTTAGATAATGAAATAACATTTAAAGCTTCTACACTTTCATTACCCTAAAATCTACAATTTTAGATAATGAAATAACATTTAAAGCTTCTACACTTTCATTACCCTAAAATCTACAATTTTAGATAATGAAATATCATATAATTTAGCCATTTCCAAGCAAAAATTTTATGAAAAAGGCCTCCGACTCATCAAAAAATTATTTATTAATATCTTCATCTGGAAGTTGAAGATGTGGTTTTTCCATTCGTAGGCTATGGGGAACAATGCCTTTGCCTAAATTCTCTTCAAACTGGGCTAGCCTAGAATGGCATTTTTCTGCCTTTCTACTCAAAATCTTGAATTCTTCGAACCTTGTTTCCAACAGCTTGTCCAAAGACTCTGGACGTGGAGGAATGCCATGCATTGCACCGATTCCATCTATGAAGGTCCTTCTATCCTATGTACAAGGAACTCTTCCATTTTGAGCAAAAAATTTGTTTGTGTTAGACCTCTGCAAAACTCTTCCATTTTATCTATGTCGAAGACCCGTTCTTCAAGCTCCCAAATTTGTTGTCGTGAACCCTCTTATCATAGACGCTTGCGAGGAAGACAAACAAGAGAACTGGGGGGACTATTAGGAACTATGGGAGAGGATTCAATATCTGAAAGGTCAATAACTCATTAATAAAAAAGAAACTCAACAAAGCAATACTCTAAAAACGTAAACTAGTTTTTGATTCACCAAAACATAAATACGTAAGTTAAGAGCATACTCCTAGTGCTGCAGGATTTTTGATTCACCAGATCGCATTACACGACAAGTGAAGAGCATAATACCGATAATAAATACGTTTTAGAAAACATAAAAAAAATATTAACACGAGTTAGGAAAGGAACAAAAGACACAAAATTGAATTTTATTTCGAACAGAAGTAATACAACATCAAAACTCTGAATGCGTTTCGACCTATGGGTCTCATCAACGGAGTGTGAGTTTAGAAGAAGTAAAACACTTCTTTATAAAATCCAAACTCTAATGTGGGAGCCATAATGTATTATATGTGGGATAAAAAAATTCTTTTTAAACCCATAAAAAACAATAAAGACCATAGGTTTATAGACCAAACGGTAAACCCAGACTCATACCCCAAGAAAAATTACCCGCCCAAATACAAAAACTTGCATTAAAAAATGCATTAAAAATTACATTAAAAATGCATTAAAAATTACATTAAAAATGCATTAAAAATGCAAGATACATAGCGGATAAAACATGTTTTAAGAAATTTTATTTTTACAAAGATAAGCTCTCAAGGGTTTTTTGTTCCTCCAACAAATGATGCCTCGAGCAATGTGTTTGAGCTCTCTATATTTTCTCCATTTTTTAAACATTGGAGAAATAATATACGTGTCGATTCGAAGATCTCTGACAAAATTGCAAATGTCCAGCTTCAAAATAACAGGAATTATTTTTATTTTGGTTCCATGTCTGCATGCTACTCGCTCCAAAACTCTGGCCAAAAATGAAGGCCTACCATCAAATTTAACTTTCTCAGATAAAGGCAAGAGAAAATTAATTTGATATCCCCTAGCTTTGAGTCTGTTAAAATTTTTATTTTTAATAGAAATAAATCCATCCCTAGAGCTTTCTCTAACCAAAAATTTGTTGAGTTCACTCATGATAAAGGACTTTTTCTGATGAACTGGATGATAGGAAGCAGGGATGTATTGGTAGGCATTCATCGACTTCTGAAACAATTTGGTGCAAAGAATTATAGTCTGAGCAAAATCAGGCCCCTTAAAAAATGTAGTATCCAGAAGTGTTACTCATTAATAAAAAAAGAAACATGGCGAAGCAGTTCTCTAAAAAAGTAAACTAGTTTATGATTCACCAGATCGCAAATGAGCAAGTGAAGAGCATACTCCTAGTACTGCAATATTTTTTATTCACCAGATCGCATTACACGACAAGTGAAGAGCATATTACTGGCAAAAAATACATTTTAGAAAATAGAAAAAAATATTAACACGAGTTAGGAAAGGAACAAAAGACACGAAATTGAATTTTATTCCGAAAATAAGAAGTAATACAACATCAAAACTTCGAATGCATTTTGACCTATGGGTCTCATCGACGGATTCAATTTCATGTCTTTTGTTCCTTTCCTAACTCATGTTAATATATATTTTTTTGTTTTCTAAAACGTATTTGTTGTCGGTATTATGCTCTTCACTTGCCGTGTAATGCGATCTGGTGAATCAAAAATCCTGCAGCACTAGGAGTATGCTCTTCACTTGCGCATCTGCAATCTGGTGAATCATAAACTAGTTTATGTTTTTATAGTACTGCTTCACCATGTTTCTTTTTTTATTACTAACTTACTTATTAAAATCTTACAATGAGGCTCTTTTATAATAAAAGATAGATTCCTTAGCCAACACTCTACCTAGTTGTGCAAGGGACATCTTGCACATTTACAACTTGCACATTGACACTTGTGTGTTTATTACATTGCATGAAATAACTAGATAACTTCCCCCTAAAGTAATATAATGTCCTAAGTATGTACCTAGGAAGGTACATTTACATGATCCAGATGATGTAATACAATCTAACTCTAACACCCCCCTATATTACATTATTCGGGTACTGAAGACTTTTAGTCTTCAATATGGATCTTCTTCTTCATATTGAACTTTGTATCCTTTCTCTGTATTCTTTCTAACCTGTTCATGCAAAAGTGTTACATTTGTTGATAGAGGTTTCTCCTCATAATTTTATGAGTGTTCATCTAGTTCTTCAATTTATTCTATCCTCTAAATCAGGTGTCCTTTTTTATTTCCCTTTAGGTACTCTAATTAAGGATAATTGGTTGGTCGCTAAAATTGTTGTTGATGAGAATTCCTTTGATACTATCTTGATTTAAATTAGTTCCCATTGTTTATCTAACTTCTTTAATTCTGGTTTCTACGATTGTACCTGCAACAATCGGTGTTATGACCTTTCTTTTTGCATATCTGAAAATACCATGTTCTTCTTCCTTTTGTTGATGAAGAAATATTTCCTTGTAGATTATCTTTTGATGTCAATGTAGTGTTAGTCATCTGATCTTTCATAGTGTGTTCCACTTCATATTCCTGAAGGATATTGACTAAGTCGTCAAAAGAAGTATCTTTACTTAAGATTTGTAGAGATGTGACCAAACGCTTATAGTTGTCTAGAAGTGCTCTCATGGTTACTTGAGTAATAAGTTCATCTTTAGGCTCCTATCCAAGAGTTAACAATTTCCCTTTAATATCTACTACCTTTCTTAGAAAAAGTTCAATGCTTTCCCCACTACTCATTTTTAAGGAATGTAGTTGAGTTTGTAGATGAAGAATGGTGGCTTTATTCTTCCCTTCAATTTTTTTCTAAGCTTGTCCAAGCCTCAACATATATTTTTGTTGAACTAATATAAGGTTGTATTTCATCAGTGATAGCAAATGTTATGATCATTAGGGCTTTTGAATCATTTTCCTCAAATTTTTGAATCTCAGTATCTTCTATGGTAGGTTTATTTTTTTTCCTTGGACAATATCCCAAAGTATTTCATATACCAAGATTACTTTTACTTTGTTCTTCCATGAGAAATAATTTGGCCCTTTGAGTAGTTGGGATTCAGCTAGGAAGAATTTGTTGGATGCCATTGTATTCCACAAAGTGTCCCACAAAACGTGATTCACGATCAGAGACAATGCTGGTTGGAAGACCAAAAGAACGCCATACCACCTCAAAGAAGAGTTGGGCAAGATCTTGTGCAATACTTGTCTTGCGACAAGGAATGAATTTGGCCATTTTCTTGAATCTATCCACCACAACAAAGACACAATCATGCTTGCGGACTGTCATTGGAAAACCGCTCAAGAGATCCATGGAAATGCTTTCCCACGGATGAGAAGGAATGGGCAAAGGCATGCTCATTCCCAATGTCCTATTGGCTGATTTGGAGCGATTACATACTGCACATTGTCGTAAGAAGCGAAGAACATCTCTTTGCATGTGTGGCCAAAAGAAGAACCGTTGCAGATGATGAAGAGTTTTTTGCCTACCAAAATGTCCCCCATAGAGTGTGGAATGAGCCTCCTTCAAAAGAGACTCCCTGTTCCCATGAGGAACACAAAGTCCAATTTGTACAACAATCCATCCTTAATATGAAAGTCTTTAAGAGCTCTCAAATTTGAAGAAGAAGGATTGTAAAGTTGGTGGAAAACTTTGCCAAAATCTGGATCCATAGGATACTATGTAGGCCAAGTTTGGAAGCCAAGATGAGAAGTGGTGACAATTGTCAAAACAAGAGTAGAAGGAGGACGACTCAAACAATCGACCATTGCATTGTTTCGTCCTTTCTTGTACTTGATTACCAAATGGAATTGTTGCAAGTACAATGCCCATTTCATGTGCCTAGCTTCTTCAATTTTTGTTTGAGATTGAAGAAACTTAAGGGGCATGTGATCTGTATGAACAATTGTTTCTTTTCCCAAGAGATAATGCCTCCAATACTTGATTGCTTGAACCAAAGCATAAAACTCCTTATCATATGTAGAATAGTTCTTTTTGGCCTCTGAAAATGTTTCCGAATGATAGGCCACAGGATGGCCATTCTGCATGAGCACAGCTCCAAGTGCAACTTGCGAAGCATCAGTTTCTATCTCAAATGGTTGAGACAAATCAGGAAGAACAAGGACTGGTGCAGTACTCAATTTATGTTTCAATGTGTCAAAGGCTTTTTATTGATCCTTTGTCCACTGAAACTGAACTTTGATCTTTGTCAAATAGTGTAAAGGGGCAGCAATAGAAGAATATCCTCCAATGAACTTGCGATAGAAATTAGCAAGTCCAAGAAAACTCCTTAACTCCGTGATGGAAGTAGGAGTTGGCCAAGAGAGGATAACTTCAACTTTGGAAGGATCTACTTGCACACCTTTTTCACTAATTACAAATCCAAGATAGGCAATGAATGTTTGCCCAAAGGAACACTTAGGAAGATTTGCATACAATTGGTTCTTTCGAAGAGTTTGAAGAACCGTTTTCAAGTGTTCCAAATGATTCTCCCAAGTAGAAGAATATACAAGAATGTCATCCAAATAGATGATTACAAATTGATCCAAACAATCTCTGAATACTTCATTCATCACCCGCATGAATGTAGCTGGAGCATTTGTAAGGCCAAAGGGCATGACAAGCCACTCAAAGAGCCCCATTTTGGTCTTAAATGTTGTTTTCCAAGTGTCTTCTGCTTGAATTCTCACCGATGATACCCACTTTTGAGATCAATTTTGGAGAAGAATTTTGCACCCTGCAATTGGTCCAAAAGATCATCAATGCGAGGAAGTGGATAACGATTCTTGATTGTAATCTTATTGAGTGCCCTGAAATCAATGCATAGTCTCCATGTGCCATCCTTCTTCAACACAAGCAAGATAGGAGAAGCACAAGGGGAAGTGTTGGGTTTGATGAACCCTTTAATCAACAATGCTTGAATTTGCTTTTTAATTTCTTCCATTTGCACTATTGATTGTCTATACATTGAAGAATTAGGAAGAGAAGATGCAAGAACAATCTCAATACTATGATTAATCTGTCTTTCAAGAGGAAGACTTGTGGGTTCTTGAAAAACATCAGAAAATGATTGAAGTATTGAATTAATCGAAGAACTCCTGTTATTAGTGTGCTTAGGTGCTTGCTTTTCTTCTTGAATTGGTCTAATGAAGATGAGTGCTAATTCCTTTGCTTGATTTACGACTTTGCGTGCTTGTCTACAACTCAACATCAAATTATGTGGTGTTTGTTGTGTACTTTTGATTATGAATGCTTTATTATCTTTGTGCAAAGTATATGTATTTTTGTACCCATCATGTATAGACCTCCTATCGTATTGATAGGGTCTTCCAAGCAACAAGCCACAACAATCCATTGGAGTTACATCGCACACAACCGAGTCCACAAAAGAAGGACTGAAAGTAAAATTCACAGTGCAAGTGTGTGTGATGTCGGATGTAATCCCATTGTCCTTCCATCCCAAAGGATAAGGATTAGGATGGGGATTCATCGGTAACTTCAGTTTGTCAACAACGGACTTCGCAATTAGATTTTTCTGCGAGCCGCTATCGATTATACAATCAACCATAAAGGTGTCACTGAGATGGACCGTAGTCACAAACAAATTCTCACGATCACCGTGTGAAGTATTCATAAGGGTCAATTTGTTTAACCTTGCCAATTCCTTATAAGGCTTACATTCCCCTGTAGCCTCAATGGGACTTTCTTGTGAGTCCTCATTGGAAGGCTTTACAACTAGGGATTTTTTCTTCATATTTTGCAACTTAAAACACCTCTTTTGAGTATGTCCTGGCTTTTTACAATAATTACAAATCAAAGGTGATTTAGAAGAAGATTTTTGTGAAGAAGAAGGGGAAGATGAAGAAGAGGGAGAAGGAGAAGAAGAAGAAGATTTAGCTCCCTTGGAAGGTTGTGGAGAAGCCTTCTGATTGCCTCCTGACGTAGAAGAGTGAGTCCCACGCGATTGCTCCCTCATTTCCTCCTCAACGAGAAGGGCTTGATTGAAAGCCATGTCAATGTTTACAATCAACTTGTATTTCATCTTCCTGTAAATGGGCTCCTGCAAACCACTTTTGAATTTGTTAACAAGTTGTGCTGCATTATCTTGTATAGAATTCAAAATGCGCAACTTGCTAAATTGAAAAATATAATCATAAACAGTCATGTTTGAGGTTTGTCGAAGACGAAGCCACTTGATCTCAAGGTCAGTTGCATAGTTTGAAGGATAAAAATTATTTTTCAATACTCTTTGCAATTCATCCCATGTGTCAATGGGATTTTGGGTCCGTTGTCGATCAGTGACAAGGACCTTAGCAATGCCAGAAAGTTTCAACTTGGCAAAGTTAACTTCCTGATCCTTTGCGAGCTTAATATATTGAAACCAACTGTCCATGTCCAAAATCCAACTGTTGAGGACTTCGGGATCTAGGGAACCAGTATAAACTGGAACCTCACACTGTTGTTGCACTTCATTTGAAGTAAATTTATCAGCCAACACGCTGACAAGTTGGGTTACTTGAGCCAACTTATCGGCTAATTCGGAAGCCATTTGACCCCGAGTGATCGCCAGCAAGAATTGTCACAATAGACAAAGTTACAAATGTGCAAAAATGTGCCCAAATTAAAATGCAAAATAAATTGCAATATTACAATGAATGGGCAAAATTAAAAATTTGCACGATGCTTTAAAAATCAAAATTGACTGGAAGTAAAGACAAAAAGGAATTTTTTTTTTAAAATGAAATATTCATTTTTTTTTTTGTTTAATTGAAATTCCCCTAGTTCTTCTTAGTTCTTCTTGACCCGGTTAATCAAAGGAAAGAGAAACAAATATGAAGCCACTGGTCGGTGGCCAATCCAACCGGCGAAACCTCGACCACCGGAGCTGCACGCTGTGAACACTCCGCGGCAGAAGCAATGTGGAGAAAGACGAATTGTTCGTCGAGTCAGCCGGAAACACTTTTAAACCCTCATTCGTCGAATCTGGAGCCCGGCGATCAGCGAACGGTTGCTGGATTGGGCGCTTTGCATGGAACACACTCGGTCGTCGACGTCTCGATCTGGGAGCCCGATAAACAGTCGATCAAACGTCGTACCAAGCCCACGCACTGGCATTTACAGCAGCATGCAGACCAAGGAGTGTGATTTCCCGGAATCACCAAAGTTTAGGCGGTCGCAGGTCTGCATGGCGGAATTCGAACAGAAAAAAAAACCCACGCTCTTGGAAAATAAAATCAAACACCTTCGAACGTGATTTCGAAGTTTGAAGTTTGAGCGTAACAGGGAATTTCGTAGATTGAAGGCGTCGACGCGGGTGGATAAAACAGGGGCAGCGCTGATTCTGCCGCGGTTTCCCCACACAACTCTGGCGTGCCAGAAAATGCGAAGGGCGTCACCTAACAGCGATGGAACACCAAAAAATTGCCAGTTTCAATGGCACAGAAATCTTTCGCAGACACGTGGGCCAAAGTCAAGGAAACCGACGCAGGTTAACCGAACGCAGAGATCGAATGGCAGATCGGGTTTTATGGCACAAGCCGCCAGCAAAAAATTAAGAAAAAGCGACGACTATTCTCTGCAGCAAATAAACGGTCGAAAAAAATAGATGGAAATGTCGTCTGCGGCTAGACTGTCGAAAATGACAGGAAAACCGCGTCGCACCGACCGATAACGGAGCAATTCCGCCAGCCAAAACTTTTGTTGTCGGTGACCTCCTGGCAATTTGGGCAGATACGACATCAAACAATTGTATGAGCCAGGTGAAAGGTTTCTGGCACGTGGACCAATGGATCTACGGTCTCCAGCGGACACAACAACAAATAGATCTGCCCGGCCGAGTTTGGCAGCAATAGATCAGCGCCAAGCAGGCCGAGGGCAGAAACGGGAAAACAAAATGTCCCGAACAGGATAGACAGTCGCAGGTCGAAATCGCTGAAGGCGTCCAAAGAAACCTAAACGGCCAACTACAAAGATGAAAACGATCGTCGGCTGTGGGCGATACGGTTGAAATGGGCAGATCTACGTCCAAAATTGCAGATAGATGCAATGGAATGCGTCGGGGAACGTTTAGCAACGGCGGGAGCCACTCTTAGCAGGAAACTGACAGCAACAGCGGCAGAAAGCCGACAGGGACAGAGATCTGGCAGCAATTTCTGAATTTTTTTTTTTTTTATATATGGAAAATAAAATTTGTCAGCAATTTCTGACAATAAAGCAATTGACAGCAATTTGCTGCAAATTTTGACAGCAAAATTGCATCAATACTTCCTGAGCTTCAAAGTTGGTATTTATTTTTCTTCCTTTCAGTGCTTTGAGACAACGTTATAAAAAAACAACTTTTGAAAAAATTTAATGAATCTCTTTAAATACTCCTTTTGTTTTTTTTTAATGTTTTCTAATTTCCAATTCCTAAGTTTGATGTTGTATTCCTTATAACTCCCAAGTTTGGAAAAATTAGAAAATAATATTTGCAAGTAATTTAAATAACCCTTATTTCTCCTTGATAACTTTTGCAAATATTAACAAATTTGAAGTATGCTTGCCTAATGAATATGTAATATTGCAATAGATAAAATGTTCTCTTATAACTCCAAAAACCTTATGTTAAAACAAGCATAAATATCTTTACCTCAATCGCTCCTTAATGTTGTGGATCGACAGATTCGTAGCTACATGCTGTGTAGCGCTCTTGGGAAGTCAGAGCCCCTTTAATCGATGAAAACTCGATCCTTAATTGGTGATCCTTCACTTCTGCAACTGGCGGTAAAATATATCTTTGGATATCCCTTGCAGGGCTTCTCCAAATGCAAGTAATGTTCGTTGATTTTATGACATTGTCTTAAATGTCTTCCTTACATTGTTGAATGGTGTAAAGCTCACCTCGATGCTTTAACTCTGATTGACTATTCCCTTGCTCTGCTTGGTTGTATTCCACTTCACACATCGTTGTGTCTCCAAGATTAACATCTTAATAAGGATGGGCTTCATGACAAGTGTCACACGAAGCGTTACAAGACAAACTTCTTTAATGTTCCTTTGGTAATAATGAATGTTCCTTCGACAATGATAGACATTTCTTCGATAGTGATGAGGTTGGTGGTAACTTCCAAAGAATATTAACTCCCTCCAACGAAACGTAACTCTCTTTAGGCTAGTGCTTGAGAGTTGGAAGATGTAGAGAGTTTGTGCCAAGTGGATTGTGCATGCAAGCCTTCTTTCTAACTCTCCAAAGATGAGCTTGCAACCCTAATTTATCCTTTATCTTTGCACCCTACGTGATATTGCTATGTTTCTTGGTATGCAAGATTTCTTTTGCATACTGGATTGGAGAGGACGACGAACAACTACAGCTAGATAACTTCACGGTCTTATGGCACACCTTTGAGATCTTCTTTTGGTGGACGCTCATTTCAATGGACGTGTTAGGTATAGCTCTTATCTCTGCACTTGTTTGCAGGTATTTAATGTTGATTTCTTCCTTTATTTGTCATTGGTTATAACAACCAATATTTTGTATTTTACGTAGATAACGTGTCACTGAATACTGCCCTTCTATGTAAGCATGAGTGATAATACCTTCTTTCAATGGCTCCACTATTGTAGTTGATGCACTGCTTATAGGGTTGAATCTGACAATGGAAGAATGGTGTTTTTAAACACCTCAAATCCTGGAAGTGTGAGCTCTTCGTTAACTCTTCCTTTGGCTACAAATTTGTTGCTCGTGTGAGTTTTTTGATAGCTCCTTTGCTTGGATATAAATCTATTGAATAGGGAAGTGTGAGCTCTTTGGTGGCTCTTCCTTTGTCTGTAAATCTGTTGCTTGTGTGAGATTTTTGATAGCTCCTTCCCTTGGCTACAATTCTGTTGGATAAGAACGTCCTTCTGCTCCCTATAAATGGTAATGCCTTTGTTCTTTCAAGGAACAAAAGAGGTGCCTTTTGGAAGACAAATCTAAAGTTATTTTCTTTCATTGCTCTACTAGATAGGAATCCATGGTCTTGGATAAATTAAGATATAAGAAGACCTCTCTTCCAATAACTTATTTAGGTATTCCCATAAATATTCAAAGGCAAAAAAATAAAGATTGGAATTGGTTGTTGGACAAAGTCAAGAAGAAAATTGGAAAGTGGACCAACAAGTGGCTTTCTTTTGGGGGTAGAATCACCTTGGTAAAATCAGTCCTTCAAGTTATTCCTATTTATGTTTCTTTCATTTTGAATATCCCAAAGGATGTTCTTCGATAATTGGATCAAATCAGTCATCGTTTCCTTTGGAGTGGTACTAAGGAGAAAAGAAAATGGGCCTTGGTGAAATGGGATACTTTATGTCTTCCTAAGAGTGAAGGGGGGTTAGGATTCCGATCTTCAATTAATAACAACAAAGCTTTAGTTGCTAAATTATATTGGAGGATGTTGCATAACCCCAATGCTTTTTGGGCCAATAATCTTCGTGCTAAATATGCTGAGAACAAAAGTCCCGAAGACCTTGTTCGTTATCAACTTCCTACCAAAGGTTCTCCCATTTTAGCAGTTCTTAAGACTGGTGAGGATTTGATAAAGAAAAAATTATTTTGGATCATTCATAATGGTTAGCATGCAAATTTTTGGATAGATTCTTGGGATGGTCACAAGCCTTTGATAACTCAGTTCCCGATTGGAGGCCTTGGATGGAGGAGCTTCACCGAGCTAATTGGATAAAAGTGGCTAATTACTGTCGGTACCATAATGGTAATTCAAATGTTGGTAGATATTGGATCCCTATTGAGGACTAGCCTATTCAAATCCCATAAAGGCAAAGACAAGATATCCAAGGTATCCTTCATATGAGATCCCTCTCTTGGTCCCATCAAAAAGATGGTTTTGGATGGAACAACACTACTAAGGGTGAGTATTCAGTTGCTCAAGGTTATTTGACCTTATGGCATAATAATCCCAACCATTCTTCTGACATATTTTCTCAATTGTGGGCTCAAAAGCTCTAGCCTAAGGTGAGGTTCTTTAATTGGCTTTTATTGCATCGTAGGGTGCTTACTCGGTGAGCAACTTATGAAGCATGGTTTTCATGGCCCTTTTAGATGTGAAATGTGTGAAGAGAATGTAGAAAATATCAACCATATTTTTATTGAGTGTACTTTAGCCTCTCGAGCTATGGAGGAGAATGGCCACTTTACTTGGCTTACAGTGGTCCAATTTTTTTACTTTTGAACAACTTTGGAGGGATTGGCCTAATCAAGAGGGTGTTGATCATTTTATTAGGAAGTTAGTTTGGATGGGTTCTACCATTCTTCTTTGGAATATTTGGAATGAAAGGAACAGACCGAATTTTTAATCAAGATAGGAAGGATATTCACTATATTTGGCAAAAGACCATAGCCAACTTAGCTGAATCAGTCCATCAACTCCTTAATCACCCCCAAAACTCCCACCAAAGATGGGATCAAGTGATGCAAAGATTGAAATTTAAACCTTCTAAGGGCAACCAACTTAAAGGGAATGTGAGTATTAGTAAGATGGATAGGACTAGAAATTGGCAACCTCCTCCTAAGGATTTTGGAAAAGTCAATACTGATGGAGCCTCTAGAGGGAACCCTGGAAAAGCCGATGTGGGAGGAATTGGTAGACTTTTAGATGGCTCCCTGGTTTTTACTTTTTTTGAGAATTTGGGTATTCTTTCCAATAACCTTGTTGAGGGGTATGGTATCCTCGGAGGCCTTCAGGAGGCTCTAAGGTTGGATGCGAAAAGGTGTTAGTTGAGTCTGACTCTCAACTTATGATTAATCTCTTAAAGACTCCTAAGAATCATAAGGTGGATTGGAGAATAAAAATAATTATTGAGAAGATTCAGGTTAATCCAGATGGGATTTTTGAAAGTTGATTACAATCATGTGGTCAGAGATCAAAACAAGAGTGTTGATGCTTGTTAGAGTTAAAGTGCACTATGCCTTCACCTTGACACTTGTCAGTTTCTCTTGACAAGTGTCATGTGTTGAATATAGGCTTATGCCTATATATTGTAACCACTTTTATCAATAATATTAATTCCATTAGTTTCAGTCCTAACATTTGGTATCAAAGCAGGCTTTCCCTGCCCTGTGAAAACCCTTGAGGGGGGATTTACCTCATGGAAATCCTCCCTCCCCCCTATTTTTTTCCCTATTTTTTTAATTTTTTATTGAGGGAGTATGCTCTCCATCATTTGATGGATCAGAAACCAGATGGTAAAAATATTAAAATGTGACTGTCCCTATCTACTATCTGTGTTGGATGTTTTCTATTTCATAGGCTGCAAATCATCCGTTCTATCACAGTTTTAATGGCACTTTTGCCAGTGTGGAGAATCGCTGGATAATAGGCTTTGAAGGGCATGAAGCAAGAGCAAATCGTAGAGGACATTTTTTTTTATTGGTGTGCGTGGGTGTTCTTCCTCACGCTGGCCGGCTCTCCAATTGTCCAGCCCTCGGGAAGACCAAACCCTAACTCTACCAGAGCCGAGGAGGCATCGAGTTCGAATCCCACAAACCCCGACTCCAGCATCACAGCGTGCACGACAGTTACAATTGGTTTGATGATTGACCGAGGTGTCAAAAATTTATGCGGTGGAAGCGTCCACGAACCAGGGGGCTGATCTGAAGCAGATGCCTGACCACATCTGCCACGGTCGTGGTAGCAAAAATTTAAGGGATTTTGACCGAGCGGCAATGTCGCTGCAGCTGAAAACCCAACAGACTCTATTTTTCAATGAGGAACGACGAGCTTTGGATGCGCTTCCCGATTCGAAGGCGATGGCGATGGAGGCCTCTGATGTTGATGCTCTTTTGGATTGTAGTCGGGATTCTGACGATGGTGTAGGAATCGAAGGGCATTATGACTGGTTCTGTGATAAGGAAAAAAACCTGAGCATGTTGCTGCCGCCAACGCCATCGTCGAACCCCCAGCCGCCACTTTCGCCTGCGTTAGCCATTCTTCGGTGGCAGAGGCCGGCCGTCGCAGCGCCGTTACCACGCGATGTCACCCTCGTGGGGTCGCCCCTCGACACCCTGGAAGCTATCTGCGATTGTGATGATCCTCTCGCCATGTGACCTTGGGGTCTTCAATAAGGGTTTATTCACTTTTTTCCTCTCTTTCTACTCGCACTTGTTCAAGAAATTTGACGGGTATTTTCTTCAGAGAGTTCGTGGGGTTTGATTTGGTGGGGGTGTGGAAGTTCTGCTGGATAGCGATGGCGGCGCACGACGCCTACTTCTGGGCGGTGCACACGCTGATTCACCGCTCGAGGCGCGTCTACAGGCGGGTGCACCGCCTCCACCACTCGACGGGCGGCGACATCTCGGTGTTCAGCACTGCCTACGGAGAGATTGTGGACATCGCCTTGTCTGTCACTCCCTTCTATGGGGGGGTTGATGGCGTGGCTATACTGCCAAGAAAGGTGGAACGTGGTGGCGATGGTAATGTTGACGTGGGCGGTGAACGACGTCAATGTGATGGGTCACTGCGGTTATCGGCTGCCAGCGTGGATTTAAGTGCCAAATTTTTAGAGATCGTGTAGGGAGGGCGCTTAAGTGTCTAATGTGGAGAGCTCCGAATTGGCTGCGGTACACGATCTCATCCAGGGACCTGGTTTAGGGTTAGAAACCCCCGTGAAGAATTATGGTTCAAAGGGTAAAATGGGGGGTCATCCGTTTCTTCGACGGACTGCCAAGCAAAAGAGATGTACTACATTGGGAGCGCGTCAGAGAGCCATTCAGCAAATATTTTTTTCAGTCATTTGATGGTTTTTGATTAGTTTCAGTCCCAGCGGACGTTATATTTTTATTTATTGATTGATTTAATTGGGCAATGGTTGTATGGGAATTTTTAAATGGAGGGAATAGTCAAAATTTTTATAAGGCATGGGTACATTAAAATGCTTTTATCCACATAGAGAGTGGAAATGTAATTCCCCTGCGAGGAAAATTGAGTCTGTTTTTTTTATTCCGCTTGAGAGCGATGCCACTATTGAGCGATGTTGTCTTTTTTGCTTTAGATAGCCATGATGTTTTTTCCACATGATGAAGGCCCCTTTGATGGTGGAATATAGGGGTATTTATAGTCGTTGGAAACGGTATTCCGCGACGGACACAATGGTGGTGTCATAATGTAATTTTGAGGCCGTTTCAATTTAGTTTTTTAGCCTCAAAATTCTTATACCTTGGAGTGCACTCTCGGTTGAACCCGACACTCCCAAGGTAATTTTATATGTGATCCTTGTACCTAGTGATCTTTTCTATACACTTGGCGAATGCGTGGTCGGTTACCCATGCATTTCGATGGGATGACATGGTCACCATAAGGACACTTATTCTAGGGACTACAGACATAGACACCCTAGACTCTATCCGAGGTTCTTTTTGGATCTACTTCTGAAGACTACAGACGAAGACACTTCATAAGATTCCCTTCTATTGTTTTTTCTTCTTCTCTCCATATTTGGCATCTATGGCTCATTTTATTGTATTGAGTGCATTTTTGGCAGAGACCGACACTCTTATATGGCTCGTTTTTCCTTTGTATTAGGTGCATTTTCGACAGAGACCGACACCTTCTAGATTGAGTTCACCATAAGGAGGGATTTGATATTTATGGTGAATCTAGTCAGTGACCTACGAGAGGCAACATCCTCTGAGGATGACCTGCAGAGGCAACAGACCCAGATGTGGCTGACCCTGAGGCACTTAGACGGTTGACCCAATGGCAACAGACCCGTGGAAGTGGTTGACCTTGAGGCAACAGACCGAGATGTATACACAGTGAATCTAGCATTATTCATAGTTGGAGAGCCAAGCGCAAAGAGCACGAGCCTAGACCAAAAAGAGGATGATAGGTTACTTTTAGAGAAGTCAACATTAAGGGGGAATGTTACCTAATGTTGACTTATTTTGTTTCTTCTTTAGTTAGGATAGTGCACTTTAAGGGGGAATGTTAGAGTTAAAGTGCACTATGCCTTCACCTTGACACTTGTCAGTTTCTCTTGACAAGTGTCGTGTTGAATATAGGCTTATGCCTATATATTGTAACCACTTTTATCAATAATATTAATTCCATTAGTTTCAGTCCTAACAGATGCTTTAGCTAATTGGGCTTTGGACAAAGGTGATCTTACTTGTTATGGCCACCCTCCTATATGGTGGGCTTCTCAAATTAGGGAAGCTCTTCTTTCTATCATTTCTTTGGATGGCTCCAGTTCGAAGGTACCTAGTTTCTTCTTGTTTTTTTTTTGCTTCTCTTTGGTTCATTCAATTTTTTTTAGTTCCCTAGCTCATTCTATTATTTATTTTGTTTCCTCTGTTGATTCTTGCCTTAATAGTCTTCTGGTCTAGATAGGTCATTGTTTTGTTCATTGTTTTTTTTTTCTTTTTTCTTCTTTGTTTTTTTTGTTTAGTTTTTTAAGGTGGGTGGGTTCTTTTGTTTTGTTTTGTTTTTGTGTTCTTTGTGTTGTTTTTTGTTGTTCTTGTGTTTTTGTTGTTTTATTTATTTTTTATGTTTTTTGTTATTGTTCTTGTGTTTTTTTCGTTCTTGTTCTTGGGTTTCTGGGTTTCTCTTTGTTTGTGTTATTTCGTGTTTTTATGTGTGAATGTTTTCTATGTTTTTTGTTTTTGTTTATTGTCTGTTGTTGGTTGTTTTTTATTTTTATTTTTATTTTATTTATTTTATTTTTTAGGTTTTGGTTGTGTTTATTTTTCATGTTTTTTTTGGGTTGTCTTTGTAGTGTTCTATTGTTTTTGTCTTGTTTGTGTTTTGTTATGTGGTTCTTGTGTTTTTTTATGTGGTTTGTGTTGTGGTTTCTTTTATTTTACTATGCGTGTTTGGTTGTGCTTTTGTTTTTGACACACTCAAGGAGCATGTTTTTTATTTTATTTTATTATTTTTGTTGTTATTTACTTATTTTTAAATTGGTTTTGTGTGTTTGTTTGCTCCTTGAGTATGTCAAAGGTGGTAGGCCAGGTCCGAGTCCTGGGCATTTTTGGTATAATGGATACCCCTGCCTCCTTGGGTCTTACCCGAAAGTGGCATCCCTTTTGGGATGTTTTCCACAAAAAAAAAAAAAAAAAAAAGAGGTGCCTTTTGTAATATGTAATTTTTGTACCAAAATGAAGATTTTTTATAATCCTTCTTTCTTCTTTTGGATGATAGTCAATCCAAGACAATGAAATAAGGATTCCTACACTCTATGCTTGAAAAAGAAATTCTTATATTCTCCTTGAATATTGAGACTTCCAAGGTCTCAAGTATATTCTCCTTGAATATTGAGACTTCCAAGGTCTCAAGTATATTCTCCTTGAATATTGAGACTTCCAAGGTCTCGATTTGAGGCTTTCTTCAAGGATTTCAGTGGTAGTTTTCTACTCGACCTTTCTACTTGTAATGGTGGCTTCTTTTGGCCACTAAAGTGCTGCAAATTTTTTGATTGTTGTGCTTCTTAACAACACAAACTAATTTAGAGCAACTAGTTAAAAAAATATCTATAATGGTGCTTAATAGATGCACTATAAATGGTAACAATAAATTAACCTTATTGCTCCACTAATTTCTCAAAAATACTCTTAACAATTCCACTACAACCTTTCAAATATAATCTACAAATTTCACTACAAACACAGTTGTAGGATCTAATATTCTTTTTCAATATATAAGATAGGTAGTTGATAAATAGTTGTAATTTTATAATCTAATCAACTCCAAATTAATGTGCAAATGAACATTAAAAAGAACTTTCCTTTTTACACTTCTTTGAAGACTTATAATGCAATCTTCCTCTATGCAAATTTTGATCTAACATAAGGTGCTTTAACAAATCTAATGAGTAATCTGATTAATGAATTCTGATAATTTCTTACCTTTTTGACAAGTTTTGTAGAGAATGCAGATCAAGCTTGTTGCTTTCTGCAACTTTTGTTAGCTTTTCCAAGCAACTCCTCCTTCACCAAAAATAGATCTCGAACTTTCTTTCATGAGCCTAGGGTTTGGTGGTTTGATATCCTTTTTACTATGGATTAAGAGAAATATTTAGGCAATATTCAAGTCTCTTGGCTTTAACAAACTCCTTTTATCTTCAAGTCTTCTTGTCAAATTTTGACTTCAAGCAGGATCTTATTCTTCTCAAGACTCTAAATTTCTTGAGATATTTTGTATCTTCTTTGGCACTCCTTGCCAATTCTTCTTCTCCTAATTGGGATTGTTGTCAGATGACAATAATTATCCCAAATATTTCCCTTAAATGTTTTTTTCTCCCTGATGGAGAATTTATCCAATGAGTTCTTCTAGGAACTCTTTTGATGATCTTGCTTCAGCAACAAGGCTCTCCAAGCATTTTTCCTTGATACCTCTCCTAGGTATTTGACTCTACAACTACTTTGGTCTTTGTTGAGACCTTCTTATTCAACTTTTAGAATTAAGATCTTCTTCCTGAACTTGATTCTACTACTTCTAGATTTGAACAAGGCTCTCCTAGTCCTTGTCCTTCCAAGACTGGAAGTTTATTCAATGAGATCTTCCCCAGATCTCTTCACCTTCAAGTTTACTTCAAGTACTGTATTGATTATGAATAAAATACTCTTTCTAACTTTCTTGTAAACTTATTGAATCTCCTTTTCCTACAATAAATGATTAGTATTGAAATCCGAATCTACTTATGAATTAGGTACTCTCTTCTGGAGTCTTCTTTAGGATCAAGGCTTCTGTGGCCTTTTCTTAGATCAAGGATTTTATGGCCTTTTCTTAGATCAAGGCTTATGTTGCCTCTTTAGGGTTAAGGATTCTATGGAATTTTCTTAGATCAAGGATTTTGTGGCATTTTCTACTGTGAAGTTGACATTATCATTAGAGATATTCAATCTCTAAACTTCACTTTGACTCCTTTTCCTATAGTCTCTTCTAAAATTTTCTTTTTTACAACAACTAATTTCTACACTATGAAGGCACTTCGACATTAGGGCAATGAAGTAGAGATATCCTACCCTTATATTGTAGGAGATGCCCCAATCATATGAGGGTTAGTTCCCTATAATAAAAGAAAATTTAGGCAATAGTAAATTTCTCTCATCTCTTAGATGAGCTTCACTAATTGATTCATCAAACGAGTGGATCAAATGTTGAGTCCTTATCTTCACGATTGTTTTATGTTGAGTCCTTATCTTCATGAGTTTTTTATTGTAACTTTGTGGGGAGACTCTGAGCCCAATGAATTTTAAAATTTCTCTTTTTAGTCTGTTCTACCAGACGATGAAATTCACATGAAATGGATTCAATGGAACATCCAGTTTGCAAAAATTGAAGTTATGGTGACTAGCCCTATTTTAGCAATAACACTTTCTCAAAGCTCTCCCTACCACCTTGATTCTTCTAAAGATTTTTGCAAGAGCTTGTGCACTATGGCAAATCAAGTTCATAGAAAAATTTAGGCTCCACAATAATGGTGGTTCTCCTCTCACTCTATAGTAGCTAGTTCTACTGTGACTAGACCTATAGTGGCTCTGATACCACTGTTAGATTTTGAGATAGATTGCAATGGGATATAGCAATCATAAGATGCAAAAATATACAAGAAATCAAATTCATGAGATCTCAAAAATATGCTATAAATAGAAATGATAGAAATGAATAGAATATTGCTATGGAGGAAATGGACACTCCATGCAAGATGCTACATAACTATAATGTACTCCATCACTAATGGAGTCACCTAGTACTACTACTACTACCTACTAACTTACTTATCAAACTCTTACTAGGAGACCCTTTTATAATGGAAGATAGATTCCTTGACCAACACTTTACCTATTTGTGCAAGGGACACCTTGCACATTTACAACTTGCACATTGACCCTTGTGCATTTATTACATTGCATGAAGTAACTAGATAACTTCCCCCTAAAGTAATCTAATGTCCTAAGTATGTACCTAGGAAGATACATTTACATGATCCAATTGATGTAATAGACTCTAACTCTAATATATTCCTCTCGAAACTCGATGGGGTACCCCTAGTCTTAGAGACATTGATGGTAGTAATGCCTCATTTTTGCATGCAAATTGGTAGTGTTCAGGCTAACACCCCTTTTTGCACCGCCTCTTTATCCAAACCTGGACACCCCTTTTTGTGTTTGTAATTTTTTAACCACATGTTTCTAGATATTTTTTTGACACATTTATTAGGTCATAAATGCATCAAATAAGGGGAAAAATGTAGACATGGAAAATTGACCCATTAAGTTAAGTCATTTTCCTTAGATCTTGTGTTTTCCCCTAAAAAATGTAAGGTCATCTTTGAGCCAACATTTACCCTAACATTCTTTTCCATTCCTTTCAAAATCTATACCATTGGAACGTGATCAGAAAGAGCTTTTCAATGGTATAAGTTTTGTTCAATTTTGACTTCTTTTTGGTCCCCCAAAGTTCCAAAAAACTATATATGGGTCTAATTGTTGCGAATTCGCAGTCGATGGTGTGAATTCGACATACAGGGTGTGACTTCACCATACAGGGCACAAATTCACCATAAAAGGCATGAATTCACCATCTTGGATTTTTTTCTCTCAAAAACCCTTTTTAGCATTGACTCTTTGTGATGTTGGCCCTTGCTCAAGGTTACTTTTTGTTTAACCTCCTCCAAACCTCTTATAAAAAGAGGATTGGATCCTGTCTTTTTAATCAATCCAAAAAGGATAAATCCATGAATCCACCCATCCATCCAAGGAATATTCTTGAGAATCCTAATCTTGACTTGTTCACTTGTTCATACTAATAAGTGTTCTATTATGGGATTCTTATTTCACTCTTAGTGTTAGTTGCTCTTGGTGGATAAGTGTTGGAGCCCCAAGAAGTCTACTATCTTGGAGGTCTTCATCCTTTTGTTTGCTTTTTTGCTATCACCAAATTGTTTTTATTCATTTACATTCATATATTGTTAAATTACGCATCTTTTGTTTATTTTTTGCATCATTATACTCCTTTTTCTTTCTGTTGCAAATTTGTTGTACAAGGTGCGAATTCATCGTATTGGACGCTAATTCACCATATAGGGTGCTAATTCACTTGTGATAGGCTTTGGGGCAGAATTTTATCCCCCAAACCTCTAGATCTGCATTTCATGTTATATTTAGATCATAATTGCATAATTTGCACTTTGTTTATCATATTGTTCTGTTACATTGTATTTTGTTTATTCATCTTCAAAAAGGTTAACTTTTGCTTCCGCCTTCTAAATATTAGCTAAAAGGACCTAGGGGGCTTGACTGTTGTGCCTCCAATTATAGTCATACAATGGCCTAAGTAGGCTCCCTAAACCTGATCATATTTTTTGAGGGTTTTGTCAAGTTATATTATAGGATTGAAGTTGTGGGACATTGTTGGACGCAAGTTAAAGCTTGGAACAACCATCGAATCAGATAAGTGCCCTAGTAGATCTCTAGGCTATTTGCTAATTGCTTTTTATTCTTTTTTGTTCAAAATATAGATAAAAAATAAAGAGAATATTTTGATTAAATTTTTAGGTATTTGAAAGAATAAAAGCATATAGTGTGCATCTAAGGTTTTAACCTTGTTTGTGCAGTGTTTAGGCTAACACCCCTTTTTGCACCACCCCTTCATCCAAATACGACCACCTCTTTTTGTGTTGTCATTTTTTATCCATAGGTGTCTACATATTTCTTTGATGTATTTATTAGGCCATAATTGCATCAAAGAAGGGGCAAAATGTAGACATGGAAAATTGACCCATTAAGATGAGTCATTTTCCTTAGATCTTGAGTTTTCCCCTTAGAAAAGTAGGTTATCTTTGAGCTAAATTTTTCCCCATCAAATATTCTCTATTCCTTTCAAGACCTATACCATTGGACCATGCTTAAAAAGAGCTTTCCAATGGTATAAGTTTTATCTCGTTCTAACTCTATTTGGTCCTGTAAAGGACCAAAAAACTACACATGGGTCTATCTATTATGAGTTCATGATCGACGATGCGAATTCACCATCATGGATTTTTTTCTCTCAAAAACTCTTTTTAGCATTGGCTCTTTGTGATGTCAGCCCTAGACTGAGGTTACGTTTTTTTTAACCTCCTCCAAACCTCTTATGGAAAGAGGATTGGATACCCTTTTTTTAATCAATCCAAAAAGGATAAATCCTTGAATCCACCCATCCATCCAAGAAATCTTCTTGAGAATATTAATATTGATTTGCTCATTTGTTCATGCTAATAAGTGCTCTTCTGCTATGGGATTGCTATTTCGCTCTTGGTGTTAGCTGCTCTTGGTGGATAAGTGTTGGAGCCCTAAGGAGGAGTCTACTATCTTAGAGGTCTTCATCCTTTTATCTACTTTTTTGCTACCACCAGGTTGTTTTTGCTCATTTGCATTCATATACTATTAAATTGTGCATCTTTTATTTGTTTTTTGCATCATTCTACTCCTTTTTCTTTTTGTTGCAAATTTGTTGTACAATGCACGAATTTGTTGTACAGGGTGCAAATTTTTTGTACAGGGCATTAATTTAACTATGATAGGCTTGGGAGCAGATTTTCACCTCCCAAAACCCTAGATCTATATTTCATGTTACATTTAGACCATAATTGCACAATTTGCACTTTGTTTATCATATTGTTTTGTTGCATTGTATTTTGTTTGTTCATCTTCCAAAAAGGTCAACTTTTGCTTTTGCATTCTAAAGGTCAAGTAAAAGGACCTAGGGGGCTTGACTATTGCACCTCCAAGTACAGTCATACAACAAACTAAGTAGGTACCCTAACATTGGTCATATTTTTTGAGGGTTTTGTAAAGTTATTTTGTAAGATTGAAGTTTTGGCACATTGTTAGACACAAGATAAAGCTTGAAACAACCACCGAATCATATAAGTGCCCTAGTAGATCTCTAGGCTATTTGTTAATTATTTTCTATTCAATTATGTTCAAATTATAGATCGCAAGTAAATAGAAACATTTGATTAAATTTTTAAACATTTGAAAGAATAAAAGCATATAGTGTGCATATGAGATTTTAACCTTGTTTGTGCATTTCCCTTGGACCCTTTCTCAAAGGCTTTATTTTGCAATCCTAGGGTTTGTGATTATTCAAGAAAAGAATCATTCTAGGGATGGTTGTTGTCTTCCTGCATCTTGTATCTTGCACTATTTTTTCTCTTTTTATAGTATTGTTTTAATAAGGCCAAAAATAGGTGCATGCTTAATTTGATACATCAAAAACACATTCCACCTTAACTTGGAGTGAGTCCTAAAACCATTCATGGTGAAACCTCCCCCTATTTGCCCATCAAGTGCAGAGTTATAACATGCCCCCACGGTTCACCTTGTTTCCCAGTGGATCCAACCGAGAATCATACGTGGTAGGGTAGTTTTTCCCCTCTAAACTCACATAACTCCACACTTATTTACATGACATATCACTTATATAACTCCACACTTACTAACATGAAATCTACTATATACTAAAATATTAAACATACTCTAAACTAAATTATTTACACGGTCCTTGTATTAATATTGTAAGGTACCAAATAACGTAATACTTCCAACACCCCTACGTATTATATTATTTATTATGAAGGTCCTTTGCCTTCATATATTTTCAATTTTGAGTCTTGTCTTGGTCTTTCTACTTTGGTTCTTGTACTCATTATGGTCTGGGTATTGAATTTGTTTCTTTATGAGGTACCTATTTCTATTAATATGTTGATAGTATATATTACATGTACCTGTTACACTCCTAAGAAAATCATCACAATAATATAGTCCAGTGCAATCACTATTAATATTTTTTTTTTTGGTAATTAAGGGTCATTTCATTAATACCGGGTTTTAAAGGTTAACCCAAAACCTATTACAAAATACAGCCTTAAGCTGATATGGATCCTTGCCTTGTTAAGGACTACTTTTCCTTTACTATTCCTTGCCTTTCTAAGCCCTAGAAATGAGTGGGCTCGATACCCCTTACCCATACTAATAGTCCAACCATCAAGCTGACAACATACCGTAAGAACACTATAGACCCCTAGACATATTTCAAGACAATCTACAGAGCTATTAAGAATGATATCCCCATGAAGGACCCTTTCCTCAGTATAGACAGAAAACCAAAATTTGTCACGGATTAGAACAGAACAGGGCTGACAAGCCAAAATTCCTCTGTATCGGGCGACTGGATGGAGGAAGCTAAGTTTCCTCCTCATCATCATCCTTGAGCTCCTTGAGCTCCTCGAACTCCTCATCCTCCTCATCTTCATCCGAGTCCTGGACAAGTTCATCCGACTTTCCACCTTGA
This sequence comes from Wollemia nobilis, assembly GCA_028583015.1. Lineage (NCBI taxonomy): Eukaryota > Viridiplantae > Streptophyta > Pinopsida > Araucariales > Araucariaceae > Wollemia > Wollemia nobilis. Next base: position 9,655,650 of record JAQPPZ010001808.1, read on the forward strand.
TATCCTTCATTAAAAAATAGATTGGTGAGGGCTCCATGGAGCTCATTCATGTGCTGAATTATGTTGCCCGTAGTGTCCCCACCTCAAAATTCATTGGCGGTCATTTTGCATTACTTCTTCCACATCACTAGGGACCCCTTGCTCCCATGTGACAAGTCCATCAACATCCACCCCTAAGTTTGCCAGCTTATTCACTATTTTATTGCCTTCCTGGAATACGTGTTGTGCCAACCTATCATTCCTAGCTTCAAAAAGGATCCTTGCCTCTTCTATGACTGATTTGATCCACCACAGAGGTTTTTCCCATTGGTTAGGAGGTTTATAATGTTCATTGAGTCCCCTTCAACTATTAGTTTGCCTTCGATCTCCTGGGACATCTACAACCCTCTCCATAGGGCTCTTGCTTTCGCCTCATTGTTGGTCTTTCTTCCAAGCTGTTCAAAAAATGCCAACACCAAGTTTCCTTGGTGGTCACAAACCACTCCTCCAACACCTGCTCTTCCAGGATTGTCCTTAGTTGCACCATCAAAATTGAGCTTGAACCAACCAACCGGGAGTGGGGTCCACTTCACACCTATTCTGGGATTGGGCTTAATGACCAAGGGTTCCTCTTCCAAGGTAATATGTAGGGATTGAGCAAGCTATTTTTCCTAGGGATGGTTATACTGAGCTTCATAGGGGATGATACTGACATTTTCATGAGCAAAGGCAAGGATCTTGTTGGTAATGGTTACGAGATCATGGCTAGAACCCTTAAAGGCTCTATGGTTTCTTTCTAACCAGACCTGCCACAAGAAATGGTGAAGGGAAATATTCCACATGAACCTGAGCCTAAGGTTAGTAAAGGGGTTAGGCCATTGCTGGAAGAGGTCAATGATGGAGGTCGGTCTGACCCATGAAATGCTAAAATCTTGGAAAACCCCACCTAGAATATCATCTACAACCGAACATTCAAGGAAGATATGGAGGGTGGATTCCCAGTTAGCCCTGCACAGATAACAACGATTAGCAATTATCATACCTTTCCTTAACATATTATCAATGGTGAGTATCCTCCCTTGGATCACCAACCATAAAAAAATGATATTTTGGGGATGAGATTTTTGACCCACACCAACTAGGTCTGGAGGATGGGATCCTTAGGATCAATCATAAGCTTATAGGCAGATTTGATAGTGAAATACCCACTCTCGATTGTAGCCCATGTTACATGGTCCTCTCCACTTCTCATGGGAATGAATTATTGGTGTAGGATATTTTGGATCTCTTCTGACTCGACTTCAAATCCCGGTATCCTGATTTGTTTCCATCTAAACCTTCCCCTATTTTGCATCATAAAATCAGCCACTTTCCTTCCTATGAACTGATCAGTATAATCCTTGACCTTGGCTAGGTGTGGCAATTGAGAGAGAGCCTCCTCCTTGGCCCACCTATCATCCCAAAAGCTAATATTTTACCCATTCCCTAAGATCCATCTCAACCCTTTATTGATGACATTTCTGTTGGTCAAGATTGCCTTCCAAAAAGTTGATCCTCTATTTAGGATATTGTCCTTTAGAAAATCAATGCCTTGGAGGTATTTTATTTTAATAATGGCAGTCCATTGGTTCTCCTCGTTGGTTATGAGATGCCACGCTTGCTTAGCTAGCAGTGTTGTGTTCAACTGAGATACTCTTCTCAGGCCTAACCCCCCATTCTCCTTAGGTCTGCATACCTTACTCCACCCAACTAGGTGTATTCTCTGTTTTTCCTCCGACCCTGACCAGAGGAAGTTCTTTTGGAGTTGTTCAATATTTTGGTATACCTTAGTTGGGGCCTTAAAAATGGATAAAAAATACACGGGGATGCTCTTAAGGGAGGCCATAGTGAGGGTAGCTTTACCTGCTTGAGATAGAAAGTGCCCTTTCCAACCAGCCAGTTTCTTTTGAATTCTTTCTACCACATTGTCCCACATTGATTTTCTTGGGGAGCCTGTAAATAGGGGAAGACCTAGGTAAGAAGTAGGGAGAGCAGCAATTGAACATCCCAAAATCCCAGCTATCCTGACCTGCCTTGGAATGGGGGTGTTGAGGAAGTAAATTTTGCTCTTGAAGAAGTTCACCTTCTACCCAACCACCTCCTCATAAAGCTTTAGAATGCGCTTTATCCTTCTAGCTTCAACTACTGATGCCTGGGTCAACATAAGGGTATCATCAACAAACTGTTGGTGGGTTACCATATTGGTAAGGGAGGTGGCTTTAATCCCAGAGATCAGACTTGCATTGCAAGCCACTTTGATAGTTCTTCCTAGAGCCTCCACCATAATAATGAACAACATTGGACTGATCGGATCCCCTTGTCTGAGGCCTCTAAGGCTTTGGAAATACCTTGTTGTCGTATCATTTACAAGGATAGAGAACCAAGGCTTGAGAATACATCCTTTGATAAGTCTTACCCACTGAGGATGGAAACCAAATTTTAGAAGAACTGCAATCAAGAAATCCCAGTTGATGCGGTCAAAGGCTTTATTCATGTCAAGCTTTAGGGCAAAGGTTGCCTTCTTAGTTTGGCTTGTAGTGTGAAGGGCTTCATGGACTGTAATCACCCCATCAAGAATCGATCTTCCCTGAATCGAGCTCCCTTGACAAGGATCAATCATAAGGGGTAAGATTCCTTTCATCCTATTAGCTATGGCTTTAGTAAGGATTTTGTAGGACACATTGCATAGACTGATTGGTCTGAAATCTGCCATCATTTTGGGGGCTAGGCCCTTAGGAATCAATGCAATGAAAGTAGAATTAAACCCTCTAGGGATGTGTTTTGAAGCCTGGAACTCCTTGACCATCGATATTACATCCTCCCCAACAATGTCCTAGAAAACCTGGTAGAAATGAGGAGGGAATCCATCAGGACCTGGGGCCTTATCAGGTTCCATGTTGAACAAAGCATTTTTTATTTCCTCCTCTGTGAAGGGAGCTAGAAGTTTGGCATTAGTGGCCCCATCTATGACACTAGGTATGAATTGGAGGAGAGTCTCCTTGGCTTCCTCTTGGCATTGGGTTTCATCCCCAAGGAGGGAGCTAAAATAACTAACAACTTCTTCTTTGATCTCAATTAAGTCCTAAGTTTTGGATCCATCAACTCTAGTCAGCTCTCTGATCTTATTATTACTTCTATTTCTCAGGGTAGTGATATGAAAAATTTTTGAATTTGAGTCGCCATCCTTCAACCATAAAGCCCTGGATTTCTACCTCCAATAGGTTTCCTCACAAGCCAGAATATTATGATATTTTGAAAGCTTAATTTACTCCTATGTTCTTATTGTTTCATCATAAGTACCATTTTGAATCCTGTTGTCAATAGCCTTCAGAATTTCTCCCACTTGTTTCTTGTTCTCAAACAGGTTCCCAAAAACATCCTTATTCCATATTCTCAGGTTTTCCTTCACTGATTTCAACTTTTGGGCTAACTTAAAAGCTGAGCTACCCTGAATGGGTTGTTGCCACCAGATTTTGATTCTTTCCTTCAGGTCTGGATGTTTGATCCACATTGACTGAAAGTGAAAGGGTTTCTTAAAGGAGTTAGCTTGTGGGACCTCCAATAAAATGGGATTATGATCTGATGCAATTTTGGGAAGAGCTTGCAGAGTGGAGTCTCCAAAAATTGTGACAACTTATTTTGACAGAAAGAACCTGTCTAACCTTTCCTGAATAAGTTGGCTTCCTATCCTACGGTTGCTCCAAGTAAACTTAGCCCCTCTTAGCCTCACATCCATCAGCTCGTTAGAATTGACAAACTCATTAAATTCTTCCATGCTCCTTGTTGGAAGCCCAACCCCACCCTTTTTGTCTGAAGGGTATAAGGGAGTATTGAAATCTCCTGCTACCATCCAGGGAATATCATGAAAGACTGCGTTCAAGTGGCTCAGATATTCCCACAATGAGGTTCTTCCTTGAACTGAATTGGGTGCATACACATTTGACACAATCCACGATCTATTCTTGTCAATGTCATGAAAAAACACACTTAACACCCTGTCATCATCCTGAATAATGTTGCCTTCCACACTCCTAGAATCCCATAGCACCATGAGTCCTCTTGAAGCTCCTCTTGCCTACTTGAAAACCAAATCTCCTTGACTCCATATTTTTTTGCTGCTATTTTCAACTGGGCTTCATCTATTTTTGTTTCTTGTAAGAGAATAATGGTTGGGTTATATTGCCTTCTTATTGAACTGACCACCCTATGGGTCGGTGGGCCATTTAGGCCTCTCACATTCCATGAGAGTACCTTCATTTAGACTATTTGGGATTTTTTTCCCTCCCCTTTCCTTGGGGAGGTTTGCCTAATTTGTTATCATCTTGACCTGGGATAACCTGTTGTATCAGTGTTTTTTGTTTTCCACTTGCCACTTCGTTGTCAGTCCTCAATCTATTCTGTTCAGCATTAGACATCCTTCCCCTCTTTTTCTCACTACCGTAATCAATTGGGGATTTTGTTGTGCTTCTAGTCTATTTTGGGCTAAAATGAGGAGGTACAATATGTTGAAGGACTGGACTAGAACACTCTTCTAGCCTTTTTGTTCCTACCATTTCAGTCCTTGATTCTAACTCTTCCTTCCTTATCCTATATTCTCCACAATTATGTTGTGAACCTTCCTGAAATTTTGCAGGGCTTTTGGTTATGATATTGGAAGGACCCAATTCCTTTGATCCTATCTCCTCCATCATTTTCCTATATTCCTTAGGGGTGTACTTTAATCCTTCCTGATGGTTTGGGAGTCTTTTAGTTTTGATGTTGGAAGGACCCGATATGGATGGGGATTCTAAATTTTTTGGTAATTCAACCTGAAGGATTCCGTCCTCACCCATCTCCCCTTCTACCATCAGGTCAGCAAGAACTTTAAACTTATTTGAACTCGAGATTCTAGGGCTTACCTGATTTTCCTGCTCGTTGGTGATTTGTTGCTTTCCTTTCTCCTGGGGTTGAGCCTGGTTGTCCTGCTCCTGGTAAATATTGTTGTTCTTGGCTGGCCTGAACCCTCCTCTACCTGTTGGTCCTCCCGTGGATTGGTTCCTGGGGAATGCTTTGCCATTTGTCCTTTTGCCTTATGTCCTCTGAGCTTCTCTGCTAGCTGCTAGACTTGGACATTGATTTTGTAGGTGACCTTGAGTTTTGCATTCTATGCAAAATGCTGGCTTATTTTCATATTCCATCGATTGTTTTCTTAGATAATATCCATAGCCCAGTTCTACGAAGGTTGGAAATTTGGAATCTAAGTCTACATTGACATAGATCCTTGCATGCGTCATCCTTGTCCTTGCCAGGGTTGAATGGTCAATGGCAACCAACTCCCCAATGGCTCTGGCAATCCCTTGCAACTAGTACTCATTAAAAAATTGAGCGGGAAGGTTTGGCAGGAGGACCCAGATGGGAGCTATATTAATATTTTGTTTTTTGGGGTCAAAGTCCTCCCCCCATTTTTTGAGAAACAAGCTGCGTTTTCCTAAAAACCATGGTCTGCCTGTTAGAATGTGATTTGCATCCTCCTTGTTATTGAATCTTAAGATGAAAAATCCCCTGGACAAAGCAACAATCTCTAGGTTCCTAGATGTTCTCCATTTGGATAGCGCCCAGGAGCGTATAGTTTCTATATCCGACCTTTCGCCTAGAAACTTGCCTACTAGTGAAAACTCCTCCAAGGATAAAAATGGACCCATAGCATTCGCAGGTGCCATAATCCAGTTGTTCTCAGGTATGAGGGGCGGGAGTGAATGAAAATCACTCTTTTTGCCTTTTAGGGTTTCTACAAAGGATAGACCTCTTCTGGGACCCGTAGTACTCTACTGGGTCCATTTGTTTGGGTCTTTGTCAGGGGGTTCGGGTCCTCGTACCTTGTCAACTTGCTCATGGATGGGCCCCTATCCCCTTCCAGAGATAGTCGACCTGCCTACCTCTGGATCCTCACCTTCCGTTTGCTCGAGGTTCCCGCCCAAAACCTTTGAAATTCCTTCTCTGCCTTCACTGTTCCCGCTGCTCCATCACAATTTTTCCCATAAACTCCTTTCATTAGATCATACAAAGTATATCCGCAATCACTATTAATATTGATATCCTTGCTTTATCTAAATTCTTTGGCTCATTACCTCTGAAATACTATTGTTATCAATGCTCTCAATTGTAGGATGTAACAACTCATCTTCTTTGTTATTTGTACACTTTGTATCAACACATATGTCATCATGGTTTTATAAGTATCACAAAGAATTTGTATGAAATCATTGTTTGGCAATTTCCATGATGCCTTACTCAAATTAAGGTTTTTTTCTTTATAAGTTACTGAAAGACATTTTGAAACATTTTGAACATTACTCATGGATGGTATCTCAAAATTCATCTTGAACATTTTAAAATAATTACATATCAATATCATCTTTCTAATTTAGAGGAGATAATAACCCAGGTGTTGTAGGTGAGTTGGAGAGGAGAGGGCAATCCTCCAAGGGAGGTCCCAGGTTCGAATCTCCATCCTACCAAAAAGCTAAATTGGTTACCCAAAATCCAATTGATAATATTGGTGTGGGCAGGGTCGGGTGCGACCCCCGGGTGAATTTGACGGTGTAGAACCCCTGTTCGTGGTCTCTTAGACCAAGGCGGCCCCGCAAGGGGTTTTTCGCTTTAAAAAAAAAATTTAGAGGAGATAAATAAATTTAAATATTTATCTATTCTAATATTTAATTTTTTCTCTTGATGAAAAAAAATGTTTGTGCCTTTTACTTAGGTAGAATTCCTTATTGCTCCAAAATTTAATATTTAATAGATCTTCTTCGATCTTTTAACAATAGTATATTCTCGAAAACTAGGGCATCAGTTGGGTAGCCGAAGATATTTCTGGTTACTATGTATTTGAAGACAAGATTGCTAACCCAGCCCAATGGGGACACCTCTAGATCCTCTTTTAGAGAGACATAGTTCTTTTGCAGATTTGTTAAAGGATAAATCTCCATTAGAGACTGAAGAAGCACAAAAAACTGCATTAAAAATGCTCTTTATGGTTCCTGGAAATAGATCAACATCTCAATGAGTTAATGGATGCTTGCCACAGTCAGAATTAAGGCTAAAGATTGTCATTGAGCAAAGGATGGTTGAAGAAATAGTTTTATATAGAGACAATCATGATTTGATCTGTAAATTCGTGGGTATTCGCCCTACCTTGAATTTTTTGCATTCTTGGGTCTGACAAAACTGGGAGCCTCTTGGTGGGTATTCTTTGTGGTTTATTATCAATGGATATTTTATTGTTAGTTTTTCTTCTCTTGCCGATAGAAATAGGGGTTTCAAATTAGAAAAGAGGAATCATGGTCCGACAAGATTATTTGTTCAACCCTGGAGAGTGGGATTTGATCCTCGAATGGAACCCACTGCTGTGCCAATTTGGATTCATTTGTATGAACTTCCAATGGATTTTGGGAGTGAGCAAGTATTGGAAATTTTTAACAGTTCCCTTGGAAGACATTTGGGTGTTTCCAAAGACAAAATGGAAGGAAACACAACTATTTATGCAATATTATGTGTGGAAATGGATCTTAGCTAGCCTTTTCTGGTAGAGGTGGAACTCGAACTTACATGACTATCTTGGATTCAACAACTGGATTATGAGGCATTGCCATTTAGATGCAGAGTTTACCACAAAAATGGGCATTTTGCCCGATCTTTCCCAAATAATATGAACATAAAAATGGAGGGTCCTCTGAAAATTTCAAATATTCCTAAGGAGGGTAAGTCAACAATCAACAAAGAAACAACCAATATTTCTCAGGGTAAATAACCATAGGGAGATGGTTTTGAACAACCCAAAAGAAGGAGAAGGTAAAAGAAAAAATATGATAAATAGCAAATCCAACTCAATCCCTCCAATAGGTATGATATCTTTAAGACACTAATGGACCAAGAAGAAGAATAATTCATGGAAGGAGTGGATGGGAATAATAAAAATAATAACAACCATGTTCAAGCCCCTCTTTCATCTCCTTCCATCATAGAGCAGGTAATTGAGTGTAGTGAGTTATCGCAATTAGAGAGTGCAAGGGCATTGATAGTGCATAACCAAGAGCAACCAATAATTAAGGATGTCATCATGGTATAGCAGAAAAGAACAGATAAAGGCCAACTCTAGGGATAACTAAGGTGGAAAAGAGATCAAAAAATAGTAGCTCTCAAGGAGTGGGTAGAAAATCAAATAAGGAATTGATAGTAGTTCAAGGAGACAAACTGATCACTGGAGGATCGGTGAGACCAATAGATTTTTACTGCTCTCAAGGTAACCAATGATTATACAATCATGGAATTTTAGGGGTTTAAATAATAGAACCCATCAATATGTTGTTCAAAGACTTAGAAAAGTGTAAAATAGATTTTTTGCTTATCTAGGAGACAAAAATGTCGTTGGATCTTATGTGTAAAATAATAAATATAATTTGGAGGGGTGTTGGTCATATGGAAGTGGCTACCCAAAGGGCCTTAGGGGGGATAGTTACTCTTTGGAACTCTCTTGAATGGACTGCAATAGAACATATAGCTTGGAGGGGTGTTCTCACATCACATTTTAGGAACAATGTCACATCTGAACATATTTTAATCACAAATTTTTATGGGGCTCAAAACCTAGATGGTTAGATGCATTAATGGAAAGTTGTGCATAACATGAGAGTCTAAAGGGAAGAGTTAGACTAGATTATTTTTTGGGATTTTAATGCTAAATTATCCTCTAGAGATCAGGAAGGGGAAACCCCAAATTTGGACCTAGGGGATCGACTTATGATTGCCCAAGTCTAGGCATTACACTTGGTGGATATTAAATGCCCTGGAACCAACTATACTTGGACTAATAAGAGGAGGGAGCCACCAAGTAGGAAGGTGAAGTTATATCATTTATTGGTTTCAGAGCAGGCATTTGTAAAATGGAATATAAAATTTTAGATTTTGGAGGGTCCAGTTTCAGATCACTTTCCCATTTTGTTGGAAGGGGGGATTAAGAGAATGCAACATCACAAACCATTTAGATTTGAAAACTTTTGGTTACAAAAAGAGGAACTTCAAAAGAAAATTCCACAATGGTGGGAAGAAGGTCGCCCAAGATATGGGACAACAATGTTTAGATTCCATAAATAACTTCATTATGTCAAAGATCAACTGAAATAATGGAGGCGAGCTAACAAGATAGACTTCTAGGTCCAAAGAGCTCCATTGGTGGCCAGATGGGATGAGGTTCAAAAACACTTTAGGAAAGGAAAAATTACAGAGCATCTCAAAGAAGAGGATGATGCATTGCATAAAGTGATTGAGGATATTGACAACCAAGAGGAGACCTATTGGAAACAAAGAACAAGAACCACTTGGTTATTAGAAGGTGATAGAAATACCAAAAAATTTCATCGGGCTGTCTATACTAGGAGACAGACGAAAAACATTGAAGCTCTTCAATATGATAACGGGCACTCCTTTGATACAATTCCAAGTATGCATTTCCATTCAATGGATTATTTTTCTAAACTATTTAAGGAAAGTATGGTGCAAGATGGAGAGGCTCAAAAAGAAGTTATTCCTGTCATACCCTCACGTTATCTCTAAGAAGAAAATCGGGCCCTACTTAAACCCATTGATAGAGAGGAACTGAAGAATGTAGTCTTTGGAATGAGCATCGAAAAAACACCAGGTCCAGATGGCTTTCCAATTGAGTTTTTTTAGGCCTTCTAGGATAACTTGGAGGAGGATGTAATGGCTATTATAGAGGAGTCCAAAGGTAGTAAAAGAATGCTTAAAGCATTAAATCATACTTTCATTACCTTAATTCCAAAAGGGGAGGAGGGGGTACATATTTCAGATTATAGACCTATTGCCTTATGCAATGTCATATATAAAATAATCACAAAGGTAATGGTTGAGCGTCTAAAACCTCTTCTACATAACATTATCTCCTCGGAGCAAGGGGGTTTTGTAGAGGGTAGGTAGATCTTGGATGGTGTGGTTCTAGCTCAGGAGGCAATCCATTCAATGCAAAGATCTGGTAATAGAGGAATGTTCATAAAATTAGATATGTCAAAGGCTTATGATAGGGTGGAGTGGAGATTCTTGTCAAAGATTATGGTAGCCTTTGGTTTCTCTCAAGATTGGATAGAATGGGTCATGAGTTGTGTTTCTACTCTGACATACTTAGTGTTAATCAAGGGTCTTCCCTCGCAACCATTTGGAGCTACTTGAGGCCTTCATAAAGGAGATCCTTGTTCCCCCTATCTTTTTCTCATATTGGTTGAAGGCTTGGGTAGACTCATCTTGAGGAGAAGACAACAAGGTTTGCTAACAAGTATCAAGGTGGGTGAGGAATTTTTGACTCACCTACAGTTTGTGGATGACACATGATTGGTGGGAGTGGCCAGCTTCAGGGAAGCAAGAATGATTAGATATATGCTTAATGTATACTTTCGGGCTACAAACTAAGTCATCAATTATTAAAAAAAACCAAAGTGGTCTTTTTCAATCTTGATCAAAGGCTTCAAGACAGAATTTTAGAGATCTTGGGATTCACAAGGACTTATCTCCCAATGGTATACTTGGGGGTCCCTTTGCATTTAAAAAAACTAAAAATAGATATCTAGAGGAATATTTTGGATTGTATCAAGGACAGAATTAATCATTGGTCTCACAAATGGTTAAGCTATGGGGGTAGATTAAATTTTTTATAGTCATTCATTCAGGCCATGCCAATTTATAAATTTTCTATCCTTGTTGCCCCACATACCATATGGAAAGAGTTGGAAAATATGGCTAGAAATATTTTATGGGAAGGAGTAAAAGGAGAGAGGAAATGAGCCTTAGTAGGTTGGGAGAAAGTAAGATAACACAAGGTAAAAGGAGGTTTGGGACTGATAAAATCAAAATTAAATAATATATTTTTGGCTGGAAAGCTTTACTAGAGGTGGTTTCTCAACCAACTTCTTTATTCAGTAGAATCTTAACTAGTAAATATTTGGGACAAGTAAACTCGAATGAGGTGGGTCGTTTCCCTTTGGATGGTAATGGATCCTTAGTATGGTAGGATCTTAATCTAGGATATCAGGTAGTAAAAGATGGATTATTTTGGAAAGTGGGGAGAGGGGAGAAGGCACGATTTTGGACAAATTCATGGGATCAATACCCACCTATCATTGTTGAATTTTCTGAACTACAACCAATAAAAATAGCCATGGAAACCAGGGGTTGGGTCCAAATTGAAAGTTATTTCAACACTAGTCAGATTGGGGATTATAATTTTAAGTAGTTTAAGAAGTTGGATGAGTGGCCAATTTCAATCCCTCCGGATTTGACACCCATCATGACTAAAATCTTGGCAGAAATATTTCTCACAAGTAGAGATGAGGAGGATGAATTAGCTTGGGGCTATGGGAGCCTTGGCGTATACACAGTGAAGGATGGATATGATAATATCCTTCCAGAGCCTCCTCCATACATATAAAGTTGAGGATTGGAGAAAGATTTGGCAGTCCAAGGGTTGGTCGAAAGTAAACTTTTTTGCTTGGTAGTTCATGAATAATGGAATTCTTACTTTTGATAATCTCATATTTAGGGTAATCATTGGTCCATATCAATGTAATTGTGCTACAAGAGTGAGGAAAAAATCGATCACTTGATGTTTGAGTGCCCATTTACGCGCCAGATCTAGGAGAGATGGTTTTTATATTATAAAATTCGAGTTAATGGTGATTTGAATCGGATTAATATTTTGGAAATATGGAAGAGGGGTAGATTTAAATATAAATCTATTTTTATTGGTTGGGAGCTTGGATTAAAATTCATTTGGTGGCAAGTGTGGTTGGAGAGAAATGGCAAAAATTTTAGAGAAAAATTTTCTTCTTTAGATAGAGTTTGGTAGGTCATTTGGAGCAAAGTCACAAAACTGTGGCAGTTTATGCTAAAGAGGAAACTCAGGATGTTATAGGGGTAATGTAGAAGGAAGTTGAAGTGCAAGAGGGGAAGGATAGAGCTAGTTGGAAACCACCCCCATAAGGTTGGATTAAAATTAATACTGATGGAGCTGCAAAAGGCAATCCAAGTAGAGCTGGAATTGGAGTGGTTTGTCAAAATCATATTGGAACAATGCTCTATTGGGAACTGCAAGGCTTGGGAAGAGCAACAAATAATGAAGCATAAGACTTAGCTATCAAATTTGCTTCTATTTGGGCAGTAAAACAAGGTTACAGGAGGATAATCCTAGAATCAAATTCTCAAATAATGGTTGGAGCTCTAGATTGCATGAGGAATTTTGCTTTGAAGACATGGAGGTTGAGGATTCTTGTCACTCAAATTAAGGAATTATAGATGGAATTAGATGATGTGATTCCAGTTTATGTGAGTAGAGATCTAAATAAAGTGGCAGACTTCCTGGCTAAGATGGGCACTCAGAAGGAGGTAGGGGTTCAGTGGCACGATGACATGGCTATTGAGGATGAGATGATTAGGCAGGTTGGTGAGTGAATCGAGTGTTTAGCTAATTTGGACAACCATTCCAGAAATATGGTTTAGGATATTTGTGCTTCAATGTAGATATTTTATAGTTGTAAACATGTGAACAACCATTGTAGAAATATGGTTTAAGAGATTTGGCTCCAATGCAAATATTCTTTTACTGTTGTAAATATGTGTTCTCTTCGGCTAAGGCTGGGAGAATTCTCATCCCAACTTGTAAATGATCTTTGTTTTAATACAAGTTTTTTCAAATTATTTTTCAAAAAAATAATAGTATATTCTCTTTCAACAATTTTAAATATATGTTCTTCAACTACTAATTAATTTTATTTTGATTTTGAAATCCTTATAACTCCAAAATTTAACAATTTTTTCAATCTTATTCTTCTTTCCAATAATTAATCACTTTATTCAACTATATTATTAATAATAATATTTTAAAACATAATATAGAGTTTAACACAAGGGCTCTTGTTATTTCCCCCTGGGGGTTGTCCCCTAAGGGGTTTGGCAAATGGTTTGGTACTTTAACAATCAACAAATCTGAACGTTGAAGGAGTGTCGAAGGGTGGATGCTAAAGGAGCGTGGAAGGCTAGAGTCTAAAGGAGCATGGAAGGCTAGAGAATGAAGGAGTGTGGAAGGCTAGAGGATAAGAAGCATGGAAGGATGGAGGCTAAAGGAGCATGGAAGGGTGGAGGCTGAAGGAGCGTGGAAGACTGGAGGCAAAAGGAGCATGGAAGGCTGGAGGCTGAAGGAGTGTGGAAGGTTGGATGCTGAAGGAGCATGGAAGGTTGGAGGTTGAAGGAGCGTGGAAGGATAAATGATGAGTTGATATTTGGAGTATCAAGGCTAAAGGAGCATGGAAGGTTGGGTTGGTTGAAGGAGCGTGGAAGGTTGGGCTGGTTGAAGGAGCTATAGTGAAAGGTTGGGATGTTGGGTGGAAGGTTGGGATGGCTGAAGGAATGTGGAAGACTAAAGGAGCATGGAAGGATGGGCCGATTGAAGGAGTTGTAGAAAAATGTTGGGATGTTGATTGGAAGTTTGGGAAGGTTGAAGGAGCGTGTAAGGCTACTTACAATGAGAAAAATGAAATTGCAAAGTGTGAAGGATTAGGGTTTTTTTTTTTTAAATTCTCATCTTTTAGGAGCCATATATTCGTGAAGAGTTATCCAATTTATTTGATTCTTGGACCAACTTGTGCATAATTTGAATAGCTTTAAAATAAGTGGTCATACACAAAAATTCAAGCAATATTGAGGGAGATACAACCTTGTGAAGTCAACCGTTTGGAACAAGGGTAGTGATAATTTTTCAAGTCATGAAAAACGGAATTGCAAAGTGCGAAGGATTAGGATTTTTTCCTAGAAAACATCTCATCTTTTAGGAGCCATATCTTCATGAAGAGTTATCCTATTCAGCTAATTCTTGGACCAACTTGTGCAAAATTTGAATAGCTTTAAATTGAGTATTCATATGCAAAAATCTGAGAAATATTGAGGGAGTTATGACCATGTAAAGTCAACCATTTGAAACAAGGGCAGTGTCGATTTTTCAAGTCATGAAAAACAAAATTGCAAATATTTACCAACTAGGGTTCAAATGATGGGAAGATCAATGAAGGGCTATGACTTCAGCGAGGAAGGAAACTAGCAATTTAGATTTGGTAAAGCGGACTATGATAGTGTGATGTTTTGGAAATATTACTCTACTAAGATGTAAGGCATAGATAGTAGAGGTGAAGTTTTGACATGTGAAGGCTACTATAGGAAAATGTCAAGAAAGATGCTAAATTTTGGAGTAATTGTATTCATACAAAAATTTGAAAAGATCTAGAAAATGAAAATCAAGAATGTAGACATTTTATGTAAAATGATGTAGGTTTCTAGCTATAACATCTCAATTTCAATTGATATGAGAAGTGTATCTATTTGTAAACTCTCAAGCTCTAAATAAGAGAGATGTAATTTTTCAAGGGTGGGGGACCCGAGTACAACCCCTTATTATCTAGCAAAAAAAAATAACAATCTTTCACCTTTCTTAATTCTTCTTCTTTCAATAATTCTTCTATAGTATTCAAATAAATGTTTTTCTTTCAATATTCAATTTAATATTCTTCTTCTCAATAAATAATATAATATTTATTTTTTAATTGTCATGGAAATTATGAACTGACAAAGCTAGGGAAAACTTTTTAAAAAACGAACAATCTTTCAAGAGTTATATATTTGCATAGAGTTGTTTGATTCAAATGATTCTTGTGCAATTTTGTGCGGATTTTAAAAAAACTTTGAAATGAGTGGTCATTAGAAATAATCTAAGCAATATTGAGGGAGATATTACCATGTGAAGATAGCCATTTAAAACCAAGGCACCATTAGGGAAATTCTAATCTGAAAATTATCCCATCTTTTAGGAGTCTTATCTTCACAAAGGGTTGTCCAATTCAGTTGATCCTTGGACCAACTTGTGTGAAATTTGAAGAACTTTAAAATGAGTGGTCATATAAAGGTATTTGTGCAATATTGAAGGAGATACGACCCTATGAAGTTAGCCATCGAAAATAAGGAAAATGACAAATTTTTAAGTCATGAAAAATGAAATTACAAATATTTGTCAGCCAAGGTTCGAATGATGGGAGGATCAATGGAGGGCTAGGGTTTCAATGAGGTAAGATATTCTATTTAGGCATAGAATTTTTCAACTAAGTTTCTTTTTCTCTTATTTTTCTTAAAAAATTTGCATGCAAATTATTTTAAGTTTTTTTCATATATTATAATTGCTATAGGATATTCTAGTAATTTTCAATAGATTTTGAGTTTTAGTTTCCTTCCCATGGATCAATTTATAGCTAAATCCTTAGAATCATCTCTAGTAGTAGAGGTTAGTGAGTGCCTCATAGAGGAGTAATCCTTGTATCTCAAAGATAAGGTAATTTTGGTAAATTTAATGGGTCTTGACCAGGGGCTTCAACCTTGAGAAAATGGATTGATAGGAGTTGGAAGTCTCCAGGAGTGATTCTATCCTTTCTTCCCAAAGGTTTCTTCATAGCCATTTTTTGTTCCAAAGAGGAAATATATAGAATCCTAAAATGGGGTCCTTGGTTTATGGGAAGAGCATGACTCTTCCTTACCTATTGGTATGAAGGTTTTGCACTTGAAAATGTAAATCTATCCCTAGTATTAGTCTAGGTTAGGATGTATGAATTTCCCATTGAATTTTGGGAAATTAAAACCTTTAAGGTAATAGGCAACACTTTGGGAGAATTCCTTGAGATTTCATAAACTACAAAAGATAGATTCTTGGCTATTATGCTCAGATATTGGTCATGATTGATATAAGTAAACCTTTACCATAATCAATCATTCTTAAGTATGGGGGTAAGTTGTGGACCCAAACCATAGATTATGAAAACATATCTTTTAGATGTATAATATGTCATGAGGTGGGGCATATTGAGAGATCATGCCCTAAGAAGAGTCCAATAGAAACATATGTAGAAAACCACAAGAGAAACTTACAAATGGATATATATGAGGATGGTTTTCAACTTCCAAAATAATAGGTCTAGACAGATGAAATTTAATGAACAGTGGAGACCAATAAGGAAGGATATTGAAATAAATACTAATGATGTTGAGGCTTTAGCTTATGAAGAAAAAACATATTAGAGCTTAGAGGACACAATACAACATGTTTAAAACATTAACAAGGAACCATCTATTCAGTATGATTCAAATTTAAGGATTAACATTCTCGATGAACCTAAGGAATGTATCTCATTGGATTTTGAAGACTCTCTTGAAGGACCATGCACAATTAAAGAGAAGAAAAATGGTAGATAAAATGGAGTGTTAGATGTTAATACCTCTACCATTAATAAGGAAATACTAGAAAATGAGCAAGATAAGTCAAAAGCTTCTGTAGTAAAGCTAGGAGAAGATATATTTAATAAAAAAGAAAATTATGAAAGAATATTGAGAAATATAATAATAAGACCTAACCTTGTTATAGGAAATGCAAAAAGAGGAAAACCTTCAAATTATCAAACGAGATCCAAGGAAGTAGAAGCAAATATAGAGAAAGGAACACAAACTATGTTGGTTGAACTTCCCTTTACCAAACAGTAAAATGATATTGGTAATTTGTAGGCTAGACCAATAGCCCCTAATGAGACATGATTACCATCTCATGGAATATAAGAGGTGCTAATGCTCCCTAAAAGTATAGGTGTGTCAGGGACCTCTATTTAAGTAATAAACCTGATACTCTTTGTATCTAGGAAACTAAAATGACAAAGGAAGAAGTTTCAAAAACTATGAAAGCAATATGGGCAAGATGTGAATGGGATGTTGTGGATTCTAAAGGAGCAACATGGGGAATTCTAACATGTTGAAATCCTATTAGAACCTCTTGTGTAACCATTCATAAAACTAGGTATTGGATAACCTCTTTAATCACATGTTACTTTGCAGATATTTGTTTCATCCTTATCAATGTTTATAGACCTACAACTTAGTTAGACAAGTTAGAAGTATAGAGTGGAATTGAAGCCTTTATGAGAAATAAAGACCAAGAAACATGATTTATGATCATAGAAGATTTCAATACCATAACCAAGTTGGATGAAAATTTTAGGGGAATTAGGAAATTAACACAAAGTACGAGAGGTTGCGTTTGAAGAAAAGAACTATACATGGGCCAACAACAAGAGAGGCCATAACCTAATAGTAGAAAATTTATATAGATGCATACTCTCAGATCATTGGCTAGATAAAGAGACTTGTGCTAAAATTAATACCTTAACAAGGATTGGTTTAGATCACTGGCCACTAAGATTTAAAATGGTGGTAAATGACTTCTATAAAATATTATATTTTAAATATGAGTAGATGTGGAAAGATCATCCTCAATTTTTTGATATGAGAGCTCAAATGTGGAATTCTTCATGAAATGGTGGTTGTATGCATTTTCTAAACAAATTAAATTAATGACATCTAGAATAAAAGAATGGAACAATAACACTTTTGGAAATACTTTTGAGAAGAAAAAATAACTAAAAGATAAACTATCAAAATTCTAAAAATGTAATAATAATAATCCAAACTTGGATGAAAGGAATTTGCTTAGTGAATATCATAATATTTTGAGTAAGGAATACAAATTTCAAAGATTAAAATCTAGACATACTTGGTTAAAAGGAGATAAAAAAACACAGTTTTTTCATAGGATGACAATAGTACAGAGATCAACATCCATAATTAGTAGAATTAAATAAAAAAGGAGGTAAGATTTTTTGACCAAAGTATTCTAGGTTTAGAGGAGTTTGAAGTTCTTAATAATAAACCACTACAAGAAGTACCTTCAGTTATAACAAACAAAGACAATAGGAAACTAATTGAGCCTATTACTCTAAAAAAAAATATTTAGTTGTTTTCTCTTTTGATAAGGATAAATCCCTAGGTTCAAATGGGCTCTCTACAACATTCTATAAACATATTTGGGATATAGTGAAGGGTTATTTATTGGTGGTAGTGGAACAGTCTAGGGTAAAATAATACATTCCTTATAAAATAAATGCAACATATCTTACCCTAATTTCTAAAAGAAGGATGTGAAATTGTTTGATTCATTTAGGACCATAAGCTTGTGTAATATGTCATATAAGATTATCTCTAAAGTTATGGTGAAACAATTAAGACCTATGTTAGAAAAAATTAAATCAGAAGAGCAAGGAAGATTTGTGAAAGGGAGATAAATTCTATATGGGATCATACTAGCTCATGAGGTTATGCATTCAACAATTACAAGAAAGAGCAATGATCTTAAATCTTGATATGAGTAAATCCTATGATAGGGTTAAATAGGATTTTCTTTTTGTAGTATTAGAAAAGTTTGGATTTGGTAAGAAATGGGTTAGATGGATTAAAGCTTATGTCTCTATAATTTCATATTCAATGTTGGTCAATGGGTTAGTAACAAAATCATTTAAAGCCAAGAGAGGTCTTAGACATGGAGATCCTCTATCACCATATTTGTTCATTATTATGGTAAATGTTTTGGGTAGAAACTTGAAGAAGGCTAATAAATATGGGTTAGTAAGTGATCGTAAGGCTAGAAATAACATCGACAACATCACCCATCAACAATTTGTAGATGATACAACCCTCTTTGGGAGGGCAAGGATAAATGAGGCCAGAGCTTTGAATAAATTATTAAAGAAATATGAAAGAGTGTCAGGAAAAAAAGTTAAGGAAAAAAATCCAAAATTTGCTTCTTAAACATCCCAACTAGAAGCTAAGTAGGGATATGCAGGTTACTTCAAATGGAGAAGGCAAATTTGCTAGTAATTTATCTATTTTCTTATTTCAAGGGAGAATGAGAATAGAATTGTTGAATCCAATTATAAGTAAAGTTTAAAATAAACTACCATCATGGAAAGGTAGATGGTTGGGAAGTGTGTAACTAATTAAACCAATCTTACAAACCATTTCAACTTATTATATGTCCTTGTATGCTATGCCAAAATCGATAGAAAAAAGTTTAATCTATATATGTAGTCCTTTTTGTGGTCATGTTTACATGATAAAAAGAAAATTTCCTTTGATGAAATGGAGCAAGGTGTGTGATGATAAAACTAGGGGAGGTCTTGGTTTAAGATTTCTTACGGATGCAAACTTAACTCTTAGGGGAAAAGTAATTTGGAGATTGTACAAAGAGAGTCAAAGACAATGGGCAAAAATTCTTCTAAGTATGTTGAGCCTAATGATCCAATATTAATATTTACTACATTCTCACTTCCAAATGGTTCTACTCTATGGAATGATTTAAAAAAATCTATTGATCTAGTAATTAAAGGTCTAAGATGGGTGGTGGGAACTAGAGAAAAAATTTATATCTAGATGGATACTTGGTGTGATAAAAAACCACTCAATCTAGATCCAATTTTGAAACCATGGATAAGATTACTTCAATATAAATATGGTGATAGGGTTTCAAACATTATGTACAAGGATTAAGAAAGAAGATTTTTTTACAAGTTTACCGAACACTATTGCTAGGAGGCAGTTGAGCAGAAAGATAAAAACATTGATTATTTTGAGGGAAGTCGCGAATAAGTTGATTTTGGAGTTGAATAACTTAGGAGAATACATAGCAAGAAGTGAATATAATGTAAAGCACCAATAAAATAGGAATACCACAAGAATATGGAGAGATATTTGGGATAGCTTGAGCATTCCAAAAGTCAAAATGTTTGTATGGGTTATAGGTCATAGGAAAAATTATATCTTGGGATAACCTAATGAAAATGGGTTTTCATGGCCCCTCATAATGTGTTCTATGTAAAAAGGAGGAAAATATAGACCACCTCTTGGGACATTATTAAATAGTTTGGGAACTATGGTAATGGATTCTTAATATATTTGTTAAATGCATGGTGATGAATATAATAATTGAAGAATGGTTAAAGCAATGAAAAATCACTTTTAAAAGTGAAGCTTTACAAACAATATGGGATATATCAAAAAGTACAATACTTTGGATTGTATGGCTAGAAAGGAATAGAAGAATATTTAAAGGAAAGGAAAGCAATTTAGAGGTAATGAAAAGGAAGATTTATTTAGCCATAGATGAGTCTAAACCAACCCTATCAACTCACCCAATCCCTACTTTGGAACCAGAGAGCATTGATAGATGGAGTCTAGTTATCAAATGTAATTATGATGTTGGATATAGGAGAAACAAAAAAGAAGGAAAAAAATATAAAGTGGAAACCACCAGATGTGGAGTTGGTCAAATTGAATTTTGATGGAGCATCTAAAGTAAATCCAAGACTAGCAACAGGAGGAGAAGGAATAATTAGAAATAATAAAGGAGATATTTTGTCTCATTATGCTTTCAATAGTGGATTTAAGAAAAATAATGAAGTTGAAGCTTGGGCAACATTGGAAGGGTAAAAAATATTCAAATGAATAAAATGAAATAGAGTATGGATGAAAGGTGATTCACTCATAGTAATAAATGCAATTTTGAGGAAAGCAAAGGCTCCATGGAACATACAAGAGATAATTGTGGAAATTCAAGACCTTGCTATAGAGTTTGAAGAAATCAAGTTTACACATACATTAAGGGAAGAAAACAAATGTGCATATAGGCTAGCCAATAAAGGGGTTTTAATTGAGGATCATGAAGTTAAATGTTCTTTTCCATGGTTAGAGGAAGTAGTAAGTTTAGTTGAAGCTGACAAGAAAATATTGATTGCCTAAATCAAAGAATGATTAAGAATTACTTTAATGTTTTTCATTGGTGATATTTGTTTTATTTTATAACATTAACATGTTTTCATATAAACTATTTATTACAGTTTTTGTGGTTGCACTTATGCTTCAAGAAGCAAACTACCAATCCAGATCTGGTAAAGGAGACTATGAAGTGCGATGTTTTAGAAATATTACTCTACTAAGATGCAATGTATAGATAGTAGAGGTGGAATTTTGGTATTGTGAAGGTTGTTATAGGAAAATGTTAAGAAGGATGTTGAATTCTAGAATATTTGTATTCACATAACAAATTGAAGAAGATCCAAAAAATGAAAATCAAGAATTCAAACATTTTATGTAAAATGATGTAGGTATCTAGCTATAGCATCTCAATTGAGATGAGAATTGAATCTATTTGTAAAATCTCAAGCTCTAAAGGAGAGAGTTGTGATTTTTCAAGGGTTGGGGACCTGAGTACAACCCCTTGTTCTTGAGCAAAAAATATATAATATTTCTTTTTTTCTTCTTCAAATTTGATTATTATCTTTCTTCATTTTTTTTTCAATAATTCTTCTTCAATCTAATATTCTTCCTTCAAATAAATTCACTTCAATAATTATAATTTATTTTCTTGAAATATATTTTTTCCTTAATAATAATTTATTCAATCAATAATTTTTCACATTTCTCTTAATTTTCCATCTTCAAATATTTATTCTTCGATATATTAATTTCTTCTTATAACTCCAATTATTTTCTCCTTCACTTTTTTTAATGTTACGTGTGGATTCTATTGGGGGCCATTCCCATTACAAATAAAAACATTATATTGCTCTCATTCCACTTATAACAAATTAATTAAACCGTATCCAACTTGCCTTTCTATCAAAGATATTCTCCATCTTCCTCGAACTACTAAGTTTCCACAATCAAATCCTTTATATCAAATGCCTTTCAAAATTTAAATTTTTCCAAGATGAAATTCAACACCACAAGTGGCTAAAAGATTTCTTGCCCAGTTTCAATGTTTTCATATCTATAACTATTTTGTTTTTAGTAACATGATAATTTTTTATTACCTATTTTTAGGGTTCTTATTCATGCCCCTACTATTCCAAGATATTATTTTCATTGAAATTTTTATTTTTTATTTGTGGGTTTAGCCCCACTTATTGTTAACACTCGTGATATTTTATTTTGTTTTCCCATATCAATATCCCTTTGGGTTTCTTTTTCTCTTTGTTTTTGTTTCTTGGGTCTTCCTCTCTTATTTTAATTCATTGCAATACTTTCATCTTCATCAATATCTTCAATATTTTCACACTTGTTATAGTAATACTTATTATCTTTAGGTTTGTCTTGCTCTGAAGGATATAAAGTGCAAGGAATCACCTCAAGAGCACATTTTTTTTTATTTTGCCTTGGAAACCCTTAAGTGCAAGGATGATTTTCTATAATAATTGCCTTCTTATTCTACCCTAAAAACCCTAAATTGTTATGAATTTTATCCATCCTCATTTCTTTGTTATGTTGCTCTTAAAATATTAAATTGCAAGGGATAACATCTACACCACTTTCACTTTTAATATGAGGAAAGGATTCTACACTAATTGAGGAAAATGCAGATGATTTACCTGAAATAAAATTAACCTCTTCTACCATCTTCCTTTGCACCTTTAATTCCTTTTGAACTTGCCAAATAATGTTGTAGATAGGCTTTCTTTACCTCTTCTTTTGGAATGGAACATCCTTGATCTGATCTAACTTCTATTACTATATGATTTTCTTGCTTCATCTTGAAGTATATCTCATAACGAATTTTTATCTCTTTCTTCATAGTTTTCACTTTGTAAACTCTTGCTATGTGTCCAATCTCATAACAATTATTATTAGCTTTCCTTATAGACTAACTTATAGAAAGCTTACTTTGGGATCAAATATAAATCAAATCAATGCTACTAGCATAGTATTAAAATAACAACAACATCTCATAAATTAAATACAATATCACAAGATAACAATAATAATGCAAATTAATTACATTGAATGGAGATATGTCTCCAATATATAATTTTACATTACTTTTCAGTACTCTGACTATTGCTCTTCTTTAACAGCTAGAAGATGCATCCTTTCATATTCCTTATATTGAGAAAACTCTCATCTTACCACATATCAATGTGACTCTTCATTTTGTAGTCAAACGATGGAACAAAGAAATAAATTTGGCTATAGTCTTTGAGAAAGGGATGCAAACCCTAGGTGCAGTCAAGCGTTGAAGGAAGAGGGTTATTCATAGACTATCTCTTCAGTTTATGAGAAAGCCTCTTCGATTAGAAAAAAACATCTCTTAGGGATCTTTGGGTTCATGGGTGGATGAACCTATGTCCTCTTTCAAGATTTCAGAGGATGAATTTAGGTTTGATATGATTAATCATGAAGCCAAAACAATTATATGGAAACTCAAGGGCAAAATACCAAGCCTAGAGGAGCTCAAAGGATACACTAAAGATTGGTGGACTAGTATAAAATTCCAAGTAACTCTCCTACCCAATTTTTTTTTTTTGTTTTCTTTTCTAATTTAGCAGATAGAGATAGGGTAATGGATTATAGATTTAATTGGTTTTTTGAACAAAAAGGTGTCTATATAAGACCTTGGATTCCTAGTTTCAACCCCTTTACAGAAGAAGTTAATGGCTTCCTAGTCTAGGTGAATCTTTATGCTCTCCTTGTGGAGTTTTGAGGAGAGAAGATATTCACCAAAATTGGTAATTCCATTGGTGCATTCTAGTATATGGATGCCCAAACAAAGGAAATTTTGTCTATTAAAATTAATATGAGTAAAGCAAAATTGTTTGTTTGGATGGATGTTACAGTTCCTAGGCTTCAATCCATTACTATATCCTCAAGCAAAGGGGAATGGATCCAATATATTGAATATGAAAACTTTTGCCTAAGATGTTATGACTGTCAATAATATGGCCACCTAAAGAAGAGATGTCCAATCATCCAATCATGCTCTAATTCTGCCTTGGCGAAGTAGAATGCCCTACACGTGAATGATTTGAAATCTTCTAATGTTCAAGTTCAAAAGAAAGAAGCTTATCCTCCAGATGCACCAATTATCCAACATGAATCATGTGAGCAACAAAATACTCAACCCCAAAAGAAAATTTTGAATCAAATCATTGATAAAATCCAAATGGTTACTAAATACCATCTAGACGGTTCCATGGAAAATATTAGCACCTTAGATGGTATTCTTGAAGCTAATTATGAATTATAAGTGGCGGTTAATTTTCTAAAAATGAAGATCCTACAAAATGTGTTACAACTAGATATTACCTTAGGAGCTTGAAGTGCAAAAATACATTCTCAAATCTTGCCACTCTAAAGGAGGAAGAACCTATGCTATAGAAGAAAAATAATCAAACTAATTTCCTCTTTGATGGATGATTGTTATGTTTGTTTTCCTTCTATTTGTTGGAGTTATGTGTCATGTAAGGGTTGTTCTTGTTGTTAGTTCCTTAAAAAAAAAGTTGATTATGGAAATCTAACAGTTTGAGGAAGATGGAGAATAACTTTGATAGAAAGACAAAGATGGGTATGCTTTAATTAACTTGTTAGAAATATAATGAGAGCAATGATTTTTTTTATTTTTGTAATAGGAGTGCCCCCCAATAGAAGCCACACATAGCTTATTAAAAAAATGTGACTCTTCATTCTCTCTCTTGACACCTTGCACTTTCTCTCGTATTGATACATACATAAAATATAAATCAACTACCAAACTAATATTTACAAGGGGGTCAAATAATGTAATACTTCCAACACCCCCATATTACATTATTTGGTAGGAAGTATTTTTGCCTTCATTGTTTGATTCTTCTTTGTCTTCATTCTTTATTAGGTCTTCCTTTATAAATTATATGTGTCTACATCTATATCAATGTATCTGATTCACCTCTGGATCTTTACCTCAGGGTCACTACCACTAGATCTGCCTCTGGGTCACTTCCTCTAGGTCTCTACCTCTAGGTCATTGCCTTTGGGTCTCTCCCACTAGATCATTGCCTCTCGATCACTGCTTCTAGATATCTGCCTTTGGGTCTCCTCTATATTATCATTGTCTCTAGGTCATCCATTAGAACATTCATAAGACTATAATATTTGTAGGATCATCGCTACAAATTATTTCACTATAGAACATCTTCCAAGCTATGCTTAGGTCATATTCTTAGCAAACTTTGATCATACTTGGTTTCCTTCTGTATAAACCATACAACATTTCTTTTATTTTCTCCCATTCATTCATGTTTATCCATCCACAATTCATTTTTAATTTGTAGTCTTTCTTTTTATATATAGATAAAATACTTGTGAATAATTATATCCACAAATTTCACAACAATGGAGATTCCAACATTTATTTATATTATGTTTATATCTACCATAATGTTTACATCTATTCCCTATTATAGGATTATTTTTCCATTTTTTCCTTCATTGTTACTGATTCTATCAGTCTTTGTCAAATATTTGATGTCATTATTTATTGTTACAAACTTAGTTCTTGATTATTTACTGCTTGTTTGTCCTGTATATCCAAGGCCTTCATATTTTGGTCTTATCATTAGTACAATTGGTTCTTTCATTCCTTGTTCATATTTTTCCAAACTTATATCTTTATATCCCTTTTTACTTAACAATTTTGAACAAATTTCTTTAGTATATATTTCAAAATAACCAAAAAGATCATCAGACTGATCTCTATCGACATCAACACAACTCTAAACATCACTATCTCTATCATCATTTGAATCCACATCATCATCAATTTTGATAACATAGGTTTTTTTTCTGAACAATCATGAATTGTATTCAAATCCTTTGTGTCATGTGTAGCATCTATTTTCGTAACAGGTTCTTCTATCTTTGTCATGAATTCTAAGTCACAAGTATCATTGCTTACATCACAATTTTTCTTTTCATTTTGATGGGTATTACAACATTCATCCTTTTTTTTTTTATGAAGATCATTAATATCACAACATGCATTTATCATCATGAGATTTAAATCATTTGTATCACAAAAAATATCTTTCATCATTGGTTTGTTCCCTAACTCTTCAACCTTTCTTTGCTTTCTTATTTTAAAAACATTTAGAGTGATTATTCCCTCGTATATTGTTTTCCATAAAATAACAAGTATAATAACAAAATTTTCATAACAATTATTAGCATCATTAAGTATACTTTGCATGCATTGTTGAAGTATTAGAAATTCTCCCTATTCTGCTTTATTGGTAATATCAACAAACTTATTTTTTAAATCTTTAGTCATTTCATCTTGTTTTCTATTATGGCCTTTGAGAACTTCATTAGAAAGTAATTCCATATACATTATCTTTCCTATATCATTAGGTAATGTGAAAACACTTTTAGAGTCTTTAATTGCTTCTTCAAAATTTGAAGTTAGATGATTTCCAAGCATTAAAAAGTTTTCATCTTTGGCTTCTCTCATGATTGATTGTAAGACTCTCTTTTCCTTCATTGATGTATCCTTTTGTCCTCTAATTTTTCTATCATGTATTGAGTACAAAATTTCCTCAGTCTCTTCTTATGAGTCATCTTGAATGTATATTTGTTCTTCTTAAAAATATAGGTTTTCTTGTTCAATTATTTTTGACAACTCATGTTTTTGTATTTCTATTTTTTTATTGTTTATTTTCTTTTCACTTGCTTTTTCTTCCATTGAAGTTGTCAACCTTATGTCTCCCTAGGTTTAATTAAATCAAAGTTTCTAAATTAAATCCTATGAAGTAGAATTTCTTATATCTCCCAAATATTAGAAACTAAGAAATATAAATTTTGCAAATTTATTTTTTTCTAAGTTTGAAGTTGTAATCCTTTTAACTCCCAAATAATTAATTTGCAAAAATTAAATAATATTCTATTTCAAAAAACTAATAAATCAAACCAATTTCAAATTTATTTAACAAATAAAAAAACTATTAAATAAACCTTATAACTCCAACTTTAGACTATCATCCTACTTATCCCTCCATTAATAAATTAATTATATTTATTCAACCTTAATAAAATACTTTAATAATATCCCACCTTATCACTCCTTAATAAATTTAAATAGACTTTATAACTTATTTCTCCTAAAAATTTAAACTTTCATAAAATCTAAGAAACAACCCATCGCTCTAAAGTAACAACTATAAAACTTTAAAACAAAAAATATTTTTCTTTCCTTTCTTGGTGCTTTCAGTGGCATAAAAGATTTAAAATTATTGTGGCATGGTGGTTATAGGGATGGACTACGCGATAAGTTGATAAGTTGTGTGGCGGCTTTCGAGGCGGACAATGTAGAATACTACGACGACCATAAAAGCCAGATAACCTACCCAAATTCGTGATGGCTACATATTCCACCATGTAAACTCAAAAAAAAAAATATTTTTCTTACTTTTCAAATTTGTACTTTTCAAAAATAACTTTGCCTCTCATATGATTAAATTAAAAATCTTTACTAAACCTTATTACTCCCAAAAATTAACTTAAAAAACCCTAATTTCAAATTTTGATTTTACCTCCATTATTGTGCATGTCAATTCTTCCTTACTTTGCTTTGTTGTAGTCATTTGACTGCATTTGAAGTGGCCTTGGCAAGCTTTTAATCTACATGCTTCATGGCATTCAACCTCTTGATCTTTCAATTCTATATTCCCTCACACTGTACGATAGATGTTTCTCAAGCATTACCCTTGCCTTCTTTCTTGTTGTAACACTTATTGACATTACTACCCAATGTGTCTAGCCTTTATAACATTTGAATAATATCTTTTGCATGTTATTTGACGATTCCTTTCTCAGGTAAAAATCAAAATGCCTCCTTGTGAAAGTGACGCTTCAAATACTTTTGTGTTGAGTGTCTCTTTATTTGTGCTCACCGCTTGGTGACTAGGTAGACTGAGTTCTCTGCATCATCTAATAGCTCGATTGAGTGAGCTTGTTGTTGAAACTTACATTCTACTATCAAGTAGGGTTTGAATCTTAGGCTGCCCCCTATAACCCCTACGACTATAACCTCGCGTAAGATGGCAATCGCAAATCGTCGAGATTTGTACCTTCAGTATGGTGCATCACTCAAAGGATTCAGATTAGACTACTTTCTTTACCAATTGACACCACCAAGGTTTGAACCTAGGTCTCTTCTTATTAAGTGCCCAACCAAACTAACACTTACCAATACACCTAGCCCACCTAACCTTTGGGACTCCTCATGTTGTGCTCTTATTCCTGTTAATGCACTAATAACCTCATAGAAGCTCTTTTATTCTCCTTTGTTACATGTAGGTTTTTTGGTCGATGCAAATGCTATTCCAATGTTGTGTGTGCTCTAATGACATCTATTCCACAATTTGGATGTTGTTGTTGTAATCTTCCCAACGCTTCAACTCTTGACTCTTACTCATTTTAGCTCTCATATATGCACTTTAATATTATCTCATAGTCACGACCTTCTTTTCTTCTCACACATTTAAGTACTTAGAACTTTTTATCATTTTTCTATGATATCTTCAATCTACTTTGCTTCTTTTACATAATATAATATATCGATGCCAATGTTAATCTTCTAATAAATTTAGGGTGTAATCAACTCCAAAATTAAATAGCCTAGATTTTTGTTCTCTTGGCAACAACCTTCTTCATTGCTCACTTACTATTGAACTGCAACACCCTTGAGAATTAACTAAAAATGAATGACTAGGTCCAGCCAATGCCTTCTGAGAAGCTGCTTGTGTCATTGTTATCGCTGAAGCTTCAAGGAACCTCTCTACGAATGACCATAAGGGTGCTGGTGTAAACTGTGAACATCCATGCTAAATAGTAGTAGTGTGAACATAGAAACATATAGTGAGGACTTGCATATAGAGACAGGTTTAGATGTAGAGCACCACACATTAATGCCAAACTTACCCCTAAAAATAAGATATGGTATCAAGTGTTCATTGTAGGCAGTGTAGCAAGCGTTGCACCAAAACTAGGAAACTTATGGACGTTGGACGTGCAACAACACAGATCAGAAGGGACCACCAAATTCTTCAAGCACATTTATAGAGAATGATTTTTGGTTTAGATGCTTTCGTTCCTATCTATATTTGGGCTCAAACATTACATAGGCACTTAAATTATCATTTTCTATTATCTTCTTCAGATCAATCAAACTCTAACACATTCACCAATGCACCATATCAAATGTCATTCTCCTCTTTACAATAAATTTTCAATAATCTCTTTCGACCTTCAAACAGTCTCTCACATTCCTCCACGCAGTAATCTTCTCCAATGTATTAATCCTCTCGCAACAATAATCTTCTTAACACGATAGTATTCACCATACATCAATCTCCTCAAAATTCATTTTCTTTGCAATCTTTCTATAGTTCTTCCAACAACATTTCTTCACTTAATGCAACAATCTTCAATCTACAATAATTTCTTTGGCTCATACCACTATTAGCTTTCCTTATAAACTAACTTATAGAAAGCTTACTTCAGTATCAAATATAAATCAAATCAATGCTACTAACATAGTATTGAAATAACAATAATATATCATAATTCAAATACGATATCATAATATAACAAGAATAATGCAAATTAATTACATTGCATGGAGAGATGTCTCTAGGAGATGCATCCTTTCATATTCCTCATATTGAGAAAACTCTTATCTTGCCACATATCAATGCAACTCTTCATTTTATCTCTTGAAACCCTGCACTTTCTCTCATATTAACACGTACATAAAATATAAATCAACTACCAAACTAATATTTACAAGGGATCCAAATAATGTAATACTTCCAACAATTATGGCATTGAAATGCGATATTTTCATAATCCACTTGTTGATCCCATTCTTTTGATTCAAAGCTAATTTTAATGGATTGCGACAAAGGTTTTAAAATATCCATAGCAACACATATTCAAGTATATATAGCATGCTTTCACTCCTTAGTACTTAGTTCTTCCTTGATGAATTTCCCCATGGTATTTCCTATATTCTTCAAAACATCCTTATTGATAAGTTGTTATGGAAGTCCAATAGTTTTTGTCTCAATAGATTTTTTTTTATTCTATCGCAAATAAAGTGCATCTTTATCTCTAAACCATGGGCCACCACACATTATTTTATCCTTGATTTCTAAAGTGGAAAAGATGATGAGGAAAAACCTTTAGGAAGAAAAGTCTTAGAGTAATTTGATTTCAATCCCCATTTCTACTTGATCCAATTTTTAATCTCCAAAAACCTTGGCCATGATTTATGGAAGTTACATAACAACCCTCTACTTTTAAGAACCATTATATCATGCTCAATCATCTCATCCTTGTTGCTTATTTTTGGTGTAACATTTGCTACCTAGATCGAATTTGTCATGTATTGGCTCTTCTACTTATCTCCAACTTGGGCATCCATACTTCTAGCCAGGGCATCTTGACTTACTATTAGGGATTTCAAATGTGAATTTTCTTCCATACTAGTTAGTGGTACTTGCTCTTGGCTTGCACTCGCTCTCGACTTGCACTTGCTCTTGGCTTGCACTCCTTTTTGCCTTGCACTTGTTGTCAACTTGCACTCCCTCCCATCTCGCACTTTCTTTTGTCTCTTCTTTCTTCGATGTTGTTAGTCTTACAATGACACTGAGAGGGGGGGTGAATCAGTGTAGTTCTTTAAACTTAAATTCATAGCTCTTAAAACTGAAATAATGAAACCTTAAAATAAGATAAAGCAAGTATCACAAGAGAACATCACACAACACAAGATTTAACGAGGTTCACCAATTTGGCTACTCCTCAAGAATGACTACTTGGACTACCATCCAAATCCAGCCTTTGCAAAGCACCAACTTTATAATCAATTTACCAGCACCCATTGGAAGGAGCACCAACCCCTTATTTATCTGCACCAACAGAAAGGAGCACCAACCCCTGATTTACCAGCACCTACTGGAAGAAGCACCAAACCCTAATGCCAAGCTGCAACCTGGACTTCAATTTTGAATCTAGAAGTTTAATAGAAAAATACCTTCACTTTTACAAGACCCTGACTGGTCTATTGCTTACCCAATCTCTCTCATTGTTTACGAAATAGACACATCTTCTGCGATCTACAGCCGCACTTTGCCTTCTTTGAGTCGCTTCTCTACGTACCCCCTGCGCACTATCTCCATACACTCTACGCCCTTACAGCTGCACTTTGCGTTCGTCTTCGCCCTTTGCACTCTCTACGCCTTCTACTTTCTTTGCACAATCATAGCCGCACTTGGTCAAACTTCAACCTTTTCGCTCTCTGTGCACTTTGCTCTCTTTGCACACTCACAGACGCACTTAGGACAATTCGACACCACTCTTTGCTCACTTTGCACACTTCACCATCATCTCGCCGCTTCTGCACTTTCTGCGCTCTTACGGCCGCATTTCACACTTCGACACGCATTCGATGACCTATTCAACTACTGAACAATTCTCCAAACAACCCTCCTTTTATAACAATATTTTTCATGATGAAAACCCTAATCTTAGTCGGCTTGCATAACAAATGTAAACCCTAATCTTAGTCGACTTTCATAACAACTGTAAACCCTAATCTTAGTCGACTGTCATCGGTCTTAGTCGGCTTCAACTCATGAAGATATTCAATAATTCCATCGCTCGAAGATTTCATTCGGTAACAGTCCCTGTAGCCGTCGCACTGATTTTTGTTCACTCTTCATATTTTAGTTGCATGAATTCACTTTGTATCTGCCCTTGTAAATGCTGTAGAGATGTCGGTCCACTGTCATACTTCTCATTTTAGTTGGGTTCTTCTTCTTGTCTTGCGCACATACGACTTGTCTTTCTTGAGTCATGAAAATGCGACATGTCGCGATATCGCGATACTTTTGTCACTCTGCCTGCCTGCCCTTCTTGAGTCGCGAAAATGCGACATGTCGCGATATCGTGAAACTTTTGTTACTCTGCCTGCCTGCCCTTCTTGAGTCGTGAAAATACGACATGTCACGATATCGCGACACTTTTGTTTGTCTTCCTACCTGGCCTTTTCGAGTCACGAAAATGCGACATGTCACGATATCGTGACACTTTTTCTTTCTCTGCCTGGCTGCCCTTTTTAAGTCACGATAATGCGACATGTCATGATATCGCGACACTTTTTCTTTCTCTCTCTTTCTCTTTGCTTTGGCCCCAAAAATACAACATGTCGCGATATCGCGACACTTTTTGTCCTTGCTTTTTCTCTTTGCTTCGGCCCGCGAAAATACAACATGTCGCGATATCGTGACACTTTTTCTCCTTGCTTTTTCTCTTTTTTTTGGCCTACGAAAATACATGTTGCGATATCGTGACACTTTTTCTCCTTGCTCTTTCTCTTTGCTTCGGCCCGCGAAAATACATGTCGTGATATCGCGACACTTTTTCTCCTTGCATTTTCTCTTTGCTTTGGACCGCAAAAATGCAACATGTCGTGATATCGCGACACTTTTTCTCCTTGCATTTTCTCTTCTCTTCTGGCCGCGAAAATGCAACATGTCGCGATATCACGACACTTTTTCCTCCTTGCATTTTCTCTTTGCTTTGGCCGCGAAAATGCAACATGTCACATTATCGCGACACTTTTTCTCCTTGCATTTTCTCTCACCTGTTTTAGTCGTGAAAATGCGACATGTCGCGAAATCGTGACACTTTTCCAACTTACTTTCTCTCTCCTATTTTAGTCGCGAAAATGCGACATGTCGCGAAATCGCGACACTTTTTCAACTTACTTTCTCTCTCCTATTTTAGTCACGAAAATGCGACATGTCGCGAAATCGTGACACTTTTCCAACTTACTTTCTCTCTCCTATTTTAGTTGTGAAAATGCGACATGTCGCAAAATTGCGACACTTTTCCAACTTACTTTCTCTCTCCTATTTTAGTCGTGAAAATGCGACATGTCGCGAAATCGTGACACTTTTCTTACTTGTTCTCTTTCTTCAAACTTGTCACGAAATCGCGACACTTTTTCCTGCTTTCTCTTTCTCTTCCAACATGTCGCAAAATCGCGACAATTTTTCCACTTGCCTTTTTCTCTTCCAACATGTCGCAAAATCGCGACAGTTTTTCCACTTGCCTTTTTCTCTTCCAACATGTCGCGAAATCGCAACAGTTTTTCTTGCTTTTTCTTTCTCTTCCAACATGTCGCGAAATCGCAATAGTTTTTCCACTTGCCTTTTTCTCTTCCAACATGTCGCGAAATCACGACAGTTTTTCCTGCTTTTTCTCTCTCTTCCAACATGTCGCGAAATCGCGATAGTTTTTCCTGTTTTTTCTCTCTTCCAACATGGCATGAAAACGCGACAGTTTTTCTTACCTGCTATATATGTCGCGATATCACGACACTTTTCTTACTTGTCTTTTTCTTTGATCTTTTGCATATGGGCCACTTCGGTCTTCTTGGAAAATCACTGTACATACTCTGAATAACCTTTGAACTCCTGTCTTCGGCATCTGAATAGCTTTTGAACTTTCTATCCACTTCATCAACAGATCTATCTGACTGTGTTGACAACAATGACAATACTGTTGTTGCACCTTGCTCAACAAATGTTCCTTTGTTTTGGATTTTTTTTAGAAATAATGTTCCACATATTCGTGGTAAGGATTTGAAGCATTGATGTAGTTCGAATGAACCCATTGATCTTTTTGCCATGACTGAATCCCCATACTACTATTCCTTCACTTTAATTTAATATTCTTCTTCAAATATATTAACTTCTTCTTATGACTTCTTAATATTTTACTTTCACTTTTCACTTTCAACTTCTTTTAAATAATTATACTCACTTTAATTTCCCTTTTAATGTATCCTTGCTTCACTTTATGAATACCTCTCTAATATTTTTAAATATGCTAATAAACCAAATATGCTTCACCTTATACCGTCGTTCAAAAATATTCTGCAACAAATTGATATTATATACCTTAGCTTACTTCTTCCTTTTGATCTCTAAATTAGGGTGCCACACCTTACTTTGCTCATTCTCCAACTACTCTAGGTGTTTCGGCTTCTAAAAATAATACCGTTGTCTTGAGAGTTATATGACCTTTAACTGTCACCAATCCACGTTTTTCTCATTCTACAACTTCTCGTCTATCATCTCTAAGTGTCAAACCTACAAATTTTCTCATGTAATCATTGCTACTTTAGGTCACTGTTCGACTCTTTTTCCCACTCTTCACCACCCTAGTTTTGTTTCAACATCTTCAATCCTCTTTTTTCTTATCGACATGCTCCCAACTTCATCAAGTGTGTACAAATTCTTCTCCAATGTCATTCTTGCACCTTCGACTTCAACTACACCAACCAACGTTCTTTCTAGTCATCTTCACTACCTGAGATGTCCACTTATCCACTTTGATTCTTCTCTTCATCACAATGCTCTTTTCGAACTTTCACTCTCATATTTATATAACCTCTCCATTATAACGTGGTTTCTTCCATTCACAATTCTTTCTCCTCTCACAACTCTTTCTCTCCTTCTCTCAAACACTCCAAAGGTGGTTTTGATACCACTGTTAGCAATCCAATATTCTCAGAGGTTTATCACTCTCACAACATCTCAAAAATATCAAGACACAACATTCATGCAACTCAATCTATAACAACAATGAAAAATAAACTCAATAAATATATTATTGAAAATATATATATCAAAGCAATGCAATGCTCATTTTTTTATATTATATTACAAAGCTTTGTCTTCAATATATACATATATGAGACTCTTCATTAGCACAACTCTTGACCTTTACACTTACATAAAATTTTCATATTATCATACTCACGGGAGATCTAACTCTTCATATATCCACATAAGGACAAAGACTCTCATGATTGCACATACTAAATGATAAAATCTTACATAACTCATAAATCCATGTTTATTTACATGACACCTTACTTACTAACATGACACTTTTCTAACACTACGCTTTCTCTACCACTTTCCTTCTCATGAATGGTGAATGGTACTTCAAAAGAGTCTTCAAAATCTAATGAGGCACATTCTTTAGATTCAGTAGGAAAGAATAATCCCTAAATTAGGATCATACTGAGTAGATAGTTCCTTGTTAATATTTTGATCCTATTGTACCACATCTTCTAAGCTCTAATATGATTTTTCTTCATAGACTAAAGCCTTAAAAGAAGTGGTATTTCTTCCAATATCTTTACTTACTAGTATCCACTATTTATTTTATTTTATCTATCTAGATCTATTTTTTGGAAGTTGTAAATCATCGTCATCCATATCCATTTGTAAGTTTCTCTTACGCTTTTTGACATATGTTTTTGCTAGACTTTTCTTAGGGTATGATCTCTCAATATGCCCCACATCATGACATCTTCTACATCTAAAAGATATGCTTTTATAATCAATGGTTTGGGTCCACAACTTACCCCCATACTCAAGAATGATTGATTTTAGTAAAGGTTTATTGATATTAATCATGACTAATATCGGATATAAATAGCCAATATTCATTTTTTTGTAGTTTCTAAAATCTCAAGGAATTCTTCTAGAGTGTTGCCTATTGCCTTTAAGGTATCCTTTTCCTAGAATTCAATGAGCAACTCATACATCCTAACCCAAACTGGTACTAGGGATATATTTACTTTTTTTTCAGATGCAAAGCCTTCATACCAACTAAGGAAGAGTCCTGCTCTTCCCATAAACTTAATACCCCCTTTTAAAATTATATTTTTCTCATCCATGGAATAGAAAATAACTAGGAAGAAACCTTTAGAAAGAAATGATAGGCTCGATCTTGGATATTTTCATCTCTTATCAATCTATTTATTCAGAGTCGAAGCCCCTGGCCAAGACCCAATAAATTTACCAATGATTACCTTATCTTTGAGCAACAAGAATCACTACTCTGTGAGGTCCTCTCTAACCTCTACTACTAGGGATGTTTCTAAGAATTTAGTTGTAAATCAATCTATAAGAAGAAAACTATAAATCAATATCTACTAAAATTTACTAGTATATCCTATAGCGATTATATTATTTGAAAATAAACCTACAATATTTTGCATTATAAATTCTAAGATAATGAAAGGATAAATGATACTTTTTTTTTTTAAAGCGAAAAACCCCTTGCGGGGTCGCCTTGGTCTGAGAGACCATGAATAGGGGGTTCTACACCGTCAAAGTTACCCGGGAGTCGCACCCGACCCTGCCCGCACCAACATTATCAATTGGATTTTGGATACCCAATTTAGCTTAATGGTAGGGTGGAGATTTGAACCTGAGACCTCCCTTGGAGGATTGCTCTCTCCTCTCCAACTCACCTACAACACCTGGGTATAAATGATACTTAGCTAAAATGTTGTACGTTCAAATAAAATGTACAACGTTGCTAATGCCCTAGCCCTCTATTGCTCCTTGCATCATCCAAATCTTAGTTGATAGATATCTGCAATTTTATTTTCTACAGCTTGAAAAATCATCATTGCCCTTATTCTTGATGGCTAACTTCACAAGGTCATGTTTCTCTCAACATTGCTTGGATTCCTTCATATGACCACTCATTTTAAAGCTCTTCAAATTTTGCATTAATTACTCTAAGAATCATCCGAAACAGATAACCCTTTTTAAAATATTTTTTTCCTAACATTGCCCTTGTTCTAGATAATTATCTTCACGTGGTTGTATCTCCATCAATACTACTTAGATTCTTTTGTATAACCACCCAACTCAAAGCTCCTCAAATTTTGCATAAAATGGCACATGAATTGTATGAATCAGATAACTATATGCAAAGATATGGCTATTGAAAGATGAGTCTTTTTTCAAAAAAAATTCCCTAACTCTACTATTCAAAACAAATAAAAAAATCTCTATAAATTGATTAAAAAAATATTATAATTATGTAATATTGCTTGATATCAAATGACATTAGGTCAATTAGTTAAATTCCTCAATTATTAATAAAGAAGTGACCTAGGTTCGAATCTTGTCAAGCAATACATAAATAATTATCCAAGTTATTGTAATACAACTATATAACAATAATATAATTAAAATAAGCCTTGTTTCAATCCCATATAAACAATTAAAAAAACAATTACTTAATATCACTATAAATTTTAAAACAATTAAAATGAGCCAAAACTTTCATACCTTAAATTCAAAACTGATCTTAATATTTTACCCCATGAAATAAGTTGATTGAATACCTCAACTTTTATGTTAATATATTATATGACATGCATAATTATGCTTTCTTCTTAATAAAAGTGGTTCATTTAATAGTTCTAAAAAATTATACACAATGTGGTCTTGGGAGAGGCTTGAGTAGAGGGTGTATAAAGTGTTTCAGTGTAAATAAGGGTTTGCATCCTTAAGGATACCTGTCTCAGTCAAAGGGTTTGGATCGCGAAGGGATAGTTGTTTCAAGTAGGCAGAAGGGATTAGTAGCGTCTATTGTAAAGAACTCAATTGGATATCCAAAGGGTTTGGATCCACACGGGAAACAAGCATATACATGTATAAGAATGCATCACATATGACTCTATGAGGCGGAAAAATTATAAAATAAAATTATTTTTTAATAATATTTTTATATGTTAATATTTTTTTAGTAACACTTTTTATATAATTTTTATGAGGTTGACTATTATTACAGCATATGACGTCCTTACAATAATAAACCACAAGTACGTGGGTATATTAGTATTTACTTTACTTTTAAATTTTTATCTTAAGAGGATAAGAACACCTATTGTAAAGAACTTATAGGGTGCCCCTATAAAAAAAAATTGGGTGTGCACATAGCATCGCGCAAAGAAAAAACATTATTTAAAAAGTTTATTTTTTTAATAACAATGATATATGATATTATTTGATATTTTTAATAATTGGTTTTTTATATAAGATATTGAGGAGGTCCAAGTTTTGAATTTCTGTGATGTAAAAGGGGATACACAGGCTGTGTGTTAAATTTCCTATTAATAAGTATAGCTTCCAGTTTTACGAGGGGTCATGGTTGGAAGAAGACTGCTACGTACGTTGGTCATAGGGTTTCTCACACTAACCTAAAATTTTTATGCACCTGGGGGTGCAACCCAACGTTTTGGGCTTTGACTTCTTTAGGAGGTCCAAAGTTTAGGGCACTTGGGGGTGCAGCCCAACGTTTTGGGCTTTGACTTCTTTAGGAGGTCCAAAGTTCAGGGTCATAGGGGTTTCTCACACTAACCTAAAATTTTTATGCACTGGGGGTGCAACAATGTTTTGGGCTTTGATTTCTTTAGGAGGTCCAAAGTTCAAACCACGACGTAGACGAGTGTGTGAAGGATGGGTGTGTGGTGGCTTTGCGTTAAATTCTTTATTAATAAGTATAGCTCTCGACTTTACGAGGGATGAGGGAGCTCTTTACATTGGTCATAAAGATTTCTTACAATAAAAAAAGATATTAAATTTTCCTAACATAAATCCAATTTTTATTTTTAAAATATAAATAAATTAATATATCTTAATTTTTCAACCTAATCAAAAATACATAATTATAAATATAATTTTTTTTTAAAGTATACAAATTACATCAACAACCACCTTCAATGGTTTTGAACACAAGTTCAACCTAATAAAAAATACATAATTATAAATATAATTTTTTTTAAGAACTCATACAAATTACATCAACAACCACCTTCAAGAGTTTTGAACACATGACCACTTAAGAAAACAACTGCCATCTTAAGACAATTATAACAAACTTTCTATCCCAACCAAAAAAAAACATGATTGCATCTCTCCATTAATTGTTCTCTATATTTATTCGATTCGGCTTTCTAAAAATAACGAAACAGTCAAAGCCACATCACGATTAGTACTCCCAGAATTTTGAGTGAATCCATTGCGGCGAAAAGACTGCTAAAAAATATCTTAAAAAATATTTAATCTAACCATCGTAGAAGGGGAGAGATGCAGGGCTAACAACCCCTCAACACATCTGCCAGAATTGAATTGCAGGTGTTCACAAGAAAGAGTAAAAATGTCAATGCTCGATTTATTACTGGGCAAGACATTCCCGGCGGCCAAATGGTCAGATCTCATTCCTCCTCTTTCTTTCTCAACGTGATTTCCTCTTTTCCAACTCTCTGCCAAATTGATCACGAGTTTAAACAACATTTTGTGCCGAATTTTGCTTTTACTTAATGCCCTGTGTAACCCCACAAAATAAATTTGCAGCCTTACAAAATAATTTTTTTTTAGAAGATCAGGGCAGTGATAATTTTGGAGCCTTTTTCTGTTTTCAGAATTCTGAATTTTTTTGGGGTCCAAAAATTAGTTAGGGTTAGAAGAGAATAATTATGTCAATATTTTAATCTGATCTTTGTAAGCAATTGTGCCTTTTTTATTTAAATATTTTTTTAAGGCATGAACCGGTTATTGTTGTATTGGCCGATCACTTCCTTAATTTTGGTTTGTAAATATATTTGTTCTGTACTGTGATGACTGTTGGAATAAGATGGATTAGAGCAAACTTGGATAGCTTTGCTATACAGTTTAAGAAAAATTTGGTCTTTTCTGTACTTTATGTTAGGGGAGATTGATCAGTATAGGCTTCTAAATTACGTTCCCTCAACACCCAATAGGAAAAAACAGGGTGTTTGCCTTTTTAAGGACCATGTGAAGCGAAGTACTGTATGGAAAATTCAATTAGAGGAAGTACTACAACAAGTTTTGAGATATTCCCATGCCCCTTGCTAAAATTGTTTGTGGTACTTTTAATGAACAATTTGGTTTTAACACTCCCTAATGCATGGCATAGTTACCAGAAATGACGAGAAGCAGGTGAAATAGAGGTTAAGTATAAGAAACGGATTCCTTTTGTTTTTCCAAAAAATCTAAATAAATTATATAAAAGCACAGTTTTTATATGTGGTCTGAAAAATGGAATTTTAGGCTTCACAATTATTTTTTTTTGCGACATGAGACTAGTATTCTATATAAGATAGCACATATACTTCGATAAAATCATAAACTCTATGGTGATAAAGATAACTAAAGAGGATAAAATCATAAACTCTATGGTGATAAAGATAACTAAAGAGGAGATCCGGAGTGAGTGGTATATTTGAAAGTTTTAATGGGAAGTCAAGATGTCCTAATTGGAAGTATGGATGCATAAGTTGGAGATAAGAGGAAGAGTGAATATATGGCAAGTTCGATCCAAGGAACAAATGTTTTTTCAATTGGTTATATGAGATTGAAACGTGCCCCACCCATCATCACCATATAGTGGTATTACAACAAAGTTTGGATATTATCCATGTATCGTTTGGCAAGATTTGAACCTTGATCTCCTCCTTAAATGTTGAGGAATCTAATCGATTGAGCTAATGCCACTTGATCCTCTTTGAGTTTACACAGGTTTTTATGAGGAGGTCCGGTCCCCTCATATTGAGTGGGGTTTGAACCTTGGACTTCTCAAAGAGAGGCCAAAGCCCTTACCACTGATCCAGGGAACAAATGTTACACTATAAGTGATTTTGTTGTTGTTGAAAAAAGTTTTTTGTATTATATATAAGCAAATAAGAAAGCTACATCATCTGCCCTGCCATGCAACAGGGCTTTCATCCAACATTTTACAAAAGAGCAACTATTGTCTTAAGCACATTTTGCTAATACAAGGACAGAGAAATATATGACTTTCTTTTGAGTCATGACATATAGGAACTAGAGTTATCAACATCAATATGTGGTACACGATAAAATCTTCTCTAGATTTTTGCATCCACCATTGTGGAGGATCTCC
Source organism: Wollemia nobilis (assembly GCA_028583015.1). Lineage (NCBI taxonomy): Eukaryota > Viridiplantae > Streptophyta > Pinopsida > Araucariales > Araucariaceae > Wollemia > Wollemia nobilis. The sequence continues at coordinate 9,696,291 of JAQPPZ010001808.1, forward strand.
ACAACAAGTTATATTTTGGTGGTCTAAAGCCCAATTTACCATAGCATCTGCAATATAGCATCTGCAATATTATTTTGTTCTCATATTGTTCCGAATCTAGACTGAAGTGCATGTATCTTGTCAATCACCCTTGTAACTTCCAATCCTAAGAGGCAGTTCTGGTGGATGCTTTCAGTCGATTAATGGTTACTTGTGAGTCTGATTCTACTTGTACTGCAGACCAACCAACCTTAGCAGCTTCTTGAAGGCCACAAAGGATAGCACATGCTTCTGCTAGATTGTTAGAGAGGATACCAAGATTCTTTGCAAAAAGAAAAGCATGAGTACCGTCTGAGAATCTTCTTATACCTCCTATACTTGCCCTTCTTGGATTACCTCTTGATGCGCCATTAATGTTGATCTTCCCCATACCTTTGGGAGGGGCTTGCCATGGTCCATCCCTTTGAATAGTAGGACGAGGATGTTGTGGATTCCTACATCTCTATTCATCCACAGGGAGTTGAAGCCTAGAGAGAAAACTATGCCACTATTGAGATATTGTGGTGGGGGTTCAATGTATGCAAAGTAGTTTCCTTGATACTGGCTGCTTTTTTTTGCCAAATATATTGAACACTATGGTGAATTGCTTTAAAGATTATTTTATTCCTTTCTTTATACAAATTCCAGAGCATCAGAGATATACTGACCAAGGCCATTTGTTTCATTGAACTATCCAACCCATTCACTTTGGGCCAAGTCCTCCATGCCTGCTCAAGGGAGGTGAATTACCAAAATCTTAGATCTAAAAAGGTTGCCAACCATTTCCACAATTGACCAGAAAAACCCCGTTTCATCAAATGTTTTCATGTAAGAACCCTCTTGTGGAATAGGAGCTAGATAAAGAGTCATTTTAAGCCATTCAGAAGTTGCCAAATCTGGTTGAAGACATCACTGAGTGGTTTTTCTCTATGATGAGTGAGGGATGAATGTCCTAGAGCTGCAATATACACACCATTATAATGTGAGCCCCATCCCAGCCTATCTTTGTCTTTCGCCCAAGAAAGTGACCATCTTCTAAGAATATGATGAATAGCCTCCTTGACATTCTTTGTTGCTAGGAGTGGCCATTCCCTTATTGAAATCCATACTATATCCTCTAAATTCCTTTCCCCACAGTTCCTATAATAATGTGATATCTTTATCCAACCTCGGTTGTGGAGTTGTTCCATGATGTCTCGCCATTCTGGAAATTGTTGAGATAACGGAGGCAAACCATCCTGTAGCACAAGTGGGAGTATTCCCAGAGAGGGACGTGATTTGGGAGGTTTGGAGATGGATCCCAATGTTTGTAACAACTTTTGTACGATTTGAGACTTTCACAAAACAACTTGTATGGTCTCCAAATTGTACAGTTGTACGATCCAAATCGTACAATAGGCTGACATGTACGATTTGCCACTTGTTCAATTTGCTGAAAGTTGTTTTGTAATCCAAATCAATCAGTTTTGTAATCATTCTCTTCAAAACCCTGATTTTCCTTAATTGGCAAGTTTAAATTACACAATTGCACTCCCAAATTGGGTAAACGATCAGTTGTATGGTTTGGTGGTCAGGATGTACGGTTTCACCAAACCCTCTCTGAATTCTTTACTTACAGATTTACCAATTTGGACACCGTTCTTCTCGAGGAGAGATTTGGGTTATCTTTCTAGTGCAATTACCAACATAGTTTTATAACATGCAAACCCTAATTCACTGCCATTGAATTATTATCATTACCAACATTTCTAGAAATATTACAACAGCATAAAGACGTTTTTGTACAGCAATAACAATGCATAAAGTCAATTCCTCAACATTCTCCAGGGTTAAGGGTTCATAATTAGTGTAATTCTATTGCCACAACATCCACATTCCACATTATTCTGGCCATACTTGCACAAAACACACAATCTGGATTCACCATCAACGTACACAACAGAATTCCCACAACTCACAATCTGTACTGCTGTTTCTTATTACTATGGCTGAATGTATACACAATTATCCATGAATACTCACAATGAGCAACAACTCTTCCATCAATATGAACACATTTGACAATGACTACGTATAGTAAAAGAACAACACAATGAACTACCATGAACCATCGATGAACAACCAACAAAATTGAATGGCAGGGTCCTTATAATGCTTGCCCAGGCCCAAAGCGGTTCTTGAGGCAACCATTATTTACAACTACCCCGTAAGACAACCAACTTGCATTAAGGTTCTCCTAAGTCTCAAATTAACCTTAAATGCACATTTTACTGAATTTCATTCTAATTTCTAATTGCACATTTATGACATTTGTACAATTACCCCCAATTGTATGTTGTACAACTCCTCATGTGTACAATTAGGCCAAACCCTACATATGTACGTTTTGACAAACCGTACATCTAACAAAATTGGCAAAACTAACAAAATTGTGCAAATCCTGTTTTCACTTCTTCTTTTGGGAGATGGATTTGCTGCCTACATCTACCCTCCCCTTTACATCAGGCGGTGTCCTCACCAACTCAGTCTTCTTGGTATTGCCGACTGTTATGGGGAAAGAGGATCCTCCTAGCGTAGGCCCCTGGAAGCAGTCAACAAAGGAGACAAACTACCATTTATCATCACAACATAAGATATTAAGGAAATAGTGGCTCTAATCCAATCCACCCAATCCTGGGAGAAGCCAAACTTCCTCAAGACCTATAAAAGAAAATCCCAGCTTACCCTGTCATAACCCTTGGAGAGGTCCAAATGGACAAACATGGAGAGGGATATTTGTGCGTGCATGGAGTGAAGGGCCTCTTGAGCAAGCACTATTTCGTGTGCAATTTGTCTCCTTCCCACAAATCCTCCTTGCTTTGGCGAGATTATCATAGGGAGGAAGGGTTTCAATCTTTGAGCTATACAAAGATATCGGTCTAAAGCCAAAAATTTGAGAACATTACACAAAGATATCGGTCTAAAGCCAAAAATTTGATTTGCCTCTTAGGACTTAGGTATGAGTGCAATGTAGGTTTTATTGATTTCTTTTAAAACTATCTTTGCCACCCGTGCTTCTTCTACCATTGCAAGAAGATCATCCTTGAGCAGGTCCCAAAATTCCTGGAAAAATTCCTTTAGCCACTAGATCCTGGATTTCTATTTCCATAAGAGCTCCTTCCTCCTTTCCCATTTTGCTAACTTAGAAGAGACTTGGATTTCTTGTTTGCTAAGCTTCTCCATAAGTCTCGAGGAGTGAATATGAGCGTTCACTTGCTCTAGTTGAGAAACCAAACCTGCTTTTTTAGCCCTCACATCCCCAAACTCATGCTAGTTCCATTCCTTAATTCTTGTTTTGATGAACTGTAGTCTCTTAGCAAAGCAATACATTTGGGTGCAATATCTTTTTTCCTTCACTCCTTTTTTGAACAACTAATGGCCTAAAGGAAGTATCTTTGAACCACATAAGCTGGAATTTAAAGGGTGAGTAATTCCTAGCAGATTGCCAAAGATCTAGCAAAATAGGCCAAGTGGTTTGATCCTGTATTATTAAGGATAAGAAATTTTGGAATTACTTCTAGAGAGAGAAGGTCATCTGAAATGACAAACCTGTCCAAGCGCTCTAGGATGCATGCGAGCCCCTGTTGTCTGTTCGTCCATGTCATTAATCCATTGTTGGGCTTGACATCAATTAGGTGGAGATGCCTCAAGTGCTCTTGCATTAAATCAGTCCAGTGTCCAATGTTCTCATCCCTCCCATCTTTTCATCTAAGGAAAGAATGGTATTAAAATCCCCTCCTAGGACCATCTTATCATTGGGAAACTGGAGCTTGAGATGCCGGATATAGTCCCACGGCCTTCGTTTGTCCTCTATGGCAGTGGCTACATATATGTTAATACATAGGAGTTGTTGGTCGTTTTGCCTCCATTACCCCTAAAGTCCCAAAATGCCCCAACTTCCCACAGTTGCTTTGCACCACAAATTCCTTTGGATCCCATAGATAGGAGAGACCATCCGATGCTCCTTGAGAGTCGAGAGATTCTACCAAACTTGTGGGCCACAATTTCTTAGCCACTATCTCCATCTCCTCTACTGATAACTTAGTCTCCTGAAGAAAGAGGTTAGACTTATTTTTGTATCAACCTTCTAATTTCATTGTGTTTAAGGGGGCTACCTTTTATCCCCCTTACATTCCATGAAATGAGTCTCATGAGGATGGTGGGTTAAAAATTTGGTGATAGGAGTCACCTTACCCTTAGAAACAAGAGTTTCCCCTTCTTTTGCTAAGTGGTGTTGATTGGTCTTACGTCCCACTTTTTGATTGGTGTCAATCTTCATTACCAGACAAAGCTTGGGCAGGTCCTCCTTCATGATCCTTTGTATATACCATCAAGGCCTTATTAAGGGGGGTCGAGGTATCTACTTCTAGTTCAGACTGAATGGTACAATTCTCTTCTTTTTTAGCTCCTCGTTTTTTTTCTTTTTGCTGATTTTTGTGCTTCAGGTATGTATCCATTTGCATGTTGATCTGGTTATCATCTATTTCTGGCATTGTCTATTCCCTTGGGTTGGACTGGTCAATTGCTTGAAGAATTGGCTCCACCATCAATGTTGCCTCCATTTGATGATCTTCTCCCACACTTGGGTCATCAGTCAAAGGAGCAAATTTGTTGTTAGGTGTCGTACCAATTTCTTTATCTGCTGTTTTCTTTGGATGTGCTCTCTTTTTAGGTTCTTGAAAGTTTGCAACCTTTTCCTTTACCTGCTTTTGCTCCAAGCACTTATGTGAATAGTCTCTTGCCAAGTGCCCATACTCATGGCATATCCGACATCTGAATGGGATATTTTCATAATCAACTTTTTGCTCCTAGGCTTCATCCTCTGTTTGTAATGTGATCTTTTCTTGAAGAGGTTTGTTGAGGTCCATTAGGACACATATTTTGGCATATATCATTTGGTTAAAATTGTAAGTACTGTTAGCCACCATCATAAAGGTTCCAAGAGTGTTACCAATAGTTGCAAAAGAGATGGGGTTCTAGTATTCAGCTGGTAACCCAAATAACCTAACCCATACAAGGCCCACAAAAGGCATTTCCTCCTCCGCTCGAAACTTTGTATGCTAGGGTTTCATGAACAAACCCGCTCTCCCAAGAAACCATGGCCCTCCTTGGAAAAACAATCTTGGTACTCTTCACACTCAAAGAGTATTAAGAAATAACCATTGGGATAGAGTGTAATCTGAAATTCTCCCTTAGTTCACCAGTTCCTAGATGCCTAGTCCTTAAAAACTGATAGCTAGGGTCTAAAACCCATGAATCTGCAGATCAAACCTTTCCTTTCCATGTCCTCTATGCCTGTTTGAAGATCTACCTTTTTTAGTTGAACTATCGGGAAGCTATCTATTGCTTTCATGCATCCACTGACATTCTTCCTGGGGTCTATGTGTGGCATTCTCAGAGGCTTGCGAGGAAACTTGGTTGTGTCATTACTCAAGTGCCCTCCACCTCTTGAACGTACTGCATCTTGGAAAGAAGGTTTCAAGGGGGGGGACCACAGCCGCCATGACAGAGTAGCAAGGGTATCTGAAACCTTAGTTCACTCTAAAAACAAAGAAAAAACAATTCAAAAAAAAATTACCTACAGTTTTTCGAAGAAAGCGTATCTGAAACCTTAGTTCACTCTAAAAACAAAGAAAAAACAAAAACAAAAAAAATTACCTACAGTTTTTCGAAGAAAGCCCACTCTGTACTCTGCTGTTGGTCTCTTCCTACACTATAAATGATTTTTTAGGATAAGACGATCAAGCATGATATAATGGTTCTAAAAAATAAAGGTTTAATATGTAAGTTCCATGGATTTTGGCCAAGGTTTTTTTGAGATTCAAATTTGGATCAAGTGGAAGTGGGGATTAAATTCAAATTACTCTATGACTCTTCTTCCTAAAGGTTATTTTCTCATCGTATTTCTAGTTTGGAAATCAGAGATAAAATAATGGGTGGTGGCCCATGTTTTAGGGGGGAGAGATGGCCTTTATTTAAGACCATGGAGTGAGAATTTTTTTATTGAGACAAAAACTATTAAAAAGCTTCCAGTGAGGGTTGGGCTTTTTCGAATTCTATATCAACGTATCAATAAAGATGTTTTGAAGAATATTGGAAATACCTTAGGGGAATTCATCAAGGAGGGACAAACTACTAAGGAGCGAAAGCATGCTATATATACTCAGATATGTGTTGCTATAGATATTTCAAATATTTTGCCGCAATCCATTAAGATTAAATTTGAATCAAGAGAATATAATCAACAAGTGGAGAATGAAACGTTGCATTCCGATGTCACAATGGTTATGGGACTAGACACATGGCAAGGGATTGCAAAGTGAAAGCGATGAAGAAATATAATTTTTTTGGTTATGATACAAACTTCAAGATGAAGCAAGGAAATCATATTGTAATAGAAGCTGGATTAGATCAAGGATATTCCACTCCAAACAAAGAGGCAAAGAAAGAAGAAATAAAGAAGGATACAAGGGATGAAAAAGTACAATGTGCAAGTTCAAATTAGAAAAGAATTAAAGGTGCAAAGGAAGATGTGGAGGAAAATTTTAAATTAAAGACGATAGAAGAGGTCAAGTTTATTCGAGGTAAATTGTCTTCATTTTTGTCAAGTAGTATAGAATCCTCTCTTGGCAATAGAAATGAAAGTAGTTTAGAGTTTATTCCTTGCACTTTAGGGTTTCAAGAGCAACATAATAAGGAAACGAGGATAGAGGAAATCCATACCAATTTAGGTTTTTTAGGGCAGCATAAGAAGGTAATTGCTATGGAGGAGTGGCCTTTCACTTTCGGGTTTCTAGGGCAACGTAAAGAAGAAAGTGCTTTAGAGATTATTCCTTGCACTCTAAATCCTTCAAAGCAAGACAAACCTATAGATAAGTCTCACTATGAGCAGTGTGAAAAATTCGAAGAGATTGATGAAGATGAAAGTGTTGGTAGGAATGAAAAAAAGAGAGGAAGACCTAAGAAGCAAAAACAAAAAGAAAAAGAATCTCGGAAGGATATTTATATAGGAAAACAAAAGGAAATATCGCAAGTATTAACAAGAAGTGAGACTAAACCCACATATACAAAGTGATGATAAAAATGATATCTTGGAATGTTAGGGGCATGGATAAGACCCCTAAAAAAAGAGGTATTAGGGAATTGACAACTTGTTATAGACAACATATTTTTGGAAATGGAAATTGGGTTGCAAATATTTTAGCCATTTGCAGTGTTGATTTTTATATTGGCAAAATTCAAATTTTAGAAGGCAATTGGAGGGTTTCATTTTCTCTCTTAATAAAAACGATATCAAGGAGTTGATTGTAGAAATGTAGCAATTTGAGGAAGATGAAAAATATTTTTGATGGAAAGGCAAATGAAGAATATCTTTGATAAAAAAATGAAGTTGGATATGGTTTAATTAACTTGATAGCAATGTAATGAGAACAATATAATGTTTTTTTTTTTTTAAGATTGGGATTGAAACAGGCCCCACCCGTATTATATCATCACCACAAAGTGGTATTACAACAAGTTGGCTATTTAAACATGTATGCTTTGGCAAGATTTGAACTTTGGTCTCCTCCATCAAAGTCGAGGTATCTAACCAGTTAAGCTAATGCCATTGGATTACCTTCTTTTTTAAAAACACGGGTTATTATGAGAGGCCTCGATCCTCTCATACCGAGGTTTGAACTTGGGTCTATTGAATGAAAACCCAAAGACATACCACTACGGTATCCCTTACGTGACTAAATTTGAGTTAAAAATGAGGGTTTTAATGAGGGGTCCCGGTCCTTTCTTATCAAGGTTTGAACTTGGGTCTCCTGAATGAAAACTCAAAGACTTCCCACTACGGTATCCCTCCCGAGACAATGTAATGTTTTGTTATTTTAATGGGAGTGGTCCCCAATATAAGCCACACATAGCTTATTAAAAAGAAAAATAAAATAACCAACAAATATTAAATGACATTAGTTCAATCAGTTAAATTCCTCAACTTTCAAGGAGGAGGCCGAGGTTTGATTCTTGCCAAACAATACATGCATAATTGCTAAGTTGTTGTAATGCCACTCTATGGTCATGATCGTAGTTACAAAAATTGCCGTTTCCCAATTTTTACTAATTCTGCCAGTAATCCAAGTCAACTCGGTGTGGAATTGGGAATCGCTGATTTTTTGAAAAAATCGCGATTCGTGATGGAAAAAATTGCTAGAAGCCGTAAGCGTAGAGGAAAAGGTATAAACTCATTATTTTCACTTTTCTTCATTTTCACCCAATTTTTTGCGATTTTCTAGGCAGTTTTTGTAACAAAGCATATTAGTAATTGCAACACCAAAATGCAAACAAGGTGGAAAAGTCAATTATGATAGTGAAGGTACTAATGGTTTTGCTGTTGAGGTTGTGGGGATGTTGCCCCTTGATCGCGCCCTGTATTGCGATATACGGTACGCGCGAAGGGTGTTGCCTCTTGACCCTGCAAGGGGTCTTGCCCCTTGACCTTGCAAGGGAGCTCCCGTCCCCATGACGCCCAACACAAGTGGTGACCGGTGTAGACAGGCAAATTGATACGTCCTTATTTGCTGAACCAGTTTTGGTATTATGTGTTATTTTGTAAATGTACGCAAAGTGTTTGATGAAATGCGCGTGCATATATTTAATTATTATGTTGTAAAGTGCAATTTAATATTGTACGTAATAATAAAGTCATGTTAAGTCAATTATGTCGGCTAAATTATAAGCCATAAGCTATTTTGTCCTGTAGTGGGAAATGTCATGTAATGCAAGAGCAAATGCACATGAAATGTAATTTGAGGGAAGTTATGAGGTAGTTGGAGAACATAACTACTTTTGGGTGTATAAATAAGCCCTCCCCTCATTTATTCAAGTTGCTCATGGTTGTTCAAGGGTAGAGGGAATGATGCAGTCCAGTATTGTATGCAGCCATGGAGATTATTCAGCCTAGGGTTTGCAAGTGCAGATTGTAATGCTGAAACTGTAATGCTGTATCATAAATGCCATTGTTAATATAAAACTGCTGTAATTACTGTTATCTACCATTTCTGTCATTGCTGTTGTTATTAGTGTTGTTGCAGGTTTTATGTGCATTATTATTGCTATACTACAATGATTGCAGATCTGTAGAACTATTAAGTGGAAATGGAATTGTTTGTGAGCATGTGAAATTTCATTTCTACATTTGGCGCCGTTGCTATTATGAAGTTGGGTCCAATATTGGTGACAAGAAGTTCTAAAAAGTAAAACCCTTGGGGAGATACGCAACTAAAATAACGTAGTGCAGACAAAGACATAGGTGGAGACGCACCAGATTTCTTTTATTGTTTTATTTTTTGGTGATGCAGATGAAGGGCTATCAAAAGGGACGTGCACGCCAACCGAAGGAAAAAATGCAAGTAAAGATTTTGCAGATTGTGGATTTGCAGACGTCTACAGTCTGGACGTCTGCAAAAGCAGTTTAGACGTCTGCAGTCTAGATGTCTGCAGTCTAGACATTTGCAGAAGCAGAATAGGTAGACCAATTGGTTGTTTGGAAGACGAGGATCCAAGAGCAGATTAAGAGAGAGGGCAAACATTGCTGATAGAAACGGGTACAAAGACCACCAAGAGTTGAGGAAAACAGTGACGTAAGGGAAGACGTTGATGCTGAAACTGTGCAAAGATATGTTGAGTGGATGGTAACACTTGAACAAGCGGTAGGAAGGTTGTAGAGGAGTGCAAAGGACGAGAGTCAGGCACCAGAGCAACAACGCGCGAGGTCTCAGGAAGGAAGACCAGGGCCACAACCAACATTCCAGCGAAGGAAGTCGCGAAGTAAGGACGCACAGGAAGTCGGGAGAAGACTGTTTGGTGAGAAAAAGGTACCTAGACTAAAAATATCCGATGAGCAGCATAGTAGGAACCCCACCAATGGATAACGTAGCCACTAGAGCATTGGAGAATTGTCCACTTTTCACAAGAGAAGGGAAGGAAGACCCGATTAGGCATTGGAGAAATTGCCGCATGGAGTGGAAAGCGATTGGGCAAAACAATGAGGCAGACTGGAGGCGGTTGTTTCCTGCAACGTTTCGAGAATCTGCAATAGACTGGTTTATATACTTACCGCAAGATAAGTACAAGACATGGGAAGAGTTGCGTGATGCATTTGTGGAAGAATTTCGATCATATGATACTGACGAAAATTATAACATTCAAGGAGAGGAGCCTGTTTGTTATTACAATCGAAGGGTGAGTAGGTTGTTTGACCATGTGGAGAAAGACCACTCAGAGGAATCAAAGATTATGTGGTTCATAGATGGACTTCTCCCTATGTATGAAAGGAAGATGAAGACATTTCCTCCAAGATCATACCAAGAGGCTTTGGATTATGCCTTGACTTGGGAAAGTGATGCAAAAACCTCACCGATGAATGAGACTCGGACGACTAGAGAATGCAGTCATATGACGGAGAAGGAGACGTCTGAGGCACAATTGTCTGAGGTGCAACCGTTTGAGCAAGAGCCGTCTGGAGGCTACACGTCTGAAACCTACCCGTCTGAGCAAGAGCCGTTTGGAGGCTACACGTCTGCAACCTACCCGTCTGGCAAGTACCCGTTAGGCACTTACACGTCTGAAGGAGTTAGACGTTTGGCAAATTACCCGTCTGGCAGCCGTACGTCCCAGATGTCTGGCAACCGTTTGTCAGTCCAGACGTCTGCCTGTCCAGCGCAGACACCCGACCGTCCAGCCCAGATGTTCGGCCGTCCAGTCCAGACGTCTGGCCGTTTGTTTGGTCGTCCGTCTGGCCACTCGTCCCAGACGTCTAGCAACTTGTCTAGACGTCTAGCCCATCTGTTTGCGACGTCTACCCTTAACCATCTGAGACGTCTACCTGTGTGCAATCCGTCCGAGACGTCTATCCGTCTGAGCCATCTAAACCGTTGTCCTAGACGTCTAGACATTGTACCCGTCAGACTTATCAATCCGTCTAGCCTAATCCGTTAGAGACTAAGCCGTCAGGGATTGTCATCAAAAATGTTGTCGTCTGAGGCAGAAGCAGTCAGAGCAATCGCCGTCAGACGTACAATCCGACAAGGGAGATGTCTATCAGAGGTTGATAAGAAGCCAGTTGGATCATGAAAGCAGTGAATTAGAGCTGAGAGGAAGCAGTTTCAATAGATTGAGTGAAGGCTTCCAGAATGTTGCTGAGAAGAAAAATTTAGTTTGGCCATTGATGCTTTCAATGGTTTTGCCGTTGAGGTTTCGAGGCTCCGCCCCGAACCCCACGAGGGCGCTTCCCCTCGACCCCGCAAGGGACGCTGTCCCTTGACCCTGCAAGGGGACTCCCGCCCCCTTGACCCCCGACACAGATGGCGGCGGGCATTGCCTGTCATGTTCATGATGTTGATGGCATTGCTCATGCTGATAATATGGCTAACTACTCAAAGTGAAGTGCCTATTCAGAGAATGCTGATCATACTGATGTTACAATTGCTTGCAGCAGAAGAAGTGCACAATCAGAGAATAAGGTGTTGTGAGCAGTTTCAAGTGAAGTCTGTGGCAATAGATGTATGGAACAGGAGAAAGAGGAAGGAGCGTGACAAGAGATCCTGTTACATTATTCAGTACTTCTATTCCCAGTATTTAGCTCGTGTCGTTGAGGACAACGACCAGTTTAGAGGAGGGGATAGATGTAGACAGGCAAATTGATACGTCCTTATTTGCTGAACCAGTTTTGGTATTATGTGTTATTTTGTAAATGTACGCAAAGTGTTTGACGAAATGCGTGTGCATATATTTAATTATTATGTTGTAAAGTGCAATTTAATATTGTACGTAATAATAAAGTCATGTTAAGTCAATTATGTCGGCTAAATTATAAGCTATAAGCTATTTCGTCCTGTAGTGGGAAATGTCATGTAATGCAAGAGCAAATGCAGATGAAATGTAATTTGAGGGAAGTTATGAGGTAGTTGGAGAACATAACTACTTTTGGGTGTATAAATAAGCCCTTCCCTCATTTATTCAAGTTGCTCATGGTTGTTCAAGGGTATGGGGAATGATGCAGTCCAGTATTGTATGCAGCCATGGAGATTATTCAGCCTAGGGTTTGCAAGTGCATATTGTAATGCTGAAACTGTAATGCTGTATCATAAATGCCATTGTTAATATAAAACTGCTGTAATTACTGTTATCTACTATTTCTGTCATTGCTGCTGTTATTAGTGCTGTTGCAGGTTTTCTGTGCATTATTATTGCTATACTACAATGATTGCAGATCTGTAGAACTATTAAGTGGAAATGGAACTGTTTGTGAGCATGTGAAATTTCATTTCTACAACCGGTGTTAGCAAAGGCACAAGAAGAGGAACGAGCACAACGACAAAGAGACATTAGAGCTTTTGCTAGGGCACAAGGCAAAGGCATTCAAAGATCTTGAGACATTTTATTTGTCATGACTCATGACAAATTGTGTAATTTATACCTTTTTTATATTATAAGTAGTACAAGAATATTTGAATTTTGGTTTCATTAAAATTCTTTATTCAAGATGTGTTTTGTCACTTCGATGTGTAGTTTAGTCTTGTATTACTTATATTATTAATATTTGATTTGTGTAATGTTAATTCATTGGGATATGCATGAAAAAAAGCTTTTTTTCAATGAAAAATTGTGTATTCTTTGTTTTTTTTTTGCTGATTCCCAATTCTTTTTCCAGCCAGATTTTGAGCCGATTCCGATTTTCTCTACTATGGTCATGATGTAATGCAGGTGGTTTTTTTTTTTTTTTTGTTGTGGAAAACATCCCCCAAGGGATGCCACTTTCGAGTAAGACCCAAGGAGGCAGGGGTATCTCTTCCGCCAAAATCGCCTAGGGCTCGTACCTAGCCTACCACCTTTGACATACTCAAGGAGCAAACTTGAAACAACAAAAAACAAGAACACACAAACACAAACACACAATAAGATTAAAAAGAAAAAAAAAACATGCTCCTTGAGTGTGTCGAAAAGATAAAGCACAACCAAACACACAATAAAAAAAAAAGCACAACACGGACCACACAGAAAAAACACAAGAACAATATAACAAACCACAAACATAAAAAAAACAACAAAACGCTACAAAGACACAACCAACAAAAACAGCCAAAACCTAAAAAATAAAAATAAAACAAAAAATAAGCAGCCAACAACAAACAACAAACAAAAACAAAAACATAGAAAACACTCCCACACCAAAACACAAAACATCAATTAACACAAACATACAGAAACAACAACAATAATTAAAAACAACAACACTAACAAACACAAAAACACCCAAAACTAACTAAGCCATTGGAGCTATTGAAAAATCCCATGACAATCTCTATCAAGGAAAGAGTTGAAGAATACCACCAAGACAGAGAAGACCACAATAATTGCATAACCACAGCAGGGGTCAATTTAAACATAGCTTCCTGCATTGCCATCCAGAGACTGAACAAGGAGAAGATCAGTCCTAATTTGTTCTGGCCACCACCTAGGAGGATAACCATAGCACTTAAAATTTCCTTTGTCAAGAGCCCAATTTGCCATAGCATCTGCCACTTTGTTTTGTTCTAGGCACATGATTGAAAACAACCTCTTGAAAGTTGTTTATGATTAACCTAATCTTATCTATAATCTTTTGGATTCTCCAATCAATCTTCTTAGACCCTGAAGTTGAATTTAGGTAATTGATCATAACTTGAGAGTCTGATTCTGGAATCACCATTCTTCACCCTGTCTTAAGAGCCTCCTGCAAACCTCTTAGAATACCCTGCCCTTTTGCTAAGTTATTGGATAGAATTCCTAAATTTTCTGCAAAAGTAAAGATAGGAGTACCATCCTCCAATCTACCTATCCCTCCTATCCTAGCTCTTCCAGGATTTCCTCTGGATGCTCCATCTGTATTGATTTTTATGAAGTCCTCTGGGGGAGGCTGCTATTGCTGAGTTCTATCCATCATTTGGCCGGTCCCTTTCTTCCTTCTATGTTGGGCTAATCCATTTCTTATCTTTAATCGAGCCATACTGATTTGAATTGTGAGGATGGGTTAATAAATACTCAACAGTCTCTCTCATATTTTCTATGGTCTTTAGCCAGACATAGTGGATGTACCTACTTTCTTGTTGAAAGATTCGCTTGTTTCGCTCCTTCCATATGTTCCAGGGAAGAATAGTCATACCTGTCCAAACTATTTGGTTCACATACCAGTCTTTTCCTTCTTTTTTGCTCCAGTCTCTCCATAGTTGTTCTATGAATTGTTCATTGGACCATCTTAATTTTAGAAGGGAAGCCATCACCTTCCATAATGTTGCAGCTATGGGGCATTCTATGAACAAATGGTTAATAGTTTCATTGTTATCCCAGCACATTACACACTGAAAGGGCCCATTAAAACCTTTCTTCATAAGCTGCTCCCCTGTGAGAACCCTTTTATGGAGTAATAACCAACTAAACTATCTGACTTTTGGCCATAACTTTTGAGCCCATAACTGCTTGAAAAGATCTTGATCCTGATGGGGATTAATAGGGCTTAAGGCTAAGTAGCCTTGAGCAATAGTGTACTCACCATGCCCTAAACTATTCCAGCCAATGCAGTCCTCAGCTTGTGACCATGAAGGCGATCTCATTTGAAGGATTCTATGAATATCCTTTTTTTGAGCTTTAGAAAGTTGGATTGGCCACTCTTCTACTGGGATCCAGCACCTTCCTACCTCAGCATTTCTTGTCTGATCTGTATAGTATTTGGCAACTTTTATCCAATTCATCCTATGCATTTTCCACATTATAGGCCTCAATTCCGGATGTTGGATTGACAACGGAAGTTGCCCATCCCAAGAGTCTGTCCAGAAATTTGTCTTTTGACCATTTTGTGTAACCCAAAAGAGCTTTTTCTTTATCAACTCCTCTCCAATTTTTAAGATCTTTAAAAATTGGGGACCCTCTAGAAGGCAGTTGATGACGAATTAAGTCAGACGGATCTTTATTTTCTGCATACTTGGCTCTTAGATTTTTGGTCCATAAGGCATTGGGGTGGCTAATAAATCTCCAATATAATTTTCCTGCCAAAGCCTTATTATTCTTGACTGCCGATCTGAGACCTAAACCCCCTTCATGAGTAGGAAGACATAGTCTCCCACCTCAGTAGGTCCCATTTCTTCTCCATTTTTGAACCTCTCCACAGAAATTTTTGTGACTAATTTTGTCCAGTTCATTGAGCACTGACTTGGGGATGTTCAACACTACTGAAATAAAGACTGGGATAGACTGAAGAACTGATTTGATAAGAGTTATTTGACCTCCTGATGAAAGCTATTTGTTGGTCCAACTGCCTATTTTGTTCTTCACTTTCTCTAATAACCATCTCCAATGCTTTTTCTTTTGGCTACCCAGATTAATTGGAACACCCAAGTATTTAATTGGGAGAGAAGTTTATTTGAATTCTAATCTGTCCATTATCAACATTTCTTTTCTGGGTGAGCAATGAAAAAATAGAACTTTAGATTTGTCTTCATTAATAAGTTGCCCTCAGGCTCTAGTGAAACAGTGAAGAATTTGCTTTATTGAGGTTGCTTCCTTTATAGTTGCCTTCCCCAAAAGGATGGAATCATCAACAAATTGTAAATGAGTGATAGGTCTGACTCCTTTAGCTATAGTAACTCTTTCTAACCTTTGACAATCCTAATTCTTAGAAAAAGTCCTTCACAAACTTTTTGCAAGGATGATAAAAAGATATGGAGAAAGAGGGTCTCTTTGTTTGATGCCTCTAGAAGCTGAGAACCAAGGTGTAGGGCATCATCCATTAAGAATAATTGAATAAGAAACTAAGGAAATACAACCTTTGATCCATTTTTTCCATTCTTGAGAGAATCCAAATTTTTTCGAAACTTGGATGAGAAAGTGCCAATCCACTCTGTCATATGCTTTGGACAAATCCAATCGAATGAACATGGAGCGGGATTTTTGAGCTTCCATAGAATGAATTGCTTCCTGGGCTAACACTATCTCATCAACTATTTGTCGTCCTTCGACAAATCCTCCTTGTTCTGGAGAAATGATCTTGTGAAGCAAAGGTTTGAGTAGGTATAGCCTGAAGAATTTCTTGTTGAGCTTTTGGGTCAAGCAATTGGGCTGTAAGGAGATTTGAAAATTGATTCACAGCTAATGAAGACATGCCTTCCCAAGTGTGGACTATATCTCCTAGATCATTCTTCAGAGAGGGGATAAAGTTATGAGTTTTGCGGGCTAGGAGAGACTTGTGGAAGAAACTTGTATTCTGGTCTTCATCTTGTAGCCATTGAATCCTTGACTTTTGTTTCCACATTATTTCTTCCCTTCTGTCCCATTCCTTCACCTGGGCTGAAAGATTAATTTCTGTCTTCACCCTGTTTTCTGTGAGTCCCTCAAGACAAATTTGTTCATTCAGCTCCTCAAGTCAGGTTAGTGCTACCCTTTTCTTAGCCCTAACATCTCCAAATTCCTCCCAATTCCAAGTCTTTATTTTGAATTTAATATACTGCAATCTTTTGACAAAACAATACATCTTAGTACCATGTCTTGGCTTGCCTTCTTGCCACCACTGTTGTATCCTTGACTTGAGAGATTCTTCTTTGAGCCACATTAACTGAAAACGAAAAGGAGTTGGCTTACCCTTGGTTTTCCACACTTCAATTAAAACTGGCCAATGATCAGATCCAACATTGTTTAAGATTTTCGCTTTTGGGATGTGTCCTTGAATTAAACACTTGTCTGAAAGCAAGAACCTATCTAGCCTTTCAATAATGCATGTTGAGCCTTGTCTTCTATTGGACCAAGTCATCAAACCATTGGTTGGCTTGATATCCACTAGATGAAGGTTGGCCATGTATTCCTTCATGAGTTCGGAACTCCCATCCAACTTCCTACTCCCTCCCATTTTTTCTTCTAAAGAAAGGATAGAGTTGAAATCTCCTCCTATCAAAGCCCAAGCTTCTAGGAATTGAGAGGTGATAGAAGCTATTTTTCTCCATATTGATCGTTTCTCTTCTATAGAACATGGAGCTTAGACATTTATATGAAGTGTAACCTGAACTAAATCTCTGTTTTGGGCAAACACTGCTAGCATTCCCTTACTCCTCATCATGCATGGTACTGTAATTTCCTTTGGATCCCAAAGACTTGCCACTTCTTCCGAGGCTCCTTGGGTGTTGAGGGACACTACTTTACTGGATGGCCAAATATTTTTCGCTATAATTTCCATTTCATCAATAGAAACCTTTGTCTCCTGAAGAAAGAGAAGTTGAGGCTGATTTTTTTGAATCATTCTTCTAATTTCTAATTGTTTAGAAGGACTTCCTTTAAGTCCCCTAATATTCCAAGTGATAATCTTCATAATTAACCCGATTTGAAGTATTGGGTAAGCTCTGCTACCTTACCTTCCTCAATTAACTTTTGACCTTCCTCTGCCATATGATGCTGGTTGGATTTACGTCCTACCTTTTGGTTGGTATCCATCCTCATATTTTTATTTGTATCTTGCTTCATTCCTGTAAGGGCTATATAATGATTACTTGGAACCAAGGCACTGTTGTTGGGATCCATATGATCTTTTTGAGGAACTAACTTGTTTGTTGTTTGAATTGGCTTTTAGTTTTGCACTTATTTAAATTTTCTATGTTGTTCTTTTCTTGAAGGTCCATTGGTGGATGTGATGGCTCTTTTTGGTTGTTTCTCCAAATTAGGACAGTTTCTTTTATTCCGATTTCATCATCCATTCCTTCTTGTTCCTTCTCTTTATTATGCTGTGTTTCCTTAATCATTGCTTCTGTTTTGTCATCCTCATCTGATTGTTCATCAACAGATAGAACTTCAGAGATGTTAGGTGAAATTACTGTTTTATCTTTCGGTGTTATATATATATTTTTAAATTCTTCTATTTGGGGATTTGAAATCCTGCTAAATCCTCATCCTCTTTCTCTTTATTGGGGAGCTTTTGAGGACAATCCTTGGCTAGATGGCCATATTCGTGACATATTCTACATCTAAAAGGGACATTTTCATAGTCTACTTGTTGCTCCCATATTTCTTCCCCATATTGTAAAGTGATTCTCTCTGGAAGAGGTTTGTCAAAGTCAATTAGAACACAAATCCCAGCATAGATCATGTGATCCAATTGTTGAGTGCTATCAGCTATCATCATGAAGACTCCTAAAGAATTTCCAATTGCTGCTAAAATATTAGGATTCCAGTATTCTGCTGGTAGGCCGAATAAACAGACCCAGACAGGTGCAATTGATGGCATTTCTTTCTCAGCTTTGAACTTGGTATGCCAGGGCTTCATGAAAAGCCCTGCCCTACCTAAGAACCATGGCTCCCCTTGAAAAATATCCTCCCTATCTTTTTCAGTGGCAAACATAGCAAGAAAATAACCATTAGGGTAAATAGAGATTTGGAACTCACCTTTAGTTCTCCAGTTTTTGGCAGCCCATTGCTTGATGGTAGCAAGATTCGGTCGAAATCCCATGAACCGGTAAATTAGTCCTCTCCTCTCCATCGTGTCTATTCGCTCTTGGATATCCTCCAATGCCAACTCCACTAATGGGGATCCATTAGCTGCTTTCATACATCCCATCTTTGTTTTCCTTGGATCGCTTTTCGACATCCTCAATGGTTTCCTTGGCAGTTGTTGGCTATTTTCCCCTCTTATTTGGGATGGTCCTGCACTAATTGCTTCTTTAAAATTTTGTTTTGGAGGGAGGTCCTTGGGCTCCATCCCTTCGGATTTTTTTGATATGACTGGCTCTTTTTTATTATATGCCCTAGCCACAATTGTAGCTTTGTCCAGGTCTGAATCTGCCATCAACATTTTATCTCCCTTTGCTTGATCCAACTCAAGGACCTCCCTCCCTTCGGATCCAACTCAAGGACCTCCCTCCCTTCGGATCAATGATTTTTTTTTTTGATAATGGTAAAAAAGAGGTTTTTTATACAGGATCCCAAAACCTGTTTACATAGAGTGAGATATTATAATGCTAATTTACAAAATATGACCAAAGAACAACAAAGTTGCTCAATGACCAGTGATCAAACACAATCTGCAACCTAGATAGTCTAGCCATTTTCCTTTCTGAATCTGTTTCGTCCGCTACCATTCCCCTTTCACCTTTTGAAACTTGTGCAGCTTTAATGAAAACTGCTTCAATTGACACCTCCGAATCCTTGGATAAATTTTCTCCTTGCCAGTTGTACTCCACACATTATGAATCCAAGTTTTGCCTTTTGGGTCTGGTGTAATCAATGAATTTTAATTCTTTAAAATTATAACTATTCTTGCTCATTTTTAAGATCTCAAACTTCATGCCAAACCTTATCAAAATCTGTCAAGCTTCCCAAACATGAATCTGAACATCGACCTTGTGACTAGACATGATATCTCTTTTCAGTGCACTATAGACAATTATGTGCAAATTATTGTGAATGCATTGCAACACCTTTATGAATTGCCATCTCGGCATCTCAAGTGGATATAATATGTTTGATGGAATAGTGACTGCCTAAGAATTCTTGCACAGTTTAAACAATTGAAAATGCTCAGATTTATCCATAAATGCTTAGAATCACGAAAACAGTGATTTGAGGACCCTATTTTACCACTTGGTTCCTGTTGGTCATCAAATCTGCCCAAGAAAGGATTTTGGGAAGTGTACGCGCCCTAGACCTGGACCAACATTGAAAGGCCGAGAGGAAGAGATGCCCCTCGTGCCAATCTTCGGAGAAAGGCCGGCTCCTTTACTAAATTACTTGGTGTTTTGAGACAAGAGTGCAGGAAAGAGATAAAAATAGTAAGGGTGCAAGAAAGAGATAAAAAGTGTAAGGAAAGAAATATTGGTGAATTACAGTGGGACAGAACCAGCAGCACGATTACTGAATAATAGCCCGAAGCAGCAGCAATAAATACCAAGAATAAAACGAAATGAACGCAATACTAATCCTCCTATGTATCCTCTGAACGAGTTCCAGGATTACCCTCCCCCTTACGTCGAAATCCAGAATTCAGAATTACGGCGACTAGGAAATGAGTGAATATAACATAAACACTATCCACAGGCAGCATACAAGAGAACTATTACAGCGTTTTTCTCCCCTATGTATCCTTCGGGAAAATTCCAGGGTTCTATCCCTAATCCCACACCTAAATCCAGAGTGCAGAATTACAGTATGCAAATGAAGAAAGAAATAATAGAAATAATCACAGAAGGCAACATACAAGAGAGAAATCAAGCCCGAAGCTCTTTAGTATTAATCACAGGGATTCAAGTTACAGCAGCTTTCTAGCAGAAAGTTCAATGCGTGGGTTTTTATAGAGGACCCGACCCTCTGAGCCATCAATGCACAAAATGAGGAGTACATCCTCGAAAATCTGAGAAGTAGGCTCCCGCAGCTCCCGTGACTGAGCTCTCAAATCCTTTTCTAAAACTAGCAGTTGCGACCGGGTCAGCCGGGGAAACTCACATTTATGAGCCGCCTGACTCGTCCTAGGTTTCTGGGTGCGGAGCTCGAGTGGCCGCCATGTCCGCCGGGCCCTGCTTCTGAGACCAATACCTCTTTTCAGATTGCTAAAAATGAGCAGGCACGTAAAAATTCATTTATGAGGCACTTGATTGCCTCGGAAAAATACCCGGGCTTGGAGTGCGTGCCCTTGAAGCGCTTCGCCGATTTCTAGTTTGCGACCCTGCTTCGCATTGGATGTAAGCCGAAGCAGATCACCCTCCTTGGTTATGTACTTCGCACGAAGGAGCTTCGCAAAACGGCTTCGAGGATGTAAAATGCCGAAGTAGATATTTCTTCTCAAGGCTGGGCTCTCAATCTTTGGCTGCTTCGCTGGAAAGGCGTGTCAAAATTTGCTTCGCGAGGTTCTCTGCCCGAAGTGGATGCTTCGCTGATGGGCTGTCAAAATGCTTCGCTGCGAACCCTCTTCAAAACTGCGGTTCGGGAGGTTTTTGGCCGAAGTGCAATTCTGCCTTGGAAAAATGTTCTGCTCTTTATGAACCGCTACTGCTTCGGGTGAAAGCGCCTTGCACGAAAGCTATCCGAAGCAGATGCTTTTCAATGACTTTGGGCGAAGTAAAAATGGTTCGCCAGTAGGGAGGCCCAAAGTGGATGTTTCGCTGATTTTTTAGCGAAGCATTTTTCAGTGCTTGAACCTTATCGAATCCCGCTTCGCAAAACTTTCGCCCGAAGCATCAGTTTGGGCTGCTTCGGGTGCGAAGCTCTTCTCATGCCTTAGCAACCTTCCTTCAGCGAAGTTGTTTTCCATGTTTGGACTTCTTCGAATCCCGCTTCGCAAAACTTTCGCCCGAAGCATCTGTTTGGGCTGCTTCGGGTGCGAAGCTCTTTTCATGCCTTAGCGACCTTCTCTCGGTGAAGCTGTATTCCTTTTCCTGCGAAGCTCCTACACTTAGCTTGCTCAGTAGCGAAGCTATTCTATGTACAAGGGGGAATGGCAATGAAAGCCAAAATTGCTGCAATGCTTAAAAATGTTGTTTCTAAAAAAAAACAAGGGAACAAATTCATGAAATTAAAAGAAACACTTTACAAATTTTTTGATTTTACTACCCCTCTAGGCAATGTGACAAAATTGTCAACAGTTCCTATGTCACACAAGATTGAATGCCTGTTCAGCAGTAAGAGAGTGATTTCATTCCAAATTTTACTACTTGGTGAGCTAAATGGTGGTCAGTAGCAGGTACGTTAAACTAATTAAATGAATATTGCAACCACTTCCATTTTATCTGTTATCTGTGCTGCCACTTCCAGGCACAACATTCATGGACCTGCCTCATTTGTGAGATGACATTTTGTGAAGAAAGTGCTCAGGTCAAATCAAATTTCTATGGGTTTCATGAGGCATGTGGCTAGGCTGATCCCATTGGATGTAATTAACGTTAGGGAACTAGCTGTGTTCCATCAGCTGTGGCTATTAGATTTGATTGAAGAATATTTTTCAACTTTTGTCAACCTTGGATAATCCTTCTTTACAACAAATATTTTCAAATTACAAACTTGACTGACATGTTCACCACTTTTTTGGCACTTGAAAAGCTCTTCATATGGAATCAGGATGTTTTAAAGCCAAAAGTATCACTCTCTTTGTTGAAATACATGATGACAAGTTGACAAAATATTTAAAAAAATAAAGCCTAGAGGAACTTTATTAGTAGGATGTGTTCAATTAGTTAGTATGCATTTCGCTAAAGATTCAGCCTTAACACCTGAATTGACTTGAAAATCAGTTGAAGTTAAGTGCTTTGCCTGGACAATAGTGGAAACTTACAAAACCAGATGAAAACATTTGATAGTTGTGTACCATTTTTGGTACTTAGTGCCCTATTGCTGATCAGTGGCAGCAGATAATGAACAGAATGACTTTTGGGCATGATTATAAGTCAAATTCAACAATTTATTTATCACCTCTCTTTCTTGTTGAGTTCCTTTTTAAGGAATAACTTTGAATGACCAGAGAGAATTGCAAAACGCTATGGCATATCGTACATTTCTCTGCCATTGATTTCATTTGGAAAACAATGTGCAAGGCAACTTTTCATGAGGTTAGTTCCCTAATTGACTTGGGAGAGTTGAGGATTTTTAAGAATGATTTGGCTATGTATATTCAAGCCAAAATTGCTTGTTTTTGTGAAGATGTGGATTCTTTGTTACCTGGGTCTCTCCCCACAGCCTCTCTGTCTTAAGGTGGCTTTTTACGCAAAGTACTTGTTGCTAATTGTTAATGGCATAGTTTTCAGGCCCCACTGTATCTATTATCATTGGGCTCACAACCTCAAAACACCATCTGGTCAATTGAGAGTTTGTTTTCACCAATTATGGATCTAGATTGGCCACTATATTCCTCGAGATGGTAGGGTCTGTTGCCTTTGCACTTGAAAGGAGTTGGAGATGGAGTAGCACTTCACTTTCAAGTGTTCCTATCTAAGACAAGGTCCAAGGGAGATATAGTTGATTGTACAGCAATTCAAGAGGCTCACTCTCTTCTTTTTCTTGCTATTTCCACTAGAGAAACAATAACCCTTAGATGTCAAGCTTTGTAGGGATCCTTGGGGACTAGTAGGCCTACTAACTCCTCATTTCATCCCATCTCCACTACTGGTGGCATTAGGCTCTCTTTGGATGCGACATCTAACCGTACATATGATGACAGACTGGTAAGACCATGTCCCTCTCCATGTGCAGCCACTTGAGTGCCACCCTTCATTTTTTGTACTAGATGAAGTGGTTTCAGTGTTGTTGGTTGTAGAGGTTCAGTTACCCTTATTGCTCACCATCCATGTGCTTTATGCAAACATGTTTTACCAACTCCCTTTTTTCTTTTGCAAGATCATCAGCAATAGATGGTAGAAAACTTTTGAGACGTTCCTTGCAGCCTTCCAGGATTGTTCAACCGGGTCCACTTAGTGTGGACCATTTTCTGGTGGATATCATCAGATCTTGCATTGGCTCTTGTATGCTGGTTGATGACACTGAAGCTAGAAATACAACCTGGGGTTCCATTGCGTCTTAAAACAAGGCACAATACAAATAGCTGTTTCACGAATCCATGGCATTTTTTTTGCTTGCAATAGCCACATCTTAGCAGTGGTTGTGGGCTATTCTTAGCTTATAATCTTTCTGTTTTAGACTCTGGGGACATATAAAAAAAAAATGAAAAAGGCTTCAGCATGTACAATAATTGGTTGCACTTTTGAGTCCTATTGACCAATGCTTGTCGTTTGTCAACATTAATATAGTCTCTTTCCTTGTTTCTTTCTTTGTCACTTGGGGCAAAGGCACATATATTATCTTTTTCTAGACTTTATTGAATGAGCTTTCAATAAAATTCTGTTCAGCTGATTTCCTTACCATATGTTTTTGGTGTAATAGTGTCATTACTCTCCCAAAGAAGTTCAGGGAAGATAGATGGATAGAATAACACTTCTTACCCACAACAATTAGTATGTGATACTGAAACAAGAACCAAAGGCTGCAGGTTATATCAAAGTCACAAACCATACCATTTTGTATTTTCATTCACCCTTCAGATGTAGAGTAACCACTTGTTTGTTTCTTATATGAAACAAGTCAGTGATTGATGGCTGATATAAAGAAGAGATAGCTAGTTTTGACACCTCAAGGAGGTGGAGTTTTACCATGTTGGAGACCTTGTACAAATGAAAATTGTTCTGGTAGGGCAACTTATTAGTGGTTCATTGCTCAACAGATAGTCTGGCATCAACCTTGGTTTGGAAGCATATTTGGGAGTCCAAGGCATGGCAAAAAATAAAAGCCTTTTGTTAATGCTGCTCATGGTGGAAGGTCTTCAAAAGCATTGGAGGACCCTACCATATTTGTATCATGTTGTTTTTTACGGTTTTACCTAGGACAAGACACCAATCTGTTCATAAATGTTTGTTTGTAAGATGATGGTAGACACATCACGTCTTACCTCTCACCTTAACCTTAATCCAGAACATTCTTATGTGGCCAAAGAGGAAAAACTTGTTACTATTGGAATATCGATTTTGTTGATTTTTGCACCTACCACTAGCATGTGTCTTTTGGGTTAACATGAATTGCTGCTCTTCTTTTCATCTTCTTGTAAGATTGAATGAGCATTCTTTGGTTTAACATGAGAAATTATGTATGATTTGACTGTACATTTGTCCTATTTATCTGCTCCTATGTGACATTCTAAATACGATATACTTGTTTTTTAAGCTTCTACTTCCTTCCTCAAAATTTCTGAAAATATCGTACAATTATCTAAAGCCCAGAAGCATCATTTGTCATAATCCAGAAAATCTATGGACTCTAAGAACTGTTGTTGCTTCATAACCAACATTTGATTAAAAGTATCTTTATAATTTGGTTTTGGCATAATACACAGACTCTCCTTGAAACATCCTCTTAGTGCTTTCATAAAGTATTGCTGCTTGAACTTATCCCTTTTGTGTTTCTTGAGCATTTGAATTAATCCTAGCTTTCTTTGATTATAATCTTCATTGAATCATTCTTCCTATGCTTGAGACTTTCTAGCTAATTTTAAATTTGCACCTGTATGCCAATTCTTGAATTTCTTATTAAATTTAGTCTGTTCAATTTCAACATATCATAATTAATGTTCTTAACTTTCTAACAATATCCCATTTAAGACAACAGGTTGGTGGGTCCTTATTCTTTTCTCTGCAAGTCTGTCTGGTTTTGTTACCAAAGAGTGGTTGGTTCCATTTTGTGCCTTTTTGAAGGTCTTTTACTGAGCTTTATTGATGATCTTTATGATTGTAAGTGTACTTTGCCTGGTGACTTTTTCTTCTTTTGCCTCATATAGACAAGCATCTTTGAATTCTTCCTGACAGCTACACTTGTCTCATAACCAGCAAATGGAACTTATTCTTTGACATTAAGTTTCCTAATTGTGTGGAAAGTGTATCCAAATTAATTTCAGAAATTGGAATCTGATTTGTGTCAATGTTTTTTCTTTATCTCATGTGCTTTTTTCCACAAGCAAGCCTGATCTTTAAATTTTTCTTACTTTTGTTTGACTTATCCACTGCTTCTACTTGCTGGTGTTGAATTTCTACTGGGAAAGTAGAAATTGCCATTCACATATACAGACAAGCGAAACCTAGACTTATGTTGCTACATTGTATTTACCAATATTCACGTCCATAAAGTTCAGTGTTCGTTAGCAGTAGAGAGAATAGAATTCAATGTTCATTTGATTGCATACACACATAACAGCCAATAAAAGGTAACTAGAATTTGCTTTAGAAAGCAATGATAGCATTGTAAGTAGATTATTCACATATGCACAATCAAAAACTCATTTCAAGGGCAGCTTTTGGCTAAAATCCATGAGTGAGACCGCTTCATATTTATCATTAATATAATCAAAGTCTCTAATCAGCTTTTACTTCAAAAATAAATTTTTTTGACTGTCAACATCCAAACTGTGCCATGGACCAAATTTCTGCCTACAATCGTAAGTGATTCTACTGGAATCATTTGGTTTGGAAATAAAGCGAAGGGAAAATAAACATGACCTACTTACTGGTTATGACATCAGATTATAAATTTATGTTGTGGAATGCTGGACTCTCTAGTTTTGTTTTAGGCTTCTGTCTGTAGGTAGACGAATTGATACGTCTACATGAATGCATGTTTGAGTGTAGGATTGTATCTGCACAAATGTGTACGTGCAAATTGTTTGTAATAAGTTGTCATGTATTGTTGTGTGTGTATGTGGCAAAGTGTTTGTAATAATTTAATGTAATGGGGTGATTTTAATGTTTTATGTTCATAGGTAGTTGGCTAGTTGCCAACCGTCTATTGGTCCTGTCATACCTATAGGTATGGATTTATGTGAGAGATGCAGAGGGAGAAGGAATGCTTCTTGTTGGCCGAAGTGTATTGTTGCCCAAGAGTTGCTTGTTGGTAGGTTGTTCGTTGAAGTATGATGTATTGCATATAGTTGTTGTCCAGGAGACATGCTATGTGTGCAATGTATTCATATGTATCTATTAGTATTATGGTTGTGTACTTTTGTTTATATATGTGGTAATGGAATTGTATTGCAGTCTGTTGTATTCCATTTCTACAGTGTCACTGTAAACATTTTCAATGTCTTTGGAATATTCTATGACTTTTAACATCTTCTATGCACACATGATGAATTTTCTCATATTTAATGCCTGTTCCCCTACTTCTCTGTCTTCCATACAAGACCTTTTAAGCATTTATGGGTTTTTAAGTGATAAATGTCCCATCTGAACTTCAGTAACTAGAATTGATGGTAGACATAAAAGTTGGAAACCTGTCTATTTGGGAGTAGATTGAACATAATTTTTCTTTGAGGATTTATCTCAGATTTTTATATTTAATATCATTGTACAAATAGATGTACTCTATGAACTTATTGTTCAAGGTTAAAGTGGCCATGACATGATATTAGCTTTGTTTACTTAATATAAGGAATTTCTTGTTGTGAGTTTTTATTTATTTTTATTTTCCAGTTATTTTGACTAGTGTTTCATTCTGTTTGTCGATAGCAAAACTTTGTTGAAGTTGACTATTTCACGCATTAAGTTGCTACGAAACAAGAGGGAGATGCAGCTGAAACAGATGGAGAAGGAGGTTGCACAATTTCTACAGACCGGGCAAGAGGCTACTGCACGCATTCGGGTATGCCTATGATCCAAAGTCAAATGCATAGTGGAGGGACAAGTCACCCCTATCTTACAAGGAATTTCATAGTTCTCACTGAAAACTTTGAAATTTTCGCTCTGTCAAGCGGGATGCCAATTTTTCCTTGCAACCAAACTTTGTAAATCATGTTGCCTTACAGGTGGAACACATCATACGGGAGCAAAACATTTTGGCTGCATATGAGATTTTGGAGTTATTTGGTGAACTTTTGGTTGCTCGCCTACCAATTATTGAAGCACAGAGGTTAGCTACTGACATATATTCACTTTATAGGTGCTAAGTTACTGACTAATACTTAATAGATTTTAAGACTTTGATTTGACAATTCTTTTTGTGACCAGTTTTAGGCGTACATGCAAAATGCCTGTCTAATTTTAATGTTTTTTTTGGGTTATATATTGTATCATAATTTAGTTGTTTCATGGAATGGTTTTGTTGTCTTCATAAGGAGCAATGCCATGGCCTCGTTATCTACAATAGTAGTTGTAAGGGACCAATAAGTCTGTTATGTGAAATCTGTAAAGAATTAATGTAATATATAAAAGAGGGATGGATGCTATCTATACTAAATGGTAGATAGATATATTTAAATTATTCAAGAGGTATGACTCAAAAAAACACAAGGTACCTTTTAATATATAGCCTTCTAGTTGATCATAAAATAAGGTAAGTTATACTTAGTATAATAGTATTAATATAAGGTTATAAAACAAAGGTAGGAAATAAGTTCACCACAACTCCCCCTTTCTTGAAAAGAGTTGACCTGGAAGAATTATTGAAAGCTTCAAATTTGTAATGATAATCTTCTTTGTTGGTTCTAGTCCTTCCTTGTGTCTGTAACAAAGCTATTCACAATAGATTGATTCTTCCTTGAAGCACATGAAGGTAAGTGAAGATATGAATGTCGCAAATATTGAGGATATTGCTTCCCTAAATTGGGATTGGTTGGTCTCAAATCAATCTCAAGAGGCATCATATTTGAATATTTATTTTGAGAGGAATGGTTTTGATCCCAATTTATTTCGAATAGAAGTTTGTTGTTGGCAAGAATCTAAATTTTGCCAAGTTTCAGGACGATGATAAATTGTTTGTTAGCAACTACAACTATTATGATCAGAGCAAATGCATCCATTGAAAAACATGATCACAACATTTGCAAGCAACATTCTATCTTAAATAAGCAAGAGCAATAATTAAAAGTAGAATCTAATGAAAATAAGACTTCTAAACCAAATATTTTAATTCTATTCTCCTTTTGGACTTGAAATCAAAGATACATATGATGGTAAAATTATGATTCCCTTGGATGTCCATATTTTCCCATTTATAGGGAGGAATAACAATTCTAAATGATTATTCAAATGTTCCCTAACAATGGCAGTCAAGCTAATTGGGTCAAATTGTGCACAACTAATAGTCAAGCAAGGGATGGATCTGAATAGTAGGTTGATATGGATTGCTTGGCTAATACTGAATTTTGAGGCCTTTGATTGTTTTGCATTTTGGAGCCCTTGTAATAATTGAAGCTGAACATAGTCCATTTATTCAAAGAAAATTTCATGGCTCAAAATCTTGCTTGGTTGTCTCTATTGCCTTTGTCTTTAAGACTTCCAACATTCTCCAAAATAGAATGAGAGCTTGCCACATAGCCATGGAGAAGCTCTACTAATATTCCACTTTTACCAACATGGTGTTTAACATCACGATTTATGGCAAGGCTAGGTCATAGGATTAGCCAATGTGATCAATTAGCCAATTCCCTATTAAATTCTTCATTAGCCATTCTCACCTTGCCATGGACGATAAATGAATTGAACTAATTCTAAAAATTTATTATTTGTCCATTTTCATGCAGGGAGTGTGAATAGTTGAGTGCATACCAAATCATCTGGTGACCAACTTGAAAGAGATGCCCAATTCCTTTGCTAAATCCTCTTTGGCAATTTGTGGAGGAAATGATCCTGAAAAGTTTGCAAAGCAACACATGGATCTTTCTTTCATTATTGCAAATTCATATGTATAATGTTTGTAGTAATGTTGAGAAGTAGGAATGACAACCACTTAATTTGAGAGAGCATTTTCAAATAGGAAGAATAACATGCTACTGGGCCAATTATCATGCACATCTCTTTTGCATTAACAACTTGCATAGATTCCTTTAAAAAACAATATTTTGTATATCAAATCTTTCTTGTGGACTTAGAGTGCATTCAAAAAATCATTCAAGCTCTTTTGGTGTTGTTTTCCCCTTTTGGATTTGGAGACCCTGAAGTTATTTTTGGCCATTGATGACCTTCTAAGGACTGACCATGCCTCAGGGGGACTCTTTGGATCTTCTTTCCTTTTCAATGATGTAGGCAATTGAGAGCCATTGATCAAACCCAACTAAATCTCAGAGGTTTGAGTTAAAGAGGTATATGGATCTCTTGAAGAACATGCTCAATTAGACAACAAGGTGAAGTTCTACTTGGGTGATGATCTTCAACACATCAAAGAGTACCCTATCTAAGTTTTAGTTCTTTTATAAAGGTGAGTAGATTGAGATCACCAATGCTTACACCTACCTGAGGGTTCAATTTATTGGCCCTTCCCATAATCTTCGGTCAACTTCATGGCCACGACTTTGCAAGGGATACACATCTCTTTCAATCTTGGAACACCAATGTTTCCAACAACACTTCCAAGACATACTTACAAAGATGCACCCTGTTGATTGCATCATCAAACTCCCACTCCTTTATGGATTTGAGATTTTGGGTCCAAGTCTAGGGAGTGTTGATTGGGTTTGCATTGAGAGGGTCGAGACTATTTTGCTTAAACGATTTATCTGATGCAAAGTAACAACTCCACACTGTATTGTTCATGATGAGTTTGATGCTCATCCTCTTTGTCTTGAGAGTATTTTGAGAATTATTTTATCAGCGTCATCACCTTAGATCCATGGGCAATTGCATCTCAAGTGGAGAGAGATACCCATATTTTGCGCTCTGCTCCTACAATGGATTACCTCTAGGAGCACTTCTGGTCATCATTGTGTATGGATTACAACTCTCAATCTGTTTCTACCTTCTTCAGATACCCGGACCAACGTTGTCTCGCACTCTTTCTTAGGGAAATAACTCAGCTTCGACGACATAAAAGTTCTCCAAATGGATCTCACCCTCCTCAACATCGGCTCATCACAACATACTTCACCAACTCCGGCGGACAAGGTGACTTCAATCGGAAACGCCCCACATCATCCAATTCGGACAAAAGCAGGGACACTAGACAGCGCACCAACAATTTGTCAGGGTTCTGAACTAGCAATGGGCAGAGACATATCATGGACTTCTTCAGTTTCGGTACTTCGGCCTCGATTGTTAGGAGAGATTAGTTTGTGGAGGGTTCTTGGAGCTTGCCCCCCTTGGGATGCTCCCTCCCCCCTCCTCTCTCTCCGTTCTTCTTGGCGTGCACTCCTCTCTGTTGGATTGCAGCCCTCCCCCCCTCTGCTCTCCCTTTTCTTTTCTTTTCCCTTCTCTTTGGCCCATTTGTCAGGTTTCATCTTGTATTTATCTTAGTTATTTTCTTTGTTGGGCTTTTTAGCCTGGTAGCTGGCAGTCATTTTTGTCCTTCTTATAGTCCCTTGGGTCTTATTTTGGCCCACCGCAGACATTAATAATATTTCATTTCATTCATTTCTTTTAGTCAGTTGCCATCTTCATAGATAGTTTATCTCCATTCAAAATACTTTTTAAATGCTTTTCCTCGCCTTCATCCTACTAAGAGAGTGATTAATCAAGCAATCAGAGATGATGTGTGTCGACTATATTTTTAGATCACTTGCGTCACTTCATCTCAGCCTCTTAGTCCTAAGTTGGCCTTCTACATTTATTGCTTGGCATGATTTGAATTTGAGTTTCCTCCTTAAAAGTCGAGGTATTTAATTGGTTGAGCTTCATGCCATTTGATAAGATGTTCATATATATTTTTAAAATTGGTTATATAAGATTGAATCAAGGCCCACCTGTATTACATCATGATGACATAGTGGTATTGCAATAGCTTCGGAATTATGCATGAATTGTTTGTCAAGATTCAAACCTGGATCTTCTTCTTGAAAGTTGAGGACTTTAACCGGTTGAGCTAATGCCATTTGATTAAAAAGCGTTCATATTGTGTTTTTTTATTTGTTATATGCGATTGAAATGGGTCCGACCTGTATTACATCATGACTACATAGTAGTATTACAACAATTTGGCAATTATGCATGTATGGCTTGACAAGATTCGAACCTAGGTTTCCTCGAAAGTTGAGGAATTTAATTGGTTGAGCTAATGCGATTTGATTGAAAAACTTTCATATTAAGTTTTTTGTTATTGGTTATATGGGAATGAAACGGGCCCCACCCGTATTACATCATGATGACCACATAGTGGTATTACAACAATTTGACAATTATGTGTGTATTGTTTGGCAAGATTTGAACCTGGTCTCCTTCTTGAAAGTAGAGGAATATAACCAATAGAGCTAATGCCATTTTATAAAAAACATTCAGGTTAAGTTACTCAACTAAAAAATTTATATTTAAAAAAAAATTCTCACAGACTAGTAATATTGAGTAGAATAAATTTATTTATGAAGAAAATTGAGTATATAAATCATCTTACCTAGTTCCCTTCAAGTCTCAAAATCATAAAGAGATGAAATATTTAAAGTTTTCTTATAAGATACATTTATTGTGTAAGTTGGTGTTATTTTAGATTGGTTCATGATTTATTTTTTAAGAATGAAAAGCTTAATTTTAGTAAAATAAAATCAAGCACAACAAATATTTATGAGAATTACCTAATTCTTTTCCAATGAGGTGGTATCTTTCAACAATTACGAGGAAGGGAAACATTATGAAAGCTTTGAAGTATAAAACATAATGATTTAATTAAAGTCAGCTATTTTATTCCACGAACAAATATGGAACCAATGTCACATAGATGTAGGTATCTATAATGTCTAGATATTTTTCAAGTATTAGAAGTCAATAATTGATTTTTCATTATGTGCGATTTAGTTCTTAGTTTTATTAGAAAATATAGTAGCAAAGAGGTTTGGAAGACAATAGAATTGATTCCAAGGTTGTAATAACTCTATATTATGAAACTTGAAGGACAATCAAAATTTTAAATATAATATTTTTAATCTCTAAAAAAGTTTATTTTTTTTTATTTTTGATTAATGTCTAGTGCATATCATGTGAATATTTCCTTATTATTTTTATCTTGTATATTTTAAAATTTTACTATTGTAGCATCTTGAAACTAGTTATTAGAGTATGAATAGTGTATTTTATATGAAACTGTGTGTATAACTTTATATTAATATTATAAATGACTGTTGAATTTTACCACATAAAACTTACATATTTGAACATATCAAACTGAAATGATGTTCTAGGCACTTTTTAAGGATTTTGTTGATGCAGGTTATAGTTATGTTTGTTTTTTGTTTTAGTTTTTCATCTAATTGACAAAGGCATTGGAGCTCCATGCTGGTTGCATGGTTGAAGATGTGAAAAATAAATAAGAAGAAAAGCTTCACAAGAAGTTCAATACTCATAATTGTTGGAAAAATTTAGCAGTTGATCAAGACAAGAACTAAGATTTGATTAAAAAATAAGCTGTAATACTTCAAAAAGGGCAAGTAGATGTCTTTCACCACCATTCACATTATTTTATTAGGTACTGAGCTGGGGGTCCTTTGCACAGTAAACATCCTCGACACTAAGAAATTCTCCCTATTGGGTCTCTTTGCACAATAAGCATCCTTGTCACTAAGAAATTCTCCCTATTGGGGTCTCTTTGCAGTAAGCATTCTTGACGCTAAGAAATTCTCCTATTGAGTCTTTTTGCACTGTTAGGGACAACTGGTAGTTCAGGAGAAAAGGAAGTTTATTTAATGCATTGGTGGCTGGGGCTCCCAAGAGCGATAAACACAGTTGATCAAAAGGTCATTTGATGACTAGCAGTATATTTAGGTTACCAAAACTGTGTAAACAGCCCATAAGGGTCAAGGACCATAGATGTTGGACTTTTGGGATAATCACTATAGATAATCAAACATGAAAAACAGGTAGATGAAGGCTTGAACCGATTGTGTGCATGTCATGAGATTAATATAAGATAAATTGCAGGAAATTGAAATTTCAAAATAGGATACAACAAAGCAAAGCAAAACTGAAACGTACTTAAAATGGGACCCTATATTTTGTTATGATATAGAGTAAAGAAATTATGTGTGATGTTGGGCACAACATTGCTTATGGTAGCGTCATTACTAGCAACTAACTTGTCTGCATACTCTTTTGTGCTTGTTGATGTTTCTTTATTAAGAAATTGCATCTTAGTTTTGTATGTTGATTTTGATCTGTAAGCAAAATTTGGTTATGATGTTTACTCATAAGGGTCAAGGACCATAAATGTTGGACTTTTGGGATAATCACTATAGATAATCAAACATGAAAAACAGGTAGATGAAGGCTTGAACCGATTGTGTGCATGTCATGAGATTAATATCAGATAAATTGCAGGAAATTGAAATTTCAAAATAGGATACAACAAAGCAAAGCAAAACTGAAACGTACATAAAATGGGACCCTATATTTTGTTATGATATAGAGTAAAGAAATTATGTGTGATGTTGGGCACAACATTGCTTATGGTAGCGTCATTACTAGCAACTAACTTGTCTGCATACTCTTTTGTGCTTGTTGATGTTTCTTTATTAACAAATTGCATCTTAGTTTTTGTATGCTGATTTTGATCTGTAAGCAAAATTTGGTTATGATGTTTAAAATGAATGATATCTTCATTTTTTTTTTTTTTGATAAAATTTTATCGAAAATTTGTGAAGGCTTCTTGTAAGTTGTACATTTCTTCTTTATTTTGTAGAAAGGAATTTTACATATTCACAACAGTTCCATTTCCACTTAATAAACTACAGATCTGCAAGCATTGTAGTATAGCAATAATAATGCGCAGAAAACCTGTGACAGCATTAATAACAGCAGTAATGACAGAAATAACAGTAAATACAGCAGTTTATATTAATAATGGCATGTATGATACAACATTACAGTTTCAACATTACAGTACAACCTGCAAACCCTAGGCTGATTGTCCTCCATGGCTGCATACAACAATGGACTGCATCAATCACCCTGCACTGCTCTCCTTACTGCCTGCACATCCTCTCTGGGTGAACAACCGTGCAAGAACAACTTCAATCCATGAACCTCCTGAATGAATGAGGGGGGGTTTATTTATACACCCACCAAGTAGTTATGTTCTCCAACTACCTTGCAACTACCCTCAAATTACATTTCATGTGCATTTGCTTTGCATTACATTTCATTTCCACTACATGACAAAATACCCTATGGCTTATAATTTAGCCGACATATTTGACTTAACATGACTTTTCATGACTTTATTATGACGTACAATATTAAATTGCACTTTACAACATTATTAAATATATGCACGTGCATTTCGTCAAACACTTTGCGTGCATTTACAATATAACACATAATATCAAAACTGGTTCAGCAAATAAGGATATCTCAATGTGCCTGTCTACATATTTTTATTTTTTCCTTTCAAATCTTGCTTTCCATTATCGAGTCTAAAGATTCCCATCATGTCATTATTGCAATGTGAACTTTAAGGACAATTTCTTATCCATGTAAGAAAAATGTTAAGAGTTTCTCCTAGTTTTGATCTCATATGAGTCCAAAGTCCAGGCTGAGGCACTATGTTTTCAGGGAATATCTGATATCTCTTGTAGATATTTCAATTTTCACCTATCTTTTGCATCCTCATTTCACAAAAATTAGATATAAAATCACTATGTTTAGGAGCCAGTATTTTTTGTGTCTTAATGTTTTGCATCCTCCATATATTGTGGCCTTTTGTCTGTCAAGTAGCAGCTTTTGGTATCTTGAGATGCACTCTTTTGGTATCAGATTTTGGGTTGTACTTTTTTGTGTTTGGGATCACAATCTTCCATGTCATAGTTGCACCTTTTGGTTCTCAAATCATTCCATCACATCTTGTGGCAGTTGGATGCCCTTTGGACTCCAAGAAAGTGCTGGTTGAGTGCTGGCTGTTAGTAGATGCCAAACAGGTATTGGGGCACTACATAAGGGTATAAGGGAGCAATATGAGTTTATGTGAAATCCATAAAGGGTTAAATATATAATATATTATATCTAAAATAAAGACAAAAGGATATAGTTTGCACCAAATGATAGATCGATGTATAATATTCCCTAAGCTTATGTAGCAATGTGCTAGACAGCTATCACATTTGGATGGAGCTCGTGATGATTTGGTGTTTAGTTAAAATTGCCAATTAATCATGATTTTTTCAATTGAACATATTTTTGTAATACCCCGTTTTCAACATGGTGAAAGTTCCCTTTTGGGAAAATATGTTATTTTTTTTTTCTAAATACAAAAATTTCCCATTTTTATTAGTAATCTGTCATGTAAAACAGGTGTTGATCTTTTTCTTTATTTATTGTCTTTTCCCATTTTTCCTGATTAATCGTTTTCTAGGACCCTTGTCGATTCATTGATTTTCACAATTTTGGTATCATGTTTTACATGTGTTCAGGAATCTGTTAGAACTGACATACAAATTGTCATGAATCAGCTTCAGATTCTGGGTGTTGAATACAATTATCTTCTTTAACTATCATGCAAAGGGAAATAGTTTTCCATTCTTATTTGACAACTGATTATGCTTCCTTGCCTGTTATTGCTCTTTTTTCTTGTCATACTTATTCCATAATAATGCTTCTAACTCTTAACATATTAGCAATTCTACTTATGGTTTCTGTTCAATGCATAGAAAGGGGAAGGTTCATTATTCTGGAATCTGCAATTTTCAAGTTGCCTCTATATGACTGTTATAGTGGTCATCAATATAATACTTGTGAGCTCCTGTATCTAGTGGCCTTAACCTTACAATCTGATTGTATCTATAAAAACAGTCTAGTTATCCTTACTGTATAGCATATATATCTTATATCAAAATTTCCATGAAATTACACATAATTACTTGGCAAGGGGGGGGGGGGGGAAAGGAAGACAAAATCTCATATGAAATGAATGTAGATAAGCAAGGTTGCATAGGCATGTGGGTGCTAAGGTTAAATGAGATGTGGATATTGCATCGCCCAAATGCACCAGTGTGGCCCTAATGCAACTGGTGTGTCCATGTGCATAATTGGGTGAGGGATGTACCTGTTCCTTCAGACTGGGTGCTGTTGGGCATGCACACCAGCACAAAACAAGACATAAGTTAGCCAATATTTGAAGAAAGTTGCTCTTAGGGTTGCTCCAAAGATGGAAACCACAAACAAAGCTGCTGTGAAAAAAAGAATCAGAACAAACCATTTCTTGAAACCGCATTTAATCATCCAACCAATCTACAAACAATGAAAAATGAACAACTTGGAAGATACCTTGAATTTCCTGTATCTGATGGAGTTCCATGGGGAAAAAGATACAAAAAGATAAATACCTTTGGTGGCAAAGCTGTACTTCTAAAAATGTTATCACCATCTCTTTGAAGAATCAAAGAACCATGAAAAGTGATGGTAAGATGAGGATTAAAAAAACATCAAGTCAGAAAGTATACAAACAAGTGATTGGAAGAGAATGTATAAAGGATTGGCAAACTGTTATTGCATAATGTATGAATTAACTCTCTCTCTCTTTCTCTCTCTCTCTGGTGAGTGCGCATGAAATAGAGCTTGTTAATTTATTCAATTCCAGCCCAACATTTAAGGGAAGGATCTTCACTTTTTTTTTTTAATAAGCTATGTGTGGTTTCTATTGGGGGCCACTCCCATTACAAAAACAAAACATTACATTGCTCTCATTACATTTCTAACAAGTTAATTAAAGCATACCCATCTTTGCCTTTCTATCAAAGATATTCTCCATCTTCCTCAAACTACTAAGTTTCCATAATCAACCCTTTTTTTTAAGGAACTAACAACAAGAAAAACCATTACATGACACATACCTCCAATAGATAGAAGGCAAAAAAACATAACAATCATCCATCAAGGAGAAATCAGTTTGATTATTTTTATTTTGTAGTAGAGGTTCTTCCTCCTTTAGAGTGGTAATATTTGAGAATGAATTTTTGCACTTCAAGCTCCTGAGGTAATATCTAGTTGTAACACATTTTGTAGGATCTTCATTTTTAAAAAGCTGACCATCACCAATTGTTTCATAATTAGCTTCAAGAATACCATCTGAGGTGCTAATCTTTTCCATGGAACCATCTAGATGGTCTTTAGTAACCATTTGGTTTTTATCAATGATCTGATTCAAATTCTCCTTTTGGGGTTGAGTCTTTTGTTGCTCGCATGATTCTTGTTGGATAATTGGTGCATCTAGAGGATGAGCTTCTTTCTTTTGAACTAGGACATTTGAAGGTTTCGAATCATTCACATGTAGGGCCTTCTCCTCCACCAAGGAGGAATTAGAGCATGATTGGATGACCGGGCATCTCTTCTTCAAGTGGCCATATTGCTGACAACCATAACATCTTAGGGAGAAGTTTTCATATTCAATATTTTGGATCCATTCCCCTTTACTTGAGGAGATAGTAATGGATTGAGGCCCAGGAACTAAAACATCCATCCAAACAACCAATCTTGCTTTACTCATATTAATTTTACTGGACAAATTTTCCAATGTTTGGGCATCCATATACTGGAATGCACCAATGGCATGACTGATTTTGGTGAATATCTTCTCTCCCCAAAACTCTAGAGGGAGAGCATAAAGATTCACCTAGACTGGGAAGCCATTAACTTCTTCTGTAAAGGGGTTGAAACTAGGAGAGCAAGGTCTCATATAGACACCCCTTTGTCCGAAAAACCAATTATATCTATAATCCATTACCCTATCTCTATTCACTAAATTAGAAAAGGAAACATAAATTTTTTTTTTGGGTAGGAGAGTTACTTGGAATTCTATATTGGTCCACCAATCTTTAATGTATCCTTTGAGCTCCTCCAGGCCTGGTCTTTTGCCCTTGAGTTTGCAAATAATTGTTCGGGCTTCATGATCAATTAGATCCAACCCAAATTCATCCTCCGAAATCTTGATAGAGGGTAGAGGTTTATCCACCCGTGAACCCAAAGATCCATGAGAAATGAAATGAAATATTATTAATGCTCGTGGTGGGCCAAAATAAGACCCAAGGGACTATAAGGACAATAATGACTACCAGCTAGCAGGCTAAAAAGCCCAACAAAGAAAAGAACTAAGATAAATACAAGACAAAACCCAACAACCGGGCCAAAGGGAAAGGGAAAAGAAAAGGGAGAGCAGAGGGGGGGAGGGCTGCAGTACAGAAGAGAGGAATGCACTCCAAGAAGAACGGAGAGAGAGGAGGGGGGAGGGAGCAACCTAGCAGGGACAAGCTCCAAGAACCCCCAAGAAACTATTCTCTCTACCAGTCAAGGCCGAAGTATTGGAGCTGAAGAAGTCCATGATATGTTTCTGACCAACGCTAGTTCGGAACTCTGACAAACTGTGGGTGTATATTTCCCAACCCCCCTCCGCCCGCGATCGTCGTCGATGTGTATATTTCCCACCGGCGTTGCAGATTTTCAGCGATTTGCAGCGCAGGTCTAGCCCGCGATTGCCGTCGCTCAGTGAGATTCCTCAAAGTCGCTCAGTTTTCGAGCGCGCAGCAGTAGGGGCCATTTTCAGCAAGTTAAGTCTTCCCCCCAAATTTTAGGATTGTTAAGCAGATAGTGCCTCCCTAGCTAAGAGCAGATCAAGTTTCGAGATTTGGGTACGTGTCACATAAGATGAAAATGTACTTCAAGGAGGACAAATTGTACTACACCTACCACATGAACTGATATTCCCCTTTTCAACCACCAAATCTGTTAGAGGTAGTGCGGAATCTAGGAAAACCATGCTGCAGGTACAACTACGACAGACAAGAATCAAATCAGGCCGCTTATGCAGCTTTTTGCAGCCCTTGACAGGTTCGGGTATCTGTGCCCAAAATATAATTTGGAGGGAAAAATCTGCTATAAATAGCAGTGCAATTCATTGTAATAGGGGGGGAACATATTGCTAAGAAGCTGCTGTAACTAAGCATTTGCTTTTGAATCAAAGAATACTTGGCTCCGTTATCTGTATCTTTCTTTTATGCTGCCTTCTGCAGGTATTTCTGCATCGTGTCATTTATTTTTCTGATTGCTGTCATTCTGAACTCTAGATTTCAGCATTGGCAATTAAGTAGGCCTGGAATACCGAATGAAGGATACATAGGACAGAATTGCAATATCGGTTTCTGTTACATTCATTGTTTTGATTGCTGTTGGTTTAGTGATAGGTTAGTGACTGTGCTGCTTGTTCTGCCCCACCTGAAACACATGACATTTCATTTCTTTCAGCATTTTTATCTCTTTCCAGCGCTCTTGTCTTAAAACCCAAATTAGATTAGTATAGGCTGCCGAACTTCTCCGGAGATTGGCATTGAGGGCATTCCTTCCTTTCGGCCTTTCAATCTGCTGGGCGAATCTAGGGCGCAATAGATTAAAATCCTTCCTAGTGGCAGATTCGTAACCAACAGTTTCTCTGGAATGCCTGGTGGGACACAAGAGTGTCACACCCCATAAGTAGTATTGAAGCATTGGTATTCGCTTCAGTGCTGTCAAAGGAGAACACCTGGCGACTCTGCTGAACTTGAATATTCTCTGAGTCTCAAAGACTGGTTCAATATCAAAAGTTTCTTCATGCATACAAGATGGAGAGCTAGGAATGCAGGACAACAAGCGCCTGAGTTTTACGAGCTTGACATCAACGCTGCTGGAGAGCACCCGAGGTTGATTGACTATCAAGCCCCTCAAGACGAAGCTTTCGAGCATACGACGAAAACTGAAGAGAGCTTCAGAAAGCACTGACAACTACCACGATCTAGATCAAGACGCTGACATGGCGAATCAGCTCTCTGGTCAAGTATGATGCTCTTCAGCTCCCTGGTTAAGTGGACTTATTGCAAGAATCACTAAAGACCGTTAAAGGAGGAAAGAACAAACCGCCGCCTTTCTACCTGTCTCTGCGGATGGAAGGACATGTGGTACACAACTGCATGATCGACTCCGGCGCCTCAACCACTGTTATGCCAAGGGCCGTATGTGAAGAAATCGGCATGGAGTATACGCGGAGCAGTCAAGGCGTTTTGCAGCTAGACGACACTCCTGTGAAAACGGTGGGTGTCATCAAAGACATCCCTATCCAGTTGCACAAAGCGCCCGAGATCGTGGTGATCCAAGAGGTTGTGGTTGTCGACCTAGAGCCCTACTTCGGCATGTGTCTCTCGAGGGAGTTTACCGCCAAGCTAGGCGGATATTTGTCGTTGGACTACTCCCACATGGAAGTCCCTTTCAAAGGGAGGAAAGTGAAAATATACAATGATAAACCATCCACTTTCCTAGTCGAGCAGATACCTGAGGAAGGGCAGCAGAATGAGACGGTTCACCTGATGACCGAGGAGTTGGCAGAAGTGGATCTAGTGGAAGAAGCCATGGAGCAGCTACAAGTAGAGGATGAATTCTCCCTGCTTGATTTTAATGCCATGATTGAATCAGACATAGGTTGCTACTCTGTTATCCAGCCGAAAAAGCCCAAGGAAACCGTGAAAAAAGAAATAGGCCCTGCCCCAAATGAGCTGTGGAAGCTTTACTTTGACGGCGCCCGATGCAAGAACGGTGTCGGGGCAGGGGTCCTTCTAGTTTCGCCGTCGGGAATACAAAAAGATTACACCTATAGGCTGGCCTGGAGTTGCACCAACAATGCGGCGGAGTATGAAGCCTTGTGCTTAGGCTTGAAAAAGGCAGAGAGGTTGGGAATCAAACACCTGCAGATCTTTGGAGACTCAGAGCTGGTGTGCAATCAGATAACAAATAAGTGTGCCTCCAAGAAGCATTACCTCAAGGCCTACCGCAACCGCGTCTGGGATCTGATGGAGTCATTCGACTCCTTGAATGTCAAAGCTATCTCCAGAGAAAAGAATAAGCATGCTGATATCTTGGCGTCTGTTGGAGCCAGGTATGTTCCGGTTGATGACACTATGCAGAAGCCGAAGCCGGTTCATACCATTTACAGGCCTTTTGTGCCTGATAAGGACACCCACTGGCAGGTGTTCGATTGTGACGAAGACATCGTCAATTTCTTGATACACGAAGCAAGTTCAATCGAAGGTAGAGACCCTGATGACGAGCGGTATGAGGGGTTGATACAGTTAAAAAATAACCACGTCCCTAAGGGACTTATTGCCCTTGAAAGCCTGTTTGATCAAAATGACAGAGCTATATCTCATAGGATCAAGGTTGATGCCAAGCAGTACAGGGATCTGGAACTAGAACCAGGAAAGGTGATCAAGGTCGGAACAGACTGCACCCCAGAAGAATTGGAACAGATCCGGGCCTTGTGCAGAAGGTATCCAGATATTGTAGCTTGGTGTTACCAGGACCTCAAAGGGTATGACAGAGAAATCATACAACACACTATAGAACTAGAAGAAGGGGTTAAGCCCTTTAGACAGAAACAAAGAGCGGTTAACCCGAAGATCGAGGCTATGATGAAAGCAGAGCTCCTGAAAATGCTAGAAGCCAAGATCATATATCCTATCAAGCATTCTTCTTGGGTCGCAAATCTGGTCCCAGTCAGAAAGAAGAATGGGGATATCCGCCTCTGTGTTGACTTTCGAAATTTGAATAAGGCCTCTCTCAAGGATCACTATCCGCTCCCGCAGATCGACCAAATTCTTCACGTGGTCGCAGGAGCTCAGAGATTCTCTCTCCTAGATGGATTTTCTGGCTATAACCAAATCTGGGTTAGAGACGAGGACCAGCACAAGACGACGTTCACCACCAAATGGGGAACGTTCGCCTATCAGCGCATGCCATTCGGCTTATCCAACGCTGGGGCCACATTTCAGAGGGCCATGGACCTTGCATTTCGGGAGCTGCTGAATAAGATCATTGTCATTTATTTAGATGACATGACCGTGTTTTCCCACAAGAGGGAAGAACACACCTCTCATTTGGAACAAGTATTTGAAAGATGTCGGGAATTCGGTATTTCCATTAATCCCAAGAAATCAGTCTTCGCCGTCAAGGAGGGAAAGCTGCTAGGCCATGTCATTTTAGAAAGAGGGCTAGCAGTTGATCCTGACAGAGCGGAAGCTCTCCTGAAACTTCCCCTCCCGGTAGACAAGAAAGGACTCCAGTCCTTCTTCGGCCAGATCAACTTCGTGAGGAAGTTCGTGCCTGATTTCGCTCAAGTCATCAAACCGATGGCCGAGCTATTGAAAAAAGATGCTGATTTTGTCTGGACCGAAGAAAGAAAGGAGGCCTTTGAAGAGATTAAGGCCAGGATAGCTCAGGCGCCCGTATTGATAAACCCGGACTACTCTAAGGATTTCATCCTTTATGCAGTCGGAGAACCTGAGAGCTATGCTGCAGTCTTGACTCAGAAGGGAGATGACGGCGAAGAGCGGCCAATAGCCTTCTTAAGCCAAGTAATCCAGCCGCACGAGGAAAGGTATAATTTCATTGAGCGACAAGTGCATGCGGTCATGAGATCCTTGAAGAAGTTTAAGCACTTTGTCTCTCAAAGCCGGATTACAGTTTTTGTGATACACCCCGATGTCAGAAGTTTTATTATTCAGGGGGAACCAGGTCACAAAAGGGCAGGATGGATTGCTAAAATCCAAGAATTCGACATAGAGGTGCGACCAACCAAGTTAATCCGAGGTCGAGCTCTATGCCAGGAATTAGCCAGAAGTGCGGCCGCCGAAGTATCTGCTTGTCAGTGGGAAGATCCCGTGATGGAAAGTAACCTTGCCAACTCCTTATCAGAGGAGAGTGACTGGACAGATGACATACTGTGGTACTTCAGCACAG
Organism: Wollemia nobilis; assembly: GCA_028583015.1. Taxonomy (NCBI): domain Eukaryota; kingdom Viridiplantae; phylum Streptophyta; class Pinopsida; order Araucariales; family Araucariaceae; genus Wollemia; species Wollemia nobilis. The sequence goes on from JAQPPZ010001808.1 coordinate 9,739,580, forward strand.
GGAGATGTCCAGAACAGCTCACTGCCTCACAAAGAAGGAGGTTTCGGCTTAACGCTTTGAAGTATGTTCTGCGCCCCGAGGGGCTGTTTTATAAAAATATTGATGGTGTTCTCTTACGCTGTGTTAAGAGAACTGAAAAACAAAAAGTCCTTGACGAGTTCCATTTTGGGATGTCGGGAGGACACCTTTCAGGAAGGCCTACGGCCTTAAAAATGATCAAGGCGGGCTATTATTGGCCCACCATCTTCGCAGATGCGCAAGAAGTCTGCCAGAAGTGCGAGAAATGCCAGAGGTTCGCTGGTCGGAACAAGAACGCTCCAATGCCTTTACAGCCAATTCAAGTGGAGTTTCCCTTCCAGCAGTGGGGTTTGGACTTTGTCGGAAAGATCTCACCAGAATCCTCTGCAGGGCACAAGTTTATCTTGACTGCCACAGATTACTTCACCCGCTGGGCCGAAGCTATACCCACGAAGCACGCTGACCAGGAGACAATTATCGCCTTCCTGGAAAGTTTGATAACTCGCTTCGGAATCCCAGAGGCGATTGTGACAGATAATGGTCCGGGGTTCACAGGAGCCAAACTGACCGAGTTCACCTGCAAGTACAGTATTTATCATAAGGCTTCATCCAACTACTACCCGTAGGGGAACGACCTCGCCGAGTCTACGAATAAGAACCTGATGAATATTATAAAGAAGACTCTGGAGAGGAATAAGAGGTCCTGGCACTTGTACCTAGATCAGGCTCTGTGGGCAGACCGCATCTCCGTCAAGAAGTCCATCAGGACATCCCCATACGCACTGGTTTACGGGAAGGAGGTTGTTTTGCCTACTCATATTGAAATGCCCGCACTCTGGTTGCTGGATGATGAAAAGGATAACCTGGATCCCCTTGATGCCAGATTAGCCCAGTTGTTGCACCTTGAAGAGCAGAGAGAAAAAGCCCATGAGGCTTTTATGAAGCATGCTGACACCACCAGGAAATGGTTCGCAAAAGGGGCTACTGCCAGGGTCTTCAAGATCGGAGACCTAGTGCTGAAATGGGATTCCTGGAAGAAAAAGACAGGAAATCATGATAAGTTTGATGCCTTCTGGGAAGGCCCCTTCCAGGTTGCCAGGGTCAACCAATTCAATTCATTTGTCCTGAGAGACATGGAGGGTCATATCCTCCCAATACCTGTTAACGACTTTCATCTGAAAGCCTATCGTCACTGAGAAGCACCAAGAGGTTCCCTCTGTACATAATTTCTTTTCTGTTCTTTCAATTTGTTTGTTTTCCCGAATGTAAATATGCTTTTCATTGTTTTAAGTTTTAGGTTGTTGAGCCAAGTTGTTCACCAGATCTTCCGATCTGGAAAAACTTTGATTCCAAGTGGGTGCAGAAGTTTTTTCCCATGCAAAGAAAAGTCCTGGAGAGCTGAACAAAAGACAAGGGTTCGCCCGCTATCGCTCGCTTATTTGATAAATCCTGAGACCGCTTCGTTTTTTCAGCGACGGCGAGATCCCTTCCAAGCAATGGCCGAATTAAGAAGAAGCACAAGGAGTATTGCTAAGGTTGGTTGCCTGCTGATCGCCCAATTTTTAAGCCATCCTGGGAGCGCCCCCGAGTTTTCAGCGATTCCGAGCAAGAAAGAGGGCGCCAGATTTGCCTAAGTATCCAAGAATTCCCAAGATCGCTCAAATTCTGAGCAATTCCCGAAATCGCCCAAGATTTTCGGCGACAACGATCTAGAGAAGGAGGCGTGGATAAAAAAGAAGCGAAAACTTTCTAAGTGTTAAATCTCTCCGTCGCTCGCCAAAGGCGCTCATGCTCAAGATCGCCCAATTTTTGAGCGATCCCGGGAGCGCTCTCACATTTTGAGCGAACTTGAGAAAGAAGCACCCCGGATTTTCTAAGTGCTGCAGCCCGCTGTCGCTCGCTTTTCCAGAAAAGACGAGCGTCGCTCTTATTTTTCAGCGACAGCGAGGATTTTGGGCAAGAGCTACTAGGTGAAACAGGCGGTTTGAAAAAGTTGGAAAATATTCTAAGTGTGGATCCGCCCTCTGTCGCTCGCCCAACACGTCTTCTCCCAAGCGCGCCCCATTTTGCGAGCGACGCCGGGTCGGATAGAAAGCAAATGATTGTTCTAAGGGAGGGAAGCTCTCCGTCGCTCGTCAAAGCGACCCGCGCCCGAGATCGCTCAAGTTTTGAGCGATTTCGAGGAAACATGCAAAATTAAAGCGGGCCCCGTTTTCCTCCACCCAGCGACTTCGGGAAGTGTGCCCAAAGGCGTCTAAGGCCCGTTTTTCAAGGAACGTGCCAAAGGAAAGAGGATTTGCACTTATTCCAAAAATGATTTCATAAAAGGAACGTGCTCCAAAGGGTAAAGTTTAAATATTGGCGCCTCCAAGAAAGATCTCATGCATGGCCACCCAAGAACAGAATTAACGTCCACCAACTCCGTGCGCCTGGTATTAAATTCAAGTGTCGTCCATTAAAGGCCCGTCCCAAAGTTCGCTGCTATAAAATCTCAGCTTCTCAGAAGCGCTTTACCAGAAAAATATCCGACGCACTCTAAGCTGCACAGAGTAAAATTCAGTAGCTTCCTGCAATTGAACTGAAATTCGCCCTCACCATGGGAAGGAAAGAGAGCGGACAGAAGGGTGCAGCAGCTGGCCGAGCGGCTTCAAGCACACCAGAGAGTGGGCAGAAGAAAGAAAGGAAGGATAAGGGAAAAGCCCAGGCAGCGGGAACTGAAAAGGAAAAGAAACCCCGGACAACGCAGCCGAAACCAGTCCCTCCACCTCCCATTGATTACTGGATAAAGCTCAGAGATGGAATTTACTCACAAGGCACCAGTCAGCTGCGGGAGACAATTGATAATTGGCGAGGGAAGGTCTCTCCTTCGCACCCCTACGCAGCGGCTTATCTGTCCCACCTCTACTGGTTCTTATGCCCGCAAGTGCATCATTGCCCTGACCTTGTGGCGGCAATTGTTGAATATTACAAACCAGACACCAGACAGGTCTGCGACCACAGGGGTAATGTCTTGTTCTCTATCTACTCAGAGACTGTGGGAGCGGCCTTCGCGCCAAGTGTAATATTAAACAACAAGGACTATACTATCAGGAATGTCAATCTCGGGGAGCAGACAAACAGGTACTCAGACAACCCGAAGATGCGGAAATTTATAAATTCTCAGCTCCATGAGCCCCTTCCCACCCCGACAATGGCCGAAGGAGCCAAGACCTCTGGGCGATTTCAAAAGCTCTAGCATTTACACTATGCTGGCTTGGGTTCTGGGTCTCGGTACAGATGCGATGGTCTTTCCATACCAAATCGCTCTTGCCGAATGCATCATGAGAGGAGAATTCTACGACCCCAAGGCCATGACTGATAGGACCAAGCCGGTCTTCTTCGACTGGGCAGACTGCGTAGCCCGAGGAATTCACCTACAGCTGCTAGAATTGAAAAGCGGCGCAAGCGAAAGCTTCAGATACTGCTCAGCCCTGGCATGGCTATTCTTGTTCCACATGTCCAGCCACATAAAGTCACTCCCAGTCCAGCGCAAGGATGATAAAGGTGCGCCACTTCCGGTCTATGAGTGGACCAAGGTGCTACTGAGGGAGGAGTCTTATTACAAATTTAATCTATCTTTTTTGGGCCCAGCCCTGGCACTCCTCCACGGTTCCTGTCCGCGCGTCCCGCGTGCAATGAGAGACCAGGTTAGCAGCCAGGATTTTGGCGACACTTTCCGGTTGACGCAAGGGTTTGTGATAAGAATTTACGGGTTCACGGGCAAGCCCTTCTTACTGTCGTACTATACCACAGAATATCAGTTTGCCTTGGAAGCATCGCGGCAGATGGACTACACAGATGAGAAGTATGGCCAGGGTAGGAAAAAGGGCCATCTATTCAATTATCCAATCACCTGGGCAGGGGTCGAGGTTGGCATCAATGGCCAACACCGGTACTTGAACGCCACGCTCCTAAGCTTCGGCTTGATAGAGCTGCCCCAGAGATGGAAGTATGATCCCCGCGACATAGTGAGGGACTTTCACAGGTGTACAAGATTTCCATGTCTGCCCCCGCAAGGAAATCATGGATGAGCGCAATAACCCGTCGGGGAGAGATTTAGAATGGAACATTGAAGACATGCAGTCTTTCCCGCCGTGGCACGACTTCTACTTCGTAGAGGTCGAATTTGATCCTGCCCGTAATAAAGAGCACAGGCCGAATACGAAAACATACAAGAAATTGGAGGCTAGACTGCAAGGCAGAGGGTGGAGGCTTGAAAAGATATCAGAGTGGTGGATAATGCGCGTCCGAACCAGAAAAGACAAATCCGAAAAAGACTTGGCCAATGACGACACATTTTCCACTCTTTACGATAAGCACCATGCCACGTGGCAGCCTATTGTTTTTCGGCACATTGTACCCCCAGGTTCTCAACGCCTACAAAAGGGGCAGGCCCCACTCAAACAGTTGCACTCAAGTGGTGAAGGGTCCAGTAGTAGAGTACAAGAAAGGCAAGCCGTGGAGCCCAAAATGCAGCAGTCTTCTGAAAAGCAGCCAGCCGTAGCAGCGTCATCCACTAAAGAGACAGCCCCGCACGTGCCCCAAGCAACGCAGGCTCCAGCAACGCAAGTGTCTCCAGCACCTCAGAAGAAAAAGCAGGTTAAGCTGACGGTAAAGCCTCCTAAACCTTCAAAAAGTTCAAACAGCCCGGCGCCCATCACTCAAGAAGAAGAGGTTGCGCCTCTTAAGAGAAAAAGGAGAACAGAAAGGTCTAAAGGGCAAGGGGTTGTGTCCGAGAAGGAAGCTGTGCCGCAGTCTGAGGTGACGCCGCCCCAAAAGAAGAGCAGAATCTCAGAAGCCGCTGCAACAAAGGAGGATACACCCCCATTCGCAGAAAATCAGTGGATAGACCAAGTCTTCAGCTCACCGGCTCAGGCGGAGCCCGCAGGTACGCATTCCTCATTCTTTCAAACTTCTGAGTTAGTGTCTGCGGCGCCTTCCTCCTCTGCTGCTAGAACCTTCCCCGCTGCCATTCCCTTGGATAGCGGAGCAGCAACTACCCTCTCCCTTGCTGCATCTCACCCCCTCATTGAGGAAGTCCAGCCCTTCATTGGTAAAGAACCCCAGCCTGGTCATTCTTTCATAGAGCCTGAAACCCTTCAAACCCTAGCTGAAACCCAGTCAGGCGCCGCTGCCTCAAATCCGCTGCAATCTCCACATCGTTCGCCCGCAGTCCCTGAAAACCTTGAAAACCCGTCTACCTCCCCCACCCAAGCTGAGTCATCTCCGAGAGCGGAGGAGCGTCAGACTACTGTTTCACCTTACCTGTTTGCTCAAGAACACATGTCGCATCAGGGTTTGCCTTTGGCCAGGCCTCTCTTCGGAGAGACAGATTTGATCCAGATAATGGAGAACCAGCCTGTGGCAACTCAGGTTAAGCGTACCTCCAACAGGTGGGCGCAGAACGCGATGAAAAGGAGAGCTGAGGAGATTGCTGGAGTAGAGAAGCGCTCCAGGTTTGACTTTAACAACATGCTGCTGCACAAAGAAAAGAGGATTCCAAAAGTTAAGAAGCCTCTGAAGGATATGACTCCTGAAGATTATGAATATCGGAGCAATACCAAGAACTTGAATGAGGTCAGCTTCGAGAATGAGGCGCTAGCTCTTCATGATGGAACCGATACGCTGCGCCTGAAGCACCTCCAGTTGCAAGAGAGCTACTACGACCTTGAAAATGAAAAAATCAAGCTGGAAGAGGGCATGGCAAGAATGCAGGCCCAGTTAGACAACTCTGAAAAAGAATGCCAGCAGCTGAAGCAACAATTGGCAGATTTGCAAAAGGAGGCTTCAGAACAGAAAGAGGTTGTTGAGCGCCAGATAGAAGAGCTTCAAGGCCAGCTTCAGCAGACTAAGCAACAGCTGGAAGACAGGGTTGTGGAAACATTCTCCAGAGATCACATCAAGGAAATCCGCACCCGATTATTGAAAAAATTCAGACCCCGGGCTTCTAAGTCCCTTAAGGTTTTCACGTATGCCACCCGGGTCAAGGAAGCATCCGCCGAGGGTAAGCCTGTGGTGGAGGAGGCAGAGCGGGAAGCAGATCGCTGGCTCGATCTGGCCGTCAAGGCAGGGGCCCTTGAACGCCGGAACCTCCAAATACCTTCTACAGATTCCGTTGCCTGTGATTGGGCAGCTGCAAGGGCAACCTTGCATTCTTTCTTTGAAAGATTTCAGAAGATTCAGAGAGCCAGAGCATTAATGGACATGCTGGAGCAAGAGAAAGACATATGCATGTCTCCCTTCCTGACTCTCTCCTCGCTCGGATTCCCGAGCTTTGCAGACAGTGAAGGCAATTGCCTGTCAAAGGAAGCATTGCGTCCGGCGTGGGATGCCTTTGCCAATGATACTTCAGACATCGATGGGTGGCCGGACCCAATCCAGGAAGAGCGGGTAACAGAGCTCACTTCCAAATTCTGCCTAATTCGCTCCTGTTTGCTAGATTTGAGCCAGAAGGCCGAGCAGATCGGTATAGTCCAGATGGAAACCTTCAGGCACTTAGTGAGCGATATTCGCAGCATGGAGCCCTTCTCAGAGAATGCCTGGGCTCAGGTTCAGGACACATTCGAGCGCATCCAAGCCCGCCTTAGCTCTGGGGAGTTTAATCCAGAGGAAGACCCAGACGAAGAGGAAGAGCCATCCGATGAAGAGTCAGAGGAAGGGGGCACTGAAGAGGAGATCGCTGAGGAAGATTCAGGAGAAGACAGAAGAAGAAGTTCAGAAAGGAATCCAACAAAAGCAGCAGCAAAAGGAAGCAGGGACCGGGGATGACTCCGGGCCCAAAGGATAAAGGCATGGATTCTTGCATCGAGGCGAGCTCGATACCCCGCGAGCCGCCAGGAATGTTGCCACATTTTGCTAGGGGTAAAAGAATTTTGAAATTTTCTAACAGGTTGTTGCCTCCCTCCTTCCTTATTGTTGTTTTCAGTTTCCTTGCTTCAGTTCCAGTTTGTTCAGTTTTCAGTTAGCAGATCATTTTTCAGATTTGAATGTAAAAACTTGAAAGAAAAATGAAAAAATCTCCTAAGTGTTGGCCCATGCCCGCGATCGCCGTCGCTTGCGAGCGATTCCTGGCAGCGCGGGCCGTTTCGGCGACTAAGGGCAGCATGAACAATTCAGAATTTGTCTAAGTATGAGGCTGCCCGCGATCGCTGTCGCGCGCCCCCGACGCCCGTCGCTGCTCAGATTTTCAGCGACCCAGAGCATGGCAAAAAAAGAGTGAAATCGGCTAAGGGCTGGTGCCCGGGATCGCTGTCGCTTGGCAGCGACGCCCGTCGCCGCCCTCTTCTTTGGCGACCAAGAGCATTAAAGAAAAACTTCTAAGTGTGCAGCCGCCCGCGATCGCCGTCGCCGCCAGGAAAAGTGAGGACCATCAGGCAATTGCGCGCGACGGCGGGAAAAGGAGTTACCCGTGCTCGCGATCGCTGTCGCCCCTCGGCTGCACCCGAAATCGCTCAATATTTCAGCGATGCGCGGAAAGAGAGTGAAACAAAGCAAAAAACATCTAACTCCCCTCCGCCCGCGATCGCCGTCGCCGTGCATATTTCTCACCGGCGCTGCAGATTTTCAGCGATTTGCAGCGCAGGTCTAGCCCGCGATCGCCGTCGCTCAGTGAGATTTCTCAAGGTCGCTCAATTTTCGAGCGCTCAGCAGCAGGGACCCAATTTCAACAAGTTAAGTCTGAGTTTCCCCCAATTTTCAGGACTGTTAAGCAGATAGTGCCTCCCCAGCTAAGAACAGATCAAGTTTCGGGATTTGGGCACGTGTCACGGAAGATGAAAATGTACTTCAAGGACAGGGTAGGTGAACATTGAAGGACAAATTGTACTGCACCTACCACATTAACTGATATTCCCCTTTTCAACCACCAAATCTGTCAGAGGTAGTGCGGAATCCAGGAAAACCATGCTGCAAGTACAGCTACGGCCGACAAGAATCAAATCAGGCCGCTTTTGCAGCTTTTTGCAGCCCTTGACAGGTTCGGGTATCTGTGCCCAGAATGTAATTTGGAGGGAAAAATCTGCTATAAATAGCAGTGCAATTCATTGTAATAGGGGGGAACATATTGCTAAGAAGCTGTTGTAACTAAACATTTGCTTTTGAATCAAAGTATACTTGGCTCCGTTATCTGTATCTTTCTTTTATGCTGCCTTCTGCAGGTATTTCTGCATCGTGTCATTTATTTTTCTGATTGCTGTCATTCTGAACTCTGGATTTCAGCATTGGCAATTAAGTAGACCTGGAATACCGAATGAAGGATACATAGGATAGAATTGCAATATCGGTTTCTGTTACATACATTGTTTTGATTGTTGTTGGTTTAGTGATAGGTTAGTGACTGTGCTGCTTGTTCTGCCCCACCTGAAACACATGATATTTCATTTCTTTCAGCATTTTTATCTCTTTCCAGCACTCTTATCTGAAAACCCAAATTAGATTAGTATAGGAAGCCGGCCTTCTCCGGAGATTGGCACGGAAGGCATTCCTTCCTTCCGGCCTTTCAATCTGCTGGGCGAATCTAGGGCGCAATAGATTAAAATCCTTTCCTAGTGGCAGATTCGTAACCAACAAGTAACCTGTGTGTTGTTGGAGGTTTGAGCAAAACTAAGGTCCTTAGGATCCAATTCCCGAGTTTGCAACTCATCGGTTTTGAGGTCATGAAGAAAAACCTGCATAGGTCCGGTCCGAGCATTGAAATCTCCTAGAAAGAGTATCTCCCTTAAAGCTAAGTATCTTCCTCATAGAGATCTTGGAAAGGGTTTTCGTTTGTGTGAATAGCAAAATTGGACGTGGTGGGGGGAAAGTAACAGGTGGCAATGTATATATCCCAAAGATGTGGGTGACGGGATTTTAATCCATGAAAACCTGGAGTGGGTGTCGGTCGAAACCAGGGATACTGAACCTTGGAGCCTATCCCTGATAAGAGCAGCAACACCTCCTGAACCTCGAACCCCCTAGAGCGCCGAGTGAGTTGCCGACAACTGGACCACCAAAAGTAACCTGAGATTACTGGTAGGGCTTGCTCAGGACTCGTGTGTTTCACAAATAAGAATGATGTCATGTCTGCCAATCACATTAGAAAGGGATCTTGGGGTAGACCACATCGTACCATTGCAATTTCAACAAGCTATAGCTAGCCTATCTAACCGAAGAGGTTTTCTCACATACTGAAGAGATGGTCTGCGAACAACCCTCTTCCTTGAACGCTTGACTGTACCTAGGGTTTGCATCCCTTTTGCGAATACTGTAGCCAAATTTGTCGCTTTGTTTCATCGCTTAACTGCACCTAGGGTTTACACCCCTTTCGTGAAGACTATAGCCGCAACCCCAGGAAGGATCTTCACTTTTGCTCCAAGAAAGGCACCTTTTTTATTTTGTTTGTTGTTCTGCCTTTTGTGGTTTGTTGCTCTTATGCCATCTGATGAAGAATAATTTTTTTTTTCTCTTTAATTTGTTATATGGGATTGAAATAGGCTCCACCCATATTCAATTATGTTCACATAGCTGTATTACAATGGCTTGGCTATTATATATCTATCTCCTAGCAAGATTCGAACTTGGGTCTCCTCCTTGAAAGTCAAGGAATCTATCTGGTTGAACTAATGCCATTTGATTAAAAAAGTTAAGGTTCACCCATGACATTGGAATCTTGGTCTATATTGTGAAATTATTCAATCTTAACCAATTGCCCCAAACCCAAGAGCAATGAAGAATAGTTGTTAATTAAGGAGAATCAGAAAGTATCTAAATTGTGTTAGTGTTTTTTGGTTAAGAGTTACAAGAATAAATAGCTAAATAATTTCTTTGTTTCATTTTTGAATAAAATCTAGAATCCTGGTTTGCCTGTCTTTATTCATTTTGGTCAAACAACCTTAGCAAATCACCAATTAGTTAAATAATGTACAATGCTTCATTACTCGTATGAAAACAAAAACTTTCAGGTGGCATAGGAGCATACCTCTGCCAGTCCCAAGAAGACAGAAACCTATTGTCAGAATTACAGATCTAAACATCCCAACTTGTAGGACAAGGCACAGACGGCCACCTCTGGCCATCAGAATGCAGAACCAAGATGACAGTGCCGAAGCAAAACTTAGCCAAGCCACAAGCACACAAGATTCAATGGTACTTGTCTTTGGTGTAAACTTATTTTATTATCACTGCAGATGTGGCTGTTGGTGCTGGCATGGTACCAACTTCCAGTTTGTGTGAGAATCTTTTGGTGCCAAGCTTGTGGAATGTTTAGGCATGTTATATAGGCTTGCGTTTTGGCACGACCTTCAGGTGTGGAGTTGCCTCAAATTTTGGTCAAAGGTCACTTTTTGGCACACCGTATTTCTTACAATAAAGTTTGTAAATTTGAAACTTTTCTGTTCTCCTGTTAGAATTTTACCAATTTGATCCTTAACATATCAAAACTCTTCCAACTCGTCTCCTAGCAATTTATGTTCTGGTTTCCTGTACTTCGTTCCCTTTTGATTCATCTTCTGGGACATTGTCTTCTCGTTCCAATTCTGTCTAAACCCAGGCCTCCTTTGAACTCTTTCTAAGGCCTTCTTATTCTCAATATTTTACTTATCAAGAAATGAGTAAAGGAAAGAAGGAACTATGGAAGTTAATATGTTCTGCTTATTGTTCACCGCATTCCTTCGATATAATGTAATTTAAGGTAAGATTGGGGCCAACTTTCTTTTATCTCATTTAGGTGACAGTAGTAATAATGTGTAGATAAAAGGGAGATCATGTGGACGAATCTGTTTAACATGAAAAATTGCATCCAATTTGTGCCTGAGCAAGGTTGAGCAAGTGAAATACAAGTCCTCTTTGACTCTAGATTCTAGATTGGAAGGAAAAGATGAAATATGTATGGTATATGCTGTTTTCAAAAGCTTTTGTGACAGGTTCTTGATCACTGTCTTGCTATCTAAATATTATTTTGGGAGACTTCACTTATTTGAATGTAATGGGCCAAGGCCTTTCCCTCTCCTGTTACAATTTACTTGTTTAGTACAAATTATTTTGTTTCAATTGAAGATTTTTTTTCCCCTTAAGTTTTCCACAATGTAATGTAGTTCAAACACACGAGCAATTTCTAGTCAGTTATAGGCTAGAGCACTTAGTCCAGAATATTCATTTTTGATGCTATTATGAATAGTTTGCTGTTTTCCCTTGCAAGTGTTACACCTGAAAATTCTTCAAGGTGTATATGCTTTATATCAATATGGTCAGTTTTATCGAATATAAGATCTTGATTGTATGGAATTGTTTACGGGTTACAAATTTTCTTTGCCAATCTGTTTGAGATATTGACTAGCAAGCAGCTATTGTTTCTTTTGGGGGAAGAAATTCAGAGAACATGCATGGGCTTGTTCGGTTTCATATTTTCTCCTTTTCATTGGTAATGTTATTTTAGTACATTCTCAAGCTTCAGTTTTATAATCTTATTACATGTTTGGGGATGCAGCATAAACTTATTGAACCAAGAAATTCTGAAAATTGCAGGGAATGCCCTTTGGACTTGCGGGAAGCAATAGCTAGCTTAATTTTTGTTGCATCTAGATGCTCTGACCTTCCAGAACTATTACACATACGCAATTTGTTTGCGGCCAAATATGGAAAGGAATTTGCTGCAGCTGCTATGGAGCTTCGACCTGATTGCGGTGTTAATCGTCAGGTGAGTTCCAATGTTATTTTGTGTAGAAGATCCATCTCTGCACGTTTAACACACTAAAAAAGAAGAGAGAGCAGCAGTCATAATGTCATTGAGTATAGAAGGTTACTCAGTGAACTACAGGTATGATATGAAACTGCATGATCTGCACAATGGGATGTTCTTAATGCCTGTAGGCAAATCTAAATTGTGAATTGATCTCCTGCAAAGGCCTTCCTCTGGTGGTAGAAGGTTACTCAGTGAACTACAGGTATGATATGAAACTGCATGATCTGCACAATGGGATGTTCTTAATGCCTGTAGGCAAATCTAAATTGTGAATTGATCTCCTGCAAAGGCCTTCCTCTGGTGGTCAGTGTTACATGGTCATGTTACAGTGAAAACAGATAGATATCTTGCATGTGATCTCTACCTTTTCAAGAGATACATTTTGGTGCCGTCTAGGCACTTGCCATGAATGGTAAGAAATTGTTGGCCTGTGGCCCTTGTCAATATGCTAAGTAAATGTAGGTCTGCGCTCATAAACACAGCTACTCCCTTAACATAGTTGAAATTTTCATTACCTGGACATGTAGTAAACAGGAGCAATGCATATGTACATTAGGAGAGAAACCTTTAACAAGTACCTAGCTAGTTATAGGGGAAGTAAGCATGGATAATTAGATAGGTACAATTTCCACCAACTAGATGACCCACTAGGATTATTCCATGCCTGTAATGCATTTCAACTTAATACATTACCCTAGGGTATAGTTCACTATGTTTAGGATTACCCAATAAGCAAAGACTAGACACTTCAACATCAACTTTTAATCCGAACTAAGGGGCCATGGAGAGAAGACATTACTGAACATCCCTTCTTAAATAAAGCTCTCCCATGCCAATATGCATGCGCAATCAAGTGAAGGTGACCTCAAGCGTAACTTTCGTGAAGATGTCTGTGAGTTTGTCTGTTGAAGCCACATACACTAGAAGCAGCTACCCCTGAGAGTGAATTTGCTGAATTTTTATGCATCCAAAGCTCATGCTTCATAGGATTATGGATCAAGTATATGGTGCTCTGGTTATTGCAGAAAAGAGTGGCGAGGCCTCTCTAAGTAAGGTCCAACTTCTCAAGAAAAATCTTCATCCATGCCGGATTCTTCCCAGCATGATTAGCACTGCCATACTCTGCTTCAGCAGAAGACTCAGAAAATAGTATCCTTCTTCTTGAAACTCAAACTAGTCCAGAACGAAGATAAAATAACATATTCTGAGGTGGATTTCTGCTCATCTGGGTCCCTGGTCCAATCTGCATTTGAGTACCCTTACAAATAAATAGGATTCTTAACTGCAAAATGGATGCCACAATGAGTAGTTCATCTAATACAGCAAAGAATCTGCTTGGCAGCCTTTGAGGGACTCTCATGAGGTGCCTGCCTAAGACTAGAACAAATATTTTTCATCAAAGGAGATGTCTAGCCTGGTGTGGTCGAGATAGAGAAGACTACCTACTAAGCAATGATAAAGAGAAGCATCTGGCAAAGAAGGATAGTTAACCTCAAGTTTGACCCCAGAAGCAAAAGGGGTAGGAGCTGCCTTATACTCTTCCATACGAAACTATTGTAGTAACTAAGGCATATTGATGTTGAGAGTGGAAAATCCTTGAAAAAAGACGAGTAATCTAGATCATAGTTGAGAAAATCAAAATTGGCAAAAAAAAAATCCAAAGAAAACGAAAATTTTCATTGAAGAAAAGATTTTTTCATGCATATTACAATGAATTAACATTATGCAAATCAAATATTGCAATAAAAGCAACAATTCATGTCAAGACATCATACAAGGCTCAAGCTTTAAGTACACATGAAAGTGACAAAACACATCTTGTATTGCTTATAATATGAAAAGGTACAAAGTTACAAGTAACAACAAGGAAAAAAAGGTTTATTTTTTATATTCCTGCACATGGAAACAAGTAACAACAAAGTTACAATCACTTGAAAAAAGGAAAAAAAACATAAACCCTAAACCAAAAGGCTAGGGTTTAGGGTTTAAAATTGAAACATTGACAGCTGAAAAATGGGCTTGCTTACATAGTTATCAGGCAGCAATATTTATTAAAAAAGAAAAAAAAAACTAAACCCAAAACCCTAGGGCCTAAACTAGGGTTTAAATTTCAAGTTCAAAGTATAAAATTCAAACACTAACAGCTGAAAAATGGGCTTGCATACATAGTTACCAGGCAGCAATATTTATTTAAAAAGAGGAGGAAAAAAAAAAAAAACCTAAACCCAAAACCCTAGGGCCTAGGCTAGGGTTAAAACTTCAAAGTTCAAAGTTTCAAACTTGCATACATAGTTATCAGGCAGCAATATTTACTTAAAAAGAGGAGGAAAAAAAAAAAGAACCCGAAACCCTAGACTAGGGTTTAAACTTTAAACTTCGAAGTTCAAACATTAACAGCTGAAAAATGGGCTTGCATAAAAAAACCCTAAATTGGCCACAGCCTTAAAAAAAACAATTTGCCAGAAGCCATACTAGGAAGAGGAAGATCCCTATCATCATCGGAATTTGAGGAAATGTCATGAACTAGTTTAGCTAGAGGAGGAACAACTTCCTCCACCCAAAGAACTAGGAGGAGGCTCAAAAGCATTATCTTAAGTATCTAATTGATTGGAATCTGAAGAACAAGCTGGTCCATTAGAAGCTAACTAAGAGAAAACATCAATAGGTATAGTGTGAAGGGAAGATGAATCATGAAGTAGAGTTGGTAGCGGTCATATAGGCAAGACGAGATGACTCATCAAAACAAACATTATACTTACTAATAACCTCATAAAGTCGGTAGCCCTTCAACCTTTTATCATACCCCACAAAAAAGCACCACATAACTTTAGTTGAAGCTTGTTTTACAACTCAATAGGAATGCAAGCCCAAGCAATTGCCCCAAACACTTTGAAGCATGAATCTGAAAGTTTTTTTCCTATCCATTTTTGAAAAGGTGTAAATACCCTTAACAACACCGCAGGTGTCCTATTAATGATATATACTGCACAATGAACAACTTCTTCCAAAAGCCAAAGATCAACTTGATGAGCATGAAGCATATAACCAACCATCTCCGTAATGGCCCTATTTTTCCTCTCATCCGTGCCATTTTGTTCAGGTGTATACCAGATTTACATTGCCAAGAAATGCCATAAGTTAGAAAATCCTCAATTGATAAACTTTCCACCATGATCCATCCTTGAGAATTTCACCTTCCTTTGTCAATGATTTTCCACTAGGGATTTGAAGTCTTTGAACTTGGCAAAGTTTTGTCCTTGGATTTGATGGTGTAAATCCAAACCACCATAGTGAAATTATAAATAAATGTGAGAAGTAATGATTAGCCGCTGTAGATTGAATTGCCATAGGACCATAAATGTCATTGTAAATCAATTCCAAAGGATGGGAGGCTCCCCTAGCTTTGTCTTTTGGAAGGGTCTCTTAATGTTGTTTCCGTAACACATCATTCACATATCCATGAAGGTGGCTTAATCAATGGAAGACTGTGAACCATGTGAAGATGACTGGTATGCCTCAAAGATCCAAAATTGGGATGGCCCAAATGTTGATGGCAAAGCTCACTAGCTACATCGGCCTTAGCCACCATGGCAACAAAACTCTTTTGCTTTAAAGAAGATGAATAAGAAGAGGAAGAATGCAAAGCAAAACCAAGTTTGTACTATGACCATTCTCATCACAATACCATGAAGCAACAACTTGGAAATCGTCATCTCTATTATTAACAACCTATCGCTCTGGCCCAAACTCCACCTTATTAGTGTGAGTAATGTGATATATAAAAAGGAGATTACATTTTGTTACTAGAAAATGAAGTACCTCTTCAAACTTGGTGGCACCAACAATGATGTTACGACACTCGAAAACTTGTAATGCAAAATTATCTCCAATAACAACTTTTACCTCATTGTAGATGGCTATATTTGGAGAGATGCTAGTTATGCTTAGTCATATGCATGGTGGCTCTAGAATCTGCAATACGCACCAGAGAAGAATAGGATGACCAACAAGTTGAGTGCATGAGAACATGTGCACTATTGACATGGGTACCCTTAATGTCATTATAGATTTCAAGAAGATTATCATCAAAACCTATGTTCTTAAATTTTGCCTTAATCTTGTAAAGTCTAGCAAAGAATTCCTAGAATAGTGACCATCTTTCTTATAGTACCCACAAGTGACCCACTTCTTGAAGGTTTTGTACTCTTCACACCCTTGGGTGTCTTTGTCTTTTGCCTTTGCCCCCTTAAATTTGGGAGTAGCTTTCACATGAACTTGTTCACCACAATTCTTGAGAGCAACATAAAGATGTATTAGAAGTGAAAAAAGATCATCAAGGGTTAGGGGGCGTGATCTTTAACAAATAAAGGAATCACATGACACACAAGGCTATGCATCGTGTATTGGGAAGAGAGCTTGGCAAGAATAATTTAGACCAATATGGGATTTTTCTAATTCATGCCTCTTTGACGTTAGTTATTACTCTTCAGTGTCAGTTATTACATCGTAGACAAACTACTATTCAACTAATCACCTCATTCTTTCACCCCATCTCTATAGTCGAGAGTGATAAGTGCTCATTGGAAGCTACAACTATCCAAAATATTAATGACAGATTTGTGTGCCCTTGTCTACATACAAGAGTGGCTACTAGGGCTTCAATTCTTTCTTCTTGCTTGCGATAGGACAAGATTGCAATTCTTCGACATCGGATTTTGGCCACCCCTCACATATTGAGGAGTTGTAGATAGGCACAACTTACTAGTTTCTTGTCCTCTTCTTTTGGTTCCTGAAGAACACAAGCTTATACTGAGAGGGGGGGGGTGAACAGTATAAGACCACTTTTTTCTTTTCTTTCCCAAACAATATTATGCAATATATCAATGGCAATATCAACAGCAGTAATCAAAGCAATGCACAAATCACCACACACAATAGAGACACCTATTTAACGTAGTTCACCCAATGTGGGCTACTCCACGGAGAAAATCTTTCACTAAAATTTTCTCAACAAATCTCTTGGGAAACCTTTCCCTATTACAATGTTTATGGACCTCTGTCCAAAGGAGACACCAATCCCCTAATCAAGTTCGTGGATCTCTATCCACAGGAGACACCAATCCCCTCTGCTCCGGTTGGTGATCTTCTAGAAGAACTGCTGCCTCCATCGCACTGGCTTATGGATCTCTATCCACTAAAGACTCCTGCCCTCACTCAGAAGACCTGTATTCACTGCCCTGGCTAATGGACCTCTATCCACTAGAGACTGTTGTCCTCTATACTCTGTCACCTCCAAAGCTTGCTCTCAGCTCTGTCTCAAATCTACACTAAACACGGTCCTTCGGTCTAGCACAAATTTGCTCAATGTCTGTCTTTGATCTGCACTAAACACAGTCCTTCGGTCTAGCACAAATCTGCTCAATGTCTGTCTCTGGTCTGCACTAAACACGATCCTTCGGTCTAGCACAAATTTGCTCAATCTCTGTCTCTGGTCTACACTAAACACAGTCCTTCAGTCTAGCACAAATCTACACAATCTCGTCTCTGGTCTGCACTAAAAGCAGTCCGTCGGTCTAGCACAAATCTGCACAATCTCTCGTCTCTAGTCCGGCACAAACCTGTCCTCAAATCTGCACCAAACTCTGTCTTCAAATCTGTCCTCAAGCCTTAACACAAAGCTTGACTCAATCACAAATCAACTCTGCTAGATCTGCCCCAAACCTTAACTCAAGGTTTGAACAAATCAATCAATAAACTCTGCTCTCAAGTCTTCTCAAAGACTTGTCTCAAATTTGCTCTACAAGTCCTCACTAGAACTTGTCCAATCTACTCAACAAGTCTTCACCAAGACTTGCCTCAAATCTGCTCAACAAGTCCTCACTAGAACTTGTCCCAATCTGCTCAACAAGTCTTCACCAAGACTTGCCTCAAATCCGCTCAACAAGTCCTCACTAGAATTTTCTCAACAAATCTCTTGGGAAACCTTTCCCTATTACAATGTTTATGGACCTCTGTCCAAAGGAGACACCAATCCCCTAATCAAGTTCGTGGATCTCTATCCACAGGAGACACCAATCCCCTCTGCTCTGGCTGGTGATCTCCAGAAGAACTGCTGCCTCCACTGCACTGGCTTATGGATCTCTATCCACTGAAGACTCCTGCCCTCACTCAGAAGACCTGTATTCACTGCCCTGGCTAATGGACCTCTATCCACTGGAGACTGTTGTCCTCTATACTCTGTCACCTCCAAAGCTTGCTCTCAGCTCTGTCTCAAATCTACACTAAACACGGTCCTTCGGTCTAGCACAAATTTGCTCAATGTCTGTCTCTGATCTGCACTAAACGCAGTCCTTCGGTCTGGCACAAATCTGCTCAATGTCTGTCTCTGGTCTGCACTAAACACAGTCCTTCGGTCTAGCACAAATTTGCTCAATCTCTGTCTCTGGTCTACATTAAACACAGTCCTTCTGTCTAGCACAAATCTACACAATCTCTGTCTCAGGTCTGCACTAAAAACAGTCCTTCGGTCTAGCACAAATCTGCTCAATCTCTGTCTCTAGTCTGGCACAAACCTGTCCTCAAATCTGCACCAAACTCTGTCTTCAAATCTGTCCTCAAGCCTTAACACAAAGCTTGACTCAATCACAAATCAACTCTGCTAGATCTGCCCCAAACCTTAACTCAAGGTTTGAACAAATCAATCAATAAACTCTGCTCTCAAGTCTTCTCAAAGACTTGTCTCAAATTTGCTCTACAAGTCCTCACTAGAACTTGTCCAATCTACTCAAAAAGTCTTCACCAAGACTTGCCTCAAATCTGCTCAACAAGTCCTCACTAGAACTTGTCCCAATCTGCTCAACAAGTCTTCACCAAGACTTGCCTCAAATCCGCTCAACAAGTCCTCACTAGAACTTGTCCCAATCTGCTCAACAAGTCCTCACTAGAACTTGTCACAAATCTGCATTGTAAGCTTCCACAAAAGCTTACACAAATCTGTCCTTAAGTCCACTCTAGGACTTACTCAAATCAGCTCACAAGCTTTCACAAAAGCTTATTCAACTCAACTCAATCTATCACTAAAAACTTCTTCAGTCACACAAACAAGCTTCACACAGAATCTTGTTTGACTCACAGAAACATATAGAGAATGGTTAGAGACTCAATATGTTACTCACTCACAACAATACTCAATCACTTTCAAACTCTCTTGCTTAACCACAGAAACATATAGAGAATGGTTAGAGACTCAATATGTTTCACTCTTGCACAACACTCAATCACTTTCAATCTCTCTTCAAAATCAAATCAGTATATAGAACAATTTGTTTCACAGAACTTGAACTATCACTTCAACATTTCCATCTGACTAGGCTCAATAAACTCCACTCAACCAATCACTCAATGAAACACTCCTTGCTTACAAACCCTAGTCCAAGCATATGAACACTCACTCAATTATTTTCAACAATGCTTATCAAACAATCTTTTTCACTCCAACTTAGCATTCACAACATCCAACAATCACTCACAAGGAAGATGTGCCCATACCTTTTGTTTGATGAAGAATTGACCTCAAAACCTGTCTCAATCACAATTACTCTCTTTGCCAATTTCAAAGGTTAGATGACAAAATATCACTCTAACACTCCCTCAAAATATTTCACAATTACAAAAATAATTAAACTCAAATACACCTTATTACTCCATCTTGAAATTAGCATTTACCAAAAACATATAAAAATAAATCTCTTATTACACCTTATAACTCCACTCTAAATAACTCAATCCACCAAACAATTAAACAAATTTAATCATTTAATTTTATCAACCTTATATCTCCCTAAACTCAAAACTATACCACACAACCTTAGGAGCAAAAACCAATTTATAATAAAAACTTTAGTACCTCTCAAAGTGCTCTTGTCGGGATTCGATCCCAAGTCGAAGTGCCTCCAGCGCTTTAGCCGTGACTGCCTAGTTGCGTGAGCTAAGCGCTCACGTGGGAGGCAAAAGCGCCCACGACGCTTTGTCTCCTTCCTGGCGCCAAAAGCCAAAAAGGCTTTGGTGTCTTCGACACAAAAACAAACCTCACGACCTTCCCTGCTGCGAATCGAACACAACACCTTGTGTTCCTAAAGCGCTGCCAACTGCTGCTAGCCCACTTGGCTAGGTGGTGACAAGGCTTCCAAGCCTTGTTCCTTTTGAGCCTTCGCTACCTGCCAAAATAAGTCAAACGAAGGACTTCTTCCTTCTTTCGCTCGTCGAAATATTGCGCACACTTAGCTTAGGAGATTAATTCATTCGATCGAGGATAGTTTGAAGCCACTTAGGCTTTTGGTATTTATACTCATGCCTTTAAATTTGTTGATGTCGGCGGAGGAGATAATGTATGACGTTGGCGCATTAATTTTTGCCCTTATAACCCTAACCTTAGGGTTAATTAAATTAGATTATAATTTAATTATTAATAAAATTATTATAATTAACTTATAATAAATTTAATAACCATAAGGTTAATTAAATTAAATTACAAATTAATTTATCATGAAATTATTATAATTAATTTAGAATTTAATTTAATTACTTTAGGTCTTACCATTAGACCTTTAATATTATAATAAAATACTATAATATTATTTTTCTTGGGCCTTCTTATTTCTCCAGCAGACCTTATTTGACTAGCTTGAATATTATAATGGGAGATATTATAATATTATTTCCCTTAGGTCTAGAAGCAATCTTTCTCTTGCACTGATTACTAAAACTGACTCTTGACATCCTTCTTCTTGCATTGCTCATTGAAACTGACTCTTGACATCAATGACAACAAATCTTGCTCATATTTCCAACGAGTTCCACGATCATGGATGCTAGAAGAGTCTTGAGGGGTCGAACTTTATGTCCTCCCAAGATTATCCAACCAAGCCCTTTTAGGCTTGACCATTCTCCTATGAGCATTATTAGATCTTTTGTTGGCCCTTTTGGAATAGTTGGTGATGACAATGACTATGCTTCTACTTTACATCTCACTATAGATTAATGTTGGTAATTGGATCCATTGGACCTCCTTTCTATCTCTGTTGTACCTTAACTTCTAGATATTTCTTAATCATTATTTTTAGCATGTTGGATGTGTCTCATCCTTTGCCAAGGAAATACTGTACGGCAGGCACGAGAGGGTAAGAGGAGTGGAGCTCCTCACGAGGAGGGCGAAGCCCTCCCCGGGGTGCCGGGTGGGGTATCGCCCCCCCCCGGACCACGTAGAAGGCGTCTGCCGAAGGCGGTTTCCGGCAACGCCGGAAATTTTTTTTCCCCCTTTTTCCGAAGCGATTGGCGGAGCGATTGCTAGGATTCCCACGGTTGGTGGGTGGTTGGTGTGTGTGGGTGTTTTAGCCCACGATATTGTGCCCATTGTATTCTAATACCACATAGTGGTTTAGGGTTGTGAGAGTTTCCTTTATATTTTATTGTAATGTCCCATTTTAGGGCAAGAAAGGAAAATAATAATATCAAGGAGGAGTGGCTCTTGTTTTGCTAGAGTAGCCCACATCGGGTGAACCAGGGTAAATCTCGTGTGTCATATGTGCATTGTGTGGTGTCATTTCTTCTAAGTTATTTATTTCTGCATTATTTCTGGAATAAGTTTCTGTAGATCTCTTCATAGCATGTTAGGGTTCCATTTTGGGTAACCTTTGGGTCATGAGTGCCCAAGGCTAGCTAGGCTGTTGGCATTCCTGCAACAACCGTTGGCTGTTGGTATTCCTTCAATCAAAGTGGGATATGGCCGACACGCCAAAGACGTTTAGGTTGGCCCCAAAAAGGGTTAGGTTTTGAACTTCCAACCCCTTGGTTCGAAATGCCTTGGAATTTATCGCCTAGCCAAGGCGTCACAATGCACCTTTCGAAGGAAGGATATGGGCGCTTCTTGAAGAAGTAAGCCCATGTCTGTACTCTCTTCCAACGATGCCCCAAGGGGAATGTGCAACACATGATATGGCCAACCATGAGGGGAATCCTGCCTCATAGCATCCCCCCCAAAGGAGGGAAGAAAATTGAACATTCAAAATTTAAATTTTCAAGGCAAACCTTGTACCTTTCCATTTGTCATTCAAAACTTGAAATTGAGGAATGACATGAAGTGATGAATAGGAACCTTTAAAGTTTTCTACACAGAATCTGAAAATGAGCTCCTTTATGAATAAGTCCTTACGGTCCATGATGAAACACATTTGTTGAATTTTAGAATTGAAGCTGCTCTCCCTTTGACCGAAGTGGTGTTTCCTTCTTATGGCCAAATCCTTAGAGTCATCATCTGTGGTGCTAAAAGGTTTGGCCAAAGAACCTGTCAATGCGCTGAGGTTGTCTATATATAGATTCAACACAATAAGTGGTCTTTTGGAAGACAGGATTGCCATGACAACCTTAATGAAGAGGACCAAAATAAATGCTGGAATCAATAACCGAGCTATAAAATCACCTTGAACTGCCATTGGTTTGGGACATGGATCCAATATGAATCAGCTTAAGCATCAATAGGTGAAGTAGGTTAGGGTTTTGGAAAAACTTTTAAAAAGAGTGCTTTGATCAAGAACCTACGACAACCACCCTTGCAGGAATAAAAATATAGAATAGTTGTTGCAAAAGATCGAAAGCTGGGAGCAAGATTGAAGAATGTCGATTCTAACCTGCTCTAATACCATGTAAAAAATTACAATACTTAGAGAGGAATGGACGAAGCAACACATTACCCAGCTTATTACATAAAGAGAATGAAAGAGAAAGACATGAAAAATGGGGAGGGTGCCCTTGGACACCGAGTAATTTCTTTCCAAACAACACAAATGATCTTTAACCAATACAAAAGGATGGTTGGGAGTGGTGTAGATTCCAAATTGCTCTAATACCATGTAGAAAATTACAATACTTAGATAGGAATGAATGAATCAACACATTACCCAACTTATCACATAAAGAGAATGAAAGAGAAAGACTTGAAAAATGGGCATAACTTCTTTTCAAACAACATGAATGATCTTTAACTAATAGAAAAGGATGGTTGGGAGCGGTGTCGATTGCAACCTGCTCCAATACCATGTAGAAAATTATGGGTGTATAAATATACCTTTAATTCAAGGCATATATCCCAATAAATCCCCAAAATTGACATATTATTGGTCAGTACAATATCACATGGATCACCTTACAAAGTGCCAAATGGGCCTATCGGTATATACAATTTTGTACGGTACAATACATAATACAATGTCGGTCATGGTCTAATAAGGAAAGATTACACATTTTAACACATCGCATTTATGGTCACAAATCCAAATTAACAGCCACATTTACCATCGTTAGAATCACAGGCATCAATAAGGACATCAGAAACAAACCAGAAAATATGCCATTTCATTTATGGATCGGATCTTTACGCATATAATTGTTACCAGTTCCTACTATGTGAATGGAAGAAGATAGACCACCCAAATTTGGGTCAAATGTTCAGCTTTGAGTTTCTTTTACACTCAATATGGAGGCCAGTGGAAAAATCTGCATGTGATAGTTGATAATTTGATATTGAGATTCTAAACCATAAATGTAAGTTGCCACTCTTATTGCAGCACTAACTTCCATTTGTACTGTAAATATGCATGTCATTTTCAAATGCATAACAACGATTCATAAATTCTGGTCACTAGCAGAATGAACTAGTTCTCTTTTTGCAGTTGTAAATTCGTCATAAATTTCAACAAATGCACAAAAACCACTATGAATGCAAGGTACTGCATCCATAATAAATATTGCATCTTTGACGCAATGTGTAATGTTCTTGTGTGCAAATGGGCACAAATATGAATCCAGTACTGAAATGCAATAGAAGTAACAGTGATAAAAGTAAAATATATTCTCAAGCACATGATTTACTGAAGGTAGGGGTGAGGCATAGTAGTCAGACTCTTTCGGACTCCCGAGTACTCCGTCGAGTCCGAGTCCAAGTGGGCTCAGCCGCGCCGAGCCCACTCCGACTCCTTTTTCCGGACTCCACCGAGTCCGGCCGAGTCCGAGTCCGTCCCGGACTCCCGAGTCCCGACGTCGGGACTCGATTGGCCCAAAAAAAATGGAAGTAAAAAAAAAAAAAAAAAAAATTACGTCTAGGGCGGTTAAGTGTTGATGATGCTCCATGACTTAAGCATCCACGTTGGCCAGTGCGCAATCACAAACAAGACGCTGAAATCTTTGTTTTTTATATTAACGAGAGAATGTGCAATTTTGCTTCTCAAACCTTCAGAATGCTTATCCCTCAATTATAATTTATTTTAATACAAATATATCTTTCGCCGATGGATACATCATCCGCGTCTTGTTTGGGAATGGGAACCGCTTCAGAATGCACATATGCATGTCCTGTGGGGTGAGGTGATGCAGGCGGAGAATGGCATGATTTTTGGATGCGTCAATCAAGGAAGGCTTGAGGCCGCCAGTGTTGTGACCTCTTCTGGAAAGTTCGTAGCGCAGTTCTTGCACCTTCATTTTATTCCATTCTTTTCTCTCCTTCAATGCACCCTCTCCCGTCGCCGTCACCGCCACCGTCGCCATTGCAGCCAATACACACCACCACGCCGCAATGGAAAAAAATTTAAAAATGATAATTTATTTCGCTCTAAAACCCTCGATCGCCAACGAAACAATTGCTACGCATGAAGCTCCCCCAGAATAATGAATGTTGCTTCTACCTTGAATTTTGGTAAGCAGTTTTCAAAAACGGCTTCCCATTCTAAAACCGGAAAAATGGCTAGGATTAAATATTAGCTTTATTAATATTTAACTTTATTTTCTAAGTTAGGGCGATTCCGTCATACAGTAAAGTCTTTCATTATTTAATGTTTTGTAAAATGTTAATAATGTTTTTGAACTTTATATATTAAGTTTTATTCTATCATTATATTATTTATTTATAATTTTATAAACCAAAGTGGTCATGCCTGCAAAGGTCATAGTCTGTTCCGAGTGCACGCCATACCGACAACAATGGTATGAATCTCGAGCGATCGGTGGTCCTCTTCATGCCGGATTATAAAATAATGAGGTGGTATAGGCTTGTTGGGGGCAGCCCCTGTAGTTTGAACCTTGCACTTGGCAGTTACTAAAAATAGTGTGGATGTAACCAACTCCCTATGTATCCCAAAAAAAAAATTATAAAACAAAATTATTAGCTTGCTATTAGAATATGCTCCTTCCTCTTGTTAATTTCTTATTTGTATAATGTTGAATGTTGAGTAAGTGTGTTATAATATACTAATAAGTAATATGCATGAAAAAACTTATTTTTTCAATAAAAATTTGTATTCTTTTTCATTTTTTCTTTTTTCCGAGTTTTTACCAAGTCTTGCCAAGTTATTTTGCCGAGTTTTTACCAAGTCTTGCCAAGTTTTTTTGCCGAGTCCTGAGTCCGAGTCCCAAGACGAACTTTTCGAGTCCGAGTCGAGTCCGAGTTTTACTACTATGGGGTGAGGGCATGTCCACAAAGAAGGATGGATTGCAAATACAAATTCATTGAAGTACACATAAGGATGTTGCTTACTAATCTGAATGACAACTCGAGAATGAATACAAAATATGGTTCTATTCTATTTGTTCCAAGTAGGAGAAACCCTAATTACATAACCACTATTACATATTAGTTACTTATCTAATAACTAGGATTAAAGACTAATGTAACTTGATGGTTTTTATGGCATACTAGCTCATGGATACTACTGACATCTTATCTCTATATACACAATATACCCTCCTTCCAAAGCTTTGTCCCCAAAGCTGGTAAACTAAAAGATCTAAGGTTAAATGAGATCAAGTTGTAGTACCAAGGGTGGATGACTAAGGGGGAAGTAGGATAATCAAAATATTAAATAATGAACTAAAATTTTTTTAAGACAAAGAAGATACATGCTAAGAATATAAATATAAATCTTTATATTAGATATGATAGCCCTGACCACATAGCAAGCAATTAAACTTGAAATGTACCGTACATGAGAAAGTGAGTTATTAATTTAATTTAATTTTTGATTTTAAATTCTTAAATTGACTGATCCTCTATTGGATTTCCTCTGAAAGATGCTTCAGATACAGGTGCTACTGCAAGAAATTTTGAAACCTGTAGTCTTGCACAATCCTCAAGTTGCCCTTGACCTTCAACATCTTGATTAATCTTTAGTAAAACTGCTTCCACTCTTCCCTAGTGGTGCTTATTCCTTAAACTTACAGTTATTACTACTTTATCCTTCAACATGGACAATATATCTTGCATCTCTTGGATGGTGTCCACTGCTACAGGAACTTTTCCCATTTTAGAATCACCCAGTACTTTGATGATGGAGTTTCTTATTCATACAATGGATTTAAGGGAGAAATCTTCATGGCAAAGTGATACGTAGCATTATATCAATTTTCGGCTAAATATGAGCATTTCACCCACTCACTTTGTATCTTGTGTACATCCTCAGGTGGCCTTCCAGGCATTTATTTGCTACCTTTGCCTGCCAATTTCTCTGACCCTCTTGCTTTCTAACCTGTTCATGTGATGTTGTTCCCATACAAGTTGTTTATTTCCAGTGGCATATTCCTATTTTGGAATTTTGTTCCACTTTAATACCTCTTCTTATTCTGAGAGTGATAGGGATCATAATTGAGAAAATTGGAATTGGGAGTGAATCGGCAGTTTTAAAAATCGGCAAAAAATCGCTAAAAAAGAACACCGAAGAAAATGATTTTTTTTTTGAAAATTCTTTTCATGCATATTACAGTGAATTAACATTATGCAAATCAAATATTGCAATAAAAGCTATGTTTCATGTCAAGACATCATACAAGGCTCAAGCTTTAAGTACACATGAAAGTGACAAAACACATCTTGTATTGCTTATGATATGAAAAGGTACAAAGTTACAAGTAACAACAAGGAAAAAAAGGTTTCATTTTTTATATGCTTGCACATGGAAACAAGTAACAACAAAGTTACAATCACTTGAAAAAAAGAAAAAAAACCTAAACCCTAAACCAAAAGGCTAGGGTTAGGGTTTAAAATTGAAACATTGACAGTTGAAAAATAGGCTTGCATACATAGTTATCAGGCAGCAATATTTACTTAAAAAAGGAGGAAAGAAACCCAAAACCCTAGGGCTTAGACTAGGGTTTAGGGTTTAAACTTCAAGTTCAAAGTTCAAAGTTTAAAATTCAAACACTAACAGCTGAAAAATGGGCTTGCATACATAGTTTTTTTTTGGTAGGTAAAAAGTACTTTATGGGTTGAAGGGGCCCGACCCTATTTACATATGGAATAGCTGCACAAAAGTTGCAGACAATACAAACACGAATAGGCCAGGCCACGAGGCTGGCAACAATCCAAAAAGAAACAAGCCCTTTAACCCAAGCATCCCAAAACCAGAAACATATGTAACCGAGCAACATAGAAAAAGAAAGGAAACCCCCCTCTAAAACCATTGGAACTGCTGCCGTCATTTCCCAGTCTCCTGGGACTTGTCACCGTTGGGAAGGAGAGCCTCCAGGATTGCTGGGAGCCTCTTGAGCTCCTTAGTGGCCCTCATCATGAGGTTGGTCCATGGCGTTGAGGAGACACGGTTGTGGTGGCTACAGCCACCGTTGCTTCTAAAACTGAGGTTGGACGAGGACTCTGAATGGTCCCTTTGCGGGCCTGGCTTGAGACTAGACCTTGAAAGGACGAAGCTAACTGGTGGGTATTTTGCCCATATCATGGTTAACCTTTTTGATAACTTCGATGGGAAAATTGCTTTCCCAAATGATGAGGGAGCTTCCTATGATAGCTTTGTTGGTGAGGATGTCAACCACTTGGTTGGCTTCTCTGTAGATGTGCTTGATCTGGTTTCTCTCCCTATCGCGGATCCATCGTTGGCAATCCAGGATGATATTTTGGATATTTTTCGCTCCCCTCGCTGCTGCTCCGAATGAGGTTCACTATGATTTCGAGTCCCCTTCGAAGATAACTGGGCTCGTCAGGTTTTTGCATAAATCCATGCACCTCCAAACCGCTCTAGCCTCGGCAAAGTTGTTGGTTTGGGTGCCCAGGTTTTCAGCAAAGGCCTTGATGATGCTGCCTTTATGATCTCTGATGACTCCACCTGCCCCGACTTTGCCTGGGTTCCCTTTGGATGCTCCATCGAAGTTGGCCTTTAGCCAGCCTTGAGGGGGGGGATTCCACTTGACCAGGGCTCTGTCCTTCAGGGGGTTCTTGGTTTTACAATAGTCTTGAGGGACTTCAGGGAAGAACAGAGCTGCTCTTCAATCCGTGGCGAAGGCAAGAACTGGCAGGGGATGAGACTGCTGTTTTCCGTGGCGAAGGCCAAGGCTTTAACAACCACTGCATCCTGGGTTCTGGGTTCTTTGCTAAAAACTCGCTTGTTACGTTCTAGCCAGATCTGCCAGAAAATGTGGTGGATGATGGAGCTCCACAGGAAACTGAGTCTAGGATGCTCGAAGGGTCTTGGCCATTGAGTGATCAACCCTTTGACTGAGTTGGGCCATGCCCAGTAGACCTGGAATCTATCAGTGGCTACAAAATACACTTTCCTGGCAAAGGAACAGTCCATTAAGATGTGCTGGGATGATTCCCAATCCTGCATGCAAAGGTAGCACCTGTTAGGGACCATGACCCCTCTGCAAATTAGGTTGTCCGTGGTGAGGATTTTATTATGAACAGCGGTCCAACAAAAGTGGGCTATTTTGGGGATGAGGAACCTGAGCCATATCCTTTGGGCAACTAGTTTCCCGCTGCTGGAGTCTTCCCCGATGGCCTTCCTTTCACAGAGGTGAGTTGCAGTCTTGACTGAGAAATTCCCGTCGATGGTGCCATTCCAGCATTGTTTGTCCTCCTTCCTGGACTGGGGGAGAAAAACCGACCTTAGGACCTCTTAGATCCCTTCTACTGCCGTGGCGATGGTATCATTAGTAATCCTGAACTTGATCGGCTTCCAATCCTGGATCCCTTGGTTAGAGGAAATGAAGTCAACAACTCTGGGCCTGAACTTGCTGTCGGTCAGATGCCTAACTACAACTAGCTTGGGATTGTTGCCGAGGGCTTCTTTCCCAGCCCAAACGTCCTCCCAAAAGTTGATGTTAGAGCCATCACCCAAAATCCACCCAGACCCTTCGCGGATGATGCTTTGGGAGAGCGAAATGGATTTCCAAAAATGGGAGCAATTGCGGGGTATGGTGGCTTGGAGAAAGGGCTGATGCTGGAGGTACTTTCTTTTCACAATGTTCACCCACTCAGTGCTAGCGTTGGTAACCACTCTCCAAGATTGCTTGGCCAGAAGCACTAGGTGGTGACATTGATGCGGCGCAGACCCAGGCCTCCTTGATCTTTGGGGGTGCAGACTTTATCCCAGGCGATAAGGTGGAACTTCTTCTGGGTTTCGGACCCCGACCACAAGAACTGTTTCTAAATTTTTTCAATGGCTTCACTCACGGTCGCCGAGATTTTAAAAACTGACAAAAAATACGTGGGAATACTCTGCAAGACCGATTTTACTAGGGTTGCCCTCCTTGCGCTGGAGAGGAGAACGCCCTTCCACCCTGCTAGCCTGTTGCGGATCTTGTCCACCACGTTCTCCCACATGCCAGGGCGGGCCCTTCCCTGGAACATGGGAAGGCCAAGGTAGGTGGTCGGGAAGTCTGCTATGGAGCATCCCAGAATTCTGGCAATCTTGCGCTGCCTTCTGATCGAGGTGTGGATGAAAAACAACTTGCTTTTGGTGTAGTTGATCTTCTGCCCAACAACCTCTTCAAAGAGGTTAAGGATATCCTTGATCATGATGGCGTCTGCAACGGAGGCTTTGGTTGCGAGCAGGGTGTCATCCACGAACTGTTGGTGGGTTGAGGGGGGGAGCCCTGAAGCTGCTTTGATGCCGGAGAGTTTATTGCTAGAACATGCTTCTTTGATAGTTCTTCCCAAACTTTCAGCAAGAATGATGAACATGATAGGAGACAGGGGGTCTCCTTGTCTCAGGCCCCTGGAACTCGGGAAGTAACCTGCAGCGGAACCATTCACCATAACCGAGAACCATGAAGAGGAGATGCAATTGTAGACCAGATTCACCCAGGCCTCGTGGAACCCAAACTTGAGGAGGACTTGGCTGAGAAATTCCCTGTTGACCCTGTCGAAGGCTTTATCCATGTCCAGTTTGAGGAAATCAGCTCATGGATGGTGATGACCCCGTCCAAAATGTTGCGGCCTTTGACTGTACTCCCCTGGCATAGATCAATGATGGCAGGGAGGATGCTGGACAGTCGGGTGGCTATGGTTTTGGTAAGGATTTTGTAGATGACGTTGCAAAGACTGATGCGGCGATAGTCTGAGAGGGACAGAGGATTAGATCCTTTGGGGATAAGAGCCAAGAACGTGGAGTTAACGTCTTTGGGAATGGTTTTGGAAGATTGCATTTACCTGACTGTAGCACAGAGGTCTGGGCCCACAACATCCCGGAAGGTCCGGAAAAACTCGGGCGGGAATCCATCCGGGCCGAGAGCTTTGTCAAGCTTCATGGAAAGGAGGGCCTGGTGGATTTCTTTGTGGGACAGAGGGTTGAGGAGGAACTCGTTGGAATCCCGGGAAATGAGGGTGGGGATATTGGCAAGGAGGGATTCCATGGCCAAAGGGGATTGGGAAGAAGAGGGGCCTAGGAGGGCTTTGAAGTGGCTAACAACTTCGTCCCTGATCAGATGGATGTCCGAAGTGGCTACCCCATCTTGAGTGACTAGTCTCTTGATCTTGTTGGCTCCTCTGTGCCTAAGGGTTGAAATGTGGAAGAACTTGGTGTTGGAATCCCCTTCCCTGAGCCACAACTGCCTTGACTTCTGGTGCCAAAAGGTTTCTTCTTTAGAGAGGATATTGTGGTACTCAGCCAACAGGTTACGCTCCTCATCCCTGCGGCTGTCACTGCCTTCCCCTCTCTGAAAGGTGTCCTCAATATTGCATACATAGTTACCAGGCAGCAATATTTACTTATCCACTTAAAAAAACCAAACCCTAGGGCCTAGCCTAGGGTTTAGGGTTTAAAATTCAAAGTTTCAAACATTAACAGCTGAAAAATGGCTTGCATACATAGTTATCAGGCAACAATATTTACTTAAAAAGAGGAGGAAAAAAAAACCTGAAACCCTAAACTAGGGTTTCAGATTTAGGGTTTAAACTTTAAACTTCAAAGTTCAAACATTAACAGCTGAAAAATGGGCTTGCATAAAAAAACCCTAAATCGGCCACAACCTTTAAAAAAAAAAAAAGAAGTTTTTTTTATTATTGAAACAAAAAAGTAAGAAAATGTAATGTCCCCTTTTTGGAGCGATAAGGGTAATTTAATAATTTATTTTATAGTTGCCTGATATGACTTTATTTTAATTAATAAAGTGCAACTAATATTTTCTCTCCTTCCGAAAAGTTCCCAAGGTTATTTTAAAAAAGGGTTTGAGAGAGTCATTTGGATTCATTCTGGATATTGTATTTTTTCTCTTCACGAGATTTGTGCCTGTGGCCAAATTTCCACCAGTGGGACGAAAACCCCGAAGGATTTTCTCGACGGACGAAACCCCGGAGGGCAGATCGATTCCACTCAGGGATCGACAGAGTGCTGAAGGTTTGGGCGAGGACGAAAATCCTTGTTCGTGCAGTCTAAGAGGCAAGTTTATTTCTCATTTTCTCTTTGGCGAGAACTTGTAGCTTCAGGCGGAGTTTTCATGGCTTTGTGAGGACGAAAACCCTTGCAAGGAACATTGCTTGCGGACGTGAGAGATCGTTCCTTGAGCAATCATCTGTCAGTCTCATTCAGGGGCTGAGTTTGCACTGAAACAGAGGATTCGAAGATTGTTTTTGGTGTGGATTGATCAATAGATATTTTGGCTTGAGTTGTAGCTGTTTTCCTTGAAGGTGGTCGTACCATACTAGGGTTTCTAGCCACACATTTCTGATTGCAGTGCCCAACAGGAACATCAAATGATTTTGGGTATTTGACCATTGGCTTCTTCTACACCGGGCGACCCTTTGGGAGAGTTTGCAGAATTTTTAGCGAAGATTGTGATTTTTCCTAGCTGGTTGTACCTTCTAGCAGGCCGTACCATTTGCTGGTGCCATCATTTTGGGGGTTTGAGCGCTGGGTTTGAAGATTGTTGGTGCTGAGGTTAGGGTTTCAGTTTGGGCGTTCCCTTTGAGTATTCTTTGTGCATTTCTTCTATGGAAATCAAATGGGTATGCAATTATTTGTAATCTGGAAACATTCTGTTTATTTTGGGTTTTCATAATATTATGCCCTAGTTGTATTTGATGAAAATAATCTGTTGAATGAAATGGGTATTTCAAAATAATGGTTTTGAGTCCCTTTTAGCATCTGGGTATCATAGAATATATCTATTTTGTTATGTTTTATTTCTGCACTTCTTATCAACATAAAAAAAACCAAAAAAATCAGAAAAACAATTAAAAGCAAAAAACCGAAGCTTTCAAAGATTCAGAAAAATATAGCACAACAAGGCTGGGTTATTACAGAAAAATTAAATCGGCAATGAATTGCCAAACTCGCAATAGTTTGCTGATTGAATCGGCAAGTGAAAAATCAGCAAAAAATCGGGAGTCCACCGTTTTTTTGCCGATTTTATGATAGGGATTACTCATGTTAAAAATGACCCTTGCTAGCCTAAATAGTTCATGCCTAAAATTATTCATAAATATGGGGCCTCTATCACAAGTTATGCAGTGAGGCAGCCAATGTATTCTATAGATGTTCTTGAAGAATATGTCACTTACTTTAAAGGCTTAAATTCCAATACCCAAAAGAATTACGGTCATATTCAATTTGCTGATCTACCACAGCAAAGATGTGATTTTTTCTTTTTAATAGTGGCCAGTATGAGACGACGTCCATTGGAATCAGTTACCACTTCTCATTTGGGGTGGCAACTCCTCCCACTTTTTTTGCTGCAACTGTCACACTCATTCACAAACTGTTCAAGTGTCAATATCAACCTTTGTGTTCTGCCAATAGAAGTTGGAGGATATGTTTGTGTAAATTTTCTGGAAACATACATGTCCTATAGAGGGGGTAGAGGGGGATGCATGTCCATGCTCAGGTGACCTTTGGATGAGCGGAGATATTGAATGTGGTTGTAGATAGCAGTTCTAAACCCTAGAACTGGCTGGAACAATGTGTCCACCAATTTTGAATTGTACATAGCAATTTTGGTAATGTTTATGTTTGCATTTGATTGTAAAATCAGCCAATGAGAAGAAGGCTGAATTGTAAACGCACAAGGCACAAGGTGACAAAAACAGCCGCCATTTTAATAGTCTGATTAATGTATTAGACGCCTAGTTAGACGTCTAAGGGTAGACGTCCAGTTGTTAGACGTCTAACAATAGGGTTAGTTAGCAAGTGTTAAGGCTTACGGTTGGGGTGGTTGAGGACGAAGTAGTTGGAGAAACTACTTCGCCCCCCCTATTTATACCCCCTTTTCAAACATTGTACATCATCATCATTCTGCTATAATGCCAATGCTCTTGTGCGGATTGCGTATTCTGTGTGTTTGGTGATCTTGTGCATGTTCCATTGATTGCAGGTTGTATTGCACTAATTGTAAGTTGCAGGTTTTCCACATTGATGAGTATTGAAGATCAATTGTTGCAGCAGGGACAGGAATTGTTGATGTTATTGCAGGTACAGGGGAGACGCCGGAGAGCTGTAGACGTCTAGCCCTTGACGTCTGGGCAGCCGTCAGACGGCTAGCCGTCTAAGCCAACAACATTGACGTCTAGAGCTGTGACGTCTAACCCTGCCCCTGTGACGTCTAGAACCGTGACGTCTAACCCTGCCCCTGTGACGTCAGAACCGTGACGTCTAACCCTGCCCCTATGACGTCTAGAACCGTGACGTCTACCCTTGCCCCGTGACGTCTAGCGCTGTGACGTCTACCCCTGCAGCTGTGACGTCTAGACCTGCTACCTTGACGTCTAGGCCTGTGACGTCTGGTCTTGGACGTCTACCTATGACAGTTGAGTAGTTGATCTTTGTAGCCTATAACCAGTCCATTGGAGTACTTATTGCCTAAGCCTGAAGACTTACTGTTCCGATTGTCATCACCCTATCCCGGGAATGTACTCACCCCTGTCTACATTTGGCGTCGTTGCCTAAGTGAACTCAGAGTCTAGCGACATAAGTGATAGGTGTAAAAAGGTGAATGACTGATTTCAGGTCACAAAGCAAAAATCAAATACCGGTAAGAAGAAGCGCACGATTGGCGAACTTAAGGACACAAGAGGCAACAAAAGTCTCTCACCCGGAAGTGGAGAGAGTCTGGAACCTAGAAGACGAGGATAATCCGAGCATTGAAACATTGTTGGTGATTGCAGAAAACGAGGAAGAACAAATAGCTGAGGAAGAGCCCATCATTGAGAACTGGACGACAACACCAGAACCAGCGAGGGAGGGGTGGCCAGAGGATACTGAAGGAGAGAACCTTGTATCAGGGCACCTACGCGGAGGTTCGTGGGGAGGAAGACCGGAGCCACGTTTGGTATATTCGCGGAGAAGGTCGCGAAGCAGAGACCAATTGGAGTCGGGTAGAAGGCTATTTGAGTACAATTTTGCACCACCAACAGTAGACAGACAACCGAATCGAACTCCACAACTACCAACACCAGGAAGTCAGAATAATAGAACACATAGCATGGCAGCAAATCCAGCCAATAGAACAATACAGCAGAAATGCCCACCTTTTTCAGGTGAAGGAAAGGAGGACCCATCGCGACATGTGGGAACTTGCATTACCATTTGGGGAGCAAATGGGGTCACACAAGACACACAATGGTTGCAACTATTCCCAGCCACATTGCGAGGCATGGCGATAGACTGGTACTTGAAAAGACAAAGTACGCAAGCATTTACACAATGGGAAGATCTGAAGACTGCATTCATAGAAGAATTCCGACCACTGAGGGATGACACGGACATCATCACAGAAATATGCGTTACTAAGCAAAAATCGGATGAGGATGTCAAAAGCTACAATAGAAGATTGAAACAATTGACAGATAAAATGGAGATGACACCTGCTGACGGTATGATAAAGCGGTGGTTTTTGGATGGGTTACTACCAAAATTCAAGAAGAAAATGAAGGCAGTACCATCCTCAACGTATGCGGAAGCACTAGAGAAGGCTAAAAACTTCGAAAGTGAAGGCAAACAAACGACCGCAGGTATCGGAGGTTACTTAAAGCATAACGATGATTCGGACAGTGAAGCAGAAGATAAAGTACAGAGCACGATTCACACCTTTCGGAGGGAATTTGACAAAATTCTAAAGGAAGCGAAAGGAGAAGGCCGAAAGGATCGGAAAGAAATTTGGTGCTCAGACTGCAAGGCAGAAGGACATTCAAATGTAAACTGTCCAAAGAAAGCATATTGCAATATATGTGAAATTGCAGGACATCTTGTAGTCGACTGTCCATTCAACCTGAAAAGCAAGAGGCATCAGACATTGGCTATACAACAGGAGGAACAGCCAAACACGCAGAGGAATGGACAAGGAGCTACTAGCGGAGGATATAGGAATAGTCGCCGAGGAGGAAGACAAGGAGGCCAGAGTCGACTACAATACGACTCTGATGGTCGGCCGATTATTCAATGTCGGAATTGTCAAGAATGGGGCCATTTTGCGAAGAATTGTTCCAAACCCCAGAATGCAGGTAACAACAATGGTAACAATACCACTCAAATATGTAAATGGTGTGGTCCAGGAAACCACAAGGAGGCTAATTGCCCGAACAAGGCAAGTACCAGTGGAACTCAGAATATCAACCTCATTGGCATTGGAGAGGTGACAGAGGTAGACAAAGAAGTCTTGGCTGTAACAAGAGCACAAACCAAGAAAACGGAACAATATCCAAACCCTGCCAAGGAGAAGGAACGATGGCAGGAAGCCCAAAAATTGATCGAAACAGAACTAGCAAAGGAGAAGCAGGGACAACTAGTTCTGGAGAAAGTATTAAAGAGACCGGAGATCACTAAGAAGGCATCAGTAGAAGGCTTGGTAACAGAGGTGCTAAACACGAAGGTGGAGATGAAGGTAGCCAACCTGTTTAGCATAGTACCTGAGTTGTATGCTACGATCGGGGAAGCCATCAAGAGGAAGGATGAAACTCGACAGGTAGCAACTATCAAGCAAGGACAATTCATCGATCCGACAATCCTGATGATTGAAGTCGGGAGGAGGCCAGCTATAGTCCAGATGGAAGTTTTGGACCATAGGCTGAATCAGGTGATTGTAGATGGAGGGTCTAGTGTGAACGTGATGCCAGAGAAGACATGGCGGATTCTGGGGCAACCCGCCTTACGGTCTCCAAATTTCAAACTATATGGCGCTGATCAATATGGCATTGAAACAATAGGCGTTTTGATGAATCAGAAAGTACGCATAGCAGAGCAGGACTTCATCTTGGATTTTGTTGTCATTGCTATGCAGAAACCCGCATATGATGCACTGCTAGGACGAGGATGGTTGAGAACAGCAAAAGTCAACCACAATTGGGAGAAAGAACGTCTATCCTTCAAGCAGGGGCAGCACAAGTATATAATCAATCTGAAGAATCAAACTGTGAGTCAAGACATAGCCACTTCAGATGATTCGGGATCCTCTTCATCAGATGGTGAGACAGGATATGAACCAGATGAGGAAGGAGTGTTGCACCTTGAAGACTGCACGGAAGATGAGTATGACCAGGACAAAGGCTTACTACATTGGCAGTTGGAAGACTATGAGATATTTTCTCCCCAGTGTTTTTGCATAGATGCGGGAAAGGAGATTCAAAAGGATGAGATACAAGAACCTGAAAAGGGAACTAGCAATAAAAGACAAACAACAACAGAGAAGGACAAGGAAAGAGAGAAGTGGACATTTCCCAAGAATTTTGCAGAATTCACGATGGGGGAGGCAATCATTGAAGATAAACCAGCCCACCCCATCGTTGCACTGAAAGCAGCAAATGACCCTGAATCCATCAAATATGAAGGTCCTAAAATGATTCAGGTAAACTTGGGAGAAAATGGCGAGGAGAAGATGATCAAATGTGGAGATGATTGGGATCCAGTCCTAAAAGCAGCAGCATTTAAGATTTTTCTAGACTATAAGGATGTTTTTGCTTGGACATATAAAGATTTGAAGGGAGTACCACCCGAACTCTGCGTACATAAGATTCCTCTGATTGAAGGTGCGCAACCTGTGAGAAGGCGACCTTACAGAATGAATCCCAAATATGCAACGAGGGTGAATGCCGAAATCGAAAAGATGTTGGATGCAGGCATTATATTCAAAGTTACGACAAGCGAGTGGGTCTCACCAATCGTGATCACTCTAAAACGAGAAGTAGATAAAATCCGAATCTGTGTGGATTTTAGAAGTTTGAATGCCGTAACCATAAAAGATCCCTTCCCGATCCCTTTCACAGACTCCATACTGGAAGAAGTAGCCGGCCATGAGATATACTCATTCTTGGATGGATTCTCGGGCTATAACCAGATTAGCATAGCGGAAGAAGACAAGTTGAAGACCACTTTTGTTGTGGAGAACGGAATATACGCATATAACCGCATGCCATTTGGACTATGCAATGCACCAACTACTTTTCAGAGGATCATATTGTACATTTTTGAAAAGATGTCCACAGGGAACTTCAAAGCTTTCCTAGATGATTGGTCACTTTATGGCAGGACACAAGAACATTTAAAGGCCTTAGAAGAATGTATGGGATTGTGCAGGAAAGCACGAATATCATTGAATCCAAATAAATGTGTCTTATTGGTGCCATATGGAAAGCTGCTAGGGCACATAGTATGCCAGGAAGGTTTGAAACCCGACCCAGATAAGATACGGGTAATATTGCTAATGGAGGAGCCATATGATGTGAGCTCAGTCAGAACCTTTTTAGGGACAGTCGGATATTACAGGAGGTTTATCCGGAACTATGCACTAACATCTCATCCACTAGACGCACTTACACGAAAGGGTGTTCCATTCAAATGGACAGAGGAGCACCAGAGAGCATTTGAGGGATTGAAAGGGCACTTGGTGAAAGCACCTATCCTGGTTTACCCAGACTGGGAGAAAGAATTCCATGTGCATGTGGATGCCTCAAATTTTGCCATTGGATGTGCATTGGCACAAGAAGGCCAATACGGGTTGGATCAGCCCATATACTTTGCAAGTCGGCTATTGTCAAGAGCCGAGAAGAATTACAGCACAACAGAGCGAGAAGCACTGGGAATGGTGTATGCGGTGCAGAAATATAGACACTATCTACTGGCTAACCCCTTTGCTTTCTATGTGGATCATCAGGCTCTGTTGTACTTAATCAATAAACCAACGATCTACGGACGAGTGAGTCGATGGCTCGTCACCTTGCAGGAGTTCGTGTTTAGAGTGGTAGTAAGACCAGGGAAGAAACACGTAATAGCGGACCAATTGTCAAGGATTCGCTCGGGAGAACCTGCAGAGGGAGGAATACCGGATGAATTCCCCGATGCACAGTTGTTTATGATTAATGCCATACCAAGATGGTATAAGCATATAGGGGAATACTTGTCGACAGGGCAGCTGCCAGAAGAGTTAACGGCAGTTGAGCGGAGAAAGGTGATTACGAAATCAACACCCTTCACCTTGATTGCAGGATTGCTTTACAAGATGGGGGAGGACCATATATTGCGAAGATGCATAATGGAGGATGAAGTACAGCAAACCCTGAAAGAGACACATGAGGGATTGGCAGGACACATGGGACCGGATGCGACAACCAAGAAAGTACTGTTGGCAGGTCTATGGTGGCCCACCCTCTTTCACGATGCAAAGAATTTTGTGACAGCATGTGATACGTGTCAAAGAACGGGGAAACCATTGAAAAGAGACTTCATGCCATTGCATCCGTCCCAGCCTCAGGAACTCTTTGAGAGATGGGGACTGGATTTTGTAGGTCCTTTAAAAACAAGTCGAAGGAGGAAATGCCGATACATCGTAGTTGCCACAGAATATCTCACAAAATGGGTAGAAGCAAGAGCTTTACCGAACAATTCGGCAAAAAGTATGGCTCACTTTTTGTACGAACAAGTGATTACAAGGTTCGGGATACCTCTACAATTGACAAGTGACAGGGGAGGCCATTTTGTGAATGCGATTATCCAGAACTTGATGGAAGAATTCAGGATTTTTCACTCCTTATCAAGTCCGTATTACCCCAGAGCAAATGGGCAGGCGGAGGCGACAAATAAAATCCTGGTTTCAATCATGTATAAGACATGCGGAGTAGAAGGAGCCGACTGGGAGGAACGGTTACCAACAGTATTATGGGCATACAGAACCACCTTCAAGCCCACCACGAATCATACACCCTTTCAACTGATGTACGGATAGGAAGCAATGGTACCTATTGAATTCCTTATACCAAGCTTAAGAGTGGCAGTGGACAATCGGCTGAATGACGAAGATAGCATGAAAGAGCGATTGACAGCTTTGGTACAGTTGGATGAGAAAAGGGTAATGGCACAATGGGCTACGGAGATCGCACAGAAGAGAAGGAAATTCTGGCACGATAAGCATCTCCGAAAGATGGATCTCAAGGCTGGTGAATTAGTACTAAAGTACAACGGGAAGAGAGAACTCAAGCCAAGAAAATTAAAAACCCTATGGCAACAGGTGCACATTCTAGGAGTTCTTCAGCCACATTAAAAATCGTGCTTAATTCAGAAGAATCCTCAAGCTCGAAGCCAGTGAACCATCAGGATATGAGAGACTCCAGAAAGACCCAGGATATGGGAAGCAAGACAAAGCTCGACTGCCAAATACCAAATAAGCAGGGAGGAAATGGCAGCCATAATATGGAAGGATATCGAGACGGTACCAGAGAAACCAAAAACCGAAAGTTGGTGGGAGGAGTCAAGTAGCGACAAAAACCGACCACAGATTCCGGATATACCATATGCCAGTCCTAACCCAGATCGTAGGAGACAAAGGGATGAAGATCGCAGTCGACAAGTAGGTGTCAGATTTATAGAAACTGCACACATAATCGAAGATGATGCTTCACTGAGCCCACAAGACGAGTACGACGGGGGATTGAATGAGGACATTATGCCAAAAGTACCACCACCTCGTGCATGGAGAACACCATATGTTGGAGCCATGAGACATCCAACTGAACGGGAAGAGGTAGCCAGGTATCGGATGGCTGCACTTGACTTACGACAACATAGAAGGGAAGTAAGAAGATTGCAGCAACGGGTTCAAGAAACCTCAGAATGGCCAATGAACACGGCAGGAGAAGGGAATGACTCCAGTATTGATTCAGTCTTTTCAGAAGAGTACCAGGAAAACCTAACTCATTGTGCCATGCAACGACACTTTGAGGAAAGTAGATGGAGACGAAGACTGATAAGGGCCGATAGGAGACTGAGGATCTTGCACCAATTAACACCTGCGCATTTACACCATCCACCGGAGACAAGAGCACAACTGATAAACGAGGCCCGTAGTAGAGACAACTTAGGTACTCTCGGAAGACCGCAAGGAATTTCGAGAGCACCTGACCAAGGGAGGAGCGTGGTTGACCTCCATCCCGGTAGCTCGAGAGGAAGAAATTCCCCTCCGGTTACCAATAGGTCGATTGGTTCTCAGTTTGGACCGCAAGGGCCATCTAAGAACTTAGTCCAAGCCAACCCATTACTACATGCTCCTGAGAACAGACCGATAGGTCCGTCTCAGCGAGCTCGTAGGAACCGAAGACGTCGTCAGGAACGACTGAGGGACCGACCGAATCTCGGGCAGCTGGGAGTTCGGCATCCCAACACTAGGGAGATTCGATCGGAAGGAGGCCGAGGACGCGGTAACCAAGTCCGCGGAAGAGGAAATTGGGACAGAAATCCCAATTTAGAACAAAGGGATCAAGAGAGGGCAGTTGCAGGAAATGACAGAGGCCGAGGAAGAGGTCTAAGAGCTAGACGACCCCACCAAAACAGGGGACACCAAAGACAGCAACAACCCATTCAAAATGAACTTGATCAACAGGCACAAGAAGGGGAGAGGTTTCACTACTTGGATGATTGCATAATAATCCGGCGAAATGATGGAAGTACGAAACGAATTCCACTGGTGCCCGCCCATCCAGAACGCCCAAATCCGACCAGCAGAGACCTGGAGGATGTAGCAGAATATCTGGATGACAATAACGCTAACCCAGAAGAAGGAGAAGTCCGCATGGCAGAAGAATGGATGGAACAAACACGTCTAGCAGCAGAAAGAAATCAGCAAGCCACCAATAATGTCAGACGACGGGCCAGTACCCACCAGTCCCATGAGCCGGAAACACGACATCAGCCGGAAGAAGCAGAACAACCTGATTGGCGTATTGTGCCGCGAGCCACTGTAAGACAGCAGCAACAGTCACGCCCGAAAACTCCCCCAAGACGAAATAATCGCCGGAGACGTCAACCGACGGAGGAAATAAATAGTGCCAGTGATGATGACTTCAGCAGTTTCGGAGAAAATAGTCATCACCGAAGTGAGACATCAGATGCATGGGAACTGCGTATTGGCTTGGCCATACGGTTCACCCGTCGACGGTAAAAGAAGACGTCACATGCAGTTTTGAAAAATAAGAAAAATAAAATAAAAATAATAAAAAGTCAAAAAGAAAATAAAAAGTCAAAAGAGAAAGAAAAAGACAAAATAGAGAATAAGACAAAATAGGGAAAAAGACAAAA
Organism: Wollemia nobilis; assembly: GCA_028583015.1. NCBI lineage: Eukaryota > Viridiplantae > Streptophyta > Pinopsida > Araucariales > Araucariaceae > Wollemia > Wollemia nobilis. Next base: position 9,781,175 of record JAQPPZ010001808.1, read on the forward strand.
AGATAACCTAGACGTCTAGACAAGCCGACGTGGCGCGCATGCAAGGAAGTAGTTGCGATGTGGCGGTTGCATAACGGTTTTAGGGTTGGCAAAGCAACTATAAAAGGAGGAGATGCCATTCATTTGCAACATCACTCTCATATGCAAGGAAGAAGAGGAGGAAGGTGAAGCAGGCACAGCGAACGGCTAGGTTGACGGCTAGGTAGCAGACGGACGTCTAGCCAGCAACAGTGGACGACTAGGAGGCGTGACGGCTAGGCAGAGTTGACGTCTAGACAGATTGGACGGCTGCAGCGCTTGACGGCTAGCGGATTGGACGACTGAAGCACCTTGACGGCTGAAGCACCTTGATGGCTGAAGCGCTTGATGTCTAGGCGGACTGGACAACTGAGGCAAACTTGACTGCTGAAGCGCCTGACGGCTAGGCAGACTTGACGTCTGAGTGCTGGACGGCTAGGGCAGGCGTGACGGCTAGAAGCTTGACGGCTAGGAGGCAGACTAGACGGCTAGGACAACAGACGTCAAGCAGGTGCAAGAGACGTCTAGGCAAGGAGGGAAGACGTCTAGGGTAGAAGTCGGCAGATCAGAAGAAGGAAGCATAAGGAGGGAAAGTGACAAAGATGGCACACCAGAAGTTTGGAAAAACTTCAGTCCGCATTGAGCCCGAACCTGAATCCGTGGTAGCCAAGAGATTACAGCACCAACAGGAAATTGAAATGCGGGGACAAATCAAAAGCCCAGAAGGAGGACAGGTTCGAAACAGAAGAGAAGCAGCAGAGGTGGCGACCCGCAAAAATAAGGAAATCCATCAAAGCGGCAAGGCACCCATACCACTGGAGGAAATCACCTGGTTGTGCCCAACAGGAGAGTATTGTCGTCAATGGTGGGGGGAGGCACCAACCAACCACCCAGTACGGGCAAAACTTAAAGAGGCAGGAGTGCACTTCATCTTACAGGCTCCTCATTTCGAGAAAGAATTTTTCAAAGGATATCTGCTGCAGATGGTGGAGACGTACGATGAAGCGAGGCACAACAGTTTGGTGGAAATAGGGGACACTACAATGGTGATTGACTTCTCTCCCAGAGTTTTTCAGCGTGCTTTTGGACTTCCACGAAAGGGCAAGCCGGTGTTGAATGAGAGGGTAGATCCGAAAAAGACACCGGAAGTAATCATGAGCGTCACCAACCTGAAGAGAGAAGAGGTGGACGCTATGTTAAGTGTTCATGGTGGAAGAGGAATAAAACAGGCACAACTCCGAAATGATGGACTGGAGGTAATTATGAATGTCATAATGGCAAGGTTGTCAGGAGAACAACGCAGTACAGACTTGCCCATCTGGCTGATTCCGTACCTACAGGGGATAGCACAGGGTATACAGTATGATTGGGCAACGCATTTGTCAATGCGTATACAAACTTTTCTGATGAGGACTACAAAGAATTTTTCTATGGCTTTCCATGCCATTGGGTTGCTCTTGGATGCAGCAGGAAGAGCAGGAGTCCCGATCCCGGACTTTGATCCCCCCAGACAGTTACCAGATCTAGCACCATCTATCTGCAGGTGGATGGAGGCCCAACCAGCAAAGAAGACGATGCCGGTGAAGAAGATTCGAGTCAAGCAGCTCTCACACAAACCGCGGCAGGAGAAGCTGGTGGCTGCGCTAGAAGGGGAGGATAGTGTAATAGCACAAGCTAGGGAGGAAAAATCACAAAAACAGAAGGAGGCCCAATCCCCAGAAGAGCCGAAACGAAAGAAGAAGGGGCGATTTGATGTGCCACCCCTAGCCTTCTCCTAGGAAGCACTGCAGAAGATAGCAGAGAATTTGGAGGCAGTTCGCACCCAGGAGCAACATCAGCCAACACAGGAGGAAGTGGATTTTGCCATACCTCCAAATCTCCATGATCAGACAGCCGAAACCAGTTCGGCTGAACAATTTGGACCTAATGAGTATCTGGCGGAGGCTGAACATATAGCCCGCACAGGATCACCAGATCTGAATGAGGTATCCTTGGCGAGGCCGACTTCACTAGCGGCTACCTTGATGGGCACATTTTCAATAGATGACATGTTTGTCGCAGCAGCTAGGGAATCAACCACCACAGGTAATCTAGAAACAAGCAGTAACCCTGGGGTAGAGGAGGGCCTACCACCACCGGTTACAGGACAGTTGACACATGAGGCAGAAAAGCCTAATTTGGAGGAAAGCACAGTGTCTAAAGAGCAGCCCCCACAGATAATAGATTTGGAAAAGATGGAGGAACAGGAAGGGCAGAACAACCAAAGTCCAGTGCAGTCTGGAGCAATAGACAGACCACCTGTTCACCAAGTAGAAAAAAGAAAGGAATTGCACAGGAGGAGGAACAAACGGATACTTGGTCCCAGGATTTCCTTGTCCGAGTGCCCAATCTCATGGACCCCTCGGATAAGATGGATGAGCAAGCGACAACATGTTTTGAAAAGTTGGGAAAAATCATGGATAGTTTTCGCTTGCAGTTCAATATTGCATGTGTGGGCCAATGGAAAAAGTGGCAAAGTATGGTAGAGGAGGAACTAGACCAGTTGGTTAAGTGGGCGGCACAGGGTCCGTGGCGGAAGGAGATCTCAAGCATTTATGCGAAACAGCCATGGTCACTACCCACTACCCATTTGCAAACAATGGAAGGCATTGAGAAGTTGCCAGATAAGACACCAAGCCTCTATCTGGAGACAACGCAGGTATACATCTGCGGCCACGGTAAAAACCCTCCTCAGCATCCTGTGGAATATGACACACAAGTGGAAGTAGTGCCAGAATTACTGCCAATATACACGCAGTTAAATTTCCTCGCACACTTGCTGACCTGGTTGGGAGAAGGGATCAAGCATTTGCACTCGGCAAAACAGGCAGTGGAACAAGAAGCAGCGGAAGCTTTGGAAAAGAAAGACCAGCTCCTAGCAGACGGAATGGAACGAATGGATGAAGTTAAAAAGGAACTTCAGGAGCTCGGACAGATTATGGGAGACCTGAAAACCAACCTGGAGAAAAAGAATCAGCAGCAGAAATATCACAACTGAAAAGTGCGAAGGAACTACTAGTCAAGCAGGCAGAATTATTTGCAGCTAACAAAAGCCAGCAGGAGCGTGCTTGGGCTCAGGAAAGAGAAGATTGGAAAAAGGAACAGGCAGCCTTGAAGGAAGAACTGCGGCTGGCGAAACAGCAGAAGGCTACAGCCGTTTCATCAATATCGGAACAGCGTTTGAAGGACATGTTTCGAAGTAGGGAAACAGAGTTGCTATCCAGTCTCAAGCAGACTGAAGATCGAGCCAATGCCTTAGGAGTAGAATGGGCCAAATACTTCAACTATTCTAAGAGGCTCAAGGACGAACGAGATCACTTGCGGGAACAACTCCAGGAGTACACGAAGGCATTACAGGCTGCCAATCCACAGAGTTCAACACCCACGGATGCGGGAACCCCTTCAGTAGAACGGAGAAAGTCGCTGAGGACATCGACTTCTTCGAAGGGGAGGATAGATGTAGACAACAGTTCTAAGCAAGACAAACCCTAGAACTGGTTGGAATAATGTTGTCCATCAATTTTGATTGTACATAGCAATTTTGGTAATGTTTATGTTTGCATTTGATTGTAAAATCAGCCAATGAGAAAGAAGGCTTGATTGTAAACGCACAAGGCACTAGATGACAAAACTAGCCGCCATTTGCTAACTAGTCGCGCCTAGTTAGACGTCTAAGTTAGACGTCCATTTTGTTAGACGTCTAACAACGAGGTTAGTTAGCAATGGTTAAGGCCTATGGTTGGGGTGGTTGAGGACGAAGTAGTTGGAGAAACTACTTTGCCCCCCTATTTATACCCCCTTTTCAAACATTGTACATCATCATCATCCTCTGAATATAATGCCAATGCTCTTGTGCGGATTGCGTATTCTGTGTGTTTGGTGATCTTGTGCATGTTCCATTGATTGCAGGTTGTGTTGCACTAACTGTAAGTTGCAGGTTTTCCACATTGATGAGTATTGAAGATCAATTATTGCAGCAGGGACAGGAACTGTTGATGTTATTGCAGGTACACGGGGGAGATGCTGGAGAGCTATCGACGTCTGGGCAGCCGTCAGACGGTTAGCCGTCTAAGCCAACAACATTGACGTCTAGAGCCGTGACGTCTAACCCCGCCCCTGTGACGTCTAGAACCGTGATGTCTAACCCCGCCCCTGTGACGTCTAGAACCGTGATGTCTAACCCTGCCCCTGTGACGTCTAGAATAGTGATATCTAACCCTGCCTCTGTGACGTCTAGAACCGTGATGTCTAACCCTACCCCTGTGATGACGTCTACCTACGACAGTTGAGTAGTTGATCTATGTAGCCTATAACCAGTCCACTGGAGTACTTATTGCCTAAGCCTGAAGACTTACTGTCCCGATTGTCATCACCCTATCCCGAGAATGTACTCACCCCTGTCTACAGTGGTCTTTGAAGGTGATAAGTAAATGTGGATCTCTGCTTTAATTGAGTCCACAAATTGGTTCTAGCAAAACACTTTTAAGCAACCACACATCATATTTGCTTGGAAAATGCAGGAGTCATAGGCAGGGTTGATGACGACACCAAACATTAGTAGGGATGATGGTCTGAAACAAAGTCAAACTTGGAGGCCTTTAATTCAAAGTTTGAATAACGTGATGGTACTTCCTCAGTTGTAGATAGGGTCCAGTAGTTAGCCTTAGGCTGTTTTGGTGCCTTACCTCCATAGAAGGTTCTCAGTATGTTTTGAAGTTGTAAAGAATTTTTGCATCCATCATTGAGTGTTTCTTCTTTTTGTTGTGTGATGTCTTAATAACGTGGCCTTATGTGCTTCAATCTTATTGCAAATCTTATATATTCGTGTGTCCTAATGGGTTTCCTTTCATTCTTGTTTGGGTTTTATCTGTTACGTGCTGTCTTGTATGTCTTGTTTAGTATGATGATTCAGGTGGTTTTTCTGCCATACAAGTTTTTCCTTTTTTTAAAAAAAATAGTACGTGGTCGACCTGACCTATCCCTCCGCTACTGCCTTGAATGTAATGTATTTTTACATTCCTAATCTGCTTTTCTTGAATGTTTGAGGGTTGTAGGAGTGGAGTCAAAAGATCATGACCAAAAATACGAAGACTTGGTTTTCTAGAACACATATGAATAATGATAACTATGACCAGTGAAAATCTTGGATCTTGATGATAATGGTGCTAACCATCAACTACTGCCATGAAGGTAACACATTTGTACATATTTTTTCACTCTTCTTGCAAGATGCATTCAATGTGATGAGGTCTCTAGAAGTAGAGCCCCAACATCATCATCATAATTACAAACACCAGATCATGCATATGATATCAGGACCAATGAAAATCTTGGATCTCGAAGATAATGTTGCTTTTCACTGACTTAACCTCAGTGTCTTTCCATCTACAATGCCTTGATGAAGTTGGAGTGTGGTGGTCTAATTGATGTAGTGTTGAAGAAATTCCTCTATCCTGGCAGGTTAGCAAATAGACAGCATGAAGAATGGGTGGCTCACCATAATGTGACAAAGCATTTGCCACCACATTCTCCTTCTCCCTCTTATATTATGTCGGAGTTTTAAGCTTCTAAGTAATCAATCCATTCTTGTGGCCTCTTGCAAACTAAAATGGTAATCCTAATGAAGAACTTGATCCTTAGTTACCCATGAAATGCTATATGTCAAATATCTAATTACCATACACTGACATGTTTTATCCTGTCGTTCAACTTCTACTTTTAATAAATAAGATTAACATCTTATGAGAGCACTGCACGAAGCCAAGATTCAATAGCATCACATTTGATAACAATTGGCTTGGATTAATCAGGGACGACCAATTCTGTAATAGAAACAAGAGCCTATTTAAGACTTTCAAAAGCTTTTTGAGCCTTGACAAGCCAAAAAAGAACATCCTTTTGTTAAGGTCAATTATGGATTGAGCTATGGTGGAAAAACACAATACAAATCTGTGTGATAGAAACCTATTAACTGATTCAATTAAGTTCTTTATAATTTGTATAGAGGTGGTAGGATCCATCCTCCTTTTTGGCCAAGACTATTGATGCAGCATAAAGTGCTCTTACTAGGATTGATGATTCCTCTCTCCATTAACTCTTGCACAAGGTTTTCAATCTCTAATTTCTGAAAGTTCCCACATCTATAAGGATTGACAGCTAAGGGCTCTTTAGTGGGATCAAGCTTAGGCAATTTTTCTAATTGTCTATTTGAAGGAGTCTCTAAGGTCATAGTTTTCGGACTAGTTGTGAAGTAGTTCTAGAATCCCAGTGGTTTGGACTACTTGAGAAGAATATACATATATGTAATACAGGCAGGACATAAAAGCCAAATGCCTCAGCTTCAGAAGTGTGGTCATGTGTCTAGAATCTTCAATTTTCATTTGCTCTGCACTGCAGTATGGATCTAACAATATCCTCATGAGCAACTGCTTGAAGGATACAAACCTTTCTCAATGGTTAGTGGAGTATGCTTCCAAGGAATATAACCACTGAATGCCCAAAAGAACAACTACTCCAATATCCACAATACGAAAGTTTTTTCTTAGGTTATAGTCAGCCGTTGAAATCCCCATATTATGAGCTGCATCTACTTATTGAACTTTTGATGACTTGGGACTGGAATTGAAAAGCTTTTAGATGTATCTATGTAAAGATCTTGTCTTTGAACTTGTTTCTTATCTAGAATGTCTGTGCTTCCAGGATCAAATACAATGAGAACCCTAGTCTTACATGAATAAAGTGTCACGTGCACAACAAGAAGCCTTAAAGGTTCTTCTGTTTCTATTATGGGTGGGATTTGGTCCTCATGTTTGAAGTTGATGTTTGTTTGCTTATGGACAATATCCATATCTGGTTCAATTCAAACTAATACCATTGATCTATTTTGGTCGGTCACGGACATTAATATAATTTCTCCTTTTTGCTTTCCGTCATGTAATATTTGTTAGGGTCACAAGAGCTACACTTCCTTCAGGGATGGGAGCATTTATGACAAGTTAGAGATAGAGGCAATAGAGTTTTGGACTGATTCTTGGCAATGGATTTAGGCTGTAATTTCTCAGATTTTCCTTTTCTGTCCTGTCAAAAGAAAAAACTTACCAGAACGTGAAACTTGTCTTTATTATTGCTTTAAGATGAACCTTTACTCTTCTCTCTACAGTGATTTTTCCAGAGATTTTAGTTCAAACTATAGTGTTCAGACTGTCCCTGAGTCTGAAAACTCACGAATCTGTAAGTTGATTGACCTTGGCCGAGTCATTTTGACCCTGAGTGAGTCTCTAAAAATTGTAGTGTAATGTTTTTTCCTATTTGTCGAGCCTTGTGGAGTTTCCCCCCATGGTTTGAGCCAAGGTTGAGTCGAGTCATAACAAAACAGGCTTGCCAAGTTTGAGGCGAGTATAAGTCTTGAAAGTTGATGCTATGGTTCAAACTTCAAACATATGTCAGTTTGGAATTCTGATCTCAGATTTGAGATATAGTTCTTCCATTCAATTCTGTTAAGAGCTTAGCCTTCAACTCAAGGACTTGAAACTTCTGAGTGTGCTCAATTATAATGTCTTTCTGGAACAGGTGCATAACCAGTCCTGCTTATGATCTGCTCTTTGGGTCAAGTGCATTAATAAATCCTCTGCAATCCCTTTATGGATTTTTAGAGATCTACCTATCTCCCCACGTCTTGGTTGCCCCTTCCACCACACACAGAGCCAAAAAATAAAAAAGGGTCATATATAATATCTTCATTTGAAGATTGATGAAAATGGTTTGCAAGAGCTTTCTGAGGGCAGCATGTTTGGAGGTGTCGTCACTTTTTTCTCAAAGGTTTTGTGTTTCCTTCCCTTATGAAATTTCAGGTCTCTGGTCTGGAGTGTTTGGATCCATGACCTTGGCCCTTCCAACTAGTGCTTGTTTTGTCCAACTTATTCCTTATTTCCATTACAAATACGGACAATATTTCTTTGAAGTGTACCTTTCCTACATGACTGGATTAGCTCCTCCTACACCCTGACATTTCTTTCCTGAGATTGGTTGTTCCTCAACAGTGAGAGGATTTGGCTGAATCTCTCATATCACCTTGCAATATGTCTATAAATGGGATTTACTATAACAAGAAAATCTTCTGTAATACAGAAATACAACAAAAGTAATAGTAATGATGGAAAATATATCAAGCATAAAATTTACTGGAAACAGAAGAGGAGGCAACTGCACACCCAAGGGTGGATCGAACCTTCAAATCTAAACATGTCACCACAAATAGAAGCGGCCATATTGAAGTGTCTTATTAATCTGAGTGACAAGTACAATAATTACAAAATATGGTTCCCTATCATTTATACAATGTGGGGGGAATAAAGTGAGCCATAATTACTTCACTAACTTTTAGGACTTGAGACCAGTACAACAATAGAAGCTTAATAACAAAATAGGTCATGGACACATTATTATTATTACCTTGTTGTTGCTATGTACACAATGCAAAGACTTGAAATCAGTGCAAGAAACATGGATGCATGCTTAGCAATGAATAGAATCTGTTGACATGAAAGAAACGAGGGGTATTTTTAATTCAGTGGGCTATCCACTACAGAATTGGTCTACTGAAGGATTCTGATGGACACCTTCTTAGGTTGATATATCCACTTTTTCTCAGGTTTTTGTTAATTACTTTGTTACCATATTAACTGCTCTTCTGTCTATCATTGATTTCTTTTTCTGCACATTAATTTTGGTTATAAAACTGGGTTCAAAATTTTTCTTGAGATGCTCCAAAGATTTTGGAATGTTTCATTTTGGTGATTTGTTGAATTGTGTTGAGATGTAGATAATTGAAAGGCTTTCAGTTCGGGCACCAGATGCTGATGTGAAATTGAAAACTTTGAAAGACATAGCTGGAGAGCACAATGTAGAATGGGATTCATCTGCTACAGAATCAGAGTTCTTCAAGCTGCATGAAGATTTGCTGGTATATTCTAAGTTTTTTAAAAGAGTAGGGTGTATGCTACAAAAGACGAGCAATTACTGTTATAATTTTCTTTTGACAGGATGGACTTGGAGCAAATCATGTATCTAATGGGGTGAAAGTGCTGCTTAACCTTAAAGAAAACGAGTTCCATCCAACTCCAGTTAAACTCCCTGACAAAGGTGCTTTATCAGAGATGACTTCTGATGTTTTAGATCTTCAACAAGTTCCTAAGAGGGCAGTTTCACAAAGGACAGAGGCACGAGTTGGTGCTGGAAGAGATTCAGAAAGTTCTGTTGTAACATCACATCCTATCAAACAAATTTCACCTGAAATTATGAATCCAAAATGCCAGCATGACAACTCACAGGTCGCATTCACTCACATCCATCCTCCATCTGTGAACAACAGTTCACCCATTTCTTTTACTTCTATTGATGTGCATGTGGAGAAACAGTCTGTTGCCTTTGTTTCTTCCTCAACACCCACCGTGTCTGATGATAAAAATAAACAAACAAGTAAACCTTCTATTTCAAGATCTGAATCTGAAGTGTGCGCAAATCACCAGGATGTTCTCACTACTGCACAAGCAGCAGTAGCAGCTGCAGATCGTGCAGCAGCAGCAGCTCGTGCTGCGGCTGATCTTGCTAAAATTACAATTTTTGATTTGAGCACAAAGACCGTTCATGGCACATTTGAAGGTGTTGATAGGTTTAATTCCTTTGGGAGAAAGGGATAGGAAAGGAAACTCATTGCAACAACTGCTTTCTGAATGATGCCAACCTGCTATGGGGCATAGAATCTCAACAGCTTTTGATCTGTGGAAAAGGCCATTATAAACCTATTTTAGAAAGTGAGTGGAAGAGGGAAGAGGCCAAGTAAGACCTTGGTACACAGAAATATGTTCTTAGATGAGGAAAGCTATTTAAATGGAAGTCCCATCCCAGATGCTAGTTATTGTCAATTTGGATTGTGCCTCAGAAATGTAGGTCTGTGCCATTGTTGAACCATTTTCTGGGGAAATAAATCGATCTAAGCTCAAGAGGAGTGGCATATGATTCAGATAGTATAATAACCAGTGTGTGAGACAGACTTCCTACTTGCACATGATATGATAGACCAATAATAGCATATGAGATAGATTTTGTCAATTAAATAAAGAATTCATACAGATATCTTGAAAATATGTAGACATGAGGTTGTCTTAGTGCAGATCATGACCTATCAATTGGCATTGAGGTATGGTAGAGTGGTGCATTATAGAGAGAGGTCAGGCAGCGGAATGAATGAGTGATGCATAAGAAAGTGTACATTTTTTTTTTTCAAGGATAGGGATGTACATTAAGAGAAAATATCCCCACATCACTCTAGGAAAATGGTTTTGCCTTTTGGAGAATGAAGGCTTTTGTTTAGGTGACCCATTGTGAACTGTCAATTTGTGTTTAATTGCAGGGAGGTTGCCCTCATGCTCAGGATGTGTATTGGATTTATTGAATAGTTTTCTTTTGAGTAAAATCTTGGAAATATTTAAAAGCTGTATTGTGGGTAAATTCAATGTACGGTTTAGTATGATGTCAGTCTCAACTAAGATTGTCTAATAAAATTGTGTTTTTGTGATGTGCATATAATATTATCATGTTGAAATATCTTTTGTAAATTGTGAAGAAACGTCGTATCAAAATCTGAACAGTGGATGTTTTATATATGGATTTGTTAAAAACCAATGCTAGATGCCTACAGGGAAAATATTGCAGAGGATTTGACTCATTACATTCAATTCTCATAGGTAATAGATACTAAGAACTGAGATATACAGGTTGTTTACACACAATTTGTGTTTTGAATAAGTAAAATTTATGTTATAACAAATTATTACATAGCCACATCTTTGTTATGTCGTTTATGGGCACAATTGAACATATGATGCACACGCTTAACACTTGTATGCTTATGGTGCATGAGCTCATCGTTTGTCGCTATAGTAGCTTTATTCCCATCCCTCATGCTAGATGTTTGTGTTTTCCAAAACCTCCACAATTGTTGCATAGAGTTACTACACTATGTCATGTTTTTTTCTTGTAGCATCTTTGTTAGCACGACCTTCATGCTTTGCCATTGTTGGTTTGCAACTCAAACCTAGGTATTTAATCTCTTCTAGATAGAATTTGTTACACCAAATACTTAATGTGCCTTAGCTCGCATGATTTAGTTAAAATCAAGTTAGCTAGGCATGCCCTTGTCAAAGTGAACAATTGCAAAAGAATTAGGAGGATCTCCTAGAATATAATAAACAACTATATGCATGTTAGTTTCCAACAATCTTGTCCCATGTTGAAGAGACCATTAGACTTTATCCATACCATTGGAGTTATTAGATGACTTTATATTAATCTCTATGCTAAGATTAGACAAAACAATTCATTGCATAGCATAGTCACTATTGTAGTGGCATCCTTTTTGGAAGGCTTAAGAAGAAGAATGGAGTCTATCACTCCCATTGGGGTTTTTCTAACCCAATTAGTAGAGTGGCTCTTACCACCATAATGTTGAGGGGACAACTAGGTAACATGGATAAAGGTTGTATGCTCTCTTGCATCATCCCCCCATTAAACTCATGCATAACTAAATAATAGTGACAGTCTTCGTCGAGGCTAAACTCTTGTATTTTTCAAGAAAACAATGATGAAGCATAGTGCATGAGGTGTATTTTTTTATTGGTTGACAATTGATGTTAAACCTTTTTTATACCCTTAGCAAAGATATTATGGATAGCTATGGTCTTTCTTATTGTTTCACAAACTGTCCCAACTTACTACCCACAATACCATATTTTGTTGTTAGTTACATATAGATTGATTTTCAATCAGGTTGCTATATGACTTACATAGGCTTCAAATAACGTTTATTATGTTTCAAATATGAATATTTGTCTAATTTATGTAATCATACAATCATTGTGGCTAGACATAACTCAATTGAAGTATCACTAATGTATTGGATGATTTGGTCTTATTTAGGGGTATGTAAGTAAGAAGATAATTCCCTATGCAATGGTACCAATATTGTTTGATGCTTGCTCTATGTAACTAATACTTGACCTGATGGGTTCATAGGTTTTGCTACTTGGATTCAAATGTAAGCAAATCAGGATGCCCAATTCTTATAAAATGGTTTTTATAAAAGTAGACTTAGGCTTATTAGCTTCATTTCTTTAAACTAGGGCCTACACAACTGATTTTCAATAGAATCATAAGGATAAGATGTATAATGTCCATTTGATAGTTTCTTAGATAACCCTTTTGTACCATTGTTTCCTTTACATGCACATATACCTTATACCAAACAAATGGAAGAATTTTGACTTGAGTTGTGAGTTTTTCATTTGTTTTAGGATCTTCGTAGACTTATTTGATGGCAATATAAATCACATCATAAAGTAGAGAATAAGTTTCACTTTAGGAATAAAAAATAGAATGATCATAATATTTTTATATGTTTTCATTAGAATGAGGGGCTTAGTTAAAGATTTTTTTGAACTTGTTTCAATTGTTGTTTATTATGAAGCTCGAACTAATTAAAATTGACGATTCTTATTGTAAAACTTATTTGAAGTTTTGACGTTCTTGTACTTATTTTGTGTTCTATGTTTGGATTTTTTTTTCTCACAATGAGAGAAAGGAGGTTTATGAAGCATTCCATATCCCAAAAACCTTTTCCAATTTAGAAAGAAGTTTTTAATAACAACATTACTTACTGAAGCATATTATGTTGTGTGGGTCCTCTTACTTTGAAAGTTGTTGATGTTGATCTACAAATGTAGTGCTATGATTGAATCTCCAAGTTAATAGATTCTCTTCACTTTTTTATGTTTATGATAAGTTTGCATTAATAATTGTGAGGGAATATAAAGCAACATTATGTGGTAGGTAGGGATAGCCACATGGACTTGGCATAGTTATATTGGGTTGACCATGCAATGGAACAAGAGTACCTCAACCCTATTGAGTCAATGAAAACTTATGGGCTTTAACATACTATCAATTGAAGCACGACAGTTGCATGATGTCTGAGTAGGGTAGGGTCAATATGTATGTGCAATTGACATAAGGAGGTGTTTTAGGCTTAATGGGCTTAGCACAATTGTTAAAGGTAGTCAACTTAAGGAATGAGAAGTACTGTAGGTCTAAGGGAAGTACATCTTTTGAGTTGGAGGGTCATGCCTCTTGAAATAGGTATGATGTTTAGATTAAGCAGACAAACTTGGAGTAGCTTGAGATGGGTGATTTGTTGAGAAGCGCCACAATGCAGAGCATGCCATTGGAAGGACGATCAACCTAATGGACTTAGATCATCTAGTCGCACAAGGCATGGTTGTTAAAGGTGAATAAGAGTAGCCTTGTGTATGGGTCAAGGTGGCCTATATGTGTATGTGCATCTTGAGGACTTGCATAAGGATTACACATGAGAAGCCATATTGAGATAATATAAAACACACAAGAATGAGAAGTATCTCACCTTTTGGGATGGGTAATAGTTGTGCAAGCCAAGAAGTAGTTGAGGGCACAACTACCAAGGTGGTAGGTCATTGTTTCTAGAGAAATGGTCATAACTTGGGAGGATGGCCATCTTATGTCCAAGTGTGCAAGGAAGAGAGAACACATGTTTACAAGCCTAAGGAGTATGTCAACTGTTAGACAAGGTTGATGATGGTCATATAAGAAACCATGGGATTGAGACATTATATGAGAAATAATCGTTAAATTTTCAAGGATATGATTACTTTGTTGTGGTTGTGCAAATGCAAAATTGTTGTAGAAGTTAGGAGGTTAACATGTGTGTTGAATGGATTAAGTGCAACTCCACACAACTGGAGCAAGCATCCATATGTTGAGCCACGAAGATGCATTCATAGTAAAAATGAGGTTGCTTATGTGTTTGTTGAAGTGTGGATATATGGATGGTAGTAAGTGTTATACAACCATGCAAGAGGGTTGGTGTGGGTAAGACGGTCAATACAGGTTGGTCATGTGGTATGCTATTGACAAGAAGGCCTGCATTAGTGCATAGAATGGGCATGGTAGTAAGAAGGCTAAAACACATTATTTGCATTGACAAGGATAAAGTGTCATTGGAGCAAGTCTAATGATAACAAGGAGATTGCATTGGGCAAAGCTTTGAAGGCACAATGAGTGTAAGAAGGCAAACCATCAAATCAACTGATTGGATGAATGGTTTCATGGTTGGGCATTGTAAAAAGATTGATGGGGAGAGAAATCCAATTAAGTGGTTGAGGAGGATTGTTGATGCGAACAAGCCAGAGAAATGAATAATTTCACAATATTAGCTTGAGAATTTTCATTACCAAAAGGAACTATAAATTGCCATATTACATTGCTTAGGAGATGGACACCAGGTTGTAACAACTGGAAGCCTGAAATTCATCAATACAATTACATGATTAGCTTTTCCTCCACATTCTTGATTAGATAGAAGGTACAAGGATGGCCACAAATATTTCAAAAAGGATGGAAATATTACATTTAATATTCAAAAGGCAGTTAAACTTATTTTATATTATATTATATTAATATTATATTTGGTCCTTATCATTCCTTCCCACCGTAGGAGCATTGGGATCCAACGCAAACAAAAGAGAAGGAAAATCACAAACCATATAATGGTGAGAAATCCAACATACTTGATGTGTCCGTCTAGGAACAAGATAGGAAGTAGAAGATCCTTGTTGAGTCTGGCAAGTCATAGTATCAAACACACGATCAGAATCCAATGAGCGCTAAAAATCAAGTATAACATATGCAAGATGACTGATGGATGACATTGTCTCCAACACAAAATTATGATACGACTTTAAAAGATCAACATTAACATCATGAATACTAAGGTGTGCTAGAATATCAAGTCGAAAAGCATTTGGAGAAACCTGTTGTAAAATAGAAGGTCCATAATGAAGTGGTTTGATCTTACTATGTGCCTTTTCTAGAAAATGATGCTTATAGAAGTATAGTCAAACTTGATCACCAACCTAAAATTGATGAGGAACACAGTGTCGGTCCGTAGCCTGCTTCTGCTATTAATGGGTCTTCTAAAGAATCTAAATAACCTTAGATTGAAGCTACAAATTTTTTTGAATAAAGGACTGAGCTTTGTCTTGTTCTCGCTGCATATGGACAGTGACACGATATGGAAGTGACAAAAACAACTCATATAGAGCCAATGGTTGAAACCCTAGATAGACTTCAAAGGGAGAATGATGAGTGGATGAGTTGAAAACTTTATTGTAAGCATGCTCAATATGTGTTTGACTCAAATTCCACTTGGACAAAGAAAAATGATGGACAATATGAAGACTTTAAATAAGGGTATGATTAACAACTTTAGTTTGACCATCAAATTATTGATGAAAAGTAGTAGGAAAGTTAAGGGACATACCTAAAAGTTTCCACAAATATTGCTAGAAATGACCAACTGTAGAGGGGGAAAACTACCCTACCGCATACAATTCCCAAAAAGGCTGGATCTGCAAAGAGAGAAGCCTTATGGGGTGAACCACGGGGGTATGTTGTTCTCTACACTCGGTGCTAGGGGGAAGGGTTCACTAGGAACGGTTTTGGGATAGTTTGATGTATTCAACTAAAAGCAATCACCTAAGTTTGGTCCTTCTAGATCTATGTTATGAAAGATAAAGGAAAATCTTGAAATCAGAATGTAAGAATACAAGAGCTAACCTAATATGATTCTTTCTTTGAATGCTTGCTAACCTAGGGTTTTATCCAGAAAATCTCTAAAGCAAGGGTACAAGATAAATGCACAATATTAACCCTAGATGCACACTATATGCTTTTCACTTTCAGATGCCTAAGAACCAATACTTAGATCATATCTTCAACCAATAATTAGAACACTTATCTTGATTGGTGGTTGAATTAGCTTTTACTACCTCTTGTCCAATGATATAAGAAATATCTGTTTTTGCAAGATAACTTATGAAACACTTGAAAATGAGATTAGCATTAGGGGGTCTTCTTAGGCCAATGTACAACAATGCTTGGAGGCACAACAGTCAAGCCCCCTAGGTCCTTTTAGATGACCTTTGAAAACAAAAGTGAAAATTGACCTTTGGATAATTAATCATAAAACAACAATGAAAAAATAGAGAAGCAGAAAACATATTATGCTATCATGCCCTAAATGCAGTTTAGAAACTACTCATGCAATTAGAATATGACAAATGCCCCAGTTCAGTCCTAGGAAAAATTGCGCCTTGTAGATGGCGGACACAACCTGATAGACGATGCAGAAGCAAGCAAAAGAGATCAAGGTATCCAAACATGCACTCTCTTTCCTTTCGAACTACACCACGAATCCACCAAACCACACAGTAATCCAAATCAATGCAGTAGAAGATCAAATCCGAAATTCACACTTCGAGGCTAGCTTGTAGAAGAAACAAGAAGCAAAGCAAAAGTAAGAATGCGAGCACTAATTAATCATAAGAATTTTAAGCTTAATCAATTTCCCAGATTGAGCGCTTGTATATCAAAATCGTCATGATCCAAAGAGTGAGATTGACACCTCTTATAGACGAAAATTAGGGCGAAAGAAGCAAGAAAATAAACACAAGCCGATGCCAAACACACTAAAAAGGTTAAACCCGGGTTTTAATAAATTAAACCTTAAAATAGCGAAGTCGCACCCCGTACCGATGGGGTGCGATATCACTTCTGCGAAGTCGCATCCCGTCATAACCGGGCACGATTTTACTAAAAGGTTAAAGAAAGGAAGGGGAACAAAGGCTTACCCTTGCCTAGGGCAAGGGTTAGGGACCTCTTAGGAGCTCTAAGGAAGATTGCCCACTAAAAGTGGGTCAATTTTTCATGTCTACATTTTTCCCCCTCTTTGATGCATTTAAGGCCAAGTAAATGCGTCAAAGAAAGGTGTAGACTCCTATGGGCAAAAAGGGAAATAAACACACAAAAGGAGTGGCCAGGTTTAGGAAAAAGGGCGAGACATTACTACCATTAATACCTCTATGGCTAGGGTGCCCCCTAAATTTTTGGAAGGAATGAACATTCCTTAAGAAACTTGAAAAAAAAGCAAAGAAAGAAAAAGCAAAACATAGAAACACGGAGGACAAAGCAATCAAACAAACAAGAAAGCAAAGAGCACTAGGTACAACATGAATCTACTACAACTAGCATGAAATGCATAGAAGAAAGAGAAAGAAGAATGGAATAGAAGAAGAATGAGAAGAAGAAGAAAAAGAAGCTCTAAAAGGTCAATCATTTGAAATCGAGAAGAAGGCTAAATCAAAACCCTTACAAGAGGGTGTTATGCTCAAAATACGGTTCATGTATGTAGTGAAACCCGCTATGGGTGTAGTACTCGCTAAGGTGGACAAATGAGCAAAATATTAAGCGTAACCCACTATGGGTGATTGCTTGCTAGTGACTGCTGTGGGGTGATTACCTACTAGGATGTATGTTGAGGCTTGCTGAAATGGCCAAGGAGCTTATCCTTTAATGGGGTGTTGAGCCCGCTAAGTCAAAAGAAACGTAACCCGATAAGGGTGATATGTTATTGTTGATGTGAATGATGTATTAGCAATTACTACCCGATAGGGTA
This sequence comes from Wollemia nobilis, assembly GCA_028583015.1. Taxonomy (NCBI): domain Eukaryota; kingdom Viridiplantae; phylum Streptophyta; class Pinopsida; order Araucariales; family Araucariaceae; genus Wollemia; species Wollemia nobilis. The sequence continues at coordinate 9,798,834 of JAQPPZ010001808.1, forward strand.
TGTAAGAATATGTATAGACCAAGTCATATGAGCATAACACAATGTGAGTGTGTGCATGTGCTAGAAGAAATAAGTGGAAGAAAATGAGCAAAAAATTGTGCGTGTGTGCCCCCTTTTTGAAGTTTTAGAAAGTGAAAATTCAAGAGGGAGGAAGTGATCAAATAAAGAAGAGAAGAATGTATATCCTCATATGAATCAAAGAAAGCAAAAGAGAAACAATTATCATGCAAAAGATAAGAATATACAAAAGGAGAATTGTATTCCTTGACTTTGACAAGAGATGAGGAATATTATAAAAAATTTCAAAGCCAAGGTATACAAGGAGAAGAGAGGAGAAAAGAAATAACAATAGGAGGATAAGAAGAGAAGAAGGGATGAAAATGCAATAAGCTCTAGGTTGGGGCTTTGCTAGGTATCAGAACCCTAGTGAAGAGTGCAATGCATGTGATCTATGACCTAACTAGGTATCATCACATGCCATTGTTGTGAATACCTAGAAACTATATGATCGAGCAGTCATGAGCAAGCAACAATGCAAATATGCCAAGCAATATGCAAGAACAGAATGTCAAGCAATCATGCAAGAACAAAATGTCAAGCAATCATGCATAATATGACAAGCAAGCGTGCAGAATATGTCAAGAAAACATACAACATGATCTAACTAAATGCAAATGCAAAAAAAATGAATCAAGCATAACATCTTTTTAAATGCATAATATTCATTGGCTCTTTAAGTTCTTTACCATCCATAGAAGCCAACTTATAAGCACCTGATCCAAACTTAGCTGTTATGACAAAGGGCCCCAACCAGTTGGGCTAAAACTTACCTCGAAGATCAACACGAGCATTAGTGTTCTTTTGGTTTTCTTTGAGGGTAAGGTCCCCAACCTCAAAATAACGATTGTGAACTTTCTTAGAGTAAGATCGTTGGAGCCTACCCTGATAGGCTTGTAATTACTCTAAGGCATGAATGCGCTTCTCATCCAACAGCTCCAACTGATGCAAGCAGTTTGAGCGATACTTATCATTGACCTTAGCATCTTGCAACAAGATGCACAAATAAGGAACCCCAAGCTCAAAAGGAAACATCGCCTCAGACCCATACACCAAGACATAAGGTGAGGCCCCTGCGGGAGTACGCACACTAGTGTGGTAGGCCCACAAGGTGGGATAAAGATGGGTATGCTAGTCACGACCGGTCTTACTAACCAGCTTCTTAAAAATCTTGATCAAGGATTTTTTGGATGCTTCGGCTTGTCCATTACCTTGAGGATAATAAGGAGTTGACCATCTGTGATGAATTTTGTACTTAGCACAAATATTGCGGACATCCTTGTTCTTGAAAGGAGTGTTGTTGTCAGAAATGATCATCGAAAAAATCCCAAACCTACAAATAATCTGGTTGGAGATGAACTTGGAAACTTGAGTTCTAGTCACCATAACCAGGGGAATGGCTTTAACCCATTTAGTGAAGTACTCTATCGTAGTAATTATAAACTTGTAACCGTCAAACGACACTAGGTTAACCTTCCCGATAATGTCCAATCCCCACATGGAGAATGGCCAAGGGGAGGAAATAACCTAAAGGTCTTGATAAGGAGCATGAATAAGATGATCGTGGCGTTGACACTTGTCGTAGTACCGAACATAATCACTTGCATCTTTCTCCATGGAAGACTAATAATACCCCATACGAAGGAGATTTTTGGCAATAGCATTGCCGCTAAAATGGCCTCCACATGAACCTTCATGAGCATCACTAAGAGCAAGTCGGGCTTCATCAGAGTTAAGACATCGCAAGAGGATGCCTTCAAAAGAATGTCGATACAAAGTATTACCAATTATAACAAATCAACATGATATTTTGCACAATAACTTGCACTGATTGCGATCTAAACCATCAGGCATTGATCTATATTTAAGAAAATTAAATATGTCATTATACCATGGTTCAAGTGGGGAATGTCCAATGGTAAAACACTCTAGGGGATCCAAACAAGAACTCAAAGATGTAGGTTCTCAGAGTTGTCAATGATAATCGAAGCTTGATCATCTTCCAACTCTAAAGGGAACAAAGATGCAACAACAACCATGGCTTCTGCATGGTGGTTTGAGGATCTAGGGATAGACTCTATGGTTACCTGCTCAAAAGAAGACAACAACTTGGTAACAACTTTCTTGTATGGTTTAAGTTTATCATCTTGAGTCTGATAAACATTGTTGATATGATTAACCACAAGTTGAGAGTCACCAAAGACTGAACGGATCCTAACCTACAAAGCTAAGGCTTCTCGAAGACCAAGGATCAAACCTTCATATTATGTAGTGTTATTTGTGTAAGAAAAACGAATCTTGAAGGACAAGGGGATAAGATGTTTTTGTGGTGTAATTAGAATGACTCAAGCTCCAGCGCCCTTTATGCAGCGGGATCCATCAAAAAACAAAGTCCAAGATCAATTTCAACATTGAAGCACTCATCAAGAAACTCAACAACTATAGTATAGGTAACTTCTAGGGTAGCAAAGGCTAATTGATCGCTAATCACCTGACCCTTGATAGCCTTATGACCTATGAAAGTTAGGTCAAACTCATTGAGGGCCAACACCCATTTCGCAGCTCGACCTAACAGGTGAGGCTTAAACATCAAATAGCGCAAAGGATCAAAGTTTGCAACCACTAATGTATTATGACTGAGCATGTAGTGCCTTAAATTCTAGGAAGCAAACACTACGACTAGGTAGAGCTTCTCTAAAGGAGTGTACCTGGTTTCATAATTGACCAAAGTTCTACTAATATAGTAGATGGCTCTTTCTTTGTTTTTATCATCATGTTGAGCCAACATGGCTCCCAAGGTGTGAGCAGTGGTCGCTATGTAAAGCAACAAATGCCTACCAGGTACAAAGGGAACTAAAACAGGTGGGGAGGTGAGATACCTTTTTAGGTCATCAAAAGATTTTTGACACTCCGAATCCCACCGAAAAACTACATCCTTCTTAAGGAGCCAAAGGAAATGCTGACACTTATCAGCTAACTGGGTAATGAACCAATAAATAGACTGCAACTTACCTTGCAGGATACACAATTCGATCAAGGTACGGGGAGGAGACATGTCAATGATAACTGCTATCTTAGCAGGATCAACTTCAATGCCTCGCCTAGACACTATGAAGCCTAGCAACTTTCCAGATGTGACTCCGAACACACACTTAGCAATTTTAAGATGAACTTTATATTACCAAAGCCTTTCAAATATTCATATTAAATCATGGACATGATCCTTTCGTTCTAAGAAACGAGCCAAAAGGTCGTCCACATAGTCCTGGAGAATATCATGCATCATGTCATGAAAAATATAAGTCATGGCCCGCTGATAGGTAGGTCCTACATTTTTCAAGCCAAAAGGCATGACTTTCCAGCAGAAGGTACCCCATGGAGTAGTGAATGTTGTCTTGGCCTGGTCTTCAAGAGTAATCATAATCTGAGAAACCATCCATGAGTGAAAGCATCCCACATTTGGCAGTAAAATACACAATTTGATCTATGTTGAGCAAGGGAAAATCATCCTTGGTACATGCTAAGTTAATGTCCCAAAAGTTGGTACATACTCTGATTGTTCCTTCTTTCTTAGCTATAGGAACGACATTAGAAATCCAATTAGAATAGTCGATGGCTTTTATAAAATCGACATCAAGGAGTTTTTAGAGCTCCTCCTTGATTGAAAGGACAACCTTCAGATGAATCTTTCGAAGCTTCTTCTTAACATGCTTAGCACTAGGTTTAACTACCAAATGATGCATGACAAGGGAGGGATCAAGCCCTAGAATTTCGACATATGACCAAGCAAAAATATATTGATATTCTTTTAATAAATTGGTCAATTGCTCCCACTCATCCATGGTCAGAGCTTTGCATAACTTAAGGATTCTAGGGGCTTCCTCAGAACCTATGTTCACAACTATGGTCTCTTAATTGCTCAAGGTCCTCAGGAGACATAGAACCAAAGTCCACTTGAGAACTAGAAGACTCAACCTGCACTACACGAGGGAAAAAACTGTCAAAGTAGATGTCATTTTGAGGTGAAGCCTCATCTATAACATGTGACTCTAGGGTTAAGACCATAGGAGAGGATGGGCCCTCGTCCCCAACACTCCACTCTAAACCTCGATGAGATTCATCAAAGAGAAGATCTAAACAAGAAGAGTCATCCTGATATTGTGATGAAACATTTGTAGAAAATTTCTTAGAGGAATATTGTGAGGAATGAATATGGGCTAAATCCTCTAACGACCAAAATTCAAATGGATGTGGATCACCCATGATATAAATGATTTGATTTTCTAATTCAAATTTTATACATTGATGAAAAATAGAAGGGATAACCTTCATTGCATGAATCCATGACCGTCCTAGAAGAAGATTAAAATATGCTGTACAAGACACCACGTAAAACATTGTGTTCAAAATTTTAGGTCCAACTCTAAGAGGGAGTGATAGTACCACAAGCCTTTTGAGACTCATTGTTGAAAGTTTTAATGATGCCACTAGTTACAATTAAGTCTTCCTCTTTCAACCCAAACTTCTAAAATAAATGATGTGTACATATATTAAGCGAAGAACCACTATCAATCATAACCCTTTTGATGAGAGTATCCCCAATAAGAGCAGTGATATATAAAGATGAATCTTCTTGCATTTCTAAAAAAGACATCATTATCTGAAAATGTGAGACAAGGTATCCCAAGAGAACTTACAACATTTGCCATATCACTAGGAGAAATATCGGGAGGTACCAGCTGTTGCTTCAAAATATTTACCATAGCTTCCTCATGGGCCTGAGAATTTTGTAGAAGTTCTAAGAGAGAAATATTTGCTGACATACTCATCTCCTATTGAGATTGCTGAATTTGCTAACTTTGTACTAACTTCTCTAGAGTAGATGTTACATTCCAACCATATTGTTATCATAATGATGCGGAACATTCTTATAGGACACTTGATTGGTTTGTCTAGTTCTATCCTGATTCTGTTGGTTGTTGGAATATTGAAAACTGTTGGTGTCAATATGACCAGCATCAATTAAATCATGAACCACATGTTTCAACTTCTTACAAGAATTTTCCAGTGTCCTTCTCTGCGATATGTGCAATATTGACTTACCTTATACCAATGAGTTGTAGTATTTGGTTGTCTTATAGGATGTAATTCAATAGCCTTAGCTTCTAGCAAATGTTTCAAAACTACTTCCTTAGGTATATTAAGTATGGTAAAATTCCTTTGAGGAGGTTTCTGAAGTACAATATTTTGTAGGCTATTGGTAACATTATTAATAGGTCTACTATCATTATTACCTCCTGTATGTTTACTCTTATATTGAGACTTAGTAGACTTTTCTTCTTTATTCTTAAGCTGGCCTCTCCTAATGAGAGCTTGTTCCATTTTTTTGGCTAACTCAATTGCCTGATCAAGAGATGTAACAGTAGTAGTTTCTAGTGCATACGATATCTGTTCTTCTAAATTACTAATGAATATATCAAGCATATATTTCTGAGACACAGGCTGTCTTAATCAACCAACTAAACTTCTCCAATGCGCTAAGGATTCTGAAAAAAATTCTTCTTTACTTTGTTTGAGGTCATATAGATCTCTCATTGTCACTTCTTTTTCAATATAAGCACTAAATTGATGAACAAACATTTCTACAGTCTTTTCAAAACTCTTTAAAGAATAGTTGGGCAACCGATAATACCATTCCAATGCAACTCTAGTAAGACTCTTTGGAAATGTTTTCAATAGAATCATATCATCATAAACAAGATCATGACAAGCTATTCTGAATCCCCTTAGATGATCTATTGGATCTTTTGTCCGTGTATAGATCGGTAAAAATGGCATAGAAAAATGTTTGGGATAAGGTCTAGCAGCAACAATAGGATCCAATGGCTGACTGCACATTTCCTTATAACTGTATGTAAACCCTGAAGGCTAAATCATATCCATACTTGAAACCAACTGATTCACTATATTTGCCAAATTATGCATTTTTAAATTATGAGTGTTTCCTATATTACCTTGACTTAAGTTGGACATGAGAAGGTTATTGTTATATGTGGTGTCTTGTGAGAATGGAAGATTACCTTGTGGTTGAATAGAAGTAATAGTGTTGATGTTAGAAGATAAAGGAGGAAATTGAAAGTAATTTTGGGTGCCACTACTAGTTGGAGGAACGGGTGGATTCCATCCAATGCTGGTAGTCATAGTAGTGGCATAAGTGGGTTGAAAAAATTTATTACCATGATTCAAAGTTTCACTCAAAGGATTTCCTTGAAGTGGGATATCCTTTTCAAGTAATGCTTCTTCCTCTACGGCCTGATCCAATGCATGTTTATGATATTTATAAAAATTCCATACATGGTCAAAAGATTTAAAGATAAGATTCCCATTGGGATCTTGAATAGGATCAATATGATTATCAACTTCTTCTTCTAGGTTATGATTTTCTCTATCAATTTGATCATTCTCATGAAAAATATCATTAAACCTAAGGAGTCTTTGTCCTTCCCCAAGGCCAGAAGCCATTGAGAAAAAAAAGGAAAAAGACAAGAAGAAGAACTAATACCAACGAGACCTACGCACTCACACAAGGGAATTATATTTTGGCACACAAATTAATGATCTTGCTTATTATTTTTAAAAGAAAAGGAGGTGTTCATGTCAGGTTCACCAAATATGTAGAGGAGGAAAAATTCCCTATCGCTTACAATTCCCAAAAATGCTGGATCCACAAAGAGAGAATCCTTATGGGATGAACCACGGGGGTATGTTGTTCTCTACACTTGGTGCTAGGGGGAAGCGTTCACCAAGAACGGTTTTAGGACTCACTCGAAGTCCTCAAGATTTTTGGGATAGTTTGATGTATTTAGCTAAAAACAATCACCTAAGTTTAACCTTTCTAGATCTATGCTATGAAAGATAAAGGATAATGCAAAAATTAGAATGCTAGAATACAAGAGCTAACCTAATATGATTCTTTCTTTGAATGTTTGCTAACCTAGGGTTTTATCCAAAAAATCTTTAAAGCAAGGGTACAAGATAAATGCACAATATTAACCCTAGATGCACACTATATGCTTTTCACTTTCAGATGCCTAAGAACCAATACTTAGATCAAATGTTTAAACAATAATTAGAACACTTATCTTGACTAGTGGTTGACTTAGCCTTTTCTGCCTCTTGTCCAATGATATTAGAAATACCTGTTTCGACAAGATAACTTATGAAACAATTGAAAATAGGATTTGCATTAGGGGGCTTGCTTAGGCGGCTATACAATAATGCTTGGAGGCACAACAGTCAAGCCCCCTAGGTCCTTTTAGATGAACTTTGAAAACAAAAGCGAATATTGACCTTCGGATAATTAATCATAAAACAACAATGCAACAACAAAGAAGTAGAAAAAAAATTATGCTATCATGCCCTAAACACAGTTTAGAAACTACTCATGCAATCAAAATATGACAAATACCCCCATTTCAGTCTTGGGAAAAATCATACCTTGCATATGGTGGGTGTGATAATGCTACAAGCAAAGTCGCGCTCTGTCAGAATGGGGTGTGATTTCACTTTTGTGAGCGAAAATCCTAAATTAGGGTCAACAAAGTTGCACCTTGTTGGGATAGGGTGCGATTTCACTTCAAAGACATGAAAAATAAAATAAAGATGTAGAATGTAGATAAATGCATAAACAAAGTGCGCACAACCTGATGGATGATGTAGAAGCTGGTATAAGAGATCGAGGTATCCAAATGGGTACTCTCTTTCCTTTCGAACTACACCACAAATCCACCAAACCACACAAAAATCCAAATCAATGCAGTAGAAGATCAAATCCGAAATTTGCACTTCGAGGTTAGCTTGTAGAAGAAACAAGAAATAGAGCAAAAGTAAGAATGTGAGAATTAATTAATCATAAGAATTTTGAGCTTAATCAATTTCCCAGATTGAGCCCTTGTATATCAAAATCATCGTGATCCAAAGAGTGAGATTGACCCCTCCTTTTATAGATGAAAATCAGGATGAAAGAAGTGGGAAAACAAACACAAGATGATGCCAAACATGCTAAAAATGTTAAACCTTGTACCGACGGGGTGCGATATCGGTTCTGTGAAGTCACACCCCATTGTAACCATGCACGATTTTGCTAAAAGGCTAAATAAAAGTAAGGTAAGGGGAATAGAGCTTTACCCTTGCCTAGGGCAAGGGTTAGTGACCTCTTTGGGGCTCTAAGGAAGATTACCCACTAAAAGTGGGTCAATTTTTCGTGTTTACACCAACAAAACAAAAATCATGATCAGACACAATACTGGTAGGGATGCCAAAAGAATGCCAAACAAAATCAAAGAAAAAACTAGGCTAAGTTAACCGTAGAACTAGTTTTATGACATGGAATAAACTTAGCCATATTACTAAAATGATCGACAACAAGAAAAACACAATCATGCTGATGGATAGTCATAGGAAACCCACTAACCAAATCCATAGAAATGCTCTTCCAAGTACGAGAAACAATAGGCAACGATATAAAGAGACCCAAATTTCTATTAGTTGGCTTAGAATGACAACATACATCATACTGTCTCAGGTACCTCTAAACATCACATTGCATATGAGACCAATAAAATAAACTGTACAAATTATGAAGAGTTTTGTGCTTACTGAAATGCCCATCATATAGTGTAGAACATGTCTCCTTAAGAAGATATGGATGGTTCTTATGAGGTACACAATTTATCCAAACAATAGAGAAATCCCTCTTTAATATAATAATCCTGAAAAAGAGCTCAAATTAGAAGATGTAGGATGTTGATAAATTGGAGCAAATTTTGGAGCATACCTAGAAGGTCAAGTCTTAAAACCCAAGTGTGAAGTGATAAAAATGGTTAAGGCATGGGATGGAGGACACTAAGAAAATCAACTATAAAAACTTTACTACATTTTTAATACTTAATGACTAGGTGGAACTGTTGTAAATATGAGCCCCACTTCATGTGACAAGCTTATTGGATCTTACTTTAAGACTGAAGGAATTGGGGAGGCAAATGATTGGTATAAACAATGGTTTCCTTCCCTAAGAGATAATGATGCTAGTGCTTGATTTCTTGAACTAAGGCATACAAATCCTTATCATAAGTAGAGTTATTTAGTTTAGCTATTGAGGAAGTTTCTAAATGATAAGCTACAGGATGTTTATTTTTTTTCAAGATAGTACTAAGGGTAAACTTGGAAGCATCGAATGTTAATATTGAAAGGTTGTTGAAGATTGATAATGACAAAAAAAAGAGCAAAATATAGCTTATCTTTTAGAGTGAAAAAAATATGGGTATGATCAAGAGTCCATCAAGGATCCACCTAAACATCCTATTAATTGATGACAAAGCCAAGGTAGGAAATGGAAGTTTTTCTAAAGGAACACTTAGGAAGATTGGCATAAAGCTGGTTATTTTGAAGAGTAGAAATAATATGCTCAATATGCTCTAGATGTTTTCACCATGTAGGAGAAAATACAAGAATATCATCCAGGTAGATAATGAAAAATCTATCCAGGCACTCTCTAAAAATTCATTCTTGAGTCTCATAAAGGTGGCAAGGGCATTGGTGAGGTTGAAAGGCATAAAAAGCCACTCAAAGAGACCCATCTTATTTTTGAAAGCAGTTTTCCATGTATTATCATCTTAAAGATGAACTTGATGGTATCCACTCTTAAGATCAAACTTAGTGAAGAAATTTTGCACCCTGAAGTTGGTCCAAGAGATCATCAATATGAGGGAGTGAATAACAATTTTTATAGTGATCTTATTAAGTGCCCAAAAATCAATGCAAATACACCAAGTACCATCCTTATTGAAGACAAGGAGAATAGAAGAGGCACAAAGAGATATATTGGGCTTAATAAACCCATTAGCTAATAGGTCATGAAGTTACTTTTTGATTTAATCATACCTAGGAAGTGATTGCCTATACATAGGAGCATTAGAGAGAGGTGTGGCTAATATGATATCAATGCTATGATTAATGGTTCTCTTTGGAGGTAATGATGTTGGCTCCTAAAAAACACATGAATATTTTTGCAATATTTTATCAAGTTTTGTAGGTCGAGTGGATTTAGGGACTTTTTCTAAAGAGTGCTTATGCTGTGGTTGAATAAAAATGAGTGTAAGTGTTTGAGCTTGATTTATTATTATTTTTGGCTTGTCTACAATTGAGCAACAAATTCAAAGTGTGCTTGGTGCATTCAATGAGATAATGCTTATTATCCTGCTACAGTTTGCATTTCTATAAGCATCATAGTGAGCTCACCTATCATATTGATAGGGATTTCCAAGAAATAAACCAAAATAATCCATCGAGGTCACACCATAGGTGATCTTGTACTTGAACTTAGAACTAAAGGCCAAAGGAATGGTGTACGTGTGTGTGATTTGAGAGGTAGTTTCACTATCATTTCATCCAAGAGAATATTGATGAGGATGTGGTGTTGTAGGAAGCTTAAGCTTATCGATAATAGACTTCACAATCAAGTTCTTTTGCGATACATTTTCGATGATAGAATCAACAATAAAATCATGAGTCAAGTGAGCACGCATGATGAATTGATTGCCATAGTATCTTGCTATGGAATGATGATTCATCAAAGTAACATGATTAAGTTTTTCCTTAGCTTCTCATATACTTGATCCTCTCTAGTAGTCTTGATGGAGTTTTTACTTGTTCCCTCATTAGACTATACAAGCAAAGTCTTTTTCTTATACTTCTGTAATTGATGACATTCAAACTTATCACGTCCCTTTTACAATGATTACAATATTTTTGAAACTTATGTTGAGAAGAAGAATAAGAAGGAAACACATGCTTATGAGAAATAGATGATTGAGGAGCAGGAGTAGGAGAAGAAGGAAATAAAGAAGGATATCTCTTCGGTTCCTACTAATGTGGATGAGGTATGACCAGGAACCTCCTGAAGAGTATCACATACCATTTATTTATGCTGTGAACTTCTCCTCTATGAGCTATGCCTAATTGAATATGGCATCAAGAGTGGTGCAAGAAGTATATTTCAACACCCTATACAAATGTGCTAGAAGTTTACTTTTAAATTTAGCAATGAAAGAAGGTGCATGATCAGACACACAAAGAAAGACTCATAGTTGGATGATAAACATAATATTACATGAGAGTATGATTTTCCTGTTTGAGGTGAAGCCATTGATTAAGCAAACCATCATCATAGTTGAATGGATAGAAAATAGCCTTCAAGGAAGTAACCAACTAATCCCAAGTGGTTATGGGCTTTTGTAGTCCCTGACATTGGGTGATGAGAACCTAAGACATGCCAAAGAGTTTGAGTTTGGAAAAAGAAACTTTCTCATCACCCAAAATTTAACTATAAGCAAACCAAGTTTTCATATCTAGGATCCAACTATTAAGGACCTCAAGATTCCTAGAGTTTTCATAAATTATGACTTCACATTTTGCATGGGAATGACTATTAGAGGAAGAGTGGACTTTAAGGTTTTTAAATGTGTTAGCTAAAGAGATATTTAAAGAAGTGATATCAACCATTTTGTTAGCTAGGACCAAATTTGCTACCATTTTTCTACTATGTTGAGCTAGAGGGAATGCTAAGTTTAACTAATTTTAAGACTAAAGAACTTCTTTTCAACCATACAAATTATAAGTTGAAAAATGTAGCAAGAATAAAGAAAAGCACAAAATTAAAATGGTCAAACTTAATAAAAGTGAGCACAAAAATAATGAATTCTTCCAAAAGATATATGATGGCCAAATATTCACATACAACACCAAATTCAACCTTCATATTGGTTGGACCAATCGGCTACATTGTGTGGTTTCCAAAAAAACCCAATAAGCCAATTATATCCACGAGGGTGCAATAGATCCAATGAGCTACAAAAGAACATTAAAATATGGTTATCAATCTCAAATGAATGCATACAAGCACAATTCCAATATTTGTTATGTACAAAAAGTTGTTTCCTTGCTCAATATTGTTCTCCATGGTCTAATTTGATCCATATGTGTGTTCTGAAATCTTTCTAGACCGATGACTCTAGGCTTGGCATAAATATTTGTCTCTTTATGTCCATGCACTAACTACCACAACTCTAATTGATGGTCATCTAATTTTTACCCAATACGTTCAAATTTTCTTACACCTTATATATCCACATAAACAGAAGTTGAGAATGTGTTATATATTTTCCACGTCCATGTGGACTCAAGGAAAATTGCTTACCAAACATGTAACAACAATAATTTTTGATGTCGGAGCACACTTACTCTCGTACCTGTTTGTAGTAGAACTTAATTGACCTGATTTGTAGCCAAAACATGAGCTTATACATGATGTGATGATTGTCGATATTACCACATTTAACTATAATTAACATCATATAAGAACATCCATTATATAGAGAACTAGTCAAAATGTTTAGTCACCTAAGTTGATGTGAAAGTTGCTACAAATATTTCCTTCAACCACAACAATTATCTTCATATTGATACTCCACCGAACTCAAAAAATAATGGCTTCAAGTGAAAATGAATCAATAGGTACTCCAAGATGTGATCAAACCAGTGCTTGGCATCAAATTATCATGAAACCAAATATTAGCCAAAGTGATTTTAAGAAATATGGGTTGACAAACTCAAAGCTGACACAACATGACTAGGAAGAAATAATTCAAATCAAGCAAGACAAATTTATGCACTAATTCCAAGATCCACTTGTGAGAGTTTTCTCATTCCATTTCTAAACTAAAATAGCCTAAGGGAAGAGGATACTCTCTCCAAATCTAGCTTCACTGCTCTGATACCAAACTGATGCAAACAAGTCAAATAAATGTTTGATTTAACAATATTAGCCTAAGATATTTCATTACAAAAAATGGCTATAAATAGCCATATTACATTATTTAGGAGATGAATACCAACCATGTAACAATTGGATAAATGGAAGCTTGACATTCATCAGAAGGCCATGAATATAATTACATGATTAGATTTTCCTTCACATGCTTGATTAGATAAAAGGTACAACGATAGACACAAATATTTAAAAAAGGATGGAAATATTACATTTAATATTCAAAAGGTGGCCATGCTTATTTTATATTATATAATATAAATATTATATTTGGTCCTTATCAATTGCCAATGGGTCTATAATGGATAAAGGTTAGCACGATAGAGTGGCTAGAGCCTAGAAAGTCAAAAATGAATGTTGTGGTGCTTGGATGGGTGCATGTTCAAAATTCTAAAATGAACATAGTAAATGGTTGCTCATCTGTTATGGAAGTGGTCGAGTGGGATGAAGTGGATAAAGGCATAAATAAATTTGTAAGTTAGCAAGGATACCAAGTCGTTGTTGTAAGGGAAATTAAGCAAATAGTTCATGGTATAGCAAGGAGCACATGCAATCCTAAAAAAATTTATAAAGTTGGATATACTTGGCCAAAAATATTTTTGTTGTGTAGATATAGGCAATGAAGGGATTTGGTCAAACATTAGATGTAAATTTGGACTCTTAAAAATATTTTATCCCCATGGGTAAAGTAAGTATTCCAATGTCGTTCAGGGCCAACCTTGTGATTATAACAATTACATGGAAAGGACTCCAACTTATGTTGGTGATATTTATTTTTTTTAAAAGTATAGATGTTTGCAGTTATTTAGGGATTTCCTTGCCTCATTATTGTTATCATGTTGATGTTTTATTACTTGTAATACAATAATTTTCATATGATATATGCATATGATGCAATATTATTTTATGTAGATACATGTTTTTCCTTTTCACACCTCCCCTTTTAAGAGAACTATTGTAAAGCATATTGTAACATTATCTTGGAAATTATGATATTGATTGGGACATAAACACATGATAAGAATGAGACAAAAATTATAACAAGATATAATAAGAATCACAAGTGAAAAAAATAAAATATAAAAAAAATAAAATTTCTCACATAGATATAGAGAGAATGTGAAGCACCAAGAGTTTCTTTAGGCAACCCAAAGACATTTTATATTGATAAAGTGTTTTTGGAGGATTTTTGTACAAATTTATTTTTAAACATTTTTTCCTTTCTATGTTGTGTTAAATCTCTATTTTAGAGTACTGCTATATCTTAGATATTGGTATCAAATATTAGAGATGGAGATTGGCGAAGTGGAGATCTTGAGGATTTGATTCTCTTTAACCAAAGAATTTCAAATCTAAGTTTGTTGAGGAAAAAATTCATACATTATTATTGTAGCTCTCACCACTCATGGTAATTTTTCAATGGCCATCCCAATATTTAAAGGAGAAAATAATGATTATTGGTGCATAAATATGAGGACTTTATTGATTTCCAAGGAAGCATGGAGGGTTGTGGAACATGGGTACAAGGAACCAATATATTGGAGTATTTCAACCATAGAAAACAAATATTATGGAGGATGCATCAGGAAAAGATGCTTGTATTTGTATCACATACAAGGAGCTCTTGATACAAGCATTTTTCATAGAATTATAAGTGTCAAGACCACCAAAGGAGCTTGGGACACCTTGAAGACATCCTATAAAGGGTTTATTCAAGTGAAAATAGTGAAGTTATTAACATTGAAGAGAGAATATGAAAATATAGAAATGAAGGACAATGAGAATGTAAGAGATTATTGTGTAAGGGTGCATCCAATTATGCACATAATGGTTATATATGGTGACAAACCAACACAAGGAGATATTGTAAAAAGGTGTTGAGAACATTGACATCAAAGTGGAACAATTATGCAATAATTATGAAAGAAAGTAAATATTTAAAAAAGTTGGAGTTTCATAATTTGTTGGGATCACTTATGTCCCATGAAGAAAAATAAAAAATAGTGAAGAATAAAACTTGAAGCAAGCACAGTAGCTGTAATATTACTGTAGTAGTAAGGGCTTTGGCCTCTATTTGAGAGGTCCAAGTTTCAAATCCCACTCAATATGAGGGGACTAGGACCCCTTATAAAAAACCTGTGTAAACTCATTGAAAAAAACTTGAAGCAAGTATTTTCTATCAAAGATAGAGTGTCAAACATTAATAGGGCTTGGCTAGTCTCTAATTGGAGGTCAAAGAGGGGAGAAACAAAATAAAAACTCTACAAGAGTAAAAGGCTATAATGGAAGAGGGGGCTATTGTGGAAGAGGTAGAGGTTGTGGATAAGAGGATGTGAAATGTCACTAATGCAAAAGGTATGATTGTTATAAAATAGAATGTAGCTTAAAGGAAATAAATGAAGGTGGAAACAAGATAAAATTTTCATATGAAGAAGTTGATAGCTCAATAAATATGTTCTTGTCATGTAATGTGGTAGAATTTCAATGAAAGAGTCTTCGTACTTAGATTTCGATTGTTCAAATCATATGATTGATAATAAAGAGTTACTTATGGTGTTGGATGGCTCATACAAGACCAAGGTGAAATTTAGAGATAACAATACATTGGAGATTGAAGGAAAAAAAACCTTATGAATTGACACAAAATATGGAAAGAAAAATATTTAAAATAATTACTTCACACCAAGCTTGAAGCATAATTTGTTGAGTGTGGGGCAACTTCTAATGAAAAACTACAATATGGTATTTGAGAATAAAGAGTGCATCATCTATGTGTTGGTCACGAATCAACCTAAGTATAAAAATATGCACCCTAGACCCAGCCAACATTGAAAGGTCAAAGGAAAAAGATGTCCTTCGAGCCAATCTCCAAAGAGGGCTGGTTCCATTACAAATCTAAAATTCGGTATGAGGCTTAGGGATATATATTAACAGAAAGATATGGAAAATATAGTTGTAAGCCAGAAAAATAAAGTGAGGATGAAATAATAGCTAAATAACCACGTCAAGTTTTAACCAATATTTAATGGAAAGAACAACACAAGAACCAATCACAAATTTCAAATATGACTTCCAATTAACATTTCAACATTCACTTCTTTATTGAGAATTAAATTCAACTGTAGAATTCAATATATCTAGCAAAGGCATGAGTATAACAAAAATGATAGGCAAAAAGTAATCACATACACAATTGATCCAGGAACCGAAGTCCAAAGTCTTTCAATTGTTGCAAAAATTTAAAATTTAGGATTTTTTAGCAAAATGTTCCCTCCATTTTTACATCAAATTTCTTAGTATTTATAGAGGGTTGCACCTCTGTAATTGAATGAGCATTAAAGAAAATGATGGCAGACTACAACTTGGTCGACAAAAACATTCTTTTTGGGAACAACAATGAACAAATCAATGAATGCCTTGGGAAGCAACAAGCAATTTCATCATATGGCATATCGAGACTTAGCAGGAATCATAGACCAAGTTTTAATCTCCATGACGGTGCCTAAAAAATGAACATCCACCACAGTGGACATCACCTCAAAATCAATGGAATCACACCAACATCAAACGTGCAACATTTAATTTCGACAACCCTTCAACAATAATTTTAGAGATGTTAATTTCTTTGCCCCACGAATTGAATTCACCAATCCTTGGTATTTTCCAAAAATGATCTATATTGAAAGTGCCCTTGAAAAGGATTTCTCCTGGAGGAAATGTCAAAGATGAATTTTGTCATAGCATTGGGGCAAAAAGGAATTTCGTTGAAAATATGGTCGAAAATGGAATTTCGTTGCGAAAGGAGGCAAAAATGAATTTCGCTCCAACTTGGGGCGAAAATAGAAATTTTCTACAACTTCGCTGTGCTTGGGGGCAAAAATGAATTTTGTTGCAAACGGGGGTGAAACTGCCAGAAGATGATTTCATTGGCGAAACTACCAGAAGATGATTTTTGCTGCATTTGGGAGCAAAAATTATTTTCGCTGCAAATAGGAGTGAAACTACCCGAAAGATGATTTCGCTAGCGAAATTTGTTTCATACTTAGGTAAAATTTTAATGTGGAAAAAATGGACATCCGACCATAATTTTTGTTCAAAACCAAGTGAAAATGGTATATCACTGAAAAGAAAGGTAAAATTGACTTTGACCATTAAAAATGCATGAATCCGGGCAAAAATATTCTTTACTTATTTTCACTGGCAAAAGCATTGAAAGAGGGATTTATACCAGCAAAAATGCCAAAAAAAATCAACAAAAACATCAAAAAGTTAAAGAGACCAATGAAAATGCATAATTTATATTTTATACTTTAGAAGTTTTTACAAAAAAGTTCTAGTGTGGAAAAACTACCAACACTTTTGGCGGCTCATGAGGAATTCAGCTTGTCTGGATGCAATCGACCCTAGGCCTTTATCCATTGGGCTCAATTCTCACCTCTGTTTGCTGCATTAGATGGTTTATTTTGTTCAATAGCTTCATTTTGTTCTCTTTTCGCCTATACCTGTTCTTTCGACTCCTTGATATGTGCACTGGTGGTCTCATACACTGCAACCACGTCAACCCAAGAATCCAAATTGAGCATCAAAGGATTATGAAGTGAATTAATAATGAAGTGCAATATTTGGATCTGGTCCAAGCTGATGTGATTAGCTCTTTGGCTCAGCTCTAGAAAGGATGACTCAATGCAGGTGAACCTCTTCATGAATGACAATACTTGCTCTTTTGTAATTGGTTTTGTCCAGCTATCAATCTCTGATGTATCTTCTACGAAATCTCTCCAAACAACCTCTAACTCTCACTTTGACAAAATATCCCCATGATCATCAGTGAAACTTGGGAATCCAACATTAGCTATAGCCTCAAAATAAACGAGCGAAGTACAATGATCCTCATACATATCAAGCATCTTACAACCTTCTCTAGCCAAATCCAATCTGGAAAAATAATTGTGCAATGCTATTCGAGCATTAGACCAAGCTCGGTCCATCCCACTCATTGGTTTAAATCAAAGGGTAGAATGAGCTAACGATTGAATCTTTAGTGCCATATCCAATTTTGGTTATAGCTGCTCCTTGACATATTGTAATGTTTCCTTATCGAGTATAATTACTGTTTGAGCCTCTTGCATATATAGCAAAAGTAAGAGTGCTTTCGCTACCCATTTTGTGTAGTCTTCAATCAAACGATGATGAGCCTCCTTGATTTTATTCTTGGAGAAACCACTGATTATACTACCTTTTCATCCAACTGATTCTATAAAGTTTTGAGTTGGGCAACCAATGCTTGCACTTGCTGTTCCACTCCTTCTCAGGCTTTCTGGTGTTCCTCGACTGCTTGTCTATATTTTGTAATTTCTTTTTCCAATCCATCTACCTTCTGCTGCCAATGCTCTACCTCTAATTTTTATTTTCAGCTGGGTCTTATGTTCGACCAGGGCACCTTGCAACTCGATGATATTTTCTTTAGATTAAAAAAAGTTCTTCTTGAAATGCTCGTTGTGCAAGTAGATTGAGCTCATCTCCACCTGAATGTTCCCCATATTTTTCATTGCATAAATCTGTGTAAGGTCATTTGTAATGACTGCATAAGTATAGTAACTTGAATCCATATCTCCTTGGGACTTTTGAACATGGGGAATAATTTTCACAGTGTGGGACTCCATAGCTTCAGGGTCAAAAGAGACCACCTTCAATGTCTTCGCTGGAGTCTAAGCCTTCTTTTTCTTATGATTTTTTAGCCACCGTGATGAACATTATCGAGCTTGACTGATATTTTCTGCAACAGGGTGCTCCAGCACAACTTCCATCTCGGACTCTGGCAATGCCTACAACTCAAGAAATAGGAAAAAGGGAAAAATAGCCTACTGAGGATCTGGCTCAAAAAGGGAAACGAAAAATGGGAGCGATTGATGGAGTGGAAATATAGGGTTTGGCTACAATTACACTTACTCATGAAGGGGTTGGTGTACTTATAGCCATGGTATAACTAACTGAAATGGAAGGTGAAGGGAATGAAAATGGACATGAAAATTTATTGGGGACGAACGTAAAATAACTAAAAGAAAGGAAAAAAGAAGAAATAGGAATAGAAGGAACATTGGTGACCATTGATTGAGGAACAAGAAGCAAAACCAAAGTGGAAGGTATGTCAAATAAGGGTGAAACGAAAGTGGAAATTGTTAAATGAGATGTGACGGTCACCAAATACTCATGATAAAGGGAAGAAGATAGAGAAAACGTACCTGTAGGCTCCAACACCATTTGAGACGCGATGAAGGCGGTTGTGATACTAGTTCTTTCTTGACCTGATCTTCCTCTATCTCCTCCTCAATATTAATAACCTCAAACTTTTGGCCAAGTTGCCCTTCCTAGACCAAAGGAATAATCTTTGAAATTCCGACCTGTGTGGCTAAAACTACAGGAAGAGGATTTGTGCCAGATGAAGAGACTGCACCAGTTCTTATATTATTGGAGAAATTTGGAAAAGGAAGTGCCTCACTCGCACTCCTTTTATTGTGCTAAAGCTACTCTTTTGGTGATGACTATTTTTCTTCTTCTACAAGTGGTACTTCTTCAACCATCGATCATTCTTTTTCAGCCACGATCTCTTTGTTGTCAGATCCTTGAAAGCTTCAAGGTACAACTTTAGTGAAAGCAATCGATTGGTACTTGTCACAATGCTCATCATATATACTTGATAATGTCTCATCCATCACTAGGTCGTAAGCTATCCCAGTATTTCCTTGGTGGGTCATCATAATCCACTAGTTGATTTTCTCCTTAGACCGATTGGACAACTAACTCTTCATTTTGCTAAACAGGTTCAAAGGAGGAATCTGGTTCTTGTGAACCTCGAGATTATATTCAAATTCTATCTTGTAAAAGTCATGCCAAGGAGGGAGTGACATCATTTTCTCAATGTGCCACTCAAGATCGCACCCTTCTGGATTGTTCCTTTACTGCATGATATCTTCCTTGGAGAGCAATGAAAATTCTTCACTTTAATAAACTTTGCAAAATGGCCCAATAGATCATATTTCCACTGTAGGAGAAATTCAACCAGAACAAGGTCATATAGGGTTTAAGCAATTAACTCGTTCTGCCCCACTTGATTCACTTCAATGTTGCCAAAGTGAAATGGCATGTCACACATAGCCCACTTTCTCCTAACTGATCCATATGTGTCATTGGAAAAGTCGCTCTGTCGGGTGACCTCCAACACAAAAATACATTTCGTAGTGAAGTATGGAAGGAGGAACGGCTTGCTGATAAAGCCAAAAATATGTACCACGATGCCTTGCATCAAAATGAAGATATCACATTTCTCCTTCGCGATGATCTCCTCCTTCATCACCCTTGACACTCTCTCACATGTACCAAAAATAAGCTCTAGGATGGGGCCCATGAATATGTGATTGAAATTATGTTAGGACTCCCTTCTCGATTAAATTTGAATCCATAAATAAATGATAAGTTTTTTGTCTTCCTTATCAATCTGCTCCACGACTATAAGTGGAAAACATTGGTGCATGTGAAAAAATAAATACCACACCAAGAATGAACAGTTTCTGAACACCACCTCTTCTCCAATTTGCACCTTCTATAGTTGTGTGTGTATTCTTCAAGCCACATAATCCACCCAATCAAATAAAATTGGATTAGTTCTCATCTTTATCGCTATGGGGGTGTAAAAATACACCTGCAAAATACATAGCGTAAGTGATGCTTACCATTTATGCACTGGAATCTGAGGGCAACCCAACAATCCATGCCAACATCAAATACAAGTTTAGGCTCTTAAAATCTGTCAGAGGCTTTGAAAAAGCCGATAACTATCCAAACTATGGAGTCTTTATCAATTGACTCTCCATAAATTTTCACAATGACACAATTGATTGGTACCTTTCCTCTTGCTCCTTAAGATTGAGCTTTCTAAAAATTATGTTCGAAGAAGGTCTGACCCTGCAAGCAAATGCTTCTCTAACTACATTGGTTGAAATGCTAAAAAATCTCTCTCCGTTTGCATCTTGAACAAATCTCGTAGCAAGATGATAGAATTTTGAAATTGTAAAAGTAAGTTTCGGGAAGGGATGAACTGGTGTACATAGGAACCAAAAAATATGCACATAGTATGCTATAGTTCATGAACTCTTAGGTGTTAATACTTTCTTCACAACAAAATCCACATCTTGGTGCAATTCCTCCATGCCCTTGTTTGAAATGGTGCAATCACCAATTTTCTCCAACGTATCATTATATGGTTTGAATTCCTCATCTTCATTCCTCCTTGCTTTATTGTATTTTTACCCATTTTTGCCCTTCAGCAAATTCTCTTCAATATTATGATATTTTTGCAATTAAGCAACAATTCGATAGCACTTCTGCAATACCCCTGAGAGAATACTCTTATGCTTTTCTTTGTTTACAAGATTCATGGGTTCACCCCTTTTATAATGCTCAACCTCAACAACCTAATTTAACGTATGTAATGCACACGCCAAATTCAAGCAAACGTGCTCCATGGTTCCATCGTTTGAGACACTTTTTCATAATTTTTAACGGTTCATAATGTCTTGTGCTACAAATATTCTTTGAATGTCGTGCCTTAGCACTTTTTAATTTTGAGGCGCGCAATCTGGTTGTCAATAATTGACCTGGTAAAATATGATTCACTACTTTTTTGCCTTGAACCATGTGATAGGCACCTATTTTATGAAAGTGGAGTGTCAAAAAAACATTTTTTTGCTTATACTGGCAAAAAAACTTTGCCTTCTGGAAGTTCACTACAAAAGCAAGGTGAAAAGCAATTTTGATCGCTTTCACTCCAAAAATAGCTTTCACCACTTTGTCTGCTCGAAAAATCATGTGAGTGGGAGTTTATTGCTGCCAACTTGTGTTTCGCTCTAAAAATGGAAGATATGCATGAGCAAAAAGCTCATTTCGGGTGAAATCACCCTTTCTTTTCTTTTTTCTCCTTTCCCCTCTTTCCCTCTTTTCATCAAGTGCTTTCACTTCATGCACCAAAAAAAATAATAATTTAATTCATGCATGTATTTTCACTACCGAAAATAACTCTTGACATCTTTTTTGTCGAAAAAGCAGGGCGTGAAATTTTTTAATTTGGGAACCAAAAACAAAATTTTCGGGTAAAATTCATGTCTTTGGCTCCAAAGAGGTTTTTTGATGGGTGAAAATGATTTTCTCCTGCGAAAGTACCCCTGCCTGGTGAAAATGACTTTCACTCGCGATTTATTATTATTATTAAAAAAAAAAAAACTTGGCCATTTCCAAACATAAACAACATTAGAAAACTATATACATATTTACATTCTTGATATCAATTTTTTTATTGGTAGTAGGCCTTCAAATGAATACGATTCACTGAAATTGGCAACACACAACCACCCATATCCTGTAAATAATATGAATTAAATTTATTAACACTAGAAATATGAAATGGGCCCTCCCAAACTACCTTGAACTTGTGATATTTTCTTGTAGCCCATTCTATTTTAGGACAATATCGCGAACCTTAAATGCCCTATTTGAAGTATTCTTGCTAAACCAATTTTTTGTCATATGAGCATGCTCCATGGAAGCATTATATGTTTTCTTTCTTTCTTCTTCCAACCGTAATAGCTGAGCCAACCTTGCGCTCATGGAATCAAATTCATCATCTTCATCATCAAGAAATTGCAAAGATTGAAGAGCCAACAACTCAATGTGAATGGGCAAGACTACTTCCTTACCATACACTGAGGATTAAGGGGACATCTTGATAGAATTTTTAATTGAGATGCAATCAGCCCATAAAGCTTGATTTAATAGCAAATACAACCTTCGCTTGTTGTTACTAAGAGTCCTCTTAAAAATACTAAGCATATTCTTGTTCATAGATTCAGCAAAACCATTTCCTACGGATAGTAAATTGATGAAGTTTTCAAATAAATATCATACTTACCTGCAAACACATTGATTTTGGAACCAATGAATGGAGTTTCATTATCTATTATAATAGCATATGGTATGCCAAAGAGAGTGATCAATCCTTCAAGGAAAGTAATGACTACCTCCTAATCTGCCTTCTTGGTTGGGATTTCTTCGATTCATCGGGTGAAATAATCAGTTGCATTCGGAATGTATTTATGTCCAGCAGATGAATTAGGATCAATGACTCCAATAAAATCTAAACCCCATTGTTGAAATTGTGCTTCTATTTAGATTGGGTGAAGAGGTAAAGATGCATTTATGCTCCTACCAACATACCTTTGGCATTTGTCATAACTTTGACTGATCTTAAATGCATCTAAAAAAGGGTGGGCCAGAAATAATCTGCTTTGATAATTTTCAATGCCATGGGTCTTCCTACATAGTGGCCTCCTAACAATCTAGAATGAAAATCTTCTAGGATTTTTTGCTTTGCCGATTCTTTGATACATCTAAGAAGCACTCCATCAATGTTCTTATAAAACAACCCACTTGGCAACATAACATACTTGAGGACCTATAGTTTGAATCTTCTTCTTTGTGAAGCATTGAGATGTGAAGGACACCTTCCTGAATTGAAGTATTTGACAAGGTCCTCTGTCCAATCACTGTCAACTAAGGAATTATTAACAATATTATTTTCACTTATTGAATCTTCATACTGGTAAACCATTGATTCAGGAGTAGCACTCTTCTCAAGCTCTTGATATAATGCTCGACCACAAACCAGCTTGGTTAGTCGAATTTCAATATCATATTCTTGGATTTTAGAAACCCAATCGACTCTCTTGTCTCCAAGTTCTCCTTGGATAATGAAACTTCGAACGTATAAATGAACAATATAAAGAATTATTTTTCTTTATGCAACAAAATACCAAAACTTCTTCAGGGACTTCATCACTGCATACAGTTGCTTCTTAATGAAATTGTACTTTTTATCATGCGGTTGGATGATTTGACTTAAAAATGTGATTGGCCACTCATTTCCATTGTATTCCTTTTGTGTAAGGACAAAAACATAACTTTCTTGTTCACAAACAACATAAAGGATAAAATCCTTCAAATAGTCGGGGTTTATCAAAATAGGGGCTTAAGAAATTCTTTCCTTAATTTCCCTGAATGCTTGATTCTTTTGCTTAGTCCATTTGAACTCAACATATTTCTTCAAGAGTTCAGTCATTGGTTTCACAACTTGGGAAAAATCTGCAATAAAATTTCAAACAAAGTTAATCTGACCAAAAAATGATTGCAAATCTTTCTTATTGACTGACAGTGGAAGCTTCAAAAGAGCCTCAGATCTAGCTGGATCAACAACTAACCCTTTTCTGAGATTACATGGCCCTAGAGCTTTCCCTCATTCATCGCAAAGATAAACTTCTTTGGGTTAATGGATACCCAAAACTCTCAATATTTTTCAAACACTTGTCTTAAATGCAAGTTGTGCTCCTCCCTGTTATGAGATAAGACAATCATATCATCCAAATAAATAACAATGACTTGGTTTAGTAACTCATCGAAAGCCACATCCATCACTCTCTGAAAGGTTTTTCCAGTGTTTGAGAGACCAAAAGGTATTCGTTGATAAGAAAATGTACCCCATTTCATGGTGAATGCCATTTTGTATTGTTGTAGCTAGAGAACCCATCTAATAGAGAAAATATTTGAGCTCCTACAACTATGTGAAGAATATGATCAATCTGTGTTAAAGGATAATGATCCTTCAGAGAAGCCTAATTTAAATTTTGGAAATCAACACATAGGCAAATATCTCCATTATTTTTTGCACAAGGACCAAATTATCTACCTAGGTAGAATGCTTGTTTGGATAAATAATTTTAGCTTCTAGTATTTTCAACAATTTAGCCTTCATCAAAACTTTAATTTTGGGATTAACTAGTTTTTGATTCTTCTTGAAGGGTTTCACTCCTTCTTGTAGTTCAATAGTATGTTGGATCACATTCTTGTTGTAACCTTTGAGGTCTTGATAACTCCAGGTGACAATGTCTGGAAATTCATGGTATAGATCCTTGATTTGCTCAAGTTCTTCTGGAGTGCAATAAGTTTCAACCTTAATTGACTTTTCAGGTTCCAAATGCAGCTCGGTGTACTCCTTCTCATCTACTTTGATCTTATGTTTTTCAACTCTGTCATTCTGATAAAAGAGACTTTCAAGCAAAATCAATCCTTTTGAGATATGATTATTTCTTAACTAGGTCAGCCCCTCAAATTCTTCTTCATCAAGTGTTATTCCTTCCACATTACTAGCTTCTTTTATCAAGAAATTCATGATCTACTCATCACTTTCGAACACTTGCCAATAAATATTCTTATCGAGAACTAAAGGCCTGTAAAAAAATTTCACGGTATTTGGTTTCTTCACCATGTGCTCAATGGGAGAAAAGTTAGCACCAAGGGATACCAAAATATCTGCGTGTTCATTTTTTTCCTATGAAATCACTTGGATGTTTAATGCCATGTAGGATTCAAAAAATCGTAGAATTTTTTACGATATGCCTTTAGATAGTGCTCTTTGGAGATACACTTGTTAGTCACTTGATTGAAAATCAACTTCGAATCTGCAAAAATTTAGAGCTATTTGACCCTGAGCTTCTCTGCTTTCTTCAAACCTAAGCACAATGCTTCATACTCAGCATCATTGTTGGTACAACTCTAGGTCAATCAGTATGAATATGTCTTCTGTATGTTAGAAGGGGAAATAAGAACAATTCTAACTCTTGCACAATTTTTGCATCTTGCACCATCAAATTAGAGCTTCCACAACTGATCTGGAATAGGATCCTAATCATAAGATACCTTTACTTTAGACTTTTAAAGCTTAGAAATAGTATAGAAACCGATCTCAATTTTGATCATTGCATTAAAATCATTCATTGAAAATTCATCTTCTGTACAAAGCTCATCCAGTGCTTCTTCCATTAAATTCAATTCTTCTAATTCTTTAGTCACCATATGGATAGAATCCACAGACTTTTCTTCTTCTTCAATCCTCTCTACATGAAACGTGGAAGGCTTCTCATTGTAGATTTAAATTATTTTTCCTTTGAAAGGAACTTCTAGGTGAGAATAGTCCAAGGATAGATAACCTCCCAATTTGGAAGTAAACTCTCTTCAGAGACACATACTAAAATATGGCTTTAGGTTAACTACAACCACCTCTTGGATCACAGTGATTTGAGGCATCTTATGCAGGACAATGGGGATATATTTGATGCACCTAATGTTATTACATGAGTACTTTCCAACTACAAGACATATTTTATGCTCCTGATATAATCCATGCCCATAAATTCACACATCGCTTTTAGCATGATAGTTGTCGCAGCACCAGTGTCAATCATGCAGTTATGCAAATCCAACCCTCCATATTGAGAGATAAATAAAATGGTGATGGTCTATTATTTCTAGTAGCTAAAGTTGTAAGCATCTGACCTAACACATTATGGGTATGATTCTTCTATTTATCTTTAATAAAATTCAAATATTATTGCAACAAATCAACCTATCCAGGCAATTGCAACGCATCATAAAGACTAACCTCGATAGGAATTTTCTTCAATTCTTCAATAATGTTGTACGTGGATGAACTCGATTCTTTTCTTTCATCAATAGTCTCATACTTGCTACAATATTGCTACGTGACTTCCACCCTCTGACACTTGGTAAAATATGGTTATTTAAGGTGTTCTTTTGCTTGTTCCTTCATCTCATCTTGTACTTGTGAAGTTGATATCTTTGCTTGAGAGATTATTTCTTTCACTTGCATGAGCAAGAGATATTTTAAAAGAATAGGTTCTTCTGACTTAGATGCTAAACTAGGTGCCTTTGCTTGTGCTTGTCTCTTTTCATTCCGCACCTTCAAATCTGCAAGCACCTTCAGTAGATCCATCTCAACTGGGTCCATTGTGATCGACTTTTTTCTAGATCTCGTGACAACTAAAACTTGTTCTAGAGAAGGAACCATAAAATTATGATTGGCTTCCCTAATCATGTTGATCTGACCACCAAAAGAGTTATCTGCAAATATTTACACATAGTTCAAATGAACCATGCAATTTTATTTGCCATGCATATCATTTCAAGTAGAACACCAATATGTTTTATCTGATGGGCCAACTTCTTCATTTTTTAACACTGTTGGATTCCTTTCAGGCATCTTGCTTGTCAAAAATGCTTGCTCTCTAGTGATTGGTGGAAGTTGAAATCTCTTAGGCTGGAAATATCTCTCAACTTACATTTTCTTAATAGTTGTGATCTCATTGATCATTGCTCTCATTGCTGAGTTTATTGATTGCATCTCTTGTATCAACTTCTCTTGAGGATCAATATTTGAGGGTGTTGGAGGAGCTGGTAATGGAAGTGGTACTAGCAGAGATGACAATTTTGAGAATGGAACTGGAGCGAGTAGCTATGAAATGGAAGGAGTAGGCAATGGTGGGACAAAAAATATCAGGGTTTGAGATGAACTAGGATTCCATGAAGGAATTGGATACATGGGGGACATTCGTAAAGATCAAGAAGATGCATTAGAATATAAATATTATGGAAGATCAGGAGAGATAGACATCATCATCTTCGATGGGAGCTTACGAATAGCAATTAAATAAGCTTTGTCCTTTTATGCAGCGGAGTACAAGGCCAAAAATATATCAATGTTGGACTGAAGGATGGCCATGCTAATATTAGAATTGAAGGCTCAGAGATAATAAAATACATATTATTTAGGAGTCAACCGGAGACCATCAGGGACTCTCTACCAAGTTTGATTAAACCTAATATTGAAGTCAATGATTTCCTCCTATGGATGCCTTTGAATATTAGTAAATTGGTACAACAAAGAAAAAGGATACACTTGTTTATTGAAGCCTTTTATCATTAACTCAACCAACTGGTCCTATGTGGTAATAGTTGCAGGTGGTAAGGACTGATACTAGTAAAGCAACTTCCCTCTGAGAGAGAGCATGAGAAATCTGACCATGACATCTTCGTATGTGATACTATGAATAGTCACCAAAGAACCCATATATTGAACATGCTCATAAGATGTTTTTCCCATACCATCGTAAGTAGGCAAAGCCTTCAATGATGCTGGTGGGATCAAGTTTTGAGCTTGCAGATTCAAAGCTCTAAAATGATTCTATACTAGAAAATATCATGGTGGTGGTGTATTTTGAGCTATTTGGACAAAAGATTTCGCTTGAGGAGGAAATATAGTGGTAGTACTAGAGGGAATTGAAGGAACAAAAAACACATCAACTACATGTGAATATGTTACAATTGTTGGGATAGTTAGAGTAACTAATATAGGATGCTCTCCTAAGACTTGGGTGTCAAGCTCAAATAACTTAATAGGATTTTCTAAATTTTTGGCTTTCGATCTTGTGATCATGAAGTAAAGCTTTTGCCAACTTCACATTCAAAATATTTTGGGTAAAACAGAGTTTCCATATATTCTAATAAAATAGTAAAATATGAACATCAAATCATAATAATGCTTAAGATGGAACTTTCGGTGTCCCATCAGGCGTGCCAAAAACTATTGGTCACAAATTTGACTAAGTGTAATATACGCACCCTAGACCCAACCAGTATTGAAATACCAAAAGAAAGAGATGTCCTTTGGGACAATATCCAGAGAGGGCTGGTTCCCTTACTAATCTAAAATTTGGTATGAAGCTTAGGGATAGATATTAACAGAAAGAGATGAAAAATATGCTTGTAAGCTAGAAAAATAAAGTGAGAATGAACTAACAACTAAATAACCACATCAAGTTTTAACCAGCATTTAACAAACATAACAACATAGGAACCAATCACGGATTGAAAATATGACTTTCAATTAACATTTCAACATTTGCTTCTCCATTGAAAATTAAATTCAACTATAGAATTCAATATATCTAGCAAAGGCATGAGTATAACATAAATTACAGGCATAAAGTAATTACATACACAACTGATCTAGGAACCAAAGTCCAAAGTCTTTCAATTGATGCAAAAATTTAAACTTCAGGAGTTTTTTTAGCAAAATGTCCCTCCCTTTTTACATCAAATTTCTTAGTATTTATAGAGGGTTGCACCTGTGTAATTGAATGAGTATTAAAGAAAATGGTGGTAGACTGTATCTTGGTCAACAACAATATTCTTTTCGGGAAAAACAATGAACAAATCATCGAATGCCTTGGGAAGCAACAAGCAATTTCATCACATGGTATATCGGGACTTAGCAAGAATCATCGACCAAGTTTTAATCTCTATGACGGTACCTCAAAAATGAACATCCACCACAATGGACGTCACCTCAAAATCAATGGAATCACACAAACATCAAGCACACAAAATTTAATTTCGACAACCCTTCAGCAATAATTATGGAGATGTTAATTTATTTGCCCCACGAATTGATTTCACCAATCCTTGGCCTTTTCCAAAAATTATCTTACTGAAAGCGCCCTTGAAAAGGATTTCACCTGGAGGAAATGTCAAAGATGAATTTTGTCATAGCATTGGGGCAAAAAGGAATTTTACTGAAAATATGGTCGAAAATGGATTTCATTGCGAAAGGAGGCGAAAATGAATTTCGCTCCAAATTGGGGCAAAAATGGAATTTTGCAGCAACTTCACCCGAAGATGAATTTCGTTGTGTGTGGGGGTGAAAATAAATTTCACAGCAAACGGTGGTGAAAATGCTAGAAGATGATTTCTTTGATGAAATTTCCAGAAGATGATTTTCACTGCATCCGAGAGTGAAAATAATTTTCGCTGCAAACAGGGGCGAAATTGATCGAAATATGATTTCGTTGGTGAAATTCATTTCATACTTAAGCAAAATTCTGGTAAAATTTGAATATGGCAAAAACGAACACTCGACCATCATTTTCGCTCAAAACCAAGTGAAAATAGTATATCGTTGAAGAGAAAGGTAAAATTGACTTTGACCATTGAAAATGCATGAATTCGGGTGAAAACATTCTTTAATTATTTTCACTAGAAAAATAATTGAAAGAGGGATTTATACTAGCAAAAATGCCAAAACAAATCAGTGAAATCATAAAAAATTTAAAGAGACCAATAACAACGCATAATTTATATTTTATACTTTAAAAGTTTTTACAAAAAAGTTCTAGTGTGGAAAAACTACCAACACTATGACAAAGCAAATGGGAACCAAGTAATGGTTGTTGTACCTATAAAAAAGAATAAAATGTTTCCTTTGAAGCTTGGAAGATAAGAGAGCAATCTGTGTCATATAAAAATTGAGTATTGAATATGTATAATATGATATTATTTAGGCCAAGGCCAAAAGTATGAATAAGTGCTTATGAGAACTATTAATGTAGCCTACAAGCATGCTATTATGTAACCATACAAGCATTCATCATGTAAGATTAAGGATCCATTTTATATTTCACCCCTAGTGGTATTGGTTAATCTACTTTTATGGATAACCTTTCTTAAAGGATAATTTATTATTATTTTGTTGTAAAGTTAACCTCAAGGTTAAGTTAATGTTAGCCTAAGGTTAACCTCTCATTGGGTATTTAGTATCACTATAAATATCCCTTAATGGGAATCCATTTGTATTATAAAAGTGAATAAAATGTGATATATTAGGGTGCCCTAATATATCACATTTTATTCATCTCCCTTTGTCTCTTTACTTCGTTTTCTATTGTTATATTTTAATAACTTCTTTTCCACACATGATTGTAGTGAATGCATGTTTCAAAATATTTTTGGAAAATATTATAAGTTCAAACATAGTATCAAAGTGAGATTCAAAGCTATGTCACTCATTAGTGGAGAAGAATTACTTTGAAAGCGATCAAAGGTGTCACATCTCTAAAAAAATGTCATTTTTGTATTTTTTGAAAAACTTCAAAATTTTAATTTTTTTTCTCGCTCAAATTTTTATTGCTAAAAATGGACACTACCCATTGCACATGCCAATCATGTGATTTTGTCATCGTACATTCCTAGAACTTAGTCCAACAATGAACGTTTTGGCATGGATGATGAAGTCATGTGCTTGTAGCTAGGAGGAGACATGTTTGATTCTTGGTTTGTTCATTGTCACATTTGTTATTCAAGGTTGGCCTCTTATCTTACTTACACTAGAAGGGAGTGGCATAATGACAAGGGCAGCTCATTGTGGAATGAAGTTAAAATCCTGGTAACAAACATTTTGAGTGTGTAAGCATTACCGATAAAGGAATTAGAAAGCTCTCCTTTTTTCAGTGACATTTTTCTTCATAACAAATATATATATATATATATATATATATATATATATATATATATATATATATATATATGGTCTCATGTGTGCTCAGATACATACATACATACATATATACGTATATACATATGCATATATACATATATGTATATACATATACATATACATATATGTAATATATGTATATATATACATATGTATATACGTATATATGTATGTATGCATGTATGTATATGAGCACACAAGAGACCATCCAATCACATTAATCAACTTATCAAAATCTTATTTATTGGTTGAAAACATAACATCCAATCTAGTGGTGCCAAGTGTTTTTAAAAATTTTTAATTCGATGAAAATTTTCAAAGGTCTAACATTTTTTTTTTATTTGAGTGCTAATATGCCAAATATTTTTGAGATCATAACTCTTGCATACAAAAGCATTTGGAACTTATTTTTTTCTAGATTGCATGATTTTTAAAACTCTATGCATGGTGATATTAGTTTATCAACCTATTATAGTTCGAATTAGGGTTTTTATGCAAAATATACCTTAAGATATGTTGCTTATCTCAATGGATGAAATTATAGAACTTGGTCAATTTAAATGGTAGGATTAATTAGAAGAAAGAATCTCTAGTTCTTCTTTAACAATGAATCAAAAGGTCTCAATGATCATGAACTCGATAAGAGAAAGGAGGAAACTCTTAGACCCTTCATGTTAGTGGAACCAAATGTACTTTTCTACATCAGAGAGAAAATTGATCCTATTGAGGTATGGTCTACTTTGAAATATATTTATGAAAAAGTAAGTGCTAGTGAAGGTAAAGAATAGAGATAGAATTTTCTAATATCAAAATATTAGATTTTAATAATGTTGAAGACTACTTCAGAAAGCTTTGTGCTCAAAGCTAAAAATAAGGGAAATGGTGCTAGAGTTGATGGAGATAATCCCATGTAGCATATTTTTTCTGGAGCTTGTGCCACTAAACAAGAAATTCTATGATGGTACGATTGAGAAGAATGCAGGTTCGATGATCCAACAATTGTTCTAGTTCAAGCCCTTATTCATCCAATTATGGTAATGCTGACTAAACCTATACCTATGTGCCCACAAATATTTTGAGAGAGGAAACATGGAAAATAATATGGATCTTGGAGGTGGGCGGAAGAGCCAATTTGTAAGCAGCGGAACCAATCCATTAAAGAACTTGGTAGGGTCCATAGTAATTTTCAACATGTTTCTAGCATCGACAAAGTTATAGATATGATTGTTTGTATGACTACAAGTGAAGGAAGACCATATCACCCACATCAAAGCTATGCTCAGAATAATACTGGCTAGCCTATTATCACATCTAATTTTGGGCTATGTCCAAATTCTGCTTCAACTAGTGGAGAACATCAGTATGTTGGCTGAGAGTAGTGTCGACTACCTGGACCTTGGAGCTACCTAGGATGTATGAAGAAGGTGTGAGTGGAGGGCATCCATAAATGACCTCAAAAGGGGTGAGTTTGGTTGATGTATGATAGAAAGTGTTGTACCACCATTCGACCAAAGGAAGCCACTTCACCCATTGATTAGGATGATATGATGCAAAGAAACGAAAATAGGTCTTCAAACATTTTTTGTCAATCTCAGTTTGACCATCTGTTTGTGGATGGTAGGCTGAACTCATTTTGAGCTGAGTTCTCTACAACTTAAACAATTCTTGCCAGAAATGACTAGTGAAGGTTTGCTCTTGATCGAACACAATGGAGGTGGGCATACCATGAAGGCAAAAAATAGAATTGAGAAATATTTGGGCAACGATGGAGGCTGTGTAAGGATGGCCAAGGGAATAAAAATGAGCATACTTTGAAAGGCGATCCACTACCACAAGAATAACAAAATTACCACCAGATTTAGGTAACCCTTCTATAAAATCCATTGAAATATTAGTCCAAACCTGATTTAGAATGGGAAAGGGTTGAAGAGTACCCGAATAACGTATCGTTTCACCTTTCATTCATTGGTAGGTATCACAAGCTGCTAAAAAATTATGGATGTCCTATTTCATACCTTTCTAAAATAATGTGTACTTGAGGCATTCATATGTTTTAAAAAATATTGAATGGCCTGCAGAGGGAGCAGTATGTAGTTCCTTCATGAAAAGCTCATGGAGTGGGGATGTGCAAGGAAGAACAAGGCACTGGCGATAATGCAGGTCATGGCCATCCCAATTGTATCCTGGGAATGAAGTAGGATCATCATGGAGTGAGGCCACAAAAGCTTGCAAGTCTGCATCCTAAAGTACCTCATGTCATAAGGAATCTATCCATTGAGAAATCGGTGAGAAAATGGCACATAATATACTAAGGGCCTCAAATTGGCAAGAGAGAGCTTCAGCCACAAGATTCTCTTTTCCCTTCTTATAGGTGATATTGTAATCATATCCCATGAGTTTAGAAACCAATTTTTGTTATTTTGGGGTAGAAACCTATTGTTCAAGAAGTATTTGAGACTCTGGTGGTCTATTTTAATGGAGAAATGATACCCAATGAGATATGATCACCAATAGGTTACGACATGTAAGATTGCCAACATATCCTTGGCATATGTAGATTTACCCAAGTTATGATCAGAGAGTGCCTTACTCATGAAAGCCAAGGGTCTCCCTTCCTACATCAACACTACCCCGATGCCACAACCTAAAGCATCACTTTTAATGATGAAAGGCTTGGAAAAATTTGGCATGGCTAAAACTGGTGTTGTGGTCATACCATGCTTCAATTTGAGGAAGTCTTGGTCAGCAGGTCCTGTCCAAGTAAATGAGTCCTTTAGCAAAAAGTTGATGTTGTGCCAACAATTTTAATGTCTAATCCACATGGATAAGGTGTTCCTCCCATGAGTGGCTATAAACCAAGATATCATCAAAGAAAACTAGGATGAACTTCCATAGGAGAGGGCGAAAGATGTTAATAAGGATTTGAAATGTGGAAGGAGTATTTATCAAACCAAATGGCATTACCAAGAACTCATAGTGACCTTCATGAGTACGAAATGCAGTTTTGGGAATATCCTCATCCTTGAGCCTGATTTTATGGTAGCCAGAATGAAGGTCTAACTTGGAGAAGTACATAGCTCCATGTAATTCATCCAGAAATTCATCCACTACCAGAATGGGGAATTTATCCTTGATGGTCTTGCGAACTAGTATAATTGAAGAAGAGTAAGGGCTGGTACTAGGTTGAATGACACCAGCTTTGAGCAATTCTTGTACCATCTACTTGATTTCAGACTTGAGAGCATGAGGATATCGATACAGTATGATGTTGGGTGGTGCATTATCTAGTAGTAGTGGAATAGCATGGTCATATGAGCGACGAGGTGGCATGGTAGTTGGTTTTGAAAAAACACCATCGTACTTGGTCAAAACAAGTTACAAATCTGCTGGAATTTGATCCACTATGGAAGTGCTTGGTTGAATTGAAAATATTTGTGTAATGACCCCACATGATGACTTTTTCAATAATTTCTCCATACGATTGGAATTGATAATTTGGGAAGCGCTTTTTTTGGCACCATGGAGGGTGTGCGTTTGTCCATGTGAAAATTGCATCCATAGTTCTGCAAAGTTATAGGAGATAGTGCCCAAGGTTCTCAACCATTGGGATCCTAATACAATGTCACATATTCCCAATTGGAGGGAAAACATGTCTTGCTTGAGTTCATAATCCCCCATATTTATTTTAACATTGTGACATTTACCTTTACAAGGTAAAGTGCCTCCATTTGCCACCATGAATTCAAATGAATTGCATGTGTGTATATAGCAATTGGCATGCTTAGCAACTTGAGGATCAATAAATTTGTGTGTACTGCCTGATTAAATAAGAATAGTAAGGCGTTGGCCTTTGAAAAACCCACAACTTTTATGGTTTATGGAGTGGTAACCTTAACAAGAGCATGGAAATTTTTTTTTGCTTGAGGTTCTTGGGTTTCCTCTTCCTGTTGAGTTGGTGCTTTAGCTATGTCACTCTCCTCATCACTAGGGTCACTGCTATCAGGTTCCTCTGCATCTATTAAGAAAAATATCTTATTTGCACATCTATGCCCCTTCATAATTTTTTTATCACAATTATAACATAGCCCTTGGGTGCGACGCACATCCATTTCATTTGTAGTTAGTTGCTTAGGAGTAGGTTGTTTATTTTTAGTATTATTTTGGAACCAAGGAGGAAAGGAAGGTCGAGCTTGAGAAAATAGCGGTGTCCACTGTTGAGATGAGAGTTTAGATTCAGCTAATCGGGCTAAACTAATAGCCTCCATCATGGTTTGTGGTTTAAACATATTGAATTTAGCCTGAAGATCATATTTCAACCCACTAACAAAACAACTCATAAAAAATCCCTCATTCAAGCCCCTTATTTTATTGGTCAATTTCTCAAATTGTGTATGGTAATCACGAACTGTGGTAGTTTGTTTCAGCTTTGTCAATGCTCCTATAAAGTCTTCATAGTCACTAGGGCCAAATTAGGTGAGTAGTTGGGACTCAAATTCCTCCCAAGATAGATAAGGGGTAGTGGCTCGTAGCCATTGGAACCAATGTAAAGCTTTAGATTCTAAGTTGAAGGAAGCCATATAAACTCGATGATATATAGGGACATTGTGGAGTCTAAAGAATTGATCAACCCAAAATAACCTCCCATCGACATCCTTTCCACTAAAATTTGGGAAATCCTATTTAGGCATTTTGAAGGTCAGATCATGGTCATAGTGAGTGTCTTCGGTTCCCATTATTTGGTCTTCTATTTCTCTTCTTCGACCTCGTTCAAAGTTTTTAGCTTGGTGTTCAGATGTGAGAGTACCCTGCAATTGTATCTCCACCTTTGTAAGTTGTTTTTATAAGTAGATTCTAGTGGTATCCTGATCCGTTCGGAGCTCTCAAATATATTCTCTTATGGTGTGGTTTGTAGTGGTCAAGTAGTCAAGGGATTTTTGTATATCGGCCAATATTGTGGTAAGTTCTAACTCCTTTTGTCCATGAGTGCCGCTCACCATTGTGGGCCTTCTTTTACTCAATTACTAAAAATAGATGTGGGGTTTCAAAAGTTACTATTTTTAGTAAGGGTCCAAAATTTAATTTGGGAAATAGATTGCAACACTGATTTTAGGATAGGGTCCTCTTCGGTGGCTGCTTGATCTGAGCACTCAATGAGGAGATATACTGAATTTCTTGACTTTTTGTGATCTCCTGGTTGGTTGCAAGCCGATGTCAAGGTAATTTATTCCACTTGGATGTAAAATTTTACCAGTGAGTCCTTGAGGATATTTGGTGTAGAATAACAAGTAGCTTATATTCCCCAAAATTTGGATCAATTTGATTGACCGTTGAAAAGTTATGGTCTTAGCAAAAAAAATAAAAAATTACCATTTTTGAAAAATTGATGTAAAATTTGACCAAGGGCTGCCAAGGACAATTTTGTCTAGAATAGAGTGTAGAATTATGTACTAAAATTTTGAGTCAATCTGAGCTCTGTGTGAAGAGATATCCCTATTTTAATAAAATTTCATTTTTTTTTTTGTGTTGACGAGTCTACTAGTGTTGTCGGTTTCTGATTTGGAGTTACGATTCAAATGTTGGGGTCCAGGACCAACTATCACTGACCTATAGTCTACCCCTTGACCACCCTATCACTATCCTGTCTCTTCCTCTATCACCTATACTATGATTACTAACATGGTTCCTATTACTGACCTTGGGGATTCTCTGATACTAATAGTACTATTTTTGAAATAGAGGTCTGTAATTTTGGACTGTTACAAAGGATTGTTATTGTCTACCTGACTATCATTGTTACTGACTGGACTATTTCTGTCACTGTCCTAACTATTTAGTCTCTGACCATGGCTGTTGTAGACACTTGCAAAATCTATCCTAAATTTTGGTGCAAGCAAGTTTGTTTTCTGTGATAAGGAATGCCTTCTCCGTATGCTCACTTTTGGGGTTGTGAATGCAAGATAATAGAACAGAGATGGCGTTAATTTGCATATGGAAGTTATGTTTTGTAAAACTAGGGTACACTAAGTAATGAAGTATGTAATACCCATAGGCCCTCTATTATACTACAATGATGAACAATAGTGTTCGGACAAATATTTTAGACCACTACCTAAGGAGGATTCCATACATACCCTTGAGCACACTATCTGCCTCTCAACAGTACGAGAGGGTAATCATTCGAGATGTTGTGTCTCGTGGACTATGGATAATACAAGGCTGAAAAGCTTCCTACTAGATAAATTTTTGTTTAAACCTAGATTATCTCCCGATACACCCAAATATGTGTGGGAGGTTAAGTCCATGCACGAGTGCTATCTAAGGCTTGGGTATTGGAGCCTGATTGCCCATCACTTCACTATATGCTTTATGAGTTATCTAGCTTAGCCAATAATGACAACTTATTCGTAATATTTTAAAACCCCCGGCATAGGGTTTCTAACCTACACAACTATTGAAAAAGAGACTATTGTTTTTGTGTTTTCTGGTTTTTTTTCCAAAAAAATAGACTATTTTTTTGGATTTTTAATAAAGGAAAAAACAAAAATGAAAAACACACAGAAAATTATATCTAACAGGTAGAATGAATGGCAAAAATTTTCTCAGTTGCAGTAGAACTCGACCCTAGAAAGCGCTCTAATACCACTTGTTAGGATCTCACTATTAAAAATAAATACACTCACAAAATAATGAAAAATAACTCAAATACATCAAATAACTCAATAACATTGCAGAAATCAAATACAAAAATGAAACAATCTCACAATAACACATAATCGCAGGCCTCTTCGAGGGGTCAACCTCCTTCAAATTTCATTAGATTGCAAAAGGATGAATTCATACATGGCTTCATATATTTTAAAGAAAAACTTCATGCAACCCTACCTAAAGGCTCAAGAGTTGACTTACATGCAAAATGCCACTCGAGCTAGAATATCCTACCTACCATCGGTTACAATCTTGATAAAAATGGTTACATGAGATGGCACCACTTGGCTAGGCACCATACTTACCACATACATTACAAAGTATTACAAAATAATATCATAATGGGATCCCCCATGTTGGAAGTGGGTCATTACATAAGTAAATGAGAATTACAAAATGGCGTTAGGATAGGATCCTAACAATGATCCACTTTTAATGTGGTGATCCCTATATAATTTTATTTTGTAATACTTTGGTAATGATATGTGGAAAGTAAGGTGCCTAGACAAGTGGGGCCATTTCATGTAACTGTTATCAAGAATGTAATCGATGTTTGGTAGAATATTCTATCTCAAGTGGAATTTTGCATGTAAGCCAACTCTTGATCTTAGGGTTAAATTTTCATGAAGCTTTTATTTAAAAGACATGGAGCCATCTATGAATGTATATTTTTGCAAATTAATGAAATATTGAAGGATGTTGCCCCATCAAAGAGGCCTACGATTCTATGTTTATTGTGAGAGTGTTTAATTCTGCATTTACTTTTTGCATTATGATATTTTGTTATTGTGTGAATCTTAGCTTATTTTCAGTATTTTGTGTGTTTATTTTTAATAGTAGGTTCCTAAAAAGTGGTATTAGAGCACTTTCTAGGGCTAATTTCTACTGCAATTGCGATAATTATTGCCCATCCATTCCGACTATTAGTTATAATTTTCCTATATTTTTATTTTTTGTTGTCCTTTATTTAAAAAAATATAGTCCTTTCCTTTTACAGTAGTTGTGTAGGTTAGAAAACTTGTGTCGAGGGTTTTAAAATATCATAGAAGAGCTATCATTTTAGATAAGCTAGATATCCCATAAAGCGTTTAGTGAATTGAGAGG
The DNA here is from genome assembly GCA_028583015.1 of Wollemia nobilis. NCBI lineage: Eukaryota > Viridiplantae > Streptophyta > Pinopsida > Araucariales > Araucariaceae > Wollemia > Wollemia nobilis. The sequence goes on from JAQPPZ010001808.1 coordinate 9,837,875, forward strand.
CGATTGGGCCCTAGTACCTAGATCTCAAACAAAACCCACACATGGAATTGAGCTTCCATGTATCCTCGGGTATTTAGGGAGATCATCTAGGATTAAACAAACCTTTAGCCCTAGGAAGATTTTTTGACCTTGTATTATCCATAATACCTGGGATACAACATCTTGAAAGATTACACTCCCATACTATCAAAGAGGTAGGTAGTGTGCTCCAGGGTTATGCATAAGGGGTCAGCCCCAAAATGTATTTATAAAAATTTGGCAAATTAGTTTCAAAATCTAGGTGAATAGTATCGAAACACATGTAGAAGGTTAACTATTATTAGGGATAATGTTGGAAATTTAAACTTAAAATGGTCAAATTATTATAAAATTGGGGTGAATCGATCCCCCAAAAAAATTGCACCCAAAAATTTTTGGCTAATGGGCCTTGGTCAAGGGTCCCAAATATTAGCCAATTCCAAATTTTAAAAATCCTAATTTTAGCCAATTGGCTATAAATAGCCACTATGCATAACCCTGGTGTGCTCAAGAGTATGTGTGGAATTCTCCTTGAGTAGTAGCCTAAAATATTGGTTCGAACACTATTGTTCATCATTGCGGTATAACACAGGGCCTATGGGTATTACATACACCTTTGCTTAGCATACCTTGGTTCTATCAAAAATTTAACTTGGAAAAAGAAACAAAGCCATCCTATTCTACTGAATCTATAACATACAACCAAAATTTTATCCCACATAAGTGATCATATTGAGAAGACTTCCCTATCATGAAAAAAAATTGCATGCAACAATAGTTGAGGTAAAGTTTACAATTGTTCGTAATAGCTATGTATTCATTCAGTAACTGTCAATAAATTATAAGGTTGTTAGTAGCATAGGGAATCCTAGAGTAGAATATGAAACAATCAAGAATTTCAATGGTAGTAATAGTCATTTGTAATAGCCAAAGATTACAGGGTTATTAGTGACGAACAAAACAGACAATATCAATAATTACAGGGTTGTTAGTAACAAAAATTGAATAGTATTAGTGTCATAGTACAAGTGCTAGTATAGTGTTCAAAGTGGCCAGTAGTCAGAAATAGACAAGGTAGAGTTGGTTGATGCAGTACTCAAATTTTTAACCCTACCTCCAAAGCAAAAACCAACCACACCAGTAGAGTTTTCAAAATAGTAGACAAAGAAAAAGTCTAGGGTGTCAAAAATTAGTGTTAGAATATATAGCTCATTGTGATCCTCTTTTCAAGCTGGTCATTTTGATATATAACACCCAAGCACTTTTTTAGAATCTTTACTAAAAATAGTAACTCCTATAGTCACACTTATATTTTTAGTAATTTAGTGCAAGAGGTTCAAAAATTTCCAAAATGATTGGTGGCACTCGTGGACATCCAAAAGAGGTAGATCAAGCCACTTCAATGTTTGAAAAAATACAAAGCACCCTTGATAGCCTTCATCATGACAATAACACCATAAAGGAAGATATTCAATGCTTTAGAGGTGAATACCTTAACTCCAAAACTAGCTTGGAAGAACAACTTGCTGAGGTTGACTCTAAGCTTCAAGATATCCCAAAAGGATTTGATTACCATACTAAATAATCAAGTCAAGGAAAAGGAAAAGAAGGGGTAGAATATCATCCTTTATTTGACCATGATCCTACCTTTAATATTCCTAAGCTATACTTTCATAAGTTCAATGGGAAGGATGTAGATGGGTGGTTATGTCATGTTGATCAATTTTTTAAACTCCATAATATCGATAGATATTACTGGGTCTAAATGGCTTCCTTAAGTTTAGAATTTGAAGCTTTACATTGGAAGATTTTGAGTTTCAACTACTCACTTGATTTGGCCCTAGTGAGTATGACAACTTTATAGGAGCATTGACAAAGTTGAAACAAACCCCTACAATGCGATATTACCAAACCCAATTCAAGAAATTGATTAACAAAACTAAGGGGTTGAATGAAGGGTTTTTATGAGTTGTTTCATTAGCAGCTTGAAGGATGATCTTTAGGTCAAGATCAAGATGTTAAAACCATAAAAAATGATGCAGGCTATAAGCTTAGCATAGTTGGATGAATCCAAATTCTTAGCTTAAAGGAGGACATCTAAATTTTTACAAAATAAACCCTCATTTCCTTCCAATTTCTCAACTCATAATGAAAATAAAACCATTTCCAAAAAATGCTTGACTATAGAAGAAATGGATGCTCAATGTGCTCAAGGTTTATGCTACAAGCATGATGAAAAATATGTTTGAGGGCATAGGTGTACCCAAAAGAAACTATTCCTCATAGATGTCAAATATCCAATCAAGAGTGACCAAAGTGATGATGAAACAAAGCCAATAGAAGACCCACCCCAAAATGATGAAGAAATGCATGAAGAACCACAAGTAAATTTTTTTGTTCATCCTCTTGTCGAGATTACTACACCTCAAACCATGAAAGTTGTAGGTTTTTCAAAGGCCAACGTCTTACAATCCTTATTGATTCTATAAGTACACACAACTTTATTGATCCCTAAATCATCGAGTAGGCCAATTTTTACATACACACATGTAATTCCTTTGAGGTTATGGTGGCCAATGCAGGGCCTTGCAAAGGTAAATGTCATAATTTTAAAGTGAAAATAGAGGATTATGAGCTAAAAACTAATATGTTTGCTCTACAATTAGGGGTATGTGATATTGTATTGGGAGCTCAGTGGTTAGGTACATTGGGAACCATCTCATAGAATTTTGTAGAGCTATGGATGCAATTTTCATAGAATAGACAATATTATACTCTTTAGGGTTCACAAGCAGGACATCCTTAGATTATCAGATCAAACCATACAGATAAGTTGTTAAAAAAACATTCTTGTGGGATCATCACACAAATATTTTCAATCCAGCCACCTACTTCAAAAGTGAACCAAATTCTTGAAGGATTACTTTTTTTGACAAAGCACAATGTAATTTTTGCTAAACCATCAGACTTGCCGCCACATCACTCCCATTTCCATGCTATTCCTTTGGTACCTAGCAGTGTAATACCTAACATCAATTTGTATTGATACCCTCATACCCTTAAGTTAGAGGTAGATAATTTAGTGTAGGAATTGTTAAAAGTGAGATTCATTTACCTGAGTAACATCCCTTACTCTTATCCTATCTTATCAGTGCAAAAAAATATGGGTGATGGTGATTATGTAACGATTTTTGTGAGCTCAATAAGCTCACCATTAAGGATAAGTTTCCTATTCCTTTGGTGGATGAATTATTGGACGAGTTGCATGGGACTATGTTTTTATTCAAATTAGATCTTTGCTATGGGTACCATCAATCTGACTCCAGGATGAGGATATTCTTAAAACTATTTTTTGTATTCATGAGGGTCATTATGAATTCTTGGTGATGCCATTTGGCTTGACCAATGCACCTTCCACATTTCAAAGCCTCATGAACAATATTTTTCATCCATTTCTTCGTAAATTCATTCTGGTTTTCTTTGATGATATTTTGGTTTATAGTCGCTCTTGGGAAGAGCACCTCTCCCATGTGGATCAAACTTTACAACTTTTGGCACATCAAATTTATGTTAAGAGGTCCAAGTGTTCTTTTGGGTTGACAAAAGTGGAGTATTTGGGATACATTGTCACCAAATATGGAGTTAAAGTTGACCCTAGTACTATTTAAGCAATTCAAGAGTGGCCGAAACCTCACACTCTAAAAGGTCTTTATGGATTTTTGGGGTTTATAGGCTATTACCATAAATTTATATACAATTATGGAAAAATAATCATTCCATTACATCCATGTTATAAAATGATTCCTTTACTTGGATTGGTCTAGCTGAACAAGCTTTCCTAGAGTTGAAGCATGCTATGACAATCAATCCAATCATAGCAATGCCTAATTTTTCTAAGCCTTTTGTAATTGAAAGCGATGCTTCAAGCAATGGTATTGGTACGGTGTTGATGTAGGAAGGGCATCCCTTGGCTTTCACTAGTAAAGCACTCTCCAGTCACAATCTAGGAAAATCAACTTATGCTAAGAAAATGCTTACCATTTTGCATGTAGTCACTCATTTATGACCTTATCTCATTGGGCATCATTTCTCCATTAAAATAGATCATAAAAGTCTCAAATGTTTCTTAGAGCAACAGGTTGCCACCCTTGAAAAAAAATAGTGGATCTCTAAGCTCATGGGCTATTATTATGATAATACTTATAAAATGGTAAGGAGAACATTGTGTTAGATGACCTCTCTCATGAAATTTGAGGCTCACAGTATGCTATGTGCTATTTATTCATCCATTTCATAGTGGATAAATTATCTTCACGGGGAGGTGCTTAAGGATTTAGGCTTACAAAATTTGGTTGCCTGTCTTCAAACAAAGCTTACCTCATGTCTTGGATACACTTGGGATGAACAAGATTTACACTACCACTAGCACCTTGTTGTTCCCCACATGTGTCCACTCTAAGAAATTATCATAAAGGAAATGCATGCTTCCCCCACTATAGACTATTTTAGGTTCCTCAAAACATATGAAAGGATTAAGCATACCTTTTTCTGGAAAGGTATGAAGAAGGACATACATAATTTTGTGGCAGCATGTGACACCTATCAATGGATGAAAGGCAAAAAAATGTATTCTATAGGAACTCTACAACCCTTGACTATTCCCAAATAAGTTTGGACAAATATTTCCATGGAAATTATTGAAGGGTTACTATTGATTGGAGATCCAACACCAGCGATATGAACCAATGCCAACATCGAATGATCATCACGGTGCCAAAGGAAGGAGTGGCTGGGTGATCGATCTTCAGAGAAGTTAAGTTCCTTATTGGGGGTCCTATAAACCTACACCATAAATAAGGAAAAGTAAAAGAAATAAAGAAGGCTATAGCCATAAATTACAAGTATGGGATATGCCCACATCAAGATATACATTCACCTGAACCCATAGATGAAAACATAGGCATACCACCTAACAGATCAGCCAACCAAGTCATCAATCAAAACTTTGGTATGGTAGGTCAGAAGGTAAATTCTAGAACCAACGAGCAGGTGCATGAAATCTAGGATTCATAATAGAGTGCTCCTACCCAATCAAATTTAGAAAAAATAAACCCCCAACCTCGATAATGATACGAATTCCAAAACCATCAAGCAAAACCCACGAAATTTAGATAAAAAAATTAAATGAGATCTACTTAGATAGCCAAAGCAAAAATAAGCACATTAACATTAAACACATAGATGTGAAGACCAGATTAGATACCAAATAGTAGTATCCTTGTATTTACAATACAAAAAGAAGTATTATATATGAATTGTACTTGCTAAAGAGCTGCCCTTAGGAATGACTAACATTCCACTATTTATAGAAATTTTACAATGAATTAAAATTACAAACATTAATGGTAATAGGTGGGAAGATAACACTAGAGACGATAGACATTCAACTGGAGAAGACATACGTTCAAATGGTACACTACTCTTTGGGATACTGGTGATATTTTGGAAGGGGGGTTAGGTGATTCTACACTAATATGGGACCTTGATTACTCTATCATTCCTGCTCGAATATTTAATTCTCATCTACTTTACCCCTTAAACCAGTCAGTAGTCCTTTAGTTAGGTGGTGCATGACTAGGATTAATTACCTTTGGAGTAGCATATTTCAAATCAACACCTTTACGCATGAATGGCTGGTACTGGGTAGTTGTAGCTATTACTACCTCCCCTTTCGAAATTCTAGATTATTACGATATTTTATGTTTTGGGCGATTGCTTTACTTGCTTTGTTGGATAAAAATCCTATGGTCGAGGCATCACTATGAGAGAGGGTAGGTATTTACTAAATTTTTACTCTTTTGACATCTCAAAGTTTTACCCAAAAATGGGCAGGGATTTTCAATCTCCTCGGGGGTGGGGATACACAATATTTCTACCTTACCTACTGGTCAAAGTTTTTTTCTTGGTGAGCGGGTAGTTTTTTTGAATACTACCACTTGAAAGTAGGACCCAAATGTTTGCCCATTTTATTATCCATCCTACCTCCTTGAACAACCTTCCGCCCACCTGCTACTTCATCAAACATCATCTTTTACAAAGGAGAGTGGGTGAAGGGGTCAAAATTTCACCCACACTCTTGGTGACTCACAAGGACTCTTTCCTTGTGGGAAAGGAGAACCTAGAAGGCTACATTTTAAAATAATAAAAGCTATAAAGAGGAAAGGGACAATGAGGACACAAACAAAAGCAACCAACTAAGGTTGCAAGACAAAGGAGGAAGGCGAGAAAAGGTGAATGGAAAATGGGGCAAGGGAATATGGAAGGAAAGAAAATAAGGGGGATCACAAGTGGAAAATACAAGCAAAAATAGGGAAAGAGAAAAAGAGAGGAAGAGGGGAGGGAGGAAAATACAAGAAACGATAGAAGTAAGAAGTTGACGACCACTAATCTCCTGAGCTAGTGGCAACAAAGAACAGAGGAAAGAGAAGGAAGTGAAGAATAGAGAAAAATAAGAGAAACAAAAGGGAAGGTGATCCATGGGACACCCCCATAGATTGCACACCCTTCAACATACTCCACCAAGGACCAAGGTCACTTCAAGAACATACAAAATACCAGAAGCATTTTCCAGTTATGATATAACACCTCTTTTTGATGCAATCACGCACAAAATTCATTTATTCATCTCCACTCTTCTAGGGAATCTTTAGTCGCATCCTCATTCTCAGCTTCATCTTATTCAACATATGCTACTCTCACCCTTTGAGGTGTTATTTATAGATCATTTTTCCCATTTGATCGAGCAGTGGGCACTGATCTCAATAATGCAGTGAATATATTTTTAGGGATTGCATGAAGTGACACCTGAAACTTCAAGCCTTGATCCATTTGGAATGAAGTCACAAAAAAACACAAAGGAAAATTCAGAGTACAAGGGAGTGTTTTAAGATCAATGCATCTTTTAAGAGTTTATCGTGGGTCACCATGGTACAAGATGATGCCACTTGACCATGTGCCTACTCCACCTTTATTTAACTATCAAACTATTTACAAAAAATTACGCTGTTATTGGCACATCACAACCATTGAATCATCTTGGAAATTATCTAGTGAATCTACAATGGTCAGACCATATTGTACAAAAATTACACTATTTTTATAGTCTGGCTAACACTGCCCAAAATCTTTCTAAGTTGCAATGTGCTCACAACTTGGTAGATCATCATGCATACCAGTACTTATGTAGTTGATGATAAATGTGGCAATAAATATTACCATGCGTGAGCCTTCCTCAAGCACTGGTTAATTTGGAAACAAGCTCTAGTGTCATCACTTCTTGGGATCCACCTGTTGTGTGATCCCTTCCATGTGCAACTCTAATGTATCCATACATGCTTGATAGCGAGACACATTTATTGGTTCTCCTACCATCAGGATCTCCTTGGGACCTACTTTTTGATTGGCCAATCTCTCCTAGAGATAGCTCGACCCTTTATCAATGTGCTCTCGAGTACAAAAAGGATGTAAATCTATGTCCTTTTTGTCGAGGGGTTATTTATTTTGGTCTAGGTACTCTGTTTTTTTGGAGAAGGTGTAAATAATACAATTGTTTGTTGCAAGACTCACACTTGCATCTCCTTCAGGTGAGCTCGAGAAAAGATCCACCCTTTGTGTTCCATATAGCTACGACTCTAACTTCTACACAACTTTAGATGGTATCCATGATGAATATTGTGTAGTCGAGGGGAAGCAAAAATAGTTGAAAAATGGAAACTAGAGTATCACAAAACTCTAATTTCATGAAACAATGAAGATCTTATAAGTCCCTAGAAGAGTCACTAAAAACTGTTGGTCGAAGATCCGACACTAGCGGTGCAGACCAACACCAACATCGAATGATCGTCATGGTGCCCAAACTAGGAGCGGTTGGGTGGTTAATCTCTAGAGAAGGTCAGTTCCTTATCGGGGGTCCTAGCTACCTACACCACAAAATATAGAAAGGGAAAGGAAATAAAGGAGGCCATAGCCAGACTTCACAAGGACAGGATATGGCCACATCGAGACGCATGTTCACCGATCCGTGCCAATGAAAACACACAGATCAATCAACCAAGTCCTCACTCAACACTTTGGTGTGACAGGTCAAAAGGTGAATTCTAGAACTGGTGGGTAGGTGCATGAAATATAGGATTTAAAATTAGATCACTTCTACCTAACCAAATTTAGAAAAAATAAATCCTCAACCCAATAATGATGCAAATTTTAGAACCATCAAGAAAATCCCATGAAATCCAGATAGTAGAACTAAATAATATCTACTTAGATAGTCAAAGTAGAAATAAGCACATTAACATTAAACACATAGATGTGAAGACTAGATTAGAGACCAAATAGTAGTATCCTTGTATTTACAAAACGATGAGAAGTATTACATATGAATTGTAATGGCCAAAGAGTCGCCCTTAGGAATGACTAGCATTATAGGTGTTATAGAAATTTTATAATGAATTCAAATTACAAATATTAATGATAATAGGAGGGAAGATAACATTGGAGAAGATAGGCATTCAGCTAGTACATTGTTCTTAGGGATATTGGCGATCTTATGGAATGTGGGTTAGGTGATTTTGTACTAATCTAGGCCCTTGATTACCCTATCATTCTTGCTTGACTCTATAATTCTCATCTACTCTACCCCTTAAACCATCCAGTGGTCCTCCAGTTAGGTGGTGCATGACTGGGATTAATTACCTCAAGAGTAGCACATTTCAAATCAACACCTTTGTGCATGAACAATTGGTACTGGGTAGTTGTAGCCATTAATACATCCTCTTTTAGAATTCTAGATGATGGTAGGAGTTTAGGTGATGGGTGGTCACTTTACTTGCTTTGTAGGATAAAAATCATCTGCTCGAGGCATCACTATGAGAGAGGGTGGGTATTTACCAAAGTTTTATCCTTTTGATATCCCAAAGTTCCACCCAAAATTGGTCAAGGATTTTCATTCTCGTCGGGGGTGGGGATTCACGATATTTCTGTCCTACTGGCTAGTCAAATTTTTTTTCCTGGCGAGTAGGTGGATTTTTTGAATACTGCTATCCAAAGGCAAGGTCAAAATATCTACCCACTCTATTATCCACCTTGCCTCCTTGAAAAACCTTCTTCTTGATTGTTGCTTGTTACCACCGATCACTACTGTCGCTTATATATTTTGCTGAACCACTAGTGCAAAAATCTAGCTTCAAAACTTGGCCATTTCATCATACATCATATTTTATGAAGGAGAGTGGGTGAAGGGGTCAAAATATCACCCATAGTTCCCTAAGTTCGAAGGAAAGTCAAATATTTTTGTTGTAGTGGATCGTCTTTCAAAGTATGGTCATTTTTGTTCCCTCTCCCATCCTTACATGGCCTCGATAGTTTCTCAAATTTTCCTTGATTCTATATACCGTATTCATGACATACCTACATCCATTGTGTTTGATCGTGAACCTACATTCACTAGTAATTTTTGGTAATAATTGCTTAAGTTGCAGGGAACTCAGCTCAAAATGAGTTTAGCTTATCATCCACAAACATATGGTCAGACTGAGATTGTCAAAAAATGTATGGAGACCTACCTTCAATGTTTTCTCTCTAATCATCCTACACAATGGTCAAAGTGGTTTCCCTTGACCGAGTGGTGGTATAATACTTCTTATCACACGGTGACCAAGGTCACCCCTTTTGAAGCAGTTTATAAATGACCTCCATTCATGGCTCCTCCTATATTTCAAGTAGCTCCAAGGTCCATGTAGTCAACACTACACTCAATGAAAGTCCTTCACCAATTGAAGATGAATCTAGAAGCATCCCAAAATTGGATATGCCAACAAGTTGATCAACACCGTTCTGAGGTTAGTTTCGATGTTTTCTTGCATCCATACAAATAGTCATTCCTCTAGCTTTATAGGTGATAGAAACTCATTACAAAATACTATGGGCCCTACCAAGTTTTACAATGGATTGGTGCCACAACATCCAAATTGAACCTCTTATCTACATCCAAGCTCTGCACTATTTTTTATGTATCCTCTCTCAAGAAGGTTATTGAAAATTAGCTACAGGTTCAATTTGCCCTTCCAAAACTAGATGAAGAAGGTTCTATCTTGCTTGATCCCAAACAATTGTTGGATTGTAGGACATGCACTCTTCACAATTAAGCCATTACTAAGGTCCTTGTTTAGTGGTATGGTCTACAATTGGAAGATGCTACATGGGAGTCTCTTCAATAGCTCTAGCACAAGTTTACTCATCTACAACTTTGAGGACAAAGCTTTTTGAAGGGAAATCCATTTTAGAACTCCATCCTAACATTATTTTTGTAATTCTCATTTGATTATGTAATGACCCACTTCCAATATGGGGACCCCCTTATAATGTTATTTTGTAATACTTTGGTAATTGTATGTGGTAAGTAAGGTGCCTAAACAAGTGGGGCCATTTCATGTAACCATTATCAAGAATGTAACAAATGTTTGGTAGAAGATTCTAGCTTGAGTGGCATTTTGCATGTAAGTCAACTCTTGAGCTTAAGGTTAGGGTTGCATGAAGCTTTTATTTAAAAGGCATGGAGCCATGTATGGATGTATCTTTCTACAAAATAATAAAATATTGAAGGAGGTCTCCGCATTGTGATATTCTATTATTGTACGAATATTAGCTTATTTTTAGTATTTTGTGTGAGAGTTTATTTTTAATAGTAGGTTCCTAACACTTGACCACAATGTAGGGGTTACCCTTTAAGGCCCTATGTGACACCTATTCCAAAACCCTACATACTATCATCCATGTAGGATTATTATGGCATGATTTCTTAGTGATTAGTTAACTTCATCTTCCCATGGGCTAACTAAGACCATCACCACTCATTTGATGATGATCATGGTCATTCTTGCCTCACCACAAGGTACCACCACTATAATGCTCTGTGAATGATATGGTGAATTACCCCATACCAATCCATCGCTAATATTCCCCATACCTCACCATTGGAAAGTATCTATGCCTCACTGCTAGAACCACCCCAAGCCTCATCGCTAAGGTGCATTATTCACATTTACCTAGTTGAGTTGCCTATCCAAAAATCGCTAGGACTAGGTACAACTTGACCTAGGGATTGCTAATATGATATTATATCAAATTTAGGATTAACCCCCTTCCAAACCACGGGTCCTAAACAAATTTCATAAACATAACTCTAATAATAAAGTAAAGTACATATATTAAACCATAATTAAATTGAACATAACACATTGCTACAAGCTCAAAATTTAAATATTTCTTCAAATGTATGACTAAGATTTAGAAATTCCTTTATTTATTAATGAAAGAAAAAAATGAATATTTAAAAGAATTATAACCATAATCCATCAATTAAATTCTATTATATTCTTCAATAACACATCCTTTTCATATTGCAATAACTAACTATTTTCCAAAATAGTAATTCATATTTATTTCATTGAGAAAATATCAAGATAATATAGCAAGAATGTGTACAATACATCCGTTTCTTCATCATTGCATAGTATAACAACGAAAGGATGTAATCAACATCTAAAAAAGAAAAATAATAATCCTTCAATTTTATTGTTCCCCTTAAATAACACATTCTTTCCATTTGTAATAGCTAGCATTTCCGAGAACTTATCTTAAAGGAACAACACTAATTAATATCATATTCTTTTGATCACCCAAAATTTTACAAGAAGAATATTTACATGGCATAAAAATACTATCCAAGTGCTCTCTTGATTAATTTGCAACTCAGAAAACCTTAGTTTCACCTTCTTTTTACAAGGTTGTCTTCTTAGTAGGTCTTTTCCATGTACTTTAATAGCATTTTAAGAACCAAAATGACTCTTGTATGTATATGCAGTCTAATATGCACTTATGAGTAACATACATTAATGCAAGACTAATGTAACAAAGTATTCTAGCATATTCAAACTTATAACTTGTAGAGATAATAAGAGAATTATGTGTTTTCTTCTAAAAACGATTTCTACATTTATTCAACTTACAATGCCTTGAATATACTCATTAAAACATTCAAAGTTCGTTTTACACAAAAAATTCAATATGAAGGTTTTTAAATAGATCAAAATCCTAAATTCCACAATGCAACATTTAATTTTAGGTAAAATAAAGAGACAAATGCCTTCATTAAAGGTTAAATTTATAATAATTTAATTAAAAAACTTAATGTTTAAACTATTTTTTTTGAATTTACATGGTGGAATCGGTAGCCACCATGAATCCGGGCAGGCTGTCCAGCTTTTATGGCCACCAAAGTATTCTGCGCTATCTACCCTAGAAGCTGCCACACAGATCTTCATGCAGTCCGCCCCTATAACCACCATGCCACAATCATTTTAAACCTTTTACACCGCTGAAAGCACCAGGAAAGGGACAAGCGTTCAGTCTGGTGAATTTAAACTAAATTTTTAAGATAGATTATTTATAATTAATATTATATGTTTAACCTTATGGAACTATTAATTAACTACATTAAATAGTACACCCATTCCAACTTAAAAAACTATTAATTAACTAAATTCTAGGTAAACATATTAATAAGATTTCGTGCAACTACACGACTATGCAAGTGTGGGTTTCCTGGAACTTTCTAAATTGTTTTCCTGCCATCATAATCTATTGTCTTGAACTCAATAACCCACTAAGCAGGCTACGGTCTTGAGTAGTTGCCTATAACAAAGTTAAATTATACTGTTGGCATTTTGTAACATGCCATATTTTTTGATTGTAATCCAAAGACATTTATGATTAGTTTTTTTAACTCAGTTATTTTGTTTATATAGTTTTTTCAATTCTCTGTAAAATTTCATTTTGCAAAATAAGTTAACCCCAAATTGTGACTCAGAAATCCACTTCGGATTCACTTTGTTGAAGTTACCAGCAACAGTTGAAAAAGATAAGAAATAATTTCGCTTCAGAGGTGAAGCAACAGTAAGAAATTGAAAGCAGTGAAATAAAAGAAAATAAAAAAAAGAAAAGAAAGACAAAAGAAAATCGGCTAAGTGAATAATCCAAATGCATTCACCTCATTGGAGGGGTGAACGTCATGTTCACCCATTGGAAAGGAGAATGTGCCCCAAAAGAGGAATGCACCAAAAAAAAGGGAGGATAAAAAGAACGCATCGGTTCACCCCTTAAGTGGGGCGAACGTAGTGTTCACCCCTCATTTGGGTGAACACAATTTTAATATGCGTCATGGTTGCTTTAAAGTATTCACGATGAATCCATTCATTATTTTTAAATTTGAATGACATGGAGAGATAAAGTTTGGGCAAAGGGAATTTTTAAATGGTTTTCGCCCTTACACTTAGGTAAAAGGGGCAAACGTCATGATAGATGTGGTGAAAATATTTTGAAGGTGAATGTTGTTTGTTTTTGAGCACATGTGATTAAATTTCTCCAGAGACATGAGTAAAATTAAATGGGGTAAATTTTAGTTATTAATTGCCATCATCTTTGGCAATTATAAAGCTTTATTTTTCCAGTTGAAGATTTGCTTCGGGTAACTGATGCAATTTAATTTTGGTGATGAAGTGGAAGTATTTTTGTCATTTTCAAGAACATCTTCTCGAAGGTTTTACTCCCTCTCCAAAGAAAATTGAATATAAAGTAAATTGTTGAAGCTCATGTTTGATTTCCAAGAATATGGAGGTGACTCAAATTTAATGATATGGTTCCTGAATGCTATCATCTCTAACCATTTTCAAGATCGTGTCTATCAAAAGAACATTTCTAAGAAATGATGACTCATTTGATGTATTCAATGAAAGAGGCACAAACCTCTATAAATACTAAGAGAAATTTCATTATAAGGGGTTGGAAAAAATAGATATCCTGCGAGAAAACACTTCAAGTTCTCTACAGTAATAGTGAATTCAAAATGTTTGGATTTGCAAATTACTTGGTGCATTGTAGTCTTCTATATTACGCATTTATTTTACACAGTTAGCTTTATTATTTGCTGTTAGATTTAAATTCTACAAGTTGGATTTAAATATTGCAAGTGAGAGAGTGAGTGTTGGAGTGTTGATCTGAAGATTACATGTGCAAAGTTGTATGGAAATTTTGTTGCTTGATCATCTATTTGCATGTTATTTTTAGCTTGGTGTGGATTCCTGTTATCAATCTATTGTCATCCTACACAGTCGACCTATGGCCATATTTCCCATTTCTTTTCGTATTTTTTAATTTCTTTCCTGCATCCATAGTATTCAACCATTTTAGAATTAGTAAGGGAACCAACCCTCTCTGGAGATTGACACGGGGGATATCTCTTTTCTTCGATATTTCAATGTTGGCCATGTTTAGGGTGCACAAAAATAGTTTTGTATGATTAGGCAGATATTTGACCAACAGTTTTTGGCACGCTCGGTGGGACAGACAGTTTTTGTCCTAGTAAGATCCATAGTCAGTGGAACAAGTATTATCCCAAGTTGACAAACCCACATGTGCCAACAATTTTTTGGGACTTCAAAAGTTCCACTTCTAGTAGTATTAAGGTCTGATGTTTGCATTTGTACTATAATATTAGAACATCTGATGACTCAATTTTACTCAGGAATCTCTGAATATGAGAGCAGCAGAAGCTGTGTCTCATGAATACAAGATCACAAGCCAAAAATTCAAATCATCAGATTGAGTTCTATGAACTTGATATCCAAAGGCTAGGGGAACATCCTCAATTAGCCACTTTTCATTGTACATCTTCATTACCTCATATATTCCATATACCGTATTTCACATCATCACGACTAGCTGGTGCATTTTTTGCTCCTGCAAGCCCAGGTAGTATTACCAATATTATTCCTCAACCTCCGTCTCACATGACCACTGGTATTACTCGAGCTCCACCTCATATACTAGTCCACATGGCTCAGAATCCACCACCACAACAACCACCCAGGAAGTTTCCAACGTGGAATAGCTCAGGGGCTTTGAACTTGCAAGCACAAAATCTAGTGCCCCAAGCTGCTTTGAAGGCCTTGCTGACTTATGATGGTACTGGAAAAACTACGTATGAGAATATCCAAGATGTAGCTTTTTTGGTGACTATCCATAACATAATATATGAAGATGTAATGATAAAATTTTTGGTATTGTCGCTGAGAGGGAAATTGTTGTATTGGTATCGATCATTGCAATCGGGTACTATTACATCATGGGATCAGTTAGTGGAGTTGCTGATTAAAATTTTCCATTAATAAGCTAATCTATACTCCTTGTTGCATAAGTTAAAAATGATTCAAAGACACCCCCAAGAGCAAATAGTCAATTTTAATGTCATATTCACCCAGAGTTGGCAAAGAGTTCCTGACGGTTTGCGGCCCATACATGAGCAAGTTGCTTTCTACTATCTTAGGGCGTTTAACACTAAAATCGGTATGGTCATACATCAAAATAATGTGACTACATTTCCAGACCTATATATGCAAGAACAAAAGGCCGAATCTGATCTGGTTGCTATAGGTAGAATTCCCCTTAAAATGACTATACCCATCATTATTGATCTTCCGTAGTCTTTATAATCTAGTTCATTTTCACAACCTATGCCTTCCATGTACCCTCCTCCCTCATGGATCTTGGGTTCGACTCATATTGCACCTATTATTGCTTTGTGACATACGACTCCAAGCTTCCCACAACTACCTAATTAGTCACTTCCATAATTATCCGCTTCTATTCCCGCTCCTGCGCTGCCAACACCGCCAGTTCCATTACCATTGTCCGTGCCTCTAGTGCCTGTGCCTCTTCCTATGCCTCCCACATCGTCTAATCCTGATATTTTCATGGTGCTATTGTAGGATCTAAAATCTAATAATGTCACCTTAAGGAGGATATCAAATGAACTTACAATAGTAAGGAAGAAGCAAGCGAAGGCTGAATTTTTATCACGGAGATTCTAAACTTTACCGATCACTCGGGAGCAAGCATTTGTTAGCATATCATATTGATATCTTAATTATTTCATTATTTAGTTTTTATTTTAGGCATATTGTTATTTTCTATAACAATCCCTATTTTTACCTCGGGTGGTTCCACAACCTCCGGGTTTATTTTAAGCTGCAAATGTATTATTTAAATGCTGCTTCATGAATGAAATATAGTTCACATTTTCACATGGCATCAGAGCCAGAAGGGTGAGAGAGAGAGAGGAGGCGGAAGCTGGCTGGTCTTGCCTGGAGAATTTTTTTTTTTTGAAGGAAGTGGAAGGTTGCAGGTCTGTTTTTTTTTTCCAACGCTGGTCTGAATTTTTTTTTCCCAGCACTGGTCTATGCGTGTTTTTTTTTGCTGAGCACGCATTTAAAAAAAAAAAAAAAACACTTAGATCCTCCTTGCGCTACGCACCTCCTGTGCGTGTTTTTTCCCAGCGCTGGTCTGGGAAATTTTTTTCCCAGCACCCCCCTCGCACGTGATTTTTTTTTCATCATGCACGACATCCTCCACTCCTCCCCCCCCCCACTGCGATGTGATTTTAATCACGCGTGGCTCCCCCCCCACTGCGATGTGATTTTAATCATGCGTGGCCGCCGCGCACCCCCTCCCTCGTTGCGACATGATTTTAATTATGTGTGGCTACCGCGCCACCCCCCCGGCATGATTTTTCTTACTGTGCCAACCTTCCCACCTCCCCTACGTCACGCGCGTGGCGTGACGCGTGATGCACGGCAGGCCTGCAGTAGTCGTGGCCAGATACATCAGCTGCAGCCACCTACAGTAGTAGCAGCCGCGCGTTGTCCAACCGTCGACCGCCTGCTTCAGATGCATGCTGCGGATGCTGCCGCAGGCCTCCCGTCGCCACCAGCCATGGAGGAAGCCACGGCCAAGAGGCTGCGCACGGGAAAAAGGGCTGGGGACCCTCCTCAAATAGGAGGGGGTACCTGATCCTCTTGGATCAGCCCGCTAGTCCACCTGGTGGTGGACTGTGCAGTAAGGCTCAGGGAGCCTGCAAGGTCGGGGGTTCAAATCCCGCCGACTCCCCCTTGGAGAAAAAAAAAAAAAAAAAAAGGTAAATTTTTTTTTCTAAGTTTGTTTTTAATTATTATTATTTTTTAGTTAAATTAAAATTAAAATTTTAATTTATTTTTCTATAATTTTAAAACTATATAAATTAAAATTTGATTTTAATTTATATTTTCATAGTTTTTAAACTATATAAATTAATTAATTTTTTTTTTTAACTTTAAAAATATATAATAATTATACAAAAAAATGCTTTGTTAAAGAATTTTTTTTCCAAAAATCATAGGGGGGAAAGTGAGTAATTTTTTGAAAAGCAAATTTGACATTATTGTAAAGGTGCATTTTTGGCTGCCCCCGACACCTAGTGGTTTTTGTGGGCACTTTTATGTTCTATGTTGCATATTTCATTTTTTGCACTAGAACATTAAAAGTTAAAATGAAATTCACTCCTAAGTCCCCGGAATAATTAAAACCCATCCGTGTAATTTATTGACTACGAGATTCGGTATTGTGATACCTCGCCGCACTTACGAGTAAAGGGTCGTGATTGCGCTATGTATCTACGCCTAATATAGGCTACAAGACGTATGAGCTTGTTCTCTATAAATCTTCGGGGAGAGATAAGTTTGCCATTTTGCATTTTTTACTCCATCCATTCCCTAATAGTTCTTGTGTTTAGGCGTAAATCCGACAAAAGTTCGAATCCAAAGTGTTTAGGGGAAGTTACACCCCACGCATGAGGATTGCAGAATTTCTATGGTAGGTGCCATCAAAAAGACTATTCCCTTTCAGTACTGCTTAAGTTCCACGTATCATGTGATCTCTAAAAATTACCTATAGTTTCCCTCACGTAAGGGCGGGTGATTTTTTTATCTTTCAAAATACCTATAGTTTCCCTCACATAAGGGCGGGTATTTTGTACGGTATAACGGCCTAGCAAAAGGTATATCGAAAGGGGGACCAATTGGTGTTATAAGGAACCTTCACCATGTCTACAAAATAATGAGATTCTCATCGATTGTTGAAAGGTCCTAATTACACACCATGGAAAAACAAGATGAAGGCTATCCTAGTCATGGATGACTTATGGGATGTTGTATCCGGAGCAACAACAAGACCTTCATCTCGCTGGTGCTACAACTCCATCTACTACTCAAAGGGACTTTGACAAGCTAGACAGCAAAGCAAAGGTGCTCATTTTGCTTGCTGTGGCTGATGAAGTTCAACCCCATATTGCTGACTGTGCAAATAGTAAAGAGGCATGGAATACCCTTAATACTATATATGAGGGAAAGAATGATTCCACTATTCTATTTCTTCAATCTCAATTACATAGTCTAAGCATGAAGCAGGGGGAGACAGTTGAATTTTTTCTTTGCAGAGTGTCAAAATTGAAAGCAAAGTTGAATTCTTTAGGAGAACCAGTTGAAGATAAGCTCCTTACCTAATTGTATTGAGAGATTTACCTGATTCTTATCGGGTGTTGATTACTTCCCTTCAGGTGTCACAACGGAAAGTTACTTTTTAGAATTGGTAATATGCTTCAAGAGGAGGAGGCACACAACTCGAGAGACTTCTAACCTCTACATAACGGAAAGGCGAACAAGAAGGTAATTTTAGAAGGGAGGGAATTCAAAAAGGATCAAAAGGGAAACAAACCAACAACCTCAAAAAAGTGCTATGAAGACTATGACAAAGAAGGTCATGATACAAACAAATGTTGGCATAAGAATAAACAATCAAAATAGAAAGGCCGGAACAAACCACAAAAGAACAAACAACAAGTAAATGTTGCTATTGAAGAATCTGACACGAATTTTGAGAGAGCTCACAAAGTTCTCATGACTACCACAGTGTCCAAGCAGAGGGATCCTATCTGGTATGTTGATTCTGGAGCCAGTAAGCACATGACTGGTGACAAATCATGGTTTGAGTCCTTTGAGGACAAAGAGGGCAAACCTGTCACTATTGTCGATGATAAAACCTACAAGGTTCGGGGAGAAGGTACTTTTTTAGTCACTCTTCCTGATGGCAAGTGTCATATTGACAAAGTTCTCTATGTTCCAGGATTGGCAAACAATTTGTTGTCAGTCACACAGATTCTGGACAAAGATATGGTTGTGCACTTTAGTGTTGAGGGAGGCAAGAAGTGTTGTTCTATTACCAGGAGGGGTAAGAACATTGCCACTGCTTCATATAAGCATGGCTTATTTGCCTTAGATGCTATCTCTACTCCACATGTTGCCATGACAGTCTCTACAAAGGAGGCAACTTCCTTATGGCACAAGAGATATGGACATTTTAGTTTTGGTTACTTACTTGAGTTAAGTAAGTATGAAATGGTAAAAGGTCTTCCTTCCCTTTCTACCACTTTACTAGTTTGATCTGACTGCTTTGCAAGAAAGCAGCATAGAGTGCCTTTTGAAAGGAGCTCTACAAGAGCAAAGAAACCTCTGGAGTTGATTCACACCGATCTGTGAGGTCCCTTGACTCCCAAAAGTTATGGGGGTAAGAGGTATTTTCAATTATTCGTAGATGATTACTCATGAAAGATGTGGGTATTCTTTCTTCAACTGAAATCTGAAGCATTTGGCTTCTTTCAGCAATTCAAGAAATCTGTTGAAAAGGAGTCAGAGACTTCTATAAAGACCCTCCGTTCAGATAGATGGGGGGAGTTCACCTCTAAATAATTCTCTGATTTCTTGAAATAAAATGGGATCACACGACAGTTAACTACTACTTATACTCCTCAGAAAAATGGAGTTGCTGAACAGAGGAATCGTTCCATCATGGAAATGGTTCGTTGCATGCTCACAAGAGCTAGTATTGAGCAACTATATTGGGAAGAAGCTATCACCACAATAGTATATCTATTGAACAAGGCACCCACAAAGGCCCTACAAGGAATGACTCCATAGGAAAGATGGAGTGGTAGGAAACCCTCCATTTCTCATCTACGCATTTTTGGATGTAAAGCTTTCATGCACATACCAAAAGAGAAAAGGAAGAAGCTAGATGTGAAGACACTGAAGTGTATTCTTCTTGGGTATGATGAGCACTCTAAGGGTTATCATTTTATTGATCCCTTAACCAAGAAGATACACATAAGTAGAGATGTAGTTTTTGATGAGGCTTTCACATCAGAACCCACATCAGATGTATACCTAGACCTTGTGGAACCTAAGGTTGATAAATCTCCTTCCTCAAAAGTTGGAGGTCCATCTTCATATTCTTCAAAACCTCAAAAGAAGAATCCAAAGTGGTATACAAATACAATCAAAGACTCTAAGATATCCACTCCACCATATTTGACATTGGATAGGCCTCGTACTCGCAGCATGGCTCGATAGGAGAAAGTCGCAACAGAGAATACTGGGGTTGATGAGCTGTGTCAATCTTTTGAGGAACTTTCTGTAGATCCAGAGAGAGATACAGAAGATATGGATATTGATAGTGATAGGGTATTTATGTCTTCCATAGACGATCTTGAACCCGCATTAGTGCAAGTTGCTCTTGGTGAGCCTCAGTGGAAGGTTGCTATGGATGCAGAGTATAAGTCTTTGATGAAAAAAAAAACTTGGAAGCTTGTCGATCTGCCATACGGAAAGAAGCCCATAGGCTAAAAATGGGGGTATAAAGTGAAGTATAAGGCAGATGGTACAATAGATAAGCATAAGGCTCGACTTGTTGCAAAGGGCTATGCTCAAAGAGAAGGCATTGACTATGAGGAAACTTTTGCACCTACTGCTCGGATGACAACCATTCGAGTTCTTTGTGCTATGGCAACACAATATGGGTGGAAAGTACACCAAATGGATGTCAAGAGTGCTTTTCTAAATGGTGATCTCCAAGAAGAAGTCTACACGACTCAACCGTAAGGATTTGAAGTGGAAGGCCAACAACATAAAGTTTGCAGATTGGTAAAATCCTTATATGGTTTGAAAAAAGCCCCTCGGGCTTGGTATATAAAAATGGATCATCACCTTTTGTAGCATGGTTTTAAGAGATGTCCGTCAGATGCAAACCTCTATTTTAAGAAACAGGGTTCTGAAATAGTGTTGCTTGTACTCTATGTTAATGATCTGCTCATTACAGGGAGTTCAAAAACAATGATTTCTACTGTCAAAAGAGACTTGTGTCAATATTTTTAGATGTCAGATCTCGGACTTCTCCATTATTGTCTTGGTCTGGAAGTCATCCAGAAGGAGCACTCCATCAAAGTGTCTCAGAACAAATTTGCCAAGACCCTATTGGAAAAATATCGCATGACTGATTACAAGCCAATGTCTACTCCGATGGAAATAGGAATTCAATTATCACGTTATGATGATTCACCTTAGGTAGATGGTACTCTCTATCGCCAGTTGATTGGGAGTCTCATATATCTGACCAACACTAGGCCAGATATCATATTTGTTGTCAACTATCTTTCGAGGTTCATGCAGGAGCCTAAGACTACACACTGGAAAGCAACAAAGCATGTTCTTCACTATGTTCGTGGCATAATGGAATATGGCCTAGAATATAAGAGGAACAACAAATTCTTCTTACAGGGATACACGAACTTCGACTATGCCAGATCATATGATGACCGTAAATCAACTTTAGGATATTTGTTTCATCTTGGATCTGGTCCTGTATCTTGGCACAACAAGAAGCAACAGGTGGTTGCTATTTCATCAATAGAGGCAGAATATTGTGCCGCACGTGAAGCTATGTGCGAAGTGATATGGTTGCGTTGCATCCTCACAAGTATGGGTCTTCCATCAAAATCTTCGATACACTTGTTCTACGACAACATGGGTGTTTTGAATCTTGTCAAGAATCTAGTACATCATGAAAGAACCAAGCACATTGACACACAATGTCACTTCATTCGAGACAAAGTTCCAAGGCACCGAATTCAGCTTTAGCACATTCCCACCAATGCTCAAGTTGCAAACATTTTCACTAAGGCACTTGCACGTGTCAAATTTGAATTGTTTCGCAGCTCTCTTTGTATTACCAAATGATGTAATCAGGGGGGATATTAGTAGTTCTTCAATTACATAAATAATGTAATAAGGGGGGATGTTAGCATATCATATTGATATCTTAATTATTTCATTATTTAGTTTTTATTTTAGGTGTATTGTTATTTTCTATAACAATCCCTATTTTTACCTCGGGTGGTTCCACAACCTTCGGGTTTATTTTAAGCTGCAAATGTATTATTTAAATGCTGCTTCATGAATGAAATATAGTTAATATTTTCACATCTACTAGTAGAGGACCTGAGAAGAGCACAAAGGTGAAAGAAAATGAAGAAACTAGCACAACAAAGAGGGCATATTGGTGCTCAACATGCAATGATCCTCATGAAGAAGAAATGTGCATGGTGCATATGAATTATGTACAAAAGCTAGCAGAGAGTTTGGCTAGTGGACAAGTCAATATGATCATGTAAGCCAATCATAATTTCATGATGCCATCTGTAGAGTTTCAATTCTCACATGGTCCGAAAAGAAACCAGTAATAGTATATCCTGCTGAGCTTCAACCCTTAAAGGTGCTGACGAAACAAAAAATGCAAGATGAAAAGGGGAGGCCTCCAGTGAAAGTGCCTGTTGGGGTAGCTAAAGACCAAGATTATGTCAAGTTGAAATATTTTATGCCTAAGAAAACTTAGGGAAAGACACAAACAAAGACATCAACTTCATAACCTGCAACAACTACTCAAACACAGGATGAAACAAAAGAACAGGCAAAAGAGTGACTTAAGTACCCATATTTGACCAAGCGATAAAGGGTGGAAGCTACCCAATTGTATTGAGATAGGTATGAGCGGGTTACAGAAGAGAAGGCTTCGACTATTTTAAATTACAATATTATGGAAGATATGAAGAAGATTCTTGAAAAAGTAATTTTGTATGATGCACTTCAATTGCCAGGACAAGTTAACTTACTGCAAGAATATTTGAAGACTGCTAAAGATCAAAAGGAAAATACTTCTCAAATAATCCTGGCATAAACATTACCGACTTTAGCTATGAGAAAAAATAGGCCTCCCCCATTTTATTTATCACTCAGAATGGAAGGGTGGATTGGACACAACTGTATGATCGACTCTGGAGCTGCAACTACTGTCATGCCAAAGGCAGTATGTGACGTGATGGGGATGGAATATACAAGGAATAGCCTAGGAGTGTTGCAGCTGTATGGAACTCTGGTCAATATGGTGGGAGTAATAAAGTATATTCCCATTGTCCTCTATACTATGCCATAAATCACAGTCATCCAAGAAGTGGTAGTGGTTGACCTGGAACCATACTTTAGCATGTGCCTCTCAAGGGAGTTCACAACTAAGCTAGGAGTATATCTTTCCTTAGACTACTCGCATTTGGAGATACCATTCAAGGTAAAGAGGATTCACATTCATAATGAGAAGCCCTCACCCTTTCACATTGAGAAGTTGGAGGAAGAAGAAAGTTCTCATAGTGCGGTTAACATGATGACCGAGGAGATTGAAGAGGTTGATTTAATGGAAGAAGCATTGGGTGAGCTTCACCTCGAGGATGAGTTTTCACTCATGGATTTAAATGCATTGGTTGGAATGAATATTGGTTGCTATACTATAACTAAGCCGTAGTAGATTGAAGAGAAAGTTCCAGATTATCCCAATCCTGTTGTAGACTAGTTATGGAGAATGTATTTTTATTGTGCCAGGTGCAAGAATGGTGCAATTGCTGGCATTGTATTGATATCTCCTGAAGGGTTGAAAAAGACCTATTCTTACAAGATAACTTGGGGTTGCACAAATAACGCAGCTGAATATGTGGCACTATGCCTTGGATTCAAGAAGGTTGAAAAGTTGGGCATCAAGCAGTTGTAGATTTTTGGCGACTCTGAACTCATAATTAATCAGATCACTAACAGGTGTGTGTCAAAGCAAAACTACTTGAAGGCCTACCACAATAGAGTGTGATACTTGTTTGAATCTTTCACTGCTTTAAATGTTCAGGTGATTTTGAGACAACTAAATAAACATGTAGATATTATGACCTCTCTTGGTGCTAACTACTCCCCTATGGAACAAGTAGTTAGAAATACTAAGACAGTTAGGGTAATTTATAGACCCTTAGTTCCTGATAAAAATCTCCATTGGCAAGTATTTGACAACGATGAGCAAATAGTCAACTTCCTACTTAAAAAACTGCAAGCACTGATGATAGAATTCTTACCAAAGAAGAGAGAGAATGGATGATTCAGCTAAAAAATAATCACATCCCTAGGGGACTGATTACACTTGAAAGCCTATTCGACCAAAGTGATTGGGCTAAAAAGCACCAGATCAAATTAGATGCGAAGGATTATAAATAATTGTATTTGGAGCCTAATAAAATCATCAAGGTTGGGATATATGGCACCTCAAAAAAACTAGAAGATATCAAGAAATTGTGTTATGAGTATCCAGATATTATTTCCTGGAGCTACCATGATTTGAGGGGTTATGATAAGAATGTGATCTAGCATACTATAGAACTGTAGGAAGGGGTAAAACCTTTTTGTCAAAAATAATTGCCATATGAAAGTAGAGTTATTGAGGATGTTGGAGGCTAAGATAATCTATCCAATCAAGCATTCAACATGGGTGGCGAACCTTGTCCCAGTACAGAAAAAGAACGGATACATTCTATTGTGTGTTTATTTTTGCAACCTGAACTAGGCATCGCTTAAGGACCATTACCCTCTATCACAGATAGATCAAATCCTTCATGTAGTAGTTGGCGCCCAAATATTCTCATTGCTTGATGGTTTCTTTGGGTATAATAAAATTTGGGTGAAATATGAGGATCAATATAAAATAGCATTCACCACCAAGTGGGGTACTTTCACCTACCAACGGATGCCATTTGGACTTTCAAATGCCGATGCCATTTTTTAGAGGGCCATGGACATCACTTTCGGTGAGTTATTGAATAATATTATTGTGATATATCTTGATGATATGACTATGTTTTCACATCACATAGAAGACCACATTGCTCATTCAAGGCAGGTGTTTGATAAGTGCCATGAGTTCAAGATTTCTATTAATTCAAAGAAGTCGATATTTTCTGTCAAAGAAGGAAAGCTGTTGGGCCATGTGATCTCGTAAGAGGTATTGGTAATCGATCCAACAAGAGCTGAAGCTCTAATGAAGTTACCATTGCCTACCAATAAAAAATATTTGCAATCTTTCTTTGGCCAAGTCAATTTCATTCATAATTTTATCGCTAATTTCGCTCAGGTGGTGAAACCTATGACTGAGCTTTTGAAGAAAGGTGTTGAGTTTAAATGGACTGAAACAAGAAGACAAACTTTCAAGGAAATCAAGGAGAGGATTACTCAGGCTTTAGTATTGATTAATACTGATTATTCTAAAGATTTCATTCGCTATGCCATAGACAAACAAGAGAGTTATGCTACAGTTTTAACACAACAACAAGAGGATGGATATGAGAAGTCAATTGCTTTCTTGAGTTAGGTTATTTCTCCTCATCAAGAGAAATATAATTTTATTGAGAAACAAGTATATGCAATATTGAAAGCATTGAAGAAATTCTGACACTTTGTTTCTCAAAGCAAAATGGTTGTGTATGTCATACACCCTAATGTAAGAAATTTTATTCTCCAATGAGAATTAGGAGACAAGAGAGCAAGTTGGGTCTCAAAAATTCAAGAATATGATGTGGATATCTGACCAACCAAGCTAGTTCATGGGAGAGCTCTATGCCAGGAGCTAGCCAAAAGTGCAGATTTTGAGTCATTGGATGTGGTGCATGAGGATAGTCTGGGCGAGAACATTTGCGCAAACCATATTGCCAACGATCTTGATTGGACCAAAGAGCTAATTGATCATTTTATCTCAGGAAAATGTCCATCTTGCCTTGATGCTTTGCACCATCAGAGATTCAGGTTGCAAGGTCTTAGATATACTTTGTTTCTCGAGAGGTTATTTCATAAGAACATTGATGGAGTTCTTCTCAGGTGTGTGAGAGACTCCAAAAAAGAAAAAATATTAGAAGAATTTCATTATGGAATATCAGGAGGTCATTATGTAGGAAGGCCCATGGCCTTAAAAATTGTTCGACCAGGCCTACCTTGTTTGCTGATGCTCACAAAGTAAGTACTCGCTGTGATAGTATTCAATGATATGTTGGTAGAATCAGAAAGGGGGCATTACCTCTTCACCCGATTCAAGTAGAAGCACCTTTTTAGCAGTGGGGCCTTGACTTTGTGGGATTTATTGAACCACATTCTTCTACGAAGCATAAGTACATATTGACAGCTACTGACCATTTCACCCGACGGGTAGAGGCTATACCCACTAAAAAAGTAGATAAAACAACTGTTATTTCCTTCCTGGAAGGAATCATAACTTGCTTCGGTGTCCCGGACTCAATTGTTATCGATAATGGATCTCCATTTATTGGAGCGAAGATCACGGAGTTTGCTAGCAAATATGGGATATACCCCAGTACTTCATCCAATTATTACCCGCAAGGCAATGGTTTGGCCGAATCAACCAATAAGAATTTGCTGTAGATTTTTAAGAGGACACTTGGAAATAATAAGAGGAGCTAGCATTTGTTGTTGAACCAAGCACTCTGGGTGGATCACATTTCTGTGAAAAAGTCCATGAAAACTTCCCCATACGCCTTAGTGTATGGGAAAGAAGCAATACTTCCTTCCCATATAGAGCTTTCGGTCCTTCAAAAATTATAGCTATTTTAGGAGGGAGATGAGGAATTTGATCCTATGAGTGCATGATTGGCACATTTAATACAATTGAAGGAAGATAGAGAAAAATATTACCAGGTGTTTGCCGAACATAACAAGAAAATGTAGAAGTGGTTCGGGAAGAAGACAAGCGAACACAGTTTTCAAGTAGGAGATTTGGTTCTCAAGTGGAATGCAAAGAAGGCCAAGCTCAGAGAGCATCACAAATTCAATGCTATTCGGGAGGGCTCTTTCCAAATCTCTACTGTGAACTCGGCTAATGCCTATCATCTTCAATATCTAGAAGGATGGGATCTTCCAATTCCGATGAACGACCTTCATTTAAAGGCTTATATCCAATGACAAAATCATAATGAGGTACCTTTGTAAATATGTACATATTTATTTTTTAAATTTATCTGTATATATATATATTAAAAAAAAACGGTTTTAAAAGTAAAAAAAAAAAAAACAAAACTTAAAAAAAAAAACTTAAAAAAAACATTTTTGGCGTCACCCCAAAGATGGGGCGACGGTCATGGTCACCCATATCGAGGGCGACCACATTAAAAAAAAAAAAAAGAATCGCCCCATTGGAGGGGCGAACATCACATTCACCCCCCTTTGGGGGCGATTCTTTAAATAAGAAAAAAAAAAAAAAAAAAAATCACGTTCGCCCCCTTTTGGGGTGACCCTTTAACAACTTTTAAGTTTTAAAATAAGAAAAAAAAAAAAAATAATAATGTTTACCCCATGGTAAAGTTCGCCCCCCACAAGGGGCGAATGATGAGGATTGATGTTTGATCTTTCATATGATCCCTCTAGTAATTCCTAGCTAGGTTTGCATAGTTTATTTCTTGCAAATTAATAATTGTAAGTGAGTCTCCTTCTCACATGCACTTGTGGGCACTAGTTATCTTCTAGTTGTCATTTAGAGTGTTAGTTAGTAAGTGTGAACTCAAAGTAGGAAGTGTGTACTTCAAGATAGCTAAAATGGATCTTCTAGTTAGCATTATTCCTTTTCTCTTAACTTAGAAGTTATGTGCATTCTCCCTTGCACTTTTGTAGCTTATGGTTAAGCATATTGGATCAAATCCATGATTTGATGGGTTTGGTTATGTATTTTGGGCCATTAGTGCCTATAAATTGAATTGTAAATAATAGAACACTTAGTTGGATTTTCAATCATTTTCATTGGTATCAGAGCCTAGTTCATGTTTGCATTAGGGCTTGTGAGGTGAGAGGATAGGAGATAATTTTGTTATGAGAAATTCTCTCATTGAGGACTCGATTTAAGCTCAAGGGGCGCTTACAAACCATTCGTAGAAGGAAGTTCCTTTGACGACAAACTCCTCGTTACAACTTTTTGCTTATGCTCAAGAGGTATAGGAAAAGTTTGCCTTAGAGTTCTTCCTATTGTGATCCTTGGAAGGGATTGGATCGTAGCTATGGTCCAATTAGGATTAGGGAGCCATTTAACCCTACTACCCCTCCCATTTTCGAGTACTGAAGAGCTCTAGGAGGTCATCAAAACTAGGTCATGTGTTGACTTAGGTCTGGTTGCCTTTCAAACACTGGTCGTGTGTCGACTGGATCTTGAAAGGAGAGCTACTAAAGGGATCTGGTTGCTCGTATTTTTATAGTTTAAGTTTTTCAATGCTTTTGAATTAACCCTCCTGGTTAATTTTTAAAATTTCCTTGTTTGTATTAGAAAAGCTTAAATTTTCATTAATATATTATTTTCTTAATATATTAATTTGAAGCATATTGTAAAAAAAAAAAAAAATATATTGTAAATTTTT